>CAMTDV010000009.1:11931771-16731771 GCA_947069175.1 Scalesia atractyloides
TTTTGACTGTTGACCATTGACTTGTTTGACCGTTGACCGTTGACTTGTTGACCGGTTCGGTCGGTTTTGAAAAAAAAAAAAAAAAAAATAATATAAAGTAAACAAATTGATGTTGAGAAATGAAGGGGATATTAAACAATTAAAACCGTATTTACATATAATAAATTTGTACTATTTTGATGCGTTATACTCTATGCTTAAGGAATGTTCAAAATAAAAACTATTGATGTTACACTTTTAACACAAAACCACTTGATTCTTTTGTTTTTAACCCAAAAGTTTTCATCTTTTCTAATTTAACTTCACAACTTTTCACCTTTTAATTTTAGTCCCCTACACTTTTTATATTTCTAAAATTTTGTTTTACATTTCGTTCTTTTGTGAGTTAAAATGACATAATATGGGTGTGTGGTTTAATGTTTATACATTTTTTTTGTTTCGTTCTAAAGAGTTAACATAGCACAACGTGCGTGTGTTGTTCAACGTTTTTACGTCGTTTATTTTTTTCCCGTTTGATAGATTCGTCGCAACGCGCGGGTCCGAAATCGACTTAGTTATTATTCTCTATGTTTAACGTTTCGGATTACTTTTTTCGCATTGACACCTTGTAACTTTAGTGTTGGTGATTACTGGCAGTGGTGCGACACTGATGTTATTTGTCATTTTTAGCCAATTTTCATATTCCGTTTCGTACTATAATAAATTATGCAAGTTAACACGATGCAACATGCGTGTGTGGTTCAAAAAACGTTTCGTTCAAAATTTTGTAAGTTAACATGACGCAACGTTCGTGTATGGTTTAAGGTGTTTACGTCTATTTTTCCCATTTGGCAAGTTCTTTGCAACGCGCAGGTCTTAGATTGGCGTAGTTATATTTTATATGTTATACGTTTCGATCTTATGTTTTCGCATATGGATTCCCGATCACAATAACCTTCGTGATTTCCTTATGAATGAGGCGCACAAAACACGATACTCTATACACCCAGGAGCCGACAAGATGTATCAAGACCTTCGATACACCTACTGGTGGCCGGGAATGAAAAAGGATATTGTTGTTTTTGTTTCCAAGTGCCTTACATGTTCCAAAGTAAAAGCTGAACATCAAAGACCCTCGGGACTTCTAGTCCAACCCGAAATACCTGTATGGAAGTGGGAAAACATAACTATGGATTTCATTACCGGGTTACCTCGCACCTCCAGTGGGTATGACACTATATGGGTAATCATTGATCGTCTTACAAAATCAGCTCACTTCATTCCGATCCGCGAGGACTTCAAGAACGAGAAGTTAGCTCGTATCTACATCAGCGAGATCGTAAGCCGTCATGGTGTACCGTTAAGCATTATTTCAGATCGTGATGGTCGTTTCAATTCACAAACATGGCAAGCCGTACAAGCCGCTGTGGGTACACGATTAGACCTCAGTACCGCTTATCATCCTCAAACTGATGGACAATCTGAACGCACCATCCAAACTCTTGAAGATATGCTTCGAGCATGTGTCATATACTTCAAAGGGAATTGGGACGCTCATCTACCATTAGTTGAATTTTCGTACAACAACAGCTATCATTCAAGTATCGGCATGGCACCTTTCGAAGCTTTATATGGTCGTAAGTGCCGATCACCAATATGTTGGCACGAAATTGGAGAAGCTCAAATCACCGGTCCAGAATTGATTCAAGAAATAACAGACAAGATTCATCAAATTCGAAACAATCTTCTAGCGGCACAAAGTCGTCAAAAGAGTTATGCGGACAAACGACGAAAGCCCTTGGAGTTTAACATTGGTGTTCAAGTACTTTTAAAAGTATCACCGTGGAAAGGAGTAGTTCGTTTTGGCCAGAAGGGCAAGCTAGCACCACGCTACGTAGGACCTTTCAAGATACTCGAAAGAGTAGGACCTGTAGCATACAAGCTTGACCTACCAGAAGAACTCAACAGAATTCACCCCACATTCCACGTATCAAACTTGAAGAAGTGCCTCGCCGATGAAAACCTCCATATTCCCCTAGAAGATATTCAGATCGATGAATCTATGCACTTCATTGAAAGACCAGTAGAGATCATGGACTTCGGAGAAAAACGTTTAAGAAGGAGTCGTATTCCAATTGTTAGGGTACGCTGGGAGTCGAAACGAGGACCTGAGTTTACTTAGGAACGTGAAGACTCAATGCGCGAAAAATACCCGCATCTTTTTCCTGTTACCACTACTACTTAAATTTCGGGACGAAATTTCTAAAAGTAGGGGATACTGTAACATCCGTCGAAAAACGGGTTTTCAAAACCCGCTTCGTTTATTAATCGAATAGTCAGTTTCAAATTTTCGTTGCTTATTTAATGCTCATTTTAATTTTAAACAATACATAACTAATAAACCTTTTAGAATATGGAAACTAAAATTTTTAAAAAGTAAAAATAAAGTAAATAAAAATGAAAATAGGCTGCCGGGTTTCGAACCCGGGTCAGCCGGATGACACAACCAACACACAACTTAACCACTCCGCCACTTGGTTCTTTTGTGTAAACAAGGAAACAAATAAAACTTAAGTTCCCCGTGAATTCATCTGTTACTCCAAAACTGAAACCGATAATCGGCTTTCAACTATCCAGAGACGTTTGAGTGATCGTGCGTTACTGATTATAACCGATAAAACCATTACAACCCACGTTCTTAATCTTCCGACTTCAATGAACTCGCTTCATATGATTTTGAGTTTTGAAAACCGAAATCATATTTCTCCTGTTTTACACTGACAATTTCATCGTCTCATAACTTGGAAACACTCGCAGAACCTTCAATTTCACTTTTGCTCTAATTTCTGTTCGTCAGAAACGTTTTCTGATATCGCCGGACTTTCGCCGGAAAACCGTGACATTCATCGAATCGGCAAATTTCTCAATTCTTTCATCTTCTATCCATTGTTAGACATATACTAACTCAAATCCTTCAACCAGAATCGGTCCCAGACGACGATACCGGATAATCTGCAACCGCCGGAAAATCTCTGAAAATTCTGAAATCACGCTGTGAATCGGTACGAACATCTAAACTCTCTGATAATTCTTGTTTAGTCACTTAATTTCACAATTAGTTAATCAAAACTGTTAATTGGTCCGCTCAGACGGAATTCATAAACAGAGCCGACGACCTTTGCCGGAGTTCTGAGAAAATCATCTTTCCGGTACATTCATTTCCAAAACCTTCTTTATCCTTTTCATCTTAATCATTTATATGTCCGTTAATCGAATTAAACAAGAACAGTCGAATAATTGTTGTTCTGTGTCTTTGAACGAAGAAGACGAAGTCGACGTTGTGTATAAGTATTATAAAAATTGAATATTAAACCGGGCTAGACACACAGTCCAGCGGTGGACTGTGTACAAACACACAGCGCACGTCACGAGTTCGAATCTTACAAACGCACCGGCTTTCCGAATTAAAACCAATTTTTTTGTTACTGAATTAGAGTAGGACCCAGGATGTTCTTAAGATCAATTTAAATTGTAAGTTTAACAGATAAGTCACACAGCCCAACTGGTTGGGCTGTGCGCTTACAAACCGAAGGACCCGAGTTCGATCCGGCTCCCTGCAAACCGGTTCAAACCATTTAAATTCTTTTAATATAAACCGAATAAATTAAACATTTAATTAGTATATATATATATATAATTAAAACTTAAAATATTCCGGGTTAGACACGTAGCTCAGTTGGTAGAGCTGCGTGCACGCGTACGGGAGGTCACAAGTTCGAACCTCACTCAGCGCAAACAAACACAAAGTCCGAACCGGTCAACAGTCAAAGTCAACGGTCAACGGTCAACCCAAAAAGTCAACATTTTTTTATATTTTTATTTATTTATTTAATTTAAAAATCAATTAAAAATACTTAAAAATAATGTTTCTAAAGTTAGAAAATGACCTTAAACTCACAAAAATAAATCTAAAAAGCCTATTAAAATTGTTAATAAAATCTACTTATTCACCGTACCTTTTCGTTATTATTTAGGTTAGTTCTTCCTCGTCGATCAACCCTCTAAACTCGTGCGCATTCAACATCATCAAACGAACGCACCCAATGTGATTGAATCTCTACAAATTCCCCGTTTTAATCACATTTTGGGGTGTATCATGTGTCACTTATTATTTATTACATTTAAACACTTGTGCATCCATCATATCCATGATCAAATGTGTATCCAATATGTATCAATTGTTTGTGTGGTTAATATTTAGATTTAATTTATCATTTTCAGTACATACATCATCATAGGCTCGTCTGTTCCCCATTACCTATGAGCGGAACCGTTCCCCATTACCTAAGAGCGGAACGTGGCGTTGCCAACATACGGTCGGCTCCGTTTGATTGAGCCTTGATCGCACATACATCATCATAGGCCGTCCGTTCCCCATTACCTATGAGCGGAACGTGACGTTGCCAACATATGCATTATCATTCACGTCATATACTCATGCAAGGTGGTTTGTTATTGTATGATTATTTACGTTTGCTTACATATGATTATTGCACAATTTTTTTCCATATTAAATACAACAAGAAATCAAGAATAAATGTTTTCTAACAAGGTTCACTCGCCAACTTTTGTTGACTCAAAAACCCCCATTTTTACACATAATACAGGTGATCCAGTTGCAGCAAGAAACATATAGGACGACCCAGAAGAATAAATCAGTTTAGGCTTTGGATTGTTGCTTAGTTACATTTTCCTTGTAATTGTATGAACTTGTTTGGAATATTGAAGTTGTAATTTTGAATTTAATAAATATGAAACATATTAGTAAACATCATGAGCTTTGGTGATAACCCAATTATGCCCCGACTCTTATTCCGCTGCGGGTCGGGGTGTGACAGATTAGTATCAGAGCCATGACTATAGGGATATAGGATAGGTTATTAGACCCTTAGAGCCTATACTATAGTTGATTAAAATTTTAATTGTTTATGTGTTACATACAAAATTCATGATGTTATATGCTTTATGTTTATTGTTACATTCAATGTTATGCAAGCATGTTCATAAGTACATATTACTATACAATGCTCATCATGAATCATATCCTCATAACATATCATATCCATGAGAGCACACACCCCACAATTTCCATGATTTTTGTAACGATTTTTGTATTTTTCCAAATCACATCAAAGTGAGTTCTCATGACGGGCATGTAGTAACTGGAAGGGTACAAGTACCGGTAGTCGGAACGTCCTGTCTAGGCTTGGCATTCGTATAAATCTAAAATAAAGGACCAGTTTGCCTACCTGGGGACTAACGATGAGAGTACGAAGGACCTATTAGGCCAAAGCATGCTATACCAAACGTCGTGTGAGCTAACCCCACTTTGAGTTGTCATTGTGTCTACACCTGGACACCCTCCGACCATACATCTCGCAAACATATTTCATGGTTTTCATTCGGGTGATGCGAGTGTTAAACCGCCAACACCAATGTGAATCCTACTAAGCCAATAGTCATGGGGGCCCACATGACTATACAGGTGATGGTATGGGGGACATTGGAGGCCCAAACATGAGCAAACCCAAGACATCCTATGGATGTAGTTGAATTATTGATGTTTATGTTATTTTTTTTACGACACATGACACCTAAAAAGACTCCTTAAACTCACAATCTTCTTATGTATGTTCCTGTAGATGTCGGCTAGGCAACAACGTGGGGGTAGAAGGTTAGGAAGATCAAACGAACGCTTGGCCACTCAAATGGCAAAACAAATGGCCGCGGTGCTTCCTGACATCGTAATTCAAGTCCAACAAGCTCTCGCCGCAAATCCCATCAATCCTCCCCATCAAGAAGACCAGAACGTCGACAACCCTCCCTCCAAAAAGTGCTCTTACAAACACTTCAAGTCTTGCGATCCCCCGAAATTTGAAGGGACCGAAGGTGTCACTGCTCTCCTCCACTGGTTTGAGGAAATGGAGAACACCTTCTTCAATTGCGATTGTCCCGAGGATCGCAAGGTACGTTACGCAACCGAGAGACTATTTGGGGTAGCTCTTACCTGGTGGAATACAGAAAAAGGTAAGAGAGGAATCGAAGATGCAATGGCCTTATCATGGGAGGAATTAAGGGAAATCATGACAAGACGCTTCTGTCCAAGAAGCGAGATCAAAAAGTTAGAGGATGAATTCCACTCGTTAAAGCAAAAGGAAGGAGATCATACTTCCTACAACAAAAGGTTTTTAGAGTTGAACCAAATGATCCCCAACTTGTTCACTCCAGTATACCGCTTAGTCAAACCCTATATTCGAGGCCTCCCCTCGAAAATTCAAGACTCAGTTCTAAGCACTTCGCCTGCAACACTTGAAGCCGCTATGGAACTAGCTACCGAGCTTACCGAGAATCGCATCCGAAACGGCAAATTTAAGGATGAGAAAAAGAAAGCCCCCATTGAGGGCCAAACCTCAAACCATTCCACCTCCTCCTCAAAGTTTGCTAGTAAGAGGAAACGAAACACCAGAAACTTTGCTGTCACACAAAAAATTTCCCTATCCCTGCTGCACCCATCACTCAAGTTGCCCCCCCATCTGCACCATATAAAAAGCCATACTCCGGACCCTACCCAAAATGAAACCGTTGCCAATCCCATCATTTTCCTGATCATCCCTGCCAACATTGCACCGGCTGTGGCCGCGCAGGTCACACCATTCAAACCTGTCGCGCGCTTCAGCGAACGAACCGCAATCAACCCTTAACCCAAACCCACCATCAGATAGTGGGTCAAGCCCAACAACCTTTACTCCTACCACCTACCCAACATGTAGCCCAATCCTACTACCAACCCAACTATCCCATGATGCAACCTATGCGGGCTTGTTACAACTGTGGAGACCCGAATCACTTCAGGAACACCTGTCCACGCTTGGTGAACATCAACCATGCCCAAGCTCAAGCTAATCCAGTAAACCAGGCTAACTAAGCTCCTCCACCTACAAGAGGAAGAGCTTTCAACATCAACGCAAATCAAGCTAGGGCTGACAACAATGTGGTTAACGGTACGTTTCTCATCAATGGTAGTTATGCATCCATGTAATTTGATACTGGCGCGGATAAGAGTTTTGTGTCCTTAGAATTTGAACCCATCCTCAACCAAACTCGTGATAAACTCATGGAATCCATAACGGTAGAAGTTGCTGACGGAAAACCGGTCTCATTAAACTCTATTATACGCAATTGTACTCTCACCCTAAACGATCACGATTTTCCAGTTGACCTCATTCCTATGAAGTTGGGAAGTTTCGACATTATAATTGGTATGGACTGGGTCAGCCAACATCATGCTGAAGTTGTATGCTGCGAAAAGTTCATTCGCATTCCTCTTGCAAACGGTCAGACTCTACGAATCTTTGGAGAAACCCCTTCGAAAGGACTCAAATTAATGTCCTGTCTTCAAGCCCAAAAATATCACCGCAAGAATTATGTCGCATTCCTAACTCATGTCGTCAAAAAGGGAACCAAGGAGAAGAAACTCGAAGACATCCCAGTAGTAAAAGATTTTCCGCAAGTTTTTTCCTGACGACATTTCAGGACTTCCTCCCGTGAGAGAAGTCGAATTTCGCATTGATCTTATGCCTGGAGCTACACCAGTTGCAAAATCTCCTTATAGGTTAGCCCCATCCGAAATGCAAGAGCTAGCCAGTCAACTGCAAGAGCTGACTGACAAAGGATTCATACGTCCTAGCTCATCGCCTTGGGGTGCACCTGTCCTTTTTGTGAAGAAGAAAGATGGAACGTTTCGCATGTGTATCGACTACAGAGAACTCAACAAGTTAACGGTCAAGAACCGCTACCCATTACCTCGCATCGATGACCTCCTAGAGCAACTTCAAGGCGCCACCTGTTTATCAAAAATCGACCTACGTTCTGGTTATCATCAACTCAGAGTACGTGAAGAAGACGTCCCAAAGACCGCCTTCCGAACTCGTTATGGTCATTACGAATTCATGGTCATGCCATTTGGTTTAACCAACGCCCCCGCTGTCTTCATGGATCTAATGAACAGAGTCTGCAAACCTTCTCTCGACCGTTTTGTTATAGTCTTCATCGACGACATCCTCATCTACTCAAAGTCTAAGTCTGATCATGAACGACACCTTCGGCTCATCCTTACACTCTTAAGGACAGAAAAGCTGTACGCTAAGTTCTCGAAATGTGAATTCTGGCTAAGGGAAGTACAATTCCTTGGACACGTCGTCAATGACAAGGGAATTCATGTTGATCCCTAAAAAATCAAGGCAGTACAAGAATGGCAAGCGCCACGTACACCTACCGAAGTAAGATCATTTCTTGGTTTGGCTGGTTATTATCGCCGTTTCATTGCAAATTTCTCCCGTATTGCTGTACCACTCATGGCTTTGACTCATAAAGGAAAACCCTTCGTATGGGGACCCAAACAAGAAGAAGCCTTCCAAACCTTTAAACAAAAACTCTGTGACGCACCTATCCTCACACTTCCTGAAGGTTGTGATGACTTCGTGGTTTATTGCGACGCGTCAGGGCAAGGATTAGGCTGTGTACTAATGCAAAGAGGAAAAGTGATAGCTTATGCTTCTAGACAACTCAAAATTCATGAGAAGAACTACACCACCCACGACCTGGAGCTTGGATATGGAGACATTACCTCTACGGTACTAAGTGTGAAATCTCTACGGTACTAAGTGTGAAATATACACTGACCACAAGAGTCTCCAACATATCTTCAATCAAAAGGAGTTGAACATGAGGCAACGAAGATGGGTCGAACTTCTTAATGACTACGACTGTAAAATTCGGTATCATCCTGGCAAGGCAAACGTGGTGGCCGAAGCGCTCAGTCGAAAGGGTTATGCAAACTCCATTCGTCTTCTATGTTCGCAAATCATAACCGACATCAAAGATCAAATCCGAGAAGCCCAACATGTTTCAGTAACGGAAAACGACGTACGCAAGGAGCTGTCTTGTGGAGCTGAACTTAAAATTGAAACTAAATCCGACGGTATTCTGTACTATCTAGATCGCATATGGATTCCCGATCACAATAACCTTCGTGATTTCCTTATGAATGAGGCGCACAAAACACGATACTCTATACACCCAGGAGCCGACAAGATGTATCAAGACCTTCGATACACCTACTGGTGGCCGAGAATGAAAAAGGATATTGTTGTTTTTGTTTCCAAGTGCCTTACATGTTCCAAAGTAAAAGCTGAACATCAAAGACCCTCAGGACTTCTAGTCCAACCCGGAATACCTGTATGGAAGTGGGAAAACATAACTATGGATTTCATTACCGGGTTACCTCGCACCTCCAGTGGGTATGACACTATATGGGTAATCATTGATCGTCTTACAAAATCAGCTCACTTCATTCCGATCCGCGAGGACTTCAAGAACGAGAAGTTAGCTCGTATCTACATCAGCGAGATCGTAAGCCGTCATGGTGTACCGTTAAGCATTATTTCAGATCGTGATGGTCGTTTCACTTCACGAACATGGCAAGCCGTACAAGCCGCTGTGGGTACACGATTAGACCTCAGTACCGCTTATCATCCTCAAACTGATGGACAATCTGAACGCACCATCCAAACTCTTGAAGATATGCTTCGAGCATGTGTCATAGACTTCAAAGGGAATTGGGACGCTCATCTACCATTAGTTGAATTTTCGTACAACAACAGCTATCATTCAAGTATCGGCATGGCACCTTTCGAAGCTTTATATGGTCGTAAGTGCCGATCACCAATATGTTGGCACGAAATTGGAGAAGCTCAAATCACCGGTCCAGAATTGATTCAAGAAACAACAGACAAGATTCATCAAATTCGAAACAATCTTCTAGCGGCACAAAGTCGTCAAAAGAGTTATGCGGACAAACGACGAAAGCCCTTGGAGTTTTACATTGGTGATCAAGTACTTTTAAAAGTATCACCGTGGAAAGGAGTAGTTCGTTTTGGCCAGAAGGGCAAGCTAGCACCACGCTACGTTGGACCTTTCAAGATACTCTAAAGAGTAGGACCTGTAGCATACAAGCTTGACCTACCAGAAGAACTCAACAGAATTCACCCCACATTCCACGTATCAAACTTGAAGAAATGCCTCGCCGATGAAAACCTCCATATTCCCCTAGAAGATATTCAGATTGATGAATCTATGCACTTCATTGAAAGACCAGCGGTGGACTGTGTGCAAACACATAGTGCACGTCACGAGTTCGAATCTTACAAACGCACCGGCTTTCCGAATTAAAACCAATTTTTTTGTTACTAAATTAGAGTAGGACCCAGGATGTTCTTAAGATCAATTTAAATTGTAAGTTTAACAGATAAGTCACACAGCCCAACTGTTTGGGCTGTGCGCTTACAAACCGAAGGACCCGAGTTCGATCCGGCTCCCTGCAAACCGGTTCAACCATTTAAATTCTTTTAATATAAACCGAATAAATTAAACATTTAATTAGTATATATATATAATTAAAACTTAAAATATTTCGGGTTAGACACGTAGCTCAGTTGGTAGAGCTGCGTGCACGCGTACGGGAGGTCACAAGTTCGAACCTCACTCAGCGCAAACAAACACAAAGTCCGAACTGGTCAACAGTCAAAGTCAACGGTCAACGGTCAACCCAAAAAGTCAACATTTTTTTTATATTTTTATTTATTTATTTAATTTAAAAATCAATTAAAAATACTTAAAAATAATGTTTCTAAAGTTAGAAAATGACCTTAAACTCACAAAGATAAATCTAAAAACCCTATTAAAATTGTTAATAAAATCTACTTATTTACCGTACCTTTTCGTTATTATTTAGGTTAGTTATTCCTCGTCGATCAACCCTCTAAACTCGTGCGCATTCAACATCATCAAACGAACGCACCCAATGTGAGTGAATCTCTACAAATTCCCCGTTTTAATCACATTTTGGGGTGTATCATGTGTCACTTATTATTTATTACATTTAAACACTTGTGCATCCATCATATCGATGATCAAATGTGTATCCAATATGTATCAATTGTTTGTGTGGTTAATATTTAGATTTAATTTATCATTTTCAGTACATACATCATCATAGGCTCGTCTGTTCCCCATTACCTATGAGCGGAACCGTTCCCCATTACCTATGAGCGGAACGTGGCGTTGCCAACATACTCACGGCTCCGTTTGATTGAGCCTTGATCGCACATACATCATCATAGGCCGTCCGTTCCCCATTACCTATGAGCGGAACGTGACGTTGCCAAAATATGCATTATCATTCACGTCATATACTCATGCAAGGTGGTTTGTTATTGTATGATTATTTACGTTTGCTTACATATGATTATTGCACAATTTTTTTCCATATTAAATACAACAAGAAATCAAGAATAAATGTTTTCTAACAAGGTTCACTCACCAACTTTTGTTGACCCAAAAAACCCATTTTTTACACATGATACAAGTGATCCAGTTGCAGCAAGAAACATATAGGACGGCCTAGAAGAATAAATCAGTTTAGGCTTTGGATTGTTGCTTAGTTACATTTTCCTTGCAATTGTATGAACTTGTTTGGAATATTGAAGTTGTCATTTTGAATTTAATAAATATGAAACATATTAGTAAACATCATGAGCTTTGGTGATAACCCAATTATGCCCCGACTCTTATTCCGCTGCGGGTCGGGGTGTGACAGATTAGTATCAGAGCCATGACTATAGGGATAGAGGATAGGTTTATTAGACCCTTAGAGCCTATACTATAGTTGATTAAAATTTTAATTGTTTATGTGTTACATACAAAATTCATGATGTTATATTCTTTATGTTTATTGTTACATTCAATGTTATGCAAGCATGTTCATAAGTACATATTACTATACAATGCTCATCATGAATCATATCCTCATAACATATCATATCCATGAGAGCACACACCCCACAATTTCCATGATTTTTGTAACGATTTTTGTATTTTTCCAAATCACATTAAAGTGAGTTCTCATGACGGGCATGTAGTAACTGGAAGGGTACAAGTACCGGTAGTCGGAACGTCCTGTCTAGGCTTGGCATTCGTATAAATCCAAAATAAAGGACCAGTTTGCCTACCTGGGGACTAACGATGAGAGTACGAAGGACCTATTAGGCCAAAGCATGCTATACCAAACGTCGTGTGAGCTAACCCCACTTTGAGTTGTCATTATGTCTACACCTGGACACCCTCCGACCATACATCTCGCAAACATATTTCATGGTTTTCATTCGGGTGATGCGAGTGTTAAACCGCCAACACCAATGTGAATCCTACTAAGCCAATAGTCATGGGGGCCCACATGACTATACAGGTGATGGTATGGGGGACATTGGAGGCCCAAACATGAGCAAACCCAAGACATCCTATGGATGTAGTTGCATTATTGATGTTTATGTTATTTTTTTTACGACACATGACACCTAAAAAGACTCCTTAAACTCACAATCTTCTTATGTATGTTCCTGTAGATGTCGGCTAGGCAACAACGTGGGGTAGAAGGTTAGGAAGATCAAACGAATAGTCAGTTTCAAATTTTCGTTGCTTATTTAATGCTCATTTTAATTTTAAACAATACATAACTAATAAACATTTTAGAATATGGAAACTAAAATTTTTAAAAAGTAAAAATAGAGTAAATAAAAATGAAAATAGGCTGCCGGGTTTCGAACCCGGGTCAGCCGGATGACACAACCAACACACAACTTAACCACTCCGCCACTTGGTTCTTTTGTGTAAACAAGGAAACAAATAAAACTTAAGTTCCCCGTGAATTCATCTGTTGCGCCAAAACTGAAACCGATAATCGGCTTTCAACTATCCAGAGACGTTTGAGTGATCGTGTGTTACTGATTATAACCGATAAAACCATTACAACCCACGTTCTTAATCAATTCCGACTTCAATGAACTCGCTTCATATGATTTTGAGTTTTGAAAACCGAAATCATATTTCTCCTGTTTTACACTGACAATTTCATCGTCTCATAACTTGGAAACACTCGCAGAACCTTCAATTCACTTTCGCTCTAATTTCTGTTCGTCGGAAACGTTTTCTGATATCGCGCGGACTTTCGCCGGAAAACCGTGACATTCATCGAATCGGTAAATTTCTCAATTCTTTCATCTTCTATCCATTGTTAGACTGATACTAACTCAAATCGTTCAACCAGAATCGGTCCCAGACGACGATACCGGATAATCTGCAGCCGCCGGAAAATCTCTGAAAATTCCGAAATCACGCTGTGAATCTGTACGAACATCTAAACTCTCTGATAATTCTTGTTTAGTCACTTAATTTCACAATTAGTTAATCAAAACTGTTAATTGGTCCGCTCAGACGGAATTCATAAACAGAGCCGACGACCTTTGCCGGAGTTCTGAGAAAATCATCTTTCCGGTACATTCATTTCCAAAAGCTTCTTTTTCCTTTTCATTTTAATCATTTATATGTCCATTAATCGAATTAAACAAGAACAGTCGAATAATTGTTGTTCTGTGTCTTTGAACGAAGAAGACGAAGTCGACGTTGTGTATAAGTATTATAAAAATTGAATATTAAACCGGGTTAGACACACAGTCCAGCGGTGGACTGTGTGCAAACACATAGTGCACGTCACGAGTTCGAATCTTACAAACGCACCGGCTTTCCGAATTAAAACCAATTTTTTTGTTACTAAATTAGAGTAGGACCCAGGATGTTCTTAAGATCAATTTAAATTGTAAGTTTAACAGATAAGTCACACAGCCCAACTGGTTGGGCTGTGCGCTTACAAACCGAAGGACCCGAGTTCGATCCGGCTCCCTGCAAACCGGTTCAACCATTTAAATTCTTTTAATATAAACCGAATAAATTAAACATTTAATTAGTATATATATATAATTAAAACTTAAAATATTTCGGGTTAGACACGTAGCTCAGTTGGTAGAGCTGCGTGCACGCGTACGGGAGGTCACAAGTTCGAACCTCACTCAGCGCAAACAAACACAAAGTCCGAACTGGTCAACAGTCAAAGTCAACGGTCAACGGTCAACCCAAAAAGTCAACATTTTTTTTATATTTTTATTTATTTATTTAATTTAAAAATCAATTAAAAATACTTAAAAATAATGTTTCTAAAGTTAGAAAATGACCTTAAACTCACAAAGATAAATCTAAAAACCCTATTAAAATTGTTAATAAAATCTACTTATTTACCGTACCTTTTCGTTATTATTTAGGTTAGTTATTCCTCGTCGATCAACCCTCTAAACTCGTGCGCATTCAACATCATCAAACGAACGCACCCAATGTGAGTGAATCTCTACAAATTCCCCGTTTTAATCACATTTTGGGGTGTATCATGTGTCACTTATTATTTATTACATTTAAACACTTGTGCATCCATCATATCGATGATCAAATGTGTATCCAATATGTATCAATTGTTTGTGTGGTTAATATTTAGATTTAATTTATCATTTTCAGTACATACATCATCATAGGCTCGTCTGTTCCCCATTACCTATGAGCGGAACCGTTCCCCATTACCTATGAGCGGAACGTGGCGTTGCCAACATACTCACGGCTCCGTTTGATTGAGCCTTGATCGCACATACATCATCATAGGCCGTCCGTTCCCCATTACCTATGAGCGGAACGTGACGTTGCCAAAATATGCATTATCATTCACGTCATATACTCATGCAAGGTGGTTTGTTATTGTATGATTATTTACGTTTGCTTACATATGATTATTGCACAATTTTTTTCCATATTAAATACAACAAGAAATCAAGAATAAATGTTTTCTAACAAGGTTCACTCGCCAACTTTTGTTGACCCAAAAACCCCCATTTTTACACATGATACAGGTGATCCAGTTGCAGCAAGAAACATATAGGACGCCTAGAAGAATAAATCAGTTTAGGCTTTGGATTGTTGCTTAGTTACATTTTCCTTGTAATTGTATGAACTTGTTTGGACTAGTAACCTTCACACTTGGATCTGCAATCATTTTCTTTCCTCTCTTCATTTCATCCAACAAATTCTGAACATTCTAGTTATGCAAGATGTAAAGGCTTTTGACTAGATATGGCACATTCATTTTCAACCAGTCAATGGTTTCATCCTTTGACATTTTTACAACAGTTGGATACTTGAAGGGTGTAATTTTGAAGAGCCTTTGAGATTCTTCAAACATGTAGTTTCCATAGGCTTTTATCTGTTTCAATCTTCTATCAATTATGTACTAAGCTTTCTCACTTTTACCCTTGGTCTGCCATTGATTTTATGTGGTGAATCTTGTGGTGATTCTTCTAATGCAACAGTGTAAGTGGCCACTTTTGCCATTGATGAATGTAACTGGCCTACTAGAGGAATTTTCATTTAATCTCATGCCTAAAGGATTGAACCACATCTCATCCCATTCACACCCACTTATTTGATATATCACAATTTTTTTGATTAAACATCCAATATAATTTGGATTGATAAAAACGGATTAATAATAAGTTTACATACATCTCAAGTCCCTCTCTTTACTGTAATTCCAAACATGCTATTTGGGTTATGCTTGTACCATTGCAAAATCCAAAAACCGATTTTGTTGTAAAATTGTGAAAGAACAAAAGCCAAATTTTTATTAAATATTTGTGACTAATACAAGATGCAAGGATTAAGTATATGTAATTGAGGGTCCTCCCTGCAGCGCAGTGGTTGTTCCCAAGGCTTGGCCCGGGATTTCACCTGGGTTCGAGTCCAAGGGGGCGCAGTTTTACCTATTCCACATGGTTTCTGCGCATCAGGGGTGTGCTACGCTTTCTAGCGGTGGTCGAGTAGTCGGCCTTTGGACATAGCTCTGAATGGGTGGGTTTACACGTGGAAAGCAATTAGCCGTTAAAGAAAGTGTATGTATTTGAAAATTTGGACTAACAAAAACTCCCTTATTTAAGATTGTTTAACTTAATTGCAGAAGCCATCAAGCCAACATTGATATAGTTGTTCATTCAATGGTTAGAGTTACCAAAGGTAATAATCGAATTTCCAAAATTGATTCAACGTGTTTAAAACATAAATTGCATAAGAGAAACCAAAAATGAAAAAAAAACTATTTAGTTGCAGAATACCGGCGGAGAAATCCCAATAGTTTTAGATGACCAGAGAACCCATTAAACATTACGCCAAGTTTATTTTTAAACCATGTTAAGCCCACCTAATTACAGCTTACCTAAGTAAAGACCCCACATTTAACTCTTAAGTAACCTAAAACTCTCCCCTGCCAAAAATTAAACAATTAGTCCTCCCAGTATTCACCATCGCCAAACTTTAAAGCACTCCTCCTCTTACAAACCTCCATTGAATTTGGCCTTCGTTGATTGTTCCCTTGGATGATACTAAATAACTGTAGGTGCATATTGATGCGGTCAGCTAACCATCTCCACCTATCCACCTTTTAGTCTCAAATTAAAAAAAAAAAAAAAAAACTAGAATTACTTACAATCTTGTAGGTGTAAAATCTAGGATAACCATCTCCACATTATTATGGCCAAACCTGAAGAATTATCAATGCGCATTAGATATATTTAAATGTAACATAACTTTTCTTAATTCTAAGTTTCAAAAGATAAAATGGTACCTACCAACCGGCTCAGTTGAATTAAAATCATTGCCAAATGAAACAGGTATAACCGATAACTGTAACAGACTAAAGACGTATGGTTTAGTAGATTGCAACATCACGTGTAAATTGCAATGTCATTCGGATTTTGGTTGGATCATGGTAACTGAACAAAGTTTTGAACAAGAGAGAAAATGACATATAAGTGATACTAATTTCATTGCAAAGGATAAATCAATGGTGGAAATAGATGATACCTCATAAACCCGCATGATCGGTAACATTACAACATTAAATATCCATTTTTATATATTAAACTTGAATATGCAAACGGGGCAAAACAGGTTTGGTTCGAGATTGGGATGTTTAAAAAATTATCAATTTGAAATTAATAGAAGATACAAATTACATTGCCATATCATGATCCACCACTGAATAATCAATTTCAGCCCCAAGATTCCTTTGCTCGTGCATTTTCCAGTCTTCCATTGTTTCTTTCCACCCTTCATCTTTTTTTCAATTCATCCTCCACTACCCGTAAAAAATAGTTGTTCGATTACTTGTTCATAACGCGCTAATATCAGAAGTTAACCATACTCGGGTGACCAGTGAAGTGATGATAACATCTACTATCCATGAGGTTAGGCTAAAATCAGGCACTCACCATTCTCCATGTCAGGGCCGGCCCTAAGAATTCGTGTGCCCTGTTCGAGCTCGGAAAAGGTGCCATTCGGCCTTAACGAAATATATAAATGTAATTTGTTCACGAAATCATAGTATTCGTTAGACCAAACAAAGATACTAAGGCCATGAGTTTTGGGTCGGTTCAACGATTTTGGGCCTATACAATAAGAAAAAATGAAACTAGCAAAACACATTTCCTATTTTTCTAAATGTTGTTTACTTTTGTCAGCGCAATCCACACCAAAATCAATTCACCCAGGATTTCCAGTTTAGAAGCGGGCAACTTATCCATTAAGCCATTCATCAAATTATGTTAGTATTCTCTTAAAAAAGAATTATAACCTATATATATCAAGTTTTTTTAAAACGTGCCCTCTGGAATCTCGGGTCCTAGCTAGTGGTCCTCCTCGTCCACCTCGAGGGCCGGCCCTGCTCCATGTAAATCCTTACAACTAATTTTGAATTTTGAATCACTTCAAACACACAACAACCACCACCCTTTATAATCAGATAGTGTTTCAATTGTTAGCAATTTCTAAAACTGAATCAACATACAAAATGACCAAAAAGAACATTTTTGTGAAGAAACGCAGTGGCATGCTATTAAAATTATCCCAAACTTAGTGATTGACCCCTAAATAACCAGAAACATAATATTTCCTTTTTATATACCAGTTTTAAGAAATTAATAACACAATGAAGACATAACATACTTCTGAAAAAGTGATTCTCCAAGCTCCCCTAGGCAAGAACTCGTAGACTAAAAACCATTGATCATCTTCAATGCAATAACAATCAATTTGACCAAATTCGGGCTCACAAGATCACCCAAAAAATTCATGGTGACTGCCAAAATCATTTAAAAATGAATACACAAATCAGATGTTCCATGTTATATGAGAGCACAAAACAAGAAGTAAGGTAAAAAAAAAATTGACACATTTTATCGAAAGTAGATAGAAGGTAAACAAGCCTCCCTTTTGTAGCCCTGATCCAATATCATGATTTGGGATTTTGACCGCAACTAGTGGTGCCAAAGTGGACAAGTTGGGTGGTTTCGGTAATGAGCCAAGATATGTTTGGGTTAGCATGGGTATAGATCAGGATGGTTATTTTAAAACTATTTTGATTATTTTAATTTTTTTATTGTTTTTAATTTTTTATTTCTTTTAATTTTTTCATTATTTTTAAACGAAGAACGACAGGAGAGTATAATGAAGTCACAGTTGTGAAAATATTTCTACGAGTAGTAATTAGTTTAATGATTTTATCTCATACCTATCCTGACCCGCTTGGGTTTTATCTCATACTCATCCTAACCTACTTTTTTCTATTCACCACTTCATACCACATCCTAACTTAGTGATTAATTTTGTTTGCCTCATCTTAACCCATCTTAAAACTTAAAATACCTATATTCATGGTTGCAAAACTCGCTAGGCGCTCCCTAGCCGGTCGACCGGGGAGTTGAGAGTACTCGGTCTATGCGGAGATTACTTGAGGAGTACTTGGACATGTTAAATTATAAAAAAATTTAGTTTTCAGAAATTAAATATATGTCAAATAACATAAATTTACAAATATTATAACAAACTACGTGAAAATGATATTCATTTTTAATACGATAGACATAGAAATTATATTTTATTTTTTTTTTAAAGTCAAATCCGGCCCGAATTGACCTACTAGATCCGATTTTGACCGAGATTGACCGCGTTTGATAGATTCCGAGTAATTAGGCGGACTTGAAGTAAGTCGCCTCAGCAGCCTACCTTGAAGACCTTGTTTTACAACCATGCCTATATCAACCCAAAATGGAATAGATGGGCTTGTCTTGCCAGGTCTAACCGCAACTATAAGGCTGGTGCCGGGTTTGACCCGTGCTGTGTTGTGCCATTCCCTTCAATCCATCGAGTTGCATGTTATGTCACATAAATTTTACAATACAAATTTACTACACAACAGTTTTCAAAAAAACCCTACATGGCGTCACCAGAACATCCACTAATCTAATACCTTCGTTAATGGGTGTAGTCGCTTGGAAATTAACCCAGAACACAGCAGCTCCCTTCCTATCTCTAGTATCCAGCTTTCTCCCTCTCTCTCACCTTTGTTTGTGTGGGAAGGTTTAAGTGTGAATGGTGATTGTGAAAGCAAATAGGATTTAGGCGGCATGAGTGAGATTTTAAATTTTGAATTTTAAACATTACATGATACTACGAAAGGAGGAACATACTCTTTTTTTTTTAACTTTACGGTTTTCTATAATAGATACACTAAAAGTTAAAAACTATTAATTTTCAACATCCTAATATTCTCTCTCATATATACATTATATATAGTAATGGATAATGGATGCTTTTATATATATATATAGAGAAAGAGAGAGTGAAAGAGAGAATGTGTGTTGTGTATGTATGTTATTATTTTTTAATGTTTCTCATGTATATATATATATATATATATATATATATATATATATATAAGAGAGAGAGAGAGAGAGACTGAGAGAGAGAATGTGTGTTGTGTATGTATGTTATTTTTTTTAATGTTTCTCATGTATGTGTGTAATGGTTTGATGTTTACTGTAATTTTACTAGTTAATAAGCTTTTGGGTACCATATGATGTTTTAAATATGTGTACTACTTGGAAGGTTCAGTAACATTTATAAATCGTATGAAATTTGCTTAGTCAAAGGTGGTAGTAATATTGCCTCCAAACAAAATGACTTAGCTTTTATGCTTACCAGATTTTTTCTATTTTCTCTGTCTACACTCGGCATGGATCAAAACTGAATTGAAGTTGTTGGGCAATGAAGATGATTTTAAGGGATTTTTTTTTTAATTTTTAATAATAATTATGGCCATACTCTTGTCAAAGAGTAGCAAGTGAAAGACCATACAGTGTTTTGTTAGAATTCACCATAAACATCTCAAAATCTTTTTGATTTTCAGATACCTCTTTAAGGTTTGACCCTTTCCGAAAACCACAAGCTTGTTTCTTTTCATCACTGTTTACTATTTAAACAAGATTAATTGCTTTTCAATTGCATTTAAATAATCTTTGTACAATGTTTTCTTAAGTTTTTACTAATATTGTAAGAACATAGAATGATAGACAACGTAAGTTGTGACCTAAATGTGGAGATGGTGTATACAAATTGACAAAAATGCTTTTACCTGACCTGTTATTTGAATTCTTTTAACCCCCCTGTTTGAATCATCTTTACCCTACCAGTTAACCAAGTCAGTCTAGGTTATAAATTTTCTATAGCAAAAGGCTTTGTTATCTTAATCTGGTTTAAAATCTTAAAAGTTGACCCCCTGTATAACCAATAAGTTTAATATCCATGTCCCACTTCCTTGACTTGGTAAATCATGTTGCACGTATTCGTTACCCTTCAAATAAGTTTTTCCGACTATAAAAGGACACCCCTTTTGTGTTTCTCATCACCAAACTAAGTGATATACTTCACAAATTACATATCGTGTTTTCAAGATAATAAGCTCAAAAAATGGGCTTCATGACTAGAGCTTTTATCTTGATCGCTATGGTTGCATGTCTTACATCAGTTGCTCATGCCATTGCTGGCCAAGCAACCTTCTACACTCCTCCCTACGTTCGTAAGTATATAGACATAGATTAAACACGGACTATATTCTTATAACTTGTTTTGATCTTTTTTTCCTTTTGGTGTATATGTAGCATCATCATGTTATGGCTTTCAAAACAGCGGTGTTATGATTCTAGCGGCAAATCGTGGTTTGTTTAACAACCGAGCTGCGTGTGGAACTAGGTACCGTGTCAAGTGCACCAGCGGAACCAACCTTGGTGTTCCGCGACCTTGCACAGGTAGGAGCGTCGATGTTACAGTTGTTGATCTTTGTCCCGGATGTGCTGCAAATCAAGTTGATCTTTCCCATGAAGCGTTTAAAGTGATTGCTAATCCTGATGCCGGGAAAATTAACATCGACTATACCAGGTAATGACACATTAAACCCAAATTTTGTCCCGGATGTGCTGAATATCAAGTTGATCTTTCCTGTTCGAGCTCAAAAAAATGTGCTCATCTATAATGTTTTATTCTTATTTAAAAAAAATCAATTACTATTAGGCTCAATAAACCTAAAGCCAAGTGGACTAAATTGTAAACCATAAAAAAATTATTTGTAAATGGGCCTATATTGGAATTGGTATGTGTTTACTATTTAAAAAAATAACATATAAATCGGATTTAAAAAAAAAATTGTGTGCCCTTCGAAATTACAGGCCTTGTGCGGAGGTCCTCCCCACAGACCATCAAAGCCACCACCGGAAACTAGTACAGATTTTGTTGAAGTTCTGACTAATTTTTTTTTACTTCTTTGTGATATAATTTTCAGGATCTAACGGAAATGTGCATGCAAGATGCCAATAATAAACTCTCTTTTAAGAGTTTAGTAGAAAATAAAAGACTCAAGGGCATTGTAACCATGTTTCTATGTGTCTCAGCAATTTATCTACTGGAATAAAATTTAGATTTCAGAACGACTTTGAAAGATTGTGCCTTTACCTATTTAATTCCTCATATTGCTACTTTACTTCTATTTCGGAAAGCTTCTTCTTATTTGGTTGCTTGCTTGACACATCACACATGCAACTACGAAACATCGAATAAGTAATTCTAACACATTTGAATGAATTAATATAATACTATGTATTATAATTCTTATAATACATATAAGGTTTAATTGAAGTTTTGCTATCTAACTTTGAATAAAATATGATATTTGTAGTTGAGTTGCAACTATTTGAAACATTATATTGACTTTCAAATCAATTACTCCCATGATTTTTTACTAACATTGATATATTTTAAAAAATAAACTCTAAAAACTAGCAATTTTTTCTTTTTAATTTAAGTTTAATATTGTTATAGTTTGCTATTTAAAAAGGGATTGTGGTAAAATTTGTTGCTCATTTACTTGCTATTTTCATATAATTTTTATTTCTAAAAATTTTTTTTACGTGATTTAGTAACAAGAAAGTACTTATACATATTTAAAGACATTTAAAATCTACTTTTAAAAGACGTGTACAATCCTTTAACAAATTATTGATTTTCAAATTAATAATTTGAGCAATTTTTATATAGACATAACTATTTCATGAGTTAATATTTATTTTTAAAATTACACTTTAAAAACAAACATTCTTTTTATTATTTTAGTTTGAGTATAATAGTGCTATAGTTCTTTATTTTAAAAATTAACATATTACGGAGTTATCGTAGTTGATTTTCAAATTTATAATACCATCAATTTTTAAACGGACATAACTATTTCATGAGTTACTATTTATTTAAAAAATTACACTTAAGAAACAAGTATTTTATTTTATTTTAGTTTAAGAATATATTGTTGTAGTTCTTATTTTTGAAATTAACATGTTACGGGATTATCAATGTTTGTGTTACATACCGCATTGTATGGGCACACATGTAGTCATTATTATTATTATTATTATTATTATTATTATTATTATTTCCTACTTAAGATATTATAAATAAATGTGACATAAAACTATAGCAGACCTATTTAAAATTAAACTTTCTTGTGGAGTATTTTATATTATGAAAAAATTTGTACAATAAAACCTAAGAGTAATATGCACGAATTGTCTCTGTGTTTTGTCAAAATGACACCTATAGTCTCTAACTTTTGAAAATTACACTCATGTTCCATGTGATTTTTTGTTACTCGGATAGTTCTCTGACCGGATGATGGTTACTTTATCTAGTTACGTCTATATAAAATGACAAAAGTACCCCTAATATTAAAAATAAAGTTAAAGAACAAATTTAATCATTTAACAACTATAGTGGGTCGCACATTTTTTAATTAAATACAACTAAAATCCCACTCCTACTCCTCCTTCCCTGTGTTTCTTCTCTGTCAAACCCACCTCCATTGCAGGCCCTGAGGGTGGGCGGGTAGGACTGCAATGTGTAAGTAAAAAAACAAATTAACAGGGTATACCCATACAATTACAAATACTAACATAGACCCACATACAAAACTACTTTTATGGTTTATATTAGTTATCATCCCATTGGCATTGGGGCACGTTTAGTGAGCCTAATACCCAGTTTCCTTAAGGCTAAGTGCACATTTTTTCGAGCTCGAACAGGGTACACAAATTCTCAGTGCCGACCCTGCCCAACTCCAGCCCTTCCGGCAAATGTTCTTTTTTCCGGTGATTGGTGCATCAAATGGGATCACTTACAGCCCATATCCTTTAGATATTCAACACTTTCAGCCCAAACCCGTTATCAAAAGCATTTGATGAATTTTCACATGATAAACCCTTCAGATCTCCATATTCGAACATCACACACCCCCATACTCTGTTGTAGAATATTAATCATCTAAGGCAGAGAAAGGGGGTGGTCGGGCATCGGAAAAGACACTTGAATAGTGTAGAAGGTACTGGAGATGAAGTAGGGTGGGTCGTTTACCTGTTAAAAAACTCCCCTTTTGTTGTTTAGATCAAATTTCAACATATTAGTTTGTTATTTGTGTGAATAGTTACTACAGGTAGGTGTCAAGGTGTTGAGCAAATGGTTGTTGATGGTGGTGTTAGTGGGGTGGTCTGCCATGAGATGATACTGGTGGTGGTACATCGCTGGTGAATGGGGTAGTTTTATCATTTCACATAGACTTAACTCGACAAACTAACCCCCATCCAATCATGGGACTATCCTAGTAACAAAGTGTAAAACTAGTGGGATCATGAGTGTAATTTCCAAAAGTCGGTTACTGGCAATAAGCTTTGCCAATAGATTACAACATATTTCATAAATACGATATACGAACATGGACAGAGGAACACTCACATAACAATCAAAATTATACTTTTTGAGTGAGTGAGTTTAGAAGTATTTCAAGTAGGTGAGTTAAGATGTATTTTTTACCCATTAAAACATGTTCACTTTAATCAATTCGGATACAACTAATTAACAAATACATTACTTTCTCATGATTCTCGTATTGCTTCAATTTTATTCATATGCTTATCAGATCTCAACAGAATTGCTGTTTTAGATCTCTATCTAAAAAGTCCTTTAAGCTAGGGTACCCACTTTTGCCATTGATGAATGTAACTGGCCTACTAGAGGAATTTTCATTTAATCTCATGCCTAAAGGATTGAACCATGAAGACTTCTCATCTCATCCCATTCACACCCACTTATTTGATATATCACAATTTTTTTGATTAAACATCCAATATAATTTGGATTGATAAAACACGGATTAATAATAAGTTTACATACATCTCAAGTCCCTCTCTTTACTGTAATTCCAAACATGCTATTTGGGTTATGCTTGTACCATTGCAAAATCCAAAAACCGATTTTGTTGTAAAATTGTGAAAGAACAAAAGCCAATTTTTTATTAAATATTTGTGACTAATACAAGATGAAAGGATTAAGTATATGTAATTGAGGGTCCTCCACTGCAGCGCAGTGGTTGTTCCCAAGGCTTGGCCCGGGGTTTTACCTGGGTTCGAGTCCAAGGGGGGCGCAGTTTTACCTATTCCACAAGGTTTCTGCGCATCAGGGGTGTGCTACGCTTTCTAGCGGTGGTCGAGTAGTCGGCCTTTGGACATAGCTCCGAAAGGGTGGGTTTACACGTGAAAGCAATTAGCCGTTAAAAAAAGTATATGTATTTGAAAATTTGGACTAACAAAAACTCCTTATTTAAGATTGTTTAACTTAATTGCAAGAAGCCATCAAGCCAACATTGATATAGTTGTTCATTCAATGGTTAGAGTTACCAAAGGTAATAATCGAATTTCCAAAATTGATTCAACGTGTTTAAAACATAAATTGCATAAGAGAAACCAAAAATGAAAAAAAAACTATTTAGTTGCAGAATACCGGCGGAGAAATCCCAATAGTTTTAGATGACCAGAGAACCCATTAAACAATACGCCAAGTTTATTTTAAAACCATGTTAAGCCCACCTAATTATAGCTTACCTAAGTAAAGACCCCACATTTAACTCTTAAGTAACCTAAAACTCTCCCCTCCCAAAAATTAAACAATTAGTCCTCCCAGTATTCACCATCGCCAAACTTTAAAGCACTCCCCCTCTTACAAACCTCCATTGAATTTGGCCTTCGTTGATTGTTCCCTTGGATGATACTAAATAACTGTAGGTGCATATTGATGCCTTAACTGGTCAGTCATCGAGTCGTAGGTGTTACAGTGTCGAATCATGTCTATAATAATGTGTTAATGATGTATGTTACATATGTAACGTTGATATGTTACGTATCTTTTTTAGATGATGGTTAGCGAATGAGGATTCAAACGCTAAGGATGTTCAACAACTGAGTCCAAAGGAAAGCGATTGAACTCAATCCAAGGATGAAACTTAGCGATTGAGACAATCTGTTATAAATATGTTGTCCCTTTCACTAGCAATAACTTTTCCAGAACTTCAGAGTCAAATCGAGTCTAGAGCCAAACTTTGTAATTGTGTGTTTTTGATGAATTAAAGAGTTGAAACGTTTATTTACTTCATTATGTGATTGACATATGTGTTCGTTTGGATTCCACACATATGTTCACGTATTAGTTTCATAGATCCAATTCGATACACTGACCTACAATCCACTGATTGTCTTTCGATTCCAGCTTCCAAATCATCCAAGGTTTGTGATTTTTTTTTCAAAGCTAACTTAGAAAAATTGGTTGTGAATTTTTTGATTGGATGTTAGTATTTGTTTATAATTTTTACTTAACTTGATTCCATGTTTGACCATGCGTAACGAGCATTATAGAGGCGTGAAAGGGTTTGATAACGCCCTCAACACTGTCACCATGTACGTTATAGTGGCATGAAGAGGGAGGAACATTTCAAAAAGCTTGTGGAAGAAGTTAACCATGTGCTCAACCAATAAGAGGTCTGAACATTAACTGTTGAACAAGTAAGAGGTCTGAACCATTAACAACCAGTATAATGCTTAATTATTTAGAGGCAAATGTCTGACCAATTCAGAGTACAGACCATTCAGAGGCAAATGTCTAAACCATTCAGACATCTGCTCGCGAAACAAACAGTCTGAACCATTAAGTGTTGAACCAATAAGAGGTCGAGCCATTAAAAGCTAAACAAACAGCCCCTTAGTGTTCTACCTTGAAACCGGTTACTCAAAATCACATGCAACTAAAAGAAATCAGGTGTGTATTAATTCAAAATATTATATAGTTTTTATTCGTATATGATTTTTTATCTTTAATTTAAAATCTACAACTTAAATTTATGAAAATTGAAAAACATGTTATCAATATATAAACAAGAAAACTTCTTAAGAAAAAAAATACTAACTTTTATAGTAAGTCAAAAAGAATTAAATAAACCTCGATATGTGTCATGCTATACCCATACCCCTGCATTTTAATCTTGCACCGTTCCATATCATCAAACGGTAGTTCAGCGACAAGTAAACAACGGTTTAAAATTCAGGGGATTGATTTGATACGCATACCTATGAACGGTAGTTCGACATATACACAAATGGCCTTTTGTAATCCATCAATGGCCCCTGATTTGACACAGAAAGCACCATAAACGACCGTTTGATTTAAGCTCAAACAACTGTTTGACGAGGGTGTGAGATAACAAAGCAAGGAATGTAGGTATAGTCGACTTCCTTATTCTCAAGGTACCAAGTTAAAACAAAAACTAATAGTTATATAGCGTATGGATTTAGCTAAAAATCAGGTTATCTTAGGTGAATAAACGGAGTGCTATCTGACTTTTTACAAAGTAATCGTACTTCATTAGCTATGGAACGTGATTGATCGAATTAATAAACATGACTATATACCTTTTAATTAACTATATCTTAAATAAAGTAAGAAATAGGTATACAAAGGCAAGAAGACTTTAAAAATATTTCTTGATGTTATAAATGCTCTAATAGAGGGTAGTTTTTTTCTTTTTTTTTTTCAAAGTATCTTAAAGATTACAGTATAAGATTAAACACTAATAAGTTTTGAAAACAAAAAAAAAAAAAATATAAAGTAAACAAATTGATGTTGAGAAATGAAGGGGATATTAAACAATTAAAACCATATTTACATATAATAAATTTGTAATATTTTGATGCGTTATACTCTAAATGTTCAAAAAAAAATATTGATGTTACACTTTTAACACAAAACTACTTGATTCTTTTGTTTTTAACCCAAAAGTTTTCATCTTTTCTAATTTAACTTCACAACTTTTCAACTTTTAATTTTAGTCCCCTACACTTTTTATATTTCCAAAATTTTTTGTTTTACATTTCGTTCTTTTGTGAGTTAAAATGACATAATATGCGTGTGTGGTTTAATGTTTATACATTTTTTTTTGTTTCATTCTAAAGAGTTAACATAGCACAACGTGCGTGTGTTGTTCAACGTTTTTACGTCGTTTATTTTTTTCCCGTTTGATGTCACACCCCGACCCGCAGCGGAAAAGATGATCGGGGCATGATTGGATTTTTATCAAAGCTCATGACATTTATTATAATGTTTCATATTTATTATTACAATTTAAAGGAGATCATACAATCATAATTACAACATGTTCTATACATCTTTCTAGGCTTCATTATTTTCTTCGGCGAAATCATCGGATTTTCCGGCGACTGCGAAATGGGCGCGCTGTTGACTGGGTTTGATTCCGAGTTTTGTTATATGTATTAATTGTTTCGATATATTATCAAATAACTCAAGTGGCAGAGTGGTTGGATGTGTGTGAGTTAAGTCTTTGAGGTTCCCGGCTGACCCGGGTTCGAAACCCGGCATCAGCATATTATTTTTATTTCATTATTTTTAATAAATTTTCAATTATAAATTTTATATTCTAATATATTTATTAATTATGTATCGAATAAAATTAATTTAAGCATTAAATACGCAACGAAATTTTTAACTGGATGTTCGGTTAATAAACGAAGCGGGTTTGCTTAACCCGGTTTTTGACGGATGTTACAGTATCCCCTACTTTTAGAAATTTCGTCCCGAAATTTAGGTAGTGGCATGTTTGTCACAAAAGGATGGTGTTTTAATTTGACAGTTACATACTTAGAAGGGAGTAAGAGTTTAAATTTTTGTTTGAGGCGGTAACGTTCCTTGTAAGGGTTGAGTACCCTGCTACAGGAATCGCTTTTTGATGCCTACGATAAAAATATTGATAAACAGAGTTGATTCACTAAGTATGATTTCATGCGCAAGAGTTTTGATATGTTTGGAAAGATAAGGTTATATCCTAAAACAAAACTTCTACTACTAAAACCTACATGGAACTTCTCATAATCGCCTGACAATGCCTCTGATCCTTTGACAAGAATACTTATATATAGGAAGTACCAGCAGCGTATCCACCATATTCTTGTCAAATTTTCATTGGCTTTATCAGTAAATCATGATTGGTTCTATGATGTGACTCTAGAACATAAACAAACACAACAACCAAAGCCTGAGTCCTAATTCTGATAGTATACATGTTTGAATGGTGACAGTACCTCTCTCGTTTGTTATGATGGAGAGGTTAGTCTATGTAGAAATAGAACACAATCCAATTTATTTAAATGATGAGATGATATGAATGCTAAATCAGTGAGTATAAAACAAACTTCAACCAAGACATTACTAAATCCTACATGGAACTTCTCATAACCGACTGACAATGCCTCTGATCCTTTGACAAGAATATTTATATATAGGAAGTACCAGCGGCGTATCCACCATATTCTCATCAAATTTTCATTGGTTTTATCAGTAAGTTATGATTAGTCCTATGTGACTCTAAAACATAAACAAACACAACAACCAAAGCTTGAGTCTTAATTCTGATAGTATACATGTTTGAATGATGACAGTACCTCTCTCGTTTATTATGATGGAGAGGTTAGTCTATGTAGAAGTGAGACCCAGCCCAACTTCTTTAAATGATGAGATTGAAATACGTCGTGAGGTATGATGATATGAATCTTAAATCAATGAGAATAAAACAAAACTGAAATAGTAATTCGCATTAAGATTCTTGGATAAATTTTCCAATTTATAATTGATATACGTGAAAATTGAGATAACATAAAGAAAAATATAAAAACTAAGCGGTTGGAGTTGAATCTTGATTTTTTGTGAAGGAGACTAGTTGGGTGTTTCGTTTGGGCCGTCATTATCTTCAACAGGATTGGCGTTGATGTTGTAAACTCTTCCTCTTGCTGGTGGCCTAGTGGTTAGGTTTTCTTGATTTGCTTGGTTAACTGGGTTTGCTTGAGCTTAGGCGTTTATGATGTTAACCAAACGAGGGCACGTGTTTCTAAAGTGAGTAGGGTCGCCACAATTAAAACAAGCTCGAACATATGGGAACATGGGGTATTGGGGTTGTTGATATGTTTGGATCATGTTTTGAGTAGGGGGTAAGGTTTGGTTTTGAGAGGTGCGGCAAACCTTGCTCAAATGACCATAGCGTCCACAATTCGCACATAGTCGACAAGGTAAGGTAGATGGACGGTGATAAAAGCAGGTGTTACATTGAGGGTGAGGTCCAAGGTAAGGTTTCTTATTTGGGTAAGTTGAGTTGGGTGCTACTTGAGTGATTGGAATAGCTTGGAGGGGTACGGCTTGTGAGGCTGGTTGATTGAGTTGGGTGACAACGAAAAGTTGCCCATCTCGTTTTCTCTTAGAAATGGGTTGAGAAGTGGATTCGGTTTGGGAGGAGTTTGAGGTTTCAGTTGATGCTTTATCCTTCTTCTTCTCCTCCTTAAAGTCTTTATTCCGTATGCGGTTCTCGGTGAGCTCTGTAGCTAACTCCATTGCTGCTTCCAAGGTTGCAGGTGTGGTACTTATTACAGAGTCTTGAATTTTTGAAGGAAGACCTCGAATGTAGTGCTCGATCAAACGGTAAAGAGGAGTGAACAAGTTGGGAACCATTTGATTTAACTCGAGGAATCTCTTGTTGTATGTGGTGTGGTCGCCTTCCTTTTGTTTCAAAGAATAGAACTCATCCTCCAATTTCTTGATTTCGCTTCTTGGGCAAAACCGTCTTGTCATGATTTCCTTCAAATATTCCCCAGTCAAAGTCATAGCATCCTCAACACCTCGTTTGGCCTTCTCTGTATTCCACCATGTAAGTGCTATTCCAAGTAAACGACCAGTAGCATATCGCACTTTGCGATCATCGGGGCAGTCGCAATTTAGAAAAGTGTTTTCCATTCCTCAAACCAATGGAGGAGAGCGGTGACACCTTCAGTCCCTTCGTATTTTGGAGGGTCGCAGGATTTGAAATGCTTGAAGGTGCATTTAGTGGTAATTGGGGGAGGGTTGACAACATTTTGATCTTCTTGATTGACGGGATTAGCGGTAAGGGCTTGTTGAACTTGAACTACAATGTTGGGTATTACGGCAACCATTTGTTGAGCGATTTCGGCAGCCATGCGCTCGCGGGCTTTTCCCGATCTCATCTTCCTACGAGCGAGACTAGAAGACATCTACAAGGAATACATATCAAGAGTATGAGTTGAATGTTTTAGGGATCATGTGTCGTATTTAGGAATGAACATTCATAAAATAAATATAGAATAATAAATCTACTACATCCATAGGATGTCTTGGGCTTTGCTCGTAATTGGGCCTTGCATGCCGCCATACTTCACCTTCGTAATCATGTGGGTCCCCATGATTACCGGGTTTTTCATATGGTTCGCATGTGTTAGCCTGGTTACGTACACTAAAACCCGGAGAAAATCGAGAAATATGTATGTAACGTATGATATTCGGAATGTATCCAGGTGTGGACACGGTGACACCTCAAAGTGGGGTTAGTTCGAACGACGTTTGGTGTGGCATGCTTTGGCCTAATAGGTCCTTTGTACTCTCATCGTTAGTCCCCAGGTAGGCAAACTGGGCCGTTATATTGGATTTATACGAATGCCAACCTAGACAGGACGTTCCGACTACCGGTACTGGTACCCTTACAGTTACTACATGCCCGTCGCAGAACTCACTTTGATGAGATTTGAAAAATGAAAAATGCGACAAAATTTTGAATAACGGAAGTATGAAGATGATTTGAATATGTGAACATTGAAATATGTATGATGAATATGTATGTAAGTATGTATGTTTAACTGTAAGTATAATTCACTATGTATCACAAAATGTAATATTGGTAGTGTTTGCATGCGTTTGTGTATGTAATAAATATGAAAGAAATAAACATCACGAGTTTGCATGTAACCACATAAACAATTAAAATCTAATCAACTATAGTATAGGCTCTAAGGGTCTAATAACCTATCCTATATCCCTATAGTCAAAAGCTCTGATACCAATCTGTCACACCCCGACCCGCAGCGGAAAAGGTGATCGGGGCATGATTGGGTCTCCACGAGGAACTGATGGGCCTAACAAATAATTTGAATACAACTTGACAATATGTAATACATGATTACAAACAATATTTACATTCTAAGTTTAAATCATAATATGGTATGGCACGAGTTTTAAATAAACGAATTAGTTTAAGTGACACATGATACACCCCAAAACGTGTAATTAAAAAGGGGAGTTGTAAGATTCACTCACATTGGGTGCGTTCGGTTGATGATGTTGAATGCGCACGAAGTTGGATTTAACCATGAGTGAAACTAACCTAGATAATAACATAATGGTTCGGTAAATAAGCGGATTTTATTAATCAATTTTAGTAGGATTATTGGATATATTTTTGTGAGTTTAAGGCTATTTTCTAACTTTCAAAATGTTATTTTTAAGTATTTTTAATTTAAATAAATAAATAAAAGTATTAAAAAAATGTTGATTTTTGACTGTTGACCATTGACTTGTTTGACCGTTGACCGTTGACTTGTTGACCGGTTCGGTCGGTTATATGTGTGCGCTGGGTGAGACTCGAACCCGTGACCTCCCGTACGCATGCACGCAGCTCTACCAACTGAGCTACGTGTCTAACCCGAAATATTTCTGTTTTTAATTATATTTATATACTAATTAAATTAATCCGAAAATCATTTATTTTAAAAAGGATTTAATGTATCGACTCGGTGCTAGCCACAGGTCTCGAACCCGGGACCTGTGGTTTAGTTTGGCACACAGTCCACCGCTGGACTGTGTGTCTAACTTGGTAAATAATCTGGTTTTTATTATACTTATATACAAACTAGATAAATTCATTTCTGTCCTTATATAAAAAGTTTGATAATTGCCAGAACCAGTGCGGTAGCCTGGACTCGAACCCGCGACGTATGATTTAAACTCGCACACAGTCCACCACTGGACTGTGTGTCTATCTTGGTTATTATTCCGGTTTTCATTAAACTTAACATCTATTTGCAAGTGGATCCGGTTCAGTTAAAAAAAGGAACATTTTTATTAAAGCGAGTGTGCGGTGTCAAGGATCGAACTCGGGACGTATGCGTGTTTATTTGCACACAGTCCACCGCTGGACTGTGTGTCTAACCCGAGATATAACTTGATTTAAATTATATATATATACAACCGAAAACTTCATCTTCTTCGTTAAACATAACCCAGAACCAATGTCCGACTGTTTCGACAAATTAATCAATTTCTTTAGTAAGTTGTAATTAGCTACATATGAGATTAATAAAAACGAGAGAGATTAGGTGTAAGATATACCGAACAGAGATCCCCTGTTTCGCCGGCGAGTTTCCGATGACAGCAGGTTATTCCGGCGACGTGTATCTTTGTGGCAGAGGTTCTTCAAGAAGTTTGAGGTGAGTGTGGGTGACTTCGGTATGAGCTCTAGATGTTCTGTTTTTTTAGAGTAAGGCACAGAGGTGAAGGGGTTCGGTTTTCCGGCGAGTTGCAGAAAGTTTCCGGCGAGTGAAATTACTTCGAGGATTTGTGTGATTGTGAGCGAAAAAGTTATCAGAAGCTTGTGGGTGTATTTATAGGGAAGAACATCGATGAATTTAGTCCGATTACCGTCTTGATTCGTCGGTCAATAATTTTTCCGACGGATATGACTGATGTCGCGGACTGGACATCGGTTATAACCGATGCAATAGTTATTATACGCGTTAAGACACAAGAAACCGTCAGTGAAAGGCGAAATCATCGGGATTTCCGACGACTGCGATTTGGGCGCGTCGATTTGAAATCGAGATTGTGATATTTGAATTAATTGTTTCTAATAATGAACAAGAAACACAAGTGGCGGAGTGGTTGAGCGCGTGTGAGTTAATTCTTTGCTTATATCTGGTTGACCCAGGTTCGAAACCCGGCTTCAGCCTTTTATTTTTATTTCATTATTTTTAATACTTTTTCAAATATAACTTTTATATTCTATATATACTTATTAATTATGTATCGTTTAAAAATAATTTGAGCATTAAATACGCAACGAAATTTTTAACTGGTTGTTCGGTTAATAAACAAAGCGGGTTTGGTAAATCCGGTTTTTGACGGATGTTACAAAGATCGTCGGCTCTGTTTTGTGAACTCCCTCTGTTCTGATCAATTAACAGTTTTGCTTGATTAGATATGAAATTGAATTACTGAGTAACTATTATCAGGAGGTTTAGATGATCATACCGATTAACAGCGTGATTTCGGAAATTCCAGCGATTTTCCGGCGAGTACTGAATATCCGGCAACGTCGTCTGGGATTGATTCTGGGTGATGGATTGATGTTAGTAATGGTTTAACAATGGATTGAAACAGAAAGGGTCGAGGTATTTACCGTGTTGATGTAAGACTCGGTTTTCCGGCGAAAGTCCGGTGATGGCAGAAAAGTTCCGGCGAGTGAAATTGATTCGAGAATCGGTGCGATTTTGAGCGAAAAGATTACCAGAGGCTAGGGTGTGCATTTATAGGGAAGAATCAAGTCGAATTGGGTCTGTTTCTAGTCTCGATTCATTGGTCAGCCTTTCTCCGGCGGTTATGACTGATGTCGTGGAACTGGACATCGGTTATAACCGATGGCGACATTAATACGTACGTTAAGTCAAAAGTAATCGTCGATAATTGGCGAAATCATCGGATTTTCCGGCGACTGCGAAATGGGCGCGCTGTTGACTGGGTTTGATTCCGAGTTTTGTTATATGTATTAATTGTTTCTAAATATTATCAAATAACTCAAGTGGTGGAGTGGTTGGATGTGTGTGAGTTAAGTCTTTGAGGTTCCCGGCTGACCCGGGTTCGAAACCCGGCATCAGCATATTATTTTTATTTCATTATTTTTAATAAATTTTCAATTATAAATTTTATATTCTAATATATTTATTAATTATGTATCGTATAAAATTAATTTAAGCATTAAATACGCAACGAAATTTTAACTGGATGTTCGGTTAATAAACGAAGCGGGTTTGGTTAACCCGGTTTTTGACGGATGTTACATTTGATAGATTCGTCGCAACACGCGGGTCCGAAATCAACTTAGTTATTATTCTCTTTGTTTAACGTTTTGGATTACTTTTTTCGCATTAACACCTTGTAACTTTAGTGTTGGTGATTACTGGCAGTGGTGCGACACTGATGTTATTTGTCACGATTTTACCTCTCCACCGCAACGCAGGATCCTTAGATCTGGCAAATGATTCCAGCCCAGCTGGTTGATGCATTGGAAATGATGGTGAAGGACTCCGGTTCGATCCTTGATCCCACCCGAGTTTTCTATTACAGTACATTAACTCCAGAGGGTCGACTCTTGTGGAGGGTGCAACTCCTGTCATGTGGCAGAGGTCTGGAAATTTTCTCGGGGACAGCGTAACGCCCCTCTCGACCAGGCGTGGGCTCGGTTAAGACAATATAGTCCTGGTAATGAGTGGTGGCGGGCCTGTGTCTTGCGGGTGTGAATTAGCCGTCTGTTGTGAAGTTTACCTGTCAAAAAAAAATTACAAAATTGTGTTATACCACATGCTTTGGGTGGTTTTCAAAAGAAAGTTAAATTTTTATTTTTAATCCAAAACTTTCAATTTCTTGCAATTTCAAACTCACAAAATTGGTTGTTTATACTTATAACCAAACTTTTCATCTTTTATAATTTAACATCACAACTTTTATACTTTCAGTTTTGTTCCCCTACACTTGTCATTTTTAGCCAATTTTCATATTACGTTTCGTACTATAATAAATTATGCAAGTTAACACGATGCAACATGCGTGTGTGGTTCAAAAAACGTTTCGTTCAAAATTTTGTAAGTTAACATGACGCAACGTTCATGTGTGGTTTAAGGTGTTTACGTCTATTTTTCCCATTTGGCAAGTTATTCGCAACACGTAGGTCTTAGATTGGCGTAGTTATATTTTATATGTTATATGTTTCGATCTTATGTTTTCGCATTAACAAGCTGCAATTTTAGTGTTGGTGGTCACTAGCGATGATGTGATATTAATGCTATTTGACATAATTTTGCACCCCGCGGCAACGCAGGGTGCTTAATTCTTGTTTTAGTTAATTGATAGGAAAGGTTTTCATCCAATATTCTTTTTTCTTCACGAATTTAATTATTTAGTATATAGGATAAAGCTCTAATAAAAGATCACCAACAGCTCTTATAAGAAGCTACACCAAAGATATTAAACAAAATTCGAGACATAAACCAATATCTTCATCAAGAATTTGAAATTTTGAACTGAATCATTTAATGAAAGATAATATATGATCGATACAATTTAATATTAATTAACTATATTTAAACTTTTAGTTAAATGTCCAGTATTTCAATGTAATAATAATAATATTAAATTTTTTTATATATTACTTTACATATACATGTTGTGGTTAAATATCACAAATGAGAAAACTAGATATAAATGAGAAAACTAGAAAACTAACTCAAAAAACAAAAAAAAAAGCATAAAGAACATAAATTTTTTTTTACAATTTTTTATAAAAAAATCAATGGATTTTATGTATAAAAAAACTTTTTTTTCAAAAAAAAAAACTTGTACAGCACATGTGTACTATATGTTTATGTTGCACATGTGCATTATATGCTTTTTTATTTATTTTTTTTAAGTTTTTTATATAATATATATATAGCGAATTTTAATAAAAAATCAAAAAAAAATTTTACTTTAGGTTTCAGAACGACTTTGAAAGATTGTGCTAACCTAGGAATCCAACGGGCAAAGCCATGCTTTTACTTTAGGTTCAAGTAATTCTACATGAGGTTTGGATTATAAGAGATTTTCCCTTGGGGATTAAGTAGAATAAAAACAAACTTCTTCTTTTTGTCAGCAAGATAGATCTCTGTGTTCTCCCAAGTTAGTGGTGGATGGAATTTCTCTAGATGCTTCTTTAATGCACCATTATAGTTTGTATATTCACTTATGAGGGTAGACTCTTTCCATCTGAAAATCATGCTCTTTGGAACCCATTGTGCATGAATTAGCTTTTTTTTTCATCCCGAATAACTTTGTTGCAGCTTCTGGTGTTGGTTTTCTTTTACCTTCAAAATTTCATTTTGGACTAGTAACCTTCACACTTGGATCTGCAATCATTTTCTTTACTCTCTTCATTTCATCCAACAAATTCTGAACATTCTAGTTATGCAAGATGTAAAGGCTTTTGACTAGATATGGCACATTCATTTTCAACCAGTCAATGGTTTCATCCTTTGACATTTTTACAACAGTTGGATACTTGAAGGGTGTAATTTTGGAGAGCCTTTGAGATTCTTCAAACATGTAGTTTCCATAGGCTTTTATCTGTTTCAATCTTCTATCAATTATGTACTAAGCTTTCTCACTTTTACCCTTGGTCTGCCATTGATTTTATGTGGTGAATCTTGTGGTGATTCTTCTAATGCAACAGTGTAAGTGGCCGGATGACACAACCAACACACAACTTAACCACTCCGCCACTTGGTTCTTTTATGTAAACAAGGAAACAAATAAAACTTAAGTTCCCCGTGAATTCATCTGTTACGCCAAAACTGAAACCGATAATCGGCTTTCAACTATCCAGAGACGTTTGAGTGATCGTGCGTTACTGATTATAACCGATAAAACCATTACAACCCACGTTCTTAATCTTCCGACTTCAATGAACTCGCTTCATATGATTTTGAGTTTTGAAAACCGAAATCATATTTCTCCTGTTTTACACTGACAATTTCATCGTCTCATAACTTGGAAACACTCGCAGAACCTTCAATTTCACTTTCGCTCTAATTTCTGTTCGTCGAAAACGTTTTCTGATATCGCGCGGACTTTCGCCGGAAAACCGTGACATTCATCGAATCGGTAAATTTCTCAATTCTTTCATCTTCTATCCATTGTTAGACTGATACTAACTCAAATCCTTCAACCAGAATCGGTCCCAGACGACGATACCGGATAATCTGCAACCGCCGGAAAATCTCTGAAAATTCCGAAATCACGCTGTGAATCGGTACGAACATCTAAACTCTCTGATAATTCTTGTTTAGTCACTTAATTTCACAATTAGTTAATCAAAACTGTTAATTGGTCCGCTCAGACGTAATTCATAACAGAGCCGACGACCTTTGCCGGAGTTCTGAGAAAATCATCTTTCCGGTACATTCATTTCAAAACCTTCTTTATCCTTTTCATTTTAATCATTTATATGTCCGTTAATCGAATTAAACAAGAACAGTCGAATAATTGTTGTTCTGTGTCTTTGAACGAAGAAGACGAAGTCGACGTTGTGTATAAGTATTATAAAAATTGAATATTAAACCGGGTTAGACACACAGTCCAGCGGTGGACTGTGTGCAAACACATAGCGCACGTCACGAGTTCGAATCTTACAAACGCACCGGCTTTCCGAATTAAAACCAATTTTTTTGTTACTGAATTAGAGTAGGACCCAGGATGTTCTTAAGATTAATTGAAATTGTAAGTTTAACAGATAAGTCACACAGCCCAACTGGTTGGGCTGTGCGCTTACAAACCGAAGGACCCGAGTTCGATCCGGCTCCCTGCAAACCGGTTCAACCATTTAAATTCTTTTAATATAAACCGAATAAATTAAACATTTAATTAGTATATATATATAATTAAAACTTAAAATATTTCGGGTTAGACACGTAGCTCAGTTGGTAGAGCTGCGTGCACGCGTACGGGAGGTCACAAGTTCGAACCTCACTCAGCGCAAACAAACACAAAGTCCGAACCGGTCAACAGTCAAAGTCAACTGTCAACGGTCAAGCCAAAAAGTCAACATTTTTTTATATTTTTATTTATATATTTAATTTAAAAATCAATTAAAAATACTTAAAAATAATGTTTCTAAAGTTAGAAAATAACCTTAAACTCACAAAAATAAATCTAAAAACCCTATTAAAATTGTTAATAAAATCTACTTATTTACCGTACCTTTTCGTTATTATTTAGGTTAGTTATTCCTCGTCGATCAACCCTCTAAACTCGTGCGCATTCAACATCATCAAACGAACGCACCCAATGTGAGTGAATCTCTACAAATTCCCCGTTTTAATCACATTTTGGGGTGTATCATGTGTCACTTATTATTTATTACATTTAAACACTTGTGCATCCATCATATCGATGATCAAATGTGTATCCAATATGTATCAATTGTTTGTGTGGTTAATATTTAGATTTAATTTATCATTTTCAGTACATACATCATCATAGGCTCGTCTGTTCCCCATTACCTATGAGCGGAACCGTTCCCCATTACCTATGAGCGGAACGTGGCGTTGCCAACATACTCACGGCTCCGTTTGATTGAGCCTTGATCGCACATACATCATCATAGGCCGTCCGTTCCCCATTACCTATGAGCGGAACGTGACGTTGCCAAAATATGCATTATCATTCACGTCATATACTCATGCAAGGTGGTTTGTTATTGTATGATTATTTACGTTTGCTTACATATGATTATTGCACAATTTTTTTCCATATTAAATACAACAAGAAATCAAGAATAAATGTTTTCTAACAAGGTTCACTCACCAACTTTTGTTGACCCAAAAAACCCATTTTTACACATGATACAAGTGATCCAGTTGCAGCAAGAAACATATAGGACGGCCTAGAAGAATAAATCAGTTTAGGCTTTGGATTGTTGCTTAGTTACATTTTCCTTGCAATTGTATGAACTTGTTTGGAATATTGAAGTTGTCATTTTGAATTTAATAAATATGAAACATATTAGTAAACATCATGAGCTTTGGTGATAACCCAATTATGCCCCGACTCTTATTCCGCTGCGGGTCGGGGTGTGACAGATTGGTATCAGAGCCATGACTATAGAGATATAAGATAGGTTATTAGACCCTTAGAGCCTATACTATAGTTGATTAAAATCTTAATTGTTTATGTGTTACATACAAAATTCATGATGTTATATGCTTTATGTTTATTGTTACATTCAATGTTATGCAAGCATGTTCATAAGTACATATTACTATACAATGCTCATCATGAATCATATCCTCATAACATATCATATCCATGAGAGCACACACCCCACAATTTCCATGATTTTTGTAACGATTTTTGTATTTTTCCAAATCACATCAAAGAGAGTTCTCATGACGGGCATGTAGTAACTGGAAGGGTACAAGTACCGGTAGTCGGAACGCCCCGTCTAGGCTTGGCATTCGTATAAATTCAAAATAAAGGACCAGTTTGCCTACCTGGGGACTAACGATGAGAGTACGAAGGACCTATTAGGCCAAAGCATGCTATACCAAACGTCGTGTGAGCTAACCTCACTTTGAGTTGTCATTGTGTCTACACCTGGACACCCTCCGACCATACATCTCGCAAACATATTTCATGGTTTTCATTCGGGTGACGCGAGTGTTAAACCGCCAACACCAATGTGAATCCTACTAAGCCAATAGTCATGGGGGCCCACATGACTATACAGGTGATGGTATGGGGGACATTGGAGGCCCAAACATGAGCAAACCCAAGACATCCTATGGATGTAGTTGCATTATTGATGTTTATGTTATTTTTTTTTACGACACATGACACCTAAAAAGACTCCTTAAACTCACAATCTTCTTATGTATGCTCCTGTAGATGTCGGCTAGGCAACAACGTGGGGGTAGAAGGTTAGGAAGATCAAACGAACGCTTGGCCACCAAAATCGCAAAACAAATGGCCGCGGTGCTTCCTGACATCGTAATTCAAGTCCAACAAGCTCTCGCCGCAAATCCCATCAATCCTCCCCATCAAGAAGACCAGAACGTCGACAACCCTCCCTCCAAAAAGTGCTCTTACAAACACTTCAAGTCTTGCGATCCCCCGAAATTTGAAGGGACCGAAGGTGTCACTGCTCTCCTCCACTGGTTTAAGGAAATGGAGAACACCTTCCTCAATTGCGATTGTCCCGAGGATCGCAAGGTACGTTACGCAACCGGGAGACTATTTGGGGTAGCTCTTACATGGTGGAATACAGAAAAAGGTAAGAGAGGAATCGAAGATGCAATGGCCTTATCATGGGAGGAATTAAGGGAAATCATGACAAGACGCTTCTGTCCAAGAAGCGAGATCAAAAAGTTAGAGGATGAATTCCACTCGTTAAAGCAAAAGGAAGGAGATCATACTTCCTACAACAAAAGGTTTTTAGAGTTGAACCAAATGATCCCCAACTTGTTCACTCCAGTATACCGCTTAGTCGAACACTATATTCGAGGCCTCCCCTCGAAAATTCAAGACTCAGTTCTAAGCACTTCGCCTGCAACACTTGAAGTCGCTATGGAACTAGCTACCGAGCTTACCGAGAATCGCATCCGAAACGGCAAATTTAAGGATGAGAAAAAGAAAGCCCCCATTGAGGGCCAAACTTCAAACCATTCCACCTCCTCCTCAAAGTTTGCTAGTAAGAGGAAACGAAACACCAGAAACTTTGCTGTCACACAAAAAATTTCCCTATCCCTGCTGCACCCATCACTCAAGTTGCCCCCTCATCTGCACCATATAAAAAGCCATACTCCGGCCCCTACCCAAAATGCAACCGTTGCCAATACCATCACTTTCCTGATCATCCCTGCCAACATTGCACCGGCTGTGGCCGCGCAGGTCACACCATTCAAACCTGTCGCGCGCTTCAGCGAACGAACCGCAATCAACCCTCAACCCAAACCCACCATCAGATAGTGGGTCAAGCCCAACAACCTTTACTCCTACCACCTACCCAACATGTAGCCCAATCCTACTACCAACCCAACTATCCCATGATGCAACCTATGCGGGCTTGTTACAACTGTGGAGACCCGAATCACTTCAGGAACACCTGTCCACGCTTGGTGAACATCATCCATGCCCAAGCTCAAGCTAATCCAGTAAACCAGGCTAACCAAGCTCCTCCACCTACAAGAGGAAGAGCTTTCAACATCAACGCAAATCAAGCTAGGGCTGACAAAAATGTGGTTAACGGTACGTTTCTCATCAATGGTAGTTATGCATCCATGTAATTTGATACTAGCGCGGATAAGAGTTTTGTGTCCTTAGAATTTGAACCCATCCTCAACCAAACTCGTGATAAACTCATGGAATCCATAACGGTAGAAGTTGCTGACGGAAAACCGGTCTCATTAAACTCTATTATACGCAATTGTACTCTCACCCTAAACGATCACGATTTTCCAGTTGACCTCATTCCTATGAAGTTGGGAAGTTTCGACATTATAATTGGTATGGACTGGCTCAGCCAACATCATGCTGAAGTTGTATGCCGCGAAAAGTTCATTCGCATTCCTCTTGAAAACGGTCAGACTCTACGAATCTTTGGAGAAACCCCTTCGAAAGGACTCAAATTAATGTCCTGTCTTCAAGCCCGAAAATATCACCGCAAGAATTATGTCGCATTCCTAACTCATGTCGTCAAAAAGGGAACCAAGGAGAAGAAACTCGAAGACATCCCAGTAGGAAAAGATTTTCCGCAAGTTTTTTCCTGACGACATTTCAGGACTTCCTCCCGTGAGAGAAGTCGAATTTCGCATTGATCTTATGCCTGGAGCTACACCAGTTGCAAAATCTCCTTATAGGTTAGCCCCATCCGAAATGCAAGAGCTAGCCAGTCAACTGCAAGAGCTGACTGACAAAGGATTCATACATCCTAGCTCATCGCCTTGGGGTGCACCTGTCCTTTTTGTGAAGAAGAAAGATGGAACGTTTCACATGTGTATCGACTACAGAGAACTCAACAAGTTAACGGTCAAGAACCGCTACCCATTACCTTGCATCGATGACCTCCTAGACCAACTTCAAGGCGCCACCTGTTTTTCAAAAATCGACCTACGTTCTGGTTATCATCAACTCAGAGTACGTGAAGAAGACGTCCCAAAGACCGCCTTCCGAACTCGTTATGGTCATTACGAATTCATGGTCATGCCATTTGGTTTAACCAACGCCCCCACTGTCTTCATGGAACTAATGAACAGAGTCTGCAAACCTTATCTCGACCGTTTTGTTATAGTCTTCACGACATCCTCATCTACTCAAAGTCTAAGTCTGATCATGAACGACACCTTCGGCTCATCCTTACACTCTTAAGGACAGAAAAGCTGTACGCTAAGTTCTCGAAATGTGAATTCTGGCTAAGGGAAGTACAATTCCTTGGACACATCGTCAATGACAAGGGAATTCATGTTGATCCCTAAAAAATCAAGGCAGTACAAGAATGGCAAGCGCCACGTACACCTACCGAAGTAAGATCATTTCTTGGTTTGGCTGGTTATTATCGCCGTTTCATTGCAAATTTCTCCCGTATTGCTGTACCACTCATGGCTTTGACTCATAAAGGAAAACCCTTCGTATGGGGACCCAAACAAGAAGAAGCCTTCCAAACCCTTAAACAAAAACTCTGTGACGCACCTATCCTCACACTTCCTGAAGGTTGTGATGACTTCGTGGTTTATTGCGACGCGTCAGGGCAAGGATTAGGCTGTGTACTAATGCAAAGAGGAAAAGTGATAGCTTATGCTTCTAGACAACTCAAAATTTATGAGAAGAACTACACCACCCACGACCTGGAGCTTGGATATGGAGACATTACCTCTACGGTACTAAGTGGGAAATCTCTACGGTACTAAGTGTGAAATATACACTGACCACAAGAGTCTCCAACATATCTTCAATCAAAAGGAGTTGAACATGAGGCAACGAAGATGGGTCGAACTTCTTAATGACTACGACTGTGAAATTCGGTATCATCCTGGCAAGGCAAACGTGGTGGCCGATGCACTCAGTCGAAAGGGTTATGCAAACTCAATTCGTCTTCTATGTTCGCAAATCATAACCGACATCAAAGATCAAATCCGAGAAGCCCAACATGTTTCAGTAACGGAAAACGACGTACGCAAGGAGCTGTCTTGTGGAGCTGAACTTAAAATTGAAACTAAATCCGACGGTATTCTGTACTATCTAGATCGCATATGGATTCCCGATCACAATAACCTTCGTGATTTCCTTATGAATGAGGCGCACAAAACATGATACTCTATACACCCAGGAGCCGACAAGATGTATCAAGACCTTCGATACACCTACTGGTGGGCCGGGAATGAAAAAGGATATTGCTGTTTTTGTTTCCAAGTGCCTTACATGTTCCAAAGTAAAAGCTGAACATAAAAGACCCTCAGGACTTCTAGTCCAACCCGAAATACCTGTATGGAAGTGGGAAAACATAACTATGGATTTCATTACCGGGTTACTTCGCACCTCCAGTGGGTATGACACTATATGGGTAATCATTGATCGTCTTACAAAATCAGCTCACTTCATTCCGATCCGCGAGGACTTCAAGAACGAGAAGTTAGCTCGTATCTACATCAGCGAGATCGTAAGCCGTCATGGTGTACCGTTAAGCATTATTTCAGATCGTGATGGTCGTTTCACTTCACGAACATGGCAAGCCGTACAAGCCGCTGTGGGTACACGATTAGACCTCAGTACCGCTTATCATCCTCAAACTGATGGACAATCTGAACGCACCATCCAAACTCTTGAAGATATGCTTCGAGCATGTGTCATAGACTTCAAAGGGAATTGGGACGCTCATCTACCATTAGTTGAATTTTCGTACAACAACAGCTATCATTCAAGTATCGGCATGGCACCTTTCGAAGCTTTATATGGTCGTAAGTGCCGATCACCAATATGTTGGCACGAAATTGGAGAAACTCAAATCACCGGTCCAGAATTGATTCAAGAAACAACAGACAAGATTCATCAAATTCGAAACAATCTTCTAGCGGCACAAAGTCGTCAAAAGAGTTATGCGGACAATTGACGAAAGCCCTTGGAGTTTAACATTGGTGATCAAGTACTTTTAAAAGTATCACCGTGGAAAGGAGTAGTTCGTTTTGGCCAGAAGGGCAAGCTAGCACCACGCTACGTAGGACCTTTCAAGATACTCTAAAGAGTAGGACCTGTAGCATACAAGCTTGACCTACCAGAAGAACTCAACAGAATTCACCCCACATTCCACGTATCAAACTTGAAGAAGTGCCTCGCCGATGAAAACCTCCATATTCCCCTAGAAGATATTCAGATCGATAAATCTATGCACTTCATTGAAAGACCAGTAGAGATCATGGACTTCGGAGAAAAACGTTTAAGACGGAGTCGTATTCCAATTGTTAGGGTACGCTGGGAGTCGAAACGAGGACCTGAGTTTACTTGGGAACGTGAAGACTCAATGCGCGAAAAATACCCGCATCTTTTTCCTGTTACCACTACTACTTAAATTTCAGGATGAAATTTCTAAAAGTAGGGGATACTGTAACATCCGTCGAAAAACGGGTTTTCAAAACCCGCTTCGTTTATTAATCGAATAGTCAGTTTCAAATTTTCGTTGCTTATTTAATGCTCATTTTAATTTTAAACAATACATAACTAATAAACATTTTAGAATATGGAAACTACAATTTTTAAAAAGTAAAAATAAAGTAAATAAAAAAGAAAATAGGCTGCCAGGTTTCGAACCCGGGTCAGCCAGATGACACAACCAACACACAACTTAACCACTCCGCCACTTGGTTCTTTTGTGTAAACACATAGCGCACGTCACGAGTTCGAATGTTACAAACGCACCGGCTTTCCGAATTAAAACCAATTTTTTTGTTACTAAATTAGAGTAGGACCCAGGATGTTCTTAAGATTAATTTAAATTGTAAGTTTAACAGATAAGTCACACAGCCCAACTGGTTGGGCTGTGCGCTTACAAACCGAAGGACCCGAGTTCGATCCGGCTCCCTGCAAACCGGTTCAACCATTTAAATTCTTTTAATATAAACCGAATAAATTAAACATTTAATTAGTATATATATATAATTAAAACTTAAAATATTTCGGGTTAGACACGTAGCTCAGTTGGTAGAGCTGCGTGCACGCGTACGGGAGGTCACAAGTTCGAACCTCACTCAGCGCAAACAAACACAAAGTCCGAACTGGTCAACAGTCAAAGTCAACGGTCAACGGTTAACCCAAAAGGTCAACATTTTTTTTATATTTTTATTTCTTTATTTAATTTAAAAATCAATTAAAAATACTTAAAAATAATGTTTCTAAAGTTAGAAAATGACCTTAAACTCACAAAAATAAATCTAAAAACCCTATTAAAATTGTTAATAAAATCTACTTATTTACCGTACCTTTTCGTTATTATTTAGGTTAGTTATTCCTCGTCGATCAACCCTCTAAACTCGTGCGCATTCAACATCATCAAACGAACGCACCCAATGTGAGTGAATCTCTACAAATTCCCCGTTTTAATCACATTTTGGGGTGTATCATGTGTCACTTATTATTTATTACATTTAAACACTTGTGCATCCATCATATCCATGATCAAATGTGTATCCAATATGTATCAATTGTTTGTGTGGTTAATATTTAGATTTAATTTATCATTTTCAGTACATACATCATCATAGGCTCGTCTGTTCCCCATTACCTATAAGCGGAACCGTTCCCCATTACCTTTGAGCGGAACGTGGCGTTGCCAACATACTCACGGCTCCGTTTGATTGAGCCTTGATCGCACATACATCATCATAGGCCGTCCGTTCCCCATTACCTATGAGCGGAACGTGACGTTGCCAACATATGCATTATCATTCACGTCATATACTCATGCAAGGTGGTTTGTTATTGTATGATTATTTACGTTTGCTTACATATGATTATTGCACAATTTTTTTCCATATTAAATACAACAAGAAATCAAGAATAAATGTTTTCTAACAAGGTTCACTCGCCAACTTTTGTTGACCCCAAAAACCCCCATTTTTACACATGATACAGGTGATCCAGTTGCAGCAAGAAACGTATAGGACGGCCTAGAAGAATAAATCAGTTTAGGCTTTGGATTGTTGCTTAGTTACATTTTCCTTGTAATTGTATGAACTTGTTTGGACTAGTAACCTTCACACTTGGATCTACAATCATTTTCTTTCCTCTCTTCATTTCATCCAACAAATTCTGAACATTCTAGTTATGCAAGATGTAAAGGCTTTTGACTTGATATGGCATATTCATTTTCAACCAGTCAATGGTTTCATCCTTTGACATTTTTACAACAGTTGGATACTTGAAGGGTGTAATTTTGAAGAGCCTTTGAGATTCTTCAAACATGTAGTTTCCATAGGCTTTTATCTGTTTCAATCTTCTATCAATTATGTACTAAGCTTTCTCACTTTTACCCTTGGTCTGCCATTGATTTTATGTGGTGAATCTTGTGGTGATTCTTCTAATGCAACAGTGTAAGTGGCCACTTTTGCCATTGATGAATGTAACTGGCCTACTAGAGGAATTTTCATTTAATCTCATGCCTAAAGGATTGAACCATGAAGACTTCTCATCTCATCCCATTCACACCCACTTATTTGATATATCACAATTTTTTTGATTAAACATCCAATATAATTTGGATTGATAGAACACGGATTAATAATAAGTTTACATACATCTCAAGTCCCTCTCTTTACTGTAATTCCAAACATGCTATTTGGGTTATGCTTGTACCATTGCAAAATCCAAAAAACCGATTTTGTTGTAAAATTTTGAAAGAACAAAAGCCAAATTTTTGTTAAATATTTGTGACTAATACACGATGAAAGGATTAAGTATATGTAATTGAGGGTCCTCCACTGCAGCGCAGTGGTTGTTCCCAAGGCTTGGCCCGGGATTTCACCTGGGTTCGAGTCCAAGGGGGGCGCAGTTTTACCTATTCCACAAGGTTTCTGCGCATCAGGGGTGTGCTACGCTTTCTAGCGGTGGTCGAGTAGTCGGCCTTTGGACATAGCTCTGAATGGGTGGGTTTACACGTGGAAAGCAATTAGCCGTTAAAAAAAGTGTATGTATTTGAAAATTTGGACTAACAAAAACTCCCTTATTTAAGATTGTTTAACTTAATTGCAGAAGCCATCAAGCCAACATTGATATAGTTGTTCATTCAATGGTTAGAGTTACCAAAGGTAATAATCGAATTTCCAAAATTGATTCAACGTGTTTAAAACATAAATTGCATAAGAGAAACCAAAAATGAAAAAAAAAACTATTTAGTTGCAGAATACCGGCGGAGAAATCCCAATAGTTTTAGATGACCAGAGAACCCATTAAACAATTCGCCAAGTTTATTTTAAAACCATGTTAAGCCCACCTAATTATAGCTTACCTAAGTAAAGACCCCACATTTAACTCTTAAGTAACCTAAAACTCTCCCCTCCCAAAAATTAAACAATTAGTCCTCCCAGTATTCACCATCGCCAAACTTTAAAGCACTCCCCCTCTTACAAACCTCCATTGAATTTGGCCTTCGTTGATTGTTCCCTTGGATGATACTAAATAACTGTAGGTGCATATTGATGCCTTAACTGGTCAGTCATCGAGTCGTAGGTGTTTACAGCGTCGAATCATGTCTATAATAATGTGTTAATGATGTAAGTTACATATGTAACGTTGATATGTTACGTATGTTTTTTAGATGATGGTTAGCGAATGAGGATTCAAACGCTAAGGATGTTCAACAACTGAGTCCAAAGGAAAGCGATTGAACTCAATCCAAGGATGAAACTTAGCGATTGAGACAATCTGTTATAAATATGTTGCCCTTTCACTAGCAATAACTTTTCCAGAACTTCAGAGTCAAATCGAGTCTAGAGCCAAACTTTGTAATTGTGTGTTTTTGATGAATTAAAGAGTTGAAACGTTTATTTACTTCATTATGTGATTGACATATGTGTTCGTTTGGATTCCACACATATGTTCACGTATTAGTTTCATAGATCCAATTCGATACACTGACCTACAATCCACTGATTGTCTTTCGATTCCAGCTTCCAAATCATCCAAGGTTTGTGATTTTTTTTTTCAAAGCTAACTTAGAAAAATAGGTTGTGAATTTTTTGATTGGATGTTAGTATTTGTTTATAATTTTTACTTAACTTGATTCCATGTCACGATTTTACGTCTCCACCGCAACGCAGGATCCTTAAATCTGGCAAATGATTCCAGCCCAGCTGGTTGATGCATTGGAAATGATGGTGAAGGACTCCGGTTCGATCCTTGATCCCACCCGAGTTTTCTATTACAGTACATTAACTCCAGAGGGTCGACTCTTGTGGAGGGTGCAACTCCTGTCATGTGGCAGAGGTCTGGAAATTTTCTCGGGGATAGCGTAACGCCCCTCTCGACCAGGCGTGGGCTCGGTTAAGACAACATAGTCCTGGTAATGAGTGGTGGCGGGCCTGTGTCTTGCGGGTGTGAATTAGCCGTCTGTTGTGAAGTTTACCTGTCAAAAAAAATTACAAAATTGTGTTATACCACATGCTTTGGGTGGTTTTCAAAAGAAAGTTAATTTTTATTTTTAATCCAAAACTTTCAATTTCTTGCAATTTCAAACTCACAAAATTGGTTGTTTATACTTATAACCAAACTTTTCATCTTTTATAATTTTAAATCACAACTTTTATACTTTCAATTTTGTTCCCCTACACTTGTCATTTTTGGCCAATTTTCATATTACGTTTCGTACTATAATAAATTATGCGAGTTAACACGATGCAACATGCGTGTGTGGTTCAAAAAACGTTTCGTTCAAAATTTTGTAAGTTAACATACGCAACGTTCGTGTGTGGTTTAAGGTGTTTACGTCTATTTTCCCATTTGGCAAGTTCTTCGCAACGCGCAGGTCTTAGATTGGCGTAGTTATATTTTATATGTTATACGTTTCGATCTTATGTTTTTGCATTAACAAGCTTGTTGGTGGTCACTAGCGATGATGTGACATATGTAACATTCGTCGAAAAACGGGTTTCCAAAACCCGCTTCGTTTATTAATCAAATATCCAGTTATAATTTTCATTGCATATTTATTTCTCAAATTAAATTTAAACGATACATAATTAATAAATATATTAGAATTTAAAAACCAAAAATTAAAAATTACTAATAAATAATGAACAAAAAAAATTAATGTAGACGCCGGGTTTCGAACCCGGGTCTCGCTTGTAACCAAACACACTTCACACCGCTACACCACACCTCAACATCTGAAAGGATTTAATCAAACAAATCCTTTATGTATCGCCCAGTAATGGCTGTAATCCCCGGCAATCACCAAAGATTTGCGAATTCTTCGCAAATAACCGAAGAAAATGCTTCCAGTCTTGAACCAAGACTCAAATCGAGTCAAAATGCGTCCAATTAGCTAAGCAATCAATCCGCCATAACCCATTTTGACCGAAACCGAAGTTTATACTGTACGACGTCCTCTTCTATAAATAGGAGCTCTGAGAACCCATTGGAATGCACACACACTCTCGCTAACCTCTCTCTGTAAGTCTCTATTCATCAAGAAAACCTCGCCGGAATTTTCTGCAAATCGCCGAAAAACCGAAGAATCTATCCCACTGTTGCCTTACTTTATAAACAGGACATCTAGAGCTCAGACCGAAATCACCCACACTCACCTTAAACTCCCTGTAGAGTCTCTGTCGCAAGAAATACATTGCCGGAATTTGGTGCACTCGCCGGAGATTTTCACCGGAAAACCGAGATTTTACTTCTAGTTGATATATTTCTTTAACTTCTCCATCAGTTCCTCGTGGGAGACGAGTTAAACATCGCGTGCCTCAAAATCAATCATTTGGTGTATGTGTGTGCAACAATTAATATTAAGTGTTTTGTGATTAAATTTACATCTACGTTTACTCATATGTGGTTATGCACTTTATTTTATACTCGATACAACAAACACGTTTAAATGTTTTCATAGGATTCACTCGCCAACTTTTTGTTGACCCAAAATCCCTATTTTTACACATGATACAGGTGGACAGGTTGAAGCAAGGGACACATAGGAAATTGCCTAAGAAGAAAAATAATGAAGTCTTGAAAGATGTATAGAACGTGTTGTACTTGTATTATTGATTGTAATGATTCTCCTTTAAAAAGAAATAATAAATATGAAACTTTATAATAAATGTCATGAGCTTTGATGAAAACCCAATCATGCCCCGACTACCATTTCCGCTGCGGGTCGGGGTGTGACAGATTGGTATCAGAGCTTTTGACTATAGGGATATAGGATAGGTTATTAGACCCTTAGAGCCTATACTATAGTTGATTAGATTTTAATTGTTTATGTGGTTACATGCAAACTCATGATGTTTATTGTTTCGTATTTATTACACACACAAGATGCATGCAAACACTTCCACTATCATATTATGTGATATTTAATAAGTTATACTTATTGTCAAACATAACATGCTTACATATACGTTCATCACGCATATTTCAATGTTCACATATTCAAGTCATCCTCATATTCCTTTATTCAAGATTTTGTCGCATTTTTCGTTTTTCAATCTCATCAAAGTGAGTTCTACGACGGGTATGTAGTAACTGTAAGGGTACAAGTACCGGTAGTCGGAACGTCCTGTCTAGGTTGGCATTCGTATAAATCCAATATAACGGACCAGTTTGCCTACCTGGGGACTAACGATGAGAGTACGAAGGACCTATTAGGCCAAAGCATGCCACACCAAACGTCGTTCGAACTAACCCCACTTTGAGGTGTCACCGTGTCCACACCTGGATGCACTCCGAATTTCATACGTTACATACATATTTCTCAATTTTCTCCGGGTTTTAGTGTATGTTACCAAGCTAACACATGCGAACCATATGAAAGACCCGGTAATCATGGGGGCCCACATGATTACGAAGGTGAAGTATGGCGGCATGCAAGGCCCAATTACGAGCAAAGCCCAAGACATCCTATGGATGTAGTAAATTTATTATTCATCATTTATTTTATGAATGTTCATTCCTAAATACGACACATGACCCCTAAAACGTCAAAGTCATACTCTTGATACGTATTCCTTGTAGATGTCTTCTAGTCTCGCTCGTAGAAAAATGAAATCAGGAAAATCCCGCGAGCGCATGGCTGCCCAAATCGCTCAACAAATGGCGGCCGTAATACCCAACATCGTAGTTCAAGTTCAACAAGCCCTTACCGCAAATCCCGTCAACCCAATCCACCAAGAAGATCAAAACATTGTCAATCCTCCCCCAAAGCCACTAAATGCACCTTCAAGCATTTCAAATCCTGCGACCCTCCAAAATACGAAGGGACTGAAGGTGTCACCGCTCTCCTCCATTGGTTTGAGGAGATGGAAAACACCTTTCTCAATTGCGACTGCCCCGATGATCGCAAGGTGCGATATGCTACCGGTCGTTTGTTTGGAGTAGCACTTACATGGTGGAATACAGAGAAGGCCAAGCGAGGTACTGAGAATGCTATGACTTTGACTTGGGAAGAATTGAGGGAGATCATGACAAGACGTTTCTGTCCAAGAAGCGAAATCAAGAAATTAGAGGATGAGTTATATTCTTTGAAACAAAAGGAAGGCGACCACACCACATACAACAAGAGATTCCTTGAGTTAAATCAGATGGTCCCCAACTTGTTCACTCCTCTCTACCATTTGATCGAGCACTACATTCGAGGTCTTCCTTCAAAAATTCAAGACCCTGTAATAAGTACCACACCTGCAACTTTGGAAGCAGCAATGGAGTTAGCTACAGAGCTCACCGAAAACCGCATACGGAATAAAGACTTCACGGAGGAGAAGAAGAAGGATAAAGCATCAACCAAAACCTCAAACTCCACCCAAAACGAATCCCCTTCTCAAACCACCCCCAAGAGAAAACGAGACGGACAAAATTTCGCTATTACCCAAGGCAATCAACCAGCTTCACAAGCCATACCCCTCCAAGCTATTCCAATCACTCAAGTAGCACCCAACTCTACTTACCCAAATAAGAAACCTTACATTGGACCTCACCCTCAATGCAACACCTGTTTTTATCACCATCCATCTACCTTACCTTGTCGACTATGTGCAAATTGTGGGCGTTATGGTCATTTGAGCAAGATTTGCCGCGCCTCTCAAAACCAAACCTCACCCCCTACTCAAAACATGATCCAAACATATCAACAACCCCAATACCCCATGTTTCCATATGTTCGAGCTTGTTTTAATTGTGGCGACCCTACCCACTTTAGAAACACATGCCCTCGATTGGTTAACATCATAAACGCCCAAGCTCAAGCAAACCAGTTAACCAAGCAAATCAAGCAAACCCAGCTCCACCACCAGCAAGAGGAAGAGCTTACAACATCAACGCCAATCCTGTTGAAGATAATAACGGCCCAAACGAACCACCCAACTAGTCTTCCCTCACCAAAAATCAGGACTCAACTCCAACCGTCTAGTTTTTATGTTTTCTCTATGTTATCTCAATCTTTACGTATCTCAATTTTAAATTTGAAATTTATGTATCCAAAAATCTTAATGCGAATTACTATTTCCAGTTTTGTTTTATACTCATTGATTTAACATTCATATCATCATACATCTCGACGTATCTCAATCTCATCATTCAAAGAAGTTGGGTTGTGTCTCACTTTTACCTAGACTAACCCCTTCATCATAACAAACGAGAGAGGTACTGTCATCATTCAATCATGTATACTTTCAGATTTGAGACTCAAGTTTTGGTTGTTGTGTTTGTTTATGTTTTAGAGTCACGTAGAACTAATCATAATTTACTGATAAAGCCAATGAAAATTTGACAAGAATATGGTGGATACGCCGCTGTGGTACTTCCTATATATAAGTATTCTTGCCAAAGGATCAGAGGCATTATCAGGGGGTTATGAGAAGTTCCATGTAGGTTTTAGTATTGTCATGGTAGAAGTTTTGTTTTAGGATATAACCTTATCTTTCCAAACGTATCGATTCTCTCAAAACTCTTGGGCATGAGATCATACCTAGTCAATCAACTCTGTTTATCATTATTCCTTATCTTAGGCACCAAAAAGCGATTCCTGTAGCAGGGTATTCAACCCTTACTAGGAACGTTACCGCCTCAAATAAAATTTAAACTCTTACCCCCTTCTAAGTATGTAATTGTCAAAACCACACTCCTTTCGAGTCAAACATACCACTACTTAAATTTCGGGACGAAATTTCTAAAAGTAGGGGATACTGTAACATCCGTCGAAAAACGGGTTTCCAAAACCCGCTTCGTTTATTAATCAAATATCCAGTTATAATTTTCATTGCATATTTATTTCTCAAATTAAATTTAAACGATACATAATTAATAAATATATTAGAATTTAAAAACCATAATTAAAAATTACTAATAAATAATGAACAAAAAAATTAATGTAGACGCCGGGTTTCGAACACGGGTCTCGCCTGTAACCAAACACACTTCACACCACTACACCACACCTCAACATCTGAAAGGATTTAATCAAACAAATCTTTTATGTATTAATAATCTCCTAGACTGATTCAAAGTTGCGCCCAGTAACGGCTGTAATCCCCGGCAATCACCAAAGATTTGCGAATTCTTCGCAAATAACCGAAGAAAATGCTTCCAGTCTTGAACCAAGACTCAAATCGAGTCAAAATGCGTCCAATTAGCTAAGCAATCAATCCGCCATAACCCATTTTGACCGAAACCGAAGTTTATACTGTACGACCTCCTCTTCTATAAATAGGAGCTCTGAGAACCCATTGGAATGCACACACACTCTCTCTAACCTCTCTCTACAAGTCTCTATTCATCAAGAACACCTCGCCGGAATTTTCTGCAAATCGCCGGAAAACCGAAGAATCTATCCCACTGTTGCCTTACTTTATAAACAGGACATCTAGAGCTCAGACCGAAATCACCCACACTCACCTTAAACTCCCTGTAGAGTCTCTGTCGCAAGAAATACATTACCGGAATTTGGTGCACTCGCCGGAGATTTTCACCGGAATACACGATATTTTACTTCTAGTTGGTATATTTCTTTAACTTCTCTATCTATCATTCTGTATGTTACGAATCTTTGAACAATCACCCAGAATTGTCTAAAAATCGATTTCAGGCGGGTTATGTACTGGGCTTTGGGTTTAATGAAGAAGATACTGAAACCAATAGTTAAATGAATTTAAAATCGGAAATTATACCGGGTTACACACACAGTCCAGTGGTGGACTGTGTGCAATTTTAAATCACGGTCCCGAGTTCGAGCCTAGTGCCATGCCGGTTTTCCTGAAATAAAATGTTCCTTTTTAAAACAAGCTTAATCAGATTCGCTTCAGTATGTGTATAAATATAATATAAATTCTGATTATAACGGGTTAGACACCCAGCCCAGTTGGTTGGGCTGGGTGCAATAAAAGTCGATAGTCACGGGTTCGAATCATGAAATCTCCACCGGTTTTGGAGAATTATAAATCTTTTTAAAATAAATAAAATCCGTATTAACCTAACTAGTATATATATATAATTAAAACTTAAAATATTTCGGGTTAGACACGTAGCTCAGTTGGTAGAGCTGCGTGCACGCGTACGGGAGGTCACGAGTTCGAACCTCACTCAGCGCACATAATTAACACGGTCCGACCGGTCAACGGTCAACGGTCAAAAAAATTCAAAATTTTTATTTTCTTTTTATTTATTTATTTTATTTAAAAATCAATTAAAAACACTTAAAAATAATATTTTTGAAGTTAGAAAATTTCCTTGAACTCATAAAAATAAATCTAACAATCCCATTAAGAACACTAATTAAAAAAATTAATCTCAAATAAAAGTTTATTTATTTATCGAATTATTATGTTATTATTTAGGTTAGTTTCTCTCGTGGTTAAATCCAAATTCGTGCGCATTCATCATCAATCCAAGAAACGCAACCACGATGAGTGAATTCTTACAACTTCCCCTTTTTATTCATGTTTTGGGGTGTATCATGTGTCGCTTAAATTAATTCGCTTATTCAAACTCGTGCCATTACCATAATATGATCTAAACTTATAATGTAAATATTGTTTGTTGTGATGTGTGTTTACATATTGTCAACTTACGTGCAAATCATTCATTAGGCCCATCAGTTCCTCGTGGGAGACGAGTTGAACAAAGCGTGTCCTCAAAATCATTCATTTTGTGTATGTGTGTGCAATAATTAATATTATGTGTTTTGTGATTAAATTTACATCTACGTTTACTCATATGTGGTTATGCACTTTATTTTATAATCTATACAACAAACACGTTTAAATGTTTTCATAGGATTCACTCGCCAACTTTTTGTTGACCCAAAAACCCTATTTTTACACATGATACAGGTGGACAGGTTGAAGCAAGGGACACATAGGAAATTGTCTTAGAAGAAAAATAATGAAGTCTTGAAAGATGTATAGAACATGTTGTACTTGTATTATTGATTGTAATGATTCTCCTTTAAAAAGAAATAATAAATATGAAACTTTATAATAAATGTCATGAGCTTTGATGAAAACCCAATCATGCCCGGACTACCATTTCCGCTGCGGGTCGGGGTGTGACAACATTAATGCTATTTGACATAATTTTGCACCCCGCGGCAACGGGGTGTGCTTAATTCTTGTTTTAGTTAATTGAAAGGAAAGGTTTTCATCCGGTATTCTTTTATTTAATTATTTAGTATATAGGATAAAGCTCTAATAAAAGATCACCAACAGCTCTTATAAGAAGCTACACCAAAGATATTAAACAAAATTCGAGACATAAACCAATATCTTCATCAAGAATTTGAAATTTTGAACTGAATCATTTAATGAAAGATAATATATGATCGATACAATTTAATATTAATTAACTATATTTAAACTTTTAGTTAAATGTCCAGTATTTCAATGTAATAATAATAATATTAAATTTTTTTATATATTACTTTACATATACATGTTGTGGTTAAATATCACAAATGAGAAAACTAGATATAAATGAGAAAACTAGAAAACTAACTCAAAAAGCAAAAAAAAAAAGCATAAAGAACATAAAAATTTTTTTACAATTTTTTAAAAAAAATCAATGGATTTTATGTATAAAAAAAACTTTTTTTTCAAAAAAAAAAAACTTGTACAACACATGTGTAGTATATGTGTACTAGACATGTGCATTATATGTTTATGTTGCACATGTGCATTATATGCTTTTTTTATTTTTTTTAAAGTTTTTTATATAATATATATATAGCGAATTTTAATAAAAAAATCAAAAAAAAAATTTTTACTTTAGGTTTCAGAACGACTTTGAAAGATTGTGCTAACCTAGGAATCCAACGGGCAAAGCCATGCTTTTAGTTTAGGTTGTTCATGTAATTCTACATGAGGTTTTGATTATAAGAAATTTTCCCTTGGGGATTAAGTAGAATAAAAATAAACTTCTTCTTTTTGTCAGCAAGATAGATCTCTGTGTTCTCCCAAGTTAGTGGTGGATGGAATTTCTCTAGATGCTTCTTTAATGCACCATTATAGTTTGTATATTCACTTATGAGGGTAGACTCTTTCCATCTGAAAATCATGCTCTTTGGAACCCATTGTGCATAAATTAGCTTTTTTTTCATCCTGAATAACTTTGTTGCAGCTTCTGGTGTTGGTTTTCTTTTACCGCCAAAATTTCATTTTGGACTAGTAACCTTCACACTTGGATCTGCAATCATTTTCTTTATCTATTCATTTCATCCAACAAATTCTGAACATTCTAGTTATGCAAGATGTAAAGGCTTTTGACTAGATATGGCACATTCATTTTCATCCAGTCAATGGTTTCATCCTTTGACATTTTTACAACAATTGGATACTTGAAGGGTGTAATTTTGGAGAGCCTTTGAGATTCTTCAAACATGTAGTTTCCATAGGCTTTTATCTGTTTCAATCTTCTATCAATTACGTACTAAGCTTTCTCACTTTTACCCTTGGTCTGCCATTGATTTTATGTGGTGAATCTTGTGGTGATTCTTCTAATGCAACAGTGTAAGTGGCCACTTTTGCCATTGATGAATGTAACTGGCCTACTAGAGGAATTTTCATTTAATCTCATGCCTAAAGGATTGAACCACATCTCATCCCATTCACACCCACTTATTTGATATATCACAATTTTTTTGATTAAACATCCAATATAATTTGGATTGATAAAAAACGGATTAATAATAAGTTTACATACATCTCAAGTCCCTCTCTTTACTGTAATTCCAAACATGCTATTTGGGTTATGCTTGTACCATTGCAAAATCCAAAAGCCGATTTTGTTTGTAAAATTATGAAAGAACAAAAGCCAAATTTTTATTAAATATTTGTGACCAATACAAGATGAAAGGATTAAGTATATGTAATTGAGGGTCCTCCACTGCAGCGCAGTGGTTGTTCCCAAGGTTTGGCCCGGGGTTTTACCTGGGTTCGTGTCCAAGGGGGGTGCAGTTTTACCTATTCCACAAGGTTTCTGCGCATCAGGGGTGTGCTACGCTTTCTAGCGGTGGTCGAGTAGTCGGCCTTTGGACATAGCTCTGAAAGGGTGGGTTTACACGTGGAAAGCAATTAGCCGTTAAAAAAAGTATATGTATTTGAAAATTTGGACTAACAAAAACTCCCTTATTTAAGATTGTTTAACTTAATTACAGAAGCCATCAAGCCAACATTGATATAGTTGTTCATTCAATGGTTAGAGTTACCAAAGGTAATAATCGAATTTCCAAAATTGATTCAACATGTTTAAAACATAAATTGCATAAGAGAAACCAAAAATGAAAAAAAAAGAACTATTTAGTTGTAGAATTCCGGCGGAGAAATCCCAATAGTTTTAGATGACTAGAGAACCCATTAAACAATACGCCAAGTTTATTTTAAAACCATGTTAAGCCCACCTAATTATAGCTTACCTAAGTAAAGACCCCACATTTAACTCTTAAGTAACCTAAAACTCTCCCCTCCCAAAAATTAAACAATTAGTCCTCCCAGTATTCACCATCGCCAAACTTTAAAGCACTCCCCCTCTTACAAACCTCCATTGAATTTGGCCCTCGTTGATTGTTCCCTTGGATGATACTAAATAACTGTAGGTGCATATTGATGCCTTAACTGGTCAGTCATCGAGTCGTAGGTGTTACAGTGTCGAATCATGTCTATAATAATGTGTTAATGATGTATGTTACATATGTAACGTTGATATGTTACGTATGTTTTTTTAGATGATGGTTAGCGAATGAGGATTCAAACGCTAAGGATGTTCAAAACTGAGTCCAAAGGAAAGCGATTGAACTCAATCCAAGGATGAAACTTAGCGATTGAGACAATCTGTTATAAATATGTTGTCCCTTTCACTAGCAATAACTTTTCCAGAACTTCAGAGTCAAATCGAGTCTAGAGCCAAACTTTGTAATTGTGTGTTTTTGATGAATTAAAGAGTTGAAACGTTTATTTACTTCATTATGTGATTGACATATGTGTTCGTTTGGATTCCACACATATGTTCACGTATTAGTTTCATAGATCCAATTCGATACACTGACCTACAATCCACTGATTGTCTTTCGATTCCAGCTTCCAAATCATCCAAGGTTTGTGATTTTTTTTTCAAAGCTAACTTAGAAAAATAGGTTGTGAATTTTTTGATTGGATGTTAGTATTTGTTTATAATTTTTACTTAACTTGATTCCATGTTTGACCATGCGTAACGAGCATTATAGAGGCGTGAAAGGGTTTGATAACGCCCTCAACACTGTCACCATGTACGTTATAGTGGCATGAAGAGGGAGGGACATTTCAAAAAGCTTGTGGAAGAAGTTAACCATGTGCTCAACCAATAAGAGGTCTGAACATTAACTGTTGAACAAGTAAGAGGTCTGAACCATTAACAACCACTATAATGCTTAATTATTTAGAGGCAAATGTCTGACCAATTCAGAGTACAGACCATTCAGAGGCAAATGTCTAAACCATTCAGACATCTGCTCGCGAAACAAACAGTCTGAACCAATAAAATGTCGAGCCATTAAAAGCTAAACAAACAGCCCCTTAGTGTTCTACCTTCAAACCGGTTACTCAAAATCACATGCAACTAAAAGAAATCAGGTGTGTATTAATTCAAAATATTATATAGTTTTTATTCGTATATGATTTTTTATCTTTAATTTAAAATCTACAACTTAAATTTATGAAAATTGAAAAACATGTTATCAATATATAAACAAGAAAACTTCTTAAGAAAAAAAATACTAAATTTTATAGTAAGTCAAAACGAATTAAATAAACCTCGATATGTGTCATGCTATACCCATACCCCTGCATTTTAATCTTACACCGTTCCATATCATCAAACGGTAGTTCAGCGACAAGGAAACAACGGTTTAAAATTCAGGGGATTGATTTGATACGCATACCTATGAACGGTAGTTCGACATATACACAAATGGCCTTTTGTAATCCATCAATGGCCCCTGATTTGACACAGAAAGCACCATAAACGACCGTTTGATTTAAGCTCAAACAACTGTTTGACGAGGGTGTGAGATAACAAAGCAAGGAATGTAGGTATAGTCGACTTCCTTATTCTCAAGGTACCAAGTAAACGGATTTAGCTAAAAATCAGGTTATCTTAGGTGAATAAACGGAGTGCTATCTGACTTTTTACAAAGTAATCCTACTTCATTAGCTATGGAACGTGATTGATCGAATTAAGAAACATGACTATATATCTTTTAATTAACTATATCTTAAATAAAGTAAGAAATAGGTATACAAAGGCAAGAAGACTTTAAAAATATTTCTTGATGTTATAAATGCTCTAATAGAGGGTAGTTTTTTTTCTTTTTTTTTTTCAAAGTATCTTAAAGATTACAGGATAAGATTAAACACTAATAAGTTTTGAAAACAAAAAAAAAAAAAATAATATAAAGTAAACAAATTGATGTTGAGAAATGAAGGGGATATTAAACAATTAAAACCATATTTACATATAATAAATTTGTAATATTTTGATGCGCTATACTCTATGCTTAAGAAATGTTAAAAAAAATATTGATGTTACACTTTTAACACAAAACTACTTGATTCTTTTGTTTTTAACCCAAAAGTTTTCATCTTTTCTAATTTAACTTCACAACTTTTCAACTTTTAATTTTAGTCCCCTACACTTTTTATATTTCCAAAATTTTTTGTTTTACATTTCGTTCTTTTGTGAGTTAAAATGACATAATATGCGTGTTGGTTTAATGTTTATACATTTTTTTTTTGTTTCATTCTAAAGAGTTAACAGAGCACAACGTGCGTGTGTTGTTCAACGTTTTTACGTCGTTTATTTTTTTCCCGTTTGATGTCACACCCCGACCCGCAGCGGAAAAGATGATCGGGGCATGATTGGGTTTTCATCAAAGCTCATGACATTTATTATAATGTTTCATATTTATTATTACAATTTAAAGGAGATCATACAATCATAATTACAACATGTTCTATACATCTTTCTAGGCTTCATTATTTTCTTCTAAGGCATTTTCCTATGTGTTCCTTGCTTCATCCTGTCCACCTGTATCATGTGTAAAAATTGTTTTTGGATCAACAAAAAGTTAGCGAGTGAATCCTATGAAAAATATTAAAACAAGGTTATTGAATTGATTATAAAATAAAGTGCATAACCACATATGAGTAAATGTAGATGTAAATTAATTCACAATACACATAATATTAAATATTGCACACACATACAACAATTGATTGTTTTGAGGCACGCGTTGTTCAACTCGTCTCCCACGAGGAACTGATGGGCCTAATGAATGAGTTTTGAGGCGCGCGTTGTTCTACGAACTGATGGGCCTAATGAATGAGTTTTAAGGCACGCGTTGTTCAACTCGTCTCCCACGAGGAACTGATGGGCCTAACAAATAATTTGCATACAACTTGACAATATGTAATACATCACAGCAAACATTATTTACATCCTAAGTTTAGATCATAATATGGTATAGCACGAATTTGAATAAGTGAATTAGTTTAAGCGACACATAATACACCCCAAAACATGAATAAAAAGGGGAATTTGTAAGAATTCACTCACAGCGGTTGCGTTTCTTGGATTGATGATGAATGCGCACGAATTTGGATTTAACCACGAGAGAAACTAACCTAGATAATAACATAACGGTTCGGTAAGTAAGTGGATTTTATTAACCAATTTTAATAGGATTTTTGGATATATTTTTGTGAGTTTAAGGCTATTTTCTAACTTTAAAAACGTTTATTTTTAAGTATTTTTAATTGATTTTTAAATTAAATAAATAAATAAAAATATAAAAAAAATGTTGACTTTGACCGTTGACCGTTGACCATTGACCGGTTCGGTCGGTTATATTGTTGCACTGAGTGAGATTCGAACCGGTGACCTCTCGTACGCGTGCACGCAGCTCTACCAACTGAGCTACGTGTCTAACCCGAAATATTTCTGTTTTTAATTATATTTATACACTATTTAAGTTAATCCGAAAATCATTTATTTAAAAAGGATTTAATTGTATCGAACCGGTGATCTCAACAGGTCTCGAACCCGGGACCTGTGGTTTAGTTTGGCACACAGTCCACCGCTGGACTGTGTGTCTAACCTGGTTAATATTCTGATTTTTATTATACTTAACATCTTACAGTGAGTTAACCCGGTTCGGTTTTAAAAAAAACATTTTTATTTCCGAGGATAGGGTCGTGATAGGGATCGAACTCGAGACGTGTGTTTCATGTTTGCACACAGTCCACCGCTGGACTGTGTGTCTAACCCGTTTATTATTCTGATTTTAATTAATCTTATAACCGTAATCAACTTCGTCTTCTTCGCTCAAGAACACAGACGGCAATCATTCAACTGTTACTTGTTAAATTAAATTAACGAACTTTATAAGCGATTGTAATGTGATGAACAGAGAGGGTTTGGGGAAAGAAAGTACCGGAACAGGTTGTCTTTTTCAGAACTCCGGCAAAGATCGTCGGCTCTGTTTTGTGAACTCCCTCTGTTCTGATCAATTAACAGTTTTGATTGATTAGATATGAAATTGAATTACTGAGTAACGATTATCAGGAGGTTTAGATGATCATACCGATTAACAGCGTGATTTCGGAAATTCCAGCGATTTTCCGGCGAGTACAGAATATCCGGCAACGTCGTCTGGGATTGATTCTGGGTGATGGATTGATGTTAGTAATGGTCTAACAATGGATTGAAACAGAAAGAGTCGAGGTATTTACCGTGTTGATGTGAGACTCGGTTTTCCGGCGAAAGTCCAGTGATGGCAGAAAAGTTCCGGCGAGTGAAATTGATTCGAGAATCGGTGCGATTTTGAGCGAAAAGATTACCAGAGGCTAGGGTGTGCATTTATAGGGAAGAATCAAGTGGAATTGGGTCTGTTTCTAGTCTCGATTCATTGGTCAGCCTTTCTCCGGCGGTTATGACTGATGTCGCGGAACTGACATCGGTTATAACCGATGGCGACGTTAATACGTACGTTAATTCAAAAGTAATCGATGATAATTGGCGAAATCATCGGATTTTCCGGCGACTGCGAAATGGGCGCGCTGTTGACTGGGTTTGATTCCGAGTTTTGTTATATGTATTAATTGTTTCGATATATTATCAAATAACTCAAGTGGCAGAGTGGTTGGATGTGTGTGAGTTAAGTCTTTGAGGTTCCCGGCTGACCCGGTTCGAAACCCGGCATCAGCATATTATTTTTATTTCATTATTTTTAATAAATTTTCAATTATAAATTTTATATTCTAATATATTTATTAATTATGTATCGTATAAAATTAATTTAAGCATTAAATACGCAACGAAATTTTTAACTGGATGTTCGGTTAATAAACGAAGCGGGTTTGCTTAACCCGGTTTTTGACGGATGTTACAGTATCCCCTACTTTTAGAAATTTCGTCCCGAAATTTAGGTAGTGGCATGTTTGTCACAAAAGGATGGTGTTTTAATTTGACAGTTACATACTTAGAAGGGAGTAAGAGTTTAAATTTTTGTTTGAGGCGGTAACGTTCCTTGTAAGGGTTGAGTACCCTGCTACAGGAATCGCTTTTTGATGCCTACTATAAAAATATTGATAAACAGAGTTGATTCACTAAGTATGATTTCATGCGCAAGAGTTTTGATATGTTTGGAAAGATAAGGTTATATCCTAAAACAAAACTTCTACTACTAAAACCTACATGGAACTTCTCATAATCGCCTGACAATGCCTCTGATCCTTTGACAAGAATACTTATATATAGGAAGTACCAGCAGCGTATCCACCATATTCTTGTCAAATTTTCATTGGCTTTATCAGTAAATCATGATTGGTTCTATGATGTGACTCTAGAACATAAACAAACACAACAACCAAAGCCTGAGTCCTAATTCTGATAGTATACATGTTTGAATGGTGACAGTACCTCTCTCGTTTGTTTGATGGAGAGGTTAGTCTATGTAGAAATAGAACACAATCCAATTTATTTAAATGATGAGATGATATGAATGCTAAATCAGTGAGTATAAAACAAACTTCAACCAAGACATTACTAAATCCTACATGGAACTTCTCATAACCGACTGACAATGCCTCTGATCCTTTGACAAGAATATTTATATATAGGAAGTACCAGCGGCGTATCCACCATATTCTCATCAAATTTTCATTGGTTTTATCAGTAAGTTATGATTAGTCCTATGTGACTCTAAAACATAAACAAACACAACAACCAAAGCTTGAGTCTTAATTCTGATAGTATACATGTTTGAATGATGACAGTACCTCTCTCTGTTTATTATGAGGGAGAGGTTAGTCTATGTAGAAGTGAGACCCAGCCCAACTTCTTTAAATGATGAGATTGAAATACGTCGTGAGGTATGATGATATGAATCTTAAATCAATGAGAATAAAACAAAACTGAAATAGTAATTCGCATTAAGATTCTTGGATAAATTTTCCAATTTATAATTGATATACGTGAAAATTGAGATAACATAAAGAAAAATATAAAAACTAAGCGGTTGGAGTTGAATCTTGATTTTTTGTGAAGGAGACTAGTTGGGTGTTTCGTTTGGGCCGTCATTATCTTCAACAGGATTGGCGTTGATGTTGTAAACTCTTCCTCTTGCTGGTGGCCTAGTGGTTAGGTTTTCTTGATTTGCTTGGTTAACTGGGTTTGCTTGAGCTTAGGCGTTTATGATGTTAACCAAACGAGGGCACGTGTTTCTAAAGTGAGTAGGGTCGCCACAATTAAAACAAGCTCGAACATATGGGAACATGGGGTATTGGGGTTGTTGATATGTTTGGATCATGTTTTGAGTAGGGGGTAAGGTTTGGTTTTGAGAGGTGCGGCAAACCTTGCTCAAATGACCATAGCGTCCACAATTCGCACATAGTCGACAAGGTAAGGTAGATGGACGGTGATAAAAGCAGGTGTTACATTGAGGGTGAGGTCCAAGGTAAGGTTTCTTATTTGGGTAAGTTGAGTTGGGTGCTACTTGAGTGATTGGAATAGCTTGGAGGGGTACGGCTTGTGAGGCTGGTTGATTGAGTTGGGTGACAACGAAAAGTTGCCCATCTCGTTTTCTCTTAGAAATGGGTTGAGAAGTGGATTCGGTTTGGGAGGAGTTTGAGGTTTCAGTTGATGCTTTATCCTTCTTCTTCTCCTCCTTAAAGTCTTTATTCCGTATGCGGTTCTCGGTGAGCTCTGTAGCTAACTCCATTGCTGCTTCCAAGGTTGCAGGTGTGGTACTTATTACAGAGTCTTGAATTTTTGAAGGAAGACCTCGAATGTAGTGCTCGATCAAACGGTAAAGAGGAGTGAACAAGTTGGGAACCATTTGATTTAACTCGAGGAATCTCTTGTTGTATGTGGTGTGGTCGCCTTCCTTTTGTTTCAAAGAATAGAACTCATCCTCCAATTTCTTGATTTCGCTTCTTGGGCAAAACCGTCTTGTCATGATTTCCTTCAAATATTCCCCAGTCAAAGTCATAGCATCCTCAACACCTCGTTTGGCCTTCTCTGTATTCCACCATGTAAGTGCTATTCCAAGTAAACGACCAGTAGCATATCGCACTTTGCGATCATCGGGGCAGTCGCAATTTAGAAAAGTGTTTTCCATTCCTCAAACCAATGGAGGAGAGCGGTGACACCTTCAGTCCCTTCGTATTTTGGAGGGTCGCAGGATTTGAAATGCTTGAAGGTGCATTTAGTGGTAATTGGGGGAGGGTTGACAACATTTTGATCTTCTTGATTGACGGGATTAGCGGTAAGGGCTTGTTGAACTTGAACTACAATGTTGGGTATTACGGCAACCATTTGTTGAGCGATTTCGGCAGCCATGCGCTCGCGGGCTTTTCCCGATCTCATCTTCCTACGAGCGAGACTAGAAGACATCTACAAGGAATACATATCAAGAGTATGAGTTGAATGTTTTAGGGATCATGTGTCGTATTTAGGAATGAACATTCATAAAATAAATATAGAATAATAAATCTACTACATCCATAGGATGTCTTGGGCTTTGCTCGTAATTGGGCCTTGCATGCCGCCATACTTCACCTTCGTAATCATGTGGGTCCCCATGATTACCGGGTTTTTCATATGGTTCGCATGTGTTAGCCTGGTTACGTACACTAAAACCCGGAGAAAATCGAGAAATATGTATGTAACGTATGATATTCGGAATGTATCCAGGTGTGGACACGGTGACACCTCAAAGTGGGGTTAGTTCGAACGACGTTTGGTGTGGCATGCTTTGGCCTAATAGGTCCTTTGTACTCTCATCGTTAGTCCCCAGGTAGGCAAACTGGGCCGTTATATTGGATTTATACGAATGCCAACCTAGACAGGACGTTCCGACTACCGGTACTGGTACCCTTACAGTTACTACATGCCCGTCGCAGAACTCACTTTGATGAGATTTGAAAAATGAAAAATGCGACAAAATTTTGAATAACGGAAGTATGAAGATGATTTGAATATGTGAACATTGAAATATGTATGATGAATATGTATGTAAGTATGTATGTTTAACTGTAAGTATAATTCACTATGTATCACAAAATGTAATATTGGTAGTGTTTGCATGCGTTTGTGTATGTAATAAATATGAAAGAAATAAACATCACGAGTTTGCATGTAACCACATAAACAATTAAAATCTAATCAACTATAGTATAGGCTCTAAGGGTCTAATAACCTATCCTATATCCCTATAGTCAAAAGCTCTGATACCAATCTGTCACACCCCGACCCGCAGCGGAAAAGGTGATCGGGGCATGATTGGGTTTTCATCAAAGCTCATGACATTTATTATAATGTTTCATATTTATTATTACAATTCAAAGGAGATCATACAATCATAATTACAACATGTTCTATACATCTTTCTAGGCTTCATTATTTTCTTCTAAGGCATTTTCCTATGTGTTCCTTGCTTCATCCTGTCCACCTGTATCATGTGTAAAAACGGTTTTTGGATCAACAAAAGGTTGGCGAGTGAATCCTATGAAAAACATTTAAACAAGTTTATTGAATTGATTATAAAATAAAGTGCATAACCACATATAAGTAAATGTAGATGTAAATTAATTCACAATACACATAATATTAAATATTGCACACACATACAACAATTGATTGTTTTGAGGCACGCGTTGTTCAACTCGTCTCCCACGAGGAACTGATGGGCCTAATGAATGAGGTTTGAGGCGCGCGTTGTTCTACGAACTGATGGGCCTAATGAATGAGTTTTAAGGCACGCGTTGTTCAACTCGTCTCCCACGAGGAACTGATGGACCTAACAAATAATTTGCATACAACTTGACAATATGTAATACATCACAGCAAACATTATTTACATCCTAAGTTTAGATCATAATATGGTATAGCACGAATTTGAATAAGTGAATTAGTTTAAGCGACACATAATACAACCCAAAACATGAATAAAAAGGGGAATTTGTAAGAATTCACTCACAGCGGTTGCGTTTCTTGGATTGATGATGAATGCGCACGAATTTGGATTTAACCACGAGAGAAACTAACCTAGATAATAACATAATGGTTCGGTAAGTAAGTGGATTTTATTAACCAATTTTAATAGGATTTTTGGATATATTTTTGTGAGTTTAAGGCTATTTTCTAACTTTAAAAACGTTTATTTTTAAGTATTTTTAATTGATTTTTAAATTAAATAAATAAATAAAAATATAAAAAAAATGTTGACTTTGACCGTTGACCGTTGACCGGTTCGGTCGGTTATATTGTTGCACTGAGTGAGATTCGAACCGGTGACCTCTCGTACGCGTGCACGCAGCTCTACCAACTGAGCTACGTGTCTAACCCGAAATATTTCTATTTTTAATTATATTTATACACTATTTAAGTTAATCCGAAAATCATTTATTTAAAAAGGATTTAATTGTATCGAACCGGTGATCTCAACAGGTCTTGAACCCGGGACCTGTGGTTTAGTTTGGCACACAGTCCACCGCTGGACTGTGTGTCTAACATGGTTAATATTCTGATTTTTATTATACTTAACATCTTACAGTGAGTTAATCCGGTTCGGTTTTAAAAAAACATTTTTATTTCCGAGGATAGGGTCATGATAGGGATCGAACTCGAGACGTGTGTTTCATGTTTGCACACAGTCCACCGCTGGACTGTGTGTCTAACCCGTTTAATTTAGAACTGATGGGCCTAATGAATGAGTTTTAAGGCACGCGTTGTTCAACTCGTCTCCCACGAGGAACTGATGGGCCTAACAAATAATTTGCATACAACTTGACAATATGTAATACATGATTACAAACAATATTTACATTCTAAGTTTAAATCATAATATGGTATGGCACGAGTTTTAAATAAACGAATTAGTTTAAGTGACACATGATACACCCCAAAACGTGTAATTAAAAAGGGGAGTTGTAAGATTCACTCACATTGGGTGCGTTCGGTTGATGATGTTGAATGCGCACGAAGTTGGATTTAACCACGAGTGAAACTAACCTAGATAATAACATAATGGTTCAGTAAATAAGCGGATTTTATTAATCAATTTTAGTAGGATTATTGGATATATTTTTGTGAGTTTAAGGCTATTTCTAACTTTCAAATGTTATTTTTAAATATTTTTAATTTAAATAAATAAATAAAAGTATTAAAAAAATGTTGATTTTTGACTGTTGACCATGACTTGTTTGACGTTGACCGTTGACTTGTTGACCGGTTCGTCGTTATATGTGTGCGCTGGGTGAGACTCGAACCGTGACCTCCCGACGCATGCACGCAGCTCTACCAACTGAGCTACGTGTCTAATCCGAAATATTTCTGTTTTTAATTATATTTATATACTAATTAAATTAATCCGAAAATCATTTATTTTAAAAGGATTTAATGTATCGACTCGTGCTCGCCACAGGTCTCGAACCGGGACCTGTGTTTAGTTTGGCACACAGTCCACCGCTGGACTGTGTGTCTAACTTGGTAAATAATCTGGTTTTTATTATACTTATATACAAACTAGATAAATTCATTTCTGTCCTTATATAAAAAGTTTGATAATTGCCAGAACCAGTGCGGTAGCCTGGACTCGAACCCGCGACGTATGATTTAAACTCGCACACAAGTCCACCACTGGACTGTGTGTCTATCTTGGTTATTATTCCGGTTTTCATTAAACTTAACATCTATTTGCAAGTGGATCCGGTTCAGTTAAAAAAAGGAACATTTTTATTAAAGCGAGTGTGCGTGTGTCAAGGATCGAACTCGGGACGTATGCGTGTTTATTTGCACACAGTCCACCGCTGGACTGTGTGTCTAACCCGAGATATAACTTGATTTAAATTATATATATACAACCGAAAACTTCATCTTCTTCGTTAAACATAACCCAGAACCAATGTCCGACTGTTTCGACAAATTAATCAATTTCTTTAGTAAGTTGTAATTAGCTACATATGAGATTAATAAAAACGAGAGAGATTAGGTGTAAGATATACCGAACAGAGATCCCCTGTTTCACCGGCGAGTTTCCGATGACAGCAGGTTATTCCGGCGACGTGTATCTTTGTGGCAGAGGTTCTTCAAGAAGTTTGAGGTGAGTGTGGGTGACTTCGGTATGAGCTCTAGATGTTCTGTTTTTTAGAGTAAGGCACAGAGGTGAAGGGGTTCGGTTTTCCGGCGAGTTGCAGAAAGTTTCCGGCGAGTGAAATTACTTCGAGGATTTGTGTGATTGTGAGCGAAAAAGTTATCAGAAGCTTGTGGGTGTATTTATAGGGAAGAACATCGATGAATTTAGTCCGATTACCGTCTTGATTCGTCGGTCAATAATTTTTTCCGGCGGATATGACTGATGTCGCGGACTGGACATCGGTTATAATAGATGCAATAGTTATTATACGCGTTAAGACACAAGAAACCGTCAGTGAAAGGCGAAATCATCGGGATTCCGACGACTGAGATTTGGGCGCGTCGATTTGAAATCGAGATTGTGATATTTGAATTAATTGTTTCTAATAATGAACAAGAAACACAAGTGGCGGAGTGGTTGAGCGCGTGTGAGTTAATTCTTTGCTTATATCTGGTTGACCCGGGTTCGAAACCCGGCTTCAGCCTTTTATTTTTATTTCATTATTTTTAATACTTTTTCAAATATAACTTTTATATTCTAATATACTTATTAATTATGTATCGTTTAAAAACAATTTGAGCATTAAATACGCAACGAAATTTTTAACTGGTTGTTCGGTTAATAAACGAAGCGGGTTTGGTAAATCCGGTTTTTGACGGATGTTACAAAGATCGTCGGCTCTGTTTTGTGAACTCCCTCTGTTCTGATCAATTAACAGTTTTGCTTGATTAGATATGAAATTGAATTACTGAGTAACTATTATCAGGAGGTTTAGATGATCATACCGATTAACATCGTGATTTCGGAAATTCCAGCGATTTTCCGGCGAGTACTGAATATCCGGCAACATCGTCTGGGATTGATTCTGGGTGATGGATTGATGTTAGTAATGGTTTAACAATGGATTGAAACAGAAAGAGTCGAGGTATTTACCGTGTTGATGTAAGACTCGGTTTTCCGGCGAAAGTCCGGTGATGGCAGAAAAGTTCCGGCGAGTGAAATTGATTCGAGAATCGGTGCGATTTTGAGCGAAAAGATTACCAGAGGCTAGGGTGTGCATTTATAGGGAAGAATCAAGTTGAATTGGGTCTGTTTCTAGTCTCGATTCATTGGTCAGCCTTTCTCCGGCGGTTATGACTGATGTCGTGGAACTGGACATCGGTTATAACCGATGGCGACGTTAATACGTACGTTAAGTCAAAAGTAATCGTCGATAATTGGCGAAATCATCGGATTTTCCGGCGACTGCGAAATGGGCGCGCCGTTGATTGGGTTTGATTCCGAGTTTTGTTATATGTATTAATTGTTTCTAAATATTATCAAATAACTCAAGTGGTGGAGTGGTTGGATGTGTGTGAGTTAAGTCTTTGAGGTTCCCGGCTGACCCGGGTTCGAAACCCGGCATCAGCATATTATTTTTATTTCATTATTTTTAATAAATTTTCAATTATAAATTTTATATTCTAATATATTTATTAATTATGTATCGTATAAAATTAATTTAAGCATTAAGTACGCAACGAAATTTTTAACTGGATGTTCGGTTAATAAACGAAGCGGGTTTGGTTAACCCGGTTTTTGACGGATGTTACATTTGATAGATTCGTCGCAACACGCGGGTCCGAAATCGACTTAGTTATTATTCTCTTTGTTTAACGTTTTGGATTACTTTTTTCGCATTAACACCTTGTAACTTTAGTGTTGGTGATTACTGGCAGTGGTGCGACACTGATGTTATTTGTCACGATTTTACGTCTCCACCGCAACGCAGGGTCCTTAAATCTGGCAAATGATTCCAGCCCAGCTGGTTGATGCATTGGAAATGATGGTGAAGGACTCCGGTTCGATCCTTGATCCCACCCGAGTTTTCTATTACAGTACATTAACTCCAGAGGGTCGACTCTTGTGGAGGGTGCAACTCCTGTCATGTGGCAGAGGTCTGGAAATTTTCTCGGGGACAGCGTAACGCCCCTCTCGACCAGGCGTGGGCTCGGTTAAGACAATATAGTCCTGGTAATGAGTGGTGGCGGGCCTGTGTCTTGCGGGTGTGAATTAGCCGTCTGTTGTGAAGTTTACCTGTCAAAAAAAAATTACAAAATTGTGTTATACCACATGCTTTGGGTGGTTTTCAAAAGAAAGTTAAATTTTTATTTTTAATCAAAAACTTTCAATTTCTTGCAATTTCAAACTCACAAAATTGGTTGTTTATACTTATAACCAAACTTTTCATCTTTTATAATTTAACATCACAACTTTTATACTTTCAGTTTTGTTCCCCTACACTTGTCATTTTTAGCCAATTTTCATATTATGTTTCGTACTATAATAAATTATGCAAGTTAACACGATGCAACATGCGTGTGTGGTTCAAAAAACGTTTCGTTCAAAATTTTGTAAGTTAACATGACGCAACGTTCATGTGTGGTTTAAGGTGTTTACGTCTATTTTTCCCATTTGGCAAGTTATTCGCAACACGCAGGTCTTAGATTGGCGTAGTTATATTTTATATGTTATATGTTTCGATCTTATGTTTTCGCATTAACAAGATGCAATTTTAGTGTTGGTGGTCACTAGCGATGATGTGACATTAATGCTATTTGATATAATTTTGCACCCCGCGGCAACGCAGGGTGCTTAATTCTTGTTTTAGTTAATTGATAGGAAAGGTTTTCATCCAATATTCTTTTTTCTTCACGAATTTAATTATTTAGTATATAGAATAAAGCACTAATAAAAGATCACCAACAGCTCTTATAAGAAGCTACACCAAAGATATTAAACAAAATTCGAGACATAAACCAATATCTTCATCAAGAATTTGAAATTTTGAACTGAATCATTTAATGAAAGATAATATATGATCGATACAATTTATTATTAATTAACTATATTTAAACTTTTAGTTAAATGTCCATATTTCAATGTAATAATAATAATATTAAATTTTTTTATATATTACTTTACATATACATGTTGTGGTTAAATATCACAAATGAGAAAACTAGATATAAATGAGAAAACTAGAAAACTAACTCAAAAAGCAAAAAAAATAAAGCATAAAGAACATAATTTTTTTTTACAATTTTTTATAAAAAAATCAATGGATTTTATGTATAAAAAAAACTTTTTTTTAAAAAAAAAACTTGTACAGCACATGTGTACTATATGTTTATGTTGGCACATGTGCATTATATGCTTTTTTTATTTATTTTTTTAAGTTTTTTATATAATATATATATAGCGAATTTTAATAAAAAATCAAAAAAAAATTTACTTTAGGTTTCAGAACAACTTTGAAAGATTGTGCTAACCTAGGAATCCAACGGGCAAAGCCATGCTTTTACTTTAGGTTGTTCATGTAATTCTACATGAGGTTTGGATTATAAGAGATTTTCCCTTGGGGATTAAGTAGAATAAAAACAAACTTCTTCTTTTTGTCAGCAAGATAGATCTCTGTGTTCTCCCAAGTTAGTGGTGGATGGAATTTCTCTAGATGCTTCTTTAATGCACCATTATAGTTTGTATATTCACTTATGAGGGTAGACTCTTTCCATATGAAAATCATGCTCTTTGGAACCCATTGTGCATGAATTAGCTTTTTTTTTCATCCCGAATAACTTTGTTGCAGCTTCTGGTGTTGGTTTTCTTTTACCGCCAAAATTTCATTTTGGACTAGTAACCTTCACACTTGGATCTGCAATCATTTTCTTTACTCTCTTCATTTCATCCAACAAATTCTGAACATTCTAGTTATGCAAGATGTAAAGGCTTTTGACTAGATATGGCACATTCATTTTCAACCAGTCAATGGTTTCATCCTTTGACATTTTTACAACAGTTGGATACTTGAAGGGTGTAATTTTGGAGAGCCTTTGAGATTCTTCAAACATGTAGTTTCCATAGGCTTTTATCTGTTTCAATCTTCTATCAATTATGTACTAAGCTTTCTCACTTTTACCCTTGGTCTGCCATTGATTTTATGTGGTGAATCTTGTGGTGATTCTTCTAATGCAACAGTGTAAGTGGCCACTTTTGCCATTGATGAATGTAACTGGCCTACTAGAGGAATTTTCATTTAATCTCATGCCTAAAGGATTGAACCACATCTCATCCCATTCACACCCACTTATTTGATATATCACAATTTTTTTGATTAAACATCCAATATAATTTGGATTGATAAAACACGGATTAATAATAAGTTTACATACATCTCAAGTCCCTCTCTTTACTGTAATTCCAAACATGCTATTTGGGTTATGCTTGTACCATTGCAAAATCCAAAAACCGATTTTGTTGTAAAATTGTGAAAGAACAAAAGCCAAATTTTTATTAAATATTTGTGACTAATACAAGATGAAAGGATTAAGTATATGTAATTGAGGGTCCTCCACTACAGCGCGGTGGTTGTTCCCAAGGCTTGGCCCGGGGTTTTACCTGGGTTCGTGTCCAAGGGGGGCGCAGTTTTACCTATTTCACAAGGTTTCTGCGCATCAGGGGTGTGCTACGCTTTCTAGCGGTGGTCGAGTAGTCGGCCTTTGGACATAGCTCTGAAAGGGTAGGTTTACACGTGGAAAGCAATTAGCCGTTAAAAAAAGTATATGTATTTGAAAATTTGGACTAACAAAAACTCCCTTATTTAAGATTGTTTAACTTAATTGCAGAAGCCATCAAGCCAACATTGATATAGTTGTTCATTCAATGGTTAGAGTTACCAAAGGTAATAATCGAATTTCCAAAATTGATTCAACGTGTTTAAAACATAAATTGCATAAGAGAAACCAAAAATGAAAAAAAAAACTATTTAGTTGCAGAATACCGGCGGAGAAATCCCAATAGTTTTAGATGACCAGAGAACCCATTAAACAATACGCAAGTTTATTTTAAAACCCTGTTAAGCCCACCTAATTATAGCTTACCTAAGTAAAGACCCCACATTTACTCTTAAGTAACGTAAAACTCTCCCCTCCCAAAAATTAAACAATTAGCCCTCCCATTATTCACCATCGCCAAACTTTAAAAGCACTCCCCCTCTTACAAACCTCCATTGAATTTGGCCTTCGTTGATTGTTCCCTTGGATGATACTAAATAACTGTAGGTGCATATTGATGCCTTAACTGGTCAGTCATCGAGTCGTAGGTGTTACAGTGTCGAATCATGTCTATAATAATGTGTTGATGATGTATGTTACATATGTAACGTTGATATGTTACGTATGTTTTTTAGATGATGGTTAGCGAATGAGTATTCAAACGCTAAGGATGTTCAACAACTGAGTCCAAAGGAAAGCGATTGAACTCAATCCAAGGATGAAACTTAGCGATTGAGACAATCTGTTATAAATATGTTGTCCCTTTCACTAGCAATAACTTTTCCAGAACTTCAGAGTCAAATCGAGTCTAGAGCCAAACTTTGTAATTGTGTGTTTTTGATGAATTAAAGAGTTGAAACGTTTATTTACTTCATTATGTGATTGACATATGTGTTCGTTTGGATTCCACACATATGTTCACGTATTAGTTTCATAGATCCAATTCGATACACTGACCTACAATCCACTGATTGTCTTTCGATTCCAGCTTCCAAATCATCCAAGGTTTGTGATTTTTTTTTTCAAAGCTAACTTAGAAAAATTGGTTGTGAATTTTTTGATTGGATGTTAGTATTTGTTTATAATTTTTACTTAATTTGATTCCATGTTTGACCATGCGTAACGAGCATTATAGAGGCGTGAAAGGGTTTGATAACGCCCTCAACACTGTCACCATGTACGTTATAGTGGCATGAAGAGGGAGGGACATTTCAAAAAGCTTGTGAAAGAAGTTAACCATGTGCTCAACCAATAAGAGGTCTGAACATTAACTGTTGAAAAAGTAAGAGGTCTGAACCATTAACAACCATTATAATGCTTAATTATTTAGAGGCAAATGTCTGACCAATTCAGAGTACAGACCATTCAGAGGAAAATGTCTAAACCATTCTGACATCTGCTCGCGAAACAAACAGTCTGAACCATTAATTGTTGAACCAATAAGAGATCGAGCCATTAAAAGCTAAACAAACAGTCCCATAGTGTTCTACCTTGAAACCGGTTACTCAAAATCACATGCAACTAAAAGAAATCAGGTGTGTATTAATTCAAAATATTATATCGTTTTTATTCGTATATGATTTTTTATCTTTAATTTAAAATCTACAACTTAAATTTATGAAAATTGAAAAACATGTTATCAATATATAAACAAGAAAACTTCTTAAGAAAAAAAATACTAACTTTTATAGTAAGTCAAAAAGAATTAAATAAACCTCGATATGTGTCATGCTATACCCATACCCCTGCATTTTAATCTTACACCGTTCCATATCATCAAACGGTAGTTCAGCGACAAGGAAACAACGGTTTAAAATTCAGGGGATTGATTTGATACGCATACCTATGAACGGTAGTTCGACATATACACAAATGGCCTTTTGTAATCCATCAATGGCCCCTGATTTGACACAGAAAGCACCATAAACGACCGTTTGATTTAAGCTCAAACAACTCTTTGACGAGGGTGTGAGATAACAAAGCAAGGAATGTAGGTATAGTCGACTTCCTTATTCTCAAGGTACCAAGTTAAAACAAAAACTAATAGTTATATAGCGTATGGATTTAGCTAAAAATCAGGTTATCTTAGGTGAATAAACGGAGTGCTATCTGACTTTTTACAAAGTAATCGTACTTCATTAGCTATGGAACGTGATTGATCGAATTAATAAACATGACTATATACCTTTTAATTAACTATATCTTAAATAAAGTAAGAAATAGGTATACAAAGGCAAGAAGACTTTAAAAATATTTCTTGATGTTATAAATGCTCTAATAGAGGGTAGTTTTTTTCTTTTTTTTTTTCAAATTATCTTAAAGATTATTAAACACTAATAAGTTTTGAAAACAAAAAGAAAAAAAAAATAATATAAAGTAAACAAATTGATGTTGAGAAATGAAGGGGATATTAAACAATTAAAACCGTATTTACATATAATAAATTTGTACTATTTTGATGCGTTATACTCTATGCTTAAGGAATGTTCAAAATAAAAAATATTGATGTTACACTTTTAACACAAAACCACTTGATTCTTTTGTTTTTAACCCAAAAGTTTTCATCTTTTCTAATTTAACTTCACAACTTTTCACCTTTTAATTTTAGTCCCCTACACTTTTTATATTTCTAAAATTTTGTTTTACATTTCGTTCTTTTGTGAGTTAAAATGACATAATATGCGTGTGTGGTTTAATGTTTATACATTTTTTTTGTTTCGTTCTAAAGAGTTAACATAGCACAACGTGCGTGTGTTGTTCAACGTTTTTACGTCGTTTATTTTTTTCCCGTTTGATAGATTCGTCGCAACGCGCGGGTCCGAAATCGACTTAGTTATTATTCTCTATGTTTAACGTTTCGGATTACTTTTTTCGCATTGACACCTTGTAACTTTAGTGTTGGTGATTACTGGCAGTGGTGCGACACTGATGTTATTTGTCATTTTTAGCCAATTTTCATATTACGTTTCGTACTATAATAAATTATGTAAGTTAACACGATGCAACATGCGTGTGTGGTTCAAAAAACGTTTCGTTCAAAATTTTGTAAGTTAACATGACGCAACGTTCGTGTATGGTTTAAGGTGTTTACGTCTATTTTTCCCATTTGGCAAGTTCTTTGCAACGCGCAGGTCTTAGATTGGCGTAGTTATATTTTATATGTTATACGTTTCGATCTTATGTTTTCGCATATGGATTCCCGATCACAATAACCTTCGTGATTTCCTTATGAATGAGGCGCACAAAACACGATACTCTATACACCCAGGAGCCGACAAGATGTATCAAGACCTTCGATACACCTACTGGTGGCCGGGAATGAAAAAGGATATTGTTGTTTTTGTTTCCAAGTGCCTTACATGTTCCAAAGTAAAAGCTGAACATCAAAGACCCTCAGGACTTCTAGTCCAACCCGGAATACCTGTATGGAAGTGGGAAAACATAACTATGGATTTCATTACCGGGTTACCTCGCACCTCCAGTGGGTATGACACTATATGGGTAATCATTGATCGTCTTACAAAATCAGCTCACTTCATTCCGATCCGCGAGGACTTCAAGAACGAGAAGTTAGCTCGTATCTACATCAGCGAGATCGTAAGCCGTCATGGTGTACCGTTAAGCATTATTTCAGATCGTGATGGTCGTTTCACTTCACGAACATGGCAAGCCGTACAAGCCGCTGTGGGTACACGATTAGACCTCAGTACCGCTTATCATCCTCAAACTGATGGACAATCTGAACGCACCATCCAAACTCTTGAAGATATGCTTCGAGCATGTGTCATAGACTTCAAAGGGAATTGGGACGCTCATCTACCATTAGTTGAATTTTCGTACAACAACAGCTATCATTCAAGTATCGGCATGGCACCTTTCGAAGCTTTATATGGTCGTAAGTGCCGATCACCAATATGTTGGCACGAAATTGGAGAAGCTCAAATCACCGGTCCAGAATTGATTCAAGAAACAACAGACAAGATTCATCAAATTCGAAACAATCTTCTAGCGGCACAAAGTCGTCAAAAGAGTTATGCGGACAAACGACGAAAGCCCTTGGAGTTTTACATTGGTGATCAAGTACTTTTAAAAGTATCACCGTGGAAAGGAGTAGTTCGTTTTGGCCAGAAGGGCAAGCTAGCACCACGCTACGTAGGACCTTTCAAGATACTCTAAAGAGTAGGACCTGTAGCATACAAGCTTGACCTACCAGAAGAACTCAACAGAATTCACCCCACATTCCACGTATCAAACTTGAAGAAGTGCCTCGCCGATGAAAACCTCCATATTCCCCTAGAAGATATTCAGATCGATGAATCTATGCACTTCATTGAAAGACCAGTAGAGATCATGGACTTCGGAGAAAAACGTTTAAGACGGAGTCGTATTCCAATTGTTAGCGTACGCTGGGAGTCGAAACGAGGACCTGAGTTTACTTGGGAATGTGAAGACTCAATGCGCGAAAAAAGCCCGCATCTTTTTCCTGTTACCACCACTACTTAAATTTCGGGACGAAATTTCTAAAAGTAGGGGATACTGTAACATCCGTCGAAAAACGGGTTTTCAAAACCCGCTTCGTTTATTAATCGAATAGTCAGTTTCAAATTTTCGTTGCTTATTTAATGCTCATTTTAAGTTTAAACAATACATAACTAATAAACATTTTAGAATATGGAAACTAAAATTTTTAAAAAGTAAAAATAAAGTAAATAAAAATGAAAATAGGCTGCCGGGTTTCGAACCCGGGTCAGCCGGATGACACAACCAACACACAACTTAACCACTCCGCCACTTGGTTCTTTTGTGTAAACAAGGAAACAAATAAAACTTAAGTTCCCCGTGAATTCATCTGTTGCGCCAAAACTGAAACCGATAATCGGCTTTCAACTATCCAGAGACGTTTGAGTGATCGTGTGTTACTGATTATAACCGATAAAACCATTACAACCCACGTTCTTAATCAATTCCGACTTCAATGAACTCGCTTCATATGATTTGGAGTTTTGAAAACCGAAATCATATTTCTCCTGTTTTACACTGACAATTTCATCGTCTCATAACTTGGAAACACTCGCAGAACCTTCAATTCACTTTCGCTCTAATTTCTGTTCGTCGGAAACGTTTTCTGATATCGCCCGGACTTTCGCCGGAAAACCGTGACATTCATCGAATCGGTAAATTTCTCAATTCTTTCATCTTCTATCCATTGTTAGACTGATACTAACTCAAATCCTTCAACCAGAATCGGTCCCAGACGACGATACCGGATAATCTGCAACCGCCGGAAAATCTCTGAAAATTCCGAAATCACGCTGTGAATCTGTACGAACATCTAAACTCTCTGATAATTCTTGTTTAGTCACTTAATTTCACAATTAGTTAATCAAAACTGTTAATTGGTCCGCTCAGACGGAATTCATAAACAGAGCCGACGACCTTTGCCGGAGTTCTGAGAAAATCATCTTTCCGGTACATTCTTTTCCAAAAGCTTCTTTATCCTTTTCATTTTAATCATTTATATGTCCGTTAATCGAATTAAACAAGAACAGTCGAATAATTGTTGTTCTGTGTCTTTGAACGAAGAAGACGAAGTCGACGTTGTGTATAAGTATTATAAAAATTGAATATTAAACCGGGTTAGACACACAGTCCAGCGGTGGACTGTGTGCAAACACATAGCGCACGTCACGAGTTCGAATCTTACAAACGCACCGGCTTTCCGAAATGAAAACCAATTTTTTTGTTACTGAATTAGACTAGGACCCAGGATGTTCTTAAGATCAATTTAAATTGTAAGTTTAACAGATAAGTCACACAGCCCAACTGGTTGGGCTGTGCGCTTACAAACCGAAGGACCCGGGTTCGATCAGGCTCCCTGCAAACCGGTTCAACCATTTAAATTCTTTTAATATAAACCGAATAAATTAAACATTTAATTAGTATATATATATATAATTAAAACTTAAAATATTTCGGGTTAGACACGTAGCTCAGTTGTTAGAGCTGCGTGCACGCGTACGGTAGTTTGACACAGAAAGCACCATAAACGACCGTTTGATTTAAGCTCAAACAACTGTTTGACGAGGGTGTGAGATAGCAAAGCAAGGAATGTAGGTATAGTCGACTTCCTTATTCTCAAGGTACCAAGTTAAAACAAAAACTAATAGTTATATAGCGTATGGATTTAGCTAAAAATCAGGTTATCTTAGGTGAATAAACGGAGTGCTATCTGACTTTTTACAAAGTAATCGTACTTCATTAGCTATGGAACGTGATTGATCGAATTAATAAACATGACTATATACCTTTTAATTAACTATATCTTAAATAAAGTAAGAAATAGGTATACAAAGGCAAGAAGACTTTAAAAATATTTCTTGATGTTATAAATGCTCTAATAGAGGGTAGTTTTTTTCTTTTTTTTTCAAATTATCTTAAAGATTACAGTATAAGATTAAACACTAATAAGTTTTGAAAACAAAAAAAAAATATAAAGTAAACAAATTGATGTTGAGAGATGAAGGGGATATTAAACAATTAAAACCATATTTACATATAATAAATTTGTAATATTTTGATGCGTTATACTCTATGCTTAAGGAATGTTCAAAAAAAAAATATTGATGTTACACTTTTAACACAAAACTACTTGATTCTTTTGTTTTTAACCCAAAAGTTTTCATCTTTTCTAATTTAACTTCACAACTTTTCACCTTTTAATTTTAGTCCCCTACACTTTTTATATTTCCAAAATTTTTTGTTTTACATTTCGTTCTTTTGTGAGTTAAAATGACATAATATGCTTGTGTGGTTTAATGTTTATACATTTTTTTCGTTTCGTTCTAAAGAGTTAACATAGCACAACGTGCGTGTGTTGTTCAACGTTTTTACGTCGTTTATTTTTTTCACGTTGATAGATTCGTCGCAACGCGCGGGTCCGAAATCGACTTAGTTATTATTCTCTATGTTTAACGTTTCGGATTACTTTTTTCGCATTAACACCTTGTAACTTTAGTGTTGGTGATTACTGGCAGTGGTACGACACTGATGTTATTTGTCACGATTTTACGTCTCCACCGCAACGCAGGATCCTTAAATCTGGCAAATGATTCCAGCCCAGCTGGTTGATGCATTGGAAATGATGGTGAAGGACTCCGGTTCGATCCTTGATCCCATCCGAGTTTTCTATTACAGTACATTAACTCCAGAGGGTCGACTCTTGTGGAGGGTGCAACTCCTGTCATGTGGAAGAGGTCTGAAAATTTCTCGGGGACAGCGTAACGCCCCTCTCGACCAGGCGTGGGCTCGGTTAAGACAACATAGTCCTGGTAATGAGTGGTGGCGGGCTTGTGTCTTGCGGGTGTGAATTAGCCGTCTGTTGTGAAGTTTACCTGTCAAAAAAAAATTACAAAATTGTGTTATACCACATGCTTTGGGTGGTTTTCAAAAGAAAGTTAAATTTTTATTTTTAATCCAAAACTTTCAATTTCTTGCAATTTCAAACTCACAAAATTGGTTGTTTATACTTATAACCAAACTTTTCATCTTTTATAATTTAAAATCACAACTTTTATACTTTCAATTTTGTTCCCCTGCACTTGTCATTTTTGGCCAATTTTCATATTACGTTTCGTACTATAATAAATTATGCGAGTTAACACGATGCAACATGCGTGTGTGGTTCAAAAAACGTTTCGTTCAAAATTTTGTAAGTTAACATGACGCAACGTTCGTGTGTGGTTTAAGGTGTTTACGTCTATTTTCCCATTTGGCAAGTTCTTCGCAACGCGCAGGTCTTAGATTGGCGTAGTTATATTTTATATGTTATACGTTTCGATCTTATGTTTTCGCATTAACAAGCTTCAATTTCAGTGTTGGTGGTCACTAGCGATGATGTGACATATGTAACATTCGTCGAAAAAGGGTTTCCAAAACCCGCTTCGTTTATTAATCAAATATCCAGTTATAATTTTCAATGCATATTTATTTCTCAAATTAAATTTAAACGATACATAATTAATAAATAATTAGAACTTAAAAACCAAAAATTAAAAATTACTGATAAATAATGAACAAAAAAATTAATGTAGACGCCGGGTTTCAAACCCGGGTCTCGCTTGTAACCAAACACACTTCACACCGCTACACCACACCTCAACATCTGAAAGGATTTAATCAAACAAATCCTTTATTTATTAATAATCTCCTAGACTGATTCAAAGTTGCGCCCAGTAATGGCTGTAATCCCCGGCAATCACCAAAGATTTGCGAATTCTTCGCAAATAACCGAAGAAAATGCTTCCAGTCTTGAACCAAGACTCAAATCGAGTCAAAATGCGTCCAATTAGCTAAGCAATCAATCCGTCATAACCCATTTTGACCGAAACCGAAGTTTATACTGTACGACCTCCTCTTCTATAAATAGGAGCTCTGAGAACCCATTGGAATGCACACACACTCTCGCTAACCTCTCTCTATAAGTCTCTATTCATCAAGAACACCTCGCCGGAATTTTCTGTAAATCGCCGGAAAACCAAAGAATCTATCCCACTGTTGCCTTACTTTATAAACAGGACATCTAGAGCTCAGACCGAAATCACCCACACTCACCTTAAACTCCCTGTAGAGTCTCTGTCGCAAGAAATACATCGCCGGAATTTGGTGCACTCGCCGGAGATTTTCACCGGAAAACCGAGATTTTACTTCTAGTTGGTATATTTCTTTAACTTATCTATCATTCTGTATGTTACGAATCTTTGAACAATCACCCAGAATTGTCTAAAAATCGATTTCAGGCGGGTTATGTACTGGGCTTTGGGTTTAATGAAGAAGATGAACTGAAACCAATAGTTAAATGAATTTAAAATCGGAAATTATACCGGGTTACACACACAGTCCAGTGGTGGACTGTGTGCAATTTTAAATCACGGTCCCGAGTTCGAGCCTAGTGCCACGCCGGTTTTCCTGAAATAAAATGTTCCTTTTTAAAACAAGCTTAATCAGATTCGCTTCAGTATGTGTATAAATATAATATAAATTCTGATTATAACGGGTTAGACACCCAGCCCAGTTGGTTGGGCTGGGTGCAATAAAAGTCGATAGCCAGGGGTTCGAATCATGAAATCTCCACCGGTTTTGGAGAATTATAAATCTTTTTAAAATAAATAAAATCCGTATTAACCTAACTAGTATATATATATATAATTAAAATTGATATTATTTCGGGTTAGACACGTAGCTCAGTTGGTAGAGCTGCGTGCACGCGTACGGGAGGTCACGAGTTCGAACCTCACTCAGCGCACATAATTAACACGGTCCGACCGGTCAACGGTCAAAAAAATTCAAAATTTTTATTTTCTTTTTATTTATTTATTTTATTTAAAAATCAATTAAAAACACTTAAAAATAATATTTTTGAAGTTAGAAAATTTCCTTGAACTCATAAAAATAAATCTAACAATCCCATTAAGAACACTAATTAAAAATATTAATCTCTAATAAAAGTTTATTTATTTATCGAATTATTATGTTATTATTTAGGTTAGTTTCTCTCGTGGTTAAATCCAAATTCGTGCGCATTCATCATCAATCCAAGAAACGCAACCACGGTGAGTGAATTCTTACAACTTCCCCTTTTTATTCATGTTTTGGGGTGTATCATGTGTCGCTTAAATTAATTCGCTTATTCAAACTCGTGCCATTACCATTATATGATCTAAACTTATAATGTAAATATTGTTTGTTGTGATGTGTGTTTACATATTGTCAAGTTACGTGCAAATCATTCATTAGGCCCATCAGTTTCTCGTGGGAGACGAGTTGAACATCGCGTGCCTCAAAATCATTCATTAGGCCCATCAGTTCCTCGTGGGAGACGAGTTGAACATCGCGTGCCTCAAAATCAATCATTTGGTGTATGTGTGTGCAATAATTAATATTATGTGTTTTGTGATTAATATTACATCTACGTTTACTCATATGTGGTTATGCACTTTATTTTATAATCGATACAACAAACATGTTTAAATGTTTTCATAGGATTCACTCGCCAACTTTTTGTTGACCCAAAATCCCTATTTTTACACATGATACAGGTGGACAGGTTGAAGCAAGGGACACATAGGAAATTGCCTTAGAAGAAAAATAATGAAGTCTTGAAAGATGTATAGAACATGTTGTACTTGTATTATTGATTGTAATGATTCTCCTTTAAAAAGAAATAATAAATATGAAACTTTATAATAAATGTCATGAGCTTTGATGAAAACCCAATCATGCCCCGACTACCATTGCTGCTGCGGGTCGGGGTGTGGCAGATTGGTATCAGAGCTTTTGACTATAGGGATATAGGATAGGTTATTAGACCCTTAGAGCCTATACTATAGTTGATTAGATTTTAATTGTTTATGTGGTTACATGCAAACTCATGATGTTTATTTGTTTCGTATTTATTACACACACTAGATGCATGCAAACACTTCCACTATCATATTGTGTGATATTTAATAAGTTATACTTATTGTCAAACATAACATGCTTACATATACGTTCATCACGCATATTTCAATGTTCACATATTCAAGTCATCCTCATATTCCTTTATTCAAGATTTTGTCGCATTTTTCGTTTTTCAATCTCATCAAAGTGAGTTCTACGACGGGTATGTTGTAACTGTAAGGGTACAAGTACCGGTAGTCGGAACGTCCTGTCTAGGTTGGCATTCGTATAAATCCAATATCACGGACCAGTTTGCCTACCTGGGGACTAACGATGAGAGTACGAAGGACCTATTAGGCCAAAGCATGCCACACCAAACGTCGTTCGAACTAACCCCACTTTGAGGTGTCACCATGTCCACACCTGGGTGCACTCCGAATTTCATACGTTACATACATATTTCTCAATTTTCTCCGGGTTTTAATGTACGTTACCAGGCTAACACATGCGAACCATATGAAAGACCCGGTAATCATGGGGGCCCACGTGATTACGAAGGTGAAGTATGGCGGCATGCAAGGCCCAATTACGAGCAAAGCCCAAGACATCCTATGGATGTAGTAAATTTATTATTCATCATTTATTTTATGAATGTTCATTCCTAAATACGACACATGACCCCTAAAACGTCAAACTCATACTCTTGATACGTATTCCTTGTAGATGTCTTCTAGTCTCGCTCGTAGAAAAATGAAATCAGGAAAATCCCGCGAGCGCATGGCTGCCCAAATCGCTCAACAAATGGCGGCCGTAATACCCAACATCGTAGTTCAAGTTCAACAAGCCCTTACCGCAAATCCCGTCAACCCAATCCACCAAGAAGATCAAAACATTGTCAATCCTCCCCCCAAAGCCACTAAATGCACCTTCAAGCATTTCAAATCCTGCGACCCTCCAAAATACGAAGGGACTGAAGGTGTCACCGCTCTCCTCCATTGGTTTGAGGAGATGGAAAACACCTTTCTCAATTGCGACTGCCCCGATGATCGCAAGGTGCGATATGCTACCGGTCGTTTGTTTGGAGTAGCACTTACATGGTGGAATACAGAGAAGGCCAAGCGAGGTACTGAGAATGCTATGACTTTGACTTGGGAAGAATTGAGGGAGATCATGACAAGACGTTTCTGTCCAAGAAGCGAAATCAAGAAATTAGAGGATGAGTTCTATTCTTTGAAACAAACGGAAGGCGACCACACCACATACAACAAGAGATTCCTTGAGTTAAATCAGATGGTCCCCAACTTGTTCACTCCTCTCTACCGTTTGATCGAGCACTACATTCGAGGTCTTCCTTAAAAAATTCAAGACCCTGTAATAAGTACCACACCTGCAACTTTGGAAGCAGCAATGGAGTTAGCTACAGAGCTCACCGAAAACCGCATACGGAATAAAGACTTCACGGAGGAGAAGAAGAAGGATAAAGCATCAACCAAAACCTCAAACTCCACCCAAAACGAATCCCCTTCTCAAACCCCCCCAAGAGAAAACGAGACGGACAAAATTTCGCTATTACCCAAGGCAATCAACCAGCTTCACAAGCCATACCCCCCAAGTTATTCCAATCACTCAAGTAGCACCCAACTCTACTTACCCAAATAAGAAACCTTACATTGGGCCTCACCCTCAATGCAACACCTGTTTTTATCACCATCCATCTACCTTACCTTGTCGACTATTTGCAAATTGTGGGCGTTATGGTCATTTGAGCAAGATTTGCCGCGCCTCTCAAAACCAAACCTCACCCCCTACTCAAAACATTATCCAAACATATCAACAACCCCAATACCCCATGTTTCCATATGTTCGAGCTTGTTTTAATTGTGGCGACCCTACCCACTTTAGAAACACATGCCCTCGATTGGTTAACATCATAAACGCCCAAGATCAAGCAAACCCAGTTAACCAAGCAAATCAAGCAAACCCAGCTCCACCACCAGCAAGAGGAAGAGCTTACAACATCAACGCCAATCCTGTTGAAGATAATAACGGCCCAAACGATCACTCACCAAAAATCAGGACTCAACTCCAACCGTCTAGTTTTTATGTTTTCTCTATGTTATCTCAATCTTTACGTATCTCAATTTTAAATTTGAAATTTATGTATCCAAAAATCTTAATGCGAATTACTATTTCCAGTTTTGTTTTATACTCATTGATTTAACATTCATATCATCATACATCTCGACGTATCTCAATCTCATCATTCAAAGAAGTTGGGTTGTGTCTCACTTTTACCTAGACTAACCCCTTCATCATAACAAACGAGAGAGGTACTGTCATCATTCAATCATGTATACTTTCAGATTTGAGACTCAAGTTTTGGTTGTTGTGTTTGTTTATGTTTTAGAGTCACATAGAACTAATCATAATTTACTGATAAAGCCAATGAAAATTTGACAAAGTATTCTTGCCAAAGGATCAGAGGCATTGTCAGGGGGTTATGAGAAGTTCCATGTAGGTTTTAGTATTGTCATGGTAGAAGTTTTGTTTTAGGATATAACCTTATCTTTCCAAACGTATCGATTCTCTCAAAACTCTTGGGCATGAGATCATACCTAGTCAATCAACTCTGTTTATCAATATTCCTTATCTTAGGCACCAAAAAGCGATTCCTGTAGCAGGGTATTCAACCCTTACTAGGAACGTTACCCGCCTCAAATAAAATTTAAACTCTTACCCCCTTCTAAGTATGTAATTGTCAAAACCACACTCCTTTCGAGTCAAACATACCACTACTTAAATTTCGGGACGAAATTTCTAAAAGTAGGGGATACTGTAACATCCGTCGAAAAACGGGTTTCCAAAACCCGCTTCGTTTATTAATCAAATATCCAGTTATAATTTTCATTGCATATTTATTTCTCAAATTAAATTTAAACGATACATAATTAATAAATATATTAGAATTTAAAAACCATAATTAAAAATTACTAATAAAGAATGAACAAAAAAATTAATGTAGACGCCGGGTTTCGAACCCGGGTCTCGCCTGTAACCAAACACACTTCACACCACTACACCACACCTCAACATCTGAAAGGATTTAATCAAACAAATCTTTTATGTATTAATAATCTCCTAGACTGATTCAAAGTTGCGCCCAGTAACGGCTGTAATCCCCGGCAATCACCAAAGATTTGCGAATTCTTCGCAAATAACCGAAGAAAATGCTTCCAGTCTTGAACCAAGACTCAAATCGAGTCAAAATGCGTCCAATTAGCTAAGCAATCAATCCGCCATAACCCATTTTGACCGAAACCGAAGTTTATACTGTACGACCTCCTCTTCTATAAATAGGAGCTCTGAGAACCCATTGGAATGCACACACACTCTCGCTAACCTCTCTCTACAAGTCTCTATTCATCAAGAACACCTAGCCGGAATTTTCTGCAAATCGCCGGAAAACCGAAGAATCTATCCCACTGTTGCCTTACTTTATAAACAGGACATCTAGAGCTCAGACCGAAATCACCCACACTCACCTTAAACTCCCTGTAGAGTCTCTGTCGCAAGAAATACATCGCCGGAATTTGGTGCACTCGCCGGAGATTTTCACCGGAAAACCGAGATTTTACTTCTAGTTGGTATATTTCTTTAACTTATCTATCATTCTGTATGTTACGAATCTTTGAACAATCACCCAGAATTGTCTAAAAATCGATTTCAGGCGGGTTATGTACTGGGCTTTGGGTTTAATGAAGAAGATGAACTGAAACCAATAGTTAAATGAATTTAAAATCGGAAATTATACCGGGTTACACACACAGTCCAGTGGTGGACTGTGTGCAATTTTAAATCACGGTCCCGAGTTCGAGCCTAGTGCCACGCCGGTTTTCCTGAAATAAAATGTTCCTTTTTAAAACAAGCTTAATCAGATTCGCTTCAGTATGTGTATAAATATAATATAAATTCTGATTATAACGGGTTAGACACCCAGCCCAGTTGGTTGGGCTGGGTGCAATAAAAGTCGATAGCCACGGGTTCGAATCATGAAATCTCCACCGGTTTTGGAGAATTATAAATCTTTTTAAAATAAATAAAATCCGTATTAACCTAACTAGTATATATATATAATTAAAATTGATATCATTTCGGGTTAGACACGTAGCTCAGTTGGTAGAGCTGCGTGCACGCGTACCGGAGGTCACGAGTTCGAACCTCACTCAGCGCACATAATTAACACGGTCCGATCGGTCAACGGTCAACGGTCAAAAAAATTCAAAATTTTTATTTTCTTTTTATTTATTTATTTTATTTAAAAATCAATTAAAAACACTTAAAAATAATATTTTTGAAGTTAGAAAATTTCCTTGAACTCATAAAAATAAATCTAACAATCCCATTAAGAACACTAATTAAAAATATTAATCTCAAATAAAAGTTTATTTATTTATCGAATTATTATGTTATTATTTAGGTTAGTTTCTCTCGTGGTTAAATCCAAATTCGTGCGCATTCATCATCAATCCAAGAAACGCAACCACGGTGAGTGAATTCTTACAACTTCCCCTTTTTATTCATGTTTTGGGGTGCATCATGTGTCGCTTAAATTAATTCGCTTATTCAAACTCGTGCCATTACCATTATATGATCTAAACTTATAATGTAAATATTGTTTGTTGTGATGTGTGTTTACATATTGTCAAGTTACGTGCAAATCATTCATTAGGCCCATCAGTTCCTCGTGGGAGACGAGTTGAACAAAGCGTGCCTCAAAATCATTCATTTGGTGTATGTGTGTGCAATAATTAATATTATGTGTTTTGTGATTAAATTTACATCTACGTTTACTCATATGTGATTATGCACTTTATTTTATAATCGATACAACAAACACGTTTAAATGTTTTCATAGGATTCACTCGCCAACTTTTTGTTGACCCAAAAACTCTATTTTTACACATGATACAGGTGGATAGGTTGAAGCAAGGGACACATAGGAAATTGTCTTAGAAGAAAAATAATGAAGTCTTGAAAGATGTATAGAACATGTTGTACTTGTATTATTGATTGTAATGATTCTCCTTTAAAAAGAAATAATAAATATGAAACTTTATAATAAATGTCATGAGCTTTGATGAAAACCCAATCATGCCCCGACTACCATTTCTGCTGCGGGTCGGGGTGTGACAACATTAATGCTATTTGACATAATTTTGCACCCCGCGGCAACGGGGTGTGCTTAATTCTTGTTTTAGTTAATTGAAAGGAAAGGTTTTCATCCAATATTCTTTTTTCTTCACGAATTTAATTAATTAGTATATAGGATAAAGCTCTAATAAAAGATCACCAACAGCTCTTATAAGAAGCTACACCAAAGATATTAAACAAAATTCGAGACATAAACCAATATCTTCATCAAGAATTTGAAATTTTGAACTGAATCATTTAATGAAAGATAATATATGATCGATACAATTTAATATTAATTAACTATATTTAAACTTTTAGTTAAATGTCCAGTATTTCAATGTAATAATAATAATATTAATTTTTTTTATATATTACTTTACATATACATGTTGTGGTTAAATATCACAAATGAGAAAACTAGATATAAATGAGAAAACTAGAAAACTAACTCAAAAAGCAAAAAAAAAAAGAAGCATAAAGAACATAAAAATTTTTTTTACAATTTTTTATAAAAAAATCAATGGATTTTATGTATAAAAAACTTTTTTTTCAAAAAAAAAAACTTGTACGACACATGTGTAGTATATGTGTACTAGACATGTGCATTATATGTTTATGTTGCACATGTGCATTATATGCTTTTTTTATTTTTTTTTTAAGTTTTTTATATAATATATATATAGCGAATTTTAATAAAAAAATCAAAAAAAAATTTTACTTTAGGTTTCAGAACGACTTTGAAAGATTGTGCTAACCTAGGAATCCAACGGGCAAAGCCATGCTTTTAGTTTAGGTTGTTCATGTAATTCTACATGAGGTTTGGATTATAAGAGATTTTCCCTTGGGAATTAAGTAGAATAAAAATAAACTTCTTTTTTTGTCAGCAAGATAGATCTCTGTGTTCTCCCAAGTTAGTGGTGGATGGAATTTCTCTAGATGCTTCTTTAATGCACCATTATAGTTTGTATATTCACTTATGAGGGTAGACTCTTTCCATCTGAAAATCATGCTCTTTGGAAACCATTGTGCATGAATTAGCTTTTTTTTCATCCTGAATAACTTTGTTGCAGCTTCTGGTGTTGGTTTTCTTTTACCGCCAAAATTTCATTTTGGACTAGTAACCTTCACACTTGGATCTCCAATCATTTTCTTTACTCTCTTCATTTCATCCAACAAATTCTGAACATTCTAGTTATGCAAGATGTAAAGGCTTTTGACTAGATATGGCACATTCATTTTCAACCAGTCAATGGTTTCATCCTTTGACATTTTTACAACAATTGGATACTTGAAGGGTGTAATTTTGGAGAGCCTTTGAGATTCTTCAAACATGTAGTTTCCATAGGCTTTTATCTGTTTCAATCTTCTATCAATTACGTACTAATCTTTCTCACTTTTACCCTTGGTCTGCCATTGATTTTATGTGGTGAATCTTGTGGTGATTCTTCTAATGCAACAGTGTAAGTGGCCACTTTTGCCATTGATGAATGTAACTGGCCTACTAGAGGAATTTTCATTTAATCTCATGCCTAAAGGATTGAACCACATCTCATCCCATTCACACCCACTTATTTGATATATCACAATTTTTTTGATTAAACATCCAATATAATTTGGATTGATAAAACACGGATTAATAATAAGTTTACATACATCTCAAGTCCCTCTCTTTACTGTAATTCCAAACATGCTATTTGGGTTATGCTTGTACCATTGCAAAATCCAAAAACCGATTTTGTTTGTAAAATTGTGAAAGAACAAAACCCAAATTTTTATTAAATATTTGTGACCAATACAAGATGAAAGGATTAAGTATATGTAATTGAGGGTCCTCCACTGCAGCGCAGTGGTTGTTCCCAAGGTTTGGCCCGGGGTTTTACCTGGGTTCGTGTCCAAGGGGGGCGCAGTTTTACCTATTCCACAAGGTTTCTGTGCATCAGGGGTGTGCTACGCTTTCTAGCGGTGGTCGAGTAGTCGGCCTTTGGACATAGCTCTGAAAGGGTGGGTTTACACGTGGAAAGCAATTAGCCGTTAAAAAAAGTATATGTATTTGAAAATTTGGACTAACAAAAACTCCCTTATTTAAGATTGTTTAACTTAATTACAGAAGCCATCAAGCCAACATTGATATAGTTGTTCATTCAATGGTTAGAGTTACCAAAGGTAATAATCGAATTTCCAAAATTGATTCAACATGTTTAAAACATAAATTGCATAAGAGAAACCAAAAATGAAAAAAAAAGAACTATTTAGTTGCAGAATTCCGGCGGAGAAATCCCAATAGTTTTAGATGACTAGAGAACCCATTAAACAATACGCCAAGTTTATTTTAAAACCATGTTAAGCCCACCTAATTATAGCTTACCTAAGTAAAGACCCCACATTTAACTCTTAAGTAACCTAAAACTCTCCCCTCCCAAAAATTAAACAATTAGTCCTCCCAGTATTCACCATCGCCAAACTTTAAAGCACTCCCCCTCTTACAAACCTCCATTGAATTTGGCCCTCGTTGATTGTTCCCTTGGATGATACTAAATAACTGTAGGTGCATATTGATGCCTTAACTGGTCAGTCATCGAGTCGTAGGTGTTACAGTGTCGAATCATGTCTATAATAATGTGTTAATGATGTACGTTACATATGTAACGTTGATATGTTACGTATGTTTTTTAGATGATGGTTAGCGAATGAGGATTCAAACGCTAAGGATGTTCAACAACTGAGTCCAAAGGAAAGCGATTGAACTCAATCCAAGGATGAAACTTAGCGATTGAGACAATCTGTTATAAATATGTTGTCCCTTTCACTAGCAATAACTTTTCCAAACTTCAGAGTCAAATCGAGTCTAGAGCCAAACTTTGTAATTGTGTGTTTTTTATGAATTAAAGAGTTGAAACGTTTATTTACTTCATTATGTGATTGACATATGTGTTCGTTTGGATTCCACACATATGTTCACGTATTAGTTTCATAGATCCAATTCGATACACTGACCTACAATCCACTGATTGTCTTTCGATTCCAGCTTCCAAATCATCCAAGGTTTGTGATTTTTTTTCAAAGCTAACTTAGAAAAATAGGTTGTGAATTTTTTGATTGGATGTTAGTATTTGTTTATAATTTTTACTTAACTTGATTCCATGTTTGACCATGCGTAACGAGCATTATAGAGGCGTGAAAGGGTTTGATAACGCCCTCAACACTGTCACCATGTACGTTATAGTGGCATGAAGAGGGAGGGACATTTCAAAAAGCTTGTGGAAGAAGTTAACCATGTGCTCAACCAATAAGAGGTCTGAACATTAACTGTTGAACAAGTAAGAGGTCTGAACCATTAACAACCAGTATAATGCTTAATTATTTAGAGGCAAATGTCTGACCAATTCAGAGTACAGACCATTCAGAGGCAAATGTCTAAACCGTTCAAACATCTGCTCGCGAAACAAACAGTCTGAACCATTAAGTGTTGAACCAATAAGAGGCCGAGCCATTACAAGCTAAACAAACAGCCTCTTAGTGTTCTACCTTGAAACCGGTTACTCAAAATCACATGCAACTAAAAGAAATCAGGTGTGTATTAATTCAAAATATTATATCGTTTTTATTCGTATATGATTTTTTATCTTTAATTTAAAATCTACAACTTAAATTTATGAAAATTGAAAAACATGTTATCAATATATAAACAAGAAAACTTCTTAAGAAAAAAAATACTAACTTTTATAGTAAGTCAAAAAGAATTAAATAAACCTCGATATGTGTCATGCTATACCCATACCCCTGCATTTTAATCTTACACCGTTCCATATCATCATACGGTAGTTCGACATATACACAAATGGCCTTTTGTAATCCATCAATGGCCCCTGATTTGACACAGAAAGCACCATAAACGACCGTTTGATTTAAGCTCAAACAACTCTTTGACGAGGGTGTGAGATAACAAAGCAAGGAATGTAGGTATAGTCGACTTCCTTATTCTCAAGGTACCAAGTAAACGGATTTAGCTAAAAATCAGGTTATCTTAGGTGAATAAACGGAGTGCTATCTGACTTTTTACAAAGTAATCCTACTTCATTAGCTATGGAACGTGATTGATCGAATTAATAAACATGACTATATACTTTTAATTAACTATATCTTAATATAAGTAAGAAATAGGTATACAAAGGCAAGAAGACTTTAAAAATATTTCTTGATGTTATAAATGCTCTAATAGAGGGTAGTTTTTTTCTTTTTTTTTTCAAATTATCTTAAAGATTACAGTATAAGATTAAACACTAATAAGTTTTGAAAACAAAAAAAAAAATATAAAGTAAACAAATTGATGTTGAGAGAATGAAGGGGATATTAAACAATTAAAACCATATTTACATATAATAAATTTGTAATATTTTGATGCGTTATACTCTATGCTTAAGGAATGTTCAAAAAAAAAATATTGATGTTACACTTTTAACACAAAACTACTTGATTCTTTTGTTTTAACCCAAAAGTTTTCATCTTTTCTAATTTAACTTCACAACTTTTCACCTTTTAATTTTAGTCCCCTACACTTTTTATATTTCCAAATTTTTTGTTTTACATTTCGTTCTTTTGTGAGTTAAAATGACATAATATGCTTGTGTGGTTTAATGTTTATACATTTTTTTTCGTTTCGTTCTAAAGAGTTAACATAGCACAACGTGCGTGTGTTGTTCAACGTTTTTACGTCGTTTATTTTTTTCACGTTGATAGATTCGTCGCAACGCGCGGGTCCGAAATCGACTTAGTTATTATTCTCTATGTTTAACGTTTCGGATTACTTTTTTCGCATTAACACCTTGTAACTTTAGTGTTGGTGATTACTGGCAGTGGTACGACACTGATGTTATTTGTCACGATTTTACGTCTCCACCGCAACGCAGGATCCTTAAATCTGGCAAATGATTCCAGCCCAGCTGGTTGATGCATTGGAAATGATGGTGAAGGACTCCGGTTCGATCCTTGATCCCATCCGAGTTTTCTATTACAGTACATTAACTCCAGAGGGTCGACTCTTGTGGAGGGTGCAACTCCTGTCATGTGGAAGAGGTCTGAAAATTTCTCGGGGACAGCGTAACGCCCCTCTCGACCAGGCGTGGCTCGGTTAAGACAACATAGTCCTGGTAATGAGTGGTGGCGGGCTTGTGTCTTGCGGGTGTGAATTAGCCGTCTGTTGTGAAGTTTACCTGTCAAAAAAAAATTACAAAATTGTGTTATACCACATGCTTTGGGTGGTTTTCAAAAGAAAGTTAAATTTTTATTTTTAATCCAAAACTTTCAATTTCTTGCAATTTAAAACTCACAAAATTGGTTGTTTTTACTTATAACCAAACTTTTCATCTTTTATAATTTAACATCACAACTTTTATACTTTCAATTTTGTTCCCCTACACTTGTCATTTTTGGCCAATTTTCATATTACGTTTCGTACTATAATAAATTATGCAGTTAACACGATGCAACATACGTGTGTGGTTCAAAAAAACGTTTCGTTCAAAATTTTGTAAGTTAACATGACGCAACGTTCGTGTGTGGTTTAAGGTGTTTACGTCTATTTTTCCCATTTGGCAAGTTCTTCGCAACGCGCAGGTCTTAGATTGGCGTAGTTATATTTTATATGTTATACGTTTCGATCTTATGTTTTCGCATTAACAAGCTGCAATTTTAGTGTTGGTGGTCACTAGCGATGATGTAGTATTAATGCTATTTGACATAATTTTGCACCCCGCGGCAACGCGGGGTGCTTAATTCTTGTTTTAGTTAATTGAAAGGAAATGTTTTCATCCAATATTTTTTTTCTTCACGAATTTAATTATTTAGTATATAGGATAAAGCTCTAATAAAAGATCACCAACAGCTCTTATAAGAAGCTACACCAAAGATATTAAACAAAATTCGAGACATAAACCAATATCTTCATCAAGAATTTGAAATTTTGAACTGAATCATTTAATGAAAGATAATATATGATCGATATAATTTAATATTAATTAACTTAATTTAAACTTTTAGTTAAATGTCCAGTATTTCAATGTAATAATAATAATATTAAATTTTTTTATTTATTACTTTACATATAATTGTTGTGGTTAAATATCATAAATGAGAAAACTAGATATAAATGAGAAAACTAGAAACTAACTCAAAAAGACAAAAAAAAGCATAAAGAACATACAATTTTTTTTACAATTTTTTATAAAAAATCAATGGATTTTATGTATAAAAAACTTTTTTTCAAAAAAAAAAGAACTTGTACAGCACATGTGTACTATATGTGTACTACACATGTGCATTATATGTTTATGTTGCACATGTGCATTATATGTTTTTTTTTTATTTTTAAGTTTTTTATATAATATATATAGCGAATTTTAATAAAAAATAAATAAAAAAAAATTTTATATGTTTTTTTGGCTTTTTAGTTAGTTTTTTGGTTTTCTCATTTAAACTAGTTTTTCTCATGATCACACCCCACACACACATAACACACACACACACACATTATATATATATATATATATAGGACAAGGATCCGTTAGGAACCACTCTTTATTGCGAGAACCGCGAGAATAGTGTGAACACAAACAGTAATACCTAAAAAATCCAAAAAAATACCAACTTTTTTTGTTTTTTTAATATTTTTTTTTGAAAAAGTCGCTATATTTACTCAACAATAAAAAAAATTTCAAAAAAAAAATTGAGTACCAACTATCCATGCACATGTCGTCATTTCTTTGTCAAATTCCATAATACATTACAAATATTAGACAATTGCACTTTCATTTACACTAACCATGTGTAATACACTACTTTTTACGTTACCAATATAAGAAATGCACATGTGCATCTATATGTATCAACATGAAATAATGTGTTTTGGTACACTACTTTGAATACACTTTTTCTTTCATCTATCATACCATCTATAATACACTTTCATTACCTCCTACCATCCATAATACAATACCAATACCAATATTTTCACTTTATTACCTGTGTATCAACACCGTTTATACCATCCAATCAACATATTACATCATAAAGTGACAACTATAATGAACCCATCAACCACTAATATAACTAACCAAAAAACATATAATGAGCCTACTTCATCATTCAAAATCACAAACTTTTTGTACCAAAACATGGTATATAATTGTTATACATAATAATGCACATGTGCATTTAATGTAAAATTGAGTGTATTATGGATGGTATTGTAAATTAAAGTGCAATTGTCTACTAGTGATAATGTATTACTGAATTTGTCGAAGTTATGATACATATGCAGATGTGCATGGATAACTGTTACTCGAAAAAAAAAGTTTTTTTGGGTAACGAAATATAACGATTTTTATTAAAAAACATTAAAAAAAATTTAAGTGTTTTTTTGATTTTTTTAGATTTTATTTTGCAATAAAAGTGGTTCTCGCGGTTCTCACAATAAAGGTGGTTCTCGCATGAACCTTACCATATATATATATATATATATATATATATAGGGGAAGGATCCACTAAAAAGTGGATTTTGCCTAACTAGGCTAAGAAGGATTGTGGTGATGACATGTGACACCCCTTATAAGTAGGATGGAAGGGTATTTTGGTCTTAAAACACAAACTCCCACCCATTTGTTTTTTCAAAATACAATACAAAAAATCTAGTAAAAATGTAGCACAAAAAATCAAGTACAAAAAAATCCAGCACAAAAAAAAAATCCAATACAAAAAATATAGCACAAAAAAATAGCACAAAAAAAATCAAGTACAAAAATTCAACAAAAATAATCCAGCACAAAATTGTAGTATAAAAATCTAGTACAAAAAATCTAGCACAAAAATGTTATACAACAAAGAAATCTAAGCCATTTTTTGGGGTTTTTTTTAATCACATATTTTATATTATGGTGCTTAAATTAAAGATAAAAAGATGCTCGATTTTATGGTGCAATTTTAAAAAAAAAATAATGTCGTATGAAAAAGTTATGAACGTTTAAAAAACGAGGGGAGAATATGCATGTGGAGAGAGAAAGTCAACAAATAGGCTATTACAAAAATACCCTTACATCCATATTTTTTTACTAGACTTTGATCTTAACCATTGATTTGTAAAATGAAATGTCAAGATTCTTTCTTATCATTTTTAGGCAAAATCAATTTTTTATTTGATCTTACCCATATAGGGGATAGATTATGAGAAAACTAGTTTAAATGAGAAAACCAAAAAACTAACCAAAAAAGCCAAAAAAACATATTAAAAAAAATTTTTGATTTTTTTTTATAAAAATTCGCGATATATATTATATAAAAAACTTTAAAAAATAAGAAAAAAATAAAAAAGTATATAATGCACATATGCAACATAAACATATAATGCATATGTGTAGTACACATATAGTGCACATGTACAGTACAAGTTTTTTTTTTTGAAAAAAAAGTTTTTTTATACGTAAAATCCAGCGATTTTTTATAAAAAAAATTGTATGTTTTTTATGCTTTTTTTTTTTTGCTTTTTGAGTTAGTTTTCTAGTTTTCTCATTTATATCTAGTTTTATCATGATCCTCTCCCTACCCCTATATATATATATATATATATATATATATATATATATATATATATATATATATGAAATATTTATTAAGTATATTTTAAAATTAAGGTTATTTCAATGTGAATTTAAGTCTATAAACATTATACATTTTATTAATTTCAATGCTCGGTTTGTATAGCGCTTATTTTCTCTCTTTCTTTTTAAAAAATTTTTAATTTCAAATAACACACTATAAAAGATATATGCTTTCAACCCATTATATTCTCATTTAATTTCATTTTTCTCTAATAATTTACATTCGTTAATTTTTTAAAAAGACTAAATAGGCAATTGCTTTTCTTTTATTTTGTCAATGTCGCGCTATAAATTTCACTCGGAACAGGTATGCATTAACATAAGAGTATTTTGTTGGTAACCCGAATCCGTATTGATGCAGTTTCATGTGCAATCAAATGACTCAAGAACGATAAGTTACCAAAGACAGAAAAAACGAACCGAATGGTTCCAAGAACAATGTTCTTTCTATTCAATAATCAACAAAAACTGATATAAATGTCCACCAAGACCTCTATTTATACTGGACCCCAACAACCTTAGAGATAAAACATAAATAAACTAAATAAATAAACTATAATAATTAATAAAAGACTCGATAATAAGAAACTAAATATTATTTAAAGTTCAGATAGTCTTCAACCTGGATCCCATTCCAAAACGGGTTCACCCGCATCACGTATTTCGACTAATATCCGCTTCATAGGTCACCTGACCATCAAGATTATACCCAACAACCTTACTTGATAATGTACATTACGATTGAGTTTATATTAAATATAAAAGCTTTAAGATTCGATGTTACATTTAATGTCTAGTTTAGTTTTATAAAGGCTTTACTATGCACATATTGTTTAGAGTAAATTGCACAAAACATCCTTTATGTTTTCTTAAACTTGCAGGTTCCAGCCTTAATGTTTAAAAGTTGCTAAAAACAACCTTTAAGTTTATTTTTGTTGCGGGTTCAATCCTTTACAGCTAACCACGTTATTTTCTTCAGTTAAGTTCCCTCACATGATCAACCAAAATGACGAATATACCCTCACATGTTATGCATGTGAGGGAACTTAACTGAAGAAAATAACGTGGTTAGCTGTAAAGGATTGAACCCGCAACAAAAATAAACTTAAAGGCTGTTTTTAGCAACTTTTAAACATTAAGGCTGGAACCTGCAAGTTTGAGGAAACATAAAGGATGTTTTGTGCAATTTACTCTATTGTTTAATGATACACATACATACAAATTTGTTATTGAAACTTTACTAATCATTCAAGCTCTAAATGAGCAAGATTTTATTGATAATGAAGTACACTCGACAATAATTGATGTATTCAGAAGTACACTGAACAACAATATCATATTGCATATAACAAGTTGCTGAAAATCTTCATTTGTTCAACCTCCATGCCAATAATGATTGACAAGCTCCCATCCAAAGTTGGTGTCATAGATCGGGAGCTTAGCCCAACTAAATAATTGAAGATTCGTGTACTTAAAACAAACCTCAGGCTTTTGGCATTGGTTTTGTTCCAGATAATCAAGAGCTGATTTTAGATAATCATTAGTCATCATCGCTAAAGCATCATGGATTTTAGTTACAGCATAACTTAAAGGTTTAGATTGAATTTCTCCAGCTGTTGCTTTAACAGTGGTGGTGAAGGTAACATTTCTCCAGCTGTTGCTTTGACAATTGATCTCAATCCGACCATCTTCAACTCGTTCAAACCGTCCTGCTAAAGGGTAAAATGCAACCAACACCTTGCTTAAAGCGTCCTTCATCACTTTCGTATCAAAGAAGTTGGTAGTACCGTCCCAACGGTAGAAAAACACTGATAGTGTGTAATAGTTTGTTGCACTGATATCAAGGCAAGAGCTCCATAGCTTTTTCTTTGGTGTCTCCTCTGCTGGTATGACCATTGTCGATTCTCTTACCACCACCTTCATCTTGATTTTCACTTCTTAACCGAATACGGCAAATACTGCTATTCTTCTTTGACTTCAGCCTCACTCAATAATTTGAGAAGTCGGGCGGGTGTGAAGTTTATATGTGGCGTCACACTCCTTTATATATGTTAACAACAATGAGACATGTGGGTATACTAATGTGAATTACATCAGTTACGGGTATATTATTATATTCTTTAATCATAATTATCGTCTTATGCATTCTTCTCCATTAATATTTTTTATATGGGGATTAAAATTAATCGATAATTCCAATTCAATGTATATACTGCAACTACTATTGGATGTCTCTTTCATCTATTTGTATGTTTTTATATGCTTAAAACGTGATTATTGTCTATATGCATTCTTCCCTATTAATATTTTGTTTATAAATGTCGCTATCAAATCCAGAATAGAGATTGAATCACTGGGATAAATAGTGTAAAAGTAAACAATAATCCCAATTCAAGCTATATATTGCAACTAATACTGTGTCTCTTTCATCTAGTTGTATATTTTATATTTAACAATATAATAATTATTGTGTACAAGCATTCTTTTATATATATATATATATATGTGTTTGTGTGTCTATATATATGTATATATAGGAGAGGGTTTAAATAAGAACGCTAAACAGGGCCGGCTCCGGCTCTTAAGGCATAGCTACCCAAGCAACAGCCTAGGGCCACCACCAATAAGGGGCCTCCAACTTTCACAAAAACTTTTATATGTACTGGATTTGGGCTCTAGAAGTTGAGTATATTCATTATTCAAGAATAAAGTAGCAAGCCCAAAAGGAAAAATCAAACTGGAGTTAATAAATGAAATAAGGCCCAAATGGCAGGTTAAAAAAAAGCTGAGCGGCAATATCAAATCAGCGAAATTAGGGCGGCACTAGCATATTGGGGAACTTCAAAGATTAGGTATCAAAATAAATTGTTACCCTTTTAAATAATTGATTTTTTTTTTGTAAATTTGTATCCAAATATTTTTCAAAAGGCCCCAACTTTATAGCTTGCTTAGGGCCTCCAAAAACGTTGGACCGGCCCTGACGCTAAATATCGCGAGAACCGTAAGAACGAATAAAAAAAATCACGAGAGTTTGGTCAAAAACAATTCAGATTAAAAATTTCTTTTTATACTTATCATTATAATTCGAATACAATGTTAGAAATTATGTTTACACGTTTAAATTTACATGTATTTGTAAATAACACTACTAGAAAATACATATATCTTAACACGCGAATAATGACACACACTCATTTTGTGACATTCGAAAGCGTGTGGCAAGAAAAAAATGTCAAGTTTTACAAAATTCAATAAATTTATAACACTCTTTTTAGAAGTTTTTTTTTTTTTTACCTAAAATGGTGTTTTTAAAAAACTTATTTACCAAAATGGATACTTTAAAGAATATTTACCAAATTGGGTATTTTTTGAATAATTACCTTTTTCTCACTCCTAACTGTATTGGTTAGTGATAACTTCCTTTTAAAATATGTCATTTAACAAGAATTAAAAAAAAAGTTTATAACAAAATTAGAAAACATTTTATTTGTATCATGAGATTTTAGAAACGTTTTTTTAATGTTTTCTAATTCTTTTATAAATGTTTTCTTTATTTTTCTTTAATTCTATCTGATAGAAACTTTTTTTTATTCTTTCGCATATACTCCCTGACACTCTTTCTTTATAAATTATAACAGTTTTTGTTTTTCAGCTTTTTTTATTCTTTTATGTTAAAGTACGTTTTATGGCTTATATATAGATATGTAGTTAAGTTTAAAATAATTTACACCTGTTCATTGCTGAAAAAATATATTGATATGTTTTTTTTGGTCATATAGAGATATTCGATCTTCGTTATTTTATTAAAGCTTTGGTTTAAAATAATTATGTACTTTTAAACTATTTTCCAAGCTATTCTCGTTTATTCTGCTAATTTATACGCACGATGTAGAACTTATAACTAAAATGTAATTTGTTTACATAAATTTGTTTTTTTAATTAGAGATTTAATATGAAAAAAATAAATAAACAAATATGGGTTAAAACGAGTCATTTTCGTGTCAACCCGTGAATATTATATATTGTGTTCAGGTTTGTATGCCTCAGAAGATTTTCGAGCTCGGGTCATGTTTGGGTTCATGTAGGGTTGGAGCTGCGAACACGTTCTATGTAACACCCCTAATAAAAGATACGTGTAACTTTTTTTTAAACTATCAAAGAAAAATGTTTATAAAAATGATAATTTTATGAAAGTTAAAAAGATATTTGTGAAAGAATTAAGAAGTTTTAAAGAAAATTAAAGAGAATGTTAATAAAACAATAAAAAGATATTTTAAAAACTTTTAAAAAATCTTACGATTCATATTTTAAGTTTACTTACAATTTTAATTTTTAACATTTGTTAAATAACATATTTTTAAATGGAAGTTATTATAATTCAATAAAATTAGAAGTGAGAAAAGGTAATTTTTTCAAAAAAAAAATACCCAATTTGGTAAATACTTTTTTAAAGTACCAATTTTGATAAATAAGTTTTTCAAAAACACTGTTTTGGGAAAAAAAAACTCCTCTTTTTAGTGTGTCATCTTTTAAGCGTCATAAAAGAAAAAAAGATCTATCTTGATACGCAAACAATGACACACATTCATTTTAAACATTTAAAAGCATGTGTCAAAAAAGAAATGTCATAGTTTATAAAATTCAAATTAATTTATGACACTATTTTTTATGTTATCTTTTTAGCCTCATAAAAACCAACACTATGAAAATGTGTATGTTAAGACACTTTTTTATTATCTTTTTTATATTTTCTAAACTAGCACCTCTAGGAAGAAAAGTAGGATTCTCTTAAAAAAGTTAAAGAAGGTTATATATAATAAAATTATAGTAAACTAGATGGAAGCCCCCGGCGCGATGCGGCCGGGGCTTAGAAATTAAGACGTAACGTATACGAATAAAGCATAAACGCTAAGTTCAAATCATTCATAAATTGTTATTCGGCAGTACGACGTTTGTGTGCAAAAACAAACTCTTTAATTGATGACAGTTAGAGTAGACCAGCTTTATGAAATATAACAAATGAAAACATAGAAAAAAAAAATAAAGGCCATATGTGCAGAAATAGGTGAAGAACGTCACCATGGTGTGTCGCTTTCTTATCATCTTCTTCATCAAAAATTCAAATTACATTGAAATATTCTCCAACTTATTTGATAGACATAAAAGATCTAAAAGTTATGTAACAGAATAGACAAATCAATCCAACAGCAAGACATAACTTCAGTTACCCCTTAAAAAGCCTACATTTTTTACCAATTAACTAACCATCTATCTATCTATTAGACCACCATGGATGCAAAGAGTTTGCAAATTGCAAGTAGAGAAAGAACAACGTTTTGGCCAGTACAAAACACCATAACAAACAAACTGAACTAATGAGCTATATGACAACAGGGTAGCTGTTAATTGGTTTGGTAATAATTTAAGTAGATTTTGAACCTGAAGTACAAAGAAATTTACTATTATGCTAAACATGTAGCTGGTGAATCTAGTTCTCCTCTAATGGTCTAATACTCCGAACTTACAAAATAATATATATATATATATATATATATATATATATATATATATATATATATATATATATATATATATATATATATATATATATATATGATCTTAGCAAAATTAAATTAAAAAATACTTAATGTATATCCATACTCACATTTGGGTGTAAATCCATTAACCAGTGCTCAAAGTGATTCTTGAACTAAGGGTAGCTTTGACAACCTGAAAGTCAAAGTTCTTTAAAACATTGATGAATCCAAAAAGAGTTCATGATCAAATATTTCATCTTTTATTAAGTATAGTAGTATAATTAGTAAGCTCGACCTTCAACGATATTCATGTGCTTAGAAAAACATGATTGTTGGCTGGGAACAAATGAAAAATCATAGAATATCACTTGTTGGCCAAATTGTTACATTTATTAGGTTTTTATAATAAACAGAAACATACAAGGGCTTGCAACTGGAAGCTAGCCCATTGATGCTTTTGGGAGGTTAATACTTCCGGATTGTAGGAACTTTTCTCTTCAGTAGTCTGTGATAAGTCTTTCAGTACCCTTAAAAATTGATCCTGAAGCTTTTGAAGATGGCCAGCACTGTCCTCTTTTGATGAGTATACCACTCTGGCAATCTCTTCCGTAATCTGCATGATAAATGAAGCCCCCCAACCCGGGCTACCTGAACCATCATTCTTTTCCATGACGGCACTCCCCTTTGTCAACAAAAAAAAAGTAATGCTTCTACCAAAATTTGATCACATATATCCACATAATCCAAAATTAATCATAGTCTATATGTAAGAAGCAAACATAAAACAGTGACACATACCAGTGACACGAACAGACCACACAAAGCAACATATATATTTTAGGGGTGGATGTATCCACACATCCCTCCAAAGTTATCTACACATCCCTTAACCCTATAAGAGTCTTATTGCTCAATACGCCTAATAAAGGGCCCATCTATACACCCCTTATAGTGCTATACGCCCTTCATTCTCAGTCCCCTAATTTAATGGCAATCATTGGGTGTCAGCCAATGATTTCTTAATGATTGGCATTTTTATATAGAATAAGTTGGTGGGGTTAATGGTTGAAAATTTGGGAAGATAGTGAAATATTATTGTAAATAAAATTGATAGATTTTTGTATAAAATGTACATGTAACCAGTTTTAATAAATTAATTAGTATAAAATATTTCTTAGATATTTTATAAAATATGATTTTATAAAATAAATGTATTTATAAAGTTTTTAGTAAGTTTTTTATTTGTTTTTTATTTAGTATATAAAAACAATTTGTATGTATCAAAGTTTTATTTAGTAATTATTATCAAAAACTTCTTAGAATTTTTTGGTAAACCAAGGTTATAAAATATATTAAATTTTAATTTGTTTTTTAATTTATTAAGAAACTACATATTTTTTATAAAATGTGGTTTTAAAAAATTGTATGTTATAAAATGACAAATATTTTATTTATAAAATGTGGTTTTAAAAAAATTGTAGGTTTAAAAAAATTGTGTTTCACTTATCATTTTCATAACGCAACAAGAAACGTAATTCAAATGAAATTGAACATCGGTTTATATTATAACCCAAAACATGGCACTTTCATACAAAATGTAATAAAAAGATAACCTAAACCCTAAACCCTAAACGTTAATCGTTACATATTATTGAATTCGTGTACGGCTTCGATGATGTCAAGAGTACACCGGTGGTGTTGCTAAGACCACATCAAGAGCTCACCCAGTGGGTAGTGTTGCTATCCTAGGTTCCAAGGGCTCTGATGCCATCAAGACTACATCGGGGGTGTTACTAAAACGACATCAAGAGCACACCCAGTTGAGGTGGTTGGGGCAGTGGGTGCGGGAGTCGACTTCATTACCCACTGCCACTATGGCGCGTCCCTCGGCATGAATCTGAAATAGGTACGCGGGACGCCTTTGAATCTGAAATAGGTAAGCAGTGCACTTCTCCCTAAGGATTCGCGGCCACCACCATTAAAACACCGACTTTCGATATCCTGTTAAGAACGATTGGTTAAAGTGTTAGACTCGACATTCGAAATTGTATAATTTTTAAAGAAAATAATAAACAAATCTGATAACTACCACACCCACCACCCACCACGGCACCACCATAGCCCACCACCACCCTCAAAAACCTCCAAAAGCGACCACCCGCCACTGCCACAGCCGACCACCCGCCACCATAGCCCACTACCACAACCACCACAGCCACCACCCACAACCCACCACCACCACAGCCACCACCCGCAACCCACCATCTTACCACAGCCACCACCCACCACCACCTTACCACAGCCAACCACCACAAACCACCACCCTCATCCGCTACCAAAGCCTACCACCTCACCACCATCAACCACCACAAACCTTCACCGTCAACTACCATAAACCTCCACCGTCCACCACCACAAACCACCATGAAACACCACCATAAACCTCCACCGTCCACCACCACAAACCACCATGAAACACCACCCCAACCACCTTCAGCCATATCAACCAACCCAACAACCACCCCAACACCACCGCAAACAATAACCACCACCCTAACACCATCACAAATGGCCATAGTAACCACCAAAAAATTAAAACATCAAATATGGAAAACGTGCTAACCTTGAATGCTCCAACCGTATCAAGTGATACGAGAGAGAGAACGATACGAGAGACAAAGAATCCGTTCGTGTGTGTGTACTTCCGGTTCATCATGGTGTGGTCCAAGAATTTGCTTTAGTGGTCCAACTTTGCATATCCGGATGTAAATGTGGTTTGTTGCTAAAAGGGGCAAGAATACACATGTATACGCCTCTCATAGTGCAATGAGGGGCATATAGATCTAGATTTTCTGACCACTTTTTCGTATTTATCAAAAAGTTGTCGAGCTTTTCAAAACCAATACGACGCTCATTGCACTATGAGGGGCGTATACAAGTATTAATTCCTAAAAAGTTGTGTCTATACATCCCTCATTGTATAATACGGAGCATATGTCAAAAAAGCTTGTTAGAAAGCTTACTTGTATACGCCTCTTATTGCCCTATGAGAGGCGTATTGATGTTTTTTCTTGAAAAGATGCAGTACGTATTAGAAAAGTTGTTGTATCCGTATCCATCTTCACATCAACCATGGTTCTTTGCAGATATGGTAGGCAAGCTTCACTCAAAACATCTTGGACCGAAACTAATCGCGGACATCAATTTTACACCAGCTCTCAATTGGTATGCATTTTAAGAAGTATTTTTTAACACTTATAATTTATAAACATTAACTCGTCTTCCGTTTCAGCGTTCTAAATGCAAATTATTTTTGTGGCACGATCCTCCATTATGTAATCGGTCAAGTCAAGTCATTAGAGGGCTGTTGGATACGAAGGTTGTGCTTGAAAACGAAGTCATCCTTTTGAGAGAGGAGGTTCGAATGTATAAAATGCAAGTGGCAGAAATGGAACATAATCGTTCAAGTGCCGTTCGTCGGAGGGAAAGATGTTTGATAATCTCTTGGATTTTTTTTGTGTTGTTTGTCTTTGTGTTTTGTCATTGCCACTATTTAGGTTTATGAAAGTTCTGTAATCGAATGTAATGGCTCTCATATTTTGTGTTTTATCGAAATGTCGTGTATTGAGAGTATATTTGATGAAATTTGTTACCTTTTTATTATAAAAAAAAACATAACTTGAATACTACAAAACGTTATTATTAAAATAAAAATTTATTAGTTAACAAAAATATTGATTATATTAAAATGAGGTTTTTAATTAAAATCACCACAAACGTTTATATAAATTCAACCACGCAAACTATTAAGCATAGATAACAAAAGAAATATAGATTTGTCCGTACAATCATAGGTTACAAAGATAACCAAACAAAATAAACATATCATTCGCACAATGTTTAAAATCAAATTACACCCAAACAAAACACGGAAATACTAATCCAACGGCATGTCATCACGGTTGTCATCAGAATCAGCACCATCACCTGACAAAGGGATATGCGTAGCGGACGGTGGGGACTGCATGCTGGACGGGCTGGCCGGCCTGCGTGCTGGAAGGGCGGCCTGGGTAGGGGACGGGGCTGGCTGCATGTCGGGCTCTGGATAAACACGTGGTGGCGGCAGGGGTCGAACTGGCAACCTGGCCTCGGTACGCCTCTCAGCCTCGCTGGCAATCACCCACTATATCAAATCCTGCAGCCTGTCTGTCCGCCGATCCTGCTGCAACCTGGCCTCGGTACGCCTCTCAGCCTCGCTGGCAATCACCCACTATATCAAATCCTACAGCCTGTCTGTCCGCCGATCCTGCTGTAACTGTCTCCCAAGAATCTCTGTCTGATCTGCCACAAGCTTCTCGAGGGGTCGAACTGCAATCACCCACTCTATCAAATCCTGCAGCCTGACTGTCTGCCGATCCTGCTGTAACTGTCTCCCAAGAATCTCCAGCCTGCGTGCTGGAAGGGCCGGCCTGCGTAGGGGACGGGGCTGGCTGCATATCGGGCTTTGGATAAACACGTGGTGGCGGCAGGGGTCAAACTAGCAACCTGGCCTGGTACGTCTCTCAGCCTCGCTGGAAATCACCTACTCTATCAAATCCTGAAGCCTGTTTGTCCACCGATCCTGCTGTAATTGTCTCCCAAGAATCTTCGTCTGATCTGCCACAAGCCTCTCGAGGAGACGCTGGGTGGACTGAGGCAGCCTCACCGCATGATAAACTCGTCGAGGATGTTGCGGGGGCTCCTGCGGGGGCATATTTGGCGGATGCCCCTGCTCAACCACAGCCTCGACGTCTCCGTCTCCAATAGGCTCCTTAGCTACATGAGGCATCTCCACCTCCCCGGCCTCCAGCAGGGGCTGATGTACAAGCTCCTGGGGTACAAAAATCCAACCGTCTAAACCCACAAACCTATACCCAATATCCGGAAAGTTCACCGCTATGTGCATCCCTGTCAACGTCCGTAAGGGCCCAAATACACAAAAGGTGCCGGCGGTGGCAAATCGTCAATGTAAGGAAAATACCGGGCACAATGCTGGGCAATATGCGTGATGAAAGCCCCTCCAAACATACGGCCATGCCTCTGCCGTTTACTATAAGAGGCAAAATACTCCGCCAGGCAGCGATGAGGGCACACGGCGTCGACGTGAATAAACAATATAGAAAGAACAGGTCGTTCTTCGTGATCCACTTGAGGCTTTTGCCACGCGCAGTGATCGACATGGCAATGCAGCAGTGCATGTAACGAACAAGTAGGTCAGGAATCAATGAGACACAGGCCTTCGAACCGAAAGGAACATCATAGAGGGTGGGCCCCCACGCAACTAACTGGTCATCAGGCATGGATGGTATCGCAGTGGTATGGATGTCCTGAACCAAATCATCAAACACATAAAATCAGGTGGCGACCGCAAACTCACGCAAAGACATATCCTGTCGCTGCCCGAATAAACAGAAGGATACCTCTGAAGGCGGTGGGGGTGCGTGTGGATCATCCATATCCGAGTTAGGCTGATCAGCCGGTCGTGGACGAAAACGAAAGTATAGAGAAACTCCACCATCAAAGGCCTATGGGACGGTGCGGCCGCCAGTGAAAACATACGGTCTCATGGGGTATTATCCCCGATTAATCGCCAAACCCTATCCTCCTCCCCACACTCCCTCAACGCATCCCAAGACAACGCCCTTTGCTGCCCCACCTTTTGCTGCCGGATTACCCTAAAACGTCTGCCTTCCCTAGTGTGCGTTTGGTACACCATATAAGGATGCCCCGCACAATTACCACCCGCCATCTCATCGAATCCCCCTGTCGGTGCCGCGTCTTCCTCATCAGACAACATATCTGCAATTATTAAAACACAATACATGTAAATAATTATTAAACTTAAAATACATTTTATAAACCAAGATGGATTTCATAAGTGTTCCATAGCTTTCTTTGTTGTACAGTGGGTTTAATGAAAGATAATAGAATAAATCTGTAAATTGGGTTTGGCCAAAACACATAGCTTTCACTCTGTCCGTCGTATCATTCAACTACAGTCCTATGGTCGAGCTAGTATCATCAGTGAATTTCGACCAAATTTTGTAGAAAATCAACATTCAGTTAAACCAAATAGACATCCAAATCGTAATTGCAGTCCTACTGATCCAAATAGACATCCAAACAAACATTCAGTCCTACTGATCTAAATACTCTAAAAATTCGAAATCAAATCAACAAAATCAAACCGAAGATGGGGGAGTGGTGGAGGCGCTCGTTGTGATGTCTATGTTTGTCGGCGATGAAGGATTATCGATGACGGTGGTGGAGACTGTGTGGTGGAAGAGTGTACCTTGTAAAGATTGGTGGAGACTGATTGATTTTGATGAGGGGTGAGCACCACCACCACCACCACTAACGCCGTCAATACCCATAGCCGAGCACCACCACCGTGAAACCCTAACCCGGTCGGACCAAAACAAAAACAAACAAGAATAAACAGGACAGATAACTTGTTACTAACCTCGTGATTTAATCTAGAGCGTATAGCTTGATACGAGTGAGGGATCAGATACGGAGAGGGTTAGTGTATCACACCCTGGTCGTAGCGGAAGCGCAAACGTGTGACTTAACGGTAATCATTGCAATCAATCGTGTAAACATAATTATAACCAACAACGATGCCATATGTTATACAACTTCAAATTCAAAGTTTACATGTTTCCAACAAGTTTCATAAGTTTTCCAAAACAATATTTAGTTAAGTTACATCACCAAAATATGTTTGTTATAATCGTAGATTTAAATCGAGGTTTTTACCCCTAAATGCCCAAACAAGGAAAGGATATATGAGGCAAATCCTCCAAAAGTGGCCATCGTTGTATCTTCCGAAAATCCATCACCGGTTAAGCCCTGTTTCCTGAAATAATGTAATTTGAAAAATCAACAAAAGTTGAGCGAGTTCATGTAGTTTTGTTTTCGAAATAAGTTGTCATAATTGTTATCCAATATTGAAATCCATGTATGTAAATAATTATGGAATATAAGGATCTATCAGTGGGTAGCGAGCCCTACGATACTATGCGCCGTAAGTATATAACCAAACCGAGACACTTTTGTTCTCAAGTTGGGACGACAAAAGCACTCCATGGTATACAACTAGGAGTGGAGCGTGCCTCAAGCTCAATAGATCTACACCTTTTGCACCTTGGTCACTAAGTGATTAATGGTTATTAATGTTCTATTGTTCTCAATCCTACTTACGCACATCGATCTTGTTGTCATCTAACTCCATAACTAACATACCATATGTCTTAACATGTATTTCCCCCAAATGTTATAAAACCGAAAGCGTTTAAAAGGAAAGGGGACATGAACTCACTGAATTGCGTTCCTTGTGTAAACTCACAATGTTTTCCTTGGTCTCGAACCGAAACCTACAAGTGTTCTAATTCCCATTAGACACTAAAGTCTATGCTTGTTCTATGTACAAGTTCCCATCTAGTGTTGGTTGTTCTTAATCGTTTTCTTGATTAATCATTAATTGACTTAGTAATATATATTTTGTTATCGAGTCTTGAATAGTGTGTGAACGCATTGTTTCGTTCCTTATCTCGTGCCTAGCACGCGTGTCATTGGGCCTAGCCCATGTCATTGGGCCTAGCCTATGTCATTGGGTCATTGGGCCTAGCCCGTGTTCTTGTGTCATTGGGCCTAGCCCATGTTCTTGTGTAATTGGGCCTAGCCCATGTGTTTGTGTCATTTGGCGTAGCCCATGTGTTTGTGTCATTGGGCCTAGCCCATGTGTTTGTATTGTTGGGCCTAGCCCATGTCTTTGTATTCTTGGGCCTAACCCATGTTTTTGTATCTTTGGGCCTAGCCCATGTTTTTGTATCTAGTGATATTTATTTTTTAAAATAAATATGTACACTTGTAAACTAATATTTCCAATATTATTTTTAGTATGAGTATATTTGTTATTTACCAAATGTACACTTAGGAAAGTATACACGCATTCTTGTGTTAAGGTTCACGTATTTCTTATTTCTTGACAAGATTTATTACTTGTAATTTTCATATTTTTCCAGAAATTATATTTCTTAAAAATGATATATTTTTAAGGCTTCTATGGAATATATATATATTTTTATCAGTCTTGCTAAATATATATATATATATATATATATATATATATATATATATATATATATATTTGGTGTATAAGTCCATTTACTTGTCCACGTCCATAAAAATCAAGGAATATATATAAGTTGATTTATATATTTTGTTGTATTTGTCCAAGCACCCAAGTATGGGTATTTTTGTGTGTATTCCCTTGGAGTATTTTCTTTGGTATTTTGAGGGTTTTTGGTGTTCATACTCTATTGAGAGTATTTTGTGTTTTAATTTCCCTATCTTGTCTACTACATATATTACACATAATATACACATACACAAAAAAATCCTTGGTGACCATTTAATATATATTTTCCTAAATATATATTTATACTTGTTTTTATTCTTTAAGAAATATTTATTTTCCTAACTTGTATTTTTTTATATATAAATAGGGCATGGCCATGTTTAATTTATTTAAACATCTAAAAATCAAAAGTTTAGTAGTAAACTTTATATTTTTCTAAGTGTTGAATTTTTATAAAAATTTGGCCATAGTTTCCCCTAGATTTAGGAGCTTTCCCATGTTTAAAACATGTGTTTAAGCTCTTTAAAATTTCATAAACTCAACCATAACAAGTTTACAAGCATAATCATTTTCATACAAGCACTTTTTACATGATGATGAACTCAAAACTTTATAAAAACATGTAGTCTTTTAGTATGATGTTTAACATGTTTAGTTATCTTCAAAAATAATAATTATCCACTAATTACACAACTTTTGTAGAAAATCATGTTTAACAACTTGTTCATCCATTTACAAAAATAACTTTAAGTCCATGTTTATGTATTGTAAGTCATCTTAACTAGTTCATTAGTGGCCTACATGAAGTTCATCAACTTGTTCTTCATGGATCTTTCAAGATCCATGTATACACTTGTTAGATCTCTACATACAACAATACTACACATGATGATCATCAAGCTATATACAAAATAAGCATACATAACTTCATTACATTCCAAGATTATGTTTATTTTCTTTAGATTATAGGTTTCTTCATGTGTTCATCCTTTTAAAGCTTATGTTTTAGATGGATTCACTTGCACATAGATAATATACTAGTAATATGAGCTTAATCAAGGAGCAAGAAGCTTACTACTAGCTCTAGTGGCTAGGGAAGTGGCAAGAACACTTAGATGAAGAAGATGAACAAACTAGGTGGTTAAAAGCACTCCAAGATGGTCCTTCAACTTCCAAAGCTTTGCACCTTCTTAGATCACCTTGTAACACCTTTGTATAAGCTTAGAATGGCTAGCAAGTGAATGAGAAATGGAGGTGGATAGTGGAGGTGGTTGTGCCGTGAGGTAGGAGGAAGGTGGGGGTGGTTTGTGTTTTGAATTTTGTTGAAAGGATGGGGTGATAAGATTAGAGTTTTATGCATCTAGATCTTCCAACATCCTTGTAACCTTTGGTTCTTATGCTTAATATCTCCCTAACAAGTTCCATTATAATAATCAAAAGCTTGGGTATGGTGGGGCCCCTTGTGACCATCAACATGAGGGGGGTATTGATTTGGTTTCAAATGCTAGTTAGATGTTTAGTTGGAGTCTAGGATGTTTAGTTAGGGTGTTACGTGCATTAGTGTTTTTAGGATGAATTATGGCGTTTGGTGATTATAACTAGCTTTATAACACTAAAATAATGATTCTAGTGAAAATTTGGTGTTTCGGGTAGTGTCCGGTTGTTTGGTTGGTTACTAGTTTGTTAAAGTGCTAAACGACGCAGTTTAGTGTGTTATGAGGTACCTTTTATGACGGTTTTGATTCCCGACACTTTACAAGTTATTCTAGACACTTTAACCTTATTTCTGCATTATATTTTAGTGTACAATTGCTGAATTTTGCCGATTAACGTTGAATTCTGCATTTAAATTGTGTTTTGGGCACTTTTAAGTACATTAAATGCTTTCCGGAAAGTATTATCCCAAATCCTTGTTTTCCCATATAGGATTTAATGTATGATTGCTATTGGACTTCTATCTAAGCCCTAGAACTATCGTTAAGCTGAGTACCGGACTAGTGCTGACACTGCTAGTCTGACCGGCAAGTCTACTAGTTGTTTTAGTGCATTGTTTAATTGTTTTCAGGCCGATGATCAAAATGAATAATATGCACTATTGAAATGTAATTCATAGCAGTTTCAGATATATAAGATGTAATCTAGCAGAATATGGCGTTTTAACATATAATTGCATGATTAATTTAATAGTTTACTTGTACGGAAATTACCCGAAAGTTGGCAGTTGTCACATAGTCCCCCCATTAAAAAGAATTTCGTCCCGATATTCAAACTGAGTTATCCGTTACCGGAGTCTTCTTAAATAGGTAAGGATATTTGACCTTGAGTTGATCTTCACGTTCCCAAGTATACTCGGGTCCATGTCGAGAGTTCCAATGGACTTTGACTAGCTTGATACGACTTATCCGTGTTTTCTGGACCTTCCAGTCCATAACCTCAACAGGTTCTTCAGTGAATTGGAGCTTGTCGTCTATATGGATTTCATCCGCAGGGATGATGACTGTCTCTTTAGTTGGACTCTTTTTTGAGATTAGACACATGGAATGTGTCGTGCACATTATTGAGTTCCTCGGGTAATTTTAGCTTGTACGCAAGAGTACCGACTTTTGCCAGAATTTCGAAAGGTCCAATGTATTGTGGGTTAAGCTTCCCACGCTTACCAAACCTAGCTACGCCCTTCCAAGGCGAGACTTTCAACAAAGCTTTGTCTTCGACCTCGAAGGACAACGGATTACGTCTTTTGTCTGCGTAGCTCTTTTGTCGATCACGAGCTGCCTTAATGCGCTCGCGGATTTTGAATATCTTGTCTGTGGTTTCTTGGACCAGTTCGGGACCAATGAGTTTTTTTGTCACCAACTTCCGCCCAGCATAGCGGATATCGGCACTTGCGTCCATAAAGTGCTTCAAATGGCGCGGGTTTAATGCTAGTGTGATAGCTGTTATTGTAGGAAAACTCTACCAATGGTAAATGAGTATCCCAGTTTCCGCATAAGTCCATCACACAAGCGCGAAGCATGTCCTCTAAAGTTTGGATGGTTCGCTCGCTTTGACCATCAGTCTGCGGATGAAACGTCGTGCTTAGATCTTGACAAGATCCAAACGAAGCTTGAAATGACTGCCATGTCCGCGACACAAAGCGACCATCTCGATCTGAGATTATGGAGACTGGCACTCCGTGACGTGTCACAATTTCCTTAAGGTACAGCTCAGCTAGTTTCTCAGTACTATCTTTCTCACGAATCGGTAAGAAGTGAGCCGACTTGGTTAACCGATCTATAATCACCCAAATCATGTCATGTCCTCGAGAGGTTCGTGGGAGCTTGGTTATGAAATCCATTGATATATGTTCCCACTTCCAAACAGGAATCTGGGGTTGCTGTAATAGTCCATACGGTTTCTGGTATTCGGCCTTAACCTTCGCACAAGTCAGGCACTTCCCAACATAGGTTGCAATGTCTGCCTTGAGGTTAGGCCACCAGTAATACTCTTTCAAGTCCTGATACATCTTATCCGATCCTGGATGAATTGAGTACTTTGACTTGTGTGCCTCGTCCAGTACCAGATCTCGTAAATCCCTGAAATAGGGAACCCAGATTCTTCCCATGAAATATAAAGTGCCATCCTTGTTTGGTTCCATTTGCTTTTCCATTCCTCGTAATGATTCTGCTGGGATGTTTTCTGGTTTTAAAGCTTTTTGTTTTGCCTCACGCACACGGGTTGTGAAATTTTTCTGTATTGTCATCTCCAAGGCTCGTACTCTTAGTGTCTTGACTCGTTCCTTGCGGCTCAAGGCGTCTGCTACAACGTTCGCCTTGCCCGGGTGATACTTGATCGTGCAATCATAGTCATTCAACAATTCATCCCAACGTCGTTGATGCATATTTAATTCTTTCTGATTAAATATATGTTGAAGACTCTTGTGATCCGTGAATATAGTACATTGAGTACCATATAGGTAATGTCGCCAAATCTTCAAAGCGAATACCACGGCACCTAACTCGAGGTCATGTGTGGTATAATTTTTCTCGTCAACCTTCAATTGACGTGACGCGTATGCGATGACTTTTTCTCGTTGCATAAGCACGCAACCTAAACCCTGATGCAAAGCATCATAGTACACCATGAAGTCATCGGTACCGTCGGGAAGTGATAAGATTGGCGCATCACATAGTTTATCCTTTAAGAGTTGAAATGCCTCTTCTTGTTTTTCATCCCAAACAAAATTCTTGTCTTTTTGCGTGAGAGTCGTTAGCGGTTGAGCAACTTTAGAAAAGTTCTCAATGAATCTTTGATAATAGCCCGCTAATCCGAGAAATTGTCGAACTTCGGTTGGAGTCTTGGGTGCTTCCCAATTCTTGATGGCTTCAATCTTTGACGGGTCTACATGAATACCTTTCTCGTTCACCACGTGTCCAAGAAATTGTACTTCGCGAATCCAGAATTCGCACTTCGAAAATTTCGCGTAGAGTTTCTCCTTCTTTAGAAGTTCTAGAATGGTTCTCAAATGTTGCTCGTGCTCTCCCTTCGATCGCGAATATATTAAGATATCATCGATAAACACTATCACGAATTTGTCGAGATACGGATTGCACACACGATTCATTAAATCCATAAAGACCGTTGGTGCATTTGTTAAACCGAATGGCATAACAAGAAACTCGTAATGACCATAGCAAGTCCTAAAAGTCGTTTTTGGTATGCTTTCTTCCTGTATCCGTAATTGGTGATATCCAGACCTTAAGTCTATCTTGGAATAGAAGCTCGAACCTTGTATTTGATCAAATAAGTCATCAATCCTCGATACCGGATACCGATTCTTGATAGTAAGCTTATTCAACTCTCGGTAATCGATACACATTCTGAACGTTCCATCCTTCTTCTTCAGAATAAGACTGGAGCTCCCCAAGGCGAAAAGCTCGGTCTAATGAATCCTTTATCTAGCAACTCTTGAAGTTGTGTAGATAATTCTTGCATTTCAGAAGGTGCTAGTCGATATGGAGACTTGGCTACAGGCGCGGCTCCAGGTACCAAGTCGATGTGGAATTCGACTTGTCGTTGAGGTGGCAATCCCGGTAAGTCGTCAGGAAAGACTTCAGGGAATTCCTTCACGATCGGAATATCTTCAAGCTTAGGCTCCTCGGCCTTCTTGTCGACAACATGTGATAGGAAGGTGATGCAACCTTTCCTTAAGAACTTTTGAGCTTTCATGCAATTAATGATTCGTAGTAGCGTGCTTTGCTATTCCCCATGGACCATTAAAGGTTCTCCGTTTGGTGTTGGAATACGAATGATCTTTTCATGACATAAGATTTTAGCTTGGTTTTCGGATAGCCAATCCATGCCAATAATGACATCGAAACTACCTAATTGAACTGGTACGAGATCTATGTCGAACTATCATTCACCCAGTTCTAAGGTGCATTTCTTTATAACTTTGCTTGAATCTACCAATTTTCCGTCAGCTAGTTCGATTGAGTAAGGAATGTCTAATTTGCTCGATTCTACCCAAGGTATACCTCTAAATTCCTTAGAAATAAAACTAAAGTCTGGCCCGGTATCAAAAAGTATAGATGCAAAGTGGTTGTTTATAGGGAACGTACCGGTGACCACATTCGGTTCCTCGCGTGCGTCCTTAGCTCCAAGTACAAACGCTCTACCCCGAGCTTGATTTCCTTTCGTGCAATCTTTCTTGAAATGCCCTTTGTCACCACAACTATAGCATCCGTCAGTTTTTCCTCGACATGCAATAGTAGTATGCCCAAACCTTCCACACTTGCCGCATTTGGGGCCTCGGCATTCCCCAGAATGGTGGAAAGGGCATTTGGGACATTTTGGTGCATCTCCACCATAAGGTTTCCTCTCAGCATTGTTTGGTGTGGTAGCGGCATAAGCTTTCGCTACTTTGTTTTCCCTTGGCGCTTGTCTCTTAATCCTGTTATAGTTGTTACCAAGAGTACCCTTCTTAAAGTAGGAAAATTTCCTCTTGTTGGAGTCCGTAGTCCCCACAGTAGTTTCTCTCTTGATTTCCCCAAGTTTCGGTAGCTTCTTTTGACGTACAACCTCTTCAGTAAGGCTCACAGCTAATTCAATCGCTTCCCCAATTCGGTTTCGATGAAGTCACCATACTTAGAATTTCAGGGGCGAGTCCCCATATGAATCTTTCAATCCTTTTGAATTCCGGTTCCACTGAGTACGGAACCACTCGTGACAAATCATGAAACCTTTGGACGTATCCCGCGATGTCAGAGCCAATCATCTTAAGATTCTAGAATTCCGTTTCCAACTTTTGAATTTCAGACCTCCAACAATACCTTTTTCTCATAATCTCTTTCAACTCCTCCCAGGTCAGACCATATGCAGCATCGTCTCCATTGGTCTGCACCTGGAGATTCCACCAAGATAAAGGCTCCATCAATGAAGAGTCCAGTGAAATACGTGACTCTTTGCTCAGCAGGGCACTTGCTCATTCGTATGACCGAGTCAGTCTTTTCGATCTAGCGTACGAATGAAACAGCACCGCCAGTGCCATCGAAGTTCAGAGGCTTGCAGTCCAAAAACTGCTTGTAAGTGCAACCTGAAACAGATTAGGTACACTAACTCAAGAATGAGATTCAAAGCACGAATAGAATAAACGAGAGTGTCACATGGCTATATGAATAACCAAGGATTAACGGTAGGTGGGTTGGTTCCAGTTGAACCTCCGGTTCCACCGCTTTGCTCGGTATTGGTGGCCTCGTGCTGTGCAATGGCCTGAGATATGCACTCGTTTAGCTCTGCTTGAGTCGTTGGGAGCGGGTCGTTGTTGACACTTCTTCGGCGTGGAGGCATTGTCTTCTAGTACGAAATATCGATTGTAATTAGATGATTGTTTAATAATAAGAGAAACATTTATTATAGTAAAAAAATATGTTAAAAAAATCTTGTTTGCTTATTTATATATATATATATATATATATATATATAATATATATATGTCGTGTATAAGAAACATCACGTCGGATAAGGGGTAGGAAGTCGTGTATAAGGCGTACAACACAATCGCGAACACGCAAGAATAAACCAATCATCGCAAAATCATGCAATATCTAACGTACATGTGCACCATGGTATAATAAATAAACATCATCCACAACACAATATAAAATCAACCACGACATATCACAATATCAACCAACACATCACGATATCAATCGACACATCACTATATCAACCAACACATCACGATATCAACCAACACGTCACAATATCAACCAACCACGACATAAATAAAGTACAATGCAAAATAAGAAAATACACTTTCATACATGATTGAAAACTTAGTACATTTATTCATGAAGAATCAAAAAGACTTAGGGTTGCATAACCCTAGTCGGTACAAGTTCATACAATACAATATAAAAGTAAAGTTTTCTTCTTCATTGCATCTTCGTCTCTAGTCGTCACAAAAGTTGGATCTTCTGGCTTGAATCTTCGTAAGCTAGATCCACAAAAGTTGGGGCTGATCCCAAGGACTGCTAGTACTAAGCTACTGAAGTGGCGGGGGTGGAGGGGATGGTGACCTATGGAGCAACATGCGGTGATAAGGCAACTCCTCCTCTATCCCAGAGACACGGTGAACGGAGGCAGCCTGGATACGCTCCCACTCGCGCATGCGTGCCTCAAATGGGCATATGGGGTGGTGATAGGGACACGGGGGTAGTGGAGTCGGTGGTGGTGGTGAAGATGGTGTATAAGGTGGTGGTGACGATGGTTGTTGGTGGTAAATCTGGGGGTGTGGATGGAGTGTATGGTGGCGGTGAGGGTGGTGCAGGTGGTGCTCTAGCAGCAACCTGAGCAGGGCGCTGACCCTGAAGCTCATGAATCATCCTATAGAGCTGTGTGATCTGGTGATCGTGTGCTATCACTTCCTCCTCGAGAGGAACAGTAGGGTAATGGCAGGGATGGTACGGGTCAGATGGGCTCATGCCCGATGTAGGAGAAGGGGGATACCTACGGTAACGGGGTGGCGAAGGGTATGAAGCATACATGGGTGGTGCAGTAGGGGGTGGGGGTCCGGCCCAATGAGATGATCCGGCCGCATGTGGGTCATGGATGGGATAATAAGTGGAGCTACTCATAAAGGGGTGGGGTGGCTGCTTGTAGTGTGGGACGTACCGCCCAATGAGTGGTGGCGTGGAGGTCCGGAGAATGGTGTAAACATAGGAGCAGGAATGCTAGCATGAGACGGGCCGACAGAAGTATGCGGTGGTACAAAGGGTGGGGGCAACACGGTGTCAGGTGAGTGAACTGGAGATGCGGTGGCGGGTACTGCAGACATGGCTTCATCGGACAAGTGTCCATCATCCGAATCATGATGATGAAGAGGATAGGACAACGACATGAATAACAGGTGGGGGTAACTCAAGTATGGCTAGCTCATCGGTAACCTTGCCGTCTCCTAACTCAGCATCCAAATGGTCAACATGGAAGACAGGCACGATATCATCCTCGTCATCGTCGAGCTCGATGACCGGTGGAATAACAGCTAGCGGTGCGACTAGGTGTACAACTACGTGCTCCCCATCAGGGTGACCATGGATGGCCACGTCGTGCTGGGGCTGGGGGATAGCTACCACATCATCCTCTAGATCGTGTGGGTGCTCCTGATCGTCTCCCATGTGGTAGTCGGGTAAGGCAAAAGGCTGGTAATCGTAGAGATCCTCGTCATCAGAGACCTCATGAACAATGGCGTCCTCAGGAGGTATCGCTTTAGCAGCCTCAACACCAAATCCGTTATCAGAGAGGTACTCCATAGGGTCCTCCTCGTATGAAGAAACAGAAGACATGGTCCTGGCAAATACAATCCGTACAATGTATAAACATAAGGGTTAGTAATTAATTATTACCTATGATATATTTTATTTTAATCATCAAACCTCATGCAATTTGTTCTTTGGTTTCGTGTGTAATCTTAATGTTTTGTGTCTACTCATTCTAGACTAAGCAGGAATAAACTTTTGTTCTTTCTTATAGTTGAACTCGTGTGATAGATCCTCATGTTATCGTGACATTTTGTAATACTTTTGTCATATACTAGAAAACAGTTTTGTAATGTTATAAACTTTGTTTTCATGTGAGAGCCTCTGGTGATTGTAGACCAAACTTAGTAAAAGTTTGTCCCCGGTTCACTACAATCGAAGCTCTGATACCAATCTGTCACACCCTGGTCGTAGCGGAAGCGCAAATGTGTGACTTAACGGTAATCATTGCTATCAATCGTGTAAACATAATTATAACCAACAACGATGCCATATGTTATACAACTTCAAATTCAAAGTTTACATGTTTCCAACAAGTTTAATAAGTTTTCCAAAACAATATTAGTTAAGTTACATCACCAAAATATGTTTGTTATAATCGTAGATTTAAATCGACGTTTTGACCCCTATATGCCCAAACAAGGAAGGGATATATGAGGCAAATCCTCCAAAAGTGGCCATCGTTGTATGTTCCTAGAATCCATCACCGGTTAAGCCATGTTTTCTGAAATACATGTAATTTGAAAAATCAACAAAAGTTGAGCGAGTTCATGTAGTTTTGTTTTCGAATAAGTTGTCATAATTGTTATCCAATATTGAAATCCAGGTTGTAAAATAATTATGGAATATAAGGATCTATCCGTGGGTAGCGATCCCTCCGATACTATACGCCGTAAGTATATAACCAAACCGAGACACTTTTGTTCTCAAGTTGGGACGACAAAAGCACTCCATGGTATACAACTAGGAGTTGAGCGTGCCTCAAGCTCAATAGATCTACACCATTTGCACCTTGGTCACTAATGATTAATGGTTATTAATGTTCTATTATTCTCAATCCTACTTACGCACATCGATCTTGTTGTCATCTAACTCCATAACTAACATACCATAGTCTTAACATGTATTTCCCCCGAATGTTATAAAACCGAAAGCGTTTAAAAGGAAAGGGGGACATGAACTCACTGAATTGCGTTCCTTGTGTAAACTCACAATGTTTTCCTTGGTCTCGAACCGAAACCTAAAAGTGTTCTAATTCCCATTAGACACTTAAGTCTATGCTTGTTCTATGTACAAGTTCCCATCTCGTGTTGGTTGTTCTTAATCGTTTTCTTGATTAATCATTACTTGACTTAGTAATATATATTTTGTTATCGAGTCTTGAATAGTGTGTGAACGGCATTGTTTCGTTCCTTGTCCTCGTGCCTAGCCCGCGCGTCATTGGGCCTAGCCCATGTCCTTGTCATTGGGCCTAGCCCATGTTTTGTGTTATTGGGCCTAGCCAATGTTCTTGTGTCATTGGGCCAAGCCCATGTGTTTGTGTCATTGGGCCTAGCCCATGAGTTTGTATTTTTAGGCCTAGCCCATGTCTTTTTATTCTTGGGCCTAACCCATGTTTTTGTATCTTTGGGCCTAGCCCATGTTTTTTATCTAGTTATATTTATTTTTCAAAATAAATATGTATACTAGTAAAATAATATTTCCAATATTATTTTTAGTATGAGTATATTGTTATTTACCAAATGTACACTTAGGAAAGTATACACGTATTCTTGTGTTAAGGTTCACGTATTTCTTATTTCTTGACAAGATTTATTACTTGTAGTTTTCATATTTTTCCGAAAATTATATTTCTTAAAAATAATATATTTTTAAGGCTTCTATGGAATATATATGTATATTTTTACCGATCTTGCTAAATATAATATTTGGTGTATAAGTCCATTTACTTGTTCAATTCCTTACAAATGAAGGATTATATATATATGTTGATTTATATATTTTGTTGTATTTGTCCAAGCACCCAAGTATGGGTATTTTTGTGTGTATTCCCTTGGAGTATTTTCTTTGGTATTTTGAGGGTTTTTGGTGTTCATACTCTATTGAGAGTATTTTGTGTTTTAATGTCCCTATCTTGTCTACTACATATATTACACATAATATACACATAACACACAAAAAATCCTTGGTGACCATTTAATATATATTTTCCTAAATATATATTTATACTTGTTTTTATTCTTTAAGAAATATTTGTTTTCCTAACTTGTATTTTTTTATATATAAATAGGGCATGGCCATGTTTAATTTATTTAAACATCTAAAAATCAAAAGTTTAGTAGTAAACTTTATATTTTTCTAAGTGTTGAATTTTTTATAAAAATTTGGCCATAGTTTCCCCTAGATTTAGGAGCTTTCCCATGTTTAAAACATGTGTTTAAGCTCTTTAAAATTTCATAAACTCAACCATAACAAGTTTACAAGCATAATCATTTTCATACAAGCACTTTTTACATGATGATGAACTCAAAACTTTATAAAAACATGTAGTCTTTTAGTATGATGTTTAACATGTTTAGTTATCTTCAAAAATAATAATTATCCACTAATTACACAACTTTTGTAGAAAATCATGTTTAACAACTTGTTCATCCATTTACAAAAATAACTTTAAGTCCATGTTTATGTATTGTAAGTCATCTTAACTAGTTCATTAGTGGCCTACATGAAGTTCATCAACTTGTTCTTCATGGATCTTTCAAGATCCATGTATACACTTGTTAGATCTCTACATACAACAATACTACACATGATGATCATCAAGCTATGTACCAAATAAGCATACATAACTTCATTACATTCCAAGATTATGTTTATTTTCTTTAGATTATAAGGTTTCTTCATGTGTTCATCCTTTTAAAGCTTATGTTTTAGATGGATTCACTTGCACATAGATAAATATACTAGTAATATGAGCTTAATCAAGGAGCAAGAAGCTTACTACTAGCTCTAGTGGCTAGGGAAGTGGCAAGAACACTTAGATGAAGAAGATGAGACAAACTAGGTGGTTAAAAGCACTCCAAGATGGTCCTTCAACTTCCAAAGCTTTGCACCTTCTTAGATCACCTTGTAACACCTTTGTATAAGCTTAGAATGGCTAGCAAGTGAATGAGAAATGGAGGTGGATAGTGGAGGTGGTTGTGCCGTGAGGTAGGAGGAAGGTGGGGGTGGTTTGTGTTTTGAATTTTGTTGAAAGGATGGGGTGATAAGATTAGAGTTTTATGCATCTAGATCTTCCAACATCCTTGTAACCTTTGGTTCTTATGCTTAATATCTCCCTAACAAGTTCCATTATAATAATCAAAAGCTTGGGGTATGGTGGGGCCCCTTGTGACCATCAACATGAGGGGGGTATTGATTTGGTTTCAAATGCTAGTTAGATGTTTAGTTGGAATCTAGGATGTTTAGTTAGGGTGTTATGTGCATTAGTGTTTTTAGGATGAATTATGGTGTTTGGTGATTATAACTAGCTTTATAGCACTAAAACAATGCTTCTAGTGAAAATTTGGTGTTTCGGGTAGTGTCCGGTTGTTTGGTTGGTTACTAGTTTTTTAAAGTGCTAAACGACGCAGTTTAGTGTGTTATGAGGTACCTTTTATGACGGTTTTGATTCCCGACACTTTACAAGTTATTCTAGACACTTTAACCTTATTTCTGCATTATATTTTAGTGTACAATTGCTGAATTTTGCCGATTAATGCTGAATTCTGCATTTAAATTGTGTTTTGGGCACTTTTAAGTGCATTAAATGCTTTCCGGAATGTATTATCCTAAATCCTTGTTTTCCCATATAGTATTTAATGTATGATTGCTATTGGACTTCTATCTAAGCCCTAGAACTATCGTTAAGCTGAGTACCGGACTAGTGCTGACACTGCTAGTCTGACCGGCAAGTTTACTAGTTGTTTTAGTGCATTGTTTAATTGTTTTCAGGCCGATGATCAAAATGAATAATATGCACTATTGAAATGTAATTCATAGCAGTTTCAGATATATAAGATGTAATCTAGCAGAACATGGCGTTTTAACATATAATTGCATGATTAATTTAATAGTTTACTTGTACGGAAATTACCCGAAAGTTGACAGTTGTCACATAGTGTGTGTTTTCTTGGTGTTTGGTGTGTGTATTTGAAAATGTTTTGATATATTTTTCCCCTTTATGTGAAAAGTTGTTTGAATACACCTCTCATTGACCAATACGATGCATATTCCCTGCCCACCATACGCTGTGTATAGCTCAATGAGAGTCATATAGGATCTGGTATACGGCCCTCATTGACCCATACGATTCTTATTGTACCATTTTTTACAAAAACAATATGTTGTATATTAGGGTTTTTATATTATAAAACAATATAATTAATAATTTTTATAAAAAAATTGTTACATACATTATATTTGAAAGATAATATAATGTAAATAACCCTATTTTCTTTAATCGTAATACTACGATTAAACAATTTTTAGTGTTGCAACGAAACCTACACTAAGTTATTAAAGCCTCTACATAAACTTCTGTTACCGTCCAATAACGCCTGACCCTGTGCAATATGTGACATGTACATTGTCTCACATTCCATAGATATGAAATAGATAATCAATGCACTTCTCCCTAAGGATTACGCGGCACCACCGTCAAAACACCAATTTTCGATATCATGTTCAGAACGATCGATTAAAGTGTTAGAATCGACATTCGAAACACTATCACCACAGCCTATCACCCACCACCAACAACCCACCACCACCACAGCCACCACCGAACACCACTTCCCACAGTCAACCACCACAACCACAATCAACCACCACCTACCACCCACCACCACCTTACCTAAGTTAATAAAGTCTCTACGTAGACTAAGTGACATGCACATTGTCTCCCATTCTATAGATTTCGTACTTCGGTCTATACTCCAAATCCCATTTGGTACTGCCATCGGACAAGTTTCTGTTAATTACATCGGTATATACTCCATAAACCCATTCATAGATTTTTATATAAAATGTATATGTATCAAGTTTTTATAATTTAATTATTAAAAAAATTTCTTAGATATTTTATAGAATAAGGTTATAAAATATATTGTACCGTTTTCTTACAAAAACAATTTATTGTAGATTAGGGTTTTTATATTATAAAATATATTGTACCATTTTTTTACAAAAAACAATTTGTATTTATCAAGTTTTTATTTGTTCTTTATTTATTAAGTATTGTTATATAAAATAAGGCTATAAAATATATCAAATAAGGTTATAAAAATATAGAAGTTTTAATTTAGTAATTATTATCATCAATTTCTTAATTGTGTTTTAATATGTCTATAATTGTGTTTCACTTATCATTTGTTAACCATAACGCAACAAGAAATGTAATTCAAAATGAAACTGAACGTCGGTTTATATTATAACCTAAAACATGGCACTTTCGTACAAAATGTTATAAGAAAATTTCTAAACCTAAACCCTAAACTCAGATGTCAAAACATGGTTTATATTATAACCCACAAGGTGGTTGGGGTCAGTCGGTGTGGGAGTCGACTACATTATCCCTTGCCACTCTTGCGCTTCCCTTGGCATGAATCTGAAATAGGTAAGCAGTGCACTTCTCCCTAAGGATTACGCGGCCACCACCATCAAAACACCGACTTTCGATATCCAGTTAAGAACGATTGATTAAAGTGTTAGAATGACATTCGAAAGTTTATTTTATAAAGATAATAATAAACAAATCCGACAACTACCACACCCACCCCCACCACGGCACCACCATATCCCACCACAACCGTCAACCACCTCCACATCGACCACCCGCCAGCATAGCCTACCACCACGACCACCACAGCCTACCACCCACAACCCACCACCACCACAGCCACCACCCACAACCCACCACCACCATAGCCACCACCGACCACCACCTTACCACAGTCAACACACCACCCTACCATCCCCATCCCACGAACATCCACGGCCTCAAACAATAATTACCGCCCTAACTCCACCATAAACGGCCAAAGTAACCACCAAAAAAAAAAAAAATGGAATACGACCTAACCTTGAATACTCCAACCGTATCAAGTGATACGAGAGAGAGAACAATACGAGGGACAAAGAACCCGTACGTGGGTGTGTACTTCCGGATCTTCATCTTGTGGTCCAACTTTATTGTGCATATCTAGAAGTAAATGTGGTTTGTAGCTAAATAAGGCAAGAAAACACATGTATACGCCACTCATAGTGCAATGAGGGGCGTATAGATCATGACTTTCTGACCAATTTTCAGAAAGGGGTAAGTGTATACACTTCTCATAGCACAATACTCGCGTATATGACAAAAAGGTGTCAGCCCACCATCAGACGCGTATAAGGCTCTCATCGACCCATACGATTCGAATATGACAAAAAGGTGTAAGTGTATACACTTCTCATAGCACAATACGTCGCGTACATGACAAAAAGGTGTTAGCCCACCATCAGATGCGTATAAATACGGGTTTTTATGTTATAAAACAATGTAATTAATATTTTTATAAAATAATTGTTACATACACTATATTTGAAATATAATATAATGTAAATAACCTTGTTTGCTTTAAACGTAATACTACAATTAAACAATTTTAAGTGTTACAACGAAACCTACTCTACGTTTATATATTCTCTTCGTTGACTTCTATTACTACTTAGTAACGCCCTACCCTGTGCAATACGTGACATGTACATTGTCTCCCATTCCATAGCTTCCGTACTTCGGTATATACCCCATAGCCCATTCGGTACTGGCATTAGGCAATCATCTGTTAACTTAAGCATGATGAAGTGGCCACCTTCCACATAAGCAATCGATAAAACAGAATGGTCTGGGTAGACCTCCGGACCATCGAACATGGGAAGTAAGTTTGACAAACACCGTTGCTTAAATGCAGAACAATCACACCAAATTTCTGAGCCACCAACAATCCCGTGTAGGGCATGAACATCCAACATGCAGTTGGTGCAGGTTCCACGTTCAACCAATTTATTGATCGATATACCACATTGTAGTACCCCTTATCAAAAGAGTCGAGAATACGCCACCATTGTTCCTTGTTTATGAACATCTCGTCGAGTAGCTACTGGCGGACCCACATCCACTGATTCTACTCCAACCCCAAACCCATAGCTATGGATCGAAATCCACAGTTACCGTTCAGTTGGGCATCTTCCATATGTGTTATGTATCTCCGGTACATAGTTGGAAGCCAATCCGTAAAAGGATCGATCATGTGTTTGTACCTATAATTGGAAAAAACACATAGTGGGAAATCTAAATAACGGAAATAAATGTATGTATGTTTGTTTGTATGTATGTATCTATGCATGTATGTACGTATACATGTATGTATATACGTACCTATCCCCCACCAACAGCGGAAAATGTTCATTTGGCTTCGGAATTGTATTTTTAACTTTATTTTTCTTTAAACGACTACGTTGCACAAACGGCTTTTGAGTGTCCACTCTCTTTTGAGTGTCCTCGTTCCTTTGTCATTGGGTTTGGGTATCTTTACGCCTCGCAACCTCCTCCCTTTGTTGTTTTGCTTTCGTAGATGGGCGCCCCCGAGTATCTTGTTGTACCTCAGGCGGTTCATGGTCAGTCATACTTGGATCCACAACCGCTTTTATCTTCGACAACATACTTTTTAACACTATCGGTGGTTGCGCCTATAGTTGTTGTGCGACCCTATCCATTTCCACCCGAAGATCACAACCGTCTTGCTCATCTTTTTCTGTCGAAAAATCAAGCTTTGTCCAGAATCTGTCTATCGACCGAAAGAGGAATTTTGCAATCTGTATTTAAATAGTCATAGTTAAAACCCATTGATTATATATACAAATTCAAATGATATTATCTGACAAGCACATGGCAAGCCACAACCAGTAAAAAGCTGATGGCCACAAGTCCCCCCTGCCGCCCGCAACGCACGTAGCTTTTTCCTCTCGACAAGCAACATGTCTAGCGCTTTTTGAGAAACATTACCACGTAAGTTATCAAAAAATGGTATTTTGTGGTCCCCCATTTGCACGGACCGGCTTTCCTGAAAGCTGAGGTTTATTTGTATGCGCTGAGACTGAACAACTTTGTCAACAAGCCACACAAGTCTATGGAGCGAGCTGTTTGGCCCCTTAACATATCTCTTAAACTTAGCATGTTGGCTTTCAACTCTATTGGTTGTGTGTTGACCAAAGTTAGGGACCGTGTTAGTCCATGCTGAAACAAACTTTTCTTTGTACTCTTTCAGCCATACATTATACAAATGGTCCAAAACTTCTAAAAAAACAAAAAATAATTATATGTAATGTTAGTATGTATATATAGTTGCATAAACGTATGTAAACTAATATAATATGTACCTGATCGATGGTCGTCTATCAATCGCGTATAGAGCCGCTCAAAGTTATAATTGTATAGCGTCGGAGTGAGAGAAGCACACAGTCGAGACCAAGAAAGCTTAAATATTTTCCAGTCTTCATCTGTAAATTTTGCCCGACAGTGTTTTAGAATATTCTGTGAGATGTGCCACCTACATAACAGTTTTGAAGCTTTTGGGAATACTGTATCGCAGACTTTCATCAAAGCTTGATCCCTGTCTGTTACTATTACACGTGGCTCCATACATTCTACCAACAATTCTTTGAGCCTCTCTAGAACCCATAAGAAGTTATCCTGTTTTTCTCTAGAGACAAACGCATGAGCCACACAAAAGGACTTGTATGTCGATGTCACACCTACAACTTGTATAAACGGAAGTTTATACTCATTCGTTTTGTAGGTAGCATCAATCATCAACACATGTGGGAATGCACTCAACATTACGTATGAGTCCCGATGAACGAAAAATACATCCTCGACCGCATTTGTAGAGGGATTCACCCTGGTGAAATAAGTGTACCTTTCTTCTTTCACATCATCTCCAGTATCTGAATTGGTGTTCGATCACCATACATTTTTAGTTTAATCTTTTTTATCGCGTTTTGTACGTCTCTCGTAGAATGCACACGCTACGTGGGTTTTGTTTTCTTAGGGTTAAGTGTATATTCGTGGGCTCCATGTTTTGAAAATAAAGTCTTTCCACCAGTGATTCTTCATCCTTGGTCAGCTTTCTCGCAAACGCGTGAGCCTTGAGGAATTCTAAAGGCTCATGGTTATGATTGTTTTTAGTATCCACTATGCTCCAATTTCCACTACTTGCGTCTCGTTTCCCTATCACCTTAAAAGGACAACCAACCTTTTTGCTACCGGAACGCCGAACTGTTTCTTCACTTTTGTGTTCGCCTCCACGGTCCCATTGCAACCATATCTTCACGGTCCTTGCTGACGAACCTTCGCCTCTTGTTATCGTTTGTTTGGTGACCATGACATAACCTTTCGCAACTTCACTTTGGTAAACCCACTCTTTCAACTCTTCAAGTGTTGAAACAATGGTACATTATAAGGTTGTTAAAATAATTTTTTTACAATGAATTCTACGTATGAATGAAAAATCAGGGTTCGTTAATACAATGTAATACCTAATAAACGATATATTAACGAATAACACGTAAGTTATGGTTATGTCATACCTTTTCTTATTCTTTCCGGTCGTTAGTGCCTTCCTTGTTAGCGCCTTCCTCATTAGCACCTTTGTCGCCGTCAACACCTTCGTCCTCATTGTGACCCCATTCCTCGAAGTGTGTGACGCCTTCATCGACTTCTTTATCATTTTCCTCGAAGTCCTTTGCACCTTCCTCGTACTCTATGTTGTGTTGTTTTTCCGTATACGTATGGTAAGTCCCGTACGCGTGATGCGGATATCTTTGAGCCACGTAATTTGGTCCCGCCTCGTCTATGAACACCTGGTTCAAATCAGGCAGTATGGGGCGCACACTCTCGTCATCACAACGAAGCACGAACACAACCTCTTACTCACCTCGATCAACATCGGTAAACCAAACGCTTTCGGAGACGTATGACCGGTTTGTATTTTCGCTAAAAAAGGAACTAAAGTCCCAAGATGACATTGTGATTTGATCGGGCGGTTTTACTTGTGAATTTTCAACATTATTTTGTAAAAATTACAACTTTTGAAAAAATGCTCCCGTCTCCAAGGATAAACAAACTTTTTAACTTCGATATGGAGCGTATAGGGCAATGAGGGGCGTATGTGAGTATTTATCCAGACCTTTTCAGACTGAACTCACTGCCGTGTCAGTCTGCTACCTTAAATTCCTTAAACATTGTATCAATAAGGGCCGTATAGCTCAACGAGGGGTGTATAGGGTTAAATCCTCCAACTACCTCCAGCTTATACGGGTCTTATAGCGCAATGAGAGGCATATTGATTCACCTTTTTTCACTTTTCCTAACACCATTTAATGCACTTCCCCCCTATATAATCCTTATTGCCCAATACGCTGCTGCGGGGGAAGGGAGGGAGGGGGTGTGATTTAATTTGAGGGATGTACCAATACCCTCACCCATATTTTAGTCACTTCATATTGCAATTTCTAATTTAATTAGAATTGAATTACTCATAACCTTTCTGTCTACATAAACTAATATTCTTAAATACCTCTGTATTAAAACAAACAGTTTAATTGATTGTAACCTTCAACAAACATTTAAGTATACCACTTTATGTTTTAATAAAGAGCTAAAAATTAATATTTTGATCAACTACAACAATCTTCTAATCCAAAGAAATCCAACTCAATTTCCTCAAACAAAAGTCAATTATTAGTGGGCATACTTACTGAAGTCGTCGGAATAGCAACTTAAGTCATGGTCTCAAAACATGGTACACATCCGGAATAGAACTATGATTCATCACATAAACCCCCAAAATCAGATATCAATTTCATCTTTTTCAACCTGCAACTGAGCAGTTTATAAAAAGAATTAGATATAATTTAATAACTCTATATACTACCAAACACGTTTAATGTACAACCAATTAAGCTACATGTATCTAAAAAAAACCTTCATTGAACGTCTGCCTAGCCACTGGCGGGGCCTATTCCCAACCACCTGAGCGTTGCACGACTCAGAGCTCGCTTCTTAAAACCGAGCTCAACTAACAAACATAATGTGGCTGAAACAGGGAAACCTTATACCTAACGTAGATAAATGTCACATGTTTCTCATTCCAGATTGCCACAAAATCTAGTTTGGGTCAGGCTATTAGTGACTTTAACTCAAGACTTATTTAACGCCACCATCATTTCTCCTTTTCAATGGCACAACATTATCTTACTTTGTTAATCAAAACCGTATGTATATTGTTAACATAAACAACTAACAAAGTTAACCTAGGGTTCCCAAAACACAAGCTTACATATTTCACCTGGTTAAATCAATCATCAGCCGGAGTCGGTCCATCCGAATACTTCCCTGCCTATCATCAATGTAAATAAACTAAAAATCATACCTCACCCCTTCGATTAGGAAACTGGAGATATGATATTCGATTTGTTGTAAACAGGAGACAATGCTACAGCCGCCCTTCAACACACATCCTAAAGGTTCAGAACTGATTTCAGGTTTGCAAAATGCTTAAAAAATATCAGCAGTACAAATCAATGAGATTTGGATAACTAAAACAGAAATCATACCATCGTCTCGACTCGACTGGTTCGTAGAGATTATGACTTATGAAGGTCACCAGCTAACCCTTAGAAATGACCGGATTTTATGTGTGCCTTTATCGCCTGAAACCAAACCTAGAGAGAGAGGAGAGATATTGCGTGGAGTAAAAGTGAGAAAAAGTAGGTGAAGAAGAGAGTATAGATGGGTAACAGTACGCTGAAGGTTGTACTTGAAAAGATACTGGCTGGATAGCATGGCAATCAGAGGTTTGAGATAGTGAAAATCCAATGTACATGCTGTAAAATTAATCTTACAAGTAACACAAGCATAAACCATTTACAAAGCCTAAAGTAGAAGAGGTGATGCCTCAGCATGTTAGAAATTATAATATTATATAATAGTAGGTTATCAAGATGAATCATTAAAAAAATTAAGCAAAAAATTATCAAAACAATTAAAAAATTACATACGGTTAAAATCGGATAATTAGTTAAGCCAGAAGATAATCGAAATTCGCTAGTACTATTGAATATCAAAATTTTTATATTAGAATGGGTGTAAAAGAAAGTTTTATTCTCGTGAATAATTATGTACTAGTGGGATTCAACCCGCGCGTTGCGGCGGGTACGTGGAGGGAGTTCATGTGGATTCAATTCGATTCGTTATAGTACCGGTACACGCTATAGCAACCGAAAAAGAAAACCTTAATAATATTTGACCTAAACAATGTCTACACGGTTCACTTTGAAATACAAATAGAAAATGTTGCGTGGTAATTAACAAAAACGTAGTATAAAAAAGATTATTGGGATGTTAAAGAGTTTTGATACATATCTCTTGTTTTTTCATATTTTTAGTTGGTTTTGAAGTAAGTTATAAGCTATAGCACATATGTACACCATTTATTAATTAATAGTACGTTATTAAATCTGGAACCCAAATGAATGGGTTTAGGTAATTCATGTGAAGGTATTATATCTCCACATGATTGTTTCGGACGGACTGTACACGCATTCATTTTTTACGTATAACTGACTCCACGCTTTACAACGGCTGGGAACTCAGCGGCTTCACTGCATTCATTGTATCAAACAAAAAAAATCTTAAAAATATGTCCTAAAAGCATTACAAATATAATTTAATGGAAAAAAACTTTTATGAAATACCAATTCTTTTTACCAAAATTTAAATGCACTTTAAAGTTTAAATATGCGGATAGAAACTTGATTAATGTCGGTGTACTTAGCATATGAAACGAAAAAAAAACTTAAAGGTACGTTGAAAAAAGGTATATGCCACTTGTTCCTTCCATTAAAAAGATTTCAAAAGTTAATAAAAAGTATTTTTTAATGACAATGCTTATATTATAAAAAAAATGTTACACTAAAGCTTAAACTTAAAAACTATATGAGATATCAATTTATTTACCAAAATTCAAATCCAATCATCAAATTAACTTATAAAAGTAAAATTTCAAATACGATTAATTAAAAAAACATTTTTAGTTTAAATTATAAAACAAATCTATTTATATAATTATGTGATTTCTAGTAAACCTAATGGGCTCTAAAACATTTTTTGCTTTCAAGGTGCTAAATACAAAATTTATCCTTTCTTGATCTTCCCATTCTCTCTCTTTCTTCTGCATTATACCCCAATCCCAACAACACTACATAACCACCACCACCACCACATAACCACTGTCACCGCCAAACACCTGCTTTCAAGCGAAGATGCGGTTCTAGGCAGTAGATCGGTGCGTGCATATGTATTAGTGATCCAGATCCGTGTCTCCTTATCTGCTCTCGAACTAACAAATAATCCATAAAATGCAAAAGACAACCTCCACGGTGGTTCACCGCTACGGCAGATGAACCCGATGACGAAACCATCGTTCGCAGGAGGCAGAGGCGGCGCCTCTGGTGGGCCCTTGTTTACAATCGTCCGGGGACCCAAAATATTAGCTAAACGATGGATGATAACTGCATCTGGGTTTACATCGTCGACTGTGTAGTAGACTATTTCCAGCGTTTTAAGGTCACCGCGGTCTCGATCTAGCATTGCATGTGGTTTTCTCGACCCGTTTTGTGTCGGATAGGGTTTAACAGTAAGCTTCCGACCACTTTTCCAATTTTCCAGCTACAGTTTTTATTTTTTCCGGCTACTAACGACATTTCTGTCGTATTAGGTATTATCTTAGAAACGACGAAGTGGGTATGACACTTGGTGTGGACTGTGATGCCATGCGGTGCGTGAAGACGATTGCAAAATTGTCCGGCAAAACAACACCTTGTGAAGTGTTGATGCATATATCTGTTGCCTACGTCATCGTATAACGTCGAGTCAATATTAGGAGCGAAATGTCGAAGTTTATATATATATAGGGTCAAGTTCGCTTGAAAAGGAAGTGTTGTCGTCAAGTTCGGCCGAACTTGACTAAGCAAGTTCGCCCGAACTTGCATCTCCTCCAGCGAACTTGTTCTCCTATAAATAGGAGACTTGTCATTTCATTTGTAAGATTCAGAGATTTTGTCACGACAGAGGCGAAGCTCTGTCCAAGTGTTTCCAGGATCTGTAACGTCTACACATTAATGAAACAGTTATTATCAGTAAAGAACTTGTATCCAATGTCACCTATGCAGACGGATTCCGCAAGTTTACCTTATGATTGCTAAATTAGTGCCCGAACGATCCGTACAAAGGACCCTCAATTGGTATCAGAGCAGGATTGACCTAATTTGAAGACATTGACTGAAATCATCTCATCTTCTACTCATTTCTTTCATTTTTAACTTTTCATGGACAATTCATGGACAAAATGGACTGATTTTCAAGTATAATACGTAAAATCCATAATAGTAAAACCCTTGAGAAGATCAGAGCTTAAAACAAACGAATTCATGCCGAAAAATTGAAAAAACCATGTTTGTAATCTCATGTTTCGCTCGAACTTTTAAGCAAGTTCGCTCGAACATGACTGAAAAAACTCACTTTTTGAGTGATTTTTCATCAAGTTCGCCCGAGCTTGACTGTTTTTCATTGAATTTTACTAAGTTCGCTCGAACTTGTTAGTTTTTTTTATCAAATTTCAATCAAGTTCGCCCGAACTTGATTAAATCTTGTTGAAATTTACTACAAATTCGCTCGAACTTGTCAAGTAATATATAAGTTCGCCCGAACTTGTCCATTACAAGTTCGCCCGCACTTGTCAATTACAAGTTTGCCCGAATTTGTCTAAGGTTTCTAAAAAAACGTCTCAGACATCATATATCGTTAGATTCGTATCGACGAGACGAGTTTAAAGCTCTAATATGGGAAAAACAGTTTTCTGAAAAATTTTAAACGTTTTCAGCGAACCGATACGATCCAAATGTCATATTTTTCGTCGGGTTTGAAAAATATTGATTTTGAAAAAATGAATGATTCGAAAGAATTGGATTCTGATTGGAGTATTAATAACGTACAGTCATTTGGATTGAAAGGTTTAAAATGTTTAAACGTAAAAAGGATGAATCTGTGCTTGATCTAATAAAACATTTTTCTGTCATGAAGGGAATTTATCACGTTATATTCCTCTTGAAGATAAGTTTTCAAAATTAGAAAAATGCGTTACCGTCAGAATAGGATGATTTTGTGAAAGAATCAAAGAAAAAATTTAGATTTACGGACAATTATCTTTATGGAGTTATAAATGATATTGTGGATAAAGCTGAAATTGAAAATGCTCGTCAAAGTTTTCTGATATTTGTCAATCTTTTACAGATATATCCTAGATCAGGTGAAGAACTGTGAAGTACAAATTTCAAAAACGTCAACAAATGAGGCTTCGTGTTCTGAACCAGTGTGCTCAAAATATGATAAATCTAGATTAGACAATGCCAAACTCTTGAACAACCTGGAGAGTTTGACATTAGAAAATAAAAAATTAAAAGAAAATGAAAAGAATTTTGAAAACAAAATAAAAATTTTAGAAAATGAAAATTTACAAATGGTAGTAGATTTTCAAACTAAATAAAAATGTTTAAAAATGAAAAAAATTGTTTTTGAAAAATTAAATATAGAAAATCAAAAAGCAATAAATTCCCATATTGAGAAAATTGCTCAACTTGAAAAAGAAGTTGAGACTGTTAAAAATAAAGTTGTTAATTCAGAAAAGTTATTGAAAGGTTTTGTGACTTCCTCATTAAAGTTAGAACATATATGTCCAAAACCGATCAACGTTAATAAAAAGAAAATTCCAATAAGTGACAATGTCACAAATTATGACAATGTCATAATTGAGAATTGTGATGTTAATACCGATGATGAAAGTATTAAAAAAGAGAAAAATGAAATATTTTTAAAACTAAAAGAAAAATTTCAGGAAACTGTTCTACAATCTACTGAGAAAGGTGAATGCTCAATGCAAAAACCTTCTAAGCAGAATGGAGAACGAAAACAAAAAGAAAAACAAAGTTTTAAAAATTCTGAAAATTTTCAACAGAAAAATAAAAGCTCAGCGGTACGATCATCCAATCAAAATAGAAATTCACAAAAAATTGTAAATCAAAACTCACAAAATTTTGTGAATAAGTGGTGCAGGTCGGACCACAGTGCTTCAACGTCAAATCAAAGTTACAGAAGAAGCAGGAAAGATGGCTACCACACTATAAATCAATGTTATGATTTGAGTGTATGGTTTGCTAAAAAGGATCAGTATGAGAACAGGAAGTGTCATAAATGTGGAGTAACTGGACACATTGCTAGAAAATATTTTCAAATTAATACTAAACCTGTTCATATTGATAAGAAAAATTTTGAAGATGTGAAAATACCAACTCAGGTTTTGAAACAATGTACAGAAACTACAAACAAGGTGAAACCAGTTATTACTAAGTTTTCAAATTTTGAAACTGGTGAATCCTCGAATAGTAATGAACAAAAAGTTTCTACATTGTATTTCAATAAAGCTTTAACGAAAAATCAATCATGGTTGGTAAAAGAAAAAGAAGTTACACAATTAGTGAAAATTGAAAGGTTATGGACTTTCTGAAACTTGAGAAAGTCTAAAATAAACCTGATTTGTAAAGAAATTCAAAATTAAGGTTGAAGAAACAACGCCTAAGACTGCAAAGGCTTGGGTGTCACTTTTCAACTAATTGTTTGAATTTTTATGTAGGAACTTCTGAGATGAAAGTAAATTACTGAAAATGGAGTTCCGTGGCACACAATGAAGACGGCCGGGTTATCAAGTTCTATATAAAGGCCATATTACATATTCATATAACGTTTACTTTACAATTTTTGAATAATTTTGGAGAAAACTTTTCGAAAACATGTTTTAATAACGTTTACTTAAAATTAAAATTTTTGAAGAAAATTTGAAAAATTTCACAGAACTCTCACTGTTGAACAGACAAAACCCAGGGATTTAAATGTTGTTATAAACACAAAAGTGCAAGGTACTTGTCATCATGAGGGGAGAGTGCTTTAAAGAAAATTTGTGAAGCAGTAATGGATGGCGATTTGAAGTGATTCTCATCGGTTGGTCAATGTTTTTCTATAAATAAAAAAAAATTCAAATATATCTTTTTGAATTTTAGAGGGAGAAAAAATTTTCAGAAAATCCAAAAACATATTAAAAGCAAAAAGTACAAAAACATTGAAAAAGGCAAAAAGAGTTTTGTGGATAAAGGAAAATAATAGTACATCAGTGGACTATCACAGTACGCTAAAGAATTGTAAAGTTTAAAAAGTGATAAACAAGTCTTACTATGGATGTGTCAATAGGCTTTACACGTTCAGTAAACTGTTTCCAGGATATAAACTAAATTTTACAACTGCTTAACTTGTGGATTAACATCTCTCGGATATATGGACTTAGCACTCCGAAATTTCGTTTGAAAGATGCCTGATTCTCAGATACGAGGTATTTATAGATGATTGATATCTGGGGTATTATACAAGTTCTTCTGATTTTACGTAAGCAATGGCCTAGAACTTCTATAATGCTTTTGCAAAAATCCCCTAAAAACTGCATTCAATTGAAAATGTCGAAAGATACTACAATTGCAGTACAAAAAGATTCTATTTTGGAACACTACCTTATAAGTCGAGCCTTTATCTCTCTGTCGGTACGGTGGTAATAACCTGAGCTCTCAAGGTCTTGCATAACCCAGTTACAGATATCAATTACGTTATATTCACCTGTAAGATGAAATCTAGGGAATTTTGATACGGGAGTATATTCTAAGATGGGAACCATAGTTAAGTCAAGTTTTATAATTCATACCTAACATATCTTGGAACAATTGAGAAAAGTATTGAAGTTTAAGTGGACAAACTTTCGACAATCTAGGTAAACGAGTTTAAAACTTAGTTTCATAAAGAGGTCAATGGTACTTGTAATTTGTCTCAAAAACTGATATGATCCTTTAACACAAACTCAACAAAAATATGTTTGTAAATATATTTGTACATCTTAGTGTTTGATATTCATAAAACAAAAAAATTATATTATCTTTTAGGTTCGACCGCTGATGATGAAAAGCTGATTTTCAAAGTCTAGAGTTGCTGAACAAAATTAAAAACTTTTGAAAATTGATCTGAAAAGTTTAAAAGTTTATTAAGTTGAAACTTACATTTGAATAAGTATGTCAGTTTAGTATCAAAACGTTTAATCAAGATCATTAAATTGAACTGATACATGAATCAGATATTCAAGGTCATTAATTTGGACTTGATTAACTGAGAGGGTTTAAAAATTGATAAAAGATTAAAATTTAAAATGTTTGTGTTATGAAAAGTTCAAAGTTTGAATATGAAATGATGGTTAGAATGTTTGAAGAACTTTGAAACAGGAAGTTGATTTTAATGGGGAGTAGGATAAAACGTTGATTGAAGATACTAGAAAGCTCAAAGCAAGGGGGAGCATGGTGATTAAAATTTTATCAAGACAAGCTCAAGAAGAAAAGAGAAAAGGATTGTAGATGCTATGAAGATCAAGGAAGTTAAAGTTATTCAAGAAATAAAGATCAAGAGAGCAGTAAAGACTCAAGAACTTAATTGAAGAATGATGACTACGACAACATCCAAGGGGAGTCGTTGAGAGTCTGTTGATGCATATGTTTGTTGCCTACGTCATCGTATAACGTCGAGTCAGTATTTAGGAGCGAAATGTCGAAGTTTATGTATGTATAGGGTCAAGTTCGCTTGAAAAGGAAGTGTTGTAGTCAAGTTCGGCCGAACTTGACTAAGCAAGTTCGCCCGAACTGGCATCTCCTCCAGCGAACATGTTCTCCTATAAATAGGAGACTTATCATTTCATTTGTAAGATTCAGAGATTTTGTCACGACAGAGGCGAAGCTCTGTCCAAGTGTTTCTAGGATCTGTAACGTCTACACATTAATGAAACAGTAATTAATCATAAAGAACTTGTATCCAATGTCGCCTATGCGAACGGATTCCGCACGTTTACCTTAGATTTGCCAAATTAGTGCCCGAACGATCCGTACAACGGACCCTCATGAAGACAATGTTTGTTTGAATATATCATATGTACACAGGAAAAAAAAGATGAAAAGAAGGGTGATATTGTAATTTTAGGTAAAGGGTAAAATTGTAATTTGACGGTGGCACTATTGCCACCGTCCATTTGTTTTAAAAGTATATAAATAAATTTGATATAAAAAAAGTAGAAAATTGGAATTCACCACCCAATTCAAACATCTAAATATTTCAAATAAAAAAATATTTTTGTAAATAATTGTTTATTGAATATAAAGAAAAAATTGGAGTATAAAACGGGATTTCAACACCAATTTCAAATATCTGAATATTTCAAATAAAAAAGAGTGAATTGTAAATTTTGTCATTTATCTTTATACCCAATTTCAAGTGGTGTCCTTTATTTTTAAATTTAATGAGTTTTGTAGTTAATGTTTTAAATCATGCATGTTATGTCCTTTAACCCTAACCTAGTTAATTTTTTCTGTTAACTCAGATCACATAAGAGCATTTTAGTCTTTTACCTTTTTATTTAAAAATAATTTAAAAAGTCAAACAAATACAAACAAAGATTAATATAGTATATACGTATATTCGTATGTATATATAACAAATCCCTTTGTCTCTCTACCGCCGCCACCATCACCACCAAGAACCACCAACCGCCACCACCATCCACGCTACCTGCTACCATCTTGAAAAATCATAGAATCCACTATTGTTGCTAGCATTTCCTACCTAGAACAATGGGTTTGTAAAGAACATATCTGCAGCAGGAAAGCAACAAACTAGTTAAAAAACATCATGAAAGTACCAGCAAATTCAAACTAATTTCAACAGAGTACGGACCTTCAAGGCCCTAATTGTCCATGCTATGACTTTTTGAAAAACGCAAAACAAAGATCATTTCAATTACAAAGCAATGAACTTCTTATACGCATAATTGAATTAGGCTAAATCTAAAAGAAATCAACAGAGTTTCTAGTCATTCTGAACATCTCCGACCTGCGATTTCAGATCTGAGAGAGAGAGACGGGACCAGATGAAAGTGGTGGTTACCATTTTCAGATCTGCGAACTGGTGTTGGTGGCCGGATTTGGTTGTTATGGTGGTGGAAGGAGGTTGCGATGGTGGAAGAAGGTGATGGAATTGGTAGAGAGAGAGTGTATGTATGCGGGAAAAGAGGGTTTTTTTAGAGTGAGAAAATATGCACTGAATATGTAATTTTTTCGTTTAAGGTTTTTTTAATAACAGGGGTAAAAAGACACATATGTCCTTATGTGCAAGTTACATGATCAGATTTAACAGAAAAATTTAACTAGGTTAGGGTTAATGGACATAACATGCATGATTTTAAAACATTAAATACAAACTCATCAATTTTAAAGATAAAAGACAAATTTGAAATTGGGTATTAAGATAAAGACAAAATTACAATTCACTCAATAAAAAAGTTGGAATCCAAGTCAAACTACCGACCTTTGGTTTACCAATTGAGCTTGATTCTTAGAATTAATATTTTCCCATTTTCCATAGGTATTTCTTTAATTGGCCATGGCCAAATCCAATCAGCTTAACGCAACCTGTGATCAATCTTCTTTTATAGGGTGTAGTATAGGTTAGTATTGTTAATATAAGAGTTGGCGGACTGCATAGAAAGAATCAATGTTAGTGTTACATGACACCAATGTATTTCACGTGTTACGTAGAACGTGTGCTACAATTTTTTTAAGCGACACCAATATTATGATTGACAACATTGACATGAAAAAACTATATATATTTTGTTACTAAAAAATTATAACTAAATTTTTATAGCATAATAGTTTAGTGCAACTATGTGGAGGTGGTGGTAGGATGAAGGTTACAGAATGAGAAAGAGAGGGAAGATGAGAGTGGGCCATCTTTATATTTCTTTTATTATTCATTGGCAATCTAATCATTTCGCACACACTTAACTAAGAAAATTAATATGGGTTAGTGATAATGCCTCACCTTGGTGTAAAAATTCCAACTATTAGGACCAACTCTATAATAGGGACGTTCACAAACCCCGTGGCTTGAGGCTCGCTCAAAGTTCGCTCGAAAAAAGCTCGGTTTGTAAACGAGCCGAGACCGAGCCAAGGTAAGTTCAATTCGTAGCTCACTTGTTAGTTGGCTCATTGGCTCACTCGTTTGACTCGTTTAAATTAAACCCCAAATTATATATGTGTGTGTGCGTGTATATTTAAATATATTTAAGAAAATGTTGTTCAGTTAGTAACATGTAATCTTTTCTTGTTCGTTTTATTTATACTTTGCCTAAAATTACTATTCTATTAACCTAAATAATATTGTATTTATTGTTTTTTGGTTTTATGTATATCATTATGTGTAAAAAATACAAATATATAAATGTTTTCTAGACAAACGAGTCCGCTCGACGAGCCACTAGCTGGCTCGGGCTTTTGACGGGCCGTGCCCAACTTTCCAACTCGTTACTAAAACTAGCCTGCTCGGCTCGATTCGATTTTTAAACGAGCTGAACCTGGGCCCACCCTGGTTCGGTTCGGATCGACTCGTTCACAGCCCCTACTTTATAATTATTGAAGCATAGGGCTACAAAGCACATGGAACAACTAGACATTTAACTCTAATTATATATATATATATAGTTTAATTATTTTTATCGTAACTTAAAAAATAATAACTATTATAAAAATATATATTTAATACATATCAAACAAAAATATATAAATATTATGCTCGCTTAGGCTTGTGAGCCGATTTGAGTTCGATAAATGAAGCTCAGACTCGTTTCAGGTCAGCCCGACCCATACACAAAATTACCTGTTTTGACCCTTTACCCAACTCACCCACTATTAACAACGATGTTTTCTTAACGATGTGTGCTTTTAACAAAGTGTAGAAAATCTCTATTATCCTCAAACAAAAGTCCAAGATGTGTTATGGGACAATCTCCATTACTTATGTGTGCCCAAGAGAACAAATATACTTACATTTGATGTGTAGAAAAGGTACTGCAAGATTACATGTAGACTTTTGACCCATTACCAGCCTGACCTGCTCATATTACAAGCTAACTAGTTTTAGTCATTAATTGCAGTGCATGCAAATGATGTGTGGCTGTGCTGAAAACTCAAATGGAGATGAATGCAAGCACCACCTTGCTAGAGTGCTCGATTATTTATGGCTTGCAGAAGATGGGATGAAAATGTAGGGTCTTGGGAGTCAAATAAGGGACTACGCACTTGCAACTCAAGCAATAATAGCTAGTAACATGGTTGTTAATTATCTTGATTCGTTAAGGACAGCCCGTACGTATATCAAAGAATCTCAAATCAAACAAAATCCTTCTCGCGAGATATATAGATGTATTTTATGCAATGTGTTGTTTTGGAAGATAGATAATGTTAAAATATTTGTAACACATTTGACAAATGATTGTGTAATGGATTGTTTTGGATTATATATAGTGGTATTTTATTATGAAACGAATTTACTAATTTTGTTATTATATATCTATCTAGGGTAAATTAGTAATTATGCAAAAATAATAATAATACATTAAACAATTAAAATCATGACACACGTAAAATGAATGTCATAATTACGTGTCAAAAATGAGTGTTATAAAATGTGTGTCATAAACGCCTGCCATTAATGTGTGTCATAAAGCATGACATGCAAATACATGTCATGTTAATTTTATGACTTATCTATCAACGACAAGCTTTTACGTGTCATAACTACCCTTTCATGACATGACATGCCATGCGTGTCAAGAAAGATCTTTTTCTAGTAGTGTAAATAAAATTTACACATGTGTAATTTTATTGTATTTACACATGTGTAAATACTTATCAATAGTGATTTTGAAAGAAAAGATAAATGATTTAAAGAGTAAATTCATTTTTTAATGTTGTATTTTAATTATAATGAGGTTTTCACAATAACCCTCCCATATATATATATATATATATATATACACACACACACATATATATATATATAGGTGAGGGTTATATATATATATATATACACACATATATAGGTGAGGGTTATCTTGAGAACGCTAAATAATGCGAGAACCGTGAGAACGAATAAAAAACCAATCAAAACACATTTTTTAATACAAACCACATTGTAATTAAGACACAGCATCAAAAAAAATTACATCATCAAATAATTCATTTATCCTTTCAAAATCACTCTTTTTAATTTTTTTACACATGTGTAAATATAACAAATTTACACATGTGTAAATGACAAACTTACACATGTATAAATTTTCTTTATTTACGAATTCACATAAATTTAAACGTGTATATTAAATTTCTAACATTGTATTCGAATAATAATGATAAGTGTAAAAAGAAATTTTGATTTTGAATTGTTTTTGACCAAGTTCTTGTGGTTTTTTCATTCTTTCTCACTTCTCGCGAAATTTAGCGTTCTCATTTAAACCCTCCCCTATATATATACTACACACACATATATATAGGTTAGGATCGTAAGAAGCACTAGGCTAGTTGAGAAACTTGAGAAGTAATCTGGACCAAACATTTCCCCTAAACTTCTCGTAATATATACGTATGCATAGTTTAAAATTGATTATATACATATGTGTATAATTCAAGCTTTGATAATATACATATATGTATATAGTCAATTTTAAACTATACATATGTTTATTATTACCAAAGGCTTAGGGAAATGTGTGGTCCAGAATGTTTCTCAAGTTGCTCAAATAGGGTAGATTTCTCTTAGGATCCCTACTATATATATAATATATATATATATATATATATATATATGCATGTGTGTTGCGTTGGGTGTCACGACTGATATCATATTCAATTATGATGTCTATTACAATGTTGACGTTAAAGCATAAAGTTTATTACTTACAAAATCCAACTCACACTAAAACCGTACAAATATCGTCTTAGTAGTTTTGTTAGATGTCAACCCGTCTTAAAATATTGATTCGCCCGCTAGGTGAGGGTTTAGTGTGCCAAATGTTTCACTCATCTTATTTGTTTAGGTGTCATCCTTTTTGTCTTGAGAAATGGGAAATGTATGTTGTTAGTGGGAGCACTTTTAGTATTACTCGTACCCATTGTTGAGGATATTGCGGGATTGGTACTTTTGGTACAGGTATGGTTGGTACGGTACGGTACGATACCGAACTCATATATATATTTGACGATATCAGACTATTATTTTGGATGAGTAAATATGATATTACTAGAAATATACAAGGATTTATTACTAATGTAGTGGAGCAGACCAGCATAGATTTCATTAGGTAAGGCAGAAGCAACAATGCTAAACGCCTTAGCATATAACTCTATTTTCTGGAAGTCCTGCTCAGAGTAATTTTCAGGACTTTTTGGCACTTGTTTATCGTGGTCCTTTGTGCTTGGAACCATAGGAACATGTGGTCCAAATACAACGGACCTCCAGCAACCGGTGTTTTGTTGAGCAAGAATATGACTCATCCGACATTGTCATATGCAATATTCGTCTCTAACAAGCATCGGTGGTTTGAACATGGATCCAGTGTTGTTGGAATCCTGTGTGTTTTGAGACATTTCTAGTTTTTACAAAACAATTTTGTTTAAGAACTTTAAAATTTAAATAAACTTTGTTTTTCAACAAGACGATGCAAACAAATTAGCAGGGAGAGCTGATCTTTCAAATCAAGTTGATAGTTAAAATAAATTTTGATTGACCAAGCTCTGATACCAATTGTTAGGATCTGAGTTTGAATTGATTGTAAATGTTTTAAAGATGGTAAATGGAAGAAAGTAAAACAGAGTGGATTTGCAGCGGAAATAGAAAACTTTGTATTACAATCAATGAAGATTGTTTTCATCATCATGTTTTCAAACTTATGAGTTTTGCATGTGAATCACAAACTCCCCCTCAGCCGTTTATAACTCAAGTTTGATCGTACAGAAATGCAGAGAAGACGATTGGTAAATGATATTTTGATAGATAAATGAAACAGTACAACGATGACAACTATTTATAGTACAATGCTAACCTCTGAGCATCGTTGCTGAGGTCAGAGGTGAAAGCGACTGCTAACAGTACTGACTAACCCTAAACACTGCTTAGCCTATCATCTGCTTATTACAAACACTGTTACATTGAAAACACCGATAACTACTAAACACTGATAAACCTAAGCTCTGTTGGTCTTCATCAGACCTTAGCTTTATTCTTCATCAGAGTTTGTATTTTCAGACCTTAGCATCAACAGTGCTTGTGTAGCAGACCTTTAGCTTCAACAATGGGTTCGATCATAGAATAGAAACTCTATTATTCTGGATGAATCATCTGATGTAGTTTTGGCTTTGTATCATCTGTTCCATTGCAAGGGTTCAATCCCAACAGCATCATAGATAGGATAAGCGAATAGGGATATCCTGTGACTATCATGGGATACTTCCGGTATATGCTGCACTACCCCAGGCACACCTTATATCATATCCTTTAATTTCTGGAGTTCTCTGGATAATTCCGATGTTACACCTGTATCCTACGAAGATTCAAAGTTATTAAGTGCAAGAATATTAGTGTTAATGGACAAGTTACTGGCTTGGCGAATTTGGCCCTATCCTGGAGCATATTCTGGATCTCTCACAGACGATATCCTGGCTGTTGAGAGTTTCTACGGAACATTGCTCTGGGAACGACTCGGTATGATATTGCCCTGATTATCCTCAGTATATACTGCTGAAATGAAGTTCAACATCCTGGGTGCAAAGGGGTAACAGGTCCCGCAGCAGGCCTTTTGGAGTTGGACTTCAAGAGTTGTATTTCCTTCATCATGAGCTGGTTGGTTTCCTGTTGCTTTCTCATTTTATCCTCTATGCTGCCAAACAAAGACAAAATCTCATCATTAGAAGCAAAAATAGGAGTTCTCCCTAAAACCCCGGATCTGGAAGCATTTTGAGAAACAGTAGTGTATCGAGGTGTTTGGCTTTCATTTCTCCTTTGGAAAGTCTAAACTCGTGGAGGTGGAGGAGGTAATGAACCAGTTGCAGTAGAGGTTGATGTAGGCATCGAAGAAGAGCTTAAACCTGACTAAGAAGCCTTTGAAAATATTTTTGCAAAAATCTTTGAGAACAAAAAACTGATTAGTGATTTTAGCAAAATTTTGATTAAAAATAGCACAACTTGCCTCACGTGGGCGCCAAATTGTTTCGGTCAAAATTACCGAAACAATTAAGTGATCAAGCTTAGTTTGTGAGGCATTGTGCTATGGTGATTTGCAAGATTTTGTTAATTTGATTAATTATGAAAACAGTTTCAGAATATAGTTTCAGGATAATGAACTCTATCAAAATAGCAAGTAAAAGCGATAAAGATAAAAGTTGATACAGGATGTACGAGGAAAGCCCTTGACCACTCTAGATCGCCAGCACAAAACCTCGGGAGCTGACAATCGTCAACTCCTTGTTCTTCTTATTGCTTGGAATAACATGATACAACTTCGGGATATGCTCGGATCAGCTCTAAGTGTTTACAATGATTGTGAAATGTAAGTGTTGTGAGTGTTTGTGCTCGTGGATGCAATCAGTGAGTGAAAGTGTGTGGAATTAGATGTGTCTTACTGCTGATCCAGCACCCCTTTATATAGTAACTAAAAGTAACTAACTATCTTATTAATCCGGGATGCTTGCGAATATACCCCCATGACCGTTGTGGACTTCTTCTCCAGCTCTCAACGTTCGTCTTCCAACCATATTGAGCGAGTCTCTAGGAAGACCAAGTCCATGTATCCGTTGGTACCTTGCAATCAAAGAAAAACGTTAGTAGCGAGTAGGATACCCCCGCAGGATATTACCAATATCCTGGTTTAGTATCCTGGTCGCAACATTAAGCGTATGATATCAGGATATCTCTTCGGGATATAGATTCGAAATTCACCCATAACATTTGTTATGTGTTTTCGCAGTCTATTGTATTGTATCGCGTCATTGTGGATCCACCCGTTGACTAGGTCCCCCACAGCCATTGATTGTAGCCTAGTATCACCACCAGCACTAGATTCGCTCTTCGGAGCTTGAGTCTCGTAGAGTCATATATTCCTTGTTTCGTATATTCACTTGTTTGTATATTCTAGTTGGTATACATGGTTTCGTTTTTTGTGTTGTTGATATATTATGATCTTTATATTTACATTTGAAAAGCATGTTAAAACTTTTCTTAAAAATAATATAAAAAGTCCTTTTCATGAAAATAAGGATTACTCATCAACTTTTGTTGACTCGAATTTTTGTTTTCTAAGACAATAAAGGAAATCAGGTATGTTTTATGTTTTGAATATTCTATAAAATATTTGGAAATTTCTTGTTATGTGACAATTTAAAATGGACGCGCTTTAAATATTAAAATTATTATTAGTTGTCATAAGTTATGGGCAATAATCATGTCCCGTACCAATCCGTTGCTGGTCGGGGTGTGACATCCGCAGGATGTTCGTTGGAGCTTGGTAATGAAATCCATAGCAATATTCTCCTACTTTCATATCGGAATTTCGGGTTGCCCAAGTAGACTCAAAGGACGTTGGTGTTCCGCTTTCACTTTGGAACAAAAAGGACACTTTCCACGCAGAGGGCAATGTCTTTTCATGTCGGGCCACCAATAGGTTTGACGGAGATCTTTATACATTTTTTCCGCACCGGGATGAATGGAATATCTTGATTTATGAGCTTCGTTTATCAAAAGATCACGAAGGTTGTCACGGTTTGGAACCCAAATACGGTCGAGACAGTGGAGATACCATTAGATTTAGACTCGAGTTGACTTTCGGCACCATACTACATCTCGTCATACAAATTGTTTTCGTTGAATGATGAGTATTGTGCTTCGCGAATATGAGATTGAATGTCGGTTTGGATTTGAAAGCAACGAGAGCGGTTTGTTACACGAATGCCAAGAGCCTTGACGTGATTCTTTCGACTAAGAGCATAGATCATGACATTTGCTTTACCGGGATGGTAGCGAAACTCACAATCATAGTCGTCAAACAACTTGACCCGTCATCTCTGATGCATGATGAGTTCTTTTTTTTTGTTAAAGATGTGTTGGAGGCTTTTAAGGCCGATGAAGACCATATGCTTGGTACCATAAAGATAGTGTCTTTAAATCATTAAGGCAAAAACAACAGCATCAAGTTCGAGATCATATGTAGTGTTGTTCTCATGAATTTTAAGTTGCCTTTTGTAGATTTCGAAAAAACAAGAAGACTCGGGTTAATCAAATTTACTAGAAAGTGATTTTATGTTTCTATTCCCATTAAACAAGAAGGTTCAGGTTTATCAGATTTACTAGAAAGTCTTTTTATGTTTTTAGATTGTCAAAAATGTAGATTTTAAGATCGATAAAGCAATTTATTTTGGATGATCTAGAACTATAAAGACCAAAAATTTCACGTATGTCCCACTTCCGTGACATCCTAATTCATTTGTATTTTGTTGAAAATTCTTACAAGAAAATCCTTACTCCATCTGATAATATCCAACTTAGTTTTATCCGCTATAAAACCATAGCCATTTTAATTTCTCTTCACAAATTAAGTAAACAACTTCACAAAATACAATTTAATTTCTCTTCAAAAATGGGATTCATGACTAGAGTTCTTATCTTGGTTTCCATGGTAGCATGTCTCACATCAATTGCTCACGCCATTGCTGGCCAAGCCACTTTCTACACTCCGCCCTACGTTCGTAAGTATACTTGCCTTAAAGATTAGCTAAGCCGATTTATCTTCGTACGTGTACATTGTTCTGAGTCGATTGTGATATATATGTATGTAGCATCCGCATGTTTTGCCAACGAAGACCGTGGTGTTATGATTGCCGCAGCAAACATCGGCTTATTTGCCAACAGAACAGCCTGCGGGACTAGGTATCGTGTGATTTGTACCGGAACCACCTCAACTGTTTTGCAACCTTGCACAGGCAATAGCGTTGATGTTACCATTGTTGATGTTTGTGTCTCATGTGCACAAAATCAACTTGATCTTTCTCGAGAGGCATTTGCGGTGATTGCTAATCCTGATGCGGGGAGAATTACCATTGAATATGTCCGGTAACTATACATAAAACCCCCCAAATGTCGTATGTTGAATTTACGAACTTTCTTATAGGACTTTGACTAACTTTGATTTCGTTGTAAATTACAGGATCTAATTAAACAGAATATGCATTCAAGATGCCAAAGATCAACACCATGTGTTGAGTTTCTTTTAAATAAATGAGACAAAAGGGTAATATAACCCTAGTTTATGTGTCCCACGACATTGTGTCCACTCATTTAATAAAATTGTTGGTTTTGGCTCTTATTTAAAAACACAAACTCTAGTAATGCATTTCTACAATTATTCATAAATTTCTGATCGTGCCATACATTTTACATTCATATTTATAACTAAACTCTTTATTTTATTTAAGGGTTTAATTTTTAATTTAACCAAGTACATATAAGAACTTATATTTAAATATATTACTAGATTATAATTAAAACTTAGAAAATGAAATGATAGAATATACAAAAAAAAAGGATTATAATTATAACTTAGAAAATGAAATAATATAAATATACACAATTTAGTAATATTATTTATATTTTAATCAATAAGTTAACCTGCAAATAACCAAAGTGGGTCCGCTAAATAATATTTTTAATTCTAGATGGGTCCGCATTAATGGTTGTCCTTGCGTGTCAAAACCCGTCGCTGAAACAAAGGGAAGTTACCAAATTGGATTTTACCATGTCAATCCTCGAATCTAAAATATTGTTTGATCAATACATATTTTATGTATAACTAACGGGGTTGACGTTACCTATGCGTTGTTGCAGATGTTGATCATGAAAGTCATCAGTATCAATATATATCAATATGTAAGATGCAAAACAAATAAAAAAGTTTTGGAATGATTATTATAATATGTACTATTTTATTATTAACTAAATAATCAATAATGTGTTTCGTTCACCAGTTTTATCTTTTTTTTTGAACTTTTTTGAACGGCTTATGCCAACTTTGTCTTCTAATTATATTATTATCATTAATTTGTATTTAAGACAATTAAAAATTTAGTTCGAGGAAATTCCATCCTGCGCGTAGCGGCGGGATGTTGGTTATGAATATGTTTAGTATTACTATATCAGATGCGAAAATTTCAAAGAGTATAGAACACATTTTTTTTCGATTCGCTTTATTCCTAGCCTACAACACTACACTAAACATTTACTTTCAAAGATAGAAAGTGTTTTGAGGAATAACCCAGCTTTGATGCCATAAATTTGAGGTTAACATGCTTTGACCCGCATCTAAAAATGTTACATTACTAAGTAGAATGGTAACTGGAAATGATGTTGTTGAAAATTCTAGACGACGTTTATCGCGAGTGTAAACGCGCCGGTGAAAATGGCTTAGATGGTCGTTGTGTTTATATATTGGTTAGATTAAGGGTGTGATGTAAATGTGGTAAAGAGAAATGTTGGATACCGGTGTTTAAAAAAAAGGTAAAAAATATATGATAAGAAACGTAGTTTTAAATGTTGGACGCGAGTGATTAAAAATAAACGATAGGAAATATATGGTAAGAAATGTAGTTTTATGTATATACTTGTACCGGTAAAGGTAATGTATCAAACGCGTAAATTAAAACATTGACTATGATGGAGCAGATCGAAAGTCACTTTTATCTATAATGTCTTAATCTTTTAAACCCTTGATTGAAATATGTTTTGGCTGGCCCGTTACTCATCCGTTTATTTTGGCATAATGAAAAAATCAATTTCGATACCTTAATCTTATTAATCTGTAAACGTGCTCCTACAATGCAATTAGAGTGTATGTCAATATTAAAACAAATGTTTATGCATTACATTATTTATGTTAACAGTAGGAGATTTAGAAAACATTTGATGTGCAATTTTCGGTATATAAAATGATCTGTATAATTCAGAGGTGTTTGTGACTTGATTTTTCGATAAAAATCACAAATCGTTGTTAGTTAACTGCGGTATAAATTTCGTAAAAGAAATCTATAACATATATATGTGTCTATTTGTATATAAAACAAAAGATAGTAAAAATGCAAAACAACTCACGCATACCCTTTCTTAAAGGACTTCAAAAAAAGAAAAATTATACCTTTCCTGCACCACGCATACCCTATCTTAAATGACTTAAAAAAATTATACCCTTTCCTACACCGATATACCTTTAATTGAATAAGTGACGCATACTTTTACTTAATTAAAGAGTAAATTGCACAAATCATCCTTTATGTTTTCTCAAACTTGCAAGTTTCAGCCTTAATGTTTAAAAGTTGCTAAAAACAACCTTTTAGTTTTTTTTTGTTGCGGGTTCAATCCTTTACAGCTAACCACGTTATTTTCTTCAGTTAAGTTCCCTCACATGCATAACATGTGAGGGTATATTCGTCATTTTGGTTGATCTTCCGCCCACTTCAATTATAAAAAAAGAATATTTAAGTTTTAACCTAGTTTAAACAAAGTTTGGTAAAACGTACACGACTACAGAGGAGCACGATTACCGTCTGATAGTGTTTAAGTCTAACTTGCGGCATCCTAAGCGTCACCAGTTGCTGGATCCGACTACTGAACACGGTATTACGAAGTTCTCTGATTTGACGGCATCAAAGTTTCGTGAGAGGTATCTAGGGTTGAAGAGTCGTTTGTCGTTTCCGTCTGATGCGATTAAGACGCCGATTCTTCCAACTGATGATAATCCTGAAGAGTTTGATTGGCATGATCAAAATCTGTGTTAATCTTTACAGCTTAGTGGGCTAGCTTAACAAGATTCCTATCTTAATTCCGGGTTCGCCGGAATCCGGCGAAGTCGCTAGAGAAGAAGACCGGAAAAGAGGGTGTTTGGTTTTTAAAAGTTTGGTTTTATTGCACATTAGTCCCTGCGGTTAGAATTTTTTTGAAATAGGTTAAACCTTAAATATTCTTTTTTCTTATAATTGACGTGGGTGGAAGATCAACCAAAATGACGAATATACTCTCACATGTTATGCATGTGAGGGAACTTAACTGAAGAAAATAACGTGGTTAGCTGTAAAGGATTGAACCCGCAACAAAAATAAACTTAAAGGCTGTTTTTAGCAACTTTTAAACATTAATGCTGGAACCTGCAAGTTTAAGGAAACATAAAGGATGTTTTGTGCAATTTACTCTTAATTAAATTCATAAACTAACATACCATTAATTAATATTAAACAACTCACGTATATTTTAATTAAATAAATTCATAAATGAACATACCATTAATTAATTTCATAAACCAACATACCATTCCTTGTTAGAAAATGGATGGAAATTTGGAAGTAGTTATGTCAATAATACAATACAAGAGTATATATATACATGTGTATGTTAATTGCCAAAGCAGTTATAAGGGGATTTGTATATCTGTATTTATAACACTCCCTTTCAGATATACATAATTATGGACTATTAATATCATACTTCAGGATGATGTTAAGTTGATACTTCAAGACCATATTGTTGGAAATATTAATGAGGAACATACAAGTTGGTATGTTTCCTCCATCCAACATTGGTGGGGGAGTTGAAAGTTGAGTGCCTTATAAGGGATTCCCCTTTATGGGCCTTCAAAGTGTTAGATGGGTTGAGAAGTGGGTCAAACCCACACGCGCGTCGAGCCGAGCCGAGCCACGAGCTTGCGACTGGGCGCGTTTGAGGCGCACTTTGCACTACGTATCGTCGCTAGGAGCTGAGGAGCTTTTATTTTTAGCTGGGTCCGGTTCAGTGCTGTGGATCGAGATCGAATGCGATAAAACTGGGATAGAGGGATAGAGATGAATTCGAAACCAGTGGGGGTTATCTCTAGGAAATTCGAATTCGTAAGGGATATACCAAGGAATTCGAATCTGTTTGTGATAATGGTTATCCCATTCCCCGTTTTTCTCATTCTCAGTTGTAATCTGAACCTATAAATAAAAGCCTCCTGCTACCCATTCCATACTCTAATTTTCGCAGCCCTCCTCTCTGGTGTGCTTGTTTCTTCTACAGCTTCTGCGTTTTCTGGTTTCCATTGCTGTTGGAATACCAGATCAGTTCTGCATTAAATCCTGGGAGTTTACGCTGCAGCTCACAGCAATACGAGCGCGTAAAATCCTTTAAGGACAAGAATCATCCGTGCAGTTCAAGAATCTCGGTTTCTTAAATCGCCAGGTTGGTTTTAGTTTTTGCGTGTTATTTAAATTCGTCCGATAACGGGACAGTCTCCTTCTACCTTTCTTCAATCAGTTTGTTCAAGTTGGAATAAACTGGTTTGGCCAATAACTCGGAAATTAATAATAAAATAGTTAATTTTCTGTTTGATTAAATTGTTTTAACACCTATGATATAAACTGATACTGCTGGACCAATTATGCTGCCACGTTAAAAACCTTGCTAAGAAAACCCAATGGGACAAAACTTAGTCAAGGAAAAGAGTACAACGTGTATAATGCTCCCACTCAATTTAACTAATGTCTTTTAATCTATGAAGCCCCCGATCTCATGTGATAACTACTCGAAACTGCTTCTAGGTAAAGATTTTGTGAAAAGGTCAGCTAGATTTTCACTTGACTTGATCTGACGAACATCGATTTCCCCTTCCTTTTGCAGGTCACGTTGAGAAAAACTTTAGTGAGATATGCTTTGTTATGTCACTCTTGATTTAGCCTTCCCTGATTTGAGCTATGCAAGCAGCATTGTCTTCATAGATAATCGTCGGGGTCTTCTTGATTTGTTCTAATCCGCATACTTCTTGTATATGATTGATCACTGATCTCAACCACACGCATTCTCGTCCAGCATCATACAATGCTATCAATTCAGCATGATTTGATGATGTTGCTGTAAGTGTTTGCTTAGTTGATTTCCAAGAAATTGTTGTGCCACCATATATGAATACATAACCTGTCTGAGATTTTGCTTTGTGATGATCCAATAAATATCCGGCATCAGCATACCCAACAAGCTGGGACTTTTGATCTTTCTGATAGAAAAGACCTTAGTCTTGTGTCCCGCAAATATACCAGGATATATGTTTTACACCATTCCAGTGTCTACGTGTTGGATTCGAACCGTATCTCGCTAGTACGGTGAACCGCAAATGCAATGTCAGGTCTTGTATTATTGGCGAGATACATAAGGGCACCGATCGCGCTTAAGTACGGTACTTCCAGACCAAGTACTTCTTCACCTTCTTCTTGAGGGCGATAAGGATCCTTATGTGGATCTAGCGGTCGGACAACCATAGGTACGCTAAACGGATGTGCTTTATCCATATTGAAACGTACTAACATCTTCTGGATGTAGTTTGATTGATGGACAAATGTGCCATTGCACAGATACTCAAATTGTAGTCCGATGCATAATTTTGTCATACCAAGATCTTTCATTTCAAATTCATTCCCTAACAACTGAGCAGCTTTCTCTATCTCTTTAGGAGATACATAGACTGCTATTATAGTGAAATTTGAGAATGATCTTTTTATGAAGACGCATGGACTGATTATATCAGATTTGTATCCTTCTTTTTCGAGATATTCAATGAGTCGATTGTACCACATACGACCAGATTGTTTGAGACCATATAAAGATCTCTGGAGTGAACACAATCTCGAGGTGTTGATTTTAATGCTTCAGGCAATTTAATCCGTATAAATAAGCGGTGACGACATCCATAAGTCTCATATGAAGTCCTTCAGAGATTGTGAAGCCGATTAGGAATCTAAGGGTTATCGCATCCACTACAGGGGAATAGGTTTCCTCATAATCAACTCTTGGGATTTGGGAAAACCCTTGTGCTACAAGTCGAGCCTTATATCGTATAATCTCATTCTTTTCATTTCTCTTTATTGCAAACACCCATTTATAACCTACTGGTTTGACGTCTATGGGTGTTCGGACTACAAGTCCGAAAACATGTCGTTTTTCGAGCGAATTGGCTTCTTGCCATCTTGACCAATCATTTCTGTGCATGCACTCTTCTAGAGTTTTAGGAATGTAATCATTTTCATTGATTACATCCGTTGCTACAGCATATGCAAATATATCATAAACACGTGTTTTATTCCGTTTCACATTATACTATCTTGTACATAATTACTAGAGATCTCATTTTTGTTCGGTACCAGTGTTTCCTCTGAAATTTCATTTTCCTCTGGAATCATAGTTGTCTCTTCTGGGACATTTACCTCTACCGGGGTTTCATTTATAATCTTTTGTGAGTTTTCACCGACTGCGTTATTTTGCTCGTTTCGTTTCCTTGGGTTCTTGTCTTTGGAATCGATAGGTCTTACACGTTTTTGTTGTATAGTAATCACTTCCAGGATTGCTTCAATTCAAGCAGGTGCAATTGATGCTGGTATATGTAACTCCGTCACTTATTTGTGTCCGTGAATGCATCTGGTAATTCATTTGCGATTCTTTACACATGTATAATCTTTTGGACTTCATATTCACATTGACCACTTCGGGGGTCGAGATTTGAGAGTGATGATGCATTCCACGTTATTTCTTGTATTACCAGTCTTTCTTTATTCTTATCTCCCCCTAAGACTGGGAACAACGTTTCATTGAAATGACAGTCAGCATACCGCGCTGTAAACATGTCTCCCGTTATTGCTTCTAAGTATTTGATATTAGACGAGGAGTTAAACCAATATAGATACCCAGTCTTCTTTGGGGTCCCATTATAGTACGTTGTGGTGGCGGTATTGGTACGTATACCGCACAACCAAAAATTCTAAGGTGGGACAAACTTGGTTCTCGTTCGGAGACCAATTGCAATGGGAAGTATTCGTGATCAGCAGTTGGTCTCAATCTAATCAGTGCAGCGACATGCAAAATAGCATGGCCCCATGCAGAAGATGGTAGTTTACATCTCATTAAGAGAGGTCTAGCGATTATTTGTAATCGTTTAATGAAAGATTCAGCTAAACTATTTTGTGTGTGAACATGAGGTATTGAATGTTCAACATTGATCCCGATTGACATGCAATAGTCATTAAACGCTTGAGATGGAACTCTCCTGCATTATCCATCCGGATGTTTTTAATTTGATTGTTCGGGAAATTAGCTCTCAATTGTATGATTGAGCCAAAAGTCGGGCAAACGCGACATTTCGAGTAGCTGAAAGACTCACATGTGACCACCGTGTGGATGCGTCAATTAAGACCAAGAAATGGCAGAATGGTCCACACGAAGGATGTATAGGCCCACAAATGTCCCCTTGAATTCTCTCTAAAAATGATGGAGTTTCATGTATGAACTTAGTTTGTGAGGGCCGAGTAATAAGTTTGCCTAGAGAGCATGCTGCACATGATAAATCTTATTGTAGCAAAACTTTTAAGTTTTTAAGAGGGTGCCCAGTTGCACTTTTGATTATACGTTTCATCATTATGCTACCAGGGTGACCTAGACGGTCATGCCATACATTAAATGTATCTTTATCTAATAACTTCTGGTTATTCACCATGTATGATTCGACAGGATTGATATTGGTACAATATAATCCAGAGGATAAAGCTTTTAGTTGTTCGACAATGGTTTCTTGGCCATTTTTGTTTTAAGTAATTTGAAGATATTCAATATCATTTTCCGATATTGTTTTTAGGTGGTAACCGTTTTTTCGAATACCTTTAAAGCTAAGTAAACTTCTTCTGGATTTACTAGAATATAATGCATTATCAATAATGAGTTGGGTACCCGAAGATAATGTTATGTGCGCTCTGCCGGAGCCTTCGATAAGGTTACTGACACCAGATATAGTACCAATCGGTGTCTCTGCAGGAGACAACTCGGAGAAAAATTTCATGTGTTTGAGAATTGTGTTGGTACTACCACTATGTACCAGACATTTATCGCCAGTAATAGCTCTGCTGGAGCTAGTATACACGTTTCTTCATGAAATAAAAAATAAATAAAATTAGCGCAAAATATGAAATTAAACCATTTAAATGTTTAAATAAACATTAGATGAGTGTAGGTATATCAAGTAAAAAAAATCGTAGTCTTAAAGTAAAACCATTGTTAGAGTTGTGAGACTCCAGATGTCATGTATATCCCCGTCCACGACCACTACTGGGGCCGCGACTTATACCTCTTCCATACCCGCTTTGATAATCTGTCACATTCGCTTTAGGGAATGGGCTTGCACCAGCGGATCGCGATTGATGGTTCTGTAGTAGGAGCTTGTTGTTTTGCTCCGCGACCAGAAGACACGATATCAAATCAAAATATTTAAGGGATTATGTTCCTTGGATTGCTGCGACAGGAGCATGTTTGATGCATGGAACATTTAGAGAGTTTTCTCAAGCATGTCTTCGTCAATTATTGTTCATCACATAATTTAAGCTCAGAGGTGATTTGGAAAAGGGCAGAGTTGTACTCATTAATACCGGAGCCTTAAATGAACCCAGTTGTATCGAGTTTAGAAAGTAAGACCAACTTCAGGTGGTCAATGATGATGACGAAGGGATACCATAGCTTTAGCTTTTTCTCGAAGGGATGTTTTATTCCCATCAATGATCGTCTTCTCTAGACTCTTTGCGTCTAGATGAGTTTTAACATCAAGAGTCTACGAGTAATAGTTGTTGCTTGAGATTTCAAGTGCTACAAATTCAAGTTTTGGCAAGTTTTACATTTTCTCTATAGATGAGAAAATCAGTGCAATGAAAAACAAGCATGTGTATACAATGGATGTTGTATAAGAACTTTATGTTCTCTTTAGTTAAAACTGCGAGTGCTATACCATAAAGGCTGTTTTTAAGGTGGTTCTATATAATCAAAAAAGGAATTTAAAAAATTTTGTATAGATTTCGTATGGAAGTTGTGTTGTAACCGAATATAATTATAGATGTATTTATGTAAAATGTACCATAACAATAATATTGTAATTGGGAGAGGATCATGAGAAAACTAGATATAAATGAGAAAACTAGAAACTAACTAAAAAAAATAAAAGCATAACAAACATACAAATTTTTTTTCTTTACAATTTTTTTTATAAAAAATCGCTGTATGTTATGTATAAAAATTTTTTTCCAAAAAAAAAAACTTGTACTGCACATGTGCACTACATATGTGTATTATATGTTTATGTTGCAAATGTGCATTATATGTTTTTTTATTATTTTTAAAAAGTTTTTTTTATATAATATACATAGCGAATTTTAATAAAAAAAATTAATATGTTTTTTTGACTTGTTTAATTAATTTTTTAGTTTTCTCATGATCTAGCCCGTACTTTAATATGGTCGAATGAACGAAATACTTGTTATATCCATACCAGGTGTGAATTCAATATTTAAATATATTAAAATATGTAATATGTAGAATTGTGGAGTACAACTGTTGTGAACATCCTTTGAAAGTATTTTATTGAAAACATATCTTTCAAGGATATTCATTTACTTTTAAAAGAAGAAAAAGTAGAATCATTATTTTTCTTTCAGATCTGCCAAGAAGGGGACGATACCACAAATCAAGTCGAGATTAAGTAACCCCCATGAAGATGATGACAGAGAAAAGTTTGAAAAACCCACCGGAATGTAACGGCGGTGATACACAAGCTGGTGGAGGTTGAGTACAATCGCCGGCGGATGAGTACAAATGCCGGCCGGAGAAAAGTTTTCTGGTCAGAAAGTTATGTCTTATATAATGTTGTGAGTTCCCGGATTGTGTGGCGGCAGTGACCCCTTATGTGTTTTTTTTTCAGTTTGGTGTTCATTCCGGAGTTTGCCGTTGTTTGATAGGGAAAAACATCCAATCGAAGATGTGATTGTTGTTTCTGTAAGTGCAGAATGTAAAACCCTATTGGTGATTTCTAAAGATCATTCTAAAAATCCTAATCTGGGCATTCAAAAGTCCGAATCAAAAGCCTATTTCCTATGTTCGTATAAATTAGACCTAAAGAGAAAAAAAAATATGTGAAAAAGGTTTGGCATGCATACTGTGTAAAAGAAAAACTGCCACCGTAGATTCATAGGAAAAAGAACCCTTTCTAATTCCCACTTTGTAAAAATCAAATTTTCGCCATCTATACTATTTAAATACTGTTCTAGTTATGATACGCTAAATAACGCATTTGAGATATTTGATCGATGTGTACCAGGATCATGAGGGACTGAAGATTGTCTCAAGATGGGTTGCAGATGGTTGTATGATTTCTTGCAGATGGCCTGTTAATCCCAGTGCAGAGGCAAAGATGCTGATAAAGTGTTAGAATATGGATGTAAATTTGGAAGTAGTTATGTCAATAATACAATACAAGAGTGTATATATATATACATGTGTATCTTAACTGCCAAAGCAGTTATAAGGGGATTTGTATATCTGCATTTATAACATTCCTTTATTTGTTTTCACGGTGATTTTTTTTGTTTTTTTAAACCGTCTTGAGAAAGTGGCATGATCAACACACATGCTTATTATTTTTTGAAAGGTGTTTGAGGGGTTGTGACTCTTTGTAATGATGTAATATATTTAAAACTAATTTAAAGGTTGTGACTTTTTAAAGAGGTGTGATGTATTTAAAAGTTGTGACTTTTTTGTAAGGGATTTGATATCATATACAAAATTTGTTTGAATAGTTGTGACTTTTTGAAGGGGTGTGATCCAAACCATTGTGTCTCAAGCTACTTTTTGTATGGGTGTAAACTAAAGGGTCTGACTGTTAAACAAATAAGACATAACCTAAGTTACTAATTGTATAAGGGTATAATAAGTTTAACATGTGCGATAACGGAAAGAAAATGTATACAACAATATTATATATGATGTTTCTGGGGAATCAAAAGGAAAAAAAATCATAATATGCCAAAAAGATACCGACACATGTTATATTGATCCAAAACCATATAAGTAAGAAAATATGAATATCGATGTCGATAGTGTTGTCCGATTTGTATAGCTTATGATACAGAAAAAATACTTTACCATTTCTTTTTAATAAGATCTAAATTGGAGGAATATTGAGAGGAAAAACTAAGCAAATTGCTTTTTTATTTATTTTTAATTAAAGACTTCCACGTTTTGTTTTAATCAAGAATCAATGACAAAGTTAAAGAATTTTGAAGTTGATAATACAAACAATGAATATAAATAGACTAGATGAAAAAAAGAGTTAAATGCTTGGTTGGTCCCTGTGGTTTATAGATATTGCAGATTTGGTCCCAATGCTTCAATAATTACAAAGTTGGTCCCAGTGGTTGTAAATTTTGCATTCGTTTGGTCCCTATCACTAACCTCTGTTAGATTTCTCAATTAAATACACGTGAAATGACTATATTACCCCTGAATAATTAAAAAAAATATATATATAAACCCCTCTGTCTCTCTACCTTCACCATCGTTTCAACGACACCATCCCCGTTGCCGCCACCAGCAACCAGAAACCACCGCCATTGCCATCCACTATCACCATCTTCCTTCACCTCGTAACCCATAACCCCACCGCAAACCCATATCTAAACCACCTCCTACATCGTCATCTCCTCCAAATTCGCCACCACCTGCAACCATCTCCACCTTCACCACCACCTGCAATCATCTCCTCCACCTGTCACCGCCAACCAAAACACCATCCATCTCCCACCGCTACAAGATCCAAATACCCGAAAAACTTTAACCCCTACCCACAGTTCACCGTCCCCTTTACTCATCACCTAACAATTGACGCATAAACTCCAAATCGTGACCCAACTTCGATTGACACAGAAATTTCAAATCCAACCCCCTTTATCGATATAGCAAGAAATTAAAGATGTAGAAGATGACGTTGGCCAATATCACCTTAATACTGATTTAGAACTATAGGTTGTATAAAGTTTGAACAGAAAGATTTATGGTGGCCAACGATCTGATTCATCTGATTTTAAGTTTGTTTGCAAACAAAGAAGAAAGCAAAAAGGTAAGACTTTGAAAGTGAAGTGACAGCAGGAAGTTTTTATGGTTTTAAAAGTCAAAGGGGTGGGCCTATTTCTATATTATTTTATTTCTTTTAATTATTCAAGGGTAATATAGTCATTTTACATGTACTTAATTGAGAAATCTAACAGAGGTTAGTGACAGGGACCACACGAGTGCAAAATTTACAACCACTGGGACCAACTTTGTAATTATTGAAGCACGGGACCAAGTCTGCAATATTTGCAAACCAGAGAGACCAACTAAGCATTAAACTCAAAAAAGAATGAATATCGTACCTTTGGGTGTAAAGCCAGCAATGATATGACATGTCACGATAATGTCGAAAGAAGGTTACACAGGCCCTAGCCCCTAGAGGCCAAAGGCCCAAAGCTGAATTAACAAAAATAATTGGAATTTGACATAGTACTTTCGGAAAGATGATTCAACATATACAACACTAAGTCACTAACAATTCAGGATGACATCAAATCAATATATTATCCATCTGATTAAGCAGAAAGTTGGATCATGACTTCAGTCGAATCATAAAGAATTATACTAGAAACCTATCACATACACTAGATAATCACCAAACTATGAGATTCGACATCTCAACACTTCTCACTCACGGGGAAGTTGATCCTGCATTTTTTTAGATCAGCCGCAGCAAGATCTGCCACAATTGGGAGCTCTAGATAATAGGCCTCGGTAGCCCATCCAGAGCAGCATCGGTATTTTGCATCAAGTTATGGCACGTACTCTATAGGTATCTTAGTTTTAAAGGCACGGTGATAACCCAGTTTATTCCTTGACTGAAGCCGCAAAAATTCATGGCGTTGTTCATGGTAGCAACAGCCATCTCTAATTAGCAACACAAATGAACATGACGTACCACTTATTTCATCTTACAATGATTATCCATCTTTTAATTTCTGATAAACTCCTCACTTCTTCCTCTAAACCAACACACTTTCGGACATTTCGTGTAAGTCCTTCATGTATTTTGCCTTATAGTGTTCTCAGGCCTCTCGTAGCTCCTTAATCTTCTTTTGAAATTCCAGCTCGCATATTTTCAATGGGAAATATATTATTCTTTTAGAAAAATCCATCACTACTAACCCGGTATAGGCCACTTGCATCATAAACTTCACTTGGTACTAATCAGTGCATTTTAGGTATACGTTTTTGACTATTAATTATGGTAAAAATGTATTGGCATTGGTATAAAACAGCGGTACATTGATTTTTTTTTTGTATTTAGCATGTTACAAAGAGAATGAGTTTTAAATGAGAGATTTATAAACCTAACTTATAAAGTTTAGAAATTAATAAAGCAAGTCATTGTGGGGTAGCCCACTTGGTAGAGGCATATGCCTTTTAAGGGGAGGTCTCAGGTTCAAACATGGTAAGAGGAAATAATTTAGAAATATTGGTAAAAAGAAGTAAAATTTGCCGTTCAAAAAAAATTAATAAAGCAAAACATTAATTATGATAGTTAATTTATATATATATATATATATATAATATATATATATATTACGAGTGACGATGAATAGTAATTTAATTTTTAAAATAATATATAGCTTTCTATTATTTTATTACTATTTAATATATATAATAGATTATTATTATATTATATTTATTTTAATAACACATTTTTATTTTTTTTCCTTTTTTAAAATCATATATTTCTTTTACCAATTTTTCTAATTCTTTTTTCTTTTTTAAAACTATCAAATAATTTCATGCTTCTTTAATAATTAATGTTTATAACTTTTTTCTAAAAACTTAGGTATGTAGTTTGTGGTTAGTTTTTCACATCGCATTTCGTTATAAGTTTTGTTAAAAACAAAGTTTTACTTAAAAGAAAGTATTTAATTGGTATCATAAAACGGTACAATGATAAATTAAACTATTCTAATGGTTTGGCTTTCTAAACAATATGCTTTATTTTCAAATCACGTTTGTTTTACATTATCAATTGCTCGGTTTCGTCGCAACGCGCGACGTCAAAAGAAACTAGTTGTTATTAATTATGATAGTTAATTAAATATCAAGTGGCCTTTGCTATTATTGGATTAGTGGTTCACTGGGCCGAATTAGATTATGATATGGCTACAATTAGTTTTCTACAAGGGGCTCACATTTGAGGAGGTGCACTAGGGTCATCGAGTAGCTTAAAAAGGGGGAAAACATATTGGTTTCAAAGGAGGGGGGAGATATGAGGCACGAAATTAGAGGCAGCCTTCTGGCTGCTGTGTTAACGAAGTAACAAATACAAAACAGTTCGTGGTTTTTGTTTGAAGATATAGGATGAAACTGATGACTAGCAAGCGAGGCTAATTTTCTTGTGATTTTCTTCGGGTGAATGGTTTGTATAGGTTTTGTATAATATTTGGTTTCTGTATTTGATCTTATTTTATTTGTGATGACAAACATTTAAATCTGATTGACGCATTAGTTAATTTAAACAATTAGTATGTGTTTTGAGATCTCTCTTTACAATTTCGTTTGGTTGATGACAAAACCTAGAAACGGGTTGGGTGACTAAAAGGGGTTAACTAGACAATATAAATTGGGTATTGACATGGTTTGATGACAAGAACCTGTTTAGACTGCTGTTTTAACAATTTCCATAACTATGTCTATGTAGTTCACAATTAATTAACTGAGTTTTGTGTACCTAGAACCTGAAATCCGGAGGAGTTGGTCTTCTCGTATATTGTTTTCAAAACTAATCCATATTTTGTTTAGTTATTTCTTTAAATCAGTCAAATCTACTTTTAGTTTTAGATTAATTTAGTTAGTTTTAGTTTAAATAATCGGACAAAATGTGTAATACTAAATACATGTTCTTCGTTGATTTGCTACATGACTTTACCTAGCTACCTAATTCGATATTTGTAGACTAATCCAGATTTGTAGCTATCGTTGGCTAATCAAAAACAAGTATTTTATGAATTAAGTACATATACTATTACGGGAAAGTAAGGTCGTTTTCACAGGGAATATGTGCTTAGTGTTGAACTTAATTATTTAATTAATTAACTAAGAGAAGAGTTATCAGGTTAAGAAGAAATAACCCCACCTAGAATCTAGATTGCAAGTTTAAAACAAAAAATCGTTTAGTGATTCAAAACACCACATAGACATGTTCTTGGAATTAATGGCTTTGATTAAATATTAGGAACAATTTTTAAATAAACTATAATAACCTGTCAACTCGTATGATTATACCAATTACCCGCCAATTTACCAACCCACTAACGATGCAAGGAAATCCACAATACGCTTGATAAACGACAAACAATTTAAATATAATAAATGTTTCACAAAGATCAACATGAGTGGTTAAAGTTACCAGTTAATAAGAATCATAAACAAAGTAATTGTGCAAACGTAGCAATCGATCATCCGGGGAAAGTCACAAAATCTTTAGAAAAATTTTACATCCTCCAAGTTTCAATTTCTAGGTTTACATAAAACTCAATTTAATCAATTAATTGGACACCACATAGACATGGTGTTAAAAAGTCAGTTAATGTAGGTTGTAACCAAAATAGGTCTTTCTCATCAGATCTTTTATAGTTCAATTATCCTATTTACTATTGTGAGTCAACTTACTCTATGTCACCCAACAAGCTATAACGTTTTGTCATCAATTGAATAAGTTATAAAGTAAAAACTCAAAACACATGAAAATTGTTCAAAGAAATCAACATATCAAATTGTTTATTAAACATTGTTCATGTAAAAACAAATCCAACCATAAATAAAACTGAGAGAAATATTAACCCTACCAACCGTATACCTAGAGAAAGCAACAAGAACCCTAACTGCTTATCTTTATTTATTCTCCATGAGCACGTCACATTCTTGCCTTGACACCACCGCTAGCCGCCAAAAGGCGGCTACCCCTTTCTTGCGAACCTTCTACAAACCCTGCTTCCTCATTTTTACATTGGGTTTTTCTAGCCAAATCTTCCCACACTAGCATTAGGTGATTCCAATTATTATAACCGTAGCCCAACTATTTTGAACTTGAAACCCAATAACTCTTAATGCTTTTATCTTTTGTTGGTTCCTGCGATGACAATTAATTTAATCTCAAAATAATGACCTTTTGTCTTCAATTCCATCGATAAGATTTCACCTTCTTTTTTTTCACAACCCTTAACCCTATCTTGAATGGGAGCCGTGCACAGCACAAATGGTACTAGTGTTTATTAAAATTATTGCAGCGAAAATTTCATCAGGAGGACCGGGTGTAAGGAAAATATCAGAGTTTTCAAACATCGTAGTTTTCATTTCATAAACCGTGAGATAAAACCCATATTTACATATATGATTTTTACGGGGACAAACCCTTGATTACAAAACACGTTTTATTCAGGTTACATAGCCACTTATTTAAGCTTTAGTGTCTCGTAGTACTTTTTTCTTCTCTTCACATAAATCATCATGAACCGTTTTAAAAGCGTTTGAGCAGCAGGAAATATTGGTGCATTCATTCAATTGTATAAAAAACACATTCTTATAGTTACAACATTAAGGGTTTTTACATTTGTTTATAACTTACAATTACCCAAAGGTATTTGTCACTTGTCAGTTTCTGTGACTGTGGTCATATCACTATTTGACTATCCCGTTGTCCAAATAGCAAAGTATAGGAAGTAATGTATACAAAATCCAACATACTGACAGTGGTTTTCCAGAAAAATACAAAGACTTAATCATTGTAATATAAGTAATAATTGGAAAAAATTTAGGATTTTAAAAGCATTTGATAAAAGATAATGAGTATCAATGCTGTGAGAAAAAAAGAATGAATCACATTGCAAAATTTAGGGTTCTAGGTTTAAGTCTGGTTCCTAGATAAACACACAATGTAACACGTATTAGTGTAAGAAATCAAATCAAACCAAACTTTAACAATAATCACGAGATCAAAACCCAACGTATAAAGTCTCACCTTATTTCAGGCAGAACTTCAGCTTTTCGTAGCTGGGGTTTCGGATCAATCGGACAGGGTATCATCTCAGCAATTAGGGTTTTGTACACGAGATTCAGGACAGAGATACGAGGGAATGGTTTTTCAAACCCTAATCGCTGAAGAGCCGTAGTGCATTACGTGGTCAACTTCACAAAGGCGAGACAATGAGATCTGGATGTAGTTCAGCTTGGCGTTCTGGTTGAGCTTGCAAATGATATACTTGGTTCTACAAGGATAATCAATTCGTCTATTGTTCTTAACGTTGCAGTGGAATTATTCAATACTATCATATCCTTCAAAAGTCTCTAAACTTCGCTTTTCTAATTTAGCAAGTGAAACCTACACATTTTCCATCACGATTTTTTTTGTTAAATCATTATTCCAGTTCTTAGAATAATCAGTTTAAGGTTAAACGTTGTTACTTTTTTAAGTTTCAAATTTAATTTTTGGAGAATAAAAGGTTTTCTCAAAAAATAAAGGTTGAGGTAAAAAACGATTAGCTAAACAACGTGCTAGTTTTTAACAAAAAAAAATTGACTTTGGGAAAAAAATAGGTTCTACAAAAGTGAATGATTCAACAGAAAGAATGGTTAAACTTCGTTATATCTTTATTGTAAAGATAGTTGAAAAGTAGCAATTGGGATATGTTTTGAAAAATTATACTTAGAGGACGGTTACCTTCACGTTGATCTATAAAAGTGAACGCCTTGCCCCTTCTAACCACCCTTTACATAAGAATAACTAATATTTATCATAAGAAAACAAGTATGTAAGAAACAGACTTTCCATGTAAACATTCAATTAGTGAGATTTTCCATTTTATGGGAACCCCACAATGCACCGGACATAGTCGAATTCCAAGATCCAGACCTAGTGAGTTAAGTCTGTCCCAGGCAGAAAGGTCTAGTACCATTTCTATAAGTGTTCAATAGTTATGTTGGTTAACTTGTAAAATGTAATTAATCAATGGTCTATATATTTGCACACCCAATTACCTATTTCCATACGCATTGGGACCCATTTATACGCCGCGTACATGTCTGTACATGACATATAGTCGCCTTTTTTAATTTCCAAGAGAATCTCTGATTCACATCATGTGGGATTTTGCCACTTTATATACATGACGTAGCGACCTGTGCGCCGTGTATATAAGGATTTTTTTACAAACATTTTTACAAATATTTATTGTTTTGGATAACTTTTATAATAAGTATTTTTTTGTTAAAATAATTAAAAAACGTTGTTAAGCATTCTATCGTATAGTATAATATAGGTTGCGTATAGGTCTATGGATGTAGTATAATATCATATAATGTAGTATAAGTCTCGTATATGCCTATAGGTATAGAATAATATCATATCCTATCGTATTTTATCGTATCGTATCGTATAGTTGTGTATAAGCATATATGTGTAGTATCGTCTCGTATAGGCCTACAGGTGTAGTATTGTATAATATCGTATCATATGGTATGGTATAAGTCATGTGTAGGTCGTCCCGTATAGGCTTATAGGCCTATTATAGACGTAAGGTCTATGGATGTAGTATCGTATAGTATGTGTAGTATTGTATCATATCGTATAGTATAGTATAGTATGGTATCGTATCATATAGTGTAGTACAAGTCATGTATTGGTGCCTTATAGGTCTTCTATAGGCCTATAAGGGACCTAAACTACACCTAAAGTCCTATACATGACCCATATTACACCTATAGGCCTATACGGGTATTGTATTGTATCTTATAGTATCGTATTGTATAGTATCATATAGTATCAAATAGTGTTGTATAAGTTCGTATACGGGATGTTGTATACGTGATCTATGCTACACCTATAGGCCTATACGGGTGTTGTGTCGTATCCTATAGTATCTTATCGTATTCTGTTGTATCGTATAGTATTGAATAGTATCGCATTCGTATCGTATTGTAATAGTATAGTATAAGTCTCGTATAGGTCCCCTATAGGTCTTGTATATGCGTATAAGCCTAGACGGGACCTAGATCACACCTATAGTCTTATACAAGACCTATACTACACTGATATGCCTAACGAGTGTTGTATCGTATCCTATAGTATCGTATCGTTTTGTATTGTATCGTATAGTATGTATAGTGTAGTATAAGTCTCGTATATGTCCCCTATAGGTCTTGCATATGCCTATTGGCCTATACGGGACCTATACCACTCTTATAGTCTAATACGAGATCTAGACTACATCTATAGGCCTATATGGTGTAGAATCGTATCCTATAGTATTGTATCGTATCGTATCATATCGTATAATATCGTATCGTATAGTGTACGTAGTATGAGTCTCGTATAGGTCCGCAATAGGTCTTGTATATGCCTACTATACTACACTACACTATACGAGACTTAAGTTATACTATGCTATTATCGATACGATACTTCTTTGTCAATCTTCACATTACCTTGTGTTAGTTTTATTCGTATTTACTGTCATAATTGGTTAACCACAAAATATCCATTTATGCATTTGTTGAAGTGTAGGTTGCCACGCCCGGGCTTCCAAGGTGTACAAGATGTATCTAACCCTTTTAGCTCTTATCATAACATTAACCTAAATGAACCTTGTTTGAAGGAGTACGAGGCTGGGGTCTTTATACCATCCTGCAACAGTCAAGTTAGTATCAATGTGTGTGTGTGTGTGTGTGTGGTGGTGGTGTATATATATATATAAACATAAATTGTGTGTATATATGTGTGGTTATGTATATAGAGAATATCAAGAGATAGGGTTATGTAGAGAGGGAGGGTGTTAAGTCTCCTTTTAAAGAGGCGTGTAGGCAATGTTTGGCCTAATAGGTACATCGTGTTCGGACCTAAGTTTGATCCGGACACACTTAATCAGCATTAAACAAGGAATATCCTATTACTTTTAGAAAGATCTCTTTATGTCGTCTTCTTTTTGGTTCAAGCACTCGACTTGTCATTTGGATTTTTCTTCCTTCGACATGTTTTCTCAAAAACTACGTGGCTTTTTTGTGCTCTTCCTTATGATCTTGTGCATGGAGTTTTGTCTTTTGCATATGAAATCTTCGATGCCACGGTTACAAGAAAGCTTACTAAACTATTTAATATTTGATGGATTTGATATTTGATTATATAGTTTTCTTGACGTTGTAATAAGTGGTTTAAATCTAATCATTAGTTATTTTATCTTTAACTAATTTGTTAAAAATATTTTATGTTAAAATGTCTAAATTTATCCTACATATATTTTACACATATCAAACTCCTACATATATCATACACATTAACCTTCACATCACGTGATTAACGATATATGATTACAATTCAAAATATTTTTCTATTTGTTAATGTAATAGATGAAAGTTTCATAGTTTTTCTTAATTTATAAAAACATAAAAAAATCCAATTTGAAATCAAAGTTTTATAAATAAAAAAAACGAAAGGGTTATTATCTAATTTAGATGCTTAGAAAATAGAGTTCACAATTAGTTTAATCATATAAATTCCTCTAATGCCCTTGTCACACATACACAACTAATTACATAATATATTAGAGGCAGCGGAAAACAAAAACATCATTAATCATCTAATATGTTAATATTTGTGAGTTAATTAATAAAAAAATCACAGCGATACGGTACTTAAATTAAAGAAAATAAACTGTTCATGTTATATTGTGACTAAAAAAGTATATACATCAACGTATAGAACTGTTATCCCATTTAGAAATTGTGGGAGAGAGTTAGTTTAAAAGTTGATAATCTGTTTTAAGGAATTGTATCATACGTTTTAAAAGATTTAGTTACTTAAAGTCTTATAATTTGTAAAATTTCATTTTTGTTCACCTTAAATGTATTATAACATAGTATAGATGATACATGAGTGTTCAAATGAGAAGTAATATTCTTAAGTTGAGAAGTTTGAGATTCACATAATACCTATAGCTGTAATACGTAAGACGGATACGTAACTATCCACCCTACTAACTTTGTCTTCCTAATTAAACCTGAATGTGCACTAGATGTAAGGGTCTGTTTGGTAACGCTACCTAAGGGTTTTATGCGTTTTTTTAGATATTATCACACTATTGATTTTGAAATAAACTCTATATTTAAGTGTGAAAGGGATAGAAAAATAAGTCTACGGGGTGCAAATTTGGATTAAATAATTAGGGAGATGATCAAATAGGAAGTATGTTTTGGGTAGGAATGATAGGAAGTAATCTTAGCCGTTCATCTGGAAAAGTAGAAATACAAGTGGGAAGGGTATTTTAATCAATCTTCTTTTATCTATTCTTTCTATTTCTCTTCTCTGTATCTTCAAAACCCAGATGTTCAAAACCTATCATCTTCAACATTTCATTCCTTTTCTCTATATAGAATTACTACATCACGGTGCAATTTTTCTTCATCAATGAATGGTTCGAACACTCAATCAACGTGTTCTTCAATTTCTTTGAAGAAAACCCAGTTTATGTTTCTATAATTTCTCGTTTTTTCCATTTAACATGATGCGATGGAACATGAGATTTCTATTAAAACATGTACTTCTCTTCTCAAATTTCTCAAGCATTTTTTAATTCAAAGTGAATATATCTCTGATTCTACTCTTTCTCTTGATGTATTCATGCGTTTGGGCAACATCATTAGTTCGAATTTCATTGACAAATCATTAATAAAAAGTTGCACACCAGTGTTTGACAAAATTCTCAAGAAAATTGCAACATCTTTCAGTTTAGATTCTTTTAAAATTTGTTACAAAAGAACGAAAAAACACATTTTTTTTGTTTTTTGTCCATTGTGTTTTACAAAAATAAAAAAACAGTGTTTTTTATCTATTGCGTTTTACAAATAATGAAAAAAACAGTTTTTTTTCCATTGCGTTTTACAAAAGAATGAAAAACACATTTTTTGGGTGTTTTTTATCTATTGCGTTTTACAAATTAATGAAAAAAACTGTTTTTTATCAATTGCGTTTTACAAAAGAATAAAAAACACACTTTTTTGGTGTTTTTTGTCAATTGCGTTTTATAAAATAATGAAAAAATACATTTTTTTTGTCCATTGCGTCTTATAAAAGACATTTTTTTGTGATTTTAGTCAATTGCGTTTTATAAAGTAAACTTTCTTTTATATTTTTAGTTAATTGCGTTTTAGAAATAAACTTTGTTTTGTGTTTTAATTCATTGCTTTTTAGATTTAAAAAGACATTATCTTTTGTGTTTTTTGTCCATTGCCTTTAGAAAAAAACACTTTAATTTATGATGGTAAAGATTACTTCCTAGCCTTCCTTTAATCTTAGCACTTGATTAAATTAATTGATGGTAAAATTACTTCCTAGCCTTCCTAGCCAAAGAAACTTCCTATTGCATCCTAACCGTAAATAATTAATAGAGCATCATGGGTAATGCGAAAGGAAAAATATTAAGGAAAAGTATATGCTTAAGTAACTCTATATCTATAAAAATCGTATTGAGCGTTTCTTTTAGCACCTCAAGAAACTATCAACGTATTACTTGTTCAACAATGCACTGAGCCAATTGCTTTGCTTCTTCTGTTGCTAAATTATTACTATATTTTTATTACCATAATTAATTTTTAAGGTATTTTGTTTTTCTTTTATAACTTTTAATGTTTTACAAATTTTTAATATGTTGTTTTAACGTGTTTATTTTAATTCATGTTTCAATATAAATTTTATTTAAAATCAAGTTCTAAATAGTAATGTAAACATGATCGAAGCATAACTGAACATGATATAAAGTTAACTCACTATTTAGTTTTTTTTTGCCATAATTCATTTTCGTCATTATAATAGTATAATAAACATTTTACGAAATTCCGAATATAATGTTTAAACATAAGTTTTGTTTCAAATCGAACAAGTCAGATATAATTGATTTTTTTCTTCACTGAGACTAACCGAATAGATATCATTCGAAGATCATTTGTACCGGTACCGGTATTCGCTTTGACAGTTTTCTCGACGTCTAGGCATAATATATTTTAACGGGCCGGGTTGTATTTGCAATAGAGAATTTTTTATTTGTATTGTAAGCTGTATCGGGTATCGGTTCTACACTGGTAATGAACCGGTATTAGTACTTATATTCGTTTTTATGGTTTCGATGTCGATTGCTATAACGTAGTACTAGTAGCGTACTAATACTGTAATGAAATGAATCGATACTGATGGAAAGCCAGCCGCATAGCGTGGGGACTCCCAATAGTATATTATATTCCACGACATTTTGACAAAATTTTGTTGAAATCGCAGGTATGTTCGAAATAGACTAATTTTTGGTATTGTAGACAATACATACTACGTGTTGGTACTCTAACGATACCATGATGAACGAAACTGCACCAAAACACATTAATAACGATGTCAGTATTACGGCAACTAATATCTGTATTCATATTTATGATTTTCAATCCAATTCAGACTTTTTTTGGTTACACTAACTTTTGTGTAATGAATCATTGAAATTAATATTTTTTTTACCGTAAGCTATAATATACATGTGCATCTACCCTACCAATCCTAATTGTGTTAATTATTTAAATTTTATGTGTCCTAAATTACGTCAATGGCCAGTAGAACACTTTTAACGAAGGAACCGAACTGATATCTATCAAATAACGTTAGTACTGGTAGCAGTATTTGTTTCTAGCTTTCGAGCGATCTAACATATTTTGTTTTCTTTCAAATTAAAAAAAAATATAGAGAGAGACGCTTATTTTTATCTACGAAATAAGGTTTATGAACATAACTGATCATTTATTTAAATAAGGTCAAACAAGGGTTAGCTTGAAACAAAATAGAACACATGCATATTTAAAGCTAAAGCATTTTTTTTATTTCAGAATAGATGATGAATAAAATGTTTTGTACGTATTATAACGAGCACATCCAAAATTTGGCATATCTTATGGGGTTCAACTTAGATTTTTTTCGGCTATAAATGGAAACCATTTTTCTACTCTCTTTTCACCAATACACAAACCAAATTTAGGGTTTTCAGAGAGAGGCATAACAAAAATGGGTTTGGTGAGTAGAGCTCTGATCTTGATCGCCATCGTCACATGTCTTACCACTGTGGCTCATGCAATTAGTGGCCAAGCCACTTTCTACACTCCACCCTACGTTCGTAAGCACATTGACATAACAACTAATAGACCAAAAGTTATTTATGTTTGTATATGTGACAATTTTTTAAGTGTGTATCTTTGTATTTTGTAGCATCATCATGTTATGGCTACAATGACCGCGGCATCATGATTGTAGCGCTGAACAGTGGTTTGTTTGGTAACAAAGGTGCATGTGGGAGGAGGTACCGTGTGCGCTGCACTGGAGGAACCAACGCTGGCGTTCCGCACCCTTGCACTGGAAAATTGATTGTGGTTACAGCTGTTGATCTTTGTCCCGGATGTGCAGGCAACCAAATTGATCTTTCACAAGAAGCCTTTTCAATGATTGCTAGTCCTGATGCAGGGAGGATTAACATCGAATATGATCAGTAATTTCAAAACCACTTTTTTACTTATTTAATATAACTATTTTTGTATGATTTAAACTGATATTGTGATTCTTTTAATTTTCAGGATCTAAACTTACCAAAATGGGCATAAATAATCTCTCTTTTATTGGACTTTGTATTGTATGAATAAGACTCAAGGACAGAGTAGGCATGCAAGTCTAGACCTCATGCCAAATACATCTGTTTTGGAATAAATTGTTGCTTCCAATTTATTTAGTATGTATTATATTGTGATGATTTGGATATTAATGTAAAACTATATTTACTATTTGATATCTTTGTCATGTGGTTCGCTTTTTTGGTGACATGATTATAGAATAAAAATAGTGTATTAGCAGAAAATCCGGGTAATAATTTTAAAAAATAGTAATATATTTATAGGAAACCGAAAAGAAAATATGAGACTTTTACGAGTCACAGAGGACTTGACTTGTAAATTGAGTTAGTCGACCGATAGACCTTTGACTAAGAAGTCCAAAACCGTAGACTAGGAGATAATGTCACACCCTCAATTTTCACATGCAGAGTTTTACTGCGAGGCGTGTGACTTGACCAGGATCATCCACCAATCATATTGAACAAGCATTTATAGTATAGTAAAACCATCACAACAATACGATTAGTGACTAAAGTTTAAAGTTTCGAAACATTAATAAAGTTTGCAGTGGAAGCATAAAGTTCAACAGTTTAATAATCTAAGCAATAGTTTGGAGTTTAAGGATTTTATTATGAACCCAACCTAGGTTCAACGCAACCACTACACTCCTCCGCTGCAAGCTCCCGAGCTGTATCTAGGGTCCTGCAAAGCATGCAGTACGGTGTCAACAATAAAGTTGACGAGTTTACGGTTTTCCAGTTTTAGTTTCCAAAAACATATGTTTTTAAATCACTCATTTATAAATCATGTTTGTCATGGGGAGCTATCCCATCTGTAAGCTACTAAACTGCGTAATATCAAAGACATGGGACTGTTACTTTGTTTCATTGTTGCCTTGTCAATGTCTATCATCATTCACGGTTGCCAAGGCATACTGGTTCACGCCCGTCCTCCTCGGCACGGTGTGAGGTTTGTGAGTCATAATAGCGCTATCAACTAATAACCCATTCGCCAGGTCAGGCGATTAATCGGTATAGTAAGTGGGGACTTCGTGATAGAGTTGTGTTTAGTACACTAAACATGAATTATAAAAAAAGTATTTTAGTAGTATTCCTTCCTGGAATACTAGGCAATCCCAAACCGGGGAAAGTGTAATTCGTTCGTTCCCAACCACCGGGAATACATGCTTTTAGTAGTGTGTGAATTCACCTATGCTTAGCTCGGCAGATAATTTACTTGTTTTAAAGTCGGTCAACCGCGTCCTATTATGGTTACCAATGTTCATCAGTTTTGTACACAAGCAAGTCACGTATTTTCTACACGTATCTAACACGTTATATGAAAGTTAAACATCATGTATCACATAGACAATGATGTGGGCCATGCATGAGTTCATAACAAGAGTTTATCAGGTAAATAGTAACTCGGCAGTCCAACATGTATGCACCTTAGTGTGCGGCCCAAACAACTATAGCCCAAGTGGAAGTGTGCAGCCCATTATCAAGTGTGCGACACACCCAGGAGTGTGCGGCCACTTGATAGTGTGCGGTCTTGCATAAACAGATTATACTATGTGCAATAAATGTTTGTAGTATGTCCTCCAAGGGTGTGCGACCATACTTGGCTTGATTATACAATGTGCGGTCGAGTATTGTACAATGCGGAGGTGTGCGACCTTAGCTAACTCAAACAGTATTCCTAAACAGTTTTATCCGATCAAAACGACAAAAGCACGGATTTTTACATAATATTTCCATGAACCCCCAAATCATTATTTAGTCTTTATAAACGTGGAAAATCATATCACACCGTATCATCAAAATATTCATCGAAGTGGATCTATGCTTCTTATATCATCAATTTCTATCAGTTCTAGCAAAAGACTCATTCATTATCACACAATGTCAAATCCTCACCAATATCATACGAACTCATACATTTTAGATTCTATGTACATTACATCTAAACTTTGCTAGAACAAGTAGTAGACATCTTATCATAATTCATCATCAAACACCTTGCAAACATACAACTCTAATTCCTCTAACATTATTCATGAATCAAAGAGATTATAGTATTTATTAAGATCTAGCATTTCAATAACATGAATCACTACTCTAAACCATTTAGTGTCAAAACATATGAAGAACACAAATATAAAAACATTCAAAATGCATTAACCTGGAAAAGTAAAATAGTGTGTGAGAGTAGAAAGATCTTCAAAGGAAAAGAGATACTTTAAATAAGGAAGAAAAAGTTGTTGTGATGATTATGATGATGATGATGTGTCTTGAATATTCAAAGAAAGAAAGGTAGGAGAGGAATGTTTGTTGAAAAAGAGAGAATATTGCAGAGAAGGGAAAAGGCTACCGTCAAATGATTATTGGGGAAAGTTTTTAGGGTTTGGCACCTTATCCCCCCTTTTATACTCATAAAAGATGCCGCACACTCACATGTGCGGTGGGAGTGTGCGTTTTACTAGGGTTAGTTGTGGGCTGGAACTTGGGCCTGAATTAATTACAAGTGGGAGTGTGCAGTCCTATGAGGTGAAGGTGTAAAAGGTGGTGGTGTGCGGCCAATCTAAATAATCAAGTGGGTGAGGGGTGTGCGACCAAGATTTAATATTCATAAAATTTTTGTATTACTATTTTCAAATGTACAACCAAGTGTGCGACGATATACCTATCCTATGCATACATATGATTATCTAAATTGTTTATAATGATAATAACTTCATATAATAATAAACAACTCACATTACAATAACATAATATTCATTTATTTAATTCGCATAATTACAACGTATTAACATAACGTAATGGGAAGGTTCAGGTTGTCACATTATCCCCAAGTTGAAAGAAATTTCGTCCCGAAATTAGTAAGCAGTCACTGAATCAACTAGTGTAGTTAAGCGTTTTGGCGGGGTGTAACAGACAAGATTTGTTACTCTTTAGCTTTAGAGATTATCATTTACTTGAAGTGAAGACTTAAACGCATTGTCGTCCCTTAGAATCCTTGAGAATTCAAGGGTACGGGGAGAGTAAAAAGAATGAGTTCCTAAAATATAATAACACACTTCACTCGAACATTGGTTTCACTTACAACCTTACTCCCTTTATTTACTCCATCAATGTTGGGCTAATGAGTATAGTTTGATAAAATCGAAAATATTTTAAATGTTTATTTGGCCTAAAATAATCAAACAATATTAATGGATTTTAAAAAGAACTAATATATATATATATATATATATATATATATATATATATATATATATAATGCAAATCCGAAGGGCATAAATGGTCATTTGCCATTTTTTCAACACGTACAACCTTTTAAAGCATAGTGGTTTCACATTACATTTTATCCGCCCCCATCCCCGTCTCCCTACTTTCTCTCTCAAACGAGATCTAGCGTTTCTCCAGGCGAAGGTGATACTTCCATGGAACCAAATAGTCCGAGCCAGCGCGACCTCGCCGGCGGTTTCCATGTCGGCACGAAGACAAGTAGCCCCTTTTCTCTTTTCGTTTTTGTTTAACTCATTTCGTTTTTGTAGAACTCATATCACCAGTGTCACACCCCGACCCGCAGCGGATAAGGTGATCGGGGCATGATTGGGTTATCATCAAAGCTCATGACATTTATTAAACGTTTCATATTCATTAATACAAATTAAATGGAAATTTACAATGATTGCTACAACATGATTTAACTACAAACTAAACTTCTTTGTTCTCTTCTAAGGCATATCCTATGTTTTCCTTGCTTCAACCTGTTCACCTGTATCATGTGTAAAAAGGTTTTTGGATCAACATAATGTTGGCGAGTGAATCCTATGGAAAACATTTGAACAATTTATTTAGATTGATTATGAAATATGTGCACAACCAAACATGAGTAAAATTAGATGTAACTTGATCAACAATCATAATATGTTAAATGAAAACACACATGAACAATAATGGAACAATTAAAGGCACGCGATGCTCAACTCGTCTCTCACGAGGAACTGAGGGGCCTGATGAATGAATTGCATAAACATGATGATATGAATAACACACTACAAATAATATAAACTCAATGATACACACATGAATAATAATGAATTTGATGTGAAGCACGCGATGTTCTACTCGTCTCCCACGAGGAACTGATGGGCTTAATGTATGAGTTTCATATGACTTGACAAATGGCAATAACTAAATCATAACAATAAAAACAATCTAAGTTTAAGTCATGATGTGGTATGGCACAAGTTTAAATAAATAAATTAATTAGTTTCATAACACATGACACACCCCAAAACGTGTAATTTAAAAGGGGGAATTGTAAGATTCACTCACAGTGGGTGCGTTCGGTTGATGACGTTGAATGCACGCGAAGTGGTTTTAACCACGAGTGAGATTTAACCTAGATAAATCGCATTATGGTTTGGTAAGTAAACGAATTTTATTAAACTATTTTAGTAGGATTGTTGGGTGTATTTTTGTGAGTTTGAGGCTATTTTCTAATCTTAAAAATGTTATTTTTAAGTATTTATAATTGATTTTTAATGAAAATAATTAAATAAAAATGATAAAAAAAAATATTTTATTTTTGCTACAGTTGACTTTGACCAGTTGACTTTGACCTGACCGTTGACCGGTTCAATGGCAGATTATTGTGCGCTGAGTGAGGCTCGAACCCGAGACCTCCCGTACGCGTGCACGCAGCTCTACCAACTGAGCTACGTGTCTAACCCGTTATATATCCGATTTTAATTATATATATACATTAATTAGAATTAACAGAAAATCATTTTTATTTTAAAAACAGTTTAAGCGGTTCGGCGGTGCGCTCCACAGGTCTCGAACCCGGGACCTGTGGGTTAATCTAACACACAGTCCACCGCTGGACTGTGTGTTTAACATGTTATATACTTTGATTTTTATTATACTTAAATACAATTTAGTTATTTCATTTTTCTGCCTTATTTAAAAAGAATAGATAATCGTCCGAGTCGGTGCTGAAGACCGGACTCGAACTCGTGACCAGCGATATAAACAAACACACAGTCCACCGCTGGACTGTGTGTCTAACTTGGTTATTATTCCGGTTATTAATATACTTAACATATAACTAAGGCGACTCCGGTTCAGTAAAAAAAATAGATTTTATTAAGGCAGCGTGTGTGAGACGGGAATCGAACTCGAGACCTTTGCATGATTAACGTCTTATGTGCACACAGTCCACCGCTGGACTGTGTTTCTAACCCGAGTAAAATTCTGATTTATAATATACTTATATGATATAGAAAAACATCGTCTTCTTCGTCAATGTTGAACCAGAAATCGGGTCTGACTGGTTCGAGTTTTTATTCAAGTTTCATTAGTGTTTTAGGTTAATTACTGGTAGGATAGAAGTAAAAAGAAAGGAAAATAAGCGTGAGGTATACCGACTCGCTTTCCTCTGTTTTCCGGCAGAACTCCGGCGACAGAAAACAACTCCGGCGTCTGGTGCCTTGCAGCAGCAAGTCTCCGGAAAGCTTGGAAAGAGTAAGGGTAACTTCGGTAAAGGTTTAGGGGATTCAGTGAAGCTCAGGGATTAAAACTCGGTTTTCCGGCGAAAAACAGGAAAGTTCCGGCGAGTGGAATTACGCCGAGAAAAGGTGTGATTTTTGAGCGAAAGTGTTTGCCGTCGGTTGTGGGTCAATTTATAGGACAAATCGTCAATGCACTTGGTCTGAATTCCGACTGTGTTCGTTATTTAAATTTTCCGGCGGTTATGAATTTGGTCGCGGACTTTAAACATCGGTTATAACCGATATGTGATCAAAGGTTTACGTTATAACGTAAATCGTAGTTAAGATTCGCGGAAATTCCGGGATTCCGACGACTGAATCGTTTGGGCGCCGGTTTTGAATTCGTAACGTTATTATATCAATTAAATGATTGAAATATATAACAAACAGAACAAGCGGCGCAGTGGTATGTGTGTTGAGAGATAAGACGCTTGCTGATTCGGTACAGACCCGGGTTCGAAACCCGGCAGATGTATTTCATTTTTATTTTGCGATTTTTGACAGTTTTTCAAAAACTAAATATATATTCGCGTATAATAATTGATTACGGATCGTTTAAAAATGTTTTGGACATTTAATTCGCAACGAAAATTTTGACTGACTGTTCGGTTGCTAAACGGAGCGGGTTTGGTAAATCCGTTTTTGACGGATGTTACAACCAGATCCGGTTTCAGTTTCATTTTTGGGAGTGAAGAACAAGCAGATCCGGAATCCTATATGTTCGTAGACCTCATATAACCCCTGTATGTATCTTGTATTTTTGTAGATCTAGGGTTTCTTTATATTTTTCAAATCCGTAAAATGATGAACAATGTTTTTACAGGACGGAGATCTGGGAACTACTGTCACAGCACCCGACCCCACCCTGGGAGCGAGAGCCGTGAGGCAGTCAGTTGGTACCGGTGATCATTTTGAAAAAAGTGCAGCAGAAATTTCATCAGGACCGTAGTTAGGAAAAATATCAGAGTTTAGAAACACCGGATTTTTTATTTATTAAACAGATGGGAATAAAACCCATGTTTTATAATGGTAGCTTTTAATAAGGGATAAACCCGAATTCATAAAACAACATTTCTTAATTTAATTGATAAAATAAGCCACTCCTTTAAGCCTTTTGGTGCTGTATCCCAACTCTTAATCCGGTCTACTGAAATCACCTGAAACATGTTTTAAAAATATTTTTGTCAGCATGAAATACTGTTGAGTTCATTCAATTTGTACAAAATGACACATTCTTATATTCACAGCATTAAGAGTTTTTACATTTGTTTATCTTACCAAACTACTATTGGCTAGCTCATTGTCCAATAGCAAAGAAACTTATTTTAAATAGTATTTGTCACTCGGTGGCAGTTCCTGTGACTGTGGTCATATCACTCATTGGCTAACCCATTGTCCAATAGTGAAGATTATCAAGTATTGTATACAAAACCCCACATACTGACAATAGTTTCCCAGCAAGAATACAAAGACTTAAATATAACTTGGAAAACGTTTAGGGTTTGCAAAGCATTTGAGAAAAGGAGAATGAATCACATTGCAAACTTAGGTATTTCTATGGACTTTCTGGTGACAATTCCTGATTATATCCTGAGTTGCTATTAAAACATATAATGCACATGTGTTAGTAAAATAACCCAAGTCACTTTAACCATACAACACTCGACAGAATTCCAACGAACGTAGTCGGGCCTAGACATGCGTTGGCGATTCTAGATCGATTGGGTAGGGTGTCCATACAACACGAGATAGGATTTCAACGAACGTAGTCGGGCAGAGCCGTGACATGCGTAAGTCCTAAATCGGGTAGGATAGTGAATTAGTGATCGGGGTTAAGATACTTACAGCGGGCAGCGCTTCGCAGGTTTGGGGGAGTGGTGTTGTGCAAAGAAACCGAGATAAGAGAGAGAGAGTTCGTCGAAATTCGATCGAACTGGTACAACAGCTTCTGTCCTAAGCCGCTGCTTATATAGCCCAAATGGGCATCCCCCGCGCGTCGCGCGGGATGACCTGGATTCTGGCATGACGCGCGGGGGCGGTCGGTCTGGCATAGGTCTGCCACGTGTCCACGTAGGTCTGACACGTGGCGCGATGTCGTGACACGTGTACCTGGCCGCCTTTTCCGTCCAATCACGTGTTTTTCTTGATTTTCGTGCTGGTTCTTGTCGCGTATGCTCGGGTCATGATTCCACTTGGTTCGGTTTTTAATTGTGAATCTAACAAGTATACTTTGGTGCATTAACCGTCAAGTTTTCTTAACTGCTAAGTTTTCTAATCGAGTATCCAACTTTCATCGCGCATACCAGGGGTTTTAATTACGGGTTATTGCTGGGAATATTTTTGAGGGTTGTTACATCCTCCCACCTCGTTTTAAATCTCGTCCTCGAGATTTTGGTTATGATCTGATTTATCTCACGCATTAATTAATACTAATAGGATTAAGGTAAATGAATCAGGACATCTTCGAATTTTGTGAATACAAGGTTTACAATGAACAGAACTCAATGGTTTAATTGAATCATTTCCAGAAATCGATATCAAATGAACGAAGTGAAATGACATAATCATCATAGTGACTAGGTTTTCATGGTCTAAACCAAAAGAGAGATTTATGACCAATAGGTGAATGGCTTTAGAAATAATAGAATTCATTGTCAAAGGAAAACTTACCTTGGTTGTCAATCAAGGAAGACTTAGAATTAACAAGCTTAACTGAAACAGAAACTGAAGATGATGTATCAACTATCGAACCATGTTATGAGGAAAAATCAATGTGTTGATATTATTTGAATGACAGGGATACACTTGAAACACAACATAAATTTAGTGTATCATTATCGTAATACATAGTTTGTGACACTTGGCATTTTTAGGTTAATTCCGTTAACACAAACTCAGTTATTTCAAACATTCATTTATGCATTACACTTGATTAGGGTAATTTAAGTGTGTCGATTATTTCACAAATACTCACGTAACGGTAATTCATGGAATTACCAAGTCACACATGGGTTTGTACCCAAACGCCGATAAACAATAGAACACTATTCCTGAACAACTAAATAAAACAAATTATGTGAATTTATATGTATAAGACTTATATGTTTTTTTTTGAACTTACATGTAACCGCGTACGTTTACGCTTAACGTGCTATTGACGAACCCATAACTAGAGTATAGAGTATACCTTAGCCTAAATTTCGAGGACGAAATTTCTGTAACATGGGGAGAATGTGACAACTTGTACTTTTGACCCTAATGATTGGAAAGGATTACACATTTTTAAAATATTTATTATTGGTAATTTAAATAAAAAAAAACTTGCGGCGAGTGAAACATGTTATTTAATCGACAATCCTTGTCAAACGTATTTAATTTAGCACATATAGATGTATTATATATATATATAATATTATATATAATAATTATTTGTAGGCATGTATACAAAATACATTCCGAATATTCGTTCTAAGTGAATCTGCGATAGGTATTTTTTAACCGTTATAATCTTTTTGTTTATACAACTTTAACAAGCGGGTTCATTTTGAGCGAGAACGTAAAACCCGGTTCGTATGCGCGGGTTAAGCCCAATCCACCTACCTAAACCCTATGAATTTAAACACCTTATTATCTTTATCTCTTCATTTTCTCATCTCTTTCAAAAACCCTAGCCCCCATAACCTCTTTTCTTTTTCTCTACACTAAAAACACACATAACTCAAACCCGGTTACATTCAGTCGTTTTAGAGAAAGTCTCGAGGGAGAAAGGGCTCCAGTGATCGCGGAAAAGGGTGTGGAGGCGTCTGGTGGTTCACGCAGCAGTGGTGAGAGCCGCACTCAGTTCCGGTAGTGCCTGGGGGTGGTGATGTTTAGCGTTCAGATGCTAGTTCGTGGCAGAGGATCCAACTTTTGGAATTGGTTATCGAGCAGGAGCATTATTGGACGGAATCGCTGACCTAAGGCTTCGACCATTTAGGGCCTCGACTTGTGCTAGTAATCCATGAAACTCATTTAATTTAATCTGTTATGGTGGTCTTCCGAGGCAAGCCCACTGCAGAACTCGCTGGAGCATCGCAGCTCAGCCGTCCCTCGATGGCAGCCGTAGTTGAGCAACAACAGTGGCAGATTTTGATGTTTAGGGCACGATTCGGGTAAGTATGAAGGTGTAGGGTTTCGTTTTTCTTTCTTATCAAATTAGATCTAACAACTCTCTGTGGACGTTTTTTCCCCGTTAAGTAGTGACGGTTAGCGGTGGTGGCAGAGCCGTGGTGTGGTTGGTGATATTTGAGGATTGAGTTTTGGTTTGCTAGGCACAAGAAAAGTGGCGGGTCAAAGCTGGTCAACTGTCAGTCAAAGCTCGGTCAACATTCAGCAGGTCTGATTTGTTAACACGTAGTTCGAGGCGATTGTGTGTCGGTTTTGATTTCTTTTACTCGGTTTACTATCGGGTGATGGAAGGTATATTCAAAAGTTTGATGTTCTATAATTCCATGTGCTATAATTGTATTAAAAGAACGTGAAACGAGCTCTAGTGAACCCGACCCGATTAGTAGCATTGTATAATAATAGTAAATGGTTTGTAAGTGAGATATTCGGTTGTAAACGGACTTGTAGGTGTATGTGAAGATATGTATGATAATAGATAATATTATTCGGGATATTATCACATTATCCAAATGAAATAAAATAAAATAAATATATAACGATAATTATTTTAACAATTATAAATGATGCACTAGTGTGTGCTATACATGTCATATACTTTACCAAACCTATAGAAGTCTACTTTATGTAAATTGATTGTTTATATGTATGACTATTATTCTGAAAAACCATATGAATATATTAGACATTTTACAACGTGTGCTATTCTAATACAGATACACACTTGATAACACATTGACACGATTTTGTAAATATATTTAAGTATATATTTGATTAGTCGAGAACTACGTTGTTCTTAAGGCATAGTACATACATGAAACATATGTGGATTTAAACAAGCTTATGATTACTGTTTGCATCGCGGTAATAACCTTACCATCGAGTCGCACGCTAGTGATTCGGTAGAGCTCGATCACACGTGAAACAACTTTACTCTAGTATTGGTTACTTGAATGTGCTAATATTATTAGGGATGTCTTGGTGAATATCGCCATGCTATGCCAGTTCGCTTCGCTAACACATAGCACTTTTGGATATAACACGCATTCTAAGGTGAGTTCACGACCCCTATTTCTTTAAACGTTTACATAACACAGGGGGAGAAAACATGTACACGTTACAGTGATATATGGGTTGATTATATTACGGTACAATAACGTCTTTCTATTTAAAACATGTACACGTTACAGTGATGTATGGGTGGCATACATCACGGTACAGTGACGCCTTTCTATTTAGAGTTATGTTATACGATTATGGTCACAAGGGAGCATATATCACATGTCAGTCCCCTTAACACTTACGATGCCGTTAGCATTGGATTATAGCGAGGGAATTTTTAGTAGTACTACTGGGCCCGACAAGGCCCACTCGAACTGGTCGCGCCAGTTAGACCGAACGTTGATGGTCACAGGTGTAGAATTTGCCTAACTTTTTAGCCATGGTTGGTGATAGGCCTGGCACAACAGGGACAACAATGTCAGCTTCGGATCGAACACTTTGTTGACATGACCTAGGCTAGCTAACCTAAACATATAACATGAACTGCTAAACTATATAATATTAATCTGATTCGGGTTGGATCAGGGTAACTTATGAGACCCTGGTTCAGGGTTGAACCAGTGGGGAAACACTTATGTTTAAACTTGTGAACTAAAACCTGCGAACTCACTCATCATTATTGTTGACACTTGATTTTACATGTTTTCTCAGGTTTCTAAGGTAACACACATTAGGACTAGGATGCATTATGGTGTCGCATTGATTTCATCAAATATTTAGACACAAATTTAAAATTACATTAGCTATTTTTGTTCTGTAATTGATTACGCTTCCGCAACTCAATTGTATAACAGTATTTTCTCATGAATGAGCAAACAGGAAAATTTTTAAAACTCATATAGTGGTCGTTCAATATGACTACTGACTGTGATCCTGGTTCGTCACGCGACTCGGGTAAAACCCCGCAAGTGGATTTTTGAGGGTGTGACATAGTTGTATTAAGACTATTTTAAAAATGAGTCAAACGAAAAGCATACGTAGTTTTGTAAGATCATGATTAGCTCAGTCTACAAATTTATATCGACGCCACAAGGTGTCGTAATTATCGAAATAGTTTACTAATTACGGTGACCGAACAAGTTCACCGTGTTTGTAATCAATTGAAAGGCTTTAGTGAAGTAAATTCGAATATTCATAAATAAATCTGATAGGATTTTAAATTGATGATGAAAGAATAAGTCAATATCATAGAACTTTTGATAAATGATGAAAGAATCGACAAATGTGCACCGAAAAATAACATGAAGTTGTGTACTCTGATCTTAACACATAATTGTATTAAGATTGTTTTATGATAATGAATCAATAAGATGGGTTTTAAGAATAAATAAACCCGCACATCGGGTGTGCAAACGGGATTAGCTTAAGCTTCAAGTTGATGAAAAACGTCACCACAAGGTGTCATGAAAATTAATGATTCAAAGAAGGTGAATACCAAACAAGTTTGTCATGGTTCTGAACAGATGAAGTAGTTAACAGAAAAATATTATTCATTAACTTCGATTTGTACTAGGGTAAAGTGATACTTTAACTTAGATATTACATATTAGCGATCACGGCTGGAATCATTTCTGCTTCCTGCGTAGTAAGTACGAATGCTTGCGCGTTCTTCTTAACTCCGTCTGTTGTTTTTGCCTTGTTGTCGGGTGCCTTTGTCAATTTTGGGCAATATGGGCGGATATGGCCTGTTTCTCCACAGTTAAAACAGACTGGGTTTTTCCTCTTGCATTGTTCTTCCTTATGGCCAGGTGTTTTGCAGAGGTTACAGTAGGGATTCCTCTTAAAGTAGCATTTCCTGAATGCTTTTAATTACAGTTTTTGCAGATACGTTTCTCAAATGACGGTTCAGATCCCTTCTTCTTATAGGACTCATCGGCGCCAAATTCTTGGTTAATTTTCCAGGCTAACTCCTTCTTCTTGTTTTCTTCTCTTGTGCGGATTAGTCCGTCTGTTAATGTATTGGCTAGTTCGACTGTTTCCTCGATAGTCTGAGGTCTAGCTGCCTTGACGATATCACGAATTTCACTAATCAATCCCCAAATATAACGAGAAATTAATACAGGTTCTGGCAAAGCCAGAGTTGGTACCATTCTCCCCTGTTCATGGCTTAGGCTATGTCACTTCCTTTTGCTTGAAGAATAGTAGTCCACCATTCTAAGGCTTCATCTTTAAAGAGATTGGAAGCATACATGACTTTGTCTTCTTCGGCACATTTGCTGATCTTAAGAACAGCTTCCGTCTTTTCCAACCATCGTAGTGCAGCTGTGGCTCCTTCACTACCGGCAAACTCAGTTGGCTTACAGGCTAGAAATTCTTTATAGGAACATCCACCAGTCATTGTTTTCATCTTCTTAGGAACTGGGATTTTGATAATATCATCATTATCTCCATTGGCGCTGTGGCTAAAGCTGTTACTATGAGTACGCTTGCTACTCACAGCTTTGGTATGTTCTACGGGATTTTTAACAGCCTCAATAATTAACGGTAGGGCATTAGCAATGCTTGGGCGATTATGTTTTCTATGGCCTCTTTGTTTAAGGGATTTTCATAATTCGCATGAACTTCTTGATTATGTGATACTTCATTCGACATCTGAATTGCAAATATTAATATCATAAAATAATTAAAACAAAACAATCATATATATTTAAATTTATATTCACAAAAATAACACAGGTTGTTTTGTATTAACCTCTTAACTTTATTGTTTAAGGTTAAAATAACACCTAAATGGCTTTTTGGATTCCCTTATAGATATACATATCTATATGATCATATGTTTCATATATTGTGATATACATACCATTCAGAAGGTTAATGTATTTAACAAGTTCATATTTCCAACAACAGGTCATGCATCAGGTCATAGTATTATTTAGGGAATTTTGTGACTTTTTAACATAACATATACCCCATCTTACCCGGTCTTTCCGGAGAGGCTACCCCATCTTACCCGAACAAGTTGGAGAGTCTATCACACCATACCCAATCTTGCCGGAGAGGTAATTGTATTTCTCGTAAAAATAATTTTCTCAAACCATGATTTTAAAAGTGCATTTTTTTAAGTTCAAGTCTAAACACTATCCTGGTGCTACCAGTTAATATCAATTTCCTAACTCTTTTGTTTAAGCTTAGGTATTATCACAACACTTAATTGCTTAAACCAGTGGCTGTGGCTCTGATACCACCTTCTGTAACAACCCCGACCCCACCCTGGGAGCAGGAGCCGTGAGGCAGTCAGGTGGTACTGGTGATCATTTTGAAAAAGTGCAGCGGAAATTTCATCAGCACCGTAGTTAGGAAAAATATCAGAGTTTAGAAACACCGGATTTTTTATTTATTAAACAGATGGGAATAAAACCCATGTTTTATAAAGGTAGCTTTTAATAAGGGATAAACCCGAATTCATAAAACAACATTTCTTAATTTAATTGATAAAATAAGCCACTCCTTTAAGCCTTTTGGTGCTGTATCCCAACTCTTAATCCGGTCTACTGAAATCACCTGAAACATGTTTTAAAAATATTTTTGTCAGCATGAAATACTTGTGAGTTCATTCAATTTGTACAAAATGACACATTCTTATATTCACAGCATTAAGAGTTTTTACATTTGTTTATCCTACCAAACTACTATTGGCTAGTTCATTGTCCAATAGCAAAGAAACTTATTTTAAATAGTATTTGTCACTCGGTGGCAGTTCCTGTGACTGTGGTCATATCACTCATTGGCTAACCCATTGTCCAATAGTGAAGATTATCAAGCATTGTGTACAAAACCCCATATACTGACAGTAGTTTCCCAGTAAGAATACAAAGACTTAATCACTGTAATTTAACTTGGAAAACGTTTAGGGTTTGCAAAGCATTTGAGAAAAGGAGAATGACTCACATTGCAAACTTAGGTATTTCTATGGACTTTCTGGTGACAATTCCTGATTATATCCTGAGTTGCTATTAAAACATATAATGCACATGTGTTAGTAAAATAACCCAAGTCAATTTAACCATACAACACTCGACAGAACTCCAACGAACGTAGTCGGGCAGAGCCTAGACATGCGTTGGCGATTCTAGATCGATTGGGTAGGGTGTCCATACAACACGAGATAGGAGTTCAACGAACGTAGTCGGGCAGAGCCTTGACATGCGTTACTCCTAAATCGGGTAGGATAATGAATTAGTGATTGGGGTTAAGATACTTACAGCGGGCAGCGCTTCGCAGGTTTTGGGGTTTAGGGGGGGTGGTGTTGTGCAAAGAAACGGAGATGCGAGAGAGAGAATTCGTCGAAATTCGATCGAATGGTACAACAGCTTCTGTCCCAAGCCGCTGCTTATATAGCCCAAATGGGCATCCCCCGCGCCTCGCGCGAGATGATTTGGATTCTGGCATGACGCGCGGGGGCGGTCGGCCTGACATAGGTCTGCCACGTGTCCACGTAGGTCTGACACGTGGCGCGATGTTGTGACACGTGTCCCTGGCCGCCTTTTCCGTCGAATCGCGTGTTTTTCTCGATTTTCATGCTGGTTCTTGTCGCGTATGCTCGGGTCTTGATTCCACTTGGTTCGGCTTTTAATTGTGAATCTAACAAGTATACTTTGGTTCGTTAACCGTCAAGTTTTTTTAACTACTAAGTTTTCTAATCGAGTATCCAACTTTCATCGCGCATACCATGGATTTTAATTACGGAGTAATGCCATGAATATTTTTGGGGGTTGTTACAACTACAAATCAATGCAGGACTTGATTTCGTTTTCCTCAGGTTAACAAATTCTCTGTCTTCATGTTCACCGACTTTTGGGTCAGATTTATGTGTGTAATGGTACGATTTTGTTTAATAATGTGTGATAATGAATGTACAGGTGCAGATCTGGAGTTTTGATGCTTTAGAGGCTTAAAGTTTGTTGTTTTGAAGCTGCCGCCAGATTTTAGGTTACTGGAATGAGGTATATGATAAGTATGGGGTATTGTTTGATGCTTTAAGTTCACTGAGATCATGTGTGACTTTTGTTTTTAGTAGATTTTGAGATTAAAACGAAATTACAAGTTTGAATTGGTTGAATTTATTGAGAACAAGTGTGATTTATGTTTTCAGTAGGTTTTAGGTCAAAACGAGATTAGAAGTTTGAATTTAGTAAGAGTTTTTTTTTATGCTTTGATTGTTTCAATTTACCAAGATCATGTGTTATACGAAGAACATAAAAGGATGTTTTCATTTTGAATTTTGAAATCTTTGTTTTTAGGTCAAATCTTGATACAGGTAATTGCATTTGAATTCTTGAAATCTCCCCTATAGAGATACTTCTCTCTCTCACTTACAGTCTAAGTTTTTATTTTCAGTTTCTTTGTGCTCAAGTCAAATCTTGATTCTTAGGTTTTAAGTTTCTGGAATCTTAGAACCCTAATTGAGAAGGAAGAAGGAACTGAGACTGAGGATGTTCTTGATGATGGAAACCTGAAAAGGTATTTATTCAGGTTGCGGTTGCCTCTGAAAGTATGAATAAACTATCTAAAGAGATCAAATCTGGCTCTCTAGATGAATTGTTGGCCAGCTGTGGTATAACACTGTTTCTGTTTTTTTGTATAGATATATTATACATAGGCGCAAAACGTGGATTTTTCTATTTATTTTAATATATTTTTTCTGTATACTGATCTACGTTTTGCGTGTTAGTGAATTATGAGTGTTACTGCTCGTTTGGGAAGATTCCAATGGATTTACTTGATTCTTCATGGGAGAAATCTCCAACATTAAGTTTAGGGGGAAGAGCTGAAATGATGTCTACTGTTATTATGCAGTCCTGTAGTATGAAGGTATGCAAAAACTTTTTTTTTTGTGCTTATCATATTATGTGATTCACATACTCTTTTTGAAATGCAGAATGACATGCATATCAGTTCTCTGGTGCGGGCCGCATGCCAGATGGAAATCTCGATGATGCAAAAGTGCAAGATGACACCTGATGGAGATAACGATGCTGATCTTACACATAATATGAGAGCTATTCAGAAACAGGTTTTAATTTATTTTTTCTATGTTTATGAATTATGAGAAACGGAAAAGTGAACATTTTTATTAACATTTTTGTTAAATAATTAATGTATTGAATGCAGGTTAGGGAGGATGAGAAACTGTTGAGGGAAAGAGTAATGCATCTGAGTGGAGATGCATGGATAGAGCGTATGAAGAATGCTCTTTCCGATACACGAATAACGTACTTTAACGCAAAGGAGAATGGCAGTCCAGTAAGTTTACAAACTTCACATTTACCGCCGTCTTCATCCTCGCTGGCAACCTCAACTGCTGACTCAGAAAAAAGGAATAGAACTGAAGAGCCTAGCCGACGTGTAGTTCGTGCCCTATTTAAAGATGATGATTCCAAGCCATCGCTAAAAGATGAGATGCTCAGCATGGAGAATGATTAATTGTGAATGAATTTGTTCATGGGCAGCGTTATTCATCTGGTAACGGATTCAATGGTGCTGTTGAAGACCAAACAACAGTCAAGGTTTGTTTGTCTTTCTATATTCTTTCTAATCCACATATGATGGATTCTGTTCTTGAAAATAACTGTGTTGATAATTGTGTTTTTAGGGAATTAGATGTGAGTTCGGGCACAAGCGAGATTGCTAGGTTGGTAAAACTGAAGGGATGGACTTCCAGAAAAAAAGCCACACTATGAGTCACGGTAGAACAATCTAAAGTCGCAAAAATATGACTTCTTCTGACCGCTACCACCGTCAATCATCAGGTTAGATTCTTAGTTAGTTGGGGATTTTTGTTCTTTTCTTTTTCAGTCAGGGTACTATGAACTGTTGGCTTATATGGGTTGTAAGGCTCTTTAATTAGGGTTGCACCTAAACAACCCACTCAGGAGACATCTACATCTGGTTATGTATTTCTAAGGTTTGCACTCAACCATCTTTCAGTTATTGACATTTGTTTCATCTTTAGATACATATATATGAATAAATGTTATGATATGATATGATGTTTTTTTTTTTGGTTTTAGGTGTGAAAAGGAGGAACACAATTTCATACCTTGGGTGGCCATGGGGCTTGTTTGGGATGGTGGATTTTTGCATACACATACATGGATGCATGTATCGAGCACCATGCATACATAAATTTTGTGAGTTCATGTATGTATACATATTTTTATATTTCCAGATAATTGCTTTTATAGTAGATTTTGCTGGTTAATTATGTTTTATAAACGATGCAGATGTTTTGGGCCTTAAAGTTGCCCATATAAATGTGTAATATGGGCAAGAACATTGGTCGATGAAGAAGCTGGCCATTTCCTAATGCAAACCTTCATTGACCTGAACTCAGAAAGCCATTGGTTGGCTCAAAGAATGGCTCTTCGGGTATCCTATTCTGCTTACAATACACGTATTTCATAACCTGAACCCATACCCATTTGGATCTGAATCCGTTTTGACCCGTATCCATTGGATTTGAATCTACTGTGACCCATACCCGTTTGGATTTGAACCGTTTTGGCCCGGACCAAACTAACCATTTTTTAAAACAACACGTCCTGACCCTAACTCTTTTTGACCCGTTAGCCCACTCGACTTGACACGCCCGTTTAGTTAGGTATACTAAATACAATTCATTATTTTATGAAAAGTGTGCAAAAAAATAATGGTGTTTCTTTCCTGCTAACCTTTGTAATTCACATAATTTGTCAAAATTGCTCATTTTTTTTCTGGTTTGAAAAGTAATATTGTTTGGACACATGCAAGCGATAACTAGCGGGATTCAAACTTTATCGCAACCCTCATTTTATTTTTGACCCGTTCTAACAATTTATTACAACCTACCTACTTGTTTACAACTTTATCGCGACCCGTCAACTTGCTAACTGATTAAATAGAAGGGATGTTGCCCACCTACTCAATGTAATTTTAAATGTGCTTGACGGAAATGACTCGCTTTTGAGATTGTGGTATTTTGTTTTAAGGCTGGAGCTCAACTTGCATTAGTTGAGGGGTCCAACTTCTCACTCATGACTTCTAATGGTTGTTTGCAGCAATTCCCTGTGGGTGCATCAATTGGTTGGTTCGGGAAAGTTGTTGCTCCTGATTCTAGATCTCCAAGAATTGGCTCAGCTTCCATTTTTCTTTGTTAGCCGACTTCTCTTTGGTTCATAGATTTGGTTTCCTAGGGTAGAAATGTTTGTATATGGAGTGGCACTTTGGCTTAGCTGGATAATCTTGGGTGCAATATTGGAGTTAAATAGGCTGGTGCCATTGGTGAAAGTTGCTTTCTTTTTCTTTTATCTTTTCTTTTTGTTTTTATGCTTAGCATCGTGTTGGGTTGGCTCCTGTAACTGGTGTACGTTTTTATGTTTAATGGATGTTTGTTTTGGCAGGTTAAAAAGAAACCTTTATACATGCATCAACAAATGTGCAATAGCTATGATGTCATCACTAATGAAGACCCCCCCAAACTCACTAATTTTCTAAACGGTAAATAAATCAATTTTAAAAAATTAAGTGCTTAAGGAAATACTTTAAATATTTTTAAGACTAATTCATTTGAAATAATTAGTTTTCTGTAAAGGAGTAACAAGATTAGACTATTATTGAAGTGAATCCTAGGAGTCGTCTTTCAAGGGGTGTGTTAGTCACAAAGGGTTTAGCGTTACAACTAAAGCCTATATTTCAACTTCTATACCAAAAAAATTCTTATGTTGACTTTTGAGAGTCCAATTAGCTATACATGTCTTCTATATTATCAACTTGGACACCCTTTTCAAACTCACCGATACACAAGGTTCTAACAAAAATATGACTTTAATGTAAGGTACAAATTGCTTATGAAATTTGTTGACTAAAAAGAGTAGGTTGACTATAGATAGGCTACTCTTCGTGCATTGTTATTACAAGAGTGTAAGAAGGTAGTGTTATGGCGCAGATTAAAGGCCCAGTTATGGGATCTCCTTTGTTTTTTGGGTTCCTATTGGGCCTGGGTCCAGATCTCAGAACTTCATTTTGGAAGGCCCATCAGTGGGTTTATTCGTTTAAGGATTGAAGGCCCAAGTCGAGTGGGTATTAGCCATAGTGTTATTATTATTTTTTTTTTTGTACTTGAGCTTGTTTAGAGTTTGGTTAGAGAAGGATACAACACCTACTAGAATCTACTTTGTAGTCTGTTTTGTATGGTTTTCGTTTTGGTGGCCCCCAAAGCCTGTTCTGGGGGACCAAGTGGTCGGTCCCACGGAGGGGCATGCCCCTTCTTAAATAGGGCATTCTAAAGAAATTGGCTTAGGTTGACTCGATTTCTTATTCGAGCTAAAAATGTGAGCTCGAGCTTAAATGACTAGGCACATTATGGCTCGATTTTATCAAAAATCAAAACAATAAAACAAAGCTTAAAATACTAAGTTAAACCTGTGCTTCTAAAAAATGTTTAGATTTTTTTATTGAATATTAAATGTCTAGATTTTCTAAGATGGCTTTTCTCATTGTATAGGTGGGTGACCCTTAGGACTGGTATGGGATGGAAAAAATACACTTTGTATTTGCTTCTTTGTTTTTTTGCTTTAGGTGTACCTTTATTTTATAAGTTTTTTGAAATACCTAAACCGAAGTCAGGTCCCTGAGCGTCCATGTAATCTAGGGTGGTATGTCGAACAATTTCTGTTATCTATAAAGAATAGGTGGCAAGATGTCGTGTTATGTTAAAGAGGCAGCAGTACAAGTTTTTTTATTTTTTTTGTCATTACTTTTTTACTCATTTTAGATCTATGATTTGTTACACTTTGTTACTTCAAACCTCAAAAAATCCAAAAGATGCCTACTAAATCAACATCCTCTATCACAGTTACATATGTATGCATGTACTATATGTAATCCATATGATTTATTATGTGTAAGTTTTGTGAATCTTCAACTACTCCTACAGGTGGTTTAAAAACTTGCAGATGTGTTGAACAAATTGAGTTTGGGTGGCTTCGATGGGTCAGTAGGCAAGATCACAAATATAAGTTTATTAATTTATTCATGTTATTTGACTCATTTGATGAATTTTATTTTACTATCTCATGCTTCATAATAGTTGTGATATTTCCATTTAAATAATATAATGTATTGTTCATCACAATGCAAGTGCTTTACACAAAAGAAAGTTTTTACAAAAGAAGAATCTTAATGAAGATTCGGTCATCATGGACTTGCAAGATTCGGTCGTTAAAAAGGACAATGGGACACGGGCTAATAAGAGTGCTAATCTTACTATCTTAGTCCCATACATTATTGCATAACGACGTTCTATAACCGTTAAATACCCGTCAAACACAAGGTGTGCTTCAGGTATTTAGCATCAATAAACGTAAGACGTAAGACCAAACTTTGTTACAATATACAATATATCACGAGAAAACTGATAAATTAACTGGAAAACGAGAACCGCCCCGTACATAGCCCTAAACTCACCAACCTAAGTGATATGTTTCCTGCCGCATCGCACGGGTAAACGACTAGTATATATATATATATATATATATATATATATATATATATATATATATATATATATATATAGCATCAGTGGTGGCATTACTCGTGTTAACTATATCTTGACCCACAACAACTGCAAACTTCTTGTTCTTTATGTAATTATAAACCAACACGCCAAGAAACTAAGCATACACGACCCTCACATCATATCCATTATCCCATTCGAAACCCAAATCGTTAGCCACTAAAGTCCACAGATTTTCTTCTGTGACCCTCTGTGTCGACCCTCTTTTCTAACAACCAAATACAGATCTAATAAGTCAAGCTTACTTCCCATTTTTAAACTGGTGGAGTACTACGATGCTTAGGGTTTAACAGATACTTATGCAAAAACCAATCAATCAATTCTTTAAATTTTCCCTTCAATTGCATATTATATTCTAAAACAAATTTGTTGTTTTCTAAATAATTCATAATCTGCACACAATCTTTTAAGGATTCAAAGATTATCTATTCCGTTACTTTTTTGGTTCAAGATTCATTATGGAACCTTGATATAGACTTTCATGATATGCATTCATATGATCGGCTCTAAATTGTGCATGTAACATATTCTTTTCATCTGTATATGCCTAGGCCTTTTCTTGGTCACAAATTTTAGTCTCTTCTAAACAATTTCACATTGACAGCACACTATGATCTAATGGAACTTCAAACATGGGAGTGACTATACAAGTATCTTCTCTTATTTTAACTATGAACCCTTGTTCAATCAAACAACTCATATGCCTCTAACAATAGAGTTTCATGGTTTTTTGTTATAGTTTCTATTCCATAAGAGTTCATAAAAGGTTTAAATAGTTTAATATTTCCTGAGTAATGATGCTTGAATACGGGATTAACATACCATATATCAGACCATAAACCATAATCGGTACACAACTAGAACTTCCCCATAGTTGTTAATGCAACGATTTTGAATTCTTGTTCTTGTGCCATGCAATTAGCGACATAATGTCCGTATTGATGGAAATATTAGCACTTGTATTGTCTAACTTTTGATCGTCGGATGGTGATTCTCCTATCTTCATCAGAACAGTGTTTACAGGATGCCATTGTTTGTGATTCGAATTTATGTAGAGTTTGTCTTGATTGGAACAACGTGGCTCTAATACCACTTTGTTGGGATCAAAGCACACATCGGAATTAAAAACTTACGATAATTGTGAGAAGACAAATATGTGGATAACAACAAACAACAAAACTGATTGTGGAAATCTTGGTAGTTACAATATGATACATATGTTTGCTTATATACATACATAAGATGGCTATTATACAATGGTTAAATGTAGGATCGCGTGTTGTAAAATTCGTTCGATTAACGTGTTCGACGTGTGGAATCCGTGTTTAACGATGTGGTATATCAACATTCAAGAACAAACATGAGATCTAAATATCAATCAAAGCTTGTATTGTGAATATTAAAACCCTAGATTCTATACAATGATAAGTGTGTGAAATCCCTAAGAATCTCTGGAAAGTGTTTTTATACAAGCTAACATCTAAAACGTATTTATAGCCCCTAGGACATTACATGTAATATTACAGTTTTGCCCCTAATGTCACAAAAACCCAATTGATTTATTGTGACTATTTGCTGCACTTACAGACTCCACTTTAACAATAGCATCTATTTCTTGTTTCTTTGATGACTTGACATCCTACGAATGCTCCAGCTCCATCTGCACTAACAGACTCCGCCTAAGCTGATGCATCATATCTTAATCATTTCAAGCACCCAATTTAGAAGATGTAGGAGGAGGATTCATAGCTATGTATCTTTTGTTGATCCAGTGATCACGTCTTTAGCGATGTGGTAAAATTGAATCTAGCTCAAAAGAATTCAAGCAAGACAGATGATCGACCATCATGTCATCAAATCCGTAAATCCTCATGAGAAAGCTTTGGCACGTTTCGGGTTGCTGAGAGGTGTTGAAGTATCCTATTATCTTCTTGTTGAAGAGAAGAGTCTTTATCTTGTAGGATTGCTTACCGTACCAATTCATTCGATTAACGTGTTGACATGCGGAATCTGTCAAACACGATGTGGTGTATCAACAATCAAGAACAAATTTGAGATGTAAAAATTAATAAAAGTTTGTATTATGAACATTCAAACCCTAGAATCTATACAATGATGTGTGTGTTTGAAATCTAAGAATCTCACCAAAGTTTTTTTTACAAGCTAAGATCTAAAATCTATTTATAGCCCCTTGGAGATTACATGTAATATTACAATTTTTTCCATAATGTCACTGAAACCCAATTGATTTATTCTTACTACCAGATTCACTTACAATAAGTTCGGTTATGTTTGGCGCCAAAAGAAATCGTTAATCAACTGTCATTTGATAGTCCCATAAACCATCGACATAACTATCATCCAACATAATCCTAATATAGTATTGTCTAAGTACAAAAAAAGATAATGAAGTTTAATAATAATAGAACATAGTAAATTAATTTTATCGAGTTTTTCGTCACGACAGAATTAGCCGCAACAGTTGGTAGAGCACAGGGGCCACTAGGTCAGTGGCATTTAGTAGTAACACTTAGTGACCAATTTGGAAAGAGAGTTGAGAGAATAAGTCGAGGACACAGGTATTTATACTCAAGTTGAGGGGACACATGAAATTAGGGAATTGTCCTTTAGTTCCGTGACTTAATCAGACCAATGGGAATGGCAAATGATTGTCGGATAACTGAATATCATAAGATAAGGACATATAGATACAATTATTGTAGCTCTTTCCCTATGTCTCCAAAAGTTTTTCTTCATACCTCATAACCTGCACGTTGTGCACATTCGTAGCAAACCGAGTATACCATAATTGAAACAAGTGATTCTAAAAAAAATAATAATAATTGAGATTCCAAGGATGAGGAGGATCCAATGGAAAAACCAACCAAGGAAGATGTGGAAGTTGTTAAGGATCAAGTAGAAAGACAAATGAGTTATATTTGTCTTCAACGTTGAATGTGCCAGTGAAGAAAGTTGATAGAAAAGGTGAGGTGATAAGAAATCTCTAAGAGGACCTGACTTGAATACAAAGTGAAAGTAGTCAGACAAGAAAACAAAGGCCAGGATAACATGATATAAATAAAGCATGCTGATCGAAATCTTGTAAGTGAGCAAATAGTGAAGGGATGCTACCAATAGAGATAAACCTATCAAACTTTAAGAAAGAACTAACTGAAACAAGAAGGAAACTAGATGAGGCTAAGTTGATGCTACGAATAGAGATAAACCTATCAGATAGTAAGAGAGAACTAACTGAACCAACAATGATATTAGATGAGGCGAAGCTTTAAATTGCTGGCTAAGCAGGGGGTTTCTCATAATAGGATGGGCATGCTATTGTTAAATAGAAAGTTGAGCAAAACCTATGAGATAAGAATGCTTATATTGAATTGGTAGCTCACTATTGATTTTTTAATAACAAATTTCTTTCTATCCCTGTCGTCTGTGTAACTTAAACCCAAGACCTTCCCCTCTCAAACATTTAAAAGCTTAGTCTTTGACAATGGACCATCACTCATTAGTAGCTCAGTATTGATTTAGTATTGCTTTTTAGTTTGGTTATTATTTCCTTTTAACTAAATTTGAAACAACTTTTGTTGATTTATTAAATAAAATCATACCTTATTTTCAATGTAATATAAATGTATTAATAACATTAAAAAATATGTCACTTTCATTGGTTGTTTTGTATTTGGAAGGTTATTGAGAATAAGAACTAAATGAATGTAATAAAATGTGATCCTTTCATTAGTTTTTTTTTTATGGAAAACCCGTGAAGTAGTTTAGATGACTTAAGGAAACAAATTATAAGAACAGTTATAAAATGATTAAAACTTGTGATAAAAAGGAAAACATCGCAAGAAACAAAATAAAATGGATAAAGTGCGAGACATTATATAACTAAAATACATGTCAAATCGTATGATAGGACTGGTTAACAACAATTAAAAATTTTAGTTAAATAAAAGAATGTCGCAAAGAATAAAATAAGAAGAATAAACCGCAGGACTTTATTTAAAAAACAAAATCGTGAATTAGTATAGATTACTTTTATATTCGTGTTTCATTTAAAACTTACATTGAAACATATGATAAAAGTGTTTAAACTCTACGTCAAGGAGGAAAAAAGCATAGCCAAACTTCAAAATACAAAGTTTGGTGATTGGTTTTAGAAAAAATATTTTTTTTGTTTGTTTTTTGAGAAATGATAAGTCAGTAAATGTATATTGTAAGTTTGATTAAAGATGTAAATAAAAACTTTATGGCCAAAATTTAAAGTACAAAAGGATTGTGAGCAACTTACAAAGAGTGAAAATGGTAGTATTTATAAATTGTTTTTATAGTATGAATAATAATAATAATAATAATAATAATAATAATAATAATAATAATAATAATAATAATAATAATAATAATAATGTTATTATATGTATATATATAAACACACTACACTATAATGCATATTAGGAGGGTAATATGGCCATTCCACTCAACTTTCAACTTGTACAAGCATTTAAAGCACATGGTACAGTAATTTAAAAATACTAATGTGTTGAAAGCATCTTAAACTTGAAAGCTGGAATACCTAAACTATACTAGTATCAAAATTCAAAGCACGTTCTCTCCTGTCTCATTTTTCTCTAATTTGGAACCCTAGCCTCCTTATTTTTCCACCAAAACTTTGAGCTCAGAGTTGATCAAGACTCGATTCGATTGATGAATATGATTTTCAAGCATGAAACCCTAGACTTATGCTCATTTGGGTTTTTAATAGGTGATTCTTGTGTCCAATACCTCCACATGAGCATCTATTTGGGTTTTATGTGCGATTCTTATATCTCTAAGTTTGTATTAGTTCATCGCAAATATGCGGGTCCAGATCTGTGAAGAACTCCATCCATTCATACCTATTTACTTACCGTTTTCTTTACCTTAATTGTCTTTATCTTAATTGTTGCTCTGGAACATTATAAAGATTTACATCAATTAGTACCATTAGAAATGCAATAATTGTAAGTACGCCTGAAATTATGTTGGCAACCTGCTTATGTGCAAGATTTCAAATATCTCCCAAGCAATCTCATATATGATGGTTGTTAAAAGGATTGTTGGGTACCTAAAAGCAGCACCTACGTTAGGTATTTTGTATAAAGAGGTTATGGGTGTTAGAATTTATATAAGAAATCAACTTCTTAAGTATGCAAGTTTCTTTAAGGATGAATAATCTCATGACAATGAACGAAATCGGCATGCGTCTTCACTTCTACAACCGTAGTAGAGTCCATTTTCGCTTCAAGTTTTTATGTTCTAGTGATATGGATTAATTATTAAATGAGGGACTATGGAGTGACTTCCATGATTAGTTGTTGATGCACTTATTGTATACAGTTTGAATTTTATCTTAATGTATATATTTTGGTCATTGTATAAACATTTAAAGTTTGTTTGTAGTTTGATTTTGTGTTTGTTGACCAAATTCAAACGACATCCTCCTATCGTTTGACTTGGACAACATTACACAAATGACATATCTTTATTCAAACAATATTAGTTGTTGTTTGAGATAGTTGTTTTCTTTTGGATCCCAAATGACATGTAGTATCGTTTGGTGACAGTACCAAACGAGATGACTTGTCGTTTGATCTAGAGTCCAAACGACACAACATGTTGTTTGGACCTAGACCATGTCATTTCGGTTGCTGGGTATAGTATATAAATACCTTAGCAGTTGTCATTTAGAAAGAAGACCTAAGCAGAGTGTTGGAGAGCTTTTGTAGGAACGTCCACGATTAGCACGGGAACCTAAATTTGTTATCTATTGTCCGATTAGGCGGAAACTAATGACAAGTTAACCAAATAACAAGAATTACTCGTTTAAAGGTTGTTTTCATTGATCTAAAGTTCAATACATTCGAGATCCGGATCCGACAGAGCTTCGCCGTCTCTGTGCCAAAATATCTCCACGTTACAAATGAAAACCCAAGGCACCTATATATACTAGTCTAAGTTCGCTGGAGGGTGACACACGTTCGGGCGAACTTGACTTAGTCAAGTTCAGCCGAACTTGACTTCTCAAGTTCCATCACCAGCGAACTTAATATCAAACACATTTAAATATGCCTCAATTCACCTATTCTATACAGACTCGATACAAGACTATTATACAAACGTCATGCACCAAAAGGCTCCCTCTTGGATATCTTCTTTGTCTTGTTTGGTCTTCAGAAACTCTGGTTTATTCCAGACTCGTTCTCGTGTAATGACGATGGCAACAGACATATGTACCAACAACTTTGAGTGTGTATACAATAACAAAACTATGTCAAATCAATATATGGAAGTTTATTGAGAATATCCTTGTGTTATTGATTATCTATTACTTGGTTTGATTATCTAACTTGGACTCCGCACTTTTTTTTGCATTTCTTAACAAGAAATCATTGTTGTTCAAGATTGTATCTGGGCCTACACTAACCCAATTCATATTGACAACAACAATGCTATCTTAATAACCAGTAATCAAGTGAAGCACCGAAAGACGAATCATATTAATATTAAGTATCATTTTATTAGAGACTAAGATAAGATGAAAAAAAAAGCTCATCAAGTTGGTTAAAGTCCAAAGAAATAGCTAGTATGTTGACTTATTCACAAAAGCTTGTGAGTAGGTTTAAGTATATCATCAAAGTCTATCCTGTGTTGCTAAACCTATCCTTTTGCTACCAGCCTTGCTTTATGTGTGACCACATTTCCGTTTGCATCTTTCTTTGTCTTGAATACCCACCTGAAACCTATTGCATTGTGATCTTTTGGCAACTCTGTCAATATCCAAGTGTTATTCTTGTTTATTGAGTCTAACTCAACCTTTATTGCTTCAATCCATTTTCTGTCATTAGATGCTTCCTTGTAATTCCTAGGTTCTTCTTAAACGAGTAGTAACTCTTGTGGATCTATTTGAATTTCCTCTGTTTCTTCGTATAGTTTGTCAAGACTTCTTATTCTTACTGGAGTATCACTAATACTCTATGTCATACTTTCAGATGTAGATGGACCTCTACTTGATAATCTGCTTGAACTTCCTGATGAGTTCTGATTGTACGAATGTGTTGGCGAAGTTACATAGGAGTCTGGTTCTTCTGTCTGATCTACTCCTGAATCTTCATTATGTGGCCCGCTACTATCAGGACTACTTGGTGCATCTTCTTCTAACTCTGGTGGGTTATCATCTTCTTGAATGACAAAGTCTGTCTATTCGGGATTCCCTGAATCTACCATTTCCATATAACTATTCTTGTTCCATGGTTGACCTTCCATGAACTTTACATCTCTACTGACACATATCTTGTTCTTTGCCGGATCATATAATATACATGCCTTTGATCCTTCTTCTATTCGAAGATAAAACACAGGTGCACTTCTATCATCTAACTTCTTTTGTTGAAGTGGTAATGCCTTGGTGTATGTTTTGCAGCCAAAAACCTTTAAGTGTTCCAGATTCGGCTTTCTTTCTTTCAATGCTTCATACGTGGGTCTTGTTCACCAAAGCCTTTGTTGGAATCCGGTTTAATACGTATATCGTATGTCTTATTGTTTCACCCCAAAAATTCTGTGGCATGTTCATTGCCTTGAGCATACTACAAGTAGTTGATAACATCGTCCTGTTCCTTCTTTCTACTACTCCATTTTGCTGTGGGGAATACGACACTGTAAGTTGTCTTGCTATGTTGTTGTCTTTGCAATACTTGTTGAATTCAATCGAAGTGAATTCTCCTCCTCTGTCCGTCCTTAGCATTTTCAACTTGGTTCGTGTTTCTGTCTCCACCTTTTCCTTAAACTGTTTGAAAGTTTCAAATGCTTGATCCTTGGAAGTTAATAGAAATGCCCAAATGTAGCGAGTACAGCTGTCTACAAGCAGAAATATATACTTCTTCCCAGCATGTGTTGGTGGGGATATAGGACCACACAAGTATTGCAAAGACAACAACATAACAAGACAACTTACATTGCCGTATTTCCATAGACTAAATCCATAGGTTTTAAAGATCTGAATTTTGCCTGATTTGGAAATGGTGTCCACTATGTTTACCTAATAAGCATGCATCACATACTTGACTGGCTTGACTTATTTGAGGAACTCCATGTACCAAGTTCTTTAGGGTCATTTCTTTAATAGCATCAAAATGTAAATGGCCAAACCTTGCGTGCATTAACCATACTAAATCTTCTGTGTCTGAGAGCAAGCAGATTGGCTTTCCAATCTTCAATTTTACTTTATACAACATGTTCTTCATTCTCCTAAGTTGCATTAGTAACTTTCTATTGCTGTCGCGGAGTGTTAGTAAGTTTCCGTCCATAACTACTTTGTAACCAATTTCTTGTGAGTTGTCCGAGGCTCAATATGTTGCTTTTCAGACTTGGAATATAGTATACTTGAGAAAAAATCTTTTGTTCTTGGTTCAAACATTCCAGTACTATTGAACCTATGCCTCTAATCTCTACGTGCGACCCGTCACCGAAACCTATTTGCCTCGTCATCTTTTCATCTAACTCTCTGAAGTGACTTCGCACTCTTGTCCTGTGGTTGCTTGCCCCGTTGTCTAAGTACCATAGACTTTCATCTACCGTGGCGTACCTTTTTGGTTTTATGCATTCTTCATTTAACAGAACCCTTTCTTGAACAAGGTATTCTTCTTGTATTGCCATGAGCAATACTGGTGCTCCGTCTTCCTTGACGAGATTTGAGTGTTCTAGTACAACATCTTTCTCGGGACAGTCTTTCTTAAAGTGTCCGAACTTTTGACACTTGAAGCACTGGATCTTACTTGTGTTTGTTTGCTTCCTTCCAAACTTCCTCCAACTCCTAGAATTTCCACCTCTAGGTCTTTATGTAGATTCTTCGCTCTTAGTGATTTGCTTGTCTTTGTTGTCTCGCCCATTTTCATGCGGTTGGTTGAACCTGCCATGCCCGTGGTTTCCGAACTGTCTTCCTTTTCCTGAGTTGTTGTTGTGATGTGTAAACATCAATCTATCTTGGCTACCCCCTGGGCTTTCTTTCTTTAACCTTAGCCTTTCATTATAGTATTTAGACTTTCGACTGCTTCTTCTAGTGTTATTGTGTCTAGATCGGAGTATTGTTCCATGGAGGCGACAATCTGAGTGAACTTGTCTGGCACCACAGAGTTTGCGTACCAGATTCGGTTGACTCAGTGTTGTCCCTAATTCACTTGCCCGTGTAACAACACTGTTTATCTTTGCGGTGAAAGAGTCCATAGTGTCATCTTCTTTCATTTGCATCAACTCGAACTCTGACATTAGTGTATGCCAGCGAGCCTTTTGTACCCGATCAACACCAACATGTCTTGTTTTCAAAATTTCCCAAATTTCATTTACAGTCTTGCAACTTGCAATACATCTTTCGGTATTGCTTGGAACATAAAGCAATTGCCGACTTACCTTTCTTAACATCCGATTGTGTATTTTATGCCGGTTCAATCGTTTCCCAAAGTCCATTCGCTTCTAAAATCATTTTGATGCAAATTGCCCTAACCGTACAATTTGTCGGTTTCAGGATTAGACATTGAAATTGGGAAAAAGAACTTCCTTCGTTTTGAATTACTATTTGTGGATTTGGTCCGGTTACTCCTGACATCACTTCTGACCGAACGATTTTCACTTTTGACAAACTTGTAATCAAACAACCTTATTTTTTGTTTCAAAAAATTCTTGACCTCCAATACGAACTCCCGTGCTGATAAACTTTGACTTTCTTGAATTCAATAAACCTTGGAATCCTTAACCCGTGATTTCCCGAAACGCGTATTAACCAAACAATCTAATTCGCACTAAATCACGAAATCAAAACCTAGATTTCTAACCCCTGGTTCGATATCCCTGAACCGAAATAAAAACTGAACTTGCGAATTGAAAAAGAATAATAAAACCTGATCGCGAAATCCCTGCGATTAGATGCGCCTAGAGCCTCATGCTCTGATGCCAATTGTTGCCCAGAATGATCTTTGATTTCTTGAACGTAAATAATAAACTTAAATTTATAGAATATTGAATTTGATAATACACAAGTGTTTTTACAATGAATGAATTGAACCCTATTTATAGTTTCTAAAATGTGCGATCCAATAGACGTTTCTTTTCATGAACAGTTGTGTCTTGTAATCTTGTGGTTGTAATTGAATCTTGAAAGGATGCGTCTCTTGAATCCTTGTGGCTGAAATCTAATGGATGTGTCTCCAAGGAGACATGTCGATTCCCTTAGGGGTGGGGGTTATCAACTCCCAACTAGACACCTTTGGCCCCCCGAACTTCATAACTACCTTCTAACTATCTTTATACTAATACATAATTAACACTTCTACTTGGATGTGTAGGGATTAGCGATTCACTCTTCCCCAACTTTGCCATCTTCCATGACGTCTACCATCTCAGTTAACCCATCCACAATCTTCACAACTTTGTTGACGATAATAAATATCTTATCTTGGTTTAGACTATTCATCATTACAAATGAGAATCATTTTACGTTGTGTGTCTTCGATCATATCTTGGATTGTTTACCAACACCTGGTAAACTTTTAGCCATCCCACCACTTCTGCAAATGATCCTTAACAGACCCGGACTCTTCATTCACGGCTCACTATTGCAACCTAAACAACTCGTTGATCCAATCAAAATTCCACACCAGATGTCACAGTCATGGATTGTTGTTGCTGTCGACTAGAAAAGAAGAAAAACGATCTAATACCTCATCCAGATTAACCCCCCTGGAGCACCCTTCAAAAAAACAGAATCCAATCTGTTGTTCTTCAGTTTCTTTGCTATCGGCGCTGATGATCTTGATCGCTGAAACGGTACGATTTTCTGTTCTCTCGTCCCAGGCACCCGAATTGCTTCAGAAAAAACACACGGGATTTGAACAAACATCTATTCAACACTTTTATTTAAACTGGAAATTGCAAGACCCATAGATAAACCCAATTACAATGATGATATTTAAACTAAAAGAAACCTTAACCTATTCTAATTCAAACTCTATTGAAACATTTAATAAACTCCTATTGAGAACTGAAACAAATAAACCATAACTATAATAACCAAATTATCTTTGTCTCAAACCCATTTGAATTTCTTGAACAAACTTCAGCCAATTAGGATTAAATCCTTCATGGTATAATGAATAATCCCATATTCTGAAACTAGGATGATATAAAACAATAACATAACACGAGATCTGCATATTCTTAAACCATTATACAAATCTTATATTATTAACCAACGAAAAGATCCAGGATTATGGTCCTGAATGAAGACATGGTCATGTTCACTGATTTTCAGCATCAAGGGGAAGATAAAATGCCCTTTAGTTCCATCTGACCAAAGCTTCTTTTCCTTTCATGGTAGAAAACAGTATACACCACAAACATTAGGAGTTTCAACAAGCAAGAAGTTCCCTTTGTATAATAAACCCAAATTCCATAACAAATTTGTAGTCTTTTCTCCTTCTACGATCATAGGTTGTAAGAAACATATTAAAAATAAAATGAATAATAAAGTCAGTAATAACAAAGGGAACCATCAATAGTGTAGCTTGTAGTCTTTTTCCTTTCATTAGCACTGCAGCTCTTCTAATTGCATTAAAACCCCCAAAACCTTCTAACACTGAAACAACCACACTCACTATCCAGAGGGGAGATACATATATGTAGCAAAATGGGATAGTAACACTTATAGCATTTGAGAACAAAACCGACCATGTATAATTTACCGGCAAGATGTAGGTTAAACCATAAGATGCCAGGTAAACACATACGATGGAAGAGGTAATTATGATCATGTAAATGCTAGTGTGTAATGGTTCTTTCCATCTTCTTATTTTCAGAAAGAAGTGTTCATGATTTATCACGTTTGCAGTGTAAGCATCTGATGAGGTTGAAACTATAGCGACAGAGAAAAATAGCTTGATGGCACAAGAAAGCGCTAAGGTCAAATGTTTGTCACGGCTTATCTCGAAGATGTCTTCGAAAGCATTACGATAAGTGACTATATGAAGGTTACGACGGAGAAAAGACATGTTTGGATGTTCAGCCATCTGTGTCACAAAATGTTTAACAGGTGGTATGTGTATGTAGTCTAAGGAAAATTCTAACTGGGATAAAGCAAGAAATGAAGGAAGTAGGATTGCAAGAAGGATCTTCCAGGTTCTGCTTGTAGTTTTAAAGGACTCATTCAAAATACCAAAGAATCCTAAAGAAGGATGGGATGGGGGGATGTAATTGTTCTCCATTTCTTAATGTTTGAGATATAGATGAATAAACTTCACCGGATTTTATGTTTTAAATGTGGAAGAGATATTGACTTATTCATATGTCATCGTCAACCAGCTTTGGGTTGAAGTCATATAAAATACACATTCGGGTATTCCAAAGACGGATGATTAACACATTAACATATTAATTATAAAAACTAATCTGATAGAAAAAGTGAGATGTATCACAGGTATATATCAATTTAGAATGAATATCCACTATCAGATAACTTATATCTTTCTATGATTTTGCTAAACCTATACACTACATTATTCTCCCTCCATTTCCCTTATAATATGTATAGTATTCTTAATAATAATGTTTTTGAATTGATAGGGTTAGATATGATATCTGTTAAACTAAATGAATGGGTTAAATACATATGAATGGAAAAAAAAGGAAGAAAATCTAATGTGATTAACTGTTAAAAATTAATGGGTGTACATATTTGCACATCAAAATGCCTATTTGCACACCAAACCCTAGCTTTATATATATATATAATCGATTTAGAAAAGTTCTATAATGAGTATCTTAAAAAAATATTTTTAAGTATCGTATCGTATAGTATAAGTCTCGTATAAACCTCGTATAGGCCTATGGATGTAATATCGCATTGTATCGTATAGTGTATAGTATAAGTCTCGTATAGGTATTGTATATGCCTATAGGCCTATACGGACGTATACTATACCTATAGGCCTATACGGGTGTTGTGTGGTATCCTATAGTATCGTATCGTATTTTATCGTATCGTATAATATCATATTGTATAGTGTATAGTATAAGTCTCGTATAGGTTGCCTATAGGTTTTGTATGTGCCTATAGGCCTATACGGGACCTAAACCATACCTATAGGCCTATAAGGGGCGTGCCTATACTAAACCTATAGGCTTATACGATGTTGTATGGTATCCTATAGTATCGTATTGCATCGTATCATATCGTATTGTATAGGGTGTATAGTATAATCTCGTATAGGTTCCCTATAAGTGTGTATATGCTGATATGCCTACACGAGACCTAAACCACACGTATAGTCCTATACATGTATTATATCGTATCCTATAGTGTCGTATCATATCGTGCCATATAATATCGTATCTTATAGTGTAGTATAAGTCTGGTATAGATCCCTTATATGTCTTGTATATGCCTACAATACTACATCTATAGTTTTATATATACGAGGCTTATGGACCTATACTATACGATACTACACTTATACGTGACCTATACTACACTATACGATACAATATCACACTTATAGGCTTATACGAGATCAATACATGACCTATACTATACATATTATAAAATGGAGGGAGAATAATGTAAGAAATACTTAATTTTTAAATGTATAGTATCACACTTATATTCTTAAAATATAAACCCTAAAGTATGCAAATAGGCACCCTTAGGTGTGCCAATAGTTTGAGCCAAATTAATATAATTGAATTGAAGTTAAAAAAAATGAACACATAATTTTTTTTATAAAAATTTGCTAAACCGATTATATTGTATAAATATTTCTAAAAAAACACTTATATACGCTGCATATAGGCCTATACGCGACGTATAGGAACAGTCTGACAACAGTAAGACGGCACTGCTTTTTATGCAACCTTATACGTTGCGTATAGACCTATACGCAGTGTATATAAATTTTAAAGTACGCAAACAGACACCTTTGGTGGGCCAATAGTTTAAGCCAAATTAATCTAACTGAATTAAAATTAAAAAAAATTGAACACATAATCTTTAGAAATAACTTGAAGATAAAACAAAAAACGACAATTGCAATGTATGGCACTCTACAAACACGATCTTCAGCATGGTGTGCAAAATTCTTCTTATGATATTTTATTACAATTTCAACTTGACGTATATTTAAATCCAATAGACTTATTCAAATTTATGCATTCTTGTTAAAACGAAAAACGATGTATTTAGAACCATATATCGACCGTGACATGATCGAATTACTAATAAATTAATGCCGGCCGGCCATGACATAAATTAATTATAGATCAACGTAGGAGGGAAACTTCCTAATGCATTTGGTAAACATCACACATTTTTTAAGGATTATATATTTTTCAATGATATTCGTGAAACTAGTATAAAAAAGGAGTTAAAAAGTTGTTTGTTGGTATCGAAATTTTAGAATGTAAATAGATTTTCGTTGTTTTGATAATAAAAGTGAAATCCTTAATCTCTACACATACTTAAGTACAAGGGTTTATTGGTTATTAGTATAAAGTAGTATAGATGGCGGTTACAAAGTTCGGGGACTAAATTTATCAAATCAGAACTTAAAAAACTACCACCCCAAGGGATGCGAAACCCCTTGAAGACACACGCATTCGAGATCGGCTGCAAGGGAACAAGGAGGAGACGCGACTTTTCAATCTAGAGAAACACCTGTTCATGTTAATTCTCATCCACAAGATCAAATGACGCACCCGTTCATGAAGAGACATGTCTATTGGATCGTACCTTTTAGAAACTATAAATAGGTCTTAGATTTCATTTGTAAAACTCATTCCATTGTATTCAAATTCAGTATTCTATAAAGGTTAGTTTATCATTTGCGATCCAGAGATCAAAGATCATTCTGGGCAACAATTGGTATTATAGTATCAGGCTCTAGGCATCGCATGGAATTCGCGATCAGATTTTACTTTTCAATTTGCAAATTCATTTCATTATTATTTTCAATTCAAGGTTGTCAAACTAGGGTTAGGAATCTAGGGTTTTGATTACGGGGTTTAGTGCGAATTAGATTGTTTGGTTATTATGCGTTTCGGGAAATCACGGGTTAAGTTAGAAGTTTTGTGAAACCAAGGAAAAATCAAGTTTGTTGAAAAGTGAAGATTGTTCGGTCAGAGGACATGTCAGGAGTAACCAGACCAAACCCACAAATAGTAATTCAAAAGGAAGGAAGTTCTCTTTCCTAGTTTCAATGTCCAACTTTGAAACTGACAAATTACACGGTTTGGGCAATTCGCATCAAAACGATTTTGGAAGAGAATGGACTTTTGGAAACAATTGCACCAACAGAAAATACACAATCTGTTAGATCGCTCCTTGATTAGCACAGGAACCTAATTTGGTATCTAACGTTCATATATGCGGAAACTATGTGACGTGTTAATCAAATATGCAAAGATTACTCATTTAACTGTTGTTTATTGATCACTAAGTCCAATTACATGTAAGATCCGGATCGGGCAGAGCTTCGCCTCTGTCGTGACAAAGTTGCAAAAGTTACAAATGACAAACTAGAGACACCTATTTATAGGATGGCAAGTTCGCTGGGAGGATAACAAGTTCGGGCAAACTTGTTTAGAACAAGTTCGGCCGAACTTGTTCCATCATCAGCATTCCGGGCGAACTTGTCATACCATTTACATAAATACGACATTTCTAGCATAATCTAGCCTAAACAGACTCGATCCAAGACTAAGACATAGACATTATGTACCAACAGACTCCCCCTTGGATATTATCTTCGTCTTGATCAGTCTTCAAAGCTCTGTCTTTATCTGCAGCGTCCAAAGAAGTTCTTGATTGGTTTCTTTCTACATATTTGCGACGGAATCGACATTTGATCTGTAGGTGGCACTTTAGTCATAAATTGGAAACGTCTAAGCCTTGCCTCCTTTGTCTTTTCTTGAAAACGTTCCAAACGCTTTTCTTCCTTAAAAAACGCTTTGCATTCTAATTCTCACCAACTGGATTCCCACATTCTTCCAGAATTCACACCATGTGCGTAACAAACATTCACGATCCTCTGATACTGCATAGCTTGTTCCTTCTCACGCTCCTCATAGCATATCTTACTGAAGAATAAACATCGAATATCCTCCTTCGAGTAGTTTACTAGCCACATCGGGTCTAATATGCGTATCGTCCTCCATAACCCTCTTAATCCTTCTGTCTGAAACATTTCAACTCTTTCTTTATTGATATCCAGACGATCTAAATTTCAACACTATCACTGCTTCGCGTGTCGTAGGATCAACTTGCCACCACTTAAACAGAGGATAGAAATCCTGTTCAATAGGCATTAGGGGCATGTTTCTCATTGCTCGCGGACGCTTCATAACCAATGTTATATCTTTCTCACCAGTCTTCTTATTCGTTTTGATTCGGCGCTTTGGAATGAATGGTTTCCAGTACTTGAACCCTTGCGTCGCTTCAAATTTAATCATCTTCCATAGCAACTGATCAATAAACTTCATATGATAAGTAACGTTCCTTGTCTACACCAACTCTTCTACATCCTAATACGGAAGTGTTTTGAAATCTGCCATGTGTCGGAAGTATTGAAGTCAACCTCTCTTTTGATGGCGTAAACGTTTAGTTCTTTTAACCAACCCAACTCAGTATGTCACCCAATGATATATCTGCATCTCTGGTAAAGAATGCTAATGGACGTCTGAATTTTCTTTCTCTTGGCATCTCTTTGAACCATGACTTTTTCGCTTTAGCAATCTCTTCCTTTGTCATTGGCTTTGGGATCTTTCCTTCTCGTGCAGACTCTGCTATTTTCTCTTTCAACAAATCTTCATAAAGCTGTTCGTACATATCTTCAAAAGTTGGAAAACTATCAGTATTCGGACCAACATACTTTTCAGCTTCATCCTTTTCATCATCTGACGACCAATCTTCAATAATCACTTTGTTGTAATCGTCAGCATCAGGCCTTCTTTTATAACAGTACTCGTTCGGTTCGAATGTATCAATGTTAACTACTTGCTCTTTGAAATCGAAATCAAACGTTTCAGCGTCAACGTTCAGCAGATTTGCTAGATCTTCTTTCGAATAATTGTGAACAAATTCACCTTCTTCAACATTATGTTCTAGCATCAGAATCATTGGTTTTGTTGGCATAGCAGCAACATGCATTGCAGTAATTGCATCAATCATATCAACATCTGTTTGCCTGCTTCCCCTTTCTGCTCCCCCTGACTTTGATCTTCCATTCTATTCGCATCATCATTCAACAACGAAGAGAAATCAAAATCCTCAGACACTTTAGCATCCACAATCTTCAGACCAACTCCACCCTGATCATCATCATTTACATCATCGTTATCGAGTCATCTTTAGGATCATCAACAGGAGCATCATTCTCATCGTCTTCAGCTTCTTCATCGTCTTTTTGCTCAGTTTCCTTTTCAAGAATAATAACAGACTCTGAAGCTTTTGCATATTCGATCACTGGCTCAGTTATCTCGGGCATACTTTCAATAACATGCTTTCTCTTCCCCTGTTCTGCAATTTCTTTTTCTGCTTTATCCTTTGCTTCTTGCAGATCTAACCTTGCATACTCTGCAGCAAAATCAATCCCCAAACTATTTGACAATACTTTCTGCAATCTGTTGAATCTTCTATCATTCAAATCACGTTCAGATCGAAGTTCTGCAATTTCTTTAAGTAATCTTTCGTTTGCATCCTGCAGACTTTCAATTAGGGCTTTCAAATAAGCTTGATCACCTTCCAGAAATTTGACCTTGTCGTTCAGAATCTCTTTCTCTACCTCGCTTTGTTTCACCAATCTTTCCAAAGCAGCTTTCTCAATTTCATTCTTCGACACTTTGTCTTGTAGAATTTTAACTCTCTTTTCAAGTTCATCAACGTCAGAATTTGGGAAGAAATCATTCAAATCTTGAATGTTCACTGGCTCATCAGGATTGTTTCCAAATAACTTGACCTCGGAGTAGTCTTAGGTGTAGACTTTGGTGTACTCTTCTGTAGACACTGGAATTTCTTTGAGTGTAGGGCTTTCAGGTTGAGAAGTTGTCGGAGGATCTTGTGACATAATGATCGAAATATCAAGCAATTCAGACTCAGGAGGTTCTTGTGTGACTCTTGTCTGTACGATCGTCTCTTGAACTTCAAAAGTTTGAGTTGTTCAACCGCAAGAGGTTCTTGTGTAGCTCCTGTTTGTTTTGCAGCAGAAGGTTCTTGTGTGACTTCTGTGCCTTTTTTCTTTCCATTGTATCAGGGCTTTTAGGCTTTTGAACTTTCTTGCCTTTGGTGCTAGGAGACCCTTTAGTCTTCGATGTTGTATCTTTAGCAGAAGACTTAACACGTTTATCTTTCTTCTTTGGTCTGTCCTCATCTGAACCCTTTTCTATCTCCGGTTCGTAATCACGTCTGTTTCTTTAACCTTGTCTGCTTCTTTCTCAGCTATGGCTTTCTTTGTTGCTCTTTCGATAGGATCATCACTATCTTCATCATTATCAGACATTGCAGAAATCATGTCATCTTCTTGTGTAGTCTTCTCTTGACTTTCAATAATGACTGCAGCACTTGAACCAACTTCAGGTTAAACATTAACAGGTTCATCTTCGTCTATCAACATAGTATCGAATTTCTTTGGCTTTCACGAAGTTTTCTTCTTCTCTTCAACAACTTTCTTCAAGAACCAGTCGCTGCGCTTTTCCTTGAATGTCGACAACCATTCTAATTCAGCGTTCCTTTCATTCTCATCACCATTTATCTTTCCTCCACTTATATTCTGGCGGTGCAATGTAATTAGTAGAATCTATAGCACCAAATAAAGGCTTTACTATCGGCGCTGAAGCTTGCTTTTGAAAAGTTATAAGCTTCTTCACAGTAACTTCATCCATGTGACTGAGATATACGATATCGTTCGGATCCTTCGCAATCTTCTTGAACTTATCGTTGATTAGCATCTGAATAAACCTTGGATACATAACCAGCCTATTCGATCCCATATTATTCTTCATATGCGTGAACACGAGCTTAGAAAAGTTGAATTTCTTGTTTAACACGAGCGCTGTGGCCATGCAAGCCACGTAATCTTGCACATCATCCAAAACAGCCTTTTCGATGACTAAAAGCGTGTATAATTGCGTGCATTAGAAACTTGTAAGGGTTCGGAACTCCCCCTTTCTTCAAGGTAGATTCATTTACGTGTCCCTTGTATCCCATCCTTGGGAAACAACCTCGTACCATTCTTTCATCGAGCATCATTGGATCTTCAGTACTGTCGTTGAAGTTTAGCACTTTATGAATGTCTGCTTCAGTCACTGTATTCTCTTTATCTTTGTTATCATCATGAACAACTGATTTAATCACTGTGCCATCCTCATTCATTGATGCTGCACTCTAGAATCTGTATACGTGCGACCTATAAACCACTGTTCTTTCTGTGATCGCCTTGTGTATTGGAATACGAGTCATAAAGTCCATTATACTGTCATACGCTGCAAGTGATGGACATACAGTCTTATCAAGTGAGACGCACGTGTTATGGAATTTGTTAAACGAGAGCTGAATATTCTGCAAGCACGAAAAACGAGACAAAATTAGAAAATTTTTAACAATTTTCACAAAACCTAAGATCAAGTTCGGGCAGACTTGATTAACATTTACACAATACATTTCAAGTAAGTTAGGGCTAACTTATCAAATCATTCTGATTGTTTGTTAAACGAGTTCGGGCGAACTTGTTAAGACTTAACATTATAAGATATGTTTAGACAAGTCCGGGCGGACTTGTCAAAGGCTTATGTGATTTGACTTCTATCAGGCAAGTTCGGGCGAACTTGTGAGAATCTTAACATTTTAACTCTTGAGGACAAGTTCGGCCGAACTTGGTTCAAAGAACCAGCTGACAAGTTCGAGAGAACTTGTCATTGTTTTCATCAAAACCTGCAATCAACATGTTTATTACATTCTGATTCAAATTAAAGATACGTTTAAATGTTGTTTATGGTTGGTTATCTCATTTTTAGGTCCAATTTGTCTTTTAACGTCCTTAATCATATCTAAATGCTTCAATCCAGATCAATATTGTTCAAAACCGGTCAAAACACGGTTCAAAATCCAATCACTTACCATAGCCATGTTCTTTAGTGTGCCAATCACTAAAGATCACTTGAAATTTGGGCAGCAATTCGACTTAAATGTGACAAATTCGAAATTCGCTTATAATCGTTTAAGTTCGCTCTGAGATGTGGAGAACAAGTAATGAAGTCCGGGCGAACTTGTTTCATATATATAGCTAACAAGTTCGAGCGAACTTGCAACACCAATCATTTAAGATTAGCAACAAGTTTGGGCAAACTTATATCTGATGACACTTTATAAGCATATACAAGTCCCGGTGAAGTTGATTACAAGTACGAGCGAACTTGATCAATCTAAAATCAAAATTTTCAAATTAGACCCTGAACTTTTCATTTTTTAACAGTTTTAACAATCCACTCAGTTGGCCAAGTCCAAGTTAATGACATTGATTAACTGACTTGTCTGCCGAGTCCAAGTTAATGACCTCGGTTTGACCCGTTATGAACAAACTGTTGGTTTTATCAAAATCAAGTTTCAAATTAATGAACTTTTAATCGATTTGGATTATCAGATTTTATAGATTAGCTCCCAGCCCGTTGTCAATTAGATTTCCACAAGTTTAGCACCTTACCAGACTTCGAAGATCCGTTCTCCAACATTGGCTTGTAGAAACAAATGTAGAAACAAAATCTTTTTGTATTTTTGAAACTTTATGCTAAAAACACACTGAAAATCTTTTTGGTTTTAATCTGTAAAGCAGATAAACTATGTACAGACATATTTACAGAACTTTAACAAGTAAACTATGTACAAACATATTTACAGATATATTTTTATGAATTCGTGTCTAAGGATCATATCAGTTGTTTGAGACATATCACCAATACCGTTGATCTTTTAATGACTTTAAGTTTTAAACTTGTTTACCTAGATTGTCGATATGTTTGTCCACTTAAACTTCGACACATTTCTCAATTTTCCAAGATATGTTAGTTATGAATTATGAAACTTAACTTGACTATGGTTCGCATCTCAGAATATACTCCCGTATCAAGATTCCCTAGATTTCATCTTATAGGTGAATATAGCGTAATTGATATCTTTATCTGGGTTAATGCGAAGCCTTGAGAGCTTAGGTTAATACCACCGTATCGACAAAGAGATGAAGGCTCGACTTAAAAAGTGTGTTCCACTTAAGGAATCTTTTAAGCACTGCAAATGATTAGATCTTTCGATTCTTTTCAGTTTTGCATGCAGTTTAGGTGTTTATAGCAAAAACATTATAGAAGTTCTTGGCTATTGCTTCCGCAAAATCAGAAGAACTTGTATCATACCCCAGATATCAACTATCTATAAAGACCTCGTATCTCAGAATCAAGCAATCTCTCAAACAACATTTCGGAGTACTAAGTCCATATATCCGAGAGATGTTAATCCACAAGATTAAGCAGTTGTAAAATTTAGTTTATATCTCAGAAACAATTTACTGAACGTGTAAAGCCTATCGACACATCTATAGTAATACTTGTTTATCACTTTTTAGACTTTACAATTCTTTAGCATACTGTGATAGTCCACTGATGTACTATCATTTCCTTTGTGACACTTAATTCTTTTTGCCTTTTTCAATGTTTTTGTACTTTTTGAATTTTTCATATGATTTTGTATTTTCTCAAATATTTCTCCCCCTAAAATCAAAAACATATTTTTCTATTTTAGTTTTTAAGAAATACTAATCTAAAAAGATAAACAAACCAATGTGGATCACGTGAACTCGTCGTCCGATCCATATTCAACCTCTGCCTCTACACCTGTCAACAAATTTTTAATACCGTTAAGCCTCATTAGATATTTAAAGGAAAAGCTTTGGTATAAAAATCAGCTTTTTGTTCATCGGTGTGGATTTTTTCTATTCGCACTAACTTCTTTTCGTAGCAGTCACGAATGAAGTGATAACGAATTTCTATGTGTTTAGTTCGAGAGTGATGAACAGGATTTTTGGTTATGTCAATTGCTGCCTTATTGTCTACATATAAAGGCGTAACAAGAAATTGCAATCCATAGTCCTCATCTGTTGTTGAATCCATAGGATTTGTGAACAACAGCTGGAAGCAGAAATGTATTCTGCCTCACTAGTAGAGAGAGAGAGACCATGGTTTGTTTCTTGCATTGCCACGTTACTAATCGAGTTCCAAAGAACTGGCAACCAGCCGTCGTAGACTCTGAATTCAAGTTGTCCACCCCAAAGTCAGAATCAGCGTATCCCGTCAGATCAAAGTTATCGTTCTTTGGATACCACAAGCTGGTGCTTGGACATCCCTTCAGGTAACGGAATATTCTCTTGACTATCTACATGTGCAATACTCTAGGACTGGACTGATATCTTGTGCAAAGGCAGGTAGGATACATGATATCTGGGCTAGATGCCGTCAGATACATAAGAGATCCTATCATCAACCGATAGAGCGTATCATCCACTTTGGTTCCTGTTTCGTCGATACAAATTCCGTGATTCAGCGCCCGAGGAGTAGAAAGCGGCTTCGAGCTATCCATTTCAAACTCCTTTAGAATATCATGAACATATTTGGTTTGATGAATGAATATGCCGTCTGGTAACTGATAAACTTGTAACCCGAGGAATAATTTCATTTCGCCCATAGAAGACATTTTGAATTTCTTCTTCATTATCTTCTCAAATTCTTTGCAAAGACTATTATCCTTTGAACTAAAAATGATATCATCCACATAGATTTGTACGATGATTAGATGATTTCCGGCTTCTTTGATAAACAATGTACTATCCACTGTGCCTCTAGTAAAGTCGTTTCCTACAAGATGTTGAGATAACGTCTCGTACCAAGCTCTTGGGGCTTGATGTAATTCGTATAAAGCTTTAAGAGAAAAGCTTTGTTCTTGTTCAGCGGATCGACGAACCCCGGTGGTTGGCCGACGTAAACTTGTTCGTGTAGCTTACCATAGAGGAATGCGATTTCACATCTAACTGGTACACTTTAAAAACTTTCCGAGCAACGAATGCAAGGAAAATGTGGATTGACTCTAAACGTGCAACCGGTGCATAAACTTCCGTATAGTCAATTCCCTCTTGCTGGTGGAAACCTTTGACAACCAACCGAGCTTTGTTTCTAACAATCACTCCCCGGTCATCTCTCTTACACTTGAAGACCCACTTCGTGTCTATCGCTTTCTGCTTAGGTGATAAGTCTACAAGCCTCTAAACTCTCAGTTTCTCAAACTGTAACAATTCCTCTTGCATCGCTATCACCCAGTTCTCATCACCCAAATCTTCATTCACAGTCTTCGGCTCTATTTGAGATATGAAACATGAATAATAACAATAATCTTGAGTCGGAGCCACTCGAGTATAGAAACAACTTAATGCTTTGTTGATTTGACTTCCCGTTCTCACACCAGTCTGTAACTCTCCAATAATGTTTGTTGAAGGATGATAGGCATAAGATCGTGGCATCTCCTCACTAGGAACATTAACCGTACTATTCTTATTTGTGATATTCAGATCAACGATCAAATCAACTTCAGGAGCACTAGATGTAGCTTCATTTGATTGCTCGTACCAGCAGATTGATTCAACATGCTTGTTATCTGCTCGGGTTCTTCATCGGAAGAGGATTCTCCATCATCATCGAAAGCGGAGCTTCATCAGAGTCGGAATTCTGATTCTGTGGAATATTGGGCACTGAGCTTGTATTTCCTGGTTCAGTAGGAACATTTGCTGGAGTTGTAGTAGGTTCTGCTTCTGCTTCAGAAACTTGTTCTACCGGAACACCACTATTACTCGGACCTGCATCAGAAGACGAAGTACCAACTGTGGGTTGATTAACCACAATTGGCCTTATAATCTGTTCTTGGTTTGCCGACTGTTGTAGATAATAAGGAGCTGCAAGTTCTTCATCAGACAGTTCTTCTGGCAAGTCGAATGACTTCCACAAATCTTGGTAATTGAACAACCACGCATCGCCTTTTCTTTGAATAGGAGTTGTGTACCGAAAGCAATCAACGTGTTGTGCTTCGACCACCCTTCTAAAAGCAGGAATATAAACCCTTCTTAGCGGACTAGCGTAACCGACAAAGAAACCTTCAAGCGTTTTAGCACCAAACTTACCATCTTGATCAATCACTGTACACGGTGCACCAAACGGTTCTAGATATTTCAGATTTGGTTTCCATTGGTTGATCATTTCAAAGCAAGTCTTTTTAGTTGGTTTGACAGTTAAGACCCTATTCAATCTGTAGCATGCCGCTGCAACTGCCTCACTCTAGAAGCTAACAGGAAGTTTCGAGTCTGCAAGCATTGTTCTTGCTGTTTCGATCAACTTCTATTCTTCCTCTCAGCTACACCATTTTGTTGTGGAGTGTAGGGTGCACTGAATTCGTGCAGAATTCCTTTGGCGTTGCAAAATTCTTTTCAATTCTTCTTGTTGTTCTTGAACTCCGTGCCGTTATCACTTCGAATACGTCTAACACGGAGATGATATAGATTTTCGAGTTTCTTGAATAGAATCACAAGATTTTCAAACGTTTCATCCTTGGACTCTTGAAAGAAAACCCATGAATATCGAAAATAATCATCTGTGACGACTAAACAGTATAGATCTCCGGATATACTTCGAATATTCACCAGACCGAAAAGATCCATATGTAGACGTTCAAGCGGCAACATTATAGAATTCAGAATCTTCTTAGGATGTGACTTCTTAATCTGCTTCCGTTTCTAACATTCAAGACAGTGATCCGTAATGTGGAAGTTTCGATGATTCACCCCCTCGACTAAATCATTATGAACCAGAAAATTCATTTTCCTCAGCTGTATATGCCCCATTTTTCTGTGCCATAGAATCGAATCCTTCTCCGTGGCTTTTGTGACAAAACATTGAGCCGATTTTGAAGATGTTGTAGCAATACCCATGTCTAACACGTAGAGATCATTTTCGCATGGAGCACACATGAGAATCCAATCATCCGGAATTTTGAAACCCGCTTAAGTATCATGCACTCCTTATCATTGAAAGGAACTGTGACTGCTTATCGCAAATCTGTGAGATTTTTAGAAGATTGTTCTCTAGCTCGGCGATATAGTTAACACCATCAAATGATACTACACCATTTGAAAGCTTTCTTCAGCTACTATCCGGCTTCCTTGATTTCCAGCGAAGCATATATACCCTCCATTAATCGCTTTGATATCAAAGAGTAGTGCTTTCATCCCGGTCATGTGCCTTGACGCTCCGCTATCTAAAATCCACTTCGATAATATGGATCTCTAGAGCCCCTGCACACATTAACAGTCTGTGAAAAAGTGCGACCCAAGCCTTCTTGGTCTTGGGTTTGGGATAATAAACTTCATAATCATCCTCAAAATCACCATCTAAGACTTCATCGACATTATCGTTTTCAAACTTGGCCTTTTTCTTCTCTTTTGAAAGTTTTGGACAAATTTTAACAGTTTCAGTTTTATCTTTTGAAACAGACACTTTGTTGACTTTTGTTTCAACTGTCTCAGACTTAACAACTTCAGATGATATTGTTTTCTTTTTGGCAACCCATGATTATGAATTAATCCTTACTTTCTTTATGTAAAACCTTGAATCTTTGTTTTCGTTCGTTTTGGAAGTTTCACCTTTCTTATAAGTTGAATTTTCAAACTTCAATTCAGTTTTAGGTTTATCTTCGATTTTAGATTCATTTCTTTTCAGAATTGTGACAGGTTTTACAATCTCTGGTTGCTTAAGTTTATCAACATCTGAACTTGTTTTTCTTCGTGGATTAGTAGGCTTTGATTTCGAACGCTTGTGAGCAATATGACCAATTTCATTGCATTTAAAGCAAGTCCGATTATCATGAGAATGTCCACTAGTGGGTTTTACACCACTTGCGGATTTAGCCTTATCCCGAACTTCTTTTTCTTTCTTAAATTTATCATTTGGTTGTTTCCCAATCAAACTTTCTTCTTGAAGCGTACTGGTCCCAGACACAAATTTCATGTTTTTATTTTTATATATTGCGAAATAGTGACTTTTTCTTATTCAGTTCTTCTTCTACTTCCAAACCCAACCCTGCTCTCCTATGTTTAGGAAAGTCACCACCATTCCTTTGGTAGTTATTTCTTTTAGGTTTAGAGTAAAACTTCTTTTCATTTTTTTCCAAATCTTCTGATGATACTTCAACGAGTTTGAAGAATTTATCAAGCTGATCTTCTTTCACATTCCGAATCGGAAAGCTATCGTCGAAATATAGTCTATCAGAATCCTTAACTTTGTACATGACAACGTTAGGATCATCACTTAGGCTATCTTCCGAAAATGTATCCTCATCTTCAGATTGTGATTCAGAATTGTTCGAACTCAAGTTGGCAGTCTCATAGCTGCCATCATCAGATTCATTCAAAAGGTTTTCAACAACATTTTTAACCACTGCTTCGCCATCATCACTTGTGTAGGTTATATCAATGTTCTCAGGAACCTCATTTTTCTTTTCAGTTAAAAGTTTAATGTTGAGCGCCTTTTCCATCCCCTCAGCTTTCTTGCCACAATAGTTTTCGCACAAGGGTGATGGAACATTGCTATAATCTCCACGTTTCTTACCTTTGGCTTTTTGAACATTTTTTTCCGACTGAATCGTTGGAAGAATGTGATCAATGACGCAAGCATTTGTGGTATAGCTTTTCAGAAGCTGTCTCACTCTTTCGGTTTCGATTTTCATATCTTGAAGTTCTTGTTTTACTTCAGCACTGTTGTTTATGTAAATGTTAATAGCCTTTTGTTTTTCCATTAATGTTGCTTTTAACATTCTCACTGTGTCATGCTGTTCAATATTGTTATTATCAAGCCTGCTGTAATCATCATTCATTTTGTCATAAGCCTCTTTCATTGTGCGATAATCATATTTGAAATTGTTGTTATGCACATTGAGTTCACTTATGATTTGAGACTTTTCAGCACATTGAACACAAGGTTCAGCACATTTCGTACATGGTTTTTCAACCTCAACTATTTGTACTTTTACCACTTCCTTTTCTACAACATTTACCTCCGGACCTACCTTTGTCAGGTTTGCCATCATAGCTTTGTTGGCGATCTCTGTGAGGTTTTCTTCATTCATTTCTTTAGTCACGTTAATGACTTCCTCAACCACATGTTTCTCCTCAGCAACATGCTCCGAAGATGTTGTATCACCAAAACAACCTGAAAAACTAGTAGTTATGTTAGGAGAAAGGATACTCTGCACCTTTGTGTGATGCTATATTCCCTCTTCTTCTGCTTGTTGCAAGTATTCTTCTAGCATTGCATTCTCCATACCTGCATCCTCAGCAGATGTATCTTTCATGATCTTAGCCATTAGAGCAACTCCGGTCTATTTGGCAATGTATGAATTCCGTCAAATCCATCATCTTCATTTGAAGCAACCATCGCCTTCTCTGTGGTGTTGGATGGTTTCTCTTGCATTTCGACTTGAGTCTTCTTTGGAAATGGCTTATATTGTAGTGACTTCTTGTAGTATTCATTGCCATCTCCAAATGGACTTTGATTCCCAGTTACCTCAGGATTCTTGCATTCTCTTTTGAAGTGCCCTTGTTGTCGGCATCTGAAGCAAGTAACCTTCGTTTTTTCGAATCCCAATTTGTTGCTTGAATTCCCGATGTCTCTACCGGTTAGAGCAACAAATTTTGTAACCCTTCGAATAATTGAGGCTAAGGACCATTTGATGTCCATCAGTTCAAGCTCTTCTTCATCCACTTGATCATAGTCTTCGGCAGTCATTTCCGGATTACCTATCTTCCCGGCCACCAAACTTTCATACAATTCCCACACTATGGCAAGTAGTGCCATGTGTTGCTTGGCAACTAGTTCAGAAACGACGTTGCTTAAATTGACTACAATGTTGCATTTAAACACATTTGGATAAGAATTCGATTGATTATTCTGATTTGACTGATTCTGATACGAAGAATTTGAACCCATGCTTGAATAAGATGAATTCTGAGGACTCTGATCATAGTTCGGATATGATTGAGTTTGACTCTGTGGCGAATGATTCGAGGAATTCAGATTCGCACTAAAAGCGGTTTGGATCTTCGGACTAGTGATATTCTCTTGAGCTCCTATTTTGTAGTAAAGCCCTACATCTTGAGCAACATTTGAATTCTTTGACTTAGCTATCTTTAACAACTCCATCTCATGTCCCTCCAGCTTATCAATGAAAGTGGATAGTTTGAAGAACTCCAAGCTCGGACTTTCTTTGAGCACCATGAGATAAATCATCCATTCACCCTCTGGTAAAGCGTCTGCCAATTTATCAATGTATTCTTCTTCCGTCTTCTCAAGCCCATGTCTCCTCATAATCACTTTCAGATGACAAAACCGTTTGATCATTTGTTTCATCGTTTTGCCTTTGATCATCGTGAATATATCGAATTCCTTCATGATTAAGCCTTTTTGCTTTTGACCATTTCTGCACTTCCTTGATATTTCTTCTTTAAGGACTTCCAAAGTTCTTGTGCAGTTTTATATTCTGGTAGCAGCACTAGGATATCTTCTTTCACAGATTGTTGGATAAGACTTATCATTCTCTTCTCTACAACGTATGCATCCTTTTGTAAAGTAGAAAACTTGCTCATCTCAATAACATTGTCGTGTTCATCTCTTGGCCATGTGTAGCCAGTCTCCACTGCAACCCAGCTGTGAAAGTACGTAGATTGAACCCAGTTAGTTAACTTTTCTTTCCAGCCCTCGTACTCGTCCATACACATGAGTTTCGGTGGTTTCACAGATGTGCCCATCTCGTTATCAGTATTCACTTGATTCACCATTTGAGCATTTGATGCTGAAGCCGTCATAAACGCACTGTGAATATCTTCCATCTTGAAAAACTGACGAATATCATTGAAAACATGTTCGCAACTTCGAAAAATGATCAGTACACTGACAAGCGAACTTGTGTAGTTGTTAAAATCAGTTTCAACTTTACAAAAGTTCTGGCGAACTTGTGTTGAGAATTTGAAAATTTCACCCTGGAAAAAGTACCAGCGAACTTATACAAAATTTCCAGAGATTTATCAAGTTCGGGCGAACTTATATATGAATTTCAACAAGATTTGATCAAGTTCGGGCGAACTTGATTAAAAATGTTGAAATATTCAGCAAGTTCGAACGAACTTCTTCAAAAACCTTGAAAATTCTATCAAGTTCGGGCGAACTTGATTGAAAACAGTGAATTTTTTATCAAGTCCGGGCGAACTTGATGTCAAGTTTGGTCACCATGTGTTTGCAAAACATGGTTTTTTTCAACTTTTTGATATTAATTCGTTTGAATTTGATCTTGAAACTCTCAGGGGTTTATCATTAGCGTATTTCACATGACATATTCAAAATTTAGCAACTTTTATCCGTAGGTTCCTTGTTTTTCTTGAAAAAGTTAAGAAAAATGATAGAAATGAGTGAATAAGAGTAGATCTTGCAATGATTTCACAAAACCAGGTATCCGTGGCTCTGATACCACTTGTTAGACCGCTCCTTGATTAGCACAGGAACCTAATTTGGTATCTAACGTTCATATAGGCGGAAACTATGTGACGTGTTAATCAAATATGCAAAGAATACTCGTTTAACTGTTGTTTATTGATCACTAAGTCCAATTACATGTAAGATCCAGATCGGGCAGAGCTTCGCCTCTGTCGTGACAAAGTTGCAAAAGTTACAAATGAAAAACTAGAGACACCTATTTATAGGATGGCAAGTTCGCTGGAGGATAAAAGTCGGCGAACTTGTTAAACAAGTTCGGCCGAACTTGTTTAGAACAAGTTCGGCCGAACTTCTTCCAACATCAGCATTCTGGGCGAACTTGTCATACCATTTTCATAAAGACGACATTTCTAGCATAATCTAGCCCAAATCTAAACAGACTCGATCCAAGACTAAGACATAGACGTTATGTACTAACACAATCGGATGTTATGAAAGATAAGGCGTCAATTGCATATCTGTTCCAAGCAATACCGAAAGATGTTGTATTGCAAGTTGCAAGTTACAAGACTGCAAAGGATATTTGGGAAAATCTAAAGACAAGACACGTTGGTGTTGATCGGGTACAAAAGGCTCGTTGGCATACACTAACGTCAAAGTTCGAGTTAATGCAAATGAAAGAAGACGACACAATGGACACTTTCACCGCAAAGATAAACAGTGTTGTTACACGGACAAGTGAATTAGGGACAACATTGAGTCAACCGACTCTGGTACGCAAACTCCGAAATGTCATGCCAGATAAGTTCACTCAGATTCTCGCCTCCATGGAACAATACTCCGATCTAGACACAATGACGCTAGAAGAAGTAGTCGGAAGATTAAAGACTTACAAGGAAAGGCTGAGGTTAAAGAAAGGAAGCCCAAGAGATAGCCAAGATAAATTGATGTTTACACATCATGACAACAAGTCGAGCAGAGGAAGACAGTTCGGAAACCGCGGGCGTGGTAGGTTCAACCAACCGCGTGGAAATTGGGGAGGCAATAAAGACAAGCAAAGCACTAAGAAGAAGGATCTTCATACAGACCTAAAGGCGGAAACTCTAGAAATTGGAGGAAATTTGCAAGAAGTCAAACAGACACAAGTAAGATCCATTGTTTAAAGTGTCAAAAGTCCGGACACTTTAAGAAAGATTGTCTGAGAAAGATGTTGTACAAGAACACTCAAATCTCGTCGAGGAAGACGAATCACCAGTATTGCTAATGACAATACAAGAAGAAAACGTTGTTCAAGAAAGGGTTATGTTAGAACCAGAAAGGTACGACACAAGAGATGAAAGCCCATGGTACTTAGACAACGGTGCAAGCAGCCACATGACAGGTGTGCGAAGTCACTTCAAAGAATTAGATGAAAAGGTGACGGGGCAAGTACCTTTCAGTGACGGGTTGCACATAGAGATTAAAGGCATAGGTTCAATACTGTTGGAATGTCTGAACCAAGAACAGAAGATTGTTTCTCAAGTATACTACATTCCAAGTCTGAAAAGCAACATATTGAGCCTCGGACAACTCACAGAGAATGGTTGCAAAGTAGTTATGGACGAAGACTTACTAACAGTCCGCGAAAGAAATAGAAAGTTACTAATGCGAGTCAATAGAATGAGGAACATGCTGTATAAAGTAAAATTGAAGATTGGAAGGCCAATCTGCCTGCTCTCAAACACAGAAGATCTAGCATAGCTATGGCACGTGAGGTTAGGCCATTTACATGTCAACGCTATCAAAGAAATGACTCCGAAGAACTTGGTACACAGAGTTCCTCAAATAAGTCATGTCAGTTAAGTGTGTGACGCATACTTATTAGGAAAACATACTAGGACACCATTTCCAAATCATGCGATATTCAGATCTTTAAAACCTCTGAACTTAGCCTATGGAGATTTGTGTGGTCCTATATCACCGCCAACACATGCTGGGAAGAAGTATATATTTCTACTTTTAGACGATTGTACTCGTTACATGTGGGCATATCTACTAACTTCCAAGGATCAAGCATTCGAAACCTTCAAGCAATTCAACGAAAAGGTGGAGACAGAAACATGAACCAAGTTAAAGATACTAAGGACGGACAGAGGAAGAGAATTCACATCAGCTAAATTTGACAAGTATTGCAAAGACAACGGCATAGCAAGACAGCTTACAGCGTCGTATTCCCCACAACAAAATGGAGTAGTAGAGAGAAAAAACAGGACGATGTTGTCAACTACTCATAGTATGTTAAAGGCAATGAACATGCCACATAATTTTTAGGGTGAAGCAATAAGACATACGTTATACATATTAAACCAGATTCCAACCAAGGCTTTGGTGAACAAGACCCCGTATGAAGCATTGAAAAGAAGAAAGCCGAATCTTGAACACTTAAAGGGTTTTGGCTGCACAACATACACTAAGGTATTACGACTTCAACAAAAGAAGTTAGATGATAGAAGTTCACCTTTGGTTTATCTTGGAATAGAAGGGGGATCAAAGGCATACAGATTATATGATCCTTCGAAGAACAAGATATGTGTCAGTAGAGATGTAAAGTCCATGGAAGGTCAACCATGGAAGTGGAATAGTTATATGGAAATAATAGATTCAGGGAATCCCGAATGTACAAACTTTGTCATTCAAGAAGATGACAACCTACTAGAGTTAGAAGAAAAAGAACCAAGTAGTCCTGATAATAGCGGGCCACATCATGAAGATTTAGGAGTAGATCAGACAGAAGAACCAAACTCCTATGTGACCCCGCCAGCACATTCGTACAATCTACAACAAATCAAGGAGTCTACTTCTTCTGCCTGATCTACTCCTATTTAACCACATTAGCACATTAATACAATGTGAGAACTGCTCGGAGTTCAAGATATACAACAACTCAAGGATGTTCAATATTAGGGGGGTTGAATGACATCCTTAATCTCTACACATCCTCAAGTACAAGGCATATTGGTTATTAGTATAAAGTAGTATAGATGACAGTTACAAAGTTCAGGGACTAAAGTTGTCAAATCAGAACTTGATAACTACCCACCTCAAGGATGCGAAACCCCTTGGAGACACACCCATTCGCGATCGCCTGCAAGGGAACAAGAAGGAGACATGACTTTTCAATCTAGAGACATAACTCTTCATGTTAATTCTCATCCACAAGATCAAAGGACACACCCGTTCAGAAGAGACATGTCTATTGGATTGCACCTTTTAGAAACTATAAATAGCGCTTAGATTTCATTTGTAATACTCATTCCATTGTATTCAAATTCAGTATTCAATAAAGTTTAGTTTATCATTCGCGATCTAGAGATCAAAGATTATTCTGGGCAACAAAAAGAGATTGAAACAAGTTTTGAAGATGACCTGATAAGGAAAAGATGAGTAGGCTATGCAATCTTTAAAATTGAATGTGAAGAAATATGAATCTATTTTGATTAATATAATGAATCATGTTGTCCAGTTTCTAAACAACACTTGTCAACTTTTAAGTTTGTTTTTTAAGCTTTTATTTTCAAAAAGATTCTTATTTGTTCTACTCTGGATCTTCATATTCAGATGAAACAAGGGTAAAGGGTGCATATGATATGGATTGCAAATAGATACTAGCTAGGTTTTTTCTATGCGCTACGCAACGGGAGTTTGATTGTTTTCCCCGTAATACGCAGTGTGACTTTAGTCATTATCGGCCCGGCTCAACTTATCGAAACCAAAAAATCAAATATCGATACCGGTTCCAGTATTACCAATTAAAAATAGGTTTTCCTCCCGTGCGACACGACGAGAGTTTGAACAGTTTTTCCCCGTGCTAAACCATAAAAGTGAACATTGATACTAGTTCGGATAATAGCAATTAAAAAAAGGGGTTTTCCCCGCGCTACGCGATGGGTTCCCCATGCTACGTGGCTTGGTCATGGTCATTCAAACGAGATGTGTGTTTCCAAAAAAATAGGTTGTTGTTTGGAGTTGGTGTGTCGTTTGGTATTACCAAACGACATTGGATGTCACTTGGTCTTGAGTCCAAACGACACTGCTCGTCGTTTAGACCTTGACCATGTCATTTGATGCTGCTGTTTTTTACTATAAATACATAACAGTTGTCATTTGAATAAGATCTAGCAGAGACAGAGTATTGGGAGCTTTGAGTGTTTCATCTGTAACCAAACTCTGTTAAATCAATATATGAATGTTTATTGAGTATAACATTGTGTTTATTGATTGTTTAATGCTTGATTTAGTACTATAACTTGGAATTCGCACTTGTTATTGTATTCATAACAAGAAATCAACATTATTCAAGATCGATATCTAGGCCTATACTCACGTCTGGAGACTAACCGTTTTTAACGAAGTCTAAATATAAATGTAGACTAACAAAATATTCACTGGATGCAGTTCAGTTCGTCATACATGTGTAAAGAATGTTATCCAAATATAGTAGAAACAGTTCAGTTCATCTCAAGGGGCCGATTTGGTGGTGGGGTGTGAATGTTGCCGGATACACGGATACGAACAACCCAAAAACAGAAGAGGGAGATAGAGAAATTTTTTGGCAATTTGTTAGAGAGAGAAGGAGAACTTGGGTGTTTGTTTGTTTGAGAGAGAGAGAGAGAGGAGAGAGAGAGAGAGAGGAGAGTTGGGTGTAGGTAAGGGTTTGGTGGGTCCGACATGCAAACCATAGGAACAACACATGTATTTTCTTAAACTTAATCACCAAACTTGCAATATAGGCCATACAAAAATAATATTTAATAATAAGATAACAAAAAATGGACTTATTATGAACATAATTTGATTATTAAAATAAATGTAAAAAATGAGTGTTTTTAATGCGTTTGTGAGGACATTTAGCATGCTGATTGTTATTTTCCACCTATTCATTACTTTTCACTTCCTGTTGTATTTGTTCCAGGCTACATAAAGGCTCTAGCCATTTAATTAGAATATATTATTTAGGTAAAATGAAGTCACTTCACAATACATTTATAAGTTCATGTTTGTCTATAGAGATCATAATACTTTAACAACAATTTCATACATAAAAGATTTGATCAGAGCCTTCATTTAGTACTATATAGGCGAAGGAAGAAACCATGATGGCACTAAACATCACCAGTAGCAACCGGAAGATACAAGCCTTTCACTTCCTTCTCCTCAAGGCTTGTTTTCCATTCATGATAGCAAATGGTATACACCACAAACATAAAGAGTTTTAACAAGGAATAGAATCCGTTTGTGAAAGGAATCGTTATAGCCAGCTCTGCGCTCAAGCTCCGGTTATAGCTTGTAAGGAAATTAGCCATCATAACAATAAGACCATAGGCAATAGCAAAAAGAACCATCATCAATGATGATTGTAGTCTTTTGCCTTTCATTAGCTCTGCAGCCATCCCAATTGCCTTAAGACCACTAACCCCTTCTTCTAAAACAGAAACAATCAAACTTACCATCCAAAGGGTCACGATGTAAAAGTAGCAAACTGGGATTGAAAGAGTGATAGCCCCTATGAACCAAACTTCCCATGAATTAACTACCAAAATGGAGGTTATACCAATAGAGATTGTGTAAAAGAAGGCAATGCCCAAAGTGAGCAAAATCATGTAAAAGCTAGTTACTATTGGTTTTTTCCAACTCTTTTAAATTTTCAAGAAAATGTCTTTTGGGCCTAATACTTCGGAGAGTAACCCGAGTCCACCACCAATTCCGGGGAAAACCCGATAACCCAGTTGTCTGTAGGCAAAACGGCAAAATTATTGGTAAAACTCGTTTTACTCAAAGATCGAACCCAGGTTTCCTAGGTCTTCTATCATTGTCTACTAGTGTCTCACTTTGTACCAAATGAGAGTAGAACTTGCAGCTCTCAAAAGAAATGCAAGCCTTCTGTTGGTGCATATGTATGTTGCCTACGTAATCGTATTAGATTGAGTCTGTGAGATTAGGGCTTAAACTGTTAGAATATGAAATATTTATGTGTTTGATAGCAAGTTCGGCCGAAGTTAGTTCGGACGAATTTGATCATGCCAAGGACACACTTCGAGCGAACTTAGATCTCTATATATAGGATGTCATGGGTCTAGCATTCTAAGAACTTTGTGACTTCTACGGCGGAGCTTTGTCAGTTTGGATTTCAAGTTGTCATACTTTTGGACTTAATAAACTGACGATTAAACTGTAATTCTTGTGTATTTGGTTAACTTGTCATATAAATTCCGCATATATGGACAATAGATACAAATTTAGGTTCCCGAGCTGAGGAGGACGGTCCTATCAAGTGGTAAGTTTGTTGGAATCAACACAAGAATCATTCTATTTCTTCTCATTTCTACCATTTTCTTAACTTTTTCACATAATTGTAGAATTCATGAACAAAAAATGGCTAAAAATTGAACATGTCATAGATAATCACATAATGTTAAACCCTTGAAAGTTTGAGAATAAAAAACAAACGAATTCATGCCAAAATTATCAAAAAACCATGTTTTGGAGACAAAATTCGCTAGAACTTACAACATAAGTTCGCTCGAACTTGCTTAAAATCATCAAATTTTGTTGATTTTAATCATCTTCGCCCGAACTTGTTGAGTTTTTTCAGTCTTGACTAAGTTCGACCGAACTTGTCATTTTTGTTGAAATTTTAACATAAGTTTGCCCGAAGTTGGATACAAACTTGGAAATTTTTCAAAGTCATTAACAAGTTCGACCGAACTTTATTACAAATTAAAATATTCTGAAATATTTCATAAGTTCGCCCGAACTTAGTGAAATTGAATCCGAATTTTGTTTCTTACATAAGTTCGACCGAACTTTGTCAGTGAACTAATCATGTTTTCAAGTTTTTGAAGGTGTTTTCAGTTGTACTCGTCTGCTTTTCGTTATGGATCAAGATCTACAAAGTGCGTACATGACGACTTCATCATTAAATGCCAATATGGTGAATCAAGTTAATCTGGAAAATGAAATGGGGACGTCAGTGAAGCCACCGAAACTTATGAGCATGGATGAATACGAGCGGTGGAAGTAAAAATTTACGAACTGAGTTCAGGCTACTTTCTTTCACAGTTGGGTTGCGGTTGAAACAGGTTACACATGGCCAAGAGATGAACATGAAAATATTATTGAAATGAGTAAGTTTTCTACTCAACAGAAGGATGCGTATGTTGCTGAAAAGAAAATGATTAGTCTGATTCAGCAGTCCGTGAAGGAAGACATTTTGGTGCTATTACTAGAGTACAAAACTGCACTAGAGTTATGGAAATCTCTAAAGACTAAATATCAGGGGAGTGAAGAGATGATTAAGAGCAAAAAGGCTCTAATCATGAAAGAATTTGATATCTTCACAATGCTGAAAAGCGAGTCGATGAAACAAATAATAGAACGATTCTGTCATTTGAAAGTGATAATTAGAAGGCATGGTCTTGAAAAGACTGAAGAAGAATATATTGACAAATTGGCTGATGCTTTACCGGAAGTTGAATGGACAACGTATCTCATGGTGCTAAAAGAAAGTCCAAGCTGGGAATTTTTCAAGTTATCCACTTTTATCGACAAGTTGGAGGAGCATGGGATGGAACTGTTCAGGAGGTAGGAATTTATTACAAGAGTAGAGCTCAAGAGAATATTTCAAGTCCGAAGATCCAAACTGCCTTCGGTGCGAATATGAATTCCTCGAATCATTCGCCACAGGGCCAAACTCAATCATATCCTAACTATGATCAGAGTCTTCCCAATGCATCATATTCAAGCACGAGTTCAAATTCTCTATCTTAAAACCAGACAAATCAGAATAATCAATCGAATTTTGATCAGAACTCGTTTAGATGCAACATTGCAGTCAACCTAAACACCGTATTCTCTGAACAAGTGGCTAAACACCATATGTCACTTCTTGCTGTAGTGCTGGAATCTTATGAGAGTTTAGTGGCTGGGAAGATCGGAAATCCAGAAACGACTGTTGAGGATTACGATCAAGTGGATGAGGAGGAACTTGAGTTGATGGACATCAAATGGTCCTTAGCTTCGATTATATGGAGAGTTACCAAATTTGTTGCACTAACTGGAAAAGACATCGGAAACTCGAGCAACAAGCTTGGATTTGACAAGACGAAAGTTACTTGCTTCAGATGCCGACAAAAAGGGCATTTCAAAAGAGAATGCAAGAATCCAGAAGCAAGTGGAAACCAAAGTCCTTTCTGAGGCAGCAATGACTACTACAAGAAAGCATTGCAATACAAGCCGTTTCTGAGGAAAGTTCAAGTCGAAGACCAAGAGAAATCATCTAACACCGTAAAAAAGCGATGGTTGCTTCTAATGAAGACGATGGTTTTGATTGGAACACATATATTGCCAAGAAGACTAGGTTTGCTCTAATGGCCGAGATCATGGAAGAGCAAGATATGTCTGCTGAGAATGCATCTCTGGAGAACGCGATTCTAGAAGAGTACATGCAACAAAGAGAAGAAGAGGAGATCTATCATCAAATGAAGATGCATAATATTATGTCTCCTAACATTACTTCTAGTTTTGCAGGTTGCTTTGACGGAACTTCTCATGAGCAAGTGGTTGAAGAGAAACCGGAAGATGAGGAAGTCATTAAAGTGACTAAGGGGATGAATAAAGAGAACCTCACTGAGATCGCAAACAAAGCGATGATGGCCAATCTGAAGAAGGTAGGTCCGGAGGTAAAAGTAGTAGAAAAAGAGGTTGTAAAAGTGCAAATCGTGGAGGTTGAAAAACCTTGTACGAGATGTACTGAGCCTTGTGTGCAATGCGCCGAAAAATCTCAAATCATAAGTGAACTCAATGTGCATAACAACAATTTTAAATATGATTATCGCACAATGAAGGAAGCCTATGATACAATGAAAGGCGCTTACAGCAGACTTGATAAAAACACTATTAAACAACATGACATAGTAAGAATGTTAAAAGCAACGGTAATAGATAAATAAAATGCCATTAACATTTACATAAATACCATTGCTGAAACTAAACAAGAGCTTCAAGATATGAAAAATGAATCCGAAAGGGTGAGACAGCTTTTGAAAAGCTATACCACGAACGCTTACGTCATCGATCATATTCTTCCAACGATTCCGTCGGAAGAAAATGATAAGAAAGCAAAAGGTAAGAAACGTGGGATTATAGCAGTGTTTCACCTCCCTTGTGTGAAAAATATTGTCGCAAGAAAGTTGAAGGGATGGAAAAGGCGCTTAATGTTGAACTTTTGACCAAAAAGAAAAATGAGCTGCCTGAGAACATTGACATAATCTATATAAAATCAAATGATGATAGTGAAGCAGTGGTGAAAATTGTTGTTGAAAATGTGTTGAGTGAATCTGATGATGGCAGCTTTGATAGCGCCAAATCAAGTTTGAACAATTCCGAATCACAATCCGAAGATGAGATACATCATCGGAAGATAGCCTAAGTGATGATTCTAACGTTGTAATGTACCAAGTTAAGGACTCTGATAGACTATATTTCGATGATAGCTTTCCGATTCGAAATGTGAAAGAAGATCAAATAGACAAATTGTTCAAACTCGTTGAAGTATCATCAGAAGATTTGGAGAGAAATGAGAAAAAGTTTTATAGCCCAAAAGAAATTATAACAACTACCGAGAAATGGTGGTGACTTTCCTGAGATCAGGAGAGCGGTTTTGGGTTTGGAGGTAAATGATGAACCTAAAAAGAAACAAATGTCACCATTTCACGAATATAAAAATAAAAACATGAAATTTGTCTTTGGGACAAACACGGTTCAGGAAGAAGCTTCGATTGGAAAACAATCGAACGATAAGTTTAAAAAGGAGAAGGTACTTCGGGACAAGGCTAAATCCGCAAGTGGAGTAAAACCCACTAGTGGACATTCTCATGATACTCGGACTTGCTTCAAATGCAATGAAGTTGGTCACATTGCTCACAAGTGTCCGAAATCAAAGCATGTATATCACCGAAGAAAGACAGTTTCAGATGATGAGAAACTTAAGAGCCCAGAGATTGAAATGCCAATCACAATCTTAAAACGAAACAATGAATCTAAAGTTGAAGAGAAACCCAAAACTGAATCAAAGTCTATGAAATCAACTTTTGAAAAAGGTGAATCTTCCAAATCGAATGAAAACAAAGATTCAAAATTTTACACTAAGAAAGCACGCATAAAATCTCAAACCTGGATTGTTAAGAAAACAACATCTGAAGTTGCAAAGTCTGAGTCAGTCAAGATTGGTAATGACAAAATGTCTGAATCAAAGGGTAAAACTGAAATTGACATAGATTTTCCTAAATTTTCAAAAGAAAAGAAGAAAGTCAAGTTTGAAAACTTAAATGTCGATGAAGACTTAGATGTTGATTATGAATATCAGAGGGCTTATGAGGATGTTTATGAAGATTATTATCCAACACCCAAGACCAAAAAGGCTTGGGTTGCACTTTTTCACTGAATTGTTAACATGTGCAGGGGCTCCAAAGATCCATTTTATCGAATTGGATTCTGGGTAGTGGAGCTTCACGTCACATGACTGGGATGAAAGCACTACTATTTGATATTAAAGCGATTAACGGAGGGTATGCAGGTTTCGCTGGTAATCAGGAGGTCAGATCGTGGCTAAAGGAAAGCTTTCGAATGGTGTGGTGTTGTTTGATCGAGTTAACTATATCACCGAGCTGGAGAACAATCTTCTTAGTATTTATCAGATTTGTGAAAAGCAGTTCACCGTTTATTTCAGCAACAAGGAGTGCATGATTCTTAAGCCGGGCTTCAAGATTTCGGATGGGTGGATTCAGATGCGCGCTCCACGTGAAAATGATCTTTATGTGCTACACATGAGTGTTGCTATCACATCGTCAAAGTCGGCTCAATGTTTTGTAATAAAGGCCACATAGAAGGATTAGATTCTATGGCACAGGAAGATGGGGCATATACACCTCAGGAAAATGAATTTTCTGGTTCACAATGACTTAGTTGAGGGGGTGAATCTTTGAAGCTTTCATTTGATGGATCATTGTCTTAAATGCAAGAAAGGAAAGCAGATTAAGAAGTCACATCCTAAGAAGATTCTTAACTCCATTCAACTGCCGCTTGAATGACTTCATATGGATCTTTTCAGTCCGGTGAATGTTCGAAGTATATCCAGAGATCTGTACTGTTTAGTCGTCACAGATGATTATTCTCTATGTTCATGGGTTTTCTTCCAGGAAAGCAAAGCTGAAACATTTGATAATCTTGTGATTCTCTTCAAGAAGCTTGAAAATATGTACCATCACCCTGTTAGACGAATTCGAAGCAATAATGGTATGGAGTTCAAAAATACCCGGATGAAAGATTTTTGCAACGCTAAAGGAATTCTGCACGAATTCAGTGCACCTTACACTCGGCAACAGAATGGAGTAGCTGAGAGGAAGAACCAAACGTTAATCAAAACAACGAGAACTATGCTTGGAGATTCCAAACTTCCCGTCAGCTTCTGGAGTGAAGCGGTTGCAGCGGCATGCTACACATTGAACAGAGTCTTGACAGTCAAACCGACCAAGAAGACTTGTTTCGAGATGATTAACCGAAGGAAACCAAATCTAAAGTATCTAGAACCTTTTGGCGCACCTTGCACAGTAATTGATTCGGATGGAAAGTTTTGTGCCAAAACGCTGAAAGGTTTCTTTATCGGCTATGCTAGTACACTCAGGAGAGTTTACATTCCTACTTTGAGAATAGTGGTCGAATTACAACACATTGATTGCTTTCGGTACACAACTCATATTCAAAGAAAAGGCGATGCATGGCTGTTCAATTATCAAGATTTGTGGAAGTCATTCGACTTGCCAGAAGAGCCTTCTGAAGAAGATCTTGCAACTCTTTATTAGCTACAGCAGTCGGCTAATCCGGAATATATTTCAAGACCAATAGTGGTTAATCAACCTACTGTTGGAACTTCATCTTCTGGTGCAGGTCCGAGTAATAGTGGTGTTCCAGTAGAACAAGTTTCTGAAGCAGAAGTAGCACCTACTACAACTCCTGAAAATGTTCCACAGAACCAGGAAATACTATTACAAAGCCCATTCTTTCTCAGAATCAGAATTCTGACTCTGATGAAGCTCCGACTTTGATGATGATGGAGAATCTTCTTCTGACGATGAATATGAGCAGATCACAAGTATGTTGAATCAATCTGCCGGCCCAAGTAATCGAAATGAAACGTCTTCTAGTGCTCCTACAGTTGAAGTGGTGGTTGATCATAATATCACTAATCAGGAGAATACTGTTGATGTTCCAAGTGAGGTGATGACAAGAACCTACTCATACCACCCATCGGACTCTATAATTGGTGAATTGCAAACTAGCGTGAGAAAAAGGAGTTAGATCAACAAAGCCTTGAGTTGTTTCTATACACGAGTAGCTTCGATTCAAGATTATTGCTATTATTCATGCTTCATATCCCAGGTTGTGCTGAAAAATGTTTCTGAAGCTTTGGGAGATGAAAATTGGGTACAAGCGATGCAAGAAGAACTGCTATAGTTCGAAAAGCTAGGGGTATGGAAGCTTGTTGACCTACCGGAGAATCAAAAGGCATAGATACCAAATGGGTCTTCAAGTGCAAGCGTGATGATCATGGAGTGATAGTGCGAAACAAAGCTCGACTCGTTGTCAAAGGATTCCATCAACAGGAAGGAATTGATTATACAGAAGTGTATGCACCAGTTGCTAGATTGGAGTCCATTCGCATTTTCCTTGCATTTGCTGCTTGGAAAGGATTTAAAGTGTACCAGTTAGATGTAAAATCTGCTTTTCTATACGGTAAGCTACGGGAGCAAGTGTATCTCGGACAACCACCGGGGATTGTCAATCCACTGAACAAGAAGAAGGCTTATCTGCTGGATAAAGCACTGTATGGTTTGCATTAGGCCCGAGAGCCTGGTACGAGACGTTATCTCAACATCTCGTTGGCAACGACTTTACTAGAGGAACAGTGGACAGTACGCTATTTACCAGAGAAGTTGGAAATCTTCTGATTCTTGTACAAATCTATGTGGACAATATCATCTTTGGTTCGACAAATGATGATCTTTGCAATGAGTGTGAGAAATTCATGAAGAAGAAGTTCGAGATGTATTCTATGGGCGAAATGAAGTCTGTCCTCGGTTTACAAGTTGATCAGTTACCAGACGGTATTTTCATCCACCAAACTAAGTATGTTCACGATATTCTAAAGAAGTCTGAGATGGATAGCTCGAAGCCGCTTTCGACTCCTCTGGCGCTGAATCACGGAATTTGCATCGATGAAACAGGAACCAAAGTTGATGATACTTTACAGGTCGATGATAGGATCACTCATGTATCTGACGGCTTCTCGCCCAGATATCATGTATCCTACCTGACTTTGCGCCAGATGTCAGACCAGCCCAAGAATCTCTCACATGCTGATCCTGAAGCGAATTTTCAGATACTTGAAGGGATGTCCAAGCACCGGCTTGTGGTACCCAAAGAACGGTAACTTCAATCTGACGGGAGACGCTGATTCTGATTTTGGTGTAGATAAGTTAAATTCAAAGTCAACTACAGCGGGCTGCCAGTTCTTCGGAACATGCTTGGTAACCTAGCCGTGTAAGAAACAGACTACGGTCGCTCTCTCTACTTGTGAAGTTGAGTATATCTCTACCTCCAACTGTTGTTCACAGATTTTGTGGATCCAACAGCAGATGAGAGACTATGGTCTGCAATTTCTTGACACGCCGCTGTATGTTGATAATAAGGCAGCTATCGACATTACTAAAAATCCAGTTCATCACTCTCGAACGAAACATATCGAGATTCGATACCACTTCATTCGTGATTGCTACGAAAAGAAGTTGCTACGAATTGAGAAAATCCACAACGATGAACAAAAAACTGATTTTTATCCCAAACCATTTACTCTTTCACGGTTTAAATACTTAATGAGGATTAATGGTATGAAAAAACTTTTGACATGTGCGGATGCAAGGTTAAATATGGATCGACGACGAGTTCTCGTGATCCTCATTGGTTTGTTACCTTTTAGGATTAGAATTTCTTAAAAACTAAAATACAAAAATATGTTTTTGATTTTAGGGGGGAAATATTACGAGAAAATACAAAAACATATGAAAAACTAAAAAGTACAAAAACATGAAAAAGACAAAAAGAATTTTATGTCAAAAAAGAAAATGATAGTACAGCAGTGGACTATCACAGTACGCTAAAGAATTGGAAAGTTTAAAAGTGATAAAAAATTCTTACTGTGGATGTATCGATATGCTTTACACATTCAGTAAATTGTTTTCGGGATATAAACTAAATTTTACAACTGCTTAAACTTGTGGATTAACATCTCTCGAATATATGGACTTAGTACTCCGAAATTTTGTTTGAGAGATTGCCTGATTCTGAGATAAGAGGTCTCTATAGATGATTGATATCTGGGGTATTATACAAGTTCTTCTGATTTTGCGGAACAATAGTTTAGAACTTCTATAATACTTTTGCTAAAAACCCCAAAACTACATGCAAAATTGTAAAGAATCGAAAGATCTAATCAATTGCAGTACTTAAAAGATTCCTTAATTGGAACACACCTTAAAGTCGAGCCTTCATCTCTTTGTCTGTACGGTGGTACAAACCTAAGCTCTCAAGGCCTCACATTACCCATATACAGATATCAGTTACGCTATACTCACCTGTAATATGAAATCTTGAAACGGGAGTATATTCTGAGATGGGAACCATAGTTTGAGTAAAGTTTCATAATTCTAACTAATATATCTTGAAACAATTGAGAAATGTGACGGAGTTTAAGTGGATAAACATATCGCCAATCTAGGTAAATGAGTTTAGAACTTAAAGTCATCTAAAGTTCAACGGTACTGGTGATATGTCTCAAACAACTGATATGATCCTTAGACACGAATCCACAAAAATATGTCTGTAAATATGATTGTACATAGCTTATTTGATTTCAGATTTAAACTGAAAAAGATTTTCAGGTGTGTTTTAGCATAAATTTTCGAAAATACAAAAAGATTTTGTTTCTATATTGTTTTCAACAACCAATGATGGAAAGCGGATCTTCGGAGTTCGGATTGGTGCTAGATTGTTTGGGATCTTAATGACAACGGATTTGGGAGCTAATCTGTAAAATCAAAATGCATGAAAAACGATGAAAAGTCAGTAAATTGAAACTTTAAATTTGAAGAAAACATCAGTTTGTTCATAACGGGTCAAACCGAGGTCATTAACTTGCACTCGGCGACAAATCGGTTAACCAAGGTCATTAACTTGGACTTGGTCAACTGAGTGGATACTTATAAACATGTGAAAGATAAAGGTCTTAAATGTAAAAGGTATTCAAGGTCATTAATTTGAACTTGAATAAACTCAGCAAGTTTAAAATTGATGAGAAGATTAAAATTTGAAATATTGATGTTTATAAAATTTCAAAGTTTGAATCTAAAATGTTTATTTGAATGTCTCAGATTCTTTGAAACAGGAAGTAAATTTTTAGGGGGAGCTAGATAAAACGTTGATTGAAGATCCCAGAAAGCTTAAAGTAAGGGGGAGCATAGCTTAAAGCAAGGGGGAACATGGTCATTAAAGTTTTATCAAGACAAGCTCAAGAAAAAGAAAAAGGATTGAATAAAATTTGAAGATCAAGGACGTTAAAGTTATTCAAGAATAAAGATCAAGAATATTAAAGACTCAGGAATTTAATTGAGTTCTGATGACTGTGACAACATCCAAGGGGGAGTCTGTTGGTGCATGTCTGTTGCCTACGTCATCGTATTAGATTGAGTCTGTGAGATTAGGGCTTAAACTGTCAGACCATGAAATATTTATGTGTTTGATAGGAAGTTCGGCCAAAGTTAGTGTCGGCTGATCAAGTTCGGCCGAACTTGATCATGCCAAGGACACACTTCGAGCGAACTTAGATCTCTATATATAGGATGTCATGGGTCTAGCATTGTAAGAACTTTGCGACTTCTACGACGAAGCTCTATCAGTTTGGATTTCATGTTGTAATACTTTTGGACTTAATAAACTGACGATTAAACTGTAATTCTTGTGTATTTGGTTAACTTGTCATATAAATTCCGCATATATGGGCAATAGATACAAATTTAGGTTCCCGAGCTGAGGAGGACGGTCCTATCACCTTCCACCCCTTGATATAGAGATCTTTTGCAATACCATATGTTAATGTCAATGAAGAAGACCAAGTTTGCGATATAACCAAACCAAGGTTAGTTGGTGGGTGATTATATAGATGTCTAGAAGATAGGTACATCTCTATAATTCATTTGTTGTATTACAATGGTTTAAGAACTATTATTCCCTTCTTAGGGGTGGGGGTGGTGTATCACTCATCACTCACAACATCCAATCAATTTCTGTTATGTCATCAACCATTATTCCATCACTCAGAACCTTTTTTAGTGGAAATGGTCATCACTTGTGATGGAATTCCATCACTCACAACCTTTTTTATGTTTTTAAATTATAAATTAACAATAAAATACTAAAATTATAAATTATAAATTTCATTTAAATTAAAACATACTAGTTCAATTAAACATACTAGAAATATTTTAGACTACAATTAAAAAAACTTACATAAAGAAACTCTACTTCTCGTCTGAATCAGGAAATTCCAAACATAAAAATAATTCTTTTGGTAAACGAAACAGATCTCTAAATGTTTCGGCATTGTAGACCGGATTCTCCAACAAAATAATCGTTCATTAATAATTCGTTGGCATGTATACGATCACGATCCACCATTTTCTTCTTTGGGTGGTTTGAAGTTGATTCAAGTTCGTTATACACCGACACGAAAAATTCAAGCTTTTCATTTTCGGAAAACGATTGACTATCACTATCGTTGTCCATCGGAAACGTCGAATCTGTAGGAAAATCCATTTGTGAAATATGTAGAATGTGTGTGATATGTGTTTGTGTTTTGGTGTGGGTGAAATGGTATAAAAATTGTGAAGTATATATAAATTGTTTAAAGGTTTTTTATTAAACATTAACATTCAAAAATAACGGTTGGGTTTTTTCAAACGTTTGGATTTCAATGCGTGAAGTTTATCACGCGAATTATGTTTCACGCGTGGAAAATGTGTGGTGGTGGTGTGTTTGAGTCCATCACGCATGGTGGGAGTTTATCAATCACCACCCCGCCTGCCCTTACACTTTTCGTCGTTTATGTATGTAGTGGGTTGCAATGGATAGCCTTTAACTTCTATAATTACAGCTACAGTCCTTTATTTGGGAAACCCATTACACTATAGGTCCTTTATCACAAACCAAGTTAAAATTTTCAGTTAAATATGGCATGTAGATTGCAGATGAGGGTATATTAGTAATTTACTGTTATATATAAAATATCTTTTCTTTTTCCATTCATTTCACAGACACACGTCCTAAAACCATATCCATTTTCTCTTTCTTCTCTCTCATGGCACTCTCCCTTTAGAAAACGGCCGGCCACCACAGCGGTAGTGCGACATGGTGGTGGTCTTGGCTGGGGCGGAGCAGGGTTTCAGGGGTGATGGTGATGAGGAGGAGGGGTTGTGCCATGGAGTGGGGTTTGGCTCGGGCTGTGGTGGTATGTGACGATGGTTATGTGGTCGTCGGTCACACGTTACCACCAATCACCTATCACCTGATGGCGGGGATTCTGTGATGGTGGGGGTTTTGTGGTGGTCTTTGGAAGTTGTAACCGGCTAGATGTGGGAGAAGAAAGAGGGAGGGTGAAGGTGGTGATAAAAATCAGTTTGGTATAGAATCGATGTAACTTGGATCGGATCTGTGTGCAAATTTCAGTGAACATTTTGAATAAATAAAATAGATCTTTGTGTAAAATTTTGACTTCAAAAAAATAAAAAACTCAAGGTGATATTCAAGGACTGTAGTGTTTGAAAAATCATAATCGGCTATTCATGGATTACAGTGTGTGGATAGAGAGAGAACTAAGAAGGAAATTGAGATAGAGAGAGACATCAGAGAAAAGAAAGTGAAGGGAAGAGGGTTTGGGTTGGGTTGTGTGTGGCTGTGAAAATGAAATAAAAAATAGATATTTTAAATATAGTGTTAATATTACTAACATACCCTCATGTGCAACGTACATGCCATAATTAACTGAAAATTTTAACCTGGTTTGTGCTAAAGGACCTATGGTGTAATTATTGAAGTTAAAGACTATCCATTGCAACCCGCTATAAACATAAAGGACGAAAAGTGTAATTTAGCCTATAACATATTGATTTAAGGAGGCAACGGAAGTTGAAGAGAACATATGTTATATAACATAGTATAATCGTAAGCCTAGTATGATAAATTAAAATGGTGTAATTGCAATTGTGCTTTAACAGATATATCCTACGGGTATCCATAAAACAATAATCAAAATCGTATATTATGATGTGAGAATGTTGTACGAGTTTAAGTTTAAGTTTTCATTGTGTCTAATATTCCCCCGCAAGCTAAGGTCGAGTAGCGATGTGGTAGCTGGACGGTTAAAACAAGAATTCGTGTATTGATAACGCTTTTGTGAAGATGTCTATAAATTTTGATATCCAGTGGACATAAATTGCACAGCTAATTTTCTTTGAGCAACCTTTTCTCGAACAAATTAAAAATCAACTTCAACATGATTTGTTCGTGCGTGAAAGACTGGATTAGCAGTGGCATATGTTGCATCAAGAGTATAACACTAGAGAGTTGGAGTAGAAGTTGTGTCGACCCCAAGTTCCTTCAATAGAGCATCTAAGCAAGATAATTCGGTTACAGTAAGCTAGGGCCTTGTTTTCAGATTATGTATACGACCAACATAATATTTTATGTTTTCATGCAATCCAGGACATGAGTTTGGAACTCTTTATATGGAAAAACCCATCATGAACGATGACTATCCGGATAACCAGCCTACTTAGCATAGCATATAAGAAGGCGCAAATTAAAGAAGGATCCGGAGCAGTGAACATCAGTGTAAGCTGGAAGATGGGAACCCAAGTTGTGACGTCTTAGCAACCCATAGGTTGCACCGAGAGTATCATGTTAGAGAGTCGGAGTAGAGGTTGTGTGTACCCAAAGTTCCTTCCATAGAGCATCTAACCAGGATAATTCGGTTACCATAAGCTAGAACCTTGTATTCACACTTAGATGACCAAGATGTCCAGGACATGAGTTTGGAACCCGTATATATGGCCAAACCCCTTATGAATCGACGGTCATCTTAACAACCAACCTAGTTAGCATCCGAGAAAGCACAAATTGAAGAGGATCCCTGTTAGTGAGCATCAGTGTAAGCTTAGAGATGGGAACCCAAATTGTGACGAATTTGCAACCCATGATCAATTGGCTCAATAAGTATTAGAGGTTGGATTTGGCAGCAAACCAATAATTTTCGGTAGGAGCGTGCATGTATTGAAACACTTTCTTGATTGCAAATGTGATGTCAGGTCTTGATAAGATGACATATTGATCCCCAATTACTTGACCATATGTTGTTAAATCTGGCATAAGAGGACTATCACCATGAGACAAGGACTCAAGGGTGATCATAGGAGATGCTACATGTTTGTAGTAAGTAAAACCATTATGTTGAGGAAGCTTGAATGTATTTCTTTTGGGAAAGAAGAGTATCCTCTTCTTGGGAAATAAGTTCAATTCCCAAAAGATAATCAAGTTTCCCAAGATCTTTGACAAAAAAGTCTTTGTTGAGCAGTTGGATTACAGTGTTGTTACCGGTGATAATAATATCGTACACATAAACAAGTATGTATAGAAGTATTTTTCCATGTTTACAAGTGAATAGAGAATGATCAGTTTTGGAGCCATGTGGCGTACGTAAAAAGTAACAAATAATTACTCATAATGCACATACTAGTTTTAAAGGTAAAAGACCAAAAATACTAATTACACACGTAAACAAGAAAATGTACCTATCATTGGTAGTATATCTGGTATCAATCCTAGAACACGATAGCTTTTAATAATAGACCCTTAGTAAATATCTAATTGATGTATTAGATGGTTTTATGAAATAATCTATTAAGACATAAATGATTGACAAGATGTTTTGAAATAAGATACGTAAAAGACAACCAATTAAGATCATAATCCTCTTAATCATTTGAAAAGCTTGTTTAGTAATATATTTTTGAAAATCCCATTTTGAGATGAATCAAAATGAGGTGTGAACAACTAAAAGACTAATTCACTGACAGGTTGACCATAAAACCTCGAACACCTAAATTATAAACACACCAAGACAATTCAGTTTAAAAAAGCTGTGTTTTATCTATCCCTTGTGATTTAGCGCCTCCTAATTGCTTAACTATTGAGATTAACGAATAGTGCAAATTACTATTTATAAAATTCAATTTAAGCAAACCCGAACTAGTTTTCAGATTCGTTTATTTAGATCCTTCCCATTGATAGCCCATATGTTTTACCAACCCTTAACCAAGTTTATTTATTACAAGCCAGGTGGCAATCCCTAAGTTAATTATAGATATATAACTTAGAGATAGATAATCAGATTAGCATGTGTAACCTTATAGAAAGATATAAATCATCCAAAAAACTCTTCCAAAGATCAATATTCAACATATGGTCAGACAAACCACAAAATGAGTAGTAAACAACATATGTAAATCACATTGCAATAAACATAATCATCCAAAGTTAACAACGAATAGAATTCATCCTACCTAACCGGCTATTACGCGGTTAGCTAGCCATAATCAAAGCTAAACAACAAAAGTTCACTAGATATATGATAATAATCAAATTAAAAAAATATAAGTATCAAATCCTGTAAGAATCACAAATACGATCTATTGTATATTAGATATTCGGTTTCCAAGCTCTTTTGATCTTCAGTCTTGATGCACGAACCCACAAAGCCTTTTTTGCTTCTTTAGTGGCCTACTTTCGTCCTTACCTTGTTTCTGCGGCGTCATGTGCCTTTTATATGTGTTTTATGGTTTCGAAGTTGGCACGGATTGTACCATCATTTAACGGGTACGACCCCTACTTATATGGCGGTGCTAAGTTCTTTTGTCATTTTCTAGTACAGGCTGAACTCCAATTCTTACGCACGGGCCAACTTATGCTTCTTAACAAGCTTCTACATTGTCTTCAGCTAATTTCAGTTTCGCCTTCAACCTCGAAATCCTTCATATTAAGCTTCAAGACATGCAAAGCACCAAAGCATGCACAATTAACTAACTCTAGATGAATTTGCAATGAGCACCTACAAAAACGAGTTTTTAGATATTTGAAATATACTTTTGGTTTTAGAGACGTGACCATAAAATCCCGAAGATTATAGTTCATGTGATAGATGATAATACGAAGCCTGTGACCTAGATAGCCCTGATCCAAATGTTTGGTATTAATAACTCATTGTGGTCGTTTGAGGTAGGCTGTCTAGGTAAGATAACCATGTAAGAATGCATTTACCTTGTCTATTGATTTGTAACAATAAGAGAGAGAACCACTAGAATGGTAATTGAATTGACAAAAGGTTCAAGGTTTCATGAAAATCATTGCCAGGTTGTGTTGACAAAACACTTTAGCCACAAGTCCAGCTTTATACCTTGTAACAGTGCAATGTTAGGTTGCCTTTAAACGTAAACTCATTTGCAATCAATAACATTAGTTACAATAACAAGGGGACGACATACCATTTTTACAAGTGACTTGAATCCACTTTGTTCATTGTTTTGCAATGGTAACGAAAGTGAGTTTGCAGAAAGTTGTGTAGATACGGAGACATGATTAGTAAATGAACTATACGAGAACTTGGCTCTAATACCAAAAGAATACTAAAAAGGTAAATTGTATTTACTGTGAGAATGTTGTACACGTTTAGGTTTCCATAGGGATACTTATACCCACTATGTATTTAAAATGTGTCTAATAATATGTAGGTAATTAAATAAAAAATAAGAAGGATACGTCATATCTATGTTTTTTGTCAGGGTGGAAAGAATGGAAGTCAGGTAGTAGGGAGGGCTTATGCACCCTCATGATGCCACCAAGAATACCACTCCACCTTCTTACAGTGTGGCCAAGATGGTTGAACTCGAAAGACTCCCATCGGCCGGCAAAGTACAGGATGGGAGGGATGTACAACCAATACATATTAATGACTAACCTAAAGTAGAAAACTAATGTGGATGAAAGATAGTTTTAGTAACAAGAGGATGAGAAAGATGAACCCCCACCCTAAGGGTGAGGGTATTCATCTTTCAAATTTCTTCCATCCATCCTACAACTCTTGGATGTCCTTCACAGTTGATTGTTCAACTAATTGTGTGTATGCTTCTTGACATGAATTTATTATGAACACGCCCACTTTCTTTCCCTTGGCATCTTCTTTGGTTAAAGTACTGAATGTTATCTTTATTGATTCTTGCTTTTGCTGGTGTTTTATTGACGATGATGATGATGATGATGATGTTGGTTGGGTGTTTATTGTTGCCATCTTACTGACTCTTGATGGTTGGAGAAACCTTTATCATCGTCATTGAGATTACGACGATAAACTAGGCTTCGATGGAAGTTGTTTATCTATTTGATTGGGGTGTCTTTGTTCTTTTAGATGATTGGTAAAACTTGACATCCATGAGAGGGAAAGGTAGCCCATTGCGATTGATTTTTAAAATATTTAATGTCCCTTGCCGCAAATTTATTGAAGGCTTTCTTTTTATTGTGCTACCTCGATATTCTGGTTGTTGATCTTTAAGCTCATATATGTCTGTTTTTTAGTTAAGTTGATGGACATTACAATTAATGTCGAGAAACCGAGATTTAAAACGCTCAAGGTGCCTTCAAAAATATTCATATTGTTGCTGATACTCAAGTACTTGTCTTCTAACTTGTCGGCACAAGCCTTGACGAACACTTCTTTTACTTTCTTGGTCCATGATTTTGACTTCATCTTAGTAGAAGTAGTTGTTCGTTATCTTGTGGGGTGGGGACGGTTTCTCCGTTGGATTCTTGTTTGTACGGTGTCTAAGGTACGGTTTCGTCATTCGAATCATCGGATGCGTCATTTAGCGGTTTGACGATAGGCAATACAACGGATCAAAGTTAGGTTGATTGTGCAGGATACAGAACTCGTTGTATGAATATTGTTGTATGGGAAATTGTGAATATCGATAGAATTGCGTTGAATAGTGATGGAAATTGTGGATTGCGTTGATTTTGCGGGTTTGGGTTAATTGAAGAGTTTAAAGATAATTCTATAATCTTGATTGAGAGAAATGTCGGGTTTAATGTGTGAAGGCTGCGGGCTTCTGGGTTCACATTGAATAGTTAAGTTGAGATGAGCCAATGCATTTGCTAATTATTAATTTGGACCCCATTTTTGTTTTTCTTGTTGACCAAGTTATTAATCCAGTCTAATCTCATATACCCATGTGTAATTCTTGTTGGGTTTAATGTGTGAAGGCTTCGGGATTGTAGGTTCAAAATGAATAGTAAACAAGAGATTAGTTGGTGCATGTGCTAATTATTAATTTGGACCCCATTTTTGTTTTTTCTTGTTGACCAACTTATTAACCCAATCTAATCTTATATATACCTATGTTGTAATTCTTATAGGGTTCAGTGTATGAAGGACTTCAGGCTTCGGGGTTCAAAATTTATAGTTAGCGAGAGAGCATCTCGTGCATGTGCTAATTTTATTAATTTTGAGTCCATTCTTGTTTATCTTGTTGATTAAGTTATTAATCAAATCTAATCTTATATATACCCATGATGTAATTATATTCTTTGAGCACTTAATAAAATTCATACTAGTCGCAACCAGTAGAGTAGATGTAGTTCTCCTCGATTGAAACACCTGAATTCGTGTTCTTTAATTTCATGCTTTTGTGTGTATTTGTTTGCTTCCGCATCACCACTTTATTCCTAACAAAAAAAAATATGAAATATGATTGTGAAGAAAATTAAGAATTGAGTTGGTTTATATAGGTGTGTGAATTGTTTTTAATAATATCTTTTAAATAAAGGTTATTTACATATATCAACTTTCTAAGATTATTTATAATATATTTACCTAACCCTTAAAATCTGTTACATATTTCCCTTCCTAAACCATACCCTTAATGAACTGTTGAATGACTATTTATTACATAATTATTCAACCTATAAAATCAATTTTAAATTTCCCTTTCCTAAACTATAAATAACTAATATTAATCTTGTTCAATATTTGTTCTAAAATCTTATCTGCAAACCAAAACTAAATACAATAGTCTCTTTATTTGCAAAATATATGGTTGTCAAATTATATATAAAATATGCGACTAAATCATGTTTGTGCATATCAAAAGGTGGATTTTCCTTCGGTTCATAAGCTTACCATCGTCATGCAATACTAACAATTTTTCATTATGTTGATTGGTTTTTTTGAACCTTTTTAATAGATGAGAGGTGTTTTATATGTTATCAAAATTGTAGGCCTTGGTTCACGTATATATTAATAATATGTTTTTTATTTGCTTACATGTATTTATGCAATATGTTTTTCGGAAATGAATGTAATTAGATGAATAAATAATTTAAGATATAATGCTACCTTAAATTTATAACATCTAAGTACTTATTCAAAAATGTTTTTGATGCATAATATAATTGATAAATAAGTGATTAAAGTTTGGATACCACACTGATTTTTTAAAAAAAAACTATGAAAAGCTAAACTATGAACGCCTGCTCAGTGGCAATCTTTTTCGTGGCCTACACACCCACACGATCTGTTTCCCACATGCATACCGTAAGGATGGGCTTATAGCTAAACTTTTGCCTTCATTTATCTCGTTGGAAGGCAGATATGTTATCCACCGGTGGGAGGGTGACATTAATTAAGTTGGTTATGGAGGTCCTTTGAATTACTTTTTCTCGCACCTTAAAGCCCCAGTTCAGGTTATTCAAGGGCTGGAAGCTATTATTAGAAGATTTTTTTGGGGAGGCTCGACTTTGAGAAACAAAATGTGTTCGGTGTCTTGGGATAGAGTGGCGTCCCCTATTGCAGTTGGAGGCCTTAGTCTTTCAAGGTAAAAAGATATGAACATCGCTTTAATAATATCAAAGTGGATGAGGAGATATAGGAACGAACTTATTAAAGAATGTATGGAAATAGGTTATTGATGCTTTTCATGACACTAAAAGTGTTGGTCACCGCTTCCAGTAAATAATTCGTTAAACAGGAGCTTGGAAAAATATTGTGGGTCAGATTGAGAAAGTGAAAGTCGGTAACATTAGTCTTAATTACGTATTCAAAGGGGTGGTAGGAGATGGTTTAGATATTAGATTTTGGTTAGACCCTTGGTTGTTTAAAGGAGCGTTTTACAAATCTTTTTTAAATAGAGAATGAGAAGAAATGCAAGGTTGCTGAACGGTTTAACAGGGATACTAATAGTTTTATGGGGCTGTGAAGATGGCATAGGCAACAGAGTTCGGTTGCGGAGTTATCTAAATGGTCTAATTTAACTGATATGCTAGATGAAGTGAGGATGTCTACTAGAAGAGGTAACTGGGTGTGGATGGGTGGCAGCGAAAGGGAATTTTCGGTTGGGGGCGTTAGGAGTTTTCTTAGGAGTGGCATAGATTTCAGCACCAGATGCTTACTTATTCGATTGGTGTAAGCGGATACCGAAGAAATGTAACATCTTCATATGGAGAGCGCTGAGGAATTGTATTCCCATGGTTGATGCGCTGCATGCTAGAAATTGCATTGCTGGAGACTTGTCCTTTGCATCTGCTGATTGGAGTCATGTGGGTGATGGTGCATGAACATGTGGGGCCGGGTTCTTTAGAAGACGAGGAATGATAAAAGGTCTTCGAATATAGAGGCTAAAATTGAGAAGATCACGCAAGATATCAAGTCATTTGGTTTTTGTTATATGAAACTAGATCCGAAAATAGAATGTGTCATGGGATAGGTGTAATTTTGTTTTGATGTTATTGGGTTTGTTTTGGCTATCCCTCTATTTGGAGGTTTGGCAATGAAATACCTTTCAAAAAATAAAAAAATAAAAAACTGTTTTATACAAAATTCTGACATGACACATATTGTACCCAAATAATTAATGGACTTTTGTATTACTTTGTTGGAGCAAAGTTTACTTCAGGCATACAAGTTTTACCTCTTAGCGTGACCGTAACAGATCGTTAAGAGGAAAGGGATGTATTTGTTCGATTGAAAGCATTTAAAAATATTTATCCGTTAGTTCAGTTGACCGTTAAAAAATAAAAAGAAATCAAAAGTAGTGGCCTTGAAATACTATGTCAATTAATTCATAAACAATGCAAGTGGGGTTAGCTAATTTGGCAGAGGCCCTTGCGTCTTAGTGGGAGGCCTTGGGTTCAATCCTATGTCAATTAATTTTTTTAACTGAAAATTTGGATCACTAACGGATCACTAGAGTATCATCGCGCCACCAGCGGAACCACCCGATCATATCCATCTCCACTAGTCATAATGCCTATACACCAATTCAGGAGGATATCAATAAATATGGAAAACCCCCTGGTATGAAACAAAAGTAGTGACCTTGAAATACTATGTCAATTAATTCATAAACAATGCCAAGTCGGGCTAGCTCACTTGGTAGAGGCTCTTGCCTCTTAGTGGGAGGTCTTGGGTTCAATCCTATGTCAATTAATTTTTTTAACGGCAAATTTGGATCACTAACAGACAACTGGAGCATCATCGAGCCACCAGCAGAATCACCCGATCATATCCATCTTCACTAGGCATAATGCCTATACACTAATTTAGGAGAAAACCTAAAAAATATGAGAGAACCCTCTTATGAGAATATTGGTCCTAAAATCTTATGTCACTTATAATATCACTAGCCTATAAAGCCATTGACTCTATGTCAATTAATTTATTTATAAATATAGCAGTTTAGAGAAAAAAATCAATTCATAAACTATACTTTGCCTGTAAAAGTCGTGTCATTAAATGGATAAACGTTACCTTGCCAGTTGTTCTATATGGACCGGTTCTTATATTAAAAAGTCTCTCTTAAAGTTGTCATCAGCGTGCACTACGTCAAAGTCAATAATATTTGGGAGTTGTTATGGACTAATTCATAAGAAAACCTAGTAAATTCTATATATAAATCAACTGTATTTGTTAACGATCATCACTTTATAGGCTCTGAATTTCCAACGAAAATGAGCAAGCTTTCTGACTTTCTAGAACTTCTGAAAGCCCCACTAAAAATCCTATCTCAAAATGGAAAGCTTATGGCCATCACAGCCACTGTCTACCTTATACTTTACTCCATATCTTTCATCTTGTACATGTTATTAGCCAATCCTTTTATCCTTGATTTGATGCACAATATTATAGCCTTAGCCTCTGAGCGTCCCGGCACACCAGATTTCACTAAACTCCTTGTTGGCATTCGTGATGATACAGGCATTTTCTTAGGAATCGAAGCTGCTTACATGGTTCTCTTCTTCTTCATTGCGCTTTTCGCCCAAACGGCAGTTATAATTATTGCATCATGCTACTACAATGGTTATGACTTATCTCTCAAGGAACTAGTTTTGAAGGTGTTCAAAACATGGACTAGACTATTCGTTACTTCGTTGTGGATACAACTTCTTGCACTTGGTTACACTTGTTTCTTCCTTTTGCCTTTCTTGGTTCCATCACTTGTACTTTTCGACCATCGTACAATCTTGATCACAGTCTTGATCTTCCTGGCTATTTTCTTCATCACATTCTATATTTATTTCTCTGTTGTTTGGAGTTTAGCATTCGTTGTTTCTGTGGTTGAGGATAGTTACGGATATTCTGCACTTGGGAAAGCGAAAGAGCTTGTGAATGGCAAGAGGGTACATGGGTTTCTTCTGAACTTTTTCTTGAATCTTGTGACAATGGTTATTATTGTTACTGGATCCAAACTGATGAAACTATCACCAGCAATGCCAATTGTTGTTGGGGTTATTCAAGTTCTGTTGATTGGGGTTATTAGCATGTTTAAGTCCATGGCATATTGGGAATTCTATGTTCAGTGTAAGAATAACATGACGAAATTAGGGGGTTTGGAATATAGCAGGGTTCCGACTACACCAGTTGTTGATGAATATTTACCATAGAACGTGTTTATTAAACTACTTGTCTTACTTTCTTCTTTGTATCTCATCTCCCAATATACAATAACGTGTTCATGTATTTATTTTTGTCATACACTTGTTTCAACGTCTAAGGTCAGCACCCACTTGTTACATAGTAATTGGGACTCTCACTCGATCATATCCATCTCCACTAAGCATAATGGCTATACACCAATTCAGGAGTAAACCCCATAAATTTAAGAAAAACCCCTTGTGAATCGAACCGAAGACCTATTGTCCTAAAGGTTATCTCACCTCAAAGAAGCCACTAGGCTATAAAGCCATAGACAGCTCTTGTATATATGTTATCTTCTTGCGGTGCAATCCGATGGTTTTTCTAAGATTCCACCTACTGAAATCCAGCTCCATTGCTAACATCATCTTACATATCTCGATGAATTTTATTGTCCTGTCAAGATTTTTAGAAGTTTTCTTTTAACCTTTTTAAGTCAATTTCCGAAATTGTATAATAAAGAATTAGTAGAAATATTATCTGATGTCATATATATTATGGTGATGCTACTCACCCTCTAAAAGTGTATAAGTCCCAAAACCCTAGAGGTTTAAATAAAAACTAAGTACAACAACAATTTAAGAGACAAGTTGTAGCACAACCTTTAACCTTTACTCTACATTTGTCTAGAGATATTAGTGGCATGTTGCAGTGAACAACGAGTAAATGCAACCCGATTCATACTCAAAACCTAATATCAACATCAAATTTCAAGGAGCTTGGTTGAAGAGTAACAAGTTGAATTCATCTCATGTTATATAACGGAACAACTAGTAGATATCTCACAAAGTATTAAACAACAAAGTAGTTATGGTTAATTAGAGGTTGCATTATGTAAATATTAGAAGGGTGGATAATGTAAATATGGGTTCTCTAAATACCTATCTCCTTGTAACCTCATTAAATGCTTTTCTGATTGAATTACAATTGAAAACACACAAAGGTGATTTATTTGGTATCAGAGCCAAGCCACCATCTCAGCACCGCTGCCCGCCCGTGCCACCGTACTTGGAAACACTCACAGCAAGTGCTCCAGCGAACTCACAAACACTCACAACAAGTGTGTTGGCGACACTGACCACCGTCACTCCCGGTGACACTCACCATTGATAATAAAATATTGAACGCAAGTTTAAGTGCTTTAATAGCCATAAATTGCTTGGCATCGTAGATCAGAGACAAAACGTTGTGCTGCCGACACTTTCTCGTTGTGACTCAAATTTTTTAACTAAATTTCCAAACAATGACAACAATTACATTAACTCACATAGATTTTCATTTACCCTCTCTTGAACAAACTATATGTACTAGAAAACTGTAATTGAACCTTTTCTAATCACAAACAACAAATTTGGCTATATCGATGGTTCTATTTCTTATCTGAGTTCCACTGTTGCACAACTTCAGACCCTACAAAAACTGTTATAGTCAAGCCCAACTATCAATCATGAATTGCAAATGATGCGCACGTCAGATGATCATTATCTCCATCATCTCTAAAGCATCGTTTGCTCATGTTCAAGCTGCTTCTAGAGAATTGTGGGATTCTCTTACCCGAGCTTATGCTCCTCACACAGCCTCTAGGGAGTACACACTCAAGACACAACTTCTTAAGACACAACTTCTTAAGCTAAATATGAAAGATGGTGAGATACCACTAACTTACCTCATTAATGCTCAAGAAATAGCATTTGTGCTTGCCAACATTCGTGAATTTGTAAAAGATAAAGATCTCATATTACATTTGATACTAGCCTGCGTGATGAATATAATAGTCTCAAAACAAATAATCTGGCTCGTCCAACTCCTTTGGCATTCAATGAATTGTACACTCTCTTGGATGTTCGCGATTACATGGTAACAAATCATCCACAATCCCTTATAACTCCAATTCAGTCCCTACGACAGTTTTTAATATTGCAACATACTTCTCAACTTGGCTATCAGCTAATGTCTAATATCAATGCTAAAAACCTAATCCACTCAAGCATATCAAGGCTTCGGTTATGGTGACACCAACAACTACCACGACATTAACAAATGTCATTGTTATGGTGATTTATGTAGCCAACTTTCATGGGCATCCATTTAAAACGAATTGTTTAGCACGTGCAACAGATGTGGAATCGATCACACTCTGTCAGCTTGCCCTAACCAAGCTCCATCAACTATTCATGCTCATCCAATTGCCAACTATACAAATGCATGATCTACCACAGGCTCTAATAGCACCAAATATTGGAACTACCAGACAAGTTACACCATATTGGAAAATAACTTGACACTTTTGAAGCTTACCGTGGCAACGATTTTGATCGGAGTGTCGCAGTCCGATTAAAGATAAACTTTTGATATCCTAAATACCTTAAAAAAATAATAAGTGGAAGTCAGGGGGTTGAACCACAAATAGTTTATGGTCCGTGTCAAGATGCAGTCATTACGAATATTTTTTGAAGCTTGCTATGTAGTGTTAATTTGTTTGTTTGGTTTGAAGAGAAGTAGGATTGAACCAACAATTTACTATTAACTACGAGAATGGTTTTTTCCTTACGATTACGAAAACTTAAATACTTGATTGTAAACAATAATTTGCAACAAGGTTCATACCCGTTGCAAAATTGCAAGACCTAGGTAGGGTTCCTACACTTTTAGACTTAATTTAATCACACTTGGTTATTAACGAGTTTAGTGTTACAAGGCTTAGTTCCGATAGCTATCAACATCAAAAAAGACGGATAAAGATGCACTTCGTTTCCAAGAACAAGTATACCCTAGTCTATATCAAAGCACAATTGTATGAGTTCATTTCACGAATTCAAAGTTGCTAGTTTGTTCGACAATTTGTGAATTCAAAACATATACAATACTATTAATATAAACATCAAATGTTCAAACGCAATTAGTCAAAATCAAATCTTAAAAACTAATATCAAAACCTAGAAATCTTTCAAAATCTACATCAGGGTGGAATCCTAGGAGATTAGGAGCTCATAGCTAATGAAGATTGAAATCTGATTGTTGAACGAAGATAAAACACCATCATGATCTTGATTATTCAGATGTTCTTGGGGATTAAGGATGATTAGATATGGTCCTCCCATAGCATAATACCCCAGGAAATCCCCATGAAGATTGGAAGATGAAGGAATAATAAAGTGTAACTCCCTTTATCGAAATTGCTTTTTCTCCCAAAAATCTTGTTTTTACCAATCAGCCGGTGGCAGCCAAGGATATGTCATTTTTAATCCTTTCAAAATGTCATACTTGGATGCTCTCGTCAAGCTACCCCAAATCCATATATTATATGCTCCGAAAATCATTTTCTAGCTCCTCATATGCCCAATTTACCGAATTCCTTGTGTGACCGAACAGGGTTGTCGGCAACACGAAAAAACGAAGTCGGCGAGCGAAATGGCTGGTATACACCTTAACTAGTTGTCTACGAAGTGCCACTTGACGCGAACGGCGTCGGCGACTAGTGTTGGCCAAGTTATCGATGCAAGTTAACCCAAATCGCCCGTTTCGATTCGTTTCTTGCTCCGAGTTGATCTACCTCAACCCATACACTAAACTCCCGAAATGCACTTTTAACTCTGTTAGACACCTGCAAAATGCAAAACATATCAAAGTATCACATCCCAACAATTTTTTTTGCTTGTCCTCAAGCATATTCATTTTTCACTTTACATTGGTCGAACAAAGAGACACACATTCCATCCGTACAAATTGAAGGTCAAGGTCTAATGTTATACCCAGTTCACAGTTTTCACAATCAACGCTATTTCAATGATTAAAATGGATATTGCAATTTAAGCACAAGATGGTTACCAAAGATTAACCTACCCTTAAAGCTAGCAACACCATACACATCCCTCACAATGGTCTCTCCACTCGGTTTATTAGTTAACTAGCAAAGATGCACTACTATTTTGCTATCTGGGTTGTTCTCTCTCTTGCTATTACAAAGCAGTGACCTCTTCGCCATCTTGACGTTTTGAATGCCTTTCTTCATGAAAACCTTACAAAGACTGTCTACATTCGACAACCACAAGGTTTTGGTAATCCGAAACATCTTGATTATATTTGCCTCTTGCACAAAGCATTCTACGGTCTTAAACAAGCACCAGATGTGTGGTTTTATCGCGTTTCATAAGCTCTCCACAGACTTCGCTTTTAGGGCTCCAATATGGATCCCTTTTTGTTCACTTACAAAAAGAGCAAAACAATTCTTTATATTCTAGTTTATGTTGATGATATTATCGTTACTGGAAATGACTCAATCGTTGTTAATCGTGTCATACAACTACTCAGTCAAGCCTTTGTTATCAAAGATCTTGGCACTCTTTATATTTGCTCGGACCTGAACTGGTTTCCCAAGGCAAGAATATTCTTTTGACACAAAAGAAATACGTCTCGGACATTCTACAGCGTCATGCCTTCACTAACTGCAAACCAGTAGCATCTCCCATGAGCTCGTCACAACAATTATCTCATGGTGACAATCCGCTGATAACTATCTTGTCAAATTCCGTCAGCTTGTTGGAGCACTTCAATACGTCACTTTATCTTGACCTGACATCACTTTTGCAGTTAACAAAGTCTGCCAATACATGCATGCACCTAACGAGAACCACTGGTCGGATGCCAAACGCATTCTTCGATATCTCAAAGGCACACTTAATTATGCAAGCCTTTACTGATGCTCACTAGCAGGGCTCCACAATGCAGGCCTTCTCGGATGGTAATTAGGCTAGCTACCATGATGACCGGGGATTCACCATAGACATAGGTTCCAACCTTCTCTCAAATTCGCAGGAAACAGAACATCATTTATGGTCCTCTACCGAGTCAGAATACAAAGCTATGACTGATACAGTGGTTGAACTCACATGATTGGAGGCTCTGTTGACACAACTTTTGCTCCAACTCTCTGGTGTGATACATATCTCTCCAAGAATCCTATATTCCATATATGCCCGAATAAGACTTTCATTTTGTACGAGAAAAGGTTGCACAAGGAAAATTAAAGGTCCAATTCATTTCTAAAGAAGATCAAATTGCAAACATCTTTAGAAGCATCTACCTACTCACAGATTTACATTTATACCATCCAAGCTACAGGTCGTTCCCAGCCTTAGCTTGCCGGAGAATGTTAGAGGTTGCATAATGTAAATATTAGAGGGGAGATTACGTAAATATGTATTCTACAAATTTACCTCTTATAACCTCATTTCACACAATATTTTTCAATACAATTATAATTTCACACACAAAGGTGTTTTTAGGAATTGAGTGAAGAACAATTTTGTTATTTACGTGCAAGGTTGACTGTCATCAAAAGTTGAATAAAGGACGTTAAATGTAATTCAAGCTGTTATGGTTACATTTGAATTTTGAACTGTGAGTATATTGGAATATTGCCAAGTCAATCAAAGGAGTCCTAGTCTAAGCAGTTTCTTTTTTTATTGGTTCTTCTAGTCTTTTGATATAAGATATATTTAAAAAAATAAGAGAAGCTGGAAGCAGTAAAAAAAATTGTGTTCTCACTGAATTGTGATACCTGGCGCAAGTCTTTGGATATTGAACAGCGTCTTCATCCTGCAAAAGTCGTGTTATAGGATATTGAAATGAATTGTTTGACTATTTATTTAATACATAAACCCTACCGTACAGTTGTTATGGACCAGTTCTTGATCAAAAAGTCTTTAATTAAAAGTCCTCAGCGTGTAGCAACTTCCAATTCGTTTCCTACGTCAAAGTCAAGTCTTTGGCAGTTGCTACGACTAAATCATAAAAAAAATGAACAACCCTTTCAAATTCTATACATAAATCAAATGTATTTGTACCACTTCATAGACTCTTAACTTGCTACCATACCAAATATTATAATTTTCAATGAATATGAGCAAACATTCTGGTTTTCTGGAACTCCTGAAAGCACCACTGAAAATCCTATCTCATAATGGAAAGCTTATGGCCATCACAGCCACTGTCTACCTTATACTTTACTCCATATCTTTCATCTTGTATGTGTTATCCGCCAATCCTTTTTTCCTTGATTTATTGTTCAAGATAATGGACTTAGCCTCAGAGCGTCCCGGTACACCAGATTTCACTAAACTCCTAGTTGCCATTCGCGAAGATGCGGGCATTTTCTTAGGAATCGAAGTTGCTTACATGGTTCTCTTCTTTTTCATAGCGCTTTTTGCCCAAACCACAGTTATTATTATTTCATCATGCTATTATACCGGTAATGATTTGTCACTCAAGGAACTTGTTTTGACGGTATCAAAAACATGGACTAGACCATTTGTTACTTCCTTGTGGGTACAACTTCTTGCACTTGGTTACACAAGTTTCTTCCTTTTGCCTTTCTTGGTTCCGTCACTTGTACTTTACGACCATCGTACAATCTTGATTACAATCTTGATCTTCCTGGCTATTATCTTCATCACATTCTATATTTATTTATCCATTGTTTGGAGTTTGGCTATTGTTGTTTCTGTGGTTGAAGATAGTTACGGGTATTCTGCACTTGGGAAAGCGAAAGAGCTTGTGAATGGCAAGAGGGTACATGGGTTTGTTCTGAATCTTTTCTTCATTCTAGTTTTGGCGGTTATTGGTATCAGCGGATCTAAACTATCACCTGCGATGCCTATTGTTGGCGGGGTTATTCAAATTCTTTTGATTGGGATAATAAGCATGTTTCAGTCCATGGTTTATACTGGATTCTATTTTCAGTGTAAGAATGACACAACAAAGTCAGGGGATTGGAATATAGCCGAATACCGGCTGCACCAGTTCTTGATCAATATATACCATAGAATATGTTTATTAAGCTACTTCTCTTGCTTTCCTCTTTTTATCTTATCTTCTTATCTTTCTTCAAATATCCAGTATATGTTGATGTTTTAATTTTGCAATACGAATGTTAATTATTGAATAAAGTTTGAGTTATGTTGATGATGCCCTTTTATTTTACTTTTAGCAATTTTGAGTTCTTTGAAAGTTTGAAAATTTTAGTCTACATTGAGGAACGTTCTAGTTATTTTGTAACTGGCGCTCCCGCCTCGTACACCCTTCAACAACCAGGCTACCCCTCGATAAGTCGTGGGTTTTGCGCCTTTTCCCTCCAAAGGATGAGCTCGGTCTTATGTTTAGTTTTCTTGTCGCGCAATCCCTTGGTTTCGGCCTGTTTAAATATAGCTAGAGTCGCAGTACGGATCCATATTGTCTTACCTATCTTATGTTGATGGCACTTGGTCCTTTTGAAATCTATATATTTTTTCTTTGTTTTTAGTTTGATTTCACAAACCACATGAGTGAGAATATGCATTCTAGAAAGCACAAAGTTAGCAAATTTTTTTTTGGAAAGTAATTCAAACTTGTTAAACATTATTTTAAAACGAAAATTAGTGTCGAACAGCCAAATGGTCGTGTCTTATGCTAGAAAAAGACCAAATAAATTTTCTTATAGAAGATTTTTCAAACTATTTTTTATATTTAATTTCATAGTATAAACATGTAATCTTTGATAAACATTTTTTTTACTTTAATTATCATTTTTAACTCGTAATTTTATACCAATTCTCTTAAACTGGTCTTTCAAGAAACCTTCAAGTATCTTAAAAGTTTTAGCTTTGTTTATAAAACTAAATGTGTTAACAATTCTCTTGCAAATGTTCTAATCTTATGTGATCTTAAGCTTTATATAAATTCTCACCATTAATCATTCAATAAGGTGTGTGGGGTACTGGATCTTAATTAAGGAATACAAATTCAGTTTGTTTGATCTGCCTATTCAATGATAAGGTTGATTTCAAATCATCCATCCACCATGGTTCTTCGTTTCCTTTTGAGTCGTTCTACTCTTGTCGTGGTAGGTTCCATGGCATTCACCGCATAACTTTTGTTCTCAAGTGAACTGTATACTTTGCGGTATATTCACGGCTCAATGGTGCATTCGCTGTATTTCACTATCCCTTTCACTACTAGAAAACTTCTATTATTCCCACGTTAATTTCTGTGGGAAATCCGTGGGTAACTGCAGTTACCCACAGATTTTCCACGAAAATGGGCTGTAAGAATTCTACTCATGGGTAATCCTCTTATGACGTATTTCCTACGGATTTTCCTACTACTTTCCCACACAAATGTTTCGTCGGAATTCTCCTACTTATTTCTCAAGGAATTAATTTTCTTAACTTTCCAACGCATTTCTCATGGAATATTTATTTTTTAAAATTTTGTGTTTAAATCAAATATATTTATATTTATTATATTTTAATTTTCTTATACAATTCTTACGAATGTTTTTTTCTTCCTACATAATTTCAACGGAGTGTATTCGTTTTCCCTACACAATTCCCACGAAATTAGTTTTTTTCCTACACGGTTCTAACAGGATGTATTCTTTTTTCGTACGCGTTTTCTACGAAACTATCTTTTATTTCTACACAATTTCAACGGAATCTGACGAAACCTGTTTAGCATTTTTCCTACACATTTTCTACGTATACATTTTAAAAAAAATAATAGAAATAACAAAAAACACATGCTTTTTTCCTGCTGAAAGATGCATATTGATAAATATGATTTGCAAGATAAATTTAACAAAAAGAAATAACATAAATTCAGAGCACGTTTAAATTACAAAATCATCCATTGTTAAACATAAAGATCCGGAATAAATAACAAAAATTTTGAGCCCGTTTCAATCATAAAACCACCATTGTTAAACATAAAGATTCGGAATAATTAAAAAAGCTACTGCTAATTACTAATGGGGGACGAAAATTTTTAATAAAGTCTTCAAACTGTTTTTGAATTTCTTCTTCATTTTCTTTCAATTCTTTTTCCATGCACTCTTTGCTCCAACTCCTGTCTAGCATCCCTTTCATTTGCAAGTTCATTTTCCATTTCAACTCGGACTTTTTCAACCTAAATTGTTAAAACGGGTCAATAATCTAAGTTATTGTTTTCTACTAATTAATTGTTAAAAACTCTATAATTTATAGAATTGCAATACTTTAATGAGAAGTAAACAATACCTTCTCTTGCAAACTTATGGCATTAAAATATAATTTAGAATCGGTAGATGTAGACAATTTCCCAGTTATCACGAAACTAGGATCCGAAGATCCTACCCCGAACATCCGGCCCTTGTTACCTCCTGCCACTCTCGCCTACACGTCAAGATCATCTGGATGTTGGTTGAGATCCGACCCATACAACTTGATCATAAAAAAAGTTTAAAACCACGCGTAAAAAAAGTTTAAAACTGGTGCGTAAGAACAGTTTAAAACCGCGCGAAAAAAAAGTCTAAAACCGCGCGTAAAAAAAGTTTAAAACCGCGCGTAAAAAAGTTTTACAACGGCGCGTAAAAAAAGTTTAAAACCGCGCGTAAAAAAGTTTAAAACCGTGCGAAATAAAAACTTTTATACCAGCGCGTACAAAAACTTTTAACCCGCGCATAAAAAAAGTTTTACACCGGCGTGTAAAAAAATTTATAAAAAAACCTTAAAACAGCGCGTAAAAAAAGTTTTTACACCGGCCGCGTAAAAAAATTTTAAAACCGCGCGCAAAAAAAGTTTTGATTAAAACCGTGCGTAATTTTTTTTACTATCAATAACATTAATTAAATTATATTAATTTTTTAATTAATTAAATTTTACTGTTTAGGGGAATTGGCATGTTATAATCTCATCTGGACCTTATTGGCCATTAATAATCTCACCTTAGAATATTCCCGCCACCAGTCCCACCTTTCACCTATTTTTCCTACAATGGTCCTCCCCCCTCCCCCCCGTTAAAAAAACTTAACGGAGTTAAGCTTTTTTCCAAATTATAAACAGATTTTTAGGGCTTTTGATTAGAACGACGATACTAGTCCATTGATGTAAAACTTACTTCGAAATGGTGCTCCAAGTGTCTTAATTTTGGTTAACTGGAAATTTAAACACCCGAATTGAAGCGCCGTTTTCATCGTTTGGAGCACCGTTTTGAGGCAAGTTTTACATCAATGGACTCGTATCGTCGTTCTAATCAAAAGCCCTGAAAAAACCGTTTGTAATTTGGAAAAAAGCTTAACGACCATTATAGGAAAAATAGGTGAAAGGACGGACTTGTGGGGAAATATTCTGAGGTGGGATTATTAATGGTCAATACGGTTTAAGTGAGATTATTACAGACCAATTTCCCAAAAAATCAAATCAAAATTTTTTTGATAAGTTTACTGTAAAAAGTTTTCTATAAATCAAATTAATTCAATTATACTAATTTTTGATTTATTAACTTTTATTTAAAAAGTTAAATCAAAGTTTTTTGAAGAATTAATGTAAAAATTTTAATCAAATTATATTAAATTAATCACATTAAATAAATTATATTAATAACACAAATAATTAATATTAATGACACCAATCATTAATGGATATAATAAAAGACCTAATTGTCCTTTTCTCACTAAAAACCAAAATCTTAAATTAAAACACAATAATTACTTTACTTTATTATGAAAACAAATTATTAGTTGTTGTACTAAAACTTAATACTCTAATGTTCTAATTATTCAAAAGCGATAAAGATAACTAACATATATTTCTCTTGATTTTGAAATAAACTCAAATCCCTGAAGGCTATTAATGTCCAGCTCTCAGGCCCAATAGTTCTTTTTGTTTTCCCTTTTTTAGATGGGTATCCAAATAAACTTCAATCGACTTTACTTTTCAACCATATTTTGTTTCCTAAAAAGCACTTTCGTAATACATTTGAGTACAAACAATTATATTTTTGGACTAACTTTTTTACTAAGTTATAAAAATATGATTAGATTACCAAACGGATGCGATGCTCGTGATATATCTTCACCACTACCCTTACTCATGCGGTTTGTTCTCCCGCTCTCTGACTTTTTATCCATTTTTCAGTGTTCCAACCCTGAAAACAAAGAAAAAATATGTTTTTCAGACTAGACTATGTGCCAAGTACAATATATAATATATATATATATATATATATATATATATATATATATATATATCAAAAGCGATAAAGATAACTAACACATATTTCTCTTGATTTTGAAATAAACTCAAATCCATGAATGCTATTAAGACTATCCACTATCACAACTCAATCTAAACCAATCTTTTATTAAAATATTAATTTCTCTATCATCCACCTACACAACCCAACCCAATCAATTTTTTACCTACATTCACAACCCAACCCAATCCAATTTTACTACATTCACAACCCAACCCAACCCAACCTAAACTATTATTTTATTATATAAATATGATTTACAATTATAAATAAATAGAAGTTAAATAATTAAAAAGAGCAAAAAAAAAATATTATATATCAAGTGGTTGCAAAGTTGGGTTGTTTACACAACCTGGTATGAATTATTTTATTAAAAAAATTGTTTGCCTTTTTGTCTCATTCTCCACCTAGCAACCGTTTGTGGATTTTGGACACAATAGTGATTAGTCTAATGTCCAGCTCTCAGGCCTAATAGTTCTTTTTGCTTTCCTTTTTGAGATGAGTATCAAAATAAACTTCAATCCACTTTACTTTTCGACAATATTTTCTTTCCTAAAAAGCACTTTCGTAATACATTTGAGTACAAACAATTATATTTTTGGACCAACTTTTTTACCAAGATATAAAAATATGATTAGATTACCAAACGGATGCGATGCCTGATATACCTTCACCACTACCCTTGCTCATGCGATTTTTATCCATTTTTCAGTGTTCCAACCCTGAAAAAAATATGTGTTTCAGACTAGACTATGTGCCAAATACAATATAAACCACACATATATACAGTAATAGAATATATATATATATATATATATATATATATATATTGTGTGTGTGTTGTGTGTAGTAATGTAGTAATGTAACTCTCATACCTTACACAATTGCTTCCATACTACCTTAGACACCTAAGACACCAAAGTTGATGGATATTTATAAATTATGTCGAATCTATGTTTGTTTCCTATTATAACATGTCCAGCTTCTCTAGCCTTGTCTTTAGATTTTTCACTCAAGTCTCTCATGGTGTCTCTATACCGTTTCTGAACGACGTTAAGGAATGGCCATATATGTTTTTTTCACTCTCCGGGTCCCAACAGTAAAAGGTCAGTATAAAAATAAAGTAAAGTGCTCAATTAGTATATTCTTGGTGACAATATCCTTTTACTAAACGGGTCGTGCCCATAGGTTGGCGGAACCAACACGGCCTCTACCGAAAATTTAATACAAACCCGAACCCGAAAATCGTGTGAGGTGTATGAACCCGAACACGACACGAAAAGTGTGTGTTAAACCGAAAACGAACCACTTCCCCGAAATTTTAATGTTTCAAAAATATTCAGCAACTAATATCTACCAAATTAATAACAACAATTTAACTATTACTGTACGTTATACATACGACCATAAACCGGTAAACTGTTCGGTTAAAACTGTTAAATTGTTAAAAAAGTTAAACTTGTAAACTGTTATAACAGTTAAAATTGGTAAAATGTTAAAACTTTTGTTTAACTGGTGTATCGCAACGTAGTCGGCACGCAACGGCCGCACCGGCCTCGGCTGCACGTAGCTGCGACGACGGTTAATCATCCATAATAACCAAAATTAAATAAGGACTGAAATTCTAGATATGCATAAGCTGCCGATGAAGGTGTCTAATAAAAAATGTTGTATATAATAATTTCTTTACCCAAATTAACCGAAATTCTAGATATGCATAAGAGTTGGTTCAAATTAACCGAAATTCAATGTTGATTTGTTTTTTTTTTTTATCACAAATGAATAACTCATTTTTAGTTCAAAACAATAATAAATTATGTACTGAACTCTATAGAGGTTCTACATTTACACTACCAGCAACGTCGTTAACTGATGTGCTGCTGTGTTATTACAATTAGTCGTCGTTACCCGACCCAAGTCAATAAAAACAAAGCAGTAGCTGATGTATACGCTTTACATGCTGTGACTAATGTGTACACTTTACATGTTGCGACCGATGTATACAGGTATACGCTTTACATAGATCAGTTGTAAGATTACCCAAAACAACCCATATCCATTAGTACCCTTAAACAACCAAACAACTGCGTTTACCCATTTACATCAGCAGAAGTTGTAAGATTACCCAAACTGACATATTCATTCAATACCCACAATCCATGAATGGCCTATAAACCATATGATATTTTTAGATTTTCAAAAGGGGAAATATTTAATTTAATTTTTGGCTTGGGTATATATGTAATTTATGAAATTTGTAAAGGGGTATATTTAATTGCCTCACATAGTATATTTATCGAATGACGATCATCTTATGCAAATGGTGGTAGACCTCAAGTTTTAGGAGCACTTGAAGTCTCGTTTTCTAGAATCAATTTAATATTTACTCTAATAAAGATATGAAGATAAATGAAAATAAATCTTACCCCAAAACGAACAAACATACTAGCCAATACATCCTTCGGGGCATCCGGAATTTGGATCAAGGTCCATCAAAATGCTCCAGTAGTATATCAGTGATTAGTGATTGAGCTATTAACTTCATAACTAGCAACCCTACAATATTGAAATTATCAAATGATTTATCAATATACATATAACGTAGGAACCTACAATATCGAAACCTACACATTTGCTACGGATATTAACTAAAAACAATTTCGTAGAAAATCTGTCAGTATTTTCCTACACATTTTCTACGGATATTAATTTAAAACAATTCTGTAGGAAATCTGTCGGTATTTTCCTACAAATTTCCTACGGATAATAATAAATAAATTCAAAAATAACATATAATTTTATAAATAATAAAACTTTTATTTTAATATCATTAATTTTATTTATTATGAATATTTTTTTGATAAATTGGAATCTTACGCATTTCCTACTAATCGTTAAAATGAAAACAAATTCCGTCTGAATTCCGTAGGAAATTTCCAACACTACGCGTACCAATTCCTACAAGTTTCCGACAAATGGTTAAAACGAAAACGAATTTGGACGGAAATACGTGGGAAATTTCCGACACTTTTCCTACGCATAATAATTTGTGTTTTTTTGTCGCTTTTTTGTCACAAAGTAAGACCCTTTCTTGTTTGTAGGAATTTCGTGGGAAAAGTGTCGGAATTTTCGTTTGATCGTCGAAAATTTTGGTAGAAATAGTAGCAGTTTTCTAGTAGTGTTTTCTTAGGATCCTTGTTTCAACATTTTGATTTTAATTACAAGAAAATAGTAGATGATGAATATTTAGAGAATTATATTTTGTATGTTTAGCATATGGTTATATTTATCTAGCCATGACAACAAGCATAAAGTTGCTTTATACTTTTTTTTCATGGTAGAAACAGTAACATTTTTTATATGGAAATCCAATAGATGAAATCCAGTTAGGTCTTTTATACTTTGTTTATTCATCTACTTTAACTATTTTAGTTTTGAGTGATCTAAACACATTTGTAAGTTCATCTACTGTTAACTTTTTTTAGTTTTGGTTGGTTTAAAGACAAATCTCTATACTAATAAACAAAAATAAGTATACTTGTATTGTTTTTAGTCTCCCTTTATATTTTTTTCTTAGTTACTGATTGCCTTACTACTTGATACGTGACACGTGTCAGCATGTTGTTTCACAAAAAATAATTCGTGGTTTCCTTAATTACTGGTTGCCTCAATTAGAGGTATTATAATTATCTTTTTGAAACACATGGTCGGTCTATATGATTCTCATAACTTCACGTTGTATTTAGTGTATTACATGGTCGGTCTTTGACTATTTTTCGAATCAACAACAGTTGAAACTGATATGTAAATTCAAAAAATAAACAACCATCAAAAATCTTTTTATTCATCTATTTTTTTACCAACATTTTTTTTCTAATTACTGAAGTATTCTGCTGATTTATAGTGCATTGCTTTGAGTATCTTGTGGAATGAACAACAATTTGAAAACTGTAACAAAAAATTCAATTAGACATGTGTAGTGGTCTCGTGATTGTTCAAACCATATGCAACCACATGCATTCTACCACTCCATCCTCATGTGAAATACAATTTAGACACCCCTTTATAGTTTAGAGAGACTACAAGTGAAAGAGAGAGGATGATTGGTTGGTTTACTACTTGACACGTATCAACATGCTATTCAACGAGTAATTCGTGGTTTCCTTATTATTGCTTGCCTTAGTTAGACTATAGGGTATGGAGAGGCCCATTCTTATGGGATGGACCGTCACGTCAACGCCACATCCCATCCTCAAAAGGATGGACCTCCCACCAAAAGGAAGGGGTGGAGGATAGGCATACCTCACTTTAATATTAAATTAATTTTTAGTTTTTATTAATTTAGTTTTATAAAAACACTACATATATTAAATAAAAATAAAACATGAAACAAGATAAGTAGATCCACTACATAAAATTTAAAAAATTACATAAAATAAAAAATAAAATTACGAATCCTAAAAATAAAAATTACGATTCCTAAAAATAAAAATTTTGAATCCTAAAAATAAAAATTAACACAAACATAAATACTACTCGTTATTGTTTCGTCACCGCCCCCGTCGTTTACGTTGTTCCATATGTGTTCTATCAAGTCGGCTTGAAGGTTTGCATGGACGTATTCGTTGGTTAGCAAGAACGAGTTTAAATATGTTGCCCCTGATCAATCGGGACAGTTGTTGCCTAGTTCGTCTTTCAAACGAGACCTCATCCTCTTCCTCCTGTTCTTCAGCAATAATCTGAGCGGCCCGCATCACACAGTTTGCGAAAAACATCTCTCCTTCCTCCGAAGACGAGGACCACCAAGAATTCATTGTGAGTGAAAAAAATATTTTTTTAAAAAAGTTGGATATAAAAGAAGAGTGTTTTAGGTTGAAAGTGGGGAGAAAATGGTGAAAAGTGGTATAAAATAGGGGAAAGAGTGTGTATTTAAATTCGAAAAAAACAATTTTTTTTTAAAAAGTGAACGTTGGGCAACATTCAAATCTCGAACAACGTGCACATTTGGAGCGGCAGGGGCAGCAAGCGGGAGCCGGGAGTGCTGGGTCGGGCATAGGGAGGCGTTGTCGGGGTCCGGCGTCGGCATGGGCCGACCCCATACCGGTTGGTCTTAGAGGTGCTATAATTATCATTTTGAAACAGCTGGTCGGTCATATATGATTCTCATAATTCGTGTTGTACTTGGTGTGTTACATGTTCTCATCATACTATTAAAAAACAAACGTTTTGAACAGTGAAAATAATATAAATAAAGGAATAGTGTCAGCCAGCTGGTTTGGCACTCCCCCATTAGACCAACCGTTTATTATGTGTTTACGCCTTAAAATTACGCTTTTGCCCCCATTTTAAAAATACGTTTTTGTCCCCTGCCTAAAATAAAATTGCGCTTTTGGCCCCAGCCAAAAATTACGATTTTGCCCACGACTCAAAATTACGATTTCGTCATCAGCTCAAAATTACGTTTTCACCCCTGTTCAAATGAAAAAAATATGTTTTCGCCCCCACCTTGAAATTACGATTTTGCCCTCTCTTCAAAAATAGATTTTTCCCCGTTTAAAAAATTTTGATTTCGCCCAGTTAAAAATTACCTTTTTGCCCCTGTTCAAAAAAATTACGCTTTTAGCTCCAACTCAAAATCACGATTATACCCTCGGTTCAAAATAAAATTATGGTTTTGCGTCTGGCCTAAAATTTCGATTGTGCCTTTAGTTTAAATTTATATAACTGTGTTGCCCTAAGTTCAAAAGTACGAATTCTCCCTTGCGTAGATTTACGATTTTGCCCCTGGTTTCAATTTCCCGTATTGCCATCACTTTAGCTTTTGGCAGATTACGATTTTACACCAGTGAAAAAATATAACTTTCCATTAGTTAAAAATAACAGTATTGCCATTGTTTTAGTTTTTTTAGCAAAACTATAAAAGTGTTATGTTTTTATTGGTTGACTCGATTTAATTGTTTTCCGTGTCAAAGAGCTGCCTAACAATCGCTCATTATTCGACCATCGCCCCGCAACGCGGGCGAAGCATCAACTAGTTATGTTAATCTTTTAGATATATATATATATATATATATATATATATATATATATATATATATATATGACCAGCAATTCTTTTTTTATTACTATAGTATCCAGCTGATTAGGACCTTTGAAGGTTAATTGCTTTGACTATTTTGTTGAATCAACAACAGTTGAAACTTGAAATGTAAATTCAATTAATGAACAACCTTGAAAATCTTTTTTAACCAACATTTTTTTTCTAATTGCTGAAGTATTCTTCTTATTTATGGTGCACTGCTTTGACTATCTTATGGAACCAATAACAGTTTGAAAACTGTAACATAAATTCAATTCAATTCGAACATGTGTAGTGGTTTTGTGGTTGTTCAACCCACATGCATTACACCAGTCCCTCCCCATGTGAAATACAATTTTGGGCTCCCCTTTGTGGTTTAGACCGCAAGTGAAAGAGAGAGGGTGATTGGTTAGTTACTTTGTTAACCAATACAATATTTTTCTAATTCCAAACCCATAATTTTTACATATTTCACCACTACATCATTTGTAGGTTTAATTTAGTGAATGAGTTTGTGATTGGTTTGTGTAATAAATGTATATATATAATAAAAATTTTAAGTTTTTTTTTTTCAAATTTGACCGTTTACTAATGGTTGTATCACCTTTCTTCTCGAAATCAGCACAAAACGCCAGTTATTTGTTAGGCGAAGAGATGTATAGCGCCCCCATAGTGCCCAGGAAATAGGAGAGGGGCACCATAGGGCGCCAAAGAGGATGAGGTGGCAGGGGCCGTTAAGCCACACCACCCAGCCTAATCTTGAACTTTAGTCCGCTTTATTTACATGTAATCAAGTTGAATTTGTTTTTTGAATACGCAAATCTTAACGAGCCAACTCATTTGGTGAGGTATAGTTTTTATTTTTCTGGGGGGGGGGGGGGGGGGGGGAGGTAGGTTTTTGGGTGGTGGGGGTGAGGGTTTTGGTTTTTGCATGTGCATATTCTTTTTCTCTTGTTGACGAAATTACCCTTCTCACTTGATTCTTTTATAGACACTTGTCACTTTATAGTGGTTTTTTTACACTTCTTGTTATTAAACCCATTTGTATTGTAACTCAACCCGTAGTAGTAGTATCTTCTTAAAAGTGAATTGAATCAAGTATTCATTGCAGCTAGAGATGGGCATAATCGGGTTTTATTATTACCCGGAACCGGTTCCAACCGGACCCGGTTCTGCTTGGATGTCATTGGAACCGGGTATGGTGTGGAACCGGGTCCAGTTCCTACCGGGTTCACACCCAAGAATATGGAACCGTGTAGAACCGGGTACGGGTATTATGGAACCGGGTATGGTGTGGAACCGGGTATGGTGCGGAACCGGTTTCTGATAGTAAAACCTGACTTTTTTACTGTTCAGAACCGGTTCCTGACAGTAAAACCTGACTTTTTTACTGTTCAGAACCGGTTCCTGACAGTCGAAAACCTGACTTTTACTGTTCAGAACCGGTTCCTGATAAAAATGTTACCGTTCGAACCGGTTCCTGGTAAAATGTTACTGTTGGAACCGGTTCCTGATTACAGAATCGGTTTTCTATATAAACCCCTTTACACTTTACACTTTACAGAATCGGTTTTTCTATATAAACTTAACACTTTAACAAGAGATAACGATGGCTTGCAACGATGAGGTCGCGGTTGTTTTGGAAACCAAAAGAAACACCGATATTTGGAAGCACTTTGACTTGTGCTTGATGTCGGATAGCCATGAAATGGCTAGATGCAAGGGGTGCGGGAAGTTCATGAAGGCGGCGGCCAACTTGATGCTCAAGAAACACACCGATTCGCCATTGTCCGGTGACAAAGGCGAAAAACAATGAAAAGGGTGAAGCATCCGGGACCGGGTCATCGAAAGTTTAGTTTGTTTTATGTATTGTAAACCCATTGTGTTTTATGATTAGTATGTTTAGTGTTTTATATGTTTTGTTTAACGTTTCTTGTTTAGCTTGTTTGTGTAACCGGGTCTGGAAGGTTACCGTAGGAACCGGGTATGATAAGAACCGGTTACGGGTACAACCCGGGTACGGGTTGGAACCGGTTCCGGAACTTATTTTTTTTCCAAAAATGTGGAACCGGGTAGGAACCATCGGGTATTTTGAACCCGGAACCGGTTCTACTATATGTCGGGTAGGAACCGGAACCGGTCCCAGGTAGGTTCCACCGGGTCGGGTTTGGAAACCGGTTATTATGCCCATCTCTAATTGCAGCAATGCAACAGCAATACATGCTACAGCCTATCTGAGTTACAATAAAGTCCAATTGTTGAAAGTAATTGGGCGTTACGTAGCTCATAGCACACGACTGCGCGTATCTGGTCCATATACCAAGCCAGCCCAATTATTATACCAACTGCCAGGTTAAAGGCCCATTCTTCAAATTATATACACTGGATAAACTTACATGTAATTTAACATCTAGAAATGTTAATAAGCATTGAATTAAAAAATCACTACAAATCGAAGGTTTTCGCTGCCAGCTGCTATGCCACTAATACGTAGGTGAGAATGCAACGTCCGTAATACGTTGGTAATATCTTATGGGAATCCAATCATGTGTAAGCACTTCACTAACGGATCACTGAGTAAAAATATTCACAACGAATTTTCGGACACATCCTGATGACTTTATATTCAACAATTTAGCACCGGAATGTCCGCTAATGTCAAAAGACGTTGCTAATTCGTCAGTGAAACTATCAAAGGTTTGTAATGTGTTTGTGAAAATTTTGTGAGAATATCGGTTGTGGTAAAGATTTTTACCAAGGATCATGATGACCACTTCACAAACGCAAGAGCGACTACAAAATTCCCAAGCGGGTCATTAACGAATTTTACCAACAGGTCCTCACCGACTTAATTACTGATAAATCAACGACCTAATGTAACCAACGACTCTTTCAAAAACTGACCATTTTCTCACTCACTGCCTATCACAGATGGGATCTAGTCGATAATAGTTGTTACTAGTGAGAAATATACAAAACAATTACAATTTCCTATAAAAAGAAATTTGTAATAATATATAAAAGTATGTTCATACATTAACAACTTATCTAACTGAAAGGGGTTCGGAGTGGGGCTCCAGTCCTAACTGTTATTGCGTCATAAAGCGCTAAACTACTTAAACATTTTTGCGCTCAACCATCCCGATGCTAACTCAACCACCACAAGGTCCTTCTCCTGTACATGTTCTTCCTTGTGCATCGCCTTCATGTTTTTATTCTAAAGTAATCATCTGCAAAAAACGAACGTTATACACAACCAATACTTTCTTGGTGATCAATATGAAGTTATAAGAAACATACATCCAGAAGGACAAAGTACACAATATCCCCAATGATCCATTTATAAGGATCATCGGTCATGGATAATGCGTGACCTCATACGGATTACCAAAACACACAAGGATTAGCTATTTTATAGACATTTCAGCAACATAGAACTATAAAGCGAACATTTTCATTACATGCTCTTAAAAACCTATAGTGGAAAATAATGTAAATATTACATAATAAGAAAAGACAATCACAATCACAATCATAATGCGAAGCAATGTATCTAATTATCCTAACATTTTTAAGACAATCACAACAGACACTAAGAGTATCATTATAATTAAAAAGATTACTTTAACCATTCATATTAAACAAGCTAGGTTTATAGTTACAAACATACCAACACTATAATCCACCTTCATAGCCACGTCCTCTGGTAGATTAGTAGGCGGTGTTGACGCCGCCATTTTGAGGCCTCCTGTTTTTGTAGTAGATCCTCTCAAGGTACTACAAAAAATGGGCTTATGTCTCCATGGGTCGTTGACAACAATGTGTAAACTTGGATATATTAGAAAAATGTATATATGGAAGTACAAGTTTGTAAACTTAGACGGATGTTGTGAGGAGCTGGTCTACCCTGGTGTGCCTAGAGATGTCTGTCACAGATTTTGACCCGATTGCCTTTATCAGCCATGTATACGCACCCAATCTTTATGAATGTTAAACCTGAAAATGCAACAATGTCATTTAAATCAATGTATACTTACAAACCTCAAAGCGTTATGTGTCTCTACCAAGCCCAAGCATTGGTATTACCTGCTAAAGTTAGAATTCGTCTAAGATCATTTGCAAATATTTTCACATCACTTAAACTAACCCATTTCCAGTAAACCTAAGATTGGGCTAACACCAACGATTCTTCACGGGATCCCCGAGGACTCCAATATGATTAAAAGTAAATTCCAGATCCAACTATAATCCCTCTCTAAATATTGTAGGATGATTAAACTTTATTTTTTCAAATGGAGTTATGTTTGATGATAAGTTGCTTTATTCATTGTTGTGATCGTTGTTGGCCGAGGTTAACCGCGTTTGATCGATTCCGAGTAATTAGGCGGAGTTGAAGAAAGTCGCATCGACAACCTACCTTGTAGCGACTACTCGGGGAATACTCGGCCTTAGAAACCTTGTTTTACAACCATAGTCTTATCTTGTCTTATTAACTTATATTAGGTTACAATGAGTCATCTTATATTTTAATTAGTCATGTTAGGTCCTAATGAGTTATGTTTGATCACTTGTTACTTAACTAACCCTTGTGGGCCTCACGTTGTCTTTATAACAACTAAAGATATGTTTTAAGGAATTGTGTTTGCTGATAGAATTGTGTTTGCTGATACATCACCTTGGGATGGTAAAAAAGCCCAAGTCCGACGGGTATACCTGAAACACACGGGCCGGGTATACCCGAAGCCCAATGGTATGGCGGTATGGCCCGGTAAGAAAAAAACCGGACGGTATGGGATTATGGTTATACCCGCCCAATACCAGGCCATTTACACGAATAATACCGAAAGTATATCATAAATTTCCATATATTACCCGAAAGTATGGGATTTAGTGATACTCTCTATCCCTAGGGATAGAGACAATGTATGTCTACATCCATCCTCCCAGACCTATAAGTAGCTTTGCTATTTATGAGATTTTACTGGGTATGGTTGTTGTTGTTGTATATGTATATAAACTTAGTACATTTACTTATTGTCTTCTCTATAGTACTAGGGTTTAGTCCTCTAGTCATATGTGGAGGATGTATTTGGAAGGTGCTTAGTAAACAATAACTTATTTTTGAGCATGTATATTGGATATGGAAGCTATCACCCTTTATTATGTGGATGTTTATGCAATTACGTGGTCTCGATAAAATTACTTAGTTAAGTAACCGTTTTGATTTAGTTTGGTATATGTAGGCTGAATATGATATGTAAGTTATTAATCACATTTTCATTTGTTATAGTCATTAAAATAGTAAATTATACAAATATCAAATTAAAAATGGCATATTTATCCCAACGGGTATTTTTAAGAAATTAACGGGTATACCCGATACCCACGGGTATGCCCGATCCTCGACAGGTAATTACCCGAAATATACCCAACGGGTAACAGGCCGGGTATGAGACAAAGAATTACAACCGGATACGAGCTTACCAATACCCGGTCCAAGCCTGACCCATTGCCATTCCTAATCACCCAACTAACCACGATGGGCCTTATTATATGTTACACTAAGTCATTTTAAATAATAACAGCTCAGTTTGATACAAATGAGTTATGTTTTATTATCCACGGTCATGTTACCGTTACATTTGATTTTATGTGTTTGTGATTTAGATTATGTTACACTGGTTTTATGTGTTAGTGATTTAGTTTTGTAATTTAAAAGGGGTTGCGGCGCAGCTTGTTGCTCGTTTACCTGCCACTTGTTTGTAATTTGTTACTTTGGTATTTTAATAGAATCATGGACCATGTGACCTTTAACGGATTTCCCGCCGCTATTTTTATATTTATTAAAACGTTTTTAACTACGGATAGTGTTATATATATATATATTTTTTAATCTTTTATGAGTTGGGTGTAGTGAGGTAACGTCCATATACATCTAGGCATGATCACGCCCCATCACCATTTTGATTAGGCTAGTAACGGGTGCTAAGGGTACTAGTATTAGACTCATGGGGTGGTGGTCCATTTGTCATTGGTAAAGACAAAGCCTTCAAACGTCTGAGTTTAGGAGAGAAGGTTTTAGATTCAAGTCCTACATAAAAAAAGTAAAAAAAAATTGACGTTTAAAAAAAGAGGACACTAGCATTAGACTTGTAACATACTTGTCAATGATTTGATAATTACTTTTTCACTTTTTGATTAAGCTGTTGCACATAGTTTTACTTGCTTTCTAAGCAAGGCCGGCTCAAAATATTGTAGGCTCTAATCGGATAATAAAATTGAGGCTCTTTTCGTAAAAAATAAAAGAAAAAAAGAATGCTTTTGATCCTATGATTCATATACCATCTCTGTGTATATATACTTATATATCATAAATCTTAACGTCAACAATTTAGAAGCCAAAATCACCTACATATAATATGTTTTCTTTAGAATCTGGGGCCCTAAGCAAATGGAGGCCTAAAAGCGCTTGTCTTATTTCACTCCCTCTTGAGCCGGCCAGCTCTAAGCCGCTGATAGTTGTCGACTTCACCAATTACCTTTTAATAAACAAGTTTTTTTAGTTGTGACTTCTGTTTAATTAATCAATGATAGCGATCCATAGTTGATAACTGAATGATATTTCTTTGATATATATTTTTCGTGGATAAATTAAAACTAGTTGATGCCCTGTCCGCGTTGCGGGGCGATGGCCGAATAATGAGCGAGCGTTAAGCAGCTCCTTGACACGGAAAACAATAAATTAAGTCAACCAATTAAAACAAAACTCTTTTTTAGTTTTGCTAAAAAAACTAAAACAATGATAATACTTTAATTTTTAACTAAGTGAAAGTTCTATTTATTTACTGGGGTAAAAATCCTAATTTGTCAAAAGATAAAGTAACGGCAGTACTATAAATTTGAACCATGGGCAAAATAGTAAATTTGCGCAGCGCAAATTCAAATTTGAACTAAGGGCACAATTAGTGGAGGCAAAACCATAATTTTATTTTGAACTGATAGCAAAATCGTAATTTTGAGTTGGCGGCAAAAGCATAACTTTATTTTTAACTGGGGCAAAAACGTAATTTTAAAACTGAGAGCGAAATCATAATTTTTAAACGGGGAAAATCATATTTTTAAATAGAGCGCAAAATCGTAATTTTATGATGGGGAAAAACATATATTTTTTATTTTGAACTGTGGGCAAAAACGTAATTTCGAGCTAACGGCCAAATCGTAATTTTGAATCGAGGGCAAAAGCTTAATTTTTAGCTTGGGACAAAAGCATAATTTATTTTGAGCGGGGGAAAAGAACGTAATTTTTAAATGGGGAAAATCATATTTTTGAACAGATGGCAAATTCGTAATTTTATGCTGGGGGAAAACATAATTTTTATTTTGAACTGGGGGCAAAAACATAACTTTGAGCTGAGAGACAAATCGTAATTTTTAATCAAAGGCAAAATCGTAATTTTAAGCGAGGACAAAATCGTACTATTTGGCTAGGGGTAAAAACATATTTTTATTTTGAGTTGGGGGGTAAAAACGTAATTTTAAACTAGGGCAAAAACTTAATTTTTCAGCGTATAAAAGTAATAACCTTTTCGATAAAATCGTAATTTTAAGCGAGGGCAAAATTATAATTTTTTAAGTTGGGGGAAAAAACGTAGTTTTATTTTGAACTGGGGTAAAACGTAATTTTAAAGTGTATATAAAAATAATAAACGTTTTTTGTCACACCCCGACCCGCAGCGGAAAAGGTGATCGGGGCATGATTGGGTTTTCATCAAAGCTCATGACATTTATTATAACTTTTCATATTTATGATTACAATTTAAAGGAAATCATACAATCATAATTACAACATGTTCTACACAATCTTTCTAGACTTCATTATTTTCTTCTAAGGCATTTCCTATGTTTTCCTTGTTGCATCCTGTTCACCTGTATCATGTGTAAAAATGGTTTTTGGATCAACAAAAAGTTGGCGAGTGAATCCTATGAAAAACATTTGAACAAGTTTATTGAATTGATTATATAATAAAGTGCATAACCACATATGAGTAAATATAGATGTAAACTTATTCACAAAACACTTAATATTAAATAATGCACACACATACAATAATAGATTGTTTTGAGGCACGCGTTGCTCAACCCGTCTCCCACGAGGAACTGATGGGCCTAATAAATGAGTTTTGAGGCACGCATTGTTCTACGAACTGATGGGCCTAATGAATGAGTTTTAAGGCACGCGTTGTTCAACTCGTCTCCCACGAGGAACTGAGGGGCCTAACAAATAATTTGCATACTACTTGACAATATGTAATACATAACTACAAACAATATTTACATTCTAAGTTTTAATCATAATATTGTATGGCACGAGTTTGAATAAACGAATTAGTTTAAGTGACACGTGATACACCCCAAAACGTGTAATTAAAAAGGGGAGTTGTAAGATTCACTCACATTGGGTGCGTTCGGTTGATGATGTTGAATGCGTACGAAGTTGGATTTAACCACGAGTGAAACTAACCTAGATAATAATATAATGGTTCGGTAAATAAGCGGATTTTATTAATCAATTTTTAGTAGGATTATTGGATATATTTTTGTGAGTTTAAGGCTATTTTCTAACTTTAAAAATGTTATTTTTAAGTATTTTTAATTTAAATAAATAAATAAAAGTAATAAAAAAATGTTAATTTTTGACTGTTGACCATTGACTTGTTGACCGGTTCGGTCGGTTATATGTGTGCGTTGGGTGAGACTCGAACCCGTGACCTCTCGTACGCGTGCACGCAGCTCTACCAACTGAGCTACGTGTCTAACCCGAAATATTTCTGTTATTAATTATATTATATACTAATTAAATTAATCCGAAAATCACTTATTTTAAAAACGATTTAATTGTATCACTCGGTGCTCGCCACAGGTCTCGAACCCGGGACCTGTGGTTTAGTTTGGAACACAGTCCACCGCTGGACTGTGTGTCTAACTTGGTAAATATTCTAATTTTTATTATACTTAACATCTTACTGAGTTAACCCGGTTCGGTTTCTAAAAAAAACATTTTTATTACAGAGGTTAAGGTTGTGATAGGAATCGAACTCGCGTCGTGTGCATATTGTTTGCACACAGTCCACCGCTGGACTGTGTGTCTAACCCGTTCATAATATCGATTTTAATTAATGTTATAATATATCTGAACTTCGTCTTCTTCGCTTAAGATTACAGATAATGATAATTCAACTAATTTATGTCTAATTCGATTAACAAGCTTTATAAGTAATTGAAAGGTAATGAACGGAGAGAGTTTGGGGGAAGGATGTACCGATCAGCATCTTTCACAGAACTCCGGCAAAGGTCCGTCGGCTCTGTTTGTGAACTTCGGCTGTTAGAATCAATTAACAGTTCCGTTCGATTAGTTATGAAATTGAGGTACTTAAACAAGGATTAACAGAAGTTTGAATGATTATACCGATTCCCAGCGTAAGATCAGAAATTTCAGAGGTTTTCCGGCGAGAGCTGAATATTCCAACTACGTCGCCTGGGATTGATTCTGATGGTTGGATTGAAGTTAGTAACAGTCTAACAACGGATTGAAACGGAAAGAGTCGAGATATTTACCGTTTTGAGGTGAGTCTCGGTTTTCCAGCGAAAGTCCGGTGATGGCAGGATATTTCCGGCGAGTGAAATTGCGTCGAGAAAAGGTGCGATTTTGAGCGAAAAGGCTACCAGAGATTTGTGGGTGAATTTATAGGGAAAAATCGAGATGCATGGGGTCTGATTTTAGTCTCAATTCATGGTCAGTAATTTTTCCGGCGGTTACGACTGATGTCGCGGGTTCAGACATCGGTTATAACCGACGTTGAGGTTAATGCTTCGGTTAAATCAGAAGAAACCGTCAATTATCGGCGGAATCGTCGGGATTTCCGACGACTGTGAATTGGGCGTCAGTTGCCTGATTTGAAATCGAGATTTTGATATTTGAATTAATTGTTTTGATACATTACTAAAGAACACAAGTGGCGGAGTGGTTTGGTGAATGAGAGTTAAGGCTTTGCTGACCAGTTGACTCGGATGACCCGGGTTCGAATCCCAGCAGCCTTGTTTTATTTTTATTTCACTATTTTTAATACATTTTCAAATATAAATTTTATATTCTAATATACTTATTAATTATGTATTGTTTAACATTAATTTGAGCATTAAATATGCAATGAAATTTTTAACTGGTTGTTCGGTTAATAAACGAAGCGGGTTTGGTTAACCCGGTTTTTTTACGGATGTTATAGTATCCCCTACTTTTAGAAATTTCGTCCCGAAATTTAAGTAGTGGCATGTTTGTCTCAAAAGGATGGTGTTTAGTTTGACAGTTACATCCTTTTTAAGGAGTAAGAGTTTAAATTTTGTTTGAGGCGGTAACGTTACTTGTAAGGGTTGAGTACCCTGCTACAGGAATCGCTTTTTGATGCCTAAGTTAATGAATATTGATAAATATGATTTCATGCGCAAGAGTTTTGATATGTTTGGAAAGATAAGGTTATATCCTAAAACAAAACTTCTAATACTAAAACCTACATGGAACTTCTCATAACCGCCTGACAATGCCTCTGATCCTTTGGCAAGAATACTTATATATAGGAAGTACCAGCGGCGTATCCACCATATTCTTGTCAAATTTTCATTGGTTTTATCTGTAAGTTATGATTGGTTCTATGATGTGACTCTAGAACATAAATAAACACAACAACCAATGTCTGAGTCCTAATTCTGATAGTATACATGTTTGAAAGGTGACACAATCCAATTTCTCTAAATGATGAGATGATATGAATGCTAAATCAGTGAGTATAACACAAATTTCAACCAAGACAATACTAAATCCTACATGGAACTTCTCATAACCGCTTGACAATGCCTCTGATCCTTTGGCAAGAATACTTATATATAGGAAGTACCAGCGGCGTATCCACCATATTCTTGTCAAATTTTCATTGGTTTTATCAGTAAGTTATGATTGGTTCTATGATGTGACTCTAGAACATAAATAAACACAACAACCAATGTCTGAGTCCTAATTCTGATAGTATACATATTTGAATGGTGACACAATCCAATTTCTTTAAATGATGAGATGATATGAATGCTAAATCAGTGAGTATAACACAAACTTCAACCAAGACAATACTGAATCCTACATGGAACTTCTCATAACCGCCTGATAATGCCTCTGATCCTTTGACAAGAATACTTATATATAGGAAGTACCAACGGCGTATCCACCATATTCTTGTCAAATTTTCATTGGTTTTATCAGTAAGTTATGATTGGTTCTATGTGACTCTAAAACATAAACAAACACAACAACCAAAGCTTGAGTCTTAATTCTGATAGTATACATGTTTGAATGGTGACACAATCCAATTTCTTTAAATGATGAGATGATATGAATGTTAAATCAGTGAGTATAAAACAAACTTCAACCAATACAATACTAAATCCTACATGGAACTTCTCATAACCGCCTGATAATGCCTCTGATCCTTTGGCAAGAATACTTATATATAGGAAGTACCAGCGGCGTATCCACCATATTCTTGTCAAATTTTCATTGGTTTTATCAGTAAGTTATGATTGGTTCTATGTGACTCTAAAACATAAACAAACACAACAACCAAAGCTTGAGTCTTAATTCTGATAGTATACATGTTTGAATGGTGACAGTACCTCTCTCGTTTGTTATGATGGAGAGGTTAGTCTATGTAGAAAATGGAACACAATCCAATCTCTTTAAATGATGAGATGATATGAATGTTAAATCAGTGAGTGTAAACAAATTTCAACCAAGACATTACTAAATCCTACATGGAACTTCTCATAACCGCCTGATAATGCCTCTGATCCTTTGACAAGAATACTTATATATAGGAAGTACCAGCGGCGTATCCACCATATTCTCGTCAAATTTTCATTGGTTTTATCAGTAAGTTATGATTAGTCCTATGTGACTCTAAAACATAAACAAACACAACAACCAAAGCTTGAGTCTTAATTCTGATAGTATACATGTTTGAATGGTGACAGTACCTCTCTCGTTTGTTATGATGGAGAGGTTAGTCTATGTAGAAAATGGAACAAAATCCAATTTCTTTAAATGATGAGATGATATGAATGTTAAATCAATGAGTATAAAAAAAAACAAACTGAAATAGTAATTCGCATTAAGATCCTTGGATAAGTTTCCAATTTATAACTGGGATACGGGAAAATTGAGATAACATAAAGAAAAACGTAAAAACTAAGCGGTTGGAGTTAAATCTTGATTTTTTAGTGAAGGGGACTAGTTGGGTGGTTTCGTTTGGGCCGCCATTATCTTCAACAGGATTGGCGTTGATGTTGAAAACTCTTCCTCTTGCTGGTGGCCTAGTGATTGGGTATCCTTGATTTGCTTGGTTAACTGGGTTTGATTGAGCTTGAGCGTTTATGATGTCAACCATTCGAGGGCACGTGTTTCTAAAGTGGGTAGGGTCGCCACAATTAAAACAAGCTCGAACATATGGGAACATGGGGTATTGGGGTTGTTGATAGGTTCGGATCATGTTTTGAGTAGGGGAGAGATTTGGTTTTGAGAGGTGCGGCAAGCCTTGCTCAAATGACCATAGCGTCCACAATTCGCACATAGTCGACAAGGTAAGGTAGATGGATGGTGATAAAAACAGGTGTTACATCGAGGGTGAGGTCCAAGCTATGGTTTCTTATTTGGGTAAGTTGAGTTGGGTGCTACTTGAGTGATTGGGATAGCTTGGAGGGGTATGGCTTGTGAGGCTGGTTGGTTGCGTTGGGTGACAGCGAAAAGTTGCCCATCTCGTTTTCTCTTAGAAATGGATCGTGAAGGGGATTCGGTTTGGGTGGAGTTCGAGGTTTCAGTCGATGCTTTATCCTTCTTCTTCTCCTCCTTGAAGTCCTTATTTCGTATGCGGAATGAACATGTGTCGTATTTAGAAATGAACATTCATAAAATAAATATAAAATAATAAATCTACTACATCCATAGGATGTCTTGGGCTTTGCTCGTAATTGGGCCTTGCATGCCGCCATACTTCACCTTCGTAATCATGTGGGCCCCCATGACTATCGGGTTTTTCATATGGTTCGCATGTGTTAGCCTGGTTACGTACACTAAAACCCGGAGAAAATCGAGAAATATGTATGTAACGTATGATATTCGGAATGTATCCAGGTGTGGACACGGTGACACCTCAAAGTGGGGTTAGTTCGAACGACGTTTGGTGTGGCATGCTTTGGCCTAATAGGTCCTTCGTACTCTCATCGTTAGTCCCCAGGTAGGCAAACTGGTCCGTTATATTGGATTTATACGAATGCCAACCTAGACAGGACGTTCCGACTACCGGTACTTGTACCCTTACAGTTACTACATGCCCGTCGCAGAACTCACTTTGATGAGATTTGAAAAATGAAAAAATGCAACAAAATTTTGAATAGCGGAAGTATGAAGATGATTTGAATATGTGAGCATTGAAATATGTATGATGAATGTGTATGTAATCATGTATGTCTGACTGTAAGTATAATTCACTATGTATCACAAAATGTAGTATCGGAAGTATTTGCATGCATTTGTGTATGTAATAAATATGAAAGAAATAAACATCATGAGTTTGCATATAACCACATAAACAATTTAAAATCTAATCAACTATAGTATAGGCTCTAAGGGTCTAATAACCTATCCTATATCCCTATAGTCATGGCTCTGATACCAGTCTGTCACACCCCGACCCGCAGCGGAAAAGGTGATCGGGGCATGATTGGGTTTTCATCAAAGCTCATGACATTTATTATAACGTTTCATATTTATGATTACAATTTAAAGGAAATCATACAATCATAATTACAACATGTTCTACACAATCTTTCTAGACTTCATTATTTCTTCTAAGGCATTTCCTATGTTTTCCTTGCTTCATCCTGTTCACCTGTATCATGTGTAAAAATGGTTTTTGGATCAACAAAAAGTTGGCGAGTGAATCCTATGAAAAACATTTGAACAAGTTTATTGAATTGATTATAAAATAAAGTGCATAACCACATATGAGTAAATATAGATGTAAACTTATTCACAAAACACTTAATATTAAATAATGCACACACATACAATAATAGATTGTTTTGAGGCACGCGTTGCTCAAGCCGTCTCCCACGAGGAACTGATGGAACTAATGAATGAGTTTTGAAGCACGCGTTGTTCTACGAACTGATAGGCCTAATGAATGAGTTTTAAGGCACGCGTTGTTCAACTCATCTCCCACGAGGAACTGAGGGGCCTAACAAATAATTTGCATACTACTTGACAATATATAATACATAACTACAAACAATATTTACATTCTAAGTTTTAATCATAATATGGTATGGCACGAGTTTGAATAAACGAATTAGTTTAAGTGACACATGATACACCCCAAAACGTGTAATTAAAAAGGGGAGTTGTAAGATTCACTCACATTGGGTGTGTTCGGTTGATGATGTTGAATGCGCACGAAGTTGGATTTAACCACGAGTGAAACTAACCTAGATAATAACATAATGGTTCGGTAAATAAGCGGATTTTATTAATCAATTTTTAGTAGGATTATTGGATATATTTTTGTGAGTTTAAGGCTATTTTCTAACTTTAAAAATGTTATTTTTAAGTATTTTTAATTTAAATAAATAAATAAAAGTAATAAAAAAATGTTGATTTTTGACTGTTGACCACTGACTTGTTGACCGTTGACTTGTTGACCGGTTCGGTCGGTTATATGTGTGCGCTGGGTGAGACTCGAACCCGTGACCTCTCGTACGCGTGCACGCAGCTCTACCAACTGAGCTACGTGTCTAACCCGAAATATTTCTGTTTTTAATTATATTATATACTAATTAAATTAATCCGAAAATCACTTATTTTAAAAACGATTTAATTGTATCACTCGGTGCTCGCCACAGGTCTCGAACCCGGGACCTGTGGTTTAGGCACACAGTCCACCGCTGGACTGTGTGTCTAACTTGGTAAATATTCTGATTTTTATTATACTTAACATCTTACTGAGTTAACCCGGTTCGGTTTCTAAAAAAAACATTTTTATTACAGAGGTTAAGGTTGTGATAGGAATCGAACTCGCGTCGTGTGCATATTGTTTGCACACAGTCCACCGCTGGACTGTGTGTCTAACCCGTTCATAATATCGATTTTAATTAATGTTATAATATATCTGAACTTCGTCTTCTTCGCTTAAGATTACAGATAATGATAATTCAACTGATTTATGTCTAATTCGATTAACAAGCTTTATAAGTAATTGAAAGGTAATGAACGGAGAGAGTTTGGAGGAAGGATGTACCGATCAGCGTCTTTCACAGAACTCCGGCAAAGGTCCGTCGGCTCTGTTTGTGAACTTCGGCTGTTAGAATCAATTAATAGTTCTGTTCGATCAGTTATGAAATTGAGGTACTTAAACAAGGATTAACAGAAGTTTGAATGATTATACCGATTCCCAGCGTAAGATCAGAAATTTCAGAGGTTTTCCGGCGAGAGCTGAATATTCCGGCTACGTCGTCTGGGATTGATTCTGATGGTTGGATTGAAGTTAGTAACAGTCTAACAACGGATTGAAACGGAAAGAGTCGAGATATTTACCGTTTTGAGGTGAGTCTCGGTTTTCCGGCGAAAGTCCGGTGATGGCAGGATATTTCCGGCGAGTGAAATTGCGTCGAGAAAATGTGCGATTTTCAGCAAAAAGGCTACCAGAGATTTGTGGGTGAATTTATAGGGAAAAATCGAGATGCATGGGGTCTGATTTCAGTCTCGATTCATGGTCAGTAATTTTTCCGGCGGTTACGACTGATGTTGCGGGTTCAGACATCGGTTATAACCGACATTGAGGTTAATGCTTCGGTTAAATCAGAAGAAACCGTCAATTATCGGCGGAATCGTCGGGATTTCCGACGACTGCGAATTGGGAGCGTCAGTTGCCTGATTTGAAATCGAGATTTTGATATTTGAATTAATTGTTTTGATACATTACTAAAGAACACAAGTGGCGGAATGGTTTGGTGAATGAGAGTTAAGGCTTTGCTGACACGGTTGACTCGGCTGACCCGGTTCGAATCCCGGCAGCCTTGTTTTATTTTTATTTCACTATTTTTAATACATTTTCAAATATAAATTTTATATTCTAATATACTTATTAATTATGTATCGTTTAACATTAATTTGAGCATTAAATATGAAATGAAATTTTTAACTGGTTGTTCGGTTAATAAACGAATCGGGTTTGGTTAACCCGGTTTTTTGACGGATGTTATATTTTTAGTCCTATGGGGGGTGTCAGGCAGCTGCCTGGCACTATTCCCCAACTTAGTTTTGTAGTGTATAGAAATACAAATATTAAAAATAAGAAGATGTTACATACATAGCCAAATCCTATCAAAAAATAACATTTTGATTGTGAGTTAAATAACTTATGTGCACCACCTATTTGTTTACATTATTATTTTATGTATAAAAAAATAATAAAATAAAAAGAAAATGCAGCTTCAAGCCAAATAAGTTCCTTCACTAAACCACCACCACAACAACCACCTTAACCAAACAGTTCCGGTTGACTTTTTCATTAAATCAGTTCATTAAAACCATAAAACAAAATAAAGAAAAACGAAAACAATAAGACCAATCAACTCAGATCTACAAATCATCATCGTCGTTGGAAAACATAAAGGCTCAGATGCACAATTCGTCATCGCCGGCGCCAACGAAGCACGGCTCAGCGCCGCCACGGCTGCAACCAGAGTTGCCATGCCAAGTGGCAGGCCACCATCACAGCCGGCTAAAACTCTCAACTAAGAAATTGACAAAAGCCACTCGCCATCACAACCACTGGTCGAGACGACTAGTGTAAAGATGGTGGTGGTTTTTAGAGAGAGAAAGAACAAAGAAGAGAGCAGAGAGATGTCGCCCCCATCAACCACCGGTTACCACACCTCTCACCAACCTGTTTACCGGTACTAGCGACGGAATATCACTCTAGATTTCAGAGATTTCCTTCCGGGAATTTGCTGGCAGTGAGCTGACAGCTCACTTTTTTTTTCTTCTGTTCTCTTTTCTTTCTCACATGTCACTCTCTTTCATGTGGGTGGAAGATGAAGGTTAAGTTTAAAGATAAGTAGCATATGTAGGTGAAGATAAGTGTAAAGTTAAAAGATAAGTGGCAAATGAAGACATACGTGGCAAAAAAAAGAGAAATAGATGGATCAAATAGTTGTACTTTATGTTTTAAATCTTATACTATATCAGCTACACTAATAACTACTCACAAACTTAAGTTTGATATTTAAGATATATTATAATGTAGTAGAGAATAATTGCATAGTGAGAAGTTTCCATTTTCACTAGTGTGTTATCTATTGTTTCTTTGTATTGTTTTCTTTGAACTTTTGCAAGTTACATCTCCAAGGGAAATACACTATAAATATGATATGCTTTTAGCCAACAACTACTTAATTAGACTGAACATCATTGCTTTTAAAATATTCCAATATTCTAAAAGTAATCTGAATGGTCGGTTTTGTAAAAGGATCGAGGAAAGGATAGCTCAACTATTTTGACCCTTAAGGATAAGAATTAAGGACCAAATGTAGGTATTTTTAGTGATTTGTTAACTTCTTCACTTGGTCACGGTTTGGTTACCATGATAAACCGATAAAGAGGCATTAATTTATTGTTGCGGAAAGATTTTATGTCATTAAACCTCACAAACATGTTAAATTATTTTAGATATTCTAGAATAAAAAAATTATTAATTAATAATAAAAACAGAAAAATATATATATTACAAAAAAAAAAATTAAAACTAAAACAAGAAAAAAGTAAAATATAAAAAATAAAAATAAAAAACAAGAAACAAAAAAACTATCATGCAAACGATCTAAAGGACCAAAAGAGTAACTATTTACTTTACTAATCTTCCTAATTTGACTGGTTTAACATTGTAAATTAAGGTGATTAGGGACATAAGTAAACTATTAAACGACTCTTACCATTCTTAACTAGAAAACATTATGCTAGCATCCATATATTGGGCTAAAAAACCAAAATAATTGATGAATTCAAAACAATCCGAATATAATGCATTTTGACTTTATGTTAGTCAAAATCAACAGAAACTAGAATAACAAAATCAACATTTTTGAAATTACTATGACTCTATGGGTAAATTACAAAATCCGTCCTTTATGTTGACACTATATTGTAAAGTGTGTTCTTTGTCTTCAAAAAGTACAAAAAATATACTCGATTTTGTAAATCTTTGCACGTTATGTCCTTTAGGCCCGACTTAGTTAATTTTAGTAGTTAAATTTGACCAAGTGGACCCCATATAAGGATATTTTGGTCATTTTACTCTAATTACTAAAATAAACGATTATAAAAAATAATAAATAAAAGAATTTTGTTTATATAGTTATATATATATATATATATATATAAAAAACACATAAACATTCACTCTCTCTATCTCTACACTGTCTCACTCTAACTATCCCCCAGCACAACCACCCAACCACCACCACCGCTAATCAAGATTTAGTTACTACACCCTAAACAAACCCCCAATCTGGATTCAAGCAAACAAACCCCAATTCAAATGCAACAAAATCTCAGCCCTGAACTCATGTGAGAGATTTAGAGAGAAAGAGGACATTTTGAATGAACAAGCAGCCTATCGGAATCGTCGTTCATCGGAACCGTCACAATAAAATCTCATAGCGTACAGTCGACGCATTCCATCACAACAAAACCCTATCAGAGCCGTCTATCGCCGCCGCATTCTCCGATGGCTAGTCGCAGCGTCTGGTTGCCAAAAGACAAGTTGTTGTTTACTCACTCTATCTCCCAAATTTAAGAGTATTATGGATATTAAACATTGATTTTGCTCTACTTGTATCTATTTTTTTAGGGTTTGACAAAAATTGGTTTAATTGTTTGAGTACTTAATTTTGAGTTTTGATTTGCCTAACAATTTGACGTTGATTATGTACCTTATGTTTTGGAATTATGAGTTTTATTATGTTCGATAATGTTATGCTTTTTACATTCTAGTGCATTACATAGTTTCTGAGATTGTTTAGAACACTAATTTTGTCTACCTTGTGGTTATCAAAATCATTATATTGTATGTTCGCATATTGATCAGACTCTGAATCTAACTTGAGTTATGTAACATATTTATGTATCTATTATAAAAAAGGTTTTAACTTCAAACAATCTTGGTTTTAGCAGGGCACAGAGACCCAATGCGCAAATGTGGTGCTCTTTTCGTATGTGTGGTGCAGTGGAGAGGGTGGTGGGGGTGGTGCGAGGAGAGAGGTGGGTGGTGGATAGTGGTGGGAGGTGGTGGCGGTGGTGGCAGCAGGTGGGTGGTGGTACGGTAGCTTTCGAGAGAAAGAGGGGGAGATGAGATAGAGAGAGGATTTATGTGTGTGTGTATGTGTGTGTGTGTATAGGGTAAAGTGACTAAAATATCCTTTTGTGAGGTCCACTAGGTCAGATTTAACATAAAAAATAACTGAGGTAATGCTAAAGGACATAACGTACAAGGGGTTGCAAACATCGAATACGTTTTTTGTACTTATTGAAAACAAAGGACGCACTTTGCAATCTAGTGTCAACATAAATGACGATTTTTATAATTTACTCAATTAATATTTATATATATCCTTTCAACATAGAGAAACAGACTCCAATTTCAATTGCAGGTTTACAATATATTCAACTACATTCATGCAAACGATCAACAAATTCAAATTTTCAACGAAACCCTAAATACTAAACAAGAACAAAATTGGATCTGCGGAAGACTATGAATCATAATGTAAAATTCATGTTTCCATTAGCTTGCACGACAATCAAATGATGAGAAGAAGCAGTTTTTTCTCAAAACCCAAATCTCGAACACTTTTCGAACATTAAAAGAAGCAAACTTTTGTGATTAGCATGACGAATTAGGGTGATTATTGGTGGATATGTTAGGGGATCGTTTGTTTTGCAGGTTTGATCTGTAAAACACACATATCAATCTCGAATTCACGATTGTTTTCTCTGTTGATTTGTAATGATAAGTTCGTATGCAAGTTTGTATCGTGTAACACAAGTATGTAATATGTATAAAATAGAATTCTATTACATCAAAGTCTTTGATTACAATATTAAGGAAAAATGCGAATGTGATATGTTTTTTTTTCCAAAAATAGAAAAATACAATACACTTTCTAAGTAGGGAAGGTACAAAAATGCGATGCATTACATAGGAGGTGAAGAATTTTGCTCCATTGAATTCATACCAGCAATGGGAGAACTCAGGTTTGAAGAAGGCTTTGGTGGTTGGAGTATCGCATCCCCTTTCTTGGGTTTTTTCAGCGCTGTAACAAGAGGATTAGGACTGGAGATGGATTTCAATGGTGGCGGTCATGAGCCGTTGAGTTGAGATAGGAGTTGTGGTGGTAGATAATATAAGGAGGAATAGGTAGTGATAAGGGGTAGAAAGAGAGAGAGAGAGAGGTGTATACATGTGTGTTATATTAATTTTTTAAGTTTTTATCTTGGTTTTGTTTATTAAAATATTTAATAAAGGGATTAAAAGGCTAAAAACCCTTGTGTTATCTAATTTAACAATAAAAATTATCTGAGTTAGCGCTAAAGTACATAACGTGCAAGGGTTTGCAAATATTAAGTATGTTTCTTGTACTTTTTGAAGATAAAGGACATAGTTTGCAATTGACGTTAACATAAAGGGCATTTTTTTGTAATTTACTCATAATAATAAATAATAGTTAAATTAAATCTTTGATATTAGATAAAGTCATTTAATTTTTTTAACGACAAAGGTTACATTATTCCTACTCGTACTCCTACTCCTACATTACACCAATGAATACTAATCAGGATTTGAACTCTGATATTTTCTCCAAAAGACAAAAGCATCTATTACCCAACCAAAGCTGGAACGGTGATGTTAAAAAAACGGGTTTTGATTATTAGTTTATTGGTAATTAATTAATAAATAAATGAATTATTTATTAGATATATAAATATTTATTTGGTTAATAAGTCAATGAGTTAACTTATTTATATAATATAAATTTACAACAATTATGTGCAATAGATGTTGTAGCATGTGTTGTTGCGTTTGATAGAATCACTTTTGGAAAGCTGGTTTTTTTATTGGTCAGCGTGGGCGGTGGTTGATTCATCACCGCCCAAACACGTCTTGCACACTCCATTGATTCTTTAGGGTAAACCCACACAGATCACCCAATCTCACAAAAGTCTCCCTTTGAAGGAAAGCGACTCCCTTCCGACGAACCCTCACTGTCATGGCGGCGGTACCCATTGTCTATGAAGATTTAGTCAATCGAGAGTAATAGGCCATCGATTTCAGATTAAAGAATGACTACAGAGCTGGAAACGATTAGGGTTCGTCAATTCATCCAGTTAAATTTTTTGAATCCTATCAACTGGTGTCTGGTGTCTGGTGTCTTCCTTATCTCGATCTCTCATTTTCTTTCCCATCAAAAACGACTTCTTAACTTGGGTGTTTAGGGTTATGTTTTCTGAGATTATAAGATATTTGAAGCACAGATAGTGAATAAACGACAAGGGTTCGTTAATTCTTCCTTGTAAATTTTTCGAACCCTATTAATTTTGGTTTTGTTTCAAATTTATCATAAGCATATTTTTGTTTAAAATCGTGAGGTTTTCATTCTTAGAGATGGTTTTGATGTAGAAGCCTATTCTAGCCAGATTAGCTTTCAAATGAAGAACTGGCCAACCTCCGACGATACTCCGATGGAAATTCCCCAACACAAGTTAAATATCATGAATATTGGTTGCATTTCTCATCTAGCCATGAATAGGAGAATTGGTTAGTTTTTTACTTTAAAATTTTGCGATTTATTGAGTATTTCTTTTCATGATGAATGGTGCAATTAACGTGGTGAAAATGATGAATTAATCAGGAAAGATATGTATTTAAAAGTATGTTGTTTTCAAGTTAGGGCTATTATAATTTTGTTGATGTCAAAGTAAAGAGGTCGTACAATATTGGTTTTTTTCTAAATAAAGTCAAAAGTAATTTTTTTAGTTGCTTCTGGTTGATGAATCACTATAAAAGTTGTGATTTCTCTTTTTTATCTTTGGCTAATGAAACCACAATTTAGGGGCGAGGGTAAACAGCAGATTCGGGGACCCAAACAATGGAGATAATCGAGTGGAACAAGGACAGCCGTACCTGCCGACACTGATGGTGATCCGGATGGTTTTGGTGTAATAGAGTTGGAGAAATGGTTGGAACTCGATAACAAGCCAAACGGACTACTCAGTTTCTATTGACAGGTTCAAACGGGTTCTCAAACCGAACACGTCGGAAGGTATAAACCGTTCACATTGAACTCTATGAAAACGATAATATGTTTAGGCACGATTTTCTTATTAGTCAATTTATATACTATGAATTTGCAACATGTTGTTGCATGTGTGTTGTAATTTTGGCAGAGGTGGTTGTTTATGCTTTGTTCGTTTGTTTTGCATATCCTATTTGTAGTGTCTTGCTAAGTTACCGAGTGTACTATGAGGTGTCTTCTTCCCTATCATTCTCTTCCTGTGAAGAGTTTGCAGCTTTCCACTTTTCTTTGTTTTTGATCTTTCGTTCGCAACGGCATTCACCGGAGTTCCGGTGGTTGAGCGGCAGTTGTGCGTTTGGATTTAGAAGTTGATAGGGGCCACCGACTATTTTGATTTAGTGCTATGTTGGTTCGATGTTGTTGAGTTCTTGGATGTAAGACCTTTTTTTGGATGATATCTGATGGTTTTTTACTTGATGATGGTGTGTGTGTGTGTGTTTGGTGTTTACGATTACGTCATTTCTTCTTTAGTTTGGTTAGCTATTTTGCTGCAAGATTTGCGTATTGGATGGTTTAATTTCTTTGTTATGGTCATTAATTTGTTGTTTATTTATATTTTTGGGTTAGGAAGGGTTTGGGTCAGGATGGACTGGACTAATAAAAAGAAGGATCACAATGGGTTTGGGTCAGGTTTGGGTTAGAATAAGTTTAGGTCTAAATGGGTTTGGGTTAGGATGGGTAACTTAGAAAAAGAAGGAATGATGATATAAAGATGTACTGGGTTTTGTAATTGTGTGTTCAGAGCTTTGGTTTGCCTTTATTTAATGGATATTAATTCAATTTCATATTAAATATAGTATTCTATTTGAAATAGCTCTATCCCATTCCACTTCTTGGAAACACATATATGAAGCACAGAATATGAAGCACACTAACGACGACCACAGATGTGGATTTGTGTTGTGTTTTGTGTCCACAACTTATGATGGTTTTGGTGGCGTTGATTGTTGGTTATTACGGCAGCATAGATGGTTGGTGTGGTTGTGGCAGAGATGGTTAATGGTGGCTGCGGTGGTGGCGGACTAGCGATGGTTTGCCGGTGGCTGCAGTGGTGGTGGCAATGGTTGACGGTGGCTGCGGTGGTGGCGATGGTTGATGGTGGTAGTGTTGGTTGACGGCAGCTAATGTGGTGGCTTCGGTTGATGGTGGTTGTCGCGGAGATGATGGTTGGTGCTAGTTATGGTGTTGGGCATGGTTCCGCTGGTGACGAGTGTGGGAGTCTTCTATCCTACAAAATTTGATCCATGAAAACCCATTCATACTTTTTTTGATGCCCAACATAATCAATGTTAGGATCTGAGTTTGGATTGATTGTATTGTTTTAACCAAATTGATAACAAAATGATAAATCATAAAGAACTTTGCAGCAGAAGATCAGTTAAAACTTTATAACACAATCAACGAGAGAATAGTTTTGATCATAACATGTTTTCGTTACTCAAAGGATTGAAATCATTACAAAGTAATTACATGAATGAATCACTAGACTCCCCCTCAGATCGAGCTTACACACAAAAAGGATGTACAAAAAGTGCAAGTGTGAAAAGCTAAATAGAACAGTACAAACACTGTCTATATATAGTACAATCCTAACCACTGATCGTCTATGCTGACATCACCTTGACAGTGACATCTAACAATAATAACAAACTCTAACCAATGCCTAAGCTATCCTCTGATAGCGGGTATAAGCACTAATGGCAAAGCACTGGTGATCCTATCCTCTGATAAGCTTAAGCTCTGATGAAGCATTAGCAGATGTTCTTCAAAGGGTGATCAGACCTTTGACTTTCAGCAGATCTTTAACTTCTAGCAGACCTTTGACCCATCAGAGGTTTGGTGATACAACAGTCTTTGTAACTGGCAGAGCATTGGCACAAGGCAGTTGTTAGAACTATCAGCGGTTTGGTGGCCGGTCTTTGAGAAGAATGACTCTAAACTCTGGTTATTCTGGATCATATATAGCAGACCTGTTTTGGCATTTTATCATCTGTTCTTTTGTAGGGTTAAATCCCAACAATCTCCCCTTAGAACAGATGATGCCAAAACTCTTCTTTATTCATGATCTTTATGTCTCATCAGTTTTTCCCTGATTTGTTCTTTGAATTGTGATTCAAAGTTCAAGGAATCTTCATCATCCTCATCCCTGCATAGTTGTAGTTCCAAAAGATCTTGAAGTCAGCTACACCCAGGCTTAGTGCATCCTTCCTTGATATACTCACAACTTTCCCATTGGACCTGAGCAGAGTCAATACATGGGTCTTTTTATCAGAGAGCCACTTTAGTACTTTTGAGTTCAATGGGTTTCTTGGGAGAGGAGTTATTTGTGATGGGAATTGAAAAGGTGAACTTCTTGAAAGCCTTTGAAAAAGATCTTCAGATTTAGCTAAAGGTTTCAATGGTTTCTTTATTCAAGTTAGGCAAAGGTTCCTTTGTGATAGCCTGCTTACTTTTGTTAGCATCCCTTTGCTGATCTTGCTTATCCATCTGCAGCTGCCTCTTCCTTTAGTTGAGGGCTTGAATGGTTGTTTCTAAGACTAGATCTACATTGAGGTTCTTAACATCTTTCCAATCTGGTGCATTCTGTCTTATTGGAGGGTCTTTCTTCATCCTATCAATTCTATCTGCTTCTTGTTTGAGAGCTTGGATGGACCACTCCTTGAATTGATCTTCCTCAGCTTGATAGGGTTTTTCTTTCATGATAAATCTTGTGAGGTTTTCCCTTAGCTTCTTTTGAGGATCAATTTTTGGAGATTCTTTTGTCATTTTCTCATTAAGCTCTTTTTCATACTCTTCTAATTTCTTAACTTTGCTTAGCTCATGTTGATCCATTCTTGTTGAATAGGTATTACCTTTCCCTTTGCTTTCTTCTTTTGCTATGATTTTTGCTTGTCTTGTTTTCAGTATTAGATAATCCTCAATGGTTTTAGGATTTCTATAGCCATGAAGAGATGGGAAGGTTTTTTTGGATGGATCAACTTCTGTATAGAATTGTAGCATTTCTCCTTTTACTACAGCCAACTCTAAAGGATATGATGTTTCCATAGGAATATTTCTTTTTGGATTTTGACCTTTGAGTGACTCAGCAAAGCTGATTTGTTGTGATGATGAATGGATGATGACTGGTTTTGGATTTGTTTGGATAATAAGTGAAGGTGGTATGTCATCATTTTTCACTGTAACCATTCTTCTTCTTTTTCTAGCATAAACCAGTTTTGGTGCAGGGGCATTTGTGCAAACCACTGCTGTCATAACATCTGCTGTACTTTTAGTAGTATCAACATCTCTTACTGTGACAGGTGGTTGCTGAGATGAGGAAGGCAATAAAATTAGTGGTTTGCCTTTTAATACCAGCACTGGTTTTGGGACCAGCAGTGGTATCCTTAATCTCCTTCTCTTTTATCCTGACATGACTTTGAACGATCCTCATTTGTGTATCTTCATCATCTGCTTGAATTTTCAGGGTTTCATCACCTCCCTTTTCCTTTCCTTTGCCAGATGTTTCAGCAGAAGTTACTAAGAGATTTTCCTCAGAGTCATTTTTCTCCCCCTTTTTGGCATCATCAACTCTTTCGAAGATAGGTACAGGGGTAGTGCCAGGAATGAGAATTTTCTTGATCACTTTAAGCTCTTCCTGTGTGTCTTTATACCTTGCTTCAACTTCTTCTTTGAATGTCTGCACTTTTGAATCATATAACTGATTAGCATGCTGATAGTGTTGTTGAAGCAGAGGATACACTTGGTTTGCAATTCTGGTGGCTTGAGCAGAGGATTGGGCAGTGTTTCTAGATTTTGCAGAATGTAACATCTGTTGCAGCACATCTTTGATATCTTCCACTGATGCCTCAATCTTTGTGACTTTATCCGTCAATTCCTTATGTTTTAGCTCATCTCCTAAGTTAATAGGATCATCTGAGCTCCTACCAGAGATGATAGTTTTATCTAGGGTATCATGAGCATGTGATTTATCACTTGCTTCAACCTTAGATGCCCCTTTTTCTTGGTACTAGGGTCTTCCCACTGAAGCAGAGGTTTCCTTGGTAGCCTCAACAGTGGTTGCCTTCAAAGGAGACTTATATATGAAACTACTGTCCAGATGTAAATCAGTAGATTCAACATCTGTAGTAGCTGCTCCATTTGAACTATCAACAGGGATTTCGTGAAATCCAAGTGATGTAGCCTCCTCAACTGTTTGTGGGATAACCAATTGATTTTTATCAGACACAGCCATTGTGGAAGTTTTGCTCTCAGTAATGTGTTGGTGAGAGTGGCCCTTTTGTGACTGACTATCAAAGGCTTCAAACAGTGATGTGGTAGTTGTTGTGATTTGAAGTGTGGAGAGTGGTGTGGAAAGCAGGTTTGTCCTGGGAGATGGACATTTTAACATACTCTCAAATGAGGGTGATGTTATCAGTTGTGGGATCCTTATGCATACAACATGTTTCTTTTTGTGAGGAATCATGAGGAGTTATGGTTTTGGGTGGAGATCTTTCTACCATCTGCTGTGAGGAAGTAGCAGCAATGGTTTCATGTGACTTTTGTGTTATCACTGGATTAACTTATGAGATCTCATCTTCCAGAAGGTCCTTTTTGATAGGTTTGGTGGGTTTTGAAGGTTTCTTTTTGGTCTTTTTAGTGGTTTTTGGTGTGGGCTGCACAGCAGTGGTTGTGCTGCTGTGGTCACCAAGAGCAGTGGGCTCAGCAGTTGGTGTCTGAAGAACAGATGTGGACTCATCTAAATTTTGCTCAGACTCCACTGCTTGTGTTTTTGAAACTTTTGACTCTTTGGCCATAAGGCGAGTATATGTTTCAGATGATAGACTGTTTATTTGAAAAGACACACCTTGAACAACAACATGTGCACTTTCTTTTGGGATTTTCTTTAGTAAATAATAACTAAAAAACGTAGGAAATAGCAAAAAAGCATTTTCCCTTTTGTTTTTCACATTTTCTAGATTTATTACCAAATCATTAAACAAAACTTGGGAGTAAGTGTAATCAGTTTTAGATGTAATAGCATACCCCAAGTATTGATTTTTTAATGGTATTTCATCAAAACCAGTTGTTTTATTTGACACACATGTGAGCAGGGTATGAAACAAAAATTTCATAGGAGGTGGGAATTTTCCCTTTTTCATGGTAGCTTTTGATAAATCTCCGGTATACCCTTTGTTTTTCAAAACAGTTTGATACTCACTTTTAGGGAAAGACATTTTACCTTCTAGATCGTTCATCTGAAAAACCTCTGAGATGGTTTGTGGGGTTATTGGAACCAAAATCCATCCCACTTTTGACATGATTTCCTAAGGTTTCTTGTTTAGACTTTCAATCTCAGCATTTGCCCAGAAATCTCGAAGGGCATCTTGATAAATCGGTGCGTTGCAGGTTAACAGGGTCTTATACTTTGAGGAAGACAAGATATCGATGATTTCATGAAACTCTGTATTTTTCTTGGTCTTTTCAAAAGTACAAAGACAATTATGCGTATTTTTGATGATAAGAGTGTGATTTGGTGGTTCCTGTGTTGATTTCGCTTTGGGTGCCATGATTATCAGAGGAAATAGTTTTGAGAAATTTTGAATGGCACAGTAAAAGTGAAGGCTCTGTTTGTGGATGAAATAGGGCTTTATAGGGTTTTCAAAAAGTGATGATGATATGGCATCTAACGCAACAACTGTCGAATAACATATGTCCAAGTGTAACCTCTGATTAACAATGGAAAACAGTTGTTTGGCTAACCACTGACAGAGTAATCTATAAGTGGTTGTGACCTAATATTAACACTATCAGAGGTTCCACATCAGTGGATAGGTTTTTTTATCCAATAGTGTTTTTAGGCTATCAGAGCTTTAAATAGACTTTTAGGATTTATTGAGAAACTCAATTTTAAACTATTTTTAAGAAATAAATTTTGATTTTCCAAAACATTTTGATGCTTTTACACATGAATTGCAAGAAAACTTGTTTTTAACCCATGTTCACATTCCAAACCAAGATAATACCTGTCAAATGTGGAAGCATCAAGTGCTTTTGTCAACACATCTGCTAGTTGATCCCTGGTATGGACATGTTGGAAAGAAATCAGACCTTTCTCATAGCAATCCCTCACAAAGTGATGTCTGATGTCAAATGTTTGATAAAAATTTTGATTATTTGCAAGATCAGTTTTGACAGACCATTTCAAATGTCCTTCTGGGATTTTTTTTCAATGACATGAGTTTTTAAACTTTTTCAGTCAAAGCTTCATTCACATGCTCGTCCTTGTGTACAAACACTTTACAAGCCTTGGCAGAGGTTGAATATCCCAGATAGTACACTATTTTGTCTGTAGGGACAGGTTTTCAAGGACATTTAAATCTGATTTGCACTGGTCATCATCCAGAGTCCTCTTGATTCACTATTAGAGGAAGTATCTTCCCTTTCTAAAAATTGGGTTCTACTTCAGGCAGGTACTTGAGTTTTGTCTATAAAAAACAAGCAAAACTCAAGGTGTATTATCTCCAAAAAAAATCGGAGCAGAAATACAAGACCAGATATAAACATGAAATTTCTACTATAAAACTCGTAAAAGATTTCGTGATACGTGAATCAATTGGATCTTATAGATTTCCAGCAATCCTTTTGAGAAATTTATGAATTAAGAGTTCATCTCAGTCATTTTTATGAGACTGATATGGATCCTCTTCATCAATTAACCCCGAAATCAACATAGACTCCAACACAAACAATAAAACCACATGAATCGTGAATTTCCACACAATTTCGACTCCGTTTTCAACAATTTAGATTAGCGCAATATCAATGAGATCGAGCTAATCCTTTTAGGTCAAATTGACGGTTTAGATCAATTTGACTGACCAGGCTCTGATACCAATTGTTAGGATATGAGTTTGGATTGATTGTATTGTTTTAACCAAATTGATAACAAAATGATAAATCATAAAGAACTTTGCAGCGGAAGATCAGTTAAAACTTTATAACACAATCAACGAGAGAATATTTTCATCATAACATGTTTTCATTACTCAAAGGATTGAAATCATTACAAAGTAATTACATGAATGAATCACTAGACTCCCCCTCAGACCGAGCTTACACACAGAAAGGATGTAGAAAAAGTGCAAGTGTGAAAAGCTAAATAGAACAGTACAAACACTGTCTATATATAGTATAATCCTTACCACTGATCGTCTATGCTGACATCACCTTGACAGTGACATCTAACAATAATAACAAACTCTAACCACTACCTAAGCTATCCTCTGATAGTGGGTATAAGCACTGGTGATCCTATCCTCTGATAAGCTTAAGCTCTGATGAAGCATTAGCAGATGTTCTTCAAAGAGTGATAAGACCTTTGACTTTCAGCAGACCTTACCTTTGACCCATCAGAGGTTTGGTGATACAACAGTCTTTATAACTGGCAGAGCATTGGCATAAGGCAGTTGTTAGAACTATCAGCGGTTTGGTAGCCGGTCTTTGAGAAGAGTGACTCTAAACTCTGTTTATTCTGGATCAAATATAGTAGACCTGTTTTGGCATTTTATCATCTGTTCTTTTGTAGGGTTCAATCCCAACAATCAAACATGCTAAAATAATGGTCCTTTTTAACCCAAAACTGGGGATGTGAGTTAACTTTGCCAGGCCTAATCCTGACATGTAATTTGAACAATCAACCAAATAGTTTGAATGGGTCAAACCAATTTGAAAGAGTACACCATCCATTGTTAAAGCACATGCAATGATTCTTATACTTTTTTTATACATTGCAAATCGCAAACTTGATTCTCATAACTTTTTTACATTGCAGGTTGTCTTTTTACGCCTTTGGTTTAAGTTGTTCATACTCTTCTTTGCATTTGCGGATTAATGTAGCAGTTTTCCCATTTAAATTATACACGGTACGTGCAACCACGTATATTCCACATATTTACATAGTGTTAAATTTTGACTTTATAAACGACACTTATTTGGCCATTTTCTCTTGTGATATTGGACTCTGTTTCCAAATAAAGTGTTGATGCATATGTCAGTTGCCTACGTCATCGTATAATATCGAGTCTGTGTTTCGGAGCAAATCGTTAAGTTTATGTATAATATGAGAAAAGTTCGCCCGAACTTGTAGAGCACATGGACAAGTTCGCCCGAAGTTGTCCTGTGAAGGAAAAGTTCGCCCGAACTTGGCCATGGCTCATTTCAGGCGAACTTGATCCTCTATATACAGGGTTGTTGTGTTTTCATTTGTGACATTTAGAGATTTTGTAACCTGGACGACGAAGCTCTGTCCAAGTGTTTCCATGAGCTGTAACGTTTTCTAATCAATGAAATAGTGATTAAAAAGTAAAGAACTTGTATCCAATATCACCTAAGCAAACAGATTCCGCACGTTTTCCTTAGGTTTGCCAAATTAGGACCTGAACGATCCGTACAACGGACCTACAAGTGGTATCAGAGCAGGATTTGACTAATTTGAAGACATTGGACTTAGAACATCATATCTTCTACTCATTCTTTTTATTTTTGATTTTTCTTGGACATTTCACGGATAAAATGGACTAACTTTGAAGTATAATCCGTAAAATCCATCATACTAAAACCCTTTTCAGATCAGAGCTAAAAACGATCAAAATCATGTCGAAATTTACAAAGAATTAATTTTGAAACTCATTATGTCCGAACTTACTAAACAAGTTTGCTCGAACTTGTCCAAAAGTGAACAAGTTCGCCTGAACTTGTCCAAAGGTGAGCAAGTTCGCCCGAACTTGTTCAACTGTGAACAAGTTCGCCCGACTTGTCCAATAGTGAACAATTTCACACGAAGTTGTCCATTACAAGTTCGGACGAAGTTGTCTAATAGTTTCTAAAAAAAGGCATGGAAATCTCGAAAAACGTCTCGGCCATTATATATCGTTAGATTCGTATCGACGAGACGAGTTTAAAGATATAATCTGGTAAAAACAGTTTTCTGAAAAATTTTAAATGTTTTTTAGCAAACCGATACGTCAATATCGTCGATTATAAAGTTGAATTTTGCATAAAATTTCTGAAAACTAGATTTTGTGTCGGAAATGAAAGATATTAATTTTGAAAAAATGAATGATTGGGAAGAGGTGCATGTTTATTTGAATCCTCCTGAACATTTAACTATTTGGATTAAAAGATTTGAGAATTTTAAATGTAAAAATGATGAATCTGTGAATGATCTGATAGAACGATTTTATGTCATGGATAACAAGTTGTGAGAGTTTTATAATGTGTTTCGATTCCAGCATCTTAAAAAGATTTTAAATTTTGCCGTTGCATTACCATTAGAGTGGGATGGTTATTTGAAAAAATTACTAAAGAAGCCTGGTTTGTCAATACATAAATTTTTGGAAAAAAATAAGGATCACATTCCTGAAATTGAAAAAATGAAAGTTTTAAAACTAAAGAAGGAATGTGAGTCTGAGATTAAATCTGAAAATGAAAATGCTTGTCAAAGTTTTAATAATCCTGACGCTTGTCAATCTTTTGCAGGTATAATCAGTGATCAAGGAAATGATCTGGAAACACAAAGTTTAAATGTTCAGATAAAGAAAGAAGTATAATGCTGGAGAACTGTGAAGAAAAGGTTTCAAGTAAATCTACAAACGAGTCTTCAAGTTCTAAACCAATTTGTCCAGTCTATGATGAAGATTTTAGTGATTATCTGCCAGATAATGCCAAACTCTTGAACAATCTGGAGAGTTTGACATTAGAAAATAAAATGTTAAAAGAAAATGAAAAGAATTTCGAAAATTAAATAAAAATTTAGAAAATGAAAACCTACAAATTGTGAAAGACTTTCAAAATCAAATAAAAATTTTAGAAAATGAAAAATTTGTTTTTAAAAAAAATAATATTGAAAATCAAAAGGCAATAAATTTTTCATCTTGAGAAAATAACTCAACTTGAAAATGAAGTTGAGAAATTGAAAGGTTTTATGACCTCGTCATTGATTCTAGATCATATATGTCCAAAACCGATCAATGAGAATAAAAAAGAAATTTCAATAAGTGATAAAGTCACAAATCATGACGATGTCATAAATTAAGGATTGTGATGATGATACCGATGATGATAGAGCTAAAAAGGATAAAAATGAAATATTATTAAAACTAAAAGAAAAATTTCAAGAAACTGTTCTACAATCTACTGAAAAAGGTGAATGCTCAACGTAAAAACCTTCTAAGCAGAATGGAGAACGAAAACAAAAGGAAATACAAAATTCTAAAAATTCTAAAAATTTTCAAAAGAAAAATAAAAGCTCATCGGTACGATCATCCAGCTATTATAAAAATTCACAAAAAATTGAAAATAAGTGGTACAGGTCGGACCACGGTGCTTCAAAGTCAAATCAAGTTTATAGAAGAAACAGGAAAGATGGCTTACACACTTCAAGTCAATGTTATGATTTGAGTGTATGGTTTGCTAAAAATGATTGGTATGATAACAGGGTGTGTTATAAATGTGGAGTAACTGGACACGTTGCTAGAAAATGTTTACAAATTAAACCTAAACCTGTTCATAGTGATAAGAAAAATTCTGGAGTATGAACTCAGGTTAGAAAACAATGTACAGAAACTACAAACAAGGTGAAACCAGTTATTACTAAGTTTTCAAATTTTGAAACTGGTGAATCCTCGAATATTAATGAACAAAAAGTTTCTACATTGTATTTCAACAAAGCTTTAATGAAAAATCAAACATGGTTGGTGAAAGAAAAAGAAGTTATATAATCAGTAAAAAATGAAAGTTTAGAAGACTTTCCAAAACTTGAGAAAGTCCAAAATAAACCTGATTGTGAAAAGAAAGTCAAAATTAAGGTTGAAGAACTAACACCTAAGACTGAAAAGACTTGGGTGTCATTATGCAACTAATGGTTTGATTTTTTGTGCAGGAACTTCCGAGAAAAAAACAAATTACTGAGAGTGAAGTTCCGTGGCACTCCTAAGAATGAAGACGGGTCGGAATAGCAAGTTTTACATAAAGGCCATTTTTACAAAATTTGAAAGTCAAATAACGTTACTTTACAATTTTTTTAAATTTTTGGCGAAAATTTTTTGAAAACATGTTCTAGTAACATTTACTTGAAAATTTTACAAATTTTTAAAGAAAATTTGAAAAAAATTATACAGAACCCTCACTGTTAACAGACAAACTCAGGATGTAAATGTTTATTAACACAAAAGTGTCAAGGTTTTTGTCATCATGAGGGGGAGAGTTTAAAGATAAATTGTGAAGCAGTAATGGATGGAGAATTGAAGTGATATCATCAGTTGGTCAATATTTGTCTATAAACTAAAATACAAAAATATGTTTTTGATTTTAGGGAGAGAAATGAAACGAGAAAATACAAAAAAATATAAAAACCAAAAAGTAGAAAAAAAAAGAAAAAAAGAATTTTGTGTCAAAAAGGAAATGGTAGTACATCAGTGGACTATCACAGTATGCTAAGGATTTGTAAAGTTTAAAAATTGTAAACAAGTCTTACTGTGGATGTGTCGATAGGCTTTACACGTTTAGTAGATTGTTTCCGGGATATAAACTAAATTTTACAACTGCTTAAACTTGTGGATTAACATCTCTCGGATATATGGACTTAGTACTCTAAAATTCATTTGAGAAGTTTCCTGATTCTGAGATACGAGGTCTTTATAGATGATTGATATCTGGGGTATTATACAAGTTCTTCTGATTTTGCGTAAGTAATGGCCTAGAACTTCTATAATGCTTTTGCTAAAAACCCCTAAACTGCAGTTAAATTGAAAGAATCGAAAGATCTAATCAATTACAGTCAAAAGATTCCATAATTGGAGCATCACCTTAAAGTCGAGCCTTCATCTCTTTTTCGATACGGTGGTATTAACCTGAGCTCTCAAGGCTTTGCATAACCCAGATACAAATATCAATTATGTTATACTCACCTATAAGATGAAATCTAGGGAATCTTGGTACGGGAGTATATTCTAAGATGGGAACCATAGTTAAGTCAAGTTTCATAATTCTAACTAACATATCTTGGAAGAATTGAGAAATGTGTCGAAGTTTAAGTGGACAAATATATTAACAATCTAGGTAAACGAGTTTAAAGCTTAAAGTCATTTAAAAGGTCAACGGTACTGGAGATATGTCTCAGCTAACTAATATGATCCTTTAAACACAAACTCAACAAAAATATGTTTGTAAATATATTTGTACATAGTTAGAGTTTGATATTCATTGCATAAAAACAAAAAGATTTTATTATCTTTTTAGTTTCGACCACTGATGATGAAAAACTGATTTTCAAAGTCTAGAGCTGCTGAACAAAAGTTTGAAAACTTGAAATTCTTTTGAAAAGTTTAAAAGGTCATTAATTTGAAACTTACATTTGAGTAAATGCGTCGGTTTAGTGTCAAAATGTTTAATCAAGATCATTAAGTTGAACTTGATACATAAATCAGACATTCAAGGTCATTAATTTGGACTTGATTAGCAGGTAGAGTTTAAAACTGATGAGTAAATTAAAATTTAAAATGGTTGTGTTTTGAAATTTCAAGGTTTGAATCTAAAATGTTTATTTGAAGTTTGAGGAACTTTGAAATAGGAAATAGATTTTAAAGGAGAGCTGGATAAAACACGTTGATTGAAGATAACAGAAAGCTCAAAGTAAGGGGGAGCATGGTGAGTAAAGTTTTATCAAGACAAGCTCAAGAAAAGAGAATAAAACTGACGAAGATATGAAGATCATCGAAGTTAAAGTTATTCAAGAAATAAAGATCAAGATAATTTTAAAGAATCTGGAATTTAATTGAAGCTGATGACTACGGCAACATCCAAGGGGGAGTCTGTTGATGCATATGTCTGTTGCCTACGTCATCGTATAATATCGAGTCTGTGTTTCGGAGCAAAACGTTAAGTTTATGTATGATATGAGACAAGTTCGCCCGAACTTGGCCATGGCTCATTACAGGCGAACTTGATCCTCTATATACAGGGTTGTTGTGTTTTCATTTGTAATATTCAGAGATTTTGTAACCTGGACGGCGAAGCTCTATCCAAGTATTTCCAGGAGCTGTAAGGTTTTCTAATCAATGAAACAGTGATTAAAAAGTAAAGAACTTATATCCAATGTCACCTATGCAAACGGATTCCGCACGTTTACCTTAGGTTTGCCAAATTAGGACCTGAATGATCCGTACAACGGACCTACATAAAGTTAGGATTTAAAATACAGATGTTGATGAGATTCGTGAGGGTATGGCGTTCGAGCCTTTAGCCATCGGTTTAGTTGGTTTCAATTGTTTATGGAGTATGACACCCCTGCCTTACAATGTGATTTCTCTTTTTTCCATTCTAATTCATATGCCAGCTAAATAAGTAAACGATTTTGATTTTTTCAACTATTTGTGGTCTAAGAATTAGTTATGTTGACCTGGTTGGGTGTCAAATGCTTAATGTGACTGGTTCTATACATTTTTTTTGTAAATTGATGTTTTCTGCCGAAATTTTCTCCTAACTATTTGCATAATATTGACCGACATGTTTTTGTCTTATGTAGAATAGATGCCTTGAAGAGGCGTCTTCTGCTATGTGGACAACAGGAACTTAAGTGAAGAACTGACAGGGTTGAAGACGAGGTTATGCTGCTGCCATAGGCCAGGTTTGTTATATCACGTTCGTTGATTGCAAGTTATGTTCTTTGGTATCATGTTAATTATTTGATGCTATGTTTTTCATTATGTTTTTTCCACTTTCAAGTTCCACTTCTATCAGTTGCAGAAAGACTATTCTGAAGACTGAATCCTCACAAATTCAAATGATCAAACTCGTGGATTCATGGAGTCAACGATGCTTTTGAATTATGTGTAAAGTTCTGCTACAGAATCACAATCACTCTGAGAGCCTACAATATCGTAGCTGCTCGATGTGCAGCCAAATACCTTCAAATGACAGAAGATGTTGAAAAGGGCAATTTAGTTCACTAATTGGGAAGTATTCTTCAGCTCTTGCATTCTCAATGGTTGGAAAGATTGCATTGTCGCTCTTCATACCACAAAACCATTCCAATTATGTTTCAAATGAGTTGGGAATCACAAACCGGTGTATCGAATCTTTGGTGTCAAAAGTATCTTCCAACCCTTTGAAGGTGAGTGTATCACGTAGCCATTGGAATAAAAAAGAGGAGATAGAAGAAGTTCATACAACCAAAAGGTGGTGCGGTGAGGATCTTTAGATGACAGCTAAAGTTTGTGATTTGATGATCCAATCTGTATCAAACGATAGTGATACCATATACGATCATGACATAGACTGTTTGAAATCTGATGAAGTACAAGTGTGTGGATTCAGAGACTTTGTATGATATAAACCAAATCACAATCGAGTTACTTACTCACGCATCCACGACAGTGCGTTGTTACGTCGCCGCAATGCATGGCGGGTAAAAAATATAGTTTTAGTTATCGAAGTGTTAGATAATTATATTTGAACTTTCAGTTTTTTAAATTATTAAATAATTGATTCAGAAATCCTTAAGCCCTTGTGATAGACATGGAGATAGGGGTGTGTATGGGTCAATTTGATTCAGTTTTTACCATTACTCATAACGATAATCCCTAATTTCGGTTATGGATTTGCTTAATCATAACCATAACCAAACTTCGGTTATGGTTAATCAGTTATGAAGTCGGTTATGGTTCGATTTTGGTTAATTTCTGTTATTAACCATAAACTTTAATTAAAACTAACTTTTCAGCTAAAGTTAAAAATTATATGCCAATGGGGCTCCAAAATAAGAATGAAACCCACCATGGTGTACTTAATTTGGGCATTTTTTTATAAGATAACCAAGACTACACTTTTTGGTTAAATTACATATGTGAAATCCATTTTAATGAAGTAACTATGTAGTCGGTGTTATACAGAACATTCATACGACCATAACACCTCAGGTCTTCATCAAAATAAAAGATATCTATATCAATGTTATTTTGTTACTAACATACTTTTACATTTGTAAAAAAAACCTCTACATGGTTGTTGTAAAACATAAATCCATTATATAGATTATTGATTTAACTTCACAAATTCGGTTTCGGTTATATCGGTTAACCAGAGCTTCATAACCATAACCATAACCAACTGGTTGGTTAAAACCATAACCATCAGTTATGTTGGTTATCGGTTAAAATCGGTTCGGTTATGTCGGTTATAGTTCGGTTATCGGTTATGGCGGTCAATTTGCTCACCGCTACATGGAAGGGTTGTTTAAGTTCGTCCTATATTAGGGTTGTGTGGCTATATTAGAGTGTCAAGGTTACTTTACTACTCCTGGAGCCACCCTTCTATTTGCATCGCCACCTTCGCCGCCCCGGCTCTCATACTGCCACCAGTTGCACGTTGTAGTCCGCCACCTAGCCGTTAGCCACCCCCACCACAACATACACCCAACCACTTCCGCTCTGCCTGGGTTGTTGCCGCTGTCACTATGACCACGTGATGACGCCGTGACCACGTGCTACAGCTGCCATCACAAACCGGCCTAGTCGGTTTCAGTTTAGTTTGGTTTGTTTCACGAGTACAATCTAAAAGAAGTATGGGTTTCCTAGTTATTTGGGTTGCGAAGTTTTCGTGTTTGGGAACTAGCCACCAGTTTGTTAATACCAGTGTTTTTGTAAATTATGTTTTCTACAACAAAGTTAAGATACATGTTTCTAAAATACCCTATAATTGGTAGTTTTTATTTGGCTTTTCATCTAGACTCTTGGCTGGCGATCCAAAGTTCGGTTTGGATCGGTTCAAAGATTTACATTCTTGGTGTCGATATTAATTCCATCAGCAACTACTACTATAATGGCTTAAGGAAGCTTTGGCCAAGAACTAGGGGTGCTAAACGGGCCGTGCTCGTAGGTCGGCGGTGTGAACTTAAACCGGACTTGAAAATTTTAGTCAAACCCGAACCGGAAATCATATCATCCTTATTAACCCAAACACGACCCTAATATTCGCGGGTTGACCCGAACATGACCCGTTCAACCCGTTTTTTTTTAGTTTTTAGCTGTTTCATTTCCTATAATTAATATATTAAAATTAAAATTTACAATATAATAACACAAATGCATATAAATACATTACATCTAAATTTTAAAACTTTATGTTAATTTCTCATTTTAAACTAAAATTATGGCATAATATACATAATCAATTAAATTAATGACATAAAACATATTGTAAAAAATATAATATAAGTGGGTTACACGGGTTAACCCACCAACCCGACCAGGTTGACCTGAACCCAACCCATTTAGGATAACAGGTTCGTGGTTTCCACTTGAATCTGACCCAAACCTGTTTAGACTAAATCTAAAAGCGCGAGTTCATGTTAAGTCCGTGTCATGCTTTCAAGTCGTGTTAGAAATTCACATCCCTATCAAAAACAGACCAACCATGTATGGTTTCTTTCTATTTTATATGTAACTAGTTGATTCCCCGCCTGCGTTGCGGGGCTATGGCCTAATAATTCTCAACCAATTAAAAAAATAATGCTATAGTTTTGCTAAAAAAACTAAAACGATTACAAAACCATAATTTTGAGCTCAGGGCAAAACTGTAATTTGTCAGGACTAATGAGCGAATGTTAGGCGGTTCCTTGACACGGGGAAAAATTAAATCGGGTCAGCCAATTAAAATAAAACACTTTTTATATTTTGCTAAAAAATTAAAACGATGACAATACTGTAATTTTGGACTAAAGGAAAAGTTGTATTTTTTGGCCGGGATAAAATCGTAATTTGCAAAAGTTAAAGTGACGGCAATACTGTAAATTTGAAGCAGGGAAAATTCATAATTTTGAACTTGGGTAAAATCTTAATATAAATTTGAACTAAGAGCAAATTCGTAACTTTAAGTTTGGGCAAAACCGTATTTCATAATTTTGAGTTGGGGTAAAAGCATATTCCTTTAACTGTGGCAAAAACGTAATTTTGAACTGAGGGTGACTTTTGAAACAGAGGCAAAATCATATTTTCTTAACTAAGGACAAAATCGTAATCTTAAACTAGGGGCAAAACAATAATTTTTAACTAAGTGCGAAATCATAATTGTGAATCAATGGTAAAATCGTAAATTCGAGCTAGGGGGAAAACATAAATTTATTTTGTACGGGGCGAAGACGTAATTTTGAGCTGTGGGCAAATTCGTAATTTTGAACTAAGGAGAAAATCGTAATTTTGATCTGGGGGCAAAATCGTAATTTTAAACTAAATATAAAATCATAAACTATTTCCTCAAGTTGTTTATATATAATATAATATAATATAATATAAATAATATAATTAATTTAAAAAAAAATACAAACAAAAGAGGTTGTCCCCGCTATTCACCAATTGCAGAACAAAACTGTTGCTGCTCAATGTAAATGTAATATACTAGTTAAAGTTAATAGTTAATAGTTAATAGTATAGTTATAAAAGTTAATATTAAAGTTAACTAGTTAATAGTTAATAGTTAATATACCCGCGCGTTGCAGCGACGTCTAAACGTAAAGTTACTCGAATTTATATCGTTTAATGAAAATGTATTAAAAGTGACCTACTCGTTCCCGGAAAACTTACGTCAGAACATAAACCAATTAAAATTTACAAAAAAAGCACGAAAAAATATTATATTTAACCCACTTATTTGCGCAAGAAATTTACGTCGAAACATATTTCAACTTCAATATAAACCGACACGTACATAAAAGTAAGCATATAAAAATAATGTTATTAAAGTTAAAAAATGTTACAACGTGTTGCGGTAGCGTCGAAACGTAAAATAACTCGAATTTATACCGTCTAATGAAAATTTACTATACCTGACTCGACTCTTTTCGAAAAAAGAAATTTAAAACATAAACCAATTGAAAACGTACATAAAAATAATGAAAACCTATTATATTTGATCCGACTCATTTCCAAAAAAAATACGTCTAAACCTAAATCAACTTAAATATATACCACGAACATAAAAATTATTTCAAAATAAACCAATTAAAAACATACATAAAAAAAAGAAAACATATTATATTTGATCCAAATCATTTCCAAAAAAAATTACGTCTAAATGTAAATCAACTTAAATATATACCTACACGAAGATAAAAATTAATCACGTAAAACTTAATTACAAAGACTTCTGAATGTTAAGAGTTTTAAGTATCGATACTAAAAAGTAAAAGATAAATATAAAAAAAGAAAACAAAGTGAAAATCAACCAATGAATAAAAAGTGGTACTGTAGAGTGTAGACCAACCTTATCTTGGTAATTGCGGCGGATTCAAATGTAAGTAACTCGAATTTGTATTGTAAGGACCTGAATCTTTCGGAAAAAAAGTTATGTCAAAACGCAAATAAACTAAAGATGTAAACAAAAAGAAGCATGAAAACATATTGTATATGACCCAACTCATTTGTGAAAGACATTTACTTCTAACGCCAACCTAAACTTATACCGAAACGTACAAAAAATAAGAAAAAAATATGTCTTTTTAAGTTTCAAATGGTACCCGCGCGTTGCGGTGGCGTGAAACGTAAAGTAACTCGAAATTATAAAGTGTAATGAAAACATATTATATTTAATCCAAGTTGTTGTAAAGCAAAACTTATGCCAAATGTAGATTAATCGAAAACTTAAAAATGAAGGAAAAAACATATTATGCATACCATTTTCACATAAATATAATTAACTTGAATTTATACCGACACATATATAAAAATAAGAAAAAAAGTTATGTTTTCTTAAGTTAAAAATACTACGGTGCGTTGCGGTTGCGCCGTAACGTAAAGTAAGTGGAATTTATAAAGTCTAATGAAAATATATTATATTTGACCAAACTTGTTGTAAAACAAAGTTTATGTCAAAACATAGATCAACTGAAAACGTAAAAAAAGGAAACAAAAACATATTACATCCGACCATACCCAGTTTCAAAGAAACGTAATTAACTTAAATCTATGCCGACACATACACAACTATAAGCACGTAAAAATTAGTTATACAGTTTTTAAAAAGTTAAAAGGTTGTAGTGCTAAAATTAAATATTGAAGGTTAAATGTTAAAAAAAAACAAAAAAAAAACTAATAAAAGAAAAAAAAATAAAATAGAAAAAGGAAGTTAAATAATAAAATATATTAAAGTTCCTGTATATGAAACTTATATTAACTAGGTGATGCCCCGCCCGTATTGCGGGGCGATGGTCGAATAATGAGTGAGTGTTAGGCAGCTTCTTGACACGGAAAACAATTAAATCAAGTCAACCAACTAAAACAAAACTCTTTTTTGGTTTTGCTAAAAAAACGAAAACAATGAAATACTGTAATTAACTGAGAGAAAGTTGTATTTTTGACTAAGGTAAATCCTAATTTGCCAAAAGATAAAGTAATGGCAGTATTGTAAATTTGAACCGTGGGCAAAATTGTAAATTTGCGCAGGGGCAAATACAAATTTGAACTAAAGGCACATCGTTATTTTAGGGTGGAGGCAAAACCATAATTTTATTTTAAACTGAGGGCAAAAGCATAATTTTATTTTTAACTGGGGCAAAAACATAATTTTAAGCTGAGAGCGAAATCATAATTTTATTTCCCCGAAAATTTTTAAACGGGGAAAATCATATTTTTGAATAGAGGGCGTAATCGTAATTTATGTTGGGGAAAACATAATTTTTATTTTGAACTGGGGGTAAAAACGTAATTTTGAGCTAAGGGCAAATTGTAATTTTGAATCAAGGGCAAAAACTTAATTTTTAGCTGGGGACAAAAGCATAATTTTATTTTGAGTAGTGTGCAAGAACGTAATTTTATACGGGGAAAAATTATATTTTTAATAGAGAGCAAAATTGTAATTTTATGCTGGGGAAAGATCATAATTTTTATTTTGAACTGGGGCAAAAACATAACTTTAGTTGAAGGCCAAATCGTAACTTTTAATCGAGGGTAAAATCGTAATTTTAAGCGAGGGCAAAATCGTAACTTTAGTCTGGGGGCGGAAGCATTTTTTTATTCTGAGCTGGGGTAAAAACGTAATTTTATACTGGGGCAAAAACGTAATTTCACATTGTATAAAAAGTAATAAAATTTTTGGTGAAGTCGTAAATTTAAGCTGGGGTAAAAGCGTATTTTATTTTGGAGCTGGGTGTAAAAACGTAATTTTAAAGTGCATATAAAAATGGTCTGATGGGGGAGTGCCAGGTAGCTGCCTGACACTATTCCCCCAACTTAGTTTTGTAGTGTATATTGCCTGACACTATTTCCCCAACTTAGTTTTATAGTGTATAGAAATTCTATCTAGCCTCCAAGATTATTGAAAACCATGGAGATTTATGAACTAACTTAGAAAAGATCAATTTATACAAGTGCTACATGGATAACAAAATAGAAAGAAAAAAATGAGCATAATTAAATTGGATACATAACATTTTCGTGTTCAAAATTACTTCAACAACCTAACTATAGCTTTTAGTTTTACAGGTGATAGAAATAAAATTTCATTATTTATGTGCCCAGTCCCCACTTGAATCAAGAAGTGGAACGTCCACTGAAAAAAAATCTTGGATATGCTAATTTTTTTAACGGTAAGAAACGACGTGTCAATCACAGTTACACCAGGTGTTGTGGTCAAGGTCGACTACTCGACTGCCGCCAACCCCTTGGGTCTCCCAGATGCGCGGAAACCCGACCCTCACCCGCCAGAAGGCATGACAGTGGAATAATCAGTAAAATCTCGTCTCCCATCCAAGACGAACCGACGCCATCCATATTCGCCCTTCACCTGGATGCCGTGGAAAATAATAGGGAGAGTGAGAGTCGAACCTGGGTCACAAGGAACACAAAGTTTTTCTCCAACCAGACCCTTATTATATAAATCGAGATTTTATGAAAATTTCGCATATAAAGAGTTTATATGCGATTACACGTCCGGACTATAATCCGAGTCTTATTAAACTTCTCAAAAAGTTAAAACATTTCAATATATTAACGTCGTTTAGTTTCGTAATGACTAAACAAAGTGCAGAAGCTTGAACTTGATCGTGTTCGGTTCTTCGATGAGCTTGATCGTCCTCTAGTGCTTCAATCCATTTCCTATATTTCATAAATTATGAAATATGTTAGTGTTAGGAAGTTTATAACGTAACTAATCGAACCCGAAAGCTTAAATAACACAAAAAAACATTTTGGTATTTTACCCACCGTAAGGTATGGCTAGCAAGACATAATCTCAGTTGTACTGAAAACCCACATCTTTGTATCAACACATACCATTGATTTACATTCGATATAATAACAACTCATTTTTACTCTTTCATATAAGCAGTTCAATATTGAATATTCAGATTTGCATACAGCAACGCAATATTTGCATATACATACTTTTATATTCAGATTTTGCATACATCACCTCAATATTTGTATATACATACTTTTATATTCAGATTTTGCATGCAGCAACTCATTATTTGCATATACACACTTTTATATGCACTTTTGCATACTGCAGCTCAATATATGCATATAAAGACTTTTGTATTCAGATTTGCATGGCTACGACTACCTACAAGTAACTTACGGTAAATCATGTCTAATTCGACAAGCACCCGTCTACCGTAAGCTACGGTAGGCTATCATAGGTTACGGTAGGCTGCTGCGGCCCTTTTTCAAGTTTACCATTTTTGGTTACGAAAACTTTCGTAACTTATTCAATTTTTATTCGTTTAACTCAAAACTTGTTTCTAAATGTCCGTAATATGTTTACCTACATATTTAACCAGAAATCCCAAACCCGGATTCATAATTTTTATGAATTACGCAACCTTTATCCGGTTTATGCGCATATTCATTTTGACCAGTTATGGACTTCAAGCACTTAAGCTGAAATCGTTCATAGTATTTTCACACCTTTCATTTCACATTAAAAACTATCATTTATCTATTATCCCGAGTTCGTTTATGGTGGGTTCTCATAGGATAACCACCATATTCCGAATTTACCACCCGGTTTGGCTATTCACGAAAATGACCCTTTAGATGCATTAAACCAAAAGATTTATGCTTTCACTTTTATACTACAGAAATGGGTCCACTAAATTATAAAACTCATTTTTAAACTACTCTTAAGGGTCGTTTTCTTGTTTTATCATTCGGGGGCGTTTTGGTCAACTTTAGCACCTTTTTACGACGAAGGACTTTTAATAACATATTTTTCACCGAACGTGCTCATTTTAAGCACAATCTATTTAAAATCCTTATGTTCCTAAGAACATAATGTTTACAATTTAAATTATTACGTTTACGTTACTTTAGGTTGTCCAAATTTTCGTTCATGACTCGTTTAACTCTCATTGGACCTCAAATCCTCAATCCGAGTTTGACCCATTACACATACCTGGCTCGGGTCAAAGTATTGACCCGTTTTAATACCTCATCATATAATTGCTAATCAATAATAGTGGCGTCTCTCGCGCTATTTGTTCCTGTGGGCATAAAAACTCGACAACAACATTAATCAGTAATGTCAAATGGTGATATCATCACCTTTTGACCCGTTTAGTCCATGTGTCCATTTATTCATCGTGAGATGATATTTATTTACCATCTCATCCATGTACCTGTTCCGGTTTACACTGTATTATCATATTGCTTAAATCATTCCTTAATTCTTTTGACTCATCTTGTTTTACGCTTTAGAGCGTCTTTTCAAGAACAATTGTTTGTCCGTTAGCTCGTAGCCAATTACCATATTACCCTTTTTCTCATTATGGTTTACCCCATAATATGTATTTTCTTAAAACTCATAGTTTATTCGGTCTATACGAGACCGAACTACCGTTTTATCCCTTTTACTTATTCCGACCCCTGTCGTGTCGTGTCGGATTACCTTAATAAATTTACCGTTTGTCATAATTATAACAGCTACAACAAGTAGATGATCTAGTAGAAAGGTGTAAGCTTTACTTACCTTGCATCCGGTTATATTTTCACCGCGTATTTGATTCGTTTGACTCGCTTCTTCCCAAGCTTCCACCTAGCTTGTCATGCATCAAACTACCTTTTATCATTTGCAAAATGATTAGATTAGTCATCATTTATCAAGATTATCCCACCTTACGGACTTTAGATCAAAATTACCATTTGATCCTATTATAGGTTAGATTGACTTTTAAAAGTCAAACTGCTTATAACATATACAATTTGCACTAACAAAGTCATTTGAGCATTTCATCACACACTTGGTGAGTATCCTTTTAATCCTCACTCAATGTGTATAAATTCTAACAATTTATGATGTATTTACATTTCATGTTATTCAACCGTATTCAATCATCAAGATTTTATATCATAAGTCTAATGTATACGAATTAACATACGGAGGTTAATTTCTTGTAATCATCTCAAGACTCATTTGGTTAACTACTCGAACAATCATCATGCATATCATGTGTTAAATATTTCACATAATCAATAACTATGATAGTGAAGAATACTTATACTATCTTCAAAACATACAAGTTCATCTTATTCACTTAGGCATTACATTAAACAACCTATGGGCATGAATTTTTACACTACTTCTATCTAGTCCATGATTGAACTATTAGCCATGTACATACAACTTATAACATCAAAATGGTTGGAATGTTCAATTAGCACTGAAATTCAATGTGTCAAACATCCAATACACCATTTTCATCATAAAAATTCATGTGTTCTACCTCTTTATCCATAACCCACTTGTCTATGTATGGTAGTTCATTCAAACACCCAAACCATAGCAATATATTCACAAATTCTCACTTAGGGTTTGTTCCTAACCAAGTATAAATCTCTTATCTTACTTCAATTTTAGAAATCCATACATGGATTGAAATCCATGGAATCTACTAACATTCATAATATCACCAAACTAAGATTTTTGACATACCTTATGATCCCCTAGTTCAGGTGATCGTTTTTATGCATTCATGCATTGAGTTGAGCTTCAATATCCTTTCAATTTTGAAGATCTTGGATGAACTAGGGTTTCACCCATTTTCTTTCTCCTGATGATCGATCGACACACACACACACACACTTTTTGTGTGACATGTGTTGATCTTTATGTTTTAAGAAAACAAGTTTCTTTTTTGGCAGCTTTGATCCCTCAAGTTTAGTTTCTATATAATCGCGACTGCAACTCATTGTCTTATTTCTTATATACACAAATTAACTAGGTTAATATGTTCCTTGTTATTTTGTTTACGGGATCAGTTTTACCACTAACGTCATTAATTTTTTTTCCACTCTTTAATATTAACGTGGTTTGATTACAAAACCCGTTTTTGGGGTGTTACAAACCACTCCACCACTATCTCATTGACTCTTGGATATGATAATAGCTTTGTCACATGAAGTTCATCATATAAGACTGATGCCACTAGTCCAGTTTCCCATGAGCAAACAATACAAACCGGTTTGGTATGTTTCCTGTGTTCACACGAAGAAACAAATTACATATATTTTTTTTCTAAATGTCCCAGCAAGTTTCAGGTTGATTATATTATTCGGATGAGATCAAATACAAAGGCTAAGATAATTAAGAATGATAAGAAGGATTATAGTCTAATGTGAACATAACCAAAAATACTTAAAATGATTAAAAAAACACAATTTTTTTAATCATTTTTTTGCAAAAATAATAGCTACTTTTCGTCATAAAAAAATTGATGGCGAAAAGTAGCGATATTTCTTTATAAAAAATGTTAAAAAAATTGTGTGTTTTTAGATTTTTTAAGGTTTTTTTTGGGGTGGGGGTGTAAATTTTAGCATTTAGCTTGAGTGGGGTGGTTTTAGGTTTTTGGGGGGTTGGGGGGGTTAGGTTTTTTAGGTTTTTTGAGGGTGGGGGTCTAAGTTTTTGGGTTTTTGCATGTGCATATTATTTTTCTACTTACAGACAAAATTACCCTTCCCACTTAATTTTACCATAAACATTTGTCACGTTATGGTGGCTTTTTACACTCCTTATTTTTAAGACTAAAGATCAAATACAAATAAAATTAACATACAAAACGTAAAAACTGAAGAAAAAGCAAAAAAAAAAAAACGCAGTGGCATTTTCGTAAATATTTGGTCTTCAAAATTACTCTACAAGATCATTTGTAGAGTAATTTTGGTCTTGTAGAGTAATTTTGTAAAATGTTCTTGTAGAGTAATTTTGATCTTTTATAGTAATTGTGTAAATTGTTCTTGTAGAGTAATTTTGTAAAATGTTCTTGTAGAGTAATTTTGATCTTTTATAGTAATTGTGTAAATTGTTCTTGTAGAGTAATTTTGTAAAATGACCATGTAGAGTAATTTCGTTAGCATTTAGTTATGGGGTTTAGCTTTATTGTTTAATTTTTAGCTTTTAGTTTGGGGGGGGGGGGGGGGGTTGGGTTTTTTTTTAGGTTTTTTTTTTCTTTGGGGGGTAGGTTTATTTTTTTTTTTTTTCAAAATTACTCTACAAGATCAAAATTACTCTACAAGAACATTTTACAAAATTACTCTACAAGACCAAAATCACTCTACAAATTATCCTGGAGAGTAATTTTGATAATTACCCTACGACCAAATATTTACGAAAATGTCACCGCGTTTTTTTGTCTTTTCCTTCATTTTGTATGTTTTGTATGTTAAGTTTATTTATACCTGAACTTTACCCATATATTTATTTTTAAAGCCCTTTGTATTATAACTCAACCCTACATTATCGTATCCATAATCGAAAACATGGTTCACCAACTATTTGACTGATACATTTTTCTCTGAAGTTTTCACCCTATGCAACATAGTCACGATTCACAAATCTTAAAGTTTGCGAATGGATTTTTAGTTATAAATTTAATATATTATTCTAATAATTATGTAGGATAATATAACAACAAAGATCTTTACAAATCTTTGACGGATAGAGACGCAGCAAAGATAAACACAAAAAGAAATGAGTGTGACCCATTTCGTGTAAATCATCAAGATTGCCTACAATTATAGACTTTCTGCTTGTTTCACATTAACTTTTTTTATCTGCTACAATAACTTGTAATCGTTTAACTCCTAATCCTCAACTACTTGAGGTTTGATGTGAATATGACCTGTCTCACCTACATATTCAACTGTTTGGTTTAAATGCATCTATTTCGCATTTGAAATGATGATATTGAATAGGTCGATTGAATATTATATACCTTTTAGTTGATCAATAAAAGGTATCAGGTATTTTATAACCTATGATAAATAAAATAAAGTTTGTATATTAAGGTACATATTCTTTGAGGGCTATATTGTTGAGATAACAAAAATATGAAAGCTAAATCACTGTGGTTTTTATCAACCGTTTGTATATTTAAAACTTTTATGTCGCTCATTAAAATGAATATTTTGTGTCTATAAAAACTCATAATCCTAATTTATTGATATGTTTCTTATAATTTTAAACGTTAACATATGCATGTGTAGGTTAATCCACCATGACTTACACATATATAAGTTATATCATAAATGAAATTTGTTCATATGTTTTAAATTTCAAAAGATGAATAAAATTAGTCGTTTGTTTTGGTTTCCCTATCTTCCAAAAAAAAAAACTATGTTTTGTATATAACCCACTAATATTCGCCCATCACACAAGTTTATTACGATAGAATATTCTACCCACAGGGAAACAGACTTGGATAGAATTATATAATTTAAACATATAATAGCTTTTGGGTGTGTTTGGGATTGCTTTTTCAACCTGATTTTTTATTTATTGTGTTTTGAAATCGTAAAAAATTTATTTTGAGTGTTTGGTAAAAAATTAATAAAAACTGTTTTTTTTTACGTTTTGTAGATATCAAAACGTGATAATCCAAAAGTAGGTCATCCTTACCGAAGGAAAACGAGATTCCACAAAACTGATTTTTTACATTTTGTAGAGATCAAAGCTTATTTATTTTTTAAAATATATATATTTGTCAAACACTCAAATAGTTGATTATCTGTTTATTGTGATATCAAACAACATAATCAAATCCAAACATTATCTTTCTGCAGCACGTTTTGTTACAGCTAATTATCTGATTCTGATTATTTAAAACGAATAATCTATTTTCAAAACTCAATCCAAACACCCTGTTAAGCATGGGTGATATAACAAACATTATCATTTATTCATATCTTTTTAAGTGTATAATTATTTTGAAACATGTTAACGCGGAATTACTCTGACAGGGAATGACAACTTCTAAAAGACAAGATGTTTCATATTCTTTATACCCGTGGGATTAAAAAAATCACATATTTAAAATAAAAAATTCACATATTAAAAAAAATCACCCATATATGAAAACGGCAACAATGGTGGGATTTCAATTTTATTATGTAATAGTTACGATGTAATGTTTTCTTTTCGATGTAACTGTAATCTTTTGGCTCCCAATTTCTGGCTGAGAGCTTTGGATTTTTTGGAGTGGTATAAAGTCCGGTTTGATATATATATATATATATATATATATATATATATATAATATATATATATATATATGAAAACGGCAGTAATGAGGGAGGGTGGAATACAAGGAATATGACTAGGAAAATGAGGCAGCCTCCTCCTAGGAAAGAACATTGTTGAATCTAAGCCAACAAAGATATGGATAAGAAGAGATAACAACAAGGATGCATGAAATAGACCTAAAACATACTATATTTATATTTATTTTCCATACATTTATCAAAATATCTTGGAAAATTGTGGTATCACAATGTGTCATTTGTCAAAGTTATGGCCACTGCCATCTAATCTTTCCAACCACAAACCATGTTATGATGTTTTTTTTATATAATATAATATAATATAATAAATTTATAAGAAACATCATAACGAGGCAATTTTGTTGGAATATATATGTACTTTTCAACCTTTAAGAAATATACGTTGATTGTTCATGCTAGAATGCCGGTAGTGTGGCTTGGTTTTTGCGAATCCACCGGCAATGTGTAGCCATAGAAAGCTATCACATTTCGGGGTTTATCGAATCGAATAACGAATTTTCAAATTAATCAAATCAAATTTTTTAATTGTTTATTTTTTTACTTGAATTCGTATTCGATTCAATTTGTATTTTAAACTCGACTAATTCGAATAAATTTGATTTAATTCAAACTCGAAAAATAAAATATAAAAGCTCCTGTAGCTAACATGATGTAGTAAAAAAAGTAAAAAAGTTTGTGACTAAAAGGATAAATTTAATAAAACTCTTGTAGCTAACATGATGATTTTTAATATATATATTATAATTCACCCTAAATAATAAATTATTGTACTTTCATTTTTTCAAACTAATTATTTTTATCATAAAATATAATAATTTGCAAATTTCATTAATTATTAGTATATCAAAACAACGTTGGTTATTGTAGCGATTTAAGTTAGATAATAATTTAGAAATAAGTAGTATTGACTATGTGTCATTAGATTTGGTAATGTTATGAATAATAAACTGATTTCTCACACCCTAATTTTCGGAGGGCCCGATCAGTGAGTTTATGTGTGACGACTGATAACATTCTCACAAAGAAGCAGCGGAAGATAGATTTAAAATTAATAACATGAAAGTTCGAAATATATAAAATAAAGTTTATAACAAGTGTTCAATGAAAGTCCCACGAGGTAGGATCCGATATATAAGTGAGCTTAGAACATCATAGGCCTTTAAGTAGTGGGGTTGCAAATTTCAAGGCTTTTCTTTTGACTGAACCATTCCACCTTATATTCCGGGTCGTTACCTACGGTTTAATCTTTAGAAAATACGTTAGCTTCGCTGTTAAATACAATTAACCGACCCATTTTAAAATATCATTTTCATAATTCATTTGATACATATCATGACAACCCGTGGGTTAGTCATTTAATATTTCTTGGGATATATTCTTGTCACCAGTTTTACATGTTTGTCAATACAACTAAGTACCATAAATCTATGCCGGTATGTGATGATGGTACACACCACATTTAATACAATGTCTTCCGGGAGTATGCCTACTACCCTACGCGTATTTTATATGGTCATTCCTAGTTGATGAGTCGGGACGCCCGGACACGGTACCATTACCCCAAGTGTGTAATATTATTCAAACAATACGGATTAAACCGGATTCTTATACTTATGAAAGAATTTGCCCATTTATATAATACCCGTTCTAAGCGGCTAATGTTGTATCCCAAGTTTTTAAATAAAACTAGACTAAAAGTATTTACCTTTGCTTAGCAAATATTCTATTATATAATTTCTTTGAAGCAAAGTCGTATTTTAAGTTGTGTATCCTAGACATGATTATCTGGAAGGCTCTATAGTCTAGAATGAAACAGATATATATGTATGTATATGTATATATATCCGTTAGAATGTTCACGGATCATTTTGTAAGTTATATTACTTGACTCGCTACTTAGGATATTGTTCGGTTTCGCCAAGTTAAGCGTTGACCGGGTAGAATGTGGTTTATACCCTTCCGAGCGAGAAGCCTCGTTGAATATGGTTATTTAATCAAGCATTCTGATTTGGAATGATCTTAAAAGGTTTAAACCCAATTTGACTAGTTTATATATTTTACATATATTAAATTAGTCATTTGCGTAAACGCAGTATTAGTGATCAAATGGGTTTGCGACAAGTCCATTGTGTTAAAACATTTTCCAATATACCATATAATCAATTTCAAGGTCAGATTATGTGCCTCATTGGTTTTAAAACGATTTTTATATGTCGTAGGGGCTTTTTTGAGATTTTAAAAGTATATATATAGTGGACTTGTCGATTTACCCTTCAAATGGTATGACCATAAGGTATAACCTTAGAGGGTTATTCCCTATAATATTATGGTCAAAAATCGGAACTATATTATTTCGTTTATTTCGTTCCACTTTTTGACGGTCCATCTCCTTCCACAAATCGGAACTATATGGAGAGTTTGGACACGTGTCGTGTTATAATTTGACACAAATATGTGGGATGTTACATTATCACTCATGGATTATGGATGTAATTCCTATTTTTGACCAAATTTAGAAGTTATAAATGTGTGTGTGTGTATTAAAAATTATGTATAAATTGAATTCAAATTTCGAATTGAATCGAATTGAAAATCATTAATTCATATTCGATTCGAATTTGATTACAGGTCTCGAATACGAAGCAACTCGAATATCGAATTTTTCAAATTAAAATCGAATTCTGAATACCCCTAATCACATGAGCGGGTAAAATACCTTAGTAGTAAAAGTTAATCTAATAAATATTAGGATTGTGATATATATCTTAATGTTGAATAAAAATGAATAAATGTTTTATATAATAAAATTTATAAAAGGCCCGGGCAACTTGAACTTAAACTAAGTTGGGTTGTAGCATCCCCGAACTTAGTGAACCCAATTATCATGTTCGTTTATTAATGGGCATGATGTACATAACTAGAAATATATTTAACCTAGTTGACTTCACGTAATATGTGGATAAATGAGTGAATGATGTCTTAATCATAACAAAACCAAACCATACGGGCTAAAATGAGTTATGACTAAAAGGTGTGGGTATTAGAAGATGAGAACCCAAAACACACACACAAGAATGTGTGTGTGTGTGTGTGTCGTGATTTAGAGAGGTAATGGGATCAAAACCCCTAAGAACCCTCAAACACGAATCTAGCAATTTCAAGGGTGAATTGAGGATAAATCTTGTGCATGAACCTTGATTATTGATCATCCATGCTTGATAATCAAAAGGTAAGTTGCAATTTTACATTTTGAAAGATGTACTATATAAAAGAACTTGATTGTGATAATGTTGAATTGGATATTATAGAGAGTGTGACAAAACTGATGATGTATTTATGTTTATGATCGTCATACTTGCAAGTATATGTGAAATATTTGAACAAAATAGAGATTTAAGTAAGTGTTCATACATCTATTGAAATGGGTTTTGACATGAAAGATGAACCCATGACTGATTCGTAAAAAGGATGAATTAGCATTTGATAATTGAAAGTTTATGTTGAGTTGATGTTGAGAAATGTATGAACTTGTTGAATTGAAAGAAAAATGGTGATTTTGTATGGCAAAGTTAGCTAATATGATGACCTAAGAATGATGTCCACCAAGTGTTTGATAATATGCCTAAATGAGTTTCGTGAACTTGTTAGTGAATTCATATATGTCAATTGACAGTTTGACTTTTAAAAGTTATACCGGCCTATGATAGTATTAAATAAGAAAAATGATATAAAAGTCCATAAGGTGTGATGGTCATGATGTAGGATGACTAATCTAACTATCTTGTGGATGTTATATGCTAGTTTGACTCTTGACAAGCTAGGTGGGAGCTTGGAATAGAATGGGTTAAGCGTGTCAAAGTCATGAGAAAGCATGATTGGATGCAAGGTATGTAACATTTGTAAAAATCGGGTTTTCAAAACCCGCTCCGTTTTGTAATCGAATATCAAGTTATAAAAGTTACGTTGAATATTTATGATTATTTTGATTTAAAACGATACATAATTAATAAATAAACTAAACTATAAATATTATATTTGATAAAAAGTTAAAACAAAATAAATAAAAAAATTATGTTGCTGCCGGGACTCGAACCCGGGTCAGCCAAGAACAACTCCAACGCCTTAACACACACTCACATCACCACTCCGCCACTTTGTGTTTTCTGTTATTTCTAGGAAACAAATGAAATTTATACACAAACTCGGTTAAAACCGGTTGCGCCAACTGAGAAACGGAAATCGGCAAATCAATCGTCAGATCGTTTGATTACTCGCGCATTCACGTTCATAACCGATGAACCGATGTCTTTAATCAATTCAGAGATGATTGAACATCAATTTCCATTACTATCGGTTTTTATAACCGAAAAGTAATCAAGTCCAGATTACTTCAATTCAAGACCACTCTAGCGACTCAGAAATATCATACCGATACTCCATTTCACTCTCGTCATATTTTCAGACCGTCAGAAAGTCTAAATCAACTCGCTGGAATTTTCTGCAAAAGTCGCCGGAAAACCGTATTCATCCTCAAACGGTAAATCTTTCAATATCATTGTAGTTCAACAATTGTTAGGTTATTTCTAACTTAAACCTCTCAATTGAAATCGAATTCAGGCGCTATATTCGGCTAATTTCAGTTCGCCGGAAAGATTCTGAAAATCGCTATATTCATCTGGGAATCGGTAAGGGCATTCAAACCCTCTGTTAACAATTGCTGAACACTTCAATTCCACGATTGACTAATCAAAACAGTTAATTGTCTTGTTCAGTTGAAGAGCATAAAAACAGAGCCGACGCAATTACCGGAATTCTGAAATAAACCGCTCATCGGTATCTTCACCTCTAATTTCCATCTCTGTCATTTCATCATAGCCTTAGGAATATTTGTCAATCGTAAAAACAAGAAACGGATAATTGATTCAGTCAACGGAAATTTGAACGAAGAAGACGGAGTTAATTAAGTTATAAGTATATTTAAAACCAGTAAAATGAACGGGTTAGACACACAGTCCAGCGGTGGACTGTGTGCAAAACATATACGCATGACCCGAGTTCGATTCCTGCTATACGCACTCCTTATATAATAAAATGCCTTTTTGTTTAAAAACTAAACCAGGTGAAGTTAGTTGTTAAGTGTAATAAAAACCGAGATAATAACCAGGTTAGACACACAGTCCAGCGGTGGACTGTGTGCAACATTAAGCCATACGTCGCGCGTTCGAAACCCGTCACTAGCACCGAGTTGTTGAATTAAAATGTTTTTACAATTAAAAGAATTTCGGTTAAACTGAATAAGTGTATAAATATAATTAAAAACAAGATTATTTCGGGTTAGACACGTAGCTCAGTTGGTAGAGCTGCGTGCACGCGTACGGGAGGTCTCGGGTTCGAGCCTCACCCAGCGCAAACCATGTCCCTCGGTCAACAAGTCAACAGGTCAACGGTCAACGGTCAACGCAAAATAAACAAATTTTTTTATATTTTTATTTATTTAATTTAATTTAAAAATCAATTAAAAATACTTAAAAATAACATTTTTAAAGATAGAAAATAGCCTTAAACTCACAAAAATATATCTAAAATTTCATTAAAATCCTTAATAAAATTCACTCATTTAATATATTTTTCCGGTATTATTTAGGTTAGTATTCCTCGTTGTTCCGCTCATCTAATTCGTGCGCATCTTACCATCTCCAATCCAACGCACCCAAGGTGAGTGAATCTTTACAAATTCCCCGTTTAATCACGTTTTGGGGTGTATCATGTGTCTTGATATATATATTATACTTAAACCATTGTGCATACATCATATCATGAACTTGTGTATTCAGTTTGTTTCTGTTGTGTAGTTATTGTTGGATGCAATTTATTATTTTCAGTACATGCAATTTCATAGGCCGCCGCTCCCCATTAAATTATGAGCGTTGAGCATGTTCCCATTTCATTATGAGGTTGAACCTGGCGTGCCCACATATGATCGGCTCCGTTTGATTGAGCCTTGATCGCACAGACATTTTCATTTTCAGTACATGCAATACGATCGGCTCCGTTTGATTGAGCCTTGATCGCACAGTTCATTTATGTTATTTATCGTATGTTGTTGGTATGTTAATGTATGCTGTCATATGTTATTGTATGTTATGGATGTGACTGCTATTTGCCACTGCTTGATTATTTACATTTGCTCATCTATGATTATGCACAATTTTTCATTGATAAACTAACAAGAAATTCATTAATAAATGTTTATCTAATAAGGTTCACTCGCCAACTACCCCAAAACCCCCATTTTTACACATGATACAGGTGAACCAGCAGCAGCTAGGAACACATAGGACTTGGACTAGAAGAATAAAACGATTTAGAGTTAGGATTGTTATGTTTGGTTTATTTTCTTTGTATTGAATGAACATGTTTGGATATTTGGAAATGTAACTTTGGCTTTATTAAATATGAAACATATTAGTAAATGTCATGAGCTTTGGTGATAACCCAATTATGCCCCGACTCTTATTCCGCTGCGTGCCGGGGTGTGACAGATTGGTATCAGAGCCATGACTATAGGGATATAGGATAGGTTATTAGACCTTTAGAGCCTATACTATAGTTGATTAGAAATTATAAGATTTTTGTGTGTTACATGCCAAATTTCATGATGTTTATATGTTTTATGTTAAATGTTACATTCAATATTATGCAAGCATGTTCATAAGTATGTATTATCATATAATGCCTATCATGAATCATATACTCATAACATATCACATCCATGAAAGCACACACCACATCATGATTGCTTTTACAATGATTTTTGTGTTTTCAAATCTCATCAAAGTGAGTTCTCATGACGGGCATGTAGTAACTGGAAGGGTACCAGTACCGGTAGTCAGAACGTCCTGTCTAGGCTGGCATTCGTATAAATCCAAAATAAAGGACCAGTTTGCCTACCTGTGGACTAACGATGAGAGTACGAAGTACCTATTAGGCCAAAGCATGCTATACCAAACGTCGTGTGAGCTAACCCCACTTTGAGTTGTCATTGTGTCTACACCTGGACACGTTCCGACCAAACATCTCATGAACATATTTTGTGGTTTGCATTCGGGTGATGCGAGTGTTAAATTGCCAATACTAATGTGAATCCTACCAAGCCAATAGCCATGGGGGCCCACATGACTATGTAGGTGAAGGTATGGGGGACATCTGAGGCCCAACATGAGCGAACCCAAGACATCCTATGGATGTAGTTGCATTATTGATATTTATGTTATTTTCATTTTCTTAAAGACACATGACACCTAAAAAGACACTATAAACTCACAATCTTCTCATTGTATGATCCTGTAGATGTCGTCTAGACAGCAACGAAGGGGTAAAAGATCAGGAAGGTCTCAGGAATGTTTGGCCACTCAGATCGCGAAACAAATGGCCACGATACTGCCTGACATTGTGGTTCAAGTACAAGCCCTCGCTACAAATCCTACTAACCCTCCCCAACAACCTGACCAGAACATCAACAACCCTCCTACCAGCAAGTGCTCTTACAAACATTTTAAGTCTTGTGATCCTCCTAAATTTGAAGGGACCGTGGGTGTCACTGCTCTCCTACATTGGTTCGAGGAGATGGAGAACACTTTTCTAAACTGCGATTGTCCTGAGGATCGCAAGGTTCGATACGCCACCGGGAGACTATTTGGGGTAGCTCTCACTTGGTGGAATACTGAGAAAGGGAAGAGGGGAACTGAAGATGCAATGGCCTTAACTTGGGAGAAGTTAAGGGAAATCATGACTCGGCGTTTCTGTCCTAGGAGTGAAATTAAAAAGTTGGAGGATGAATTTCATGCTCTAAAGCAAAAGGAGGGTGATCACACTACCTATAACAAGAGGTTCTTGGAGTTGAACCAAATGGTTCCAAATTTGTTTACCCCAACCTATCGTCTGATCGAGCACTATATTCGAGGACTTCCCTCGAAAATCCAAGATTCAGTTCTCAGCGTTTCACCAGTAACACTTGAAACTGCTATGGAGTTAGCAACTGAACTGACCGAAAACCGAATTCACAACGGGAAGTTCAAAGAAGAGAAGAGGAAAGCCCCTGTTGAGGGACAAACTTCAACCCACCCCATTCCTTCCTCTAAGTTTGCTAACAAGAGGAAGCGCAACACCAGAAATTTTGCAGTTACCCAAACCAACTCCCCTATTCCTGCTGCACCCATTACTCAAGTCACTCCTTCACCCGCACCATACAGAAGACCCTACACTGGCCCGTTACCAAAATGTAACCGTTGCCAATATCACCATTCCCCTGATCATCCTTGCCAATATTGCACCGGCTGCGGTCGTGCAGGTCATACTGTTCAAACTTGCCGCATGCCTCAACCAACGAACCGCCACCAACCTTTAACCCAAACCCACCAACAAATAATGGGCCAAGCCCAACAACCCCTACTACTACCACCCACCCAACATTTAGCCCAAACATATTACCAGCCCAATTATCCTATGGGTCAACCAATGCGGGCTTGCTACAATTGCGGCGACCCAAGCCATTTCAGAAACACTTGTCCAAGGTTGGTTAATATTATTCATGCTCAGGCCCAAGCCAACCCGGTGAATCAAGCAAACCAAGCTCCTCCACCTGCAAGAAGGAGAGCTTTCAATATCAACGCTAACCAGGCCAGAGCTGACGGCAATGTGGTTAACGGTACGTTCCTTATAAATGGTAGATATGCATCTATGTTATTTGATACCGGTGCGGATAGAAGTTTTGTGTCTTTAGAATTTGAACCTATCTTAAACAAAACTCGGATAAGCTCACGGAATCCATAACGGTAGAAGTTGCGGACGGGAAACCAGTTTCATTAAACTCTATTATACGTAACTGTACACTCACCTTAAACGACCACGATTTCTCAGTCGACCTTATTCCTATGAAGCTGGGAAGTTTTGATATCATAATCGGTATGGATTGGCTCAGTCAACATCAGGCAGAAGTTGTATGTCGTGAAAAATTTATTCGTATTCCTCTTTCAAACGGTCAGACTCTTCGAATCATTGGAGAAACCTCGTCGAAAGGGCTCAGCTTAATGTCTTGTCTTCAAGCTCAAAAATATCTTCGCAAGAATTATGTCGCGTTTTTAGCTCATATCATCAAAAAGGGAACCATGGAGAAGAAACTTGAAGACATTCCTGTAGTAAAAGATTTCCCACAAGTTTTTCCTGACGACATTTCAGGACTTCCTCCAGTTAGAGACGTCGAATTCCGTATTGATCTTATACCTGGTGCTACACCAGTTGCAAAGTCTCCTTATAGGTTAGCCCCCTCTGAAATGCAAGAGCTAGCCAGTCAATTACAAGAGTTGACTGACAAGTGATTCATACGTCCTAGCTCGTCGCCTTGGGGTGCACCTGTCCTTTTTGTAAAGAAGAAAGATGGATCGTTTCGTATGTGCATCGATTACAGAGAGCTCAACAAGTTAACAATCAAGAATCGCTATCCTTTACCTCGCATTGATGATCTTCTTGACCAACTACAAGGTGCCAGCTGCTTTTCAAAAATCGACCTTCGATCTGGCTATCATCAACTTAGAGTGCATGAAGAAGACGTCCCTAAGACTGCTTTTCGAACTCGTTATGGCCACTATGAATTCATGGTTATGCCATTTGGTTTAACCAATGCACCAGCTGTCTTCATGGACCTAATGAACAGAGTCTGCAAACCTTATCTTGATCGATTTGTTATAGTCTTCATCGACGATATTCTTATTTATTCAAAATCTAAATCTGATCATGAGCGTCATCTTCGACTCATTCTTGCACTTCTAGAAAAGGAAAAGCTTTATGCCAAATTCTCCAAATGTGAATTCTGGTTAAAAGAGGTGCAATTCCTCGGGCATGTAGTCAATGACAAGGGAATACATGTCGACCCTTCAAAAATCAAAGCGGTACAAGAATGGCAAGCTCCACGTACACCAACTGATGTAAGATCTTTCCTTGGTCTAGCTGGTTATTATCGTCGGTTCATTTCAAACTTCTCTCGCATTGCTGTACCACTCACGGCTTTAACTCATAAGGGAAAACCTTTCATATGGGGACCCAAGCAAGAAGAAGCCTTTCAATCTCTTAAACAAAAACTTTGTGATGCACCAATCCTCACTCTTCCCGAAGGTTGTGATGATTTTGTAGTTTATTGCGACGCGTCAGGGCAAGGATTAGGCTGCGTTCTAATGCAAAGAGGAAAAGTCATAGCTTATGCTTCGAGACAACTCAAGACACATGAAAAGAACTACACCACTCATGACCTGGAACTTGGAGCCGTTGTGTTCGCTCTTAAGATATGGAGACATTATCTCTATGGTACTAAGTGTGAAATATACACTGAACACAAGAGTCTTCAACATATTTCAATCAGAAGGAGCTAAACATGAGGCAACGAAGATGGGTCGAACTCCTAAATGATTACGACTGTGAAATTAGATACCACCCTGGTAAAGCAAATGTGGTGGCTGATGCACTTAGTCGAAAGGGTTATGCGAACTCCATTCATCTTCTATGTTCGCAAATTATAACCGACATTAAAGATCAAATTCGAGAAGCCCAACACGTTTCAATAACAGACGAAGATGTACGAAAGGAGATGTCCTGTGGAGCTGAGCTAAAAATTGAAACTAAATCTGACGGTATTCTGTACTACCTAGATCGTATCTGGATTCCTAACCACAACAATCTTCGTGAAATTCTTATGAATGAAGCTCATAAAACGCGATATTCTATACACCCAGGAGCCGATAAGATGTATCAAGACCTACGATACACCTATTGGTGGCCTGGAATGAAGAAGGATATTGCCGTTTTTGTTTCCAAGTGCCTTACATGTTCCAAGGTGAAGGCTGAACACCAAAGACCCTCAGGACTTCTGGTCCAACCGGAAATACCTGTATGGAAGTGGGAAAATATAACCATGGATTTCATTACCGGGTTACCTCGCACTTCTGGTGGGTATGACACTATATGGGTAATTATAGACCGACTTACAAAATCAGCTCACTTTATTCCTATCCGCGAAGATTTCAAGAACGAAAAGCTTGCTCGTATTTATATCAACGAAATCGTAAGCCGACATGGGGTACCGTTAAGCATTATTTCTGATCGTGATGGTCGATTCACTTCACGAACATGGCAAGCAGTACAATCCGCTATGGGCACGCGATTAGATCTGAGTACCGCCTATCATCCTCAAACTGATGGACAGTCTGAGCGCACCATTCAAACTCTTGAAGATATGCTTCGAGCATGTGTCATAGACTTCAAGGGAAATTGGGACGCCCACCTACCATTAGTTGAATTTTCATACAACAACAGCTATCATTCGAGCATCAGCATGGCACCTTTTGAAGCCTTATATGGTCGTAAGTGCCGATCTCCTGTATGTTGGCACGAAATTGGGGAAGCTCAAATTACCGGTCCAGAATTGATCCAAGAAACCACAGACAAGATCCATCAAATTCGAAACAATCTTCTAGCGGCTCAAAGTCGTCAAAAGAGTTATGCAGATAAACGACGGAAGCCCTTAGAGTTTAACATTGGTGATCATGTACTTTTAAAAGTATCACCGTGGAAGGAAGTAGTTCGTTTTGGTCAAAAGGGCAAGCTAGCACAACGTTACGTAGGACCTTTCAAGATACTCGAAAGAGTAGGTCCTGTAGCATACAAGCTTGATCTACCAGAAGAACTCAACAGGATTCATCCCACATTCCACGTGTCGAACTTGAAGAAGTGCCTCGCCGATGAGAACCTCCACATTCCACTGGAAGATATTCAGATTGATGAATCTATGCATTTTATTGAAAGACCTGTAGAGATTATGGACTTCGGGAGAAACGTCTACGACGAAGTCGCATTCCAATTGTTAGGGTACGCTGGGGGTCGAAACGGGGACCTGAGTTTACTTGGGAACGTGGAGACTCAATGCGCGAGAAATACCCGCATCTTTTCCTACTACTTCAACTACTTAAATTTCGGGACGAAATTCCTAAAAGTAGGGGATACTGTAACATTTGTAAAAATCGGGTTTTCAAAACCCGCTCCGTTTTGTAATCGAATATCAAGTTATAAAAGTTACGTTGAATATTTATGATTATTTTGATTTAAAACGATACATAATTAATAAATAAACTAACCTATAAAAATTATATTTGATAAAAAGTTAAAACAAAATAAATAAAAAAATTATGTTGCTGCCGGGACTCGAACCCGGGTCAGCCAAGAACAACTCCAACGCCTTAACACACACTCACATCACCACTCCGCCACTTTGTGTTTTCTGTTATTTCTAGGAAACAAATGAAATTTATACACAAACTCGGTTAAAACCGGTTGCGCCAACTGAGAAACGGAAATCGGCAAATCAATCGTCAGATCGTTTGATTACTCGCGCATGCACGTTCATAACCGATGAAACGATGTCTTTAATCAATTCAGAGATGATTGAACATCAATTTCCATTACTATCGGTTTTTATAACCGAAAAGTAATCAAGTCCAGATTACTTCAATTCAAGACCACTCTAGCGACTCAGAAATATCATACCGATACTCCATTTCACTCTCGTCACATTTTCAGACCGTCAGAAAGTCTAAATCAACTCGCCGGAATTTTCTGCAAAAGTCGCCGGAAAACCGTATTCATCCTCAAACGGTAAATCTTTCAATATCATTGTAGTTCAACAATTGTTAGGTTATTTCTAACTTAAACCTCTCAATTGAAATCGAATTCAGGCGCTATATTCGGCTAATTTCAGTTCGCCGGAAAGATTCTGAAAATCGCTATATTCATCTGGGAATCGGTAAGGGCATTCAAACCCTCTGTTAACAATTGCTGAACACTTCAATTCCACGATTGACTAATCAAAACAGTTAATTGTCTTGTTCAGTTGAAGAGCATAAAAACAGAGCCGACGCAATTACCGGAATTCTGAAATAAACCGCTCATCGGTATCTTCACCTCTAATTTCCATCTCTGTCATTTCATTATAGCCTTAGGAATATTTGTCAATCGTAAAAACAAGAAACGGATCATTGATTTAGTCAACGGAAATTTGAACGAAGAAGACGAAGTTAATTAAGTTATAAGTATATTTAAAACCAGTAAAATGAACGGGTTAGACACACAGTCCAGCGGTGGACTGTGTGCAAAACATATACGCATGACCCGAGTTCGATTCCTGCTATACGCACTCCTTATATAATAAAATGCCTTTTTGTTTAAAAACTAAACCGGGTTAACTCAGTTAGTTGTTAAGTGTAATAAAAACCGAGATAATAACCAGGTTAGACACACAGTCCAGCGGTGGACTGTGTGCAACATTAAGCCATACGTCGCGCGTTCGAAACCCGTCACTAGCACCGAGTTGTTGAATTAAAATGTTTTTACAATTAAAAGAATTTCGGTTAAACTGAATAAGTGTATAAATATAATTAAAAACAAGATTATTTCGGGTTAGACACGTAGCTCAGTTGGTAGAGCTGCGTGCACGCGTACGGGAGGTCTCGGGTTCGAGCCTCACCCAGCGCAAACCATGTCCCTCGGTCAACAAGTCAACAGGTCAACGGTCAACGGTCAACGCAAAATAAACAAATTTTTTATATTTTTATTTATTTAATTTAATTTAAAAATCAATTAAAAATACTTAAAAATAACATTTTTAAAGATAGAAAATAGCCTTAAACTCACAAAAATATATCTAAAATTTCATTAAAATCCTTAATAAAATTCACTCATTTAATATATTTTTCCGGTATTATTTAGGTTAGTATTCCTCGTTGTTCCGCTCATCTAATTCGTGCGCATCTTACCATCTCCAATCCAACGCACCCAAGGTGAGTGAATCTTTACAAATTCCCCGTTTAATCACGTTTTGGGGTGTATCATGTGTCTTGATATATATATTATACTTAAACCATTGTGCATACATCATATCATGAACTTGTGTATCAGTTTGTTTCTGTTGTGTAGTTATTGTTGGATGCAATTTATTATTTTCAGTACATGCAATTTCATAGGCCGCCGCTCCCCATTACATTATGAGCGTTGAGCATGGTCCCCATTTCATTATGAGGTTGAACCTGGCGTGCCCACATACGATCGGCTCCGTTTGATTGAGCCTTGATCGCACAGACATTTTCATTTTCAGTACATGCTAATACGATCGGCTCCGTTTGATTTAGCCTTGATCGCACAGTTCATTTATGTTATTTATCGTATGTTGTTGGTATGTTAATGTATGCTGTCATATGTTATTGTATGTTATGGATGTGACTGCTATTTGCCACTGCTTGATTATTTACATTTGCTCATCTATGATTATGCACAATTTTTCATTAATAAACTAACAAGAAATTCATTAATAATTGTTTATCTAATAAGGTTCACTCGCCAACTTATGTTGACCCAAAAACCCCCATTTTTACACATGATACAGGTGAACCAGCAGCAGCTAGGAACACATAGGACTTGGACTAGAAGAATAAAACGATTTAGAGTTGGGATTGTTATGTTTGGTTTATTTTCTTTGTATTGAATGAACATGTTTGGATATTTGGAAATGTAACTTTGACTTTATTAAATATGAAACATATTAGTAAATGTCATGAGCTTTGGTGATAACCCAATTATGCCCCGACTCTTATTCCGCTGCGGGCCGGGGTGTGACAAGGTAAGTAAAACTTACACCTTTTACAATAGGATCATTAAATAAGAAACGTGAATTCGTTGGAAATAAACAATGATTTGTTAAATTTGAGACCCATGGCGCAGAAGTAATCGGTCAAAAGGGGTAAGATGATGTTAGATCACACTTTGGAGATCAAATAAAGAATTTTAGAATAGGACCCTAAGGTGTAAATCAAAACGGGTCAAACAAGTAAAAAAAGTTTTTGGTGGCAAATATTTGCTGACGTGAATCAAAATGGGTCGAGCAAGTAAAAATGAGTCTTTGGTGGTAAACACTTGTTGACGCAAACCAAAACGGGCCAAACCAGTAAAAATGAGTTTTTGGTATAAACACTTGCTGACGCAAACCAAAATGGGCCGAGCAAGTAAAAAAAGAGTTTTTGGTATAAACGCTTGCTAACGTGAACCAAAATGGGTCGAGCAAGTAAAAAAAGTTTTTGTTGGTAAACACTTGCTGACGCAAATCAAAATGGGTCAAACGAGTAAAAATGAGTTTTTAGTATAAACACTTTCTGACGCGAACCAAAATGGGTCGAGGAAGTAAAAATGAGTTTCTGGTGGTAAATGTTTGCTGATGCGAACTAAAACGAGTCAAACAAGTAAAAATAAGTTTTTGGTGAGCTTTTGGTATAAACCCTTGCTCATGCGAACCAAAATGGGTCGAGGAAATAAAAATGAGTTTTTGGTGGTAAACGCTTGCTGACGCGAACCAAAACGAGTGAACGAGTAAAAATAATTTTTTAGTATAAACACTTGCTGACGCAAACCAAAATGGGTTGAGCAAGTAAAAATGACTTTTTGGTGGTAAACAACAAATTATACAAAAGAGACCCTATGGTGTAAACGATGATGGGTCAAATAAGTGAAATGACAAGTAATTCACATGTAAGTGATTAGACAAAGAAATATGAAAAAGAGACCCAATAGCGTAAACCATAACTGGTCAAATGGGTTAAAATTTAGTGTTGAATCATATCATGGTGATAAACAATATAAAATTAGTTTGAAATGCAAAAATAGTAAGCAAAGAACGGGTCAAATTAACAATCGGGTCAAAAGAGTCGAATGGTGAAGTTATCACCATTAAAATATGATATTTAATGCTTGTTTGTTAAGTTTCATACTCACAGGTAAGCATGATGTATGGGCATGAAATGTCATGGACGATTAATTAGAATCGCTAGGTATTAATAACAGGTCATGGTTTTGACTCGCGCCAGGTATGTGTAAAGGATTTTCCCTTCGGTAAGGGCTTATAGCCCGACTAAAGATGGTTGGGTCAGATTTGGGTTATAGATTCATTCAAGTGAGGTATATTTAGTATTTAGGTAAAACGGCTTTTATAGCCAAGAACACGTTTATGATGCAAAATTACGATCAAATGGATTTTAAATCACTAAACCGTTGGGAAACTTTATGTCCTTAGGGACATAATAAATTTAGATGGGATAATTAGCTGAATATGCCTGCTAATTTTTCATTTAAACTTATAAAAGTTTACCGATTTGAAAAAGGGCTAAAATGTCCTCAGATAATGGGTTTGGGTAACACGCCAAATTAAAAGAATGGTTTAGGAACTAACAAGTTCAGACCCAAAGAGGTCAGTGCACAGTGGATAATTTATCAAAGTGCATAAGGACTTGTATAGTACCCAGGTTAGTTCAAAGTTTAGCAAAGTGCACAACTTAATGCATAATTTAGCAATGTGCATGTGTTAATGCACAATTTAGCATAGTGCACAGGTCAATGCATAATTTAGCAAAGTGCATAGGTCAGTGCATGTCACAACCCCTTACCCTACCCTAGACGGAAGTCGTGAGTAGATACAAGTGGTACCGGTGTTTATTAAAATTATCGCAACATAAATTTCATCAGGACCGAGTGTTAGGAAAAATATCAGAGTTTTCAAACACCATACTTTTCATTTAATAAAGTGTGATTTGAAACCCGTATTTAAATAAAGAATTTTCGCAGGGATAAACCCTTAATTTACAAAAACATGTTTTATTCAGTTTACACAGCCACTTATTTCGTAGCATTGTTTCTTCTCTTCACGATAAATCACCTGAAACACGTTTTAAAAATATTAGAGCAGCAAAAAATACTGGTGAGTTCATTCAATTTGTACAAAAAGACACATTGGTATAATTACAACATTAAGGATTTTTACATTTGTTTATATCTTTCAATTACTCAAATCAGTATTTGTCACACACCCAATTCGTATTACTATTGGCTAATTCTTTGTCCAATAGCAACGCTGGACTAGTAGTGTATACAAAACCCCACATACCAACCGTTATCATAATACAAAAACCTAATCACTGTAAATAGAAGTAACAATTGAAAAGCATTTATGGTTCTGTAAACATTTGATAAAAGAGAATGACTCACATTGCAGAATTAGGGTTTTTAGTTATCGCCTCCTAGTTTAAGTCTTGGGTTCCTAAATAAACACACAACGCAACACGTGTTAGTGTATTAACCAAACTCAAATTTTAACGATAATCACGAGATCAAAACCACAAAGTAGTTAACATAGTATAGCCTTATTCATGCAGCACTTTGACGCCCATTGATTAGTTTCAGATCAATTGGACAGGGTATCATACTAGTGATTAGGGTCAGTACACTTCTCACGGGGTAGAGTTTCAAGGTTTAGGGGTTCGGGTATTAGAACGGTAATTCGAGAGAGAAGAAAGTATCGATTTCTGATCGAAACTGGAGCACTGAAACTGTACCGGACTTGGCCTTAACTTGAGGCATGTTGGTGACTATCTACTTGAGATTGGATACCTCAACTCCTAACTTATGTCATCAAATCAAGAAGTTTCAGAATTCTGCCATCATTCAATCTATTGAAATCATATGCCCTCACATAGTGTAATTGTATCACAAGTTCTGTATAACTGTGATGCCCTTTTTTCTTAGTATTGGGGACTTCCAGCTGTTCTTCCGGGAAAGCAAAACTGTTGTTTCCTACAAGTTGGTCTTATTTATGTTTTTACAATCAATCTATGAGCAAGTGAGGTTAATTAGAAGAGTGGAAGCCACACATGCTATCTCATCAACAGGTTATACTTGAGATGGGTTTCAACTCTGTTACATGTTGGTTAGGAAGTGCACTCTTTAACATCTAAGCATTAGTCTAGAGGATTATATCTTTGATGTGGCAATGAAATTTTGCTCAATTGTGATGTTCAGGATTTCATAAATCATGAAACTTGCAAACTACTATTTTGAAAAAAAGTAACAACATTTTAGTTTGTGAAATAGTTGTTTAAAGATTAGATGTGAAGAAGTAACATCTATCTTATGTGTTAGTGAACATGTGTGTCACTCTTTGGAAAATAGGTGGGCTTTTGAGGAATGATGTAACATGTCAACATGTTTTTTTGTGAAGTGTGTCTGACTTGGAATACCATAGGAAGGTGTTTATCCTTGGATAGACAGAGGTAGTGGGCTCATAGTGATAATGATCAATAGAAATTGTACATGTTCTTACTTTGTATCTTTGCCTGATAGAATGAAAAGTAAAAAGTAATGATTTGAAAACTACTAGTAGAAAGATTGGTCTTTTCTAAAACTATTGGTGAGTAACTAGAAGTTTATTTTAATTTTGTAAAACAACCGGTTTGTGATCACAAGTTTTAAATTTTAAAAGATTAAACATATAAAAAAATTAGGTTCTGAGTAGTGTTTTTTTGAAAGTTTTTATTCTAATTCTAACATCCCAAGCCTAGAGATTAGGCTTTGAAATGTTAGTGTGTCTAGTGGTTTTGTGAAGATATCTACAAGTTCATTTGCAAAGGACACATGTTGAACTGAAATTAGGCTTTTTTCTTAACAATCTCTTACAAAGTGGTGTCTGATATCAATATGTTTGGTTCTTAAGTGTTGGACAGGATTCTTGATGATATTCCGAGTAGCTTCACTATCCATTTTGATGGAGTTTTCAAAGCAGTTATTCCATAATCCAACAGTTGATTTTGCAACCACAAGATTGAGTAGTACAACTAGTTGTTGCAATATACTCAGCCTTAGCTGTTGACATGTTGAGTTGGAGACAACTATTTGTTTGACTTCCTTGTAGTAAGACAACCAGCAAAATCACTATCTGAAAAGCCATCAAGCTCAAGATTGTCATTAGCTAGATGCTAGATTCCCAAGATTGGAAACCCTCTGAGATATCTGAATATCCTTTTCACAGCAAGTAAACGTTGTTATCTTAGTGAGGCTTAATATCTTACACATACACAAGTGGCAACAATGATATCTTGTCTTGATGTAGTAAGATGCAAATGACTCTATCATGCATCTTTACAAGACCTCATTTACAGGATTGCATGTTGGATCAGAATCTAATGACTTAGATGCACACATGGGAGTGGTACACGTTTTGCACTTTTCAAAAAAAAATTAAGAGGTTTTTAACGTAGTTAGTTGATGTATGAAAGTTCATCTCTCAAGTTGCTTAACTTGTAAGCCTAAGAAACACTACAATTCACCCATAGCACTCAATTCAAATTTTGAGGTCATTTTCAGTTGCTTAACTAGTTGTGTTTCTACTCATAACTCAAGCATTAAAAATGATTTGATAAATGATGTTTGTTTGAAAAAGGATGTGTGTGCAACAAAAGATACTTGTGTGCTAGTTGAAAACATTTTTGTTAAACCATTGAAAATGGTAAAAATAACAAACATGTTTCACCTAAACATACTGTCAAGAAACAAACTGAAACATCAAAATCAGTAAATGAATCATGTTCATGTTATTGTGCAAACCATGTTAAACATAATCAGCTACAAGAGCAGAAACATACAAATAAAAAATGAGAGTACGAGAAGTCTACTCATCAAGGACAATCATGCTCTCCCAGATCATCAACAAGTTGTGATAGATCTCAAAATGCTTGTGGTTTGAAAACTGTTTTTGGAAAGCCTAATAATTATGGCAAACATGAAAAGTATGCATTTAACTGTTCTAACAAAGAGTTTGCAAGGTGAATGAAAACTCTAAACAAGGTGGAAAGTCAAAGAATGTTGCTCACAACAATTAAGCGTCGGCAAACAACTTATATATGCATCCGAATTCATCCTCGTTTGCAAGAAATGTGCATAAACATCAATCACAAATATGAAGATTCGTCCTTTAGGGCCTGCAAGAGCTACATTAGCTGCTTAGAATGCCTTTTACATGAAAAGACAAACATCTCCTAGCCACATTGCTCGAAATTGCAGTCATCGTCCTTATGTACTCTATTATGTGCAAAACTAGAGAGTTACACGAAATTATAATTACCATTCTAAGCGAATGAAGGTATCTTCACCAAAGGCAATGAAGAATGGGAATCCTAGGTCAAACCATCTGATGGAGATTAGAATGTTGTGAAAGCTAAAAGAAAACATGCTTTAAAACCTAAACAAGGTCGAAAAGCCAACAGTGTCTCTAGGGGCACCTAAACAATCAGAAAATTCTAAACATATTTGGAAACCCAAGTCCAAAGTAGTAACATCATCAATTTCAGAAACTAAAGGGGTCATGTGTTTGCAGGAAGTGTCTTATATAGATGCTTCAGGAATGCCCAGGACCACGATTAGCAAGAAATGTGTAATTTAAATTCAGTAATATGATTTTGAAATTGATTAATTATAAATATGACGTTGGATGGTTAAGCAAAAATAAAAAAAAATTGCGCATAAAATTTATGCACAAATCTAGGGGGTAATATAGATATATATATATATATATAATCATTATATATTTAGGGGTTAGGGGTGCATGACCTAAAAACTTCACTTTTTGAGATCTTGGATAGCTTTGTCAAATTTTTGTAATCCTATTGTTATGCTGCCAAAATTAATACATAAAAGATAAGTTATGGAGAATGAAGTGTTCTTATACTTTGAATTGGATTTCGCCCTTTTCATTAGCATTAGATATCATTATGTGTTATTTCTAGTCGTACCTACAAACACAAAGATCCTACAAGTGGTATCAGCTAATATCTACACAAGAATTACTTGGATTTCAAGTTTTGGAGCATAAAAGTATATTTTTATCATACTTTTCTTATTTTATCTCAAATTTACAGTTCAATTTATACCAAACTCACATGATATCTTCAAATATCATCTTCAAATAACATGTCATAAGATTAGAGACGTTTGCATTCACTTCCATCAACGAAAGTGAAAAATTCATCAAAAATGGCTTGGAGCGTAGGAGTTTGATTTTAGCACATGAAGACATTTTCAAATGGAGGAATAAAGTGTGGGAGACTCATACGCATGTTTGACTCATCCATTTGAGGTCATACATGATAAATGGTTCATACGTTGGTTTGTGTCATCCGTTGGAAGAGTCATACGCCAAGGTGGTCATCCGCTAGTTTAGGTCATTCATTGGAAGTGTTCATACGTTGTGTGAGTTATACGCTTAAAGTGGCTCATACGATTGGACGTGTTATAAAGATTTCAAATTTTTGCTAGACAATGGATTTCAACGCTATGAATGCATTTGCCGCTACAAGAAGTATTGTGGTTCAAAACATGAATCTAGAGAATAATCATTTATCATGAGCATTAGATAATTTTGATCAGGTGTTAACACTCATTTTAGCTTTAAACAAAGAACCGTAGCAGAGAAATACAATTGTTGCATCATCATTTAACTCAGGACCCCCATTAGTCATACTATAGCCTCAATTCATAACCTAACAATTATGATCAAAATTTTCAAGTAAGCTCTTTAACGTTTGATTTGTATTTAAATTTGTCTATATGGCGTTGTACCGGCAAAACATATGTTAGAGACATAAAAATCAAAATTGAGGAAATTTCATTAATTAAAACAATAGTAAGTACAATATGCAATTAAATAAGGTCTTTAGTAAATCCCATGTTCGAAACATGTTCTTCGAAAACTTTAGGTGGGAGACCTTTAGTCATCAAATCCACAAGCATAATTTTTGTACTTATATACTCAATACAAAGGTTATTTTCCTTTACTCGTTCACGTACGAATAAATATTTTATATAAAGATATAAACTAGCTCCAGTCGAATAGATACTGTTCGAGAAACTAACAACAGCTGAGTTATCATAGCAAAGCTTCAACGGTTTAGAAATGGAAATAACGATTTTGAGTCCAGTGATCAGATTCTTAAGCAAATTCCAGGATAGGTTGTTATAAACAACAATGTATTCTGCCATCATTGAGGAAGTTGTGGTTAACTATTGTTTATGACTCTTCCATGAAATGGGTTCGCCTGCTAACATAAAGATATAGCCCAAAGTAACTTTCTAGTCATCTTTTCATTTAGCAAAGTCAAAAATCAGTATAGCCTACCATTTCCTAAATGAGCACTTCTTATATCAGTCAATTATATTTTTTCGTCCCTTGCAGATATGGAAGTACTTTCTTAGCTGCTTTAGAGTGATCCAGGGCAAGAGTAGTCTGATAACGGCCTAGCATTCCAGCAATATATGCGATATTTGGCCGAGTACAGACTTGAGCATACATCAGGCTCCGGACTACTGAAACATAAGGTATCTGGATTATTTGCTCCTTTTCAACCTCTTTATCGTACATTGGAATGAATAAAAAACGTAACCCTTAACTATTGGAGCGACTAAGGGTTTGCATTATTTCATTTTGTAGCGTGTAAGGACAAGATCTATGTAGGCCCTTTGAGATAATCCTAAGATCCCTTTGTGTCTTTCTCGATTAATTTCGATGCTAATGACGTAAGAAGCAACTCTGAGATCCTTCATGTCGAAGTTATGCGAGAGTAACCGCTTCCACTCATGCAACATGTCTAAACTATTACTTTCCAATAGAATATCATCTACGTAAATGACAAGTATAGTAAAGTTGCTCCCACTTATCTTGAGGTAGGTGCATTGATCCACTTGATTCTTTGCAAAAACCTTGTTTATTCATGAATTCATCAAACTTGAGATACCATTGACGTGATGCTTGTTTTAACCTATGTATGAATTTCTTCAACTTACATACTAGATGTTCTTGACCTTTAGGTTTAAAGCCTTCATGTTGTTTCATGTACACATCTTTGTCTAAGACTTCGTTAAGGAAAGAGGTTTTAACGTCCATATGATGCAGCTCTAGATCAAAATGAGATACTAGGGCCATAACAATCTTTAATGATTCTTTACGAGAGACATGTGAAAACATATCTTGATAATCAATTGCCTTTTTCTAAGTGTAGCCCTTTGCAACCAATCTCGATATGTAGCGTTCAACATTCCCATTGGGATCCAGCTTTGTTCTGAATACCCATTTATACCCTACGGGTTTGACAACGTTGGGTAATTCTACCAAATCCCAAATGTCATTTTTTCTTCATGGATTCAAGGTCATTGTGCATTGCTTCATTCCATTCCATTCAAAAGACTCATCACTGTTTATGGCTTCATTATAAGAGATAGGATCATGGAGCTTTCCAACATCAATTTCAGCTTTAATCAGGTAGGTAACATGTGACACCTCGAAAATTTCGTCCAATAAAAATCCGACACATGTCCCGAAAATTCTTGGTTGCCACGTGTAGCCGAGAGGGACCAATGACGCCGTCATGTTATTTTAATAACCTCTGAACGAGCATCGAGAAAAGTCGGGGACCAAAGTGGTAAAATTGCCAAACTTCCAATCTCTTACGGACCGTAAGGTTAAAAAAATATGGATTTCAAATGAGCATACAAATGAATTAGGTACTGATTTATAAACATGACTAACTTATTTTAATGTCAATAATCTGGTCATAACCTGAATTTTGTTTAATTTTCGCAAAAACATGCTTTTAAAGGACCAAATTGCCCTTTTGGCGCATAAAATAATTTAAACATAAACTTGACATCAAAACTAATTACCTACTGATGTAATATCATTATTAGGATTATTTGAGATATTAATTCTGGTTGCAAACTAAGTTTAAGCTATAGTTTGCATAATACGTCCTTAAATAATGATAATGCCCTTTCGGTACTTTAAATGGGTTTTAAATATTTTAATAAATCAAAACCTTATACTTACTGATGTAATATACATATTAACATATTTTGGTCATACAAACCTGGTCACAACAACGGTTTTACTTAAATACCATTTAAATCATCATTTAGCGACTTAATCGCCATTTCGGCGCGTAATATGGTTTAAAACCATATTAGAGCATCAAGGCTTGATACCTACTGATTTCAAAACATATTTTCAAAATATTAACAGTAGGTACATGTCCCAAACTCAGATTCCCAAATAATTATCGAATTATGCGTGAAATGACCAAAATGCCCTTCCGGGACATAGTTTGGTCTTAAACTATAAACCACGCATATAATTGATATCCTACTGATATAACATCACAGAAATAAGTAGTTTTACAGAATGTTTATGATAATAACATCAGTTTACACATACGCACGTTTATTACATTGTAAAATGACCAAATTGCCCTTTTAAGGCATAGTTTGATTTTAAAACCGTAACGGGCCAACTTATTAATAACTTACTGATATTTTAAAAATTTTTAAACATAATGGCATATGGAACTTGTATAGGACTCTCCTGGTTACCCGGTTTCGCTTATATGCATACGGTTAAGCCTACGTGACTAGTTTACGCAATTTAACCAAAACAGGTTTAACCCTACCAAAATATTCTCAAATTCCAGAATGTAAAATGGTAACCCATATTATACAAGTCCAAGTACTTGTCGGGTCCAAAATACATTCTTTTTCGGTCATCGCTTAATCTAGCGTTTCATACCGTTATCTTTATTTTAAGCTAGCCGGTCTAAGTCAATGACTAAATAAAGACCCGCTAGCTAACTAATCGGTTACTAATACTATCCATTCCAGACTAGAGACTTCCGGTAGATTGTCGCCAAGCTAGTTTAATTTGATTACGACTGTGCTTTGCTTATTTTGTTATTTACTAAAGATTTGCAAGCCAGGTAAATACTTTAACTTATTTTCCTGTATACGGGCTTGGGATACGGTATACTAATACCGCATGGTCGGATATGGGATCAAAGACCAATGAGTTGGGAATTCAAATAATCCATTTTAATTCGTTTTGCTTAATATTAAACATTTGGGGGTTAAAACGACGTGTCCTGTATATCCACAACTCATTTAATTGTAAATGGCCACGACCTAAGCACGGGGTGTAGGCATACACCCGTCAGATGCTAAATTAAATTATAACCCATTAGGGGTGCACCTATTAAAGGTGTTAAGTGGCGTGTCGATTAATCATGATCCCGGCATAGTCTTTGGGCTCTAAATGTATTATTAGCATGTAAAACTGATAACATGAAAAATTATTTATCCCAAGTTATTTATTCAAAACTAAGTACCATTGCGTACATTAAATGTTTTCAAAATGTTTTCAAAATGAGTCGGTTAAATGTATTTACCAGTGAAAACTGACGTATTTTCAAAAACACTAAGCGCAGGTGACAAGTATATGTAACTAGGATGGAAGTGCTCAGGCGAAGCTTAGAAGAATTTTAACCCCTTGCTTAGAAGCCCTTATTCTGTTAAATTTCCTTTTGTATTCACATTTCGATCTGCCTGTGGATCTAGTTACAAGCGTTGTATTTATTATTTTGAAGTTTGAACATTCAAACGTTTGTAATAGTAATTATCCAGACTTCCGTTGTGTTATATTGTATTGTTTGGTAATGATGATATCAACTTACGTCACGATATTCCCCAACCGGGCCCACCGGGTTACACGTGGAAATTAGGGGTGTGACAGGTTGGTATCAGAGCCAACTCTCTCGAGTGAATTAAACGCTAGCCTTTTGTGTTTAATCTCGAGAATACATATTGACACATATCTCTTAGACTTTCGAGTCTAGACTTTGACCAAGGTGTAATCATTTCCATCTTATTATTCTAGCTTTGTATTTTGTTTAACTTGTTTTTTTGAAACAGGAATAATGCCGCCTAAATTTAGACGTGGAGGAAAGGCAAAGGACCCATGAGGGGTGGACCCTCTATGACCGGACCATCCTTCAGACCACCTTATAAACCATCTCTAGCTAGAGCAGCTGATCTGCCCGACTACAATCCTTACGAGGGATCCGGAGATTCCTCGTCCCTTTTTGAACCATTCAGACATTCTATATCACACGAATATTCTCCACCTCATTCACACTCCCAGCATTCCTACCATTCTCACCATTCCCACCAATCTCACCATTCACATTCTCATTCCCATCAGGAATACTTCAACTCTTATTTCGATAACCCTGTCAACCAACCTGCACCAGAAACCCCTCCAGTTGACCACACACCCATATGAAGGAAGATTCCGATCCGGAGGAATTTCCCCAAACCGGATCTTATGGTCACCGCATCGAGCTTTCTAGTGGCTCGAACTCTTTAGTAGGATCTCCGTTCCAAGGTCCTGATGAATATGAGCAACGTGGGCACATATGTGTTTGTCAACACGCCCTCCTACCATAGTACCCCTCAGCATCAAGCCCCGTCACCCCATCCTCACCAAGAGGAGGTAGAGATGCAACAGGTGGATCAACCTCAGCCACCACCTGAATCATCATCACAACCGCCGGAGGCGTGGGGCACGCATGTTGGTGCGTGCTGGTCAAAGGTCGGGTTCACTACCACCTTTGCCACCCTCTTACCCTATCATCCCTGAGGACCAAGAAATGGGTGGACCCTCGAACTCATCGCCAGTGGTGGAGCCTCCACCACAACCAGCTGTTGTGTAACAACTCGAAAATTCGATTGTTATCTGATCGTTTTGTTTGCCCGTTTATCTACCTTGTAATCCCGAGATTCGGTTAATAACAAAGTTTATGTTAATTAATTATGGTATTGTACGTTATTATCGCATCTAATCGCTTATTAAACCTCATCGATAATCTCATCGCATCGCAAATCGCAGTTGTTTATGTGGTTTTATATTATTTATGTGTTATGTGTGTTTGTGGTCATATTTGCAATCGATATCGCATCGCTCTCGCACTATCGAATCGCTAAATCACGCTATTATATCAATTATAACGCTTAACGCTTTACTAAAACGCTTAATATAACTAAAAATGCGAACCAAATAGCCAATCGAACACTTAACGCGAAATAATCGATGAAAACCCAACTTTTGGGACAAGTTCGCTCGAACTTGGTAACCCCAAGTTCAGACGACTTGCTTGGCCCAACAGAACCCCTCATTTGCTTCAAGTTCGCTCGAACATGACCTCAGGGAGGTCAAGTTCGGTCGACCTTGGTTCCCATTCTCTCAAAATCCCTCAAGTTCGCGCGAACTTGGATGAATACATGCAAGTTCGTCCGAACTTGTCTCCCTAAGCCCCTTCTCCTATAAATACCAAGCTCATCCCTCTCATTTGAACTTGCTGTAAGTTCGCCCAGAGCTCTCAAAACCCGAAACCTTCATGTTCTAAGTAAGAATCGACCCGATTTCGACTACAACAACGTTTATCAACAACCAACAAAGGTTTACAACGATTTTGCACAAGGATCTACCTTCGTTTTCATCAAAAACCCATTTTTTACGAAAATCTTCATCTTTTTCTTCAAAACTTCTGTTTTTAACTTAGATCTACACAATACGAGTTTGTTTGGTGTTAGCAGAGGCTTCCCAAACACGAGATCTGCAAGATCTCGGCTTGTAAGTTCTAGATCTGAGAAAAACCTTTGAAAACCATTGATTTCTACACGAGATACGGACTTTTGATGGTGTTTTGTTCATTTTCTGATATGAAACGAAGCATCTATCATTCAAGATCCCAGATCTGGAAGCACAAGGACGTTTATGTTGGTTTACACAAGCCAGACTAATCCGAACGAACCCGAGTTCGCCCGGATTAGCCCACGCTTTTGTAAAACGGCTAAAACAGCTCTAAAAGAACTCTCCGACCTAAGTTTGCTTAGTAGCACAAGGTTGGAGGTATGAACACTCGATTTTCCTCAGCAAACAACACGAAAACACAAGATTTTGGACCCGAAAACATCAAGTTCGCTCGAGAATCACCTGTTCCCCAAGTCAAGTTCGACCGAACTTGTACCCAAATGCGTCAAGTTCGACCGAACTTGGGTACTTTTCACCAAGTTTTCTTGCAAGTTCGCCCGAACTTGCATAGTTTCTTAGGAAACTATACAAGTTCGCCCGAACGTTGTCTCCTCAGTAAGGATTCTCCACAAGTTCGCCCGAACTTGACAAGATTCTTAAGAATCTCATCAAGTTCGACCGAACTTGGCTCATAACTCACCAGAATTACAAGAAGTTCGCCCGAACTTGGCCACTGCTCAACTCAAAATTCACCGTTTCGGCTTTTCGGAAGACTGATGCACTTCTGTTCATTTACAGGCTGATCCGGCGCACTCCGCAACCACTCCGCAGAATCTCCTACTTAACTAAAACGCACCCACAGTGAGTATACTTGACCCATTTTCGCATTAACGCACTTTTTGGGTGTTATATACGTTCCTATATCAAAATCACTTCACAACTCAAAATGTTTATCACACGCGAATAATCTGATTATATATGCTCAATTGGTGATGTTAGAAACATGTGACTAGGACTTATTTTCGTTAACTTGCCTCCTTAGCTAGTATGGTACTATAGTGTGGCTTACACCCGACGGGGTCTAGTTAGGATGGACGCGCAAGCCTTCTCACGGTAGTTAGCATGAGAAATGAGCCTATGTTATGTTAAGTGTTTTGGTGTATCATGATATGTATTTAGATTGTTTCACAAACGCTTTCTCGACTATGCTAGTATTATTCAAACTCGTATGCTCACCTTTACTTAATTGTATTGACTTGTATTTTAACGTGTGTAACAGGTTGAGGATTTAGCGTGGATGCTTGGATGATGCTTAGTTTAGTTTGCTTTGTTTAGTTAGTTTGTTTATGTATTTTGGATTTGGAACTTATGTATGAAATCTAGGGGAAATCGAACCTGGTTGAATTTTATGAGAAATCTTCGTTTTGTAATAATTGTTTAAATGTTACGTTTAATAGTATGGGATATTAAGCAGGTTGTGATATGTTAAATGATTGTTATGGAACATCTCGTAAAAAAATCTGGTCGCCTACTGCCACTAACCCCGATGTTTCCGCCATCGGTTGGGGTGTGACATGTTGAGCCTCTGCCTCAACCACCTCTACCACCGCCAGATTTTGCCAATCCGATACCTGCAATACAGGACCATCAGGGTTTCACACTGTCGACCATCCTGGCTTGTATAATTACATTCACCATGGTTCATCCTTATTATGATGCAATTATTCATAATAACCTTTATCATTCCTCTTACCCTTCCTACCCACCTCCTTATGCCGCTACCGGGTATCCACCCTATGGATATCCGTATCCAGTTGCGCCTCAGTCGCAACCACCTCCACCTCAGCCTCAACCCCAACCACAAGTACCACTCGAGGCCATTAATGAGGCCTTGGATCAAGTAAGGGAAATGCGACAACAAGTCAAGAAACCGGAGAAGAAAACAACGAAATTTATCAAGAAGCTTTATAAGGGTGTAAAAGGAAGGAAAGATGAATAGATTCTGTATTTTCATTTCTGTAATTTATATTTCCAATAAGTCCCTGAAGGACGTTGTTATTTCTGATTAAGTTCTTGCGTGAACTATTTTTGTTATTTTAAGTCCTATGTATTAGGAAATTTTGTAATGTTTCTTTTAGTAAAATTTCCTTATCATCCAATCAATTATCATGATTTTATTCAAGTTTTATTGATCCACCATATTAACTCAAAATCCATCAGCCAATGAATATGATCAAATAGATTGGCAAATGAAAATTTCTGAAGTAACTTCTGTCTAGCAAAGGTTAACGATGTTCGACTTCCAAATTTATCATTTCTCTGTGTCAAACTCAATAAGAGATAACTCTTAAACCCTAGTGGTAAGTGTTATCACATTAATCATTTGAGTAAATGACAATGTTCAACCCTATCGCCTAAGTGGTCAAGTTAGATCCTAGCTAAAATGTTCAAACACTCAATAGTAGTGTAAAGCCAATGAGCAATAATACAGTGGTGACGCATGACGCACTAACTGGTAAATTTCGGACTATGTCGAACCTATAAATGCCTATAATGGTCCTTTTAGACCTAGGTTATATATAAATATACCACATTTGATATTGGAAATTCTGTATGGTCATAGAACCATGTTGTGAATAAGGGTACGCCATGGCATCTAACCGAATTCATCTCAATATTTAGAAGTGAGTTGCAACAATGGCGGCGATCAAATGAAGTAAATAGCAAACGCAACAATGACAACGCCAATGAGAACATTATTATTAATAAGAACTAGTTGAGAGAACTTATTGCCGCAGAAGTTGAAAAAGCTTTAAAGGATAAGTCTGAACAACAACTGGAGTCGAGTGCTTCTCGCTCCAAGCCTGTTTCTAAACCAAAATCTCAGCCTAGCCACTCAAAGTCAAAAAAGAGTGAGGCACACCCTTCGAATGTGAGGAGTATAGCAAAGAGTGATCCGCAACCTAAGAAGCCGAATGTTGATGGCGACGGTTGCTCCTATAAATACTTTGTATCTTGTAGACCCCGAGACTTTAACGGGGAGAAGGGAGCAGTAGAATGTTTGAGATGGTTAGATGAGATGGAGACGGTGGTGGATATCAGCGGCTGCGCTGATAAAAATGTGGTTAAGTATGTATCACAATCGTTCAAGGGTGATGCCCTTATCTGGTGGAAAGCCCTAGTTCAGTCTACGGGCAAGGTGCACCTCTACAACTTGAGTTGGTCCAAGTTTGTAGACTTAGTGAAGGATACTTATTGCCCACCTCATAAGGTGGAGAAAATCGAGTCAGATTTCTTAAATCTGACCATGAAAAATATGGATTGTCGGAAGTTTGTCACCGACTACAACTCTCTTTCAAGTCTAGTGCCTTATTTGGTTACCCGGAGCCCAAACGTATTGCACGTTTCATCAATGGGTTAGCTCCTGAAATCAGGAGTATGGTTAAAGCGGTGCAGCCTGGCACCTACAAGTCTGCTATGGAGTTATCCCTCTCCCTCACACAGGACTATGTGAGGTAAATGTCAGTTAAGACTGACACTGATTGAAAGAGGAAAATAGAGGATAATGACTCCCAAAGGTTCAACAAAAAGGCTAAACATGGATTTAACAAGGATAAACAAAAGTCAAGCGACAAACCCACATGCAAGATGTGTGTAAAGCAACATTATGGGCAGTGTCGCTTGGAACAAAAACCAAAGCAGTGTAATATCTGCAAGAAAACAGGGCATCAGTCACATGAGTGCCGGAATATTAAGGATGCTACCTATTTTGGATGTGGTGAGAAAGGCCACATTAAGACGAATTGTCCTAAGGCAACTACTGAGGCTAAGACCAAAACCACTGAAGCAAAGAAAAGCACTGCTAGGGCCTTTCAAATGAATGCCAATGAAGCTGTGAATGACAACAATGTTATAATGGGTACGTTCCTTATCAACGACGCTTTTGCTAGAGTTCTTTTCGATTCGAGCGACGGTAAGTCGTTTGTAGATCATAAGTTTAGTAAACTATTAAACTTGCCCGTAAGAACTCTAGACATAACCTATGAAGTAGAGCTTGCCGATGGAACAATAGAAACCGCTTCTTCCATTCTTGACGGATGCTCCATATCAATCAAGAATCATCCTATTCCTGTCTCTCTTTTACTTATGATACTAGCGGGATTCGATGTAGTTTTAGGCATGGATTGGTTATCCCATAACCAAGCTCGCATTGCCTGCGATAAGAAACTCAATGAAATCAAATCACCGTCTGGTAAAATCCTCGTCATTCATGGAGACAAACACATTGGATTGCCTGATAAAGCAGTTTTGCTTAAGGCATCTAGATGTATGACGAAGAGATGTGTCATCTACATGGCACAAGTCACCGTTGATGAACCCAAACCAAAGATTGAAGATATTCCTATCATTTCTGAACATCTAGACGTGTTCCCAGAAGAATTACCTGGCCTACCTCCTGATAGGCAGGTAGAGTTTCGAATTGACATCATACCTGGAGCAGCTCCCATAGCTAAAGCTCCCTACCGTTTAGCACCTACCGAGATGAAAGAATTAAGAACCCAACTGGACGAACTCTTAGAGAAAGGTTTTATTCAACCTAGCTCCTCGCCTTGGGGAGCACCTATCCTATTTGTCAAAAAGAAGGACGGATCAATGCGGATGTGCATTGATTACCGTGAGCTCAATAAGATAACGATCAAGAATCGTTATCCCTTGCCCAGGATCGACGATTTGTTTATCAATTACAAGGTGCAAGCTACTTTTTGAAGATTGATTTAAGATTAGGATATCACCAACTTAAGGTTAGAAATGAAGATGTTCCGAAAACTACTTTCAGAACGAGATATGGACATTACGAGTTCCTAGTGATGCCTTTTGGGCTCACTAATGCACCAGCAACATTCATGGATCTTATGAATAGAGTCTGCAAACCATACTTAGATAAGTTTGTCATTGTCTTCATAGACAACATACTCATCTACACTTGTAATCAACTTGATCTCGAGAAACATTTGAGGTGCATTCTTGAAATTCTGCGTCAGGAAAACTTGTACGCAAAATTTTCCAAATGTGAATTCTGGCTATGTGAGGTTCAGTTCCTTGGTCACATAGTGACTGAACATGGTATCCAAGTAGATCCAGCAAAGATAGAAGCAATAATGAATTGGGAAGCGCCAAAGACACCTTCCGAAATACGTAGTTTTTTAGGACTGGCTGGTTATTTTCGAAGGTTCATTGAGAACTTCTCTCGAATAGCCGCTCCTTTGACAATCTTAACTCGTAAGGACGCTAAATTCAACTAGGGTCCAAAGCAGCAAGAATCCTTTGAGACGTTAAAGCATAAGTTAAGCAATGCCCCGGTGTTTACTCTGCCAGAAGGTATTGAAGAGTTCGTGGTTTATTGTGACGCATCGTACACTTGTATGGGATGTGTGCTTATGGAGAGAGGAAAAGTGATTGCCTATGCATCACGACCACTAAAAGTACACGAGAGAAATTACACCACTCATGATTTGGAGCTGGGTGTGGTAGTTTGGACTTAAGCTTTGGAGACATTATCTTTATGGAACAAAGTATATCATCTACACTGACCATAAAAGTCTTCAACATTTGTTCAACCGAAAGGATTTGAACATGAAGCAACGTCGTTGGATGGAGATGCTCAACGACTACAACTGTGAGATTCGATATCATCCAGGAAAGGCGAATGTAGTCGCTGATGCGCTTAGTCGCAAGGAAAGAGTTAAACCTCTAAGGATCAACGCCAAAAGCATCGAACTCAAGAATAGCTTAAATGAAAAGCTGCTAAATGCATAAAGGCAAGCCATGTTAGAGGACAACATTGCCAAGGAAGGATTAGGTGCAACTATCGATCAGTTAGCATCTGGAAAGGACGGAATGTTTAGGCTTAATAATCGGATCTGGGTTCCTATCTTTGGAGGACTTAGAGATGTAATCCTCCAAGAAGCACATAATTCTAAATATTCAATTCACCCAGGAAGCAACAAGATGTATCAAGACCTAAAGCCCAGTTATTGGTGGATGGGTATGAAGAAAGATAAAGCTAATCATGTAGCAAAGTGCTTGACGTGTTCTCAAATTAAGGCGGAACACCAGAAACCATCAGGACTTCTAGAACAACTTGAAATCCCGGTGTGGAAATGGGAAATGATAACAATGGACTTCATCACTAAGTTACCTAAGACCAGGCGTGGCAATAACACGATTTGGGTTATTGTGGATAGGTTAACCAAATCCGCTCATTTCCTACCAATTAAGGAAACATACGATTCTGATAAACTGGCCAAGCTTTATGTCGATGAGATTGTGTCCTTGCACGGTGTGCCGATATCCATTTTATCTGATAGAGATACAAGGTACACATCTCACTTCTGGAAAAGCTTTCAACAATCTCTAGGCACAAGACTAAATTTCAGTACGGCTTACCATCCGCAGACGGACGGACAAAGTAAGCGTACTATTCAAATCTTGGAGGATATGCTTCGAGCTTGTGGGATCGATTTAGGCGGAAGTTGGGATGATCACTTGCCCCTAATTGAGTTCTTATAACAACAGTTACCACACAAGTATTAAGGTCGCTCCTTTTGAAGCCTTATACGAAAGAAAATGTAGGACGTCTGTGTGTTGGGCCGAAGTTAGAGAAGCCCAACTCTCTGGACCCGAAATTGTCCTTGAAACCACGGAAAAGATTATGCAAATCCGTGATCAACTTAAGGCAGCTCGTGATAGACAAAAGAGCTATGCCGACAAAAGGCGTAAACCTTTACAGTCCTAAGTTGGGGACAGTTATGTTGAAGGTGTCACCATGAAAAGGTGTAATGCGTTTTGGGAAAAAGGGCAAGTTAAGCCCGAGGTATGTTGGACCATTCGAAATAATCGAATGCGTTGGGCCCATAGGTTATAGGCTTAAGCTACCGGAGAAGCTCAGTGGAATCCATGATGTTTTCCACGTCAGCAATTTGAAGAAATGTCTCGTGGACGAGTCGTTAGCAATGCCTCATGAAGATATATAGATTGATGAGAAATTGCGTTTCATAGAGAAACCAATTGCGATCGAAGATCGGCAAGTTAAAAAGCTTCCTAGGCAGCACGTACCTATTGCGAAGGTCAAATGGGATGCCCGCCGAGGTCCCGAATATACTTGGGAGGTCGAGTCCAATATGCGATAAAAGTACCCTTATCTATTTGAATAAATATTGAGGTCGAGATTTTTATTAAGGGGGTGAAGATGTGACACCTCGAAAATTTCGTCCAATAAAAATTCAACACATGTCCCGAAAATTCTTGGTTGCCACGTGTAGCCGAGAGGGACCAACGACACCGTCATGTTATTTTAATAACCTGTGAACGAGCATCGAGAAAAGTCGGGGGACCAAAGTGGTAAAATTGCCAAACTTCCAATCTCTGAAGGTCCTTACGGACCGTAACCATATCTGGTTACGGACCGTAAGGTTAAACAAATATGGATTTCAGTAAGGCGGTTACGGACCACAAGCCTTACTGGTTACGGTTCGTAACCATTCAAATTCTGAGGGCGCCAGAGGTCCTTACGGACCGCAAGGCCTAACCCTTACGGTCCGTAAGGGACTGCCAATGGCAGTTTGCTTGCAGCTTCTTGCCTTGCCACCTAATCGCGAATGCCACCCTCTTGGCTGGTTGTGACACGTCCAAAACCACCTGAAGACCCCTTGTAGCACCCCTGGACATGTGTCATGGCCTCATACTCCTTCCTCACCTATAAAAGGGCACTTGAATTGCCTCATTCACTTGCTCATCCTTCTCTCCTTCTCTCTATTGCTCACTTGGAGGTTCTTGAGCTTATTGGGGACTTCCTCTGAGTCTCTTAGTCATCTTTGGTTCACTAGTAAGTGTTCCAACTCAGTTCTTTCCTTTTTAGTAGGCTTTAAGCCAATGTCAAAGCGTTGACGTAAAAACGCTTTGACTTTGAGCTAAGACCATTATGGTCCAGCTAATGTTCGTAACGAACATGGCTACGTGATCATAATAAGGTAGGTATTAAACCCTCAAGAGGGCATCTCCTGATTACCACGTTTGCTTGGTCAATTGACGGGTCAAAGATATGTTAATAAAAAGTCAAACGGGTCAATTATGAAATAAAATCATAACTAACAATATAGGTGTTATAAAACCTATTTTGACACACTAACAACTTGGTAATAATCATAAGAACATGTAGGAACATGTTCGGCTCGTCAATTCCAGGTCTAAGGTCGGTTCGCAACCGAAAGTCGTGAAAGTTGACTTTTGCTTTAACCTTCAGTTCTGACCCGATTTAGCAACATTTTCTATTGTCCCTAAGTTGCATTATGACCATTTTTTAGTATACTATAACCCTCTGGAGTTATAGGCCATGGTCAAGTAGTAATCCGAGTCGTTATGCAAGTATCCGATAAATATGCCTAAACTTTGCTAAAATGCCCGTCATACTAAAAGACATCGTTTTAATACAAATGAGCATACAAATGAATTAGGTACTGATTTATAAACATGACTAACTTATTTTGATGTCAATAATCTGGTCATAACCTGAATTTTGCTTAATTTTCGCAAAAACATGCTTTCAAAGGACCAAATCGCCCTTTTGGCGCATAAAACAATTTAAACATAAATTTGACATCAAAACTAATTACCTACTGATGTAATATCATTATTAGGATTATCTGGGATATTAATTCTGGTTGCAAACTGAGTTTAAGCTATAGTTTGCATATTACGTCCTTAAATGATGATATTGACCTTTCGGTACTTTAAATAGGTTTTAAATATTTTAATAGACCAAAACCTTATACTTACTGATGTAATATACATATTAAACTATTTTGATCATACAAACCTGGTCACAACAATGGTTTTACTTAAATACCATTTAAATCGTCATTTAGGACTTAATCGCCATTTCGGCGCGTAATATAGTTTAAAACCATATTAGAGCATCAAGGCTTGATACCTACTGATTTCAAAATATATTTTCAAAATATTAACAGTAGGTACATGTCCCAAACTCAGATTCCCAAATAAGTTATCGAATTATGCGTGAAGTGACCAAAATGCTCTTCCGGGACATAGTTTGGTCATAAACTATAAAGCACGCATATAATTGATTTCCTACTGATATAACATCATAGAAATAAGTATTTTTGTTTATGATAATAACATCAGTTTTCACATACGCACGTTTATTACATTGTAAAATGACCAAATTGCCCTTTTAAGGCATAGTTTGATTTTAAAACCGTAACGGGCCAACTTATTAATAACTTACTGATATTTTAACATATTTTAAACATAATGGCATATGGAACTTGTATAGGACTCACCCGGTTACCCGGTTTCGCGTATATGCGTACGGTTAAGCCTATGTGACTAGTTTACGCAATTTAACCGAAACGGGTTTAACCATACTGAAATATTCTCAAATTCCAGAATGTAAAATGGTAATCCATATTATACAAGTCCTAGTACTTGTCGGGTCCAAAATACATTCTTTTCCGGTCATCGCTTAATCTAGCGTTTCGTACCGTTATCTTTGTTTTAAGTTAGCCGGTCTAAGTCAATGACTAAATAAAGAGCCGCTAGCTAACTAATCGGTTAATAATACCATCCATTCCAGACTAGAGACTTCCGGTAGATTGTCGCCAAGCTAGTTTAATTTGATTACGGTTGTGCTTTGCTTATTTTCTTATTTACTAAAGATTTGCAAGCTAGATAAATACTTTAACTTATTTTCCCTTATACGGGCTTGGGATACGGTATACTAATACCGCATGGTTGGATATGGGATCAAAGACCAATGAGTCGGGAATTCAAATAATCCATTTTAATTCGTTTTGCTTAATATTAAACATTTGGGGGTTAAAACGACAGTGTCCTGGATATCCACTGCTCATTTAATTGCAAATGGCCACGACCTAAGCACGGGGTGTAGGCTTACACCCGTTAGATGCTAAATTAAATTATAACCCATTAGGGGTGCACCTATTAAAGGTGTTAAGTGGCGTGTCGATTAATCATGATCCCGACATAGTCTTCGGGCTCTAAATGTATTATTAGCATGTAAAACTGATAACATGAAAAATTATTTATCCCAAGTTATTTATTCAAAACTACGTACCATTGCGTACACTAAATGTTTTCAAAATGAGTTGGTTAAATATATTTACCAGTGAAAACTGACGTAGTTTCAAAAAGACTAAGGGCAGGTGACAAGTATACATAGCTAGGCTGGAAGTGCTCAGGCGAAGCTTAAGAGGAATTGCAACCCTTGCTTAGAAGACCTTAGTCTGTTAAATTTCTTTTTGTATTCACATTTTGATGCTACTGTGGATCTAGTTACAAGCGTTGTATTTATTATTTTGAACTTTGAACATTCAAACGTTTGTAATAGTAATTATCCAGACTTCCGCCGTGTTATATTGTATTGTTTGGTAATGATGATATCAACTTAGGTCATGATATTTCCCAACCGGGCCCACCGGGTTACACGTGGAAATTAGGGGTGTGATAGTAACATAATCATCCCAACTCGTATGACTTCTGGGCCTAGATGACCTCTAGAGTTAATTATCGAGTTCATCGTTGTCTTGGTTTTGATTGTTTGATGTGCCTTCGTTACGAGGTATAATGGGTTCTGATTGTGGTGGTGAATTTAGAGTTGGTGAAGTAACATTCAGGTGCAGTTGTTGCATTGGGTACAAGAGGAGTAAACGGAGTTATGGTAAGCGATGAATCCCCCCCCCCCGCGTCTTGTACTTCTTGCAATTCGTCGTAAGGTTGGTACTGCTTCCACTAACCTTAAAATCCTTCAGGAACGTGACACGCTTGGTTTCTACAATATGAGTGCCGTTGGAAGGACAACAAAAACGATAAACCTTTGAGTGACTAGGATACCCGATAAAGAAACTTAAGGACAAACTTAAGTTCAGAAGGAGTTCTAGGGACAAACTTAAGGAACTCTATTGAATATACGAACAACTTTTCTAATGCTTCAGTCTAAAGGAATAATGGTAAATTAGTGTTGGCTAACATACGGCGTTCATTAGGGTACGGTTTCTTTATTCAGCGACACCGTTTTGCTGAGATGTACATGGCATGGTGTATTGGTTCATGAACCCCTGGCCCTCACAAAACTCATAAAATGGCCAAGGAGCTTGACCCACATCAGTATGTCTTCCGTAATATTACCCGCCTCTATCTGGTCTCACAACTTTAATTTGACGATCTAGTTGTTTTTCAACTTCAGCTTTATAATCTTTAAAAGTTATAAGTGATTCAGATTTTTCGTTAAAGAGATACAAGTACATGTAACGGGAATAATCATCAATGAAAGTGATAAATGAAATATGTCCAGCTATGTCAGCGATGGGGTAGGGACCACCGAGTTCTAATAAACTATAGCTCCTAGTGGCACCTTTCTTATTCGCTGATGTTGTTTAACCTTTAAGGCATTTGACATATGTTCCAAAGTTAGTGAAATTGAGAGGTGGTAAAACTTCATCCTTTACGAGTCGAGTTAATCGTTCTCTTGTGATGTGGCCTAAACATTGATGCTACAACATGGATGAAGTCTCCAAGTCTTGTTTCTATTTCATCTTTGTTATTGATTCATTAATATTATATGACAACAAAGATTTGGAAAAATCATTATCTAGATCTAATCTATAAAGACAACCATCCAGAATGGCAGTACCATACGCTATTGAATCATAAAGAATAGAGAGTTTGTGATGACCATGAGAAACAACAAAACCGTCTATGTCTAACTTTGGTCCTGATACAAGGTTCCGAGTAACCTCACAAATATATAAGGTATGATAAAGTTTAATGCATAAACCAGTCTTCATAAATAATTGTAATGTTCCCACAACCATCACTTCTAGTTCCTTATCATTCCCCATTTTGAGTGTTCTTTGGTTTCTTCCTAGCCTCCGGATTGTAAGGAATCCCTGAGTAGAATTGGTCACATGAACCATAGTTCCAGAATCAAACCACCAAGAATTAGCAGAACATTTAAATTACATGACTCAAGTATCATGAAAAGATTATTACCTTTCTTAGCCAGCCACTCCTTAAAGTCAGGGCACTCATTTGCTCATGTCCTGTCTTTTTACTGAACTTGCAGTAAGGTTTGCCTAAGGAGTTCTTAGAACTGGAAGGTGCACTTGGATTAGGCTTTTAGACTTTAGAAGCTTCCTTCCTTGAATTATTCTTCTTCCTCTTCTTGGAGTTGGAGGCAGTAAAGTAAGCAACATCCGCAGTTCTGTCCATCTTTGTATGCTCTTCCCCCGCACGCACATGGCAGTCAGTTCACTCACTGTCCATTTGTCCTTCTGAGTGTTGTAATTGATCTTCAATGCTTCATTGGATGAAGGAAGAGATGTCATGATGAAGTGTACGAGAAAACCATCACTGATCTCCATGTCTAATCCCTTTAGCTTATGGGCCATGTCATCATCATCGTGATGTGCTCACGAATGCCGATCCTCCCATCATACTTAGTGGTTACCAGCTTGAGAATTAAAGTTCTAGCATGCGCCTTAGACATCCCTTTGAATTGGTCCTCCACAAAGCCAACGAGATTTTAGCATCATCAAAATCTGGAATGGCTCATCGAATTGCAGTGCTGATGGATTGCTTCATGAACATGAGAGACATGCGATTGCACCTAGTCCACTTTTCGAAAGTTATTTGCGCAGCAGGGGTACTATCTGGAGTAAGATCTACAGGCTTAGGCTCTCTTAAAACGTAGTCAAAATCTAGCAAAGCAAAAGTTAGCATGAGAGATCTTTCCAAGCAGCAAAGTCACCAACAGTCAATGGTGGAATCCCAAAATTAGGAGCTAAGAGTGGAAATTATATGAGAGAGTTAAGATACTAATCTGTAGGTCTTAATGTGATCTAAGGGCATGTTATACTAAGGCAGACATAGGTAATGACCATTTTAATTATGAAGCAGTGATATGTCTATAACAAACATCAAAATAATAGACTAAGTAATTTTGAAAATTCTACTTCAATGAAGACAAATCACCTTTGGGCAGAAGTGTAATCATTTTAGTGTGTGTGCAAAGTAATTGCGACATATCACCTTTGGGTAGATGTATGACAATTACCTTAGTTATGGATGGTTAGATATGCAAGAAATGAATGAATCAAATCACCTTTGGGCAGAATTGAGACATTCGTATTTGTAAGGCATAAATAACATAGCTTGTCATTATACTTGAACAATAAGATAGATTTATCAAATAACCTTTAGGCATAAGTGAAACATCAAAAGCTCATTCAAGTTAAGCTATTTGGTTTTGTAAAGTTATTTGATTCTGATTAAGTGTGTACAAAACCATTTAGTTAATAGCAAACCACCTGTTAGCGCGGATCGAACTCTGACAATTTTCTGAAATCTTATAAGATAAGACTTCGAGTTTTAGTGAGATTTCGAGTTTTCTAATGATTTCGACTGGTGATATCTCGAAAACTAATGAGATTTCGAGTTAACTTGACATTTCGAGTTCTCTTTGATGAGATGGAACTCTGATAAGATTTCGAGTTCTAAGTGAGTTTTCAAGATCTCCAATGATTTTGAGCAGGCTGATGTTATTTCGAAAATAATAAGTTTCCGAGTTAGTTTAAGATTCCGAGTTTATTGTAATCTCAAAATCTCTTATGGATCTCGAAAACTTATTCTTGAAGACTCGAAATCTACTGATTAATAGCTGTTAATTGTGATAAGGGTGAAATTCGAAAATTAAGGGACCATGGTAGATCATGTTTCCTGTTTAAGTTGTGTTTTATATTTATCTAAGTGATTTCGAAGTATTATATCTATCAATATTAACAGATTTTCGTAATCTTAATAGATAAAAAAACTAATTAAAACACAGGAAAACACCCTCTAATCTCAATTCATTCCAAAATATAGGAACATATTCGAATATCAATAAGAACATGATGAGCCATAATTTTTAATAAAATTAAATTCTGGAACCGAAATCTGAAAATTAATATACTTATACAGATTTCAAAAACTATGATTAGTTAGGATGTGATTAAACATTTTTTTAGATCATAAAAATCCGTGAATATAGAGTTTAGTCGAATTTCTTGTTCTCGATTTTTATCAGATTTTCATAAAGTTTGTTTTCGATATTTTAATTCCAGATTCAGAGAAACAAACAAAACCAATTGAGCAACATATGATCTGATACCACATGTTGATTATTTCTATTTTAGACATAATGGAAAACGGAACCTATTACAGCAGACATGCCAGCAGATAGTCCAGTCACAGATCAGGTATGGAGTTCGACATGCCAGTCAACGTGATCTGGTTCCCGTTTAGAGTATGTGTTCTTGATGGTAATATTGAGTTCTTTAGGTTTGAAGAACTTGTGAACGGAGAGAGAGGATGGGACGAATTTTATGTAGATGTTATGAATGTCTAACCTAAAACCCTCTCTAATCTCCTTAAATACACCCAGGGAGAAATCTAGTTAGCTAATAAGGGTAAATCGGTCCATCAACAATTACTAGCTAATATATTATAGTGGTCTAGTGGTAGGAGGCTTGGGTTTTTTAATTGAGACTCGATTTCAATTATAGGCAATGAAGGATTTGGACTAGGCCTTGTGTGAGGTTGTCAGTTCGATTCCCGAGCCCAACCGGGTTTTCGTCCCTTCGTGTGTTACGCCTGCGAGTTCTACTCTAGTGGTGGCACAACGACTATTAAGTGGCAGTCGGCGGTATGGTTTCCCCGGGGAACGCCCAAAAAGCCAAACTTTGAAGACAGTGTGGACCCGGTTAAGACAACATAGCCTGGCCTAAGTGAGGCAATACAGGGCTCTCTAATTTCGAGATTATGGTAACCTTATACATGAAGTTCACCGTTCAAAAAATGATAATGATGATTACTAGATTAAATACATATAAATACATATTTAATCTTACATTATATTCTATTGTCTTTAGTTTTTATCTACAAGTGTTCTTGTGATATGTCTTCAAAATCGCAAAAGGTAATTACAATAAGAGTATGTTATGTGGTACGTTCTAGTTCTTACAATAAGAGTATGCTACGTGGTATGTGTTCTATACATTGTATTCTAATATGCTTTATACAACTTATTATGTGTTCTATACATTGTATTCTAATATGCTTTATACAACTTATTTTCTTATGAAAAAAACCTGCTATTTATTTTATAAATAAGAAAGTTATCATTTTCACTAATCACTACAGAATATGATCTGACACGATAATCTCCAATGTTGTCAATCCTGCAAATGACAGGTGTGGTAATTTTAGCCGTTCAAAAAAAACATGGTCCTATTTTATATAAAATTTTATCCTATCTTAGAACCTTTATGTGGCAGAGTGCAAGTATGCATGTGAAAGTATATGGATGTATACAAAGAGTAACTGTGTTAATGAGGGACACATGATTGAGTGGTTTATATGTATTGCATGGTGATATGGTACTACTTAAACATGATTGAGTGGTTTCATGCATCATCGAAGACTATGTTTAATATATCCAAATCTTTGAACTCGTGAAGACGTTGGTTGGAAATGCTAAGAAAAGGGTTTTGCAGTCAGGTGTGTTTATATTCTAGTATTGGTTATAAAAGTAACGTAAAAGAATCTTGTTATTTGAATTTTTCTTTCTGTTTTACATACGTAAGGAAAATGAATCTATGTACGAAACTCGATTTGATGATTATATCTTACAATCATTGTTTATTTTTGTGTATTAAAATTTGATTTTATAAACTTTTTTTGTTTTTGGGTAGAATTAGTGTTTAATGACATTGATTGATATGAAGATATGGATTTGATGATACAAGAGCATTCACAATGAAATCCCTATCTATATCCATATATTTCTACTAAAAACAACTATTTTTTCTCTCTCATTTCCAATTAAATAATATTTATTATACCTTTATTATTATATTTTCTCTCTCTTTCACTCATAATCATTTCTAAAAATATTAAAAAATTTATACAGTTTTCTCTCTCTAGAATTTTTTTCCATATATTTACAAATGAACAATAACTTTCTCATATATTTTCTCTCTCCTCTATTCACAACTAGGGCTGTAAACGAACACGAACAAGGCCTTGTTCGTGTTCGTTCGTTAAGGAAATAAATGTGTTCACGAACGGTTCATGAACGCTTACCGAACGAAATTTTATGTTCGTGTTCGTTCATTAAGGAAATGAGTGTCTTCGCGAACGGTTCACGAACACAAATAAATTTGGCGAACATGATGAAGGATAAAGGCAATGGATCCCTTATTGTGGAACGGAGGTCGATCGTTTTCGTCGATGTAAATAATGAGAAATAAAAGGGGGAGATCGGTGCATAAACAAGTGAAATAGGGTTTCCTAGTTTAATTGTTAGGGTAATAATATAAATAAAAGTTTAATGGTAATAAAATAAATAAAAGTTTAATAACATAAAAAGTATAGATAAAATATATGAAAGTACACAAATATTTAATTAAAACACAAACATATGAACATAAACGAACGCAAATGAATGAATGTTCATGAACACTTCAGGAACACCTTACCGAACGTTCACGAACATAATTGAACGAACGAGACCTTAGTTCATGTTCGTTCATTTAACTAATCGAATAAAATTTCTTGTTCATGTTCGTTCGTTTACTAAACGAACGAACATAAACGAACTTCCCGCCGAACAGTTCACGAACTGTTCGCTGAACATTCGGTTCGTTTACAGCCCTATTCACAACCACTCAAAAATACTACCAACCATTCATTATAATATAACAATAACATCATGAAGAAGGGTTTCATTGCAAATGATCTGAAAGAAAACAATAGCATCATGAAGAAGAATAAGGAAAAAAGCAAAAGGATTTGATGATATGTGTTTTGTTAGAAGGTTGAGAGGAGCAAAACTTGCAATTTAAACTAATTAGGGGTCATTCGTAATTAAATATAATACAAGGGCGTAAACCGAAGCTTTGGAATACATTAAGGATCTAAAGTGTAATTCATCCCAACATAGATAAAGAAGAGTTGTTACATTCCTTATATGGAAATATAATTATATGCAAAAAGCAGAAGTCAGTTGAAGCAGAATTTGGTCAAATCTCTTTAGATATCAGAATAAAGAGGTGGGGTTTACTCATTGTTTAATGTTTAAAATCAGATTGGATTAGTGCTCGCCTAATCCTTAATTACACTCTAATGATGTTCTAAAAGTGGTATGATAATGGCCATCAAGAAAGATTCCAAAAAAGCTAAATGCAGTGATTGATGGCGGATTACCCTAACATCTTAATATTGATGTTATATTTTCTAGAAAGGGTAAATAACTAGGGGCTCAAATGATGTTGGGATGGTAGAGGGGTGGTGGTCCAATGGTAAAAACAAAATCTTTAAATACCTGGGTTTGGAGGGGGGGGGGGGGTTTCTTTGGTTCAAGTCCTACATACGACAGGAATTCAAATGAATTTACCGTTTAAAGAAAAAAATGGTAGATTGGCGGCTTTCAGGTTGGCCGATTGAGTTGTTTAGACGAACAAGGCCATTATTTGTATTCATGTAACATACATTCACTCTAATTTGGATGCACTTAAAACAGTTTGGCGGATAGTAATCTTAGTTGTAATAAAGTTAAGCACGTTGGTGGACTTATAAATGAGTTGAACGAACCGTAAATATTGGTTGACCGACTTAATTAACTAAACAAGTTGATGGTCAATTTGTTTAATTAAACGGATTACATTAGTTAAATCTAACATGACACGCTTAATTGAACAAGTCAATTGTAACACAAATTGTTTGTTAAAGAAATTAGATATGACAATCCAAACATGATTACTTTTCGTGTTGTGTTTCAGATTATATCAGAAATTGTCATCACCAAAAACATAATCATATTTTTTAGGAATATTGGATTTTAATAATCTCAACTATTCGCCGTTGCCGCCAACAGTCTTAACTTAAAAATAACCAATGGCAGTCCCAACTATTACATATTGGCCTCCAATGGACCCTGACTAACAGAACCCTAATGCCGTTAGTTTCCGGTCGCCGGAAAAACGTTTTTGGCCGGGAAACTCATTTTTTGTCGGAAAATTCAACATTTTCGTCCCAAACCTCTTTGTAACCTTATTACGGACCTTTAGGAACCTTTTACTAGTAAAATCCCCAATTATCGAAGTTGCCGGAAAACTTATTTTTTCGCCGGAAAACTTTTTTTTGCCGGAAAACTCAACTTTTTGGCCGGAAAACTTAACATCTTCGTATCAAACCTCTTTGTAACCTTAGATCGGATCTTTAGAAACCTTTTTCTGGCCAAAAACGGTTTACCGGTGACCGGATACTAACGACGTTAGGGTTCTGTTAGTCAGGGTCCATTGGTGGCCAATATGTCAATAGTTGGGACTGCCAGTGATTATTTTTTAAGTTTGGACTGTTGGCGGTCAATGGCGAATACTTGGGATTATAAAAATCCAATATTCATATTGTTTTTAAGAAATTCTAAAAAACACAGAGAAAATGTATTAGTTTTGTTTTAAACAAGTGTGAAAATTATTCTAAACCACAATATAATTTAGCTTACCAATTTAGTCATGAAAGAATAAATAGATATTAAGTGAGATCAAGTAAAAGATAATATATTTTATTATTAATTAATAATAGTTATAAATTATTGAACAAGTTCTTTAAAGCTTATCGCTTAGAGAATATATAATATATACGGGGTGTTCAAAAAAATTCATATCCGAAACCGAAATATGCAAAAATCCGAATCCGAAATAAATGAAATTTTGGATATCAGAAAACCAGATAATTCGAATTTTTTGGATTCATATTCGGATATGAATTTCTAAAAATTTCAGATAATCGGATTATCCGATATCCGAAAACTATAAAAAATAGTAAACATATATATATATATATATATATATATATATATATATATATATATTATATGAGTACTGTGTATAGTTTAAATATAAGAAAAATAGTAAAAAGTAATAAATAATCGAATTCGAATGTGGATTTATAAATGTTTTATTTTGTTTCAATGTTGGAAATTTGAATAATTGAATACAAGTTGAGTTTTAACCTAATACATGAAATGAAATTTTTTTTTTATAAATTCAGATATCCATTTAAATATTCGAATCCGTATCCAAAATTTCGATACGGCTTTGGATATTAATATTCACTAACTGAAAATTGGATAATTCGATCTTGAACACCCCTAGTAATATTTGCTTTTAACCCCTTTAATTTTTTACTAATTTAATTTTTCTTCAATAATATTTGATCGTTAATTACAAAAAAAACTAATTATGAAGTTGTGTTTAATTTTTTTTCTTGACATTCCGAAATAAATTCTATTGAAATAGTTGTTTTTGGAAATGAAATATTTTTTTGGTATCATAGGACATATCTTGTGTCAGTGTCGTACTTGTACCATGACAAACAAAACTAACACCAACGAAACATCGGTATCAATATCAATATTATTGGAACCTGTACCGGCATTCGCTTTTACGGTTGTAGATCGAGTAAACACGACTTCATTCTTTTATTTACATGACTTTATTTATTCCGTTATACAAAAACTCTTGTGTAATAAAATCATTGCAAACAATCTTTTTTATATCGTAAACTATATCGAGTACTGACATCGTAAGGAACTGAGTTGTGTTTTGAATAATGTGTATTTTTCTCGTCGTAAATTATATTGATCGTCGGTATTGTCCCGGTAACAAAACAAACCGAACATATTTGGTTGCAGTATTGATATTATCGGAACAGGTTTGCTAAACGTTTTTATAGTATTCGATCGTTGTAACATATTAATTCAAAATACACCGTTCTAACGTGATTATTTTTACCTTCGTTTCATTATAAATTTTAATTAAAACTAAACCACCACAGCCGACTCGCTTTTTACAGTATGCTACTTTGGACGTAGAAGTTCTCATATCCCTCTTAGTATTAAAGAATTAGTCAATTAGCTACCATTTGTTGAAGACTTTTTACATACATATACGTATGTAAATAAATGAATAAAATGCATATTAATCGACAATTTTGCGATATTATGTATCTTTGTTATAACTGCCATATAAATTTAAATAACAACAAACATCTTTTCTAGATACTTACCACCGAAATTCAAACTATATGCGATAATATACAATAATTGGTGCCGTACGCATGCTTAAAACTAATTCATTAGGTATGGTTTTAATTTATACTTTATGGTATAAATATTTATGATCAACCTACTTTTTTTTCTAAAAATACTAATATTTCCGGATAATTTGACAGTAATGTGAAATTAAAGGTCTATTTTTTAGTTTTGTTCCAATAATTGATTTCACATGAAATACACAAGATATCATGTTTCCTTTGTTTTCTTTGTTGTTAAATACTTAATTATTTAGATTAAGGTAACGTTTGTCATAAAAGAATTGAAGGCGAAAAGAAATAAATTATACCGATGAAATGAAAGAAAATATGCTCCATTGTAATGGAATGTGTTAATTAATAAGAAATGTGATTCCTTATAAAACATATCTTTTATTCCTACAAGATTTTTAAAACTCCTATTTTACTTGATACTTTTTGTTATCTAATGGTATTTAGACTTTCATTTATTATTTTTTTTTAAGTTGAATTGTGACATCCCGGTTTTTCAGGTATCTTAAACGCACTACTTCACGGTTATTCATTCCTACGCTAAATTGATTCGAAGATTTAATTTACACGCTCGAAATAACTACGCTAACTTTGTGAACTTATCAAGTGAATTACGTGCTATGTGTTATTAGATGTTTATAAGTTTGGTGAGTTATTATGTCATGTTTTGATTTCGTGATTTTTAGTTTACAAAAAAAATATATATATAGTAAATAGACAGCCGAACCGAACCGAGCCGCGAAACGTGTCGACCTCACTTCCTTGCGGCTCAAGGAACTAATCAAAACTTGAGGCTCAAGTTAAAGACCCAAACCCCCCCCCCCCTTACGGTCGCGCACGCCCCAACCCTTTTATCCTTTTCTTTCTTCCTTGCACTATATATATACAAGCATGCTTGAGAGTTGTGTTAACAAAAAAAAGAGAAACCCTAGCTCCAAGAACAGCCGACGGCAGCCCCTCCCCACCCTTTCTCTCGATCGCGACTTTCTCCAAGAACCAAAGTGATTCCAATCTCGTTCCCGGATCATTAATTCTTCATCGTTGCAAGGTTAGGGTTTCTATTGTTTCGCAAATCACATTAGGGTTTATAAACTCTTGATTATGCTTGAATGTAATGGTAGAATCATTGTTATGAAAGTGTTGTGATGTTTAGTTCGATTAATTGTGCAAGTTTTGCGATTATGATGTTTAGTTGGATACAAGAATCATAGGCTGCATTTTTGTGATAAAAATCATATTATATGATTAGGGTTTGCATGAGTATGATATACATGATGATATGTGACTAATAAATCTGTTCTTGATCATTTATATTTAACGCCTCGATTGTTTAAGCGTGTTCTATTGTGATAAAAGTCGAAAACAGGATGCTGAATGGTGTTTACAGCCAACTTCAATTGCTGTAACTTGGTTATTATTTATCGAAAAGCGGATTTTCTGAAGCCTAAAACGTATATTTTTGAAAACGCTTCTAATGGCGCTAGATTCATATTTTTCTGAGGTCGTTTGATATTTTTAAGTGGTCGTTTAAGTGCAGTAACTGAAGCTGCGAAAATTCTGAAAATTTGTTAGTTGTTTATCGAGTCGGATCTCAAAATCTGTAGAGGGTTGGGTCACGAAATTTGTACAGCAACTGGAGATGTATATTTCTGGGAAACTCCCACTGGAATTTTGTTAATTGGATGAACGATGATTTTAAATAAATTCTCCCGTGGACTGCAGTCAGAAAACGACGAATCTGACTGCAGCCTAGTATATAAATATTTATGAATAATTAATAAAGTGTTAGGACTTGAAAAATTTACATAAAATTCTACAGTTTAGTTGACACCTTCTGTAAAAAAATTAGAATTTTTGGAACGTTGGAACTATTTTATAAAAATCCTCGAAAACAGCCTAGTTATGAGCATACAAGCTGAAACTTGATAACTTGCGAATGTGTGTACCAAAGTGTTGTATGAGTTGATTTGTGTTCATGATAAGTTGGTTTGATCACTATTTTGGTATGATAATACTTTGCATGCATAATTGTATTTTCGAATTTGCTATTGTGTGTGCCGCATTGTGTGTTAGTTATGTGTAGGGTTTGTATCAGTGTGTTCACACACTAACTTTAAATCGATTGACTTGTTAGGACGCGATTAGCGGTCCCATCATTTGCTACTTCTGTGTTACACTAACCGAGCAATTAAAGGTGAGTTCACGGCCCCTAATTTTATCCGGTTTTAAACAACAGGGGGAGAAACATGTATATACTCTACAACTCTATCTCTTTACGTTATACGAAATTAACGTCGTTAAACTATTCGGTAACTAAGTTAATGTTAATGTACGTTATGGTCACTAAGCAGCTATATCACGGAAGTCCTCGACAAACTCTCGGATCGTTAGTATTGGGTTAGATAGCGGGGAAATTATAAGTAGTACTACTGGGCCCGACAAGCCCCACCCGAGCTAGTCGCGCTAGCCGACCGGGTATGGTCAACGGGTGAATAATTTAGCCTAACTTTCGCCATGGTCAGTGATAGGCCTGGCAACACGGAGGCACAACAGTCAGCTTCGATCGCGAACACTTATGTGATATAACTTTGCTCGCTACCTACATGTTAACATTGAACTTAATTACGAAACAACAATATTATTCCGGGTTAGGAATAATGGACAAACAACAATATTATAACAAACAACAATATTATTCCGGGTTAGGAATAATGGAACCAACATCATTATTATTCCGGGTTCGGAATAATGGAACTATATCGTTATTCCGGGTTAGGGATAACAGGGGAAACAAACTTATAACCGAACTAATGAACTTATGAAAACCTGTGAACTCACTCTTCTTTAATGTTGGCACTTGTTTCTTTACATGTTTCTCAGGACGCTAGGAGCTCTAGGTGTACTCACTTGCATTGATCAAGACATCTTTTTATCGAGTCTCATTTACGAATATTGTTTGGGTTTTTCTTTAGTTTTGGCGTTTGTGTTGGCACCCGTTCCTTTACTTTATTTAATGCTTCCGCTCAACTTTAAAACTGATGTTTCCGCTAAACATTGAAACCAAACTAAGACAATTTAAAAATAACCATGAATGGTTAAACAATTGATTTTGGAAAACGTATAAACAAATCATATAGAGTCGTTCGATGTTACTAGTGTCTCGGATTCTGGTTTGTTCACACGCCTCGCGGTAAAACTCCGCAAGTGGAAATTGAGGGTGTGACATGAATACTATTAACTTTTGTGATGATGATACGTGCTAGGCGGCAGGGACAATCGACTTTTACTTTTAACTAGTGGGTTACTTTTGTGCTACGTGGTAGGGATAACCGAATTTTAATAAAGTTTTTATAAAAACGTAGACACAATGGTAAAATTGACCTTCATGCCAGGATTTATATAAATAGCTAAATAAGTCTTATTTGTCTTGCGATAATATTCAAACATGTTCTATGAAACTTATGCTTGAACTTAGTTTGTCTAATTTTGTAAGTGGACCGATTTTGAGTAGTTCATAACGGGTCGATTCTTTTACATTTTTAGATATTTGAATCGTAAGAATAAAACTTATCCCAAATAACTAAGAGCAGCCAAAAAAAAAAATTATAAACATCAAATATGATTAACTAGGTTTTTCCCCACGCTATGCGACGGGAATTTGATCGTTTTTCTCCGTGGTACGAGGTGTGACTTTGGTCATTATCGGCTTGAGTCATCACAAACCATTAAAACAAATATTGATAAAAGCAAATACCATTATCGACTCTGGTAAACCAAATAAAAAATCAAAAAAAAGGTTTACCCTCGTGCTACGTGGCGGAGTTTGATTGTTATTCCCCGTGCTGTGATGCATGACTTTGGTCGTTATCGCCTCGACTCATGGGAAACCACAAAAACGAATATCAATAATGGTTTTCCCTCGCACTACGTGACGGGAGGATGATCGGTTTTCTCTGTTGTTACGCGACGTGACTTTAGTCGTTATCGGTTCCACTCGTTGGAAAACCATAAAAAAACTATCGATAAAAGCGAATATTGATATCGGTTCCGATAATACCAATTAAAAAAATAAAATAGGTTTTTCCCACCGCGCTACGCGGCGGGAGTTTTTTCGTTTTCCACCCGTGCGATGCAGCGTGACTTTGGTCGTTTTAGGCTTTATTCATTGAAAACCATAAAAGCAAAGATCGGTAAAAGCGAATATCCATATCAGTTTCAATGACAATAATAAAAAAACTAAAATAACCAATAAATTAAAAAAAAAACCCATTGAAGATAGAAGAAATAGAAAAGAAAAAAAAAACTACTAAACTAAAAAACCACAAAATACAAAAAAAAAAAGTAAACTATTCATTAACCCTTTGATCATTTCTTATTATATAAATTTGATGACAATTAACATCATTTTTTAAAAAAAAATTGACTAAAAATGCAAGCTTCTAGCATTTACTTTAACTTTTTTTTAAATACCTCATATTTCTTTGGATAAAAAAAAACTCATCTTATTCTTACACCTCTGAAATCTTATGTTCACATTCTTTTCACTCTATCTCTTTTTCTCTCTCCCTCTCTCTATCTATCTATATATATATATAGGGTGAGGATCATGCGCAAAGTGTGTTATTCCTAAAAAGTCTAGGAAGTGATCTGGGCCATCCGATGGGTGTGTTTAATGGTTAAGATCATCTTGGTGGCATTTGGTAATATGTGTGTCTTAAAAATAGGATTATTTAATTGATTGGGGGTAAATGTGTCATTTAAGTTGTTTTAAATAAGGAAATAACTACCAATCATAAAACCACCTCCAATAATGTCACAAATTTTTTTCTCTCTCTAATCCCTCACATTTGAAACCACAATCTCAGAAAAAATAACAATAAATCAGATCTAGATGTGTTCATGGTAGTGTGTTTTATAGATAAAACATAATGTGACGAACTAGTGACTGACTGTTAAAACACAGTGTGATTAAACAGTAACTGCAACCAGGAACTGCTAAAACACAGTGTGATGAAACAGTACCTGAAACGAGTAACTGCTAAAACACAGTGTGATGAAACAGTACCTGAAACCAGTAACTGCTAAAACACAATTTGATGAAACAGTACCTGAAACGAGTAACTGCTAAAACACAATGTGATTAAACAGTACCTGAAACCAGTAACTGCTAAAACACAGTGTGATGAACCCAATATAAAACCAACGTGAAGAAATCCTAATGATTTGAAATTGTCAAAGAGATATATGTTTCCATAAATATATGGATAGTTAGTTAGGATATATAATATTCCAAAATTAAATTAATAATCAAATTACTATCATGCCCTTTTGAATAAAAAAACTAAAAGCCACATGTCACCTCCTTATTGCTTCCTAGACTTTCTAGGAAACATAGGTTTTCTAGCCAACTCCCACTATATATATATATATGATGGAGATCATTACAGAACACTAACTATCGCGAAAAAAAAAACAACCATAAAACAATAAATTTGGGGATTTAAGGTTTATATTTTTTAAATTTTATGTTTCTTACATTCATATGTTTATTATATATACATAAAAATGCCCTATATTTTTACCTACACTAACCTACATATATGTTGGAAATTTAACCTGCACATAACCACTACATATATGTAGGTTATAAGAAAAGTGAATTTTTTTTTCATATTTTGTTTTGAATTCTAGTGTAAGAAACAATAAATCTTATATTTATAAAAAAAATTACTTTTTAGGTTTTTAGGATTGAAAAAATGGGTGATTAATTGTGTTGTGCGCGTTCTCGCTATATTTAGTGTTTTGCATAGAACCTTCCCATATATATATATATATATATATATATATATATATATATAGGGGAGAGATGTGTAAAAAACAATACCCTATAAAATATCTAGCAACACATGATTTCCACCAAAACTTTGGAAACATAGAAATTTGAAAGAAATTGCAATCTTTAACAAGCTTGCAACGAATATGAATATAGAACAAAAGTAACCCAGTTTAGTAAACTGTAAATTAAAGAGAAGTTGATGTAGCACTCAAGCACATAACTAAACCGACAGAATATAAGGAACAACGAACAAAGATTCAATTCAGAATTGGAACAGGCAACTTTTATCACATGCAATTTTCTCAATGACTTTGTGGTATATCTGGAACATAAGGAATTAAAAAACTTTTTGAAGGAAAAGACTTGAGCACATACAGAGTGGTGGAGGAGATAAAGGAACAAGTTTCGAATGGATGAAAAATCGAACCAAAGGCTTTAATACAATGTGGGAGAAATGGAGAAAATTTGATGGAATTGATTGAGGACTTGGTTTATCGTTGGGTGTACGTAGTTTTATTGTTTTTTGTACCTTTCCTCTTTTTATGTTCTGTTCTACGTAGCTTCTTGCTGCGTTTTGGTTTGTTAATAAAGCGTTTCGTTGCCATTAAAAAAAAAAACTTTTATCACTAAGACCAAATCCCGCGGCCAATTATTAAGCGAGAATCTGAATACTTCCTTTAATCCATCTGCAAATCACCATAACCAAACGGAGGTCTAAATACCTCATGGCAGATTGAGAATATACAACAGTAAGGCTATACGGTGTGGGGCAGCGCCTCATGCCAACTCGGCATGATGGCGCCACGCACACCAGCCTGGTTCCGCCATCTAGGGGTGTTATAGCCCATTTCGCCAGAAGCTTAGCGAGCCCCAAAGCTTGAATCTTGTTGGATTTTGAGGTTGATGACCGTTGGTAACGGTCAAAAACTTAAAAAAAATATTTCCTTTATTTATATACAGAAATCTTTTAACCAAATCACATTCAACTCAATCACAACTCACAAAACATTCTAAACTCTCAAATGCTTTCAATTCTCTCTATTATTTCCTAAATATGTCTTCAAGCTCGTAATCCGACTCATCTCGTGAATACGCGAGAGTGCTCAACGACTTTATTATCCAAGCCGCTAAGGAGGCGCTTTTTAAAGGATGAAGCGGAATCGTCCGAGCCATGTGCAAGACAATGACCCCTTGAACGAGATCGGTTGTGTGCTCATCAACGTTTGGTAGGTGATTATTTTGCTCAAAACCAGTTGTCTGACGACGCACAATTCCGACGTCGTTTTCGCATAAGTCACCGACATTTATTTGAGAATTTCGAGTGATTTAGAACGTGAGTATGTTAGTGCATTATTTGTTTCAACAACTTGAAGATCTTGATTAGTCGCGTTTTATTCTCTTTTTTTTTGTCGTGGACGATTTGTAATAGGATTTAATTACTAGGTTTTCACGTGTTAATATGGTTTTTTGGGCAAGTGATTTGGAATGGTTTTAACTGATTAGTCATCACTCTATAAACGATATTGTTGCATTAAACATAACCTTTTCCATAATCTCACACCCATTTTACACACGCACATAGTTTCTCTCTTTAGAAACCCCCAAACCATAGACCTTCAAATCATGTACTTGTAATCGAATTCGCGTTAAATCAATACAAATCGGAGTAAATTAAATCGTTGTGTTTGCGTTTGATAGAACAATTTGTGGATTCCGCACACTAATTGATCTGAATTGGTTAAATTTCACGTGTTCTTCATTTTTTGTGAAATACAAGTTCAAATATTGGGAATTATAGAGTATACATTTTTTAAATAAAGAGAAGAGGCAAGACGTAAACTTAGATTATCTGCTTTGCAAAAATGTACCGCTGTAATTCGTCGCTTGGCGTACAACATATCAACGCTTGCATGGGACGAGTATCTACGAATGCTAGAAAGAGTATGCCAAGAAAGTCTTGAAAATTTATGTGAAGGTATTATTTTTGTTATTATTGTTATAATTGTTATTTTTATTGTTATTATTCCTAACATTATTATTATTTTTATTATTAGTTTTGTTGTAATTTATAATACTTGTATGTTATTAGGTGTCATCAACCTCAACAGAAGGCGATACTTGAGGAATCTGACGGCTTTCGACATCCCAATTTTATTGAAGCTCACCAACGAAAACACAAGTTTACCGAGATGATAGGTAGCCTAGATTGTACGGAGTGGTCGTGGGCTTGTTGTCCAACTACTTGGAAATGGCCACAATATTGAGGTTACCATGATGGTCCAAGCATAATACTACAAGCAGTCCCATTTCATGATCTATGGATTTGGCATCTGTTCTTTGTTATGGTGCAAACAATGATATCCAATTTTTACCGTAATCAAATATGTTGATGATGTCGTAGACAGGGTTGCACCAGATTCATCATTTTACGCAAAGGATGTGGAGTACAAATATGGGTAGTATCTTGTGAATGCTATTTATCCGGAGGGGATTGCGTTTGTAAAAACTCTTTTGTATCTGGATGATGTCAAACGGTTATATTACCAGAAGAAACATAAATCGGCAAGAAAAGACGTAGCACGGGCGTTTGGAGTGTTATGGAAACTCGTATTATCTTGCATAGCATGATATTGGAGGACACGGGTAGAGCCTTACGTGACAACTTCGATGACACCTATCAATCAACAAAGCAACTACTAAACTACGCTTAGAAAGAAGCTATCCTAATGAAGATACTTCAGAGGGAAACACACTTGAATCTTTGAGCGAATTTGGTTGAACATCTTTGGAGTAACCGTGCTTAAGACGACGTCGAGGATGAAGACGATGATGAGTATAAATAATTTTTTTATTGTGCTTAATTGTAGTGTGCCTTGTTTAAATTTTAATATTTATATTTATATGTTTAGTTTATTTTTGTTTAATTTAAATTAAAACCTAGAGTTTGAAAAAATTGTGTAGTGATTACAAGGGCTTTATCCCACTACAAGCAAGTTAATAATGGAGTACTCTATATAGTCAACGCTGAAGTGTCGTTGATATGGCTTTATAAAGCCCCTTATCCCACACCATATATCCTAAAATCATCAATTTCTCTTGCTCATAATCAATAAAACACAATATTACACACAAATCCATGCCAAATATGATTTTACATGTATCTAACTAAATCAATTCAAAACTGCACAGTTAAATTCATAAACTGTCAGTCCATGGCTAATGAATGTGGTTTCATAAGTAATTCTTCTGTCAGTAACGTAGGCCTTTACAAAACATCAAATCAAAATCAAAACCCATACATAGCAATCAAAAGGTGTAGATGAATTAATAACAAGCGCTCAATTAATTGATCGCGAAACCTTTAAATAGTTAATCGGACCCAAATTAATGAGAATGAATAATTACATACCAAGGATATCGAGGATAGTATGAATCAGTGTGACCATTCCTCCATAATCATCATCAATTGCCCTAAAAATCGGAGTAAATCACCACTATCCGAAGCTGATTTCATCAACGTCACCGCTTAGCACTGCTATACACCAAACCGAGACACAATTTTACTCCATCTAGACGATGGATGAATCGGTCTGCCCTTAGAACCACCATAGTTACTTGATTTTGTTGATCAACGTCACTACCTTTGAGAAAGTCAGTCACGACTACCGCCTGAATTTGGGCTTAATCAACCTGTCGCCATTGTTGGCGTCACAACAGCCACCATCATCGCTAGAAATGGCACTAGCGAGTGTTAGAAAGGAAAGTCAAACCTCAAGAGCAAATCCCCGCTAATCAACAGCTAATCAACAGCAACCGAGAGCAGCAGCTAATCAACAGCTGGGATGTCCAGCTAATCAGCAGCCGGATCAGCAGCCAGACCTTATGCAATTCAATCCTTTCCTTCTTTATGTTACTCTTGTAAAGCTTTTTAAATAGCCTGCACTTGTAATCAAAAACATAACACACAATTATGAATGAATGAGTCTTGTTCGGTAATCCTTTCTGAAACTCTGATTTTAACATGGTATCAGAGCGGGTTATTTAGACTGCTCATCATCTACCCAAAACACAACCGAGCCATAACCGAGTCACCATGTCCGGAGACGGTAACTCGAGTAGTGATCTCACCTTACAACTAGCCAACCTTCTCAGAAATTCCCAATCAAAAAACCCCAAAATGTCCGGTGGTTTACAGATAAATCTGAAACTAAACGGCCAGAATTACCCCTATGGACCCGAATGATCCGAGTCGCCATAGGCGGAAAATCAAAGATCTTGCTGCAACATTTAACCTCAAATCCCCCAGACCCAAATCATGAAACCTACGAACAGTGGGAGCAAGATGATCTAATCGTCTTTTCATGGTTAATTCAGAATATTGAACCTGTCCTTGCGGGTAACCTCACCGAATTTCCCACAGCGAAATCGTTGTGGGATGCCTTGGTAGTTACATACAGCAGCGGACGGGACAAGCTCCAAACATTTAATCTTCATGTCAAAGCGAATGACATCAAACAGAACAATACTTCTCTCGAAGAATTGTGGATAACCCTCCAAGGTGTATGGGGAGAAATCGACCGCATTGATCCGAATCCGATGACTTGTTCAACGGATATTCAAACATACTCCAGAATCCGAACAGAGCAGAAACTCTTCCAGTTCTTAAATGCCCTTGATCGGAAGTATGACCCTATAAAAAGGGAAATACTCCGGTCAGAACCTCTTCCGACTGCAGAAGCCGCGTATGCCACTGTTCGCAAGGAGGCCGCTCACCAAAAACTTCTCGGAACACCTCTCAATGACGCACAGGGCATCGCAGCAGGTCTAATAGCCTCAGAAGTGGAAGGAGCAGGACTTGCATCGAAAGGGCTCCGACGGTTTGACGGAAGAAGAACTGGATCAGTAAACAGAGATGACAAAACTCATCTCAAATGCGACCACTGTGGCATGACTAAGCATACAAAGGAACAATGTTTCAGACTCGTCGGATATCCCGATTGGTGGTCTGACAAGAAGGGCACAAAGGCCACTGCTCACGAGAAAGGCAGATCACCCAGCACCGGCAACCGAGAGGTTCCAGGAAATGGAAGCCGGAGTAGGGTGGGTTTCGGCGGAATAGCCGACGCAACAGGCGACGGAGAAGAAGGGTTAGGTAATGGCGGTGGTAATGAAGGAGAAGGTAACCGAGTTGTGTGTGGGGCGGATAATATAAATCCGTGGGTTTATAACCCAAATGTGAATATGTCACATTTGGTCCCTGGAAATTATGGGAATGCTAATATGGCCCCAAAACATCATGAAAAACAAAAACGATGGATATTCGATTGTGGCGCAACCGACACAATGACTTATGAGTCATCGGATATTATCTCAACAACTAAACCAATAAGAACACATATTCAAACGGCAAACGGAGGGATAATGGATGTAAAATCGGGAGGGACGATTGAGATCTCACCCACAATAAAAATCTCTAATTGTCTTTATGTTCCCTCGTTGTCACATAAACTGCTTTCCATTAGCCACGTCACTAAAGAACTCAACTGTATTGTTCTAATGTACCCTACGTTTTGCATTTTACAGGATATCAGGACGGGAGCGATCATTGGGCGTGGCACTGAAAGTCAAGGGTTATATTATGTGGACGAAGTAACTCAAAATGGTGCTGTGATGTTAACTCATGGTACATCGGAACGAGAAGCATGGTTATGGCACCGAAGATTAGGTCATCCCTCTACAAGTTATTTACATATTTTATTTCCAAAACTATTTCCAGTTAATTCCTTGTCAAATTGTGAAACATGCGTTTTAGCAAAGAGCCACAGGAAAACTTTTAAGCCCAATAACACTAAGGTTGCTTTACCATTTTCATTAATTCATTCTGACGTGTGGGGTCCTGCCCCCGTTCTTGGGGGGCAAAGCCTTCGCTACTTCGTGATGTTCGTTGATGATTGTACCCGAATGACCTGGGTTTATTTTTTAAAAACCAAATCCGAAGTCTTTGAAAAATTCACTATGTTTTACGCCATGATCCAAACCCAATTTCAAACAAACATCCAAATCTTCCGATCCGATAATGGCGGTGAGTTTGTTAATACCTCCTTTAAAATGTTTTTTCAAAACAAAGGAATAATCCACCAAACCACATGCCCAAAACACCCAGAACAAAACGGTGTCGCTGAAAGAAAAAATCGCATTTTGCTGGAAATGACACGAGCCCTCCTAATTGAATCCCAGGTCCCAAAACATTTTTGGCCTGAAGCCCTTGCTACTGCTACCTATCTTCTCAACCGACTCCCAACAAAAATCCTAAAACTTAACACTCCGTTACACACCCTTTCAAATTTTTTCAAACTTCCCTCAGTCCTTACCCTTCAACCACGAATCTTTGGATGTACCGCTTTTGTTCACATACCTAAATCAGATCGAACCAAACTTGATCCTTGTGCTGAAAAATGTGTCTTTGTTGTATGGAATGAATCAAAAAGGATACAAATGTTATAACCCAAAGACACGTCATCTGTTCACCACAATAAACTATGACTTTCTTGAGACCGAGTATTACTATTCCCAACTCAGTGGTCAGGGGGAGAAGGAATGCTCAGACACACTAAGTTGGTTGAAATATGTTCCCTATGTACCAACTACAGAGTCACCAGAATACAATTTCAGTGCCACTGAAGGCCCTAATGTTCCTCCTAACCTGGTATCCGAGGTAAGTAATACTCACCCTATTCAGTCTGGTGATACTTTTGGAGCTTCTAATGACTCCGAAGATACCAATACTTCTAACCATGCAACTGCCACAGAACAAGCTGAAAGTTTACAGGCAGATGAATCCATACAAGAAGAATCCACACAAGAAGAAACACCATCAAGATATGTGTTACCCCCTAGAACAAACAGAGGGGTTCCTCCGAAACGGTATTCTCCTGGAAAAGAGCCAAGGAGGTCTAGTTATCCTATAGCTAATGTAGCTAATGGAAATCTCACTAAGGAAGCCAAAGTGTTTATCTCATCTGTTTATTCTGAGGAAACTCCTACAAACGTAGATCAAGCCTTAAAGTCTAAACATTGGAAGGAAGCAATGAAAACAGAAATGGAAGCCTTAATCAGGAACAACACTTGGGAAAAGTGTACTCTTCCGTCGGGAAAGAAATCCGTGGGGTGTCGTTGGGTCTATACGATTAAGTATAAACCAGACGGTACAATTGAAAGATATAAAGCCCGACTGGTAGCAAAAGGGTATACCCAGACACATGGGATTGATTACGCTGAAACATTTTCCCCAGTTGCAAAAATGAACACAATTAGGGTCCTTTTCTCGATAGCCGCAAATGAAGGGTGGCCACTTCAACAATTTGATGTAAAAAATGCATTTCTACACGGGGATCTAGATGAAGAGGTATTCATGGATGCTCCTCCAGGATTCACAAAAGATTTCAGGTCCGGAGAAGTTTGCCGTCTGAAGAAATCTCTTTATGGTTTGAAGCAATCTCCCCGGGCTTGGCTTGGCAGATTTACCATAGCTATGAAAAAATTTGGATATAAACAAAGTAACGCCGATCATACTTTGTTTCTCAAAAAAAGAGGAAAATTCGTAACCTGTCTAATTATCTATGTAGATGATATGATCATTACAGGGAATGATAAAGAAGAAATGGGAAAACTAAAAGAAAACTTGTTTGCCGAATTTGAAATGAAAGACTTGGGCAGGCTGAAGTATTTCCTCGGAATTGAAGTACTAAGGTCAAAACAAGGAATTTTCATTAGTCAAAAGAAGTATATCTTAGACTTGTTGGCAGAGATTGGAATGATAGATTGCAAACCAGCAGATACTCCTATGAGTGTAAACCAAAAACTCTATATGGAGGAAGGAGCAAAGTTAGCAAACAAAGAGAGATATCAACGGCTGGTGGGAAAACTAATATATCTCTCACATACTCGCCCAGACATTGCATATGCTGTAGGGGTGGTAAGTCAGTTCATGCACCAACCTCAAGAATCACATATGGAAGCAGTTTGGAGAATTATTAGATACCTCAAAGGAACAGTGGGTCATGGAGTCCTGTTTCAATCACATGGACACCTAAATGTTCAAATCTATACTGATGCAGACTGGGCAGGAGATAAGGGAAGTCGGAGGTCAACAGCAGGCTACTTTGCTCTAGTTGGTGGAATCTTGTCACTTGGAGAAGTAAAAAACAAAAGGTGGTTGCTCTCTCAAGTGCAGAGGCTGAATTTAGAGGTATAGCTCGAGGTCTAACAGAAAGCCATATGGATGCGAAGACTCTTAGCTGAGATTGGCTTTCCTTCAAGAGAAACGAGCAAGATTATGTGTGATAATAAAGCTGCAATTCAGATTTCAGAAAATCCAGTACAACATGATCGAACTAAACACGTAGAAGTTGATAGGAACTTCATCAAAGAAAAATTAGAAGATGGTACAATTAAACTACCGTTTGTTCGATCAAAAGATCAATTAGCAGACATACTAACAAAGGCTGTCAGTGGGAGAGTCTTAGGCGAATGCTTAGACAAGTTGTGTATTGGAAATCCCACTACTCAACTTGAGGGGGAGTGTTAGAAAGGAAAGTCAAACCTCAAGAGCAAATCCCGCTAATCAACAGCTAATCAACAGCAACCGAGAGCAGTAGCTAATCAACAGCTGGGATGTCCAGCTAATCAGCAGCCGGATCAGCAGCCAGACCTTATGCAATTCAATCCTTTCCTTCTTTATGTTACTCTTGTAAAGCTTTTTAAATAGCCTGCACTTGTAATCAAAAACATAACACACAATTATGAATGAATGAGTCTTGTTCGGTAATCCTTTCTGAAACTCTGATTTTAACAGCGAGCCCTAATCATCGCTGATCTCAGTAGTAATCGGAAATCTTGTATAAGAGAGGAAGCTTGAAATTTACTAAAATACCTTCGCCACTGTTCCTTAACATGTTCTGAATTCAATGCAAATAAAATGCACGCCTAACAAAACTAAATGACTTAACAAACACTAACATGGACCAAATAAAAAGAAAAAAATTACGGAAACTACATATTTGGCGGAGTAAGAGACTTTGTGAATGCTACGCCTTGCAACCTGGAATACCAAAATACAGGATAGTAACAATATTCCCACTCATAGTTATGTCTAATTCATTAGCATCTTCATAATTCGATACGACAAGAAACTTGTCGGTATTAATCACGTATGTAAGTGTGCACCTTAAACGAATAGGCCGAATAAAAGGGAAAACCCACACTTTATCAAGCACGAAATTAATTGACTGCGAAACCATCAAATATTTAATCAAACAAATAATTAATGAGATTCACCAATTACATACCGATGATGTCGAGGATAGTTTAAATCAGTGTGATCTAATTCCTCCATCATCATCTAAAGCCACCACTCTCTGAAGCCAATTTGATCGGCGTCACCATATAGGACTGTTATGCCCCAAACTGAGCCACAATTATGCTCCATCTAGATGGTAGATGAATCGATCTGACCTTGGAACAACCATAGTTACTTGTTTTTTCCGATCGGTATCACCACCTTTGAGAAAGTCAGTCATGACTACCACCGTCACTAGAAGTGGCATCAACGAGGCCTTATTGTCGCTGATCTTAGTAGTAATCAGAAAAATCTTGTATAAGAGATAAAGGCTTGAAATTTACTAAAATACGTTCGCTACGGTTCCTTTACATGTTATGAATTAATAGATATATAAAATTTAATGTTCATATAATGTTCATTTGTGTTCTTTATTTTTTTTGTGTTAATAAATGATATTAATGAATGAACATAAAATAACAAGAACTAAGAAATTTATTCAATTAAGTATTTGTGTTCTTTTTTTTCTTATTATAGTTTAAACAAAGAACCCAAACAAAGGTTCATTATTATTATTATTATAATAAAAGATGGTGTCATAGTAATAGTATCTAGTGGATTTGAGAGTGTGTGTTTTTGATAAAACAGTTGAGTAAATTCTAAAATTCAGTCTAACAGTGAAAATAAACACATCATCATAAACACAACTGGATTTGGGAATGATTGTGGATTCCCGTTGTAGGATCTATAAACGTTATGATCAGTGTTTAGACAGAAGTTTGGACATCTAACACAATTTCGGTAGCATAACGTTTAATCAACAGATTTTATTAGCTACAAAAGAGTTTATGTCGTTTAAGCTCCATGAGTGACCAAGTGATTCAACTCCAACATGTCAAACTTATGGCACTTGAGCGCATGACTCTTCTATTTATAGACAAACCACAAGGGCACCACTACTAGTGTATCGCCGATACACACACACCACTTGTGCACTTCGTATCATGTCTTTTGCTCCTATTCACACTCTAAAAAATACTATATTCAACACACGCTCTATCTAGCAATTCGCACAGTAACGCATACACAAAATGAACCAACAGATTCCCCATGCCCGTTGGTGTCGAATCTTGAACATCAAAGTTGAAAACCTGTTGAATATGTTGCAACTTCAACAAAGTATTTGTTGACGTAGTAGACTCCACATCAACAAATGTCCCCCGGTTTATGCTTCGGGTTTGCATCTGCTTGGTTGCTATCACAATCCTCTGATTTGCTATATGCAATCTTCATGAGAAGTAACGAACTTGAAACAAAACAATGCAACTTCTTCTTTCAACGTTAACCACATCCGAGTTCGGTTTAACGCACTCTTTGCTCGATCCACTGATCTTCAAAAACCCAACCAACGTATGACAGACACTTCGAATACCAACACTAATCAATTTCAAGCAAATTAATACCTGCGAAAACCTGAAATCCCATTTTTCGTAACCAACATTTTGGAACAACCAACATCAAATCTGGCCAATGTAAATGGTGTAGTCTTTTCCAATTAGAGCCCTCATAATCAATCCCCTCTCATTGTTTACCAATGATCTTATGAGATTGAAAGCTCCTCTGAAACTACAAGTTCAGTACTTCACGAAGACTAAGACTTCACTTTGTTTTCAAACTGAAGAACACGAGATACTATACTAAACAATTTGAGTCAGAACCACCTGAAAACTGTTGTATTTCTCACTATTCTTCCACCTCTGAATTTTAAAGAATAACCAAAAAATTTGACTCTAAATTTTTATTCCCCCTCATTCTTGGAAAATCTTGATCTATCATATCCTTTGTCTAAATTTCAAAATAATGCATGAATTTCAATATATGACACTAAAATTTTTAGTTCCCCTCAATTTTGGCAAATTCTGCCCTCTACTATCTCTTTAATACTCAACTTGTGGAATATTTGACTTTTTAGCCCATTAATAATCACTTCGTTCTCACCGACCTCCATGACTACCCGATTAACATTTGCACTATGTGATTTCATCGTCCTAAACTTTCTTTGAAAACTCTGACATGTCCCTGAATAACCCGTATTTAACGCTGAAATTTCAAAAAATAATTTCTATCAGCACATTTTTCCTAGGCACTCGTCTCCTCAAAAATATCACAAAACACATTTTTTTTCTCCCATCACTTTCTCCTCTGCATCATACTCATTGCGTATCACTGATGCACGCGTTCACTGATGCAGCTATAAATAGGGGTGTTTAGTTCAATTGCAACTCATCCCTTGGCAAATCGTTTTTCTCATACCTGCCACCACTCCACCATCATCATCTACCATAATCATTCGAGTTTAGACTGTGTAGTAGTCTCAGGATCCAAGATTGATCGTAAGACCTTTGTCAAACTATGGTCATACTTGGCTAATCTCTTACATCACTCGGTAAAGACAAAATCATTTATGTATTACTTTTGATTTCCAATCTTTGGTTAAATTTTTAATTGGGTTTGTATTAATGACTATAATAACTAGTTTTTTTTATATTGAAAGTGAATCTTATCCTATCACTTCTTCATGTTTTGCCGATTCACTCGTCGTGTCTTTACGATCTATATAAAGCGCGTTAACTGCCTGGAAGGGAGTTAGATGGGAGGTTTGGGTAAAGTTCTTGACTCGTTCAGTGTATAGATCATGCAAGGACTTGAATCAAGCTTATTAGGACTTTCCTTGAGGCAGATAGTATCAAATCGGGGGAAGTAAGAACGGCTTGAATCCCTTATAAATAAATTACTATTAAAACTCTAAACCGGCCTTGCAGGACTGTATCTCTTTGCTGACTCAGACCAATATGGCAGAGGGTAGCGTTGCCTCCAAAAGAGGGACATGCCACATTTTGCCTTAATAACTCACTTAATTATCTTTCAATATTCCAGCCTTGCGAGACTGTATCCATGCTGACTCAGACCAATATGGCCAAGGGTAGCGTTGCCTCCAAAAAGGGACATGCCACTATAACAAAGATAATCTCTTAAAAAACCCAAAGTGCGGAAATCATCAAAGGATACATGAAAGATGAGTTGGAACCAAGTGATTATATCTTGTTTAATTGTTTCTTTTAGTTACTATAGTTTCTTTCTTTATTTTACTTATTAAAAAACCTTTTCTCAAAGTTTGGGTCGATTAGACGTTGACGATAATCCGGTATTAAAAGCTCTTGTGTCCTTGGACGATCTCGGTATTTACCATCACTATACTACGCCAACGATGGGTGCACTTGCCCTAGCGTGTTGTTGAGAGTGATAGTGTTATATTGTGTTTTATAAATTTAAAGCTTAAAAAAGAGTAAAAATTACTTAAATATATCTAAAATTATACACGCCCTCGTTCACGTCATGATACAACTCCAAAATGTCAAACTTATGACACTTGAGCGCGTGACTCTTCTATTCAACACATGTTCTATCCAGCCTATTCACACAGTAACAAATACCCAAAATGTACCAATAATGATTTCAAACGATTTCATATATTCAATATGTTTTTCAGCACAATCAAAAGGTACAAAAGACTGTCCCTCATTAGGTGCACTCTCTCACTTAGTTTTTCTTTTTTTTTCAGCTCCAAGTATTACCAATTACATTGTGAGCAATTCTATATATAAGAGGAGAGACTACTAGTAACGTCACCATGAAAGCGACCCTAAACAACCTATTAAATAATATAACTTCCATCAGTTTGCCAAACCTTTGAACACTTAAGAAAAACACTGCTATATTGAAACTACTGATAAAACAAAGGGAAAGAGTTGGGATTCCAAAACTGCTAAGAATTCCAACACTTTGGGAATCCAATACTTCTGGTCTTATGTTGACTTGGTCTTTTTGTCTTCAGCTTTGACTTGTTGACTTACCTTTTAACTAGTTGACGAGCACTTCAGCATTCCAACACTTTGTACTTTGTCTTCTACTACTTTGATGCATCATTTCTTTTATCAACAGTTTTGGTAGTTATTTTGAAAGCTTCCAAGGGGGGAAACTTCTGGACTCTTGATTATACTTCAACTTATTCCATCAGGCTGGGAAGATGGTTCCCTTGGGTTTTGACTTTCATAATCAGCAGATCTTATATCACCCTGTTAACAGTATCTAAGATAGAATCTTTACTTTTTTATTGTTTTTCTTTGTCAAAATTTACAACAATGTCATTTAACCCATTTTTTTTCTTTCTGGTGTATTAACCTTTCAACTTTTAGCATTGTCACTCACACACTCTCAGCTTTCTTGAAAACCTTTTAAAATATCATTTTGACATTTTGATTTTTGCGTTTTTTTTATATGTGGGTCAAATATAATAAGTTTTCGTGCTTATTTTTAGGTAAGTTTTTTGTTGGTCTACGTTTTGTCTGAAAACGAGTTGAATCAAATAAAATACGTTTTCAGTATGAGGTAAATATTCGAGTTACTTTACGTTCGATTTCGCCACAACGCATGGTACCATTCTTTAACGTAAAGAAAAAATTCTTACATGCTTATTTTTAAGTCCGTTTCTAAATCCAAGTTATTTCATAGTTCGACGTAAATTTTCTCGGTAATGAGTCAAATTAAATATAAAATGTTTACGTGTATAGCAGATAAGATAAAAGAAGGGAGATTTAGATGGTTTGCTCATATGAAGAGGAGGCAATCATCAGAGCCAGTTAGAGTAATAGAAAACCTCACAGTGGAGGGGAACAGTAGTAGAGGCATATCCATGTTGACTTGGGATGAGCGGATTAGACATGATTTGCTAGAGTTGCACCTCTATGAGGAAATGGTCAAGGATAAGAGTTCGTGGAGACGTGGTTAAGGACTTTTAGGTGGTACTGGTATATCTTAAACTTTTGGAGAATTCACACAAGATGGCCTTCTGGTTTTTTATGCACATATGTTCTTTTTTGTTGATATATCTGACTATTTTTATCATGTTGCAAAGACACAGTTTCCCTTATTATGGATAGCTCTTTTGGTATAGATTCTTTAGTTGTGTTTTTTTTATGCTTATTATTTGGAGTCGGGGATCTCTCTGGAAACAGTCTCTCTATTCCTAGGGATAGGGGTAAGGTATGCATACATCCCATCCTCCCCAGACCTAGCCAATAGCTTTGCATTGTGTGGGATTTTACTGGGTATGGTTGTTGTTGTTGTTGCTTTCAGTTGGTCTACGTTTTGAAGTAAATAGTGTTTGAAACGATCCGGGTCAAATAATTGATGGTATAAGTTTGAGTTATTTAAGTTTCCACGCCGCCGCGATGCACGGTAGGTCAAAATACTAGTTATATTATAAAAATTGTGGAAAATATATATTTACTTTATATATTTGAGGTTAAAAAAAAACGTATCCGTCAGATGTCAGAAAGATAATAAATCAAACTTTAAAACATATTAAACTACATATAATCAATATTCAAGGTTTCAAATACGTTTAACAAGATCATGTCAAAGTTGATGATGAACTAACTTATCACATAGATCATTGACCCTTTGTAGCTATTGTTAAAACTCCAATGTGGTTTCTCGTGCATAAGTTGGTGGAACTTCATCATCATGATTAGGTGTCCAATGATTAATTGCAAGTCCGTCATCCTCTCTATATCATCATCATATTATGCAATATAATGCATGTGTATTGTGTCGCTTACTACTTTCATTCTCTAGGCACTTGTTCGACCTCATACAGTTACTAATCATGATTGGAGGATACAAAAGGTTCTTTCAACATCATTTCTCGTAGGCTAATGTCTACAATTGATTTATTCTCGGGTCTTGGGGATGTGTAAACCTCTGTACTATTGTGACGCGTTCAAGATGTATACCAAAAATGATTCTTGTTTCATCTTGGCTATATCCAAAATGATAGTTGATGATCATCACTTGAGGGAGGTGCTTGAGGTGGGATATCAATATTGAGGAGAACGAATTCATTTAAGTTCTTAATTATGTGAAGGATGAATGAAATAGAAGAGTTAAGGATTTAATATTGATATATTTTGGTGTGCATAAGAATGAAAAGGAACATTGTATTTATTTCAAGTTTCTAGGAATTTAAAATTGGCATTTGAATTGTGTAATAATGAGTAAACCAATGCCCCATAGCAAGAGGTTTAAACTTTCAACAAGTCAAGTTGAACTCAAGCTTGTTTAACTTGTGAAGTTGTAGATAGTTTTTCAAGCTCAACTCGTTGATAGTTTCTAAGTCCAAGCTCGGCTCGAGCTTGGCTCGTTTAATATCTATTAATTAATTTATATTTATTATTTTATATATAATTTAGTTATTTTTACATAATATTATAAGTGTATTTATTATATATATATATATATATATTTAATATCTTAATTTAAAATTATATAAATAGCGGGCTTGTTTAGGCTTGAAAGCCGGCTCGAGCTCAATAAACGAAGCTTGGGCTCGTTTCCTAAACGGACTAGTCTTTTGGTTTGGGTTCGAGCTCGAGCTTGTCTAACGCTCGACTCATTTCAAGCTTTTCTCTGAGCCGAGCTCGGATAGCTCATGAGTAGCTCGGCTTAGTTAAACACCTACGCATAATATAGCGTTAGGAAATTTTGCTAGGGCGTCACCTTGTTCATTTGTGGCTTACGAAACACTCGTTACGATTGGTCTAATATCATGTGGTCACCAAAATGAAGTCATGATGAGTTAGCACTTAGTGGAGGGAAACGCAGGCCTCACCCCATTTTTAATAAAAATGGTTTTTTAAACTATGATAAAGCATCCTTGTACAAGTCACGACTAGAGTCACAATAATCGCTAATTCTAGGTTTATCGAGTAATTTTCATCTAATCGACAAATTAATTTCTAGGCGGTTAACAATGGTCGAATTCGGTCCTAATAGGCCAAAGATCGATGACAATCTAGCGATTTCGGTCAAATTCTAGACAAAACCTGTATATTCCGGCTATATTTATACCAAAACTGTAAATTCCTTCAATCAATCATACATACTTCAAATATATGGGTCAAAGAAAGTGTTAAAACATTTCTACTTAAAAAAATACATGTAAAATGTATGTATGTACATATAAAACTGAAAATCTCTATTAATGCCGATTAATCTCTAGTTGGTATCTCACCGGCCAACCAACGTCTAGTGATTCTTATTATAACACGGTTACAAAGTATTAAAAGTCTTATATACAGTGTAATAGAACACACTTGTACATATGTTATAAAAAAGTTGATAAACAATACTATTATTAACATTAATATTAATAATATTAATATTAATGTAAATGGTAATGGTAATAATAACTAGTGAGATTTTCCGGCACTTTGCGGCAGAATTCGTTCGGTATATGTTCGTTTCGTTAAATTACCGGTACTCGCTATAGCCTGTAATAATCGAAAGAGAAACCTTGAAAACAATAAAAATGAATATCGATACTAGTACCGACATTCTTCGGTTAATATCAGTTCGGTTGGTTTATGTTCTATGTTTATTTATTTTTTTCAACATTGTGATATTAATTGATTAATAACGAATACTGAGCCGTTATCATACAAAACTGAACCGAACCCGACTGAACAACATCTGTATCGGTACCGGTATTTATTTATTGTATTGTTTTCCTATCGATAAACTGCACCTATAGCTACCATACCGAACTGAACAACGTCGTTTTCGGCACACAAGTTTTTTTGTATTGTTTTTTCTTTCGATAAACTTACACAGTATTGCTACAGTACTATACCGGACATCAGTACTAGCACGTGTATTCTTTCTTATAGTTTTCGGATTCGAAAATTTTTATTTAATACAACTCTCTAAAACAATAAATTCATAATGGTACCATGTCGCGACACTCTGAACCGATTGGTGTCGTACAAACAACATCGGTAACATCGATGCAAGTACCGATGTTCGTTTTTCGTCACGTAAAACATGTGGTAATTTCTTCTATACCAGGTGCATGTATCGTACTGGTACTATAACGAAACGAACTGATACTCTGCTAATACACGCGGTACCATATCATCATAACGCGCAAACAAATAGCTTGGAGTGCTAAATAAATAGATAACCTGCGTTTTTCGGTTTCGAAAAATTTTCATTTATACAACTCTAGCGGTACCAGTATCGTGTCACTCTGAACCCATTGATGTCGTACGAATTCATAGATGCCAGTACCGATGTTCGTTTTCGGTCATGTAAAATATGTGTTGATTTCTGTACCATGTGCATGTACCATACCGATACTATAACGAACCGATACTGATACTGATCTAATACACGTGATAACGCACCATTACAGCGTAAAAACAAATATCTTGGAATGCTAAAAATAAATAAACACAGATGCGCATTTAGAATCTCTATAAAAGGTTAACACTTCAAAAATCAAACGCAATAATTAATAAAATATTACTATTAACAAAAAATAAAAATAGAGCCTCACTTAGTGCAATTTGTTTCACATGAGCTAAGGGTTTTACCACAGTGGGCTTTGGGTGGTGGGTTTCTCTGAAATGATGGGCGAGCCTAGACACTATCGTTGTTTGCGTACGTAGGGCATGGTTGGCCTTTCGATAATGGGGTTACTCAGGTGACAATGCTTATATAGTATTCGTTGGTCGTTAAAAAATAAACTTATAGGTTACTATATATTACTAAAAGTAACAAATAAATACTTAAAAATTTTGATTTACTATTTATCACAAGTTTCAATTAATAATTCAAATAAAATAAAATAATAATAATAAGTAGTAGTAGTAGTATTAATCATACTTTTTTTAAACTGTATCAATTTTACATATTATTTTTGATAGAGTAATTTAAAAATTAAGTTAAGAATGTAAAAGTTTAGCAGTAATAATAAGTGGTATAAAAAGTGACGGCGTACAAATAAATTTCTTTAAAAGTCGTCACATATTTTATTCACTTATGGCGTTTATTTTATTTTTAACAGCGACGCAAATTTCAATTAAACCAACCAATTTATTCGGAAACTTGAATCATTTTAAACCAACCAATGTGGTGTATGGCATATTGCATTGAACAAATTTGTTATGTCACTTCAGCGCTACATGTATGTCATATCAACTAGGGTTCTATTGACTCACTCTAATAAAGCACACAACATAAAACGGAACTCATTAATTATTACGCAACGGGATCATACTCCGCTACACCTTTCTCGTGGTTCAACGTAGTAACGTAGCACTTCTCAAAAATGTGTATACTTTACGTGTAGATACATAAACCTTTCTAAAATTTGTTCTCTTCCACGAAAATTCTACATACACGTTTGTAGAATATGGTCCTAATCCTACTCCAACATAGAGGCGAATCTAAAAGGAATCTTAAATCCACCGTATCCACCCAACTCGTGACTACCGCAATATCCTCGGTCTCGGTCCAACGACGTACCATTAAAAAAAATATTGAGAGTTAAAATAAGAAAGTATGCGTGTATAAATATATATTAGAAATTAAATAATTTGATATTATAACTTTTTATTGTTACCGTTGTCAAACAGTGAAGACACAAGGGCTCACCAAATTCACCCATTGTTGCTAGGTGTTGTACTAACAAAGCCCCAACCCCAAATGGTGCTAGCTAGACAGTTAAGGGGTGTTATTATTTAAAGTTTGATTAAGGTGGCATGGGGTGACACCCCATTTCATGTAGCCTAATACAATTTAAAATTGGACACGTATTGTAACTTTTTCTCTCTACTCATGTTTACTTTTGTTATAGTCCATAAAGGCATATGAAACAAATAAAACCCTAAAACGACAAACAATAGTGAAGAACTGAAACATAAAATTAACAAATAGGAAAAAAAAAACAACCTACAAGAAAACTCTAGGTTGGAAACGTTACTCATTAGTTAGTAGTGATCGGATAGAAGCACTTTGTTATGGGTGATCTAATGAAAAGTATTCATGCTGGTACTTCAAAATAGATTAGTGAGCTACTAGTGTAAAATCTAAAATATTCTTGGTATAACATGTTAAATGTTATAAAATCAGTCACGTCTATCATGTTTAAGATGATGAACCAAACCTTATCGAAAACAATTAGTTCTAATATTCAGAAAGACTAGTTTTCATTAGAATCGTAACATTATTGTCAAAACTAGGTTACGGCCACAGTCTTTCCAAAACCGCCCTGCCACACGTTTGAATAAATGTGTGGCTAAAGGTCATTTAAATATTTTAAAACACTTTTAGCCACACATTTTATTACTAATGTGATCATTGTATAACAACTCAAAACCTTTAATCACACATTTTATTACTAATGTAACCATTGTATAATAGATCAAAACCTTTAGTCACACATTTAGTAAAAATTGTGACATTTATTAGCCACAACTAGAAAAGTGTGGCCTAATGTTATCTATTGCCACTTTGTTTGTTTGATTTCTTGACTCATGTGACAAAAAAAAATCTCTTTGAAACCTTTAGTCAAACGTTCAATAAAATATGTGACAATCGCTAGCCACAGTAGAAAAGTATGACCATATGTAACTGTATGCCACAACTGTTTTTTAATGTTGTGGCTAAAATATAATACATATGGCCACTTAAAAATTTGTGTGGTCATGGTAAAACGTGTTGTGTGACTAAAGGTAGTAAATGGACATGGTAAATTTTTACTGCGTGACCGATCATTTCTACCTTCTCGCCAAATTAAACTTGGGCAGTTCGTCTTCCCCAGCAACAATCACACATTTTTCTAGTTTATATAAATCCCTTCGATCAGTATTAGGTCTTCTCAAGAATTACTACTATTATACATTAATTTTCTCTCCTTGCAAATAAAACCGATCGCTGATCATGGGTTCCAGGATCTGATTAGCCGATGAAGATGCCCCGGACTACGGTAAATCACATTAATTTCTTTAATCGGTTGCAATATTTAACCTAAATATTAATATTTGTTATTTATGCATGTTAGGACAATTGAGCCCTTGCGACCCCATGATCGAGCTAGTAAACGAAGCATCAAAAGGTATGTTGATCCTATACACCCTTTTTCCTATCAATGATTACTACCCTTTTAATTTCCTCTTAAGCCATTTTTTTAAACTCAACTTTTGGACTTGGCTAGACGTTAACGACGACCGGTACCAAGACTTAAATAGTCATCTTTTATAAGCACACCTAGCCACGTCAATAATCACCCACCAACGCGTCGTAGCATACAAACACTTTACATAAAAATGGTTAACATCTTATGTCTAAGCAAGTTTGGTGAAAGACTTGTGGGGTAGACAAGCATATAAGACCTTAGTGTCTTATCGGTTTAGGACACATGTAGGTCGGGATTATTTCTTGTTCGGACCTACTATTATTTTCTAGCGGTGCATTGATATGCTTAGGTGAGTTTCACGACCCATTTTTGTTTTAAATGTTTATTTGAATTAGGGGAGATACATGCTTGTTTACGGGGTATGGTAGTTGGGGAATGAGATCCATCGATCTATTATGTGTGCATAAGTTGATTCATTGAGCTCAGGAAGCCCTCATGGTATTATTTATTTAGTAACCATTAGTCTCCATTGAACGTGGAATAGTCGATTAGATCTACTGGGCATAACAAGCCCCACTCCTGGACCTCCGTGACCCTGTGGGAGTGCAATTGTGTCCTAATTTGTTTCGCATCACCTTGAGTGGTGGCGTGGCGATGAAACTTTGTTATGATTTGGTTATGGGTTTATGTCGTCACATACGTTGTCGCAACTCCCGACCCTACCCCGGGAGCGGGTGTCGCGAGAACCGCAGACAGGTGGTACCGGTGTTTATCAATTTCGTAGCGGAAATAAGACATCAGGACCGTAGTTAGGAAATAAATTTCAAAGTTTCAAAACACCAAACTTCTATATTAAACAAATTGGATAAAACCCATGTTTCAATTACAATACATTCGTAGGGGTAAACCCTAATTTAAAAAAAAAACATAAACTCCTTTTTATTTAGGTAACTTTTATAGCCACTTTTCTAAGCCTTCAGTGCTCTCCAGCTGGTCTTCTATTAGCTTCACATTAAGTTACCTGAAACACGTTTTAAAAACATTTATCAGCAAGAAATACTAGCGAGTGCATCCTAGTTTAATCAAAACAAGTTTTTTTTATAACTTTACAGTATTGAGAGCATTAGCGATTACAATGTTTATATCTACACATTTGCTCATTCGGTACTATCAACACCTTACTTGTGGGTCATGTTACTCATTGGCTAAGTCGTCATCCAATAGTAAAGGATTTAAAGTAATGTATACAAAACCCTAACATACCGGCAGTAATTGTAGAATACATATACTCAATCACTGTTAGGCTTAATTAAAACATTTGAGGTTTTGGTAAAACAGTTTGACTCACAAAAGGATTTACAAAAAGAGAATGTACTCACAAACGGTGAGAAAAAGAGAATGTACTCACATTCAAAACGTAGGTATTCTTATGCAGTTCATGGTGACAATTCTTGATTACTTCCTGGAATTTCTATTCAAACATACAACGCACATGTGTTAGTAAATTAACCCAAGTCACTTTAGCCATACAACACGAGACAAAACCCCAACGAATCTTAGTCAGGGAGAGCCTTGACATGCGTCGGTGGGTCCTAAATCAATCGGGTAGGATGCCCATACAACACGAGATAGAACCCCAACGGACTTAGTCAGGCATAGCCTTGACATGCGTTGGCAGGTCCTAAATCGGGTAGGGTAACGAATTAGTGATCGAGGTTAAGATACTTAGAGTGGGCATCATTTCACAGGTTTAGAGGTTTAGGGGGTTTCGCAGAGAAACAGAGATAGAGGGAGTATACGATCGACTCAAAGAATTGAAAGTGAGCGAGTTTTCTAGTCCCAGACAGTTCCTTTTATACCCGAAATTAGGTTCTCCCGCGCGTCGCGCTAGAACTAGGGGGCTCACGCGTGGCGGCGCCTGAGACAACTAGCTAGGGCTAGGTCAGCCTCGTAACGGGTATAGGGTTGCCACTTGGCATGAAATGACGACATGTGTCACCTGACCTCTCCCTTGCGTCGCGACAGAGACTAGGGTCTCTGGCGCGTGGCGCCTAGGATACCTAGGTGGGATTTCCTCGTTTTGTGTGCCGAGTCACGATTCGCGTCTCCGGTTCTTCGTTTCGGCTCGGTTTGAGGTGTTTTGGAGATGTTACATCCTCCACACCTTGATTTAAATCTCGTCTTCGAGATTCACTGGAATAGGTGTGGATACTTCCTTTGCATTTCTGATTATAGCTCCCACGTGTATTCTGGTCCTCTCTTTGAATCCCATATTACTTTGACCAGAACCGATCTCTTGCGTTTAAGATTCTTGATCTTTCTATCTTCAATCTGAATGGGTTTTTCCACAAACTTAAGCTTATCATTTACCTCTATATCTTGAAGAGGTATCACCAATGATTCATCTGCTAAACATTTCTTGAGGTTACATACATGAAATACATGTATTCCTGCCATTTCCTCTAGCAATTGTAGCTGATAAGCTACTGGCCCTATTCTTTTGATAATCTTAAAAGGTCCAACATACCTTAGGCTTAGTTTCCCTTTCTTACCAGATCTTGCAATTCCTTTCCATGGTGAGACTTTCAATAGTACCTTATCTCCACTTGAAATTCCAAAGGTTTACGTCTGTTATCTGCAATAACTCTTTTGACGATCTAGGGCTGCTTTCAGTCTTTCCTTGACTTGAATGATTTTGTCAATTGTTTCCTGCACAATTTCAGGACCTTATAGTTGCTTTTCTCCAATTTCTGCCCAACATACTGGTGTTCGACATTTTCATCCGTAGAGTGCTTCAAAGGGTGCGGCATTGATGCTGGTATGATAACTACTGTTGTAGGAAAACTCTATCAAAGGTAAATGTCCATCCCAATTTCCTCCAAAATCAATTATGCAGGCTCTAAGCATATCTTCCATTGTTTGGATTGTCCTTTCACTTTGACCGTCTGTTTGAGGATGATACATTGTACTTAGATTTAATCTAGTTCCCAATGCTTTTTGGAAACTTGTCCAAAAATGAGAAGTAAAACGGCTGTCTCTGTCAGACACGATAAATAAAGGAATTATGTGTAATGAAACTATTTCATTTACCTATAACTTGGCTAACTGTCCATACTGAAAGTTTCCTTCATTGGTAAGAAATGAGCAGATTTGGTTAATCTGTCTACAATCATCCAGATTGTATCATTACCTTTTCGTGTCCTGGGTAGTTTGGTAACAAAGTCCATTGTTATCAATTCCCATTTCGAAATTTGCATTTCCAATTGTTGTAACAGTCCTGAAGGTTTCTGATGTTTGGCGTTAACTTGTGAACAGGTTAGACATTTGGCAACGTAATTCGCTACATCCTTTTTCAATCCTATCCACCAGAAATTCTTTCTTAAGTCATTATACATCTTATCACTTCCAGGATGCATTGTATACTTAGTCTTATGGGCTTCCTCTAAAATTCGATTTTGTAGGTCTCCTTGGATAGGAATCCAAATCCTTTTCTTATGGAATCTCCAAACTTCATCTGTTCCTTCTTCTAATTCCTTAATTATTCCTTTTAATCCTTCAGCATCGTCCTTGATTGTTGTTTCCTGTATCTGTTTAATTTGCTCATTTAAATCTATCTACAGGTTTAGTCTAAGAGAGCGTACTCTTTTCGGCTTCTCATGGAACTTTCGACTTAAAGCATCAGCTCCTACGTTAGCTTTTCCTGCATGGTACTGGATATCACAATCATAATCACTAAGGATTTCCATCCATCGCCTCTGTCTCATGTTTAATTCCTTTTGTCCAAAGACATATCTTAAATTCTTATGGTCTGTGAATACAACGAACTTACTACGGTAGAGATAGTGTCTCCAAATCTTAAGGGCAAAAATTATTGCTCCTAACTCAGATCATGTGTTGTATAATTTTCTCTATGCTTCTTAAGTTGTCTAGAGGCATAAGCAATTACTTTTTGACGTTGCATCAGCACACATCCATATCCTAATTTAGACGCATCACAATAAACTACAAAGTCTTCAGTTCCTTCTGGCAAAGCGAGTATTGATGTGTTGGTTAACTTTTGCTTCAAAATCCTGAATGCTTCTTCTTGCTTTGATCCGACTTAACTGATTTGCAAGTTAGTTTGGTTAACGGGATGGCTATTCTAGAAAAATCTTGAATAAAACGTCTATAATATCCTGCCAATCAAGAAAACTTCTTATTTCCGTTGGTGATTCTGGGACCTTCCATTTGGTAATTGCTTCGATCTTTGTGGGATGCACATGAATTCCTTCGTGGTTTACCAGATGTCCAAGAAATTGTACTTCTTGTAACCAGAATTCACATTTTGAGAATTTGGTATAAAGCTTTTCCTTTCTCAGTAATGTCAGGAGTATATGCAAATGCTCTGCGTGATCTTCCTTACTCTTAGAGTACATTAGAATATCATCTATGAAGACAGTTATGAATTTATCCAAGTATGGTTTACATATCCTTTTCATCATGTCCATGAATGCAGCCGGGGCATTAGTTAAACCAAATGGTATGACTGTAAATTCCTAATGACCATACCTTGTTCTGAAAACAGTTTTAGGAATGTCCTCTTCATGTACTTTCAACTGATGATATCCTGAGCGTAAGTCGATCTTAGAAAAGAATCGGGCTCCTTGGAGTTGATCGAACAAATCATTAATTCTCGGTAACGGGTACCGATTTTTGATCGTCACTTTATTTATTTCTCGGTAATCAATGCACATACGCATCGATCCATCTTTCTTCTTGACAAATAACACCGGTGCTCCCCATGGCGATGAGCTGGGTTGTATGAAACCTTTCTCTAGTAATTCGTCCAGTTGTTTCTTTAATTCCTGCATCTCCGTCGGTGCTAGGCGATAGGGGGCTTTGGCAATCGGTGCCGTTCCTAGTATTAGGTGAATTCTAAATTCAACCTCTCGATTTGGCGGTAATCCGGCAATTCTTATGGGAAAACATCAGAGAATTCAGATATTACGGGGATATCTTTTAATTCTTTTCCTTTAGTGTTAATGATTATGGAAATCATATACACCATTCCTCCTTTCCGTGTATAACTTGCCGCTTTCATCGCAGAGATGAACTTTGTTAACCTTGTCGATTTGTCTCCCTTAATTGTGATCCTTTCGCCAGACGGCGCATTTACTTCTACAAACTTTTGATCACATAATATTCATGCCTGATTGGTTACCAACCAATCCATTCCTAGCACGACATCGAATCTAGCTAGATCCATTGGAAAAAGGTTAGCAGTAAAATTATGACTTAAAATTTCTATCTTTACTCCTTGCAGGATTTCCTTATTTTGATAGAAGATCCATTTGCCGTTTCCACCAAACAATCTTGGTGAAGTTTAGTTAATGGTTGATTGAGAAGTTTACAGAAGGAAGTATTTATGAAACTTTGGTTTGCACCAGAGTCAAATAATACTTTGGCATAAACATCATTAACTAAAAATGTACCGGCAGTTACTTCCGGAATCATCTTGGCTTCCTTGGCGGTCAGCACAAATTCTCTGGCATTTCCCTTGGGTCCTTTCGTCGTCTTTTCTTTGATGTTTGCTGCTAGAGCTAGTTTCGGACAGTTCAGTTTGATATGACCAGTTTCTCCATAATTGAAGCATAGCCTATTGCTAGCTTTCTTTTTGCAGTCTTCTTCCTTATGCCCTGGTATTTTGAAGAAGTTGCAGTAGGTAGAGCATTTTCCTGAATGTTTCCTTTTGCAGTACTTATATGGGGGTGAAGAAGGTCTTGCCCCTTTTCCGCGATAGGAATTACCATAACGTAGTTCCTGGGTAATCTTTTGAGCTAGGTTTCGTTTCTGGTTTTCTTCTTGCGTACGTACCAATTCATCTGTCCAGGTGTTTACTAGTTCTATTGCTTCTTCTATTGTTTGTGGTCTAGCTGCCTTGACTACATGTCTGATTTCACTGATTAATCCCCAAATGTAACGGGAGATTAATACTGGTTCTAGTGAGGCTAGGGTTGGTACAATCCTTGCATATTCAAAGAATGTGGTAGTATATTTCCTGCAATCTAACCTGATCATTCTATGATTTAGGAATTTATTAGCAATCTGTTCCATTTCATTAGGAGGATAAAATTTCCTTTCAACTATTTCCTTAAAGTTGTTCCATTCCATACTGTAAACCCTGTCACTTCCTCTGGACTGAAGAATGGTATTCCACCACTCTAAAGCTGCATCTTTAAAAGATTAGAAGCATACATGACTTTATCTTCATTTGCACATTTACTTATCTTTAAGACTGCTTCCGTCTTTTCTATCTAGCGCAATGCTGCAATAGCTCCTTCATTGCCTGAGAATTCCATCGGTTTGCATGATAAGAATTATTTATAAGAACAACCATATGAGATGGTTCTTCTTCTTTTTGGAATAGGAGCTTGGATTAACAATTCGTGATTTCCTTTCACGCTGTGATTTGATTCAGGGGGTACACGTTTATTCCCGTTTATGTAATCATTATTCTCTGCCTTTTTAATAGTATCGATAATATAGGGTATAGCATCTATGACTCATTAGGCCGCTATGTGTTCGATAGCACTTTTATTCATTTGATTCTCGATATTATCGTTATTCTGAATTTCCTGATTTACTTCGTCTGACATCTGAATTGTAAACATTTATCAGGTATTAATATCACAGAATAATTTAAATAATAATTACTCAAACAAAGTGAACCAAAATCGTCGAGCATTGTGACTTTTACTCTTTCCATATATATATATGCGTCTATACAAACATAGCTGGGATTCAAACATTAGTAAATATGCATCGGTATGTATAGATATGTAGATAGGTGATATATATTACTTTATATTTATTTTATATGTTTCTTTTTTTTCTTTTTTTTTCAAAGTAATACTACATACACACACACACAACACACACACACATAACATATATATATATATTATTATTATTTGAATGTTTTCTTAAAACTGCATCTCCCGCTCGTCATATTCCAGACGAGCTTCTCCCCGATTTGGCGAATTCGATTTCCTTCCTCCACCAACTCTTCACCAAATTGGCGGAGTTCCTTCACATGATTTATTGGTAGCATTGGGGCTGGCACTGGTTCAGGGTAAGGTGGAACTGGTTCTTTGTATGGAATTAGGTTTTCTAGTAGGTTCTAAATTGCCCAGTTGTTAGTCCACCACTAATCTAAAGGGTTTGGTGCTGGAATCCTAGGTATCTCATTGGGATCAAAAGTTGGAATTGGAATTTGGTTTCCCTGATTCTGTTTAGGTTCATTGGTTGGTCAGGAAATAAGGAAGTAACGGTGGTTTGGGATTTGCTACTTGGTTGAAATTAGGTTCTCCTACTATATTTCCAAACATATGAAAATCAGCTAACTGTCTACCCAACTTTTCTTCCCATAGGGTATAACTTCTGGTTTTGAGTATTTCTCTCAGTTCTGACTGCTATGACTTGCTGTTGTGCTTGTCTCATTCTTTTCCTCCTCTCTCCTTTGGCTCTACTAAACCAACCTCTCTTTTTAGGGGGATAGGTTCTGCGGATTTGGCTTTGAAAACAAAGATATCTTCGGAATCGGTGGTGTAGTCGGGATTGGCTGGGATGTTCCTTCATCCATGAGAGAATGAGGTAGATGACGATAAGCGTCAGAAGTACCCTGATCACTCATACTGTATACTAAAGAAGTTATTAAAATATCACAAAATAATAATTTATATATTCACACAGAGTAACATAGAAGTCGCAGGTATTTCCTAACACGATTGGTTAGAATTTAGGTATTTAAAAAGAAAACCTAAATGGCTTAAACCAGTGGCTCTGATACCACCTTCTGTCGCAACCCCCGACCCCTACCGCGGGAGCGGGTGCCGCGAGAACCGCAGACAGTGGTACCGGTGTTTATCAATTTGGCAGCGGATATGAGACATCAGGACCGTAATTAGGAAATAAATTTCAGATTTTCAAAACACCAAACTTTTATATTAAACAAATGGGATAAAACCCATGTTTCAATTATAATACATTCGTAGGGGTAAACCCTAATTTATGAAAAACATAAACTCCTTTTTATTTAGGTAACTTTTATAGCCACTTTTCTAAGCCTTTAGTGCTCTCCAGCTGGCTTCTATTAGCTTCATATCAAGTTACCTGAAACGCATTTTAAAAACATTTTATCGGCAAGAAATACTGCGAGTGCATCCCAGTTTAATCAAAACAAGTTTTTTTTATAACTTTACAGTATTGAGAGCATCAGCGATTACAATGTTTATATCTACACAATTACTGATTCAGTACTACCAACACCTGACTTATGGGTCATGTTACTCATTGGCTAACTCGTCGTCCAATAGTAAAGGATTTAAAGTAATGTATACAAAACCCCAACATACCGGCAGTAATTGTAGAATTTATATACTCAATCACTGTTAAGCATAATTAAAATATTTGAGGTTTTGGTAAAACAGTTTGATTCACAAAAGGATTTACAAAAAGAGAATGCACTCACAAACGGTAAAAAGGAGAATGTACTCACGTTGAAAACTTAGGTATTCCTATGGAGTTCTTGGTGACAATTCTTGATTACTTCCTGGAATTTCTATAAAACATACAATACACATGTGTTATAAATTAAACCAAGTCACTTTAGCCATACAACACGAGACAGAACCCCAACGAATCTTAGTCAGGCAGAGCGTTGACATGCGTCGGTGGGTCCTAAATCAATCGGGTAGGATGCCCATACAACACAAGATAGAACCCCAACGGACTTAGTCAGCAGAACCGTGACATGCGTTGGCGGGTCCTAAATCGGGTAGGGTAACGAATTAGTGATCGGGGGTTAAGATACTTACAGCGGGCACGTTTCGGGTTTGGGGTTTAGGGGGGTTTCGCAGAGAAACAGAAAGAGGGAGTATACGATCGATTTAGAGGATCGAAAGTGAGCGAGTTTTCCAGTCCCATGCCGCTCCTTTTATACCGAAATTGGGTTCTCCCGTGCATCGCGCTAGAATTAGGGGGGCTTGTGCGTGGCGCCTGAGACACCTAGCTAGGGCTAGGTTAGCCTCGTAACGGGTATAGGGTTGCCACTTGGCATGAAACGATGACATGTGTCACCTGGCCTCTCCCGCGCGTCGCGACAGAGACTAGGGTCTCTGGCGCGTGGCGCCTGGGATACCCAGGTGGGATTTCCTCGTTTTGCGTGCCGAGTCACGATTCATGTGTTTGGTTCTTCGTTTCGGCTCGTTTGAGGTGTTTTGGAGAGTTGTTACATACGTCATTCTTTTGCAAGACAATGATTTGATCATCGCGAATTTCAAAGACTATACATATCAGTTTTTATTAAATGATTTAAAATTCATTTGTGTCACTCAAACCTATAAACTCACAAACAATATGTTGACATATTATGCTTTGTATTTCAGGTAAGTGAGTAGTGTCTCACAGCTTTTTTAAAAGATGTAAGTTGCATGAGTTTTTTTTTCCCAAAGTAGTGTTGGTGAAAAAATATTTACCATAATAGTGTTCTTAGAAAAGTATTTACCAAAATAGTGTTTTATCTCATTTTAATAGTTTCTCACTCTTAATTCTATTCGTTAACTTCACTTTATTAATTAATTCTTTGCTTAATCACCTTTTTGTTAAAAAAAATAAACTTTTAACCTTAAAAACTTTATACTTCGGAAGTTTGAGACAACATATTTGAAAATAAATTTAAAGATTTTTTTCTCCTGTAAAGAGTTTAATATGCTTTTTTTATCTATATCATAGTTTCATTGAATAGATGCCAAGAAAAGCTACAGTAATATATCATAGTTTCATTGTATATAGATACCAAGAAAAGCTACAGTAATAAATCAAGTAATTACATATATTTTTTCTTAAAACTATATACATAGAGGGAGGAAAATGTAGAAATTTGTTTACACACATATAATTTATTTTTTTATTTACTGTTACTCAATGTTTTTATATTATAAAAATATGACATGGATCATAAAATATTAATCTCTCTGCATTTCTAAAAATAAAGATATATTTACATGTTTATTTATATGAGTCACGAAGACTTTTTTACATTAGTTATTTCTGCATTCTCTAGAAAAAAACATATATTACATCAGGCAAAATCATTTTTATATTCATTAAAGGAAAAAAAACAAAAACATTTTATATACGTTAAAGGAAAAAAAAATACTATTACATATGTGAGGTTGACCAGTTCTTATATTATAAAAACAGGTTTCTTAAATTTGAAAAATGATTAAGTCATTATTGTTTTATGAAATGAGTCTATCCAATGAGATTAAGAGTGAGAAATTAATAAAGTAAGACAAAACACTATTTTAGTAAATACTTTTAAAATAACACTATTATGGTAAATACTTTTTCCACCAACACCACTTTGGTAAAAAACTCTAACTTGCATTATGACGATACCTTTTGTGGGTCTACCTTGTATTTTTTGTCTTCGTATGAAGTATACTTGTCAAATCCTTTAGAGTTATAAATAATAACTTTTGTTAAGTATTTTAAACATGTTTTATTTGGGCAAAATATGCATAAAAATTAAAAACTTGGGTTTGTAACTTTAAACACATTTGGTATCGTTGATCTTTTAATCACGTAGATGTTTACAAAACAAAAGCTTGAAAACCTTTCGTGGTCACGCCTCATATTTCTGCCTTTGGTGGGGTGTGACAAAAAATGCGAACTTAGAGGGTCTGTCGAATAGCAAATCAAGATAATCATTAAACTTTAGTTTCAACTACCTATTAGTTGGTGAATTCAAAAATGAAACAATGTAACATGTGGTCTTTGATTCAGTTAATACTTTGGAAAATGATGGTGTATGTATAAGTAATAGCTCTTAAAGACTTGAAAAGGAAGGTCAGGTCGTTTAATCAGTTTAAGGGTTGATTATAAGGTGTTTAAAGATAATCGTTTGGTAAAGGATACAGTAAGTGTAGAAATCCTTGTTTACTCTTAAAAAAAATAAACTAGTTTTGTTTTACATTGTGCGTTGCGACGAAACCGAACAACTGATAATGTAAAACAACGTGATTTGAAAATAAAGCATGTTTAGAAAGCCAAACTAATGGTTTTATGATACCAAATAAATATTTTTATTTTGAATACAACTTCGTTTTTAACAAAACTTATAACGGAATGTCGGGGAAAAAATTAAGCACAACTACGTACTTAATTTTTGTAAAAAAATTATAAACGTATATTATTAAAGAAGTATCAAATTAATCGATAAGTTAATATATGTTTAAAAAAAGAATTATTAGAAAAATGGTAAAGGAAAAATATGCTTTAAAAAGGACAAAAATTAACAATATGTTACTAAAAGTAAATATTATAATAAACTATTATAATATATTAAATAAAAGAATATAAAAGATCAAGACTTTTTAGTTTGACGAACATATTGATGCTTTAACCTTTCGAATAACTCATTTCCCAAACCATCAAGAGCTTATAGTTGGTACAAAGTTCCATATTGTAATGCGATTCCCTCAGAACAAAAATCTGGTAAACTTTAAACATCGTCTCTTTTGATGATTTTTTTTTTTTGAAAATTTATGTTTATTAAACACTTATTCAAATGCAGTGGTTGCCAACGGAGTTTATGGAGTGTTATTTCAATGTTGATAATTGTAACATCCGTCAAAAACGGATTTACCAAACCCGCTCCGTTTATCAACCGAACAGTCAGTCAAAATTTTCGTTGCGAATTAAATGCCCAAAATATTTTTAAACGATCCGTAATCAATTATTATACGCGAACATATATTTAGTTTTTGAAAAACTGTCAAAAAACGCAAAATAAAAATGATTTGTTTCAGCCGGGTTTCGAACCCGGGTCTGTACCGAGTCAGGCAATGACTTAACAACTCACACACAAACCACTGCGCCAACTGCTTTGTTTGTTATATATTTCAAACATTTAATTGATATAATAACTTTACAAATTCAAAACCGGCGCCCAATCGTTTCAGTCGTCGGAATCCCGGAATTTCCGCGAATCTTAACTACAATTTACGTTATAACGTAAACCTTTAATCACTTATCGGTTATAACCGATGTTTGAAGTCCGCGACCAAAACCAAAACCGCCGGAAAAATTTAAATATCGAACATAGTCCGAAATCAGACCAAATACATCTCATTTTTCCCCTATAAATTCAACCACAACCGTCTACAAACACTTTCGCACAAAAATCACATCTTTTCACGGCGTATTTTCACTCGCCGGAACTTTCCTGTTTTTCGCCGGAAAACCGTGTTTTAATCCCTGAGCTTTATTGAATCCCCTAAACCTTCACCGAAGTCACCCTTACCTTTTTCCAAGTTTTCTGGAGACTAGCTACTACAAGGAACACGTCGCCGGAGTTGAATTCAGTCGCCGGATTTTCTGCCGGAAAACAGAGAGTTCAGTCGGTATATTTCTCCGCTCAGTTTCCTTTCCTTTTCACTTTTATCTTATCTTAATCGACGGTAAAACACTAATAAAACGGATAAAATCTTGAACCAGTCTGTCACCGATTTCTGGTTATTCTTTCGGTGAAGAAGATGAAGACTTGTTATCATATAAGTTTAATTAAAATCATGAAATTAATCGGGTTAGACACACAGTCCAGCGGTGGACTGTGTGCACATATAAAACGCAAAACGTCTCGAGTTCGATTCCCGTCTCACACACGCTGCCTTAATAAAATGCATTTTTTTGTTACTGAACCGGATCGCCTTAGTTATATGTTAAGTATATTGATAACCAGAATAATAACCAAGTTAGACACACAGTCCAGCGGTGGACTGTATGTTTGTTTATATCACAGGTCACGAGTTCGAGTCCGGTCCTCAGCACCGACTCGGACAATTATCTTTTCTTTTAAATAAGGCAGAAAAGGAAATATCTATTTTGTATTTAAGTATAATAAAAACCGAATATTATAACATGTTGAACACACAGTCCAGCGGTGGACTGTGTGTTGGATTGAACCACAGGTCCCGGGTTCGAGACCTGTGGTGTGCATGACCGTTTCGTTTAAACTGTTTTTAAAATAAAAAGGATTTCTGTTTAAACTAATTAGTGTATATATATAATTAAAATCGGATATATAACGGGTTAGACACGTAGCTCAGTTGGTAGAGCTGCGTGCACGCGTACGAGAGGTCTCGGGTTCGAGCCTCACTCAGCGCACAATAATCTGTCAACGAACCGGTCAACGGTCAGGTCAACGGTCAACCGGCCGGTCAACGGTCAGAAAAAAAAAATAAATTTTTTTATTATTTTTATTTAATTATTTTAATTAAAAATCAATTATAAATACTTAAAAATAACATTTTTAAGATTTGAAAATAGCTTCAAACTCACAAAAATACACCCAACAATCCTACTAAAATAGTTTAATAAAATCCGTTTACTTACCAAACCATAATGCGATTTATCTAGGTTAAATCTCACTCGTGGTTAAAACCACTTCGCGTGCATTCATCATCATCAACCGAACGCACCCACTGTGAGTGAATCTTACAATTTCCCCTTTTAAATTACACGTTTTGGGGTGTGTCATGTGTTTTGAATTAATTAATTTATTTATTTAAACTTGTGCCATACCACATCATGACTTAAACTTAGATTGATTTATCGTTGTGATTTATTTATATACCGTTTGTCAAATTACATGAAACTCATACACTAAGCCCATCAGTTCCTCGTGGGAATCGAGTAGAACATCGCGTGCTTCAATTCAAATTCATTATTATTCATGTGTGTATCATTGAGTTTATATTGTTTGTGGTTGTGTTATTCATATAATCATGTTTATGCAATTCATTCATCAGGCCCCTCAGCTCCTCGTGAGAGACGAGTTGAGCATCGCGTGCCTTTAATTGTTCCATTATTATTCATGAGTGTTTCATTTAACATATTATGATTGTTGATCAAGTACATCTAATTTTATTCATGTTTGGTTGTGCACATATTTCATAATCAATTTAAATAAATTGTTCAAATGTTTTCCATAGGATTCACTCGCCAACATTATGTTGATCCAAAAACCTTTTTACACATGATACAGGTGAACAGGTTGAAGCAAGGATAGCATAGGATATGCCTTAGAAGAGAACAAAGGAGTTAGATTGTTAGTTAGATCATGTTGTAGCAATCATTGTAAACTTTCATTTAATTTGTATTAATGAATATGAAACATTTAATAAATGTCATGAGCTTTGATGATAACCCAATCATGCCCCGATCACCTTATCCGCTGCGGGTCGGGGTGTGACAGATTGGTATCAGAGCCATGACTATAGGGATATAGGATAGGTTATTAGACCCTTAGAGCCTATACTATAGTCTGCCTAAATTTTAAATTGATTAGGTGGTTACATACAAACTTGTGATATTTATTTGTTTCATATTTGTTTACATTTCAGTCAAACATACATGCTCATATACATGTTCATTATACATATATACATATTCATTATACATATATCGATGTTCATGTGTTCAATTTATTTTCATACTCTCGCTATCCAAAGATTTTATGCAATTTTCAATTCTCATCAAAGTAAGTTCTGCGACGGGCATGTAGTAACTGGAAGGGTACAAGTACCGGTAGTCGGAACGTCCTGTCTAGGCTGGCATTCGTATAAATCCAATATAACGGACCAGTTTGCCTACCTGGGGACCAACGATGAGAGTACGAAGGACCTATTAGGCCAAAGCATGCCACACCAAACGTCGTTCGAACTAACCCTACTTTGAGGTGTCACCGTGTCTACACCTGGACACATTCCAAACATCACACGTTGTATACATATTTCTCGATTTTCACCGGGTTTTGTGTACGCAACCAGGCAGAAACCGTGCGAACCATATGAAAAACCGGTAATTCATGGGGGCCCACATGATTACATAAGGTAAAGTATGGCGGCACGACGGGCCTAACAGCGAGCAAAGCCCAAGACATCCTATGGATGTAGTATTTTTGTATAATTATTTTATGAATGTTCATTCTTGAATGCGACCCATGATCTCAAAAGCATCCAACTCATACCCTTGTCCTGTATTCAATGTAGATGTCTTCTAACCTCGCCCGTAGGAAGACGAGAGCAAGAAAAGCCCGCGAACGCATGGCTACCTTAATCACTCAACAAATGGCTGCCGTAATACCCAACATTGTAATTCAAGTTCAACAAGCACTTACCCATAATCCTGTCAACCAAGCAAACCAAAACATTTTCAACTCTTCCCCAAACACCACTAAATGCACCTACAAGCATTTCAAATCATGTGACCCTCCGAAATATAAAGGGACTGAAGGTGTCACCACACTCCTCCATTGGTTTGAAGAAATGGAGAATACTTTTCTAAATTGCGATTGCCCTGATGATCGCAAAGTGCGTTATGCTACCGGTCGACTATATGGGATAGCACTTACTTGGTGGAATGCAGAGAAGGCAAAACGAGGTGTTGAAGATGCTATGTCCCTAACTTGGAACGAATTGAAGGAAATCATGACCAGACGATTTTGTCCAAGGAGCGAAATCAAGAAGCTAGAAGATGAATTTTACTCATTGAAGCAAGTGGAAGGAGACCACACCACCTACAACAAAAGTTTCCTCGAATTTCATCAAATGGTTCCCAACATGTTTACTCCCCTCTACCGTTTGATCGAGCACTACATTCGTGGTCTTTCGTCAAAGATTCAAGACCCCGTGATAAGTACCAAGCCTGCAACTTTGGAAGCAGCAAGGGAGCTAGCAATAGAGCTCACCGAGAACCGAATCCGAAACAAAGACTTCGAGGAAGAGAAGAAGAAGGATAAAGAATCAACTGAAACCTCCGAATCCTCTTCTCAAACCGAATCCCCTTCTCAACCCGAATCCCCTTCTCAACCCAAACCTAAGAGAAGAAGAGTCGGGCGACTTTTCGCTGCTACTCAACGAAATCAACCAGTTTTTCACGCTATACCCATCCGAGCTGTCCCAATCACCCAAGTGGCACCCAACTCAGCTTACCCAAATAAGAAACCATATCTTGGACCTCACCCTCAATGCAACCACTGTTTTTATCACCATCCCCTTACTTTACCTTGCCGGCTATGTACAACTTGTGGACGTTATGGTCATTTGAGCAATGTTTGTCGCACCTTTCAAGACCAAACCTTTTCCCCTACTCAAAACATGGCCCAAGCTTATCACCAACCTCAATACCCCATGTTTCCATATGCTCGAGCTTGCTTCAATTGTGGCGACCCTACCCACCTTAGAAACACATGCCCTCAATTGGTTAACATTATCAACACTCAAGCCCAATCAAACCCAGTTAACCAAGTAAACCAAGAAAACCCAACCACTATGCCACCAGCAAGAGGAAGAGTCTTCAATATCAACGCCAACCCTGTCGAAGATAATGACGGCCCAAACGAAGATACTCAGCTAGTCCTTTTCGCCGAAGATCCAGATTCAACTCCTATTGTTTAGTCTTATGTTTTCTTTATCACATGTGTAGACTGTTAGAGAAATTATGGCATATTATATATTATATATTGTTTTTCAGTATATGCTTTTGCTGAGGCCGTAGCTCCCCATCCATCGAGGTTGAGTTTGATCCCCATTTTATTATGTGGTTGATCTTGGCGTGCCCGCACGATCGGCTCCGTTTGTTGAGCCTTGATCGGTTACGTAATATTACATTTCAATACATGCAATATGCTCGGCTCCGTTTGATTGAGCCTTGAGTACACAGATTTATTCTCATTTCCAGTACATGCAATATGCTCGGCTCCGTTTGATTGAGCCTTGAGTACACAGATTTATTCTCATTTCCAGTACATGCAATATGCTCGGCTCCGTTTGATTGAGCCCTGAGTACACAGATTTATTTACATTTCCAGTTCATGCAATACGCTCGGCTCCGTTTGATTGAGCCTTGAGCACACATACAATTTCATTATCAGTATCTTGTGGTTGTGGTGTTTGTAGTAGAGTCGCATCGAACTAACCATAACTTGCGGATAAAGTCAATGAAAATTTGACAAGGATATGGTGGATACGCCGATGGTACTTCCTATATATAAGTATTCTTGTCAAATAATCGGAGGCATTATCAGGCGGTTATGAGAGGTTCCATGCATAGGCTGTTTGTGTGGTTAAGTTATTCATATACAGTACATGCAATATGTTCGGCTCCGTTTGATTGAGCCTTGAGCACACAATTTCAATTTCAGTACATTCAATATGTTCGGCTCCGTTTGATTGAGCCTTGAGCACACAATTTCATTTTCAGTACATGCAATACGATCGGCTCCGTTCGATTGAGCCTTGATCGCACAGATATGTTTCATTTCGGTAATTTATGTATGTTATATTGATTGTAGAGTTATAGGACTAATCATAATTCACTGTTAAAACCAATGAAAATTTGACAAGAATATGGTGGATACGCCGCTGGTACTTCCTATATATAAGTATTCTTGTCAAAGGATCAGAGGCATTAATGGATGGTTATGAGAAGTTCTATGTAGGATTTATTAGTTTCTTGGTAACCAATCATAACTTGTGGATAAAACTAATGAAAATTTGGCAAGAATATGATGGATACGCCGCTGGTACTTCCTATATATAAGTATTCTTGCCAAAGGATCAGAGGCATTATCAGGCGGTTATGAGAAGTTCCATGTAGGATTTATTATTGCCTTGGTTGGAATTTGTGATACATTTATATCATCATGTTATTTAAAGAGATTGGATTGTGTTCCATTTCTACATAAATTAACCTCTCATCATAACAAACGAGAGAGGAACTTCCATCGTTCAAACATATATGTTATCAGAATGTGGATTCAAATATTTGCTGTTGTGTTTATTCATGTTCAAATATTCGCTGATGTGTCTACTCATGTTCGAATATTGGTTATTGTGTTTATTCATTCGCTGATGTGTCTATTCATGTTCGAATTTTTGCTGTTGTGTTTATTCATGTTCAAATATTTGCTGTTGTGTTTATTCATGTTCAAATATTTGCTGATGTGTTCATTCATGTTCGAATATTTGCTGTTATATTCATGTTCAAATATTTAATGATGTGTTCATTCATGTTTGGATATCAGCTGTTGTGTTTTTATTTATGTTCCATGTAGATTGTAGTGTTAGAAGTTTTGCCTTAGGATGTAACCATATTTTTCCCAAACGTATCTAAACCCTTATGCATGATATCATTTTTAGCGAATCATTCCTGTTTATCAATATTCATACAGTAGGCAACAAAAAGCGATTCCTGAATAGGGTACTTAACCTTTACAAGGAACGTTACCGCCTCGAACAAAAATTTAAACCCTCATTTTTCTGAGCATACAACTGTCAAACAAAACATCATTATTCTTATAGTCAAAATATATCATTATTTAAATTTCGGGACGAAATTTCTAAAAAGCAGGGGATACTGTAACATCCGTCAAAAACGGATTTACCAAACCCGCTCCGTTTATCAACCGAACAGTCAGTCAAAATTTTCGTTGCGAATTAAATGCCCAAAATATTTTTAAACGATCCGTAATCAATTATTATACGCGAACATATATTTAGTTTTTGAAAAACTGTCAAAAAACGCAAAATAAAAATGATTTGTTTCAGCCGGGTTTCGAACCCGGGTCTGTACCGAGTCAGGCAATGACTTAACAACTCACACACAAACCACTGCGCCAACTGCTTTGTTTGTTATATATTTCAAACATTTAATTGATATAATAACTTTACAAATTCAAAACCGGCGCCCAATCGTTTCAGTCGTCGGAATCCCGGAATTTCCGCGAATCTTAACTACAATTTACGTTATAACGTAAACCTTTAATCACTTATCGGTTATAACCGATGTTTGAAGTCCGCGACCAAAACCAAAACCGCCGGAAAAATTTAAATATCGAACATAGTCCGAAATCAGACCAAATACATCTCATTTTTCCCCTATAAATTCAACCACAACCGTCTACAAACACTTTCGCACAAAAATCACATCTTTTCACGGCGTATTTTCACTCACCGGAACTTTCCTGTTTTTCGCCGGAAAACCGTGTTTTAATCCCTGAGCTTTATTGAATCCCCTAAACCTTCACCGAAGTCACCCTTACCTTTTTCCAAGTTTTCTGGAGACTAGCTACTACAAGGAACACGTCGCCGGAGTTGAATTCAGTCGCCGGATTTTCTGCCGGAAAACAGAGAGTTCAGTCGGTATATTTCTCCGCTCAGTTTCCTTTCCTTTTCACTTTTATCTTATCTTAATCGACGGTAAAACACTAATAAAACGGATAAAATCTTGAACCAGTCTGTCACCGATTTCTGGTTATTCTTTCGGTGAAGAAGATGAAGACTTGTTATCATATAAGTTTAATTAAAATCATGAAATTAATCGGGTTAGACACACAGTCCAGCGGTGGACTGTGTGCACATATAAAACGCAAAACGTCTCGAGTTCGATTCCCGTCTCACACACGCTGCCTTAATAAAATGCATTTTTTTGTTACTGAACCGGATCGCCTTAGTTATATGTTAAGTATATTGATAACCAGAATAATAACCAAGTTAGACACACAGTCCAGCGGTGGACTGTATGTTTGTTTATATCACAGGTCACGAGTTCGAGTCCGGTCCTCAGCACCGACTCGGACAATTATCTTTTCTTTTAAATAAGGCAGAAAAGGAAATATCTATTTTGTATTTAAGTATAATAAAAACCGAATATTATAACATGTTGAACACACAGTCCAGCGGTGGACTGTGTGTTGGATTGAACCACAGGTCCCGGGTTCGAGACCTGTGGTGTGCATGACCGTTTCGTTTAAACTGTTTTTAAAATAAAAAGGATTTCTGTTTAAACTAATTAGTGTATATATATAATTAAAATCGGATATATAACGGGTTAGACACGTAGCTCAGTTGGTAGAGCTGCGTGCACGCGTACGAGAGGTCTCGGGTTCGAGCCTCACTCAGCGCACAATAATCTGTCAACGAACCGGTCAACGGTCAGGTCAACGGTCAACCGGCCGGTCAACGGTCAGAAAAAAAAAAAATAAATTTTTTTATTATTTTTATTTAATTATTTTAATTAAAAATCAATTATAAATACTTAAAAATAACATTTTTAAGATTTGAAAATAGCTTCAAACTCACAAAAATACACCCAACAATCCTACTAAAATAGTTTAATAAAATCCGTTTACTTACCAAACCATAATGCGATTTATCTAGGTTAAATCTCACTCGTGGTTAAAACCACTTCGCGTGCATTCATCATCATCAACCGAACGCACCCACTGTGAGTGAATCTTACAATTTCCCCTTTTAAATTACACGTTTTGGGGTGTGTCATGTGTTTTGAATTAATTAATTTATTTATTTAAACTTGTGCCATACCACATCATGACTTAAACTTAGATTGATTTATCGTTGTGATTTATTTATATACCGTTTGTCAAATTACATGAAACTCATACACTAAGCCCATCAGTTCCTCGTGGGAATCGAGTAGAACATCGCGTGCTTCAATTCAAATTCATTATTATTCATGTGTGTATCATTGAGTTTATATTGTTTGTGGTTGTGTTATTCATATAATCATGTTTATGCAATTCATTCATCAGGCCCCTCAGCTCCTCGTGAGAGACGAGTTGAGCATCGCGTGCCTTTAATTGTTCCATTATTATTCATGAGTGTTTCATTTAACATATTATGATTGTTGATCAAGTACATCTAATTTTATTCATGTTTGGTTGTGCACATATTTCATAATCAATTTAAATAAATTGTTCAAATGTTTTCCATAGGATTCACTCGCCAACATTATGTTGATCCAAAAACCTTTTTACACATGATACAGGTGAACAGGTTGAAGCAAGGATAGCATAGGATATGCCTTAGAAGAGAACAAAGGAGTTAGATTGTTAGTTAGATCATGTTGTAGCAATCATTGTAAACTTTCATTTAATTTGTATTAATGAATATGAAACATTTAATAAATGTCATGAGCTTTGATGATAACCCAATCATGCCTCGATCACCTTATCCGCTGCGGGTCGGGGTGTGACAATAATTTGGATTATGATTTCACAATCCTGTTTGGCACATCTTATACCTGGACTGTTAAGATACGTAGACTTTGTGATATGTTCTATTTTATCGTTGATTTTTCCCAAGTTGTTCATGATCTTTGTTTGATACCTGGTGATTTGATTGTCTTTGAACTGGGTGATGGTTATGATTTTAGAATTCAGCTTTTCCGGCCTAACGGTTTGCAATCTATTATTCCGGATATTGCATTATTCGTGGATGATGTTGTTAAGTCTGAAGAAGATGCTGAAGTGTCCAACAACTACGTTCATTTGGACAATACTGACGTGGGCATTCAAGTTGATCATATGGACATTTATCAAGCAGAAGACAAATATGATGAACAAAATGGTGTGTTAAATGTTTTGCCTAATGTTCCATTGGTAGAACCAGATGTTGTTATCGAACAACCACTTATGGCTGATCTACTCTTCCACCTATTGTTGCTCAAACTGATCTTTATGAACTAACATGGAATCTTACCGAATGTTTCGTAAGTTTCTAATTATGTGATTAGATTAATTTAATTTTAATCTTATTTTTACAGTTATAATAATTCATCGCTAATGTCTTCCTTTATTGATCTTTTGCAGCGGTTTCCGCAGCCTTTTGCATTGAATGTTGATTTGTCTATCCTGGACCAAATGACTGTTGAAACTCCAGACGGCTTTTCAAGTAATTTGGAGATGCGTACAGAAAAAAAAATCGTGGCACGATTAGGTATGCTCTAAGAGGATGGGGAAACTTTATGATTGAAGGTGGTTTGCAAAATGGAGGACAGTATGTGCTTCGTTATAATAGGAATACAAACAAGTTGTTGATTGTTAACGTGAATGGTTAATGACTCTATCGTCTGTCCAGAACTTTTATATAAACAATCGTAATCTAAACACTTATGTGTTAGATTTTTTTTTAAGTTGGTATCATGTTTTGATAGAAACTTTCTATTATGCTGTAGCATATTTTGGACTACTTATATCTAAATAATATGATGGATCCAATATGATGTTATTAGGTATAATTAATATTAGAAAACGTTAGTAAAACTACCTGTGTTTTACATGGGTCCGACCACTATTATATTGTTATAAAAGTAAAGTTACTATTCATTGTCTTTCACAACAATATACATAATACTAGCGGATGAAATCTCAGGATCTGTCATGATAAAAGCCTGGTTTATCCGTCTTATGTCCATGTAATTTACTCTTATTATTATTACCTTTCAAGACATTATTATTATGTCTCTAAATATATAATGAAAGCATATCTTGTCCATAAACTATAAAATCATTAACTCTTGACAACATATAAATCATTTTGAATTACGTAACTAAATTTTGAATTTAGTTAAGCATATCACAAACTCTTGACAAAAACAAATATTGACTCCCTAAACTAGATTCAACAACAACGTGTAGTGTTTCACCAAAACCAAACACACACACATGCAATGTAAATGCATACATCACAACTCACAAACACAAAACAAACAAACAACACAAAACATGAAAAATACAATGATGTTTCTATTTAGGGTGTGGAAATGGAAATTGATGTTTCTTGGTTTAGAATAAATGACCATTTGTGTTTCTTTTGTCAAAGAAGGCGCCCGCCCATTGATATATTGGAGTGTTTGGGGAGAAATCTATTCGTTGTGAGGTTTGATGTTGTGGTTGTGAGAAAAAAAAAGAGAAAAGAGGTAAATATACTACTGTTATGTTAACTAGTAGTGGCGTCTCTAAGAATTCATTTACCCTGTTTAAGCTTGAAAAAATGCCAATGTTTTATATTATTATTATTTTTTTAAATCAAATGGTTATTTGACTCGCTAAACCTAATGTCAATGGGCTAACTTCTAAACCTTAAAAGTTGTTTTATAAATGAGCATATCTTGGAGATGGTATGGGTATGCTAATTAAAAAATATTAACATATGTATATCGGATTTATAAAATAAAAAAAAACACGTGCCCCGTGAAATCAAAGGCCCTGTGTGGTGGTCCTCCCCGCACACCCTCATCCCCACCATCGTTAATTAGAGCATCCACAACGCTAGACTAGTCCATAATCGAGACTAGCATGTCAGTATGTCACATCATAAAATTCATAACAAGATAATTTAGTTATTATTTTTTTATATTATTTTTTTCATTATCTATTATTTTTATTTAATAAAAAATTCAAATAAAATAGAATATTTAATTCTTACAACGGCTAGTTTTTACTGGCTATAAATTCAATTCGTATTTATAGCAACATGTGCACTTCTCAACTGATAAGTAAGTCACTACAAAGATTCATCAAAAAAAAGGCAAGAAACCCTTGGACCAAAGAAGAAGACATGGCTCTGGCAAACTTTTGGATGGACTTCTACGATAACAGACGAGGAGCCGTAGGTTACGGCTGATGGTTTCTGGTCGAACTAAAAGGTGTGAACCGTAAGCTACGGTGGTGAGACCGTAGCTTACGACGAGTTATTTCTCAATTTGTTTGCTTGTTTAATTTTTCATTTCGGATCCATTGAAATACAAAACCCTATTATAACCTATGTTTATGATATCTTTGATATCTAGGTGGTTGTTTCGATGATACGAAGGATGATTCAAGTTTCGTGATGGACCGAACACAATGTCAATCAAGCTTCCGCAATTTTTTTGTAAATTGTAATGTAATAGCTATAATGTAGATATGTTTTAAATAGTTATGACGCTTCAAGTACTCCAACTTTTGTGTATGGTCGTGTAGTTACATTTTGTAATGTATAAATGCAAACTTTCCTAAAAGGTAACGTTTATTTAACATGGGTCGTACACAATGATATTTAGTTAATTTATAGGAATTGGAGATAAGGAATAAGATATGAATGCTTGGTTTTCTAAGAGTAGAGGAAAGAGAGAGGAGGAAGCCCGTGTAACGGAGGAAAAAGAGTCGGACATGCTGATGTTAAGATAGGCAAACCGCCTTGCATGTTGAGGCGTACACTTACGTTGATGATGGTCCTAATCTTTATACATTGTTAAATCAATCAAATCAACATTTCACTAAACATCTTCCATTTTACGTTACATTTGATCAATCAAGTCAATAAGTCGTTTAATTCTATCAAAATTATGTTTTCTTAGTATTCTCTAAAAACATTTTTAATTACATTTTTTCTTAGGTTTCCTTTCACTTGCTTGTTTTGTTTTTATATGATTCTACGTTATTTTATATCATTTTTATATCTTTTATATGTAGAATTGTATGTTTGAATTTTATTCTTATGTTTATACATTTTTATGGTTATTTTTATGTAAATTTATTAAACTGATGATAAATAAATTCAAACAACGAATAAACAAGATAGAAACTTAAAACAAAATGTAAAACTTTATAGAAAAAAAATTATCAATACAATAAAATAAAATAAAAAGACATTTAACATTTAAGAAAACAAAAATAGAAAATGTGTATTGATTTGTGACTTGATTGAGAGGTAAAGTGTTAAATCTGGATGAATGCATTTTGTAAGAGCAATATTTGGATTTTCACTTTACGAGGCTTGTAAACGAACGAGTGTTTATGCATTGTTTGTTAACTTGTTCGGCGGGAAGTTCGTTTATATTCGTTTAATTAATAAACGAACAAACATGAACACATTTTTTTGTTCATTTAATTAAATGAACGAACATGAACATATGTTCATTCATTTATGTTCCTTTATTTACATTTGTTTATGCTTGTTTGCTTAGGTTCGTTTTAATGTTTGTTTGTTTATGTTCTTTCAATTTAAATACATAAGTAGTTAGGTTTATATAACTACAACTAATTCGCAATTGGGTTTTCAATAACAAAAACGAGTTTTTCAACTGAACTTATGGCATATGTTTATTTGTATTCGTTCATGTTTCTTCAATTATGTTCGTTTGTGTTGTTTATTGTTTGTTAAATTGTGTTCATTTAAGTTTGTTTGTGTAGGTTTGTTTATATATGTGAACTGTTCGTTTAGGTTTTAAACGAACGAACATAAACGAACACGAACAAAAAAAACGTGTTTGAATGTATCTTCGTTTTCGTGTTCGATTAAACTTAAATGAACGAACAAGAACATGCCTCTTTTCGTGTTCGACCGGTTCATTTACAGGCCAACACCTTACACTATTTGAAATCTCATTTTTTTAGTTGTGTGGCACATCATTTAAATAATTAGGTGAGGGTGCATTTGGTATGTGGTAGTAAATTGGACGAGGAAAGGCATGGACGAGATAATGAAATGGACAAAAGAATAAAACGGATCATTACCATTCCACGGTCTAATTTGGTTACCATGTGGGAGTGGAGTGAATCATTACTTTGTATTGCTTGGCATGCAGGAAAAGACGAAGGATATAATCGGCGATGGGTGGCGTCGGTGGTGGTGAGGAGGCGGTAGCGGGATGCCGGTGGGGAGTGTTGGTTGTGGTAGTGGGTGAGGGTGGTGCTGGTGGTGGTGGTCCGTAATGGTGATTAGGGGTGTAAATGAGCCAGGCCGAGCCCGACTGGGCTCAAGCTCGAATCGTCATGTTTTTACGAAGCTCAGGCTCGGCTCGGTTTGAGCCTACTTATTTGAGCTCGATCTCGGCTCACGAATAAAACCCAAAGGTCGAGCCCGGCTCGGCTCGAGCGATTTTGAGAACAACCTCAAACGAGCTAAAAGCTCGACTCGAGGTTGCTTCAATATAGCTTGTATTAGCCGAAGCTCTGGTCGCCAATGTTATATTATCATTATTATTATATTATATATAAAAACCAAAATTTTATTTGGGCTCGTTTAGGCTCGCGAACTTTAACGAGATTTGTATTTCAAGCTCGAGCTCGGGCTCGATAACTAAATGAGCTCATTAAGGCTCCGCTCGTTCGAGCTTTTAGCCGAGGCGATCATGTGTAGCTTTCGAGCCTTTGGACTTGTTTACACCTACGGATGTAAACGAACCGAACAAACCTAACAAGCTCTTGTTCGTGTTCGTTCGTTAAGGAACAAGCTTGTTCATGAAGTGTTTACGAACGCTTACTGAATGAGATGTAACATTTGTCGAAAACGGGTTTTCCAAACCCGCTCCGTTTGTAATCGAATATCAAGTTATAAATGTGTCGTTGCCTATTTATGTTTATTTTAATTTTTAATGATACATAATTAATAAACAAATTAAACCATAAAAGTTATAATTGATAAAAAGTATAAATAAAGTAATAAAAAATAAAATGGGCTGCCGGGACTCGAACCCGGGTCAGCCAGGTTGTAAACTCCAAAGACTTAACACTCACACACATAACCACTCCGCCACTTGTTTGTTTTCTGTCAACTCTAGGAAACAAATAAATCTTATAAACAAACGTAGATTAACCGGCTGCGCCAACTGAAAACCGAAATCGGCTAAACCGTTTGAATAATCGCGAATTCAGGTTTATAACCGATGCACCGACGATTCTAATCAATTCAGACTTGAATTGACTTAAATTCTGATGATGATGGGTTTTATAACCGAAAATATCCCATAATCTGAATTACTGCAATCAAAGATCTTCTCGCGACTCAGAAACATTCCACAAACCTGCCGTCTCACTTTCGTCATACTTTCAGTTCATCAGAAAAGTTTATTTTACTCGCCGGAAAATTCTGCAAGTTCGCCGGAAAACCGTATTCTTCATCAAAACGTAAGTCTTTCAATACCGTCGTAGTCTAACAATTGTTAAGCTATTTCTAACTCAAACCTTTCAATTGAAATCAAATTCAGACGCGTTATCGGATAATTCCAGTTCGCCGGAAAATTTCTGGAAATCTTTATTTTCATCTGTGAAACGGTAAGGACATTCAAACACTCTGTAAACGTTTGTTTAGCACTTCAATTCTACGATTAGCTAATCAAAACGGTTAATTTGCTTGCTCAGTTGAAGTTCATAAAAACAGAGCCGACACCTTTCCGGAATTCTGTGATAAATCGTTCACCGGTATGTTTACTTCTAAATATCGTTTCTGCCATTTCATATTAGTCTGTACAATGTTTATCAATCGAATTAAACAAGATATAATGGTGTAATCACAGTCTCTAATTTTGAAATGAAGAAGACGATGATAGTTTGATTATAAGTTTAATAAAATCTGGATGTTATCTCGGGTTAGACACACAGTCCAGCGGTGGACTGTGTGCATATACATATCACACGCCGCGAGTTCGATCCCTGATATACGCACCCTCTATGTAATAAAAAGTTTTATTTTTCTAACTGAACCTGGTTTTACGTTAGTTGTTAAGTATAATAAAAATGTGTATATTAACCAAGTTAGACACACAGTCCAGCGGTGGACTGTGTGTAATGTTAAAGCACAGGTCCCGGGTTCGAGACCTGTTGGTGACACCGGTTCGAGGATTTAAAATGTTTTTGAAAATAAAAGAATTTTGAATAAACTAAATTAGTATATAAGTATAATTAAAAACAGAATTATTTTAGGTTAGACACGTAGCTCAGTTGGTAGAGCTGCGTGCACGCGTACGGGAGGTCTCGGGTTCGAGCCTCACCCAGCGCATGTATTTACACAATAAACCGGTCAAACAGTCAACAAGTCAAACGGTCAACGTCAGCGAAAAAGTCAACACATTTTTATATTTTTAATTATTTAATTTTAATTTAAAAATCAATTAAAAATACTTAAAAATAATGTTTTTAAAGATAGAAAATAGCCTTAAACTCACAAAAATATAACTAAAAATTCCATTAAAATCCTTAATAAAATCCACACATTTACTATATTTTCCGTTATTTATTTAGGTTAGTAATTCTCGTTGTTTAACTCTTCCAACTCGTGCGCATCTCACCATCTCCAATCAAACGCACCCAATGTGAGTGAATCTTTACAAATTCCCGTTTTAATCACGTTTTGGGGTGTATCACGTGTCTTGCTATTTAATATATTTAAATCATTGTGCATACATCATATCATGAACAAATGTATATACAGTTTGATCAAGTTATTTGTGTGGTTTTGTTAGATTCAATTTATTATTTTCAGTACATGCAATTTCATAGGCCGCCGCTCCCCATTACATTATGAGCGTTGAGCATGTTCCCCATTACATTATGAGCGTGAACCTGGCGGCCAACATACGATCGGCTCCGTTTGATTGAGCCTTGATCGCACAGACATTTATCATTTTCAGTACATGCAATACGATCGGCTCCGTTTGATTGAGCCTTGATCGCACAGTTTTCATTCATGTTATTTATTGTATGATGTTGGTATGTTATTGTATGTTATTGTATGTTATAGTTGTGATTGTTATTGCTACTGTTGATTATTTACATTTGCTCACTTACGATTATACACAATTTTTCATTGATAAACTAACAAGAAAATCAATAATAAATGTTTATTTAACAAGGTTCACTCGCCAACTTATGTTGACCCAAAAACCCCCATTTTACACATGATACAGGTGAATCAGCTGCAGCCAGAAACACATAGGATTGGCCTAGAAGAATAAAATGGTTTAGAGCTTGGAATTGTTTTGTTTGTTATTTTCTTTGTATTGTATGGACATGTTTGGATTATTGGGAATGTAAATTTTGACTTTAATAAATATGAAACATATTAGTAAATATCATGAGCTTTGGTGATAACCCAATTATGCCCCGACTCTTATTCCGCTGCGGGTCGGGGTGTGACAGATTGGTATCAGAGCCATGACTATAGGGATATAGGATAGGTTATTAGACCCTTAGAGCCTATACTATAGTTTTTTAGAAATTTTTAAGATTTTTATGTGTTACATGCCAAATTTCATGATGCTTATATGTTTTATGTTAAATGTTACATTCAATGTTATGCAAGCATGTTCAGAAGTATATATTATCATATAATGCCTATCATGAATCATCTTCTCATAACATATCATATCCATGAAAGCACACATCACATCATTTTCATGATTGCTTTTACAACGATTTTTGTATTTTCAAATCTCATCAAAGTGAGTTCTCATGACGGGCATGTAGTAACTGGAAGGGTACCAGTACCGGTAGTCGGAAGTCCTGACGAGGCTGGCATTCGTATAAATCCAAAATAAAGGACCAGTTTGCCTACCTGGGGACTAACGATGAGAGTACGAAGTACCTATTAGGCCAAAGCATGCTATACCAAACGTTGTGTGAGCTAACCCCACTTTGAGTTGTCATTGTGTCTACACCTGGACACATTCCGACCATACATCTCGTAAACATATTTTGTGGTTTGCATTCGGTGATGCGAGTGTTAAATCGTCAATACTAATGTGAATCCTACCAAGCCAATAGCCATGGGGGCCCACATGACTATACAGGTGAAGGTATGGGGGACATTTGAGGCCCAACATGAGCAAACCCAAGACATCCTATGGATGTAGTTGCATTATTGATATTTATGTTATTTTCATTTTCTTAAAGACACATGACACCTAAAAGACTCCATAAACTCACAATCTTCTTATGTATGTTCCTGTAGATGTCGGCTAGACAACAACGAGGGGGTAAAAGATCAGGAAGGTCTCACGAACGCTTGGCCGCACAAATCGCGAAACAAATGGCCACGGTGCTTACTGACATTGTGGTTCAAGTACAACAAGCCCTCGCTACAAATCCTACTAACCCTCCCCAACAACATGACCAGAACATCGGCAACCCTCCTACCAGCAAGTGCTCATACAAACATTTTAAGTCTTGCGATCCTCCTAAATTGAAGGGACCGAAGGTGTCACTACTCTCCTCCATTGGTTTGAGGAAATGGAAAACACCTTCCTCAACTGCGATTGTCCTGAGGATCGCAAGGTTCGATACGCCACCGGGAGACTATTTGGGGTAGCTCTCACCTGGTGGAATACTGAAAAGGGGAAGAGGGGAATTGATGATGCAATGGCCTTAACATGGGAGGAGTTAAGGGAAATCATGACTAGGCGCTTCTGTCCTAGGAGTGAAATTAAAAAGTTGGAGGACGAATTTCATTCTTTGAAGCAGAAGGAGGGAGATCATGCTTCCTACAACAAGAGGTTCTTAGAGTTGAACCAAATGGTTCCTAATTTGTTTACCCCAACTTATCGTTTGATCGAGCATTATATTCGAAGACTTCCCTCGAAAATTCAAGATTCAGTTCTCAGCACTTCACCAGCAACACTTGAAGCTGCTATGGAGCTAGCTTACCGAGAATCGAATTCGCAACGGTAAGTTTAAAGAAGAGAAAAAGAAAGCCCCTGTTGAGGGACAAACTTCAAACCATTCCACCTCCTCCTCTAAGTTTGCTAACAAGAGGAAGCGCAACACCAGAAACTTCGCTGTCACTCAAACCAATTACCCTATTCCTGCTGCACCCATTACCCAAGTTGCCCCTTCACCTGCACCATACAAAAGACCATACTGTGGCCCGTTACCAAAATGCAACCGTTGCCAATATCACCATTCTCCTGATTATCCTTGCCAACATTGCACTGGCTGTGGTCGCGCGGGTCATACTGTTCAAACCTGCCGCATGCCTCAGCGAACGAACCGCCACCAGCCTTCAACCCAAACCCACCAACAAATAATGGGTCAAGCCCAACAACCCTACTATTACCACCCACCCAACATTTAGCCCAAACATATTACCAACCCAATTATCCTATGGTTCAACCTATGCGGGCTTGCTACAATTGCGGAGACCCGAGCCATTTCAGAAACACGTGTCCAAGGTTGGTAAACATTATTCATGCTCAGGCCCAAGCCAACCCGGTGAATCAAGCGAACCAAGCTCCTCCACCTGCAAGAGGAAGAGCTTTCAATATCAACGCTAATCAGGCTAGAGCTGACGGCAATGTGGTTAACGGTACGTTTCTTATAAATGGTAGATATGCATCCATGTTGTTTGATACTGGCGCGGATAAAAGTTTTGTGTCCTTAGAGTTTGAACCTATCTTAAACCAAAATCGTGTTCAGCTCATGGAATCCATAACAGTAGAAGTTGCAGACGGGAAACCGGTCTCATTAAACTCTATTATACGCAACTGTACACTCACCTTAAACGACCATAATTTTCTAGTTGACCTTATTCCTATGAAGTTGGGAAGTTTTGATATCATAATCGTATGGACTGGCTTAGTCAACATCAGGCAAAGTTGTATGCCGCGAAAAGTTTATACGTATTCCTCTTTCAAACGGTCAGACTCTTCGAATCTTTGGAGGAACCTCGTCGAAAGGGCTCAGCTTAATGTCTTGTCTTCAAGCTCAAAAATATCTTCGCAAGAATTATGTCGCGTTTTTAGCTCATATCATCAAAAAGGGAACCATGGAGAAGAAACTTGAAGACATTCCAGTAGTAAAAGATTTCCCGCAAGTTTTTCCTGACGACATTTGAGGACTTCCTCCAGTTAGAGAAGTCGAATTCCGTATTGATCTTATACCTGGTGCTACACCAGTCGCAAAGTCTCCTTATAGGTTAGCCCCCTCTGAAATGCAAGAGCTAGCCAGTCAATTGCAAGAGTTGACTGACAAAGGATTCATACGTCCTAGCTCCTCGCCTTGGGGTGCACCTGTCCTTTTTGTGAAAAAGAAAGATGCATCGTTTCGCATGTGCATCGACTACAGAGAACTCAACAAGTTAACAATCAAAAATCGCTATCCATTACCTCGCATTGATGATCTTCTTGACCAACTTCAAGGTGCCAGCTGCTTTTCAAAAATCGACCTTCGATCTGGTTATCATCAACTTAGAGTACATGAAGAAGACGTCCCAAAGACTGCTTTCCGAACTCGTTGTGGTCATTATGAATTCATGGTCATGCCATTTGGTTTAACCAACGCACCAGCTGTCTTCATGGATTTAATGAACGGAGTCTGCAAACCGTATCTCGATCGTTTTGTTATAGTCTTCATCGACGACATCCTCATTTATTCAAAATCTAAAACTGATCATGAGCGTCATCTTCGACTCATCCTTACACTTCTAGAGAATGAAAAGCTTTACGCCAAATTCTCCAAATACGAATTCTGGTTAAAAGAGGTGCAATTCCTCGGACATGTAGTCAATGACAAGGGAATTCATGTCGACCCCTCAAAGATCAAAGCGGTACAAGAATGGCAAGCGCCACGTACACCAACTGAAGTAAGATCTTTTCTTGGTTTGGCTGGTTATTATCGTCGTTTCATTTCAAACTTCTCACGCATTGCTGTACCACTCACGGCTTTAACTCATAAGGGAAAACCTTTCATATGGGGACCCAAACAAGAAGAAGCCTTCCAAACCCTTAAACAAAAACTCTGTGACGCACCAATCCTCACTCTGCCTGAAGGTTGTGATGACTTCATGGTTATTGCGACGCGTCAGGGCAAGGACTGGGCTGTGTTCTAATGCAAAGAGGAAAGGTTATAGCTTGTGCCTCGAGACAACTCAAGACTCACGAGAAGAACTACACCACCCATGACCTAGAACTTGGAGCCGTTGTGTTCGCTCTTAAGATATGGAGACATTATCTCTATGGTACTAAGTGTGAAATATACACTGACCACAAGAGTCTTCAACATATCTTCAATCAAAAGGAGTTAAACATGAGGCAACGAAGATGGGTCGAACTTCTAAATGACTTCGACTGTGAAATTCGGTACCACCCTGGCAAAGCAAATGTGGTGGCTGATGCACTTAGTCGAAAGGGTTATGCGAACTCCATTCGTCTTCTATGTTCGCAAATCATAACTGACATTAAAGATCAAATTCGAGAAGCCCAACATGTTTCAGTAACGGAAGATGATGTACGAAAGGAGATGTCCTGTGGAGCTGAACTTAGGATTGAAAACTAAGTCTGACGGTATTCTGTACTATCTAGATCGTATATGGATTCCGAACCACAACAATCTTCGTGAAATTCTTATGAATGAGGCTCACAAAACACGATACTCTATACACCCAGGAGCCGATAAGATGTATCAAGACCTACGATATACCTATTGGTGGCCTGGAATGAATAAGGATATTGTTGTTTTTGTTTCTAAGTGCCTTACATGTTCCAAGGTGAAAGCTGAACACCAAAGACCCTCAGGACTTCTGGTCCAACCTGAAATACCTGTATGGAAGTGGGAAAATATAACCATGGACTTCATTACCGGGTTACCTCGCACTTCTGGTGGGTACGACACTATATGGGTAATAATTGACCGACTTACAAAATCAGCTCACTTTATTCCTATCCGCGAAGATTTCAAGAACGAAAAGCTAGCTCGTATTTATATCAGCGAAATCGTAAGCCGACATGGTGTACCGTTAAGCATTATTTCTGATCGTGATGGTCGTTTCACTTCACGAACCTGGCAAGCAGTACAAGCCGCTTTGGGTACGCGATTAGATCTCAGTACCGCCTATCATCCTCAAACTTATGGTCAATCTGAACGCACCATTCAAACTCTTGAAGCTATGCTTCGAGCATGTGTCATAGATTTCAAGGGAAATTGGGACGTTCATTACCATTAGTTGAATTTTCGTACAACAACAGCTATCATTCAAGCATTGGCATGGCACCTTTTGAAGCCTTATATGGTCGTAAGTGCCGATCTCCAGTATGTTGGCACGAAATTGGGGAAGCTCAAATCACTGGTCCAGAATTATCCAAGAAACCACAGACAAGATCCATCAAATCCGAAACAATCTTCTAGCGGCTCAAAGTCGTCAAAAGAGTTATGCAGATAAACGACGGAAGCCTTTAGAGTTTAACATTGGTGATCATGTACTTCTAAAAGTATCACCGTGGAAGGGAGTAGTTCGTTTTGGTTAAAAAGGCAAGCTAGCACCATGCTACGTAGGACCTTTCAAGATACTCGAAAGAGTAGGACCTGTGGCATACAAGCTTGATCTACCAGAAGAACTCAACAGGATTCATCCCACATTCCACGTATCAAACTTGAAGAAGTGCCTCACTGATGAAAACCTCCACATTCCTCTGGAAGATATTCAGATTGATGAATCTATGCATTTTATTGAAAGACCAGTAGAGATCATGGATTTCGGTGAAAAACGTCTACGACGAAGTCGCATTCCAATTGTTAGGGTACGCTGGGAGTCGAAACGGGGACCTGAGCTTACTTGGGAACGTGAAGACTCAATGCGTGAAAAATACCCGCATCTTTTTCCTACTACTTCTACTACTTAAATTTCGGGACGAAATTCCTAAAAGTAGGGGATACTGTAACATTTGTCGAAAACGGGTTTTCCAAACCCGCTCCGTTTGTAATCGAATATCAAGTTATAAATGTGTCGTTGCCTATTTATGTTTATTTTAATTTTTAATGATACATAATTAATAAACAAATTAAACCATAAAAGTTATAATTGATAAAAAGTATAATAAAGTAATAAAAAATAAAATGGGGCTGCCGGGACTCGAACCCGGGTCAGCCAGGTTGTAAACTCCAAAGACTTAACACTCACACGCATAACCACTCCGCCACTTGTTTGTTTTCTGTCAACTCTTGGAAACAAATAAATCTTATAAACAAACATAGATTAACCGGCTGCGCCAACTGAAAACCGAAATCGGCTATTCAACCGTCTAAAACGTTTGAATAATCGCGAATTCAGGTTTATAACCGATGCACCGACGATTCTAATCAATTTAGACTTGAATTGACTTAAATTCTGATGATGATGGGTTTTATAACCGAAAATATCCCATAATCTGAATTACTGCAATCAAAGATCTTCTCGCGACTCAGAAACATTCCACAAACCTGCCATCTCACTTTCGTCATACTTTTAGTTCATCAGAAAAGTTTATTTTACTCGCCGGAAAATTCTTCAAGTTCGCCGGAAAACCGTATTCTTCATCAAAACGGTAAGTCTTCCAATACCGTCGTAGTCTAACAATTGTTAAGCTATTTCTAACTCAAACCTTTCAATTGAAATCAAATTCAGACGCTGTTATCGGATAATTCCAGTTCGCTGGAAAATTTCTGGAAATCTTTATTTTCATCTGTGAAACGGTAAGGACATTCAAACACTCTGTAAACGTTTGTTTAGCACTTCAATTCCACGATTAGCTAATCAAAACGGTTAATTTGCTTGCTCAGTTGAAGTTCATAAAAACAGAGCCGACACCTTGCCGGAATTCTGTGATAAATCGTTCACCGGTATGTTTACTTCTAAATATCGTTTCTGCCATTTCATATTAGTCTGTACAATGTTTATCAATCGAATTAAACAAGATATAATGGTGTAATCACAGTCTGTAATTTTGAAATGAAGAAGACGATGATAGTTTGATTATAAGTTTAATAAAATCTGGATGTTATCTCGGGTTAGACACACAGTCCAGCGGTGGACTGTGTGCATATACATATCACACGCCGCGAGTTCGATCCCTGATACACGCACCCTCTATGTAATAAAAACGTTTTATTTTTCTAACTGAACCTGGTTTTACGTTAGTTGTTAAGTATAATAAAAATGTGTATATTAACCAAGTTAGACACACAGTCCAGCGGTGGACTGTGTGTAATGTTAAAGCACAGGTCCCGGGTTCGAGACCTGTTGGTGACACCGGTTCGAGGATTTAAAATGTTTTTGAAAATAAAAGAATTTTGAATAAACTAAATTAGTATATAAGTATAATTAAAAACAGAATTATTTCAGGTTAGACACGTAGCTCAGTTGGTAGAGCTGCGTGCACGCGTACGGGAGGTCTCGGGTTCGAGCCTCACCCAGCGCATGTATTTACACAATAAACCGGTCAAACAGTCAACAAGTCAAAGTAACGGTCAACGGTCAGCGAAAAAGTCAACACATTTTTATATTTTTAATTATTTAATTTAATTTAAAAATCAATTAAAAATACTTAAAAATAATGTTTTTAAAGATAGAAAATAGCCTTAAACTCACAAAAATATAACTAAAAATTCCATTAAAATCCTTAATAAAATCCACACATTTACTATATTTTCCGTTATTTATTTAGGTTAGTAATTCTCGTTGTTTAACTCTTCCAACTCGTGCGCATCTCACCATCTCCAATCAAACGCACCCAATGTGAGTGAATCTTTACAAATTCCCTGTTTTAATCACGTTTTGGGGTGTATCACGTGTCTTGCTATTTAATATATTTAAATCATTGTGCATACATCATATCATGAACAAATGTATATACAGTTTGATCAAGTTATTTGTGTGGTTATTGTTAGATTCAATTTATTATTTTCAGTACATGCAATTTCATAGGCCGCCGCTCCCCATTACATTATGAGCGTTGAGCATGTTCCCCATTACATTATGAGCGTGAACCTGGCGGGCCAACATACGATCGGCTCCGTTTGATTGAGCCTTGATCGCACAGACATTTATCATTTTCAGTACATGCAATACGATCGGCTCCGTTTGATTGAGCCTTGATCGCACAGTTTTCATTCATGTTATTTATTGTATGATGTTGGTATGTTATTGTATGTTATATTTTGTGTATTGTATTATTGCTACTGTTGGATTATTTACATTTACTCACTTACGATTATGCACAATTTTTCATTGATAAACTAACAAGAAAATCAATAATAAATGTTTATTTAACAAGGTTCACTTCGCCAACTTATGTTGACCCAAAAACCCCCATTTTACACATGATACAGGTGAACCAGCTGCAGCCAGAAACATATAGGATTGGCCTAGAAGAATAAAATGGTTTAGAGCTTAGAATTGTTTTGTTTGGTTATTTTCTTTGTATTGTATGGACATGTTTGGATTATTGGGAATGTAAATTTTGACTTTAATAAATATGAACATATTAGTAAATATCATGAACTTTGGTGATAACCTAATTATGCCCCGACTCTTATTCCGCTGGGGTCGGGGTGTGACATGAGATTTCGTGTTGGTATTCGTTCATTAAAGAAACAAATATGTTCATGTACTGTTCACGAACACTTACCAAACACAAATGAACTCTAAAATGTTAATGAACACAAACGACGTTCTTTTTTTTTAATAAAATCTGCATTTTAATCACAAATTGATGAAGAATCCACAAAAAATAAATAAACACTTGACATAATGATCCTAACACAGTTGACATGATTATCCGAAACATGATTAACAGATAATTACAAGTTTGTCAAGCTTTAACACAAACTGAAATTGAAATAGTGAAATGAGGGATGTTGTGGGAGGCATATAAGATAACTAGGGTTTCAAAATTTTAAAAACTAGAAACAATAAAACAAAAATACAACATATAAAAACCTTTAAACGAACGAACACAAATAAACATTAACGAGTGAGCATAAATGAACTTATTATCGAACGCTCATGAACATAAATGATCACATTACCGAACGTCCACGAACATAAACGAACAAACGCAACCTATGTTCATGTTCGTTCGTTTAACTTAACGAACAAAACTTTTTGTTCATGTTCATTCATTTACTAAACGAACGAACATAAACGAACTTCCTGCCAAACAATTCACGAACTGTTCGCTAAACGTTCGGTTCGTTTACAGCCCTATAATTACACCCGTAATGGTGATGGTGATGTAAGTTGAAAGAGAGAATAAAATGAAAAAAAAGATGGGTGAGGATGAAATAATTTTAAAGTATTTAGAAGGAACTAGATTTTTTTGTCATAAACAATACAGTTCATTGATCTATCAAACACCGTTTTCACATTCCTTCACAATGAACTATATATTCAGGGGGCGTTTGGTTCGCGGAATGTTTTAGAATTGGAATTGAAATTTGTATAGGAATTAGAATTTGAAGGAATTGTATTTGGAATTTAAACATTACAACGGGAATTGGAAATTGTTGGAATTGGAATCTCAATTCCATTTTCGTTGTGATTAGTTGTCAAATGAATTGGAATCCATCACCCCGTCCTCCACAACCCCCGATTCGGGTCAAAACATTTCGCATCGAATCGGTACGGGTCGAAACCGTTCGTGACGAAACGGTACGGGTCAAAACGGTTCGCGACGTAACAGTACGGGGGCGAAACTATTTGATTCGTAACGGTACGGGTCGATACGGTTCGCGTCGAAATGGTTCGGTTCGAAACGGTTCGGTTCGAAACGGTTCGCGTCGAAACGGTTCGGTTCGAAACCGGTAACGGTCATTCGAAACGGTTACGTTGGGCGAAACGGTACGCGTCGAAACGGTTCGTGTTGAAACGGTTTGTGTCGAAACGGTTCGCGTCGAAACGGTTCGATTTGTGTCGAAATGGTACGGGTCGAAACGGTCGAAGATTCCAATGAATTTACTTTAATTCCTTCACATATAGGAAGGATTTTGAATTCCTTTAGTTAAAGGAATTTAAAGAATTCATGCCTAATTCCAATTTTCATTATCAACCAAACACATAAAGATTGGAATTGAGATTTTAATTCCATCAAATTCTTTGAACCAAACATATTAAGAGATGGAATTCAGATTCTAATTCTCTTAAATTCCATTGAATTTCTGTCAACCAAACGCCCCCTCAGTCTCCTATTCATCCATACCAACTACTACAAAAGTGTATTTAACCTGAATAAATTTGGTAAACATAGAAATATGTTGAGTGAATAAAGAAAACGAAGATCTTAAATTGATTATGTATAAAAACAAAAGTCTAATAAAAAATTAGCCCGCCCATATAAATAAAAATAAAAAATTTGGGAAGAGTGTATGCTAATTGTAACGTGTAGAATAATATTTTTTTTGTTTGGTACCATGCCATCAGTGTTGTCATTCATGCATGGGCTTGTGCAATGTCATCCATCACCATACAAACTAAAGAGTTTGTGGATATGTGGATAACGATGAGAGACTCCCATTGAGTACTTAGTTTGACATTTTGACCATCAATTTGGCTTCATTATTTCTGTATTAAACTAGTTGACGCCCCGCCGAGCGATAATCGAGTAATGAGCGAGTGTTAGGCAGCTCTTTGACACGGAGAACAATTAAATCGAATCAACCAACTAAAACAAAACACTTTTACATTTTTGCAAAAAAACTAAAACAATGACAATACTGTTATTTTTAATTAAGGGGAGGTTATAATTTTTTACTGGGGTAAAACCGTAATTTCCCAAAAAGTAAAGTGATAGCAGTACTGTAGATTGAAACAGAGGCAAAATTTGTAAATTTGTGCAAGGGCAAACTCGTAATTTTGAAGTTAGGGGCAACACAAAAATATAAATTTGAACTAAAGACACAATCGTAATTTTAGGTCGAAGACAAAACCATAATTTATTTTCAACCGAGGACATAATCGTAACTTTGAGTTGGAGTCAAAAGCGTAATTTTATTTTGAACAGGGCAAAACCATAATTATTAACTAAGGGGGAAATCATAATTTTTTAAACAGGGGAAAATATATTTTTGAAGAGAGCGCAAAATCGTAATTTTAAGGTGGGGGTAAAAACATATTTTTCTCTTTTGAACTGGGGCGAGAACGTAAGTTTGAGCTGAGGGCCAAATCATAATTTTGAATCAAGGGCAAAGTCGTTATTTTGGGCTGGGGGCAAACGCGTAATTTTTTTTTTGAGCAGGGGACAAAAACGTAATTTTAAACTGGGGGCAAAACCGTAATTTTAAAGTGTAAAAAAATAATAAACGGTTGGTATTTTGAGCTGAGGGCCAAATTGTAATTTTGAATGGAGGGCATAGTCGTAATTTTAGGCCGGGGCTAAAGCGTAAATTTATTTAAGCAGGGGGCAAGAACGTAATTTTAAACGAGGCAAAACCGTTATTTTAAAGTGTTAAGAAAATAATAAAAGGTTGGTCCAACAGGGAGTGCCATACATATACAAAGAGAAGCTGCCTGGCACTATTCTCCCAGCTTCTCTTTTAATGTACCTGGCATATTCCCAGCTCTTTGTATAGTAAAAATTGAATTATCCATATACTTTTTAATTTTGTTTTGCTCAACTCTCTAGTCTCTCCTTTTTTTAACGGCTGTGAAACTTTATGCTGCTGTAAATGAATCGAATATTCAGCGAACACTTAGTAAACCGTTTAGCAAGAAGTTTGTTTATGTTTGTTCGTTTAGTTAATAAACGAACACAAACAAGATTTTAGTTCGACTGCGTTCATAAACGTTTGGTAATATGTTCGTTTACGTTCATTCCCGTTTGTTCGTTTACGTTCATTCACGTTTGTTTTTTTTATGTTAATTTGTTAAAAGTTTTTAATGTTTTTTAGTATTTCACTTTCTCTCATATATTGTACTTTCCCCATAAACATTAGTTAAAAAAATATATTTAAAAAAAAGTAAAATGTAAACCCTTATCTAAACATATGAAAAAGGTTGAACACTAATGACATTTTTTTTGGATTTGTCTAAGTAACTTTAGATAATCATGGTAAAAGTTAGCTAAACTTTATTTATCATATGGTGCTTGTAGAATATTTCTTGTGTTTTGAATTCTTGATTTATAATTTGATGGTTGTATTTGACTACTTGTATCGGATGTTTAAGGTTAATGGTGTTTTTCTTCTTTTAATTAAAGTTCAATATTGGTTTGTGTTTATTTTTGTTCGTTTACGTTCGTTTGAATTTCTTTGTGTTCGTTTATTTTCTGTGACCAGTGTTCACAAATTATTCGCAAACAACTAAAATTTCCTTAACAAATGAACACAAACATAAAATTTTGTTCCACATGGTTCGCGAACACTGAGCGAACATCTGCATTTCCTTAACGAAACAAACACGAACATGCATCGTTCGTTAAGAAAATGCATATGTACATTAAATCTTTGCGAACACATGTCGAACAAAATTTTATGTTCGTGTCCGTTTGGTCTCGTTCGATTCATTTATAACCCTAGAAATTCCGTTAAAAATACGAATACAAAGGGAAAATGTGTCTCCTAGATTACTTTCCTCTAATACACTCCTAATTTATTTATTCTTAAAATTAATAATTTAGTAGTCGAACCGGTAATCAAATCGATCCATTAGCTTGACTGATTTGAAATCTTTCAAACGTTTAAACAGCAATATACCATCCTAAATATAAAATAAAGTTATCCTACCTTATCTTTTGTACTGGCCTGGCATATAAACAGAATATAAAGAGTAACATTTGCCACTAAAAAAACTTTTTTAAGCTTTGTTTCTGAAATATGGTACGACCATTGATATGGTTCAGCTTGGCAATGTTATAACCAATTAGTTTAAATGAAGACGGCTCAATACTACTCAGCTGAACCAAATGTGTAGATGGTTTCTAGTCTGATTGGTTTTCGATTCTGATAACAATGTTCATTTTATTTTTATTTTTTTAATGGCAACGCTTGCGCTACTATTCATCAATATTCTAAAGTTTTTCACCCTTTTCCAGGATTGAACCTGATACCTCTTCTTTAAGAGGCATATACCCCTAACAAGTGGACTCCCTCACATTGACTAATAACAATGTTCATAGTTAATAAATATTTGTAATAATCATAAAAATCACATGTTTTTGTAAAGATAAAGACTCGTTTACTTTCATGAGTATGCATTATGCAACCGTTGAGAATTTGTAGTTTACTTTGTGTCATTTATTAATTCGTTATATTTTAATGTTATTGAATGACAACCATCATTTTTCTACATAAATCTAAATATTTTGACATCAAATCGACTTAATTGTGATGATCATATTACAGTTGAGCATTAAAATGCATAAATGCCTAACAAAAAGTAGTACTTTCTTATTTAACGGTACAACATTTCATATCTAATGGATTTTAGAACATCATGAAATTCATCTTTTTAATGTTTTTTTCTCTCTTTTTCTTTAAGGTTGACCACAATATTTCATAACGATGAAATGTTCAAGAACAGCTAAACAAATCTTCATAAATAAAATAAAAATGTTGATGCTCTTGTCATTATGATAGGGAAAGAGATCGACAACATGATAACTTTGTAAAGAGATTTGAGTGTTGAAAACGAAATCGATGCAAACACTTAACAAGTTAAGTCATGTATTTACCAACATGTAATAGTGTTTTGTTCTATCCCCTCACTTGGATCTTTACCACCTTAAGAATGTTTCCTTTACACAAATAAGTAAACATAATAAAACTAAAAATATCTTACGAGAACTCTTGTTGCGGAATAGTAGAGTTGGTTATTACAATCACACGTCACGCTGTGACTGAACCTCATACATATGTATCTAGGATTTTTGTTTGGGTGTAACGTTATGATGACGAGGGCATCTAATATGCCCAATGCACACACTTCTCGCCTCTCTTACAAATACGAGAAAATGTCGTTGTTTTCTACAAGAGGCGAGGTCTACGAAGGAGGGGATCATTGTCTTAATTGTACATGACTCAATTGGCATTGTTCTAACATGGCGTTCGTTTTGTGTGTATTAGAGAGAACCTTTCTCCTGTTATTCCTTCATCATATTTAGAGCACTTATTAATATAGAAGCCTAGATGTAGCTTAACCATGATTCTTGCATTGAGGGTTCTTCAAATAGTTCAAACCATACATCCATTTGTTAGGGAGGTTTTAATATGGAAGTTTAAACCTCATAATAAAGATATTTCAAGAATTTGGCATGAAAATAAGGAGCAAAAATAATTGAAATATGAGATTAAGAATCGCTGGTTTTGAACATTCATAGGTAAAATACTAAACAAGTGACTTATAAGGTTGAGGAAACAATTTTCGAAGTTGTATTCGAGGGACTGGTGTGTCTGAGCGTGGCTCAAAGAAATGTATGTCGGACAATATGAAGAGGTCGATTTATCTTAACAAAATTGTGTCGGTATTTGTGAATACACAATTCATACAGAAGAGTATCTTATAATTATATGGTTAATAGTGTTAAATCTTAGCCAATAAGTTGATGTGAGGATTGATTTGTTTAAGCGTTCTCGTGTATCAGTGAGTTCTGATTGAAGAACTCCTGAATATGTATTTAGATGAGGAGTGATTCTCATTTATATGTATGAATTTGAGGAAAGCTAAGGAAATAAAAAGATTTGTCTGTATAATTTAAAAGTGATAATATATGTAAATTTAATAATTAATTGTTAAAGAGGGTATAAATATGATATTTTAATATTTCATTTGGATATATAGTTTTTAAGGTGTAGATGAAGAAATTCTTCATAAATAAAGGGTTAGGGTTGGGAAATTATATGTTTCTTAGATTTTTTAATTATTATTGTAATTCTTAGTTCTCTATATTATAATTTAGATAATAAATAATAAAAACAGGTAATTATTATATTAATAAATACTAGTCAAAATTTATTTATTACTTTATTTATATTATATACTATTTATTTTATACTATTTATTGTTTGTGCATATATGGTTGTACATGTTGTTTTAGTGGTTTTTTTGTTCAAAATCAAATTGTTCAAAAATTTATTTATATACTATTAATTTATATTTATATACTATTAATTGGTAACATTGTTAGACATTAAAACTTGTATTTTCAGCTTATAAAGTTAAACATTGGTAACATTATTAGGCATTAAAACTTGTATTGTTAGGTAGGGATGAGTACAGTACCGTTCGGTACGGGTACCGAAAGTACCGGTACTAAAAAAACGAGAAAAGTGAGTACCGGTACCGAATACACCGGCCGTAACGTGGAGCTCATGTATAATGTTTAGTGTATGTTTGGCAACTTTTGAATGGTTAAGTCTTGAATCAGTAAGAGGTCTGAACCATTCAGAGTCAGTATAATGCTTAACCGTTCAGAGGCAAATGTCTGACCAATTCACATTAGAGCTTTTAACCATTGAGACTCGATATAACTGCTTAACCATTCAGATGCAAATGTCTGAACCATTCTGACATTAACTCGCGAAAAAAACAGTCTGAATCATTAAGTATTGAACCAGTAAGAGGTCTGAACCATTCAGAGTCTCATTAAAAGATAAACAAACAACCATTAGTTGTTAACTAACCAATGCCAGCTGAATTTGTTAGCTCCGACCGCAACGCGTCAGGGTGTTACATCTAGTTAGTATGAAAACAAAAAAGAACGTTTGTAGTATCACAAAAGTAGATAAATATAAAATGTGGAATAAAAAAATCTAAACAAAAAAGAACGTTTGTAGTATACACAAAAGTAATAATATATAAAATGTGGAATAAAAAAATCTAACAAGTTGCGTGAATTTGACTCTCACTTTACCCCGACACGCCACGTTTCTTTCTTCATGGTAGAATGTCTAATATCTTAAACTTTATTGTTTATTATTTTATTCTGTGTAATCCTGTCACTCAAATAGTCGGTCTTATTTATTTTCATTACTTATTTTAGCTAACGTTTTGTATTAACTATAATAAATTACAACCAAATAGTTATATATACTGAAATTATTAGAAACTTATATAAAATAGTTTGAATGAAGTAAATATTAAATAGTTAACAATAAAGATTTCTAAGTTTTCAATAATGGTGAAATAAGAGAGGTGAAAAAAATCCTAATGTATAATATTTATAACACGTAACACAATTATTTACTTATTTATTAAGTACATACAAAATGTTATAATATTTGTAACGAGCTAGAACGTCTCATAGTTTTGTATTATTTAGTATCAATTAACACAATCACTATTTTTAGAATCGTATTAGACTATTACGTGTCTACGTAACCGGTCTAGTTAAACGTATTTGAAGTGACAAGCCAAATTGACTGGTTGGACTGATTTCAAGGTTATTATTGTTTGTTCTCATTTACTGATTTATTGAAGAGTTAGTGTCTCATTTTTATTACATGCTTCAAATTTTATAAAAATTACGGATCCACATCAAAACATAATCTAGTTAATCTAGTTTTATATTGTTTTATGATTCGTGTATATAAGATCAGGTTCATTACAAAAACATTATATTATAACAAGATAAATGATGCGTGTGTATATGATCAGGTTCATTACAAAAGCGTTAATTTATAACGATATTAAATAAAAAAACTAGCATAATATAAACTATTTAGTGTTTCTAGTAGAATATAAACTATTTAGTGTTTTGTAATTATGCTCATCATGTGTGAGATAGACGTAAATAAAGAAATTAATAAATTTAGTGTTTTGTAATTATAAATCTTTGAAGGTTTCATTCATCTCTATATAAAAAGAGGAGAAATGTACCACATGTTAATTGACACCCAAATGTGAATGCTATGCTTCAAATGTTCGAAAGATATGCCCTATTTTGTTTAAAAAGTAATCTGAAATTTCGTATATTGGTTATCACATTTTTAAGGTTGAAACGGTTTCTTTCATAGAGCGACGAGTATTTAAAGTTTGGTTAGGTTCATCGTGTTATATCTTGAACCATACCCAATCTAGAACCTTTTTTTATTTAAATAATTCTTTATAATTAAAGATAACTACTTTTATAGGGAACCAACATGTTGTTATTTCATGTTATGTAATTAAATCTATTCTTATACATATTAATGAGATTTTAAAATAGAATACGATATGGATATGTATGTAATTTTTGATGATTTTTGATTCACAGGACTTCTTGGTTTTAGTTTTAAAACTTGTAAATGATTATAACCCATTTCTGAACTCGAATTCTATTCTTCGATCAATATTCGACAATGACTGAACTGTTTGAACTTTGTAGTAGTCAGCATATAAGATATTACGGTAGATCGACCAACACATGGTTAGGGTCAGCATGACTTATATTTAAAGAAGCTTTGTTGAACTAGTCATGCGGTTTGCGTGACAAACTTGTTTTAAAATATTCTTGTTGAACTTCTGGTTGGTCTGAATGTTCCGAAACTTTTTCTTAGTGACATACTACCCCTCGGCGGCGAACTGGTGCCCTCAAACCACCTATTCAAACTAGGCATCCTCCCACTTTAGTGGCGGCATACCACCACTAATCTCTTCGACTTCGACATCGTCGCACGATCAGACAAGTAGAATATAAAGGTAATGAAGAAATCTGGGAAAAAGATGAAGAATTTCTTGGCGATTTCTGGGAATCTTGACGAACACTTGCAGATCTTCAAACTGTTCTTGAGGTTTTGAAGATACAAAGGAAAATAGGGAGAAAATTCGAGAGCAAATTATTTTCTGCCTCGTCAGTTCGGCTATTTATACCCATCGCATTTAATGCGATGGGTAAGTGTGACAAGCAACTTGCGGCGCGTATCCTATCAGCAGGCGACACGTCAGACGGCAAAGTCGGAGTGACGGTTGTCACGTACGCGTGAAGCCCACTCGCCTGACACTAGACGAAACGGCGATGCTGACACAATGACACCATGCCGGCTACTGTGTCAGTAGTCATGTCAAGCGTCACCCTCATCACCAACCTGTCAGAAGATCCTGTTTTCAAATTTCGAGATTCTCTCGCCCAAATATCAGACATAACTTCCAAAATAAGCTAAATAGTTGCACCGTAAAAGTTTTAAAACAAAACATGTGCGCCAACTTTTCTGACACACTTGTTGATGTCCTAGCACATAATCAAAGCGCAGCTACTTAATTTTTATTTCTAGTCCAGAGCTCCAACCATTTACCTCGCGCATTTTGGGAAGCAACACTAAACTGGGGGGACTTGAAGGGGTATGGTCCCAAATCCTGCGCTGACCAAGGGAGTAAACCTCTGGTCGCGCGCGAGACCATACCCAAGATAAGCCGAAATGATAACTACTCCGACCTTGCGCCGACCACACAGTCGTTACCAAGGTTGTGCGTGAGGCCAGGAAGAAGATGAAACCGTTTCCAACACTTAGTTCCTTTGACGAAAGACCTGGCTTCCTGGACGTTGTACCGACTACATGGGACATCACCCATGTCGCGCGAGTATTAGAAGCGCAGGGCAACAGCGGACGGTACAAAGGGTACAAGTAGCAGAGCAGTGGGCCAATAGGTGTTCAACAGGTTGTATTGGATCATGCTGCACGATTAACAATCGTGCAGGAGACAAGAAGTACACAAGGACGTGTACTTGGAACCAATTATCTCACGTCGACCACTGCCTTACGTTCTCCGCTCAATTGCTGATGATAGACCAGACAACAAGGACAACCGTCAGGACACGTGGATCCATTCAATGTGTGCCAACTACCCTCTTGTCGGAGGATCAGATTGGATATTCCTTATTGTCGGCTTCAGGCCTAAGGCCCATCAGCCCATCTCCTTTACAGATCACCTCGGCTATAAATATAGAACTTCACCTCAAGGTTTAAGGATCGCTCTCTTGCTTTCTCACTTAATACACACACTATTATTCTCAAAATGATTCCTTACTTTCACACCGGAGGGAGGTTACAAGGAGAACCCCCTATTCTCCTCATTTAACGAGCTTACGGTGTGTTGATTATTTTGCAGGATCTTCATTGCTATTTAGACGAGACGAAGAAGTTCCACTTTTTGTTGAGAAAAACTAATTACGAATACAAAATACTTAGGAATTACTACGATAAATATATACACTTGATATAATCCTATAGAGTAGGAGTTGGCTACAAAGCCTAAGTTTCCTATAAAGTGTAGGAAGCCATAGAGAAGTGACATGTAGCATTTAGGTTTTTAATAAAAAAGGGCAATTAGGTAATTTGACATTTATTTTATTTTTGGAATCTATTTTCTTAATAACTGATGGTTGAGAATATTATGGTAACCATATATCTCCATGATTTTCTGAATTGGTGGTTATTATGTATAAGAATACGTAAATATCAACTAACAAAACAAATGGTTTTTATAATCTTCAACATTTTGTTCATATCAATCATCTTACGTGAGTAAAACTGATGGCTTCAAACGCAATTGTTGATTGCGGAGATGGTAAATACAGTTCTTTCTGTGTTTATTATTATCAGTTGTGTGTATCGAAATTTATTTTTTTTTGTTCTTGATGTTGTGTTTTACCAGTTGCGATGTTAAAATCACCAGCATGTTCTTGACATTGTGTTTTAACAGCAAGCAGATTAATACCGTTGTGTTTTAGCATTCATGCTGGTAATGCTGGAGGATTTCTTGACTCTGTGTTTTACCATTCATGCTGGTAATGCTGGAGGATTTCTTGACATTGTGTTTTACTATTCATGTTGGTAATGCTGGAGGATTTCTTGACGCTGTGTTTTACCATTCATGCTGGTAATGCTGGAGGATTTCTTGACTTCGTGTTTTAACAACAAGCAGATTAACACCAGCATTCATGCTGGTAATGCTGGAGGATTTCTTTGAAACTGTGTTTTACCATTCATGCTGGTAATGCTGGAGGATTTCTTTGAAGCTGTGTTTTACCATTCATGCTGGTAATGCTGGAGGATTTCTTGACGCTGTGTTTTACCATTCATGCTAATAATGCTAGAGGATTTCTTGACATTGTGTTTTAACAGCAAACAGATTAATATCGTTGTGTTTTAGCAGCAAGCAGACCAATTTCTTGATGATGTGTTTTACCAGCTGCAATGCTCCATGAACAATTTTTTGACGATGTTTTTTTACCAAATGCATTCATTCATGAACAATTTCTTGACGATGTGTTTTACCAGCTGCAATCCTTCATGAATAATTTCTTGACGCTATGTTTTACAAATGACATGTCTTTTGTGGTTTCTTGATGATGTGTTTTATATTTTTGGGTTCTTTGCGAGAGAGAGGGGGGGGATCGCAAATGTGGGGTGGTTTATGGAATGACAGTTATTTCCATATTTAAAACAAGCTAAATGACACACCTACCCCTAACTAATTAAATCATCCTATTATTAAGACACACATATTACCAAAATGCCACCAAGATGATCTCAACCATTAAACACACTCATCGGATGGCCCAGATCGCTTCCTAGACTTTCTAGGAAAAACACACTTTGCGCAGGATCCCCACTCTAATCCTATAAGTCTTCTATATTTTTTTTTCTAGCTTCAATTATACGAATCTTCTTTCTTAGCTCTAATAATAGTTGTTTCACTTAGGTATTACTAAAATAAACACATGCTCTTGATATATTTTTATTTCTAGCTTTAATTATACGGATCTTCTTTCTTAGCTTTTATAATAGTTGTTTCACTTAGGTCTTACTAAAATAAACACATACTCTTGATATAACCCTATAAGTCTTGTACAATTTTTTATCGCTTCAGAGATGTGCATCTTCTTTCTTAGCTCAGATACGAGTTGTTGGCTATATACGTGTAAAAGGTTGAGAAATACACTTTTCTTATTCAAATCTTGAAGACACAATGACTTGCATGGCAAATTACAATATTATTGAACAAAGTAACTAATACAATACATAAAATCAAATTAACAACTTGTCACTTTAAATTATCATTTCACACTTAGAGTATATGCATATACAACATATAATACACAATCCCCTTAGTTTATTATTCTTTCTAAACACAAAGTTCAGTAGTGGTGGATTTAGAAATCATTATAGTTGTAATGTTTAAAAAAATCTGAAGGGGTAACAAAATGAAAAAAACGTCTTTTTTTTCAAAAATTTACACTACCACCGGAGCATCAAGAGGCGACGGGGGTTACCCTTTGTTACACTCTATATCCGCCCTGAACTTTAAACCATCTCTCTTATACACAAAGAAGTTGACGGTTTAGACATTTGAATAATTTGAACGAAAGTTCATGTGCAAGACAGAAATTGTAAATTTGTATAATGAAATGCAACTCACTCATATAAAAGTGAGATAAAACACACATAATTGTGTCCCTTTAAACGATATAATATATTTTGTGTTGTGTTGATAAGATATTAAAGAGGTATGGTCCTAAAAACCTTTCGCAATCACAGGAGATCATACCATCATAACATTACAAGACCATCTTAAACAAAGTCCTGCACGCCTCGCGCAGACTACTTAAACAAGATCTTGAATAAACAATCCCTAGTCACCATGCGCGGACCCGCATAGTTAAGCTTGAAGTTAATAATTAAAGTTCTCAGGTCTCAAACATACTCGCGCAAAGGGAACTTGATACTGGACAAAAGGAATCTTTTATGTTATAACTGACTGGACCCGTGGCAAAGTGATCAAGGCTTCACAGCTGTAAATCTTCTAGAAGCATTTAATGCCCATCGTGCAAAGCCTTATTCGGTTACAACCGAATCTGACGTGGCATTATCCAGGACGCTCATCTAAATCACGATGATGGTATAACTGATGTATATAAAACGCAACATATAAATTACATCAAGTAAGGCATAAAACTAACCCTTTTTTAGTACTAATGTTGGAAAAAACACGTTTCTTGTTCCTTTTGTATTTACATGATAAAAAGAGCTTAAAAGAACAAAAGAAGAAAATAAGCAGCTAAAACCAACACAACTACGAAAAGAAGGAATAACATGACCTACCCGACCCCTCAGCAGCACCCCAAAGTCAAAAACAAGAAGACAGAGTCTGGCCAGGGGGTCGCACCCAGCTAGGCATGGGGCGTGGCCAACCAAGGCACTTAAAGACAAATTTTGCAGAAGCTTCTACGCCCACCACGGGGCCGTGCCCAGCTCAACATGGGGCGTGGTCAGCTAACAGATTCGCAGAATCCATATAGTACAGCGAAGAGTTGACCACGGGGCCGTGCCCACAAGACACGGGGTCGTGTGGGGCCCTTTGCTGACAGTTGCAATATATGAATGAAGAGAAGGAATAGGCCACGGGCCATGCTGTTTAGGTTATAAATAGGGGTGCTTGGTTCACTTCAAAGGAATCCCTTGGTAAACCACTTCCCTCTCACTTTGCCACCACTCCACCACCACTACAATACCAACACCCACCACCATCATCCATCAATCATCTTTAGAGTATGTAGTAGTCTCGGGAACCAAGATTGATTGTAAGGGTTCTTGTCAAACAAAGGCCATGCTTGGCTAAATTCCTTACATCGCTTGGTGAAGACTAATCTTTTATGTATTACTTTTAGTTCCTAATCTTTCGGCACTTTTTTATTGGGTATGTATTAATGGATTTAATAACTAGTTTCTTATGTTGAAATGAATTTCCTAACCATTTCTTCATGATATCATTGATTTGCTCATTCGTGTCTTTACGGTCTATATAAAGCGAGTTAACTACTTGGAAGGGGTTAGACGGGCGGTATGGTAAAGTTCTTGTCTTGTTCAGTGTATAGATCCTGCGAGGACTTAGTTCAAGCTTACTAAGACCTCCTTCAATGCTCTATGGGTATTGGATGGCGGGGGTGCGCATAGCTTGAACTCCTCATATGTAAACTACTATTAATACTTTAAACCGGCTTCTTGGGATTGTATCCTTGCTGACTCAAACCACTTAGCCGAGGGTAACGTCACATTCAAAAGAGGGGCCTACCACTTTTCACATTAATAACTTATTTAATTGTCTTCCAATATTCTGACCCTTTGGGATTGTATCCCTGCTGACTCAAACCACTGGGTTGAGGGTAACGTCATCTTCAAAGGAGGGGCCTACTACTATAACTAAGATAATCTCTTAAAAAATCCGAAAGTGCGAAGACTATCAAAGGATATATAAAAGAGAAGTTGGATCCAAGTGATTCTATCTTGTCTATTTGTATTTCATTTTATTTATTTTTGTTTTATTTATTTTTATGCTTCCAAACTTTTATCCAAATTTAGATTGATTAGACGTTGATGATAAACCGGTATTAAAAGCTCTTGTGTCCTTGGACGACCTCGGTATCTTACCAACACTATATTACGCTCGCGATGGGTGCACTTGCCCAAGTGTGTTTTTAGTGTTAGTTAAATATAATGTTTTATAAATTTAAAACTTGACTAACGCGTAAAATAGGCTCAAAATATTAATAAATTCATAACACGCTTTACGCACACCAAGTTTTTGGCTCCGTTGCCGGGGACACAAGGATTTTAAGAAAGCTTAATATCAACGGCCTAATCATTTTTCAAAACATTTTCAAAACTACGCGCTCGTTTTCTTGTTTTTAGCAATTTTCAAACTTACAGTAGGCTGAACACGGGTCATGCCCATTGGACACGCCCCGTGCTGCATGTAACTAGTAACAAGTTTTAAAACGCCCAAATACATAGTCTGACCACGGGCCATGCTCAATGAACACAGGGCCGTGGTGAGCTTTTGTTTCTGTTTTTAATTTTTATTTCGGGACCCGAGACTCTGTAATCTGCTAGGTATTTCCTCATGGATCAATACTCAGGAGATTACACTTACTACTACTTAGAGGATGATTACGAGGAAGAATATTGTACCATTTGCGGTAACTCCCACTCGTTACAATATTGCGACCTTTTTCAACCATCCACCTCATACACTCACTATGAGGAACCAATGTTTGAACTTCCGCAATCAAGCTTTGATTGGGGTACTTATCCTCTCTAACATTACAATACACCGCCAACCATCCTCCCCGAAGCAGAAAGCATTATACGAAGTCTCAAAACACTCGAACGCTTAATGAAAGGATCACGAGAGAAAGAGGAGGTTGTATTTACTATGGAAGTAATAATCGAAGAAGTAAAAATGGAAGAACAAGTAAGTGAAAAACTGACGCATGAACCAAATAGCGAAGAAGGTAAGTCCGAAAATGACAAATTTGAAACAGAGTAAAAAATCCAAGAAATTAACCTTTTGTCACCTTCTTTCGAAAACCGTTATTTGGTACTCACTCAGGCTAAGTTTTTAAAAGAGCTAAACACTAACACTAAAATCGACGAAATGGTTAGCATCAAATTAACAAATGATCAAACTACGCTAATAAAAGATGAGTAATCTGAAATTAACATAACACCGGTCCCGTGTTTCTTTCAAGACACCTTTATTAGTAATATCACAATCGACAAAGATCTTTGTGTTAATATAATGCCTAACTACATTTTCGAAAAATTAAATATTAGTGATTTTTCTCCATTTCAAATTCCCATTTTTCTATCTAATCGTAAAATGCTAAAATCAATGGGAGTGGTTGAGGATGTGCTAGTGCAAGGAAATCAAACGGTGGTCCCAACCGATTTTATCATTCTCGATGATACTCCACTTGTGTTGGACAGCCTTTTGTGAAAACCCATCAAGCCTTGACCAACCGGAAGCTAAACAACATGCAACTTCAATTGGGGGCCGACAAAAGGTATGTCAATCTTGACCAATCCATAAAGTACCCTTTCGGCAATGACAACCCTTTAATTGAAGATGAAGATGAACCACCCGATATGGACGAAGAACTCAACCAACTTATCCACGAGGAAGACGCCATTGAACAAACCTTTTTAGTTCTCGACCAAAATACAGAGCAACCAAACAAGGAGTCCCCTAAAGACCCACCTCTTGAGCTCAAAGAACTCCTAAAAGGTTTGGAATATGCTTTTCTAGACAAGCATGGTAAGTTACCGGTAATTATTTCTTCAAAATTAACTAGTTTAGAAAAAGAAAAATTAATCTCACTTTAAAAAAAAATATAAAAACGCGATTGCATGGAAGCTTGTAGATATTAAAGGAATAAACCCTTCCATGTGCACGCACAAAATTTTAATGGAAGATGACTACAAGTCCGTAATATAACCACAACGTAGAGTAAATCCAAATGTTTAAGAAGTGGTTAAAAATGAAGTCATCAACCTACTGGATGCCGGACTCATCTACCCAATTTCTGATAGCCCTTGGGTGAGTCCCGTTCAAGTAGTCCCTAAAAATGGAGGTATGACAGTAGTAACCAATGAAAAAAATGAGTTAATACCAACAAGGACTGTCACAGGATGGAGAGTTTGTATAGACTAACGTCAATTAAATGAAGCAAAACGGAAAACCACTTCCCTTTACCTTTCATTGATCAAATGTTAGAAAGACTATCCGGTCAAAAATTTTATTGTTTTTAAATGGTTTTTCAGGTTACTTTCAGATACCGATAGCTCCAGAAGACCAAGAAAAAACAACTTTTACATGTCCCTATGGAACTTTTGCTTATCGACGCATGCCTTTTGGTCTATGTAATGCCCCCGCAACTTTCCAACGTGCATGGTCGCCATCTTCCAACACATGATAGAAAAAAACATGGAAGTTTTCATGCATGACTTTTCTATCTTCGGAGATTCATATGACCAGATAACCTTGAACGAATTCTATCCCGATGTGAGGAAACTAACCTCGCCCTTAATTGGGAAAAATGCCATTTCATGGTAATGGAGGGAATAGTACTCGGTCACGAAATATCAAACGAAGGAATGGAGGTTGATCAAGCTAAAATTGACACAATCTCTCGATTACCACCTCCATCCTCCGTTAGAGCTATAAGAAGTTTCTTAGGGCATGCCGGATTCTATAGACGATTTATCAAAGACTTTTCGAAAATTTCAAGACGTCTAACTAAATTACTTGAAAAAGATGCACCATTTATCTGTGACAAGGATTGCAACCAAGCATTTTTGACACTAAAAGAAATGCTAGTCAATGCACCAATCATGATAGCACCCGATTAGAAATTACCCTTCGAAATCATGTGCGATGCAAGTGACTTTGCGGATGGAGCAGTTTTGGGACAATGAAAAGATAAGCATTTTCATCCAATTTAATATTCTAGTAAAACCCAAATAGATGCACAAGAGAATTACACCACAACTGAAAAAGAGTTACTAGCTGTAGTATTTGCTTTTGATAAATTTTGTCTTATCTTGTTCTTTATAAAATGGTAGTTTATATAGACCATGCAGCCATTTATTATCTGTTTAAAAAACAGGATGCCAAGCCGCATTTAATCAGGTGGATTCTACTCCTCCAAGAATTCGATATCGAGATAAAAGACAAAAGAGGAGCAGAAAACACTGCTGCTGATCACCTATCCCGCTTGGACGATCCAGCTCTGGAGGCAACTATGGACGAGCTCATCAACGAAAAATTCTCTACAGAATCTTTGGAAATGGTGGAATACCGAGAAGAACCATGGTATGCCGACTACGCTAATTACTTAGCTAGCGGGATAATCATGAAAGTATTTGCTTTTGATAAATTTCGTTCTTATCTTGTTCTTTCTAAAATGGTAGTTTATACAGACCATGCAGCCATTCGTTATCTGTTTAAAAAACAGGATGCCAAGCCGCGTTCAATCAAGTGGATTCTACTCCTCCAAGAATTCGACATCGAGATGAAAAACAAAAGAGGAGCAGAAAACACTATTGCTGATCACTTATCCCGCTTGGAAGATCCAGCTCTGGAGGCAACTAGGGATGAGCTCATCAACGAAAAATTCTCTACAGAATCTTTGGAAATGGTGGAATACCGAGAAGAACCATGGTATACCGACTACGCTAATTACTTAGCTAGCGGGATAATCATGAAAGGATGGTCACATCATCAAAGAAAAAAATTCTTTGCGGATGTAAAGCACTATCTTTGGGAAGATCCATATCTTTTCAGAATTTGTTCCGATCAACTTATCCGACGATGAGTGCATGGTAGCGAAGCAAGGAACTCCGCCACTGTCATGAAGGCCCGTACGGAGGACATCACCGAACCACTAGTACCGCTCAAAAGGTGTTGGATTCAGGATTCTATTGTCCAACCATTTACAAAGACTCGCAAAATCTTATCAAAACATGTAATGCATGCCAACGATCAGGTAATATTTCTTCCAAAAACGAAATGCCACAAAACGACATTCTTGTTTGTGAAATTTTTGATGTATGGGGGTTAGACTTTATGGGTCCGTTCCGACCATCAAAAGGAAATAAATATATACTTGTAGCTGTGGATTACTTGTCAAAATGGGGTCTATCACCGAATCTCGACCGCATATCACCCTCAAACAAACGGACAAGCCTAAATGACAATTGAGGTTTAAAAATCATACTTGAAAAAATCGTAGGGTTCAATAGAAAAGAATGGGCGGGAAACTAGATGATGCTTTATGGGCCTTTCGAACCGCTTTTAAAACAACAATAGGCACTACCCCATATAAGCTAGTGTATGGACAAGGTTGTCATCTGATAGTAGAAATTTCACATAGAGCCTACTGGGCATTAAAAACGTTAACTTAGACCTGAAACTGCCAGTAAAAATTGATTTTATCAATCAAATGAACTCGACGAATTGAGAAATTAAGCATACTCTAACTCCGAAGTTTATAAGGAACGTATAAAGACCTTACATGACATAAATATTAAACCTAATGAATTTCAAGAAGGAGACCAAGTGCTATTGTTTAATTCACGACTTCGACTATTTCCCGGTAAATTAAAGTCTAGGTGGTCAGGGCCTTTTTCCTTTACCCATATCTTCCCACATGGTGCAATTGAGATTAAATCCCGAAATGGCATTCCATTCAAAGTCAATGGACAACGGCGAAAACTTTACCAAGGATTTATTGAGGATGACGAGGAAGAGATTTCATTACAAACGAGCGAGGTATGATTAAACTACGACTTGTGTATATATGTAAATTAACATCATGACTTGTAGGGAATAAGGAAAGCCTTGAAACAGGTAAGATGACTTTGGGAACTTCTTTCGGAAAAACAGTCACTCACATGTGCACTTTAATTAAAAAAATAAAATATTGCCGAACACGGGGTCGTGGCCATTGGCCACAGGCCGTGGTCGGTGTGCAGACGGGTATAAACCCCCCTTTCCTTGTTATTTCTTCATTTCACCACGACCCGTTTTCCCAAAAAATCTCTGGTTCCTACGCGATTCTCTGCAATTTTTCATGTTTTCCTTCCACTTAACAACTACAAGGTATGATTATAATATCTTCTTTAGTTAGTTTTGCTATTTGCATGTAGATTAACAACAAGAAATTTGGGGAAAATTCTAGGGTTCTTGAACATGAACAAAATCAACTCCAAAATTTCTTAGTAGATCTAGTCATAATAGTTTGCATGGATGATATAAAGAGTAGATCAGCCACCATTGCTCATAGATTTATCCGATTTCAAGTATAACCATGAACCCTTGTTTTTAAACCGAAAAAGTCAAAATTGATGGGGTAAACGGTTTGTTTTTGGAAAAACGACGCTTAGGGTTTCATTTTCGGGGAAAACCGCACCTACCGAAACAAATTTCAACTTTTCGAAAACGGAACGAAAATTGAAAATTTTTTAGTAACAGTGGCCTGAACACGAGGCCGGGCTAGAAAAGAAAGCTGAACACAGGGTGTGGCCAGTGACCACGTGGCCGTGTCCAGCATGATGTTTTCAAAGTTTCTCGTAAACGCACTTATTGTTTGTTTGTTCTCACATGCAGAAATGACAAAAAAGTTCCTAAAGTTCAAGACATTAGAGTGGGAATACCGAAACCGCTTTGAAGTTCTCCAAACAAAGCCAGAGGAAGCACCAAGACAAACATATTACGAAACGTTAGAAGCAGTGGGTCAAAGAGAACGGTATGAAATGTTGGTCACTGGTTCACTATGAGCCGCTCTTGACAAAAAGCTCCATTCTATTTACGAATACAACATGGAGTTTTATAGCACGTTCAAGTTCGATCCTAAGGCGGACCCATTCGATTCCAATGCTGATGAATTTAGGTGTGCTGGGCAACTTTTCTCCATCTCCATAGCAAATTTAGGTGTCAACATTGGTCTATACACCTAGGAAGAATCGGTTGATGATGAATTCACGGGTGGTCTTCGTGAAATCCCCGTCAACATGAGGCAAACTGCATGGTCCCAAATTGAGATAGACCATACAATTCAAGCATCACAAAAAGCTCATAGTTGCAAGACCTACTCTACCGCTACATTCATCGGGTCTTAAGAAACTCACTGAGCTAGCGACAAGACAACTCAGGAGTAGTGAACCTCCGTGACCTCACCTGCCTCCACTGCATTCACACCCGTCAACCTCTTGAGGTCACCTACATACTTCTCAAGAACATGCACCTAAACTAGATGGCTAACCCACATACACCAATCTTCTTCGGAGGATAGGATCTACAAGCTGTTCAAGAACTATGTCAACCGCATCCCAAAGTCCTTTAACCAAGGGGTAAAATCCAAGACATGGATGACGGGACTGCCCGCTTCCGAAATACCCAAGGAAACACATGGAACCCGGAAGAAGTCTTAGCCCTCAGAGACGACCCCAACTGACCTCCTCCACAGTATCAAGGCTTCCAAACGGGTTCCTCCTCTCAAGGAGGCGGTTTTCCTAACTTCCAAAGTTTAACTGATCTTTTGCAGGAAAACCTCTTGTACACCCGTAACACCTACAACATGGTTAGCAATGCCAACACCCGGATCAGAGCAATGGAGCGTTCCATCAACACCATGCAAGGAGATATCAGCTACATCCGAGATCATATGGTATACCGTGTGGAGGAGGACGATGAGGACAAGGACATGGACTAAGTGGTGATTATGGCGGTTACGGTGATGGGTGACGAATGCGGTTTTAGGTTAACTTCTCTACCCCCTTGAACAATTCGCCGGCCTGCGTGCCATGATTTGAACAATTTACTCTTGAACAACTTTTACTTTTCTGCATTTTACTTTTGTGGTTGTGGTGATGGATGTTAAACGCTCGTAAGTTAGGATTGGTATTGTGGTATGCTTTGTATGGTGTGATATTGATAAAACATGTACAATGGTGCTGTAAGAAACCATGATCAGAACACAGAGATTAGACATCTGAATTTTTTACACTTGCAGACTGTCACCACGGGGGCGTGGTCGCTGAGCACGCCCCGTGTCCACTACACTGATCTGCTGTTTCTTGTCACTAATCTGACCACGGACCGTGTCCACTAGGCACATCTCGTGCTCAGTCTTTTGTAAGTTTTTGGTACTGACACTCTGAACATGGGGTCGTGCCCAGACAACACGGGCCCGTGTCCAAGAGCCCAGTAACATAAAATTTTGTTTTTTTAACATACTTTTCACATTCGAATCAACAAAAAATTTGATTTTTGGACACATTAAGGACAATGTGTAATTTAAGTATTATAGGGGGAAGCTAACACATCGAATATTGCAAGTCCAAATAACAAGACTTGCACAAAACTCTTTTGGAACCGCTAATCGCCCTAAATATTTTCAAAAATTTTTCAATTTTTTCACTTGTCTTGGTTTAATTTGGGAATAACAAGGTCTAAAATGTCACACCCCAACCGATGTGCGGAAATATCATGGTGGGACGAAATAGATTGCTCGTTGCTCATAACGCTATTTGTGACAATAATTAAATAAAAACCGTTTTCATTTCATAACATAAATCGTCATTACAATACATGGAATTTCAAATAACAATAAACAAAAGACAATTACGACAAGTTACAACATATCATAAATGTATAATCTAGTGATTTCTTGGGCGTGTTTTTTAGTCATCCCTACTAGATTTCATACGATTCTCATCTTCAACCTGTAACATGTTTAAAATAAAGTTCAATGCAAAACCAAAGGCGAGTATACTAGTTTTCATGCGTACATAACATAAAAATGAGTTTAAACAATTCCACATGGCAAGCTATTGAAACAAGATAAACAATAAAGTTGGCATGTGTTTAACTAATCAAACCAATGATGAAACGCAATAAGCTCTTAACATAACCTCAAGCATACGGGTGGTGCGTTAATCCTATAGCGCTATATATGTCAAGGATAGGCTCGTACGAAGTTAATGATAAGTCTAGCACAAAAAGTATAACCCCAAGTTTAATGTATCAAGTCGTCAAATATACAAGCATGTATAAGGAATGTTTGTGCATTAAGAATAAGGCTTAAGTGTAATTTTTCGTAGTTTAACATGTTACACCCCAAAAGTGGTAAACGAAAAGGGGGTTTTAGTATACTCACAGTTTTGCAAGCTTTCCGTTTGACAAGTCCGTGAAGGGTTGTTGATTGTTGGAGGAACATCGAGTTATCTTACAAGAGGAAATGTAGGTATGAGTATTGGATGTTGATGGGAGATTCGGAATTTTAAATAAAGTATAACAAAATAATATACAAAAAATAATCACTAAGGTCTAGTCACTCGTTTTAACACTATGAGAACCCATTAGGGTTTATATGATTTCATAGGTTAACACCTATTAGAATCGCAACGAGGAACTAAACACTTTGGTGATCTAACTTAGTAGCTTAACGAGTAACTATTTAGTCATCATCACGGGTTTAGTTTTAGGGATTTTATATAGTTTATATGTATACATTACATTATAAGTCCAACAAGATTATCATGGAACTCATGTAGGAGGTAGGAGGTGTAACCATCCATTTAGAACCTCATGTAAAGTTCACCACTACACAAGTTGTCATAAACTACAAGGAGGGCCAAGAACATAAACAAGAATGAAATAATAACATCTAATCTAAGTAAAACATCAAGTGATGTGTGGACTTGTATGTAGGATAGCCCAAGCTAACCAAGTAGTCACACACTTCAATTCAAGACTTGACACCACTTGTGAGTTAAAACTCATACAAAACAGAAAGTTTGTGAGGATAAATCCTTTGATTTTGAATGTGAATGTCACACCCTTGTTTTTAAGTCCAACTAACCATACAAGTGATTATGAGCATGAGGACATAGGAATGTGTATGAGATAACTCAAGTTCAAGTTGTTTTAACAAAGTTCAAAGTACATCAGAAAGTTTCAACCCACTTTGGAGCGTTTTTGGTGAAGTTCCAGGTCTAGATTATCCAAGGAGAATTTGTGGAATAATATCTAAGGTCCATCCAAGTGGTCTGAAAGAAGAATTAAAGAAAAAGACCAACTATTGACGAAGTTATGCTCAATTTGGTAAGACGTGACGAATCTGCCAAGTTCTTCAAGTTTCAGCTGATTAAAGAGAGTTTGAGAGTGTTTGGAGAGTGTATGCAAAGTGGATTAGGGCCTTGTCCAAATGTTATGTATTAAGTATCTTTGCATTATATTACGATGCTCAAGTATAAGAAACATAATCTAAGGATTGCACAAGTATAAAACGAACATGATTAAGGATAAGAATTGCATACAAATTTTGTATGAAGCATGTATGTGACGTATTTATGAATCCATCAAACGTTCCCAAGAGTAATGAATCAAGTGTCATTTTTATAGTGTATGAATGTGTAAAGTATAAATTGTAAAATAATATGAATTTCATTATGATCCAAGTCTCGGATTTTGCAATGATTACAACAAACGACGAATACAAGATTACAAGTTTCCAAAATTAGAATTACAAAACGAGCTTTCTAAATATAGAAATTATGAAAAAGCAAGGCGTTACAGTCTCCCCTCTTTTAGGAAATTTCGTCCAAAATTTAGGAAGATGTAACGAAGAGGTGCAGATACTTAGTGTTCATATCACTCTCGAGCTCCCAAGTAATTCAGCGCCACGTTTTCCTTCCCATCGAACTTTAACGATAGGAATCCGACTGCACCTTAATTGGTTGATTCTTCGATCCATGATTTCGACTGGTTTTTCCACAAAATGCAGTGTTTTGTTGATTTGAAGATCTTCGAGTGGAACTTGAAGTCCTTCTTCAGCTAGACATTTCTTGAGATTTGAAACATGGAAGACTGGGAGAACGTTGTTGAGTTCTTGAGGTAGATCCAATCGATACGCTACCTTGCCAATCCTTTCAAGAATGTTGAAGGGACCTACATAGCGAGGAGTGAACTTGCCTTTCTTACCAAATCGAACAACACCCTTCCAAGGGGATACCTTGAGAAGTACGTTATCACATACGTTGAATTCCAAGGGCTTGCGTCTTTTGTCAGCGTAACTCTTTTGTCGGCTTCAGGCTTTGAGAAGATCATCACGAATTAGTAGGATCTTGTCTGTTATTTCTTGTATAAGTTCGGGACTGGTGATTTGAGTTTCTCCGATCTCGTGCCAACAAATCGGTGAACAGCACTTACAACCATACAATGCTTCAAATGGTGCCATTTGAATACTAGCATGATAACTATTGTTGTCTGAGAATTCTACCAAGGGTAAGTGCGAATCCCAGTTGCCACCAAAATCGATTACGCATGTACAAAGCATATCCTCTAGGGTCTGGATAGTATGCTCGGTTTGACGATCATACTGAGGGTGAAAAGCGGTACTAAGTTTGAGTCGAGTACAAAACGCTGTTTGAAATGTTTGCCGAAGACGGGAGGCAAAACAAGCATCGCGATCGGAAATGATGTCATTGGGGATACCATGACAACCAATGATTTGATCCGTGTAGATTCAAGCAAATTTCTCGACTTTTAAATCTTCACGAATGGCTAGGAAATGAGCGGATTTGGTCAATCGATCAATGATGACCCAGATGCTATCGTGACCAGACGAAGTGCGAGGAAGCTTAGTAACGAAATCCATAGCAATACTCTCCCATTTCCAGACAGGAACTTCTTGTTGTTCGAGTAAGCCAGAGGAACGTTGATGTTCAGCTCTAACTTTGGAACAAGTGAGACACTTCGAGACGTAAAGAGCGATATCCCTCTTCATCCCCGGCCACCATAAGATGCTCGAAGGTCATGGTATATCTTGTCGGCGCCAGGATGAATGGAATATTGGGGTTTGTGGGCTTCATCCATCAAGGTGTTTCGAAGGTTGAGACGATCGGGAATCCAAATGCGATTGATGTAGTAAAGAATACCATCAGGATTAGCTCCGAGTGGGTTTTCGACTCCACATTTCAACTCGCTATCGAGGTTACCCTCATTAACGACTGAGAATTGGGCATTGCGAATCAGCTCATGAAGTTTTCCCATGGTTTGGTAACAAGGAATACTCTTTACATGAGTTTTACGACTAAGTGCATTGGCTACAACATTCGCTTTACCAGAGTGGTAGCGAATATAACAGTCGTAGTCGTTCAACAATTCTACCCAATGACATTGACGCATGTTGAGTTCTTTTTGATCGAAGATGTGTTGAAGGCTCTTTTGGTCTGTCACACCCTGACCCGCAGCGGAAATGGTAGTCGGGGCATGATTGGGTTTTTCATCAAAGCTCATGACATTTACTATAAATTTTCATATTTATTATTTCTTTTTAAAGAAGAAAATTACAATAAACATATAAGTACAACAGTTCATATACATTTTTCATGACTTCATTATTTTTCTTCTAAGGCAATTTCCTATGTGTTCCTTGCTTCGACCTGTCCACCTGTATCATGTGTAAAATAGGGTTTTGGGTCAACAAAAGTTGGCGAGTGAATCTTATGAAAACATTTGAATGAATTTGTTATATTGGTTATAAAAAGGTGCATAACCACATATGAGTAAACGTAAATGTAAATTTAATCACAAAACACATAATATCATTTAATGCACACGCACACACCACCAAATGATGAACAATGAGATCAAGGCTCAATCAAACGGAGCCGATCTAATGAGGCACGTGATGTTCAACTCGTCTCCAACGAGGAACTGATGGGCCTAATGAATGATTTGCATGCAACTTGACAAAATGTAAAACACATCACAACAAACAATATTTACATCACAAGTTTAGATCATATAATGGTAATAGCACAAGTTTGAATAAACGAAGTAATTAAAGCGACACATGATACACCCCAAAACATGAATAAAAAAGGGAATTTGTAAGAATTCACTCACAGTGGGTGCGTTGCCTTGGTTGATGAAGAGTACGCACGAATTTAAGATTTACCCGACGAAGAGAAACTAACCTAAATAATAACGTAATAACACGATAAATAAATAAATTTTATTTGAAATTAATATTTTTAATTAGTGCTCTTAATGAGATTTTTAGATTTATTTTTGTGAATTAAATGCAAATTTTTAGGCTTTAAAACCTTATTTTGAGGTATTTTAAACTAATTTTCAAAGAAAATAAAAAGGATTTTTAATTAAAAAAATTACCCTTTTTCCTAGGGTTGACTGGTCAACGGCCGGTTCAACCGGTTTAATTGTAGGCAGCGTGTGAGGTTCGAACTCGTGACCTCCCGTATGCGTGCACACAGTTCTACCAACTGAGCTACGTGTCTAACCCGAAAGATTCTTGATTTTTATTATACTTATATACTGATTAGAATATTTCAGAAATTAATTAATTTTTAAAAAGGATTTAACTGATCGAACCGGTGTGAGAGCTTGGACTCGAACCCGCGTTTCCGGACATGTTTTGCACCCAGCCCAACCAACTGGGCTGGGTGTCTAACCCGATGTATAAGTGATTTTTATTAACTTTAAACACTTACAGATTCTGAATATATGTGAGTATTAAAAAAGGGTGGGTATAATCTATGAAATCGGAACTGTGTGCATGATTCGAACCCGGGTGCATGTATAAATGTTTGCACACAGTCCACCGCTGGACTGTGTGTCTAACCCGGTTAAATATCCGTTTTTAATTATGTTAATATACATCTTAAACTTCATCTTCTTCATATATATTATCACTGGAACAGATTTGTTGAACATTCGATTTCACTGATCTGTTGTTTTAGATTAAACAAATAAATCGAATAGAACTGACAGAAAAAAAAGATTAAGAATTCATACCGAAAACAGGGGCCCGGTTTTCCGGTGACTAACTCCAACGGTTTCAGCAAAGATTCCGGCGAAAAGGAAATTGTTTTCCGTCAAGAACAGAGTGTTTGAGCAGAGCGTTTGACTTGTGATTGTGCGAGTTTAAGCAGGTGATTGATCGATATATATATTGGTCGTAGAGAAACGGTTTTGGTTTTGGATTTTTTTAAAACCAATAATTGATTTCGGTTTCAATCTCAATTAATCATCAGTTTTAGTTTTGAATTGAATATGGGTGCCGGTTATAACTGACATTGTATCATCAATTATTCACAAATTCTCGCGATCAAACCAGAATCTGAGATTTTTGAAGCTGTTTGGGCGGTTCAGTTCCGGTTGAAATCAGATTGTTCGCAGGTGAGACTTTAATTTTTATTTTCTTAAATTTCTTCACAACATGTGCGTGTGGTGCAGTGGTGTGTTTTGTGTGTGTACAAGCGGGAGACCCGGGTTCGAAACCCGGCTTCCTCATTTCTTTTTGTTTTAATTTTTTTCTACCTTGAATCTAAATTACTCTATTAATTATTATTATTATTATTATTATTTATTATTATTATTATTATTATTATTATTATTATTATTATTATTATTATTATTATTATTATTTTCGTCTTAAATAATACAACTAAATAAATATGCGACGAACTTTGAATAAATATTTGATTTTTAAACGGAGCTGGTTTTGAAACCCGGTTTTTGATGGATGTTACAGTATCCCCTGCTTTTAGAAATTTCGTCTTATATTTGACTTGAAGGGAGGGTGTTTTAATTTGACAATTACATAATTAGATGAGGGTGAGAGTTTAAATTTTATTTGAGGCGGTAGCGTTCCTAGTAAGGTTGAATACCCTGCTACAGGAATCGCTTTTTGATGCCTACGATGAAAAGCGTTGATGCATAGAGTTGATTGACTGGATATCATCTCATGCATAAGAGTTTTGAGAGATTTGATGCGTTGAAGGATAAGGTTAGATTATAAAACAAAACTTCAACCATGACGATATTAAAACCTACACGGAACTTCTCATAACCGCCTGACAATGCTTTTGAGCCTTTGGCAAGAATACTTATATATAGGAAGTACCAGCGGCGTATCCACCATATTCTTGTCAAATTTTCATTGGCTTTGTCAGTAAGTTATGATTAGTTCTATGTGATTCTAAAATCAACAGAACAAACACAGCAGCCAAAGCTTGAGTCTCAAATCTGAAAGAATACATGACTGAATGACGACAGTACCTCTCTCGTTTGTTATGATGAAGGGGTCAGTCTATGTAAATGTAAGACACAACCCAACTTCTTTAAATGATGAGATCGAGATACGTAGTGATGTATGATGATATGAAAGTTAAATGAGTAGAGACATAAAACAAAAACGGTAATATCAAATTGCATTAAAATTCTTGGATACATAAATTCCCAATTTATAACAGGGATACGTAAAGATTGAGAAAAACATTAAGAACTAGAAGGTTGGAGTTGAGTCTTGATTCTTGGTGAGGGAAGGCTAGTTGGGTGGTTCGTTTGGGCCGTTATTATCTTCAACAAGATTGACGTTGATGTTGTAAGCTCTTCTTCTTGCTGGTGGCCTAGTGGTTATGTTTTCTTGATTTGCTTGGTTAACTCGGTTTGCTTGAGCTTGGGCGTTTATGATGTTAACCAATCGAGGGCACGTGTTTCTAAAATGGATAGGGTTGCCACAATTAAAACAAGCTCGAACATATGGAACTATGGGGTATTGAGGTTGTTGATATGATTGGATCATGTTTTGGGTAGGGGGTGAAGCTTGGTTTTGAGGGGCGCGACAAGTCTTGCTCAAATGACCATAACGCCCACAATTAGCACACAGTCGACAAGGTACGGTAGATGGATGGTGATAAAAATAGGTGTTGCATTGAGGGTGAGTCCAATGTAAGGTTTCTTATTTGGGTAAGTAGTGTTGGGTGCTACTTGAGTGATTGGGATAGCTTGGAGGGGTACGGCTTGTGGAGCTGGTTGATTGCCTTGGGTGATAGCGAAATTTTGCCCATCTCGTTTTCTCTTAGGAGTGGTTTGAGAAGAGGATTCAGTCTGGGTTGAGTTTGAGGTTTCGGATGATGCTTTATCCTTCTTCTTCTCCTCCTTGAAGTCTTTATTCCGTATACGGTTTTCGGTGAGCTCTGTAGCTAACCCCATTGCTGCTTCCAAAGTTGCAGGTGTGGTACTTATTACAGGTCTTGAATTTTTGAAGGAAGACCTCGAATGTAGTGCTCGATCAATCGGTAGAGGGGAGTGAACAAGTTGGGGGCCATCTGATTCAACTCAAGGAATCTCTTGTTGTATGTGGTGTGGTCGCCCTCCTTTTGTTTCAAAGAGTAGAACTCATCTTCTAGTTTCTTGATTTCGCTTCTTGGACAGAAACGTCTCGTCATGATCTCCCTCAACTCTTCCCAAGTCAAAGTCATAGCATCCTCAGCACCTCGCTTGGCCTTCTCTGTATTCCACCATGTAAGTGCTACTCCAAACAAACGACCTGTAGCATATCGCACCTTGCGATCATCGGGGCAGTCGCAATTGAGAAAAGTGTTTTCCATCTCCTCAAACCAATGGAGGAGAGCAGTGACACCTTCAGTCCCTTCGTATTTTGGAGGATCGCAGGATTTGAAATGTTTGAAGGTGCATTTAGTGGTATTTGGGGAGGGTTGACAATGTTTTGATCTTCTTGGTTGATTGGCGTGACGGGATTAGCGGTAAGGGCTTGTTGAACTTGAACTACAATGTTGGGGATTACGGCGGCCATTTGTTGAGCGATTTGGGCAGCCATGCGCTCGCGGGATTTTCCTGATCTCATACTTCTACGAGAGAGACTAGAAGACATCTACAAGGAATACGTATCGAGAGTATGAGTTTGACGTTTTAGGTGTCATGTGTCGTATTTAGAAATGAACATTCACAAAACAATTGAAGAAAATTAATTTACTACATCCATAGGATGTCTTGGGCTTTGCTCCTGTTTGGGCTCCCATATGTCCCCTTACTTGGCCTTCGTAGTCATGTGGGCCCCCATGACTACTGGGCTCTGGTAGGGTTCATATTGGTGTTGGCCTGTTAACACTTGCGCCACCCGAATGAAAATCATAAAACATGACAGCAAAGTATAAGGTCGGAGGGTGTCTTGGTATGGACACAATGACAACTCAAAGTAGGGTTAGTTCGAACGACGTTTGGTGTGACATGCTTTGTCCTAATAGGTCGTTCGTACTCTCATCGTTAGTCCCCAGGTAGGCAAACTGGTCCGTTATATCAGATTTATACGAATGCCAACCTAGACAGGACGTTTCGACTACAGGTACTTGTACCTTCCTGTTACTACATGCCTGTCGTAGAACTCACTTTGATGAGACTGAAAAACGAAAAATGCCACAAAATCTTGAATAAAGGAAATATGAGGATGATTAGAATAAGTGATCATTGAAATATGCGTGATGAATGTATATGTAAGCATGTTATGTTTGACAACAATTATAACTCATTAAGTATCACACAAAATGATAGTGGAAGTGTTTGCATGCATTTATGGGTGTAATAACTACGAAACAAATAAACATCATGAGTTTGCATGTAACCACATAAACAATTAAAATCTAATCAACTATAGTATAGGCTCTAAGGGTCTAATAACATATCTTATATCCCTATAGTCAAAAGCTCTGATACCAATCTGTCACAACCCTAACCCGTAGCGGAAATGGTAGTCGGGGCATGATTGGGTTTTCATCAAAGCTCATGACATTTACTATAAATTTTCATATCTATTATTTCTTTTTAAAGAAGAAAATTACAATAAACATATTAGTACAACATGTTCAAATACATTTTTCCTGACTTCATTATTTTTCTTCTAAGGCAATTTCCTATGTGTTCCTTGCTTCGACCTGTCCACCTGTATCATGTGTAAAATAGGGTTTTGGGTCAACAAAATTTGGTGAGTGAATCTTATGAAAACATTTGAATGAATTTGTTATATTGGTTATAAAAAGGTGCATAACCACATATGAGTAAACGTAAATGTAAATTTAACCACAAAACACATAATATCATTTAATGCACACGCACACACCAAATGATGAACAATGAGATCAAGGCTCAATCAAACGGAGCCGATCTAATGAGGCACGTGATTTTCAACTCGTCTCCAACGAGGAACTGATAGGCCTAATGAATGATTTGCACGCAACTTGACAAAATGTAAACACACATCACAACAAACAATATTTACATCACACGTTTAGATCATATAATGGTAATAGCACAAGTTTGAATAAACGAAGTAATTAAAGCGACACATGATATACCCCAAAACATGAATAAAAAGGGGAATTTGTAAGAATCACTCACAATGGGTGCGTTGCCTTGGTTGATGAAGAGTACGCACGAATTTAAGATTTACCCGACGAAGAGAAACTAACCTAAATAATAACGTAATAACTCGATAATAAATAAATTTTATTTGAAATTAATATTTTTAATTAGTGCTCTTAATGAGATTTTTAGATTTATTTTTGTGAATTAAATGCAAATTTTTAGGCTTTAAAACCTTATTTTGAGGTATTTTAAACTAATTTTCAAAGAAAATAAAAAGGATTTATAATTAAAAAAATTACCCTTTTTCCTAGGGTTGACTGGTCAACGGCCGGTTCAACCGGTTTAATTGTAGGCAGCGTGTGAGGTTCGAACTCGTGACCTCCCGTATGCGTGCACGCAGCTCTACCAACTGAGCTACGTGTCTAACCCGAAAGATTCTTGATTTTTATTATACTTATATACTGATTAGAATATTTCAGAAATTAATTAATTTTTAAAAAGGATTTAACTGATCGAACCGGTGTGAGAGCTTGGACTCGAACCCGCGTTTCCGGACATGTTTTGCACCCAGCCCAACCAACTGGGCTGGGTGTCTAACCCGATGTATAAGTGATTTTTATTAACTTTAAACACTTACAGATTCTGAATATATGTGAGTATTAAAAAAGGGTGGGTATAATCTATGAAATCGGAACTATGTGCATGATTCGAACCCGGGTGCATGTATAAATGTTTGCACACAGTCCACCGCTGGACTGTGTGTCTAACCCGGTTAAATATCCGTTTTTAATTAAGTTAATATACATCTTAAACTTCATCTTCTTCATATATATTATCACTGGAACAGATTTGTTGAACATTCGATTTCACTGATCTGTTGTTTTAGATTAAACAAATAAATCGAATAGAACTGACAGAAAAAAAAAGATTAAGAATTCATACCGAAAACAGGGCCCGGTTTTCCGGTGACTAACTCCGACGGTTTTAGCAAAGATTCCGACGAAAAGGAAATTGTTTTCCGTCAAGAACAGAGTGTTTGAGCAGAGCGTTTGACTTGTGATTGTGCGAGTTTAAGCAGGTGATTGATCGATATATATATTGGTCGTAGAGAAACGGTTTTGGTTTTGGATTTTTTTAAAACCAATAATTGATTTCGGTTTCAATCTCAATTAATCATCAGTTTTAGTTTTGAATTGAATATGGGTGCCGGTTATAACTGACATTGTATCATCAATTATTCACAAAATTCTCGCGATCAAACCAGAATCTGAGATTTTTTGAAGCTATTTGGGCGGGTTCAGTTCCGATTGAAATCAGATTGTTCGCGGGTGAGACTTTAAGTTTTATTTGCTTAAATTTCTTCACAACATGTGCGTGTGGTGCAGTGGTGTGTTGTGTGTGTGTACAAGCGGGAGACCTGGGTTCGAAACCCGGCTTCCTCATTTTTTTTTGTTTTAATTTTTTTTTACCTTGAATCTAAATTACTCTATTAATTATTATTATTATTATTATTATTATATATTATTATTATTATTATTATTATTATTATTATTATTATTATTATTATTATATATTATTATTATTTTCGTCTTAAATAATACAACTAAATAAATATGCGACGAACTTCGGATAAATATTTGATTTTTAAACGGAGCGGGTTTTGAAACCCGGTTTTTGACGGATGTTACATGGTCGGTGAAGACCGTACATATAGTACCTCATAAAAGTAGTGTCGCCAAATCTTCAATGCAAAAAAACTGCACCAAGTTCAAGGTCGTATGTCGTATAGTTTTTCTCATGGATTTTGAGTTGTCTCGACAGGTAAGTGATAACCTTGTCCTGTTGCATAAGAACGCAACCCATACCTTGGTTTGAAGCATCACAGTACACGACGAAATCATCGCCTCCATCGGGAAGTGTAAGGATAGGAGCATTACAAAGCATGTCCTTGAGGGTTTGGAAAAACTCCTCTTGTTCGGGACCCCGAACAAAAGGTTTATCCTTTTGAGTCAAACACGTAAGAGGAACAGCGATCTTGGAAAAGTTCGAGATGAAACGGCGATAGTAACCAGCTAGAACAAGAAACAAACGAATTTCAGAAGGAGACTTAGGTGCAATCCAATTCTTCACAGCTTCGATCTTTGAAGGGTCAACGTGAATACCGAGTTCGTTGATGGTGTGACCAAGGAATTGAACCTCTTTTAGCCAAAATTCACAGTTGGAGAATTTGGCGTAAAGACGTTCAGTACGCAAAAGCTGAAGGATAAGATGCAAATGTCGCCCATGCTCTTCTTTTGTGTTGGAGTAGATGAGGATATCGTCGATGAAGACGATCACGAAGCGATCAAGAAAAGGTTTACACACGCGGCTCATTAGATCCATGAACATGCAGGTGTGTTGGTCAGACTAAAAGGCATGACCACGAACTCATAGTGTCCATAACGTGTGCGAAAAGCGGTTTTTGGTACATCTTCTTCGAGAACTCGAAGTTGATGATAGCCAGAACGAAGATCGATTTTTGAGAAACAGGTCGCACCTTGAAGTTGTTCGAAGAGATCGTCAATGTGAGGAAGAGGATACCGGTTTTTGACAGTAAGTTTGTTGAGCTCATGATAGTCAATGCACATCCGAAAAGATCCATCTTACTTTTTGACAAACAAAATGGGAGCACCCCAAGGGAAGTACTAGGGCGTATAAAGCCTTTATCAAGAAGTTCTTGAAGCTGGCTTAATAGCTCTTGCATTTCCGAGGGAGCTAAACGATATGGAGCTTTTGCAACCGGAGTTGCGCCGGAATGAGATCAATACGAAAGTCAACAGAACGAGGAAGAGGACCAGGAAGATCCTCTGGAAAGACGTCGGGAAATTCACAAACAACAGGAAGATCACCTATGGTTGGACCTTTGTGTTTCTTCTCCACAATATGGGCAAGAAAAGCAAAGTATTCCTTACGTAAGTATTTGTTCGCTTGGATAAGCTTGAGACCTTTAGAGGGTTTCTGGCCATAGACGTGCAAGGAATCAACATTTGGAAGAGGAAGGCGAATGAACTTTTCGGAACAAACAACTTCAGCACGGACTCTTCTAAGCCAATCCATGCCTACTATGACATCGAAGCTTCTTAATTGCATGGGTATGAGGTCAATCGAGAACGTATGATCGTTAAGATTTAGGAACACTTAGAGAGGACAGAATCAACAGTGACGTATTTTCCATTAGTGACTTCGACTGCGAATGGATTGGGCAACTTAGAACGCACGCACTTAAGCAAGGGTTCAAATTCAATAGACACAAAACTTCTATCTGCGCTAGTATCAAAAAGACAAGAAGCATAGACATAGTTCACAAGAAACGTACCAATTATGACATCGTTCGCGTTTTGCGCCTAAGAGGCAGTGTGGACGAAAGCTCTGCCTCGAGCTAGTTGAGGTTGCTGCTGCTGGTTGTTGTTGCGTTGAGGGCAGACATTGGAGAGGTGATTAGGGTCACCACATTTGAAACATGCTCGCACAGGAGCAATCTGAGCTTGGTTCTGGGTAGGGTTTTGAGCTTTATTAGCTTGGTTGGTAATAGGTGGTTTGTGGCAGTGCTGAGAAAAGTGTCCATACCGATGGCAATTAGCGCATTTGCGGCATGGAACAGTGGCAGGATGATGGTAATGGCACTAGCCACACTTGGGCTATGTCCCAATGTAACCCTTTCATGGAGGCTAGTATTTGGTGCAATAGGCAGGGATTGCAAGGGTTGAGGGTTCAACGGAGTAACACCCGCACAGTTTTGACTAGAAGCCTTCCGCTTCTTGTTCTTGTTGTTCTTGTCTTGGGGGTTTGGAGGGTGAAGGTTAAGCAGTGGTTGTATCGGTGGTGGCTTGGTGAGCATTCTTCGTAGAGACCTTATCTTAGGCCCCATGAAGAATACAGTTGTTGTTCAGCTTGATGGTGATACTGTAGGATTCTTCAATGGTATTGGGACAGGCGGATGCAACTTGGTTAATCAATACAGAAGGTAGGCAACAGATGAATTTGGCGATGGCTTTGGGGGTGGTATCGACCTGGCCAGGGTAGAGGATACTGAGTTGCTTGAAACGTGCAACCAGACCAGTGGTGTCGCTCCCAACTTGCTTCAGATTCCAGAACTCGTTATCGAGTTTCTGAAGTTCGTGAGGAGGACAAAACTCGTCCTTCATTAGCTCTTTCAGTACTGCCCAGGGCAAGGCGTGGGCAACTTCCTTTCAGAGGTCCACCATTCGAGTGCTCTCGAACGGAAAACCCTTGTCGCGTTCAGGGTTCGTAGATCGTCAGGGCATCCACTTTGCAAAAAAGGTGAGTTTGATTGCGTTGAACCAATTCATCATGGCGGTGGCGCCATTATTGCCAGTAAACTCCATAGGCTTACAGGCCATGAATTGTTTGAATTGGAACGTTGCTTTAGGAGGCTCCACCTTAGAGTCAACAGAGGATTTGGGAGTATCATGGAGGGTTTGAATCTGGCTAACAATGTCGGGTATAATCTTGGTCATTTGCCCAACCATTTGCTCAGAGATTAGACCTACAAGATCCTGCTTCGATATCGAGTCCCCGTCGTTGTTGGACTCTTTCTTGGAATTCGATCCCTCGGACTTCTTGTTGCGGTTCAGCGAGGTACAGAAAGGAGGGATCTAAGGGATTGGAAACAAAAGAAAGAGGATGAGACTTGATCATAATGTAAAAGTAAGTTTTGCATGTATAAGCATGTGTATGTTCACGTATGATTCACATAGTTCGCATGTATTCATCAAGTATTGGCATGTATAATCTCATATGAATGCGTATAAAGAGTTTAAATTTAGTTTGTTCACGAGGATTATTATTGTTTTTGATTGCGAAAGACGTGTGAATTGTGTATCGGTTTTGAAATGAACGATGTAACAAGTATTAAAACACATAGAAATTGAGATAACAAAAGAATAGGCTCAATAAAACATTTGAATGTTTCGGGTTAGAGAAACGTCGACTATTCCAAAGTGGTTCGTAAGATCTTTCGAGTTATGGAACATGCTTTTGCCTAATAGGTAAAATACTCTCATCGAGAAGCGATTAACAGTATTTTACCCTTCGAGTTACTACATGTCCTTATTCGATCGAAAATTCGAGACTTTGGCGAGATTGAAAATCGAGGAATGGGACTTAATCTACAAGGTGCGGGTTTCACCCCTAACTTGACGATTTCGTACCCTAAGTGTGGTTGGTACTCGTCGGGTCAAAATAAATTTCGACACTTTGATGAGGTTCCACTAGAATTTGAATTGGAAGTTTTCCATCAATGTGTGGATGTCACTCCTAACTTGATGGCGTAACTTCGTGAAAAATCAAATACACGGAATGAGTGATTTCAACAAAAATTGTGGGCCATTGGGCCTATCTTGGTGAAAATCGTCTCGTTTGCATTACGAGTTTATTCAAGTCTTCAAAGTGTATTGTGTAAAATATCTTATGAAATACATTATGTAAGTATTAAGACCAAAAAGGAAAGAGAGAAACAAAGTAGGAAGAATAATGTCTTAAGCATGAGACAAGAATAGTAAAAAATGGGGACACTTAAACTATAGACTAGGTCGAACATAGCAATTCTACCTAATTCCCTATAGTTATGGCTCTAATACCAATCTGTCACATCCCATCCGATGGCGGAAACATCGAGGCTGGACGAAATAGATTGCTCGTTGCTCATAACGCTTTTTGGGACAGTAATTAAATCAAAACCGTTATCATTTCATAACATATATCGTCATTACAATACATGGAATTTCAAATAACAATAAACAGAAGACAATTACGACAAGTTCAACATATCATAAATATATAATCTAGTGATTTCTTGAACGTGTTTTCTAGTCATCCCTACTAGATTTCATAAGATCCTCATCTTCAACCTGTAACATGTTTAAAATAAAGTTCAATGCAAAACCAAAGGCGAGTATACTAGTTTTCATGCGTACATAGCATAAAAATAAGTTTAAACAATTCCACATGGCAAGTTATTGAAACAAGATAAACAATAAAGTTGGCATGTGTTTAACTAATCAAACCAATGATGAAACGCAATAAGCGTCTTAACGTAACCTCCAGAATACGGGTGGTGCGTTAATCCTATAGCGCTATATATGTCAAGGATAGGCTTGTACGAAGTTAATGATAAGTCTAGCACAAACTGCATAACCCCAAGTTTAATGTATCAAGTAGTCAAGTATGCAAGCATGTATAAGGAATGTTTGTACATTAAGGTTTAAGTGTATTTTTTCATAGTTTAACATGTTACACCCCAAAAGTGGTAAACAAAAAGGAGGTTAAAGTATACTCACGGTTTGCATGCTTTCCGTTTGACAAGTCTGTGAAGGGTTGTTGATTGTTGGAGGAACACCTAGTTATCCTACAAGAGGAAACGTAGGTGTAAGTATTGGACGTTGACGGAAGATTTGGAATTTGAAATAAAGTTTAATAAAATAATATACAGAAAATAATCACTAAGGTCTAGCACTCGTTTTGACACTATGAGAACCCATTAGGGTTTATATGATTTCATAGGTTAACATCTATTAGAATCCCAACGAGTAACTAAACACTTTGGTGATCTAACTTAGTAGCTTGACGAGTAACTATTTAGTCATGATCAAGGGTTCGGTTTTAGGGATTTTATATAGTTTATATGTATACTTTACATTATAAGCCCAACAAGAATATCATGGAAGTCATATAGAAGGTAGGAGGTGTAACCATCCATTTAGAACCTCATTTAAAGTTCACCACTACACAAGTTGTCATAGACAACAAGGAGGTCAAGAAAATAAACAAGAATGAAATAATAACATCTAATCTAAGTAAAACATCAAGTAATGTGTGGACTTGTATGTAGGATAGCCCAAGCTAACCAAGTAGACACACAACTTCAAGTTCAAGACTTGACACCCCTTGTGAGTTAAAAACTCATACAAAACAGAAAGTTTGTGAGGATAAATCCTCTGATTTTGAATGTCACACCTTGTTTCTAAGCCCAACTAACCATACAAGTGATTATGAGCATTAGGACATAGGAATGTGTATGAAATAACTCAAGTTCAAATTGTTTTAACAAAGTTCAAAGTACATTAGAAAGTTTCAACCTACTTTGGAGCCTTTTTGGTGAAGTTCCAGGTCTGGATTCTCCAAGGAGAATCTGTGGAATCATATCTAAGGTCCATCCAAGTGTTTTGAAAGAAGAATCAAAGAAAAAGACCAAGTATTGATATGTTCAATTTGGCAAGACGTGACGAATCTGCCAAGTTCTTCAAGTTTCAGCTGATTAAAGAGTGTTTGAGAGTGTTTGGCAAGTGTTTACAAAGTGAAAAAAGCTTGGAAAAGGCTTGGTATTTATAAGAGAAGGAGTTAGGGTTGTTGGAGGGTGATTAAATGAGGGACCATACGGTCCGCAAGGCTTGGGCAGAAAATAAAATTTTTATTTTTTATTATTTTGTTGATTAGGGCCTTGTCCAAATGTTATGTATTAAGTATCTTTGCATTATATTAGGATGCTCATGCATAAGAAACATAATCTAAGGATTGCACAAGTATAAAACGAACATGATTAAGGATAAGAATTGCGTATAAATTTCGTAAGAAGCATGTATGTGACGTATTTATGAATCCATCAAACGTTCCCAAGAGTAATGAATCAAGTGTCATTTGTATAGTGTATGAATATGTAAAGTATAAATTGTAAAAGAATATGAATTTCATTATGATCCAAGTCTCGGATTTTGCAATGATTATAACGAAATGACGAATACAAGATTACAAGTCTCCAAAAAATAGAATTACAAAAAGAGTTTTCTAAATATAGAAAGTATGAAAAGGCAAGACATTACATAAAAGAATTTATGTTTTTTTTACAAATTTACAACCGATAGCGCCGTGATAAAAAGAACCAAACAAGAAAGTATAAAAAAGCTTGACAAATCTTCTTAAAATTTGATTATATATACTTGTTCACATCATAAATCCGTTCCCACATTAAGTGAGTTTTGAGCCTTTATTGAGCACATACGCATACATCTTTTAACTAAACGCTCATTTTCATTTCTTGTGTGAATAGCCGCTTGGTTCTTACGACTCTAGAACTTGCCAAGACGATACATTCCCGGTCCTTACCAACTAAATCCCAAGTAAGTAAATAATGGAGGCATTAGGACTAACCTATTTTTCATTCAAAACCATTGTTTTCCTTATTTTTATGGCATTACCTAAAATCCCCCTAGTGACGTGTCTTAAAATATACACATATTACGTATCGAATTCCCTACATTTTAAGTGATTTATATACCGGTTTCCCGCGATTTTGGTACTTAATTGTTTAACTTATGTGTTTGTAGGAATCAGGGATAAAACCAGCAGTTGCCGCGGAAGAAGCACAGGAAGACGTGTCAAAAACAAAGCTTTAATGTAAAAATTCTTGTCTTCAAGAGCTGGATGCGAACCGCAACCAGGATACGGTCCGCATCCAAGCTAAATTACCTGTGTGTTTAATTATGGATGCGGACCGCATCCATACCCCCATGTGAATGGAGTTCGCATACCCCTTTCGACTAAGTGCATCAGCCACCACATTCGCTTTACCAGGGTGGTATTTGATTTCACAGTCGTAATCATTTAGAAGTTCGACCCATCTCCGCTGCCTCATATTTAACTCTTTCTGATTGAAGATGTGTTGTAGACTCTTATGGTCAGTGTATATTTCACACTTCGTGCCATAAAGATAATGTCTCCATATCTTAAGAGCGAATACAACGGCTCCCAGTTCAAGGTCATGAGTGGTGTAATTCTTTTCGTGAGTCTTGAGTTGCCTTGAGGCATAAGCTATAACTTTTCCTCTTTGCATGAGAACGCAACCTAACCCTTGTCCTGACGCGTCGCAATAGACTACAAAATCATCACAACCTTCAGGAAGAGTGAGAATTGGTGCATCACAAAGTTTTTGCTTGAGGGTTTGGAAAGCTTCTTCTTGCTTGGGCCCCCATACAAATGGTTTCCCTTTATGGGTTAAAGCCGTGAGTGGCACCGCAATGCGAGAAAAGTTTGAAATGAATCGACGATAGTATCCAGCAAGTCCAAGAAAAGACCTTACTTCAGTTGGCGTACGTGGAGCTTGCCATTCTTGAACTGCTTTGATCTTTGATGGGTCCACATGTATTCCTTTGTCATTGACTACATGCCCAAGAAATTGCACCTCTTTTAACCAGAATTCACATTTAGAGAACTTGGCATAAAGCTTTTCCTTTTCTAGAAGTGCAAGAACAAGCCGCAGATGACGCTCATGATCAGCTTTAGATTTTGAATAGATAAGAATATCGTCAATGAACACAATAACAAATCGATCAAGGTAAGGTTTGCAGACTCTATTCATTAGGTCCATGAAAACAGCTGGTGCGTTGGTTAATCCAAACGGCATAACCATGAATTCATAGTGACCATATCGAGTTCGAAAAGCAGTTTTAGGGACGTCTTCTTCATGCACCCTAAGCTGATGATAGCCCGATCGAAGGTCGATTTTCGAAAAGCAACTGGCACCTTGTAGTTGGTCTAGGAGGTCATCTATACGAGGTAAAGGATATCGATTTTTGATGGTTAACTTGTTGAGCTCTCTGTAATCGATGCACATGCGAAAAGATCCATCCTTCTTCTTTACAAAAAGTACAGGTGCACCCCAAGGCGATGAGCTGGGGCGTATAAATCCCTTGTCAGTCAACTCTTGCAATTGACTGGCTAGCTCTTGCATTTCAGAGGGGGCTAACCTATATGGAGATTTTGCCACTGGTGTAGCACCAGGTATAAGATCAATACGAAACTCGACATCTCTGATTGGAGGAAGTCCTGAAATGTCGTCAGGAAAAACTTGTGGAAAATCTTTTACAACAGGAATATCTTCAAGTTTCTTTTCTGCGGTCCCCTTCTTGATGATATGGGCTAAAAACGTGACATAATTCTTGCGAAGGTATTTCTGAGCTTGAAGGCAAGACATTAAGTTGAGTCCTTTCGCCGAGGTTTCTCCAATAATTCGAAGAGTCTGACCGTTTGAAAGAGGAATACGAATAAATTTCTCACGACATACAACTTCCGCATTATGCTGACTAAGCCAATCCATTCCGACTATGATGTCGAAACTTCCCAGCTTCATAGGAATAAGATCGACTGAGAAATCGTGATCGTTTAGGGTGAGCGTACAGTTGCGTAAAATAGAATCTAACGAAACTGGTTTTCCATCTGCAACTTCCACTGTTATAGATTCCTCGAGCTTATCTCGATTTTTACTTAAGATAGGTTCAAACTCTAATGACACGAAACTTCTATCCGCACCAGTATCAAATAACATAGAGGCATATCTACCATTTATAAGAAACGTACCGTTGACCACATTGCCGTCAGCTCTGGCCTGGTTTGCGTTAATATTGAAAGCCCTTCCTCTAGCAGGTGGAGGAGCTTGGTTTGCTTGGTTCACAGGGTTGGCTTGGGCCTGAGCATGAATAATATTGACCAGCCTTGGACATGAGTTCCTGAAATGACTTGGATCTCCACAATTGAAACATGCCCGCATAGGTTGGCCCATAGGGTAGTTGGGTTGATAGTATGTTTGGGCTAAATGCTGAGTGGGTGGAAATGGTTGTTGTTGTTGGGCTTGACCCATAAATTGTTGGTGGGTTTGGGTTATAGGTTGGTGGTGATTTGTTCGTTGAGTTGCGCGGCAGTGTTGTACAATGTGTCCAGCGCGACCGCAGCTGGTACAGTACTGGCAAGGATAGACAGGGGAGTGGTGATACTGACAACGGTTACATTTTGGTAGAGGTCCTGTGTATGGTCTTTTGTGTGGCGCGGGTGGAGGAGTGGCTTGAGTGATGGGTGCAGCAGGAACAGGGGTGTTGGCGTGGGTGACTGCAAAGTTCCTGCTGTTATGCTTCCTCTTTTTAGCAACTTTAGAGGAAGGAGTGTGGTGGTTTGAGGTTTGTCCCTCAGCAGGGGCTTTCTTCTTTTCTTCCTTGAACTTCCCATTGCGAATTCGGTTTTCGGTCAGTTCTGTTGCCAACACCATGGCAGCTTCGAGTGTTACCGGTGAAACGCTGAGGACCGAATCTTGGATTTTCGAGGGAAGTCCTCGAATGTAATGTTCGATCAGACGGTAGGTTGGAGTGAATAAGTTTGGTACCATCTGGTTCAACTCCAAGAACCGTCTGTTGTAAGTAGAGTGATCACCATCTTTTTGCTTCAGGGCATGAAATTCATCTTCCAATTTCTTAATCTCACTCCTAGGACAGAATCGCCTAGTCATGATCTCCCTTAACTCCTCCCAAGTTAAGGCCATCGCATCTTCCATTCCCCTCTTTCCCTTCTCGGTATTCCACCAAGTGAGAGCTACACCAAGTAGTCTTCCGGTGGCATAACGAACTTTTCGATCCTCCGGACAATCGCAGTTTAAGAAAACGTTTTCCATCTCCTCGAACCAACGCTGGAGAGCAGTGACTCCCTCAGTCCCTTCGAATTTTGGGGGATCGCAAGACTTAAAATGTTTATAGGTGCATTTGCTGGTAGGAGGGTCGTTGATGATCTGGTCCTGTTGTTCAGGAGGGTTAGTAGGATTTGCAGCAAGAGCTTGTTGTACTTGTACTACGATGTCAGGTAATATCGTGGCCATTTGGTTGGCGATATGAGTGGCCAATCGTTCCTGAGACTTTTCCGATTTCCTATTCCTTCGATGCGATCTATACGACATCTACAGGATCATAAAATGAGAAGATTGTGAGTTTATGGTATCTTTTAGGTGTCATGTGTCTTAAAAAAAATGAAACTAACATAAATATCAATAATGCAACTACATCCGAAGGATGTCTTGGGTTCGCTCATGTTGGGCCTCAAATGTCCCCCATACCTTCACCTATATAGTCATGTGGGCCCCCATGGCTATTGGTTTGGTAGGATTCACATTAGTATTGGCAATTTAACACTCGCATCCCCCGAATGCTAACCACAAAATATGTTCATGAGATGTTTGGTCAGAACGTGTCCAGGTGTAGACACAATGACAACTCAAAGTGGGATTAGCTCTCACGACGTTTGGTATAGCATGCTTTGGCCTAATAGGTATTTCGTACTCTCATCGTTGGTCCCCAGGTAGGCAAACTGGTCCTTTATTTTGGATTTATACGAATGCCAGCCTAGACAGGACGTTCCGACTACCGGTACTAGTACCCTTCCAGTTACTACATGCCCGTCATGAGAACTCACTTTGATGAGATTTGAAAACACGAAAATCGTTGTAAAATCAATCATGATGTGGTGTGTGCTTGCATGGATGTGATATGTTATGATCATACGATTTCATGATAAGCATTATTTGATAATACATACTTATGAACATGCTTGAACAATATCAAATGTAACATTTTAACATAAACATATAAACATCATGGAATTTGGCATATAACACACAAAATTCCTATAAGTTTCTAATCGACTATAGTATAGGCTCTAAGGGTCTAATAACCTATCCTATATCCCTATAGTCATGGCTCTGATACCAATCTGTCACACCCCGACCCGCAGCGGAAATAAGAGTCGGGGCATAATTGGGTTATCACCAAAGCACATGACATTTACTATTATGTTTCATAATTAAATGAAGTCAAAGTTACATTTCTCAACCTTCAAACATGTTCATTCATTACAAAGGAAAACAACCAAACATAATAATCCAAACACTAAATCGTTTTATTTCTTCTAATCCAGGCCCTACGTGTTCCTAGCTGCTGCTGGTTCACCTGTATCATGTGTAAAAATGGGAGGTTTTTGGGTCAACATAAGTTGGCGAGTGAACCTTATAGATAAACATTTAATAATGATTTTCTGGTTAGTTTATCAATAATATATTGTGCATAATCATAAAAGAGCATATGTATGAAAATCAAGCAATGGCAACATCGGTTACAATTATAACATACATTAATAACTGATAACATACATGAACAAACTAACATCATATGATAATTAACATAACTGAACTGTGAGATCAAGGCTCAACAAACGGAGCCGATCGTATTGCATGAACTGAAAATGAGAATAAATCTGTGTACTCAAGGCTCAATCAAATGGAGCCGAGCATATTGCATGTACTGAAAATGAGAATAAATCTATGTACTCAAGGCTCAATCAAACGGAGCCGAGCATATTGCATGTACTGAAAATGAGAATAAATGACCGATCAAGGCTCAATCCAACGGAGCCGATCGTGCGGGCACGCCCTGATCAACCGCATAACGAAATGGGGATCAAACTCAACCTCGAGGGATGGGGAGCTACGGCCTCAGCAATTGCATGTACTGAAATAATAACTTGCAAACAATACTAACTACTTAACAGCAACAAATAACACACATGTCATGATATGATATATGCACAATAACTTAGTTATAGTAAGTAAATGAACAAGACACATGATACACCCCAAAAATGTGATTAAAACGGGGAATTTGAAGGGTTCACTCACCTTGGGTGCGTTGGATTTGAATTGGTGAGATGCGCACGATTTAAACGAAACAAGTTAACGAGGAATCACTGACCTAAAATAATAATAGGAAAAATATATTAAGTGGATGGATTTTATTAAAGATTTTTTTTAATGGGATTCTTAGATATATTTTTGTGAGTTTATGGCTATTTTCTATCCTTAAAAAATGTTATTTTTAAGTATTTTTAATTGATTTTTAATTTAAATAAAACAAATAATTATTTTAAAAAAAAAATAATATTTTTTTTTTCTGTTTGACCGTTGACCGTTGACCGTTGACCGGTTCGGTCAGCGGTAATTCCTGCGCCGAGCGGGATTCGAACCTGTGACCTTCCGTTCACGCGCACGTAGCTCTACCAACTGAGCTACGTGACTAACCCGTTAGAAATCTAGTTTTAATTATATTAATACACTTATTCGAATTTACCGAAAATTCCTTTATTTTACAAAACGTTTTATTCTTATTGAACCGGTGTTTGTGTCGAGACTCGATCGCGTGACGTGCAGTTTGTGTTGCACACAGTCCACCGCTGGACTGTGTGTCTAACCCGGTTATATTCTTGAATTATATTATACTTAACAACTACTCAATCTAACCCGGTTAGTTTTATGAATAAAAAGGAATGTTATTACGCAGCGTGTGTGTAGCAAGGATCGAACTCGGGACTCGTATATAAACCTTGCACACAGTCCACCGCTGGACTGTGTGTCTAACCCGTTAACTATCTGAATTTTATTTATTCTTAACCCGATGTTATGCTCGTCTTCTTCACTATAGTTACCGGTTTTACACAAATCACTGGTTCAGGGTTCTACTACTTAAAAATCATAATTACTAGTTTGAATGAACAAACCGAACAGCTTGGGTAAAAGAAATACCGGACAGATCGTCTTCTCCAGGAAGTCCGGCGAGAACAGGCAACCCTGTTATCGAAACTTCGGCTGAGAGGGGCTAATCAACAGAATTAAAGAATTAGATTTGAAATTGAACCAGAGTACATGGATTATTTACACGATTAAATGTGTTTACCGTCAACTAGCGTGGTTCCGGCAATTTCCAGAATTTCTCCGGCGAAACCAGAAATCCAGCAAAGTCTTCTGTGACTGACTTTGAGTGACGGAATAATGTTAGTAGTGTCCTAACAATAGATTGAAACAGCAAGAGAGTAGAATCTTACTGGTTTGAGTTGGACACGGTTTTCCGGCGAGAGTTGCAGAGAATTCCGGCGACAATTTTCTTGAGCTCAAAAGACTTGAAAACGCGACGAAAAGGATTTGGAGTGTATTTGAGACAGTTCAGAATCGTATAAATGATTGGAGATGGAATTATTTGAGACTTGAATGTCTTTCGGTTTCAAAACTCAACACTTGAAGTTCATTCAATCTAACTTTAATTAGAAACCGATATGCGTCGGTTATGAGTTAACTAAACGAACGAAAAACTGATTTGGCGATTTGGCTTACCGATTTCCGTTGTTCAAATACCAGTAACCGTTTATCCGAGTTTGCGTATAAAACTTAATTGTTTCATAATACTAACAGAAAACAAATGGGTGGCGGAGTGGTTTGGAGACGGAAAGATAAATCATTGGAGCAGTTGACCCGGGTTCGAGTCCGGTCAGCTCCAAACATTTTTTATTTATTTTATTTTAACTTTTTATCAAATATAACTTTTATAGTTTAGCTTATATATTAATTATGTAACGTTTAAACTCAAAATACTCATAAATACTCAATGAAATTTCGTAACTTGATATTTGATTACAAAACGGAGCGGGTTTTGGAGACCCGATTTATACAAATGTTACATATAGAAATATCCCCTAGATTTAGAGTTTAATTCGAATCGTTAACCCTGGGGGTTTTGGTTTGAATATTGTGTTTAGAAATAAACCAATTTGATTAATAATTAAAATCAATATACTAAAACTTGCATCCTCATTTAGTGACTCGAAAGACGATTTGGGTGAGCTAGGTTATTAGTTAATCGTTGGTGGGAGATTGGTTGACCGATAGGTCGGGCTCGTTTATTACATCACGGTTCAGGTTTCCTAGGATTTCATTTCTCAAGATTTGGTTTGCTTTGCGATTAGAGTGTTTTGGGGGTAGTCTTACTTTCATTACTTGATTTTCGTAGGATTTGGTATCGATAGGTCGAGCCGGTTCGTTCTATCACTTCGCATTTCGTCCTTATCTTTCATTTGATCATCTCTAGCGGGAGGTTATTCGGGTAGAGTAGGAGCCATTGTCACAGTCAAAATAGCAGTGCACTTGCCGATTGTGTGTGGTTTAGGTTGTGATTCCTTTTTAAAACTTGTTTGATTTTACTATATACATTTCACACATCATGTTTTTGGCGCCGTTGCCGGGGACATTGGCACTTTAGAGAACGATCTGAGTCGTTTATTTAGTTGTTTACTTGCTTTCTTAGATTTTCATTTCCTTTAGGTGCCTTTTGCTTGCAATTTGTGCCTTTAGGGTTAGATCTTCTTTAGTTTTAACTTAGTTTCCTTACCATTGTATGCGCCATACTCGTTCACAGGGGCCACCTTTGTTTGTTGCTTCTTCTGAGCCCGAGCGAGATTTCCACGAGCGTCTTCGCACCATCCGAGGTAGTCAGGTACACGTTCTATTTTCTGCTTTCGCTATGGGTGACAATGTTAACAATGATGCCCCAGTTAGGAGAGTCATCACAGACTACGCCAGGCAGAACACAGCCAATGCTCGATCAAGCATCACCCGGCCCACTATCGGTGTTAATAGCTGGCAGATTCCACCTCAGATCATCATGATGGTTACGAACACCATCCAGTTCCATGGGTTACCTTACGAGGAACCAAATGTTCATATCTCTCTTTTTTGCGCTATCTGCAATACGTTTCAGGAGCAAGGCGTCAACGAGGACGCCTGCAAGCTGCGCCTGTTTCCATTCTCACTCACTGACCGAGCCCATGCTTGGTTAGAGTCCCTTCCTGTTGGATCCATCACTACCTAGGCTGGGATGCGGGATAAATTCTTAGGCAATTACTTTGCTCCCGCTAAAACTGCTCGTCTGAGGAGCATGATACAGGAGTTTCGTCAGAATGAGGGAGAGTCGTTCTATGAGACATGGGAGCGTTTCAAGGACTTGCTGGTTAAGTGTCCTCATCATAGGTTCGAGGATTGGGCGTTAGTTGAGAGATTCTATCATGGAGTGACGCCCAGCACGAGGAATATGCTGAACAGTACTACTGATGGCAATCTGATGACCGCCAAAACACCAGAGGAGTGCACTTAGATGTTCGAGAACATAGCGATGAGTAGCTATGAGTTCCTTGAGTCTAGAGACTCGTTTGCTGCACAGAGAGGTGTACATAAGATTGATGATACTATTGCTATGAAGGCACAAATCGATGCGTTGACGAAGCAGATGAAGGATATGCAGGCGAAGAAAGAGCAGTTGTGCGAGATATGCACGGGAGGGCATGACATGTTCGCGTGTCCTATTGCCCCTGAGGAGCTATAGGAGCAGGTGGAGTTTGTGGGAAATCGAAAATTAGAATAATTTCAGGGGTGGTTACAACTCAAATTTGAAGAACCACACGAACTTCGGCTGGAAGAACAACAACCAACCGGAGTTTCAGCCGCGTCAGAGTTTATTTAAGGACGCAGGAGCAGAAGGAGGTTCGAGTTCAGGTGCGACTAACCCGACGATCGATGATATGCTAAGGCAGAACCAGGAGACGTTAACTAAGCAGACGCAATTGCTTACACATCACACGTGAGGACACTCGACATCAGGAGACACAGTCGAGACTCATGGAGCACGAGACCTTCATGAAGAGTCAGAGCACAACACTGCCGAACCTGGAGAGGACAGTAGGTTCGCTGGCCGATCAGCGGAACCAGAGACCTCAGGGTGGTCTCCCTAGTAGTACTATAGGAAACCCGAACGCCACTGCAAAGGCTGTTACGACGAGGAGTGGTGGAGGAGCTGTTGAGGTCGAAACGGTAGTTGATGAGGAGCCGGTCGACGAGGAGATTGAGATGGAGACACCAGCTGGCGAAGTGCATCCTAGGCTGCGCCCAGCACAGTCCAGCAGGTCTTTAGGTGAGAAGAAAGGGTGTATAAGCCGACACCCCCTTACCCGGGTCGATTGGTGAAGGGTAAGGATGGAGAGCAGTATGGCAAGTTCCTTGAGATGTTGAAGAAGCGGCACGTGAACATCCCATTTGTATAGGCTTTATCGAAGATGCTGAAGTACGCGAAGTTTCTGAATGATCTGCTCACGAATAAGAAGAGGATCTTGCGACTGTTACGTTGAGCGAGGAGTGTTCTGCTGTCTTGCAGAACAAGCTGCCGAAGAAGATGTCTGGTCCCGGTAGCTTCACGATTCCGTGTCTGATCGGAAATATTGCCGTCAGCAATGCGCTAGCTAGCATAAACCTGATGCCATACTCGATATTTGCTAAGCTCAAATTAGGTGAGCCGTCACCTACGCGCATGAGACTGTAGCTGGCACATAGATCGGTGAAGTTCCTAAGAGGGATAGTATAGAATATGCTGGTAAAGGTCGACAAGTTTGTGTTTCCAGTCGACTTCGTCATTCTCGATATGGACGAGGACTCCGAGGTCCCACTGATTTTAGTACGTCCATTCCTTGCCACTGCTCGTGCACTTATTGACGTGTACGATGGCAAGTTGACTCTACGAGTCGATCAGGATGAGGTGACATTTGACATCCAGCATTCTATGAGGCACACCCACCAACATGATGACACCTTATACTTCACCGACACACTTATGTCACATGTTGGTGGTATTCTGAGCGAGATTTGCAAGAGAGGTGCGTCTGATACACAGGTTGAGAGCGTAGATGATTAAGGGAGTGGGGTCTCTGAGAGTCATATTGAGCAGGGACCGTTTTCGCAGGCTACCGAGCCTTCCCCAAGATTTGAGGTATTCGAGGTTATTGGAGAGGAGGAGATGCCGAAGGAGAGGCCATCTGTTGAGGTACCCCCGCCCTTGGTGTTGAAGGAGTTGCCGTCTCATCTGGAGTACGCATTTTTGGGAGAGGGATCTCAGTTACCTGTCATTATTTCTGCTGGATTGGTTGAGGAGGAGAAGAAGAGGTTAATGAGCGTTTTGAGAGATCATAAGCAGGCGATCGCGTGGAAGCTGAGAGATAGTAAGGGTATTAACCCTCCGTTTTGCACGCACAGGATTTTGATGGAGGAGGAGTTCAAGCCGGTGGTTCAGCCTCAGAGAAGGCTAAACCCTAATATGCAGGACGTCGTGAAGAAAGAGGTGATTAAGTTGTTGGATACAGGGCTGATTTACCCGATTTCGGACACTGCATGGGTGAGTCCCGTCCAGGTGGTCCCCAAGAAGGGGGGTATGACAGTGGTCGTCAACGAGAAGAATGAGTTGATACCCACCCGGACCGTCACCGGCTGGCGAGTTTGCATAGATTATCGCAGACTCAATGATGCCACGCGTAAGGATCACTTTCCATTGGCCTTTATTGATCAGATGCTGGAGCGACTATCAGGACAGCAGTTCTATTGCTTTCTTGACGGATTCTCAGGTTACTTCCAGATCCCCATTGCATCAGAGGATCAGGAAAAGACCACCTTTACATGCCCTTTTGGCACCTTTGCGTATCAACGCATGTCGTTCAGGTTATGTAATGCTCCAGCCACATTCCAACGTTGTATGGTGGCAATTTTTCATGAGTTCATCGAGGACTCCATGGAGGTGTTCATGGACTTTTTTCTGTGTTTGGGAGTTCATTCGATCACTGTCTGCGTAATCTAGAGCGTGTGTTGACTAGATGTGAGGAGACGAACCTGATGCTTAACTAGGAGAAGTCTCATTTCATGGTTCGAGAGGGTATTGTGCTAGGGCACAAGATTTCACAGGCGGGGCTTGAGGTTGATCATGCCAAAGTTGATGTTATTTCCAAGCTCCCGCCGCCCACTTCTGTGAAATCGATTAGGAGTTTCTTGGGTCATGCGGGATTCTACCTCCGCTTCATTCGCGACTTTTCAAAGATTGCTCGCCCGATGACCCAGCTGTAAGAGAAGGATAGGCCATTCGTGTTCGACGATGAGTGTTTGAGGGCCTTTGAGTTGATTAAGGGGAGGTTAGTGAGTGCTCCCATTCTGTTTGCTCCTGATTGGAGCCTTCCGTTTGAGATTATGTGTGACGCTAGCGATTTCGCCGTAGGGGCCGTGATAGGGCACCGTAGGGAGAAACACTTTCATCCCATTTACTACGCTAGCAAGACACTAAACGACGCCCAGGAGAACTATACCACGACAGAGAAGGAGTTGCTGGCAGTCGTTTTCGCGTGTGATATGTTTAAGTCGTATCTCGTGCTTTCAAGTACTATCATTTCTACGGACCACGCAACCCTTAGGTACTTGTTTGTGAAGAAGAATGCGAAGCTGAGGCTGATTCGGTGGATTCTGCTGTTCCAGGAGTTTGATCTGGAGATTAGAGATAAGAAAGGTGCTGAGAAAGTGGCTGATGACCACTTATCGAGATTGGAGAGCCTCGAGATCGAGAGGACTCGGAAGGATCCATTGTGGATGAGTTTCCCCAGGAGGTGTTGATGTTTCTGGAAGCCCACGAGGAAGGCTTCCCTGGTTTGCTGATCTAGCGTATTACTTGTCTACAGGTGACCTTGCATGACGTATCAGCAAAAGAAGAAATTCTTTGCGGATGTCAAGCACCATATTTGGGAGGATCCGTACTTGTTTAGGATTGGAGCGGACCAGGTTATTAGGAGATGTGTGTTTAGTTCCGAGTCCCGCAACATTTTGCAGCACTGTCACGAGGGACCGACTGGTGGACATTATGGTGCGGCTTACACCGCCAGACGCGTGTTTGATGCGGGATTTTATTGGCCGACCATCTTTAGGGATGCACATGAGATTGTGCGGAGTTGTGATGCCTGTCAGAGGACAGGAAATATCTCATCCCGGAATGAGATGCCCCAGAACCCTATTCAGGTTGTGAAGTTTTTGATATTTGGGGCATTGATTTCATGGGTTTGTTCCCTATGTCGAGAGGGAACTGATACATCCTACTCGCAGTCGACTATGTTTCTAAGTGGGTAGAGGCGGAGGCCTTATCTACGAATGACGTTGTTTTGAGATTCTTGAGGAGATTGTTTGCTAGGTTCTGGACATCGAAGTCCTTGATTTCAGATCGGGGACCCGCTTTTGTAATGCACAGATGAAGAAAGTCTTGAAACACTACGGGGTCACCCATCGGATTTCAATGGCTTATCATCCTCAGACTAGTGGATAGGTGGAGAATTCGAACCGAGGGATTAAGAGAATCTTGGAGAAGATTGTCGGAAATAGCCGCATTGGCTGGTCCGACAAGTTAGATGATGCACCTTGGGCTTTCCAGACTGCCCATCGGACACCTATTGGGACTACTCCCTTTAGGTTAATTTATGGGAAAGCGTGCCATCTACCGGTCGAGTTAGAGCATAGGGCCTATTGGGCGTTGAGGGTAGTCAATCTTGACTTGCCAGCTGCAGGGAAGAAGCCGTTTCTTCAGATTCATGAGTTAGAGGAGCTACGCCATGAGGCGTACGAGAAATCATGGGCGTACAAGGAGCACACCAAGGAGTTGCACGATAAACACTTGAAGTAGGTGAAGGAGTTCAAGTGTGGGGAAAAGGTGTTGCTTTATAATTCCCGGTTGAAGTTGTTCCCAGGAAAATTGAGATCGCGTTGGCATGGACCGTATGTGGTCACGTCGGTGTTCCCATACGGGACGATTAAGGTTGAGAATGAGGATGGTCAGAGGTTCAAGGTCAATGGTCATCATTTAAAGCATTTCGTCGAGGGACCGACTGACGAGAGAGTGGAGGAGGTGATAGACCTCCGAGTGATGAGCACATGAGAGTTTGTTTCGCACACTCGGGATTTTCCCGAGTTGTATAGTTTGTATCATTGTTCGTTTGTTTCTCTTTTATCGAACGTACTGATCGGTTTGTTGAGATTGCGCAGTGAACAGGTAAAATAATTAAAACAAGGAAACCGAGCGTTTCGAGTAGTGGAAGTGTATCATTCGTGTATTATAGTATTTTTGTAATATTATAATAATAAATTAATTCAAAAAAATTATTAAATAAATTGGCGATGCGGACCGCATCCAATACTCCATAAGATCCGCGTCAGAGAGGCGGTTCAAAAAAATTTAAAGGTCATGCAAACCGCATCCAGATGCGGATACGGTCCGCATCAGTGTGCAGATCAGAAAAAAAATAAAAGCCCCATTCCAGGGGTCTAGAACCACACAACCACCACCGCTCAACTCTCTTCACTACCACTTCCCTCCACCGCCACTACTCCTCGCTAGCAACAACCACCGCGAATCACCACCATTCCCACGCCTACCCCTCGTCACCACTGTCTCCCACTGTCATCTACCCACCACATCGCACCACCTCCATCTCCACTGTCCCACTGCCACTCGCCACCGTTGAGCCAACACTCCATCTCCACCGTTTACACCCACCAACCTCCACACTACCACAATCACTTCACGTACCGTCTCCGGTTCTAATCACCTCGGTTTCCGTTGCGACAAACAGGTACACACCCACCTCTCGCTGCAATTCTGTATATTCTGTATGTTTTAGGTTTGCTCGAGTCGAGGCGGTTTGAGTAGGGTCACGGCTGTCTCAGCAGTGGCTCAATCCAGTCGGGGTCGCATAAGTTTAGTGTTATATTTTTATTCTTATCTGTCTTTGGCGACTAGTGTTGTGTCGATATTTTTATTAGGGGCCGCCATTTACGGTTAAGTTTATCTGCTGATTACTCATGTTAACGGGTCAAAGTGGTTTGATGTGTTTATGATGTGTCGTGGATTTTATGTTGATGTATTTGAGTCGATGTGTGGGTAGTTGAGTCGTTGTTCGTCTAGTATAAAGTTCCGTTGAGTCGTTATTATTTGCTTTTAGATAATGCATTTTTGTAGTTGTTCTGTTTAAATACTATTTTGTACTCGTTGTTATAAGGTCATATTCTCGAGTCATCGTTATCGTTATGTTGTTAATTGTTAGATTACTGTCGGATGTCGTAAAAACATTGATTTGGAACTTTGAATGATAAATATTTAGTGTCGAAACTTGTATCGCGTTTACCTGTAGGTCTTGATCTCCTCGCCCATACTCAATCTCCATTCGGGTGAGGATGCTCGTTTCTTGTAAATGCGCTGGAGGCATGCCGAAATTTCAATTTTTATTTGTTGTTATTGTTGTAATCCTATCCGTTGTGGCCGCGAAGGAAATGCTATACGACCGCAACCACCGCCCCAACACACCAACAATATATTTTTCCCTATTTAATTATTTAATATTAAAAAAATAAAAATGCATCGTAAAACGTGCTTGGGGGCGGTGCCTTGTATTGTTTATTTGTATATCTTATTGTTGTATTTGAGTGCAGATATGGCGTCCTCGTCCTCACAGCTAGTTCGCAAGCGGGGTCGGCCCACTCGCGCTGTCGTACCACCTCCACAGCCTCCACCGCAGCCACCACAGCCTGGAGAAGCAGCCTGCTCCGCCGCCACACCAGATCAGATACGCTATGGAGTTGGTCCTGCCAGATCTAGCAGTCCCAGCACCATCAGTAGTGGAACATGACCTGCTAGAGTCACCACACTGCTCTGCTTCGAGCACAACACTAAGGAGTACGTGATACTGCAGCGGTTGCTGCGACTGAGATTTCACAGGCCGAGGAAGATTGACTAGCCATTGATGGGTCGTATGGGGCGACTGAGAGGTTAGGATAGATCATTACTCCTCGATGGAGGATACTATTAGACGAGCGACGTGCGGCATATCAGGAGCTGACACTGGAGTTTTTAGCGACATTCCGATTGGATTCCGCACGCCTCACACATGCGTCGCCAATTAGTTTCGCCCTGGGACGGCAGATGTATACCATGTCGATCACCGATTTCGCCGTTCACGCAGGGTTATATACGATACAGGAGACTGCACAGCCGATTTTCACTGATAGCCTCATGGGATGGGCAGAGACCGAGCTACCTCAGTGCATTACTACTACACAGTTAGCTATATTCTGGTCCACGATAGGTGATAGTGAGTGGGTGTCGGGTATTCCAGCTTCACAGATCAGAGACCCAAATATTCGATTTATTCATCGCATCCTCACATGCACATTCTCGCACGCCAAATGTCAACTGAGAAGGTGACGTCCTACGAGTTGTATGTGCTATTGTTACACACGTTAGCGAGAGAGCGGGGACGTGGGGCAGATTCGAGGGTTTGTATGGGTGCATATGTCAGCGTGTTAGCACAGAGTTTAGGAGTGTTAGAGTTGTTTCCACCCGCTTGGTTGAGAGCAGAGCCCGCCGGGGGCGCGTATCGGTTGAGCGATATGTGACAGATGACGGAGTTAGTCGCACCAGAGGACCCACCATAGTTTTTACCACCACGAGAGATTCAGGTACCCCCAGTTCCACCGGGTATGGAACCAGAGGATGTACCGAGTGTTGTTGGACAGCGCCACCCGTATGGGGGTCGACACATGCCCAGGTTCGAGTAGTTCCTTGACCATTCACGTTAGCAGGTATACACGAGGAGCAGTTAGCACAGCGAGAGCACATCGAGCGAGTGGAGCAGTCGGTAGAGGGTGTTAGAGCTGATGAGGCCCATATCAGAGCGATGTTGCAGAGCATTATGGATCATTTCCACATTCAGCCGCCACCAGGCCAGCAGTAGTCAGCAGTCTGTGGTTTTGGGGTTACCTTTGTATTTTTCCTCTTATTTTTGTTTTTATTATAATGGTCTGTACTTGATACATATACTTGGGGGAATTTATAGGGTAAGCAGTTGGGTCTTTTGTTGTCGAAAACCGGTGATCGCTTATGCTTAAGTTGATGTCTTTACATAGCTTTTAATCTTGAATAGCCTACTTTTAATGGATTTGTGTTTTACAGGTCTAAGAGAGTTAAGGAGCTATTCGGGAGCTTTACGGAGCACCGGGAGCGAGCGGAGTCAACCGGTGATGTGAAATGACCAAAACCGGGTTAACCATGAAGATTGGATGTGATTTTGGAGGGATGATAATGGATTTAAAATGCATATATTTGAAGATGGCATGATAGAGAGGTTGAATAACGAGTACGTGGGCAAAAACAATGAGTAAAACGGAGCTACAACGAAGAAGATATGAAGAAAACAAAAAATGTGACTTAGAGGCACCGTCGGCGACGCCCTCTGGATTGTTCCGTCGGCCAGAAACCTTCGTAAAGAGCAGATTAAGCCGTCGGGTCAAACTGAGACTTCCAGGGGCGTCGGGGATGCCCAAAAGGGCTGTTGGCGACGCCCTCTCCTTTCTCACTTCGTAAAAAATTGATTTTGGTTGTTGGGGGACGGGAATAACACATGTATTTGACCTTTTCTCTAGGAGTTACAAGTTCTTTGATTATTCAACACCTTCTTGGAGCCAAGAATCATCCAACCTTCATCACTTACCATCACCAATCCATCTAATCGATCATCGTCATCCGAATCCATCATCCTAACCCTAACCTACCATCATCCTTCCCATCATTCATTCATACACATCATCCATCCCAAACCATAATCATTATCTTAATAACTTTCAAGGCTTCAAGATGTCAAAGTTCAAGCTTCAATCATTCATTGATCGTGTTCGTTCACCATGAGCGGCTAATTCCCAGAGATTTCACCCCGGTGTAGACTTTTGTAAGGTTTTAGGGTTTACTTTTGTTGAACATTTGGTTTGTGACTAATTGAATTGCATTTGATCATTAGATAATTGTCCTTACGTTTGTATTGTATTTGCGAATTGCTGAATGAGTTATGAAATTTGTCTTTGTGAAATGAATATGCGTATTTATGCTTTATCTTTTGATAGGTTTTAATTGTCCAAGGTAATGAAGTGCATTGTGGTCCGTTGTCTATGACGTTGATAAAAATTGGCACCTAAACCTTGTGATTCTAAATCGTTAATGAACTAGTTTGATTAAACCAAATTAAAACACTTAGTAAACCTAGGCTTTGCAATTGTTGAAAGGGTGTGAACCTTGTTTTCTCACCATTGTTTTACAACCGTTAATTTACTTTCGTTGCAATCATTCTCAGTTTTTGTTAGTTAATTAATCAAACAAACTTGTTGGTTCATTCCAACACCTTTCTTAATTAAACAAATCAATCCTTTTCGTAGCAAGCTTCATAAAGTGACATTTTTAGTAAAAATAAATTATATCCGATCGCAAACCACAGACTCTTCATGGTTTGACTGGAGCGCGACACTCCGATCAAATTTTAGCGCTTTTGCCGGGGAGTTCGTGCGCTTTGCGTTTGGATTTATTGATTTTTGTGATTAACTGTTTAATTGCTTGTTTTCTTAGTATCGTATATGCTTTTGTGTTACGCGGGTGTGTTACTTGTGCAGATTACGGTAATACATGCATACACGAAATTCCGGGAGAACTTCACTGTTAGTATTCGAGCCGAAGATTGAGCCGGTCGTTAGAAGAAACCTAGCCAACCGATTAGAGGCAACTGTTGTCTCTAATCCACCCAAACCCAACACACCAAGAACCTCATCTATTAGAACCGTTCCAATGGATAATCAAAACACCAATCAACATCAATACCAATATCCCAACTACCCACCTCAAAACCCAAACAACCAACCTGGAGGTGGTAACAACTTGAGACTACCTACACCACCGTTTCAAAATCGCGGTCCTAACCAAAACCTCAACCAACGTGCACGCACACCTCCACCTCAAAACCAAAACCGACAAAACCCTTTACCACCAAATGTCAACAACCGCAATGCTAACACCAACCATGGTGTTAATGTGAATCGCTGACAATCCGACTAATGAATTTCACTTTCTCAATCTTGATGAGTTGAGGAACAATATCCCCAATGATGCTCCATTTAGTGTACCAGATTATCAATCGCTGAAACATGTGAGTGTTCACACGGAACACTCCGATGATGGGGGATATTATAATGATCGGGTTGAAGATGATGGATGGGAAAGCGATAACGAAGGGTTCATGTATGATGCTCGAAATGTTGGTTATGATGATGGAGGGTACCAAAATGCAACTTTTGTGGGGAATTATGATGGATATGGTTATGACTACGGTAGAGACGAAGGTTACGGAACAATCGTCAACCACGTAACAACAATAGGAACCGACACGATGGTAACAACAATTACAACACTCAAAATACCAATCGTAATCGGATTCCACAATACGTGGGTGGCGGGAATCAAAGGGGTAATCGAGATGCTGATAGAAGAGGGAATAGAAGAATGGGGGATCAAGAGGTGAACGGTCCACCAAGGGATAACCAACCAATCGCAACAACCAATGTCAACCACCGCAAGGAGTTGACGGTCGGTTTCGACAGATGATATCGGAGAATGATTCTCCGATTGTACCACCATCGAGAGGAAGAACGGCTTTTGATTGCAAGTCGAATTACATCAACATCCTTCCTCATTTTAATGGGCGATCGAATAACGAGCCTTATACCCATTTGGTGAAATTTTCGGCTATATGTAGTACCATTGGGGGTAGTCATTTTTCTCAAGATGAGATCCGGTTGCGGTTATTCCAATTCTCTTTGAAGGATAAGGCTAAGCAGTGGTTCTTGACACTACCCACGAATAGTATTCACAACTGGGTTGAGATGCAACAAGTGTTTTTGGATGAGTATTATTGATGGCCAAGACTGATGATGCACGTGATGAGATTCGAGCATTCAAGCAATTTGTTGCATGAGGCATTTATGCGGTACAAAGAGTTGATTCGGAAATGCCCACATCACCAAATTGAAAAGTGGGAATTGGTGAAGTGTTTTGTGAGAGGCTTAGATGGAGAAACTTGGAATCTTTTGTAGTCGACTAGCAATGGGACGATATCAAGCAATCACGAGGATGACGATTGGGAGTTCCTCGAGAGAATGGCTAAGAGATTCAAAGCTAAAGAGTCAGCCGACGAGCCAAAAAGCACTCTATTTCTCGGTCACTTCCCGATCTTGATTCTAGTTCGAAGGATCGCATTTCTACGTTAGAATGGGAGTTGGCCCGTATGAAGAAAAAAGATGTTTATGCAGTTCAGTTTGCGGTATGTGAAGATTGTGGTGATATCGGCCATCGAACCAAAGAGTGCCAAGTGAATATGGCACAATCCACCAAAGAGGTGAGCCAAGTGTACGGAGATAGGAAACCATATGACATGAACTCCAACACGTATCACCCGGGTTTGAGAAACCATCCGAATTTCCGGTATGGTAATGCTTCGAATCAAATGAACCCGAATTTCCAACCGAGTAATTAAGGTGGAGGCCAAGGTGGTTCATCGTACCAAAACCGTCAAAGTGGTAATAAAGGGGGTTACCAAAGAAATTACAACCAAGGGAGTATTCAATCGTATCAAAACTGTGAGGGAAATTATCAAAGGGGTTACAACCAAGGTGGTAATGGGGGCGGTAATTCGAACTCTCAAATGGGTGGTGACGATTCGCTTAATTCTAAGTTAGATGCCATCATGAATGCCATCACAACGTCAAATCAAGAGATCAAGGCGGAGATGAGAAAAGAGTTCGAGGTACGTGATAAATCGCACAAGGCATTGGAAAAGCAAGTTGGGCAACTTGCAGAGGAGATGTCCCAAATGCGTGGGAGTGGAGGAGGACTTCAGAGTGACACTATGGTGAACCCGAAGCATCAAAGATCAAGCACAAGCAGTGTGAGGAATGTACACATTCGTGCGGTAAGTCATCTTTCAAATGATGAGGTTTGTAGTGTCGAAAGCATTCCACCACCCCAACTTGTTGAGGGTGTAGTAGAAGAAGTAGGTGATGAGACGGGAAGTAAAAATGAGCAAGAAACGATTTCACAAACTAAAATTGGAAAAGTAACTAAAAAATCTTTTTGTGAAAGTTGTTTAAATGAATTGCATGCTAGGGCCAATGATATGGGTGTGGAGTTTAATACCATCCCATACTCGTTGGTTCTCTTAAAACCAATTAATGCATCAAGGTTTGAAAAACGATGCCCACCAAAGGATGAGATGTGGGAAAATTTTAAACAAGCAAAAATTAATTTTACTTGATGACATTAAAAAGGTCCCGGCTAATGTAGAGTGTTTGAAAGAGTTGAGCACCGAGAAACGACACAACAAACTACCAAAACAATTTGATTTAATATCTCATGTTAGTGTCATTTTATCGAGTGCCCTCCCCCAGAAAGCTCAAGATCCGGGAGACCCCTTGATTCCAATCCAAATTGGTAAATTTAAAATTAAGAGGGCGCTCCTAGATCTTGGAGCTTGTGTGAGTATCTTGCCTGGAAGTCTGTATGACCAATATGATTTTGGTGCTTTGAAAAAGTTTGAACACCTGGCCGATCAGACTCCCATGCATCCAAGGGGGATGGTGGAAATATTATAGTGAAGGTTGAAGATTGCTATTAGCCAGTTTTCTTTTTGGTAGTTGACTATTTTGGGTGTGTTGAGGACACACAACGGATAGTCATATTGGGTAGACCATTCCTGGCAACTGCTAAAGCCATAATAAATTGTGCAACCGGAACAGTGAGCATGAAGTTTGGGGACCGGGAACTAATTTTGAATGTTTTTTCCTAAATTTACTAACCCATTAGGTGAGGACGAGTGTCTTGAGAAAGACATGAGTCCGAACAAAATGATATGTGCTATGGTTGGTAGGTTTGGTGGATCAAAGAAGAAACCGGTCAACAAGAAGAAGGTGAAGAAGTCACCTCAAGAGAAGAAGGAAGAGGATGAATTAAGGAGGTTTGGCCTGTTCGGGAATAGATGGTTTGAGTCACCGGTGGGTGATGTGGAAGAGTTCGTGGGCGACAAGCACTCCGTTCGACCACCATGAGGTGGTATGTTATTTGTTGTTGTATATTATTTTTAATTTATCTTCTTTTTGTTGCATTTTTGCTTAGTAGCTAAATGAACGTTGTGGGTGTGTTCCCTATATAACCCTCGCGAGACCTTACTCATCCTCGAAGCTATTGGGATGTTTAAAATGGCTTGTTGCATAAGCTAAATGCAACCGTGATTCCTACTAAAGTGAGTTAGATTTGTTTTTGTTGTACATTATTTTTCCACGTAAATCAAAGATGAAACAATGTATGGCTTGGTAATATTCTCATAAAAATGGTAGAACTAGGTAACTAACAAATTTTAATGGTTGTGAGAGGCATGCTTCTACACAAGGGTTGAGATTTGTAGGTACATCGTGTTTGTGAGACGACCATTTTGTGAAGGTTGAAGAGCACATGAAGGACGAGCTCGAAAATCAGGTGCATACGTTTCTTTTTACTTTGATTGTTAGTTAGTAATAAGCGGAGTGTATTTTGTATATTAATTTCCGGGTTGAAATTTTGGGGAAGTTAGTCGTGTCACATCTCTTGTGGGTATTAAAAAGCCCTATTCTTGCACATTGAGAACAATGTTGACTTCAAGTATGGGGATGGGGGAGTAAAATTTTTTTGATTTTTACCCGTTCATTTAAACACTACACATTGAGGACAATGTTAACCTCAAGTGTGGGCATGGGGAAAATTTTCAAAAAAAAAATCAAAAATGTCTTTGTCTCAGGCGATCTAAAAAGCAAGTAACTAAGTTAATAAAGGATGGCACGACTCATGTGGTCTTTTGTCATGGTCGAGTTCGAGTAAATAGCATGAGGGTATTTAATGGATGGTTGTTTGGGAATAATCCGCCTAAGAAACTTGTAACTTGTGCACATCATACACCATGCCCTTTATATGTGAGATTTTTGAGCCACTTTAAATATCATAGATATATGCACATATTTCTTTGTTGAGTGGACCATTAGTCATGTATATAGGAAAAGATAGATGATTTTCCCTTGATTTTCAAATGGATGCAGACCCCTTTTAAATAGGGGATGTACTTAATTTAAACTTTAGTATAAGGAAATTACAACAATCATGTGGTCAACAAAATTTGAATTTTAAATTCTATCACCCCCCCCCAAGCGAAACGGGTGGCGGTTTGACTCCGAGATGAGCATGAAATTCTTCAAATAAAGGTCTTGCAAGCGGTTTGGTGAAAATGTCTGCCACTTGGAGCTTGGATGGAACGAACTTTGTGTGTAGCTTCCCGGAAGAGACTATTTCGCGAATAAAGTGATAATCTATATCTATGTGCTTAGCTCGTTTGTGTGCCACCGGGTTTTGACTTAGGAACACAGCGCTAAGATTATCACAAAGTAAAGCCGGTCCTCCCGGTGGGAGTGCATTAAGATCACGTAGAAAATGAGTGACCCAAATGATTTCTGACTCCGTATTTGCCATGGCTCGGTACTCGGACTCACAGCTTGATCGGGAGACCGTGGGTTGTTTCTTAGCACTCCAAGATACCAAGTTTCCGCCAAGGAAAATGGAATAACCATAAGTGGAACGTCGTGTTTTGATACATCGGGCCCAATCGGCATCGGAAGTAGCCAACAATGGACATGTTGGGTGGTTTAGAGAACCTCAAGCAAAGACTAAGAGTGCCCTTAACATATCTTAAAAATCTTTTTACAAGCTGGAAATGTGCAGATGTAGGAGCATGTAAGAACTGACTTGCTTGATTTACTGCGTATGAAATATCAGGCTGGGTAATAGTAAGATACTGAAGAGCACCTACCAAGGACCGATAATAACTTGGTTCCGAAAAGGGCGAGCCAGTCGAGAGAAAAACATCAGACGTACTTAATAGGGTGGATACTGGTTTCGAGTCAAGCATATCGGCCCGGGAGAGGATGTTAGAGGCGTATTTTCCTTGGCTGAGGAATAAACCATTAGAGGTAGTTGTTACTTCCAAACCAAGAAAATAGTTAAGATGGCCAAGGTCAGTGATTGCAAATTCTTTGTGAAGAGAAGCAGTAAAACGAGAAATGGAAGCTTCGTCATTACCAGTTAAGATAATGTCATCGACATAGACGAGTAAGTACATGAGACACGCTCCTTTATGAAAAACAAATAAGGAGGTTTCGGCTTGGCTACACATAAAACCTTGATGAAGAAGAAAAGTACTTAGCCGTTGAAACCACGCCGTGGAGCTTGCTTGAGACCAAAAGGGCTTTGCGAAGACGACAAACATGGTTTGGAAAACGAGAATCTATGAATCCGGGAGGTTGTTCCATAAACACGGTCTCCCGAAGATCGCCATTTAGGAACGCATTTTTACGTCTAATTGATGTAGACGCCATTGGCGGGTGACGGCGATTGAGAGAACAACCCGGATTGTAGACGCCTTAACAACCAGACTGAATGTGTGAGAGTAATCAAAACCGGGAAGTTGAGTGAAACCTTGAGCAACGAGACATGCTTTGTAGCGATCAACAGAGCCATCAGATTTGAATTTTGTACGGAAAATCCATTTAGAGCCAACAATATTTGTAGACGAGGGTCGTGGAACAAGTTCCCATGTGTTGTTTTAATGTAAGGCGTTTAGTTCCTCCTCCATTGCAAGCATCCAACGAGGGTCTTTAGAGGCTGATTTGAAACCCTTTGGTACATTGGTTGCAAGAGGAGCAGAGTGAAGCAGAGTAGCCTAAAAATGGTAGCAAGATCCGCCCGGTGTTTCGGTTTGGTGTTACCCGTTTTGGAACGTGTTTGCATTGGGTGATTTGAAGTGGAGGTGGAAGGCATGGAAGGGGTTGTTTTGGTGGGAGCTGCGGGTGATGGAGAAGTAGGAGCAGGTGCGGTTGTTTGTGGTGTTGGTGAAGGTATGGTAATAGGAGGGGCATGTGGGATGTTGGGAGTTGTTTGTGCATGGGAGGGTGTGGTGCGTGAGGTGTCAGGAGGTGAACAATGAATGCATGGGGTGGTATTGATATGTGCATGGGAATATATTTTTGTGGGTTTGGCAGATGAGATTTTATTTGTAGATAAGTTTACAATTACTTCTTTCAAATAAGAGGTTGAAAATAGCGATGATAAGGTGACATTTGAAGGTTGCCCCGTATATGGAAAACTGTTTCATCAAAACGTGCATTTCGGGTAATGTAAATACGAGAAGAGCATGGGTCCAAGCATCGATAGCCTTTGTATTATGTACTATAACCAATGAAGATGCACGGAATGCTTCGAGGCTCAAGTTTATGCGTCGAATAGTCTTGTAAATAGGGGTACACACGACATCCAAAAACCCGCAAGTTTTGATATTGTGGTTTAGCTTTAAAAAGAAATTCAAATGGTGATTTATTTTCCAAGACCGGCATTGGAAGTCGATTGATCACATGAGCAGCCGTGGCAAAAGCATCAACCCAAAGAGTGGCCGGGGCGTTTGCACCGAAAAGCATTGCCAAACCGGTTTATGTTATGTGACGATGTTTACGTTCCGCTCGACCATTTTGCTCGGGTGTATAAGGACAAGATAACTGATGTAGAGTCCCATTTTCTAGAAAAAGATTTTTAACCCGTGCATTAATGAATTCGGTACCGCCATCGCTTTGAAAAACTTTAAGTTTTGTACCAAATTGTGTCTGTACAAAGGCAAGAAAAACCTTTAAATGTAAAAAAAATCAGACTTTCTTTTAACGGATAGAACCATGTAAACCTGGAGAAATCGTCAATAATTAACCACTAGTATTGATAGCCATCAGTGGAGGTGATAGGACTTGGTCCCCATAAATCACAATGGACTAAATCAAGAACATGTAGGGCATGTTTGTTATTTATTGCAAAAGGTAACCGATGTTGTTTTGCTAACTTGCAAGTAGAACATAAAATTGGTTTCGGCAGTAAAGAAGTGACATATAAAGAACCATGTTTTTGTAACAATGAAACAGTATCAAACGCAGCATGACCCAACCGACTATGCCAAACTTCATAAGTTGCTCGAGGCGTAGAGATAACTTGAGATGCCACATTTACTTGAAAACGGGAGCTTAAAATGTAAAGACCATCTTCATGTTTCCCGGTTGCCAACTTTTTCTTTGTCACCCGATCCTGAATATGAAAATAATTACGAGAAAATAATACATCAACGGGGTGGTCATGTGTCAATTTACTAACCGAGAGTAAGCGTTTAGATAAATTTGGAACGACAAGAAGATGAATATTATTAGAAATAGTAGCATTTCCGATATGTGTAATAGGTAACGTTTTCTTATTACCGAAAACCACTTTATCAGATCCATTATATGGTTTAAAATTGTGTAAAGAACCTGTCGAAGGAGCCATATGACTTGTTGCTCATGTGTCCCTACACCAATCCGGAGTTGGATCAGAAACATTACAATGAGCATGGAAGGCTTCAGCAAGATGTGCTGCATTGTAAGAGAGTTTTGTGCAAAGGAAGACAAGCTTGGGCAAGCGGGTGCGTAGTGGCCATCATACGACATAACTGGCAATGTGGAACACGTTTACCTCATCCACGAGTGCCTGATTGTTGGGTACCCAAGTGGCCAGAGCGACCGCGTCCACGAGCAAAGACGCCCCGGTTTGACGGGGTGGGTTGTTGGCGAGCAATAAACGCCGCTGGTGGGGGCGTTGAACTATTAAGGGAGGCCAAGAATAACTCATGAGATTCGGCTTTGGACATTAAATCACAAAAAGGAGGTGGCGGGTAAAGGGCACGGTGAGCTGAGAAAGTCTCAAATGCCGGCCCCAAACCACATAAAAACCAGTGAGTCTTGTCCATGTCGGGAACGGGATGACCGAATGCCGAGAGTTGATCGCACAATGATTTGAATTTTTTACCAAAGTCAGCAACTGATGATGTACCTTTTCGAAGTTGTCTTAACGAGTCCCGTAAGGTTTGTGTGCGTTCAACAGAGGCGTTTGAATAGGCTGATTCCAATGCCATCCAAAGGGAGCGTGCGGTCGTGTGGCCAATTGCTTCGGCCATAGCTTCTTCGGTGAGAGATGATTGAAGAAGAAGGAGAACACATTGATCTGCCTCCAACCAGGAGGAGTAATCAGGATTTAGAACTTCTGCTCCATCAGTGATAATATTTTTCACCGGTGCTTGAATAGTTCCATCAACATAGCCCACGAGTTGTTGATGAGATTGGAGAGGAAAGACTTGATATCTCCATGCCAGGTAGTTTGTAGAGGATAATTTTATGGTGAGCATGTGTAGAAGGTTGACATAGGAAGAGTGGCATCTGATTTTGTAGATGAAGCAGAAGCAGAGGGGCCATGGGGAATAATCAGAGAGGAAGAAGGTGGTATTTTGCCCTAGGAAAGAGCGGTTGATACCATATAGGAAAAGATAAATGATTTTCCCTTGATTTACAAATGGATACAGACCCCTTTTAAATAATGGGGATGTGCTTAATTTAAGCTTTAGTATAAGAAAATTACAACAATCATGTGGTCAACAAAATTTGAATTTTAAATTCTATCAATGTATCGTAGAACTTGAAGCTTTTGATACGTTTGAGACCATAGACTGAATACAAGCACAAGAATGATTAAGGCATTAGGTAAACCTTTTCTTTTAAAACCATTTTTTTCATCCTTACCCAAACATATCCCTTAGTATCCCAATTTGAGCCTAAAACTTTCGTTTGACTACCTACTTAGCCCACAACCATAGACCATTTCTTTTAAACCCGTGTGATGAAAGTTCGATTTTATGATTATGTGTTTATACAGTTTATTTGTTATAAAAAACAGAAAAATGTTGCGAAAAAGAATGGAAAATTATTGAGAAAAATACAAAAATATGAGTTATTAGTTGTTGAATAAAAGGTGAAAATATCATTGCCTCATAGTTATTACTTTTAGTTGTTTTGTTTAGAATTGTTTTGAACTAAGAATCGAATTTTCATCACCTTAGCCACTTTTAAAACATCCTATCTCCTACCCTTCACCTAGCCTAGTTACAACCCTTTAAAGACCTTTTGACTTGTGTTTAGTATTCGTGTTCGGTGGTGGAGAATGATTGAGCTACAAGCCTATGTGGTTACATGTTCTATTCGGTATTGAGTGATTACTTTGAAAGATGCTAATAAATTATGAAAATTAGCCAATTTATGAACTGAGTAAGTGAACATTGTGAGGGATGTGTATGAGTTGTGAGTTTAAGGGCGAGTTAATCTTGGTAACCTTTTTATGTGATTATTCACTTATTGGTAAATATCTCGTAAGTTGTAAAAAGTTTGAACCGGTTATGACTTGAGAGCTTAACTTACGTCTCGAGAATGGGAAGTGTATTTCTCGTTCGACCCACTGAAAGTGAAAAACATATCTGCTTGAAGGCAAGCTAAAGAGAAGTGTGGGGATGTGATACGTGGTCAAAAACTGGTGATTGCTTATGCTTAAGTTGATGTTTTTACATAGCTTTTAATCTTGAATAGCCTACTTTTAATGGGATTTATGTTTTACAGGTCTAAGAGAGTTTAAGGAGGTATTCGGGAGCTTTACGGAGCACCGGGAGCGAACGGGGTCAACCGGGGATGTGAAATGAACAAAATCGGGTTAACCACGAAGATTGGATGTGTTTTGGGGGGATAATAATGGATTTAAAATGAAGATATTTTAAGATGGCATGATAGAGGGTTGAATTACGAGTACGTGGGCGAAAACGGTGAGTAAAACGGAGCTATAACAAAGAAGTTATGAAGAAAACAAAAAATGTGATTTAAAAGCACCGTCGGCGTCGCCCTCTGGATTGTTCTGTCGGCCAGAAACCTTCGTAAACAGCAGATTAAGCCTTCGGGTCAAACTGAGACTTCCAGGGGCCGTCGGGGACGCCTAAAAGGGCTGTCGGCGACGCCCTCTACTTTCTCACTTCGTAAAAAATTGATTTTGGTTGTTGGGGGACGGGTATAACGCGTGTTTTTGACCTTTTCTCTAGGAGTTACAAGTTCTTGGAGTCTGAAACACCTTCTTGGAGCCAAGAATCATCCAACCTTCATCATTTACCATCACCAATCCATCTAATCGATCATCTTCATCCGAATCCATCATCCTAACCCTAACCTACCATCATCCTTCCCATCATTCATCCATACACATCATCCATCCCAAACCCTAATCATTATCTTCTTCACTTTCAAGGCTTCAAGATGTCAAAGTTCAAGCTTCAATCATCCGTTGATCGTGTTCCATTCACCATGAGCGGCTAATTCCAAGAGGTTTCACCCCGGTGTAGACTTTTGTAAGGTTTTAGGGTTTACTTTTGTTGAACATTTGGTTTGTGACTAATTGAATTGCATTTGATCATTAGATAATTGTCCTACGTTTGTATTTTATATGCGAATTGACGAATGAGTTATGAATTTGTCTTTGTGAAATGAATATGCGTATTTATGTTTTATCTTTTGATAGGTTTTAATTGTCCAAGGTAATGAAGTGCATTGTGGTCCGTTGTCTATGACGTTGATAAAAATTGGCACCTAAACCTTGTGATTCTAAATCGTTAATGAACTAATTTGATTAAACCAAATTAAAACACTTAGTAAACCTAGGCTTTGCAATTGTTGAACAGGGTGTGAACCTTGTTTTCTCACCATTGTTTTACAACCGTTAATTTACTTTCGTTGCAATCATTCTCAGTTTTTGTTAGTTAATTAATCAAACAAACTTGTTGGTTCATTCCAACACCTTTCTTAATTAAACAAATCAATCGTTTTCGTAGCAGCTTCATAAAGTGATATTTTTAATAAAAATCAATTATATCCGATCGCAAACCACAGACTCTTCGTGGTTCGACCCTTACTACCACTAACGCATTGTTAAGGGTAATTTGCGACTATAAATATTATCTTTTACCGGAGTGCGACACTCTGATCAGTTTGTGTTTGATATATTCCTTCTAGCCGAGCAGTTTCATTATACAGGTTATATGCTGATTGCTGAGTCGCGTGAATTGAGCGGTTGGATTGTATACGAGCAATGTATCTAGCATATCAGGGGAGTTTCAGTTTCATGTCTCCTGTTTGTTGTTGTTGTATAATATGTGTATTTGTTTATTTCATTTTCGTTCACATTGGGGACAATGTGTCTTTCAAGTTTGGGGATGGGGGAATTTGTAAATTATTTGTAAATTGAGTCTGTAAATAGAGTTTTTGTAAATATAAAAAAACAAAAAAAAAACCAAAAAATTAAAAAGAAAAAAAAAGAGTTTGTTTGCGAGTCCCGATCCTTTAGCGCGTAGAAAACGAAAAACCTTTTCAAGGTGTCGGTTAAAAGCGGTTTAATTGTCGGATTTACGAGTTGAGAGCGCATGTTTCTATTAGTTGCGGGATAGTAGGTTGATTGATTCAGTTTTTGGGAAGTAAAAGGTTTTGGGATGCCTAGGATAGTGGATGGAGTCGGAAGGTTAATTGGTTATGCATTGTCGATATCGGTAGCCCGTATTTTTCACATGATAGTGAGATTTGAGCCTTTATATGCTTCATATTTATATGTTCACTACTTTCGTTTCATGTGTGTTTACCGACTTGTTGCATTACTTTAGAACTTGTGCGTTTTGATGCATTTTGAGACCTTCGGTTAGGATTTGGCATGGATATGATAGAGGCATTAGGATCACCGTGTTTGTGTAGCCTTTGTGTTGACCCGTTTAGCCACTACCCTTTTAGACACCACTTTGAGCCTAGCCATTCGTTTGTTACCCTTTGTTGATTTGATAGCCGGATCGTGTTATGTTATTGCTTTGTTTAGTATATACTTGAAAAAGAAAAAAAAAAAAATAGAATAAAGTTGTGGGTCGATACGACCAAGTTTGTGAGTATTTGTTTGGTGATTATCCGTTTATCGTGTGATTGTCTATGTTAGCCTATTATTTCCGAATAAAATAACCCACCTTTAGCCCTTGCCTACCCTTTAAGTCCTCTTGATTCGTGCCGAATTTTGACAATTAGGAGGAGATTTGATTGACGTACAAGCTTATGTTAGTATTGTTTCATAGTTTGGTTTTGAGAGTTCACTTGATATTTTATGATACATTTAGCCGAGAGTCGAGTGATATTGTGAGGGGTATTGGCAATGCATGATTGATGGCTTGAGGGTGAGAAAAACTTGGTTAGGTATGCCTGGTTTTGGTTTAAATATGTTGAGTCGTCAACCTTTTGAACGTTGTAAGTCTTGTGAAACCGCTGTGTTTGATGATTTCGCAGTTCGCCTTATAACTTGTTTGAGACTTGTGTTGTTTTCAAGCGTGTAAGTTGGACATGTAGCTTGGGATTTTTCTTAGGGACAAGCAAAAGGTTAAGTGTGGGGATGTTTGACGTGTCTTAAAATATACACATATTACGTATCGAATTCCCTACATTTTAAGTGATTTGTATACGGGTTTCCCGCGATTTTGGTACTTAATTATTTAACTTATGTGTTTGTAGAAATCGGGATAAAACCAGTAGTTTGGCGGCGAACAAAGCAATACAGTTGCCGCGGAAGAAGCACGGGAAGACGTGTCAAAAACAAAGCTTTAAAGTCAAAAATTCTTGTCTCCAGGAGCTGGATGCGGACCGCAACCAGGATGCCATACGGTCCGCATCCAAGCTAAATGACGCGCGTGTTTAATTATGGATGCGGACCGCATCCCTACCCCCATGCGGTCCGCATGGGGTCGGTTTATCGCAAAATTTGTATAAAAACCTACCAGCCGTTAGGGTTGGAAAAATTCGACAACCAGGCGACTTGGGAGCATTCTTGAACGATCTTGGAGCACTTTGAAGCTGGTTGAAGGTCTAGGAAGCTTTCGGTCAGAGTTTTGATCGTCTTGGGTTTGTTAAACATTCTTTTTTCGGTTTTAATTCGCTTTGAACTATGATTTCAGTTGTTTTCAGACCTTGTTCAGTTGTTTTGATGAATATTATGAGTAGCTAAACGTTGATACTACTTAGGTTTAGATGAACTTGATGATTGTGATGTTATTTTGACTTGATTATGGTTATTTGATGTGATTTACATAACTTTGCGTTGAGATTGTTCTTGATATTGCATATTGGTGTGTGTTGATTGATTATAAATTTATGAATTCAGCGGTTTAGATATATATAAATATCCCCTAGACTTAGAGTTTAATTCGAATCGTTAACCTTAGGGTTTTTGGTTTGAATATTGTGTTTAGAAATAAACCAATTTGATTAATAATTAAAATCAATATACTAAAACTTGCATCCTCATTTAGTGACTCGAAAGACGATTTGGGTGAGCTAGGTTATTAGCTAATCGTTGGTGGGTAGATTGGGTGACCGATAGCTCGGGCTCGTTTATTACATCGCGGCTAAGGTTTCCCAGGATTTCAATTCTCAAGATTTGGTTTGCTTTGCGATTAGAGGGTTTTGGGGGTAGTCTTACTTTCATTACTTGATTTTCGTAGGATTTGGTATCGATAGGTCGAGTCGGTTTATTCTAGCACTTCGCATTTCGTCCTTATTTTTCATTTGATCATCTCTAGCGGAGGTTATTCGGGTAGAGTAGGATATTTAGCCATTGTCACAGTCAAAATAGCACTACATGATTCTAGGGATTCGACGCCCAGGTAGTCTTTTCTCATCATATATTTGATCCACATTTTGCTCTCAAGTTCGTGCTTGTCGTGCGTTGGTTGTCTTGTCAATTAGGTTATTAGTTAAACATCAAACTCAAATCAATTATTGACTTTGTATTTGATAGAGGTTCAGTATCTAAAGTTTGCGTATAGTGTCCACGAATTGATACTCGGTCTTGCTATCTACACTACACCGCGACCGGTGCACTTGCCGATTGTGTATGGTTCAGGTTGTGATTCCTTTTTAAAACTTGTTCGATTTTACTATATACCTTTCACACATCACCTAGTTAACCTCTTTGAGCCTAAACCTTTTCATTTCAAATACCCACAAAACGAATACCCGCCAACCACCAAAACCTTTTTCTTCAAACCCAGTTATTTTAGTAATAAGCTCGGTTGTTATGTGACACACAAATATATATATTTATATATATATATATATATATATATATTAATAACAAATTTTCTTGTTTGAAAGTGTTTAGTTTAACAAATGTCACAAAAAAACAAAAAGTTTTACGACAACGTACGCTTTTTATGATTTTTCGCCATTTCACTAACCACTAACCCAAAAATCACTTACCCTTAAAGCCCAAGCCTAAACCATTTCAAAGACATCTTGATGTTTACAAAGGTTTATAGTTAAAAAGGAGGAGGTCCGATCGCTTGGCAAGCATATGGTAGAAGTAAGTTCCAAACCAAACCGAGTGATTATTGCAAATATACACCTTCGGCCGAGTGTTGAGTGAACTCTTGTGAGGTACGTGAACTTATATATAAATAAATAGAATTTTAAAGAGATATGTTATGCCTAAATAAATATTTTTCTTGAAATATTCTAAATAAATCATGACGAATAGGATTGTAAATAAAATAAAAACAAAATTTAAAATAAAGATCATGGATTCCCGACACTCAAAGACAAGCCACAAAAACTTCTTTTTTACATATTCCATTTGGGTGTGTAAAGCCATATTTTAAGAGTTTTGCTTGAGGACAAGCAAAGATTCAAGTGTGAGGATATTTGAAGTGTATAAAATGCAACCTATAAATTACATCAAATAAGGCATAAAACTAACCCTTTTTTAGTACTAATCTTGGAAAAAGCAGTTTCTTTGTTCCTTTTGTATCTACAGGATAAAAAGAGCTTAAAAGAACAAAAGAAGCAAATAAGCAGCCAAAACCAACACAACTACGAAAAGAAGGAATAACGTGACCTACCCGACCCCTCAACAGCACTCCAAAGTCAAAAACAAGAAGACAGAGTCTGACCACGGGTTGTACCCAACTGGGCATGGGGTGTGGCCAGCCAAGGCACTTAAAGACAAATTCTGCAGAGGCTTCTACGCCCACCACGGGGCCGTGCCCAGCTCAACATGGGGCTGGTCAGCTAACATATTCGCAGAATCCAGATAGTACAGCGAAGAGTTGACCACGGAGCCGTGCCCACAAGACACGGGGTCGTGTGGGGCCCTCTGCTGACAGCTGCAATTAATGAAGTAAGAGAAGGAATTGGCCACGGGCCGTGCCCGCTGGACACGGGGCCGTGGCCGGGCTACTGTTTGGATTATAAATATGGGTGATTGGTTCACTTCAAAGGCATCCCTTGGAAAACCACTTCTCTCTCACTTTTCCACCACTCACACCACACAACACCAACACCCACCACCATCATCCATCAATCATCTTTAGAGTGTGTAGTAGTCTCGGGATCCAAGATTGATTGTAAGGGTTCTTGTCAAACAAAGGCCATGCTTGGCTAAATTCCTTACATCGCTTGGTGAAGACTAATTTTTTATGTATTACTTTTAGTTTTTAATATTTCAGCACTTTTTAATTGGGTATGTATTAATGACTTTAATAACTAGTTTCTTATGTTGAAAGTGAATTTTCCTAACCATTTCTTCATGATGTCATTGATTTGCTCATTAGTATCTCTGCGGTCTATGTAAAGCGTGTTAACTACTTGGGAGGGGGTTAGAAGGGTGGTTTGGTAAAGTTCTTGTCTCGTTCAGTGTAGAGATCCTGCGAGGACTTGGTTCAAGCTTACTAGGACCTCCTTCAATGCTCTATGGGTATTGGATGGCGGGGATGCGAATAGATTGAACTCCTCTATATGTAAACTACTGTTAAAAACTTTAAACCGGCTTCTTGGGATTGTATCCTTGCTGACTCAAACCACTTAGCCGAGGGTCACGTCACCTTCAAAAGAGGGACCTACCACTTTTCACATTAATAACTTATTTAATTGTCTTCCAATATTCCGATCATTTGGGATTGTATCCCTGCTGACTCAAACCACTGGGTTGAGGGTAACGTCACCTTCAAAAGAGGGGCCTACTACTATAACTAAGATAATCTCTTAAAAAGTCTGAAAGTGCAAAGACTATCAAAGGATATATAAAAGAAAAGTTTGATCCAAGTGATTCTATCTTGTCTTTTTGTATTTCATTTTTATTAATTTTTGTTTTATTTATTTTTATGCTTCAAAACTTTTATCCAAATTTAGATTGATTAGACGTTGATGATAAACCGATATTAAAAGCTCTTGTGTCTTTGGACGACCTCGGTATCTTACCAACACTATATTACGCTCGCGATGGGTGCACTTGCCCAAGTGTGTTTAGTGTTAGTTAAATATCGTGTTTAATAAATTTAAAACTTGATTAACGCGTAAAATAGGCTCAAAATATTAATAAATTCATAACACGCTTTATGCACACCAAGTTTTTGGCGCCGTTGCTGTGGACACGAGGATTTTAAGAAAGCTTAAAATCAACCCCCATTCTCCCCTTTGGCGAGTCTAACGGTAATCTGTTTTGCAGTGATCTCCGGCGAACTATTTCCAATCGGCGAGCAAACAAGGGATTAACTATTTTATGCAGAAACCATGTCCTCAGACCTAGATTGATTCCGATCTAATCTTAGTTTGGTGTTTCTTCAGATATAAATAATCATATTTATACTAGAGTAAACTGCAATTTGAGCCTCTCTGGTAAGTTGTCAATGACAACTTGAGTCCCTGGGTTTTCCAAAACTCGTCACTATGAGTCCCTGAGGACCACCACTTTCTCTCTCTGTCTCAAACCCAAAATTATACCATAGCAATTTCACCACTGAGACTAGTGGTGGGGGAGTGGGACGCAAGTAAAGATAGAGAAAAGTGGTAAAGGGAACCATTGGTAGTGGTGTCGGAGGTAGTGATCATGTGTCAAAACGACAACTATGGTTTATGTGTAGGTTTATACGTATTTGAGAACCTGTTGTCTCAAGCATAAAAAGAGGAAATTGGTGATAGCGGGACAAGGGCCACGATTATGGCTTGCCAAAGAGGAGAGAGAGTCGAGATATTTGTTGGTGATTTTTTTAACAAGTATTGGTGTTTTTCTTCATGTGTGTATGTTTTTTTTTTTGAAAGGTGATTTTCTTTTTGAGTGACCCAATGTGACAGCGCCTAATCGGCGGCCTTAGCAAAGGTCTGCCGAGACTACGTTGTCTTAACCGGGCCCGCGTTGGGTTGGTCAGAGTTGGTTACGACGTTCCCCCGAAAACCCTACTGCCTCCACACGAGTCACTACGCTGAAGTAACAGCCGGATGAAAACCGGGGTGCGGCTCGGGATCGAACCCCCCTCGGTGGGTTTGTCACCATCATTGCCTAATATCCACTCCAATATGACACAAGTGGGAATTGAACTTGAGTCTCCAATGAAAAAACCAAGTCTCTTATCACTAGGCCACAAGTGAGGAATTCATGTGTATGTTAAATTGTTAATACATGTGTAATTAAAGGTATTAATGATATAACAATCATTTAATCTAATACAAAAAGTTAAGAAATAAATTAGTGAGAGAATGTAATTGAAAGCAATCAATATAATACAAAGATCAATAATTGACCCAAGAGACCATATCAATAAATTTAATCAAACCGAACAAAAGAATGTATATAATCTACTCCAAACGAAATTTCTTATCGGTAATTATTTATAAATAACAAACAAACAAACAATATTCCTCGAATAAAGTTTACCAACTTTACTTTCATTATCATCTCATTTGAGATAACAGACTTTAGAATAATAAAGTTACAGCAGCAACCAACTATGGTATTTTAGTGGCTTATAAACCAACAAAATTAATTAATGTAGATATGAGGATAATTTTCTACAACACCCACCATTCAATGAAGATAAAACAGATAATGGTTCATTATCTTAAACTAAAAACAAATAAATCTTCTTTTTCTTATATAATATATCTTTTATTTTATTTCCATTGCTTGTTTTATATTTTTCTAAATTGTGTACGTAGTTTATATTAGAGGGACTTTCAAAGCCTAACCTATTTAGTATAAAGAAGTATGAAAACTATAATTATTATGATACATAATATACTTACATAACTCATTTTGTTTGTAACTCTTAGTATCTTTATTACCTTATAAAACATCCTTTTAGATTTTCTGCCAACGAATTTCTTGCTTCTCGTGTTATTTACCATTGTATGAAAATGATTAATTTACTATTTTCTTCCTCTTATGATATTAATAATAATAATATATTCAATAAAAATAATATTTGATGACATAATATTTAATGACATATATTCTACAAATATAATCTTTATTTATTGTTATTTATAACATAACATTTCACATTTATTTATTAGTTGAATTTAATATATTAATTCTAAATTTCCTTTATTCATTTTTCCTTTGATATTACGTTAGGTATTTAATAATATGTATTGGTCAGTTCGGGTCAGGCAGCATGTCACGTCATATCAGGTAAAATAAAAAGGGTTATTTCAGGTTCGAGTCAAAACGCGTTCAAGTCAAAAGTGTTTTAAAAAATAAAAGTTTTAAGATAGATGGGGTTAGACTACACTTTCCAAAAAAGCTACATTTACTAAATTTTATAGCTAAATATTATTTAAATTATATCTTATTTATAATACTATTTAAATTAACTAGTATCTTATTTAAAGGGTCAAAACACTTTCATGTCAAAGTAGCGTTTAAGGCAGATTAGTGAGATTGTGCTATTAAAAGAGTTACATTTACTTTTTATATTTTTATAACTAAATACTTTTTAAATTATATTTTATTTATAATACTTCAATGTAAGATTTAAATTTATATATTCTATTTATAATTTTATAACTAAATACTATATAATTAAGTATTATCATATTGAAATACTTAAGGATATAATTACTAAATAATAATACACAAATATAATCGGTGTTTAAGTTACGTTGAGTAATTTTGTGTCCTTCAAAAGAGTTACTGTGACACCTATTAGATCGCGCGAGCCAACTAATTGGTATGTTTTGACATGTGTGTTAAAGTCTACAACCAAAAAAGTGTTAAAAAGTGAAAAATATTGTTTATTTCACTCTTCTAATCAATGTTTTTAATATTTAATCTTAATTTTCTCACATGATTGTTTATTTTAGCATAACTACATGCACAACTGTATGTAGTGTACACCACGGGCATTTTTACAGTAGAAAAGTTAAAACGACACGGTAAACAGTAGAAAACTTAAAACGACACGGTAACAGCTTCCAAAATATTATTATTTTGAAAAATAACCCCCTCTGTATGTTATCCTAATAGACCATCCGTATGTGGGGTTTTTGACATTTTTTTCTAAAAAAACCCCTCAAAACCTGAAGACCGCCCCCTGCCTTTTTTCAAAAAAAATCCCCAAGCGTGCTTTAAAAAACGCCATAAATTTCACACTTTTCAAAATCATACTGTTGAGTCAACGATAACATCCCAAAGTTATTATTATTTTTATTTAAATCCACTTTTACCCTATAAAACTCCCCACTTTTCACCCATTTTATTATAAGACTCCCTACTCTTTTCTATACTACTTCAAAATTTATAAAAAATTTACATCATAAATCCCTTCCGACCCCATTTCGGTGTTCCTCTAGACCCGGTAACCCCACTACATATCGCCCGAACACCACCCAACGACAACCAAACTTCAATTTTCAAGATATGGACCCGAGTGTGTTTACGTACGCATGAATACTAGGCATGGGCGGTTCGCAACCCTCTAGAGAAGAAACCCAACCGAACGTAGAAACGGTAACCGAGACATAACCCGAGCCCGTTCCCGAGTCATCTCAACGTGGTAAACAGTCTCAAAAAAAAGGAAGCAAACGTTCCACACCGAAAGGGAACCTACCTAGCTTGGACAAAAGACGAGGAATACGCGTTAGCTCGGGTGTAAGCTCGACATACCGGAGAACCCCGAAGTTGGTAAGCGTTATAAAAATATATTTGTTAAATTTTTTTAAATAATTCGTAACCGTTTATTTTTATTTTTTTAAGAATATAACATTATTTTTTTTATTTGTTTGTAGGAAACTATCAAACTTCACCATTTTTTTGGAATAAAATTCGTGTTAAAGCAATGGGGTAAAGGTGAGTATTGGGACAAAATTCAATATCAAGCAAATGGACCAATATAAACCAGAAATGTCATCAGTTCCAAGAAGTTTTTCAACGCACGAGGATAACTGGCCTAGCGGAGAAAATGACGGGGGTATTTTTACAAGAGCTTTGGAAGAGTACAACCAAACGAGAGGCGTTTTCACATACTTGAAATGTTGAAAGCTTTTACACGGAAGTCCAAAATGGACTAACGTACCGAGCATGACGTAAAGCAAAAAGGACGAAAACATCATCCTTGGTTGACCCGGAGACACCCACTTACGATGCTCGTAACGTCGACTTAAACATTAATTTGGACGACGACGACGAGGATGTGGAGTTGGCCCGACCGCCCGGTAGAAGTGGGAAAAAGGGAGGGGGGAAGGCGGAGTCGTCTTGGCTAATTTTGAAATGAAGAAATATTTCGAATAGATGAAACGACGCCTACAAGACATTCGAGACCTCGGTAATAGGCGTTTAGAGACTATGCAAAAAAGAAACGCCGAAAACAAAAAAAAATTATCGCAATACAAGAATCAAGACAAATGAAGAAAGACATAGAATTTTTGTCTAAACCGATCGATCACCTCCGAGGAAATACGTTGATCCTAGCGAAAACGCGGCGGCAACAAATCCGTGACGAATACGTACTTTAGATTATTAGTTTTTTTATTTAGCAATGTAATTTTTTTTAGTTTTTTTCCGGTTTATATTTTTATTTTTAGTGATGTAATTTTTTATTGAATGAAATATTATTAGTTTTAAATTAAAAAATGAAATATATTAGTTTAAATTAAAAAATAATAATTGGGTAATGATTTGTTGGGCATTATGGGACATTATTCCACTACGCCCATTTAATAAAAAGGCCCAATAATGCACCATTGCTGACTGGATTGCCGCATGGGGTAAAACGCCCAAGGGTGAGGGCCTTATTCTCCCATCCCACTACACATGGTCTTAAGGGCATTCACAATAGATTTCTTATATTAGGCCATGTGTAGTCATAAAGTCCCTTGTGGGAGTGTTATGCGACAAATGGCGGATTGTGTAAGAGAGTGGCCTTATGGGTTTTTATGTAACTTGAGTGCGCAGTGGGGTTATACATGTATGGGGCTTTATATATGTATGTATATATATGTGTGTGAGTGGGGAAAGAATGGTAACGTTGTGATGTACATAACGGGAGGGGAAAAATTACCCCATAGCGCCGGCCGTAATGATGTAGTCGGGCGCTATGGAGCGCCAATTTAGGGCTGTAAACGAACCAAACGAACACAAACAAGGCCTTGTTCGTGTTTCATTAAGGAAATAAATGTATTCACAAACGGTTCATGAACACTTACCAAATAAGATTTTATGTTCGTGTTCGTTCATTAAGGAAATGAGCGGGTTCACAAACTAAATGAATACAAATAAATTTGGCGAACGTGGCAAAAGATAAAGATGGATTGCCCAGAGAGTAGCACTAGAACTTAAATCCTTATTGTGGAACGAATGTCAATCGTATTGTGGATGTATATAATGAGAAAGGAAAGGAAAATGTTTCATAAACAATGTGAAATATGGTTCCCTAGTTTAATTGTTAGGGTAATAAAATAAATAAATTTTAATAACACAAAAAGTAAAGATAAAATATATGAAAGTACAATAATCTTTAATTAAAACACAAACATACGAACATAAATGAACGAATGCTCACGAACACGTTCACGAACACCTTACCGAACGTTCACGAACACAATTGAATGAACGAGACCTCTGTTCATGTTCGTTCATTTAACTAACCGAACGGAATTTCTTGTTCATGTTCGTTCGTTTATTAAACGAACGAACATAAACGAACTTCCCGCCGAACGGTTCAGGAACTGTTCGCTAAACGTTCGGTTCGTTTAAAACACTAAGCACCATAGATGGCTTTGGCGTGATATGAAGCCCCACTATGGAGGGTCTAATAAAGAATGGTTGTGAGTGGAAGAGAGTGAAAATATATGAGAATATTACTATTTATCTGTTAATATAGGGTGATGCTAAATGCACTTTATTTTCTTTTATTTTTACTGTTTATACCTCCCCTTAAGTTTGTGAATAAATACAATCAAACCTTATATTTTCAATTTATTTACAATTTGAATTAGCAAGCATCCCTAATTATTCCATGGGTTTATTCATTTTCCATAACTTAAATTTTGAATATCAAGTGGCCTTAATTTTGCCGAGAAAATATACTCGAATCCATAACATACGAAGAACTAAAAATCGGACTATCAAAGCTTGGATTCTGGTTCTGAAGCAGAAATACTACTCATGGAAGCTATAAGTAAGCCCTTAAGGCCTTAACCACATGCTTACTTTGACTTGTGAGGTCAAACTGTCTACTATTCAAATTAAAGATTGATAATTCGATTTTTAAGCAAAAGGCTTATAATATTACTGTTAGTATTGAGTAAAAGAATTTTTTAAAAGTAAAATTAATTATTTTGAAATTTTACTCAACAGCAACAAGAATTTACGAATCATGTGGTTAAGGGTTTACGTACAGCTTCCTCCAAAACATACTAATACATTTGTACATTATATAACATGACAATCATATTCTCCAACAAGAATCAAATCACCCATATAGATTTAGGTCTAAAAGTTTAGTTATTTTGACCTTGTCAAACAATGCTAAACTTGTTTGTGTAATGAGTTGATAAAGACTTTTTCGATCGGAACGATGCGTTCGTGATACGACTTTTCCCGTTGTACCGGCACAACGGCTACTTTTAACAGCAAAGAGTGAGATTCCGCCGTTGCTAACTTGTACAGTAGCAATTAAGTTGCAGATTTAGGGTTTGTAAATTTAAAAAACAAAGAATGTTGGTTGTGAATTCATCAGTGTAAAAGTTGTAGGAATAGAATTTTTAGAGGGTAGAATTTAAAAATTTTAAATTGATTTCTTTTAGAAAAAGGTATGAAAAGTAAAAAATAGAGGTGCGTCTAGCACCACCCAATAAAAACTGTAAAATAAAAATTTAATTTTTTTTAATTAAAAATAATAATTTTTAATATAGTTATGTGGATATAGATAAAGAATCTCAACAAATCCATTGCTATGGTATTGAAATTTCCTAACAAACTATTAAAATATCACGTCTCATGACTTTGTATGTCTTCTTTTAAAATATAAACGTTTAAATTTTCAAATGCAACAATTAATAATAATAATAATAAAATAATAATAACACCACCAATATAATTAAAAAGAATATGATTTCTATTTATAGCTTTTCATTGATTTAGCCAACTAAAGTCGGTCTCTCTACTTCTTCGTTCTTATCCTCTCTCCATACCATCCCACATCACCACCTTCTTCTTCTCCACCCCCAATTTCCATGAAATTCTCTTCAATTCCCCACCAATTACACCTCTGCAACACCCACTATACCCCCTCAACAATCCCCACTCAATTCCAATGTCCTCAATCTCCTCTTTCAATCTCCTCAATCTCGACGATTATTCCTGCGTAATCGACCGCCCCCGCATCCCCCGAATCATGACCGTACCCGGTATCATCTCCGATTTCGAACAACCCGAAATCAACCACTCCAATTGCCACAAATCCGGCCGCCGGATCATCGTTTCCAATCAATTACCGGTGAAAGCCCGGCTTGACCCGGATACCAACAAATGGGTCTTTGAATCCGACCCGGATTCACTCGTCTTACAGTTAAAATCCGGGTTACGACCCGAAACAGAGTGTGTGTACGTCGGATCTTTACCCGTTGAAATTAATGTTTCGGATCAAGAAGAAGTGGGGCAAATGTTACTGGATAAGTTTAACTGTGTCCCCACTTTTTTACCGTTGGATGTTTTAAATAAATATTACCATGGGTTTTGTAAACATTATTTATGGCCTCTGTTTCATTACATGTTACCCGTGACCCGGAAACAAGGGGTCCGGTTCGACCGGGTTTTGTGGAAGGCGTACGTTAGCGCGAATAAGATATTTGCGGATAAAGTGATGGAAGTGATCAACCCGGATGAGGATTATGTTTGGATACATGATTATCATTTAATGGTTATGCCCACTTTTTTGAGAAAACGGTTTCATCGGATCCGGGTCGGGTTTTTTTTGCATAGCCCGTTTCCGTCGTCCGAGATTTATCGAACGTTGCCCGTGCGCGACGAGGTGCTTCGCGCGTTGTTGAATTGCGATTTGATCGGGTTCCACACGTTTGATTACGCGCGACATTTTTTGTCGTGTTGTAGTCGGATGCTCGGGTTGGATTATAAGTCGAAAAGGGGGTACATTGGGTTGGAATATTACGGTCGGACCGTTAGTATTAAGATTTTACCCGTTGGGATCGATATGGGTCAGATTGAGTCGGTTAAGTCCTCGTCAGAAACCGCCGCGAAAGTTTTAGAACTTTCGCGGAGGTATGATGGGAAAAAGGTGGTTTTGGGTGTTGATGATATGGATATGTTTAAAGGGGTTAGTTTGAAGTTCCAAGCGTTTGGGAAGCTTTTGGATGAGTATCCGGTTTTGAGGGGTTTGGTGGTTTTGGTCCAGATCTTGAACCCGGCTCGGAGCCAGGGTCAAGATGTTTTAGAGGTCGAAAGTGAGATGCAAACTGTGGCTAGTGAGGTTAATCGTAAGTTTGCGAAAAACGGGTATGAACCAATCGTGTTTGTTACCGGGCCCGTTTCAACACACGACAAGGTTGCGTACTATTCGATAGCCAATGTGTGGTTGTGAATGCGGTTCGGGATGGGATGAATTTGGTGCCTTATAAGTACACTGTATCGCGACAAAGTAACCGCGATTTGGATGAAGTGTTGCTCACGAGTAAACCCGAAGAAGCACCTAAAGCAAAAAAGAGTGTTATTATAGTATCGGAGTTCATCGGGTGTTCACCTTCGTTAAGTGGTGCGATACGTGTCAACCCATGGAATATAGAGTCAGTCACCGAGGCTATGTATTTAGCGATCACAATGCCCGAAAGGGAGAAGGAAATGCGACACGAGAAGCATTATAAATACGTGAGTTCTCACGATGTGGCTTATTGGGCTAAAAGTTTTGATCAAGATCTCGAGAGAGCGTGTAAGGAGCATTTCCACAAACGGTGTTGGGGTGTCGGGTTTGGATTAAATTTTCGTGTGGTGGCTCTCGGTCCTAACTTTAGGAAGTTGTCGGTTGAACACATTGTATCGTCTTATAACAAGACGAATAGTCGATTAATATTGCTTGATTATGATGGTACCGTGATGCCACGCGGTTTGGTTGATAAAACACCTAGTAAAGAAGTTATCTCGATATTGAACAACCTGTCAAACGATCCAAAAAACGTCGTTTTTATCGTGAGCGGCCGAGGGAAGGATTCGTTAGGCCCGTGGTTCGATTCGTGTAAAAAACTAGGTTTGTCAGCGGAACATGGTTGCTTCACTAGGTAACCTCTTTCATTTTGTTTTACTTTTGGTTTATGGTTTCTTGATATATTTTTCTTGAAATGTAGATGGAACGGGGAGTCGGGTTGGGAATCTTGTGCGGCGACGGTCGATGTAGGCTGGAAGAAGGTGGCATTGCCGGTGATGAAGCATTACACCGAGGCGACGGACGGTTCTTTTATCGAGCCAAAAGAAAGTGCGTTAGTATGGCATCATGCAGAAGCCGATCCCGACTTTGGCACATGGCAGGCTAAAGAGTTGTTAGATCATCTTGAGAGCGTGCTTGCTAATGAGCCCGTAATTGTGAAACGCGGTCAACAAATCGTCGAGGTTAACCCACAGGTAAAAGAACTTTTAACGTATAACATTTTAGCCGCTTATACGGATAGGTGTGAATCTCATTTTAGAGTAAAATGTGAAAATGTTCCCTCAGTTTCCAAAATCAAAATGAAACCTTTTGTATTTGGGTCTATTTGGTATTGTGGTTTTTTTGTTGCCTTTTTCATTCAACTAGCATTGGCAAAGTAGGTTATTTTTTGGTAACATCCACCTTTTTTGTCGTCTTCATCATTTAAATGAAAGGCATCTTCGTCATTTTACGTATAAATAATAGTTATATAAGGTGGTTAGGCATGTAGATTTAGGCCACAAATCACTGACAGCTTACCAATTGGATGAAAATGGCAGCAACATTGAAACCTTAGGAACCAGATACAAAAGGTTTTATTCTTGGATTAAAGTGACAAAACTGACGTAAAATGTATTTTACTCGTAAAATAATATAACTTTTGTAATCATGTTATATGTTAATTATAGGGGGTGAGTAAAGGGGTCGTGGTGGATCGACTTGTCACAACTATGCAAAGCAACGGAAGACCACCCGATTTCGTGTTGTGCATTGGTGACGACCAATCAGATGAAGACATGTTCGAGAAAATCTCGAGTTCTGTTGGGAGCGGGATCGCTGAAGTATTTGCTTGTACCGTAGGACAGAAGCCAAGTATGGCTAAATATTATCTTGATGACACGGTAGATGTCATCAAGATGTTACATGGGCTCGAAGCAGCTTCAACTCATATAACGCGAAATACAGGTTTTCATGTCGAAATATAAACCTAGATTTAATTATTCTGGATTTTATAAAAAAATGGATTTGACTTTTATATATATATATATAGTTTAGAAATAGAATCAAGTAGTTCCCTCCTTTGTAGTTTGTACAGACTATATAATATATATATTATATACACATCTGTTTTTTATTTCTAATTTTTTTAATGTTCGGATAATGTTTGAAGTTTGGTACAAGGATGACGTGGATTTTGTCGTTGGATATTAAGTCATGCTAGCTAACCTCTCAAAAACTCAAATTTGTGGAAGTCAAAATACGTGGCCTAATTGGATTGAATAGTTTATCGACACGTACACGAAAAGTCATATATATAGTACTAAGTAAAAGAGAAACTTCATCTAGGATTATCCGAAGTTTTTAATTTTTTATATAATATTTGTTAAAAAATCATAAATTAGTAATGCATTTCATATCCCATTATACTATACTATATATTAATTTGCATCACTAGTTGTAGTAGCTACAATAGTCTTTATTTTGTTATTAATTACTAAAATGCCATTCACATTAATATATTAACTTTTCTTTATATGGTATTTAAGTAATTACCTAATATTTGAGTGACATTTGTAAGTAGAATACAAGACAAAATCCTCTCCTTTATTTTTTTTTATGTTTTGACCACAAAGGTTTTGGTCTTTACACATTTCCCCTCTCAAATTTTGTTAGTTTTATATTCTTAGTGTTTTGATTACCAAAAGTTTTCTTTTTTACACTTTAGCCACATAAAACCTATTTTTTATTTTATTTTTGTAAACCAAATAGGAAATTAACTAATCATGAATTTTATATTCAAATACCTTTTTATTATGTTTTTATTAAATATTCAACAATTTGTGTGTTATATATTTCTATACTTTTTTTTATTTTTAGAATAATTGTAGTTTTATCTGATTCTTTTTATTAAATTTGTTTATTAAATGTAACAAATTTGGATGTGTCACGGTTTTACTCGAGTTGAATTTACTTGTAACTCTTGGTGATCTGTGAATATACCGTCACAAGTGTTTTATCTATATTTCATCACGAGTCCTTTTTATCTAATAGTTTTAATCGAGTTTAATTTATAACATGTTGTACCGCCGCAACGCGCGACCGGATAAACACTAGTTCTATTTAAAATTTAACAATTAACGCTCAATGTATTAAATAAATGATCCAAACGAGTTTGTTAAGTGATGTGATGTCGTTTTATAATAAGGTGTATCCAACTTTTACTGATTTTTTGTAAAGTTTTAACATGTTGATATATATAAGGTTCTTTCTTTTTATTTTTACATGTTACTACATGTTAACAACAAAGGGGAGGCGGGGCGCGGCGTGGTGGCCAGTGACCACCCGTGGAACACCGTCGCCACCCAAGGTGAACACGCGTGGTGGCCAAAACGCGTTGTCCCGAGCACGCGTTGAAGGATTGAAAAGATGACCATTGCATTGCATGTTACCGTTTGGGTTTGGGATCGTTGAGCATTTTAAACTTTTAAAAAAATGATTGGAGGTTTTACAGAAGATGGTGAACTAGGTGATCAGATGATGGAGATTGCCGGAGACGAGATAAAATGAAGAAGACGAAGAAAATGAACAGAGACGAGCCGTGGTGTGATGGTGGTAACAGTGGAGGGTTATTGTTGATGGCAGTTGTGATGTACGATGAAAACGGAGAAGACGGAGATGCTGGTGACGGAGTTCAGGTTGGGAACGGAGATGGAGATCGTTAAGGACAACGCCCACGGTGGGATGACGAGGCAGGAAGTTAGAGTATGCCACAAGGCTTCATATAGGTGTGATCTAGGATTGCTAAGATTATGTGTTTAAATCCATCAGAAATGTCACTGTTTAAATAACGTACCATCCCTAGCCAATGCTGGCCAACTGGGAAGAGAAAGGAATCCAATTGAGGGGGAATCTAGCTATCCGAAACCGACTTTATTTTCTCTGTTTAAGGCCCTTCTCCCTCTTAGTCTTGTGCTCGTGTGTCTTGTTATCAAGGATTGGCATTCGAAGGTGGTGGTGTGGAAGGGGTGATTCGGAGGAGTACGGTGGTCGGAGGTGGTGGAAATCCATCACTACTTCACTAGGGTTTTAAATTGAAGCTAAAACTGAAACTTTTAGCTCATAGCCCCATAACACACAATAAATACATATATCTTAACACTATAACAGATTGTTACGGATTAGAATCATTGCAAGGTATGTATTTGTCTCACATCGATTATATGGGTAATAAATATGCGGTTTGTAGTCTGAATAGTCTCTCAACCATTTGACTAGTCTTCTGAATTGAATTCTTTTATTTGGACGGTAACGTTTATTGATTTCTCGTGTATCAGGTTACGTGTAACAGCTTTTGCAGACTTTCAGTTTTTTTCTAAAAAATAAAAGTTGTTACGTAACACGTGGCAGCCTCTGGTTGTTACACGTAATATAGTCTACCAAAAGGTGTAACACGTGATGAAAGAAGGTCAACTCATTAGGATTTCTTAGTTTTCTTAATTAATATAAATGAACTCGTAGGTTAATAAGTTACAAACCAATATGCTATATTTTACTATTAGAATTTAGATATTTGACGTGGAGGATGGTGGTTTGACTAGATTGATGTAGTCAACCTTGGCTAAATATAAAATTTAAACTAGATAACTACTAGGACTAATGAGGTGGTGGTGATAAGGTAGAGAGTTAGTGTTCTAAGGGACTAAAGTTTGATAACTGTCTTTTCTATTATTTTCTGGACACCTAGTGATGATGGGAGATTAGGTGGATGGAGATCGCTAGTTTGATCCTTGAACTGTGCCGGTTTAAATTACCGCACAGTCGTGCTTCGGACGAATGTAATGATTTTAAGCAATCATAATGAACTCTTTTGCTAATTCTTAAAATAGCAATGAGAATAATAATTTCGTTGTAATCTTCTATTTTAGCTAAGGTTTATTAATATTTTTGGATTTAGCAATGATTTGAGAACATTACCAACCGCTAAAGATATAGAAGCACGTGAATTACCAATAAAACAAATGATATATGATGCTATAGTCATTGCTTACATCATTTAGACAATGGATTTTGGTCATTTGCAAAAATTGTTTTTTTGGTAGTGAGAAGTTTATTTGTGACTTTGTAAAGGAAACTGATTTTTATCAATTATATAAAATGCTGAATCGTGGTCAGTGAGTTATTCGAGTCAGATTATTCAAATTTTAATATTTCAAAAGTGAATTCGAATTCTAACCTAATTCCAGCATTATTCAAAAAACCAATTCGAGTAAGAATCAGAAAAAAAAAACAATTCAAGTATGATTCAAATAAATCAAATTATGAGAAAGTATAAAAATAAATAATAGATATACAGTATATGTATTTTTAGTTAAAAAAACTGAATACTCCTTTGAGTTGGCTCGAAAATCACATATTCGATTCGAAAACTGGATATGTAATTCACTTTGAACACTAGGCTTATTTAAAAATTCAAAATCTAAATCCGAATTCATAATTTAAATTCAGTTTGATTCAATTCGAATTTTATTTTTAAGCATATTTTTTATAATGAAGAACGTGTATAAACTATTCACCTTAGCTTGGACCGTAAGAACATGAATCTCAAGAAATGTAAAGGCTTTGTAAAAACATCTGCAATCTAACCATCTATAGATATGAACTGAACCTAGAGTTTTCCTTGAACGATCTTTTCTCGAGAAAATGAAAGTCCACTTCAACATACTGTGTACATGCATGGAAGACAGGATTCACAAACAAATATATTGCACCAAGATTATCGCACCACAATGTTGGAGTTGATTGACTAGAATACGTAGCTCACACAGGGGTGTTTCTAACCATGATAATTCAGCAACCGTATCCGCTAGAGCTTTAACCATTACCGACAGACAGTCTATTGTTTATGTGTCGACCAAGATACAAGATTTGACCCTAGACATATAGTGTACCCCAGTGGATCAATGGTCATTGGGACACCCAACCCAGACAACATAAGAGAAAGGACTTAAATTGTTGTGGGTAGCATCAATGTAAGCATGAAGAACCGGGGACGACTGTTGTTTAATAAGAAGACCATGTGAAGAAACACCAAGTTAATCCAGAGATTAGCTTGTGGTTTGTGTCTCGTCCAAATAAGGTGAATCTTCTTTTGTTCTCAACAAACAGCTGCAATAATCCTTCAAAACAATTAACACACCGTGAAGCTCGTTACAAGAAGGAGAATAGGGGGTTCTCCTTGTAACCACCCTTTGGCGTGAGAATAAGAACTTGCTTTGAGGATAAAAGTGTGTGTATTAAGTGAGAGAGCAAGAGAGCGATATTTAAACCTGTAGCCGAAGTTCTCTATTTATAGTCGAGGTGAGTTGTGAAGGAGATGGGCTGATGGGCTGATGGACCTTGGGCCTGAGACCGACAACAAGAGATATCCGTTTTGCCTCCTCTGACACAGCCGCTAGTGTTTACAGGCGAGGGAATTTTTGGTGCACGTTGAATGGATCCACGTGTCCTGACGATTGTCCTTATTGTCTGGTCTGACAGTATTGGTTAAGTGGAAATCATGGGGCCGTGGTCGGCCCATGTTGATTGGTGCCACGTACGTGTCCTTGTGTACTTCTTGTTTCCTGCACGATTACTCATCGTGCAACATGACAGTGTACAACTCGTCAAGCGCTCATTGGTCTACTGCTCTATCAATCGTACCTTCCGTATTGTCCAACACTTTCTTGCCGACGTAGGTGTCTCCGCGCTTATTGGACTTGCACCAATTCGCTTGTAGATTGAACTAAGTGTTGGATATGATCTATTCTGCACTTGGCCTCGCACGCGGTCTGAGGTTAACTCATGTAGTCGACGCAAGGTCAGGAATGCCAACTCTTTAGTAGAAAGAACTAAGTGTTAGATTTGATCTACTTTGGGTATGGCCTCACGCGTGACCTGAGGTTAACTCGTCTGGTCGGTGCAAGATTTGGGACCATACCCCTTTACTATGTGTGGAAGTACCCTTAGAAAACGCAAGATGCGCTTAACAGTGGACCAATAATTTCTGTTGATGAGTGCATGAATTGGTAGACCTTTTTTACTACAAAAGAAATGTATAGACGGGAAAGTGTGACATATTGAATGGCACCAACAACCTGACGGTGTGTCACCTGATTCTCACACGCGGAGCTATCACTCAAGGCTAAGTTTGCCCTTGTTGTAATAGGTGAGTCACCAGGTAAGCATTATACAAACCTACACGTTGTATTAGCTCCAAAATGTATTTTAATTGGGGCCTGATTAAGTCCGAGCTCTGTTGGATGATCTCAATCCCCAAAAAATAGGAGAGGCGACCCATGTCCTGGACTGAAAAATTCTGCTAAGATTGGAACCACTTGATCAATCGCTTGTGGATGGTTACCTCTTAAACTTATATCATTAACGTAGACAAGTAGATACAATAAAGTGCCCCCTAATGAATAAATAATTAGAGAAGGATCAGTCTTGGAACCACGAAAACCAAGTACCAGAAGAGCTGTAGACAATCGCTGAAACCAATCTCTAGGGGCATGTTTTAACCCATATAGAGACATATGCAATAGACATACATGATATTGTCATTACGTGTCAACAAAACCAAGGGGTGGCTGTAAATAAACTGTCTCATTTAAGTCACAATGTAGAAACATATTTTGAACATCCAGCTACTGTAGTTGCCATTTTTGTGCAACGGCCAAAGAAAGTACCACACGAATTGTAGTACACTTGACAGCTGGTCTAAAAGTCTTATGATAGTCATTGCCTGGTTGTTGTCTAAAACCTTTTTCTACTAAACAAGCTTTATAACGTGTGATAGCCCCTGTTTGGTCCTATTTGAGTTTGTAAACCCACTAACAAGTAACAACATTAGAACACATAACACGAGGGACTAAGGACCACGTACCGATTCTCATCAATGCAGAGCATTCTTCAGCCATGGCATAACGCCATTTAGGGTGTGGGTTATCAAGGCAGGTTTAGTATTTAGAGTAGCGGTGGTAGAGTAAATGAAGGCTAGATTAGAGGGTTTTGTAGTTTTAGGATTTTAACATAGATTTGGTGGACGCTAACGCAGTGGAGGTGGGGTTGTAGGAGTGGATGTAGTGGTGGTAGGTGTAGTGGGTTTTCGGTGGTGGACGGGGCCGGTTCAGTGGTCATAGGCTGAGTGGATGGGCTGGTTCGGGAGTAGGAAATGGTGTGGGTGTCGGGTCAGTGTGGTCGTAGGGGCGGTGGTGGTACTTGGTGGTGGTATGGGTCGTGAAGTAGCCGTGGGGGCTGCTAAGGTTGTGACATGTGGTGTCATTTTGTTTCGACGTGTATAGGTGTGGATGAGAGGTAGATATGTAGGTGGTGGGGATAGTGAAGGTGATTGTGGTATAGGTGAAGTAGCAAGGTCGGAAAAAAACATATGTTTATGTAGGTTGAAAGGGAAAACTAGTAATGGATTGTTTGGAGAAAGGGAAGTGTTGTTCATGAAAACGAACACGGCCTACAATATAGATGCGTTCAGTTTGTGGATTGAAGCATCGGTAACCATGGTGAGCATGACTGTATCCTAAAAAGACACACGAGGTGGACCAGAAATCCATTTTATGTTTGTCATAGGGACAGAGATAGGGGAATCACTGAGAGCCGAAAACCCATAAGGAGTAGTCGGGTCGATGGTGAAAGATACGTTTAAATAAGGATATGGATGGCATTGTAGGAGAGGGCATACGATTTATTAAGTAAACCGCCGTGTCAAAAGTAAAGTCCTAAAAACGTTATGGAAGGTCTGATTGGGCTAATAAGGTGAGACCTATTTCAACAAACATGATGATGGCGACATTCCATAATACCATTTGTTCACTGGTATGTGGACAAGAAAGACAATGTGTGATACCTAGGGTAGTGAGAAAAGTTGACAAATTTTGAAATTCGGACACCCCAGTCACTTTGGACATATTTAAGTTGGGTTTTAAATTGTCTTTCAGCCATAGCGATTAACTGTTTGAATATACCATAACATCAATTTCCGTTTGAAGGGAAAAATGCCCATAAAAAATTTAGGGAAATGGCCTACACACGATAGAAAATAACTATTGCCCTCAACGGACATAACATGAGTGGGCCCCATACAACACAAAAAAATAAGATCCAAAACACTTGAACTTTTAAAATAGACACTTTTAAAATAGACGATAACAAATGTAACTTAGAAGATTTCATATAGAACATGAATCATAAAAACTAATTAAACTAATGTATTGTAAAGGTAAACGATAACTGGATAGAATTGACTTCAAAAGCTATGTATAAGGATGTCCTAGTCTTTGATGCCAAGTAGATGGGAAGCACGGGTCACAGTGAATGAACTTTAGGTATAGGTTAGCACCATGAGAGCTGGAAGGAGTAAAGATCGCCATTACTTGGACTTGTGGGAGGATAGTGTGTAGACTTGTCCTTCACAGCAACAAAGAGTAGCATCAAATTCAAAATAAACGTTATTATCAAGGCGAAAATGTTGGACATAGGGGAAATTTTGTTTAATCTCTGGAACATGAAGTATGTTTTTAACGTTAAAGGTTTTTGTGGGAGAAGAAAAATAGTGGAACCAATATGTAAGATAGGGAGACACTTCCCATTCCAACATGGAGATTAACATCATAATAATTGGCTTTAGTATGATCGAGGCTGGAGAGATCCAGTGCAACGTGGTTACTTGATCAAGTGTTTGGGAGCTAATCGTTGGAAGCTTGTGAACGATATCCTGCGTAATTGGCAGATGGTTGTTGTTTGGAATGGAAAGTCACAGGATCACAATTGGGGTATTGAGATGGTATATAATTAATGCCACACCTGTTACATGTGACATAAACACTGTTTAATTAGACGCCCAACTAAATTGAGTGCGGTTTCCTCGTGTTGTTGTGATTGTTAGAGTTGTTGTAGTTTCCACGTCCGCGACCGTTTCCCTGTCCATTATTTTAGTTACAATTTGTATAGTAGGCTTGTGGTGACTGAGATGAAGGTGGTTGTAGTTGTAATCCCAGTTGGGCAGCCAATTGTTGGACTGCCTGAGTTGCATCAAATTCAAACATGTGCCAGACGAGCCAATGGTAGACAAAACATCAAGTTTGCGGGTTGCTGTTAAGGCTTGTGTTGGTGGAATATTAACTGTTGGTTTCTTAAGCATATACTCATGATTAGCAAATAAAGCATGTAATTCATTGAAAGCCAATTGTCGGGTAAGGGTTGTGGTCTTTAGTCCATGGTATTCTTCAAGAAGACTTGAAATCACAAGCACCACAATGTCTTTTTCTTTCATCGGTTCACTTATATTTGCAAGAGCAGTTGCATACTCTTGAGCCCTAGTAAGATAAGTAGAAGAAGATTCATCAGGCTTCATTTCGATCCCCAAAAGTTGAGTCTTCAAAGTGTTTTCTCTAGAAGCCATATGAGGAGCATAGTGTCACGGAGTTAGTCTTTCAACTCGCGTGCGGCCTTAGAACACGGTCTAAGTAAGCCTAGCCAACTTAGTGTCGTTGGGTTTTGGTTGTGAAAGTTGCTAGAGGGAACGTTGGATCGCAAATGGGTTGCTTGTAATACTTGAACACAAGTATACAAGAGAAATACTTTGTATTATGCAAAGAGAGCTTACAAGAGTTATGATGTTTACAAGTATTTAGGGATGTATCAAATGAGCACCCATGATGCCTATTTATACATGTTGCAAGGCTATCTAGAGTGTTCTATATCTAGAACACTCCATACAAAATATCATCCCTAAATATCTAAGATATTGTTACATAATATCATGATATTTGTTGAAATCTAGATCCTTCCATGGCAGATTTTTATGGTTGTTTTGTCCAGCCATTTCTAGCAGGTTCTAGAGTCTTCTTTGCTGGGAGTTTATGTGTTTTGTGCCCTTTATGTTGCTGGAAGAGTACGGGTTGTTCCGGAACCTTCCGGGCAGCTCCAGATGCAACTAGATGGTCCCGGAAAGCTCTAGATTGCTGAAAATTTGGGCTGAATTTGTGCGGGGCGTGACATCCTCCCCCACCTAAATTTGCAACGTCCTCGTTGCGATGCCCGAATGCCTCATGAGTCTTCAGAGTTGTATTGCGGATAATATATTGCCTCGGTTCTTGGACTTCAAGGGTGCAGTTGTGTACTTCATCGCCTTTGATGATGTAGAGTGTGTTCATGAATGGTGCTGGCATGGCCTTTTGTTCTCGAAAGAAATCCATCCTGAGCACTATATTGTAGTCTTCGATTGGAACAATCGAGAAGGGTAACTTGCCTGCCCATGTCCCGATTTTGGCTTTTACACCCCCAAGCAACACCTTCGATCGGTATGGGATCTTCATTAGCAGCTTTGATCCAGCCTTCTTGAGTTGTGATTCTTAAGCCGAGTCTTCTTGCCGCGTATGTTGTCATAAAGTTGTGGCTAGCACCGGTATCGACCAATGCTTCTAAAGTTTCTCCTTTGATTTCTAAATCGACAAAGCGAAGACCTTTTCCATTTGTGTTGCCCACGAAGTTGTCGGGTTAGCTTGATTTGCTATCGCCAATGGTTTTCCTTCCATTTCGGCCATAGCATTTAAAACTTGAAGTTGCATTGCACCTAGGCGAACCTCTTTGGTTTCATCAGGTTCATCGTCGCGGGTCCTTATAAGGGTCGTTAATCTTGCCTTCTTTGGGCAGTCTTGAGCATCATGAGGCCCATCGCAAAGGAAGCAGCCTTTGTTTACGGCTTTTCCTTTGTTATATATTGTTAATGCCCGCTCATCATTCTTCCGGTATTGGTTTTGATTATTGGGTCTCGCATATTGGTTTGTGTTGGTGGGTTTTGCTCCCCCACCTTTCGCATCGCCAGTCTCTATAGTTGTTGATCTTTTAGGACGGTTTTCATTACGGTCGTGCAAGTTTTCAGCAACAGAGATTGCCGATGATAAGTCTTGAACATTTCGTCGTTCAAGTTCAGTTTTGGCCCATGGTTGCAAGCCATCGACAAAGTATATGAGAGCATCCTTGGGCGACAAGTCCGGAATCTCAAGCACAAGGGTAGTGAATTCATTGATATAATCTTTGATGCTACCCTTTTGCCTAAGGTTTCGTAGCCGAATTTTGCATCATGCTCGGCATTTTCCGGGTAGAATTGCTTCTTTATTTCTTTTACAAAATCAGCCCAAGTGTTGATGGTGCACATACCTTTTTCGATTTCCATGTGCTTCCGTCGCCACCATAGAGCCGCAGTTTCCTTTAAGTATAAGGTCACCGTCTTGATTTTCTTGCCATCGTCAATGATGTCTATAGCTTCAAAGTACTGTTCGATCTCCCAAATGAAGGCGTCAATGGCTCGTGCCTCTCGTTTTCCAACAAACGGAGATGGCTTTGGGACTTCAGACTTTGAAGAAATGATGGTGTCGCCTCGATGTGCTAGTGCTTGTTTGCAAATGTTTAGCTCCATTTGCAACTCATTGAACTTTTCAGCAAACTTGCTCTCTTATTGCTTTGTACTTGCCCCAGCTCCTTCAAAAACATCTCTTTTAATTCAGCTTGCATGACCTGCATTGCAAGTTTGATGTCTTCTCTTAACTCGCCGAGATCGCCACCTACTTGTTCCAGCGACTCGTTAGCGTTTGTTTGGAAGATGTCGACTTCAGCCTTGAATTCTTCAACCTGTGACTTGAATTCGGCTATTGATGCCTCCACGTCTTCCACACGTTTGTCTAAGGCTTGCGACCAAGTCCTTGGACATGTCTGATTCCTTCTTCCACCTTTGCGAGCTTTATCGCGCCCACGGGTCTCTTCTCCAGTAGCCGTGGTTGTAAGTTGAGTCTTATCTTCAGTCATCTTGGATGGATCAAAACGTTGCTCTGATACCACTTGTCACGGAGTTAGTCCTTCAACCCACGTGCGGCTCTTAGTCACCGTGCTAAGATCAGCCTTGACACCAATTTGCCAGCTCGATTCAATGACTTGAACAAAAGGGAACAAAGATTGTGAACAAAGAGAACACTTGTATTACTTGAGAGCTCTTTACAAGGATGCTTTGATACAATGTTGGAAGGTGATTAGTAAATGTGCCAATATCACCTATTTATACTTGTTGGCAACTAATCTAGATCCTTCCTAATCTAGATATTTCTTAGTATAAAATATTCAAAATATCTAAGATATTTACAAAGACTAATCTAGAAAGATTAAGAAAAAACATCTTGGAATTTTCCTAAGAAGTCTTAGCATTCCTTGATATTTTTTGTGGCCATGATCAGATTTTTCTGAGGAAAAAATCTCCCCAGAAACCTGAAGTAAACTTTGTTGTTGCTGCTATTATAAAAAACTGATGTGTTAATCGGTACTGTTACACTTGAATAGAAGACAGAAAACTGCGGCCGTTGTTGATTGATGTATGTTCCATAAGGCAATTGTTTTTGGCGGCAATTGTTAATTTAAAGGACGACAATTGTTTTTGGCGGCAGAAAAATAGGGTTAGGGATAAGGATTGATTGCTCTGATACGAAGTTAAGCTTGGTAAATCAGGAGTGTATATTGTTGTATATTAGGATGCATGTATCCAAGAATATATATAAATTACAATCTTACAACACTCTAATCCCTCTAATATAATATAATAGCAAACTATGTCTAATACACCTAAACATAGAGAGGGGCTTTGTTGCAAAATTAAACTTAGATATCTAGGAACAATAGCCCATGAAAAAAAAACCAAATACAATATAAATCAAATAAAAAAAGATAATCCAAATCTGACAATGAAATCTCACACACCGAAAAACAAATTTGGATTACAAGATTACGTGAAGATTATGAATACTAGTTGGACTAGCACTTTGGTATCTATTAGGTAAGAATAATTTCTTTTTATAAATATAAAGAACGTCCATTTTGGCATAAACATATATGTAAAAAATTCATGAATTTTGGATATATTTGTACGAAATGCTTTGTTGATTTAACGAAGTGTATGTAGAGTGGGTAATTGTTTTATTAAGTTCTTGACCAAACCACAATATAGATTAATTATTGAGATCATGCGTTAATGAGCATTATAGGGATGTGAAGGAGCTTGATAACGCTCCCAACACCTCCTTCCGGCGTTATAGGGGCGTGAAGAGAGATTGACGTTTCTAATATAATGTCAAATGAAGAAAGAAAAAACGAAAAATAATGATTGAAAGTGGTTTAAGGGACGTTAACCAATACATATTTTTTATACCGGCGTACGTTATAGTGCTCATGTGATCGAAAATACCCCTGAGCATCAACCATTATGGATGTTTTGACTTACCATGATTTAAACAATTAGCATAATTATGTTTTGAGTTGTGATTTTTTGGCAAACACATGTTCAAAATAATAATTACTTTCTACAAATGAGTGGATAAGATGGATTCAATGGTTATGTGGAACAAAAGAGTCTAAAGTGGCATTGATACATGTTGAAACATACCCATCCTTTCTCCCATTTTCTGGCTAAGGTACCTTTCATCATTTAATTTCACAGAGACAAAGTTTGCATTATTGCATCGAAACAATAATGTGTACGAGTCTAGGTAAGTTGTTTCTTCATGACTTGGTTGAGTTAATAGTAAATATTATTTGGTAGATGGTTTGTAACATTTTATATTGAATCTTAACTAACTTGAATGTGTTAAGTCAGTTTTTTTAACGGCAGGTTAAGTCAGCTAAACGACCAACTGTTAGACAAATTTTATATCAGTAATTCTATTACGCACGTTGCAATTTATTCGTGTCAATCAGTTCAAAACTGAATTCGGAATATGGTTTGGACGCAAAACCTATACAAAATTTCGAAAACCGAATTTCATTCGTAATTCAAATTCGATGTGTATTTTAATTTTATAGTCGGATTCAAATGATGAACACCTCTAGTATTCTCTTTGATAACCCCATCCCCCATCTAAACCGAGAGAAGGAGAATATTACAAAATTAAAATTTGGATATCTAATAATGATAGCTCTAGAAAAAGAAAAAAAAATGACCCCAAGTACAATAGGATAATCTCCCTATGACTGAATGGGTTGAGCAGAATCCATGATGGTGAAACTTGAAAGACCTCCAACATGTTATGATCCTAACATTTTAATAAAGTGAAGATAATCTAAATCTAATATCATGAGATTGTTTTCTTGAGATACCAATACATTGCATTCTAACACATTAAAATGTACAGGGTAAACAATTCAATAATCTAATTGACATTAATTTTTTTTAATACATACTAAAAATAAAAAAAAACAATAAAATAAGAAAACAGGTTCATACAACAAAACGACCATAACCGTTTTCTAGGGTCTACTATTCACACTCAATTTTTTACTATTTGCACAAAGTGATGTGACATAAACAAGTATATATTTGTGTTTTTCTTTTATAACTTACGATATATAACGTTTTATTAAAAAGCAAATATGGTTTTGCGATGTGCTTATTTTTATCTATGTTTTGATATAAATTTTATAAAAAAGACGGATCTGTATCAAATTTAACGTTTTTTAAGACGTTATAAAATTAGATATTTCGTTTTTTATAAAATTTATATCATTACGTAGATAAAAATAAGCACATCGTAAAACTATATTCGTTTTTTAATTAAACGTTATCAATCGGAAGTTATAATAGAAAAACACAAATATATACCTATTAATGTCACATCACTTGGTATAAATAGCAAAAAGAAATTGAGTGTAAATAGAATAACCTGTAAAACCCACATGCCACAAGTGTTAAAAAAAAGTTAATAAATCAGTTAATAGTTTAAGGTGCAAATTAAATAAAATAAAATAGTGTTTGGATTGGAATAGGATTGAAAGACCAAAAGTATAGGCGGTGATAGAATTAGAACAGGATTAAAAAAAGGGAAAATCTTGCCTGTGAGGCTGTGATTGCTATAAATTCTGTAACAACATCTAAACTTTCAAATTTGAAGCATGAATAACAAGATGGAAAGAAAGATGATAGAGCAACACCAAGATATGATGAGAAAGCTAGATAGCCACGACGAAACCATGAAGTCGATTCAAATCAGCGTTCGGGAGTTGATGGAGGGAGTCAAGTTTCTCGTGAGTAAAACCGACAAAGAAGAGCCATCAGATGAAGGTGAAGGAATTATCATATCACCAGCGGCTCGAAACATGGTTTACCAAACACACAAGGTTGCAAAGCCAATGCCTATTATAGCATTGGCTTCTGCTCTTGCCGATGCATCAGGTTACGAGCAGAAGACAAAGGTTGAAGATCAATCGGTACTCAGAAACGTGGAGGCGATCAAACGGTTCATCCGCTCAAGTCGAAAGAATCCTCCAGCAGTTTGCTAGAATTAGGGGGAATAAAGATGTCTAGCTATATGGGGTTTTTTGTTAATTTTTCACTTTTATGAGAAAAAAAAAAAGAATGTATTATTTATGAGTGTTATCCTGCTGAAACGACCGGAACTCATAACTTAGTTGTCTTTAAGGTAGCGGGAGGCACATTGTAAGACTATCGAGTATGGAAAAGAGAAGACTTTAGAAGTTTGATTCTCGCCATATACCCGAGAATAAAATATGATGATCGAAAAATGGAATCTGAATTTTATTTGTAGTTAGTTAAACACATGCATTAGAATTCTAATTTTAACTCTTTGGCATATTTTAATTTTATTAACATATTGAACGAATCAAATGCTCCTAGTGTTATTATAGTATTGTTGGAGAAATCAAACAAATATAAATACATATATAATAAAATTCAAAAATGAGGCAAGTAGTATATTAGCCCAATAAACTTCTAGGTAGTTTACAGTTCAAAAATTAGGTTGTAGCATGACTCGATCCAAGTAGTTTACAGATTTCTCAGATTTCAATTTGCGTGGTTTCTGGTTGGGCCTGAATATGGGACCATACAATACACATATAATAAAGTCTAAAACCGCTATTTTTGTAAATTGTTCAACATATTATTAGTTTTAGAATCCAGCCCAATCGTACTACTTGAAATGCTTTAAGCCCAACCCAATCGTACTACTTGAAATGCTTTAAGCCCAATATAGTATATTAGCCCAATAAACTTTAAGCCTAAAATAGTATATTAGCCCAATAAACTTCTAGGTTACTACGCTTACAGCTTACTGGTAGATAGTATATTAGCCCAATAAACTTCTAGGTTACTACGCTTACAGCTTACTGGTAGCTAGAGGTGTACATAACCGGGTTTTTGAATACCCGGGTTCGGGTATATACCTGGGTACGAGTATGACCGGGTATTGGTTTTTCGGGTACTGGTAATACCTGATCGGATTCGGGTCCGAGTATTGGCCAGGAAAACCATACTTGGTGTACTGGGTTCGGGTAGGTTTGGGTTCAGGTTTTCTATGCCCTGGTATTAAAATACCCTATTTACAGGTATAAAAAATAACATTGTGCAGGTATTAATAAAACCCGGGTACGGGTATTGTAAAATGTTAGATGTTAGTTGACAATGTTAGATGTTAGTTGACATTTTGGCTCAAGAGTATATAACTTAAGTTTTGACTTTTCAAGTAATTTTAAATGGAAGATGATTAAATAAAATGTACAAATTGACCATTAACGTGACCAATATGAATAATATAAACATTCTTTTGTTAACCAACAAAATATTATGTGTGTACTAGAGGTGTCGTATGGGCAAATTAGAATATGACAAGTGGCAAGCATTGAAAACAAGATATGCTGGAATGCCCCTCCTTGGGCATGAATTACACGCGACTAGCCTGTCTTCACTACTCAATGCGTGACACGTGACGTGTGTGGGCACAATTTACGCTGGATGATATCCAGAATTCGAGTTCTTTGTATACATAACCACTTTCCTAAAGTCATATCGGTATTGCTTGCAGATATGGTATGCAGAATTAATTACCCCGTCGTAAGTTCTTTGGATTTTCGTGACATTTCGTTAAGCATAGTGAAGTATTTTTTTAATTGTATTTATAAATTGGGCCGGATCTCTTGGCCCAGTTATGTTTGATTCACTAGAATTGTATATTCTACAATCTCTTAAAGTACAAAGCGGTGGCTTTTACGCCACCGACACCCCTAACTTTCAAACTTGGTCATCACCATCCCTTTTACTTTGAATTTCCATAATAATATTATCATCTTTCAAACTTGGCCAATACCATCCCTTTACTCTGCTTTTTACCATCTCTCATCAGTTTTTATACATTTACGCCACCATCCCTCTACCTTTACATTTCCACCACCCTCATCTTTTACGTATTTCTGCCACCACACTTCTACTTTTACACTTTTTTCTTTTTTAGACTTTGCGTTTTTACTCTTTGCTGTATTACTTCATTTTTATATCCGTTCAACTTTAGAAAACTGTAACTCTGTAACCCCTAGACTACTACTCCTATTTTTGCAAATGCCATCGTGTTGTGTTTTACGAAATGTCTTAGGCATTGTATTTTACATTTTTTTGTAATTATCTTTTACGCATTGTGTTTTACATTTTGTTTAAATTGTCTTTTACACAATGTATTTTACAAATAGTGTGTTGTCTTAATACACGTTTCCACCTGTCGTGCACCGGCGCAGCACATGACAGGGCAAAATACTAGTTGATTATTGAATGTTGAATTTATTCATATTGAATGTTACACACCCTTATATACTTTATAGCTACAATTCAAACCTACAAAGTTAGAAACACCATTATAATATCATGCACAAAGTTTTTACAAGTTGACCAATTGTAGGCATGGTCAAATGTATTGACACACCATTGGAAATATGAGCATATAAACTCATTTTAACCATGAATCAAAATTACAAAGTTTGATACACTTATAATTTTGTGATGCAAATGTGGTAAAAGAAAACATAAAACTTTGGATTTAATAAATTTATTTAGCAAACTTAAAGTATATCAACTATTTTCGTACATATTTTACTTTTTAGATAAATAATTATCACTCATCTTGTGTAATAATGACTAGATTTTCTATCTATTATTTATCTATTACAAATTTTGTAAAAGAAAATATAGTTACAATAAGTGGATGGTTAAAAAGGTGAGTGGTTGATTTTGAGTTGGATATGGAAAAGGCATGAACACATGTTTACTCATTCATGCGGTACCTTCAGACAAACCAAAGGGGAGCTTTCCTTCTAATCAAAGACTACTTTTGAAAATTAAAAATTTTCATTTAGATCCTATCTAATTATTTTGCTTATAAATATTGATGTTTATTTTTACATACCATAAATATAATTATATGCCTTTTTAACTATTTTTTTCTTAAATAAACTTGATAAAAGAAAACATCTTAATTTATTTTGAGATAGCAAGGCTCAATCTACAAAATTTCACTATATAGCTTTTTATGATAAAAATAAAAATATCAGTATTTTTAATAATAATAGTAATAATTAATAATAATAATAATAATAATAATAAATAATAATAATAATAATAATAATATGTTATTAATAATAATAATAATAATAATAATAGAACTTATGTTATTTAACAACTACTCATACTCATATTGAACTTTACTTGTAATAGTAGTCACATCATATTTTCTGGAACACACTCATTCTTACTATTCTTACGAGTAATCAAATCCTAAACTCTAAATATTTACGCGATAATTTTACGGGTAATCAAATCCTATAAAACTCTAAATATTTACATGATAATTACATGTACACAATCTTTAAACCTTATATATATACACACACGTTTTTAATGAGTTTTTATGTTTCCCTTTTTAACCATTTTTATTAATTGGGTAAATTACACTTTTCGTCCTTTATGTTTGTACTGGATTGCAACGGATTGCCTTTAACTTCAATAATTACAGTCACAATTTCCTTTATTTCGAAAACTCGTTACATCTTTCGTCCTTTACCACTAACCAGATTAAATTTTTCAGTTAAGTCTATTTATATAAGGGCACTTTGGTCTTTTTACCAATATAATTATAATATTTGATAAATAAAACAAAAACAAAATTAAAAACTTATAAAATATATATGCAATAATCATAATCTCATCTTTCTCTCTCTCCAGAAACTCAATCCCCCTCCCTCAGCTTTCTCTCTCTACAAATCACTGTCTTTGCACCAACTCCACCCCTAACCACCACCTGTCACTCATTTTTACATTAGACAGGGTTACTGAATTTTATGACTGTAATTGGTACTAATCAGATCTACAACCACCCCCACTGTCGCATCTCCTTTCTCTAACCACCACCACAACCTAGGGTTTCACATTAGAGCGCCTACAACACCATCGCCCTTCAATTGATGTCAGATTTGCGAAGCTAGTTTGTAAGTGCAGCTTTTCGTTGGGTAACTGTGTATCAGTTCTGGTCAACGAAGTCAAAGGTCCAAGTCAAGAGAAGTTAAAGAATAAACCAAGAATTGTCAGAGTTTTTATTTTGTCTGGTCCGAATTTATTATAAGTTCGGATAGTTTTGTCAAGACATGTTGTTCGGGTTTGTTAGGTTTAGTCCCTAGCCTATATATGTGGTGTATATGTTAGATTGGAAAAACAAGCATTTTGGCAACTCTCACAAACCCTAGCCACCCTCCATCGGTTTGTGCACATTCTAGAGAGAGAGAGACTATGTGTTAGTGAGAGAGAGTCTAGGTATTGTAGATGATGTATACTCTTTTGGTTTGTAGATCTGTGATGATTATTTCAATACTAAAGATACTCATCTTCTACATCTTTCTATCTTTTATGTTTTGATGCTTCACGTCTTGTTCGAGGGCAGTGAATGTTATTCGTCATCGATCCAGGGGGTCCTAAGGACTTTCAGGTGGCATCAGAACATGGTTACCGATTTGGAATGGTCTAACCGCCTTTCAAATCACCATTGTCTTGATTTGATGTTTGTTTCCGCCAAACATCATGGGGACTGAAGATTCTGCAGAAAACTTGAAGAAATTGAAGTTGTTCGTCGACTGAGATGTTTTCTTCTTTTCCAAGTTGTTTCAGATCTGTATTTTGATCTGAATAGGGTATTGTCCGAACTTAATTATGTGTTAGAAGTTTGGTTGTCCGTATTTGTTACTTCCAAATTTATTGATGATCAAGTGTGAAGTCACGCATGGGAAATAAACTTGGTAGCTGGGATAAAATTCAGAACTTGCTAAAGGTTTTCTTTCAGAACTTGTGAAGTCCTTGAAAAATCCAAATTTGTTGAAGGTCACTTGAAAATCCGAATTTGTGAGCCTTTTTGTCCTTGTCAGAACTTGTGAGTTTTCAAGAATCCAAACTTGTGAGTTTCCAAACTTGGGTGAGTGTCAGAACTTGTGAGTGTCCAAACTTGTGAGTGTCAGAACTTGTGAGCTGTCCAAACTTGTGAGAATTTTTCCTTAAATCAAACAAGACCTCTAGTCAGAACTTGTGTGTTTTGTTTTAAATCCGAATTTGTGAGTATTCTTGAGTCCAAATTTAATGTTTCACTATCTGAATTTGTGAGATTATCTACAGTCCGAACTTGTGAGTTGATTTCTAGTCAGAATTTATTTGGTTAATTAATCCATACTTGTGAGTTGCAATCCCTTGTCCAAATTTGTGAGATTATCCATACTTGTGAGTTGAATTACCAAGAATCCGAATTTGAGTGTCTTTTGAAGTCAGAACTTAATCTTGGTTACCTCCTATCCAAATTTAAGTGTTTAACAATAGGAATTTGTGAGTTTCTCTTTTGTCCGAGTTTATAAGTTCTTTTGAGATCTTAAAAAAAACCGAATTTGTTGTGTTGTTCGAATTTATGGATTAAATTCGAAGTTTTTGAGTTATATTCGACATTTCTTTGCGTTCGAATTTATAAGTTACATATGGATTTTCTTTGCTTGTTCCGAATTTCTTTGTATTCTAAGTACTATTCAGATGATCTGATCCAGATTTCAAGAGCTTTCGGGTTTTACGTGTTCCGAATTTTCTAAAATTCCGAGTTACCTGGGGTACCAGATTGTTAGCTAAGTTTAGAAGTTTGTGTAGTTCGGATGTTTCGAGATGTGCATGTTCCAGTTTTTCTAGTTATTCCGGGTTACCTGGGGTACCGGATAATTAGCTAAGAGTCAGAATTGTGTGTAGTTCGGAAACTTGATAGCGACTTCGGATTATTGAAAAGCTCCAGGATACTTATGTTGTCCGGATCAAGTGAGAAAGTGAAGATAATAAGACTTGGTTGGACTTTGAAAGTTTACAAAGAAAGAGGGGGAGTTAAAAAAATTTAACATATCCTATTTTCTTTGTAAATTTCAAAAAGCTTGTGGTGCGACAGTGAAACAAGTTCGTGTTTACAATTTTGAGATTAAATGAGTTTTAGTCTCGCCGGTACAGAAAAGTTTTAAACACGATGCATTTTTGAGCTAGTGTGTTTGATTGAATTTCGTCGAGTTTGTTCGCGGTTTGATGAAGTAATTGACGGATGAAGCAAATTGTCCGTTTGTCAACTAGTTGAAGGTCAAGCCTTTTTTTTCGTATGCCGGTTAGAGTAGGGAAGATTAGTCTTCTTGGTCCCTCTTCCAAGTTGGTGACTAATCGGATTCTCGAAATAGAGGTTCTTACATTGAGGGGGAGATCGGAGACGAAAGTCATCGGGTATTTTGTGGATTCGTGAAGATACGAGATTAGATCTTGAAGATCCGAGATGAAATGATTTCAGACACTCGGTTGAAGACTTTGATCAAGATGGTGGATGTACATTTTCGAAGTTTGGTTTGTTATTAACTTATCGAACCAAACTTCATGTCTTTGCGGAATTTAAAGTGTTCGATGTTGGGCATTATAAATCTGACTGCTCGTTCTTCTGTCGGTTAAGTTTGAAGATCAAGGATCAAGCAATATTCTTACATTTGATTGTAGGTTGGTTCGTGTTAACTTGATTCGGGAGTAGTTTGAGGGGGAGGATCTACAGTGTTTGATATTGGATTGTTCTGGTTTCATCAAAGCGGCCATTTAAGTGATCGTCGACAAGTCTTTTATTAGAAAGGTTGAAGATTGTTGTGCTCTGCCGGAAAGATCAAGTGTCAGCCAAAGTTAATAGCAGGAATGATATCATCAGTCAAGGGGGAGTACAGTATCCGGTGACTGAAGATTATCGATGCCACGCAGAACTAATAGCAACAGTTAAGGGGGAGTCTGTAAGTGCAGCTTCCGTTAGGTAACTGTGTATCAGTTTTGGTCAACGAAGTCAAAGGTCCAAGTCAAGAGAAGTTAAAGAATAAACCAAGAATTTCAGAATTTATTATTTTGTCTGGTTCGAATTTATTATAAGTTCGGATAGTTTTGTCAGGATATGTTGTTCGGGTTTGTTAGGTTTAGTCCTAGCCTATATATGTGGTGTATAGGTTAGATTGGAAAAACAAGCCTTTTGGCAAAATCTCACAAACCCTAGCCACCCTCCATCAGTTTGTGCAAATTCTAGAGAGAGAGACTATGTGTTAGTGAGAGAGAGTTAGGTTTAGATCTTAGTGATCTAAACCAGCTTGTAGATGATGTATACTCTTTCGGTTTGTAATTCTGTGATGATTATTTCAATACTAAAAATATTCATCTTCTACATCTTTCTATACTTTATGTTTAGACGCTTCACATCTTGTTCGAGGGCATGAATATTATTCGTCATCGATCCAGGGGGGTCCAAGGACTTTCATAGTTAGGGGTCCAACATAAGGGACTGATTTCTGATGATTACGGGATTGTGGAGGTCGATGGTGATGGGGATGATGGTTGATGGCGGCGGAATTGCGGTTGTGGTGGTGGTTTTATTGGTTTGATGAATTAGTGTGTTAACATGGTGATGATGGTTTTGGTATATGATGGTTAATGGTGAGGAATGCTGATGATATTAATCTTTGATGGTGATGATGTATACAGAGAGATGAGAGAGAGAGACGATAGATAGAGAAGAGAGACATGAGAGAGAGAGATGGGAGTTTTATGGATTATTATCATTATATATTAAAAATATAATTAAATAGATTCGGGTAAAAAGATATAAATGTCCTCATGTGCAATGGCACATGTCATATTTAACTGAAAATTTTAATTGGTTAGTGGTAAAGGACGAAGATGTAAGGAGTTTTCCAAATAAAGGATTGTGACTGTAACTATTGAAGTTAAAGGTATCCGTTGCAATCCGGTACAACATAAAGGACGAAAAGTGTATTTACCCTTATTAATTTTTAGTTACAATCACCCTTATATGCCAATAATACGTTTTGGACTAGTAAAAGTCTAAAGTCTCCCAAAATAAACTAGATTTCAGTGCGAGCGAAGCGACTAGTTTCTCCTTGTTTCCATGTACAATCGATTATTTAATTGTGTTTCCCGATTGATAAGTATGATCAATTCTCTTGATTTGTGATGCGATTGATTGTTTGAATGTAATCTTTCGATTTCATGTGTAACCAATGTCTCTGATTATGATATGTTTGTTCCTTTATTGTTTAGTTGCAATCGATTTGTGGTAATTCATTCCTCCTTAAAAAAAATCAGATGAATCGGTTAATATGTGCTTCCTTGACCAACTTAAAATTATTTGATTTTCCCTTAATTATTTTCTCTCTTTTTAACAAGTATATTGTTAATAAATAAACTTTATTATAGGTAAAATTTTATATCAGATAAAATAGATAACTCCTACGTTATTATAATTTTAATGTTATGGGAAAAAATAATTTTAAAACTGTTATTTAAATTGCTTTTAATAAATAAAAAAATCAAAAGTTGATGAATATGATAGTTAGTTATGACAATAGACTTTTTTAACAGCGACTTTCTTGTGTTTGGTCATCACATACTTCAAATTAAAGAGATATATTGCCCACTCTGATCAGATCGACTATATAAAATTTAGAATGTTTGATTGTAAAAAAGAAAATTATCTATTCGTTTAGTTTATGGGGGAGATTCTTAGTTAGCTTCTCCGGCCATGTTAGTTTTTTCGATTGAATTGTAAATTTAACCAAAAAAAATCTTTAAACCTTCTAGAATTCTATTTAAAAGTTCAAGATTGGTTTGAATAAATATTATTAAAATCTGTAAGACTAAATACTTCAATAGACTATGGGGTATGGAGCGGAGGTTGGGGCGTGGGTTGGGTACAAACACCCAAGCCACCATCTCGGGTGGGCTTGGTTTCGTGGCCCCTTGGACGAGGGTTTCAGCCCGGGCGTTGGGCGGGGACTACCTAGATGACATGACGGTCTTTCATTGGTTTGGCCCAAGTAGCCGTTGGCCTAGTCGTTGGGCGACGGCTATGTGTTTAAAAAAAATTCACTATAAATACCCACAATGTTATTCCTTTTTACCACAACTACTCCACCTCTTCTATACTCATCTCTATCTTATTTAAAAAATCTCATCCAATCACAATACGAAAAAAATGAATCCTCACAATCGTGTTTCGACCCGAACAATCCGTGGGCATACCAAGAAACACCGACACCTAGCCCACCATCCAACCGTCTGATTGCTCCATTTTTAATACACTCCGCTATGCCGGATATGGCCGGTTACGCATCGTTAATCTCAAATCGTTTGTACACTAACTTTCCTCACACCAACGATTCTATACCTAGCCCGATTCAACAAAACTATTTCAACCTTTCACAAACCGAAACCGTCCCCGAATTTCAACCCCCCATGGACGGTTCTTCCGCATCCAAATCCATCAAGAAGAGAAGTCACAAGAAAAAAACTGAGGCCGAGAAAGCAATTGAAAGCGCCAAACGGAAACAACAAAAGTGGATCCTTAAAGAAGAAGTTGCATTTGCGTGGGCTTAGTTTCAACAATCTCTTCATCTTCATCCAGTTTTAGGTATTTTTGTAAATTTTGTTTATATAAGTTATTTTAAGATCTTATTTTTAAATGTTATTTTTATAAAATAGGAAATTCTCGACATAGAAATTGATTGTGGGACGCGTCAACAAAGCATTCCACGAAGAAATGGAAAGAGAGCTCTATCGAGAAAATGATAGCTTATCCTCGAAGTGGACCGAGATAAGCGGGCAACTCACCAAATTTAGTGGTTTTTTAAATAAAGAAAGGCAAAACCCAAAAAGTGGTGAAACCGAAGCCGACTTTATTACGAATGCATTGGTTACTTTTAAATCTAATTTGGGGACCGACTTCCGTTTCATGCATTGTTGGGATATTTGTAAGTTCCATCCCAAGTGGGAAAATATCCCCAGTGGTAGCGAAACTACGACGTCATCCAAAAGGGTTAGGACACTCTCGTCCCAAGCCCAATCAGATGCACGAGATCAAGAGTTTGATTATGAGTTGGATGATTCGCCAAACCGGCCAGAATTCGGAAGAGACGCCACAAAAAGACGCGCTCAAAAATCAAGATCGGGTACGCCATCGCCTTCAGTTGGGAGTTCGGGCTTGCGTAGGGTGTATACACGATCAGTTGGAAGACATTGTAAGCAAGCTAGATACGTTTAACGTATTCCAACAACAAAGGGCCGAAATTCGAAAGAGCAAAGAAGCTAGAGACGCACTAAAACAAAAACGAGATGATATGAAATTTCTAGCTCACGGATCACCTATCAGGTGAAGAGTTGGAACTAATGTTGGAGATGAAAGAAGAGATAAAGAAAAAATATTCCAAGCACTAGGAGCTTTTTATGAATTTTAGGTTTTTTTTATAAGTTTTTTTTTTAAATGGAGGTTTGTATTTTGAAATCACTATTAAAAAATATAAAATATGTTATTGAAAAAATTAAATATTGAGGTTTGGGCTGGCCACGCCCCAAACCCCCGCCCCACCTTATCCGTCTTCAATGTGGGTCAGCCCAACGGAGCCCACCCAAGCCACGTGTCGGCCATGCCCCCAAACCCCCGCCCCCCATACCCCAGGGTCTAAATTCAATCTCATTAATGTTAAAAAGAATCAATTGTTAATTTTTTTAATGGTAAATTTGGATTACTGACGGGACCACTAGAGTATTATCGTGTCACCTGTAAAACCACCCGATAATATCCATCTCTAGTAGGCTAATGTTTACATACCAATTCAGAAGAAAATTCAATAAATATGAGAAAAACCTTTTTTGGGAATCAAACTCATGATCCATCATTAATTAAAAAGGTAATTAAGTAAATTCATTATTAGTTTTAGTTAGTTATATAATATAAATTCTTATATTTCTCTCCTCTTTCCGGTATCTCGTTTACAACTCTCTCTCTTCTATCAACCAAACCATCATACATAGCCACCTTTTTAAGATTAAAAAAAAAACAATTTTTCATCCCGCAAATGTAATAGTTTTTTACCATCACCAATCGTAAAAAAAAATACGACACTTATTGGGTACACTTGAGAACATGTTTTTTTACAAACAAAAAAGTTGAGGTAAAAAATAAGATGAAGAATGCGTTTGTATACGAGCACAAATTAGTCCCAGTCATTTAAAAAAACTTACACATATTTATAATTTATATCGTAAAAGTGAATAATTATGGCGTAATGTAACCTGGCGACGTTCCTCATACTGGAAAATGGATGTGCATACTCGCAAACAAGCAATTTTCTTAAGCCTTGGTGTGAAACGGGTGGTTTGTACCTGGTAGGTACTATATACGATATAATTGAATACGTTACTTATCTGCTGGGATAGGAGTCTTTTTAGCTTAATGAATTAACCACTATTTCAATACTATTTGTCATTAAATGCATTTACTCTACTAGGCTATAATGCCATGGCCAAAGGAGTATGTAGTAGTTCACGAATTCGCCACCATTTCAAATGAATAGGTGTCTCGTGGTATGGCTTACTACAAGATGGTTTGCTACGGATCATGATATGCTCATCATATAATACAAGGGTGTGATGTTTCTTGTGTAGATAATTTACCACTTTTGTTAGGGTGTAACACTACATCCGTATTTTATTATTCTTGTGTCATTAACTTTAGAACACTTACCTATGACCGGTCTGACGTAACATTATACATATGTTCATATCAGTGTTGGTCCGGTCAATAACGTGATAGCAATATAGTGTTCTCATAGATTCGAAGCTAAAAAAGTTGCCACGTTCATATACGTTCAACCCCTTCATTTACAAAATACTAACTTACTTCCACATTGTTCGTATTTTGTTTTTGAGCCAGGGGTCTTTCTAGAAGCAGCCTCTCTACCCTCATATTTAGAGGTAAGTTTGCCTACATCTCACCCTACCCTGATCCTACCACTAACTCTGTTTTTAGTGAGATATACTGGGTACGGTTGTTGTTACTTCCTAATAGTTACTTACATACACAATAAATTGTTTACAAAACAAAATGTTTCAAAAGGTTTTAATATTACCCCCTTCCCTGCCTTGCCTATCCAGTATCCAAAGAGTTTTGTCTATTTACAACTCTGATCCTAATAGAAATAAAGAGTTACAACTTTACCCCTCAACTTTTTAGACTGTATCTACTATTACATTAATTTTACTCGGCAACCGATCTCTACCATGGTTTGCCTGATCAAGACCGCAATCCGACTCGAGCCGAACCACCAAGTCGTCAACCGAAGACGGTAATTGTCCCATGAGCTTGTGAAGGCTCGGTACTAGAACCTGTTCAGCCCAGTCCTCTAGCCCCGTTCTCCCAAACCATAGCCCGCTCACTATGTTGTCTACGGTTGCTTCATCGACCTCGATGGATAGTTTCTCGTCAAATACAGCTGAAAATGTGGTCTTCACTGTTTTCTCGATTTCATGACGGATTAGCCCAAATTGAACCGGTTTAAACATGACCGTCACGTCACTTGGACCCGCAAGCTCGTGTGGTACCGAAATCGAGGTACTTGCAAAATGTGGATTCTCATCTCCTTGCTCGATAGTGAGATCGCTTGTGTCCGTTCGCTCTTCCTCGGTGTCCACCGCAAGGTTAAGATCAAGTGAGAGACCGGACCCGACTTTCTTTTGTTGTTTTGGAGATGAATTTACCTCCGAAAGCCAATCGGCTCGTCTTTTGGGTCGTTTTTTACAAATAGTTAGCTTTAATCGCCAGTCATCGGTTGATGACGAATGTGACCACTTGTCAACGATTTCATCACCGTTTTTCGTCGACCAGTTACCTGTTAACACAAATATAATGTTTCCGAGGCTAATCTCACGACCATACGAATCCGTCAACCGGCCTCTCTTCATTGCTTCTTTTATGCTCCCACGAACAAGCATATCAGCTTCATCAATATCCGAAAGTACAATTACTGAAAACGGGTTCCTACGTACCGCATCAACAACCCGATCCAACACCGTTTTACCACGCAACCCGCAATCCATTTCATCCTCATCACGCCTCGACCCGAGGCATATCGTAATCGGGTCAGACCCACATACATGCTCAGCAAGAACCGATGCCATCTTCTTCTTGCCAACTCGATCAGGACCCGCAAACAGCAACCACAAACTACTCCTTGAACATTGTGTTACCGTTGTCGCGATGGTGGAAGCCGCCTCTGGTTGCCACCACGCCATTTTCATCAGACCTTTGAGAAGTTTCTTGAACGAGTTTGCATCTGTAGAATTGACTAATTTACCCTTCGGAGATCCGTCACCTTTGGCTCGGGGTTCAGATGAGATGCATCCTAAGTAGTCCTTAACCGGTAAATCCTCGTGAACCTCCTTCGGTCCAAGAGCTAAATCTGTACGAACAGGGCTTTCGGGAGCCTCTCGCTGTTGACCCATTTGACTCAAAAACATGTTCGGTTTATACGTAGGTACGATACCTGTCCCCATTCTTCCAAAACTCGGGATTTGATGATGGTTCGGATGGATTCGCGAGCATATCTCACTCCATTTCTTCATCAGATCTTTATCATTAACCTACAAAAACATCCAAATGAAACCAAATTCTACAAGAAAATGTAAAATAGTTTCTTATGAGGTAAAATGAAACCGGATTTAGTACCGTAGATCCTTCAGGCGATTTCGTTTCACTTTCCCTTTCGGTTTCACTTCTCTGTGCTTTTGCATTCTGCAACCAGTGAGGTAGATCGCTCTTCGCCTCAACCGACAATTTCTCAAGCTCTTGTTCATAATCATGGTAGCATTTTGGGCAGCACGGTGGCGGTATTTGGGCGGAGATTTTGAACGAATTCAACCTATATTTTTCAAACAAACAAACAAACAATTAAGCAAAATTACTCATAACAAAAACTACTATTAAGGCCCGCGGAATGTGGGACCCACTCCCAAGAGACTGGAGAGTCTGCTCTGTTGGATATTTTAGTGTAATTTGAGATTGCGTGTGACGTTCAAATAAGAGTAAATTGCACAAAACGTCCTTTAAGTTTCACCAATCTTGCTGGTTTCAGCCTTAATCTTTAAAAGTTGCCAAAACCAGCCTTTAAGATTAATTTTGTTGCAGGTTTCATCCTTTATCACTAACCCAGTTACTAATCCATGTTAAATGGCCTCACATGCATAGCATGTGAGGGTAAAACCGTCTTTTCATCTCTCTCTCCGTCTTTTCATCTCTCTCTCTCCACTTCCTGGTGTGATTACTGGAGAGAGAACCCAAAACCCACCTCTCATTTTCCATTTTCCAAGAACTCGACACACAAGATTTAAGCAACCACAAGCCCAAGGTGGTTGTGATCATCACCATCACCATCATCATCATCAGTATCTTCTTGTTCCTTCAAGTGTTGTGGTAACACCTACACACACCATCAAGATAAGATCACCAATCTTCTTTTTCTGGCTCAGAAAAGTCAAGAATCCAATTTTTTCCATTTGATGTCTTGGGAGTTTATAGCAGTGTTCCCTGCAAATCTTTATTTCAGAGCAGTAATTGTGTTGTGTCTCTCTCTGGTTTCTCTCTCTATATCTATTGTCGTAGCTGTCTGCAAAATCTCTTATGTGTTAAAGAGAATTTCAGAGACCTCACCATCTATCTATACACAGACTGGTACATCTTCTCAGATCTTGTATCTTCTTCAACCCTATATTCGAATTTGGTAGAAGAGATTTGAAAGGGGTTCTCTATGACCAAGGAGTAGAAACAAGAGATAGCTTCCCCAATTTCTCGGAACTTCACCTGGGCGCCACCGGGAGTGGGAGGAACGTCGGTGGTTCTTCATCCTCGCCGCTGCTGGACACACCCGATGTTTTTGCAGCATCCGGTGGTGGTGGATTGCTTACAGGTTCAACCTACGGTAACCCAATAAATTGATTCTAGTTTTTCTTTTTACAAAAAGTGTCGTCTCAGAAACTTCATGGAAACTGATTGGCTGCGTGGCATTGTGTCCCCTCCGACCCATCCGGTGCCGCCGCCCTCCGCCGTGTCTCTGTCGTCTGGTTCCGCAACGATCTCCGTGTTCATGATAATGAATCTTTGAATAAAATCGGGTTGCCATCGGTGGACCGAATGGATTTAGCCGGAGAACGGCTGAATTCGAAGTATAAAGAGGCGAGAATCGAGTCTGAAGCGAGGATTCGCGACGCGATGTTCTTTCAATCGAGTCTGAAGCGAGACAATTAGGGAGATATGTGGGAGTAATTTGCAGCAGTGTGTTGGGGAACCAGAATCAATTTATTGAGGAAGTGGAGAGAGAGAGATGAAAAGACGGTTTTACCCTCACATGCTATGCATGTGAGGCCATTTAACATGGATTAGTAACTGGGTTAGTGATAAAGGATGAAACCTGCAACAAAATTAATCTTAAAGGCTGGTTTTGGCAACTTTTAAAGATTAAGGCTGAAACCAGCAAGATTGGTGAAACTTAAAGGACGTTTTGTGCAATTTACTCTAACAAAAACTACTATTAAGGCCCGCGGAATGTGGGACTCACTCCCAAGAGACTGGAGAGTCTGCTCTGTTGGATATTTTAGTGTAATTTGAGATTGCGTGTGACGTTCAAATAAGAGTGCAATGTCATCGGGACTAATGGGGGATCCAAGGGGGCAGCGCCGTTGCGCCCTTGGCGGGGGTCCGGGGGCAGCGCTCCTGGGAGCAGGCTCCAAGGGGCGGCAGCCCCTGGCGGGTCCAAGGGGCAGAGCGATAGTGATTACACGACTTCAGATTTATCCAAGCAATTTCGAATTATTCCCAACATGCTCCCACTAACCCCGTCTTTAAAAACTTTTTTTATAAGAAAACCAAATTTCAAAAAACAAAGGAACACGGTAAAATCCCGCTCATAGTAAAAATTACGAGTAAAGTCCGGGGAATTTTTGTCTACGGATAGAGAGTCTGTTCCCACTGAAACTCCGGCTTTAAAAAAACTTTTTTTTATATTATTACAACACAATTTCAAATATTTTAAAAAGAAATTAAATCTTTACCTGCCGGAGAAAGAAGGTGATCTTGAAGAAACCGGCAACGCTTGTAAATCCCAATCACTTTCCATAGACGAATAATAAACTTGACAACTTAGATAAGTCTCACATGTCGCGGTTCCAATCAACCAAACCCGACGATTCTCCATCACTAATTTCGCCATCTCCGCCACCGCCTCCCTCACTAAATCCACCCCAACCGCCACCACCGCCTCCACCACCCACTTCAAATCCCCTAAATCCACAACAATGCACCTTTCCCCACCCTCACAATCCACCAACTCCCTCAATCCCCAAATCTTAACCGGAATTTCCAACTTTTCCGACGAAAAATCCACCGCGATCACCTCCACTTTTTTTAACTCCGGCGAAGGCAAAAATTCACCATATTTTAACCTCATTAAAATTTCTTTTTTGACCGATTCGGGCTCCGTCTCACCGACTATAACCGGGTTTCTTTTCTTTGATTTCGACATGATTTCGATCACCCGATTGACATCTTCCATTCTTGCTTGCTGTTGTACTTGTAATCGCGGATTCATATAAAGATTATCATCATTTTTTTGTAATCTTGGGGTGTGGTAATAAATATTCCGGGCACCTGTTGGTGATGCCCGAAATATATAATTATTATTATTACGGTTACCGTTACCGTTACTATTATTATTACTACTAGTATTTCGTAGTAATAATGATTTTTCAATAGTGGCTTTAACTGCGGGGCTAGAGAAGCTGGCTTCCCGCATGACCCGGCTCACACTCGGGTCATCAAGAATGGAAGCAATAAGCTGTTCAAGCTCAACCTTCACGGCTAACAGCGGCTGCTGCTGTTGTTCAGGGCAGCCGCGCCGCTGATGAGCTTGAGCCCGTTTTAAAGCGGCCATTAACGCGTTGGAAACCGGCGGCTCGGCTACAGCCGGAGCCGAGGAAGCCGAGGTGAGCCGTTCTAAAGCTACACTAAAACAGAGTTCTAATGCTCTGCATTGAAGTGGGTGTGAGGAGTTTGGGTGGGACCGGATGCAGGCTTGCCGGAGGAAACCAGACGGAGCGGCGAGGAGGGTGGCGGCGACGTGAAGCGGCGTCGTTTGGTTGTGGTTACGGCGGCCGGCTTCGGCTATTGAGTGGGTTAATATGGCTGCGGCTTCTGGGGTTAGGGTTTGGAGGATTGTGGGTAATCCTGACCTCATTTGGAGAGATTTTTGGATAAAGATTTGTGGGTTTTGTTTGAATTTAAGGATTGAAGAATACCCAGATGTTGGATTGTACCGAAATGGTGAAAGATTGAAGGTTTTTGGAGAAATTGTACATGAGAGGTTGATGGAATGTAAAACAAAATGAACTTTTTGAAGGGTGGTTTTAGCTGAATTTATCCTTGGTTAAGTTTTTAAATTTTTGGGAGAGAGAGAGAGAGAGAGAGAGAGAGGAGAGAGAGAGAGAGGGAGGGAATTTTATGGAGAGATGGAAGATTGGAGTTTCTGTTGCAAGTATATTTGGTATTTTGTGAGTTTATATCTTTCTTTGTTTTTACTTTCAAATGTTCATATTAGTAGTATGTTACCGGTATGTTTGGTATGAATATTTTAGGAGCGAGTTTCTATCTTTAAGGTTTTTAAGAAAAAAACTCCTACTTAATAAAAAAAACGTTATTTGATTGAAGAAGATTGAAACTTTTAGGTTAGGAGCTTGAAACTTTTGATTGAACGCTCATATTAGTAACGTTTAAAAAGAGCTACAAACATTTAGGGAAAAATAACTATTTTAAAATCTAAAGATAATGAACTTCTTAATGCACTAACTTTTTAGTGTCCATTTTTGTCATTTTATACATTTTATTAAAAAATCAGCTTTTCTGTCAAACACATAAATATATCTAAAAAACTACAACTATCAGCTACCAGCTCAAACCACCAGCTACCAGCTTCTATCCACCAGCCACCAGCTACTAAATATACCCTCTCTCTCTATATATAGAGATATATTGTTTCACTATTTTAAAAGAATTGTGTTGATTTTTATAAAATAAATATGAAATAAATGGACTGTTTATCCTTAACTTTTGAAAATCTTCAGGCTCAATATGTAGTGATCGAAACAATATAAAAAACATGAACAAAAATCAAATATCGGTATATCTTATACGGATACGTAGAGTCGTAGAGATAAATATTCGAGGACTGGATTAATTGTCAGATTAAATATGAAGAGAAGATATGTGTTCTGATATTGATACGGAGTTGTATTAGGTGACGCTCTGATTATGTTATCATACTCTTTAATGGTATTAAAAACGAATATATTTGTATCTAATATCAGATAAAATTTGGTAATAATACTTTAAGTTTTGTTTTTAATTTTTAAAACTTATAATCATCACTACCCAACTTGATACTCATATGGTCTAAAAACATATTAAATAACATAGCTTATATAAAATTGTGTATTATATATTTTAAAATGCATTAGTTTAATTTCATTATTTAGGATTGCGAAATAAAATTGACAATAGAGTTGAAAGAAGGATAAAAGGTACCTTTTCAACCTTTTTAGGGGATGAAAAGATTCATGGGTGAATATATCACTTTATTATTAGTTTTACTTTTTCATATTATATTTCTATAAATGTGACTAAACATTGACCAACTTTTTAAGCTTCACTCTGTCAACCTTTTCCACGCGCTTATTTATCGTTACTCAGTGTCAACGCGCCTTAATAATGTGTATTTTTTTAACAGAATTTTAATGTTAATAAATAATAATATATATATGAAGTTTTAGTTATACAACTTACTGTATAATCCTAAGAAAATGTGTATTATACAACTAGATAATGATAACTAATTTATATCTTTCCAATGTTTCTAAATGATGATATGGTGTTCAATTCACACAACTAATGATGTGTATTTTTTAACAAAATTTTAATGTTAATAATCTTCTAATGTATACTTTATTATAATGCATTAGAGAGGGATTTTAATACACACAAAAAAATAAAAACATTTTCTCTCTTAAGTTATAAATACAACTCTAAAATAAGGATAGATTGGTCTTTTAAACAATATACATACACAAAAAATGAGAACTTTTTCTTTCTTAGTTTATAAATACAACTTTAAAATAAGGGTAGATTAGTCTTTTAAACAATAACTAGTAATAACACCCGCGCGCGTTGCGGCGCGGGTACATCGCAAACACCAAATGGTTAGTCCAAACGTAATGTGATCCGTTAACCAGATTAAAACGCGTGTTTCGGCGTATCCGATTAAACTCAATATAACCTATATAAGCATTGCGATTGGATCAAAACTTAAAATACATTGAGTTCATACATAAAATAAGCAAGAAAACATGTTACATCGAAACATAGACCAACTCGAATTTATACCGAAATATACATAAAAATATGCATGTAAAAAATGTTTTTTTAAAACGAAAACGTATTATATTCGACTTAACTCATTTCCAGAAAGAGTTTACGTTGAAACGTAGAGCAAATCTAAGCACACCCATCGTTGCAACGGGGCGTAAAACGGTGTCAAATAGTACCGATGTCACACAACCGCCATCGACCACCAACACTGACTCGACCTAGGATCTGCATGTTGCGACGAACCTGTTAAACATGAAAAAATAGACGTAAAAACGTTGAACCACACATGCACGTTGCGCCATGTTAACTTGCAAATTTGAAACAAAACATAAAAACGTTGAACCACACTCGTACGTTGCGTCGTGTTAACTCGAAAAATTTAGAACTATATGTAAAACGAAAATTTGCGAAAGATGAAAAGTATAGGGGACAAAAGTTGTGAAGTTAAATTGCAAATAATGAAAAGTTTTGGGTTAAAGTTAGAAAAACAAATTATGTATGGTTAAAAATGCAAAAGGTAAAAACCTTTGGGCTAAAAATAAAAAATCAATTTTTTTTTGAAAAAGCCCCAAAGCACAAGTTACAACCACTTATGCCAAAGTTTTTTGCTTATTAAGAGTATTTAAATTATATTTTAGAGTAAACTGTATTTTGGTCCCTGTGGTTTGGTCAATTTTGCCACTTTAGTCTAAATCTCAAAGTTTTTGTATCTGGGTCCCTGTGGTTTCATTTTTGTTGCCATTTTGGTCCAAAAGTGAAATCATGCCAGATTTCCTTAATTAAACCCTCAACTTTTGTCCTTTTGCACAGGGGTAATTTTGTCATTTTCATTTTATTATAGCTGATTATTAATTAAAAATAATAAAACTCTCTAAAACTAAATAAATCAACCAGCACATCATCTTCCCCAAGTTGTTTCAAAACCAGAATAATCGATCCCCTGATTCACCAAAATCATGTACCCACAATCGATCCCCTAATTCTATCGGGGTAGCGGCTGTCAAACCCTAGTGATTTGTTTCCCTAATCGTCATCACCTGTCGAAGCTCCCAGAGGCACGGTTAGCCTGCAAAAAACTAATCCAGCTATCAGCGTCGTTGATTCTCGATCTGTAGAAAATCATGGTGAACGCGTTGAAAGAGGTGTGTCGTCGGAGCACTGCAACAGCGCCGCCGTCCGTTACTGGCGGCTCCACCCTTTCACAACGGAGCAGCCGGTGGAAGGAAATCCATATCTTCGTACCCAAAAACGACACCACTACCATCATCTCTGCCTAAGTGCGTAACTTGAGGAGGCCGGCCGGAGACCATGTCCGGTTCCTCTTCCATCACTCACTCTTTCTCTCTCTCTTTGTAGATATTCCCCTGTCTCTCAAAGATACTAACGGAGATTAAGTTAAGTCAATGTTCATCCGTAGAAAACCTGCATTCATCACATGGTGAGGAGGTAGTGGGTGCGGTGGTGAGAAGGGGGAGGCGGTGGCGGTGGTGGAGTTCATGGTGGCAGTGGTGTTATAGAGAGAAGGAGAGAGAGAAAGGGGTGCTTAGATGATGGTTGCAAAGAATGGTGTTTGGATTAGGGTTTGCTTGAGAGGGGAAGATGAAGATCTGAGCTTTTATAATAAAATGATAATGACCAATTTACCCATGAAGATAAGAACAAAAAAACAAGGATTTAATTTGAGGAATATGAGCTGATTTCACTTTTGGACCAAAATGGCAACAAAACTGAAACCACAGGGACCTAGATACAAAAACTTTGAGATTTGGACTAAAGTGGCAAAACTGGTCAAAGCACAGGGACCAAAATGGCAGTTTACTCTATATTTTATCTCCCATCTTATGACACTTAAATCCTTAATTTTTAACATAATTATGTTAATTAGTTACATTTTCCCCCTCCACAACAAACTTATAAGTTTTTTTACGTATTCTTGTCATATCTTATAAATTATAATGTTTTTAAAAAAAATTGAAAAGTACTAAGATGACCTACTCATTTTTGTCGACGTTTCAATAGCTGTCTTGGTCAGTATTGATGTGTGGCTTAAAAAGTTCAAGTAGATAATGCCTTAGTTTACACGTGATTATAGCCCAACATACTTAAGCATTATTCCAGAGTGTTTGATAGCTACTATATGTCAAGTGATTAAATACCGTCAATTTAATCCTCTCATCTGGATTACACTTTAATCTACCATCTTTAACAAAATTATAAATAATTAGTTACTAGTTACATTTTCTCCCCTATAAAAACTAACCCCCTCCCATCGATTTTTAAATGGTAGTAAATTTTTGATACGTTAATATTTTGTTTTTTTTAATTACACCATATAAATGAGTATTTTATTCTCTTTAATTTAAGTATATTATTGCTATAGTTTTTTTTAATTAAAAAGAATTGATATGTTACATGATTAACAATGTCTAAGGGTGAGTAATAACCGAACCGAAATCAACAAAAAACTGAATTAATTAAAAACTGATTAACTGAAACCCGATTTAACCAAAAAACGGTTATCGATTTTTTTGTACCCTCATTTAACCAAAATTAACTGAACCGAACTATTCATATTTTCATATATTTCTAGCTTTTATACCTTCAGTTCATGTGTTTCATATTTATACCTCCATTATATTTTTATGTATACCTCCATTTCATATCACCTATACATCCATGTCATGAGTTTATACCTAAATTTCATGTATTTCTAATCAAAAGTTTTAGCCCAAGTTTGGTTTTGGCTATAAACCGAAATTAAATTAATCAAACCAAAAACCGTCAATCTAACTAAATAACCAAACTGATTAACTGAAAAAGGTTTGGTTAATAAAATAGATTAACCGATGACCTCGATTTTGGTTGAGGATAATAATCTAACCAACTGAACAATGCAGACCATGGCAATGTTTGTATTTCTCACCGCATTGTGCGCGCACCATTCGGTTATTAACCAAAACCAGTTATCAGTGAACAATAACTACATCGTTAACCTAAACCAAACTGAAAACAAACGAAAACGAGCCGAAATCAACAAAAAACTGAATTAACTGAAAACCAAATTAAACAAAAACCGGTTATTAATTTTTTGTACTCTTGTTTAATCAAAATTAGCTGAACTGAACCGAATTATTCATATTTTCATATATTTCTAGCGTTTATATCTCTAGTTCATTTATTTCATATTTTATATCTCCATTTCATATATTTATACTTTCATGTCATGTATGTATACCTCAATTTCATATATTTTTAAGCAAAAGTTTTAGCCCAAGTTTGGTTTTTGCTATTAACTGAATTTAAATGAAGCAAACAAAAAACCCTCAATATAACCGAATAAACTAGAGTTATTAACCGAAAACCGATTGGTTAATAAAATAGACTAACCGATGACTTTGGTTTTAGCTTCAGTTAAGGATAATAACCGAACTGACCGAACCATGCACAACACAATAGAATGGATTTCCCGATTACTTCGATTTGATTTATATTTATCACAATGATGCTATAATAAATATTATATGAATAAGAAAACTACCAAAATTGAGTATCGTAATGCGATGTGTCGCTCCCGCCGCATTGTACGGGCATCCTGCTAATTCTAATAAAGAATTTCAACTAATGCCACATTACATTATCTTCTTCAAAATTCCAACTAATGTCACATGCCTTTTTCTTTTTCAATTCATTATTAATATTATTTAATGAATATCTATTTCTAATTGATGATTAAAAAATACTTAAAGTTTTTATTAAAAGAATACTTCAACTTTTTAACGGCAATTATATATATTTTTAAAACCTATAATTTTAATACTTTTAAAATGGATAATTATGCTTAAGTTTTTTCATGATCTATAATTTTCACATTCCACATATTAGCTGTGGTTTTCGATTTATTCTTGTATTGCATAGTAATTTTATGCTTAAGGTGAATATTATGAACTACTCAGGTTAATCATGTATTTGTAAAAGGTCTTTTTGTTTCTATTTTAATGGGAAGTGTTTGAATCTTTTTTATCCTTCTTTTCAGATTGTAAGGGGTTCATGTCAAAACCGGTGATTTTTACGGGTTAAAACGGGTTGAATCATGTTAGACCAACGTTTCGACACCTTTTTTGCCCTCTATTTATAAATATATACACACACATTTTGTAAAGTTTGATGTATTGTTTATGAGTAGCGAAAACATATTATCAAAAGTATGATATAAGATTATTTTAATAAAACGATTAAGAACATTTTAAGCATTCAAATACTTTTGACACATTTGGTCATTTCTTTCTTTTGCTTATTTTTTTACATGCTACTCAGTTGTATATTTCTGACAAAATACAGACTCTAATTAATCGTTCCATTATCATATGTAATAATGTAATTTCGTTCATATGATATACTTAGAGAGTCATAAATTATATACACACAACCTGAGTAATAAGGAAATCTATAACCTAATTAATATATCTACAAAGTTTTGGCTATACACTATACAGTTATAATCACTATATAATCCTAAGAAAATGTGTTTTATACAACTAGATAATGATAACTAATCTATATCTTTCAAATGTTTCTAAATGATGACATGGTATTCAGTTTGGAAAAGTTTTTTTTTTGTTTTTTCTCTAATTAATCTTTCATATATCAGTCTTATGGATAAGTTATGTGAATGTTAATCAAGAATTTAGTTTTCTAGGTTAAAGTTAATCACGTATGAAAAGTATTTACATGTTTAAAAAAGTATTTTCGATAAAAGAAAAGGAATCTAGAAAATTAATCAGGTTGGTACTTCTGTGATGGAGTTGTGGGTTTGACAAGTTTAAGTAAAACACCACAACAACCACTTTAATCTAGTTAGGGTTCTATGAGTTGATGAAGATGTTCCTAGATGGAGTGAATGTTAGGATTAGAGGGGAAAGACAAAGTGGATCGGCATGGAGAAGTGTGAGGGTTTAGTAGAAAACCACATACCTAAGTTCATCTCGTGTGAAAAGTGATGAAGATAATGTCACAATAGGATTGACTGATAGTAAAGTTCATAGGTAGTTGGTTTTAAATATTTTAGTCAGTCCCATATATTCTCTTGTTTTAATTTGTGTGAATATATTTAAGCACCCTACTATTTTGTTACATTTTAATTACTTTTAATTTTGTAATATGATATTTTATACCTTTAATTTCGTAATAATTACCTTGTATAGTCATGTCTGTAAATGGATCGAACGGATATCAACATGGCTTGTTTATATGTTTGTTGAACTTTAACAAAATAAGTGAATGTGGGCGAACACTTAACGAGCAGACATCTCATTCATGTTTATTTGTTACAAAAAAATGAGCAATGCCGTATCCGTTTATTAGCTTTTTTAACGAACATATTTAAATGAACATAACTAACAAAATGAATATCTTTAGTCGATTACCCATACCTTAGTTTCAAAATTTGATTGTGCTTGTAGGCTGATACACTGTGGGCCAAGTATATTACTAGTAACTAGTAAGTAAATTTAAATGAATACCTAAGGAACAAACATAAATTAACAAACATAAACGAACGTTTATAAACGTAATTAAGAGCCATACATGCATACATGCTCGTTCATTTGTTTAAATAATGTTTGTTTATTAGTTAAACGAACTTTCCACATAACAATTAGCTGAATGTTCGGTTCATTTACAGCCTACTCCAAAGGTGTTCATTATTCGGTTTGTATTTGCAAAATTCAAAATTCGACTCGATTCGAATTCAATTATCAAGGATCGAATTTGGTTTTCAAAACGATGTCAATTCGATTGAAATTCGAGTTAAGTATTCGAATTCGAGGTGAGCATGAATTTATGACTTTCAATTCTATTTGAAATTCAAATTATACATATATTTTTTTTAAATTTATATATACACGTACACATGGAAAAAAAAACCTTCAAATTTTGGACCAAACTCCAAAACCCTTATAATTAATTACTTTGTAGTAGTTTTTAAAATAAAAGTCAAATAATTTATTAATTTTATGTAATTTGAATTAAGTCAAAGTTATTCTAATTCGATTCAAAAATTCGCATTTCAATTATCAATCGAATCAAATTTCAAATTGGACATAACATTAGAATCGATTAGATCAAATTTTAAAAATAATATTGGCATCTACGTGGATGCTGTCGTGGATGCCCACCATTGCATCACTACTATGGCAACCACCATCACCATCGCAACCACCATCACTGCCACCACCATCATCACCCCCGCTACCATCAACATCACCTGCAACACTACGCGAACTTCGACCACCACCACTCCCACCTCTATCACAACGACCACAACCTAGTTGAGACATCTCCACCATTATCTTTCATTATATGTTGCCATTTCCCTCACCACCCACTAAACCCCACTGATCACTCCTCCATCCCAAACCAACTCGAAACCCTAACATATCTCACCACCGTCATAGCCATCACATCACCACAAACCACCTCCATCCTATTACCTACAACCATCTTTGTTGTAACACCCAACCGATGTCGAAACGCGTCGGGCATACAGATTGTTCATAACTTTGGTACTATTAAAGTTGATGTATTTATCATACTAAATTAAATATCAAGTACAAGAATCAAATTGTTTTTAAACATAACATAACATGAACTAAAGTTTTGTTTATTAAGTCCAAGTCCAAATGCGACCTATTTGAATCATCATGCTTGTAAAGTCTCAAACTGCATTTCTTGTATCATGTATAAACATAAGGAATAATGGATTCAAATAATGCCAACTATATTTAATTGGCCGTCACCAGCTCCAACTACAAAAATCACCGCTGACAGTCTCAACTATTAACAAATTGGCATCCAATGGATGCCGCTAGTCGTCGGTCCCGAAAAAGGGTTCCTATAGGTCCGATCTAAGGTTACAAAGAGGTCTGTGATGGAAATGTTGAGTTTTCCAACCAAAATGGAGTTTTAGGCGACCTCAATAATTGAGACTTTTACTAGAAAAAGGTTCCTAAAGGTCCAATCTAAGGTTACAAAGAGGTCTGAGATGAAACGGGTTGAGTTTTCCTTGCCAAAAAGGAGTTTTCCAGCAAAAAATGTTTTTTCGGCGACTAACAGTGTTAGGTTCTGTTAGTCAAGGTCTATGTGAGGCCAATTTGTTAATAGTTAGGACCGCTAGTGGTGATTTTTGTTGTTAGGATCGATGGCAGCCAATTAACAATAGTTGGGATTATTTAAATCCCTTATTTCTAAAAATAAAAGGGTCAACTAAAAAGTTGGTGAGTAACGTAGCTTTATGTTACAAAATAAGAATAAAATAACGAATCATAAGTCCATGATATAATTTAAGCATGTACGAATAAACGAATTTGCAATGATCGAACAAGTAATGACACGAATCAAAACGATTGAATATAATTGGTTTTGATACCCAAATGTCTTTTATAAGGTCAAATTTAGGTGGGTCCCAATCCAATAACACTATTATCTACTTCCTTAAGCATAGTTCTTTAGTGATCTAAGCAGGAATTAAATGATATAATGAACTCACCGACGAATAAGTTAAACATACAACACCACTAACACATACATATATGAATTTGCATGATTTGAATAAAAGGAATTATGATTGAAAACGTATATGTGATACACCCAAAACGATAAAACGAAAAAAAAGGACTATTAATACTCACCACCTTAGCTAGCAAAACTAAAATGCACTAAGTCTTGAAATGAAAACGTTGGGAATGAATAACGAATTAGGAATTCTTGTTTTGATTTGGGAATACCTAAAGCTTATGATTTAATATTTAATTTAACATTAAGGAATTACAAGACTACACTATATATATATATATATATATATATATGATTCGGTTTAAGAACGAACCACTATCAGTTGTGAGAACCACGAGAACTCCTCTCATCCAATAAAATTTTAACACATCACCTATAATTAATTTAATTCAAAAGGGTATTTTAGTCTTTTCTCTCAATGTCATATCACCTCTCTCTTATATCTAAAACAAATCACATCACATCACATCATTATTAATATGTCTAATAATATCTCTCACCTTTAATCTCTTTTATATATTTTTTATATTTAAAATTGAGAAAACGTATCCTAGGTTTCAAATTAAAACACCAAAATATTACGTAATTTAGAAAATACAAAAATATCGAAAACAATATCTATTTCTATTTGCTTTATTTTCACTAATTATGACATAATGTTCTTTATAAAATATAATCTATATTTGTCTTATATATTTATCAGAAAATATAAAATTACCGAAAATGATATCTATTTCTTTTTGCTCTATTTTCACTATATGTTTATTAAGAATTTCTATATCATTCGTTAACGTTTAATGACTTTGCACTGGAAGTTTAAAAAAAACATTCGACAACGAGCGTAAAAAAGGTTTTGGAAACGTTCGTAAAAAAAGTTTGATAACGTGCGTAAACATTTACACGAAGTGAGTATGAGAACATTATGATGTAAAAATAAATAAATAAAAAAAAGTTTTGACAACGTGCGTAAAAAAAGTTTTTTTACGCCCTTACGCCCCTGATTGCCGACCCGAACTCCTCTAAACGTTGCGCGTAAATCTAAATTTCAAACGTATGTAAAAACAGAAGGCGTAAAATAGTTTTTTACGTACATTTAAATAATGTTTTTATGTAAGTTGTCGAATGTAAAATAATTTTTTGCGCACGGGTATGAAAAAACAATATTCTCAAAAAAATTTTACGGCCCCGTAAAAAGTTTAAAAAACCCCTAGCCAAATAATCGACTGGGGGCGTAAAAAGAGTTTACAATTGAGGCGTAAAAAAAGATTAAAATGTTTTAATAGGGGCGTAAAAAAACATACAACCGAGACGGAAAAAAATTACAATCGGGGCGTAAAAATAATTTACAGCGGGGCTAGGGTAAAAATAAAAAATTTACGCGTCGGCGGTATAAAAACAATTATATAAAATGTGTTCTAAATTCACGTTTGTAAATTTGTAGTTTTTACATACATTTAAAAAATGTTTTTACATTCGTTGCCGAATGTAAAAGAAAACAGCGCACGGTGTCGAAAGTAATTTTTTTTACATGCGGCAGAAAAATGTTTTTTACACCCCTGAATGCCCGATGAGCTCCTCTACATGTTACTTTTGTGGAATGTAAACGCTATATTTTGGAGTAAATGATATTTAATTTGTTTGAAAGAATGATAATTTGGGATTTTTACATGTTTTGTATAGTGTCCGTGCAGATCTCTGACGACGGAGGTGCAAACTATCATTTACTAACGACGAATTCGCTTTATTTATTTTAGTTTATTTTTTTCATTTTCTGGTGATTTATTTGCAATGTAAACATTTACCTCAATTTTGTTAATTTTTTTTATTAAAGAACAATCTTATAAATTAAAGCACAATCATAAATGAGACCAATCATTAATGGTTATAGTAAAAATAGCAATTAGCCTTTATCTCACTAAAAACAAAAAATCTCATTAATTAATGCACAATCATGACTCTGCTTTATTGTTTTTTAATCTAATTCATCAAAACACATTTGATCAATGACTAATATTGGTTCTTACGGTTCTTACAACTTAAGGTGGTTTTCATTTTACCAATCCCTATTATATATATATAACAAATTAGAAGACCTAGTATATTGCGGTGTGTGATTTGATCGAAATTCTAATTTTACAGATTCGAAATGAGAAACTGTCATCCCATTTAATCCAATCGGGATGCCCTTACCTGACATGTTTCTTAGTAGGAGTAACATGAAGCTCAGAATTAGGGATGTATTCAAGACGCTCCTCAAAAAGGGAATTGATCTATGGTCGATTTCATAAGAATTTATAGTTATACCTCGTAAAAAAAGACTTTTTCTTTTGTAGAATTAAGCAGTTCCTTTTTTTAGAAAAAAAATTAAGTTCAATAGGGTTATTGTAAAAAAGGCGTTTAGTGTGAGAAAGGTAAGAAAAATATGGACCATTGGATCTCTAATCTAATGGATCATATTTCAATGGCATTATTGTAAATAATAGGGTGGTATTTTATTACTGATTTGACTATATAGGGCATTTTAGGGCTTTCATATCTTTTCAAAATCAAAAACCGTATCTCTTTACTCAAATAACTTCTAAACCAGCGATCATTTCGCTCGGAAAATCAGGGTGTTCATCACCAAGAGATTCAATCCGCCAAATCCACTCCCTAAATAAACCCTAAATTCTCATTCTTCTTTACTCGTCTGAAGCAGCGAAGACATTCTAGTGTTTTCCACCCATTATTAGTTATCTGAGAAAGATTATACAGTAGCAAAGCATGATGAAGAAGATAATTGATACTCCTAATCCTAATCGGAAAGACACTACCGGAAGCGCAAAAAACCGACGGCAAAACGAAAAACAACAGCCCTAATTTCGAAAGGAAATGGTTAGTTTTTTTTCCTTATGATAATGTGTCGATGCGATCAGTCAATAATGGTGTTTAAAGTTGTTAAATGTTGTTTTGTTTATGAAGTAACACTTAAACTACACTTAAACAAAGTTGCTTTGAGGTAAAAATCCTGGTGTTATTTGAAAAGGGGCTGAATAAAATGGTGTTATTATGATATAGTAATGATGAAGCTTTTGTTTAAATAATGTATTGTGGATGGAAATAGGGTGGTTACATGTGATGTTTGAGATCGATATGGTGTTTTCTGTATGAGATATGGTAGGGTTTTTATTTTAATTTTTATCTGACAGCACACAGGAAATTTGCTTAAGGGTGTGATTGTGGGTTGAAATCTTTGTAACTATGAGGTGTTCTTGTGTTTGTTACAATAACATTTTCGTTCGTGTATGTCTTAAGTTGTTTTTTTTTTCGGAGTTTAAAAATAGTTTAAAGGATAACGATGACTGAGTATTTGGTTGTATTGAGCCTGTTGTTGAGATAGGATAGTGTTTTATTGTTTTATATAGTCAGGTCAAGCCAGCGGCTTAAAGGGAAAATGTACAAATCAAAGTTCAAAAACAGCAACAAAACACCAGTAATATGTAGCGATTCAGACAAAGCGGAGAGTGATGACGAAGGTATTTACGGTGTTATATAGTAGGCTACCAAGTATAAATATTTATCGTTAGAGCATAAGTGGTAGCATCGTTGTTTTAGATTGTTTTTTGACAGGAATTTGGTGAATTTGTGTATTGAATATGTTTGTTGTAACATGGTAACTTTACCAGGTGTAACCGAGACTGGATTGTCTACGGATACCATCCGGATGTCTAATAACATACATGGTAAACAATCGTAAAAACTACAAAATTCTAAGTAATATAGATGTGAACTTTATTTGTGTGTTTTGAAGTTTATAACGATGAAACTTGGTTTGAATTATACATATGAGAATGCTGGTATTGACGATGCTGTTAATGCCAGGGAAAACAACAACGGTAAATATTTAAGTTGTTTAATTATTTTTGGGTGATAACTCAACGGATAATACTTGCACATTGTTACCTCAACAGGTATAGCCGCGGTGCCATATACGTGCGAAAAACCAACTACAACCGTAAATGGTAAATGTTTGTTTGTATCTTATTGTTTCATAACGACAAGCATTGAAGATTATTTTGATGAGTACTGATTTTTAATATTTACTCAACAGAAGTTGTGCAAGAAGCTATAAATTCAGAAGGTAAGTACAAACACATGAAGTGGGGTTGAGATTATGTACATATATATAGGTTTTTTTTTGTTTTTTTTAACATAACACCTGATAAAACATGATTTGACTAACACAGGGGTGCCGGGTAGGACGAATGAGGGTGTGCGGAAAAATACAAACATGAATGAGCCTGTGACCACAAAGGATCCTCGCCCAAAAAACCCAGAAGATACAAAAACGAATGTGTGCGTGACCACAAAGGATCCTCGACCAAAAGACCATGAATCTGGGAAAATGATGGTAATCCTACCGCCCGGCAAACAATTTAAATCAACGGCTAGGTGGTTGCCAACGAATCGAAGCGACGATATAAAAAACCAACAATGTAAGTAAAAACGAAGATAATGATGTGCTAGCATTTGTGTTTATTCTATTATGGATTGAAAACGATTGTTTTTTAAAACACAGCTGCGGTGGGCGGGAGCAGCGCATCCAATGTATCGGCTGCAGACACACACAATAGACACTTATTTGATGTTATATTGATTATATTTAGGTTCGCTAAAAGTCGACATAACGTACAGGGGCCACACCTGGACAACCCGATCTGGACGATGATTTTGTCGACACCCCACCAGGTAAGCAGCGTAAGTCAGCAGCGAAAAGGTTACTGAAATGTACAAAGCAACACAAAATGATGCAGCCTTATAAACCATTCACCGGTGCTAGAATCCGGCCAAAGGTGTCGATAGATAATCTGATAATTCTAGCAAATGGTATGAGTAAGGAGCAGCAAGACAAAGTGTACGAAATTGGTTTTGGATTGATTTTCCGATTTCACGTAACCGGAGTCTCAACCACATTGGCACACTGGTTGGTTTCGAACTATGACCCTGATGCACGCGTGTTGAATCTCGGTGATGGACGAGTTGTAAACATTACTTCCGTACTTGTGTACCGTGTGTTCGGGTTGCCTCGGGGAAAAACTACGTTGGTGGAACAGAAGAAGGCAAACAAGAAGAAAGATGTTGTTGTACAAGAGTTCCGGAATCAGTTAAGGGTCCAAATAAGAAGAGGTTGTCACCGTTGAAGCTAATGCACTACATATTGGGTATCAATGATCACGGACGGTTGTTCGTCCTCAATTTTCTGGTTGCATACTTTTCATTCTTGGGTGAAACCACGAGTAACAATTCAGTGAATGTGCAGTATGTTCCGTGTATAAAGCCAGGTGTGGATATTAAAAGTTTTGACTAGTGTTCGTACATGGTAACCTGCCTAAACTTTATGAAGAAGACATGGCACGGCGTTGAGGATGCTTTTAGAGGGCCAATGCTGTTACTCGCGGTAAGTTGCTACTCGTTAACACGTAATGATTAGATCCCATATCTCATAATGTAACTTGTAAAATTATGTAACAAACGTCGTACCAATTATTGTGTCAGATCGCATACGCAATCGAGAAGAACAAACTACCATCGTCGCACAGTGCACCGCTTATCGCATTGGTCAATGATTCGGTGCTGGAAGGGCTCGGGACGGAGATGGAATAGATACACTACGGTAAACAACAAAAAGTTAAAGGAAAAGAGGAGAAAAATGCAAGACGGCTGATGAGGTAGAGTCGGGTGAAGTAGAATCTGGTGGTAAAGGGCAAAAAAGGAAAAGGGATTCGGAAAAGTCAAACCAAAGGCAAAAAACACCAAAGAAAAAGGACGTGGAAATTGGATTCGAGCGTGAGGATGATGACGCGCATCTGGGTATATACAAACATTGTGCAGACTACTTACTGACACAAACTGACACCCAAACGTGCGCATTGTTTGTAGGTGCGGATGGGGAGTTCCGTGTGCCTATGGTTTCACAATACGGTTCGACACCATCACCAACAGCCGCGACTGAAGGCCAATTCGATCTGGTAAATAAAACGTGCTTATAAATTGAATTTACAATATATGCGTTTTAACTGAAATGTTAATAACCACATTATTAAAACAGGTTCAGGCGAATCTCTTGGATAACTTGTTCAGGAAGTTTGAAGAATGCGTACGGAGGATCAACACCACGCTTACAGAGTCGGGTATCATGTACCAGAGAGTGAGCTGTTGAAAAAAAAGGCATTAGAATGGAATGATATAAAGATGAGGCATATTAATGTTGTATGTGAACAAGTTAATGTAGGTGTCGATGCAGATAATGGTCATTCAGACGTTGGGGCTGACGAAGAAAACTTGGCTGCGGGAGATTCCCCTGGAATACAAGCAGATCATAGCGTTAAGCTTCGCCAAGGTAGTGTAGCATTTACCGGTTATAACACTCCTGCAAGCCTGATTAATAATGAAGATGGCCCGCAAAATAATTCTCCCTTTTACCAATGACATCGTCCTTTGTCGCAGAGGTGGATAAAGTAGTGGAAGATCTTAATAATGAAAAGACACCTCAAACAAGGCTCAATGTTTTGGGGCTCCAGGCTTTGAACTTGTCGAAAAGGCTGGACAATGTCTGGTCTGATGAAGACGAAGCGCAGAAAGGCAAGCTGCGGTTGCATATAAAACACCGAGACCGAAGAGGACTATCACTTTGCCGGACGCGCTAAGGTCACCGTATGTCAAGCGTGTGGTTTCATTGAGACACGGGATAGATAAGGCTGAACAGACACTGGCACGATGTATATTCTGTGGAGTACACAACCAATGGTATGTATCGGTCAATATATAGTAGTATAACTTCCCGATATTTGGTTACCATCCATATTACCAACCGTACATCAATTTCACATTCGTGGGTTGTAAAAATTGTTTTGGTTTATAGGGATCCGTTATTCAACAATAATGGAAATGTCACGATTATGAGGGGGGCGTTCGAGTCTATGATACCGGGAGTCACTGTGCATGTGGATGTTATAAGTGCATGGGCTGCGGTGTTAAACTACAAGGACAAGCTGAGGAAGAAGGGAACTGCACCAAAATTGTTTTGCAACGTGGGAATGTTGGTATGATCTAACCATTGATACGTAACAGTTTGTTATGTTGACTTTTAATAACACCATACTAAACCTATATGATTTTACAACCTCTGGGAACGCAACTGGAGGATGATTTTAGCTTATCGGAGACGGACCGAATAACTAAGTTTACTGAGAACATAAACTCTGTGCTGCTTGGTACCAAACCAAAAACGTTTAAAGGGTTCCAGCTGGTGTATATACCTGTCTTGAATGGGGATCACTATTATCTGCTCTTTTTCAACCTTCGACAACACATATATTAATTATTGACAACATAGACGGGGAAGCGGGGATAGAAGAGAGATATGGTGGAACTGTGGATAAGATGGTAAGTATGAATTACACAAGTATATAACTGCAAGCGTAGATTGATAAACAGTTTTAATATTTAACATAAGAACACGTATTATTGCAGATAAGTGCGTATTGTGGGTTTCTGCGACCAATACAACAAGCAGTCGCTGAAAAACTACGGGCTTACCACACCCATTAGATTAAACTTCCATGGCAAACGCAATACAACGGTATCGATTGCGGAATTTTCATGATGCGTCATATGGAGACCTACAATGGTAAGCTACTTGATATTCCGTTTTTTCTTTTATTGCAAAAAAAAAAATTAAAAAAACACCTGTTATGCATATGTAAAAGGAACACGAAACTCGTGAATTTTGCATTGTTTAGGAACCAGTGTGAAAGAGTGGAGATGTGGATTCTCAGCTGAGCGAAACGTAAAGGGGGAAGTCTTGGCTAATCAATCAAAAGAAATCACAGATCTGCGTAGGAAGTACGTCTCCAAAATGCTGCTAAGTGACGTGAATACAACACGGGTCAAGGTAGAGAAAGAAGTGAAACATTTCGCGGGTTTAGATGAGGAAGACAGGGTGAAACTTGAAGAAAATGCATTATGGAGGATTTGTCAAAGGTTGGACACGAACGTGTAATTGGAGGACAACACCATCGTCATCCAGATTAGGCATTTTATCTTTTGACATGACTTAGCATTTTGTTAACATTATTTTGGGGTTTAACAATGGTCAAATGTTTGGTACCTCTTATTTGCTGTTCTAGTTTCCAAAAGACACCTAATATGATGATGTAGTGAACTGATTGGACACTGGTTATTACCACGGTATTGTTTATGTTTTTTTGTGTGCTTATGATGCTTGGTTTCTGTTTCTGTGTTGTAACCCCTGCCCGCCTACTTATCAATGAAATAAGAAAACACCACATTTCCTAACATTACTAAACACATACTGTGTTGTAACCCCTGCCTGCCTACTTATCAATATAATAAGAAAACACCACATGTGCCTAACATTACTAAGTACATACTAAAACAAAACCATCACAATATCGATTTGGAGACTGACTGTGTACCGTATCACAACACCTTTATTCTATAGATGAATAATGAGTTAAAGTAACCATGAGTTAAAATACTCTAAAAAATAAACACAATATATTGATATAACACATACCTAACACGTACTACGATGATGTAATCTGTATTGTTACATATTGTAGTACGCCTTGTAACTTTTACCAGCCTAAGACACCATTTAACAACAGATTAACATTAAAACATCATAACAACTGGAAAAAGTTTAGAAAATAAAATTAAACACCATAACCACGATAAGTACAATTGTTAAAACCCATCACAATGACGATCGAAAAAAAAACAACGTACCAAACAATAAAATACCAAGTTTAACAAACATGAACATCTCTCAATATCATCCTAATCCTCCTCTCCTACATCATCGTCTTCTTCCTCCTCGTCCTCCACCTCGAGGGCTTCTTCCACTTCTTCCCAAACGGCATCCTCATCGTCATCCTCATCGACATCTTCACTGCCTTCTTCAGAGCTAGCATCTTCCTTTTTCCTGGTAGGGTGTTTACACGTACGTCTGTTATGCCCGTACCTAAAACAATTTTGACACTAGCGCTTCTTTTTCCCCAATTGGCTTATCGCAATTTCACGTTTAGACTTCATCCGTTTAGGCTTTCCCATACCTTTGTATCTAGTTCCAATTGGAACACGAACGGTAGCATCGGTTGGTTGTGTATTACCGTAATTTCAGCAAACCTCTCACGTCGACTCTTACGAGGGGCATTGACCACTGCCTCATCAGTTGTTGGGAAATAGTTAACAACATGATCCCTAAATGAGCACAACACATCAAAGTTGGTAACAAGCTTGTTAATAACCGGCTCCATAGAGTATGTGATCTCACGAACAACGCAGTTAACTTCATTATAATGATCCTCCCTCTCATCCATACCTAAAATAGCACCAGGAGAACTGTTTGGAACAACCTCCCTGGTCCAACGTCGTAAGATATATCGTTGTGGAAACTCCATGATATCAAGCATCCGAAGCACACAAAATATGTGTGAGCACAACAACCCAAACTGTTCAAATCTTTTGCATGAACAATCTACCGTCATGTTGTTCTCCCGCATCATAACCTATAGGACACCATTAAAACAACATCGTTAACTTCTATAGATACATAACATCATAATGTAACCGGAAGGGAGGATAACACCACATTTCCTTGTATGGTCATAAGCAAGAAGTACTACGTTGTTTGACTAAAAACAACACATAACACCATAAATAATCATAATCATTAAACGATGTAAAGTTAAACTCTGATATCTAGGTTTTGATATATACCTGGAAGAATGTAGTGCATGGTTGTTCCCAGTCCTTTACAAAAAGTTAACGAAATCACCAATCTCTTCCCACTTTCCGATAGCATCTCTGTGTATACCATTTTGTATCTCCAGCTGGACATCAAAAAAATAGTGCGTGTGAATACTCTAGCCGCTTGATCCTCTAATACAAAATCAACTGCCCAAATTTCAGGGTTTGTGTTTCTGGTGTCATGATCATTCTTCCTATGTTCATGTCTCTGTGCTTCAATGGCAGAACTCAAAATGCCCTAGAAATTCAACAAGGGTACACTCCGGGTTACAAAATTGTCCAAATAAGTGGTTCTCACTCTCAGAATGAGATGAGGTACGCATAAGCCCAGACATGAACTCCTCGCGATAATACGCCGGTATCCAAGTATCCCTGATCTGATAAATAGACTGCAGCCATTCATGCTCAACCAATTTGAAATCCTTCAGTATGGTGGCCCAATCGCTTTCAAACTTCTCAGGTAGGATTGAATCGGTCCACACAATGCCACACAACCTCTTTTTGAAATATGTGTTGTTACATATTGTAGTACCAACCTAAAACACCATGTAACAGCAACATATAACACAATAAAAACCATAACATATGTAAAATGTTAAAACGAAATAAAATGAACAATAAGTCGAGAAAAAGTACCCACCTTAGTAGTAAGCTTATCCATTATGTGCCACATGCATAACCTGTGCCTACTCTCAGGCCATGTATCTTCGATAGCCTTCTTCATGGCTGGGTCTTGGTCAGTAACTATAACCGGAGGAGCACGACCAAATGATTCACGAAACACCTTAAGCAACAAACTATACGTTTCAACTGTTTCGTTTCCTATTATAGCGGCACCAAGAGTAACGTTACGATTGTGGTTGTCGATACCAGTAAAGGGGACAAACATCATTTTGTACCTGACAAAAAACAGTGCATAAAAACACCAAATCACACAACGATTTATAATTTCAGATTTTGAAATTAAAACCAACTATAGTATAAAATTAGTAAAATGAACTTGTTACGCCGATATGTCGCATCAAAAGAAACAACGTTATCGAACACCGAAAACTTCCTTTTAGCCTCCTCGTCTGCCCAAAACAGAGCCCTAAGAATACCATCTTCTGTGGTTATATACTCCGTCGAAAAATTTGGCATGTACTCTTTCTTCCTCAGAAGTCGTTTAATCATCATGTCCGCATCAAACTCTGATATATACATGTTTAGATCTCGTTTAAAATTTTTAAAATCATTTTTTTCATTGCCCCAACCTTGTCAAACCCACCATAAAGTGTCCTCATGATATTAAACTGCTTTCACATGTCCAATATTCAACGCACTCAATGCGTATACTGCTTGCTCTTGCATGTAGTTCATACCTCGGTTAGAGGGGAGTAAATGCCTATCGTCCTCAGCAACCAAAGAGTGATTGTGATCCTCCTTGAAACCATATACCTCATTTACATTGGAAGCGTTTAACTTTAGACACAGACGTGCTTCACAACCCGTCCTTATAGACGGAACCCGTCGAATACTTTTCCTTTTTGAGCCATTATTTGATGTGTCAATTTCTTTAGATGAATCGGTCGCCTTGAATGGTTTAGTTCCATCCTTTGAACAAACGAAATATTTGGATTTGATGACATCATGCGGCTTGTATTGGGAGGACTTCCTGGCAGTAAAGCCTGATGCCATTGCATACTTTGATAAAAAAGGAATGCATTATTCAGTGTATCAAAAGTCATCTTATCCTTCGGCTTAAGTGAGTCATCCACCTTAGGTATATAAGTCCTTTTACCGGAGTTTGGGGACAGATGTAGTTGCCCAACCGGCTGGTAAGTTTGAAATCCTATGGAATTAAATTGAGTTATGACCTTGAGTTATCTTCAAAGACACTATGAAAACACCATGACCATAGTTCAACCCACACTTCATGTAAACACCGTTTGAATATACAACATCATGTACTTATAAAAGACCACGTCGACATAAAACACCAAAATGAACAAACAGCGTAATCAAACATTCAGACACATTTGGGCAGGAAAACACCATGTACAAAAATAAAACTACACCATGCATTTATAAGACACCATAAAGTTCAACTCCATAAAGACCAACATCATAATCAAACAAAGCCACATTTGAGCAGGAAAACAGTATGTACAGGTTAAAAAAACACCATGTGATTACTATGAATCGGTTAAAACCCCCATTTGATGTAAAGAATCCCAATCCATAAGAACACCACGCATTTATAAGACACCACAATGAACAACACCATAAAAATTAACCACATGATCAAACAAAGCCACTCTTGGGCAGAAAAAAACTCATGTACAAAATAAAACAACACCATGTACAAAATAAACGACCCATATACTTATAAGACACCACATTTGGAAAACACCACATCTGATCAAACTACATGAACAAACAATACACTTTGAGCAGGGAAACACCAGGTACGTATAAAAACAACACCCTGCAAGAAATAACAAAAACACCATATTCTGCAAATCAAAAATTCATCAGACCCCCACCCCCGTATGAATGAATAAATTAATATGAACACAACTACTGACTAAAAAAAAAATTATCTCCTACGTCAAACCGTTAAAACATATAAAAAACAATGCATACCACAAAATAAGACACCTTAACATGATTACCTGGAATGTCGTTGTTATCCATTGAATACATTCTAAACGACAGACCAAAAGACCCAATAATCTGTACTTCTGTAACACGAAACTTAATATGATATAGATGTGGTTGTTCATATGAAGGCAGGCTTTGGCGAATCTCATACACAATATCGTATTATTCGAATTTCAAATTCCTAAAATAACTGACTAGAAAATCAATCTCCTAAAAAAACTGAATAAAATCAGTTACAAAACAATTTTTTTTTTAATTCTGAATATTGGTAAAATTACCATACTACCCTTAGGCCTAAGATTTATGGAGGGACACGTGTTATCACGAAATTCTTTCTTACCTTTCTCACACTTTTGGCTTTTTTACAGAATCCTCTACCTATATATAATATATATAACACACTTTACTTGTGAAAAGTTTAGCGTATTTGATTAAGTTTGAAAGGAAACATATTTATTCGGTCATCAAATAATTATGTACAAGTTTCTACGAAGATATGCTATGAAAAATGATTTTGCAAATGAATAAACAAAATTCTAGATTTTAATAATTCATCTAAATTATTTATAAGGCTTGTTTAGATGAATAAAAATGTTGAGATTGAATAAATAAATTTCACCATCTTTTTCTTAAAACAAAAATAATTTTGGGATGATTTTATTTAATAACAAAAGTGATAAGAATACAATGGAAAATATGATTGGGTTATACTGAAAAAAATCGAGTCGAGGATTATCCAGAATGTCACATCTGTCACTATTAATGATGCCACCGATACACCATCGTCAAACAACCACCATCCCCAATTTTTTTTTTTCGAACGATAACAATGATATTATTAATATCAAAGAAGCTAGCGGGGAACTAGCATGAAACCTCGTACAAAACCCAAACTATTACATCATATTGCACCTCATGATTTACTAATGTTTACACCCAAAAAAGGATTTAAAATCCATCTATCCCACAACACTTCCTAATTTTTTGCCCTGTATTTAATCCACTCAAAGGCCATTACTTGTAGATCTTCGAAAAGTTGATCCGCCCTTTTTCTTATTGTCTTGAATATCTCGTCATTCCTATTTTTCCAAAGTATCCATATACCTGCATACATAATTGCTAACAGATCTTTTCTAGCTTTTGCATCACTCTTTTATGAGCATTCTTGAGAATGCTCCATCGGAAAACTAGACTTGACCACTACCCTTTACCCTAAATCTCGTCTCCACCTCACCACCATTCAGTCACCACTATCCTAGACCCTAAATATCGTTGTCGTTCACTACAACTACTGTAGCCGGAGAAATTAGGTTGTCTGATTGCGAGGAGAAAGGTGATGGTGGCTGTTATGACAGAGGTGGGAGTGACGGTGGTCAGAGTTCGAGTGGTGGTTGATGGTGATAGTGGTAGGGGTGGTGACGGTTATGGTGGTGGTGGTGCAATGGTGGGCATCTACGTCACAATCCACGTAAATACCAAATGTTATTTTTTTTCACGTCACTATCCACGCAGACATTCATGTCATCATACATCAACGGGTTAGGCCTCAGTTAGAAAAAGCTCGTTGTGAGAAAATATGTTATAAGGTGGGACTGTCAAGAAACATTTCGTTGGTTGAGATTGTTGTCTACCAATTAATAATAGTTGAGATTATTTAAATCCAATAATCTTTTTATTAAATTACATGTCAAACTAACCTTTAAAATTAAAATTAAGAATAATAAACTTTAATATAGTTTTTTTAACGATAGATCAACTAGATTTCCAGCTTACTCCAAAGGGTCAGCATATGCTATTTAAACACCTCACCTCAAGTTTCGAATCCCTTCCAAAGGTGCTGTCCCATATTTGCAAAATTTGCACTTACTAAGAACCGAACCTAAGAATTCTCCAGAAGGAAATCATTTAGTGTAAAATCCCCATCAACTGGGCTAACCAAACCATATTGGCTAATATAGTTGTTAATATAATAATTTGAAAGTTTATTTGTTTTTTATATAAAGATGAAAAAGAAAAAGATCTAATAATTGAGTTGATAGAGGGATTGTGTTGGCTTTAAAACCAGTACTTCGGCTTTTCACACGCAAAATATGCACTCACACGACACTCACCTTTTCATCTCTCTCATACTTTAACTTTTCACTTCTAAAATACACAAAATCATCATTGATTTTTTTAACTAAATTAATCAAGTATCTACCCATAATCACATAGAAAAAAGATTTCGCATTAAAACTATTTATACAAAATTTAGGGTAAGCTATCGATAATTTCATCTGAAACTATTTATACAAAATGTAGTGTAAGTTATCGATAATTTCGTTTGTTGTAATTTTTAAAAAAGAAACTCAAATGAAAAATAATAAAAAATTTCATGTAAATTACAAGTTAAAACCAGAGTAAATTGCACAAAACATCCTTTATGTTTCCTCAAACTTGCAGGTTCCAGCCTTAATGTTTAAAAGTTGTTAAAAACAACCTTTAAGTTTATTTTTGTTGCGGGTTCAATCCTTTACAGCTAACCACGTTATTTTCTTCAGTTAAGTTTCCTCACATGATCAACCAAAATGACGAATATACCCTCACATGTTATGCATGTGAGGGAACTTAACCGAAGAAAATAACGTGGTTAGCTGTAAAGGATTGAACCCGCAACAAAAATAAACTTAAAGGCTGTTTTTTAGCAACTTTTAAACATTAAGGCCGGAACCTGCAAGTTTGAGGAAACATAAAGGATGTTTTGTGCAATTTACTCTTAAAACCATAATTGCTCCCTCCTCATCTACAAAAAGTCACATATCGACACTTCATAATATTCTTATACGTATTAGGATCTAAAAACATAACATGAATAATGTTAAAAAAGACTAAATTGTTAACTGGCTTTTTTTATAGTGATCATGACATTATAGTCTAGTGACATCCAGTAGCGAAGCTTGAGATTTCTGACCAGGGGTCGAAAACGTATATCCTCAAAATTTCTATAAAATCAGGGGGTCGAAAACGTATATACCCAAAAATTTCTATACTAAAACTACATACTCTTCACTATTGAGCGAAAAGTTCAGGAGGTCGGCCGCCCCCTCCCGCCCCTTGTAACATGTGCCCCTGGTGACATCTTTGGGGTGGGATAAAACTTTGGTACCAATATGTTCTGGGTTCGAATCCCACAAGGGGGTTTTTTCTCATATTTGTTGGATTTCACTCTGAATTGGTGTATAGACATTATGCCTAGTGGAGATGGATATGATCGGGTGATTTCGTTGGTGACACGATAATACTCCACTAATCCGTCAGTGATCCAAATTTACGTTAAAAAAACTAGCTTTTTTAGTTGCCACACATGCCATAGCGAAGAAGTTTTGTTTTTAGAAAAGGAAAAAAATAATTGGGCGGAGAGGATTGTAAGACTATGTCACAATCTTTTTGCGAGAGGGAATAAGTTAGGTAGAGAGCTTAACGGGTTTTCCCTGGAACCGGTGACTCGGGTATGCATCCAACTCTGACCGTTTATGGAAGAGAGGATGCATTTACTCGATTGTGGGCATTCCCGGATGCTTATCTGTCACAACCCCTGACCATACCCTGAGCGGGAGCCGTGAGCCAGTTACAGGTGGTATCAGTGTTTATTAAGTTGGCAGCGGAATTTATCATCAGGATCGTAGTTAGGAAACAATTCAGAGTTTGTAAAACTCCAAAGTTTAATACTAAACAATGGGATAAAACCCATATTCCATTAAAATGTTTTTATAGGAATAAACCCTAATTGACAAAACATATATTTCTTCTGTTATTTAGGTAATCATAGCCACTTTATTTAAGCATTCAGTGCTCCATAACAGGCTTCTATGACTTTTCACAGTAAGTTACCTGAAACGCGTTTAAAAACATTTTGTCAGCGAAAAATACTGGTGAGTTCATTCGATTTTTATAAAAAGACATATTGTTATAATTTAAGTATCAAGGGTGATTACATTGTTTTTATCTATCAAGTACTCAATCAGTATTTGTCATTCGGTGGCAGTTCCGATATGACGGTGGTCATATCACTCATTGGATAACTTTCGTCCAATAGTGAAGATTATTAGCGTATACAAAACCCCACATACCGGTAGTAATTTCAGATTACAAAAACTTAATCACAGTAAATACAACTTGGAAAACATTTAGGGTTTTGAAATCATTTGATAAAAAGAAAAAATGACTCCCTTTGTTGTTTTAGGGTTTTTAACTTAAAGCTTCCTGGTGCTAATCCTGAGTTCCTAATAAAGATACAATGAAACACGTGTTAGTGCAACAACCCAATTCAAACTTTAACGAGACATCACGAGATCAAAATCCCAACGTAGTTAACAAAGTATAGCCTTATTCAGGCAGCACCTTGGCATCCATTGCTAGGTTTCGGATCAATCAAACAGGGTATCGAATTAGTGATTAGGGTTAAAACACTTACAACAGAGCAACATTTCGCATGTTTAGGGGAAGGGTGTTGAATAAAACGAGTAGAACGAGAGAAATTGAACATAACATATGATCATAAATGTGTAAAAGCTTGAGTCCCACGAAGCTGCATTTATAGGTCAACCCGACACCTCCCGCGCGTCGCGACAGGAACAGGGACACCCCTCGCGTGGCGCCTGAGACACCTATTTTGCCTAGACAGGATTTGTCACACGTGTAGGCTTGCCACAGATCGTGCTCGGGTAACACGTGTTCTTGGTCACTCCCGCGCGTCGCGCCAGATCTCGGTGACACCCCCGCGTGGCGCCTGGGAGTCCAGTTACTAGTTTCTTCGTTTTTCGTACTGATTTGCGTCGTACAAGTCTGGGGTTGCGACCAGGGGTCCTTATAAGGTGTTTTGTGAATCGTTACATCTTTCCTACCTTGTTTTTAATCTAGTCATCGAGATCCACTGGAATAAGTAAGGGTACTTACGTTTCAGCTCTGATTCTAGTTCCCATGTGTATTCTGGTCATCTTCTCGAATTCCATTTCACTTTAACTAGAACTAACCTCTTGTGCTTGAGATTTCTAATCTTTCTATCTTCAATTTGTATAGGCTTTTCTACTAACTACAATTTCTCATTTACCTCTATGTCCTGAAGTGGTACTATCAATGATTTGTCGGCTAAACACTTCTTTAAGTTACATATATGAAATACATCATGTACTCCTGTCATTTCTTTAGGTAACTATAGCTGATAAGTACTAGTCTATGTGTTTGATAATTTCAAAAGGTCCAACATACCTTGGGCTTAATTTTCCTCTTTTACCAAATAGGACGACTCCCTTCCAAGGTGAAACTTTTAGCAATACTTTATCTCTGACTTGAAATTCTAATGGATTTCGACGATTATCTGCATAACTCGTTTGACGATCTCAGGCTGCTTTCAGTCTTTCCTTGACTTGAATTATTTTGTCAGTTGTTTCTTGTACAATCTCAATTCCCGACAATTGCTTTTCTCCTATTTCTGCCCAACATACAAGTGTTCCACATTTTCGTCTGTAGAGTGCTTCAAATGGAGCAGCATTAATGCTTATATGATAACTATTATTGTAAGAGAATTCTATTAATGGTAAATGCTCGTCCCAACTTCATCCAAAGTCTATCACACTGGCTCTAAGCATGTCTTCCAGAGTCTGAATCGTCATTTCACTTTGTTCATCTGTTTGAGGGTGATAAGCTATACTTAAATTTAATCGGGTTCCCATAGCTTTTTGGAAACTTGTCCAAAAATGAGAGGTAAAACGACTATCTCTGTCGGACACAGTAGATAAAGGGATTCCATGTAGTAAGACTATTTCATCCACATATAGCTTAGCTAATCGTTTCTTATTGAAAGTTTCCTTCATTGGTAAGAAATGTCCAGATTTCCTTAATCTATCCACAATCACCCAGATTGTGTCGTTACCTTTTCGGTCTTGGGTAGTTTGGTAACAAAATCCATTGTTATCAGTTCCCATTTCCAAACTGGCATCTCTAATTGTTGAAGTAAACATGAAGGTTTCTGATGTTCAGCTTTAACTTGTGAGCAAGTTAAACATTTATAAACATAATTTGCTATGTCCTTTTTCATTCCTATCCACCAAAAAGTTTTCTTTAGATCTTGATAGATGTTGTCACTTCCAGGATGCATCGTATATTTGGATTTATGAGCTTCTTCTAAAGTTCGGTTTCGTAAATTTCTTTGGATAGGTACCCAAATTCTTTTCTTATGGAATTTCCAAATTCCATTTGTTCCTTTTTCTAATTATTTGATCATTCATTTTAATCCTTCAGCATCATACTTGATTGCTATTTCCTGGATATTCTTTAATTGTTCTATTAAATCTCTCTGCAGATATAATCTGAGAGCACTATCCTTCTTGGCTTCTCATGATACTTACGACTTAAAGCATCATCTACTACATTAGTTTTACCTTCGTGATATTGAATATCACAATCGTAGTCATTAAGCATACCCATCCAACGTCTTTGCCTCATGTTTAGTTCTTTTTGCCCAAAAATGTATCTTAAACTTTTATGATCTATAAAGATAGTAAACTTACTATCGTAAAGATAATGTCTCCAAATCTTGAGGGAAATATTATCGCTCCTAACTCCAGATCATGTGTTGTGTAGTTTTCTTCATGCTTCTTTAGTTGTCTAGAGGCATAAGCAATCACTTTCTGACGTTGCATCAGCACACATCCAAATCCTAATTTATGCATCACAGTATACTATGAAATCTTCAGTTCCTTATGGTAAAACAAGTATCGGTACATTAGTTAATCTTTGCTTTAGGATCTTGAAAGCTTCCTCCTGTTTTGGTCCCATTCAAACTTTACTGATTTGCATGTTAACTTGGTTAATGGAATGACTATTCTAGAAAAATCTTGAATAAAACGTCTATAATATCCTGCCAATCCAAGAAAACTTCTTACTTTCGTGGGTGAATTAGGGACTTTCCATTTGGTAATTTCCTCGATCTTTGTAGGATCCACATGAATTCTTCGTGATTAATCAAATGTCCAAGAAACTGTACCTCTTGTAACCAGAACTCACATTTGGAGAATTTAGCATAAAGCCTTTCTTTTCTCAATAATGTTAGAAGTACGTGTAGATGTTCAGCATGCTCTTCCTTGCTCTTGGAATAAATAAGTATATCGTCTATGAAGACAATTACAAACTTATCCATTCATGGTTTATATATCATGTTCATCATGTCCATAAATGCCGCTGAAGCATTTGTTAAACCAAATGGCATAACTGTAAACTCATAATGTCCATACCTTGTTCTAAAACCAGTTTTAGGAATGTCCTCTTCCTGTACTTTCAATTGAAAGGTATCCTGAGCGTAAATCGATTTTGGAAAAATATCGAGCTCCTTGAAGTTGATCGAATATAATGAGAGATTAATACCGATATGGTGAAGCCAGTGTAGGTACTATTCTTGCATATTCAAAGAATTTGGTCGTAAATTCGCGGCAATTTACACCAATCATTTTATGGTTTAGGAATTTATTGGCTATCTGTTCCTTTTCGTGAGGAGGACAGAATTTCCTTTCGGTCATTTCCTTAAATTCATTCCATTCCATGGCACAAACCATGTCACTACCTTTTGATTGAAGAATGGTATTCCACCACTCTAATGCTTCATCTTTGAAAAGATTAGAAGCGTACATTATTTTATCTTCTTTAGCACACTTACTAAGTTTTAGAACTGCTCAGTCTTTTCGAGCCAACGCAAAGCTGCAATGGCTCCTTCATTACCAGAAAATTCGATCGATTTACAAGTCAAGAATTCTTTATAAGAACAATCATAAGCGATGGTATTCTTTCGTTTGGGAAATGGAGTTTTGACAAGAATGCAATTGTCTCCATTGACGATGTGGCTAGGTTCTGTGTGATGAGTACGCTTACTGCCTATAATAGTATTATTGTTTACATGCATAGGATTTTCAATCACTTCAATGATTAGATGTATGGCATCGGCTATTCCTTGGGCTACTTATTTTCCATAGCACTTTTATCCATAGGATTTCCGTTATCGTTACTAGCTTGAATTTCTTGATTTACTTCGTTCAACATCTGAATTGCAAACATTATAAGATATTAATATCACAAAATAATTAAAACAAAACAAATACTCAACACATTTTATCAAAATCGTTGAACATTGCGACGTTCTACTCCGTTTTTTATATATATATATATATATATATATAAAAGGAGTAGATCGTTGAATATATTGCATCAATACTAACTACAAATATAATTATACATGTCATTATTTTAGTTTATAATATGCATTGATATATATATATATATATATATATATATATATATATTATATATATATATAATATTATACTAGGTTTGTTGTCTTCAGAAATGAAAATCCCTCTCATCGTATTTTCCAGAAGAGATTTTCTCCCATAGCACGGATCCTGTTTCCTTCATCTACGAGTTCTTCGCTGTAGTGACGAAGTTCTGCTACATTTTCGGGGTTCATCGGCAGAAACACAACAGGTACTGGTTCGTTGTACATTGGAGGGAACACTGCAAGTTCTGGTCCAAAAGGTGGGTAATAGGGATCGTTTATCAAATTCTGAAATGCCCAATCGTTTGTCCACCATTGCTCCATGGCATTCTGGGTCTGGCGCTAGTTAAATGCTGATATTGGTTGTGGGTTCATTTGGATAGGTTCTGGGTAAAGTAGCATTGGTTATAATGGTTGCTCTGGGTAAACTGGTACTAATTGTGGTTCAGGGTCTGCTAACATGTTCAAGTTTATCTCATTTTCTGTGGGTTGAAAAAGGTCATAGTTTGCTAGCCTCCGGTTTAATTCCTCCCACAGTGGTTTAGTAACGGCTATTTGGGCTGGTCCTTCTACTAATGTTATAGTGGCGTCCTGATTTTTTTCCTTCTTTTCTTGGGTGGAAAGGTTTCAGTTGGTTTAGCTTGAAAAACAAAGGGTTCTTCCACATCTGCTTCATATCCTGATACAGCTCCGGATGGTCCTTCACCATCTCCGAATCAGACATATGTTGGAAAGTATTTGACACACTTTTGTCACTCATACTTTGAACTCAGAAATTGTCAAAATAATATAAAATCATATTATATATTAAAATTTATTTTCACAGGTATAATACACAAGTTATTTTATATAAAGTTCCTAACATTAGTGTTTAAGTTTAGGTATTAAAAGAACACCTAAATAGCTTCAACCAGTGGCTCTGATACCACCTTCTGCCACAACCCCTGACCATACCCTTGGCGGGATCCGTGAGCCAGTTACAGGTGGTACGGTGTTTATTAAGTTGGCAGCGGAATTTATCATCAGGATTGTAGTTAGGAAAAATTTCATAGTTTGTAAAACACCAAAGTTTAATATTAAACAAATGGGATAAAACCCATATTCGATTAAAATGTTTCTATAGGGATAAACCCTAATTGACAAAAAATAAATTTCTTCTCTGATTCAGGTAATCATAGCCACTTTATTTAAGGCTTCAGTGCTCCATAGCAGACTTCTATCACTTTTCATAGTAAGTTACCTGAAGCGCGTTTGAAAACATTTTGTTAGCGAAAAATACTGGCGAGTTCATTAGATTTTTATCTATCAAATACTCAATAAGTATTTGTCACTCGGTGGCAGTTCTGATGTGACGGTGGTCATATCACCCATTGGCTAACTTTCGTCAAATAGTGAAGATTATCAAGTAGTGTATACAAAACCCACATACCGGCAGTAATTTCAGATTACAAAAACTTAATCACTGTAAATACAATTTGAAAAACATTTAGGGTTTTCATTTGATAAAAAGAAAGAATGACTCATTTTGTAGTTTTAGGGTTTTTAACTTAAAGCTTCCTGGTGATAATCCTGAGTACCTAATAAAAATACAATGCAACACGTGTTAGTGCGACAACCCAATTCAAACTTTAACGATACATCACGAGATCAAAACTCCAACGTAGTTAACAAAGTATAGCCTTATTCAGGCAGCACTTTGGCATCCATTGCAAGGTTTCGGATCAATCGGACATGGTATCGAATCAGTGATCAGGGTTAAAACACTTATAATGAAGCAGAGTTTCGCAGGTTTAGGGGAGGGGTGTTGAATAAAACGAGTAGAACGAGAGCAATTGAACATAAATTATGATCGTAAATGTGCAAAACCTTGAGTCCCACAAAGCTGCATTTATAGGTCAACCCGACATCTCCCACGCGTTGCGACATGCACGGGGACGCCCCTCGCGTGGCACCTGAGACACCTATTTTGCCTAGACAGGCTTTGTCACACGTGTAGGCTTGTCACACGTCGCGCTCGGGTAACACGTGTCCCTTGTCACTCCCATGCGTCGTGCCAGATCTCAGGGACACCCCCGCGTGGCGCTTGGGAGTCCAGTTGCTAGTTTCTTTGTTTTTCGTACTGGTTTGCGCCGTACAAGTCTGGGTTGCAATCAGGGGTCCTTATAAGGTGTTTTGGGAATTGTTACATTATCCGGTGATTTAGTTGGTCGTTAAAAAAATTTGAACATAGAATGGATAAAGATCTCTTGTTTCGTCATAATTGAGGAGACTATTCTAAATGTGTAGGGGTTGGAAATATAGGCATGACCCATGTCGTCAGGCGTATTAAGGATCGATCACGAATCGAAAGTTTGGCGAACAGTTCATGAACCGTTCGGTGGGAAGTTCGTTTATCTCGTTAGTTTAATAAATGAACGAACATGAATAAGAAATTCCATTCGATTAGGTAAATGAACTGACATGAATAGAGGTTCCGTGAATGTTTGATAAGTTGTTCATGAATGTTCGTTCATGTTCATTTGTTTATGTTGTCCGTGGAAGATTTTTGTACATTATTTATTATAACCAAAAAATTATATTCATTAAACCCTAACAATTAATATAGGAAACCCTATTACCACTTTGTTTTCACATGTTCCCTTTCCTTCCTCATTATTCACATCAATCAATGAATATATCGACCTCCATTCCATTATAATAACATCGAGTTCCAGCGCTGGTCCCTTCACCGTCTATTTCTAGCCTCTGGTGCCTTCGCCGATTTTATTCGTGTTCGTGAACACGTTCATTTTCTTAATGAACGAACACGAACAAAAAAATCTCGTTCGGTAAGTGTTCATGTACCGTTCGTAAACACATTATTTTTTTAACGAACAAACATGAACAAGACCTTGTTCGTGTTCGTTTAGTTCGCTTACAGCCTTAGGAAATATCCATCTAACATTTTAATACATGCAAGTAAAAACTAAAGGAAAAAGACACAATCGGTTTGAGCTTTAGTTTTCCTTACTTTACACTATTATTATCTACTATGATAACGATAACGTATATCAGCACACGAAGCATACTAAGAATGATACTTCCTTTATTTATAAAAATAGCTATTATGGGTGGGATTTGGGTCTTTACGTCTCATCTAGTTTTTAATAAGATGATATCTTCGCAAAAAGTATTTCCAAACCATTTAATGAATTTTATTTCACTTTGAATGTTCAACCTCTTTCTATTTCCAACTGAAGAGGATGTATTAACGTAAATAAATTCATTGTCAGACACATTAAGGGTATGTATAAGATCTTTTTTTCTTTTCCTTTTTTGTTTAATTTGTTTTAAAGGCCACATCAATATAGGAGTTATGTGAACTTTATGTATCAATAGTAAAGTGGTGTACTTGAAACCTTTAGCAAACTCATATAGATTATAATCCAAATAATTGTCAATCTTAACTTTCAAGTCCAAGTTTTAAATCAAGCTAAGCTTGTTTGCTCATTCTTGTGACACGTAACGCAGTAGTTAATGAATTAATGAATTTTCTTGAAACCTTGAGCAAACTTCGATGACCTTCATGTAGATTATAATCCAAATAAGAGGGCCGACTCAAAATATTTTAATCCCAAAGCAGATAATAAAATTGAATTCATTTTTATAAAAAAAGAAAAAGAAAAAAGTTGCTTTATATCCTATGATTCATGTAGGATCCCATGCATGCATTATTAAGATAATAAACATTAAAGTCAACAATCTTAAAACCAAAATCATCAATTTAAAACCAAAATCACCTATATATAATTTTTTTTTAAGAATTAAAGAAAGTTCCTATTCTAATAGCATTAGAATCCTATTTTTCAAAAATAATAAATATATTTATTGTAATAGAAATTTTGGTTTTGTATTGCCAATTACAATTAAAATAATTCTTGAGCCAATTACAAATATTAGTTGAAATTATATGACTTGACTCAAGAATTATTTTTTAGGGGTGTGATCGAGGAGTTTAACTAAATTTACAAGATGTGCGATCAAGATTTGCCCTATAAAACACATTATTTTTTTTACAAATAGTGCGCCCTCCCATTCAACCTTCTACCTAGGTCCACCCTGCTTGTTAGTATGTTGTTACACGTCTAGATAATCTTTGAGATAAATTAATACGTTTTGAAATTTGAGACCGTAGAAAGTGGGGGTCCAAAACGTTTGCTTTATTTAACACCCATTGATTCGGCCTTGCCAAATAATTGCCAATCTTAATTTTAAAGCCCAAATTTTAAATCAAGCTAAGCTCGTTGTTTCATTCGTTGGACATGTAACGTAGTTGTTAATGAATTTTTCATGAAACCTTCAGCAAAATTTCGATGACTTTCATATACATCAAGCTAAGTTTGTTGGCTTGGTCGTTGAACACGTAATGAAGTTGTTAATGAATTTTGATTCATGTAAAAAATACATTATTTTTAAATAAAATTTATAAAAATAAACGAAGCCAACTAGAGTTTTTAGTGAGCCAAATTCGAGCTCAATTTTAAGCTCGTTAATAAACAAGCCGAACAAAGTCGAATTAAGTTGGCTCGTCTAACTTTGAGACCGACCCTGATCCTGGAGTGAAGTTGGCTTAGCTTGACTAAACTCATTAAACAACATAAGAGCAAATACCTTTCATTATGAATATTCTTAAAAAGATAAGATGACCTATAAATAAAGGATTACATTAAACATTTAGTAAATAACAATCCTATAAATATATATGTCACCTCCTATAAACCGCTTGCGGGATAGGAACAATGGGAGATGAGACATTTTCTTTCTCATACCCAGCTAAACCTTGTATTCATCAATCATATTTATCTTGCTAATGATCTCTTGGCCTGTTTTGTTTTGATTATCATTAATACCACTTATCGCAAAACACACAAAGGTCTATTTTCTATAGTTATAGCTTAGTGACATTTTAGGGGTGAGATAAGATTTCGGGACCAATAGATTATGGGTTCGATTCTCACATGAAGATGTTTTTTCCATATCTATTGGCTTTCCTCCTGAATTCTTGTATAGACATTATGCCTAATGAGGATGGATATGAGCTGATGATTTTACTGATGGCACGATCATACTATAGTAGTCTGTTAATTATCCAAATTTATCGTTCGAAAAAATAAAATAAAAAAACAAAAAGGTCTGTTTGGCAAGAAAGGTTTTGCTTTTGAAGCATAATATGAAAATAATGGTTCACCAAGAAGAAGCCCATCATTATTTTTTCTATTTAAATGTAATTATTTATGCTTTTTATTTGCTAAAACAATGATGGTGAACCAATAACCTTTTGGTAGTGCACGCCCTCTCCTCTCTTCCCCTTTACGCATTTTCATATCAATCAAAAAAACTCCATCGAGTATAAAGCAATCAAAATCGTTTTCTTAAAGCCATAAGTAATTAATTTTTTTTTATTTTGTTACACATTATTCTTATTCTTAATTCTTAATTTATCTTATTACTATTGAATATCATTTTGTATATTATTATTAAATAATTTAACATAACTCATTTATAATTGGGTGTATATTACTAAGTCATGGACGGTAGCCTTTTTTTCCTTATTATTCTTCTAAAGATAAGTTTTTTTAAACGCCATCGCAGCTAGATTTTAAGCTTACTTCAAAGGGACATAATATGTTGTTTAAAACCCTTATCCAAAGTTCGAATCACCCCTAGAAGTGTTCTCCAATATAAACATCTGTTCAGTCTAAACAAATGTTTGATATAAGCAACAGGGGTTTCATCAATATAACAATATTTTGCTTGTAACAAAGTTTTAGTGTAATAGACCAGATGTTAGATTTCCACTTATGTTTGCAAACATTTGTGGAATCTATTTTGTTAGGAATGTTAGACGTCACTATCAGGGTGACATCAGCTGATTGCAAACAAACCGTTTAGACTTGGTATAAATAGATCTCTCCTATTAGAACTCTAGTTATCACTTCACACATTCTCTTTTGTACGAACAAATTTATGAGTGATTAGGCTGAGGGGGCGATTGTAAAATCATTATAATGTAATTGCAATCACTGGATTTCAATACAAAGCAATTTTGATAAATCTTCCTACTTTTATGTTTGCATTATTTGTTTTTCAATTTATAAAATGTTTGTTCTTAATTTGCTTAAAAAACCACAAGTATCAAACTCAAATCCTACAGTGGTTTCAAACAACCGTTTCCATCCATCTGCTGACAATAGTCAACATATGAACCAACCACTGTTTTATTTACCTAACATCTGTTGATAAAAAACAAAGTTTTCAAAACCTAAACAGACCTTACATTCCTTCATCAAAGGGTTTTCTAAATGGGGCCTAGCTTCTATGAAAACAGAGCTTTGCTGTGTTTTGAACAAATAGAGGCCTGCCACGTCACTCAAGAAGTGACCGTTGGTCACGTCAGCATCCCTATTCACAAAATCCTACATAAACCCTCGCTAAACAAAGTTTACGTTTACCATTGAAAAATTCTCAAAATCAAAGCATTTCACAAAGAGAAAAACTTAGAAATTGCAATCAACAAACATCGTTTTCATTAAAAAGATCATCTATTCAAAATATTTTCAGAAGATTCACTCATAACCTTCATCCATGGCTCTCAATCTCATATCACCGCATAACCACCTACCGTATCTTGTCAGACATGATAATAATACAAATTTCCATTCCATCATCAACACTCTTACATCAATAAAATACCATACCATTCTCACCGCCAACACACCAGTTTATCTGGCTACACTTAATGAATTCTGGGTAAATACATAGTTTTTTCTCAAACACAAAAAGCCCATCATAATCACATCAATTATCAAAGGAGAACACATTCAAATAACTCCATAATCCATCTTCGCAATGTTTAACCTGAATGACATGGCTGATATGGAAACTATCCCTAAAAATGACTTATAAAATGAATTCATAGAAAGGGGATATGATGCTCAATTGATGGGAGAAATATATCAAACCACACTTCCCACCAGAAATGAAATTCCTTTTCTATACACTTTTGGTCTGCTGGTCGGCCAAGACCAAGACCACTTCTTTCAATGAAATACCTCTAAAAACTCAGTATTTGAGATATGCTATTTTAACAAATATAGATTACAAGCTATCCAAACAATGTTTAAGAATATGTTGGCAAACAAAAAAGCAATTAAAAGACAAATTGGTAAACCCTTCATTTTATATCCAAGGCTAATAAGTTTTTATGTTCAAAGATTTTGAAACAAGAAAATTTTAAATAGGGTGAAGCCCTTGAAGTGAATAGCCTTGCAAACGAAACCTTTACACGCATGATGACCTCAAAAGGTCAAGCAAATGCTTTTGAAGAAAATATTTAACATCTGTTGCTGAGCCCACTACTTCTTATGCCCACAATGATCAACCCACCACTATGTAAGACCCGTACACGTTTTGACCTGAAAAGACGCAGCGGAAATACATACCGTAAGATTTCTTGCATTATAAATATACTTTCATACTTGAAAACCATTTAAAACACTTCTTTAGAAGAATTATATAATTTATTCTTCATTTTGTAAATTAAATATAACATGCTAATACTAATTACATGACCACCCATTCCGTACAACCTGTCACACCCCGACCCGCAGCGGAAACAAGAGTCGGGGCATAATTGGGTTATCACCAAAGCTCATGATGTTTACTAATATGTTTCATATTTATTAAATCCAAATTACATTTCAAAGTTCCAAGTCAAATTCATACGATACAAGGAAAGGAAAGATTAACTAAACAAATCCATAATCTAAACTGGTTTATTCTTCTAGGCCGCCCTATATGTTTCTTGCTTCAACTTGATCACCTGTATCATGTGTAAAAATGGGAATTTTGGGTCAACAAAGTTGGCGAGTGAACCTTGTTTAAAACATTTGTTATTGGTTAATTATTATAATTTAATTTAGGAAAAATTGTGCAATAATCATATATGAACAAATGTATGTAAACATAACAATCACAAACCACCTTGCTTAAGCATGAAATAAAAGTAACAATGTATGTGTTGACCGTTACTGTTGACCGGTTTAATTGTGCGAAATTGTGCGCTGAGTGAGGCTCGAACCCGAGACCTCCCGTACGCGTGCACGCAGCTCTACCAACTGAGCTACGTGTCTAACCCGAAATAATTCTGTTTTTAATTATACTTATATACTATTTACTTTAAACCGAAAATTATTTATTTTTAAAAAGCTTTTAAACTTAACGGACCGGTGCTGACCACAGGTCTCGAACCCGGGACCTGTGGGTTAGCGTACACACAGTCCACCGCTGGACTGTGTGTGTCACTTGGTTACTAACTCGGTTTTTATTATACTTAACATATACTGTGCGTCAACCCGGTTCAATTAAAAAGGCGGAATTTTATTTCAAGTGGGTAAGGCGGGGACAGGATTCGAACTCGCGTCTCGTGTATGTTTGTTGCACACAGTCCACCGCTGGACTGTGTGTCTAACCCGTTTATTAAACCGATTTTAATTATTCTTATATTATACCACACTTCATCTTCTTCGTTCAAAACATAAACGTTGATCAAGAGACTGTTATTTGATAAGTTAGCTCAATGAAGGTTATGAGTCATCGAAAATAAAATGAATGGAAAGAGATTGGGGGGTTGATTGTACCAACTGTTCGCTTTTCTTCAGACGTCCGGCAAGGTCGTCGGCTCCGTCTTGGTGAGCTGCGGCTGATAGAATCTATCAATAAATTAGAGGGATTAGATGTGAAGTGGGACTACTGGGTAATGACTATCAGTTGAAACAGAAGAATCATACCGACAATCAGTAGTTCCCCTGAAAGTTCAGAAATTTCTCCGGCGAATCAGATAATCCGGCAACGTCGACTGCAAAGGATTCTGGGTGAGGGATTTATATTAGAATTTGTCTAATAAAGGAAAGAGCCAGAAAAATCGAAGTAATTACCGTGCAGGTGGAAGTCTCGGTTTTCCGGCGACTTGCAGATGTTTTCCGGCGAGTAAATTTCCGTCGAGAAAAAGTGCGATTTGGGAGCGAAAAGGTTTCTGGCGACTTGTGGGTGAATTTATAGGGTAGTATCGAGGTGAATGTGGTCTGAATTCGGTCTTAATTCGAAGTCAGCCGTTCTCCGGCGGTTACGGCTGTTGTCGCGGGTTCAGATGTCCGTTATAACCGTCGCTAAAGTTAATTCAATGGTTAATTCGAGCGGTAACGTAATTTATTGGCGAAGTCGTCGGGATTTCCGACGACTGCTGTTTGGGCGCAAGTTGACCGAGTTTGAATTCCGCATGTCATTATTTGATTTAATAAATCCAGTAACTTAACAGAAAATCAAATTGGCGGAGTGGTTTATGGCGTGTGAGTTAAGGCTTTGAGGAAATAACCGGCTGACCCGGGTTCGACTCCCGGCAGCCGGTTTTCCTTTTTAATTAATTCATTTTGATATTTTTACAATTTTAATTTATATCTTTTAATTTGTTGATCAATTATGAATCGTTTAAAATTAAAATAAGCCGTAAATGAACAACAAAATTTTAAAACTGATTGTTCGGTCATTAAACGAAGCGGGTTTTGAAAACCCGTTTTTCGACAAATGTTACAGTATCCCCTACTTTTAGAAATTTCGTCCCGAAATTTAAGTAGTAGTAGATACAGGAAAAAGGTGTGGGTATTTTTTCGCGCATTGAATCTTCACGTTCCCAAGTAAACTCAGGTCCTCGTTTCGACTCCCAGCGTACCCTGACAATTGGGATGCGGCTTCTTCTTAAACGTTTTTCTCCGAAGTCCATAATTTCTACTGGTCTTTCAATAAAATGCATAGATTCATCAACTTGAATGTCTTCTAGAGGAATATGGAGATTTTCATCGGCGATGCACTTCTTCAAGTTCGATACGTGGAATGTGGGATGAATTCTGTTGAGTTCCCCGGTAAGTCAAGCTTGTAGGCTACAGGTCCTACCCTTTCGAGTATTTTGAAAGGACCTACGTAGCGTGGTGCTAGCTTGCCTTTTTGGCCGAAACGAACTACTCCCTTCCACGGCGATACCTTTAAAAGTACTTGATCGCCAACGTTAAACTCCAAGGGCTTTCGTCGCTTGTCAGCATAGCTCTTTTGACGACTTTGTGCTGCTAACAGGTTGTTTCGGATTTGATGAATCTTGTCAGTTGTTTCTTGTATCAATTCTGGACCGGTGATTTGAGCTTCTCCAACTTCGTGCCAACATATAGGTGATCGGCATTTACGACCATATAACGCTTCGAAAGGTGCCATGCCGATACTTGAATGAAAACTGTTGTTGTACGAAAATTCAACTAATGGTAAGTGAGCGTCCCAATTCCCTTTGAAGTCTATGACACATGCCCGAAGCATGTCTTCAAGAGTTTGAATGGTGCGTTCAGATTGACCATCAGTTTGGGGATGATAGGCAGTGCTGAGATCTAATCGCGTACCCAAAGCGGCTTGTACAGCTTGCCATGTGCGTGAAGTGAAACGACCATCACAATCTGATATAATGCTTAAGGGTACACCATGACGGCTTACGATTTCACTGATGTAGATGCGGGCTAGCTTCTCATTTTTGAAGTCCTCGCGAATTGGAATGAAGTGAGCTGATTTTGTAAGACGATCAATGATTACCCATATTGTGTCGTACCCACCAGGAGTGCGAGGTAACCCGGTAATGAAGTCCATGGTTATATTTTCCCACTTCCATACGGGTATTTCAGGTTGGATCAGAAGTCCTGAGGGTCTTTGGTGCTCAGCTTTCACTTTTGAACAAGTAAGGCACTTGGAAACAAAAACAGCAATATCCTTCTTCATGCCAGGCCACCAGTAAGTGTATCGAAGGTCTTGATACATCTTGTCGGCCCCTGGATGTACAGAGTATCGTGTCTTGTGAGCCTCTTTCATAAGAGTATCGCGAAGATTGTTGTGATCAGGAATCCATAGGCGATCGAGATAATACAGAATGCCGTCAGATTTGGTTTCGAGTTTAAGTTCTGCTCCACAAGATAACTCATTGCGTATGTCGTATTCTGTTATGGAAACATGTTGAGCTTCTCGGATTTGGTCTTTGATGTTGGTCATGATTTGCGAACATAGAAGACGAATAGAGTTCGCATAACCTTTTCGACTGAGCGCATCAGCCACCACATTTGCCTTGCCAGGATGATACCGAATTTCGCAGTCGTAATCATTAAGAAGTTCGACCCACCTTCGTTGCCTCATATTCAACTCCTTTTGGTTAAAGATATGTTGGAGGCTCTTGTGGTCAGTGTAAATCTCACACTTGGTACCATAGAGGTAATGTCTCCATATCTTAAGAGCGAATACAACGGCGCCAAGTTCTAGGTCGTGAGTAGTGTAGTTCTTCTCATGAGTTTTGAGCTGCCTAGAAGCATAGGCTATCACTTTTCCCCTTTGCATTAAGACACAGCCTAAACCCTGTCCTGATGCGTTGCAATAAACAACAAAGTCTTCGCAACCTTCGGGGAGTGTGAGGATAGGAGCGTCACAAAGCTTTTGCTTAAGAGTTTGGAAGGCTTCTTCTTGTTTAGGTCCCCATGCGAAGGGTTTTCCTTTATGTGTCAAAGCCGTGAGTGGTACAGCGATACGAGAGAAATTCGATATGAAACGACGGTAGTAACCAGCCAACCCAAGGAAAGATCGAACCTCGGTTGGGGTACGTGGCGCTTGCCATTCTTGTACTGCCTTGATCTTTGCGGGGTCGACATGAATTCCTTTGTCATTGACGACATGACCAAGGAACTGTACTTCTTGTAACCAAAATTCGCATTTGGAGAATTTAGCATAAAGCTTTTCGGTCTTTAAAAGTGAGAGGATGAGCCGAAGGTGTCGCTCATGATCAGTCTTAGACTTTGAGTAAATGAGAATATCGTCGATGAAGACTATAACGAAGCGATCAAGATAAGGTTTACAAACTCTGTTCATTAAGTCCATGAAGACGGCTGGAGCGTTGGTTAGACCAAAAGGCATAACCATGAATTCGTAGTGACCATATCGAGTTCGGAAGGCGGTCTTTGGAACGTCTTCTTCATGTACTCTGAGTTGGTGATAGCCGGAACGAAGGTCGATCTTTGAAAAATAAGAGGCACCCTGGAGTTGGTCTAGAAGATCATCGATGCGAGGTAACGGATAGCGATTTTTGACCGTTAATTTGTTGAGTTCCCTGTAATCAATGCACATGCGAAAAGTCCCATCTTTCTTCTTTACAAACAGAACAGGTGCACCCCAAGGCGATGAGCTAGGACGTATGAATCCCTTGTCGGTCAGTTCTTGCAATTGACTGGCCAGCTCTTGCATCTCGGATGGGGCTAACCTATAAGGAGATTTCGCGACGGGTGTAGCGCCAGGTATAAGGTCGATACGGAATTCGACTTCTCTCTTGGGAGGAAGTCCGGTGATATCGTCGGGAAAAACTTGCGGGAATTCCTTCACTACGGGTATATCTTCGAGTCTCTTCTCTTTGCCTCCTTTCTTGACAACGTGGGTTAGATATGCTACATAATTTTTGCAGAGATATCTTCGGGCTTGAAGACAGGACATCAGCTTGAGTCCTTTCGATGGGGTTTCTCCAAAGATTCGTAGAGTTTGACCGTCTGCAAGAGGAATGCGAATGAACTTCTCACGGCATACTACTTCAGCCTGATGTTGGCTGAGCCAGTCCATGCCGATTATAATGTCGAAACTTCCCAACTTCATAGGAATGAGGTCAACAGAAAAGTCGTGATCGTTTAGAGTAAAGGTGCAGTTCCGGATAATGGAGTTTAATGAGACCGGCTTTCCGTCAGCAACTTCTACCGTTATGGAATTCATAAGCTCGACACGAGTTTGATTGAGGATGGGTTCGAATTCTAAGGACACAAAACTCTTATCCGCGCCAGTATCAAATAATACAGATGCATAACTACCATTGACGAGAAACGTACCGTTAACCACGTTGTTGTCGGCCCTAGCTTGGTTGGCGTTGATGTTAAATGCTCTTCCTCTAGCAGGTGGAGGAGCTTGGTTAGCTTGGTTCACTGGATTCGCTTGAGCTTGAGCATGTATGATGTTTACCAAGCGTGGACACGTGTTTCTAAAATGGTTTGGGTCACCGCAATTATAGCAAGCCCGCATGGGTTACATCATGGGGTAGTTGGGTTGATAGTAGGTTTGGGTTGTATGCTGTGTAGGCGGTGGTTGAAAAGGTTGTTGGGTTTGACCCATCATTTGATGGTGGGTTTGAGTTGTGGGTTGGTTGCGGTTCATTCGCTGCAGTGTGCGGCAGGCTTGAATGGTGTGCCCTGCACGGCCACAGCCGGTGCAGTATTGATAGGGGTAATCGGGGGAGTGATGGTATTGGCAACGGGTGCACTTTGGGTAAGGGCCAGAGTATTGCCTTTTGTGTGGTGCGGGTGAAGGAGTAACTTGTGTGATGGGGGCAACAGGGGCGGGGAAATTTGTTTGAGTGACGGCAAAATTTCTGGTATTTCGCTTTCTCTTGTTTGAAAATTTTGAGGATGAGGTGGGGTGGTTGGAAGTTGGGCCCTCAATGGGGGCCTTCTTTTTCTCCTCTTTGAACTTACCGTTTCTGATGCGGTTCTCGGTAAGTTCGGTGGCTAATTCCATGGCGGCTTCGAGCGTTGCAGGCGAAGCGCTGAGGACTGAGTCCTGAATCTTCGAGGGAAGGCCTCGAATATAGTGTTCCACCAATCGGTACACGGGGGTGAACAAGTTTGGAACCATCTGGTTCAGCTCAAGGAATCTTTTGTTGTAGGAAGTGTGATCCCCTTCCTTTTGCTTCAGTGAGTGGAATTCATCCTCTAACTTCTTGAGTTCGCTTCTTGGGCAGAAACATTTTGTCATTACTTCGCTTAACTCTTCCCAAGTTAAGGCCATAGCGTCTTCCACTCCTCTCTTACCCTTCTCGGTGTTCCACCAGGTCAGGGCTACCCCGAATAGTCTCCCAGTCGTGTAACGTACCTTGCGATCCTCGGGACAATCGCAATTTAGGAAAGTTTTTTTCCATCTCCTCAAACCAGTGGAGGAGAGCGGTGACACCTTCGGTCCCTTCGAACTTCGGGGGATCGCAAGACTTGAAGTGCTTGTAGGAGCACTTCTTGGAGGAGGGGTTGTCGATGTTTTGATCCTCTTGGTTTGGTGGATTGACAGGATTTGCAGTGAGAGCTTGCTGAACTTGAACTACAATATCAGGAAGTACTGTGGCCATTTGTTTTGCTATCTGAGCGGCCAAGCGTTCGTTTGACCTTCCTGACTTCCGTCCTCCACGTAGCTGCCTAGCCGACATCTACAGGAATATACATAGGAAGATGGTGAGTTTATGGATTGTTTAGGGGTCATGTGTCAAAACAAAAAAAATGAAATTAACATAAATATCAATAATGCAACCACATCCATTGGATGTCTTGGGTTAGCTCATGTTGGGCCTCAAATGTCCCCCATACCTTCACCTGTATAGTCATGTGGGCCCCCATGACTATTGGCTTGGTAGGATTTACATTAGTATTGGCGATTTACACTCACATGACCCGAATGAAAACCACAAAATATGTTTACAAGATGTATGGTCGGAATGTGTCCAGGTGTAGACACAATGACAACTCAAAGTGGGGTTAGTTCACACGACGTTTGGTATAGCATGCTTTGGCCTAATAGGTACTTCGTACTCTCATCGTTAGTCCCCAGGTAGGCAAACTGGTCCTTTATTTTGGATTTATACGAATGCCAAGCCTAGACAGGACGTTCCGACTACCGGTACTGGTACCCTTCCAGTTACTACATGCCCGTCATGGGAACTCACTTTGATGAGATTTGAAAATACATAAATCATTGTAAAGCAATCATGAAAATGATGTGGTGTGTGCTTTCATGAATATGATATGTTATAAGAGTATGGTTCATGGTGAGCAATATATGATAGTATATACTTATGAATATGCTTGCATAACATCGAATGTAACGATAAACATAAAGCATACAAACATCATGAGATTTGCATGTAACACACAAAAATTTAAATTTTCTAAGCAACTATAGTATAGGCTCTAAGGGTCTAATAACCTATCCTATATCCCTATAGTCATGGCTCTGATACCAATCTGTCACACCCCGACCCGCAGCGGAAACAAGAGTCGGGGCATAATTGGGTTATCACCAAAGCTCATGATGTTTACTAATATGTTTCATATTTATTAAATCCAAATTACATTTCAAAGTTCCAAGTCAAATTCATACGATACAAGGAAAGGAAAGATTAACTAAACAAATCCATAATCTAAACTGGTTTATTCTTCTAGGCCGCCCTATATGTTTCTTGCTTCAACTTGATCACCTGTATCATGTGTAAAAATGGGAATTTTGGGTCAACAAAAGTTGGCGAGTGAACCTTGTTTAAAACATTTGTTATTGGTTAATTATTGTAATTTAATTTAGGAAAAATTGTGCAATAATCATATATGAACAAATGTATGTAAACATAACAATCACAAACCACCTTGCTTAAGCATGAAATAAAAGTAACAATGTATGTGTTGGCAACGTCCCGTTCACGCTCATAGGTAATGGGGAACGGATGGCCTATGCTAATGTATGTGAGATCAAGGCTCAATCAAACGGAGCCGATCTTATGTTGGCAACGCCTGGTTTACGCTCATAGGTAATGGGGAACAGCTCACGCTCATAGGTAATGGGGAGCGGCGGCCTATGAAATGTATGTACTGAAATGATAGAATTAATCTAAACTTCAACCACACAGTCAATGGATACACCTTAAATACACATTGATCATAAACATGATGGATGCACAATGATTAATTATAATAAATAAATACGACACATGATACACCCCAAAATGTGATTAAAACGGGGAATTTGTAGAGATTCACTCACATTGGATGCGTTTGTTTGAAGATGTTGGATGCGCACGAGTTTAGGGGATTGATCGACGAGAGATAACTAACCAAATAAGAAATGAAAAGGCACGGTAAGTATGTGGATTTTATTAACTATTTTAATAAGATTTTTGGGTATAAATTTGTGAGTTTAAGACTACTTTCAAATCTTGAAAACGTTATTTTTAAGTATTTTTAATTGATTTTTAATTTAAATAATTGATTTAATAAATAAAATAAATAATAAAAAAGTTGATTTTGACCGTTGACCGAGACCGTTGACCGTTGACCGTTACTGTTGACCGGTTTAATTGTGCGAAATTGTGCGCTGAGTGAGGCTCGAACCCGAGACCTCCCGTACGCGTGCACGCAGCTCTACCAACTGAGCTACGTGTCTAACCCGAAATAATTCTGTTTTTAATTATACTTATATACTATTTACTTTAAACCGAAAATTATTTATTTTTAAAAAGCTTTTAAACTTAACGGACCGGTGCTGACCACAGGTCTCGAACCCGGGACCTGTGGGTTAGCGTACACACAGTCCATCGCTGGACTGTGTGTGTCACTTGGTTACTAACTCGGTTTTTATTATACTTAACATATACTGTGCGTCAACCCGGTTCAATTAAAAAGGCGGAATTTTATTTCAAGTGGGTAAGGCGGGGACAGGATTCGAACTCGCGTCTCGTGTATGTTTGTTGCACACAGTCCACCGCTGGACTGTGTGTCTAACCCGTTTATTAAACCGATTTTAATTATTCTTATATTATACCACACCTTCATCTTCTTCGTTCAAAACATAAACATTGATCAAGAGACTGTTATTTGATAAGTTAGCTCAATGAAGGTTATGAGTCATCGAAAATAAAATGAATGGAAAGAGATTGGGGGGTTGATTGTACCAACTGTTCGCTTTTCTTCAGACGTCCGGCAAGGTCGTCGGCTCCGTCTTGGTGAGCTGCGGCTGATAGAATCTATCAATAAATTAGAGGGATTAGATGTGAAGTGGGACTACTGGGTAATGACTATCAGTTGAAACAGAAGAATCATACCGACAATCAGTAGTTCCCCTGAAAGTTCAGAAATTTCTCCGGCGAATCAGATAATCCGGCAACGTCGACTGCAAAGGATTCTGGGTGAGGGATTTATATTAGAATTTGTCTAATAAAGGAAAGAGCCAGAAAAATCGAAGTAATTACCGTGCAGGTGGAAGTCTCGGTTTTCCGGCGACTTGCAGATGTTTTCCGGCGAGTAAATTTCCGTCGAGAAAAAGTGAGATTTGGGAGCGAAAAGGTTTCTGGCGACTTGTGGGTGAATTTATAGGGTAGTATCGAGGTGAATGTGGTCTGAATTCGGTCTTAATTCGAAGTCAGCCGTTCTCCGGCGGTTACGGCTGTTGTCGCGGGTTCAGATGTCCGTTATAACCGTCGCTAAAGTTAATTCAATGGTTAATTCGAGCGGTAACGTAATTTATTGGCGAAGTCGTCGGGATTTCCGACGACTGCTGTTTGGGCGCAAGTTGACCGAGTTTGAATTCCGCATGTCATTATTTGATTTAATAAATCCAGTAACTTAACAGAAAATCAAATTGGCGGAGTGGTTTATGGCGTGTGAGTTAAGGCTTTGAGGAAATAACCGGCAGACCCGGGTTCGACTCCCGGCAGCCGGTTTTCCTTTTTAATTAATTCATTTTGATATTTTTACAATTTTAATTTATATCTTTTAATTTGTTGATCAATTATGAATCGTTTAAAATTAAAATAAGCCGTAAATGAACAACAAAATTTTAAAACTGATTGTTCGGTCATTAAACGAAGCGGGTTTCGAAAACCCGTTTTTTCGACAAATGTTACACAACCCATGTCTCTCTAACTCGATCTTCGATCTCTTGTCCTTCACGATGATAATCTACAATTCTGTACAACCTGCACTCACCACATACATTCACATCATTAGTATTTGGTGACATCATTCATAATCCAAACATACGCTATTAAATGACTATTCCACATTCTTCTATTCATGCTGATTCCTTCGATTATCTCTCCGGGTGCAATCTTGCATCCCAAAGTCAAATCTTCATAAGGCCAACAATAGTAAACCTGCACTTTCATTTCATTCTCAAGGCACATGATTAGTAACGTTAATACTCAAACGTATTGAAACCATGTATAGATATATAAAAGTCCCATTCTTTTGTGAACAATAATTCCTACTTCGTGCTTACATACCTTCATACATATATTCATACACACATACATACCTACATATATACATACGTGCATACATACATACTAGTTCTTACATTCCACTTACATTTTCATATAATTATACAACATATCTTAGCTGAAAATATCCATATTAATAATCTCATATGTATCAACCTACGGGCGTACTCTTTTCTAGTCATGCTTGCCTATGGATTTCATTGCTATCACGTGGGTAAATCCATACCCATACTTATACATACCTCTACATTTATTTCATACCCTCGTATTCTTACGTACACGCTCATTCTACGTACATACATACATGTATTATACACATACTCCTAAATACATACATACATACATACATGCATACATACTACTTCAATCAATACATACATCCATGAAATCACACACTTATATCTGGTCTCCACCGTAAGCTACGGTGGTTACTGTAGCTTACGGTGGCATATAAAAGAGCTACGGTGACAATCTACTGTCTTACGGTGGAGAAATGACCATCAGTACCTACCGTAGCTTACGGTGGCTACCATAAGCTACGGTAGAGCCCAGTTCAGCTAACCTTTGTTCTCTTTTTTTTACATTCGTACATGACCGTTAGACACCGAACTTGTTTCTTTATCCGTTTTTCATGCTTCCAATATGTAAAATAATCATATACCAACTCTTAAATCTGTCAAACGCTTAAACACATGACCAAGCTAACTACCACATTACGCCATGTCACTTTCTTTATTCTTGACCCGTTCACTTCTATCATATAATTCCAAACATATATAACTTCTTACTATTTACCTCATTAATACATACCTTATTACTTACTCTTTCTCATAATTTTCTCACATGATTTCCTATGTTCAACATATCAAAACTTTATTTATAAGATAAGAAGTGATTCCAGAAATCACTTACCTTATGCGTCCTGTTCGAGCTTGTCTTCTTGCCTTCCTTTGACCCGTTAGCCATTTGTGCTCGAGTCTTTGCCAATGTGAATTCCTATTCTTTCATGGCATTATTTTCATAACTTGTTAGTTTGCATGTTCATCCATATCGATAATCATTTCAAATTCTTAGTCGCATTACTTGATTAGTCAATCATTCACTAACATTCATAGCTCAATTCACTGAAAATATGCTGTTTTGGGACGTCCGTTTACTGTACTTACGAGCTTGCAAAAATTATGATCTTTTTATGTGACGTGCTCCTCGGAGGGGTTATCCTTGTGGTAAATTTTTAGAGTCTAAATCTTTATAAAAATTTATAAAAAATCATTTACTAAGCAACAATCAGATTCATCACTTTTTGACTGCAGCCCACGAAAAAATTAATTTAAAAATCCTCGATTATCCGATTGACATAATTCCAGTTGGAGATTTTTTACAGTAAAAATTTGAGACCAATAATTAAATGATTTATGACATTCGTAATGGGCTGCAAATTCTGCCAGAAAACACAGCCTGAACCTTCGATACGGAAAAATTCATAAAACGTTCAATTTTCTCTAAAAAATGCAATTCCAGTTGCGTTTGAAAGGTTTTTCCTGGAAGTTTATCAAAAACTCAATAAACATCAGCTTTTGACAAGATTTGACCCGGTTACAGCCGATTAAATTCCGCTGTAACTTTCTGGACAGATTCCGTTTCATCAAATCTCTTCTAACAATCTCACCTATGAATTTCATCAAACACGTGGTGTGCATACCATAAAAAAAAAGCATAGAGTACAAGTAAATTAAGCATATTCTTTTCCTATTTCATCCATAGCTTAACGTAACAAATCAAACTTCACAAATCGTTCTCATATCAATGTATCTTTTGTTCTACATCAATTCATCTAACAAAATTGCCTACCACATATAACTTCAAACATTTACATTACACTAATTTAGACATAATCTTCTCCAACTTCATCATCCACAATTACAAGTGGGTTTTAATCCAAATCATCAATATGAACAAAAATAAGCACAATACAAACTTTACATGTTGATATATCTAGTATTCATGCTCAATTTCACTAAACATTCACGGATTACACATAACTCACTTCATTAAAATCACCAAAACATGAAATTATAACTTACCACATGTTAATCTTGTCTAGATGATTAAGAATCTAAGTTCATTCATACGATTTGGCTCCATCTCTATTCTAATTTGATCAATTTGGATTATTCTTGAGTTGAATAGGGTTTCTTCTCTTCTCCATCTCTCTGGTCTACACATACAACACTACACACTTAGGTGTTTTTAATAAAACTTTCATTCTTTTTGCCAAGTTTAACCCCTTGTGTTTGCTACTTGTTTATAATTGTCCCAAATTCATTCTTTATTTGCTTTAACTAAACTATTTAACTAGGTTAAATAGTCTTATCATTTTATTTTATGGTTTATCGTATGGAAACATATGGCGAATGTAAACATTCGAGTTTTGGGGCGTTACAAGTCTACCCCCTTAAAAAAGGTTTCATCTCCGAAACCTCTTTCCTCCTTTCTAGACCAAATCTACTCTTATCTTTTTATTCTATTTATTCAAGATGCTCATTTCAACACAAAAACATTTGTGACTCGTTAAGAAGTAGCCTTCATGCACATCTATAAGTATATTTCTTGTTCTTGCCTTCTTAGTTAAAATAATACCTTCATGCATTTACCAATCATGGTGGATCGGTTAATTTGCATCTCACACATGTGTCATACATATTCCATTCTAGCGTTAGTCACATGCGTACCTATCGTGAGTTTTACCTCTTGTGTTATATTATTAGCATTGTTTCTGGTTACTTTCGTGGGCTCATAATAATTTGGACCATCTACATACTTATCTTACCCACATTCATCTAAGTGGACATTATCACTAGGTAACTAGTATTTCATTCTCGTTTATCTTGAGCAAACCACTACATTCCATTACTAACGTTGCTCCTAATTTCTTTCATATCCACATGGGAGGTGAGCAGTTTGTATGCTTACCGTAAGCATTCGATTATCTATTAATGCTACAACATAACTACTATTTTTCATACTGCTTATCCGTACTCGACACATGAATTAAGCATCATTCTACATTTTCTACCGTTAGTTGTACTATGCACGCCATTAGGTTTAACTTGGAATCATTTTATTCATGTCACTTTGTTCTCCGCCCTCTTCACGCACTATTTATTCTACATAAGTAATTATGTTGTGCAAATTCATCGTATGAGCGTTTAACCGATACTCGATTTTTTTTATCTCAAGGCATTTTGAGATTTCCTTTATATCACATAAGTTTCTTCTTAAGTTGACTGTTAACATCAAACATTCCATACCATACCATATTTATCCCACCACTCATTTCGTTCATAAGTACTATTCAATCTACAAATTCTTATTTGTCAATCATAAACCAAACATTTTACTAACCTGGATTTCGTTGCATAAACCAATGATCTGCGACCGGATGACCCGCTCCTTCACGAGCCTATACGTAACCAGATTGACCTCGTTCATCCATATGATAAGCATCCGCTTGTGAGCATCCTTTCATCAACTCTATTAGCTTTATCACTTCAAGGGTTCTACCACTCTCATCTATAAAATTAAGGATTAACACATTTCGTTCAAATTCTTTCAAAAATGGTTTTATCATATCATCTTGTTTACCTACTAGCCCTTTCTAGATTCCTTTAAAACATTATTCGTTTGACCCATTAATAACGGTTCAATACATGACCATTCCTTAACATATCATTTTCATTCGTTTGACCCGTTTGTAACGGGTCAATACATAACCATTCTTTAACATACCATTTCCATTATGTTATTCATTGTATTCGGTGTAAATTCACTTATGTTTATTTCACACGTTCCTCACTTACACTTCATACTACCTTACACACTTTGTTTCATATGTACTATTCTTACAACTCGATAATTACTTCTGTAATTTGACTTTTCAAAGTCAAATTGCCACTCATTTCTTATTGTTTTTACATATTGGAGTACGCATTGTACTTACTTCTAGTTCAATCATACTTACAAAATGTCAATTCATCATTTTAACGTTTTCTTGCAAAATCTTTCCATTCTCGTCCATACTTGAACCATTCGTCCGGGTCTTAACCGTCATTCATCATAACTCTCTCACGAGTTAATTTCCAATATGTACATTTCATAGCTTTATTTAAAAAAAATCACTTCACACACACACACACACACACAAATATATATATATATATATATTTAATACGACAACATCTTCAACGTTTTTTAAGCATATCGAACCCTTCATGTTATTTTACTATTCGTCTATATTTTTCATTCTTATAAGTTTGACCCGTATTCACCTACGGATTCAAACTTTTTATTCTTACCATTCATTCTTATTGTTTGATCCGTACTTACGTTGCCAATTCAAACGTTTTCGTTCTTACCATTCATTCTTAGTTGTTTGATCCGTACTTACTTACGGATTCAAACATTTTCGTTCTTACCATTCATTCTTGTTTGTTTGATCCGTACTTACCTTACGAATTCAAACATTTTCGTTTTTACATTCATTCTTACGTGTTTGATCCGTACTTACTTACGGATTCAAACATTTTAATTCTTATAAATTACCCCCATTCTCTTGAGAGTATTACAATTTCTTTCACCTACCCGTCCATCTGCTACTCAATTCCATCGGACATACCTGCGATGATTATCATGGTCTCCACGAATGTCAAATGCTTCTTGCGTACTGGCCAGGTGCGCAATCACATACTAGTTTCGTGCCTTCATGTAATCATCACCTTATGTCCGAAGAAGTGGGTTTCAGTTCGTGCAACATTTTTAAAATCTTACCAAGACAATATCATTGTCTTTTGTTTAATATTTACCCTTCCCAAGGAGATTCTTCCTTTTTCCTTTAACACCGGTATCCATATATAATAATATTGTGTACATGGGGTCCATCCGTCTAAGACATGTTTTTGTATTCGTCTCAAACCGCATCCCCGGATCTTCCTCCTCAAACACTTAAGCTTACCTTGCATATACAATACCATTAGCTTCTTTATATAAATAAATAAGTACATACTTACATTCATCCTCTACTTTTGGGTCTTGATCGAGTCTTGGATTGTACGAATTCCTTGTCACAAGAGCACACGGTTTTGAGTTCAATTACTTACCTCCTCGTACTTGATTCTCTCAAACCATGGCTCTGATACCAACTTGTAAGACCCGTACACGTTTTGACCCGAAAAGACACAGCGGAAATACGTACCGTAAATTTTTTGCTTGATAAATATACTTTCATACTTGAAAACCATTTAAAACACTTCTTTAGAAGAATTATATCATTTATTCTTCATTTTGTAAATTAAATATAACATGCTAATACTAATTACATGACCACCCATTCCTACAACCCATGTCTCTCTAACTCGATCTTCGATCTCTTGTCCTTCAGGATGATAATCTACAATTCTGTACAACCTGCACTCACCACATACATTCACATCATTAGTATTTGGTGACATCATTCATAATCCAAACATACGCTATTAAATGACTATTCCAAATTCTTCTATTCATGTTGATCCTTTCGATTATCTCTCCGGGTGCAATCTTGCATCACAACGTCAAATCTTCATAAGGCCAACAATAGTAAACCTACACTTTCATTTCATTCTCAAGGCACATGATTAGTAACGTTAATACTCAAACGTATTGAAACCATGTATACATATATAAAAGTCCCATTCTTTTGTGAACAATAATTCCTACTTCGTGCTTACATACCTTCATACATATATTCATACCCTACATACTCATATATACATACGTGCATACACACATACAAGTTCTTACATTCCACTTACATTTTCATATAATTATACCACATATCTTACTCGAAAATGTCCATATTAATAAATCTCATATGTATCAACCTATGGGCGTACTCTTTTCTAGTCATGCTTACCTATGGATTTCATTGCTATCACGTCGGTAAATCCATACCCATACTTATACATACCTCTGCATTTATTTCATACCCTCGTATTCTTACGTACACGCTCATTCTACATACATACATACATGTATTATACACATACTCCTAAATACATACATACATACATATCTACTTCAATCAATACATACATCCATGAAATCACACACTTATATCTGGTCTCCACCATAAGCTACGGTGGTTACCGTAGTTTACGGTGGCATATAAAAGAGCTACGGTGACAATCTACTGTCTTACCGTGGAGAAATGACCATTAGTACCTACCGTAGCTTACGGTGGCTACCATATGCTACGGTAGAGCCCAGTTCAGCTAACCTTTGATCTTTTTTTTTACATTCGTACACGACCATTAGACACCTAACTTATTTCTTTCTCCGTTTTTCATGTTTCCAATATGTAAAATAATCATATACCAACTCTTAAATCTTTCAAACGCTTAAACACATGACCAAGCTAACTACCACACTACGCCATGTCACTTTCTTTATTCTTGACCCGTTCACTTCTATCATATAATATAACTGCTTACTATTTACCTCATTAATACATACCTTAGTACTTAATCTTTCTCATAATTTTCTCACATGATTTCCTATGTTCAACATATCAAAACTTTTTTATAAGATAAGAAGTGATTCCGGAAATCACTTACCTTATGCGTCCTGTTCGAGCTTGTATTCTTGCCTTCCTTTGACCCGTTAGCCATTCGTGCCTGAGTCATTGCCAATGTAAATTCATATTCTTTCATGCCATTATTTTCATAACTTGTTAGTTTGCATGTTCATCCATATCGATAATCATTTCAAATTCTTAGTCGCATTACTTTGATTAGTCAATCATTCACTAACATGCATAGCTCAATTCACTGAAAATAGGCTGTTTTGGGACGTCCGTTTACTGTACTTACGAGCTTGCAAAAATTACGATCTTTTTATGTGATGTGCTCCTCAGAGGGGTTATCCTTGTGGTAATTTTTTAGAGTCTATCTCTTTACCAAAATTTATAAAAACTCATTTACTAAGTAACAATCAGATTCGTCACTTTCTGACTGCAGCCCACGAAAAATTTCATTTAAAAATCCTCGATTATCCGATTGACATAATTCCAGTTGGGGATTTTTTTGACTTCCTGAGGCTACCTACAGTAAAAATTTGAGACCATAACTCAATTCCTAAATTGAGTTATGACATTCGTAATGGGCTGCAAATTCCGCCAAGAAACACAGCCTGAACCTTCGATACGGAAAAATTCATAAACGTTCAATTTTCGTCGAAAAAATGCAATTCCAGTTGGGTTGGAAAGGTTTTTCCTGGAAGTTTATCAAAAACTCAATAAACATCAGCTTTTGACAAGATTTGACCCGGTTACAGCCGATTAAATTCCGCTGTAACTTTCTGGACAGATTCCGTTTCATCAAATCTCTTCTAACAATCTCACCTATGAATTTCATCAAACACGTGGTGTGCATACCATAAAAAAAAAGCATAGAGTACAAGTAAATTAAGCATATTCTTTTCCTATTTCATCCATAGCTTAACGTAACAAATCAAACTTCACAAATCGTTCTCATATCAATGTATCTTTTGTTCTTCATCAATTCATCAAACAAAATTGCCTACCACATATAACTTCAAACATTAACATTACACTAATTTACACATAATCTTCTCCAACTTCATCATCCACAATTACAAGTGGGTTTTAACCCAAATCATCAATGTGAACAAAAATAAGCACAATACAAACTTTACATGTTGATATTATCTAGTATTCATGCTCAATTTCACTAAACATTCACGGATTACATATAACCCACTTCATTAAAATCACCAAAAACATGAAATTATAACTTACCACATGTTAATATTGTCTAGATGATTAAGAATCTAAGTTCATGCATCCGATTTGGCTCCAATATCCATTCTAATTTGATCAATTTGGATTATTCTTGAGTTGAATAGGGTTTCTTCTCTTCTCCCTCTCTCTGGTCGTACACATACACACACTACACACACTTAGGTGTTTTTAATAAAACTTTCATTCTTTTTGCCAAGTTTAGCCCCTTGTGTTTTCTACTTGTTTATAATTGTCCCAAATTCATTCTTTATTTCCTTTAACTAAACTATTTAACTAGGTTAAATAGTCTAATCATTTTATTTTATGTTTTATTGTATGGAAACATATGGCGAATGTAAACATTCGAGTTTTGGGGCGTTACACACTATGGTACCCACATCAGAAATCTCCACACAAGCCATTTCTATTCCAATCCCCAAATCCCAAAGAATAACCAACTTGAAGGTTACTCTATAGGATGAGATGCCAGAGGAACCTGTTATAACACAACAACAGCAAACATATGTTGTTACTTCCTCACAACAGATACAAACATCTCCACCTAGAGAAACTCCTCACATATCCTCACAAAAGGATAGTGTTGTAAGCACAACACAAGGGAACCAAGTCTAGAGGGAGACGATTCATTTGAACATTTTTCTCAAGCCACTCTCCCAGGGCTACCTCTCTTTTCACTCCAGCACCTATAAAAACTATGCCTTCTACTTTCAATCATTGCTTGATGCAATTAACAAATTGACTTGTGCATACCTAGTTCCTCTCAACAAAATCATTAAGAGTATGCCACAACAAGTTATTAGGGCAAGCTTAGAAGTCATTGGTAACCCACAAGCAGAGGAGGCTACACCTCTTGTGTCACAAGAGACATTTGAAGGCTACACATGTAAAGGCAACAGTCTCACAGTTGGATAGTGGTTATATTTCTAAGACCTCTTTGAAGGCAAAAACTGTTGAGAGTCTACAATAGCACCCTTTTGTTAGTGCATATGTCTGTTGCCTACGTCATTGTATAGCGAGTCAGAGTGATTAGAGCTTAATCTGTTAGAAACGAGGCGTATTTAAGTATGTAAAGGATCAAGTTCGCCCTGAATTGAGATGTGAACAAGTTCGGCAAAACTTGTTCAAGACAAGTTCGCCCGAACTTGTAGTCTTCCCAAGCGAACTTGACCTACTATAAATATGTGCCTTGGGATTTCATTTGTAACGTGTCGCAATTTTGGCACAGAGACGGCGAAGCTCTATCGTATCCGGAACTTGAATGTATTAAACATTATTGATCAATAAACAAACATTAAATGAGTAATTCTTGTTATTTGGTTAACACGTCATTAGTTTCCGCCTAATCGGACGTTAGATACAAATCTAGATTCCTATGCTAAAGGAGGACGATCCTAACAAATGGTATCAGAGCCTAGATACCTAGATTTGCTGAATTGATCACAAGAATCACTCTAATTCTACCTCATTCTACCTTTTTTCTTATAAATTTTCACATATTTGAAGAATTCATAGACAAAAGTTGCTAAAACTTGAATATGTCATGTAAAATACACTTGTGGTAAACACCTGAGAGTTTGGACATCAAATTCAAACAAATTGGAATCAAAAAGTTCAAAAAACCATGTTTTGCAAACTTATTCTGGCCGAACTTAACATCAAGTTCACCCGGACTTGATTAAAATTCATTGATTTTAATCAAGTTCACTTGATCGATATTTCAAGGGTTTCTTAGACAAGTCCGCTCGAACTTATTCAATTTTCTTCAAATTCTTATCAAGTTCGCCCGAACTTGATTGAATTTATTGAAAATTTGTTATAAGTTCGCCCGAACTTAACAACTCACTTGAAAATCAGCATAAGTTCGCCCGAACTTCATCAGGGAGAAAAATTTTCAAATCTTCAACACAAGTTCGACCGAACTTGTGTGAAAGGAAAAACTGATTTTTCAAAAACCACAAGTTCGCCCGAACTTGTATCAGGGTGAAATTTTCAAAGAGTCAACACAAGTTCGCCCGAACTTGTGGAAAAACAAAATCTGATTTCTCACTAATTGCAAGTTCGCCCGAACTTGTCAGTGTACTGATCATTTTTCAAAGTTTGTGAACATGTGTTTTTCAGATATATTGCATGTTTTTCAAGATGGAAGATCTCCCTAACGCGTTTGCTGCTGGAGTAGCTCAAGCTTCAACGTCAACGGTTAACCGGATGAATCTCGACAACGAGATAGGTACTACTACTAAACCACCGAAGCTAATGAGTATGGACGAGTTTGAAGGATGGAAAGAGAAGTTTGTAAACTGGGTACAAGCTAATCAGTTCCACAGCTGGGTTACGGTAGAAAACAGATACAAATGGCCAAAAGATGAACGTGAACAAGATCTACCGTTGGTTAAGTTTACACCTGCTGATAAAGATGCGTATGTGGCCGAAAAGAAAATGATTAGTCTTATTCAACAATCTGTGATGGAAGATATTTTGATACTGTTACCAGAATGTGAAACATCACAAGAATTGTGGCAAGCTCTTTGTGACAAATTAAAAGGAAGCGATGAGATGATAAAGAGCAAAAAGGCGTTAATTAAGAAAGAATTCGAAATCTTCACGATGATCAAAGGAGAGATGATGAAAACGATGATTGACAGATATTGTCATCTAATGGTCCAGATGCGAAGGCATGATATCAACATAACTACCAAATAGTAAATAGAAAAATTGGCTGATGCACTTCCTGAGGGAGAGTGGTCAACTTATCTGATGGTTTTAAAGAACAGTCTGACTTGGATGCATTTAAAATTGTCATCTTTTATCGACAAACTAGAAGGTCATGAAATGTAACTGTTAAAGATTGCGAAATCAAAGAATGAAAACGTTGTTCAAGATGTTGGTGTGTATTACAAAGGAGGTGTTCAAGATACTCCAATTCAGTGTCCGAAAATTCAAACAACATTCAGTGCTAATATGAATTCCACGAATTATTCGTCACAGAATCAGAGTTCTCCGAACACTGGATATTCAAGCACGGGTTCAAATTCTTCGTTTCAAATCAGAACAATCAGTCGTATCAGACAAACCAATCCAGTTCTAATCCGAATGTTTTTCAATGCAACATCGCTGTTAATCTGAAAAAATATTTTTCCTTAAAAGGTGGCTAAACAGCACATAGCACTTCTTGCTACGGTTCTGGAATCTTATGAATGTTTAGTTGCTGGGAAGATCGGAATTCCTGAAATGACTGCTGAGGATTACGATCAGGGGATGAAGAAGAGTTGGAACTAATGGACATCAAGTGGAGTCTAGCTTCGATCATGAGAAGAGATACCAAGTTTGTAGCGTTATCTGGAAGAGATATTGGTAATTCTAGCAACAAACTGGGCTTTGACAAGACAAAAGTTACTTACTTCAAGTGCCGACAAAAAGGGCATTTCAAACGTGAGGTCCGAACCAAGAAGTAAGTGGCAATCAAAGTCCTTTTAAAGGAAATGATTACTACAAGAAAGCACTGCAACAGAAGCCACTTCCTAGAAAAATCTAAGTTCAAGATCAATCATCCAACACCACGAAAGCTATGATTGCTTTAAATGAAAATGAAGGTTTTGATTGGAACAAGTATATTAACAAGAAAACTGGAGTTGCTCTTATGGCTGAGATTGTAGAAGAGCAAGATATGTTTGCTGAGAATGAAGCGATGGAGAATGAAATTCTAGAGCAATGCATGCAACAAAGAGAGGAAGAGGAGATGGTTTATCTTGAAACTCAAAGGAAAAATGCAATGAAATCAGAGGCTGAAAAGGTAAATTCTGAGGTAACAAATATTGAGAAGGAAATTGTGAAAGTTGTGGAGGTTGAAAAACCTTGCACAAAGTGAACAAATCCTTGTGAGCAATGTGCTGAAAAGTCTAAAATCATAAATGAAATAACTGTGCATAACGAAAACTTTCATTATGATTACAGAACAATAAAAGAAGCTTATGAGAAAATAAAAGGAACATATTGGAATGTCGAAAAAGCTAATCTTGAGCTAAGTGCTAATATAACCATGTTAAGTGCAACAATTATTGAAAAACAAAAAGCAATTAACATGTATATTGACACAATTGCTGAAACAAGGCGAGAACTTCAGGATATGAAGAAACAGAAAGGGTAAGGCAATTGTTAAAAAGTTACACCACAAATGCTTATGTCATTGATCACATTCTTCCTACGATTAAGTCGAAGGAAAATGATGATAAACCGAAAAGTCAAAAACGTAAAAAGTACGGAAATGTTCCACCACCACTACTTGCGAGTTACTGCCGCAAGAAAGAGGATGTCATTGAAAATGCAATAAACATAACGCTTTTATATGAAACTAAAGATCAATTGCCTTAGAACATTGATGTAGTCTATACGAAATAAAAAAATGATAGATAATCGGTTGTGAAAAATGTGGTAAAGAATGTTTAGGAAATGATTCTGACGACGACAGCTCTGAAAGCGCCAACTCAAGTTCGAACAACTCGGAATCACCATCCGAGGATGACGATACATCTTCTGAAAGTGATCTAAGTGATGATCCTAATGTTGTCATGTACAAGGTTAAGGAATCTGATAGATTATATTTCGATGATAGCTTTCCGATTCGGAATGTTAAAGAAGATCAAATCGACAAATTGTTCAAACTTGTAGAAGTTTCGTCAGATGATCTTGAGAAAAACGAGAAAAGATTTTACTCAAAACCCAAAAGGAACTTTAACAACTACCGAAAGAATGGTGGTGATTTTCCTGAGAACAAGAGAGCAGGGTTGGGTTTGGAAGAAAATGAAGATGAGCCGAAAAAGAACCGGAAGTCGCCATTCCACGAATACAAAGGTAAAAACATAAAGTTTGTATATGGGACAAACACGGTTCAGGAAGAAAGCTTGATCGGTAAGAAATCAAATGATGAAGTCGAGAAAGAGAAAGAACTTCGGGACAAGGCTAAGTCCACAAGTGGAGTAAAACCCACAAATGAACATGCTCATGATAATCGGACTTGCTTTAAATGCAATGAAGTTGGTCATATTGCTCGCAAGTGTCCAAAATCAAAGCCTGTGTATCCGCGGAGAAAAATGTTATCAAAAGATGAAAAAAAAAACAACTAGAGATTGTGAAACCAATCAAAATGTTAAATAGAATCAAAGAATCTAAAATTGAAATGAAACCTAAATGCGAATCAAAGTTTGAAAACTCAATTTTTGAAAAAGGTAAAACCTCCAAAATGAATGAAAACAAAGATTCTAGATTCTATATCAAAAAGGCAAGAAGTAAATCACAATCATGGGTTGTGAAGAAAGAATCTTCATCATTAGAAAGTGAAAAGTCTATTTTTCATAAAACTAAAAATGTCAAATCAAATGAATCAGAAATCAAAATTGATCTTTCAAAGTCAAAATTTTCAAAACAAACAAAGAAAGAAAAAGTTGAGAAGTTGTCAAAGTTGACATCAAACAAAATGTTTGATGATAATTTTGATTACGATGGTGGATTTGAAAGTGATTACGATGATGCTTATCATGTTAAGCCCAAGACCAAAAAGGCTTGGGTTTCCTTATTCAAATAGTTACTTTGTTGTGCAGGGGCTCTAAAGATCCTCATTGTCAAAGTTGAATCTGGATAGCTGAGCTTCCTGTCACTTAACTTTTCCAAAAATGTCATATCTTTGTCATTTTGAGGGGGAGTAGTTGGAAAAGAAAAATTTGTCAAGAATAAATTATGAAAATCCACACCGTTGAAACAGAAAAATGATTTTATGTCAAAACCATTTATTCTTTCACGTAAATGAGTTTAATGGTTTATCTGTTATACAGGTCAGATGCAGATGTTGAAAAAGGATCGGTCAATGAGTTCTCTGATCCTCATTGATTTGTTATCTTTTTAGAATAGAATTTCTTAAATCTAAAATCCAAAAATATGTTTTTGATTTTAGGGGGAGTAAGAAAATATTGAAAAAATCAAAAAACATATGAAATATTTGAGAAAATATAAAAACATATGAAATTTTCAAAAAGTATAAAAACATTGAAAAAAGACAAAAAGAATTTTGTGTCAAAAAGGAAATGATAGTACATCAGTGGAATATCACAGTATGCTAAAGAATTGTAAAGTTTTAAAGGATAAACAAGTCTTACTGTGGATGTGTCGATAGACTTTACACGTTCAGTAAATTGTTTCTGAGATATAAACTAAATTTTACAACTACTTAATCTTGTGGATTAACATCTCTCGGATATATGGACTTAGTACTCCGAAATTTAGTTTAAGAGATTGCCTGATTCTGAGATACGAGGTCTTTGTAGATGCTTGATATCTGGGGTATTATACAAGTTCTTCTGATTTTACGGAAGCAATAGCCTAGAACTTCTATAATGTTTTTGCTATAAACCCCTAAACTGCACGCAAAGCTGAAAAGAATCGAAAGATCTAATCATTTGCAATGCTCAAAAGATTCCATTTTCGAACAACACCTCAAAAGACTAGCCTTCATCTCTTTGTCTGTACGGTAGTACTAACCTGAGCTCTCAAGGCCTCGCACACCCCAGATACAGATATCAATTACGCTATATTCACCTGTAAGATGAAATCTAGGGAATTCTTGATACGGTAGTATGTTCTGAGATGGGAACCATAGTTAAGTCAAGTTTCATAATTCATACCTAACATATCTTGGAACAATTGAGAAATGTATTGAAGTTTAAATGGACAAACATATCGACAATCTAGGTAAACGAGTTTAAAACTTAGTGTCTCAAAAAGGTCAACGATATTGGTGATATGTCTCAAACAACTGATATGATCCTTAGACACGAATTCATAAAAATATGTCTGTTAATATGTTTGTAAATAGTTTACTTTCTTTACTGCTTTACAAATTAAAATCAAAAATATTTTCAATATGTTTTAGAATAAACTTTCAAAGATTCAAAAAGATTTTGTTTCTTCATTAGTTTCTACGAACCAATGACGGAGAACGGTTCTTCGAAGCTGGTAAGGTGCTATAATGGTAAAAATCTTAAAAACATCTGACTGAAAAACCAAAATGATCAAAATTGTTGAAACGTTCATTAAATTGAAACTTTAAAATTGAAGGAAATTTCAGTTTGTTCACAACAGGTCGAACCAAGGTCATTAATTTGACTTGGTAGACAAAATTAGTTAATCAAGGTCATTAACTTGGACTTGGTCAACTAAGTGGATTTCATAATTGAAAATCATTTGAATGGTCAAGGTGTTAAATGTAAAAGTGTTCAAGGTCATTAATTTGAACTTGAATAACTAAATGATTTGAAAGATGAAAAAGGATATTATAATTTGAAATATTGGTGTTATAAAATTTCAAAGTTTGAATCTTAAATGTTTATTTGAATGTTTGAGAACTTTGAAACATAAGTAAAGTTTTAGGGGGAGCAGATAAAACGTTGAATGAAAATACAGAAAGCTTGAAGTAAGGGGGAGCAAAGCTTACAGCAAGAAGGAGCAAGGTGATTAAAGTTTTATGAAGACAAGCTCAAGAAAAGGAGAAGAATTGAAGATTAAGAAGTTAAAGTTTACTCAAGGAAAAAGATAAAGACTCATGACTTTATTTGAAGTTAAAATGTCTACAGCAAATGACTACGGCAACATCAAGGGGGAGTCTGTCAGTGCATATGTCGGTTGCCTACGTCATTGTATATCGAGTCTGAGTGACTAGAGCTTAATCTATTAGAAACGAGGCGTATTTAAGTATGTAAAGGATCAAGTTCGCCCGGAATTGAGAATGTGAACAAGTTCGGCCGAACTTGTTCAAGACAAGTTCGCCCGAACTTGTAGTCTTCCCAAGCGAACTTGGCCTACTATCAATATGTGCCTTGGGATTTCATTTGTAACGTGTAGCAATTTTGGCACAGAGATGGCGAAGCTCTGTCGGATCCGAAACTGAATGTATTGAACATTATTGATCAATAAACAAACATTAAATGAGTAATTCTTGTTATTTGGTTAACACGTCATTAGTTTCCACCTATCGGACGTTAGATACAAATCTAGGTCCTATGCTAAAGGAGGACGGTCCTAACACCTTTGTAATAGTTGGAAGTCCTCAGTCACAATAAAATGGACACTTGTTTCAAAACCAAGTACAATCTCCTCTGGTCGGAATTCAGATGATCTGATCAACTTAGGTGATAGGTTAAGCTACCAGGAATTCACGGAGAGAGTAACCAAGATATATTCTTCAGTTGATGAAATAAAAGATATGTTGAAGACCTTGGTACAAAATTCTAGAACTCCACTAACCAATGCAAATATTGCAAAAGAAATTGGGTGCATGCACAAATGTATCTTCATCTTCAAAAAAAATATGTAGAGGCAACACACAACATGCAAATGGAGCTGATAAGAAACATGGTAGATGCTAGGTACAAAGAGACCCAAACAAAGATTGAGGTCATTAAAGTCCATCTTCTTCAAACCACTGGTATGGTTCCCATTCTCCCCAAATACATAGATGATGCCAAAAAAAGGGAGACTAACAACATGAGAAAGCTTCCACCTCTGGTCAAGAAAGCCTAAAAGAGGCCTGATACTTCTGAACCAAAAAGGCCAGACAAAAAGATATTGAAAAAGAAAAGAGGAGAGATACAAGGGAAGCCAATGAAATGTTGACAGTGCAAAAGATTATTTAAAGAAAAAGAATTCAAAACAATCAAGGCTCCTCAACAGAAGTTTCCCAAAGCATTGTTTCAACAAAACCACCACCAACTTCCCAAAAAAATACTTCCATTGCCCAAACATTTGTTGGCACTCCAAAAGTGACAACATATGTTATATCTACACTACCGCCAACACAAAAGACTCCTAACGGTATTCTCATTAAAATAAAACTACCCACATAAACATCGTTACCACAAATAAAATCATAAACCACACAAACCAAATCTAGAAGAGCCAAATTCATTATCAAAGATGATGATGAAGAAACTCCTGATTCAGCACCTATCAAAACTGTCACCACCACCACAACACTTTTTATCGCATCTCCACCATCAACCACTACTGCCATAACCATCCATTGGAATTAGAAACTGTATCAACAGAAATACAGTCTTTCTATTCCTCAACTGATCCTAACCAGCCCTCCTTCCCATCTTTGCATGATTTACCAAAGCCTTGCAATCTTAAAGAATACTTGGAACTGGAAATTAAACAGGCAGAGATAATTGCAGCAGAAAGAAGCAAAGGAAAGAGCCCAACAAATCTTATCAAAAGAATTCGCTAAAGTAAATAGAATTGAAGATTATGCTAAGGATGTTAGAAAAAAGGCTTCACAGGCCTTGTAAGTGGCCCTAACCTCAAAAGAGAATTAAGGTAAGATTACATGGAGCACATAAATAATCCTTATAAAGCAACAAGAGCCCAATTATCTGGATGGTCTATGGAAGGCCTTCTATAAAAAATTTTGAGGCTTGAGAAGATGAATCTCAATCCTGATATCAAACCCACTCCTCCTAATTGGAGAGCAGGCAAAAAGCCTATTGGACAAAAGGCACTTCAACTTAAAAGAATAAATTAGGAGATGGTAGAAGCCAAATTTGGCACTATGCAGTCTATGGCCAGATGGAATGAGCCAACAATCAAAGAAAACTACAAGAGACTTGAAGCTTTAAGAAAAAAGATCCCTTAGTCTCTAAAATGCTGAACTATGAAGATATAAACATTCCCATCAGATCTTTGGTTGGTCTTTTAGAGCTTCACACTGCAAAGAACATCTCTTCAGATATCAAAAGCTACCTAAAAAGACAAAAATAGATGTCTCTAGAAGACATGAAGATATATGAAGATGAAATAAGAAAAGAAGGGATCATAAATGAACTGATATGTGGGCATCCATATGCAAAATCAGAAGATCTGCTTGCTCAAGTCTTGGAAAACAATTTCCCTCAACTCATCTGTAACATCCGTCGAAAAACGGGTTTTCAAAACCCGCTTCGTTTATTAATCAAATATCCAGTTATAAATTTTCGTTGCGTATTTAATGCTCAAATTAATTTTAAATGATACATAATTAATAAACATTTTAGAATTTAAAAACCATAATTAATAAATAATAAAAATAAGAGAATAAAAAAATAAATGAGGCTGCGGGTTCGAACCCGGGTCAGCCGGTTCAACAAACAACCAACACACCACTCCGCCACACACTTAAGTTTGGAATAATACTGAAATAAATAATACTTAACATAAAACTCGAAACTCAAAATCGGTAACCAGCGCGCCCAAATCCGCAGTCGCCGGAAAATACGCGGATTTGCGACCATTTCCTTTGACTCCGGAATCAAGCGAGTGTAATTGACGATTAACGTCAGTTATAACCGAAATCTAACCTTAATTGCATTCAAAAACTGACCAAATTCAATGATTTACAAAAAAACCGAAGAATGATTTAACCATAACCGAAATCGGTGATTTGCCCTATAAATATCGATGCCCCACCTCACTTTCACTCGCTCAAACTCTCAATCATTACCTCTGTACAAATTTTGCTGTTTCTGAATCCTCACCGGAAAACATTTTGTCGCCGGAAAACCGAACCCATTTCATTTCTTCTGCTTTACTCTAAAATAAGACTTCTATAGCTCAGACAGAAATCACCCACACTCACCTCAAACTCCCTGTAGAGCCTCTGTCGCAAGTTATACATCGCCGGAAATTGCTGAACCCGCCGGAGTTAGTCACCGGAAAACCGGGCCCCTGTGTTCGGTATGCATTCTTAATCTTTCTGTCAGTACTATTCGATTTATTTGTTCAAACTCTAAAACAACAGAGCAGTGAAACCAAATGTTTAACAAATCTGTGTTCGATCTGAGATAATGAAGAAGACGATTATCGAGTTGTTTATGAATATAATTAAAATTAGTATTTTAACTGGGTTAGACACACAGTCCAGCGGTGGACTGTGTGCAATTTCAACGCGCACATCCCGGGTTCGAGTCACACTTGCTTCGACTTCTGAAATAAAATGTTCCTTTTTAAACAAGCTTAATCAGATTCGCTTCAGTATGTGTATAAATATAAAATAAATTCAGTTTATTATGGGTTAGACACCCAGCCCAGTTGGTCGGGCTGGGTGCAAGTTAAGTCGATGGTCACGGGTTCGAAACGTGTTCTGAGCGTCCGGTTCAAGCCGGTATAAACCTTTTTAATTAAATAAATTCCAGATTTAAACCAGTAAGTATATAAGTATAATTAAAATCAGAAATATTTCGGGTTAGACACGTAGCTCAGTTGGTAGAGCTGCGTGCACGTATACGGGAGGTCATGAGTTCGAACCTCACTCAGCGCACAGAATAAACGCGGTCCGACCGGTCAACGATCAACGGTCAAAAAGTCAAAATTTTTTATTTTCTTTTTTATTTATTTATTTATTTAAAAATCAATTAAAAACACTTAAAAATAATATTTTTAAAGTTAGAAAATGTCCTTAAACTCACAAAAATAAATCTAACAATCCCATTAAGAACACTAATTAAAAATATTAATCTCAAATAAAAGTTTATTTATTTATTGAATTATTATGTTATTATTTAGGTTAGTTTCTCTCGTGGTTAAATCCAAATTCGTGCGCATTCATCATCAATCAAGAAACCACCCATGTGAGTGAATTCTTACAAATTCCCCTTTTTATTCATGTTTTGGGGTGTATCATGTGTCGCTTAAATTAATTCGCTTATTTAAACTCGTGCTATTACCATTATATGATCTAAACTTATAATGTAAATATTGTTTGTTGTAATGTGTGTTTACATTTAGTCAAGTTGCGTGCAAATCAATTCATTAGGCCCATCAGTTCCTCGTTGGAGACGGGTTGAGCAACGCGTGCCTCAAAATCATTCATTAGGCCCATCAGTTCCTCGTGGGAGACGAGTTGAACATCGCGTGCCTCAAAATCAATCATTTGGTGTATGTGTGTGCAATAATTAATAGTATGTGTTTTGTGATTAAATTTACATCTACGTTTACTCCTATGTAGTTATGCACTTTATTTTAAAATCGATGCAATAAACACGTTTAAATGTGTTTTTCATAGGATTCACTCGTCAACTTTTTGTTGACCCAAAAACCCTATTTTACATATGATACAGGTGGACAGGTTGAAGCAAGGAACACATAGCAAATTGCCTTAGAAGAAAAATAATGAAGTCTTGAAAAATGTATAGAAGATGTTGTATTTCTATGATTGATTGTAATGATTCTCCTTTAAAAAGAAATAATAAATATGAAACTTTATAATAAATGTCATGAGCTTTGATGAAAACCCAATCATGCCCCGACTACCATTTCCGCTGCGGGTCAGGGTGTGACATCATCAAATAAAATATGTCCCAAGAAATCCATCCAGCTCCAAAATTCTAAACTGTTAATCCAACAGGACAAGCCATGAATTGACAATGGTCAGAGCTAATGGAGAAATGAAAAAGATCTCAATGAACAGTGCCTTTAGTGTCACACCCCGACCCGCAGCGGAAAAGGTGATCGGGGCATGATTGGGTTATCATCAAAGCTCATGACATTTATTATGCGTTTCATATTCGTTTAATACAATTTAATGGAAATTTACAATAAGAATTACAACATGTTCTAACTATCAATCTAAGCTTCTTTGTTCACTTCTAAGGCATTTCCTATGTTTTCCTCGCTTCAACTGTTCGCCTGTATCATGTGTAAAAGGGTTTTTGGATCAACATAAAGTTGGCGAGTGAATCCTATGAAAAACATTTGAACAAGTTTATTAAATTGATTATGAAATGAGTGCACAACCAAACATGAGTAAAAATAGATGTAAACTTATTCAACAATCATTAGATATTAAATAAAGCACACATGAACAATAATGGAAACATTTAGAGGCACGCGTTGCTCTACTCGTCTCTCACGAGGAACTGATGGGCCTAATGAATGAATTGCATAAACATGATAATATGAATGACACAACTACAAACAATATAAACTCAATGATACACACATGAACAATAATGGATTGGTTTTGAGGCACGCGTTGTTCAACTCGTCTCCCACGAGGAACTGATGGGCTTAATAATGAATTTTATATAATTTGACAAAATGAAATAAGTAATCAAAACAATATAAACAATCTAAGTTTAGGTCACGATATGGTATGGCACAAATTTAAATAAACGAGTTAATTATTTGAGACACATGACACACCCAAAACGTGTAATTAAAAAGGGAGTTGTAAGATTCACTCACAGTGGGTGCGTTCGGTTGATGATGTTGAATGCACGCGAAGTGGTTTTAACCACGAGTGAAATTAACCTAGATAAATATCATTATGGTTCGGTAAGTAAGCGGATTTTATTAATCTATTTTAGTAGGATTGTTGGGTGTATTTTTGTGAGTTTAAGGACTATTTTCTAACCTTAAAATGTTATTTTTAAGTATTTTTATTGATTTTTTAATTAAAATAAATAAATAAAAGTAATAAAACAAATTTGATTTTTTTGCTACAGTTGACCGTTGACTTTGACCGTTAACCGTTGACTTTGACCGGTTCGAATCGTGTAATTGTGCGCTGAGTGAGGCTCGAACCCGAGACCTCCCGTACGCGTGCACGCAGCTCTACCAACTGAGCTACGTGTCTAACCCGTCATATATCTGTTTTTAATTATATTTATATATTAATTAATTTAAACAGAAAATCCTTTTATTTAAAAACGATTTAATTGAATCGGACCGGTGCGCTCCACATGTCTCGAACCCGGGACCTGTGGGTTGCGCAAACACACAATCCACCGCTGGACTGTGTGTCCAACTTGTTAACTTAACTGATTTTTATTATACTTAAACACAAACTGAACATTTCCTTTTCTGTCTTATTTTAAAAAGATAGATAATTGTCCGAGTCGGTGCAGTAGCCCGGACTCGAACTCGTGACCTGGGATTTAAACATACACACAGTCCACCACTGGACTGTGTGTCTAACTTGGTTATTATTCCGATTATTAATATACTTAACATATAAAGTGGTGCTTCCGGTTCGGTTAACAAAAAAAGGCGTTTTTATTAAAGCGGCGTGTGTGGAACAAGATTCGAACTCGAGACCTTTGTGTGTTTATTGTGCACACAGTCCACCGCTGGACTGTGTGTCTAACCCGAGTTATTTCTTGATTTAAATTATACTTATATGTTCCGGATACATCGTCTTCTTCATCAAGTTATAACCAGAAATGATGACTGACTGGTTCAATGATTAAATCAGTTTCTTTAGCGTTTTTTTAGTTAATTATAGATGAGATTAAGTAAAAAGAATGAAGAAATTAGGCGTGAGGTATACCGACTAGCTTCCTCTGTTTTCCAGCAGAACTCCGGCGACAGCAATCACTTCCGGCGACGAGTGTCTTGCAGCAGAGAGTCTTCAGAAAGCTTACAAAGTATGTGGGTGACTTCGGTATAAGTTCAGAGGGTTTAGTAAGGCTTAGAAATGGAAGGTTCGGTTTTCCGGCGACGAACAGAATATTTCCGGCGAGTGAGTTTTCGCCGAGAAAGGGTGCGGTTTTGAGCGAAAAGGTTTGCAGAGGTTCGAGGGGGTATTTATAGTGCAGGTTATCGATGAACTTGGTCTGATTTTCAACTTGATTCGTTGGTTTGAATTTCTCCGGCGGTTATAGAAGGTGTCGCGGACTCAGACGTCGGTTATAACCGATGTCCTAGTAAATGTTTACGTTATAACTGAAGATGTCGTTAAATGTCGCGAGATTGCCGGGATTTCCGACGACTGAACTTTGGGCGCCGGTTTTGAATTTGGAAACTCATGATATGAATTAAATGATTCCAATAATTAACAGATAATCCCAGTGGCGCAGTGGTTTAGTGCGCGTGTGTTAAGTTTGTTGTTGGACCGTGACTGACTCGGCGACTGACCCGGGTTCGAAACCCGGCAGTAACAAATTGTTTTTATTTTCTTATTTTTGACAGTTTTTCAAAAACAAATTATATATTCCCATATAATAATTAATTATGTTTCGTTTAAAAATATTTTGAGCATTAAATTCGCAACGAAATTTTTGACTGATTGTTCGGTTGATAAACGGAGCGGGTTTGGTAAATCCGTTTTTGACGGATGTTACAGTATCCCCTGCTTTTTAGAAATTTCGTCCCGAAATTTAAATAGTGATATACTTGACTAAAAGAATGATGCTGTTTAGTTTGACAGTTACATGCTTAGAAGAAGTAAGGGTTTAAGTTTTTGTTCGAGGCGGTAACGTTCCTTGTAAGGGTTAAGTACCCTATTACAGGAATCGCTTTTTGTTGCCTACTGTAAAAGTATTGATAAACAGAATTTATTCGCTAACTATGATATCATGCATAAGAGTTTGAATATGTTTGGAAGTGTATGGTTATACCCTAAGGCAAAACTTCTAATACTACAACCTACATGGAACATAAATAAACACAACAGCTAATATTTGAACATAAATAAACACAACAGCTAATATTTGAACATAAATAAACACAACAGCTAATATTTGAATCCACATTCTGATAGCATATATGTTTGAATGGTGGAAATTCCTCTCTCGTTTGTTATGATGGAGAGGTTAGTTTATGTAGAAATGGAACACAATCCAATCTCTTTAAATAGCATGATGATATAAATGTAACACAAATTCCAACCAAGGCAATACTATATCCTACATGGAACTTCTCATAATCGCCTGATAATGCCTCTGATCCTTTGGCAAGAATACTTATATATAGGAAGTACCAGCGGCGTATCCACCATATTCTTGCCAAATTTTCATTGGTTTTATCCACAAGTTATGATTAGTTACCAAGGAACTACTAAATCCTACATAGAACTTCTCATAACCGTCTGACAATGCCTCTGATCCTTTGACAAGAATACTTATATATAGGAAGTACCAGTGGCGTATCCACCGTATTCTTGTCAAATTTTCATTGGTTTTATCAGTGAATTATGATTAGTCCTATATAACTCTACAACCAATACAACAACCATAAAATACTGAAATAAAAAAAAATATCTGTGCGATCAAGGCTCAATCAAACGGAGCCGATCGTATTGCATGTACTGAAAATGAAATTGTCTGTGCGCTCAAGGCTCAATCAAACGGAGCCGAGCGTATTGCATGTACTGAAAATGAATAACTTAATCTAAACATCAATCACACAAACAGCCTATGCATGGAACCTCTCATAACCGCCTGATAATGCATCCGATCATTTGACAAGAATACTTATATATAGGAAGTACCAGCGGCGTATCCACCATATTCTTGTCAAATTCTCATTGACTTTATCCGCAAGTTATGATTAGTCCTATATAACTCTACAACCAATACAACAACCATAAAATACTGAAATAAAAAAAAATATCTGTGCGATCAAGGCTCAATCAAACGGAGCCGATCGTATTGCATGTACTGAAAATGAAATTGTCTGTGCGCTCAAGGCTCAATCAAACGGAGCCGAGCGTATTGCATGTACTGAAAATGAATAACTTAATCTAAACATCAATCACACAAACAGCCTATGCATGGAACCTCTCATAACCGCCTGATAATGCATCCGATCATTTGACAAGAATACTTATATATAGGAAGTACCAGCGGCGTATCCACCATATTCTTGTCAAATTCTCATTGACTTTATCCGCAAGTTATGATTAGTTCTATGCGACTCTACAACAAACACAACAACCACAAGATACTGATAATGAAAATGTCTGTGCGATCAAGGCTCAATCAAACGGAGCCGATCGTATTGCATGTACTGGAAAAGAAAATGTCTGTGCGCTCAAGGCTCAATCAAACGGAGCCGAGCATATTGCATGTAATGAAAATGTAAAATGAACTGTGCGATCAAGGCTCAATCAAACGGAGCCGATCGTTGCGGGCACGCCAGGTTCAACCGCATAATAAAATGGGGAACAGGCTCAAACCTCACGAATGGGGAGCAGGCGGCCTCGGCAATTGCATATACTGAAAATAATAAACAATAATTACTCTAATAGTCTACACATGGAACCTCTCATAACCGCCAGATAATGCTTCTGATCCTTTGACAAGAATACTTATATATAGGAAGTACCAGCGGCGTATCCACCGTATTCTCGTCAAAGTTTCATTGGCTTTATCCTTAAGTTATGTTTGGTTCTATGTGATAAAAAAAAAACAAAAAAACTAAACGATAGGAGTTGAATCTGGATCTTCGGTGAAGAGGACTAGTTGGGTATCTTCGTTTGGGCCGTCATTATCTTCGACAGGATTGGCGTTGATATTGAAGACTCTTCCTCTTGCTGGTGACCTATCGTTGGGTTTTCTTGGTTTACTTGGTTAACTGGGTTTGATTGGGCTTGAGTGTTGATGACGTTAACCAATTGAGGGCATGTGTTTCTAAAGTGGGTAGGGTCGCCGCAATTGAAACAAGCTCGAACATATGGGAACATGGGGTATTGGGGTTGATGATAAGTTTGGGCCATGTTTTGAGTAGGGGAAGAGGTTTGGTTTTGAAAGGTGCGACAAACCTTGCTCAAATGACCATAGCGTCCACAAGTTGCACATAGTCGACAAGGTAAGGTAAGGGGATGGTGATAAAAACAGTTGTTGCATCGAGGGTGAGGTCCAAGATATGGTTTCTTATTTGGGTAGGTTGAGTTGGGTGCCACTTGAGTGATTGGGATAGCTTGGATGGGTATAGCGTGTGAAATAGGTTGGTTTCGTTGGGTAGCAGCGAAAAGTTGCCCGTCTCTTCTTCTCTTAGGATTGGGTTGAGAAAAGGATTCGGTTTGGGTGGAGTCGGAGGTTTCAGTCGGTTCTTTATCCTTCTTCTTCTCCTCCTTGAAGTCTTTGTTTCGGATTCGGTTCTCGGTGAGCTCTGTTGCTAGCTCCATTGCTGCTTCCAAGGTTGCAGGCGAGGTACTTATTACAGGGTCTTGAATCTTTGACGAAAGACCACGAATTTAGTGCTCGATCAAACGGTAGAGGGGAGTGAACATGTTGGGAACCATTTGATGTAACTCGAGGAATCTTTTGTTGTAGGTGGTGTGGTCTCCTTCCTTTTGCTTCAACGAATAAAATTCATCTTCTAATTTCTTGATTTCACTCCTTGGGCAAAATCGTCTGGTCATGATTTCCTTCAATTCGTTCCAAGTTAAAGTCATAGCATCGTCGACACCTCGTTTGGCCTTCTCTGTATTCCACCAAGTAAGTGCTATCCCATATAATCGACCGGTAGCATATCGTACTTTGCGATCGTCAGGGCAATCGCAATTTAGAAAAGTGTTCTCCATTTCTTCAAACCAATGGAGGAGAGCGGTGACACCTTCAGTCCCTTTGTATTTCGGAGGGTCGCATGATTTGAAATGCTTGTAGGTGCATATAGTGGTATTTGGGGAAAAGTTGATAACGTTTTGGTTTGCTTGATTGACAGGGTTATCGGTGAGTGCTTGTTGTACTTGGATTACAATGTTGGGTATTACGGCAGCCATTTGTTGAGCGATTAAGGCAGCCATGCGTTCGCGGGCTTTTCTTGCTCTCGTCTTCCTACGGGCGAGGTTAGAAGACATCTACAAGGAATACATGACAAGAGTATGAGTTGGATGTTTTTGGGTTCATGGGTCGCATTAGGAATGAACGTTCATAAAATAATTATAGAAAAATAAATCTACTACATCCATAGGATGTCTTGGGCTTTGCTCGCCATTAGGCCCTACATGCCGCCATACTTTACCTGTGTAATCATGTGGGCCCCCATGAATACCGGTTTTTCATATGTTCGCACGGGTTTGCCAGGTTGCGTACACTAAAACCCGGAGAAAATCGAGAAATATGTATACAACGTGTGATATTCGGAATGTGTCCAAGTGTAGACACGGTGACACCTCAAAGTAGGTTAGTTCGAACGACGTTTGGTGTGGCATGCTTTGGCCTAATAGGTCCTTCGTACTCTCATCGTTGGTCCCCAGGTAGGCAAACTGGTCCGTTATATTGGATTTATACGAATGCCAACCTAGACAGGACGTTCCGACTACCGGTACTTGTACCCTTCCAGTTACTACATGCCCGTCGCAGAACCTACTTTGATGAGATTTGAAAATGGCAACAAAATCTTTGGATAATGAGAGTATGAAAATAAATTGAATACATGAACATCGATATATGTATAATGAATATGTATATAAGCATGTATGTTTGACTGTAAATGTAAACAAATATGAAACAAATAAATATCACAAGTTTGTATGTAACCACCTAATCAATTAAAATTTAGGCAGACTATAGTATAGGCTCTAAGGGTCTAATAACCTATCCTATATCCCTATAGTCATGGCTCTGATACCAATCTGTCACACCCCGACCCGCAGCGGAAAAGGTGATCGGGGCATGATTGGGTTATCATCAAAGCTCATGACATTTATTATGCGTTTCATATTCGTTTAATACAATTTAATGGAAATTTACAATAAGAATTACAACATGTTCTAACTATCAATCTAAGCTTCTTTGTTCTCTTCTAAGGCATTTCCTATGTTTTCCTCGCTTCAACCTGTTCACCTGTATCATGTGTAAAAGGGTTTTTGGATCAACATAAAGTTGGCGAGTGAATCCTATGAAAAACATTTGAACAAGTTTATTAAATTGATTATGAAATGAGCGCACAACCAAACATGAGTAAAAATAGATGTAAACTTATTCAACAATCATTAGATATTAAATAAAGCACACATGAACAATAATGGAAACATTTAGAGGCACGCGTTGCTCTACTCGTCTCTCACGAGGAACTGATGGGCCTAATGAATGAATTGCATAAACATGATAATATGAATGACACAACCACAAACCATAAACATGATAATACGAAAGTGCCGATCTCCTGTTTGTTGGCACGAAATTGGGGAAGCACAAATTACTGGTCCAGAACTGATCCAAGAAACCACAGATAAGATTCATCAAATCCGAAACAATCTTCTAGCGGCTCAAAGTCGTCAAAAGAGTTACGCAGATAAACGACGGAAGCCCTTGGAGTTTAGCGTTGGTGATCATGTGCTTTTAAAAGTATCACCGTGGAAGGGCGTAGTTCGTTTTGGTCAAAAGGGAAAGCTAGCACCACGTTACGTAGGACCTTTCAAAATACTTGAAAGAGTAGGTCCTGTAGCATACAAGCTAGACCTACCGGAAGAACTCGACAGGATTCATCCCACATTCCACGTGTCGAACTTGAAGAAGTGCCTCGCTGATGAGAATCTTCATATTCCACTAGAAGATATTCAGATCGATGAATCCATGCATTTTATTGAAAGACCAGTGGAGATTATGGACTATGGAGAAAAGCGTCTACGACGAAGCCGCATTCCTATTGTTAGGGTACGCTGGGAGTCGAAACGGGGACCTGAGTTTACTTGGGAACGTGAAGACTCAATGCGTGAAAAATACCCTCATCTTTTCCCTACTACTTCAACTGTTTAAATTTCGGGACGAAATTCCTAAAAGTAGGGGATACTGTAACATTTGTATAAATCGGGTCTCCAAAACCCGCTCCGTTTTGTAATCCAATACCAAGTTATGAAAATACAGTAATTATTTATGGTTATTTTGAGTTTAAACGTTACATAATTAATAAATAAGCTAAACTATAAAAATTAAATTGGTTAAAAAGTTAAAATAAAATAAATAAAAACATTTGCAGCTGACCGGACTCGAACCCGGGTCAGCTGAAATACTCCAACAACTTATCAACCGGTTCCCAAACCACTCCGCCACAACTTGTTTTCTGTAACAATTGGCAACTAAATGGATCTTATACGCGAACTTGAATTAGCCATAGGTACCATCTGAATAACGGAAACCGGCAAACCGAACGCTAAATCATTTCGACTTCTTTTGGCTAGCTTATAACCGATGAATATCGGTTACTAATTATGCCCGAATTGAATGAACTTAAAGACTTCATCATTTCCGGTTTTTGAAACCGAAAACATACCAAACTTTAATTTAATCCAACTCCTGATCTCTTGCGCGATTCATAACTATCACACAACACTCAATTTCATTTTCGTCAAGATTCTGAACTGTAAGATCCTCTAAATTCGATCGCCGGAATTTTTCTGCAACTCACCGGAAAACCGGGAATCGCATTCTCACGGTAATTCCTTCGAATCTTTTTGTTTAAAACATGTGATTAGTTAATCTCTAACACAATTCCATCATCAGAATCAACCTTAGTCAACGTTTATCGGAAATCTCACCTTCGCCGGAAAGTTTCTGAAATTGCCGGAATTTCACTGTGAAAGGGTAAGATATCCTACACTTCATTTAAACCTTGTTTAGATAATTTAATTCTATAAATAATCGAACCACAATGTTAATTGTGTCAACAGTCGGAGCTCAATTCCTGTACCGACAAAACCTTCGCCGGATTTCTGTGATTATCTTCAATTGGTAAAAATCTGTTCTTTAAACTCTCTCCACTCCTTATTCTTGAATTACTGATAGTGTCTAAAAATTTTGTAAACCACAAATCAATCGTAATCGGTCGAGTAATGTGGCCTGTGTAATTGGTGAAGAAGATGAAGCTCAATCAGAATATAAGGGTAATTAAAATCCAAATAATAAACGGGTTAGACACACAGTCCAGCGGTGGACTGTGTGCAAAGTTAACATACGCGTCCCGAGTTCGATCCTTACTGCGCACACGCTTCACGTAATAACACTCTTTTTTATTCATGAATTAACCGGGTTAGAACGGGTAGTTGTTAAGTATAATATAAATCAAGAATATAACCAGGTTAGACACACAGTCCAGCGGTGGACTGTGTGCAAAACATACTTCACGTCGCGCGATCGAGTCCCGTCACAAGCACCGGTTCAATGAGATTAAAACGTTTTGCAAAATAAAGGAATTTTCGGTAAATTCGAATAAGTGTATAAATATAATTAAAACTAGATTTCTAACGGGTTAGTCACGTAGCTCAGTTGGTAGAGCTACGTGCGCGTGAACGGAAGGTCACCGGTTCGAATCCCGCTTGGCGCAAGTATTTACCGCTGACCGAACCGGTCAACGGTCAACGGTCAAACAGTAAAAAAAATAATATTTTTTTTAATATTTATTTGTTTATTTTAATTCAAAAATCAATTAAAAATACTTAAAAATAACATTTTTAAAGATAGAAAATAGCCATAAACTCACAAAAAATATATCTAAAAAATCCCATTAAAATCTTTAATAAAATCCATTCATTTAAATATATTTTTTCCATTATTATTTAGGTTAGTGATTCCTCGTTGACTCGCTTCGTCTAAATCGTGCGCATCTCACCATCTCAAATTCAACGCACCCAATGTGAGTGAACCCTTCAAATTCCCCGTTTTAATCACGTTTTTGGGGTGTATCATGTGTCTTGTTCATTTATATATTATAACCAAGTTATTGTGCATATATCATATCATGACATGTGTATTAGTTTGTTGCTGTTAAGTAGTTATTATTGTTTGCAAATTATTATTTCAATACATGCAATTGCCGAGGCCGTAGCTCCCCATCCATCGAGGTTGAGTTTGATCCCCATTTTATTATGCGGTTGATCAGGGCGTGCCCGCACGATCGGCTCCGTTTGATTGAGCCTTGATCGGTCATTTCATTTTTCATTTCAATACATGCAATACGCTCGGCTCTGTTTGATTGAGCCTTGAGTGCACAGTTCAATTTACATTTCCAGTTCATGCAATACGTTCGGCTCCGTTTGATTGAGCCTTGAGCGCACAGTCCAATTTACATTTCCAGTTCATGCAATACGATCGGCTCCGTTTGATTGAGCCTTGATCGCACAGTTCAATTATGCTAATTGTTATATGCTGTTGGTATGTTCATGTATGTTATCGATTGTTAATTGATGCTTGCCAATGTTTGATTCCATACATGTGCTCTTTTATGTTTATGCACAATATTTTATTGATAAACTAACCAGACAATTATTATCAAATGTTTATCTATAAGGTTCACTCGCCAACTTATGTTGACCCAAAAACCTCCTATTTTACACATGATACAGGTGAACCAGCAGCAGCTAGGAACACATAGGACCTGGATTAGAAGAAATTAAACGTTTTAGTATTTGGATTATTATGTTTGGTTATTTTCCTTTGTAATGAATGAACATGTTTGGATGTTTGAGAAATGTAACTTTGACTTCATTTAATTATGAAACATAATAGTAAATGTCATGTGCTTTGGTGATAACCCAATTATGCCCCGACTCTTATTTCCGCTGCGGGTCGGGGTGTGACAGATTGGTATCAGAGCCATGACTATAGGGATATAGGATAGGTTATTAGACCCTTAGAGCCTATACTATAGTCGATTAGAAACTTATAAGAATTTTGTGTGTTATATGCCAAATCTCATGATGTTTATATGTTTATGTTAAATGTTACATTTGATATTGTTCAAGCATGTTCATAAGTATGTATTATCAAGTAATGCCTATCATGAAATCGTATGATCATAACATATCACATCCATGCAAGCACACACCACATCATGATTGATTTTACAATGATTTTCGTGTTTCCAAATCTCATCAAAGTGAGTTCTCATGACGGGCATGTAGTAACTGGAAGGGTACTAGTACCGGTAGTCGGAACGTCCTGTCTAGGCTGGCATTCGTATAAATCCAAAATAAAGGACCAGTTTGCCTACCTGGGACTAACGATGAGAGTACGAAATACCTATTAGGCCAAAGCATGCTATACCAAACGTCGTGAGAGCTAATCCCACTTTGAGTTGTCATTGTGTCTACACCTGGACACGTTCCGACCAAATATCTCATGAGCATATTTTGTGGTTAGCATTCGGGGGATGCGAGTGTTAAATTGCCAATACTAATGTGAATCCTACCAAGCCAATAGCCATGGGGGCCCACATGACTATATAGGTGAAGGTATGGGGGACATTTGAGGCCCAACATGAGCGAACCCAAGACATCCTTTGGATGTAGTTGCATTATTGATATTTATGTATTTTCATTTTTTCTTAAAGACACATGACACCTAAAAAGATACCATAAACTCACAATCTTCTCATTTTATGATCCTGTAGATGTCGTCTAGACCGCATCGAAGGAGTAGGAAATCGGAAAAGTCTCGGGAACGTTTGGCCACTCATATCGCGAATCAAATGGCCACGATATTACCTGACATCGTAGTACAAGTACAACAAGCCCTTGCTGCAAATCCTACTAACCCTCCTCAACAACAGGACCAGATCATCAACAACCCTCCTACCATCAAATGCTCCTACAAACATTTTAAGTCCTGTGATCCTCCGAAATTCGAAGGGACTGAGGGAGTCACTGCTCTCCTACATTGGTTCGAGGAGATGGAAAACGTTTTCTTAAACTGCGATTGTCCTGAGGATCGCAAAGTTCGTTATGCCACCGGGAGACTACTTGGGGTAGCTCTCACTTGGTGGAATACCGAGAAAGGAAAGAGGGGAACGGATGATGCGATGGCCTTAACTTGGGAGGAGTTAAGGGAAATCATGACTAGGCGATTCTGTCCTAGAAGTGAAATTAAGAAATTGGAAGATGAATTTCATGCCTTGAAACAAAAAGATGGTGATCACTCGACTTACAACAAAAGGTTCTTGGAGTTGAACCAAATGGTTCCAAACTTATTCACTCCAACCTACCGTCTGATCGAGCATTACATTCGAGGACTTCCCTCGAAAATCCAAGATTCGGTCCTCAGCGTTTCACCGGTAACACTAGAAGCTGCCATGGAGTTGGCGACAGAACTGACCGAAAACCGTATTCGCAATGGGAAGTTCAAGGAGGAAAAGAAGAAAACCCCTGCTGAGGGACAAACCTCAAACCACCACACTCCTTCCTCTAAATTTGCTAACAAGAGGAAGCGTAACACCAGGAACTTTGCAGTCACCCAAACCAACACCCCTGTTCCTGTTGCACCCATCACTCAAGCCACTCCTCCACCCGCGCCATACAAAAGACCATACACTGGACCACTACCAAAATGTAACCGTTGTCAGTATCACCACTCCCTGACTATCCTTGCCAATACTGTACCGGCTGCGGTCGCGCTGGGCACACTGTTCAAAACTGCCGCACGCTTCAACGAACAAACCGCCACCAACCTATAACCCAAACCCACCAACAATTAATGGGTCAAGCCCAACAACAACAACCATTTCCACCCACTCAACATTTAGCCCAAACATACTATCAACCCAACTACCCTATGGGCCAACCTATGCGGGCTTGTTTCAATTGCGGTGATCCAAGTCATTTCAGGAACACATGTCCAAGGCTGGTCAATATTATTCATGCTCAGGCCCAAGCCAACCCTGTGAATCAAGCAAACCAAGCTCCTCCACCTGCTAGAGGAAGGGCTTTCAATATTAACGCAAACCAGGCTAGAGCTGACGGCAATGTGGTCAACGGTACGTTTCTTATAAATGGTAGATATGCCTCTATGTTATTTGATACTGGTGCGGATAGAAGTTTCGTGTCATTAGAGTTTGAACCTATCTTAAGTAAAAATCGAGATAAGCTCGCGGAATCCATAACGGTGGAAGTTGCAGATGGAAAACCAGTTTCGTTAGACTCTATTTTACGCAACTGTACGCTCACCCTAAACAACCACGATTTCTCAGTCGATCTTATTCCTATGAAGCTGGGAAGTTTCGACATCATAATCGGAATGGATTGGCTCAGTCAGCATCATGCGGAAGTTGTATGTCGTGAGAAATTTATTCGTATTCCTCTTTCAAACGGTCAGACTCTTCGAATTATTGGAGAAACCTCGGCGAAAGGGCTCAAATTAATGACTTGTCTTCAAGCTCAAAAATACCTTCGCAAGAAATATGTCGCGTTTCTAGCCCATATCATCAAGAAGGGGACCTCAGCAAAGAAACTTGAAGATATCCCTGTTGTAAAAGATTTTCCACAAGTTTTTCCTGACGATATTTCAGGACTTCCTCCAATCAGAGATGTCGAATTTCGTATAGATCTTATACCTGGTGCTACACCAGTGGCAAAATCTCCATATAGGTTAGCCCCCTCTGAAATGCAAGAGCTAGCCAGTCAATTGCAAGAGTTGACTGACAAGGGATTTATACGCCCCAGCTCATCGCCTTGGGGTGCACCTGTACTCTTTGTAAAGAAGAAGGATGGATCATTTCGCATGTGCATCGACTACAGAGAGCTCAACAAGTTAACTATCAAAAATCGATATCCTTTACCTCGCATAGATGACCTTCTTGACCAACTACAAGGTGCCGGTTGCTTTTCGAAAATCGACCTTCGGTCTGGCTATCATCAGCTTAGAGTGCATGAAGAAGACGTCCCTAAAACTGCTTTTCGAACTCGATATGGTCACTATGAATTCATGGTTATGCCGTTTGGATTAACCAACGCACCAGCTGTTTTCATGGACCTAATGAATAGAGTCTGCAAACCTTACCTTGATCGATTTGTTATTGTGTTCATTGATGATATTCTTATCTATTCAAAATCTAAAACTGATCATGAGCGTCATCGCGACTTGTTCTTGCACTTCTAGAAAAGGAAAAGCTTTATGCCAAGTTTTCTAAATGTGAATTCTGGTTAAAAGAGGTGCAATTTCTCGGGCATGTAGTCAATGACAAAGGAATACATGTGGACCCATCAAAGATCAAAGCAGTTCAAGAATGGCAAGCTCCACGTACGCCAACTGAAGTAAGGTCTTTTCTTGGACTTGCTGGCTATTATCGTCGGTTCATTTCAAACTTCTCTCGCATTGCGGTGCCACTCACGGCTTTAACCCATAAAGGGAAACCATTTGTATGGGGACCCAAGCAAGAAGAAGCCTTTCAAATTCTCAAGCAAAAACTTTGTGATGCACCAATCCTCACTCTTCCTGAAGGTTGTGATGATTTTGTAGTCTATTGCGACGCGTCAGGGCAAGGATTAGGATGCGTTCTCATGCAAAGAGGAAAAGTCATAGCTTATGCCTCAAGACAACTCAAGACACACGAGAAGAATTACACCACTCATGACCTTGAACTTGGAGCTGTTGTATTTGCTCTTAAGATATGGAGACATTATCTCTATGGTACGAAGTGTGAAATCTACACTGACCACAAGAGTCTTCAACATATCTTCAATCAGAAAGAGTTAAATATGAGGCAACGAAGATGGGTCGAACTCCTAAATGATTACGACTGTGAAATCAGATACCACCCTGGTAAAGCAAATGTGGTGGCTGATGCACTTAGTCGAAAGGGTTATGCGAACTCCATTCATCTTCTATGTTCGCAAATTATAACCAATATTAAGGATCAAATTCGAGAAGCTCAACACGTTTCAATAACAGAGGAAGATGTACAAAAAGAGATGTCCTGCGGAGCCGAGCTAAAACTTGAAACTAAATCTGATGGTATTTTGTATTACCTAGATCGTATATGGATTCCTAACCACATCAATCTTCGTGAAACACTCATGCATGAAGCTCATAAGACGCGATATTCTATACACCCAGGAGCCGATAAGATGTATCAAGACCTACGGTACACCTATTGGTGGCCTGGAATGAAGAAAGATATTGCTGTTTTTGTTTCCAAGTGTCTCACTTGTTCTAAAGTAAAGGCTGAACACCAAAGACCCTCAGGACTTCTAGTCCAACCAGAAATACCTGTTTGGAAGTGGGAAAATATAACCATGGATTTCATTACCGGGTTACCTCGCACTTCTAGTGGGTATGACACTATATGGGTGATTATAGACCGACTTACAAAATCAGCTCACTTTATTCCTATTCGAGAAGATTTCAAGAACGAAAAGCTTGCTCGTATTTATATCAACGAAATCGTCAGCCGACATGGAGTTCCATTAAGTATTATTTCTGATCGTGATGGCCGTTTCACCTCACGAACATGGCAAGCAGTGCAATCCGCTATGGGCACTCGGCTAGATCTCAGTACCGCCTACCACCCTCAAACTGATGGACAGTCTGAGCGCACCATTCAAACCCTTGAGGATATGCTTAGAGCATGTGTCATAGACTTCAAGGGAAATTGGGACGCCCATCTACCGTTAGTTGAATTTTCGTACAACAACAGTTATCATTCTAGCATCGGCATGGCACCTTTTGAAGCTTTATATGGTCGAAAGTGCCGATCTCCTGTTTGTTGGCACGAAATTGGGGAAGCACAAATTACTGGTCCAGAACTGATCCAAGAAACCACAGATAAGATTCATCAAATCCGAAACAATCTTCTAGCGGCTCAAAGTCGTCAAAAGAGTTACGCAGATAAACGACGGAAGCCCTTGGAGTTTAGCGTTGGTGATCATGTGCTTTTAAAAGTATCACCGTGGAAGGGCGTAGTTCGTTTTGGTCAAAAGGGAAAGCTAGCACCACGTTACGTAGGACCTTTCAAAATACTCGAAAGAGTAGGTCCTGTAGCATACAAGCTAGACCTACCGGAAGAACTCGACAGGATTCATCCCACATTCCACGTGTCGAACTTGAAGAAGTGCCTCGCTGATGAGAATCTTCATATTCCACTAGAAGATATTCAGATCGATGAATCCATGCATTTTATTGAAAGACCAGTGGAGATTATGGACTATGGAGAAAAGCGTCTACGACGAAGCCGCATTCCTATTGTTAGGGTACGCTGGGAGTCGAAACGGGGACCTGAGTTTACTTGGGAACGTGAAGACTCAATGCGTGAAAAATACCCTCATCTTTTCCCTACTACTTCAACTGTTTAAATTTCGGGACGAAATTCCTAAAAGTAGGGGATACTGTAACATTTGTATAAATCGGGTCTCCAAAACCCGCTCCGTTTTGTAATCCAATACCAAGTTATGAAAATACAGTAATTATTTATGGTTATTTTGAGTTTAAACGTTACATAATTAATAAATAAGCTAAACTATAAAAATTAAATTGGTTAAAAAGTTAAAATAAAATAAATAAAAACATTTGCAGCTGACCGGACTCGAACCCGGGTCAGCTGAAATACTCCAACAACTTATCAACCGGTTCCCAAACCACTCCGCCACAACTTGTTTTCTGTAACAATTGGCAACTAAATGGATCTTATACGCGAACTTGAATTAGCCATAGGTACCATCTGAATAACGGAAACCGGCAAACCGAACGCTAAATCATTTCGACTTCTTTTGGCTAGCTTATAACCGATGAATATCGGTTACTAATTATGCCCGAATTGAATGAACTTAAAGACTTCATCATTTCCGGTTTTTGAAACCGAAAACATACCAAACTTTAATTTAATCCAATCCTGATCTCTTGCGCGATTCATAACTATCACACAACACTCAATTTCATTTTCGTCAAGATTCTGAACTGTAAGATCCTCTAAATTCGATCGCCGGAATTTTTCTGCAACTCACCGGAAAACCGGGAATCGCATTCTCACGGTAATTCCTTCGAATCTTTTTGTTTAAAACATGTGATTAGTTAATCTCTAACACAATTCCATCATCAGAATCAACCTTAGTCAACGTTTATCGGAAATCTCACCTTCGCCGGAAAGTTTCTGAAATTGCCGGAATTTCACTGTGAAAGGGTAAGATATCCTACACTTCATTTAAACCTTGTTTAGATAATTTAATTCTATAAATAATCGAACCACAATGTTAATTGTGTCAACAGTCGGAGCTCAATTCCTGTACCGACAAAACCTTCGCCGGATTTCTGTGATTATCTTCAATTGGTAAAAATCTGTTCTTTAAACTCTCTCCACTCCTTATTCTTGAATTACTGATAGTGTCTAAAAATTTGTAAACCACAAATCAATCGTAATCGGTCGAGTAATGTGGCCTGTGTAATTGGTGAAGAAGATGAAGCTCAATCAGAATATAAGGGTAATTAAAATCCAAATAATAAACGGGTTAGACACACAGTCCAGCGGTGGACTGTGTGCAAAGTTAACATACGCGTCCCGAGTTCGATCCTTACTGCGCACACGCTTCACGTAATAACACTCTTTTTTATTCATGAATTAACCGGGTTAGAACGGGTAGTTGTTAAGTATAATATAAATCAAGAATATAACCAGGTTAGACACACAGTCCAGCGGTGGACTGTGTGCAAAACATACTTCACGTCGCGCGATCGAGTCCCGTCACAAGCACCGGTTCAATGAGATTAAAACGTTTTGCAAAATAAAGGAATTTTCGGTAAATTCGAATAAGTGTATAAATATAATTAAAACTAGATTTCTAACGGGTTAGTCACGTAGCTCAGTTGGTAGAGCTACGTGCGCGTGAACGGAAGGTCACCGGTTCGAATCCCGCTTGGCGCAAGTATTTACCGCTGACCGAACCGGTCAACGGTCAACGGTCAAACAGTAAAAAAAATAATATTTTTTTTAATATTTATTTGTTTATTTTAATTCAAAAATCAATTAAAAATACTTAAAAATAACATTTTTAAAGATAGAAAATAGCCATAAACTCACAAAAATATATCTAAAAAATCCCATTAAAATCTTTAATAAAATCCATTCATTTAAATATATTTTTTTCCATTATTATTTAGGTTAGTGATTCCTCGTTGACTCGCTTCGTCTAAATCGTGCGCATCTCACCATCTCAAATTCAACGCACCCAATGTGAGTGAACCCTTCAAATTCCCCGTTTTAATCACGTTTTTGGGGTGTATCATGTGTCTTGTTCATTTATATATTATAACCAAGTTATTGTGCATATATCATATCATGACATGTGTATTAGTTTGTTGCTGTTAAGTAGTTATTATTGTTTGCAAATTATTATTTCAATACATGCAATTGCCGAGGCCGTAGCTCCCCATCCATCAAGGTTGAGTTTGATCCCCATTTTATTATGCGGTTGATCAGGGCGTGCCCGCACGATCGGCTCCGTTTGATTGAGCCTTGATCGGTCATTTCATTTTTCATTTCAATACATGCAATACGCTCGGCTCCGTTTGATTGAGCCTTGAGTGCACAGTTCAATTTACATTTCCAGTTCATGCAATACGTTCGGCTCCGTTTGATTGAGCCTTGAGCGCACAGTCCAATTTACATTTCCAGTTCATGCAATACGATCGGCTCCGTTTGATTGAGCCTTGATCGCACAGTTCAATTATGCTAATTGTTATATGCTGTTGGTATGTTCATGTATGTTATCGATTGTTAATTGATGCTTGCCAATGTTTGATTCCATACATGTGCTCTTTTATGTTTATGCACAATATTTTATTGATAAACTAACCAGACAATTATTATCAAATGTTTATCTATAAGGTTCACTCGCCAACTTATGTTGACCCAAAAACCTCCTATTTTACACATGATACAGGTGAACCAGCAGCAGCTAGGAACACATAGGACCTGGATTAGAAGAAATTAAACGTTTTAGTATTTGGATTATTATGTTTGGTTATTTTCCTTTGTAATGAATGAACATGTTTGGATGTTTGAGAAATGTAACTTTGACTTCATTTAATTATGAAACATAATAGTAAATGTCATGTGCTTTGGTGATAACCCAATTATGCCCCGACTCTTATTTCCGCTGCGGGTCGGGGTGTGACAGATTGGTATCAGAGCCATGACTATAGGGATATAGGATAGGTTATTAGACCCTTAGAGCCTATACTATAGTCGATTAGAAACTTATAAGAATTTTGTGTGTTATATGCCAAATCTCATGATGTTTATATGTTTATGTTAAATGTTACATTTGATATTGTTCAAGCATGTTCATAAGTATGTATTATCAAGTAATGCCTATCATGAAATCGTATGATCATAACATATCACATCCATGCAAGCACACACCACATCATGATTGATTTTACAATGATTTTCGTGTTTCCAAATCTCATCAAAGTGAGTTCTCATGACGGGCATGTAGTAACTGGAAGGGTACTAGTACCGGTAGTCGGAACGTCCTGTCTAGGCTGGCATTCGTATAAATCCAAAATAAAGGACCAGTTTGCCTACCTGGGGACTAACGATGAGAGTACGAAATACCTATTAGGCCAAAGCATGCTATACCAAACGTCGTGAGAGCTAATCCCACTTTGAGTTGTCATTGTGTCTACACCTGGACACGTTCCGACCAAATATCTCATGAGCATATTTTGTGGTTAGCATTCGGGGGATGCGAGTGTTAAATTGCCAATACTAATGTGAATCCTACCAAGCCAATAGCCATGGGGGCCCACATGACTATATAGGTGAAGGTATGGGGGACATTTGAGGCCCAACATGAGCGAACCCAAGACATCCTTTGGATGTAATTGCATTATTGATATTTATGTATTTTCATTTTTTCTTAAAGACACATGACACCTAAAAAGATACCATAAACTCACAATCTTCTCATTTTATGATCCTGTAGATGTCGTCTAGACCGCATCGAAGGAGTAGGAAATCGGAAAAGTCTCGGGAACGTTTGGCCACTCATATCGCGAATCAAATGGCCACGATATTACCTGACATCGTAGTACAAGTACAACAAGCCCTTGCTGCAAATCCTACTAACCCTCCTCAACAACAGGACCAGATCATCAACAACCCTCCTACCATCAAATGCTCCTACAAACATTTTAAGTCCTGTGATCCTCCGAAATTCGAAGGGACTGAAGGAGTCACTGCTCTCCTACATTGGTTCGAGGAGATGGAAAACGTTTTCTTAAACTGCGATTGTCCTGAGGATCGCAAAGTTCGTTATGCCACCGGGAGACTACTTGGGGTAGCTCTCACTTGGTGGAATACCGAGAAAGGAAAGAGGGGAACGGATGATGCGATGGCCTTAACTTAGGAGGAGTTAAGGGAAATCATGACTAGGCGATTCTGTCCTAGAAGTGAAATTAAGAAATTGGAAGATGAATTTCATGCCTTGAAACAAAAAGATGGTGATCACTCGACTTACAACAAAAGGTTCTTGGAGTTGAACCAAATGGTTCCAAACTTATTCACTCCAACCTACCGTCTGATTGAGCATTACATTCGAGGACTTCCCTCGAAAATCCAAGATTCGGTCCTCAGCGTTTCACCGGTAACACTAGAAGCTGCCATGGAGTTGGCGACAGAACTGACCGAAAACCGTATTCGCAATGGGAAGTTCAAGGAGGAAAAGAAGAAAACCCCTGCTGAGGGACAAACCTCAAACCACCACACTCCTTCCTCTAAATTTGCTAACAAGAGGAAGCGTAACACCAGGAACTTTGCAGTCACCCAAACCAACACCCCTGTTCCTGTTGCACCCATCACTCAAGCCACTCCTCCACCCGCGCCATACAAAAGACCATACACTGGACCACTACCAAGATGTAACCGTTGTCAGTATCACCACTCCCCTGACTATCCTTGCCAATACTGTACCGGCTGCGGTCGCGCTGGGCACACTGTTCAAAACTGCCGCACGCTTCAACAAACAAACCGCCACCAACCTATAACCCAAACCCACCAACAATTAATGGGTCAAGCCCAACAACAACAACCATTTCCACCCACTCAACATTTAGCCCAAACATACTATCAACCCAACTACCCTATGGGCCAACCTATGCGGGCTTGTTTCAATTGCGGTGATCCAAGTCATTTCAGGAACACATGTCCAAGGCTGGTCAATATTATTCATGCTCAGGCCCAAGCCAACCCTGTGAATCAAGCAAACCAAGCTCCTCCACCTGCTAGAGGAAGGGCTTTCAATATTAACGCAAACCAGGCTAGAGCTGACGGCAATGTGGTCAACGGTACGTTTCTTATAAATGGTAGATATGCCTCTATGTTATTTGATACTGGTGCGGATAGAAGTTTCGTGTCATTAGAGTTTGAACCTATCTTAAGTAAAAATCGAGATAAGCTCGCGGAATCCATAACGGTGGAAGTTGCAGATGGAAAACCAGTTTCGTTAGACTCTATTTTACGCAACTGTACGCTCACCCTAAACAACCACGATTTCTCAGTCGATCTTATTCCTATGAAGCTGGGAAGTTTCGACATCATAATCGGAATGGATTGGCTCAGTCAGCATCATGCGGAAGTTGTATGTCGTGAGAAATTTATTCGTATTCCTCTTTCAAACGGTCAGACTCTTCGAATTATTGGAGAAACCTCGGCGAAAGGGCTCAAATTAATGACTTGTCTTCAAGCTCAAAAATACCTTCGCAAGAAATATGTCGCGTTTCTAGCCCATATCATCAAGAAGGGGACCTCAGCAAAGAAACTTGAAGATATACCTGTTGTAAAAGATTTTCCACAAGTTTTTCCTGACGATATTTCAGGACTTCCTCCAATCAGAGATGTCGAATTTCGTATAGATCTTATACCTGGTGCTACACCAGTGGCAAAATCTCCATATAGGTTAGCCCCCTCTGAAATGCAAGAGCTAGCCAGTCAATTGCAAGAGTTGACTGACAAGGGATTTATACGCCCCAGCTCCTCGCCTTGGGGTGCACCTGTACTCTTTGTAAAGAAGAAGGATGGATCATTTCGCATGTGCATCGACTACAGAGAGCTCAACAAGTTAACTATCAAAAATCGATATCCTTTACCTCGCATAGATGACCTTCTTGACCAACTACAAGGTGCCGGTTGCTTTTCGAAAATCGACCTTCGGTCTGGCTATTATCAGCTTAGAGTGCATGAAGAAGACGTCCCTAAAACTGCTTTTCGAACTCGATATGGTCACTATGAATTCATCGTTATGCCGTTTGGATTAACCAACGCACCAGCTGTTTTCATGGACCTAATGAATAGAGTCTGCAAACCTTACCTTGATCGATTTGTTATTGTGTTCATTGATGATATTCTTATCTATTCAAAATCTAAAACTGATCATGAGCGTCATCTGCGACTTGTTCTTGCACTTCTAGAAAAGGAAAAGCTTTATGCCAAGTTTTCTAAATGTGAATTCTGGTTAAAAGAGGTGCAATTTCTCGGGCATGTAGTCAATGACAAAGGAATACATGTGGACCCATCAAAGATCAAAGCAGTTCAAGAATGGCAAGCTCCACGTACGCCAACTGAAGTAAGGTCTTTTCTTGGACTTGCTGGCTATTATCGTCGGTTCATTTCAAACTTCTCTCGCATTGCGGTGCCACTCACGGCTTTAACCCATAAAGGGAAACCATTTGTATGGGGACCCAAGCAAGAAGAAGCCTTTCAAATTCTCAAGCAAAAACTTTGTGATGCACCAATCCTCACTCTTCCTGAAGGTTGTGATGATTTTGTAGTCTATTGCGACGCGTCAGGGCAAGGATTAGGATGCGTTCTCATGCAAAGAGGAAAAGTCATAGCTTATGCCTCAAGACAACTCAAGACACACGAGAAGAATTACACCACTCATGACCTTGAACTTGGAGCTGTTGTATTTGCTCTTAAGATATGGAGACATTATCTCTATGGTACGAAGTGTGAAATCTACACTGACCACAAGAGTCTTCAACATATCTTCAATCAGAAAGAGTTAAATATGAGGCAACGAAGATGGGTCGAACTCCTAAATGATTACGACTGTGAAATCAGATACCACCCTGGTAAAGCAAATGTGGTGGCTGATGCACTTAGTCGAAAGGGTTATGCGAACTCCATTCATCTTCTATGTTTGCAAATTATAACCAATATTAAGGATCAAATTCGAGAAGCTCAACACGTTTCAATAACAGAGGAAGATGTACAAAAAGAGATGTCCTGCGGAGCCGAGCTAAAACTTGAAACTAAATCTGATGGTATTTTGTATTACCTAGATCGTATATGGATTCCTAACCACATCAATCTTCGTGAAACACTCATGCATGAAGCTCATAAGACGCGATATTCTATACACCCAGGAGCCGATAAGATGTATCAAGACCTACGGTACACCTATTGGTGGCCTGGAATGAAGAAAGATATTGCTGTTTTTGTTTCCAAGTGTCTCACTTGTTCTAAAGTAAAGGCTGAACACCAAAGACCCTCAGGACTTCTAGTCCAACCAGAAATACCTGTTTGGAAGTGGGAAAATATAACCATGGACTTCATTACCGGGTTACCTCGCACTTCTAGTGGGTATGACACTATATGGGTGATTATAGACCGACTTACAAAATCAGCTCACTTTATTCCTATTCGAGAAGATTTCAAGAACGAAAAGCTTGCTCGTATTTATATCAACGAAATCGTCAGCCGACATGGAGTTCCATTAAGTATTATTTCTGATCGTGATGGCCGTTTCACCTCACGAACATGGCAAGCAGCGCAATCCGCTATGGGCACTCGGCTAGATCTCAGTACCGCCTACCACCCTCAAACTGATGGACAGTCTGAGCGCACCATTCAAACCCTTGAGGATATGCTTAGAGCATGTGTCATAGACTTCAAGGGAAATTGGGACGCCCATCTACCGTTAGTTGAATTTTCGTACAACAACAGTTATCATTCTAGCATCGGCATGGCACCTTTTGAAGCTTTATATGGTCGAAAGTGCCGATCTCCTGTTTGTTGGCACGAAATTGGGGAAGCACAAATTACTGGTCCAGAACTGATCCAAGAAACCACAGATAAGATTCATCAAATCCGAAACAATCTTCTAGCGGCTCAAATTCGTCAAAAGAGTTACGCAGATAAACGACGGAAGCCCTTGGAGTTTAGCGTTGGTGATCATGTGCTTTTAAAAGTATCACCGTGGAAGGGCGTAGTTCGTTTTGGTCAAAAGGGAAAGCTAGCACCACGTTACGTAGGACCTTTCAAAATACTCGAAAGAGTAGGTCCTGTAGCATACAAGCTAGACCTACCGGAAGAACTCGACAGGATTCATCCCACATTCCACGTGTCGAACTTGAAGAAGTGCCTCGCTGATGAGAATCTTCATATTCCACTAGAAGATATTCAGATCGATGAATCCATGCATTTTATTGAAAGACCAGTGGAGATTATGGACTATGGAGAAAAGCGTCTACGACGAAGCCGCATTCCTATTGTTAGGGTACGCTGGGAGTCGAAACGGGGACCTGAGTTTACTTGGGAACGTGAAGACTCAATGCGTGAAAAATACCCTCATCTTTTCCCTACTACTTCAACTGTTTAAATTTCGGGACGAAATTCCTAAAAGTAGGGGATACTGTAACATTTGTATAAATCGGGTCTCCAAAACCCGCTCCGTTTTGTAATCCAATACCAAGTTATGAAAATACAGTAATTATTTATGGTTATTTTGAGTTTAAACGTTACATAATTAATAAATAAGCTAAACTATAAAAATTAAATTGGTTAAAAAGTTAAAATAAAATAAATAAAAACATTTGCAGCTGACCGGACTCGAACCCGGGTCAGCTGAAATACTCCAACAACTTATCAACCGGTTCCCAAACCACTCCGCCACAACTTGTTTTCTGTAACAATTGGCAACTAAATGGATCTTATACGTGAACTTGAATTAGCCATAGGTACCATCTGAATAACGGAAACCGGCAAACCGAACGCTAAATCATTTCGACTTCTTTTGGCTAGCTTATAACCGATGAATATCGGTTACTAATTATGCCCGAATTGAATGAACTTAAAGACTTCATCATTTCCGGTTTTTGAAACCGAAAACATACCAAACTTTAATTTAATCCAACTCCTGATCTCTTGCGCGATTCATAACTATCACACAACACTCAATTTCATTTTCGTCAAGATTCTGAACTGTAAGATCCTCTAAATTCGATCGCCGGAATTTTTCTGCAACTCACCGGAAAACCGGGAATCGCATTCTCACGGTAATTCCTTCGAATCTTTTTGTTTAAAACATGTGATTAGTTAATCTCTAACACAATTCCATCATCAGAATCAACCTTAGTCAACGTTTATCGGAAATCTCACCTTCGCCGGAAAGTTTCTGAAATTGCCGGAATTTCACTGTGAAAGGGTAAGATATCCTACACTTCATTTAAACCTTGTTTAGATAATTTAATTCTATAAATAATCGAACCACAATGTTAATTGTGTCAACAGTCGGAGCTCAATTCCTGTACCGACAAAACCTTCGCCGGATTTCTGTGATTATCTTCAATTGGTAAAAATCTGTTCTTTAAACTCTCTCCACTCCTTATTCTTGAATTACTGATAGTGTCTAAAAATTTTGTAAACCACAAATCAATCGTAATCGGTCGAGTAATGTGGCCTGTGTAATTGGTGAAGAAGATGAAGCTCAATCAGAATATAAGGGTAATTAAAATCCAAATAATAAACGGGTTAGACACACAGTCCAGCGGTGGACTGTGTGCAAAGTTAACATACGCGTCCCGAGTTCGATCCTTACTGCGCACACGCTTCACGTAATAACACTCTTTTTTATTCATGAATTAACCGGGTTAGAACGGGTAGTTGTTAAGTATAATATAAATCAAGAATATAACCAGGTTAGACACACAGTCCAGCGGTGGACTGTGTGCAAAACATACTTCACGTCGCGCGATCGAGTCCCGTCACAAGCACCGGTTCAATGAGATTAAAACGTTTTGCAAAATAAAGGAATTTTCGGTAAATTCGAATAAGTGTATAAATATAATTAAAACTAGATTTCTAACGGGTTAGTCACGTAGCTCAGTTGGTAGAGCTACGTGCGCGTGAACGGAAGGTCACCGGTTTGAATCCCGCTTGGCGCAAGTATTTACCGCTGACCGAACCGGTCAACGGTCAACGGTCAAACAGTAAAAAAAATAATATTTTTTTAATATTTATTTGTTTATTTTAATTCAAAAATCAATTAAAAATACTTAAAAATAACATTTTTAAAGATAGAAAATAGCCATAAACTCACAAAAAATATATCTAAAAAATCCCATTAAAATCTTTAATAAAATCCATTCATTTAAATATATTTTTTCCATTATTATTTAGGTTAGTGATTCCTCGTTGACTCGCTTCGTCTAAATCATGCGCATCTCACCATCTCAAATTCAACGCACCCAATGTGAGTGAACCCTTCAAATTCCCCGTTTTAATCACGTTTTTGGGGTGTATCATGTGTCTTGTTCATTTATATATTATAACCAAGTTATTGTGCATATATCATATCATGACATGTGTATTAGTTTGTTGCTGTTAAGTAGTTATTATTGTTTGCAAATTATTATTTCAATACATGCAATTGCCGAGGCCGTAGCTCCCCATCCATCGAGGTTGAGTTTGATCCCCATTTTATTATGCGGTTGATCAGGGCGTGCCCGCACGATCGGCTCCGTTTGATTGAGCCTTGATCGGTCATTTCATTTTTCATTTCAATACATGCAATACGCTCGGCTCCGTTTGATTGAGCCTTGAGTGCACAGTTCAATTTACATTTCCAGTTCATGCAATACGTTCGGCTCCGTTTGATTGAGCCTTGAGCGCACAGTCCAATTTACATTTCCAGTTCATGCAATACGATCGGCTCCGTTTGATTGAGCCTTGATCGCACAGTTCAATTATGCTAATTGTTATATGCTGTTGGTATGTTCATGTATGTTATCGATTGTTAATTGATGCTTGCCAATGTTTGATTCCATACATGTGCTCTTTTATGTTTATGCACAATATTTTATTGATAAACTAACCAGACAATTATTATCAAATGTTTATCTATAAGGTTCACTCGCCAACTTATGTTGACCCAAAAACCTCCTATTTTACACATGATACAGGTGAACCAGCAGCAGCTAGGAACACATAGGACCTGGATTAGAAGAAATTAAACGTTTTAGTATTTGGATTATTATGTTTGGTTATTTTCCTTTGTAATGAATGAACATGTTTGGATGTTTGAGAAATGTAACTTTGACTTCATTTAATTATGAAACATAATAGTAAATGTCATGTGCTTTGGTGATAACCCAATTATGCCCCGACTCTTATTTCCGCTGCGGGTCGGGGTGTGACATCCGGCGACGAGTGTCTTGCAGCAGAGAGTCTTCAGAAAGCTTACAAAGTATGTGGGTGACTTCGGTATAAGTTCAGAGGGTTTAGTAAGGCTTAGAAGTGGAAGGTTCGGTTTTCCGGCGACAAACAGAATATTTCCGGCGAGTGAGTTTTCGCCGAGAAAGGGTGCGGTTTTGAGCGAAAAGGTTTGCAGAGGTTCGAGGGGGTATTTATAGTGCAGGTTATCGATGAACTTGGTCTGATTTTCAACGTGATTCGTTGGTTTGAATTTCTCCGGCGGTTATAGAAGGTGTCGCGGACTCAGACGTCGGTTATAACCGATGTCCTAGTAAATGTTTACGTTATAACTGAAGATGTCGTTAAATGTCGCGAGATTGCCGGGATTTCCGACGACTGAACTTTGGGCGCCGGTTTTGAATTTGGAAACTCATGATATGAATTAAATGATTCCAATAATTAACAGATAATCCCAGTGGCGCAGTGGTTTAGTGCGCGTGTGTTAAGTTTGTTGTTGGACCGTGACTGACTCGGCGACTGACCCGGGTTCGAAACCCGGCAGTAACAAATTGTTTTTATTTTCTAATTTTTGACAGTTTTTCAAAAACAAATTATATATTCCCATATAATAATTAATTATGTTTCGTTTAAAATATTTTGAGCATTAAATTCGCAACGAAATTTTTGACTGATTGTTCGGTTGATAAACGGAGCGGGTTTGGTAAATCCGTTTTTGACGGATGTTACATTTAGGCTTAATGATGAAGATCTGCAAGACTTAATAAGTCTTCCACTTGAAAGGGTTCCAAATGACTCTCTCCCCAAAACGTTGAGCTTCAGTTTAAAAGCCAAATCGGAGAGACTCGGGTTCAATCCGGCTCCAACGCGTTTCTTTTCTCTCATTTTTTCCACCAATAACTACCATAAGAGTTAGTTAAATATAGGTTATATCACAAAAAGAAACCTTGTGGTTCAGTGTTTAGTTGTTGCAATGCAACCCTGACGATACGAGTTCGAACCCCGGCCGACGTGATTGGGTTCCCTTTTTAGTATTTTCTTTATTTAACTTTCATAAATGCCATAAAGCCCCTATACTTAAGTTTCGAATATAGACAAAACAACCCCTCAACTATCATCAAGAAAATAATTTATTTATAGATCCATTGTTTAATTCAAATAAGAGTTATAAAAGTTCGCATTTTTATTCATATACTCCGGATCTGGTTTACAATACAAGTCGGTTTCGGGGATTCATTTTTTACGGATGTTACAATCTCCCCTACTTTTGAAAATTTTATCCTAAAATTTACTTAGAAGAAGAATCAACCTGTGAGTGAAATTATGTAGATATGTGCATTAGTCAGCCCAAATGGCATGACCATGAATTCATAATGACCGTAGCGAGTGCGGAAAGTAGTTTTAGAAACATCCTCATCTCGAACCCTAAGATGATGATAACCAGATCGTAAATCAATCTTCGAGAAGCAAGTTACACATTGAAGTTGGTCTAATAAGTCATTGATTTGTGGCGGAGGATAACAATTCTTGATGGTTAACTTGTTAAGCTCCCGATAGTCGATGCACAAACAGAAGGAACCATTTTTCTTCCTCACAAACAAAACCGGTGCACCATATGGAGACGAGCTAGGATGTATAAAGCCCTTGTCAGTCATTTTTTGCAACTGACTAGCTAACTCTCGCATTTCGAATAGAGCCAGACGATATGGTGATTTTGAAACGGGAGTTGCTCCTAGAATAAGGTCGATATGAAATTCGACTTTTCGCTCAGGAGGAAGTCCAGATATGTCTTCTAGAAACACTTGAGGAAAATCACGTACGATTGGAATCTCTTCTAAGTTCTTCTCCTTGCTCCTGCACTCCACCGTATGGGCCAAGAAAGCCACATATTCTTTTCATATTACTTTTGGGCTTGAATGCATGACATTAACTTGAGCCCTTTTAAAGAAGTCCCGCCAAACACTCGAAGAAATTGATCGTCAACAAGAAGAATTCAGATGTATTTTTCGAAGCACACAATCTCGGCCCGGTGTTTAGTTAGCCAATCCATGCCAACGATTGAATCAAAACTCCTCAACTTCATCGGAACAAATCGATTGGAAATTCATGCTCGTTTAAATTAAGAGTACAACTGTGAATCACGGAATCAATAAAGAGCAATAGGATCAAAGATGGATGAACCGAAGGAGCGAAACGGGTCAAACGAGCGAAAAAACGCGTGCGACACAACTGCCAGCATAGGCTCGGAGGCATTAACGACGCCTGCAATGAAATTTGGCGTCGGAAAAAGGTGTTTGGTGTTGCCAACTCCACTGTCGTCTTTGCCGATGCCAATGTTAGAGTTGTGTTCATTTAACGCGCCTTTAATGCATGTAATCCCCATTTTGACTATATTTTAGGGGGGTTTTTTACCCAGTTTCGAATATCTCATTCCTAAACCAATTTGGGAGCTTCTTAGAGAGTTTTTAAGGCCATTGCAACATCCGGTTAAAGAATCCATACCAAAATCAATGGATTTGGATATGAAATCATCCATGATGCTAGGCTAATTCCATCTAGTTACTCCTGGGTGCAGGGTTTTGTAAGTTTCTAGGTTTTATTCATCCAATCTATGTTTTGAGAAACAATTCTTGTAATCTTTGGTTTTGAATAACACAACTCGTATGATTTGGCATTGTTATGAATTTACTTTGTAGAGAATATTCTTGCCTTATTAACAATGTTAAAGGATAATTGCTAGAGATCTAGATGGGTGTTAGGGTTTGTTTATTATTGTTAATCTATATTATATATATATATATATATATATATATATATATATATATACTTTTCTAGAATTCATACATTGAAGGATTTTCTTGCATCATTTGCCTATGATAAGGAGTTTTGATGTTTTTGATTGAGAATTGTTTAAACAAATTCGTATCACTAGTTGTAGTTGCCTTGAAGGAGATGATAACAAAATGTCCAGAAAAGATTCCACCTTCAAAGGACTACCCAAAGGTTGTTATTCCAACAAAAGCTACATCAAAGCCTCCTATACATCCAACAATAAGCTTCAATCCCTCAGTTTCTAGAGCTTATATAAAAAAAGGTAGAAAGCAAATATACGACTCTTACAAAAGAAAAGGAATGATAATGCTAAATGTTGAAGCTCTTTAAAGCTTCATGTTTGGTCAATCTGATAACATGCAACCTTCAAGACCTTCTTCACAAAGTTCTCAATCAATATCATACTCAGAGTACCAGATTAATCAAAAAATCAAATGGGGAAGTATAGTAGTAACAAAGCTACTCACATTATCGAGTCGAAGGATGGAAGTATAAAAATGTACAATTTTTGGAATTAACTACTTGGGATCGACATTAAAGACCAAAGGGATATGCTTGAGTTGCCCTTAGAAAGAGAAGAATATGATCACCTAGTTCTGAACTTTGAAATACAAACATTTAGGGTTAAACCATAGATATGTTGATATAAAATAAGTGAAGTAATAAGAAATGGTTTTGGCATCATTGGTTCAGGGGGAGATTGTTGAACCCTGCAAAGAATTGATATGCCAAAGACCAAACAACTAGTGAAAACAATTGTTTTTCACCAACAATAAAGATTTGAATGAAAGTGTTGAAAGAAATGTTATTCCCATGAAACGACTGATGAAGACACGACAAGTGCTGATCAAAACAACTTTGAAGGTTAAAGACATGTGATGTTGAGAAGAACAACTGTTTTATAGGACAAATGTTTTAGTATTTTGTACCAGTCTTTGATGTAAGAGTAGTTTGTAAGATCACCGGTTGTTTTATAGTAACCAGGAATCATTTAGTTATTTCGATTGTGAGAGGTCGCTTTCTAGGTGATGCCAACTAACATAATCAATTATTTTCCTTTTCTGTCATGATCAGTTGAATCAGTCGTTCTAGATTGCGAGTGTACATTTATGATATCACTAGTTGAGGAGGAGCATGAATCTGTAAACATGATAATTCAATGATATGAGAATCTGTGATGAATTCATTGCTACTTACTTTTATTTAAGATTAATTACTATTCCGCTACAATTGATTATGATAATTTTGACTTTTTACTATTTGATTAACTAAACACACACTCAGATCCCAACACTTCACTTAATCCATTCACATTTTTATATATATTCATGGTACAATTCTTATCTATGTATGTCATAAATTAAGACAATATGCATAGGTAATATGCTTTAGAAAAAATGAATAAACATAAGTGACTAAGTATGTAATTAGGATGACATTGATAATGATATGATAAATTTGATATATAAGTCACTAATGATAATTATCTTAATTTCTAAAGCATAATTCATTATGTTTTAACCAAGATAATCATGAGCATTCAATATATATATATATAATATATATATATAATATATATATATATATCATACCATGTGGTATCTTCAAGTACGTAGCCTAAAATTATATCTAAACCTAATTAATCATAATATATGTTTAAGTATCTTGTTTATTGCTACACATATTTGAGAATTAAGTGCATTTTATCACCCAACTAACTATATTCCTGTTATATTGCTTTATGTGAAGAACCGAATATACAATTTGGAGTTAGTTATTTTTTTTACGTCTAAGAAAGTTTGACCACCCTGGTACATTGAATGGTAAAAAGCCACTCATGCTTGTGATAACAGACATCGTTGATAACCCGATCAATAACCAATTCTAGAAGAAACCTATAATGATGAACACATAGAAAACTCAATCGTCCTCTCTGCTAATAGCTTATCGATGATATCAATGAATTATTTCTTAATCTTCATTTCTTCCTATTCACATTCATAGTCAAGAAAGGTGTCAGTTAATTGTTTTGGTCAAAAATTACCGAAGCAATTTAGTGATCAAATTACTTTGGTGTGGTAGTGTGCTAGCAGTGTTAATAAAGCTTGTATCGGTTTGCTAGTTTGTAAAAACACTTTTCAGGATATAGCTCAGGATATTGAGCTATATCAACAATCAAACAATGAGCAAAAATGTAAAGGTTGACACGAGATGTACGAGGAAAGCCCTTGATCAATCTAGATCTCCGGCATAAAACCTCGGGAACTGACAATCGCCGCTGCCTAGTTCTTCTTATTGCTTAAAAATCAGGATACAGTGCATGATAATTCCCAGGTCGTCGCTAAGTGTTACAAGAATTGCTAGTGTTGAGTGTTTGTGCGTAATTGTGAAAGTAAATGACAGAATTCGAGAGTAGTGAATGAATGTGTTGTGACCTATCGATCTGTTTATCCGGTATTTATAGTTACAAAGAAAAACAAACTCTCCTAAAATGGTGGGTCCCTTGGAATATTCACTAGTGAACGTTGTTGACCAGGTATTACGGCTTCAACATCTTTCTTCCAACCATTTAGACTGAGTCTTCAGGTGAACGAGTCTCCGTGAATGTTGTGATCCTGCAGCTATGTCCTGCATGCGAATAATTAGTAATCACCAGGATACTGCCTCAGGATGTTACCAATATCCTGGTCTGGTATCTTGATCGTTAACAGCTATAATTAATTCAATCACATGGCTTCTCAGGGAAAATCTGCTTCAAGTGCCATGCCGGCAGTTAATCTCAGACTTGTGCATCATTGCCTCACATTCCCACTACACCGGCGAAGAGTGCTGATAATGCTCAGAAGAAGCCAACACCAGTTTTCTCGAAGGTTCTACTGTTTCATCCTCTACACCTACTAACAATGATCTGTCTACTTTAATTTTGCAGATGAAAGGATACATGGAACACCAGGACAAAACTAAGCAGAGGATCCTTCTTGAAATTAATGAAATCAAGAAACAGAAGAGATCAGCGGAGGATCATTCTCCATTGAGGCCCAGGTCATTGGATTTCGCCACTCCAGCAGCAACCACTCAACATTCCAAGGCGTCTGGTGTTCAGTATCAAGGATCCTCAGGATTACAGCATGGATCATTGGCAATGACGCAGCCACAAGCATCTCATTACCAACCTTATGGATCCCCATTCCAGCCTCAGGGATCCTCATATCAGCATCAAGGATCCTACCTTAGTTCGGAAAGATACTTGGAGACAGTGCCACCTAAAGTATCTTACTTCCAGCATCAAGGATCCTCATCCCAGGTTCAAGGATCCATGGAGTATCTTCAGAGACCTTCAGCACCCATGTATCCTTGACCCAATGTCTTTCAGGATCAAGGATCCTCAGGGAGTCAGATATTCAAGGATTCTGAAGTTCACAAACGGGACTTCATCCCTATGCAGATTGTTGCTTCATCTGGTCCAACTATTACACCTGAAGTGTCCACCTTGGATATACTTCTGGCATACCACTTCCAAACCAATTAGGAGGTAACAATGTCAATACATCTTTTGGCACTAACTGTGGATTTATGCAGGATACAGGTATCAATCAGGCTATGGCACGGGAGCTCCAGAAGCTTAAGGATATGATATCCAGAGTCCCAATAGTGGTTAAGTCCATTGCCAAGATCCCGGATGGAAGTCACAGGGTGTCTCTTTTTGCACCTCCTATATGCAACGCTGAGATACCAAAATGATTAACTAGTGATTTGTATAGAATAACTCAAGGCCGTGATGAATCATTAAGAGATTACATCACTAAGTTTAGTCGAGAATCCTTAGAAATTCCTAATTTGGATATTGCCACTCCTTTAGAGGCATTCAAAATGGGCTTGCTTAAGGATTCCTCATTCTATGATGACCTTGTTATGACACCTTGCAGGAATTTAGTGAAGTACAGGGCATTGAGGTTCATTCATTTAGAAGATGACAAAAGGGAGAGACTCTCAGGATCCTCAAAACAGGAAAAGCAATGGGTCATTCTTTAAGAATAATCGATCCAAGTCATACTCTAAACAAGACAATCACAATGTGAATGCAGTTGAACAAGACGAAGACGATGAGGATTATCCTCCAATATCTGAGTATTGTTTTTATGTGGATAATCATGAACTAATACTTGCTATGCAGAATTTAGGTGACAAGGGTAGATGGCCAAGGAAACTGATAAACCTAGAGCTACTAAGGATAAATCCAAATGGTGTGCTTATCATGAGGATTTTGGCCACCTTACTGATGAGTGTATAGCGTTGAGGAAGGAAACTGGCTATCTTCTTACAAAGGGTATTTGAAGGAATTGCTAGGAAGAAACGTTCAAGGACTCAGGATACTGAGAAAGTTCCTGAGAGAGCCCCTCCACCGCCAGCAGATGCTCAGATCATTAACTTTATTTCCGGTGGTTCTGTATCTATGGAACTTCATTTTCAGCGGCTAAAAGGCATGCTAAGGAGACAAAGATGGAGAACGGGGAGAGACCAGTTCGAAAATCTACCCTAACACACAAAAAGTGATATCCTTTGATGGGGAGAATCGCGTAGACATTCAGGATCCTCATCATGATGGTCTTGTCATTACTTTGTTTATTTCTAACCATTTTGTTCGCAGGATCCTTATCGATGGAGGGAGTTCAGTGAACATAATCCAGTTGGATGTCCTCAAAAAGATGAACATCCCTGAATCTAAGATCATACCAAGATCATCGGTGCTCGTGGGATTCAGTGGGGAAACCAAGAATACATTGGGGGACATCAAACTTCCAATTTACATAGAGGGAGTGAATTCTATCCAAAATTTTTGTGTAATAGATAGCTTATCTTGCTGTAATGTTATCCTTGGCAGACCATGGATACATGACATGAAGGCGATCCCATCAACATACCACCAATGTGTCAAGCTTCCAAGTCCATGGGGAATAGTCAAGATAGAAAGTGATCAATAGGAGGCAAAGAATTGCTACACTTCCTTGATGAAACCTGCTTCCAAGTCTAGGGAAGCATAGCAATTAAAGCATCCTCCAAAAGACGTCATGGAGGCAAGAGAACAGGACGTCAAGGAAATACTCTTAGATCTTGAGGATCCTGAATCCAAGGTGTATATAGGGTCCGGGATCCAGGAGAGCATAGAGCAGGATCTAGTATCCTTCCTTAAACGAAGAAAATCTACCTTCACCTGGAAGCACGAAGATATGACACGTATTTCGAAGGATATCATTACTCATAAGCTTGGTATTGACAGGTCTTTCAGGCCAATTCACCAAAAAAGGAGGAAGTTTGCACCTGAAAGAAATGCAATTATCCAAGAAGAGGTAGACAAGTTACTAAAGGTAGGTATGATAAGAGAAGTCAAGTATCCAAGATGGTTAGCCAACGTGGTTTTTGTTCAAAAGAAAAATGGAAAGTGGAGGGTATGTGTCAGTTTTACTGATTTGAATAAGCCATGTCCCAGTGATCCTTTCCCTTTACCCCACATTGACTCCATGGTGGATGCTACGGCGGGTCATGAATTATTAACTTTTATGGATGCTTCATATGGATTTCAGCAAATTCAGATGGAACCATCTGATCAAGAGGATACTGCATTCATGACACCCACCGGCATATATTGCTATATTGTTATGCCCTTTGGTTTAAAAAATGCAGGGGCTACATACCAAAGACTGGTGAATATGGTGTTCAAGGAGCAACTTGGACACACGATTGAAATATACATAGATGATATGGTGGTCAAATCTAAAAGAGCCGAGGATCACCTGAAGGACCTTGAAGTAGCATTCAATATTCTTGACCAATACAACATGAAGTTGAACCCGTCTAAATGTCATTTCGGGGTCAAAGCTGGAAATTTTTAGGATATATGGTGACCAAGAGAGGAATTGAAGCAAGTCCAGAACAAATCAAGGCTTTAGTGAACATCAAGTCTCCTGCCAATGCCAAGGATGTGCAAAGATTGACAGGAAGGATTGCCGCCTTGAATAGATCATCTCAAAATCCTCAGAAAGATGCAAGGATTTCTATGACATTTTGAGGAAGAATAAGAAATTCGAGTGGACTGAAACGCATGAAGTTGCTCTACAGGCTCTCAAGGATTACCTATCCTCAGCACCGGCTTTGATGAAACCAGAAAATGGAGAACCATTATCCTTATACCTAGCTGTTTCAGGTAAAGCGGTAAGTGCGGTCCTAGTTAAGGATCACGGAGGCCAACAACATCCGGTATACTATGTAAGTAAAAGTCTACTTGATGCTGAGGCCAGGTATTCTCATTTAGAGAAACTAATTCTTGCTCTAATCATGGCTTCTACTAAACTAAGACATTATTTTGAAACTCATACTATTGTTGTTAAAACTAGCTTTTCCTATTAAGAATGTTCTCAGGAAACCGGAGATGTCAGGAAGAATGGCAAAATGGGCTGTTAAATAGTGCATATGACATTAAGTATGAGCCCAGAACTGCTATTAAATCCCAAGCTTTGGTTGACTTTGTGGCTGATTTCAGTAGTGATCTACAAAGAGAAGCTGAATTAGAAGTGCAATAACTTGAGGAGACCAAGGATCCTTGGACATCTTCACAGATGGAGCTTCAAATGTGAAAGGAACTGGACTAGGCCTACTACTAAAATCGCCACAGGGGGACATTATACCCCAGTCTATAACGTGTGAGTTTCAAACCACTAATAATGAGGCAGAATATGAAGCCTTGATAGCATGTTTGCAATTAGCTAAACATATGAGGATCAGGTATCTTCAAGTGTTTGTGGATTCTCTATTAATTACTAATCATTATAATGGTTCTTATACTGTTAAAGATGAAAAACTAATCAAATATTCAGAGATAGTCAAGAAATTGGCAGATTCTTTTGCTTTTTTCAGCCTTACACAAGTACCTAGAGAAGAAAATGCAGAAGCAGATGCCTTGGCCAATCTAGCATCCTCACTGAAGATGCCCGAGGATGTAAAGATACATATTATCCATGTTCTAACTCTTGCAATTGAGGAAAATGAAACAATGGAGATAGTGGGTGATACAGTGATTCTACCCAGTAATGATACGGAGTCGAATTCAAGATCCTGGATCCTTCCAATCTTGAAATACATTCAGAATGGAGAAATTCCTATTGGAGAGAATCCTAAAACCTTCAGGATTAAGGTAGCACAATTTACTATAATTAATGACATACTGTATAAAAGATCTCTTGCAGAACCCTATCTACGAATGCATTGAAGATCCTGAAATCCAAGAAGTTTTAAAAGATTTTCATGAGGGAGATTGTGGAAATCACACTAGGGGCAGAGCGCTATTCTCTAGGATCCTCAGGACATGATATTATTGGCCTACAATGAAGAAGGATGTTGTGGAGTATGCAAGGAAATGTGATGCCTGCCAAAGACACACAACATTCTTCATCAACCAGCAGAACCTCTGCATCCTATATCCTCTTCTTGGCCATTTATGAGATGGGGAATGTATATAGTTGGCAAGCTTCCTGTGGCACCAGGGGGAAAAGTATTCGTGTTGGCTATAACTGACTATTTCTCCAAATGGATAGAAGCTGAAGCCTTTGCTGAAGTTAGAGAGAAGGAAGTTATATCCTTTATCAAAAGAAATATTATTACTAGATTTGGTATTCCTTCAGAAATAGTTTGTTACAGTGGATCCCAATTTATTAGGAATCGAACTACTAATTTTGTGACAGCTGGGGGATTAGGATGATTACATCAACACCAGTCCACCCACAAGCTAATGGCTAGGCAGAATCATCCAACAAGATCATCATCAACAATTTGAAGAAAAAGCTTGGATCAAAGAAAGGAAAGTGGGCTGAAGAACTACCATATATCTTATGGGTAGATAGAAAAACTCCCAATAATGCTACGGGTCAAACTCCCTTTTCCTTAGTCTTTGGAGCTCAGGCAGTGATCCCTACAGAAATGGTAGTCCCTACAGCCAGAACAAGCATCCGTGATCCTGAAGCAAATGCTGAGACTCTGGCTCAAGACCTAGATACCGTGGAAGAATTAAGAAACTTGGCAAGGATAAGGCTGGCTAGTTATCAACAAAGGATGGCTGGTGCTTATAATAAGAATATCAGAATAAGAAGATTTCAAGTTGGTGACATGGTGGTGAGGAAAGCATTTCAGAATACCACGAATCCTTCTAATGGCAAATTGGCACCAAAATGGGAAGGCCCCTATCTAATTGAAGCTGAGGCAGAAAAGGGGGCATATCGTTTGCTAACTATGGATGGTGACCTTCTACCAAGAGCGTGGAATGCTATCCATCTAAAAAAGTATTTTATGTAAAGGATCGGGGATCCTTAAGTATCCTAATGATCAATTCAGATTGAAGGATCCTCAAAGGATATGTGATTATTGATTCGGTAACATTTTACTAATGCTTTCATTCTTATTATACTTCTTATTATTTATTATAAAGTAAGGATGTTGAATTTTCAACATTCAACCTTATCAAGTTTTAAGTTTTGTAGAAGTTATTACAAAGGATCAAGAGGTTGGCCACCTCTCCAAGACTTTGGGCATGTCCCCAGTTTAAGGTATCCAATACCTTTTACGGTTTAAAGGTTTTCACCTTTCACACGAATTGGGTTTTGATACCCCGCCAGTAGCGCACGTTATCCAAGTATAGTTCGAGGCAATGGGACCAGTACCCGCTTTAGGGGCTGACAATTTCATTGTTGTTGGCTATATGTAGGATCCTAAGTATAATGGTAGACGTACCATACATCCGTTCCTAAGGTTTCTAACGTTTTCATGTTAGCTAAGGTTTCGAAATTTTCATGTCACTTACGATTGGATAGATGCCAGTTTGGGCCATACTCCAGTTTACACCAGTTATTTGGGCTTGTCCCAGTTATTTGGGCTTGTCCCCAGTTATTTGGGCTTGTCCCCAGCTATTTGGGCTTGTCCCTAGTTGTTTGGGCTTGTCCCTAGTTTGTTGGGCCTGCCCCTAGTTACTAATGATTCTTTCATTTGATGTTTGGCTTAGTCCCAAGTTATATACTGTTACAGGTTTACAAACTTTAACAGCTGAGGATACTGAATCCTAAAGTTCTATAGGTTTTCATATTCTAACTATAAGTGTTAAGGATACATAATCCTAACTTGGATTCGCTGGTATGATCCTTCTTTGCATTTGCTTTATTCTGGCTTATTTATGTTACCATAATCCTTTGACAACAGGATATGTGTTCCTTGATCATATGATGTCTATCTTTAAAGAATATATTTTGACAAACTCCTATAAATTTCTTAGCCAAATATAATGAAATTTATCGACATATACAACTACAAACATATTCAAACTGAAGAGAAGTAACAAAAGAGATAGTCAAAAGCTTAAAGTTTTATTTATGTATAAAAACCCTTTTTTAAAGGTTGTCAAAATTGCTAACCCAAGTTTCTACCAGCAAAACGTGTCCCGTCCACTTGGGTTGGCAAAGGGTGTCCATACTAACGGGTCAATAAGTGCAGGAAAGTAAAGGCGGGGGGCATCAAGGTCTTCATCCTCCACAAACAGAAGGACCCATCCACCTTTGCTACCCCCTATTGTTCAAAAGAATCAGTGATCCTTAACCATAAATACTATTGTTTGAGTAGAAACCACAAATTGTTCCAAAATACCAACAACCACAAAAACCATTAAACCATAAAAAATGGGCTCCGGTCACGTCTAGAAATTTCCATCATCTCCCATTGGTGCAGCCTACTCCTTCGCTGCTTCGCCAACCGTTGCTTCACCACCTTCGCCACCATCGCCTGTTCAGGATCCTTCTCGCCACTCGGAGCAGCATTGAGCATGGGTGTCCCTTCTGGCTCATCATCATCGCCCAGTTCCTGCAGCCTCTGCTTCCATGCCTCTACCTCCCATCCAGCCTTGTCGAAGGAAGTATCCATTGCCTCCTGGGCTATCTGGATCCTGGCCTTGAGGATAGCCTTGACAGCAGAGATTTTGGCTTCATCAGTAGCCTCCAACCGATCCTTGTTCGCCTGGACTGCATCCACTATGGCCTGCTTCTCCAAGCGATTGATCTCCCTCTCCAGCTGCGCAATCTTTTTATCTTTAGCAGTGTAGAAGGCTCGGAGATCAGCAATGGTTTCTTCTGCCTCAGCTAACTTCTTCTCTTACAAGGCTTGGATTTGCGCAACTTTCTGCATAGGATAATATGCGAATATAAGGATCCTTGATCCTAAAGAATTTACATACATCAGAGAATCAGTGATCTTTACCTCGGATACGCAGCTATGGATGTCTTGCTCAAGCTGTCACTTGGTGGTGCAGGCTCAGATGGTGAGGGTCATGCCCTTAGCTTCCGGCTGGCTTTGGCCTTTGGCCAGCTCCTTCTTGAAGGATCAAGTGAGATAATCCCCTCAAGTTCCCCAAGGCCAAACTTGGAAGCAGACTTTGATGAGGACTTGGCAGCACCTGCAATATTAAATACAGATAAGTGCAATTCTTGATAAATTTATTTACATATAAACACTTGCATGGATACTTACTTGACATGGTGTAGGAGGACGATGTAGCTTCTAATATATCTTTAACCTTGGGAGAAAATGTCCTGACAGTTGAATCCAACGCCCAGAATGCAGCGACTCTTTCGGCTGTGGCAGGAGTATCCTTCAAAGTATTGATGTTGGTCACTGAAAAAAGAAAAGCTAAGAATCAGTTATCCTAAAGCAAGAACAAGAAATTTTCTACATATTATGGATCCCATAGCCTACCCTCTACGCTCCACTTTTTGGGAAGATGATTCCATTGGGAATAGAATCTCTCCTTACGAAAAAGAATTGATTCCTCCAGTTGGAGTCAATCTGTAACATTTGTCAAAAACGGGTTTTCCAAACCCGCTTCGTTTATTAATCGAATAATCAGTTTCATATTTTGTTGCTCATTTAATGCTTATTTTAATTTTAAACAATACATAACTAATAAACATTTTAGATTATGGAAATTAAAATTGTTAAAAAATAAAATTAAAACAATTAAAAATGTAAAAAGGGCTGCCGGGTTTCGAACCCGGGTCAGCCGGAAACTTTAAACACCAAACACATAACCACTCCGCCACTTGATGTCTTTGTGAATTCTAGGAAACAATTAAAACATAACTTCAACCGTGAATCAACCTGTTTGCGCCAAACTGAAACCGATATCGGCTTCCAAACGTCCAGAGACTTTTGAGTGATCGCGGATTCTTGATTATAACCGATAAACCGACATTCTTAATCAATTCAGCCTTAAATGAACTTGAATTCATATGATGTTCGGGTTTAGAAACCGAAATCTTTTACTTTCTGAATTACTCCATCAATAACATCATCTGCGACTCAATAACATTCACAGAACCTCTAATTTCACTTTTACTCTAATTTCTGATCGTCGGAATCGCTTTTTGAACTCGCCGGACTTTCGCCGGAAAACCGTGTCTTTCATCAAAACGGTAAATTTCTAAATTCTTTCATCTTCTATCTGTTGTTAGACTTTTACTAACTCAAACCCTCCAATCAGAATCGGTCCCAGACGACGATATCGGATAATCTGCAGTCGCCGGAAAACTTCTGAAAATTCCTAAATCGCGCTGTGAAACGGTATTATCATTTAAACCTTCTGATAACTCTTGTTTAGTCCTTTAATTCCAAATTAGTTAATCAAAAACTGTTGATTGGTCCGCTCAGACGGAGTTCATAAAAACAGAGCCGACGACTTCACCGGAGTTCTGAGAAAGATCATCTTCCGGTATGTTCATTCCCAAAACCTTTCCTATCCGTTACATTTTAATCACTTATATGCCTGTTAATTGAATTGAACAAGTTCAGTCGAAAATCAGTTGTCTGGGTTATTATAACAAAGAAGATGAAGTGAGTCTGTATATAAATTTAATATAAATTGGATTATATCTGGGTTAGACACACAGTCCAGCGGTGGACTGTGTGCAATTGAAACACAGCGATACCGGGTTCGAGTCCGCCTTATTCCGATTCGTCACAATATTCAGACTTTTATATAAAACCCAAATATGAAAACTACCAGTTAGTATATAAGAGAAATAAAAACAAGTGCTTTAACCAGGTTAGACACACAGTCCAGCGGTGGACTGTGTGCAACGTTAATCAACAGGTCCCGGGTTCGAGACCTGATATGCACGCCGGTTCGATAGAATAAAAATCCTTTTTAAAAAAAATGAATTTTGGAATAAATTAAAATGTATATAAATATAATTAAAAACAGAAATATGTCGGGTTAGACACGTAGCTCAGTTGGTAGAGCTGCGTGCACGGTACGGGAGGTCACGAGTTCGAACCTCACTCAGTGCAAACAATATACACGACCGAACCGGTCAACAAGTCAAAGTCAATGGTCAACGGTCAAACCCAAAAAGTCAACATTTTTTTTTATTTTTGTTTATTTATTTAATTTAAAAATCAATTAAAAATACTTAAAAATAATGTTTTTAAAGTTAGAAAATAGCCTTAAACTCACAAAAATATATCTAAAAATCCTATTAAAATTATTAATAAAATCCACTCATTTATCATACCTTTCGTTATTATTTTGGTTAGTTAATCCTCGTCGATCAACCCTCTAAACTCGTGCGCATTCAACATCTTCAACCGAACGCACCCAATGTGAGTGAATCTCTACAAATTCACCGTTTTAATCACGTTTTTTGGGGTGTATCATGTGTCTTATTATTTATTACACTTAAACAATTGTGAATCCATCATATCCATGATCAAATGTGTATTCAATATGTATCAACTGTTTGTGTGGTTATTGTTTAGATTAAATTTATCATTTTCAGTACATACATTATCATAGGCCGCCGCTCCCCATTACCTATGAGCGTGAGCCGTTCCCCATTACCTATGAGCGTGAACGAGGCGTTGTCAATATACGATCGGCTCCGTTTGATTGAGCCTTGATCGCACATACATTTCATCATAGGCCGTCTGCTCCCCATTACCTATGAGCGTGAGCCGTTCCCCATTACCTATGAGCGTGAACGAGACGTTGCCAACATTTACATTATCATTCATGTTATATATTCATGCAAGGTGGTTTGTTATTGTATGTTATTGTTTGTTATTGTTATTGTATGTTTATTTACGTTTGCTCACATATGATTATTGCACAATTTTCCATAATAAATATAACAAGAAATCAATAATAAATGTTTTCTAACAAGGTTCACTCGCCAACTTTTGTTGACCCAAAAATCCCCATTTTTACACATGATACAGGTGATCCAGATGCAGCAAGAAACACATAGGATGGCTTAGAAGAATAAACCGGTTTAGACTTTGGATTGTTTAGTTAGTTATTTTTCTTTGTAATTGTATGAACATGTTTGAATATTGAGGATGTAATTTTGAATTTAATAAATATGAAACATATTAGTAAACATCATGAGCTTTGGTGATAACCCAATTATGCCCCGACTCTTATTCCGCTGCAGGTCGGGGTGTGACACAATCTTGGTGGTTTTGAGGATGGGATGGGGTTGTTGTGGCTTGGCTTTGAACAGGAAACGTTGGGATCCATGGCTAACAAGGTTGTACAGTGACTGAGTTCAGTAAGACTAAGGATTGTGCCCTTATTAGCAATGATTTTCTCCAAGGTGTAGAGTACTCTCCATAACATGGGCATACCCTGGCTATAGCTTAAACCAGTTAAGGTAAAAAAGCTTTGGGTAAAGGTTGGAAAAGGATAAGAAAACCCTATTTGAAAGGGGTAGCATGAAAACACACCACTTGGTGGATATACAATCAACCTTCATTAAAGAGTCAAAAGGTCTGAATATTGTACCCTCTGGGAAATAGGGGTACATCTGTTCGATCTCCAGGTCGGTGAATCGGCACAACTCCGATGAAGGATTTGCAAGGAGATCCTGACTTTGGGGTGGGCTATCGTTCTTAGGATCCTTGATTGGTGAGGATCGGGTGACCATTTTCGCCATGGATTTTGAGAGAAGAAGGAAAAGAAAAGATAATTTTAGAGAATAGAGAGAGAGAGAGAATACCTTGAAGCTTCCGGATGGTGATTTTGAATTGCCAAGATGAGGTTTTAAATGGGAAGTCTCATCTCTATCTACTCCCTATATATAATGATGTTTGTCGCAGGCTATCACATCGCTGACGTCACGATTGAAACGGCTAATCCACTTGCAACGGCTAGTCCACTTGCAACGGATAGTTTGATTAATGAAAATATGACTTATCTATTTGCATTTAGTTCGTCATATTTTGGGGGCAATTGTTAGGGCATGGATATGCCAAGGATCATCCATCCTGAGATTGAACCTAGATCACGGATCCTTAATGGATAATGCAGGGAGTCTGAGGATCAAGGATCCTTACTAATGTTTATGTTTTTAACAATTGTTCTATGTGTATTCAGTTTACGCTTGGTAGACTAAGTCACCGAGAATCAAGGGGAATATGCTCTTATTCCAGCACGTGCGAGTGAAGCCATGACCGTTACATGTGAACGTGGGGAGCTTGCATGAATTTCGGATAGTTAGTTCATTAAGATATTTAGTGGGATATTGAGCTTGATTGATACACAATCTGAAAACAATACACACTCGCATATACACTGTTGCTACTCTCTCTCGAACACACACTAGAATTCTTATTGTAACAAGCTCAATATTTCCAAAGTTGTAATCTGTTTAGTTCAATATAGTTGGTGATCAGTAGTTTCCATCACCCGAGGTTTTTTATGCCGGAGATCAACTCTTGATCAAGGGTTTTTTCCTCGTGTAAATCATTGTGTTCATTGTCATTTACTCTTGATATTTGTTCATACATTTGTCCATTTAACCAAGCACTCAACCTCACATTTAAAGTTTGGTTACATTATCCTTAATCAGATTTTTGACCAATTCAATTAGTATCCTGATCTGGTATCCTGATCGTTAACAGCCTCGGGATGTTACCAATATCCTGGTCTGGTATCCTGATCGTTAACAGATATAATTAAGTCAAGATATAATTCAGGATATGGGCTCAAAATTTCACCCATAACATTAATTATCACCCTTAATGTTTTCCTGATTTAAAATGTGTGGTTATATTAATTCATTTTTCTTATTGTTTTCTATTTTTCAACTTCTTTTAATCATAATCAACAATCTTCAGGTATCACACGAAACTAGTTTATGTGTTTTCTTGATTTTATTAAGCTAATATAGTTCTTATGTTCTTTAATGTGTTATTCTTTTCTGGTTCTGTTACTAGCTTTTGTTTATTTTTAACTAGTTTTGACAATCGTGTGTTTTTAGTCATGATTTAATGATTTTATGTTTCTAAACCTAATCTGTTAGGGTTCTTATTAACTCTAATTAAGATTTTCAAAGAGCTAGTTGTTCTAATCCTAATTCAATTGCAATCGCATACAATCTTAGTTGTTCTAGTGAATACAAAGTCAATGTTCAAGCAAGCACAAGTTTAGTTCTTATATATGTAGGAATCTGGGATTTATTTACATTTGCCTTGTTAACTACTTGAATTGAAAGAAAATTTTGTTTTGACTATTTTATGACATGTTACTTTGTTAATCGATACATTGCGTCGATTATGTACGTTATACAACTCACTATAAGTTATAGTTTCTTCATTTAGAAGGGCCCTAATTCTTGACTTCGCTTTATGCCTCCAAAAATGTTAAGCCGGCTCTGCAACCGATAATATTCTTCGATATAGAAATTTACTGGGATACCGCTAGAGCACTGCCCTTTTATGGAGGTGTTATTCTAATCTAGATGGTTGACACAACAATTATTTATCGAATCATATAAAGAGGCATGTTTATAAGTTATAAGTGTATCCTTCTTATTTACTATTTTTCATACTCAAGTGATAGTGAGGCAATATGACGTCACATCATGAAGACAAGGAAGCTTTATAGCTCTCCGCTTTTAACTATCATGTAATGGGATAAAACTTTTCTCATCATTACTCAATTATGTTTTCTAATTTAGTTTATATTTATTTTAATATATAAACATTTTTAAAATTATATTAACTTTACCTAGTAAAAAAACAATCGTAAATTATATAAGGCTTAATTAAAATATAAATTAGATAACTAAATGTAAAAAACATATAATGAAATTTAAAACCATATGCTTAACTGAATTCTTTTGCTTCTAATGTAAAAAAATATTTTTCTGACTCGATTGAAAATTTTTGCTTCTGCCGGTACATACTAGCATCCAAATAGTTACCACATCAATGGTACAGTAATTTATGAAAAATACTAATACGGTTAACTAATTAAATATATTAAAACAATCAATATTTTGTGATTTTATATAAAAAATGTAAATGTGGTTATAAGATGGAATAAGATAATAATGATGAAATTAGGAAGCAGTTGCAAAAAGTAGACTTTGTACCTTTCCCCCCAAGCTTCAACTTTATACTTTGTGACACATTGCTTTTAAGGCCAACAAAAAGTAAAAAAAAGTAGTTTCTGTTTCTATCGACTACGTCTTCATTAGTTAAATGACGAAAAAGTCCTTTTCCTTTTGCAAAATTAAAATCAAACAATATGACAAAAAAAAAAAACAATATGACAAACTAAAACCTGCAAAAAGAAGAATCACAATATGTGAAATACATATGAAAAGAATTGTAATAATGTGAGTATTTGATCAAGAATAGTATATTATACAATACTGATAAAATAAGATGCTTACAGATTACAGGTAACCTACCAAACGTATAATGAATAACGAGGAAATTACCTTTTGAGTTCTTGGGTTCAGTGACGAAGCTTGAGATTTCTGACATGGGGTCGAAAACGTATATACCTAAAAAATTCTATACGAAAACTACATACCGGACACTACTGACCGAAAGTTCGGGGGTCGGGCGCCCCTCCCCGCCCCCACTATGCTACGCCCATGCTTGTGTTTTAGTAGTTTTAACCATTTAGTCCAAAATTAAAAAGTTAAACGTTTTAAGTCTCTAACCATTCATTTTATAACGTTTTGAGCCCCTCCCCGCCCCCGCTATGCTACGTGATTTTTGAATACTCATTACATGATTACACATTTAACATAAATCATTACGCATTCAATGTAAATTTATTATATTATTACACATTCAATATGTATTGTTATAACTAATGTTAATACAATTATGCTTATTACGTGATTACACATTCAACAATATGAACTTGATTGGTTTATGCTTTATTACGTGGTTAAATCTCTAATATACGACATTTGTTGATATTATAGGTTGGTTTGGCTAATGTTATGTATATAATTTATCCTTAATACGTACTTATGTAATCACTCAGTAGGGTTCACATAAATACTATAATAAATCACGTACTCACGAAATGGGTATTTAGAATCATGTAGTCATGTAATAATGTATAGTAAACTATTGTTACGTAATTACGTAATCACTTAGTGGTGTTTCACATAAAATATTATAATGAAATCTAGTAATCATGTAATGAGTATTCAAAATCACGTAGTCACTTACTGGGTATTCAAAATCACGTAATGATGTAATGAGTTTTCAAATCCTTCAATTTTTTTAAAGAAAAATACAGCAATAGGTTGCTCGAACTAAAGAGAATGATGAAATGCTCGTTCATACGGTGTAATTTTTATAAAAAAATATTAACGTATGACAAAAGTTATAGCCGTTTAAAAATCAAGGAGGAAGTGGGTTTATAAGTCAACAATATTGATTTCTTCTATTTTATCATTTCTCCCACTTGTTTCCTTGTTTTTAGTTATGTGAATTCTATATTTCGAGACCACTTAATCTCAACCATTGATCTTGCAAATCAATGGTCAAACTTTTCTCCTACACTTTGTACACTTATTTCCTCTTGTACAATAACTTTTTAAATATGAGAGCAATGTGTTTTTTAAACATTACTTTGTGAAAATTTAGATAAATCTATACTATATTATAATACATGAGGGAAAGGGTACTTTAAGATACCAAAAAAATAAGAGCTTTTCCTTTCTTAATTCATAGATAGACCCCTAAAACGAGGGTAATTTGGTCTTTTAAACATTATTTAGTTTTTTAACCCCTAAACTTACTACACTTAAATCCCTGAGTTATAACAAAATTATACATAATTAGTTACACTTTTCCCTCTCCACAACAAACTTATAACTCTTTTACGTATTTTAGCCATATCTTATAAACTATATTACTTTAAAAAAATCCAAAAGTACCGTGACGACGTACTCATTTTTGTCGATGTTTTGATAGTTATCTTGGTAAGTGTTGACGTGTTGATTAAAAGGTACAAGTAGATGATGCCTTAGTGTACAAGTAATTCAAGCCAAACGTACTTAGTCATTATCCCAGAATGTTTAATAGCTACAGATTGTAAATGATTAAATACCGTCAATTAAATCATCTTATCTAGATTACATTTTAATCTCTCATCTTTAACAAAATTATAGACAATTAGTTAGTAGTTACACTTATCCAATTATAAAAACTAATTCCCCCCCTCCTCACGATTTTTGAACGGTCATAACATTTTAGTACGTTAATTTTTTTTTTCAATTACAACATATAAACGAGTATTTTATTCTCTTCAACTTGAGTATAATATTGCTATAGTTTTTTAATTAAAAAAAATTGAATTGTTAACCAAACCAAAATCAACAAAAACTGAATTAACTGAAAACTGATTAACTAAACCAAAAACAGTTATCAATTTTTTGTACCCTAATTTAACCAAAAATAAATGAACAGAACGATTATTTTCATATAGAGTAAATTGCCAAAATTGTCCCTGAGGTTTGAATATTTTGTTATTTTCATCCAAAACAACTTTTTTGTACAATATAGTCCTTCATTTTTGGGATTTTTTTTTGCCATTTTCATCAAAACATCTAATTTGCTTTATTTTTTCTATCAAAATTGATGAAAATGGTAAAAAAATCCCAAATCTCATGGACGATTTTGGCAAAAAAAAAAGTCTGACGTTTGGATGAAAATGACAAAAAATCCCAAAAGTGAAGGACTATACGGTACAAAAAAAGTTGTTTTGGATGAAAATGACAAACATACCCATCCTTTGAGACGATTTTGGCAATTTAGTCTTTCACATGTTTCTAGCTTTTATACCTTCAGTTCATACATTTCATATTTATATCCACATTTTATGTATTTATACCACCATTTCAATTACCTAATTATACCTAAATTTCATGTATCTCTAATAAAAAGTTTTATCTCAAGTTTGGTTTTGGCTATTAATTGAAATTAAATAAGTCAAACAAAAAACCGTCAATCTAACTGAATAAACCAAACCTATTAACTGAAAATAGATTGGTTAATGAAATAGACTAATCGATGACCTCGATTTCGGTTGAGGATAATAATCTAACCAACCGAATAATGCACAACGTGGCAGTGTCTGTGTTTCCCGCCGCATCGCACGCACACCTATCGGTTATTAACTAAAACTGGTTATCGGTGAGCAAGAACTAAATCGTTAACCTAAACTAATCCGAAAACAGTCGAACCGAACCAAAAACTGGTTATCAATTTTTTTTACCGCTCATTTAGCCAAAATTAGCTTAACCGAACTGAATCATTCAAAATAAAACGATATGTTATGGTCTCCATCTCGTATTTTCTCCTTCCTTTTTTATATATTATTTAAATGATTATATTTTTTATTTTTTTAAACATTAAATATTAAAATTAAACTTTTTTTGTGAATAATTTTAAATTAGCACATAATTAAAAGAAGAATACATAATTAAAAAACTACTTACTTTTAAAAAAGACTAAAGACCTTACTTTTTTGCAATTTTGAAAGTGCAGGATCCTATGTGTTTAGACGAAAGTTTCGATAAGATAAGACTAACTCGGTAGAAATTTCAGAATAATAAACATAAGCAGAAAGCTTCCATTCCATACCAAAAGAGTATACATCATTTGGCAAGTTGGAGAAAGCACCTAACACATCTCTCCAGCTTGCATCCCACTTAAATGGGATCTACAAACTTAACATTCATATGAGCATGAGCCTCTATTTATAGGCAAACCTCATGAGCATGAGCTCATGCGCACGGCTGAGCCCCTCATACGCACATATGACTCAATCGTGCGTATGAGTGTTCTCCTTATCTTCTAAACACTCAATTCTATACAATATTCAACATACACTCTATCTAGCCTATTCGCACAATGGCGGACATACATAATATGCACCAATAGATTCCCCCTTGGACGTCACTGTCGAATCTTAATATTAAATTACTAGGTTAATGCTTGCGTTAAACGCGGCTTCAACCAAAACATATTATTTAGATTCAAATATATTACTATGTAAAAAGACATACTTCGGAAAACAAAAAGAACAAAATTATTCAAATCCCGAAAAAACTTCCTTGTAGACGATATTATTTGTTTTATTTGTTACATTCTTATCTTTATCTAGTATAAACAATTTCATACCGGCTCTGCTTTTGACTCTTGATAATGCAACATAAAGTTGACCATGTGAGAAAACTGGATATTTCAGATACAATACAACCCTTGATAGAGATTGTCCTTGACTTTTGTTTATAGTCATTGCGAAACATACATTTAAGGGGAATTGTCGTCGTTGAAACTTGATAGGAATTCTTTTATCTAATGGTGTCAAACTGATTATAAAGAAAGAGAACATCATTTAAATAACAAATAAAGGATACTTTACGAACTGAACGAAGAACTATATGTCATAACTCTATTAATAAATGAACTTTGTGATACTTTGGGTAGGTATCTTTAATTTCAAAAGATTCATTAGTGATCATTTCGTTAACTATATATTGAAAGAGGGTACATTAGTGTTTGTTTCGTTAAATTATCAAATGAGTTCACATTGTCATTATATTTTTGAATGCACTGAAGTAGACTTTTGAGTTTGACCCAGTCGCCCAATTTCATTTTTTAATGAAACTTTACTTGACTATGACCCATACTAACTTTCCTCATATCAATTGAGTTACAGCCCTCATATGTAAACCCATTTACAGCTCATTAAACCTCCTGCAAAATAAAAAAAAATGTTTCACCCCCTGGAAGTGATACTTGCAGATAAGCCCTTGGAGTCTACAAAAGTACCTGCTTAACCTCAACCTCTGGCTAAGTTCCCTTAATGTTGCAAGTGTTCGACCCTAATTAGAGGCACTTGATTGGAAGCTTCTTGAGATCTGTTTGAGCTGACATTAAGCTGTTGAAATCTCAAATTTAGAAAAGTCTAATGCATTATACATAAAGCTAAAAAAGGAATCAAATATTAGTTACCGTCATTGTCGTTTTTTGAGCAAGAACACTTGACAATTCATACAACAGGTGCAACACTTCCGGTACACTCCATGCCTATAGTTAACAACACATACTTATAATTAATAACTTTTAACAAAATATAAATGAATACAATCTATACCTCTAAATTCATATGATGAACAATAAAATACAAATAATAGAATTAGCTCCTTCACAAGGTCTAATAAGGCAACCACTTGGCAACACACACTCAAATTTTAAAACACACCAAAAATCCCCATACTTCTAACTTGAATAAAGTTTTCTCAAATATGTACCGGTCATAAAACTCAGACCTTAAGTTTTTAACACCACACTCGAATTTTAAAATTTGTAGGACATTTTAAACGGTTCTTTAGCCGACGCAACACTAGTATCATAAAGAACCTGAATAACGAATGCAAGTCAATAAAAGAAAAGATAATAACCTTAATCAGCTGCAACAATAACTCACCCTAAAAGAGCAGCTTTTCCTACAAACAATAAATCAATATAAAGTTATAAAAAGTCTACTCTTAAGAATAAAAAATCGCATTCAATAAACCAATCTGCAAGATTTGAAACTAAAATTGTTTTATTATTTGTTAGTTTAATTAATTTGTTGGCTATAAATTATTTTGCTTTAAAATAGAAGATAACTGATGAATGAAAGTTGCAATTTAATAATGAATAATGAATGCCAAGTAAAGCCCATCTGATTATTTCAAATAGCTCTTCAAGAGTGCTATTCACATGGCTTTCATCTTACAATATATAGTTCTTTTCCAAATTAAATTTAATACACAGACCTGCCATTCTTGAAACCCTTGAAAGCTTTCATATGGTTGAATTTTCTTGATGGCCACCCTGGATCCATCAGTTTTGGGATTCTATTTAGAACCTCCTTATTAACTTATTAACTTTTTAAAATGACTTTTTCCTCTTATAAATGACTTTTGGAAAAGTTAATAAGTTAATAAGGAGGTTCTAAATGGAATCCCAAACATGGCTTTAGAGGGCAACATTGTCTTTTAATCCAACCAATCCTTGTACACAGTTGTAACAACCCGATCTTTCGGATTGTTATCTGAATCCTTATTATTACCGTCATTTCTGTTTTCTGTATCGTTTTGTAATCTGGGATTAATTATAATGGTTTTAAACTATTTTGAAACACTATTACATCGCTTATTTATCGCATTTTAAATCGCTTAATACTCGCAACTCTCCACGCAAACTCAAATCGCGGATAATTATGTTACATTATGTTATTTATGTGTTATGTGTGCTTTATGTTTTATGGTTGTACTCGCTATCGCAACGCTCTCACTCGCACAAATCGCTCAATCGCAATATTTTATTAACGCAACGCTTAACACTTCGCTAAAACGCTTAACATAACTATCTAATACGAACCGAATCGTCAAACGAGCACCTAACGAACAAAACTTAACCACCAGGCCAAGTTCGGCCGAAGTTGGCACCCCAACTTCGCCAGAAGTTGGTCAGGCCAGCCAAACAGACAAGTTCACTCGAACTTGCACAAGTCCAAGCAGAACTGGCCAAGTTCGCCCGAACTTGTGCCAAGTTCGCTCGAACTTGTGTCAAGTTCGGCCGAACTTGATGGCTACCACTCACATTTCTCCTCACCTATAAATTCCAAGCACCCTCATTCTCTCATTCCTTGCTGCTACTTCACCCTAGAGCTCCTGAAACCTTATTTCTCTGTTTTCCAAGTAAGAATCACCTCGTTTTATGCAAAGCTCAACGTTTTCACTACGATTTTACACAAGGATTACCTTCGTTTTCATCAAATCCTTTATGTTTATAAAAATCTTCATCTTTTTCCACAAAACTTCTTCTTTTCACTTAGATCTACACTAAACAAGTGTATTTGGGCTTAGCTTTGGCTTCCCAAGCTAGAAATCTTGATGATTTCGACTGACCAAGTGTTAGATCTGAGAAAACCTTTTAAAACATTGATTTTTACACAAAATGCGGACTAAGTGACGTATGTTTCGTTCACTATGAAGTGGAACCAGGCGTTGTCAAGCAAGATCTCAGACCCGGAAGCACAAGGACGATATCGTCACCTTGCACAAACTGGACTAACCCGTACAACCGACAAGTTCGCCCGGATTAGCCCGAGTTCCAGTAAAGTGGCTAAAACTCACTCCAAAAAGACTTCTCCAGCCTATGTTTTGCTCAGTAGCTCAAGGTTGGAGGGATGGACACTCGATTTACTCATGCAGCGAGACAAGGTTATCGCGTATGCGTCTCGACAACTCAAAATCCATGAGAAGAACTACAATACTCATGATCTCGAGCTCGGTGCGGTCATTTTTGCGTTAAAGATATGGCGACACTACCTTTATGGTACAAAGTGTACGGTCTTCACCGACCATAAGAGCTTACAACACATCTTTAACAAAAAGAACTAAACACGCGCCAACGCAGATAGGTGGAACTCCTCAACGACTATGATTGTGAGATACGCTTCCATCCCGGCAAAGCAAACGTCGTAGCCGATGCTCTCAGTCGACGAAGCTATGTGTATAGCATTCATGACGTCCAAGCCTAGAATAAAATTGAAATCTTGATTCGCGAAACCCAGCACGCATGTTTCATTGAGAACACTTTGTTCGAGGAAATGAAATGTGGTGCCGAAAACCAGCTGGAGAATAAGTCTAACGGGATCTATTACTTCCTGAATCGTATTTAGATCCCTAGTCGCAATAACCTTCAAGAGTTACCGATGATCGAAGCCCGTAAGTCTCGATATTCCATTCACCCCGGTGCCGACAAGATGTACCAGGACCTCCGTTCTAGGTATTGGTAGCCAGGAATGAAAAAGGATATCGCTCTCTACGTTTCAAAATGCTTAACTTGTGCGAAAGTTAAAGCCGAACATCAACGCTCCTTTGGCTTACTCGAACAACCCGAAATCCCGGTGTGGAAATGGGAGAGTATAGCTATGGATTTTGTTACAAAACTCCCTCGCACCTCTTCTGGTCACGATAGCATTTGGGTTATCGTCGATCGCCTTAAGAAATCTGCTCATTTCATTGCCATACGAGAAGACTATAAGGTAGAACGATTAGCACGAATCTATACCGACGAAGTCATTTGTCGACACGGGACGCCTCGTGACATCATCTCTGATCGCGATGGTTGCTTTACGTCACGTCGACTTTCCAATCCGCACTTGGTACTAAGCTTAACCTTAGTACTGTGTTCCATCCTCAGACTGACGGTCAGACCGAGCGCACAATCCGCACCCTTGAAGACATGCTTCGATCGTGTGTTATAGATTTCAGTGGTAATTGGGATACGCATTTACCTTTAATATAATTTTCGTACAATAACAATTATCATACTAGTATTCAAATGGCACATTTTGAGGCATTATACGGTAGAAAATGTCGCTCACCATTTGTATAGCACAAGATCAGAGACGTTCAGATCACTGGTCCCGAGCTAATACAAGAAACGACAGACAAGATCCTCCAAATCAGAGACAATCTCCTGAAAGCTCGAAGTCGTCAAAAGAGTTATGCCGGTAAACGCCGCAAGCCCCTACAGTTCGAAGTGGGAGATCACGTTATTTAAAGGTTTCGCCTTGGAAAGGAGTGATCCGTTTCGGAAAGAAAGGAAAGCTATCGCCACGATACGTGGGTCCCTTTAAGATTCTGGAAAGAATTGGCAAAGTGGCCTACCGACTCGAATTGCCGGAAGAACTCAACAACGTACATCCGACTTTCCATGTCTCAAACCTTAAAAAGTGTTTAGCTGAAGGAAATCTTCATGTGCCACTTGAAGATTTGCAAATAAACGAGACACTGCATTTTGTGGAAACGCCAGTAGAAATCATGGATCGAGAGATCAAGAAACTTCAACGCTCTTGCATTCCTATTGTGAAAGTCCGATGGGAAGGCAAACGTGGCGCCGAGTTCACTTGGGAACTCGAAAGTGATATGAAAGCTAAATATCCACATCTCTTCGTTACGGTCGCCACCTGAATTTCGGGACGAAATTCCCTAAAGTAGGGGAGACTGTAACAACCGATCTTTCGGATTGTTATCTGAATCCTTATTATTACCGTCATTTATGTTTTTTGTATCGTTTTGTAATCTGGGATTAATTATAATGGTTTTATATTATTTTGAAACACTATTACATCGCTTATTTATCGCATTTTAAATCGCTTAATACTCGCAACTCTCATAGCAAACTCAAATCGCGGATAATTATGTTACATTATGTTATTTATGTGTTATGTGTGCTTTATGTTTTATGGTTGTACTCGCTATCGCAACGCTCTCACTCGCACAAATCGCTCAATCACATTATTTTATTAACGCAACGCTTAACACTTCGTTAAACGCTTAACATAACTATCTAATACGAACCGAATCGTCAAACGAGCACCTAACGCAACGCACCCAACGCTTAACGCAACGTTTATTAACGCACGAACTGGACAAACCCGTACGAACCGACAAGTTCGCCCGGATTAGCCTGAGTTCCTGTAAAGTGGCTAAAACTCGCTCCAAAAAGACTTCTCCAGCCTATGTTTTGCTCAGTAGCTCAATGTTGGAGGGATGGACACTCGATTTACTCAGCAAACGACGCGAAAACGCACGATTTGGTGACCAAAACAGTCAAGTTCGCTCCAAAAAGAGCAAGTTCGCTCGAAGTTGTCACCAGTTTGATGACCAACTTCGCTCGAACTTGTTCAAATTTTAAGAAAATCAGTCAAGTTCGCGGATCTTGTACAAACTGTTAGACAAACATGTCAAGTTCACCTGAACTTGTACCAATCCAAGGGATATGGTACAACTTCGCCCGAACTTGTTCACTGCCCCTCCATATTTCGACCGTTTCAGCACTTCGGAAGACTGACGGACTTCTGTTCGCGTTTACAGGCTGAACCGACGCTCCCTTCAATTCACAGCAGTTCGTGTTTCTTCTTTAAGCACCGACTGTGAGTATACTTGAACCCTTTTTCGCTTTAATGCACTTTTGGGTGTTACATACGTCTCTATATCAAAAACATGCTACACACAAAGCTAAACTCTTTTAACGCTAACTGCTCTCGCATGTTATACTTGAATCGTTGAATGTTTGTTTGCTATGTGTGAATAATGAGGAATTGTAGACCACCCTTAGCAATGATAGTACTATAGTTTAGACTCAGCACCCGATTGGTTCGGGGTTGTTAAGGCTCGTAAATTACTTTACGTGCGTGTTTGCTATTGTGAACGCGTATCGCGCATACTCACATCGCAGTCGTGTTGGTTAGCTTGTATCATTATTGTTAGCTTACTTAGATTCACTTTCTCTACGTGTACATGTTGGTTATGCGTAAACGCTTTATCGCTATTATTATGCTATTAAACCTGTATGCTCACCTTTACTTTATTGTATTGACTTGTATTTTAACGTATGTAACAGGTTGAGGATGTTCTACTTGCAGCAAATCGATTTAGGGTTTATATTTATAAACGCATAATCGAATTCTAGTTTAACGAACTATGTTTGTTTGAGAGATTTGATATTTGTATGATTGATTGAGGATTTTATGTTTGATTGTATGGGAAATCGGACCTTTTAAATATTTCGCTTAATTTGTCGTTATGGATTCTCTTGAGCAATCTGATTCACCTAGTGTCACGCCCGATGATTCCGTCATCGGTTGGGGTGTGACAACAGTCCCAAACCCTCCCACACCCAAAACCATATATGGCTTAAAATTTCTAGTGCAAGACTGCAAACCGTCAAATCTGAGTACATGTAAACCTTTAAATCCGCCAATGAGAACAATAACTCACCATAAATACTTACGTATTGAAACAACCGTGGCAGTTAATATCCTGTATAAATATTAGATATAACTAAAAGTGATTGGAACTTAGAAGTATAACTTGTAATATAAAAAATATTAAACAAATGTGCTAAATGAATAAAATAATAATACTAATAATAAAAAACATACCATGAAGAAAGAGTTTGGACTTTTGGAGGTTTGGCAAGTAGATGACATATCAGGATCTAAGTTTGAATCACTTGTAGTTTTTATTTCTAAAGATGGAAAATGGATTGAATTATAAAGATATGCAGCGGAATTAATAGAAAACTTTTAGTACCAGCAATCGGTCGTTTGTTTTCATCACCATCATGCTTTCAAGTTGGTAAACTTGCATGTGATTCACAAACTCCCCCTTAGCCTAATACAGTCGTTTGATAGTAAGAAATGAAGAAGATAAAGTGCGAATTGAACTTTTTCAGGAAGACAAGTTTAACAGTTACATTGATCAGCTATTTATACTAACTATCTAACCACTGAGCATCTTTTGTGACGTCATGGTTGATAGTGGCAGCTAACAAAATTCTAACTAACTAAAACACTGCTAAACTAACATTATCAGTGCATAGCACTGTTACATTGAATAAACTAGTCTAAGCACTGATCTCTATCCTCTGATCTTGTTTCTTCTATAGACCTTTGCTTCTTGTTCGATCATATGATAAGAACATTTGTTTGTGGAAAGCAGTGTAAAGGTAGATCAGAGGTTGTAACCTCTGATAGTTGGACCAAAGCTCGGATAGTGTATTTGGCTTTGTTATCATATGTTCCTTTGTTAGGGTTCAATCCCAACATGACACTGCCAATTGGCAAAACCTATCATTTTCATTACATTGACTGCATAAGTCAACAAAAGTTTGAACATTTTCATGTAAATAAATGAAGCCAAATATACAATAACTCAATCATAGTGCATTTGAAATGGATTACAAATCTATCATTACTTTGTGGAACTGTATAACACCATTGCACCATTGATGAGTAGCTACTCTGCTGCAAATTAACTAAATTGAATATCCAATAATACAATGGTTTGCTAACAATGATCTTCCCACACAATAGTTTTCCCGCAAACATCTTCCCACACAACGATTTGCTAAAAATCATATTCCCATTAAAGAAAATGTGTTAAATCATTATTAAAATATCATAAATAAAGTTAAAACATGTTTCTTACAGCTTGAGTGCTTCTTATGAAGATGAAAATGAAAATGAAACAAATCCAAAACAACTGTTTGAACATTCGATATATCAGAACTGCAGCAAAAAAGAAATAATCGGATCAGCAGTTATTCGAAGATTGTTAAACGGGTCAGTTGGGTGAATAACATTACCCTGTTAAAAGCAGGTTGGTAATCAGCATAACTTCACCCTCATCACCCTAAAATGGAGCTCCTTAAACCAGAAATACCTCATAAGATATAATTTCACAAGACAATGGATACCTCATAACTAACTGATTGTGCAAGAGAAGATTTATAAGTGTTCAGAAGTTACCCTAGGCTACCAGAATTCACTTTGCTCGTCGAATAGAGGCTACAGCTAGGCTCAGAGTTTACAAAACGTTGAAAGCACCATGGCTGCAAGGGAGGTTGCAGATGAAGATCTACCATCCTTCAACCCTGCCAAGCCAAGATGACATATTTAACAATATTTACTCATAACTTTGAACTCATCATAGCCCTATCGAAAACTCTAATATTGCAAAAGGATCCTCCCATCAAGAGTCCTAATCACATCATTCTTCTTAGGGTAGTTGAATGTCTTAATCCACTCCTCATATTTCCCCGAAAGTTTGTGAAAATGGAAACATACAGATTATTATTATTAATCAAACATTGAAAAAATACCTTAAAACATCAGATTTTTGTTTGATATGGTTTTAAATTCAATACTCACCATGGATTTCTTCTCGTTGTGCCAAACTTGTCCCTGCAAATCCATAAACCATTTTGCCTTATAAGGTATACCGTTTACATGCCAAACAATATGGAATTTTATTAGGAAAACTTCATGTGTAAATAATGAAATCAAGATATAAAAACATCAAAATATATGTCAGTTCAAATAGCACACAATAAATAGCTGATTATAATAAAGACATAACAATAGATGAACAAAGTAATCTAGACATCACTAAACCCTACAGAACATATAAAAAAACAACATAAAATCATGGTTTAAGAGGTGACTAAAATCAGACATATAAAGATTTAATCCGAATGTAAAAATCAACATAAAATTAAGGAACAACAACAAATCGTATATTAAAACCCTAAAAACCAAAGCTTAAGTTAATCAATCATCATATCGCCTATTACAAACCCTAACAAACATACTCTAAAACAAAACAATATCAAATCCGCGATTAAGAATGTTGACTAACATCCGACAATTACTGATTTCATCCGAAGGAGGAAATCAACATAATAAACAAACAACATAAAATCGTCTATTAAAACCCTAAGAAAAAAAAGATAAGTTAATCGATCTTCAAATCATGTAAAATAACTCTATACATCATCAAATAACAGTCAATATATAAGAAATCATAACACATCTGACTCCTAAAACATAGTCAAACAATAAAAAACATCAATAAAATCACACATTACCGTGAAAGATAGGGCAATCAGATTTGAAAATGATTTAAAGTAGTCGCAGAGTATTGAGAGAGATAAAGAGACAGAGATTTTTGTTGTAGGGTTTTCTAAAGTGTGCGAATGAAGATTCAGAGAGAGGTTGAGGGATTTTGATTTAAGAAACTTGAATAAAAGCCGGTCCTCAATTTTGTTAAAGGGTGGAGTGTACATGTGTCACCAAGATGATTATCTTTTAGGAGATTTTAAACCATTGGTGGTGAAGCCATTGGTGACTGTGTCCCCCAATGGTTTTATATATTAGATATATAGATGAGATCCGTATTTGAATATATGCAACTTTAATCAAGCACGTTGATATCTTCAATTAATTCCCCCTTGATTGATGATTCAGGTTTGCATATACTTCATCAGTTTCCCCCCATAAATGATCCCCCTGGAATAGCATTTCAATTCTTTGTTTACACAGTTCCTGACTTCATCTGATTTGCTAAACTGCAATCTTTACAAATAGTCACCAACTTGAAATGACACATGTAGCTTCTCCATTTCAACTTTCACCACATCCGCGTTCGTTTTTTTACCTCTTTAGCTCAATCTCTCTCACCTATTTAGCTCAATCTATTAATCTTCAAAAACCAAACCGGAAATTGATAGAAACTTCGAATACTACACTGATAAACTTCAAATCTATGAAAACCCACAAGCATTTAAAATCTCGTCTTTCATAATCATCTTTATGCTCAACTTGAATAACTAATTAGTGTAAATGGTAATCTCCATCATCAGCAAATCTTCATGGGATAACAAATCATCTGGTAACACACATTGATCTAAGAAACATTTTCAAATTCATATTCTTCCTCTTTAGTCATGATAGCAAATGTATACCCTTCTCCATTAGTCCCGAAAGCAACTTAATCAACAAACATCATCATTCCCTGGCGGTTAGTCCGGAAAACAACTCATTTGCTTGAAGATTAACCATTCTGACACTTTAGACTATCACAAACTGTTAGGTAAATATTTGGAAGCTCTCTAATATCTTTTAAGTATCGACAATGCTAATGCAACTCTCCTATGATGTTAATCCTGCTAACCAGCTTGTACGAAGACAAAGACATCAACTTGATCACGAACTAATGGATTTGAACTTTTATGATCACAGAAAAACGAACCCGAGATACTTATACATCACCAGTCAATTTTGAGTCAGAACCACCCGGATACTGTTACATGTCTAAATTTTCAAAAATGCCTGAATTTCAATATATTCTAATAAATTTTATTCCCCCTCATTTTTGCAAATTCTGACCTTTTTCATATCATCTCCTAAATTTCCAAGTATTTCCCCCCTCAACTTGGCAAATTTTATAACTCTTTTCTGTGAAAACCTCAACTATGTGGAATATGTGCCATTTTCCTCTACAAAAGTTTGTTTTCATCAATGCGGATTTTACTTTTCGGCCCATTTATAGTCACTTCACCAAATGATAAACATTTTACATAGGTTTCCATGACTACCTTATTATCTTCAACACTCTGTGATTTCATCATTTTAACCATTATCTGAATCCTCCGACTGTGTCCCCAAACATCCCGTATATGACTTAAAATTCTCGATAAAAAATTTCTATCACCAAATTTTTTGGATACTCGTCTCGTCACCACGATAAAAAACATTTTCTTTGGCATTTGGCTAATGCGCGCGTTTGACACATTCGCGTGGATTAGCTTATTCGTAGCGCACGTGCGTTTGATCTCCTTGCACGAGTATGAGCGCCTTTGCCAGTTTGAGCCATTTGCAAGTATGAGCACTCATGCGCGCGGATGTTCACTCATGCGTGTGGATGTGCACATGCGCTTGGCCTCATGCGCACGGATGTGCACATGCGCTTGGCCTTATGCGCACAGATGTGCTCATGCGGGTGGATGTGCCCATGCGCTCCGACGCGCTGAATCCATTTTTCGATCCTAAATCTTTATTTCTTCGAATTTTATGATGATTCCACCACAGACAGGTGTGAAAATTAATTCTGATCAATCCTATGGCTTTAATTTGACTTTTCAGCCGTGAATTGACCATCAATTTTGATAAAACGTGTTTGCACCTTTGTTTTTACGTTTAAAAGACAAAATCATGAGCGTAGATGGTTCAACTGACGGTTAGTTCGATTGAATCGGTACCGTGAATCTGATACCAATTGAAAGTTCAGGATCCGGTGTTTTTAGACGGAAGTTTGGATAAGATAAGACTAATTCGATAGAAATTTCAGGATACTAAACATAAGTAGAAAGTTTCCATTCCATACCAAAAGAGTATACATCATTTGGCAAGCTGGAGAAATCATCAACACATCCTCCAGCTTGTATCCTTCTCAAATGGGATCTACAAACTTAACATCATATGCGCATGAGTATCTATTTATAGGCAAACATCATGAGCATGAGCTCATGCGCACAGTTGAGGCCCTCATACAAACGTATTACTCAATCATGGTATGAGTGTTCCCTACTTCTAAACATTCAATTTTATACAATATTCAACACACGCTCTATGTAGCATATTCGCACAGTATGCACCCACAAATTTTCTCCTTCATCTTTGCCGCCACTTCCCGTTCTCTAGGCGGAAGTTTGTTGATGTCGGTAGCTATGGTTTTGAAGTCTTCCCTCTCATACGCTTCTTTATCCAACCGAAGCCTATACATCTCCATCTCGACCGCTTTTGGCTTTGTTTTTGCTTCATCTAAAGCCTCTCCATTTGAATTCATAATTCAAAGGACTTACTCATTAACTTATCTAATCTAAGTTTGCTAGGAGATTGATCTTGTGACGGTGATGTCTTTTTTTCTTTGTCCTTCCCGATAGATCTTTGCGGTTATGGAGTTGGCAACATCATCACTCAACTCGAGCTCAACATTTATATTAATGTAACAACGTGCATCTGAACCACCGACCCAGACGTTTTAGAACCTTTTGTCATTGAAACCTCGTTCGACACCGACACGGACTTCGAACATTTTTCAATATGTCCAACACCCCATATGTTGAAATGTCCTACTTTGTTTCATTGAGTATTTTGCTAAAGTCGGTTAAAAAACATCATCACATGTCGCACTTGGCCATGGACTAGGCGTTATTGTAATAACCGGCAAACCATCATACTTTCTTGTTCATGTCTCTATACTTCGAACTGACGTAATGGACTACTAGGCATGGTCCTTGCTGCATTGATGTGCACACAATTAAACATGTCTTTCCACATCAATTATAACCAATTATAGATTGTTTTCTTGTAAATCTTTGGTAAAATAGCTCAAAATTTGTTTACTTTTGAGTTTCATGACAATCGGGTGCAAAATGACAAAAAAATAGCAGAGAAAATCAAGATTTTGTCAACAAGTAACCCAAGCATGGGTCGTGCCTACTAGCGCCTGGTACCCCATTTTTAGATCACTGACAAAAGACCCTCATGATACACAAAAGTTGACCACGCGCCATACCCAAGCATCACGAGTCGTGCCTCGTCAGCATGCCAGCTAGCAAAAATTCTGCAAGATTTGACATTAACCATGGGTCGTGACCGCTCCCGAGATCAGCATATAAATTCAGCACTTCTCCTTATGTTTCACTTGCTCATTTTTTTCCTTCCCCCAGTTACACTCTTAATTTACTACTTATAATCCAAAATTGTTAGAGCAGTTAATTACATTTTGTAATCTTATAATGTTTAATCTTAATCAATCAAGGTTGTTAATGTCAATTCGGTGAAACAAACTCTTGATGCCTCTTTAACTAAAATTACGGTAAACCTAAAGGTGTGTGTAAGTGAATTTAAGTAACTAATCTCCACATTGAGGCATTCGTAATGGTTCATGCCTTTTAAGTGGCATATTCCACCACATCTACATCATAACGCCCCTTTAAAACTGTGTAAAGGTTAACACCCCTTAATACCCTTTTAATCATTAGTTTCCAAACTTTATCTCATAATTCGGCGTTATACTAGAAACTCCGCTCTCTCTTCATGCTCGTATAACACCTAGTGGGTGGTTTTGGGAGCATTACGCATGGTTTGAAAGTGAATTTATTAAACTTGTGAAAACAAATCATTACTATTGTGTTTTTTTATTAAAACATTCATGTTTACTATGTCCATATAGTATATAGTAGGTTAACTGCTTGAAAGAGGATTGAAGGTTATGGTTTGGGATTTCGAGTTTAGTAATTCTTGCCTCGCATAGAGAAGTTGTATACTTGAACTCCGTGGACTTGGTATAGTTGATCTCCGTTACTTTTGAAAAGATAGCTCCAATTCAAGAAGTCTATAATAGTTAGTGGGCTAGATATCTTATGGAAGATAATTACTTAATACATTAATTCTAGCATTTTGGTAGTTGTCGTGCAAGTTACTCATGCCAACTTTCCAATATTGTTGAGGATCATAATGCTCTTAATTAGCTTCCTTTCACTTTTTGACATTATCACACATGAATTTGATTTCTTCAACGAAATACTTTAGATGGTTATCATGTAAGTTGTTCGTGGCATCTTTTCAAACAGGCGTATGACTTGGTAACATTAAGTAGATCCATTTTTATTTTGTAAAGTGGTTTTTTGGAATTCTATAATAATTTATTCATTGATGTCATCAAGGGGGTAGTGAACCCAAGTGATTATTTCTTGTAATTGTTTTCCAAACCAACAATCTTTCGCGGATATGACTAGATGCTGAGAACATTCCATACTAAGATATCTCTTATCATTGGACAATTTCATTATCTTACCTTCGCTATATTACACCAATGGTGAATGCAGTTGCCCTAACGTGATGTTGAGTGATATTATGTATCATGTTTATAAATCTAATACTTGAAATCGGGTGTATTTGATAATAAATTGTTTTATATTTTTATACACTCAACACCACGTCATGCATCAAAACATGAAATCGCTCCATGACGCAATTCCAAACCCTCTCTCCAATTGTGTGTTACCTACATTTGTTGGCAAAAATAATTAAGAAAGTAAAAAATTATTACGTTAAAGATAATTGTGTGTAGAAAAAAAATACAATCCTTTCTTTGGATCCTCATTCATATTACACCACGTGTGTTCCAATGCCTCCTCCTCGGTCAGGGTCAATGCCATGCTTTGTCCTCGTTGTATGATTCTTTTTGTGCCTGCTTACTTGTTTTCTTTCTTTGATGTTCGCGGTTGGGGTTCAGTACAAATTCGTCTTCATATACTTACAGCAAGGAACGACATCGAGTTCGACTTCTTGGAATTGTTGTTGTTGTTGTTGATGCATTTGTTGTAATTGTTGTAGTAGTTGGAACACATTTGGAGTTTGAATATATCCGTGCAAATGGAAATTCCATGGACCATAATGGATCTATAAGTGGTACGTGTCTAGTTGATGTAAATGGTGATTGGTTTGAGTTGTTCGGATCCATGACTGAATTTTGTATAGAGAAAAAGAGGTAGGAATTTGAGTGGTATCGAAAAAAATGTAGAAAGAATGGTGTACAAAATAAGGAGTAGTTCTTTGTTTAAATAGTTATAAAATAATGGGGTGATTTTTCCCCAACGCGTCTCCCATAACGATTAGCCTAATAAATTAAATTAATTATCACTCAATAAACGCGATGCACAAATTCATTGCCAACGATGAGCAAATTCGTTTGGCTATGGATTTCTCTAAAAGTCATCCGCTTTGGCTGTAAGCTATATATAAGAAAATTCTCCTATTCGTAAATCTCAATCAGAGTCGTCAAAATAGTGTTTACACATTGTCCTTTTTTTCTATGAAAGCTGAAGATCTCGGTAACCTTTTCATATGATGCTCATACACAAAATGTGCTTGTTTGTAGGCTATTACATAACAAATTTCTCCTAGCCGTTAATTTCACAATTAGAGGCGTCAAAATGGAGTCCATGAGATGTCCTTTTTTGTTCTTTAGAAGCCGAAGAGGCCGGCAATCTTTCATATCATGCTCATACACAAAACGTGCTTGGCATAAGGTGTTCATTTGGTGCGACTAGGATGATCCTAAGATCTCATCTGTCAAGCAGCTTCTTGATAGTAATTATGGGTGTCTTATCAAAATTTTGAAACATAACTCTCTTGGATAATGCTTATTGATTCTTGTGAAAAACTAGGAATTCCCTGGTCTTCTCCGAATCCAGAGTTCTGGAACCAAAAGTCACTAAGACGATCTCCAATGGGCCCTTCGAGACCATGCCCTTAGAGGCCTTTGGACGACCTTACCATTGGAGATCCTCCACCTTTAGATGAGATGCCCTTGCACAAGGGCATGTGTTTGTCTTGGTTCATGTAATGAGGTGGGCCCAAAGTAAAAAAGAAAAACTGTATTTAAGGATTTGTAAGGATATTATGTGGGGTTGAAATGATATTGAGATTTTTAAGGATTTGTATGGATATTATGTGGCAGATGATGTGGCAGCTAAGGGCGCCTATGGACGTTATTAGCATTGGAGATAGTCTATGAACGTCAAAATATCAAATCTCATATGTTCTTGTGGATTAAACATCGATCTAGGAACATGAACATTACTTTCTCTAGTTGGTATAAGCTCTTGCTTCACGTTTCTAGCTCCCCATTGTTTGATACGATATGTTTGATTTCGTTACATTGGTGTCTTTTGTAACGTCCTTTTGTTTTGCCCAGCCTCCTGCTGGCGTTTTCGTTTTTAGTTAATAAAGTTATAGTTTAAAGAAAGATCAATAAATAATAAAAATATGTAAATTATAATAAAACAAAACAATCTTAGGGCACACGGATTTCTCTTAAGCCATTAATTGTCACATGTCATTATAATGTTACTTATTGTTGTGGTTTAGGACGGAAAACACAAAAGTTTTGTTGCTCTTCTGTTTTCACAAATTTTAAAGTAGTTAGACTTTACTTTTTTGCATATCGTTTCCTTTTGAATGTGATTGCAAATCACATATATTAATAAATACACTTAATAAATACATTGACCTTTGTATAATCTATATTTATAACTAAATTATATATTAGGTTTAGGTTCATTTGTGACACTTCTTGATAGAGAACTGTGTGAACTAATCCTAGCCCTTGATTATCAATACACAAGTGTAAATTAATGGCCAGGATTTGATCAGGGTTTGATGATGAAAATAATACACTAGTGTATTATATGATTTGATGATGTAAATCAATGACCAGGATTTGTTTACTCAGTTCACAAATACACTAGGGGTCACTCTAGAACCCCACCCTATATATATATATTTACGAAATCTGTATAGTTTAAATTGTCTTTTTTGTTTAAATAAATTAATATAATAAATATTACCTTTTATGTATTGTTATTGTTATTTTTTAATGAAATCTTGAATGATAACTAAACATCATTTCCATATTAAAAATGTTTGCATATCTTATAAATAAGAAACAGAGTTAAATGTCATTTTAGTCCATATGGTTTGAGCCATTTTGGCAGTTTAGTCCAAATGTTTTCATTTTTTGCTTATAGGTCCCAAAAAGTTTCACTGTTGCCATTTTAGTCCAGTGGGTTAACTTCATCCATTTTTCTGTAAACGAGAAGGGCAATTCGCTCATTTTGTATGTAATTCTGTTAACTAGAAGGGCAATTTAACCACATAAAATGACCGAATTACCCTTCTCGTTAACATAAATAAAGGATGAAGTTAACCCAGTGGAATAAAGTGGCAATGGTGAAACCTTTTTGGACTCACAGACGAAAAATGAAAACTCTGAACTAAACTGACAAAATGACCAAAACCACAGAACTCTAAAAAATATGTTCAGCAAATGATTATTAATAAAAGTCAAACGCAATCACTATCAAAGGTTGGATTGTACTTAAAAGAATTGGTTTTTGCTCATGACAATTGTACGTGGCACTATCAAACATAAAAGAAGACACAAAGTCAAGTTATTAAATTAGACAAAAATGAAAAATGTTACAAATAAGACAACAAATGTGGTGTACAAAGAAATATTAGAGGTTTATAAATTGCTTATATGTTTGTTACTTTTTTTAACAACAAATTTCTTTAATTTCATGTCGTATGTGAGACTTGAACTCAAGACCTCTCTCTCCTTTATGTAGGTGTTCAAAGACTTTGACTTTGCCAATGGACCACCACTCAATGGGCTTATATGTTTGTTATTTACCAAAGAGGTTGGTGACCCATTGACGAAGACAAAAGCTTTTAGATACACTTAGATTTGAAGGTCTTAAATTCAAGATTTCAAGTGCCAGATACAACAGAAATAAGAAAAACGAAAAAACTTTCATATTATAATTTAACTTTTTCCCATATTTAGTGCATCATTTCGTTTTATTATAAAATGAATTATATTATATATTATATAATGTAAAATATATTATATAAAATAACATTTGATTTTTTTAGTATTTATTTGTTTATGAGAACTAACTTTGTGTTAATTAGTAGGGGTTGTTAAAATATCTTTGAAAGAGTAGGGGTTGTTAAAATATGTTTATAATTGTAATACGGGAACCAATTATGAATATAGTAACATCTATATTAATGTGTAATTTTTCAAATCAATAGATTTATAAAAGTATTTTATTTATACACCCCGTCGTGTAACATGCGTACTGTAATCTTAAAGTAGTAAATATTTAAAATAAAACTGTTATGAAAAGGTAACGTAAGAGCTTTCCTTTTCTGGAGTCAGAGAAAAAGTCTACATTTTTCAGCTTTTCGTAATAAATGTCTCCGGCAAAACCTGCTTGTACTTTCTGATGTCCAGTTGTTACCCATGTTTTAAAATGACATATATACCCCTAACTTTCTGCCCTTTTACCTTTTTCGTCTAACAACATTTGTTCTCTAGTTTAATTCAATTTCTTTCTTTGCTCCACATGACAAATGCAAAGTTTTATATCATTCAATAATTCAATAAAAAGCTAAATGGCATAATATCCACCAAACTTATTATTATTATTAATAATAATGTTGTTGTTCTTGTTACCTATTACCTATACTAAAAAAATTACTTGGCCAGAAATAGTTCCGTTTTTATTGGTAAAAGGGCGGCATCCCGCCTTTTATTTGTGGAAAAAGGGTGGCATCGTGTCTTCTATTGGTAGAAAATTGCGGCATCCCATCGCTCCCTTTCTTTATTATTATTTTTTTGTTTTTTGTTTTTTGTTTTTTACGTTTTCAAAGTTAGTATTTAATAATTGCATGCACATTTCAGTATCAAAGCACATTTGGTAGAGCGGTTGTATTGTTTGTTGTATGAGAGTATATAGATCAAGAGGCCTGGGTTTGAGACCCACGTAGCACATTCTTTTTGGTTTTTTTTAAATTATTATATTTCATATGTCTAAAGTTAACCCAGTTAAGTCAGTTTACGTTACTACTCTTGGACTTTAATAAAATTGCTCTACAGTTCCTAAACTTTAATAAGAAAATTTGTTTGACGAGCGTATTGTTATCTACACATCAATGTTTTTTAGATTGTGTTATGAGTGTATATGTAACTGAAAAAACATCCTAACATGTTACCAAACTAAGAAATTCTCAGTTTAAGCCCCACAATGCGGAGAGGGCATAAAACTTGTTATTATTTATAGTTCATAATATATTAGGTGAATAAGAACTTATTGGTCAAATGAACATTATACTTCTTGTAGGGTTGAAATCAAATTTACAGAAGGTTATATTGGGTTAAACTGTGAAAGTCATGTTTAAATAAGTTACTATTAGCCCATGGCTTTATAGTCTAGTGATATTTTGGGGGTGAGACTTTGGAACCAATATGTCCTGTGTTAGATTCCCACAAAGGGGGTTTTCCCATATTTATTAGGTTTTCTCATGAATTGGTGCATGTGCATTATCCTAGTAGAGATGGATGTGATCGGATGGTTCCGCTGATGGTACGAGGATACTCAGGGGTTCGTCAATGATCCAAATTTGCCGTTCAAAAATAAAATAAGTTACTATTAGTTTTATTTGTATTTATTAAATCAAAATATATTTTGACATCGATAATAATAATATTCTTATAGGTGTTATCTACAGAAGTAAAAGCAATCAAACTTTGCACGACCTTGCTTTCCTTTTTATCAAAAGTCAAAAGTAAGTGCTATAATTGCCATTTCTATTGAGACATACCATTTTTTAGTAGGGCTGACATATTGGTCAATCTGATCTGTTAAGACATAAACATGATAAGACACAAACTTAAACATGTATACATGAACACGACATGAAATCTTGTTGTGTCAGATTTTCCAAACACGAACATGATAATAAATAGGTTACACGAAATGACATGTTAAGACACGAAAAATTACGAGTGTGTTATACAACCTGTTAAGACACGAAGACAACCTGTTAAAGACACAATTCTACTTACAAAACAAAGACGGTAAATCAGATAAAACGAACCACATACAAAACAAACACAAAGAGACAATAAATCTGATAAAACAATCCACAAACAAAATGAACCACGAACAAAAAGAACTTTCAAAATTATATGGTGACACCTGTGAATCGTGACGCCCTCACGCCGGTGACTGAATTGTTGAGACGAGATGTTGAAGACGGACTGAATCGTGATACGGTGACAGAGAGAAAGAACAGAGACTTTCGATGGATTGGATCGTTGAGACGAGACCATGACGTTGGACGGACTGAATCAGTAATGGACAGAGAGAAAGAGTTGGTTACTTTGGATGGAGGATGTAGATCGTACTTGTGGCTGGATTAATTTGAAAATTTAGTGTTTAGATTTGAGGGAGAACGCATGAATGGTGTATGTCATAAAGTCCCACATTTATTTATTAAAAATTATATTAGCATGTCATTAACGGGTCTTAGCAGGTTAACGGGTTTTAACTTGTTAAGACACGAAATTTAAACATGTTTTATTGTGTCGACCTGTTATAGACACGAAACCTTTTAACTTCGTGTAGGTTCATATCGTGTTATCGTGTTCGTGTCAGAATTGCCAGCCCTATTTTTTAGTATTATAATTATTATTATTATTATTATTATTATTATTATTAATTTTTTTTGTTTTGAAATAAGGTATCTTGGTGTAGTGTTAACTGGAATAACTTTTACGTTTTAAAAAATATCTCAAATAGAATGGTAAAAAGACCTGAGCCGACAGCTATACCTTATTATCGAACGTTTTGTTACAAAAAAAACCGTCGAAGGAATCTTTTATAATTTTTATTTTAAAATTTAGTGTTTATATATATATATATATATATATATATATATATATATATATATTATGCTAAAAACTGAATTTTAAAAATTTTTGTAAAAAAATCTTTTCAACGACTTTTGTTAAAAAATCTCAAGAAAATCTAAAACAAAATAAGGAATGTAAGTTATGTAACATCCGCCAAAAACCGGATTTACCAAACCCGCTTCGTTTATTAACCGAACAACCAGTTAAAAATTTCGTTGCGTATTTAATGCCCAAATTAATTTTAGACGATACATAATTAATAAGTATATTAGAATATAAAATTTATTTTTGAAAATGTATTAAAAATAGTGAATTAAAAATAATATGCTGAAACCGGGACTCGAACCCGGGTCAGCCGAGAGCCAGCAAAGCCTTAACTCACACACTTATAACCACTCCGCCACTTGATCTTTTTGTGAGTTCTGGGAAGCAATTAAATCATATGTTCAACTGAGAATCAACCTGTTGCGCCAACTGAAACCGATATCGGCTTTCAACCGACCAAGACGTTTGAGTGCTCGCGGAATCTTGATCATAACCGATAAAACTGACATCTTAAATCAATTCAGTCGTTAATGAGCTTGAATTCAGATGATGTTTGGTTTTTATAACCGAAAACATTCATTCTGGAATTACTTCAACAAAACACTCATCTCGCGATTCAATTTCATTCCCAGAGCTTCTAGTTTCGTGTTTATTCTATTTTCTGGTCGTCGAAATTACTTTCTGATCATCGCCGGAATTCTCTGCAAGTCGCCGGAAAACCGAGACTCACCTCAAAACGGTAAAATACCTCGACTTTACTGTTTCAATCAATTGTTAGAACCTTACTAACATTAATCCATCGCTCAGAATCAACCACAGACGACATTGCCGGACTTTCTGTTTTCACCGGAAAACTTCTGGATTTTTCGGAAACTCGCTGTTAACCGGTATGATCATTCAAACATACTGATAATCATTACTCATTAGTTCAATTTCACATCTAATCCCTCCAAACTGCTAATTGACTCTAACAGCCGAAGGTCACCAGAACAGAGCCGACGAGCTTCGCGGATTTTCTGAAGAAGACGATCTGTTCGGTATTTTCTTTCCCCAAACTCTTCGGTTCAATACTTTTCAATTATTCATCTTGTTCATTAACCGAATTAATCAGTAACAGTTGCTTTGACCGATGTCTGTGTTTTGAACGAAGAAGACGAGTTCAGTTATGTTATAAGATTAATTAAAATCAGTTTTATTAACGGGTTAGACACACAGTCCAGCGGTGGACTGTTTGCAAATAAATACATACACGTCGCAAGTTCGATTCCTGTCCCAACCTCATTCGCAGTAATAAAATGTCCTTTTTTTTTAAAACTGAACCGGGTTAACTCCGTTAGATGTTAAGTATAATAAAAATCTGTATTTTAACCAAGTTAGACACACAGTCCAGCGGTGGACTGTGTGTAACATTAAGTCACAGGTCCCGGGTTCGAGACCTGTTGACGACACCGGTCCGATGATTTAAAACATTTTTGAAAATAAAAGAATTTTGAATAAACTGATTTAGTATATAAATATAATTAAAAACAGAATTATTTCGGGTTAGACACGTAGCTCAGTTGGTAGAGCTGCGTGCACGCGAACGGGAGGTCTCGGGTTCGAGCCTCACCCGGCGCATACACTTACACAATAAAACCGGTCAACAAGTCAACGGTCAACGGTCAAAAAGTCAACATTTTTTATTATTTTTATTTATTTATTTTATTTAAAAATAACATTTTTAAAGTTAGAAAATAGCCTAAAACTCACAAAAATATATCCAAAAATTCTATTAAAGTTGTTAATAAAATCCATTTATTTACCTTACTTTTCATTATTAATTAGGTTAGTTATTTCTCGTCGATCAATCCTCTAAACTCGTGCGCTTTCATCATCATTCACCGAACGCATCCACTGTGAGTGAATCTCTACAAATTCCCTGTTTAAATCACGTTTTTTGGGGTGTATCATGTGTCTTACTATTTATTATATTTAAATCATTATGCATACATCATATCATGAATAAATGTGTATCCAGCCTGTGTAAACTGTTTGTGTGATTATTGTTTAGATTTAATTTATTATTTTCAGTACATGCAATTTCATAGGCCGCCGCTCCCCATTACAGTATGAGCGTTGAGCAGTTCCCCATTTCATTATGAGCGTGAACCTGGCGTTGCCTACATACGATCGGCTCCGTTTGATTGAGCCTTAATCGCACACACATTTATCATTTTCAGTACATGCAATACGATCGGCTCCGTTTGATTGAGCCTTGATCGAACAGACATTTATCATTTTCAGTACATGCAATACGATCGGCTCCGTTTGATTGAGCCTTGATCGCACAGTTTCATTCATGTTATATATTTATGCAAGTTGATATGTTATTGTATGCTGTTGGTTTGTTAATGTATGTTATTGTTTGTTGTTGATTGATATCGTATGCTAATGGTTTGTGATTGTATGCTGTTGGTTTGTTAATGTATGGTATTGTTTGTTGTTGTTTGATATCGTATGCTAATATTTGTTATTGTATGCTAATTGTTGTTATTGTATGTTTATTTACGTTTGTTCATATATGAATATTGCACAATTTTTCCATATTAAATATAACCAGAAATAAATAATAAATGTTTTCTAACAAGGTTCACTCGCCAACTTTTTGTTGATCAAAAAACCATTTTTACATATGATACAGGTGAACAGGATGAAGCAAGGAAAACATAGGAAATTGCCTTAGAAGAAAAATAATGAAGTTTAGAAGGATGAATAGAATATGTTGTATTTGTTTGATATGATTGTATGATCTCTTTTAAATTGAAATAATAAAGATGAAACATTATAATAAATGTCATGAGCTTTGATGATAACCCAATCATGCCCCGATCACCTTTTCCGCTGCGGATGGGGGTGTGACAGATTGGTATCAGAGCTTTTGACTATAGGGATATAGGATAGGTTATTAGACCCTTAGAGCCTATACTAGAGTTGATTAGATTTTAATTATTTATGTGGTTATATGCAAACTTATGATATTTATTTGTTTCATATTTATTACATACACAAATACATGCAAATATTTCCAATGTTACATTTTGTGATATCTAGTGAATTATACTTACAGTCAAACATACATACTTACATACATATTCATCATACATGTTACAATATTCACATATTCAAATCATCTTCATACTTCCGTTATTCAAGATTTTGTCGCATTTTTCATTTTTCAAATCTCATCAAAGTGAGTTCTGCGACGAGCATGTAGTAACTGTAAGGGTACAAGCACCGGTAGTCGGAACGTCCTGTCTAGGTTGGCATTCGTATAAATCCAATATAACGGACCAGTTTGCCTACCTGAGACTAACGATGAGAGTACGAAGGACCTATTAGGCCAAAGCATGCCACACCAAACGTCGTTCGAACTAACCCCACTTTGAGGTGTCACCGTGTCCACACCTGGACACATTCCGAATATCATACGTTACATATTTCTCGATTTTCTCCGGGTTTTAGTGTATGTAACCAGGCAAACACATGCGAACCATATGAAAAACCCGGTAATCATGGGGGCCCACATGATTACGAAGGTGAAGTATGGCGGCATGCAAGGCCCAATTACGAGCAAAGCCCAAGACATCCTATGGATGTAGTAGATTTATTTTGCTATGTTTATTTTATGAATGTTCATTCCTAAATACGACACATGATCCCAAAAGCATCCAACTCATACTCTTGATATGTATTCCTTGTAGATGTCTTCTAATTCCGCTCGTAGGAAGATGAGACCAGGAAAAGCTCGCGAGCGCATGGCTGCCCTAATCTCTCAACAAATGGCTGCCGTAATACCCAACATTGTAATTCAAGTCCAACAAGCCCTTACCGTTAATCCTGTCAACCAAGAGGATCAAAATGTTATCAACCCTCCCCCAAATACCACTAAATGCACTTACAAGCATTTCAAATCCTGCGACCCTACAAAATACGAAGGGACTGAAGGTGTCACCGCTCTTCTCTATTGGTTTGAAGAAATGGAAAACATTTTTCTAACTTGCGATTGCCCCGATGATCGCAAAGTGCGATATGCTACTGGTCGTTTATTTGGAATAGCACTTACTTGGTGGAATACGGAGAAGGCCAAACGGGGTGTTGAAGATACTATGACTTTGACTTGGGAAGAGTTGAAAGAAATCATGACAAGACGGTTTTGCCCAAGGAGCGAAATCAAGAAATTAGAGGATGAGTTCTATTCGTTGAAACAAAAGGAAGGCAACCACACTACATACAACAAGAGATTCCTCGAGTTAAATCAAATGGTTCCCAACTTGTTCACTCCCCACTACCGTTTGATCGAGCACTACATTCAAGGTCTTCCTTCAAAGATTCAAGACTCTGTAATAAGTACCACACCTGCAACCTTGGAAGCAGCAATGGAGTTAGCTACAGAGCTCACCGAGAACCGAATCCGGAACAAAGACTTCAAGGAGGAGAAGAAGAAGGATAAAGCATCGACTGAAACCTCCAACTACACCCAAACCGAATCATTTTCTCAACCCATTTCTAAGAGAAAACGAGACGAGCAACTTTTCGCTGTCACCCAACACAACCAACCAATTTCATAAGCCATACCCCTCCAAGCTATCCCAATCACTCAAGTAGCACCCAACTCAACTTACCCAAATAAGAAACCATACCTTGGACCTCACCCTCAATGCAATACCTGTTCTTATCACCATCCATTTACCTTACCTTGTCGACTATGTGCGAATTGTGGACGCTATGGTCATTCGAGCAAGGTTTGCCGCACCTCTCAAAGCCAAACCTTACCCCCTACTCAAAACAAGATCCAAACATATCAACAACCCCAGTACCCCATGTTTCCATATGTTCGAGCTTGTTTCAATTGTGGCGACCCTATCCACTTTAGAAACACGTGCCCACAATTGGTTAACATCATAAATGCCCAAGCTCAAGCAAACCCAGTTAACCAAGCAAATCAAGAAAACCCAACCACTAGGCCACCAGTAAGAGGAAGAGTTTTCAACATCAACGCCAATCCTGTTGAAGATAATGACGGCCCAAACGTAACCACCCAACTAGTCCCCTTCACCAACAATCAAGATTCTACTCCAACCGCTTAGTTTTATGTTTTCCTTATGTTATCTCAATTCTCACGTGTCTCAATTTTAAATTGGAAGTTTATCCAAGGATTTTAATGCAAATTATTATTTCAGTTTTGTTTTATACTCATTGATTCAACATTCATACCATCATACATCTCAACGTATTTCAATCTCATTATTTAAAGAAGTTGGGTTGTGTCTCACTTCTACATAGACTAACCTCTCCATCACAACAAACGAGAGAGGGACTGTCATCATTCAAACATGTATACTATCAGAAATATGACTCAGGCATTGTTTGTTGTGTTTATTTATGTTTTAGAGTCACATAGGACTAATCATAGCTTACTGATAAAACCAATGAAAATTTGACGAGAATATGGTGGATACGCCGCTGGTACTTCCTATATATAAGTATTCTTGTCAAAGGATCAGAGGCATTATCAGGCGGTTATGAGAAGTTCCATGTAGGATTTAGTAATGTTTTGGTTGAAATTTGTTTTGCACTCACTGATTTAACATTCATATCAACTCGTCATTTAAAGAAATTGGATTGTGTTCCATTTTCTACATAGACTAACCTCTCCATCATAACAAACGAGAGAGGTATTGTCATCATTCAAGGACTCAAGCTTTGGTTGTTGTGTTTGTTTATGTGTTAGAGTCGCATAGGACTAATCATAACTTACCGATAAAACCAATGAAAATTTGACGAGGATATGGTGGATACGCCGCTGGTACTTCCTATATATAAGTATTCTTGTCAAAGGATCAGAGGCATTATCAGGCGGTTATGAGAAGTTCCATGTAGGTTTTGGTATTGTCTTGATTGAAGTTTGTGTTATACTCACTGATTTAGCATTCATATCATCTCATCATTTAAAGGAATTGGATTGTGTCATCAATCAAACATGTATGCTATCAGAATTAGGACTCAGATATTGGTTGTTGTGTTTATTTATGTTCTAGAGTCACATCATAGAACCAATCATAACTTACTGATAAAACCAATGAAAATTTGACAAGAATATGGTGGATACGCCGCTGGTACTTCCTATATATAAGTATTCTTGCCAAAGGATCAGAGGCATTGTCAGGCGGTTATGAGAAGTTCCATGTAGGTTTTAGTAGTAAAAGTTATGTTTTAAGATATAACCTAATCTTTCAAACGTACCCAAACTCATATGCATAACATCATACTTAGTCAATCAACTCTGTGTATCCATGTTCCGTATTCATACACTTTAGGCAACAAAAAGCGATTCCTGTAGCAGGGTATTCAACCCTTACAAGGAACGTTACCGCCTCAAACAAAATTTAAACTCTTACTCTCTTCTAAGTATGTAATTGTCAAATTAAAACACCATCCTTTCTAGACAAATATGCCACTACTTAAATTTCGGGACGAAATTTCTAAAAGTAGGGGATACTGTAACATCCGCCAAAAACCGGATTTACCAAACCCGCTTCGTTTATTAACCGAACAACCAGTTAAAAATTTCGTTGCGTATTTAATGCCCAAATTAATTTTAGACGATACATAATTAATAAGTATATTAGAATATAAAATTTATTTTTGAAAATGTATTAAAAATAGTGAATTAAAAATAATATGCTGAAGCCGGGACTCGAACCCGGGTCAGCCGAGAGCCAGCAAAGCCTTAACTCACACACTTATAACCACTCCGCCACTTGATCTTTTTGTGAGTTCTGGGAAGCAATTAAATCATATGTTCAACTGAGAATCAACCTGTTGCGCCAACTGAAACCGATATCGGCTTTCAACCGACCAAGACGTTTGAGTGCTCGCGGGATCTTGATCATAACCGATAAAACTGACATCTTAAATCAATTCAGTCGTTAATGAACTTGAATTCAGATGATGTTTGGTTTTTATAACCGAAAACATTCATTCTGGAATTACTTCAACAAAACACTCATCTCGTGATTCAATTTCATTCCCAGAGCTTCTAATTTCGTGTTTATTCTATTTTCTGGTCGTCGGAATTACTTTCTGATCATCGCCGGAATTCTCTGCAAGTCGCTGGAAAACCGAGACTCACCTCAAAACGGTAAAATACCTCGACTTTACTGTTTCAATCAATTGTTAGAACCTTACTAACATTAATCCATCGCTCAGAATCAACCACAGACGACATTGCCGGACTTTCTGTTTTCACCGGAAAACTTCTGGATTTTTCGGAAACTCGCTGTTAACCGGTATGATCATTCAAACATACTGATAATCATTACTCATTAGTTCAATTTCACATCTAATCCCTCCAAACTGCTAATTGACTCTTACAGCCGAAGGTCACCAGAACAGAGCCGACGAGCTTCGCCGGATTTTCTGAAGAAGACGATCTGTTCGGTATTTTCTTTCCCCAAACTCTTCGGTTCAATACTTTTCAATTATTCATCTTGTTCATTAACCGAATTAATCAAGTAACAGTTGCTTTGACCGATGTCTGTGTTTTGAACGAAGAAGACGAGTTCAGTTATGTTATAAGATTAATTAAAATCAGTTTTATTAACGGGTTAGACACACAGTCCAGCGGTGGACTGTTTGCAAATAAATACATACACGTCGCAAGTTCGATTCCTGTCCCAACCTCATTCGCAGTAATAAAATGTCTTTTTTTTTAAAACTGAACCGGTTTAACTCCGTTAGATGTTAAGTATAATAAAAATCTGTATTTTAACCAAGTTAGACACACAGTCCAGCGGTGGACTGTGTGTAACATTAAGTCACAGGTCCCGGGTTCGAGACCTGTTGACGACACCGGTCCGATGATTTAAAACATTTTTGAAAATAAAAGAATTTTGAATAAACTGATTTAGTATATAAATATAATTAAAAACAAAATTATTTCGGGTTAGACACGTAGCTCAGTTGGTAGAGCTGCGTGCACGCGAACGGGAGGTCTCGGGTTCGAGCCTCACCCGGCGCATACACTTACACAATAAAACCGGTCAACAAGTCAACGGTTAACGGTCAAAAAGTCAACATTTTTTATTATTTTTATTTATTTATTTTATTTAAAAATAACATTTTTAAAGTTAGAAAATAGCCTAAAACTCACAAAAATATATCCAAAAATTCTATTAAAGTTGTTAATAAAATCCATTTATTTACCTTACTTTTCATTATTAATTAGGTTAGTTATTCCTCGTCGATCAATCCTCTAAACTCGTGCGCATTCATCATCATTCACCGAACGCACCCACTGTGAGTGAATCTCTACAAATTCCCCGTTTAAATCACGTTTTTGGGGTGTATCATGTGTCTTACTATTTATTATATTTAAATCATTGTGCATACATCATATAATGAATAAATGTGTATCCAGCCTGTGTAAACTGTTTGTGTGATTATTGTTTAGATTTAATTTATTATTTTCAGTACATGCAATTTCATAGGCCGCCGCTCCCCATTACATTATGAGCGTTGAGCAGTTCCCCATTTCATTATGAGCATGAACCTGGCGTTGCCTACATACGATCGGCTCCGTTTGATTGAGCCTTGATCGCACAGACATTTATCATTTTCAGTACATGCAATACGATCGCCTCCATTTGATTGAGCCTTGATCGCACAGTTTCATTCATGTTATATATTTATGCAATTTGATATGTTATTGTATGCTGTTGGTTTGTTAATGTATGTTATTGTTTGTTGTTGATTGATATCGTATGCTAATGGTTTGTGATTGTATGCTGTTGGTTTGTTAATGTATGTTATTGTTTGTTGTTGTTTGATATCGTATGCTAATGGTTTGTTATTGTATGCTAATTGTTGTTATTGTATGTTTATTTACGTTTGTTCATATATGAATATTGCACAATTTTTCCATATTAAATATAAACAGAAATAAATAATAAATGTTTTCTAACAAGGTTCACTCGTCAACTTTTTGTTGATCCAAAAACCATTTTTACATATGATACAGGTGAACAGGATGAAGCAAGGAAAACATAGGAAATTGCCATAGAAGAAAAATAATGAAGTTTAGAAGGATGAATAGAACATGTTGTATTTGTTTGATATGATTGTATGATCTCTTTTAAATTGAAATAATAAATATGAAACATTATAATAAATGTAATGAGCTTTGATGATAACCCAATAATGCCCCGATCACCTTTTCCGCTGCGGGTCGGGGTGTGACAAGTTACATGTTAACGAACTCGATAACATGTAACTTACATTCCTTATTTTGTTTTAGATTTTCTTGAGATTTTTTAACTAAAATAGTTTTCTTCCTATATATATATATATATAATATATATATATATATATATATATATATATATATATATATATATATATATATGATTAGGTCAAGAGTGAACACTAGTTTATTTGCGAACTGTACGAAACAATCCTGGTCATGCACGTGTGTAGATCAATGGCTAGGATTTGATGAAGAAATACACTAGTGTATTTTATGATTTAATGATGAAATCCTTGCCATACACGTGTGTAGATCAATGGTCAGGAATTGTTCACTCAGTTCGCATATACACTAGTGTTCACTTTAGAATCCTACCATATATAATATATATATATATATATATATATATATAAGGGAGGTTCATTTGAAAAGAAAATTCAATTGAGAAGAAAAAGAAAAAAGGGTACTATTGTAAAACACTAAATAATTTTTCTCTTGTCTCATTAATTATTTTGTTTGACTAATTAATTACTCATAAAGACTATCATCATCCACACTAAAATGTTTTATCTACACACATCAAAAGTTATCAAACACATTTCAAAATTTAGCCTACACATATTGAAATTTATCCTACTCTATAAAAGAATTTTTATTTTTATTTTTATTTTTTGAGAAAATATATATGTAAAAATAAGTTACAAATTTAATATAGTTAGTTATTAAAGAGGAAGACTACAAATTAATGATGTATAAGTTTACCAATTTACCCTTATAGTAACATTAAATACAAATATTAAATGAAGTCAAATGAAGCATTCTTATTGGTTGAAATCTCTTCTTTTTTCTTTTTTAAAAAAAATTCTTCTCATTTGAACCCTCCACTATATATATATATATAGTGGAGGGTTCAAATGAGAAGAAATTTTTTGTAAGAAAAAAAAAAGAGATTTCAACCAATAGAAATGTTTCATTAGACTTCATTTAATATTTGTACTTAATGTAACTATAAGGGTATATTGGTAAACTTACATACATCATTAATTGGTAGTTTCATCTTTAATAACTAACTATATTAAATTTGTAACTTATTTTTAAGATATAGATTTTTCTCAAAAAATAAAAATAAAAATTCATTTATAGTGTAGGGTAAGTACAAGGTGTGTAGGATAAATTAAGAGTTGTGTAGGATAAATTTCAAAATGTGTAGATAACTTTTGATGTGTGTAAGCAAAAAAATTTAGTGTGGAGGATGATAGTATTTATGACTAATTAATTAGTAAAACATAATAATAAATTAGAGGAGTTATAAACTAATTAATCTTTTACCATTATGCCATTTTCTTTTTTTTTCTTCTCAAATGAACTTTCCCCTATATATATATATATATATATATATATATATATATATATATAGTAGGGTTCTAGAGTGAACACTAGGTTGAGATTGAACTGTGTGAACTAATCTGGGTCATTGGATTACATCATTTAGAGATTTTTGAAAATGGCAAGATTGTAACTATAATGTTGTAACTTCCATTTAAAATAATTAAGAGAAAGACATTTGCGTCTTTTGTAAATTGCATTTATTAAACAATATAATCAAAATCCCTAAAACCTCGCTAGTTTCCGTATATACAAGATACACAACTGTTATTGTATACACATGTGTACAGTCTCGCTAACTATCAGTTTATAGAAGATACACAACTGTTAGTTTATACACATGCGTACAGTCTCGTTAACTATCAGTTTATACAAGATACGCAGTTGTTAGTTTATACACATGTGTACAGACTTTTATACATTTGTGTATTATATTCAGAAATGGCTACATATGTGTATATTAACAACATATAATTTATTATACATGCACATGAGTAGATTCATATAAAAATTATGAAATTAATGAAAACGAAACTAGTCACATGTATGCAAAAATAAATAACTTCATCACATATTAAAAAAAAAGTTAAATGCCCAAAAATAATTACAGTTTCAATCTTAGAGAAAACTTTCAATATTTATTGAAAATTATAAAAAGTTGAAAACAATATATATAGAGATAATAAAAAGACAATATTTAAGTTAAAATTAAAACAAAATCCATGGATAAAGAAATGATGGAGAAATTGTCACTCTGATGCGTGGGTGTAAACCGGTGTTTGTTATGGTTTAACTTAACGTTTTTACGTGACTTTTAATTATGGATAGCCTACTTTTAATAAGGTTTGTGTTTTACAGGTCTTACGGAGTTTAAGGAGCTAATTGGGAGCCAAACGGAGCACCGAGACGCGAACGGGGTCAATCGGAATCAAGAACCGAAAAATTCAGAAATTGGAGTTTAGGGGTGCCGTCGCCGACGGCCTGATGGCCCGTCGGCGACGCCCCGTGTAACCTCACCCATTGTCCAAGTTTTGTCGTAGACAGCAAGATAATCCGTCGGGAGAATTATCAAAAAGCACAGCCCGTCGCCGACGGGTCATCATGCCGTCGGCGTCGGCTCATCGATTATTGCTTCGTGAATTTTGTGAATTTGGCTTTTGGGGACGGGTTAAAACTTGATTTTTGACCTATTCTTGGGAGTAACGAGTTTTGTGAGTTTGAAACACCTTCTTGGAGCCAAGAATCATCGAACCTTCATCACTTATCATCACCAATCCATCGAATCGATCATCATCATCCGAATCCATCATCCTAACCCTAGCCTATTATCATCCCTTCCTCCATTCATCCATACACATCATCCACCTCAACCCTAATCATCATTTTCATCACCTTCAAGGCTTCAAGATGTCAAAGCTCGAGCTTTCATCATCCGTTGATCGTGTTCCATTCACCATGAGCGGCTAATTCCCGGAGGTTCCACCCCGGTGTAGACTTTTGTAAGGTTCTAGGGTTTACTTTTGTCAAACATTTGGTTTGTGACTAATTGAATTGCATTTGATCATTAGATAATTGTCCTACGTTTGTATTGTATTTGCGAATTGACGAATGAGTTATGAAATTTGTCTTTGTGAAATGAATATGCGTATTTATGCTTTATCTTTCGATAGATTTCACTTGTCCAAGGTAACAAAGTGCATTGTGGTCCGTTGTCTTTGACGTTGATAGAAATTGGCACCTAAGCCTTGTGATTCTAAATCGTTAATGAACTAATTTGATTAAACCAAATTAAAACACTTAGTAACCCTAAGCTTTGCAATTGTTGAACCGGGTGTGAACCTTGTTTTCTTACTATTGTTTGACAATCTTATTTACTTTTGTTGAATTCATTCTCAGTTTTTATCGTTACATAATTCAATCAACACTTGTCGGTCCATTCCGACATCACTTTCAAACAAACAAAATTAATCATTCCTTTAGCAAGCTTCATAAAATGACAATTTTATTTAAAATCAATCACATCCGATTGCAAACCACAGACTCTTCGTGGTTCGACCCCGTACTACCACTAGCTCATAGTTAAGGGTAAATCGGGTTATAGATATTATCTTTGACCGAGGCGCGACACCTCGATTACACACCCCAACCGATGGAGGAAACATCGGGATGGAACGATAACGAGATTGCTCAAAACTTCATAACACTATTTTGCGTCAATAATTTAAGCATAACCATTTTCATTGCTAACTAATTCGAAATACATTGTTCAAATACAAAAATACAACAACTGTTCAAAGCATAACAATATGACAAAATAACATAAGTTCATAATTCGATTTAGGCGTGTTTCTAGTCCACCCTAAATACGTTTCTTGAATCTTCAACATCTAATTTCCTGCAGCATGTATAAAATAAGGTCAACATAAAGCCGACGAACACACAAGTTTCATACGATATAGCATAAGTGATAAAATGTTGTCTGATATCCAAACATGGCACTTGTAATTCAATGTTATTCGCATACTAGCATGTGAACCTATGTCAAACCAAAGTGTACCGCAATCGTGCATACCAATATCGCCGAAACAACAAAGTAAGTAATATGATATCTTAACAATACCACAAGAATACGGTCAGTGCATTAATCCTATAGCGCTATAATTGTTAAGGTATGCTTGCAAAGCTAATGAGCATATGTGTCACAAGTAGGCATAGCATTTGATGTTCATGAAATTTGACAAATACATGTTTATAGTGGATAAAGTATTGCATAAAAATGTTGTGTTCATGTGAATAGTACATAGGCATACAAATTGCACCCCAAAAGTGTAAAACGTAAAAGGGGGATTCGAGTGTACTCACAGTTTTGCGATTAAAGTTCTTCGTAACCGTGACTTGGTTGAAAGTAAGATGAGCCGGGAGCCGGGTTACCCTATAAATGGGAACAAAGGCGGGTGAGTTTTCGGGTTTATACAAGATTAATAACAATAATATAACAATGACATAAACATTAAGTTACATTGGGGTTTTTAGTCAAGTATTCCCCGAAAGGGGTCATAAGATCAAACAAGAGGTAGGATGATATGCATCCATTAGAAACCTCGTCATGGATTCACCAAACACAAACCCGAAGGCCGGTTGGTCATGAATTTAGATTCACCAAAGCACAACCCGGAGGTCGGTTGGTCATGAATGTTAAGGTTCACCAAACACAAGTCTATAACCACTAGGTTGGTCATAAACAAGTTTATGTTGTGTATATGCTATGTATAAGTTAAAACTCAACTTGTCTCCACAAACAGAAAGTTTGGGAGTTAAATAACCATGGAGCTTACTGATTTACATCAGTAAGTTAACCCATTTTGGTCACACATATGATACACAACTCAAAAACTCAAGAACAAGATGAAAAGTTTGAAGAACATGAAGATTCTTTGAAAAAAATCCTTTGAAAACAAAAAAATAAACACTTTAGAGGTCAAAATTAGATTGTTCCTAATTTTATAACATCAGTGAATGATATGGAAGCAATCCTTAGTGAAATCCAATGTTTATGAAGAAGAAAACATGAAGAACTTGGAGAAGAAATAAGTTTTTCACTGACTTTTGGACTTGAGATGAATCTGTACAACTTGAATAAAACAGCAGAGTTCTTTCACGAATTTAGGGTTTAGAGGGAGTGAACAAAGTGTTAGAGTACTTGGAGGAGTTGTATTTATAGGCTAGAGTGGTTGGGAGGTGATTTAATGGAGGTTTGAAGCCATTGGTGGCTGAAAGAGGTGGAGAAAAGGGCCAAAAACGCGGGCTGTCAAGGGTTTCTCCGTCAGACAGCCTTACGAACCGTAAGACATGGGCCCTTGCGGTCCGTAAGGCTTCCTAGGAAGCCAATTTTTCATTTTTAATCCTTGATGCTTGGTGGTTTGTCCATTTATTCCATACCTTTAAGGTGTTAAGTGTTTTTGGACCATTTTAGGATGTGAATGAGCATGTTTTCAAGCATAGTTTCGTACGCACAAGTAATGTAAGTATAAATAATGTGTTTAAGGTGTTTATGAGTATACACTACTTTTTACATTACCAATATTCAAAATGCACATGTGCATCTGATATAACGTGTTTTGTAACAAAATGTTTGTGATTTTGGATGATGAAGTAGGCCCATATAGATGTTTTTTGGTTATTTATATCTAGTGGTTGATGGTTTGGTTATAATTGTCACTTTATGATGTAATATGCTGATTGGATGGTATAAATGGTGTTGATACACATGTCATAAAGTGTAAATATTGGTAATGTATTGTATTATGGATGGTAGGAGGTAATGGTATTGTATCATGGATGGTAGAAGGTAATGATAGTGTATTAGGCCATAGGGTGTGGTTCCCCTTCCCCCATGGCCACATCATCTCCACCTCACCTCCACATCATCACCTTCTGCTTCCTCATCCTCTTCCCCAACCTAGGAAATGGTTTCCCCATCATCTTCATCCAATCAAAGCTAGAGAGAGAGAGGGATTCAAGAGAAAGATAGAGAGAATGAAGAGAGAGAGAGAGAGGATCGGGACGATCGGGGCTGGGGTCCCGAGTCGACCGATCCCCACTCGGGTGGGGGGGGGGGTGTTCCCATCGGGGGAGGGCCTCCACATCAGATGCACATATGCATTTCATGTTGATACAAATAGATGCACATATGAATTTCTAATATTGGTAATGTAAAAAGTAGTGTGTTACACATGGTTGTGTAAATAAAGTACAATTGTCTAATATTTGTAATGTATTACGGAATTTGTCAAAGAAATGATACATATGCACATGTGCATGGAAAACTGTTACTCGATTTTTTTGTGAATTTTTTTATTATTGACGAAATATACGATTTCTCCAAAAAAAATATTTTAGAAAAAATTTGGTGTTTTTTAGTTTTTAGGAAATTATTGGTTGTGTTCACACTGGTTCTCGTGGTTCTCACAATAAAGGGTGGTTCCCAACGGATATTCTAATATATATATATATATATATATATATGGATCATGAGAAAACTAGTTTAAATGAGAAAACCAAAAAACTAACTAAAAAAGCCAAAAAAACCTATCAATTTTTTTTTTGATTTTTTATAAAAATTTGTTATATATATTATATAAAAAACTTTAAAAAAAATAATAAAAAAGCATATAATGCACATGTGTAAATATGCATAATGCACATGTGTAGTACACATATATTGCACATGTGCAGTACAAGTTTTTTTTTTTTTGAAAAAAAAGTTTTTTATACATAATATGCAGCGATTTTTATAAAAAAAATTGTAAAAAAATTTTTGTATGTTTTTTATGCTTTTTTTTTGCTTTTTTAGTTAGTTTTCTCATGATCATCTTCCTATATAATATATATATATTTTTGTGTGTGTGTGTGTGTGTGTTGTGTGTGCTGTGTGTGAAGTATAGAGAAAAAAACCCACTTGAGTTGAAAAAACTCAAGAAAACCCTATATAAGATTTTTATTTTTTTCTAAAAAAAATAGGGAATGTAAGTTACATGTTAATGAACAGTTTTGTAACAAAAAAAAAAACAAAAAGCTAGAAAACTGAATTTTTGTAATTTTTGATAAAAAAAAATCCACCCGCGCCTTTTATTTTTTTTTTTGTTACAAAACGTTCATTAACATGTAACTTACATTCCCTATTTTTTTTAGAAAAAAATAAAAATGTTACATAGGGTTTTCTTGAGTTTTCTGAACCCAAGTGGGTTTTCATTTTATTCTTCCCCTATATATAATAAGTAGGGATGGGTAAAATGAGAACCACCTTTAGTTGTGAAAAACCGTAAGAACCAATATAAGCTATAGATCAAAAGTGTTTTAGTGGATGAGATTCAAAGACAATAAAGTAGTTGAAATCATTGTGCTTTAATTAATAAGTTTTTGTTTTTAGTGGAATAAGGGTAAATTGGTATTTTTACTAAGCTATTTAATGATTGGGTAAATTAAAGTTGTAATCATTGTGCTTTAATTGATGTGATTTAGTTAATTTTATTTTTAAATTATGCAGTAAGAAAATTATTTTACGTAGGGGTTCAAATTTTTTTGTGCGCTGGTTTTAAACATTTTTACACGCGGGTTCAGACTTTTTTTACGCGCGAGTTTTAACTTATTTTACGCCCGGTTTTAAACTTTTTTTACGCGCCGGTTTTAAAAATTTTTTACGCCCGGTTTTAAACTTTTTTATGTGCGTTTTTAAACTTTTTTTACGCGCTGGTTTAGAACTTTTTTATACGCCGGTTTAGAAATTTTTTTACGCGCGGTTTTAAACTTTTTAACATGCCGGTTTAAAATTCTCTTTGCGTGCCGGTTTTAAACCTTTTTTACGCGCGGTTTTAAACTTTTTACGTGCGGTTTCAAACTTTTATTACGCGCCGTTTTAGAAACTTTTTTTACGCATAGGTTTTAAACTTTTTTTACGTGCGTTTTGAACTTTTTTTACGTGATGGTTTAAATTTTTTACGCGCGGTTTTAAACTTTTTTTACTTTAAACTTTTTTTTACGCGCATGTTTAAACTTTTTTTACGTGTAATTTTAAACTTTAAAACAATTTTTTTTACAAAAAAAAATTTTTTACGGGTTTAAACTTTTTTACAAAAAACAAAAAATATTTTATGCCAAACAAAATTATTTTATTTTAAAAAAAACTTTTTTACAAAAACTCTTTTACAATTTTTCTTTTTCAAAAACTTTTTTACAAATTTTTTTACGCCAAACATCTTTTTACGGGCCCCAACACCCCGGTTTCGGGTTTACGAAAGTTGATGATCTTACCAAACGAACTCACCCAAAATTAATGACTCAATAGATGTCTCATGTTGAATTTTAAATAGAAGAGAGAGAAAAGATGTAAGAGCATTCACATCTAACCCCCTAAAAATATACATACTTCCACTAAAAAACAACTTCTATATCAATATATTTTCACTAAAAACAAATACTTTTTCTCTCTCCTTTTTAATTAAATAATATTTTTATACCTTTATCATTAAATTTTTTCTCTCCTTCACTCACAACCACTTTAATATATATTAAAAAAGTATAAGGGGTGAACAGTGTCCCCCAAAATATACAGATGAACAGTAACATTTTCTCTCCCATCCACTCACAACCACTTTTTATATTCTTTATATTATAAAAACATCTCACATATTTTGGTGGAAGGGATGTGAATGCTCTAACATGTTAAGTTTTAAATAGAAGAGAGAGAAAAGATGTGACATGTTGACTTTTAGATAGAAGAGAGAAAAAATATAACATGAGAAATAAAAGACTAAAATACCCTTTTGATTTAATTTGGTTATGATGATGTGTAAATATACTATTGGATGATAGGAGTTCTTATGGTTCTCGCAACTGGGATTGGGTTTTCTCTTAAACCGAATCCTATATATATAGGGTAAGGTTCATGCGAGAACCACCTTTATTGTGAGAACCACTAAAGAAACCCACTACATTCACCACCCAAAACCTAAAAAGACCTAACCTCCCCCCCCCCAAGCTAAATGCTAATAACTACACACCCAGAAAACCTAAAAAAAATATAAAAACCACCAAAATATTTTTTTTAACATTTTTTATAAAAAAATCGCTACTTTTTGCCACAAAAAAATTTTATTTTTATTTTTTTGGGTACGAAAAGTAGCGAATTTTATTATAAAAAATGTTAGAAATCTTTTTTTTTGTGGTTTTTAGATTTTTAGGTATTTTTTGTTGTGTTCATATTGGTTCTCGCAATAAAGGGTGGTTCCTAACAGATCCTTCTCCTATATATAAGGAGCGGTTATCGTACAATTGGTGTTAACGTACACTCGTAACCTGGGTTTTTATAACATGCGAATTCCTTTTTCAGCCATGCGATTTCATGGGCCGCACAAACTCCATGCGATTTCATGCATGTATTTCAACATGCAAATTTGCAACGCTCACACACGCGCTTTTTTATAACACAATTGCGTAAGTTCGTTAATACCAATTGTACGATATACTTTTTCTATATATGTAGGGAAATGATAGATCGAAAACCCTTTAAATTGAGAAAACCCAGGAAACTCTAAGCTCCCGACATTTTGTTTTTGAAAAAAATCACACATGTAATATACATGTTTTAAGGGTTTTGAGGAAAAAAAATCAAAAAAGCGCCGACTATATTTTAAAAAAAATAAACAAGTTTTTATGTAACATGTATTACATTCATGTGTAACATATGTTACAGTCGCGTTACGCAAAACTTGTTTATTTTTTAAAAATTATCCACTTAGTGCTTTTTTGATTTTTTTTTCTCTCAAAACCCTTAAAACATGTATATTATATGTGTGATTTTTTAAAAAAAATAGGAACCTAATGGACACCAATATCTGGGAGATATGTTACTTTGAAGTAGGGTTTCTTCCTAAGTGAAAAAAGCTAATTGCCCCACTAGAACGTCCATGCCTTTTTCATATCATAACCCTATATCGCATGTCCCACCCACATCAATTACAGAAGGACGAACCATAATCCAAAGTACCCTTAAGTCATCTTTTCCTTCAAAGAAAGATTGCTTTCGTTGAATCCATTCATATAAAGATTCCTCTTGTCATAACTCATATTACATCTAGCATCTTTATCTTTAAAAGATAATAAGATAAAACCCTAATAACCGTTGAGCAACTTGTGTTAAAATTGTCTCTATCAAGAAAAAACAAAGTTGTATCACAGTTCATGTAGAAAACATAAGTTCTTAGGGTCCGTATGGCATGACTGTATGGACTGTTATGGCTTCAAGAGTCAGGTTAATTTGTTAATCGTTTTTAGGCAAAAGAATCCCTAAAAAGCTTGTAGTAAAGGTTTAGATAGGCTATGGGTGGAATGTGATTAGAACATATGGTTCTTTTTCACTAGTGCAAGCCAACCCTACTTCACTTTTTTGCAACTATTGGGAAAATGGTGGTTTGATTAAACATATCATCAAAGTCAAAGATGAAACAAAGTATGGAATATGAGAATGGTCCTATTCTCAAAACGAGGTTTTGACAGTACTTGCACTAAAAGCAACTAAACTTCAAAACAATCACTTCCCTTCTTTTAACCTCCCTTTGTTGTTAAGATTACAAAAGAGAAAAGTGCCCTAGCTTTTTATTTATTTATTTTTTATATGATAATAGAGTAACCGAGTAAGAGAATTAGTGCATCGATTATGGTATTCACGATGAAAGATCGAGTAAGGGCGGTGCAATCATATAGCTGTTCTTCACTTTTTTTTTGGAAACAATAGGGCATATATAGCTGTTCTTCACTTTTTTCTTTTTTTGAAACAATAGGACATAATATTAATCACAACAAAGCAAATGATTACTTATTGACAAATCGTCAATTTTATTCGTCTGTGTAGTTTTCTTGTGGATTTCTTTTTAAGAGTAAACCGGCAAAATGATCCTTAAGATTTGATCATTTTTAACACTAACAAAACTTAAACTTTTTGAATCTTGGTTTCTGTGGCTTCACTTTTGTTGCTATTTTCATTCAAAATCAAAATCTGATCAGATTTTCCATTTAACATTTAGCTTTTTGGTCTTTTTTCTCCCTTTTAATAAAGAGAAAAATGGTCTTTTAACGTTTTATTATAATAAATTAAAAAAAATCTGACAATTTTGCCTTTCACTAAAAGGGAGGAAAAAGACAAAAAAACTAAATGTTAACTGAAAAACCTGTTTAGATTTTGTTATTTTGATGAAAATAATAACTAAATTGAAACCACATGGACCGTTTGGATTAAAGTAGTAAAAATGACCAAACCTCAGTGTCTATTTTACCAGTTTACTCTCTTTTTAATTTTGTCGTCATGAAGACCTAAACCCAAAACCCTTAAATCTAGATGTTTATAAAAACTTTAGCTTTGCCAATAAGCCACCAGCCATATTAGTTCGTCGATGAGAGTATGTAGGTAACGTGGGCATAATGTCACTAGTGATTTTTTCCTTTTATATTTTATACATCCAGCTACTTACACACATATGTAATGTCACTATTATTTTTTTCTTTTTATTTTATACATCCATCTACTTACACACATTCAGTTTGTTTATTATTTATTAACTAATTTATATTAATTATAATTATAATTATTATTTTATATAATTTAGATTTTTCATAAATTTATAAATATATCTATTACTATTTTAATATGAATTTAATTCATTAATTAAAAACCATATAAATAGTGGGCTCGTTTAGGTTTGCGAGCCAGCTGGAGCTCGAAAGAAAAGCTCAAGCTCTTTTACTAAACGAACTTATTTTTAGGCTCGAGCTCGTTTAAGCTTGGCTTGTTTCGGGATTTTTTATCGAGCATAGCTCTAGTAGCTCGCGAGTACTTCGGCTCGTTTGCACCCTACAAGAAAGTTTTACCGTGCGAGCTATACGTAGTAAAGGAAAAATTCACGCCGTGGCATATTTCAGAATTACTCTTAATATGGTAATTACGCTATAACAAATTTGTACCTCAGTTATAAAAATAATAATTTCGCTACAGTTGACATGTAGCGTAATTTCATTACTACAGTATAACTTTTTTTAACATAATTATTATTAGACAACAACAATATAAATTAGATTAACTAAGTTATGCCATACTTTATTATTCTAGTATAATATTGTTGTAAAGTAATCATTTGCTGAAGAGTGTTAAGTATCATCGCAACGCCCTTTTTTTGCAATGGAGTCCTCCTCTCTTTCTCTCTCTATATATATACAGGGGAGGTATCTGTAAGAAAACCATTATTTATTGCGAGAACCGTAAGAATTAGTGTGAATACAATCAAAAATACCTAAAAGAAATAAATAAAAAAACATCAAAAAAAGTTTTAAATATATTTTTTTAAATCTCTGTATTTCGTCACTAAAAAAATCCAAAAAAAAAAAAAAAATTCGAGTACAATTATCCATGCACGTATGCATATGTATCATTTCTTTTATAAATTCCGTAATATATTACCAATATTAGACAATTCCACTTTCATTTACACTACCCTACATAATACACTACTTTTTACATTAACATTATTAGAAATTCACATGTGCATATGTATGTATGAACATGATATAACGTGTTTTAGTACACTACTTTTAATACACTTTCCCTTTCATCTATCTCACTTCCATAATACACTATCATTACCTCCTACCATCCATAATACAATACCATTACCTCCTACCATCTATAATACAATAGCATTACCAATATGTCACTTTATTACATGTACATCAACATCCTTTATACCATCCAAACGACATATTACATCATAAAGTGTGACAAATACAACCATACCATCAACCACTAGATATAACAAACAAAAAAAAACATGTATATGGGTCTACTTCATCATTCAAAATCACAAACTTTTTGTACCAAAACACGTTATATCATGGTTATACATAATGAATCACATGTGCATTTTTAATATTGGTAATGTAAAAGGTAGTGTATTACGGATGGTAGTGTAAATGAAAGTGTATTTGTCTACTACTGTTACTGTATTACGGAATTCGTCCAAGAAATGATACATATTCACATGGGCATCAATATTGTTACCTGAACTTTTTTTTGGTAACGAAATATAGCGATTTTAAAAAAAAAATTGTGTGTTTTTTTAGATTTTTTTAGGTATTTTTTGTTCACATTGGCGAGAACCACCTAAAAATACCTAAAAAATCTAAAAAACACCAAAAAAATTTTAATATTTTTTTTGAAAAATTCGCTATATTTCGTCAACAATAAAAAAAATTGAGTAACAGTTAGTTATCCATGCACATGTACATTTTTATCATTTATTTGACAAATTCCGTAATACATTACAAAATTTGACAATTGTACTTTGATTTACACTACCACGTGTGATACACTACTTTTTACGTTACCAATATTAGAAATGCACATGTGCATCTATATGTATCAACATGAAATAAGGTGTTTTGGTACACTACTTTGAATATACCTTCTCTTTCATCTATTATTCCATCCATAATACACTACCATGCACATGTGCATATGCATCATTTTTTCGACAAATTCCGAAATACGTTACAAATATTAGACAATTTTACTTTCATTTACACTACCATGTGTAATACACTAGTTACGTTTTTACGTTACGAATATTAGAAATGCACATGTGCATCTATATGTATCAACATGAAATAAGGTGTTTTGATACACTACTTAGAATATACTTTCTCTTTCATCTATCATACCATCCATAATACACTTCCATTACCTCCTAACATCCATAATACAATACCATTACCTCATACCATCTATAATACAATACCAATACCAACATTTTCACTTTATTACATGTATATCAACACCATTTATACCATCCAATCAACATATTACATCATATAGTGACAACTATAACCAAACCATCAGCCACTAGATATCACTAACCAAAAAACATGTATATGAGCCTACTTTATCATTCAAAATCACAAACTTTTTTGGACCAAAACACATTATATAATGGTTATACATAATGATGCACATGTGCATTTTGAATATTGGTAATATGAAAAGTTGTGTATTACGGATGGTATTGTAAATTAAAGTGCAATTGTCCACTACTGATAATGTATTACTGAATTTGTCAAAGTTATGATACATATGCACATGTGCATGGATACTGTTACTCGAAGAAAAAAATCTTTTTTTGGAAACGAAATATAGCGATTTTCTTTAAATATTAAAGAAAAATTTTTGAGTGCTTTTTTGATTTTTTTTAGATTTTATTTTGCGATAAAGGTAGTTCTCGCGGTTCTCGCAATAAAGGTAGTTCTCGCATGAACCTTACCCTATATATATATATAATATATATATATATATATATATATATATATATATATATATATACGGGATCTGGAAAATGATTGAAAGTGTGAAAACGGAGAGAACGGATCCTGACCGCACATAGGCAGGGCTGCTAAATGATATTAGGGGGGGGCACGATTGTCATTGTCCACACCCACTTAATATATGGCGTTATAAATCAATATTCGGTGTTGTCTTTTTTAGAACTAACCAGTGGCGTTTTACAGCTTTGTTACGCATATCTGAATTATGGCGTTTTCATTAAATCTGTTATTTCCAATTGTTTATTATTCAACCAATGGGTTGTTGTTTATGGCGTTTTCACTCTCTTCCGTTTCAGTATCAACTTCATTTTGTAGATCTGTATAGTTGAATTAATCTCTTAGATATTATAAAGGTAAATATATTAGCGTTCATGGAGTTCCTAATTTCATTATATTTCATTAATAATTCAAAACATTACAACTTAGATGAAATCATACTAAACTAATAGTCTTCTTGGAAGGTATTACATTAGATATGTGCCTATCGTTGGTAATCACTTTCTTCAGATTTATCGTCGTTATCTATTTCATTGGCGTATAACGCCATAATCTTGTTTAGCCTTTCTCTCATCAATATTATCACAACCCTAGATTTTGCATCGCTCGAAGGTGCTAAATTACAGAGTTGTTAAAGAAGGTGTAGTCTATCTGTGTTCAGCACTTCGTCCATCTTCAATGAATAATCCACCCCGTCTTAATAAGTCACTTCACCGTTGTTGATGGTTCATCCAAACTCCAACTGGTAACTGTTGGTAGATTAGTAATGTCATCATCATGTGCTAGAAATTTTCTTTTTAATATTCTTATTACCGTTTGAGTCCTTTCATAATTGTTGGCCCTTAGAACCCCAAGGGCCAAAATATCTCTCTGAACGCCCTCATCCAGACTAAGTATGGTGTTGATGGTTTTGACCTTCTGTCTGAGAACTTTAGGATGAAACGTCTCTCCGACCTCTCAAACCTCCATGCAATAACCTGAGCCATTTTTTAATTTTTATGGCATTTTAAACAATTAGTGGCGTGTTTAGAGAATTTTGTGGAGTGTTAAATTTGTTTTTCTGTTCTACTTATATAATGACCTTTTTTGGCGCGAGTTAGATATATGTTTTTGCGCTAAAAATAATAGTAGGATGCAACCCTATATATGTCTTTTGATGTGTATTTTTTGTAAATTTTCCTGTGTGATGTAGGATGCAAAGTTATAATATGACAGGTAATTATGACGTTTAGAAAATATAAAAAATTGAATTGCCATGGTGTGGTTGTTCTTAATATAATAAATGTTAGTAATAAAGTTTCCATTGTTTCAGTTACTGTTTGTCCAGCCTTATCGTTTAAGGCTGTAACACTTCCCATCTTTTAAGTTTGAAGTTTTTTATTTTATGGCATTTTATAGATAAAGATAGCAAACTAAAACTTTTGTGCAGCACCCTTTTTGTTCTATTCACTTTGCAGCTTGTCTTATACATTTAAGTAATTATTAGGAGTTTTTTTAATAATACGTGGTTAAATGTTTTATGGTGTTTTGGTGTTTGGCCTTGTGGTATTTTGGCATTGTATAAGCAATTTAGAGAAGTAATGTATTTTATTAGATGAAAATTAGATAATAAAGCACAAAAAATGACACACACAAAAAAATAGGAAAGAAAAAATAAATTAAAAATGCTAATCCAATTTGTTTTTCAAATCTTCACTACCGCCAGTTTCTTCTTCTTGAACTTTTTGTCCCCTGAACCTTTGAATTCCTTAGATGGTTGTCGATTTTTTTCCTACACAGCTGAAACGACCTGCTCTAGATGAAGCTGATCGTTCAGTAAAATATGGCGTTTTGATTTTAGGTTGATCTTTTGTTGTTTTGTTGAAGTGGTTTTTTTGGATGTTGGAGACATAGACCGTTGCCGTACTTTTTCGATGCTATTATTGGGGTGTGATTGTGAGTGGGTTTTTCGCTTGATGTCCAAATAGCATTTACACATGCCCTCATCCTCATGCTCATCCAACTCTACATCTTTTAATAATGTTCTCCAAAATAGCATTTACACTAGTATCAGTCTCTTCTTCTCATCCAAACCTTCCTCAAGAACAAATCATACAAAGTGACATATGATCGTCACTAGACTCGTTTTCTTGAAGATTTGTCTATCTCATTCAGCAAAAGTTTATGGGTGTGACCAAGAGAACACGGCGTTTTAAGTGAATGGTTTACCAAGAGAGCATGGTTTTTTTGTGTTTTGGGTGTGACCAAATGGCTTCTGAGATGTTTTCTTATATAAGAGGTTTTTGACGCCTAGTTTAGGCGGGGTTTTATTTTAATAAATAGTAGTAGTAAAGTATCCGTCGCTTCAGTTACTGTTTGTTCAACTTTATATGCCAAGGCTGTAACATGTCCCATCTTTCATGTTTTGGCGTTTTGTATTTTAGTGTGACGTTTCACTGATAAGAATTACAAAACACATTAATTAACTTTTTGGTGTGTTGCAATTGTGGCATTTTGGCGTTTTATAGTTAATTGAAGAAAATAATATTTTTATTATTTAAAAAGTACATAGCAAACACAGAAAAATTACACAAAAGAAAAAAAATTAAAACTCCTGGTCAGAAGGGATTTTGTCTGAGAAGTATGTATCACTCCCTTCATCTTCTTCTTCCGATTCTTCTTCCAATTTCTCATCCAAGTCATCACTTTAACTTTCATTGGCGTTTTGCTCTTAAAGATTTTGATGCCTCCATTTGAACATGTCATGCAACAACTCCAATTTCGCGATCATGTATGTGTTCAAACATGTTGCAGTGTGTAACTCCTCCATGAACCCAAGACCCTACTTGATCATGATGTTTTCAAGCATGTAGTCTTCTTGCTCCCCGTTGTCACATATAACTGTGACCATGTCAGTGTCATCATTAAAACGCCATGATCTGATGGTTGGGCTCATTTTTACGTTCGCGTTGTTTTGTCCAAATTTTTGGTTAATCTTCTTATAACCGTATATGCTTTATCACAGTGGTTATCTAGAGGGACTCCAAGTGCTAAGATCCCCCTTTGTACTTCTTCTTCCAAGTTTAATATGGTTCTGATTGTATTAACAAACACTCTTCTTCTGTTGTCAAAACGGATTATGAATCTTCTGGTTCTGAGTGTGTATCTCCATGAAATGATGGTTGTCATTTTTCTTCCCGTCAGAGTTTTTGTTTTTGAAATTTGACATTTTGGTTAAAGATGGCGTTTTAGAATGATCAATTTTTTGAAGTGATAATTGAAGTGATTGTAACATCGTTTATATAATGATGTTTTTGGCGCGTACTTAGGAGAGAATTTTTTGTAGTAAATGTTAGTAATTAACTTTTAGTTACTTTTTTGTTAACAACAATATTTGCAACCGTATTATCATTTAGTGTCATCGTTTTCGTATTAATGGCGTTTTAGATACATATGTCGTTTCATCTGCAAGGGAGCAGTGTGTATGGAATGGCATTTTGTCATTAGTGTGGCGTTTTGTTTTACAGCAGTAGAAAGACCCTTTTACCCTTAATAAAGCACGTCCAAGTAATAAAGTTGATGTTATTTACGAAATGCCATCACGCCATGCTAATCCATAGATTGTTTTGATCCAACGGATGAGGGGCGTTCCCACTGTTTTCACACTTTTAGGCATTTTTCCCAAGGTGAGGATCCGTTACAAACTAGCATTTAGGTCGAGAGCTCGAGTACTAGTACTTACACAAACAAAACTATCTAAATAGGTTAAAAACACACAATTTTTTTCTAAAATTTTATATTAAAATCAGGACTTTTTATTAATAAAAATTCAAAACATTTTGACTTTTAATTTTTTTTCTAAAAATTCAAAATATTTTGAAAATTTTAATTAATGAAAAGTTGTGATTTTAATAAAAAATTTAAAAATAATAATAATCTTTTTAGCATTTAGGTTTGAGACTTAGCTTTTGGGTTTAGGTTTAGGCAAATACCATAAAAAACCAACTTACTTTTTATTTTTTCTCACAAAAATCCTCCTAACTTTTTTTTACATGTTAAAATCCCTCAACTTAATTTTTTTGAACATAACTATGAAATTTTCTAAAAAAAGAATTTGCACTTGTTGAACCGGTTTAGCATCTTCTTTTTGCCTTATAGGCATTTCGAATCAAAGAAGCCATGGTTAAGCTTTCTAAGATATATAGACGGACCAAATCAACTCAACCCCCGTCACTGGCGCTCCATATTTTCATAATTCTCGAATCACACACACCAGTCTGCAGAAGACACTTCATTCTCTTTCTCTAGCAATCAACTGATCTTTAAGTTTATGAGAGAGAAAGAAACGATCGCAGACGACGACGCGTAATGGGGAGCTAAAGAATAGAATTGAAAATTGAAGATTGGCGCAAAAAATCTATTGAATTTAAGCGGGTCCATAACATGTCGACAAAAACTTCAACCCAATCGAGCAACCAAAAATCACACTGATGAATATAAGTTTACTAGAAATTGAATAATTAGTGCTCGAGCAAAACTTTACAAGAGATCAACACGCAAATTGGAGAACCAAAAATCACTAAAGGTCTAATGGGTTGAGTTTGATTAACCCTCTGTTTTCTTGTCACTAGAAATCGAACCCAATTAGAAACCCAGCATGTCAATTGCCCTCATTTGTTTCACTTTTGTTACACCTCTAAATCAAATCGGACCCTTGTGTATAGTGTACTCACAGTCCACGTGTATCTTCCTCTTCTCCTATTTTATTTGAGATCAATCGATGCTATAAGGATGTTGTTCAAGGACTGAATTGAAGATGAAGAACAAAATCATTGGCAGCAAGCCCAAGAGACAATTTAGAGTTTGGGAAGAGGAGTTAATGGTGAAAGGAACTATCTGTATCTACGCAGCAGTTTTCTAGGCATTGATTAGGTTATGAAGCATTTCTTTGTAGCTGTTCATCTAAAGTATTGTAACCGGTTCAACATGGTTACAAGTTTTTTTAAAGAAAATTTCATGATTATGTTCAAAAATACTAAGTTGAGGGATTTTAACATGCAAAAAATAAGTATATGGACTTTTGTGAGAAAAAAACAAAAAGTAGATTGTTTTTTTGGTATTTGTTCTTTAGGTTTTTAGCATTTAGCTTGGGTGGGTGGAGGTTTAAGTTTTTTGGGGTGGAAGGGAGCATGAGTTTTTTTGGTGCTGGAGGAGGAGAGGGGGTGGTTTAGGTTTTAGGGGGGGGGGGGACGGGGTTCATTGTTTGCGTTTTATTTATTTATTTGTTTTGGTTTTATATTCTTTGTGTTCACACTAGTTCTTGGGTTCTCTATGTAAATGCTAGTTCTCGCATATATATATATATAGGGGATGAGTAAAATGAGAACCACCTGGGTTGTGAAACTGTAGGAACCAATATAAGCTCTTGATCAAAAATGTTTTAATGGATAAGATTAAAAGATAATAAAGTAGTTTAATTATTATGATTTAATTAATGAGTTTTTGTTTTTAGTGGGATAAGGTAAATTGGTATTTTTACTAAGCACTTTAATGATTGGTAATTAAAGTTGTAATCATTGTGCTTTAATTAATATTTGTGATTTAATTAATGTTATTTTTGAAACATGCAGTAGGAAAATTATTTTACGTAGGGGTTCAAACTTTTTTACGCGCCGTTTTAAACATTTTTACGCGCAGGTTCAGACTTTTTTACGTCCAGGTTCAAACTTTTTACGCCCGATTTTAAATTTTTTTTACGCGCTGATTTTACATTTTTTTACGCGCTGGTTTAGAATTTTTTTATGCAAGGGTTTAAATATTTTTTTACGCGCGTTTTAAACTTTTTTAACGTGCCGGTTTAAAATTCTCTTTGCGCGCTGGTTTTAAACTTTTTTTACGCGCGTTTTTAAACTTTTTTACGCGCGGTTTTAAACTTTTTCTACATGCGGGTTCAAACTTTTTTTACGCTCCGTTTTAGAAACTTTTTTTACACGCAGTTTTAAACTTTTTTACGCATCGGTTTTAAACTTTTTTTACGAGCTGGTTTTAAACTTTTTTTACACGCCGGTTTAAAACTTTTTTACTCGACGGTTTTAAACTTTTTTTACGCGCGGTTTTAGTTTTTTTTACGCGCCGGTATAAAACTTTTTTACGTGCGGTTTAAACTTTTTTTACGCGTCGGTTTTAAACTTTTTTACGCGCCGGTATAAACTTTTTTTACGAGTGGTTTTAAACTTTAAAACAATTTTTTACACAAAAAACAATTTTTTACGGGTTTAAACTTTTTTACAAAAAAATATTTTACGTCAAACAAAAAATTTTTATTTTTACAAAAAAACTTTTTACAATTTTTTTCAAAAACTTTTTTACAAAATTTTTTTTACGCCAAACATCTTTTCCCCTCGACACCCCGATTTCGGGTTTACGAAATTTAAGGATTTTACCAATTGAACTCACCGAAAAATCACGACTCAATAAATATCTTATGTTGAATTTTAAATAGAAGAGAGAGAAAGATGTGACATGTTGGATTTTAAATGGTAGAGAGATAAAAGATGTGAAATGTTGACTTTTAAGTAGAAGATAGAGAAAATATGTGACATGGGAAGTAAAAGACTAAAATACCCTTTTTATTTAATTCGGTTATGGGTGATGTGTAAATATGTTATTGGATGATAGAAGTTCTCATGGTTCTCGCAACTGGGATTGGTTCTCTCTTGAACCGAATCATATATATATATATATATATATATATGGATGTGTTAAAATGAGAACCATCACGATTTGCGAGAATTTTTTGATCCGGGGCGAGTTAGACCATAAGTTTTTACCCAAACGTAGATGAAACTATTATAAACACATCTGTAAAAAAAGTAAAAAAAATTGTTAAGGCGGTAGTTTTGATTGATGCAAGTTTTTTTTACGCCTGGCATAAAATCAAATATAATTACGCCAGGCGTAAAAAAACTTGCATCAGTCAAAACTACCGATTCGACAATTTTTTTTAATTTTTTTTACAGATGTGTTTATAATATTTTCATTTACGTTTTTGCAAAAAAAAAAAGAAATTTGGCCCCACTCGCCCTAGATCAAAAAGTTCTTGAGGTTCTCGCAAATCGTTATGGTTCTCATTTGAACCGAATCATATATATATATATATACACATATACATATATATATATATGTATATAGATATAGATATATGTATGTATATATATATAATTTGGGTAAAATGAGAACCACCTTGAGTTGTGAGAACCGTATGAACCAATATTAACCATTGATCAAATGTGTTTTAATGGATAAGATTAAAAGACAATAAAGCAAGTAATGATTATGTTTTAATTAATGGGATTTTTGTTTTTAGTGAGATAATGGCTAATTGATCTTTTTACTATAACCATTAATGATTGGTCTCATTAATGATTGTTCTTTAATAAAAAAGTTTTGAAAATTTTGAGATAAATGTTTACATTGCAAATAAATCACCAGAAAATGAAAAAAATAAACTACAATAAATAAAGCGAATGATAGATTGCACCTCCATCATCTGAGATCTGCACGGACACCACACAAAACATGTAAAAATCTCAAATTATCATTCTACCAACAAATTAAATATCATTTACTCCAAAAATATAGCGTTTACATTCCACAAAAGTGACGGTTAGATGAGCACGAGCGGGCATTCATGGGCGTAAAAAACATTTTTCTACCGCATTTAAAAAAACATTTTTTTTACTTTCGACACTATACGCAATTTTTTTTTACGTTCGGCAACGAATGTAAAAATATTTTTTAGACGTATGTAAAAATTACAAATTTACAAACATGAATTTACAAAACATTTTATATAATTGTTTTTTATGCTGCCGACTAGTAAATTTTTTATTTTTACCCCAGCCCCGGTTGTAAATTATTTTTACGCCCCGGTTGTAAATTTTTATTTTCGACTCGGTTGTATTTTTTCTCCCCTATTAAAACATTTTAAACTTTTTTTACGTCTCAGTTGTAAACTTTTTTACGCCCCCAGTTGTAAAATTTTTACATTGGGTGTTACTACAAAAAAAACCATGTGTAAAAAAAGACGCATCGGTATATTTACGTACATGGTTATTTGTTGGGTTTTACTGTTTTTTAATTTTACAAGCAGTAAATTTCGGCACGGGTCGTGTGTGAAAACATTGTAGTTTTTACATGGGGCGTAAAAAAGTTTGCAGAAAAAAAAATATTCGTATAAAAAAGCATCAATTGTTTGGCTAGGGGTTTTTTAAACTTTTTACAGGGGCCGTAAAAATTTGAGAATAAAAAACTTTTTACATTGAGTTTTTACGGGTAGCGTAAAGTTTTTATGTAGAGTTTTACAAAGTTTTTACGGGGTATGTAAAGGTTTGCAAACAAATTTACGTATGCGGTTAGGTATAAAATTTTTTTAATGCAAATTCATCAAAGAAATGAAATAGAAATTCTTAATAAACATATAAGAAAAATATAGCTTGCATTTTATAAAGAACATTATGTTATAATTAGGGAAAATAGAGTAAAAAGAAATAAATATTATTTTTGATAATTTTGTATTTTCTAACAAACATATAAGACAAATATAGTTTGCATTTTATAAAGAACATAATGGCATAATTAGAGAAAATAGAGCAAAAGAAAATATATAAATTTTTTTATATTTTTGTATTTTCTAAATTACGTAGTATTTTTGAAGCTTGAATTTAAAATCTAAGATTTTTTTTCCCAATTTTAAATATAAAAAGTATAAGAGAGATGAAAGGAGAGATAAGACATATAAATGATGATGTGATGAGTTTTAAAGATAAGAGAGAGATGATCTGACATTGAGAGAAAAATACTAAAATACCCGTTTAACTTAAATTGATTATAGGTGATGTGTTAAAATTCTATTAGATGGGAGGAGTTTTCATGGTTCTCGCAACTGGTAGTGGTTCCTCCTTGAACCGGATCCTACATATAAATCGATAGTAATTATGTAACATGTTGATTTTTCTTTTGATTTATAAAAATTATAGCAATAAATACTCAAATTATAAAGAATACAATGTCCATTTTTAGCTGTAGTTTTTAAGCAAATATTAACGCAGGAAAACATTAAGTGCGTTTAAAAACCATAAGGAGCGTTAATTTAAGGATCAATAATATGTTTTAATAAATTGTATCATATGTTTTGAAAGTTCTAGATACTTAAACTATTAAAATAATATACTATTGTCTTTTTGTCTCTCTTATAAATATTATCATATAATTTATATATGACGTAGTTGATTACACATGACTAAATTATTGTATGAATAAAATGGATAAATCTTAATTCTTTATTTTTTTTAGCAATTATTCTTATTTTAAAAAGATATTTACACTGCTTATATAAAATGGTACATACATAAATAAACCGTTAAACTAATTTGTTAACTTGTATTTTTGAATGCACATTTTTGTATGAGTATTTGTGTATGAAATATACCTATACATGATTTATACATGCATTCTATAAATAAACGAATTGTCTTTATTTATTTTTTTAGAAAGTTAGAAGAGATGAATAAACATTGCGTTTCAAATGTTTTCTTATATTTTTATTTTTTAAACATTAAAACTAATGGTTTATTTTGATTGTTTCTATTCTAGTAAGAACTGTCTTCACCATAGGGTGGAAGGGGTACCTTTCACCCTATTACATTGATCATACTCACTTATCAAATCACAATTTGACATCTCTCTTTATCATATTTTCACTATCATACGGAACACCCATTACATTCCATCACTATTTAGATAAAATATAAAATTCAAAAAACTAAAAGAAGTCGTGTCTATAATTCCTCTCGTTGAGCGCAAACGGACACGACATGGCGGTTCCTAGTATCTCGGCATTGAATAACAGTGTTTGATGTAGAAGATAATTGTCGTTGTTTGAACAAGGAGCACTAAAGTACGTATGGCAAATCCATAAATCTAATGACGCAACTGCTTTGAGCATGATCATCAATTTTTCTGGTCACCATTTATAAACTGGACTCGCAAAGTCATCAGACAACTTCTCCAAACGATATGCGTACACTTGATACCACCGAGCATCCCCAGAAATTTGCATCTAGCTCCATTAGAGGTGTAAAAATGTGTCATGCCATGTCTAGTCGGTCTTGGTAGAAACTTTGTACCGTATAACTTAATAATTCCATTGTAAAAAATTTCAAGAGATTCACTTGATGTCCTAGAAGACATAGCTAAATATTCATCATATTCGTAAGGAACGAAATTGATTGCAAGTTGACGAATCGCGGATGTGCAATTTTGTATCTCTGTGAAACTCTTTTTTGCCCTACTGTCGTAGCCTTCATGAAACCATTCCAATTGAGATTCGATATCTCCCATAATCTTTAAAAATTAATCTTTCTATAAAAACAAGCTCACTCTAAACGTCTTGCCATTGTACTTTGGGTTTTCAACAAAGCAAACATTCATAAGAACTTCACTTGCCGCTACCCGATCACGCCGCATAATTTTTTCGTTGATCGTTCCGTATCTTCAAGTTTCGCGGCTTCAAAAGTTTTGCAAAAAAAAATCAAGGGTAGAACCCGCTGAGTCAGATGGATTAGATTAGTCGGGTGCAAACGTAATTAGACCCTATAGTCTATACCCTCCATTGGTAATTTTCAAAAGTTTATGAGAAAAGTAAAATGAAGATTTTTATCAAAAGTTAAGAACAAACTTGTGAAGTAAGTGTGTTTGAAAAATGGAAGAAGGTTGTATATTTATGAAGTGGGAATGAATTTTTATAATGTTTTAACAGTTATATGACCGTTTGAATCATCCCTCACGACCACAATTTGCATAACGGAGGAGCCCATCATTACCGAACACCGCCTGCCACCTCCGTGCAACGAGCATTCATGTGGGTGTCCCATGTAACCTTATTACCTTCTGCTATATGTATGCGTGTATGTGTGGTCGATTCGAAAAATGATAAAATTCATAAAATGTTGGCAGGACAAGATACATGTACCACAGGATGAGATGTAATTTTGTCTCACTAAAAACATAGAATTATTGCAACAAAACGTATACATTGAAACACGGTCGCATTTGTTGGACACAACATTGTATTGGCTAGACATATCGTGATGTAGGAGCATTAATGATTGTGTTGAACCCCTAAAATGATGCTTGTGTTGAACCCATAAAAGAACAAATGATTCCAAAAGACAAAATATGCTAATCTGATCAAGAATAAAACAAGTCATGAAGATCCAGTCCCCACAAAGATAGTGAATCTTGAACACTAACAGAAGATCTGTTTGAAGACTTAAAAATCTGTTGAATAGATGAAAGCTCTATTGATGAAGAAAGAAAGTCTGTTGAATTTTAAAGCTCTATTGAAGAATAAAGCGCTAATGAGAAGACTAAACATCTGTTTAGGCCTGAACAAATGTTTAGTATTAACAAACAAAGATTTGCCAAGATAGATGTTACTACTACAACAGAGTATAAAAAATTGCTGAGAGTCTTAGAACAATTGTTAGAGTGATCAGATGTTTCTAACATTTGAGAATATTTTATGTTAGGAATGTTAGATGTCACTATCAGAGTGATGTCATCCCTGATTGCTTAATAGATGTTTGTACATATAATAAATATATATTCTCTCTTAAGATCTATTTATCACTTTCACAACATTCCTTTTGTACGAACAGAAAGTTATAGTGATCAGGTGGGGGGGGGGGTTGACAATCATAACTTGTAATTATAATATTTTGATTATTGATGAAATAAAGTATGACAACTTTCTATATTTGTGCTTCTGTTTAATTTACGCTGCATATCTTTATGTTTCATCTAAAATTCACTTCACTATTTCATTGAAAACACACATAAACACACACTCAGATCTCAAAAATTGGTATCAGAGCTAGAATCCGTTAGAATTTGATCAAGCAATCAATTTAATACAAAGGATCAACTCACATAAATGATAATTGATCTGTACATTGAATCAAATTACTAAGTTAAAGTATCAAATTCACTAAAGTTTTTTAACACACTTTGTTTTTCAAAAGATCTAAAAGGATGTCTCTAAACAATCATGATTAGTATAACATTGGCTTCAACAACAAGCCTTAAATGCTTGTCAGATCTGAATACAATATCTAGCAACGTCGAATGACACATTTCTAGCTCAACAAAACACTGGTTGTTGGATGTCCGTTATATCCAGACCACATGTTCTACTGTACCTAGTACCAAAGATCCAAAAGTTGAAGAGCCAAAGAAATCCAAAAACTATCCCGAGCAGGATTTAAAAAAATGAGTTAGATGCAAAAGCATTAAGTATTTTTTGCTCTGGCTCTACCAAATGAAATTTATGCTGGACTATTACACCGTAATAATGCTAAGGAATTGAGGAATGCTTTAAAAAACAATTTGGTGGAATAGAGGATGTAACTGAAACGTGAAATTCTCAACCAACAGTATTAGACATTCAGTCATGCAAGGGGATAAACATTGACTCATCAATTTGAGAGGTTCAATTGTTTGATAAGTGAACTAAAATTGGTAGGTAAAGAGTTTCCAAATAGCACCTTGAGTAATAGGTTTCTTAGGTCATTACCTGAAAAGTGGGACACTATTGCTACTGTTATGAGAACTACTCAAGATTCATGGACTTGATCTTAACTCAACTTCATGGTAAGCTCTTAACTATTGAAAGAGAGCTTATATGAAACTTTTGAGTCAAGAAGAATCATCATATGTTTTAGTAAATGACTAGGGTTATGATCATTTGTTGATATAAGCACAAGAATTAACCCTGATAAACACTCTCCAAATTTTACTCTTACAACAAAAGGTGATGGTCAAGTTTCTGATAATAAGTCTTTTGTGATTGATGTTTTATAGTATATTGACCCCACTGACATAGAGGAAATGAACATTTTGCATCAGTTAGCTCTACTTTAATGTTAGAACCAACAATATCTACAAGAAAACTAGTAGGAAATTTACAGGGTTGCATGGAAGGACAAGGGTAGGTTAGGGCAAATCCAAAATTAAATGTTATAAGTATAATAAATTGGGTCATTTTGCTAGGGAATGTAGAAGTCAGATAAGTAGTTGTACACCTATGATAACCTATCCAAATCAAAGACCTAAATCTAGCAATCAAAAACACCTCTACCATTCTTCTCGAAATACTCTTGGACCTGGTGTTTAAAACACTATGCATTTTGCTTAAGCCTTAAACCATGTCCCTATGCAATATGTTCAAACCACCGTTCCTAAAGTCCAATATGTTCAAGTACCAGTTTCTTAGGTTCACGCACCTCTAACTACTCCAGTCCATGCACCTTCAGAGGCCAACAACAAAGATTCTTCACTCAAGGCTTTGTTGACTAGAGTAGTCTGCCTGAGGAACTCTTAGAAAAATTTAGGTCTTGTGGAAAATTCGGTAGAGGAATCTGTGAACTTTTGTTTTATGGCACATGAATCTATTGAAGAAGAGAACACGTCTGAAGAAGAAATGACTGAGACCGAAGAAACGAATGATGATGTTGAGAAGGTAGTTGACCTAGTACAAACACTTGTTTGCAAACTCAAACATGAAGAAACACTTGGACACATTAAGCATAGTGGTCCCCAACACATGATTCTACCCATTTCTCATAAGTAATTTGGGTAGACTCAAGCTCATTTTACAACCTTGAGATTTATCTCTCATGGTCTGAAACAGGTCTTTGGTAATGGTTGCTTCATGTTTGAGTTTGCTAATTTCCTAGTCTTTTTAGTGATTTTAGATTTAAACTCTTTGGTTATCTTTTTAAACTGTTTCATTATCTAAGACCTTCTTCCTAAGATTTTATTCACCTCTTTAATGTTAGTAAATGCAATAATACATTCATTAGATCATAATTCTTTAAGAATCTGATGACATACCTTAGTCGTAGCCATCAAAGCACAATCACATTCACTGGAATTCTAGGTATCTTGGCCTATCATAGCCTCATCATCAACCTTTTCACAAATAAGTGTTTGTACTAGGTCAACTACCTTCTCAACATCATTGTTGCTTGGTTTTGTTTTCTCGGCTTGGGGACCACTACGCTTAGTGTGTCCAAGCCTCCCAAGGTACCTGTGAGCTATAATCCTACCACAATACAGTAATCCAACACAAAATAATAAGCATTCCTAAATTACGAATGTGTACTTGTTCAACCACCATCATACGAAAAGAAAAATAATAAAAAATGCAAGAAATTAAATTGTTTGACAAAGCAAATTGTCCAACGGGACGCAGCCCGGAAAGTACCGAATTGTTCAAGGGTTAAAGAGAGATAACCTGAAGGGTAGATCCGTCGCCCACCACCACCATTGCCTAATCTGAACCCATGTCCTCGTCTTCCTCCTCCTCGTCTTGATTGCCATTTTCTCGGATGTATGTAACATCGTTTTGTATGTTAACGATATTGCGCTCCATGCTTCCAACCTGGCTGCTTGAGCTCTGTCCCAAGCTATAGGCGTTTCTAGACACTTGGAGTGTTTCCTGCATAATATTGTATAAATTATGAAAGTTAGGAAACTCACCTCCTCCTTGAGAGGAGGAGTCCGGTGCGTATCCGGAGTATCCAGGACGGTCGGGGTCGTCTTCGATTGCAAGGACCTCATCCGGGTCGTTTGGGTTCCACACCCCGGCCATGTGCATCTTTAAAAGTGCATGATGCCATTGTTGCAATCAATGATAAGACCCAAGCTTCGGCATAAGACGAAATCAGACCGTGTTATGCCCACTCCTTTATGGAATCCACTCGGAGTGCGCTTAATAAAGTTCTTGAATAGCATTGGCGATCCATCCTCTGATGAATATCGACATTCGGGTGTTGGCATTGGTATTTGAGGCCATGTTCCTCAACAACATATGTGCGACATCAACGGGTTGGTGATTCACGATGCAATATAGGCAAGTTAGCTCCCGGAGGGTTCACCACCCCACCACTATCCTTCCTTTGGCACAAAGAGCCACTAAGGACCCGATGAATGTATCATATTAGAGGGTCCCTTATTTTTGTGCTCTTTGTAGAGCTCGGATCATAATGGCACTGCCCAATTAGTGCCCAGGAAATTGTCTTAGGTTATTCGGGAGTTCAGGACACCTTCGTAAAGTCTTGCTCGGCTATGTCTTCTTCACTGTACAGCCCAATACACGACGAATTGATCCACGGAAATGCTATACCATTCTCCCCCACACCTAAACTGAACTGCATTTGACTCAAACAGATTCTGCTCATTTTTGTCAAAAATAAGCGTGCTTAAGAATTCCATGTTATATTCGTTGATTGATCTAAGCCGGGTTTCTAAAAAGATACGCAGCGGACCAGTAATCAGAGCGTCATATCTCTATCTTTGCCCCACAGTCTCACGTGTAGTATAACACACTTGTCGTGGTGGTTCCCCATGCCTTGTTTGTAGTACTTCAAACCGGTTTTGAAACTCAAGTTCAGAACTTTAAATCGCAAGAACTTATGAGGTACCATTCCTGCAAGAAAGAACCAGTAAGACGATTGGCGTGTGATACGTGGTCGAAAACCGGTGCTTTTGTAGTTTTAAGTTTGTGTTTTTAAATAGCTTTTAGTTTCGAATAGCCTACTTTTGATTGGATTTGTGTTTTGCAGGTCTAACAGAGTTTAAGGAGCTATTCGGGAGCTATACAAAGTACCGGGAGCGAACAGGAACAACTGGAGACGCGCGAGATGGAAAACCGGAGAAACCCATGCTAGAGGGTGCGTCGGCGGCGCGTTGCGTCGATCAAAACACGCGTAGACAGCACAGAAATGCGTCAGGAGAAAAACGGACTAACGGAGGTGCGTCTTCGATGCAGGGGGTGCGTTGGCGATGCCCCCCAGAAATTGTGTTTTCTGATTTCCCTTGTTTTGCGTTTTTGCCGAATTAAAACCCAGTTTTAGGGTCTTAGAAGAAAACTTACGCATATTTTGAGTTTTGAACTTCACCCTGGAGCCAAGAACACTTCCACCATCATCCCCAATCATCTCCAATCATTCCAAATCACCCGAATCATCCATCCAATCCTAACCCTAAATCACCACCTCACCATCCTGATCATCACTATCATCCATAGCCTCCACCTTCACCACAAACCCAAATACCTCATTCAAAGCTTCAAGATGTCAAGATCGAAGTCTCAATCATCCGATTATCAAGTTCCATCAATCATGAGCGGCTACTCACCTTGGTTTCACCCCGTGTAGTTAGTTGTTTAATCTAGGGTTTTGAACTGTGGTTTGATTTTACTTTGTGACAACTTGTATTGGTTTTTGAAGTCATTGACAATAGCTTACATCTGTTTCGTATTCGTAAATTGTCGAACGATTATAAAGTTATGACTTTACGAAATGGTTATGTGTATTTATGCATTGTTATGATTAGGTTTTACTTGTTGTGATTATAAAGTGCATTCTTATTCGTTCTTCGGAGCGTTGATAGTTATTGGCACCTACATCACAGTACACTAAATCCGTTAACATTATACAATTGAGTTGAATCTAAAACTTGTAGAAACCCTAGGTTGGCAATTACCGAAACTGGGTGTGAACCCTTTTTATCAAATCTTGTTTGAATCATTGTTGTGTTTTCGTTAATTATAATCAATCATTCGTAGTAATTAATCAAAATTACAATCATCGTTGGTTAATTCCAACACCTTTTCTCAAATATCTAAACAAATCAAGATAGCAAGCTTCATAAAATTGTGACATCTACATAATCAAATTAGTCCATACGCAAACCACATACTCTTCTTGGATCACCCCTTACTACCACTAACGCATTTGTTAAGGGTAATTTGGGCATATAAGTATTATCTTTGACCGGGGCGCGGTACTCCGATCAAATTTTGGCGTCGTTGCTGGGGAGATACGTTTGGATCGTGTTTGAAAATTCGTGATAAACTGTTTAAGTGCTTGTTTTTTTTCCTTTATTTGCGTTTGTGTTATGCGGGGTGTGTTACTTGTGAGATTACAAGTAGTGCATGCGTACACGGAATTCGGGCGAACATCACCGTTAGTTTACAAACCGAAATCGAGCGAGTGGCAAGGAGAAACTTAGCAAGCCGGTTAGAGGCAACACTTGCCCCTAACAAAAGTACCCAAAACTCACCATCAACACCATCCGTTGGAACCGTTCCAATGGATCAACAAAACAACCAAACCCGTAACAACTGATCATGGGGTAACAACAATCGCCCTCCTGTAAACCCACGTCGCCAACCTGATCCTCAAAACCAAAATCCACCTCCTAACCTCAACAACCGTTACCGAAACCAAAACCCGGGTGCCGGACTCAATTTCAACCAACCGAAGTTTGAACGAGTAAACCCCGGCCATGTGGGATATCACGAACCGAATTCACGGATGACGAAAGATAGAGTGTTTCTAGTTATCACTCACCAGATCGGGTTAGTGTTCATACATATCATTCGGAAGAGGATGACAATTATGGATATGGGGAGAATGAAGTCAACGGGAATTTTAACAACGGTAGGAGTTTCGACCGAGACAAGGGATATCAAAATGCCAACAGTTATGATGGCAATGATGAGTGGGATAACGGCGATGGTTACAATGAAGAGGAGTATTACGGTGAATACAACCGGAATAACGGGTACGGAAACAACCGCCAACCCCGGAACAACAATCGAAGGAATCTAAACAACAACCGCAAAAACAACAATGCACGGATTCCTGCTTTGTGGGTATGGCAAATCAAAACCCGAATCGACGGGTGAACCGTGGACCACCGGTGAATCAAGAGGTGGATGTTCCACCAAGGCATAACCGTAACAATAATTGACGTCAACCGCCAAAAGGAGTTGATGGCCGATTTCAGACCATGATCTCGGATAATGATTCTCCGATTGTACCACCACCACGGGGAAGAGTGGCCTTCGATTGCAGACCAAACTACATTAACATCCTTCCTCACTTCAATGGGCGATCGAATGACGAGCCATACACACATTTAGCGGAGTTCTCGCTATTTGTAGCACTATTGGGGGTGGTCATTTCACCCAAGATGAGGTTCGTCTATGTCACACCCTCAATTTCCACTTGCGGAGTTTTACCGTGAGGCGTGTGAACAAACCAGAATCTGAAACACTAGTACGTCGAACGACTCTATATGATTTGATAATACGTTTTCCAAAAATCATTTGTTTAACCATTCGTCGTAGATTTTATATTGTCTTAGTTAGTTACCATTGTTTAGTGGAAGCATTAGTTTTTAAAGTTGAGCGGAAGCATAAAGTAAAGTAACGGAACGGGCGCCAACATAAACGCCAAAACCAAAGAAAAACCCAAAACAATGTTTGTAAATGAGACTCGATAAAAGATGTCTTGATCAATGCAAGTGAGTGCACCTAGAGCTCCTAGCGTCCTGAGAAACATGTAAAGAAACAAGTGTCAACATTAAAGATGAGTGAGTTCACAGGTTTTCATAAATTCGTTTGTTCGGTTATGAGTTTGTTTCCCCCGTTATCCCTAACCCGGGATAACGATTTAGTTCCATTATTCCCAACCCGGAATAATACTGATAGTTCCATTATTCCTTACCCGGAATAATACCGATAGTTCCATTATTCCTAACCCGGAATAATACCGATAGTTCCATTATTCCTAACCCGGAATAATAACGTTGTTGGTTCCATTATCCCTAACCTGGGATAATATTGCTGATGGTTCCATTATTCCTAACCCGGAATAATATTGTTGTTTGTTCCATTATTCCTAACCCGGAATAATATTGTTGATTCGTAATTAAGTTCAATGTTAACATATATAGGTAGCTAGCCTAAAGTTATGTCACGTAAGTGTTCGCGATCGAAGCTGACTGTTGTGCCTCCATGTTGCCAGGCCTATCACTGACCATGGCGAAGTTAGGCCAAATTATTCACCCGTTGACCATACCCGGTCGGCTAGCGCGACTAGCTCGGATGGGGCTTGTCGGGCCCAGTAGTACTACTTATAATTTCCCCGCTATTTAAACCCAATACTAACGATCCGAGAGATTGTCGAGGACTTATGTGATATAGCTGCTTAGTGACCATAACGTTACATTAACATTAACTTAGTTACCGAATAGTTATGTGACGTTGATTTCGTATAACGTAAAGAGATTGAGTTGAAGAGTGTATACATGTTTCTCCCCCTGTTGTTTAAAACCGGATAAAATTAGGGGCCGTGAACTCACCTTTAGTTGCTCGGTTAGTGTAACACAGAAGTTGCAAATGATGGGACCGCTAATTGCGTCCTAATAAACCAATTGATTTCAAGTCAGTGTGTGAACACACCAATACAAATTCTACACATAATTTACGCACAAAGTGATACACACAATCAAAATTCCTAACACTCAAACATGCATGCAAGTATCCTCATGTGAACATAGTAATCAAAACAATTTATCATGAACATAATCCAATCCATGCAACACTTTGGTGCACACATTCACAAGTTATCAAGTTTCAGCTTACATACTCATAATTCGGCTGTTTTCTAGGATTTTTATATAATAGTTCCAACGTTCCAAAAATTCCAATTATTTTACAGCAGGTGACAACTATACTGTAGAAATTTATATAAATTTTTCAAGTTCTAATACTATACCAATTATCCATAAATATTAATATACTAGGCTGCAGTCAGATTCGTCACTTTCTGAATGCAGTCCACGGAAGAATTTATTTAAAAATCACTGTTCGTCCAATTAACAAAATTCCAGTGGGAGTTGCTCGGAAATTTCTATACCTAGTTGCTGTACAAATTTCATGATTCGACTCCCTACAGATTATTAAATCCAACTCGATAAACAACTAACAAAATTTCAGGATTTTCACAGCTTTAGTTACTGAACTTAATTGGCCACTTAAAAATATCAAACGACTTCAGAAAAATATGAATCCAGTGCCATTAGATTCGTTATTTAAAACTCTACGTTTTAGACTTCAGAAAATCCGTTTTTCGACAACTAATGACCGAGTTACAGCCAGTTGAAGTCGGCCGTAACCATCATTCAGCAGCCTGATTCAGCACTTTATCACAAACTAACTCGCTTAAACCGTTTATATATTGAACATATGCGATCAAGAACAGATTTTTCCAATCATATATCATTATATATATCATATCCATGCAAACCCTAATCATAATCTCTAGTTTTTATCGATCAAAACGCAGCCTATGTTACATGATTTCCGAAAACATCAAACTTTCAAACTAGCATAATCAATCCGAAAACAACACAATCACTACATTCAAACACATATATCCGAATATGATCTTGTAACAATGATAAATCCTAACCTTTAATGACAAGGTAAATGAACCGTGAGTGAGATGAGGAACTGATGATCAAAGATAATTGCGACCGAGGATGAAGATGGCGAGGGGCTGCCGCGCGACCGAGAGATGATGTAGGAGGCTACACGCGATCGATGGAACTAGTGAAGGGCTGCCGACGGCTGTTTAGATATTAGGGTTTGTGTTTTGTTTTTGATTTGTGAAGAAGGATCATGCATGTGTGTGTATATATAGCGCAAAGAGATGGGTTCAAGGTTTGGGTTGATCGCGGCCACTAGGGACTTGGGTTTAAGGTTTGGGTTCATTCGCGGCCGAGGGGTTTGGGTTTAAGGTTTGGGTTTAAAACTTGGTTCACTCCTAGAGTCACAAGGAATCGAGGTTGGTTCGTGTCGCGGTTCGGTTCGGTTCGTGTACATATTTACCATAAATATTTTATAACTAAAACAATCACGGAATCGAACATCACATATTCACCAACTCATAAACGTTTAATACACATAGCACATACTTCATTTGACAAGTTCACTAAATTATCGTAACTATTTCGAGCGTGCAAATTCAAGTCTCCGAATTAATAACCGTGAAGTAGTGCGTTTAAGTTATCCGAAAAACCGGGATGTCACATTATCCCCATGTTGAAAGAATTTTCGTCCCGAAAATTGAGTAAACGCGGTTTAGAATGCAGCGTACATGTTTAGAGTGCCACGCACAAAGAGTTAGTTCGTTAACGATGGTACACGAAGTTACAAGAAGTTCCCAAGTGCCATGCACAAAGATTCCCAAGTGCCATGCACAAGGATTTAGTTAACAATGGTACGCGAAAGTATGAGAAATTTCCAGGTTGTCACATCATCCCCATGTTGAAAGAATTTTCGTCCCGAAAATTTAGTTACTGGTATCGTTAGTTTGCTGCTCAGTTGCGAAGAGGTGTGGGTATTTGCTTTTCATTTGGTCCTCTTTTCCCACGTGAACTCCGGTCCACGCTTAGAGTCCCAACGAACCTTAACGATCAGAATCTTGCTGTGTCTTCGAGTCTTGATCTCACGATCCATGATCTCGATAGGCTGTTCCACAAAGTGCAGTTGTTCATCCACTTGAATCTCATCCAATGGAATGACTAGAGTTTCATCTGATAGACACTTCTTCAGATTTGACACGTGAAACACGTTGTGAACTCCACTGAGTTCGGCAGGAAGGTCTAATTGATAAGCTACGGGTCCAATACGTTTCAAGATCACAAACGGACCTACGTACCGTGGGTTTAGTTTGCCTTGTTTTCCAAAGCGGATTACACCCTTCCAGGGTGACACCTTTAGTAGGACGCGGTCGCCTACTTGAAATTCGAGCGGTTTGCGTCGTTGATCAGCGTAGCTTTTCTGTCGATCTCGTGCGGCCGCCATGCGGTTTCTGATTTGTACAATCTTTTCAGTAGCCTCAAGTATCAACTCAGGGCCTGTAAGTTGGCTGTCACCGACTTCTGCCCAACAGACCGGTGATCTACATTTACGACCGTATAATGCCTTAAACGGTGCTGCCGATATACTTGTATGGTAACTGTTGTTATACGAGAATTCCACTAAAGGCAGGTGGATTTCCCAACTATTTCCAAAGTCTACTACGCATGCCCTAAGCATGTCTTCCAAGGTCTGTATGGTCCTTTCGCTTTGACCATCAGTCTGAGGGTGATAGGCTGTGCTCATATCTAAGCGTGTTCCCAACGCTTTCTGAGGTGACTGCCAAAAGTTGGACGTGAAGCGAGCATCTCTGTCTGAGATGATGGACGTTGGCACTCCGTGCCGAGAAACTACTTCCTTAATGTAGATGCGAGTCAACTTCTCCATCTTATCTGTTTCTTTAATAGCTAGGAAGTGTGCGCACTTAGTTAAACGATCCACAATCACCCAGATGGTATCACAACCACCCAAAGTTCGCGGGAGTTTAGTGATGAAATACATCGAGATCTGATCCCATTTCCACACTGGGATCTCAGGTTGTTGGAGTAGCCCCGATGGCTTTTGATACTCTACCTTGACTTTTGCACAAGTCAAACACTTACTCACGTAGGTGGCTATATAAGCTTTCATGTTGGGCCACCAATACGCAGCTTTAAGGTCTTGATACATATTATCCGAACCAGGATGGACAGAGTATCGGGATTTGTGAGCTTCGTCCATGACTAGCTCTCTGAGGTTTCCGTAGAGAGGTACCCATATGCGATTCATGAAATACCGGGCTCCATTGGGTTTTACTTCCCAATCGCGTTCCATTTTTCCCACCGATTCGGCCTTGATGTTTTCTTCCTTAACTGCTTCTAACTGCGCGTCGCGTATCTGTTCGGGTAACCCCGAATAAATAGTGATCTGTAGTGCTCGTACTCGACGAGGTTTCAAGTGTTCCTTACTACTGAGGGCATCAGCTACCACGTTAGCTTTACCCGGGTGATACCGAATGGCACACTCATAATCGTTCAAGAGTTCGACCCAGCGACGCTGTCGCATGTTCAACTCCTTCTGATCAAAGATGTGTTGGAGGCTCTTGTGGTCTGTAAAGATTGTGCACTTCGTTCCATATAGGTAGTGTCTCCAAATCTTAAGTGCAAACACTACTGCTCCCAATTCCAGGCCATGTGTTGTGTAGTTTTTCTCGTGAACCTTCAGTTGTCGGGACGCATACGCGATGACCTTGTCACGCTGCATGAGTACGCATCCCAATCCCTGAATGGAAGCATCACAATATACTACAAAATCATCTGTCCCTTCCGGCAAGGACATAATGGGTGCACTGCAAAGTTTCTGCTTTAGCAATTGAAATGCTGCTTCCTGCTTGTCACCCCACGCATACTTGATGCCTTTCTGGGTGAGGGTAGTAAGTGGTTGTGCGATCTTTGAAAATCCCTCGATGAAACGTCTGTAGTAACCAGCCAAACCCAAAAATTGGCGGATCTCCGTCGGTGTCCTGGGTGCTTCCCAGTTTTTGATAGCTTCAATCTTGGCAGGGTCGACGTGGATACCCTTTTCATTTACGATATGCCCGAGGAACTGAACTTCCCGAATCCAGAAATCACACTTCGAAAGCTTGGCATATAGTTTCTCCTGTTGAAGTAATCCCAACAGTAATCGTAGATGTTCAGCATGTTCTTCTTCACTTTTAGAGTAGATGAGTATGTCATCGATGAATACAATGACAAACTTGTCGAGGTTTGGTTTACACACACGGTTCATGAGGTCCATGAACACCGCGGGTGCGTTGGTGAGACCGAAGGGCATGACCAAGAACTCATAATGGCCATACCGAGTACGAAATGCCGTCTTAGCGATATCCTCCTCCCTGACGCGTAGCTGATGGTAACCGGACCGTAGATCAATCTTGGAATAGTAGCTTGACCCTTGGAGTTGGTCGAAGAGATCGTCGATGCGAGGTAACGGGTATCGGTTCTTGACAGTAACCTTGTTGAGTTCCCTGTAGTCGATGCACATGCGGAAGGTCCCGTCCTTCTTCTTGACGAAAAGGACTGGAGCTCCCCATGGCGAAGCGCTTGGTCGGATAAATCCCTTTTCTAACAGCTCCTGAAGTTGGGTAGACAGCTCCTGCAGCTCGGCTGGAGCTAGGCGGTATGGAGCCTTGGCGATAGGAGTTGCATGGTTCGCCAATTCGATTTCAAACTCCAATTGTCGATGGGGTGGAAGACCAGGTAATTCCTCTGGGAATACATCGGAAAAATCATGGACGACAGGGATGTCTTCTATACGTTTCTCGTCCTTAGGCTGTTTGGTAACCAGTGCGAGTAAAGCGAAGGAGTTCTTTCTCCGAAGATACTTCTGCGCTTGCATGTAAGAGATGATGTTTGTGACGGCGCCTGCCTTCTCGCCTTGCACCGTCAAGATTTCGTCGTTAGAGAGCGGAATACGGATAGATTTTTCGAAGCAGAGAACTTCAGCTCGGACGTCGGATAGCCAGTCCATTCCGACTACCACGTCAAAACTACCCAGGGTAGTTGTCATCAGATCAATGGTAAAGGTGTGACCCGCGAGTTTGAGTTGACAGCCGGATACTATATGGGTCACATCTACGGATTTACCATCTGCTAGTTCTATGACATAAGGGGTCTCTAAGGGTTTAGGCGTGAGATTTAGGTTCTTCCTAAAAGACTCAGATATAAAGCTCCTATCCGCACCCGTATCAAAAAGCACAGTAGCAAAATGTTCATTAAGGGGAAACTTACCGGTGACCACGTTCGAGTCGTTTCTGGCCTCTCTGCGGCCCAATGTAAATGCGCGACCTTTGGTACCTCCTGTGCCACCATTTCCATTATTTTTGTTATTATTGTTGTTGTGGTTGTGGTTGTTCCCACCATTGTTGTTGTTGTTACGCAGCTGTGGGCAGTCTCTTTTGAAGTGGGCAGTGCTACCACACTGATAGCATCCTCGGTTAACACCGGTTCTGTCGGGACATGATTTCCCCACGACAATCCTTTGCCGCATGTCCCACCTTGCCACATCGTTGGCAGCGATTCCCGGCACAAGGGCCGTGGTGATGAAGATTACAGCGATTGCACTGCGACTTTCGACCTACATAGCCGCTTGCGTTCTGGTTGTTGTTGTTGTTGTTGGCGGGCTGATTTTGGTGACCCTGGTGGCTGTTGTAATTATTGAACCGTTTCTGGTTCCCCTGTTGTGGCTGGGATGACGAAGACTGTCGAACAGACGAGTCTTCAAACTTTCTTTTATTATCAGGGGCAACTTCAGTTGTACCCCTAGTTGGCAACTTTCTTTGTTCCACCGCCTTATCGGTGAGTTTGTGCGCCAACCTGATTGCTTGATGCTCTGTTGCAGGGTTACTAGCCATTACCATACCCTGAATCTCCGGAACCAGACCCCCAAGGTAAAACTCGAGTCGTTTCTCCACAGTGTTGGCCAGATCGGGACATAGAAATACCAAGTCGTGATGTTTTGCTGTGTATGCTTCGATTTCAGATCCCACCATCTTGTGGTTCCATAAGGCTTGCTCCAACTGTTGCACTCTGTCTCGTGGACAGTACTCCTCTTTGATTAGGGCCTTAAACTCGACCCAGGCCATTGCATTTGCAGCAATAAGTCTACGCGTTTGGACTTGTGCATTCCACCAAGTTCGTGCCCCATCTTCCAGTGTTGAGGCTGCATACTTGACCTTGTTGGCCTCCAGACAGTTGCACATTTCAAATACCGATTCAGATTTTTCGATCCAGCGGACAAGTCCTATGGGTCCTTCTGCCCCCGAGAATTTGCTTGGTTTCGCGTCGAGGAACATCTTGTAGGGGTTAAAACCCCCTCCTGCTGACAGAGGACAGGTAGTCAGCGAGGAATTCTACTAGCCCAACTATTAGATTTTCTCTTGAAAATTTAATAATGGTTACCTAACCCCAATCATCTCCAATCATTCTGAATCACCCGAATCATCCATCCAATCCTAACCCTAATTCACCACCATCACCATCCTCATCATCACTATCATCCATAGCCTCCACCTTCACCACAAACCCTAATACCTCATTCAAAGCTTCAAGATGTCAAGATCCAAGTCTCAATCATCCAGTGATAAAGTTCCTTCAATCATGAGCGGCTAATCACCTTGGTTTCACCCTGGTGTAGGTAGTTGTTTAATCTAGGGTTTTGAATTGTGGTTTGATTTTACTTTATGACAACTTGTATTGGTTTTTGAAGTCATTACCAATAGCTTACATGTGTTTCGTATTCGTAAATTGTCGAACGATTATAAAGTTATGACTTTACGAAATGATTATGTGTATTTATGCGTTGTTATGATTAGGTTTTACTTGTTGTGATTATAAAGTGTATTCTTGTCCGTTCTTCGGAGCGTTGATAGTTATTGGCACCTACATCACGGTACACAAAATCTGTTAAGCATTATACAATTGAGTTGAATCTAAAACTTGTAGAAACCCTAGGTTGGAAATTACCGAAACCGGGTGTGAACATTTTTTTTATCAAATCTTGTTTGAATCATTAGTTGTGTTTTCGTTAATTATAATCAATATTTCGTAGTAGTTATCAAAATTACAATCATCGTTGGTTAATTCCAACACCTTTTCTCAAATATCTAAACAAATCAAGATAGCAAGCTTCATAAAATTGTGACATCTTCATAATCAAATTAGTCGATACGTAAACCACATACTCTTAGTGGATCTACCCCTTACTACCACTAACGCATTTGTTAAGGGTAATTTGGGCATATAAGTATTCTCTTTGACCGGGGCATGACACTCCGATGAAATTTGAATGTAAAAAATAATGCAAAAATTGAAATAAGGGGGTCTGGACACGGCCTCGTGCCTTCTAGGCATGACACCGTGTCCGTGGTGAACCTTCTGTTAACCCAAAATTAAGGTTTTCAAGCCGGATTCGAAAATTCAAAGTTTTTGGTTCATCATGTGTGGTTTACCCTGAAAATCTAACCCCAAGTGCCAATTTTGCACAAACTGCTAGTTTACCCCTTCGATTTTAGTTTTTTTCGGTTATGAACGAGGGTTTGTGGAAAACTTCTTGAACAATATGGTTTTTCTGACAATGTTTTGTTATTTACTTCTCAAAACACTTCTACTTACTACTAGTAATAAGATCCAAGCAAAAATTTGGGATGGGCACGTGTATAGTTCAAGAACCCTAGATTTTTCCTAAATTTTTGATGTTAGCAAAGTGCTAATCTAATTAATCATAATGTTAGAATCATACCTTGTTGATGGATTTGGGTAGAGAATCGTCAAAATTTGGCAGAAGAAGGGCAGGAACCGGTTGCTCCAGAGAAACGGGTCATGGTTTTGTGTTGAAATAGTGAAGAAAAAGGGGTTATAAACCCTGTCTACATATTTGCCACGGCCCCATGGCCAATTTTTTTTATAGCGCGTGTGACCGTTTCTCTGAGGGTTCCCTTTTTGGTACTTACCTTTTGCTCCCCAAATGTACCTACAAAATACTAAAAAAGAAAGAAAAATATACATATTTACAATTAGCGTTTGGTTGTTCCCTGATCACTCATCTACTTGTTAAAGTGTTATTTCAACTTCCTCATCCTCAAGAAAGCCTTTGTAGAGCTTAAGCCTTTGTCCATTGACCTTGAAAGGTTCACCGTTTGGAGGCTTAATTTCTACGGCTCCATATGGAAAGATTTGGGTAATGGAAAAAGGTCCTGACCACCTAGACTTGAGTTTTCCGGGAAACAACCGAAGTCTTGAGTTAAAATAAGAGAACTTGATGCCCCTCTTGAAATTCTTTAGGTTTGCTTATTTTATCATGTAGGTTTTTTATGCTTTCCTTATAAATTTCGGAGTTGGAGTATGCTTAATTTCACATTTTATCTAATTCATTTAACTGGTAGAATCGGTTTTTATCGGAATTTTCTTGGTCTAGGTTTACGTTTTTAATGCCCAGTATGCTTTGTGTGCAATTTCTACTGGTAGGTGACAATTTTTTTCATAAACGAGCTTATGTGGGGTGATGCCTATTGGTGTTTTATAGGCTGTTCGAAGACCCATAAAGCATCGTCTAATTTATCTGCCCAATCCTTTTTATTTTGGCCAGCGGTTTTCTTTAAGATTCTTTTCAAACCTCGATTGGTCTCTTCGTCCTGGCCGTTGGTTTGAGGATGGTAGGCGGTTGAACGACGGTGATGAACCTCATATTTTGTTAGAATTTTTTTTAATTGGTAATTACAAAAAAATGGGTGCCTCTATCATTGATAAGTGCTATTGTAGTGCCAAAACGAGAGAATAATCGTTTCACGAATTTTACCACAACTCTTCCATCATTAGTTGGAAGAGTTTCGGTTTCGGCCCACTTGGACATGTAATCGACTGCCACAAGAATATATTTGTCCCTTTTGATGGTGGGAAAGGTCCCATAAAATCTAAACCCCAACATTAAATATTTCACAAATAAGAATGTCATTTTGAGGCATTTCATTTCTTGATGAGATATTACCCATTCGTTGGCATGCGTCACATGTTTTGATTAAATTGTGTGCATTTATGGATGGTTGGCCAATAAAATCCTGAATCGAATACCTTACATGCGGTGCTCGTTGCTCCATGATGTCCTCCAAATGGTCCTTCGTGATAATGGTAAACAATATTTCTTGCTTCTTGACCATGTACACACCTTCGTATAAGCTCGTCGGCACGGATTTTAAAAAGATATGTATTTTCCCAAAAAAAGTGGTTGACATCGGAAAGAATTTTTTTAATGATGTGACCATCCTTTGACTAAAATGCCACTAGCGAGATAGTTAGCATAGTCGGCGTACCATGGTTCTTCTTGTATTCGACCATTTTCAAGGATTCGATGGGAATTTTTCACTGATGAGCTCTTCCCGACTTATCTCCAAAGCGGGATCTTCTAAGCGAGATAAGTGATTAGCGACGGTGTTTTCAGCTCCTCGTTTATCTTTTATTTCAATATCGAATTCTTGGAGGAGAAGAATCCACCGGATCAAACGTGGTTTGGCATCTTGTTTTTTGAAAAATGTATCAAATGGCGGCATGGTCCGTATATACTATTGTTTTATAAAGCACAAGATAGGAACGGAATTTATCAAAAGCAAATACTACGCCTATTAATTCTTTTTCGGTAGTTGTATAATTTTCTTGGGCATCGTTAAGAGTTTTACTTACATAGTATATTGGATGAAAATGTTTTTCTTTTCGTTGTCCCAAGACGGCTCCAACCGCAAAGTCGCTTGCATCACTCATGATTTCAAAAGATAATTTCCGATCGGGTGCTATCATAATTGATGCGTTGACTAGAATTTCTTTTAGTGCAAGAAAAGCTATTTTGCAATCCTTTTCGAAGATGAATGGGGCTTCTTTTTTCAAGTAATTTTGTTAGAGGTCTAGAGATTTTTGAAAAGTCTTTGATAAATCACCTATAAAATCCGGCATGTCCTAGGAAACTTCGTATGGCTTGAACGGAGGATGGGGAAGGTAATCGGGAAATAGTATCTATTTTTGCCTGATCAACTTCCATTCCTTCGCTTCAGATTTTATGACCAAGTATTATTTCTTCAGTTACCATGAAATGACATTTTTCCCGGTTAAGGGCGAGGTTAGTTTCCTCACATCGGGATAGCATTCGTTTAAGATTATTGAGGCATTGGTCAAATGTATCTCCAAAGATAGAAAAATCGTGCATGAAAACTTCCATGGTTTTTCTATCATGTCGTGGAAGATAGCCACCATACAACGTTGAAATGTTGCGGGGGCATTGCATAGACCAAAAGACTTACCTCGAGAAGCAAAGGTTCCATAGGGACACGTAAAAGTTGTTTTTTCTTGGTCCTCCAGTGCTATGGAAATTTGAAAATACCGAGAGAAACCGTCTAAAAAACAATAAAATTTATGACCGGATAGTTTTTCTAGCATTTGGTCGATAAATGGCAAAGGAAAGTGGTCTTTCCTTGTTACCTCGTTCAATTTGTGATAGTCACTACAAACCCTCCACCCGGTGACGGTTCTTGTCGGTATAAGTTCATTTTTTTTTCATTAGTTACTACCGTCATACCTCCTTTTTTTGGTACTACTTGGACGGGACTTACCTAGGGGCTATCAGAGATAGGGTAGATCATTTGTATTAGCGAAGTTTGATCATTTGTTAAAATAAACGCTAACTATTTTTTCGATTTTAGTAGTAGTATTTAGCTCTTTTAAAAACATGGAATGAGAAGATACCAAACAATGATTTTTAAAAGAAGGTTGTAAGATATGAATTTCCCGAAACTTTTGTTCTATTTCGAAATTATCATTTTCAGACTTACCTTCTTCGTGGTTTGGTTCATGCGTGAGTTTTTCGTTTCGTGGTTCTTCTATTTTTACCTCTTCGATTATTACCTCTTTAGTACAAATATTCTCTTCTTTTTCGCGAGATCTCTTGAGTAAGAGTTCTAATTTTTTGAGACTTTGTATAAGGATTTCGGCTTCGAGAATAATTATTGGTGGCATGTTATATGTTTCAAACGGATTGGTATCCCAGTCAAAGCTTGGCTTTGGGAGCTCAAACCTAGGTTCTTCATATGTGGTGTATGAGGGTGATGGCTGAAAAAGGTAACAATGTTGTACGGAATGAGATTCACCACAAATGGTACAATATGGTTCCTCATAATCATCCTCAATATAGTAGTAGTTGTAATCTTCTGAGTAGTAATCCATTGGAAGATACCCAAAAAATTAACAAGCCTTGAGATCAGAAAAATAAATTTAACAAGGGAATGACCACGGCCCTGTGGGCAAGCCTGTATCTGGGCGTTTGAAAAAGTTTTCTAAATATCTGCAGCACGGGGGCATGGCCAAGTGGCACGACCCCGTGGCAGACCTACTTTAAAAATCAAAAAGTTTTGAAAACGGGCGCTAGTTTTGAAAAGTACAGAATTTGATTAGGCCTCTAATTTTAAGCTTTCTCAAAATCCTTGTGTCCCGAGCAATGACGCCAAAAACTTGACGTGGTACGAGTGTGTTATAATTTTTGTATTATTTTAAGCACTTTTTACTCATCAATAAAGCTTTAAATTTATAAAACACGATAAACTACCACTCCACACACGTTAGGGCAAGGCACCCATCGTAGACGTAGTTTAGTGATGGTAAGATACCGAGATCGTCAAAGGACATTAGAGCTTTTAATACCGGCTTATCGTCAACGTCTAATCTAACCAAATTTTGATAAAAGTTTTGAAAGTTTTTAAAGATAAAAATAAAAATGTAAATAAAAAGAAAAAAAATAGACAAGAAGGAATCACTTGGTTCCAACTCCTCTTTTATGTACCCTTTGATGATTTCCGCACTTTGGCTTTTCAAGAGATTATCTTAGTTATAGTGGCATGCCCTTCTTGTGAAGGCTATGCTACCCTCAACCATATTGGTCTGAGTCAACATGGATACAGTCCCGCAAGGTCGGATTATTGAAAGATAATTAAGTAAGTTATTAATGCAAAAAGTGGTAGGCCCCTCTCGTGAAGGCGACGTTACCCTCGGCCATATTGGTCTGAGTCATCAGGGATACAGTCTTGCAAGGCCGGATAAAGTTTTAATAGTAGTTTACTTATAAGGGGCATAGCCCATTCTTACTTCCCCCGATTTGATCCTATCTGCCTCAAGGGAAGTCCTAATAAGCTTGAACCAAGTCCTCGCATGATCTATACACTGAACAACCCTTCTAACCCCCCTTCCAGGTAGTTAACGCGCTTTATATAGACGTAAAGACACGAATGAGTGAATCAACAAAACATGAATGAATGTTCAACCAAAGTTCACTTTCAATATAGAAAACTAATTATTAAAGTCATTAATACATACCCAGTTAAAAAGTTGCCAAAGATTAGAAATCAAAAGTAATACATAAAGATTTTTCTTCACCAAGTGATGTAAGAGATTAGCCAAACATGGCCTTTGTTTGACAAGAACTCTTACAATCGATCTTGGATCCCGAGACTACTACACAGTCTAAAAGATGAAATATGGATGATGGAGGTGGGTGTTGGTGTTGAAGTGGTGGTGGACTGATAGCAAGTGTGAGAGAAGTGGTTTTCCAAGGGATGCCTTTCTCTTGAACCAATCACCTCTATTATAGATGAAAACAGAGGGTAGGCACAGCCCCGTGGTCTTCTCTTTCTCTCCCTTCATTAACTGCAGATGCTAGGTCTTGTACCAACACGCTCCGTGGTGTTATGGCACGTCCCCGTGGTCAGTGTACTTGTTGTACTATCACAGAATCTGCGAATTCTAGAGTTAACCATGGCCCATGTTGGGTTAGCACGACCCGTGTCGGTTTGTCTTTTGCTGTTGTCTTTTTCTGCAGGGAATCTTGACTGTGCACGACCCCATGCCTAAGCTTCTTTCTTTGTTATTTTGTTGTTTTGGATGTGGATGGGGGTTCTGCAGGTTGTATCAGTCCTTATTCTTTGTATTTGTGTTGGTTTCTGCTGTTAATTGTTCTTTTTATTTGTTTAAGCTCTTTGATCCTGTAATTTAAAATTAAACAAAGAAACATGCTTTTTCCAACATTAGTACTGAAAAGGGTCAATTTTATGCCTTGTTTGATGTAATTTATATGTTGCATTTTGCCCATCAGCCATTGACACACGGGGCCGTTTAGCAGGCTGATCTGACATGCGAATTAAATGAATCCAGATGAGAAGGAAGGCACGGGGCCGTGTGAAGAGTCTGTCTACAACTATAAATAGGGGGTGCTTGGTCTCATTCCAAATCATCCCTTGGCAAACCATTTCTCTCACACCTATCACCACTCCACCATCATCTTCCACCACAATCTTTGTAGTTTAGAGTGTGTAGTAGTTTCGGGATCCCAGGTTGATCGTAATAGTCTTTGTCAAACTATGGCATGCTTGGCTAATCTCTTACATCAATTGGTGAAGAGGAAATATTTTATGTGTCACTTTTGATTTTATGTATCACTTTTGATTTTATGTATCACTTTTAATTTTTATCTTTGGTTAACTTTTTAATTGGGTTTGTATTTACGACTTTAATAATTAGTTTATTATATTGAAAGTGAATATATCCTATCATTCTGTCATGTTTTGTTGATTCACTCATTCGTGTCTTTACGCTCGATATAAAGCCGTTAACTGTCTGGAAGGGGGTTAGAAGGGTGGTTTAGGTAAATCTCTTGCCTCGTTCATGTATAGTATGCGAGATTGTTCACTTATAGACTTCCTTGAGACAGATAGCATCAAATTTGGGGAATAAGAACGGCTTGAGTCCCTTATAAATAAACTACTATTAAAACTTTAAACCGGCCTTGCGGGACTGTATCCCTGCTGACTCAGACCAATATGGCCGATGGTGTGTTGCCTCCAAAAGAGGGACATGCCACATTTTGCATTAATAACTCACTAATTATCTTTTAATATCCGACATTGCAGGACTGATCCATGTTGGCTCAGACCAATATGGCTAAGGTTCATGCCACTTTAATCAAGATAATCTCTTAAAAAACTCAAATTGCGGAAATCATCAAAGGATACGTAAAAGATAAGCCGAAACCAAGTGATTCTATCTTGTTTATTTGGTTTTTATTTTCTTTTGTTTATTTTAAATTACTTGTTAAAAACCTTTCTCAAAGTTTGGTTCAATTAGACGTTGACGATAATCCGGTATTAAAAGCTCCTATGTCCTTGGACGACCTCGGTATCTTACCATCACAATACTACACCAACGATGGGTGCACTTGCCCTAACGTGTTGTAGAAAGTGATAGTGTCATATCGTGTTTTATAAATATAAAGCTTGCATAAACGAGTGAAAAGTACTTCAATTATATCTAAAATTATACTCATACTCCATCACGTCACACTCCTATGTCCGCTAGTAAACCAACTAAACCTTCTCTGGAAGTCTTTATGAAAGCACGTTTCTATGTGTTGCAAAATACGCCTAAAGTTGTTTTGTATATTGAGTAAGTATTAATAACATGCTTGTATTGTTGATTTAATTTTACAACAATAATTAGAATCTATCAAACATGATTTTGATCGTCTATGTACTTGCCGACAACATATGGACGGTTTAGAGAAAAATTATACTACTAAACTAAAAGCATGGCTGGAGAAAGCGCTTAGCACAACTTTGGTCAGTGGTAACTAAACAGGTAAATTAAATTTCAGCATACACTTAGTTTTTTCTGTTGTAGTTTGTGCGAGGTAAATTAAATCTCATACTTGTAATGAAATTCAGGTTGAAAGTGAGATAGTTGTCTCCAAAGAAAGTGTATCAGAAACTCTAAGGTGGATTTCACATGGAGCACACATAATTATATCGAATTACAATTCAGATATGACATCAATGGCTAATCATTTCGTATAAAATATCATGAAGGTAGAGTTTACTAGAACAATGGGGTTGGTGTGGAGGTAATGACATGCACATTTCTAAAGAAGTAGTAACCTATGGACAAAACTTTTATTATGAGGTTTTACGAGAGATATGGGTACTAGATTATCACATTAAAAAGTTCCACTTTTCGTGTGCGTCTGGGTTGATATACAAATGGGGTTAAACGAGATAGTCTTGGTTACACTTTGGTAGAAGTTAACAATTAGGCCACAAGGATGATTCGTCTGTATTGGCTTCACAAGCACGACATGTGTTTTATGTTAAAGACTGGTAGGACAAAAAATGTCTATTGTCTTTATGTCACCTCCCAAAAATTATAGAGATTCGTATGATGATGTCGATGAGGAATTTAGTACTCTACTTTTTCCTCGTAATGATATTATATTATAATGTGTAGATCCACTTAACCTAGGTAGTGAATCCCGCGATGACTACTTTAGAAAACTTAAGGGTACAATCATACGTAATGTGGATTGAACCCTGTCGTGAATACATTACATCAGTCATTTTATTTGTTTTTAGTGTATTGAAGAATATGTACACCAACTGTTGTTTTTATAGAACATCTGCCAACAATTGTTGGTTACAAGAATAGAGGTTGAAGATTAAAGAAAGAGCTGGCAAAAGATCTGATATCGAAAACTGTTGGTGAGGTTGTACTCCAGCAGTTTTTCTAATGTATAAATAGAATGTTCACACATGTATATCCATAGTTTCCTTTGTCCTAGTTAATGTATAAATAGAATGTTCGCACATGATGTCACCAGCGTCACTTTCTACCTTTTATTCGAACTAATAGGATCTGTGATGACAACATCCTTTATCATTTTGTTTGTTTTGTGTATTTTGGTCATCTGGTGTTAACTTGAAACAGAAGTGCATGTAGTCTATTAGCTTCACTTGGTGTTAGGATCAAACAGACATCAACCAAATACACACTTTCATATGTAATAATGACTTTCATAACCACGAGCTACGTAAAATACATCATCATATAATCACAACCAAGTTTATTTCCAACGGCATTCCTCGTTTGATTAGTACGAGTCTCAATCATGCTCGCCTTCCTAAGGATGATGGTAGCTGTTGTCATCCTCCTTTTCAGGATTGTTGTAAATCCAAGCCTTTTCCAATACATCTAGATTATAATCTTCATATGGATCACGGTCCTCACCTTCTACTGCTTGTTCATCATCCTTATCATTAGCTGGTTTTGTTTCTTGAAAAACCTGCTTCTCCTGCACAACCTTTTTTCAAGATGTTTTTCTTTCAAAACACTAACAACTTGGTCACACTTTGAAGATGGTATCTTTTGATCCATTTGTCTGTTGAATAAAAACTCTATGACCATGGAATTCAAAGTGTCATTTATATATATGGTAGCCTAATAAATTTGACAATTATGACTAATTAATACAGGCTTAAAGTCTCATCTTTCCATTTTAAAAAAATGACCATTTTACACTTCTATGACCAAACCTACACAAATGACCTTACTACCATCAAACCTGCATACCCATTTTGGGACTTGTCATACTGACCATTTAACAAATTTAAGCATGCCCCACTTGACATAAGCATATCCTATGTGTCCATAAATAAAAGTTGTGTCAAAAATACATATTGGTGATTGCATTGACTTTTTAAGGAATGATATGTGATGGAATCGAGCTCTAGAAAGGATTCCATAAAAGTCTAAGACCAACACATATTGCCTTATCACTCAACCCATCTGTCTTGACTGATAACCCAATCTGTGGCCCTCAGACATTGATAAAACCTTTCTGAACTTAACGTCATCACCAATTACCTGGCCAAAATGCCAAATATAGCTAAACTATGACCCGGTTGTTTCACACTGGGATTTAAACAACATATATATAGGAGCTTAATAAATTTTGAGTTAAATGCTTGGTTGGTCCCTGTGGTTTGCGAAAAATTGCAGACTTGGTCCCCGTGGTTCACTAATTACACGCTTGGTCCTAATAGTTGTAATTTTTGCACTCGGGTGGTCCTTATCACTAACCTATGTTAAGTTTTTCAGTTAAATACGTGCAAAATTACTAACTTGCCCCTAAACAAATAAAAAAAAAGAAAAAGAACTGAACCCCCTTTATCTTCTTCATCCTCTCCCTGCCCCCTCCCCCTCTCTCTCTCTCTAAAACCCACCACCCACCTCCACCGTCAGCCATCATCACCACCACCGCCACCTTCAACCCACCACCACCTCCTCCACCGCCTCCCTCAACCGCTGGTGAATTTCTGGCGAGGTGTTACAATTCCGGCTAAAATTAACAGCTGCAGGTTAATATTTCTAATGATGAATCAGATCAAAACAGTGATCATGATGCAGCTAACATAGCTAAAAATGGTTCGATTGATGTACTGTCATTTTCAAAACAGAAACAAAAGCAACTAACTGACGATCATGAAGCCAGCAGCAGCAGCTTACATAAACAATCACCAGTTAATTCAAACAGACGAGCCGCATAGAAACATTCATGATCCACGTAGCTCAACCGAGCTATCTGGCCATGAGGATCCTGAGTCATCACCCGAAGCCACAGGTCATACCAGAATAGATCAACCACAAGAACAAGCTCATAATGATCATTCGTCAGGCGAGCAGAAAACCAAGCAGCTATCGGATAATAATGTAACAAGTAGCAGCTCGAATAAAAAACTAACTGTTAATTCAACCAATGATCATCACAAACCTCATAACTCATCAGAACTTTCACATCCATGAGGATTCGATTCAGATCTAGATCCAGATCAAGACTACACTGATGATCTAGATCAATTCTTAAGCTGCAGACACGAGGCCGAATTCGAAGAAACCAGTAGTGAATTCGAAGAATCTTACGCTAACAAAATTGTTAGAGATTCCGATTACGGCTCCAGATCGAGCTTCAAAAGCATAATTGCTGACAAACTGCTGGATACGAGGCAGAAAAAATCGGTGAATCTGGAAAACGATGACGTACTATCGGAATACAAAAGTTCAGATCTGAATCACCGTCGGATATTCGATCGAATTACCTCGAATTACTACGGTTATGAAGGCAGTGTGTCCTCTTATGACGGAAACGAGATTCAAAACCCTAGAAAACATCGAATCGGTCAAATGAAGACGAATATGTGGATCGACTCAATCGGGGATCAGCTAGAGAGAACGAGCGTCTCGAATCTTCACGGTGTGAACAATCCGGCGAGATTCGGCCGGCGAATAGCGTTTTCTGGTGAAATAACCGTCGTGAACCGACGGTTAGACGGTGGCACGTGCCACCATTGCTGTCCTCCACACGACCGTACTTTCTCAGCCCAGCTTCCTCGACAGGCCCAACATGTTTGTTGATGCAGCGGTTGAAGGAGAGCGGTAGAGGAGGTGGTGGTGGGTTGAAGGTGGCGGTGGTGGTGGTGATGGCTGACGGTGGAGGTGGGTGGTGGGTTTTAGAGAGAGGGGGGGGGGAAGAGGATGAAGAAGATAAAGGGGGGTTCAGTTCTTTTTCTTTTTTTTATTTGTTTAGGGGAAAGTTAGTAATTTTGCACGTATTTAACTGAAAAACTTAACATAGGTTAGTGATAAGGACCACCCGAGTGCAAAAATTACAACTATTAGGACCAAGCGTGTAATTAGTGAACCACCGGGACCAAGTCTGCAATTTTCACAAACCACAGGGACCAACCAAGCATTTAACTCATAAATTTTACAGTTGGGAGTTGGGAATCATTTATGCAGACATTAAAGTCTCAGTTGATCTACATATTTGATCAAATGATCACTTTACCCTTGGTTGACCATATGATTGGTGATGGCATCGAATATTGGAAAGGCTTTTATCAAAGTTTAAGACCTGCACAGATGGCTTTATCACTAAACCATATCTGTTGATTGATAAAAACCTTTCCAAACTCGATCCTTTCGCCAATCACCCTAGCCAAATATAGCTAAACAATGCTCTCAGTTGTTTCACCATGGCATTTAAACAACATATATAGAAGCCTAATAATAAATTTTAAAGTTTGGACTCAAATATGCAGTCATTAAAGTCTCAGCTATATCACCATGGGATTTAAATGAACATTATACCTTGGTTTACCATCAAACCTGTAGACCCATTTGGGTGCATACTGAGTATTGGCCAACTAATCTACACAAATGACCAGTTTACCCCTAGAGCAATTAAATTTACAATTTGACTCATTTAGCATAAACATGACCTACTTGACATAAACATGGCCTATGTGAAACCAAAGTAGGGTCAAAATAGTATTGTATATAAAAACAACCATCCAAAATTAGTAACATAAGATACTTACTGACAATAACAGTAACATAACAACATAACACAAAAAAACAAGCATCCAAACTACATATTGCCCTACAAACTACAAATTGTCTCTCTTAAACATATATGATGATACACATATCAATCTGTTAATTAAATACACAATTGATCATAAAATATCACCAAAATATTTAAAATACATTAACTACCAAAAGATTGGCACTTTAAATGGAAAATATATACATATGTATAATTATACATACATGCATGTTCGAAAAATATACATTAATTAATTTTTTCAATACACCACACCCAAATGCCAACAACCTATCTCAGGGACATAGCCATAAGTCCATATGCCCATATGGTATCACCACCTGGACCTTGTGGGTAGTCGCACCATCGCAGTCCACGACTGGCCCCTTGACCCTGCAAACAATCCGAAGTGTAATAGCTCGAAAACTCTACCCTCTCCGGGAATGCGTCTATTTCTTCAAACTATTTCACATAAAAGGCCAAAAAATCCACATCTCTTTGATCAACAATTGCATATGGGTGGCCATACTCCAGGGACAACTTCAGGACCCTATAGTAGACTTTAAACTTGTCGGAACACTCTGGACCATCAAGCATTTGGTCTATCTATAGATCACATAACATCTCAGCGGTGACATAGTCCACATAATTCACACTGCCTCCCTTATGATGGAATTTAAATATGAAATAACTCTACTCATTTTGTTCTAAAATGCATAAATAACAAATATTAATTTTTAGGTTAAATATTGCAACCAACAGAAGATATTAATGCGACTCAATGTAGTCTAGAGCTCTTTCATGGCTAATCGGATTCTCCTGCCCATGATCGCCGATTGAATTTTTTGCAATGGGAAAAAATTAATGTATGATAATGATAGCAGTACTTGGGAAAACCTAATTCTGATCGTAAGGATTTATATAAACAAGAAAAATGTGCAATCGTTGCTGGAAGACGAACTGTCCGTGTCTAATTTAACGAGGAGGTGGAAATGATCGGTCACACATAAAAATTTACCGTGTCCATTTACTACCTTTAGCCACATAAACACGCTTTGACCGTGAATATTTCTCACATTTAGCTGCATATAAAATCAAACAAATACCATGGCAATTGGTCATATTTGGTCACACAAATTCGTAAATGGTCATATGTATTATCTTTTTTTAACGGCAAGTAACGACGTGCCAACCACCGTGACACCGGTGTTGTGGCCAAGGTCGACTACTCGACCGCCGCCGCCAGCCCCTTGGCTCTCCCTAGATGTGCGGAAACCCGACCTCCACCCGCCCAAAGGCATGACAATGGAATAATCTGTAAAACATCGCCTCCCATCCAAGTCGAACAGACGCCACCCATATTCGCTCTTCACCTGGATGCCGTAGAAAATAATGAAGAGAGTGGGAATCGAACCTGGGTCACAAAGAACCCCAATTCTTTCCCCCAACCACTCCACCACTACCTCATTAGCATATGTGTTATGTTTTAGCCACAACATTTAAAAACAACTGTGGCAGTAGTTACATATGGCCATATTTTTCTACTCTGGATAGAAATTGTCACATAATTTATTAAACGTTTGACTAAAGGTTTCTGAAACATGTGTTTTCGTCACATGAATCAATAAATCAACAAACAAATTGACAATATGTTACATTTGGCTATGCTTTTCTAGGTGGCTAGTAAATTTCACACTTTTTACTAAATGTGTGGCTAAATGTTTTGATTTTTATGCGATGGTCATATTAGTAATAAAATATGTGGCTAAAGGTTTTGATTCGTTATACAATAGTCACATTAATGATAATATGTGTGGCAAAAAGTGTTTTAAAATAGTATAAATGTCCTTTAACTAGGCACATGTTTATTCAAATGTGTGGCAGAGCGGTTTTGGAAAAACTGTGGCCGTAGCCCAGTTTTGACGTGGTGGATCGGGTTAAAAAATGAGTTGAGTAAGAGTTAAAACCTCTAAATTTCGGTCAATTTCCAACCAAACCATGTGAATTCAATAATTAATCTTGTATACTTTACCTATAAAATGTGAATATGTATACAAATAACTGAAAATTACATGTAAAAAACCCGATCAATTAATCCCGAGTAGTTGCTAGTCCCCCTTCACCGGTCGACTCGCGAGTTCTCCAACCTTAGTTTTAATTATGTAATCAATTATATATGTTATTAACTTGTATTGAGATAGTTTTAATTATGTAATCAGTTATATATGTTATGTAGTTGTATTTTATAATGACACTAAATACTATGTTAAGTATAACAGTTATCAGTTTATATGAGTAATATCTAATTGTACATGTCTATAAAATTGTAAAACAACTTAGATTCATTTCTTAAACAAACTAAAGTAAGTGAAATAAATATAAAATATTAAAAAATATATTTTGTACATGAGTTAACTCCCATTTTTGTTTCTCTAGTTTGTTCAATTATGACAGTTCAAACCAAATTTCAAATTTGATATTTTATCTCTGACATTATTGAAACATGCTAGTTCTGTCCAAAAAAGTATGAGTTAAATGTCATTTTCGTCCCTGTTGTTTGTCTAATTATTCAATTAAACCTTAGTTTTTTTGGATGGAACTATCATGTTTCAAGAATGTTAACGACAAAATTAGTAAAAATTTCAAATTTGTCTTAGTGGTATAATTGGACAAAACATGATATCGAAAATGACAGTTAACTTTTTGTACATTAAAGTATTTTAAAGTTTTAGTATGAAATTTAGTGCACAGAGAGAAAAAATGAGTATAAGCATATTCCAAGAATATGTTTTTATATATAATTTAGTTTAAAGTGGAATTGATCTTAATATTCTTAGCATTATTAGAACATTCCAACTTTTTTACCTAATTTTTCCTCCTACTTAATAAATAAATACTACTTTATTTGTTATTATTTTGCCACGAGTGGTGTGCATCGTCTACCATTGATAGTTATTAGATGCATTGATTGTAAATTTTTTAACGACTTAAATTTTAAACAGATTTAGTTAACAAAAAAAAAACAAAAAACCAATTGCATCAGTATTCTAATTTTTTTTTTTATTTTAATTATATATCTCTTTATGCAATTCATACATCCCTCTATTTTCACTGGCACATATGGGGTGGTAATTCTAAAAACGTAAAAGTTCACAAAAAGCAAAAATTGTCAAAGGCAAAGTTGCAAGTATCATATCATGAAGGATAATTGTGTCCGACTAAAAGAATCAAATTATGGTAGTGAAAACGTATTTTTAAAGTCACCGTTGTATTGGTTGGACACACCATTTTATTTGTTAGACAAAGTGTGTAACGAATGGATGCTTAAGTCAAGTGAATTGTTAAAAATTAAAAGTTGCACTTATCAAAGTTATACTCAGTTTGAAAATAATTAAATAATCGATTTTATGACTTAACCTCTTTTTATAAATAATAACATATTACTTGCGTTTAAAACTGTGATATCCGTGGCAAAACTAGGTAAATCCTAATCGATACGCACGGCTTACACGGTTATCGAAACAACTCTGATCATGCTTTGGATGAATCCGAGGGCACGTTATAGTTAACATATGAACATGAGTAGATAACAAGATGATATTGGGGCCTTTCAGTGCGGAAAACAGGTTAAAAAGAAGGATTTCCGGTTAACGGTGCATTAACGATTAAACACGAGCGGGCGTGCTGTAAATTAATCTTGGGATATGAATTTACATAGACATAATAATTAGACTATAACATAAGGATATGTGGCCTTAGTGTGTAGCAAACACGTTAAACGAAGCAGTTCTCGGTTAACGGGACGTTTTCGATTTTAACACGCACCGTAGCATTCAAACATGCATTGTACCATCATTCAAGCCTAAAACACTTATACAACATTAATATAACGTATTTCAAGCAAATACATAAAAGCCATCAGATTTTCGTTAACGTTGGTTCGTATTTTTAAAACACGAAAAAAATCAAGAAAAAACGCGTTGTTTTGGGAACGTTTACCAAACCATGGAAGCGTTTAACGCCCGATAACTATCCTAAACGCTAAATATCAACTCATACCCATCCTAATATCTTATCTTTCAATGTTTGAAAAGTCAAAAGGGAGGCCTAGAAGCCCCTAGAATTACAAAATGGACATAATCCCCCCCCCCCCCCCTCTTCATTTTCTTTAACTTTAAGCAATACAAAACACTCTCAAATCTTTTTACCTTCTGCCTCAGCAAATACTCATCAAATCCCAGCCAAATCTTGAGGTATACATGTGTTTTAATGTTGATTTTAAGTCAATCTTATGATAAGAACATGATAACAAAAAGAACTTGTTTTGATCCATGAATTCTTGAATATTTTTTTATTTTTGGCCATGAGGGTTTTTCAAACCTTGATCACGTGTAATAAGTTAGGTTATAAGGTTTCATAATGCAAAACCTCGGATTTTGGATCAAAAACGCGAATTATTCGAAAATAATCGAACAAAACAAAATGTAATCGAAAATATGATCTAAAACACTTGATTGATGATGTGAGATACATGTTTGTGTTATACATGATATGTAGGTACTACATCTAGCCTAACTCAAGCTTTGGAAGTGGCTTGACTAGTCGAGAAGCGGAAGGTACAATACTGAAAATCGAATTTAGGAACATAGGATGTTTAATAAATTTGAAAATATTTTTTCTGAAATATATGTATTATCAAAGTTTTATTTAAAAATTTCTAGAATTTTATAAAATTTGGAATTATAACTTTGGAAATTGTGCATTTAAAATATATTATTTCAATGAAACCAACAATTTAATCGTTTAACAAACCTGGCGAAACTTGTAAGTTGTTCAATGACTTATTGGCAATAATGGAAAGTCATGAGTAATTCCGAGGTAAATTGGGTAATTAGGGTGAATTACACGCATGTTTGACACGAAGACATACCCTTCGCCATACTTTTAGACTATGAGCCCACTCTCGGATAGAGATTTACATCCGAGCTTAGTATAAAGTGATTACCGATCAATACACAATTTTCAGTACTTAACCGAACATCAACACAATTTTAGTATATAGGATCAGAGTAACATACGAACCTACATCTATATCGTGCTTGCTTTTTGTGTGCCTATCTATCAGGTGAGTTTCATTACCCCTTTTTCTAACTGTTTTACTTGGGTTGAAAAGCATGTTTACGTACGTACATACTTGCATATGAGAACGTGATCTGATGTGAATTATCTAAGTTAAACTAACATGCAGAAAGTCCCCACAAACACAAGTGATCAACTATAGGCCGGTGGATGTGTGAATAGTACCATTGGTCTGATAAACTCAATTGAACTGGCACGGATGCCATGGGTTCTACTGCAATTGCACATGTCCATGCATATACTTTGAACACGTTATGTTGCTTTGAACACGTTATGTGGTGTTAGACATAGCTGCTTGGGGCGGGAACGTAGAGATGTGGTTTATGTGGGCCATGAGGCTATGGATGAACAGTTAAGGTTTCACTTGGGGGCTTGTTACAATTACATCATATGTGCAAGGTAATTCTGTTCGAACTTAGTTTTCATAACAAACAAAAAGTCGTGAAACTCACCAACTATTTGTAGTTGACCCTTTTCTTTTAACATGTTTTTCAAGTAAAATGAAAGAGGAATAATGTGTGAACGTGATCTATGGACAAGTTTTGATTTTGCGAATATTATCATATATAGCAAACCAGTTATAAGGATAGCTGCTTGTGAACTTGTACTTTGTGACAACTTTAGGGTGTAAACAATAATGTAAAATTTTTGTAATGTTTAATGGTTGATACAATATCCTCACGAATAATGTGCTTGTGCCACCTGTCTCTGTTGCACCACCGTGCGCTTCCGCAACGAGTCAGGGTGTAACAATTTTTTTTTAATAAAACTAGATAAATAGTAATTTAGACTATTTCTCTTTTATCTTTTTCAGCCTTAACTAACCTTCATTTAATTAAGTATAATTATTGGGTTACACCCGTGCTTTGCGGCGGGAGCGACACGATTTTTAACTTTTAAATAGTAGACATCCGAATTGATATTGGATTGGTTCATTACAATTTCAATACGATATCATCACTCTATATAACAACCGAAAGAGAAAACTTAAAAAAATAAAGTCGTGATATGACTAAGGATATCTAGACATTTTTACATCGGTCATAAACAAAAAAAACAAATACTAATATCGAAATCAACGTTTGGTCGGTATCAGTCCAGTTCTTTTTGTTCTCAATACAAATCAATGTAACACAAAAAAAACCTAAAATGAAAAAAGAAAAAAAATGACAAAAAGATACTTTAGCAAATTTGCAATATGAATTCATATACATATAATAATTTTTTCAGCGACATAACCTAGTCTACATAATATAATAAATGAAATGAATTTGGGACACTTGACATGTTGTGGCGGAACCTCAAGGTGATTTGGGAGAGAATACATATGAGCAACTCTCTAGAAGGTTTATTTTTGAAAATTATTTATGTATTCTTTCTCGATCTTTTTCTCAAGAATTGGTAACCCTAATATATTTTTCTTTATTCGTTTCTCTCTATAACTTCTAATGTTCAAGATTGCAAACCCCACTTTTCATTCGAAACCGTTCCGTTACATATCGATACTCTTTGCTCTTCTTCTCTGTGTGTTCAATGGTGAGGTTAGCTATGTCTCATCATATCATTTGCATTTCAATGTTAGCGTAACCTTAATTTCTTTAAACCCTAAAACTGATTATTCTTTTTTGAAGATTGAAGATCGGCGCTTTGTGTTCAATCGATTTCAACATGTTTGCTTGGATTTTGTTTTATTTTGTTGATGTTTGTGACATTTATTATTATCTTTTTAATCTAAATTTCAAGTGAGTGATGTTAGAAGAAGACGATATTAAATTGGAGGCTAGTAAATAGAAGCAGCGAGTTCCTCGAACCAGAACCGCGTATGTGTTATCCAACCTTTATGTCTCTGCGATTAAAGTACTAATTCAGCCACATGAGTCTATTAGGGAAATTATTTATTTTACTTTATTATGGTGGTTATTTGAAACAAGTAGATTTGTTATTTTTAAGTGTTTATATTGGATCTTTGTGAGTTTCATATGCACTTTATGATTTAGGGCTAATTTTTTTTGTTGTGTTGTTTAAAGCTTGAAGGTTTAAAGACCACACACCACCTGCTTGATGACATGTTTCACAAACAAAATAGTTGAGTTTTTACCATGGACACCATCTGGAAATAAAATGCATTTGGGTTCTTGCCTCCATTTGGACTTCTTTGTTTTTCAAATTTAATGCTTGTTATTTGTAACAAGGTTTCAATATTTTAGTTTTTAAATACGTTCATGGTGTTGGTAGATTCATATGCATTTAATATGCTGGTAGATGAATCCACATTTGTCGTGATATTTTGTAGATTATTTGTTTGTCAAATATAATTACAGAATCTATATTGTTTAAATGATTTAATAAAATCGTTTGGAGGTTTATGCTTTTAAAATACATTGTCGCTTTCTTTCGAAATGTTTTTTTCTTTACCTCACTTTTTATAACTTCGTTATATTCTTATTGATCTATATGTGAACTATGGTCGTGATCTTGAAGCTCCAATTTTTTTGAAGCTCCCAAACACCCTCAGAATAGGTTGAAAGCTGGTTGTATCGGCTGCAAGAAAATGTATTCCCTATGATAAAAAAAATTGATGGATACATTTCAATATAATACCGGTGTTGAGGTATTCTCATTCCTTGAATGCTTTCGCTTTAATGAACAACAATTTCATATCTTTCAAAATGACAGGTTTTGCTATTGATGACGATGAGTATTAGTTGGTTAAACAAGGTGGAAGTTTCATGTAATCAATTATTTCTAAATCGTTTTTTAAGCAAATTAATTAATATTGGAAATTTAAGTGCTTTCTAATTTTTTTTGGTCCGGCATGATGGCTTTATTGTCTTCTTATTAATGCCTTTTCACTCAAAATGGAAGCATACTGAAAACTGGTATGACTGATTTAAAGTATATGCTAGAAATTGTTCAAAAAACTTAACACAACTATATGTACAACTTACAAAAAGATCAGGTATGTAAAAAATCATTTATTTTTTATGTAAAAAGATGTTTATTTTATTTCATTAATGCATTTTTACGTGTGTTTGATGTTAGTGTTTATGAATTCAAAGTGATGGGAATTTGGGAAAGATGAATATGATCTTTGATGATAGAATGGGTTGCTTCATGTATGTCCATGACCACTTTGTTATATGTTTATGCTCATATTAATAGTTTAATAGCTTTAAAAACTTGCAGAATTGGGATTTTCTAATGCGCGTTTTATTTACTCACTTTGATGTGTGTCATAGTTATGTTTCTCAAATATGTCCCTGCCATAAAGATTCCACACTGTTTTTTTTTTTTTTACTTTTTTTTTAAATTTTGCCTAATAATAAATTTATTATCAGTTGACGAGTTTGCCTTCATACAACTGATAAGATATGGAGCATAGGTTGATGAGTTTGTTTTGATACATGAAGTTTATTGACCTATAATATGTGTGAGGAGATGATAATTTTATAGTTCAATAGGAGAGTGAATTTGACAGAATTATTTTTAGAATCTGTGTTCATTCAAACGATTTTTGTATCAACTTTCAAAATTATGATTTAGTCAATCAACAATCTGGTTAACACATCAATTGAGATATAAGGTAATTGACATGAAAAATGACAAAGCGAGCAAGGTTTTCTTTATTAGTTATTAGGATATTATTTTGACTCGTCACATACACACACACAACATACATAATACTATTATATATATATATATATATATATATATATATATATATATAAATCGTATGGTAATTAATGTTTCAGGTGTAAGATGGTGTTGTTTATATGTAAAAAGGGAAAACCTATTTAATAAAGAATAGGATTTATTAACTAAAGTTGCATGTTTGATGTAGCTAAGCCATTGTTTTGGGAGGATTAGATTGGTTTTTGAAGAAGATTATGGTGTTAGATCGTTGTTGTCTATTGTAAGTTTCAGTCTATTTTGTGTGCATTTAGTTTTATTAACATGTAGAATGTAGCTAAGACTGTTGTTATATGTAGGATGTATTGTTGCACTTTGCAGATTAGTTTGTTAGTTTGAGTTTATGCTAAATCATTTCGGGTTGTTGGATGTGGATGTTGATGACCATAACTAAACTACATAGGTGCCACATCATTATTTTATGATTTTGTTACTTTAATTAATAAGTTAGATTATTGTTTCCATGAAATTTAAATATCGTGTCATTGACTACTTGCAGATAGACCTGTATTGATCCTCTAACTTGATAATGCAATCAACAGGTACAAGTTTCTTACAATATTATCTTCTCACAAGGTAGTAACATGTAATCTTTATATTTTCTTTTTTTTTTTTAATTTCATTAGTTGGTGAAGATCTACTTAATTCTCTTACTTAAATTGAACAAGGTCTACAACGAAACACCATCTTTCCAATAGATTATGGCTTATGGCTGAAACAGGTTTGACCCACAATGATTTTTTCATTTCTTATAAGTATTACACATTTTTTACTTAATCATACACGAATATTCATAATCTTTGAATAAATCAAATCAGAAAGTTGAATGCATTAAAAATATACTATGGGGCTACTCTCAGCAGATTTAACCAATTGGATCAACTGATTCTTTCCATTGAAGGGTATATGTTCCAACTTTACTGTTCTTGTGCCTAATTTAAGCATTTGACTCAACAGTATATAATCAACTAACCATTTATTATACCAAAGATTAGTGGAATTATAAAATGGGGAAATTGTGGACCGGATACTTAGTAGAACTATAGATAATGTGATCATAATTCACTTTGATAGGTGAAATATAAGGAAATTAATAAAAAGAAGTGAATTTTTACCTATATCAGACTATCAGTGTAAAACGTAATTGCCCGATCTTGAGGGATTAGCTCTGTGTAAAACGTAATTGGTATTGATTATGCTTTACTCACCTTATCATGCTCGACACGGGAATTTAGTAGAACTACATCATTAGTAATATTTTTTAATTATAGCATCTTTATTTTGCTTTATAATTTCTCTTACTTAAACCAATAATCATTCGTTTTCTATTTGTCGTAATAGGTAACACATAACTATATTTTGCCACAATAATAGCCATTGTTTGTAACATCTCAACAATCTTCCAAAAATAAATTCATTCATCAATACATCAAGGTATTTAGTTTTGGTTGGTCGTCTGTTATCACAAAGTCAACGGTCTATATTAGAGTACATACTGTTTTTTGTACTTAGAGGAGAAACAAAGCTTTTAGAGTGCTGCATCACATGTATATGCTTTATTTCTGATGTCTTTACTTTTTCATTGGGCCGTTTTGGATTGTGTTTTATTTTAAATAGGTCAAACGGGTCAAGCTAAAAATTGATTAGCACAAAGGAGAGTCACTCAAACGAGTTTGAAGTTGTCCATAGGATATATAATGCACTTAAATCGTTTTCTATTTCTAGATTTATAGTGTTACAATAAGAATATTGTTTTTGGAATCATCATAAACTGATAATACCTCACAAAAATTTGTTTAATTAGTGCACTTGATTTGTGTTAGTTGTTTAATTTGTAGGTGATAAATAAATAATCTCAATAATTATAAAAATGTAATTTTTTTTATTATTATTAACACTTTACATTACTTTTAGGAATTAAATTAATAATTTCTACTAACATTGTGTTAAACTCTTAAACAACCTAAACTTAAACATAAAATTATAGGGATAATAACTTATCGGTTCGGTTCGGTATTTTTCGGTTGTTTAAAATGGTTATCCGAAAACTGAACCAAATTTTTGGTTATTAAAAACCGAAAACCAAACCGTCGTTTTTTGTTTCGGTTCGGTTTTGTCGGTTATTTTGGTTTTCTGCACATCCCTACCAATTTGCTCCCTGCTAGCGCCATTGGTTTTTTTTTTTTTAAATTTGTTGGTCATTAAAAAAGTTGAAACGTATTGAACTAAGTCAAACTAACTTTCGAGTTTCTGACTGATATATGATATTCTAACTACAAGCTTGCATGGATAAACGATGATACATGTATGGGTGTGAATATGCTCCACTCATGCACTAACTTTAAATCTTATTAACGTAAGTTGTATATGTAAGAAGATGATATCGTATTAAAAATCGCATTTAAATCACGTATTATCCAAAGTAAATTTGCATCCTTGATCTCGCTTTCTAAAACAAAGTAATTCTTTCCTTCTTAACTTGTACTAGCAACTACCAAAATAGAATTCTATAGGCCAGGAAATTTATAAAGTGGCTTTTTCATATTACACTCAAAGTAGCCATAAAACATTCCCTAGGGACGTTACTTTAAACCCTCACAAAAAAATGCTTTAACATCAATTAGCTAAAATGTTGAATTTTTAAGTAAACACACCGCAAAATTGTTTGATTTTAGTAAATAAAGTCACCGCCACAAAACACTTTAAATGCCATAAATGGACGACTCCCCAAAAACGTGTATGATCACATTAAAGACTGTGTTTCTTTATATCCAAAAGAAAAGAAAATATGTAGAAGCTGTTAAAAAAAACTTAAGTCAAAATATTTTGAATTATGCTTTCTAGAGGACAGGTCACAAATTCAATCCTTGACAAGAGTAAATATTTAAAATTATTGATATAAATATAATATAAGTTAGTTATGTCATTAAAAAAAACTCGGGTATAAATGAGCCGATCCAAACACAGGCTAATTAAGCTCGATCTCAAATCATTTATTATAATTTCTTTTATTTTTTAACAATTTTACCTTTAATCTATTTTATTTATATACATATAATATATTATAAAAAATTGGTGATTATATACGAATATTTAGCAGTATAGTTGCATATCTCACAAAAATTTGTTTAATTAGTGCACTTGATTTGTGTTAGTTGTTTATATTTATATTTATATTTTTTCTAGTTGTTTACAAGACACGTGGGAAACGATATGTAAATTCTTGGTGTATCCACATATTTGGTTGTGAAATATCTCAAATCGTCTTATTGCTTTGTACTTCAAGCATTACATAACCGGTGAGTGGGCTGGAAACCTTTTATAAAACTGAAATTTTGTGATTGTACAATCGTTAAGATATGTTTTGAAAAAACAATAAACAGTAAACTATGATCTGATTTGTTTATTGTATTAAATTATTTTTAACGAACATCATTGCTATGACTTTTATGGAAAATATCTATTTTCCAGTTGGAATATTTACCCCCACATAAAAAGCAGTTCTTTCTATATCTTATACAACAATTTTAAAATGTTAGATTTGATCATTATATGTTTTATCTATTAAACATTAAATATATAAGGGAACAATTTACTATATTTGATGACTTGCTTGATCAATTCATATACTTATTTTCCCACACATCGTACATTTCAAACTAAAATTTTTACATTTGTTGTTCACATTATTTAAATGGTCCAACCCGTGAAATTCACGTGTGATAACCTTTAATTAATATACCTTATTCGTCATGCTTCATTCATTTTTTAAAATATATATACAATTGTTATTAATAAATATTAAATATCCGAACCCGTGATTATTCAATTTTTTTAAAATATATATTCAGTTGTGTTCAATAAAATTTAAATATCCAAACCCGTAAGTATTCACAGGTGATGACCAAGTTGTTATTATTATTGATTTGAATTGGTTAATAGTTCGGATTTCTTTATAACTCTTTGAATTTATCACTTTTTATTAGATTCACCCATATAGATACTATTTGTCAACACCATATTATCCCTAAAAAAGTTTTAACTAAAATTGATTTTTTATACTTTTTTAAATAGGTTAATATAGATATAAATAATGTTATTTAAATTTTACATTATAATTTATAATGATTATGATATCATTGGTTATAACTTACCAAAACAAGAGTTTTATAAAATTCTTTTATATTATATTTATAATGATAATATATTATATAAGGCTTATTTGTATATCCTACAAAAACAAATTTGTCTACAGTAACGTACATGATGGGTTTTTTTTTTGTGTTTTAGTGTTATATCCTACAAAAACAAATTTGGTCTACGGTAACGTACATGATGGGTTTTTTTTGTGTTTTAGGGTTATTTTGTTTTTTTTTTCATACTTCAATATTTAGTATTAACACTTACAACCTCTCAATTTTATAATTCGGAAATGGGTAAAATATACTACGTTTTTTTTTTTTTTTTATCTACGTTTTTAGTTTGTTTACATTTTGAAATAGAGAAAAATTCGAGTAACTTTACGTTTCGATGCTGCCGCAACGCGGCACACTATTCTTTAAATTAAAAAAAACTTAATTTTCTTACGTACTTTTTTATATATGTGTGGGTATAGGTTTAGATTCGTTAACATTTCAACGTTAATTTCTTTCGCAAGTAAGTCGGATCAAATATAATACGTTTTCGTGCTTATTTTTTTTATACATTTTTAGTTTGTCTACGTTTTGACGTAACTTTACTCAGAAACAAGTTGGGTCAAATATAATAGGTTTCACTAGATGGTACAAATTCGAGTTACAAATTTGGTCTACAGTAACGCACACGATGGTTTTTTTGTCTTTTAGTGTTATTTTGTTTTTTTTTCTTTTTTCACACTTCAATATTTAGTATTAACATTTACAACTCTCAATTTTATAATTCGGAAACGGGTAAAATATACTACGTTTTTTATGTTTTTTATGTACGTTTTTAATTTGTTTACATTTTGAAATAGAGAAAAATTCGAGTTACTTTACGTTTCGATGCTGCCGCAACGCGGCATACTATTCTTTAACTTAAAAAAACTTAATTTTCTTACGTACTTTTTTTATATATGTGTGGGTATACGTTTAAGTTCATTAACATTTTAATGTTAATTTCTTTCGAAAGTAAGTCGGATCAAATATAATACGTTTTCGTGCTTATTTTTTATACATTTTTAGTTTGTTTACGTTTTGACGTAACTTTTACTCAGAAACAAGTTGGGTCAAATATAATAGGTTTTCACTAGATGGTACAAATTCGAGTTACTATACATTTTGAACCCGCAGTAACGCACGGGAAATTTGATATACCTACAATTCTAAGTTGGATGAGCAGTGAGAGGCTGCTGCATGGCAGCTTGCCTTTGGTTAGTTTTTTTTTACGTTTTCTTTTATTTTAGCTTTTACTCTTCAACATTTAATATTGACATTTATAACCCTTCAACTTTCTAAAAACTATATACTTATTTTTTACGTGCTTATATTTATGTATGTGCTGGCATAACGGTTTTTTTTTCCTTTAGTAAGTTTTTGTTTATTTTAGCCTTTACCCTTCAACATTTAGTATTGACAGTTACAATCCTTCAACTTTATAAACTTATAATCATTTTTATGTGTTTATATTTATGAACGTGTCGGTATAAATTCAAGTTGATTACGTTTCTTTGAAAATGGGTAGGCTCAGATATAATATGTTTTTTTCACTTCTTTCGGTAAGTTTTCAGTTAATCTACGTTTTGGCATAATTTTAGTTTTAAAACAAGTCGGGTCAAATATAATAGTTTTTATTAGATTTTTTAAATTCAACTTACTTTACGTTTCGGTCCCACTGCAACACACGGTACCATTTTTAACTTAAAAAACATATGTTTTTTACTTATTTTTATGTACGTATCGGTATAAGTTCAGGTTGGTGTTGGACATAAATTTCTTTCGTTTCCGTGCTTATTTTTTTCTATATTTCACCTTATGTACGTTTTGAAGTAATTGTTGTTTAAAAACGGTCAGGTCATTACTGTGCAAATCCAAATTCCTTTATATTTGTACCCACCGTATCACGCGGGGAGATTTACTAGTTTAGAACAATAAGGAACAATATCATAAACATAAATTTTATTGGGTGTTAGGGATGATGGGCAACCATCATGTGGATCGATTGTAGTAGATACATATTAATAACGGTAAGTAGCACCACATGTTCTTGGTAAACAATTAGAAAACCAATTAATTATTTTATTAATGGAGTCCATTCGTTAAAAATAACAAAATATAAAATAGCTATATAAATTATTAGAATTTAGAACTTCTCTTTTTTTCCTTAGTGTGTTCTGCAAAACGAATACTTTTAATTATATAACTCGTGTAATACATAAGACCACAATCTAAGTATACATTATATAATTTAATATTTGTCTTTAAATATGTATAATATAATATTTTAGAAGTTAGAAAAACAAATTTTCTTTTTATCTTATTGAAATCAAGACTATTGGAAGTTTGAACATATGTGATCATATTTATGAGTAGAATGGGCATGCCTAACTTTCCACCTTGCATGGTTTTTGCTTAATTGAAAAGGTTTTGGCATATACCATCTTTTAAAGGTTCATCTTAAAAACAAGAAGGAAAAAAGGGGAAATTCTCACTAAAAAAAGTGACCCAAAAAGCTACTTTTTGAATTTGTGGACGAATAAAGTGTGGAATTGTGCTTCACTTCATATTTTATAAATAGTTTCCCATGCTTTACACACAAGCATCAACCTTTTTATGTGAGAAGATGAACTAAAGGTCTTGAAAGTTTATTTGTTCAATTATAAAGTTAGGGTTTCATACATGCTTTCAAAAGCTGAGACAAGTGTGGAGAAAAAAACCATATTATCTTATGTGGGACCTTTGAAAAGTTAATCATATAGTTTTCTAAGTCTAACCTATCAACAAAACGAGTCGTCTGTGATAGTTTTGTTATTTTCGTTGGATAGGGGTGTGCACGTTTTAGTTTGGTTCGGTTTGATTTTTGGGCAAAACCGAAACCGAAATGTCGGTTTTTTTCTGTTTCGGTTTTTACGCTAATTCGGTTCGATTTTTCGGTTATTTTGGTTTTTGAAACAAAAATATGTAAGATTCAGAAAATAAAAAATATAATTTAAAATATAAGAATATTTCTTATATGTTTACATTTAAGTATTAGAGTTATCATCTTTAATTAATATTGCTTGTAATCTACTTTTATGTTCATCCAAAGTTTTTATTAATTCATAATAATTTGAAGATCATTTATTTTTCGTATGAAATTTTGTTGTTATTTGTAGGTGATAAATAAATAATCTCAATAATTATAAAAATGTAAATTTTTTTTATTATTATTAACACTTTACATTACTTTTAGGAATTAAATTAATAATTTCTACTAACATTGTGTTAAACTCTTAAACAACCTAAACTTAAACATAAAATTATAGGGATAATAACTTATCGGTTCGGTTCGGTATTTTTCGGTTGTTTAAAATGGTTATCCGAAAACTGAACCAAAATTTTTGGTTATTAAAAACCGAAAACCAAACCGTCGTTTTTTGTTTCGGTTCGGTTTTGTCGGTTATTTTGGTTTTCTGCACATCCCTACCAATTTGCATCCTGCTAGCGCCATTGGTTTTTTTTTTTTTTAAATTTGTTGGTCATTAAAAAAGTTGAAACGTATTGAACTAAGTCAAACTAACTTTCGAGTTTCTGACTGATATATGATATTCTAACTACAAGCTTGCATGGATAAACGATGATACATGTATGGGTGTGAATATGCTCCACTCATGCACTAACTTTAAATCTTATTAACGTAAGTTGTATATGTAAGAAGATGATATCGTATTAAAAATCGCATTTAAATCACGTATTATCCAAAGTAAATTTGCATCCTTGATCTCGCTTTCTAAAACAAAGTAATTCTTCCTTCTTAACTTGTACTAGCAACTACCAAAATAGAATTCTATAGGCCAGGAAATTTATAAAGTGGCTTTTTCATATTACACTCAAAGTAGCCATAAAACATTCCCTAGGGACGTTACTTTAAACCCTCACAAAAAAATGCTTTAACATCAATTAGCTAAAATGTTGACTTTTTAAGTAAACACACCGCAAAATTGTTTGATTTTAGTAAATAAAGTCACCGCCACAAAACACTTTAAATGCCATAAATGGACGACTCCCCAAAAACGTGTATGATCACATTAAAGACTGTGTTTCTTTATATCCAAAAGAAAAGAAAATATGTAGAAGCTGTTAAAAAAAACTTAATTCAAAATATTTTGAATTATGCTTTCTAGAGGACAGTTCACAAATTCAATCCTTGACAAGAGTAAATATTTAAAATTATTGATATAAATATAATATAAGTTAGTTATGTCATTAAAAAAAACTCGGGTATAAACGAGCCGATCCAAACACAGGCTCATTAAGCTCGATCTCAAATCATTTATTATAATTTCTTTTATTTTTTAACAATTTTACCTTTAATCTATTTTATTTATATACATATAATATATTATAAAAATTGGTGATTATATACGAATATTTAGCAGTATAGTTGCATATCTCACAAAAATTTGTTTAATTAGTGCACTTGATTTGTGTTAGTTGTTTATTATATTATATTTATATTTTTTCTAGTTGTTTACAAGACACGTGGGAAACGATATGTAAATTCTTGGTGTATCCACATATTTGGTTGTGAAATATCTCAAATCGTCTTATTGCTTTGTACTTCAAGCATTACATAACCGGTGAGTGGGCTGGAAACCTTTTATAAAACTGAAATTTTGTGATTGTACAATCGTTAAGATATGTTTTGAAAAAACAATAAACAGTAAACTATGATCTGATTTGTTTATTGTATTAAATTATTTTTAACGAACATCATTGCTATGACTTTTATGGAAAATATCTATTTTCCAGTTGGAATATTTACCCCCACATAAAAAACAGTTCTTTCTATATCTTATACAACAATTTTAAAATGTTAGATTTGATCATTATATGTTTTATCTATTAAACATTAAATATATAAGGGAACAATTTACTATATTTGACGACTTGCTTGATCAATTCATATACTTATTTTCCCGCACATCGTACATTTCAAACTAAAATTTTTACATTTGTTGTTCACATTATTTAAATGGTCCAACCCGTGAAATTCACGTGTGATAACCTTTAATTAATATACCTTATTCGTCATGCTTCATTCATTTTTTAAAATATATATACAATTGTTATTAATAAATATTAAATATCCGAACCCGTGATTATTCAATTTTTTTAAAATATATAATTCAGTTGTGTTCAATAAAATTTAAATATCCAAACCCGTAAGTATTCACAGTGATGACCAAGTTGTTATTATTATTGATTTGAATTGGTTAATAGTTCGGATTTCTTTATAACTCTTTGAATTTATCACTTTTTATTAGATTCACCCATATAGATACTATTTGTCAACACCATATTATCACTAAAAAAGTTTTAACTAAAATTGATTTTTTATACTTTTTTAAATAGGTTAATATGATAGAATATAAATAGTTATTAATTACATTAATAATTTATAATGATTATGATATCATTGGTTATAACTTACCAAAACAAGAGTTTTATAAAATTCTTTTATATTATATTTATATATTGATAATATATTATATAAGGCTTATTTGTATATCCTACAAAAACAAATTTGGTCTACAGTAACGTACATGATGGTTTTTTTTTTGTGTTTTAGTGTTATATCCTACAAAAACAAATTTGGTCTACGGTAACGTACATGATGGGTTTTTTTGTGTTTTAGGGTTATTTTGTTTTTTTTTTTTCATACTTCAATATTTAGTATTAACACTTACAACCTCTCAATTTTATAATTCGGAAATGGGTAAAATATACTACGTTTTTTTTTTTGTTTTTTATCTACGTTTTTAGTTTGTTTACATTTTGAAATAGAGAAAAATTCGAGTAACTTTACGTTTCGATGCTGCCGCAACGCGGCACACTATTCTTTAAATTAAAAAAAAACTTAATTTTCTTACGTACTTTTTTATATATGTGTGGGTATAGGTTTAGATTCGTTAACATTTCAACGTTAATTTCTTTCGCAAGTTAAGTCGGATCAAATATAATACGTTTTCGTGCTTATTTTTTTTATACATTTTTAGTTTGTCTACGTTTTGACGTAACTTTACTCAGAAACAAGTTGGGTCAAATATAATAGGTTTCACTAGATGGTACAAATTCGAGTTACAAATTTGGTCTACAGTAACGCACACGATGGTTTTTTTGTCTTTTAGTGGTATTTTGTTTTTTTTTCTTTTTTCACACTTCAATATTTAGTATTAACATTTCAACCCCTCAATTTTATAATTCGGAAACGGGTAAAATATATACTAGTTTTTTATGTACGTTTTTAGTTTGTTTACATTTTGAAATAGAGAAAAATTCGAGTTACTTTACGTTTCGATGCTGCCGCAACGCGGCATACTATTCTTTAACTTAAAAAAACTTAATTTTCTTACGTACTTTTTTTATATATGTGTGGGTATACGTTTAAGTTCGTTAACATTTTAATGTTAATTTCTTTCGAAAGTAAGTCGGATCAAATATAATAAGTTTTCGTGCTTATTTTTTATACATTTTTAGTTTGTTTACGTTTTGACGTAACTTTTACTCAGAAACAAATTGGGTCAAATATAATAGGTTTTCACTAGATGGTACAAATTCGAGTTACTATACATTTTGAACCCGCAGTAACGCACGGGAAATTTGATTACCTACAATTCTAAGTTGGATGAGCAGTGAGAGGCTGCTGCATGGCAGCTTGCCTTTGGTTAGTTTTTTTTTACGTTTTCTTTTATTTTATTTTACTCTTCAACATTTAATATTGACATTTAAACCCTTCAACTTTCTAAAAACTATATACTTATTTTTTACGTGCTTATATTTATGTATGTGCTGGCATAACGGTTTTTTTTTCCTTTAGTAAGTTTTTGTTTATTTTAGCCTTTACCCTTCAACATTTAGTATGACAGTTACAATCCTTCAACTAAAAACTTTATAATCATTTTTACGTGTTTATATTTATGAACGTGTCGGTATAAATTCAAGTTGATTACGTTTCTTTGAAAATGGGTAGGCTCAGATATAATATGTTTTTTCACTTCTTTCGGTAACTTTTCAGTTAATCTACGTTTTGGCATAAATTTAGTTTTAAAACAAGTCGGGTCAAATATAATAGTTTTTATTGATTTTTTAAATTCAACTTACTTTACGTTTCGGTCCCACTGCAACACACGGTACCATTTTTAACTTAAAAAACATATGTTTTTTACTTATTTTTATGTACGTATCGGTATAAGTTCAGGTTGGTGTTGGACGTAAATTTCTTTCGTTTCCGTGCTTATTTTTTTGTATATTTCACCTTATGTACGTTTTGAAGTAATTGTTGTTTAAAAACGGTCAGGTCATTACTGTGCAAATCCAAATTTCTTTAATTTGTACCGGCGCATCACGCGGGAGATTTACTAGTTTAGAACAATAAGGAACAATATCATAAACATAAATTTTATTGGGTGTTAGGGATGATGGGCAACCATCATGTGGATCGATTGTAGTAGATACATATTAATAATGGTAAGTAGCACCACATGTTCTTGGTAAACAATTAGAAAACCAATTAATTATTTTATTAATGGAGTCCATTCGTTAAAAATAACAAAATATAAAATAGCTATATAAATTATTAGAATTTAGAACTTCTCTTTTTTCCTTAGTGTGTTCTGCAAAACGAATACTTTTAATTATATAACTCGTGTAATACATAAGACCACAATCTAAGTATACATTATATAATTTAATATTTATCTTTAAATATGTATAATATAATATTTTAGAAGTTAGAAAAACAAATTTTCTTTTTATCTTATTGAAATCAAGACTATTGGAAGTTTGAACATATGTGATCTATTTATGAGTAGAATGGGCATGCCTAACTTTCCACCTTGCATGGCTTTTGCTTAATTGAAAAGGTTTTGGCATATACCATCTTTTAAACGGTTCATCTTAAAAACAAGAAGGAAAAAAGGGGAAATTCTCACTAAAAAAAGTGACCCAAAAAGCTACTTTTTAATTTGTGGACGAATAAAGTGTGGAATTGTGCTTCACTTCATATTTTATAAATAGTTTCCCATGCTTTACACACAAGCATCAACCTTTTTATGTGAGAAGATGAACTAAAGGTCTTGAAAGTTTATTTGTTCAATTATAAAGTTAGGGTTTCATACATGCTTTCAAAAGCTGAGACAAGTGTGGAGAAAAAAACCATATTATCTTATGTGGGACCTTTGAAAAGTTAATCATATAGTTTTCTAAGTCTAACCTATCAACAAAACGAGTCGTCTGTGATAGTTTTGTTATTTTCGTTGGATAGGGGTGTGCACGTTTTAGTTTGGTTCGGTTTGATTTTTGGGCAAAACCGAAACCGAAATGTCGGTTTTTTCTGTTTCGGTTTTTACGCTAATTCGGTTCGATTTTTCGGTTATTTTGGTTTTTGAAACAAAAATATGTAAGATTCAGAAAATAAAAAATATAATTTAAAATATAAGAATATTTCTTATATGTTTACATTTAAGTATTAGAGTTATCATCTTTAATTAATATTGCTTGTAATCTACTTTTATGTTCATCCAAAGTTTTTATTAATTCATAATAATTTGAAGATCATTTATTTTTCGTATGAAATTTTGTTGTTATTTGTAGGTGATAAATAATAATCTCAATAATTATAAAAATGTAAATTTTTTTATTATTATTAACACTTTACATTACTTTTAGGAATTAAATTAATAATTTCTACTAACATTGTGTTAAACTCTTAAACAACCTAAACTTAAACATAAAATTATAGGGATAATAACTTATCGGTTCGGTTCGGTATTTTTCAGTTGTTTAAAATGGTTATCCGAAAACTGAACCAAAATTTTTGGTTATTAAAAACCGAAAACCAAACCGTCGTTTTTTGTTTCGGTTCGGTTTTGTCGGTTATTTTGGTTTTCTGCACACCCCTACCAATTTGCTCCCAGCTAGCGCCATTGGTTTTTTTTTTTTTTTTAAATTTGTTGGTCATTAAAAAAGTTGAAACGTACTGAACTAAGTCAAACTAACTTTCGAGTTTCTGACTGATATATGATATTCTAACTACAAGCTTGCATGGATAAACGATGATACATGTATGGGTGTGAATATGCTCCACTCATGCACTAACTTTAAATCTTATTAACGTAAGTTGTATATGTAAGAAGATGATATCGTATTAAAAATCGCATTTAAATCACGTATTATCCAAAGTAAATTTGCATCCTTGATCTCGCTTTCTAAAACAAAGTAATTCTTTCCTTCTTAACTTGTACTAGCAACTACCAAAATAGAATTCTATAGGCCAGGAAATTTATAAAGTGGCTTTTTCATATTACACTCAAAGTAGCCATAAAACATTCCCTAGGACGTTACTTTAAACCCTCACAAAAAAATGCTTTAACATCAATTAGCTAAAATGTTGACTTTTTAAGTAAACACACCGCAAAATTGTTTGATTTTAGTAAATAAAGTCACCGCCACAAAACACTTTAAATGCCATAAATGGACGACTCACCAAAAACGTGTATGATCACATTAAAGACTGTGTTTCTTTATATCCAAAAGAAAAGAAAATATGTAGAAGCTGTTAAAAAAAAACTTAAGTCAAAATATTTTGAATTATGCTTTCTAGAGGACAGGTCACAAATTCAATCCTTGACAAGAGTAAATATTTAAAATTATTGATATAATATAATATAAGTTAGTTATGTCATTAAAAAAAACTCGGGTATAAACGAGCCGATCCAAACACAGGCTCATTAAGCTCGATCTCAAATCATTTATTATAATTTCTTTTATTTTTAACAATTTTACCTTTAATCTATTTTATTTATATACATATAATATATTATAAAAATTGGTGATTATATACGAATATTTAGCAGTATAGTTGCATATCTATGGTATATTTAGGGGTTGATTAGGATACTACCGAACTTATATTGTGTTTCGTTGTAATTTGAAGATGAGAGTAAGATGTAGACAGCCTTACCTCTACTCCGTAGAAATAGAGAGGCTGCTTTCACTGAGACCTCATGCTCGATAGTAGTTTTGCATCAAGCCTTGGACATAAGGCACATAACACTCAACAATCGAGACAAAGGGCAATTAGTGCATGTACCCTTTTCTCTTGCGACCGTCAACGCCACCACATGATGCATGATTAACCATTCGTCGCTTTTAACATTATTTTCATGAAATTAGTAAAATAACGTTAAAATTCGTGCAATTTCACTCTCCCCTTTGGGCCCACACATATATACATTATATGTGAAATAAGAGCCGTAGGTTATAGAGAGAGAACAAGGTGTTGTATTATTTTTTTCAAAATGAACGGCTCGCTTGCGGTATACGCATATAATCTATATATGTGTGGGCCTTCGGGGTGCAAAAGTGAAAGTGCACTAATTTTAACGTTATTTTACTAATTTATGAAAATAACGTCAAAAAGCGAGGGACGACATCATGTGGTGGCATTGTAGCCAAAAGACTAAGTGGTACATGCACTAATCGGCTTTTGTCCCAATTGTTGAGTGTTATGTGCCTTATGTCCAAGGCTTGATGAAAAACTACTATCAAGTCGGGGGTCTCACTGGAAGCAGCTTCTCTATTCATATAGGGTAGAGGTAAGGCTGTCTATATCTTACGCTATTCAGACCCTACCTGAGCTTTGCCATTGGTAGGATTTACTGAATATGATGATGATGATGTTGTAATTTGAAAGGTTAAACTTGATTTTGGCTTGTAACGTATTTGGATGAACTTATATTGCATATGTATTTTTGAACCATTGTTTTGAATTTTGAAAGTTACGTATTCAAATTTCTTTTTAAATCCGAGCCTAACCAAGCCGAGCCGAGCTAGCTAGGTTAAAAACCAACCCGAGCTCGAGCTGAGATTTTCAGCTCGATTTCAAATCTGAGCCTAGTTGAGCCGACTCAGTTTATAATCGAGTCAAACCCGAACTTGCTATGACTCGGCTTACTTCATCTCATGACTAGACCTGACCTGATTTTATCCCTAGATACGGATATAATAAAGTACAAGTATGTATTAGTTTTCTTTTTTTGAGAAACTTAATAAATAACTTGAAAATTGATTTATGTTTGTTGCAACAAAAACAGAAATAAAGTAATCTAGGAAATTAAATCTGACCGGTCGTTGCAAGATCTGGAGTTTTTGGGTTAGATTGTTTGGGCTCATGTCGGAGCCCAAAATTAAAGAACCAATTACTAATTCATGTGACTCTTCCTGAAAATGCATCCCACTTAACAAACGGGCTCATGTCGCAGCCCAAAACTAAAGACCCAATTACTGAGTCATGTGACTCTTCCTAAAAGTGCATCCCACTTAACAAAAAGAAAAAAAAATTGTTCATCCCTAAGCATATAGAAAAAGCTTGCGAACGGATCGATTAGTATTACAACCCTTTTATAAGAACAAACTTTGGCTACTACTCACAAAATTTAGAATGAGAGGCGATAGTCATTGTTTACCTCTACGAGACTGGTAAAGCGAGCAGTGTTGGAGCCATGATTAATTTTTCTTATGGTACAACTTTTTTAATATGCTGGTTGAAGTAAAAAATTTTGGATGGGTCGAATCACGTAATAAAAGTCAATATCATAAATAGTACAATGTCATTATAAAACATGATAAAAAAAATAATACAACTTACGGTTGCTTGTATGTGCAAGAACAACTAAAAAAGTCAAAAAAAAACAACTAAAATTAATACTTTGATAACGCTAAAAGATATCATACTTTCACTAATATCAATAACCAAGTGACCAAGTTCAGTTAGTCTACAATCTAAAAGAGTAAGAATTAGGAATTGCATAAACAAATTACACATTTAATTAACTAATTTCAACTTTAATCGAGTCTCATATTTCAAGTATATAACCACATAACATTGATTTATAAAAAACGAATCAAGAATTCACGTCTAATTTCAAGTTTACAGATTGAAGAAATAATAAATAACCTTTACTCATGTTTGGTATAACCAATTTTCTTGTATTGATATGTTGTCTGTTGAATAATGAATACCTGAATGCTTGAATGCTGCTGATTAATTGATAATGATGATTGAACTCGTCCCTACTCCCTCAACCCACATGGCCTTTTCGTGACTGTCATGTTCGTCCTATTCTTCCCATTCCCGAGTTCCTGTAGCATGCATTCAACGGCCTTTTGGGGTTTTTTGTTTAATTCATGTAAAACAATTTAAAGAAATCAATTGGACATGGGCTATAATGGTTACTGGGTTAAAAGGTCTAAGATTTAAACATAAGCCTTTATTTCTTTAATGATATAGTCCATTATTAAACATTAATTAATTGGGTTAATTTTTAAATTATAAACTAGTTTTTTACTAGCTGCTCGGTGCGGCGCGACAGTATGCGACATGATAAAGTATATACTAGAATCAACCCGACTCGTTTCAAACTAAATTTACGTCGAAACTTAAAGTAACTCAAATTTATACCATCGAATGAAAACGTAGTATATTTGATCTAATTTGTTTTCAAACAAAATTTAAGTCAAAACGTAGTCCAACTCAAAACGTACATAAAAGTTAAACATTTTACAATTGACCAGACTCACTTCCAAACAAAAATTACATTAAAGTGTAGACGAAACTGAACTTATACCGACACGCACATAAAAGTAAACACATTAGAAATTAGGTTTAGGGTAAACTTGAAACATTAAAAACATGAGGGGGTCAAAGTGACATTACAAAATAAAAGAGTTACCTCTGACACTATACAAAAGTTTAGGGGTAGAATGGGTCGGTGGCAAAAAGCCACCGACCTTTCTGTTTTAAGGTTATATAAATTTTTTTAGCATGTAATAGGTTTAGAAAAAGACAATGGTTTCACTCGAAAATAAACAATGGTGCGGTTCGAAATTTTCCTATTATGTGTGACACATGATATGCGAAATTTAATGGTGTTGGGAGACACACATATAGTGTAAGATGGTAAAACTGATTGATCATATTCCAATCAATAGGGTTACCATATATTTAGAGATTAATTTGGCTTGTAGGCTCGATACTAAACCACTAAATACTATATTCCAATACTCTCCCGCAATCAAAGTGGTAGAGAATCAAACACTCAGACTAGTAAACAATTAAAAAAACATAAAAGAGAAAACAATAAGGATAATAATAAAACTAGTCTCGATCTCGGTTCTTGACTTGTAGGTCCAATATTTGTCTAAAAAGTCCACAAGCTGCTAGATTTTTCCAAAAGAAATAATCCAAAGTCTTCAATGCTATTGAATCGTAGTTTTGCAAGGGGTGCAATGTAGAACCGTAGCTCTACAAAACGGAAACAGCGTGATCGTGGTCAGGCGGAGGCTAGGCGCAAGAACTTAACTGTTGGATCTCAGAAATAACATGATAGGATACTTTGATTGTCATGCGGTCAACGGCTTCCTAGTTTTGGTTCATAGTTACTGGGATAGTAAACAAAATTGGTAAGATCCAAATGAGGCACTGGTTTGGTCTTTGTCGACCATGGCAAGACGAAAGATGCAAGAAAGGTTGTTGAAAAAATAGAGATATAAAAAGCAAATCGACACCCAGCGGCCATAGTCTTGGGGCAGTGTGTCAAAAGAGATGTCAAAACTGTAGTTTAGATATAAAGATCGAATCGAAGAGAAAGAGAGACCAATCAAACCCTGGCTTGATCAGGGAGAATGGACCGTGGTCCGGCGAGAACGGGAATAGGAAAATAGGATCAAACACCAACCTTCGCGTTAATTCTTCTCGATGTAATTAAGAGTAAATTGCACAAAACATCCTTTATGTTTCCTCAAACTTGCAGGTTCCAGCCTTAATGTTTAAAAGTTGCTAAAAACAGCCTTTAAGTTTATTTTGTTGCGGGTTCAATCCTTTACAGCTAACCACGTTATTTTCTTCAGTTAAGTTCCTCACATGCATAACATGTGAGGGTATATTCGTCATTTTGGTTGATCTTCCACCCACGTCAATTATAAGAAAAAAGAATATTTAAGGTTTAACCTATTTTAAAAAAATTCTAACCGCAGGGACTAATGTGCAATAAAACCAAACTTTTAAAAACCAAACACCCTCTTTTCCGGTCTTCTTAAGATAGGAATCTTGTTAAGCTAGCTCACTAAGCTGTAAAGATTAACACAGATTTTGATCATGCCAATTAAACTCTTCAGGATTATCATCAGTTGGAAGAATCGACGCCTTATTCGCATCAGACGGAAACGACAAACGACTCTTCAACCCTAGATACCTCTCACGGAACTCCGATGCCGTCAAATCAGAGAACTTCGTAACGCCGTGTTCAGTAGTCGGATCCAGCAACTGGTAACGCTTAGGACGCCGCAAGTTAGACTTAAACACTATCAAACGGTAATCGTGCTCCTCTGTAGTCGCGTACGTTTTACCAAACTTTGTTTAAACTAGGTTAAAACTTAAATATTCTTTTTTTTTATAATTGAAGTGGGTGGAAGATCAACCAAAATGACGAATATACCCTCACATGTTATGCATGTGAGGGAACTTAAAGGATTGAACCCGCTACAAAAATAAACTTAAAGGCTGTTTTTTGCAACTTTTAAACATTAAAGCTGGAAACCTGCAAGTTTGAGGAAACATAAAAGATGTTTTGTGCAATTTACTCCGTAATTAATGGAAAGGTTTAAATTGGGAAACGAACAACGATTGTAATAATATGGATCCATGATTTGAAGTGATCGGTGGTTTTTCACAGAAAGACCGTCAATACAAGACCAGATTTTTATTTGAACATGAAAAGGGAAAAAAGAAGACAATAAACGAACGGAAACGGATATGGTGGCGACGGTTGTGGCAGCACGCCGCCCTGTCTAGGTTTTGAACCAAGTGACGGTAGGGTTTGTATGTGTGTGGACTACGCGACGGAGATGGTAGAGAGCTTAGAGTGGCTCTGATACCATGGAAGATGGTAAAACTGATTGATCTCATTCCATTCAATAGGGTTACATTATATAGAGATTCACTGGGCCGTGGGCTCGATACTAAAACCCTAAATACTATGTTCCAATATAGTTGTGTGTCATTTTGGAGGTAAGCATTCAGATGTGTGTGTGTCGTTTTGGAGTTTTTCGGTGTCCCAAGATTCAAAATGAGTTTCGGAATGTATATCATTCTTGAAGGTAATTAGAAAATAAATCAAACTGTCGTATGTGCAAGCAATTGTTTACCAAAAAAAAAAAAAGAAAACTCACCCAACGAGTATCTAGTAGTAGATGAAAAAAGCAGTAGTCTACAAAGCATATGCCTAAAACTTCAAAATTTCATCTTTTTCAAAGCTTCCATGACACTCTGAAGGCTTTCTTTACCGCCAGGATCGAATTCATGTGGTGAAGAATCACTGGACTTTGAATTTCTCTCTCTAACGTTTGGGATGGTGGATCTGTATTTTATTGAGAGATATAAAAAAGCAGAAGAGAGAGGATAATAAGAGAGATAGAGTGTGTTAAATCAATGTGTCGAACATTATCTTAGTGCATTATCCGTGTATCCATAGATATAAATCTAACTGTACATGTAATGTCTAGTGTCTTGAGTCCGTAATATACCGAACAGAGGTTTCGCTAGGCTATTTTAGAGTTGTTTAGATCAGGATAGGTTTCGGTACGACACAGCGCGTAGAGAGCGGGTATGGACGGGAATGATGTCATTACATTTACGCGATGATATCACTATACTGCATCATCTTACATCATCACAAGTTAAAAAGTTTACAAAACACATTTGATGATGAAGTTCGGTCAAAGTGAAGTTGATACAACAAGTTCGTAGGGGAATTGCATGGTTGTATGAACTTCGGCCGAAGTTCATGCATGTTATACTATAAATATCAAGCAGAACATTCCACACAGAGACAACAACTCCGCTCAAAGAGCTCCTCAAGAACGCTTCTTCGGTTCTGATCTAGATCGAGTCGATTTTGTCAGTTAGACGTCGAAACTCTGTCCGGTTGTCGATTAGAACGTAATAAACGTTGATTATATATGATTCGCTGTCACGATTACGGTTGGGTTTAACGGATTCCCACGTTAAACCGGATTAAACGCAGAGTTTGTGTTCTTCGGTGAAGCTTGATTTTGACGTATTCAGATTTGAATCTGAGTTTAAACCTGAGTTGCAGATTGTTGTTTGTGTTGTTGGTATCACAGAAAAGAAGAAAGCTTGTTATATGTGTCGATTTTAAAAAAAATATAAAAATTGGATATTAGATGAAGTTTTAAGTAACAGTTAAAGTGCCGAGAAGATAGAGTATCAGCTTGTTGTGATTACAATTAAAATCTGAGTAAAATTTTCAGAATAGACGAAGAGGAAGAATTTGATTTGTTTGAACAATAGGATCAATGGATGGAAGCAGGTTTTGCTTTTAGTTGTTGTTTATAGACAAAGAAAAAGGAGACGAATTGGTTTGATTTGAAACGATTTGTTGTTTGGCTGCTGTAGTAAAAAAAATCGAAGAGGAAGAGAGATTTTAGCGACGGTTTTAATGTTATAAAAGCTGGATTTTAGTGTTGGTGTGAAAGGATTAATTTGAAGTTGACATTTCTTGATAAATCATAGTAGGGTTTGATTGTTTTCTATTAAAAAGAAATAATAAAAAAAGAGAATTTAAGGTTTTGTGGATGATATCTCTGATGAAAAATTTTGGGTGTTATTAAAAAGAATTTTTAAATTTTATAATATAGCACATCGTTTTAAAAGAATTTGAAAATAGATCTTGACAGCTCATAGTTCTCTTTGGAAATTTGAAATGGTGATTTGATCTCCGGAATTGAAAGGTTTTTTTTTAATAAATATAAAGTGATTTCAAAAGATTAAAAGAAAACTTCTTTTCGATCATAAAAAATAAAAAGTAATAAAATTTGGTAAACATTGCATTAAAGAATTTAGACTAAGTTGTCATTTTCGTCCATTAGGTTTTGGCACATTTGTCATTTTCGTCTAAAATGATACTTTGGTACCATTTTGCCCCTCACATTTGTAACTTTTTTCCATTTTCGTCAAATGCCTAACCTAGTTACTTTATAACGATAGATGAGTTATTTTTGAAAGAGTAAATTGCCATTTTCGTCCCTGAGGTTTGGGCACATTTGCCATTTTCGTCCAAAATGACACTTGTAACTCCGGCACCGTCTCCGACCCAACCTGCAACTCCGGCACCGTCTCCGGCACAACCTGCAACTCCGGCACAACCTGCTGCAACTACACCGGCACAACCTGCAACTCCGGCACAAACCTGCAAGTCCGCAAGTGTCCAGCACAACCTGCAACTCCGCACAAACTTGCAAGTCCTGCACGTCGTCACAACCTGCAATCCCACACCTGCAAGTCCGGCACCAAACCTGCAATGCATGCACTTCGGCACAAACCGGGCAACATGCCGGAGTTGCAGGTGGCGCTGGAGTTGCAGGCTGTGCCGGAGACGGTGCCGGAGTTGCAGGTTGTTGCCGGAGACGGTGCCAGACTTACAGGTTTGTGCCAGAGTTGCAAGTTGTGCCGGAGTTGTAGGTGGTGACAGAGTAGCAGGTTGTGCCGGAGACGGTTCGGAGTTATTGACGAAATTTGTTCCGGAGACGCAATTTGTTTTCGTGTAGGTTGAAATTTGTGAACTTTGAGCTAAAAATAATTTTTGAACCAAGTGGTTTAACAAAGAAATGTGTTTAAAATGTTTGACGAAATGGAAAATGATTTTGAAAGAATAAATGATTGGTTTGATGGCATTTGGTATTCGAGAAATAAAAATGATAATAAAAATACTTGGGTTAAGAGATTTGAATATTTTTTGTGTAACAAAGATGAATCGTTTGATCAGTTAAAAACACGGTATGATGCATTAATTGACAATTTAAAAGAATACAATATAAGAATGTCAAGTGCTGAACTGATATCAAAATTTGCAGAAGCATTACCGTCTTAGTGGGATGAATATTTGTTTGAATTGAAAAATGATTCTAGATTTTCAAAGTTTTATCTAAATGATTTTTTCTTTGAGCTTAAAAACCATGATTTAGAAATTACAAAGAAGAAGAAACCTTTGATAGAAGAGAAGCTAGATAAAATAAGCTTGGATGTGGTTTTGAAATAAGCAGAAGAATCAATATATGTCTTAAAAGCAAAATCTGTTTTGAAATATGATATTAAGAGGGGTTGTTATATAGATGAAAATATGAATCATGTTGTTGATTTTGCTGAAGTTTTTTCTGCAGGTACATTCAAGACAGATTCAACTCCAAAGAATGAAGAATCAAGTGCATCAACAAATGAAGCTTCAAGTTCTGAATTTGCGTGCTCATATTGTGAAAAATCCAGATCTGATAATGTAATACTTTTGAAAGATGTGGAAAGTCTGACATTAGAAAACAAAAATTCTATAAAATTAGAAAATGATTTGAAAAATCAAATAAAAATTTTAGGAAATGAAAAATCTGTTTTAAATAAAAATGTTTTTGAAAAACAAAATATAATAAACTCGCATCTTGAAAAAATCAGAAAACTTGAACAAGATGCTGAGATTGCTAAATGTAAAATTGATGATTTAGAAAAGAAATTGAAAGGTTTTGTTGTCTCGAGTTTAATGCTAGATAATATAGTTCCAAAACCGATCAATAAGAATAAAGAGGAAATCCCAATAAGTGACAAGATCACAAATTATGACAAGGTCATAATTGAGGATTGCGATGATGATACTGATGATGAAAGTGTTAAAAAGGATAAAAATGAAATATTTTTAAAACTAAAAGAAAAATATCAAGAAACTGTTCTACAATCTACTGAAAAAGGTAAATGCTCAACGCAAAAACCTTCTAAGCAGAATGGAGAACGAAAACAAAAGGAAAAACAAAGTTCTAAAATTCTAAAAATTTTCAAAAGAAAAATAAAAGCTCATCGGTACGATCATCCAATTATTATAGAAATTCACAAAAATTTTAAATCAAAACTCACAAAAATTTGTAAATAAGTGGGAGGTCGGACGACAGTGCTTCAACGTCAAATCAGAGTTATAAAAAAAGCAGGAAAGTTGGCTACCACACTTCAAGTCAGTGTTATGATTTGAGTGTATGGTTTGATAAAGATCGGTATGATAATAAGGTGTGTTACAACTGTGGAGTATGTGGACATATTGCTGTTAACTGCCAAAGAAAGAGATTTGATTCGAAAAGATGCTATAATTGTCAAATCAAATGTCATATTTCCAGAAATTGTCTGATAAATTCGAAGAGAAGATCGTCGGATAAATTTCAGGGGGAGAACAGAAAAGTTGCGAAGAAGACAGTAAAATCAGAAAAAAGCCCAAAAAACAGAAATTGAAATTATCGCAAGGGCAGAAAGACAAATTGAGGAAAAAGAGAAAGAAAGTTAGAGAGTATTTGGAAAGATTTTGTCCTCGGATACTAGCGTTTCAGATACAAGTTCTAGAGAATCGTTTTACTCTACAAAGAGTGATCAGTCAAGTAAAACAAATTCATCAGATACAAATCTGAGGACAAAAGAGAGAACAGTGAATAAATCGATTAATCAAACACTTAAAGAATCAAAGAAAGTAAAATTTTCAGATAAAGTTTTTATCAAACTGTTGAATATAAAAGAGAAACTGAGAGATTGTTTACTTCAGATGTTAAAAAATTTGGTAAACCTAAATCCAGATTGGATTGGGTTGCAATTCAAAACTAATTGAAGTTTATTTGAATGTGCAGGATAACCAAACTTCAAGCAAATGTCTATTCAGAATCAGTGGTTGTTCATAGCAGAAAGACAGGAGTGATATTCCACAAAAACAAAATGGTAGTCTCGCGTTCACATTCGTAAAAAGTTGTTAGACGGTTAAAATGGAAGATTCTTATTTTCGATTTAGAAAAGTTGTTTTCAATTTTAGGGGAGAAAAATTTAAAATTGTCAAAATAAAAAAAAATTCCTGTAAAATTGAAAAACATCATTTCAAAATCATTTTAGATACATAAAATTCTTCAAAAAGCCAAAAACAAAATCTCAAAATGTCAAAAACATTAAAAAAATGAAAATGAGATTATTTGTGCAAAAAAGGAAATGCTAGTACATCAGTGGACTACCAATGCATGCTAAAGATATGTATTGTTTTTAAAAGGTTAAACAATCTCCCTAAAGATGTGTCGGTAGGCTCAGCTAGACTAGTAGTTTTGCGAAAATGATACAAACTAAATAGAAAAGCCTAGTTCTAGTGGGAAACACGGTTGAAAGATAGTACTTAGTGTTTTGTCCTTCGTGATTGTGTACCTACTTGGTAATCGCTGAATGCTGAAAAGCATAAAATCGGTCAGTTTATGAGCTTTCACAACTTACTGAAAAAGTCACTATGATTGTTTATTTCATTTTGCAAAGATTTAAACTTGTTATATTTCTTTATTTTGTTTAAGCATTGGACATCCTCTGCGTATGCGAAAGTATCGAACTGGACGTTAGTGCCTAAACGTTTCTGCTTTATTTTACTTGGTGTTTCGTTTAAATCTTGGATCACCTCTGCGTATATGTGAATATCGAACTGGTGGTTAAGATCTAAACAATTTCAACTTGTTTTTATTTCTTATTTTGTTTAAACATTGGACTTTCTCTGCGTATCGAAAGATCGACCTGATTGTTAATGTTTAAACATTCTGCGTTATTTTCACACATATCACAGTTGATAAAAGTTTAAAGGCATTATATGAGTTAGTGTATTACATGATGAGGGGATATGCTGAGAATGTGGGGTCCATAAGAATTTAGTGCACATTAATGTACCTTAATGTATCGGCAAGCATTTACGAAAGTTTTTAGATTGAGTTTAAGTGGACAACAATACCGACAATCCATGTGAATTGTTTAAACTAAGTGTTTCTTTAAGATCAAGTGAAGCTGATATGTCGCAGTAAACTGATATGATCCTCTAGCATGTTTTCTCACAAAAATATAAATTGTAACTATTACATTTCAGTTGTTTACATTTCTGCATTCTATATTAAAAATCCAAAAAGATTTTCTTTCAAAGTCTTCCATGGAATTCTGATAATGTTGAATGTGAGTCGGACCAACGAGACTGTTAAGAAACTATTTGTGTGTGGATACAGGGTTTGTTCTTAAACGTCAGATTTTAGAGATTCGGAGCATCATTCAAGGGGGAGACTACGGTTTCACTTGAAGATGTTATCCAAGGCAGTTTAAGACTAAACTTCACAGATTTCTAGCTATGTCCAAGGGGAGACTGTAGTGCACTATCCGAGTGGCCAAAGATAGAAATCTAACTGTACATGTAATGTCTAGTGTCTTGAGTCTGTAATATACCGGACAAGGTTTCACTAGGTTATTTTAGAGTTGTTTAGATCAGGATAGGCTTCGGTAGGACATAGCGTGTAGAGAGCGGGTATGAACGGGAATGATGTCATTACATTTATGTGATGATATCACTATACTGCATCATCTTACATCATCATAAGTTAAAAAGTTTATAAATCACATTTGATGATGAAGTTCGGTCAAAGTGAAGTCAATACAACAAGTTCGCAGGGGAATTGCATGGTTGTATGAACTTCAGCCGAAGTTCATGCATGTTATACTATAAATATCAAGCAGAACATTCCACACAGAGACAACAACTCGCTCAAAGAGCTCCTCAAGAACGCTTCTTTGCTTCCATCTAGATCGAGTCGATTTTGTCACCTAGACGTCGAAACTCTGTCCGGTTGTCGATTAGAACGTAATAAACGTTGATTATATACGATTCGTTGTCAAATTACGGTTCGGTTTAGCGGATTCCGCACGTTAAACATGATTAAACACAGAGTTGTGTTCTTCGGTGAACCTATCCGGACCTACACATTACCTATGCATGAATTTACTATAATATCCTATTAGGGAAATAAGAAATAGATGACATGGACAAATGTCGGCCTCATAAATGGGTTTATTGACTAATGGGCATGAGGATAACCACAAGTTATTGAGAACTTGAAAGAACTAATATCAAACAAGTATTTGTTTAACTTTATTATTAGAAGGTTATCTCCCCTATCTAATGAAGAAGAGATGAGCATTAGATCACAATTGCTGAGGTGTCAAGCCTTTAGATATGCCAACAATGCAAATCTTACTTCATTATTTACATCATAAATCCTTAATTTAAAATCTTTTAAAATTAATTTAAAATACAAAAATCAAATTTTACCCACTTAATTTGAATTTCAAATTTTACCCTCTTCATTATTATTACATCCCTCCTCTCCAGACCCATTTCAAATTCACACTTTCTCTCTCTACATCTCTCTACCATGTTGTTCTCTCTCTCTCTCTCAAAATCAAAAACCTGAATATGACTGCAAGCAATCTCAATCGCCTGCATAGTAGCTTCATCAAAAACACAATCGCAAACAATTAAACACACATACACACAAATACACATCTGTAAACTTGTACATGAGCGTGATTTTGTATGATATTACGAGTGATTTGAACAAGTTTGAAGTAAATGTAGTTGAGTGATTGAATAGATACAAATCGTGTATCAAACCTGAAAACGGAGATGGTGACTGGAGTTGATGACTGACGTTAGCAACACCTTCAATTTATAATAGTAAGGTATGTTAAACTCTCTGATTAATCAAGGTTCAGTATCAGCTCTTAGAAATTAGGACTTTAGCATTAAAAATTGTTTGTTCTTACTGTATATATGTAATTTTACATGCTTATATTCTTTCTTTATCTGCAAATCAATGATTGACTCAGTAGTGGTGTTAGTGTAGTATGTTTGACACCTGTTAGGGTTTCAGATTCATGTAAGGTGTTGATTGAGGAATATGTTAGTTTTGATAAGCTAGGGAGATTAGGGTTACATGTTTTATAATTAGGGATAATATTGTATGTGACATTAAACGCTTACAAGACGTGTCTGTGTTTTCGGTTTTGTGGTCTTTGCAGATCTTGCTGTCGGCGATAAGGTTATCAAGGAGAAGCACCATCTTGATGGACGGATGGTAAGTTTGTTGATTATATGTTTTTGAAATGAGATTTGAGATGATTGATGTGATATGATGTTGTTAAAGATATTTATAGCTGTAAAACCTTTAGTGAAGCTTTGAGGCTTTCCACAGAATAGTGTGCTAAGAAATTTGATTAAGAGGGCTAGAAGTTCTTTAGTGAAAAACACAGAATGGTAAGTTAATGTGTGTTATCATTTTCTACCTTCGATTGTATCTATCTTTTCATTGATTATTAAGTTCTTGTGACCATATATTTTTTTCAATATCATCTGCTCCTATTTACAATTCTAATTTTTTTTCCTCTATTGTTGTTCATATTTAGGTCTGGCATTTAGGCATATATCTAGGGTTTTGTTATTCCTTCCATTTTCAATCAACACTACCACATTGTCTCTTTCCTTCCATCAAGGTACATAAAATCAATTTCAATTCATATCATCTTTGTGTGATGATAGTGACTTTAATCACATAGATCCAATAGAATATGTTTTACAGTTTCCTAATTTGTTGTTTGACGAATAACTGATTGAATTATTGTTCGAAATATGTGTTGATATAGGTATAAGATATGGCTGTTTTCTTTTAGAGGTAAAGAATGTTTTCTTTATTGTTCATCTTGAAGCACCATATATGACATAGTTATTGGGTTCTATCAAGAAGTGAGTAGTTTAATAGTAAATTTGTTTACATATTTTTCAATGTACTTCAAAGTATACTGATGTTGATTTTGGGGGTTTCAAGTGTGATAAACGTTTTACTTTAGAATATCTTTTTATCACTTTGTTGTCTTATTTATATGTGTTTTAATTCTATGAGCATTCTTATTTGTAAACTAAGTAGCGTACAACTTCATTTTCATGTAGAGTTTGGTGATCATGTTCAAACTTGGTGATTGGTTTGAAGAGTGCTGAATTTCAAGCTAGTAGAAATCTAAAATCCGCCAAGTGTTTGATAAAATGTTCAAATGAGAATTTTAGTCTAAATTGAGAAGTTAAAAAATATGGGTGTAAAAGTAGGTTTATTAGGTTCAGAATAACATTATTATGTTGAGAAAGCATTGACGAGATAACTGGAGTATTGAGAATTATGCACCACTAATTCACACAACTATGATGTTTACCATCTAATGATATATTTCTTTTCTGAACACTCTAACTTTCTCTATGATTTGTCTTAATTTGTAAACTTTTTTTGTTGTATTAGGCTACCTACTGAAAAAGAGCTTGCAATCGTTGTACCAAAGGATGTTAAGAAAGCTCGCTTCTATGAATTCACACTTTTAGCTGTGTGAAATGAGTACAATCCGGCCACTTCGTATGTATTTGTTACTATATTTGGAATTTTGATTTTTAAGTTAAGCAATACTAAAGTGGATGGTTCATGTCGAGCGTGATGATTTTATTGATACTTTAAGTCCGTTTACGCATTAGTCAAGTATTAAATTTATAAAACACAATCTTGTACTAACACTAAACACACATAGGGCAAGTGCACCCATCGTGAGCGTAGCATAGTGTTAGCAAGATACTGAGGTGGTCCAAGGACACAAGAGCTTTTAATATCGGTTTTGCGTCAACGTCTAATCGATACAATTTTTTTATAAGAGTTTTAAAAGATTAAAAATTAACATAAAAATGAAAAAAGAAATAAAAATGAAATACAAACAAACAAGGTAGAATCACATGGATCCAACTCCTCTTTTATGTATCCTTTGATGATTTTCGCACTTTCGGACTTTTAAGAGATTATGTTAGTTATAGTAATAGGCCCCTCTTTTGAAGGTGACTTTACCCTCGGCCAAGTGGTTTGAGTCAGAAGGGATACAATCCCAAGAGGCCGGAATATTGGAAGACAACTAAGTAAGTTATTAATGCGAAAAGTAGTAGGCCTCTCTTTTGAAGGTGACGTTACCCTCAGCCAAGTGGTTTGAGTCAGCAGGGAAACAATCCCAAGAGGCTAGATTTATGTTTTAAAAGTAGTTTACATATGAGGGGTTCAAGTTATTCACACCCCTGCCATCCAATACCATGGGGCATTGAAGGAGGTCCTAGTAAGCTTGAACCAAGTCCTCGCAGGATCTATACACTGAACGAGACAAGAACTTTACCAAACCACCCTTCTAACCCTCTTCCAAGTAGTTAACGCGCTTTATATAGACCATAAAGACACGAATGAGCAAATCAATGACATCATGAAGAAATGGTTATGAAATTCACTTTCAACTTAAGAAACTAGTTATTAAAGTCATTAATACATACCCAATTAAAAAAGCATCCGAAAGATTAAAAATCAAAAGTAATACATAAAAGATTTGCCTTCATCAGTGATGTAAGAGATTAGCCAAGTATGGCCTTTGTTTGACAAGAACTCTTACGATCAATCTTGGATCCCGAGACTACTACACACTCTAAAGATGGAAGATGGATGATGGTGGTGGGTGTTGGTGTTGTAGTGGCGGTGGGGTGGTAGCACAGTGAGAGAAAAGTGGTTTGCCAAGGGATGCCTTTGAAGGGAACCAAGCACCCCTATTTATAGTCAGAATAGAGCCCCGACCACAGCGCCGTGCCCGCTGAGCACGACCCGTTGCTGCTTCCTTCTCTTCCTTCATTTAATGCAATTGTCAGTAGAGGGTCCCACACGAACCCGTGTCTTCTGGGCACGGCCCCGTGGTCAACTCTTTGCTGTACTATGAAGATTCTGTGAATCTTAGCATTGACCACGCCCCGTGCTTGCTGGACACGGCCCTTGTGATGGCTTGATTTATGCATTTTGTCTTTTCTGCAGGATTTGTTAACTGACCACGGCCCATGTCTGCTGGACACGACCCCGTGGTGGTCTTCTGTTTCTCTTGTTTTTGTTCTTTGGATGCTGCCGAGGGGCCAGACATGTCACGTTATTCCTTCCTCTTGTATTTTGTGTTGGTTCTAGCCGCTAATTTGTTTCTTTTGTTCTTTTAAGCTCTTTTGGTCTTATAAATTAAAAAGGAACAAAGAAAATTGCTTTTTCCAACATTAGTACTGAAAAATGGTTGGTTTTATGCCTCGTTTGATATAATTTATATGTTGCATTTTGCACACATCAAATACCTCCACAATTGAATCTTTGCTTGTCCTAGCAAAACTCTTAAATGTGGCTTACACACCCAAATGGAATAGGTAGAGAAAAAGTTTTGGTTGGCTTGTCTAGAGTGTTGGGAATCCAAGATCTTTATTTTGTTTTGTTTTTATTTTATTTACAATCCTATCCGTCATGATCTATTTAGAACACTTTTTAAGAAAAAATATTTATTTAGACATAGCATGCCCTTTTAAAATTCTATTTATTTATATACAAGTTCACACACCTTACAAAAGATCACTCAACACTCGGCCGAAGATGTATTTTTGAGATAGCACTCGATCTCGTCGTGGAACTTATTTCTACAATATTGTTGACAAGAGACCAAACCTCCTCCGTTTTAACTATAAACCTTTGTAAATATCAAGAGGACTTTAAAAAGGGTTAGGTTTGGGCTAAAGGTAGGTGTTTTTGGGTTAGAAATTAGTGAAATGGCGAAAAGCGTAACAAGTGTCGGTGTCGTATTTTTTTACTTTTGTGACATTTTATTTGATATACATACTTTCAAACAAGACTTTGAAGAACTTTTTTGCTTATTTCAAGAACTACGTTTTTTTCACGTCACAATTGAAGACAACCGAGTTTTTTACTAAAACAAATGGTTTTAACTAAAAAGGTATTTGGTAGGTAGTGGGTGTTTTTATGTTTTGTGGGATTAGAAATGAAAAGGTTTAGGCTCAAAAGGGGTAACTAGAGGAGTTTTTGTTGAGGGATAAAAAGGAAAAATAATGGTTTTGAATAAAGAAATGGGTTAGTCCTAATGCGTCCATCATTTACTTACTTGGATTTAAGTTGGTAAGGACCGGGAATGTATCGTCTTGGCAAGTTCTAGAGTTGTAAGAACCAAGCGGGCTATTCACACAAGAAACAAAAATGAGCATTTAGTTAAAGATGTATATATGTATGCTCGGTAAAGGCTCAAAACTCACTTATTGTGGGGATGGGTTTATAGTGTGAACATGCATATATAATCAAATTTTAAAAGGATATGTTATGCCCTTTTTATAATTTTCTTTATTTGGTTCTTTTCATCACGACGCTATCGGTTGTAAATTTGTAAAAACATAATTTTTTAGAACTTGTTATTCCCAATTTAAACCAAGACAAGTAAAACAAATGAAAATTTTGAAAAGATTTGGGGTGATTAGCGGTTCCAAGGTGAGTTTTGTGTAAGGCTTGTTTTTAGGACTTGAAAAATTCAAGGTTTTAACATCCCCCTCCCACACTTAAATTACACATTGTTCTCAATGTGTTTAACAATAAGTTTTTCGGTTGATTAAAATGTGTAAAAGCGGGTTAAAAACAAATTTTTATGTTACTGGGCAGCTGGCCACGGGCCCGTGTTGTCCGGCCACGGCCCCGTGGTCAGATTGTCAGTACCAAAACTTTACAGAAGGTTGACCATGGGGCATGCTAGGTGAGCACGGCCCGTGGTCAGTTACCTGTTAAAAGTTTTTTTTCTGCAGGATCTTGGGCACGGGGCGTGGTGGGTGAGCACGAACCCGTGCTGCACACGTTGAAATGCTGGAAAATTTATCGGAAAGCTTCTATTTACGTGCATGGGGTGTTGTTTTTACGTCCCCTTGGCAGTTTCCATCTCTTTTCATTTGTTAGATTATCCCACAAGTTCCAGACACCACAATATTTATTTAAACCATCCCATAATTAAAACAAAAAAGTACGAGTTACAAGGGTCCTAAGATTAACTAGATAGATAGCTCCTAAATGCAAGAAAATTAAACAACAAGGAAACTCTACCCTAGATATTACATATGACAAAACAACAAAAACCCGAAAATAGTTTTTCGGATAGTAAGGGCTTTAGAGCTTCCTTCCCGGAGGGTGTACCGCTCAAATGTCGTTTAGCATTTCCTCGATCCCCCTAGGGAGAAAGATGAAGGGCTCGTCGTCCACATTCTCATGTGGGAGAGGTGCGACGGTCACCGGAACCTCGTGTAAAGTGTCTAGAGCAGGCTCCGGGGAAGGTCGTCCCAACCGGTTGGGATAATGATTTCTTGCGCAAGGTTCCAATTCTCTTATGGGAAGACTGGTTCCATTGGAGGCATAGCAAGAATATCCAACCTTTTGTGCAAAAGGCCGATTTCTTGGAAGCTATTTTCTAGCCCCACCGTCAAGTAGGTGATATGGTTGATGAGGACCTCCTCCACCGATGTCATTTTGTCGATAGCTAATACATACCCAATTAAAAAGTAGCCGGAAGATTAAAAATCAAAAGTAATACATAAAAGATTTGTCTTCACCAAGTGATATAAGAGATTAGCCAAGCGTGGCCTTTGTTTGACAAGAACTCTTATGATCAATCTTGGATCCCGAGACTACTACACACTCTAAAGATGGATGATGGTGGTGGGTGTTGGTGTTGTAGTGGTGGTGGAGTGGTGGCAAAGTGAGAGAGAAGTGGTTTGCTGATGTATGGTCGAAAACCGGTGCTCTTATGTGTTTACTTAATTTTTAATCTCGAATAGCCTACCTTTAATGGGATTTGTGTTTTGCAGGTCTTACGGAGTTTAAGGAGCTAATCGGGAGCTAAACGGAGCACCGGGACGCGAACCGAGTCAACCGGGGTCAAAAATGGAAGAAAACAGAAAAGTGAACTCAGGGGCACCATCGCCGACGCCCCATGTGTTTTCCGACACCCCAAAATGTCCGTAGACAGCAGATTAAAACGTCGAAATGACTTGAAGTTTATAAGGGCTGTCGCCGATGCCCTTTGGTTCTTCAGTTTGTGAATTTTTGTTGTTTGCTGCTGAGTGACGGGTTTAAGGTTGTTTTTGACCTATTCTTGAGGAGTTACGCATTTTGAGAGTTGAAAACACCATTTTGGAGCCAAGAACTCATCCACCTTCATCCACAATCATTCCCAATCAAATGAATCATCCGAATTCATCCCTTCGATCATAACCCTAATCCATTAATCGCATCACCATCATCCAATCCATCACCATTCTTCACCATAAACCCTAACCACCACCATCGTCATCATTCAAGGCTTCAAGATGTCAACATCCAAGCTTTTATCCATGGTTGATCAAGTTCCGTTCGTCATGAGCGGTTAATTCCTGGATGTTTCACCCCGGTGTAGATTTTTGTAAGGTTTAGGGTTTGTTTATGAATTCTAGTTTATTTTATGACAAATTGAATTGTGTTTTAATTGATTGATAATTGTCTTGCATCTGAACTACATTTATGAGTTGTCGAGTGATTATAAAATTTGACTTTGCAAAATAAGTTTGTGTATTTATGCTTTATCACTCGAAAGGATTTACTTGTCCAAAGTAACGAAGTGCATTGTGGTCCGTTGTCTATGACGTTGATAGTGTTAATGCACAATGGGTAATAAGTGCATGCCTTCTACTTGTTTAGGGTCTTTTATGTAAATGTTTTGTATGAGTTTACTACATAGAGTTTACCTCATAGAGTTCACTCCATAGGGTTTACTCCATTGAGTTTACCTCATAGATTTTACTCCATAGGGTTTTCTCCATAGAGTTTACTTCATAGAGTTTATCCATAGAGTTTGGTGATAGAGTTTAGTATAAGGAAAGTTTGTCAGGGTTTATGTTATGTATGTTTGTCTGGTCTTCCAATATGTTATGGAGTCCATGTTTAAGTTTTGTCTCCGGACAATGTGTTGTCCGGAGTTTGTCTTGTATATATACCTTTATGTGGAATAGACAAGACAGCGATTCTTTTGTGGAAATCTGTGCCCTAATCATTGTGTGTGTTTTTGTCTAGCGGCTACTGTGTGTGTGACGTCACTCATCTCCTACATCGAGAATACTCTGTGTATTCTTGATTTCTCTCATAAATTTTGCATTCTTGTTCTACATCCTACAGTGGTTGATCATCAGGTGGATTCCACACACCTGTTGGTTGTCTTTGTTGAGTGAGATCTTGGGTTAGGTGACCTTACAAGTGGTATCAGAGCAGTGTGCTCAAACTACTGTAGGTGTTTCTTAGTTTGAAGGTTTTTGTGAGAAATGTTCAAACTTTGATAGGGTTTAGTGTTTGTTTAGTGAGTTTTTGTGATTTATTCTTGATTCTTCACTCTTTTCTAGTGATTTGGTGATGGATTTTGAGTAGTTTAGTGATTTTTAGTGTTGATCTTCATCTGGGTTTTACAGAGTTTTCTTGGTGTTCATACTATGTTTTTGAGGTTTATGAAAGATTCCTTGTTTGATCTTATAAAAATCTTGTCCGTGTTTTAATTCACTGTTTGTGTTTCCAAAGTATTGGTGAACCAGTGTGAAGTCACATTGGGGAGATAATCTGGAAGCAAGGGTAGAGTTTTAAACCCTATGAGCTGTAAGAGTTTTAAACCCTATGAGCTGTTAGAGTTTTAAACCCTTTGAGTTGTAAGAGGTTTAAACCCTATGAGGTGTAAGAGTTTTAAACCCTATGAGCTGTGAGAGTTTTAAACCCTATCAGTTGTAAGCGTTTTAAACCCTTACACTAGTAAGAGTTTTAAACCCTTAGAGTTTTAAAACATTTCTAAATGTCCGAGTTTTGTGAATTTATGTCCAAGTTTGAAAGTCCGAGTTTGAAAGAAGTTGGTGAAGTTTCCGAGTTTTAATACTAGGTTCCGAGTTTCACTGTGTTCCGAGTTTTGTTTGGTCCGGATATAATAGGTTCTGAGTTCAAGTGTCTAAATTATAACTAATTTCTTGTGTCTTCTGAGTTTTGGTTAGCGTCCGAGGTTGTGTTTTCATCTCAGGTTGTAGGTCCGGGTTTCCACTCTGATAACTCTCAGACATTTCACTCCGTGTTTTCTCTCCGAGTTTTGAACTTAGAAACTTTTTCAGTCAATCTATTTGCTTAAGAACCTACTGTTACCTTTGAATAAGTTCATCGGAAAGATATGTGGAAGATGGTTTATCCCCTAGCTCGATGCCTTCGTAAAACCCCTATGCTAAGTTCGATCTTGATAAAATTCAATGGCATAGGTTATTGGTATCTTGATGGAAAAACTGGAGAGGCTGTAATCACTCAGAAAGATTCAACAAAAGAGATTGTGAGGATTCTTGATCCAGTTTGGCTGGTGAATCTGAAAGAAGAGCATTTGAAGAAACTTCGTCCTTTGCCTTTACAATACCTTAAAGAAGATCGCGAGTTAGCTGTTCAGTTCATAAAGGTTGTTCAATTCAGTGTGAAGAGGAAAGTATGGGCAGGAAGTGAATACTCCAAGCAAGGATGAAGATTTCAAGACCACATGAAGACCATGCACTGATCAAGGGGGAGTTTGTTAATGCACTATGGGTGATAAGTGCAGGCCTTCTACTTTTTTAGGGTCTTTTATGTAAATGTTTTGTAAGAGTTTACTCCATAGAGTTTACCTCATAGAGTTTACTCCATAGGTTCTCTCCATAGAGTTTACTACATAGAGTTTATCCATAGAGTTTAGTGATAGAGTTTAGTATAAGGAAAGTTTTTCAGGGTTTATGGTATGTTTGTTTGTCTGGTCTTCCAATATGTTATGGAGTCCAGGTTTAGGTTTTTCTCCGGACAATGTGTTGTCCGGAGCTTGTCTTGTATATATACCTTTATGTGGAATAGACAAGACAACGATTCTTTTGTGGAAATCTGTGCCTTAATCATTGTGTGTGTTTTTATCTGGCGGCTACTGTGTGTGTGACGTCACTCATCTCATACATCAAGAATACTTGTGTATTCTTGATTTCTCTCATAAATCTTGCATTCTTGTTCTACATCCTACAGTGGTATTCATGGATCCGCACACCTGTTGGTTGTCTTTGTTGAGTGAGATCTTGGGTTAGGTGACCTTACAGATAGCAATTAGCACCTAAGCTTTGTGATATCAAAATCATTAATATAAATTCAATTGAATCAATCTAAAATTGTTAGAAACCCTAGGCTTTGAAACTATCGAATCGGGTGTGAACCTTGTTTTCTCACCATTATTTATAATCGTCAATTAAGTTTTTATGAATCGTTTGAATTTAGTAGTTAATTAATCAAACCAAACTTGTTGGTTCATTCCAACAATTTTCTCAAACAAACAAATTAATCATTTTCTTAGCAAGCTTCACAAAGTGACAATCTTAATTAAAATCAGTCATATCCGATCGCAAACCACAAACTCTTCATGGTTCGACCCCTTACTACCACTAATGCATTGTTAAGGGTAATTAGGGCATATAAATATTATCTTTGACCAGAGCGCGACAATCCAATCATTTGCCAAGGGATGCCTTTCAAGGGAACCAATCACCCCTATGTATAGTCAGAACAGAGCCCAGACCACGGCCCCGTGCTTGCTGGACACGGCCCCATGGTGGCTTGATTTCTACATTTTGTCTTTTCTGCAGGATTTGTAAACTGACCACGGCGCATGTCTGGTTGGACACGACCCCGTGGTGGTCTTTTGTTTCTCTTGTTTTTGTTCTTTGGATGCTGCCGAGGGGCCAAGCATGTCACGTCATTCGTTCCTCTTGTATTTTGTGTTGGTTCTAGCCGCTAATTTGCTTCTTTTGTTCTTTTAAGCTATCTTGTTCCTGCAAATTAAAAAGGTACAAAGAAACATGCTTTTTCCAATAATAGTGTGAAAAAGGGTTAGTTTTACGCCTCGTTTGATGTAATTTATATGTTGCATTTTGTATACATCATGGATGTGACATTAAGTTTATTTCGATAAATGTTACACATGTTATGTTGTATTATAGATAAAGTTCGTTTGCTAATTAGATGATTGATGAGCTGATTGATGATGTTCCGAGATCTGGAGCAGGTGATAGCATTTCTGTTACGATTCGATCTAGACCTTTGAGGTAATTTGACTGATTTTAGTTAGTTGTAGATCTTATTTTGAATTGAGTATACTTCTAAATGAAATTTTTGTTTGAGTTTGTGTGGTATTAAGACAATGGTGTATTGATCTGGTGAATTTGTGGTGATTGTAGTGAGAGAGAGTATCAAAGGGGAGATGAGGTTTCGTGGTGCGCAGATGGTGATAAACTTGTGCAAAATGAATACAATCCGATATAATGATTTAAATTTAATAATAGTTTATATGAACAATTACAATCCTACCCCTAATCATCTTAAACAAAATCAAGGGCCAAGATCAGTTCACAAACAAGGATGTTGTTCACTCATGAACCTCATCCTATATATTATATATATATATATATATATATAGGATTAGGATCAAGAGTGAACAACTTCTTAAGAGTGAACAGAGTGAACTAATCGCCCTTGATCATTTTTTTAGATTAAAATGGTAAGATTGACATTAGACAAGTATATTTAATTAAAATCCTTAAATTTCTCATCTCTTAACTCTCTCTCTCTCTCGTTTTTAATTATTTCTCCATTATTTTAATTATATAAGAGATTGAAACTTTGGAATTTTGGATAAGGCCTAAACTTTCTGCTGCTTCTTTTGAAAATACACTGAATTTCATATTTATTTATTTAAATAAAGTCTCATTTTGTTTGATAAACTTTTCTTTTTCATATTTGCAAGAGTTGTTTATCATGTTGTTTATGAATTTAGAGTCCTATATAATTCAGTTATTATTCACATAGTATATTTAAATTATTTATTTATTTTGTATCTTCGTGTGATACTCGAGATACATATGTGTGTAGAGTGAGATACGTATGTGTGTAGAGCGAGATACATTTATTTATCAAAGTGATACCTAGTTTTCTTAATTGATTATTTCACGTATCGATTATGTATATTATATACTTATAATCCTTGCACTTATGATCAATTATTTTTTTACTTAGTGTTTGATTATGTTGGTAATAACAAAAATAAATAACTTCATTACATATTACCGTATGATACCGACACTTGGTATTGTTTATAATAGGAAAAAAAATACTTTATTTTGAATGCATTACAGAATGTTTAGAAATGTATTTTATAAATATGTTGTTAATATACACATATGTAACCAGTTCTGAATATAATACACAGATGTATAAAAGTCTGTACACACGTGTATAAACTAACAGCTGTGTATATTGTATAAACTGGTAGTTAGCGAGATTGTACACATGTGTATAAACTAGCAGCTATGTATCTTGTATAAACTGATAGTTAGCGAGACTGTACACATGTGTACAATGCTGAGTAACCATCTCAGATCCTTGTTATACACATATGTACAATGCTAAACAACAATACCATTAACTTGTAGCTATAGGTATACTATGAATGTACATATGTGTACGTACGTTTCTAAAATACGAATGCGTATAATACATATATGTATAAAGAATATAATTAAATATTTTTAATCGTGTTTTAGATGGAACAATATTTGATAATGTTTGTATTTTTTAAAATTATAAAATTAGGTAATTGGTGAAAGAAAAAAGTATAAAGAAAATATATATTCTTTTAAGTGGAAAGAGAAATCAAGAGAGAGAAAAAAATCAATTAATTAAATGGAGAGAGAAAATACAATGATACCCTTGTATTTATTAAAATACATATAGGTTACAAAAAATAATTACAATCTTACCACTAAAGAAAAAATCTAAATCTACAAAATCCGTGGTCAAGATAAGTTCATTTTGTTCACAAATACAACATTATTCACTCATGAACCCTACCCTATATATATATATATCTAACATATATCTAAACACACTCTAAAACACACACTCTCTCTACTCACTCTTTAAGACACACACACCCTCACCACTACCTCCCGCCACCAGTAAGTAAATCCCCAAATGTCTCGATGGCTCTATGAAGAAGACGAAGTCAACATGTCATAAAAGAAGTAGATACAAGACAAAAGGACAAGCAGAAAGATAAAATTCATCTTCAAAAGATATCAAAAAGAGATCACAAGCAAAGAAGGATGATCAGAAAAGACCAATCTGATAAGTCTGATGATGAAATTTGATATTTATCATCAGAATTTGGTGAATTCTGTTGTATTCACCAGAAACTCTGATGAATCAATTTGTCAAAGAGCTACGGCTCTGCAACAACGTTCAAGTAGCAAGTGGACTTTGGATGGATTCAATGAATATGCCAAAAATCTACTTTATGCAAACAAGTGATGTCAAACATTCTCTATAAATAGAGAACCCAACCCAGAAGGGGGAATGAGTTAAGCCAATCATTCATTACATACAATATAAACTCCACTGCCTTTCATTACAGTTTTCTTATAGTATTCGTTTCTAATAGCCAATAACCTCAAAATCCCCTTGTTGTTTTTGTCAAAGTGATATAAACTTGAAAATTCTGTAGTTATGTTTCTTGAAAGTATGATTTCTATTTCGCATATTATTTTCATACTTGTTGAAATTGTAACATCCGTAAAAAAAAAACGGATTTACCAAACCCGCTCCGTTTATTAACCGAACAATCAGTTAAAAATTTCGTGACGTATTTAATGCCCAAATTATTTTTAAACGATACATAATTAATAAGTATATTGGATTATAAAAGTTTTATTTGAAAAAATATTAAAATTAATGAAATAAAAATAAATTAATGCTGCCGGGTTTCGAACCCGGGTCAGCTGGTAAACAACAAAGCATTAACACACACGCGCTCAACCACTCCGCCACTTTGGGTTTTTGTTAAGATACCGAAACAATTAATTCAAATAATGAAAACAGAAATCAAATCCAGTCAACTGACGCGCCCAAATCCGTTGACGCCGGAAAATCCGTCGTCAAACGGCGTCGGTTATCAATGATTTAACGTAAAACATTAACTACTACATCGGTTATAACCGATGTCCAGTCCGCGACACAAGTTATAACCGCCGGAAAATCTTTAACCGACGAATCAAGACGGAAATCGGACTAAATTCGTCAATGTTCTGCCCTATAAATACCCCCTCTAACCTCTGTTAGCTTTTTCGCTCACAATCACACTCTTTCCCGACATAATTTCACTCGCCGGAGAACTGCTGCAACTCGCCGGAAAACCGAGCCTTTCACCTCTGAGACTTACTGAACACCCAGAACTCATACCGAAGCCACCCACACTTATCTCAAGCTCCCTGAAGACCCTCGGCCGCAGGACACACGTCGCCGGAATAATCTGCTGTCGTCGGAGTTTCGCCGGCGAAACAGAGGAGTCCAGTTCGGTATACCTACACTTAATCTCTTATTCTTTTTATTAATCGCACATGTAATTAAGCGCAACACACTAAAAGAACTTGATTAAAATCGATGAACCAGTCGGACTCCGATTCTGGTTAAGTCTGACGAAGAAGACGAAGTTCAGTATTATATAAGTATAATTAAAATCAAGATATATCTCGGGTTAGACAAACAGTCCAGCGGTGGACTCTGTGCAAATAAAACACGCATACGTTCCGAGTTCGACTCTTGTCCCACGCACACTCGCCTTAATAAAAATGTTCTTTTTTTTACCGAACCGGATTCACTGCAATAGATGTTAAGTTTAATAAAAACCGGAATAATAACCAAGATAGACACACAGTCCAGTGGTGGACTGTGTGAACGTTTAATCACACGTCACGAGTTCGAGTCCGGACTACCGCACCGGTCCGGACAATTATCAAACTTTTTATTTAAAGCAGAAACGAAATTATTTAGTTTGTATATAAGTATAATAAAAATCAGATTATTTAACAAGTTAGACACACAGTCCAGCGGTGGACTGTGTGATAACCTAAACCACAGGTCCTGGGTTCGAGACCTGTGGAGAACACCGGTTCGATGCATTAAAATCGTTTTTAAAAGTAAATGATTTTCAGTTTAATTCAATTAGTATATAAATATAATTAAAAACATAAATATTTCAGGTTAGACACGTAGCTCAGTTGGTAGAGCTGCGTGCACGCGTACGGGAGGTCTCGGGTTCGAGCCTCACCCGGCGCACACAAGTACACAGTCTGACCGGTCAACAAGTCAACCGTCAACGGTCGCAAAAAAGTCAACATTTTTATTATTTTTATTTATTTATTTTAATTAAAAATCAATTAAAAATACTTAAAAATAACATTTTTAAGGTTAGAAAATAGCCTTAAACTCACAAAAATACACCCAACAATCCTACTAAAATTGACTAATAAAATCCGCATACTTACCGAACCATTATGCCATTATCTAGGTTAGTTTCACTCGTGGTTAAAACCAACTTCGTGCGCATTCAACATCATCAACCGAACGCACCCAATGTGAGTGAATCTTACAACTCCCCTTTTTAATTACACGTTTTGGGGTGTGTCATGTGTCACCAAAATTAACTCGTTTATTTAAACTTGTGCCATACCATATTGTGATCTAAACTTAGATTGTATATATTGCTTGTAGTTATGTATTTCATATTGTCAAGTTATATGCAATTCATTCATTAGGCCCATCAGTTCCTCGTGGGAGACGAGTTGAGCAACGCGTGCCTCAAAACAAATCCATTATTGTTCGTGTGTGTATTATTTAGTTTATATTGTTTGTAGTTATGTATTTCATATTGTCAAGTATATGCAAATCATTCATTAGGCCCATCAGTTCCTCGTGGGAGACGAGTTGAGCAACGCGTGCCTCAAAACGATCCATTATTGTTCATGTGTGCATTATTTAATATTAAATGATTGGTGAATAAGTTTACATCTATTTTTACTCATGTGTGGTTGTGCAATTTATTTTATAATCAATTAAATAAACTTGTTCAAATGTTTTTCATAGGATTCACTCGCCAACTTTTTGTTGATCCAAAAACCATTTTTACACATGATACAGGTGAACAGGATGAAGCAAGGAAAACATAGGAAATGCCTTAGAAGAAAACAATGAAGCCTAGATTGATGTTTAGGACATGATGTAATTATGATTGTATATTTCCCATTAAAATGTATTAATGAATATGAAACGTTATAATAAATGTTATGAGCTTTGATGATAACCCAATCATGCCTCGATCACCTTTTCCGCTGCGGGTCGGGGTGTGACAGAAATCACTTGCCAATTTAGAAAAGAGCATTGTTATCTGGGTCCTACACATCTTTTAAACGACATCTCCGTAAATGTCTGGCTCTGTCAATCCGTCCTAATTTGCATAACACTTTAATAATCAGATTGTATGTCAACACATTTGGTGATACAAGTTTCTCCTGGATGATAACACAAGAATAGAAATCTTGGGGCTTTTCATATAAACCTTTTTGTTTAACTACATCAATGACTGAGTTATATGATGGAATAGTTGGTCTGCATTGGTACTCAACACACATTTTAAAAAAATAAGTCCAAAGCTTTTTCAGCTTGATTTTCTTTGTTATAAGCTTTGAACGCTAGATAAAGTTCCCTCTATAAATAACCTTCTTTCATGCTTCATTTGAATAAAAACATTATCTAAGGATGACAAATCTCATGCTTTTGCAAAGTTGTCAATGAGGAACTAAAATGTGGAATCGCCCACTTTAAAGGAACCGACTTCCTGACCTTTTTTGAATTGGTGGTACGATGTTTTGTTCTGGTTTGTTTTAGGGTTCTTTTTTGGGGATGATAACAAAAAAGTGTCGAATTTGGAAGAAGCGTTTTGAAACTAGTTGTTTCTTGGTGGAAGTAACATTGATACTCATGACGCTATCAGCTAGGGTTTTAAAGAATTGAGCATCTTTGTGGAAGAAGAAAGTTAATTTATGTTCAGGAACACATAGAGGCATATGAATTGCGAATTGGGGAAATGATAAGAGAAGCATGGAATTGGGCCTGAAACATCATAGGTCCAACTTTAGTCAATCGAGTGGCGGGAGGTGGTGATGAGGGTGGGTATGTGTTTTAGAGAGATAGAGAGTAGAAAGTGTGTGTTTTAGAGAGAGAGAGAGAGAGTAGAGAGTGTAGGAACATAACACTTAAAAAAGGTTGTACGAACATTATATGTTTGTGTATGAACATCAAGGGGGTTTGTAGGATCATAAAACACATTAATCGCACATAATTCAACTTTCCCTAACTGTTGTGTAGTACGATAAGCCTTAAAAATGTGTTTGGGAACATTATATGTTTGTGTAGGAACATTCAGGATGTCTAGGATCATCCTATTTGATGTATGAGGTATGTAGTAACATTATTTTTTCAGGTTATGTAGAAACATGATGCAATCCTACAGTAACTTAATGTAACCACCAAATTAACATAAATGTTCTTATACTAGTTAAAATAATGCAACCACAAAATTGTTAGCATAATGTAACCACCAAATTAACATAAACGCAATCCTACACTAACATTACCATAATACCCTTTTCAATAAATAAAACACATAAAAAATTGTTTTATTTACATCTTTTCCACATTCATTTGTAATCATTGATCATGTCAGTCTAGGGCTAGGATATTCTTTTCATTTTGTTATTTCTTCTCATTTGATCCTTCCACACACACACACACACACACATACATACATACATACATACATACATACATATATATATATATATATATATAGTGGGAGATTCAATGGGGAACCCTAAAAGTGGGGAATCGAGGGAACTAACTCAAACAAACTATGATTGGACTCATGCTAGCGGCATTAGAACCGGCTTGTCGAACCCTTAAATATATATATATATATATATAATATATATATATATATATATATATGGTTTAGCTTTTAGGGTTAGGTTTAGCTTTTAGGATTTAGGGTTTTATATTAGGATTTTTCTTTAAGGGTTTAGCTTTTAGGGTTTATAGTTTAGATATTATGGTTTAGCTTAGGTTTTAGTCTTATGGTTTAGGTTTAGGGTTTAGAGTTTAGGATTTAGGTTTTAGTGCTTCTAGTTAGGGTTCGACGAACCAGTTCCAATGCCGCATGAATGAGTCCAATCGGAGTTCGTTTGTGTAACACCTCAACCGTCGACGGAAAAGTCGATGCATCATGAAATAGAATGTTTAACAACACATGGTAATACTAACTAAAATTGAAATATATTATTAGTTCAAATTACGTATCCAATAAACAAAGAGAAACTACTTGTTCACCAAACAAACAAAACATAAATATACACTAAACTTAAACTAGGTCCAAGAATATCCGAAGTCTCACAAAATCTTGAAAAAAACTTTACAAATGATTACCTGAAACATGAAACATGTATAAAGTCAAATGTCTAACTTTAAAAAATTGAAGAGCACCATAAGTTAATAGTATATGTATATGGTAAAAGGGTAATACAATTCATATGTCATAATATTGAGTGTAAGCAAGTTTCATAACAAAATATGGCAATGGTGGAATCGGTGGGGAATAGGGTGGAGATTGGCAACCAATTGAAGATTTTTTCATACTTGCTCCCCCAATCTTTAGATTTGGGCAAACGTGGAATTGGTGTGAATATATATATATATATATATATATATATATATATATATATATATATATATATATATATATATATATATATATATATATATAGGGTTATGATCATGTGAGAAGCACTAGGCTAGTTGAGAAACTTGCGAAGCATTTTGGACAACACATTTTCCCAAAACTTTTCGTAATATACATATATGTATAATTTAAAATTGACTATATACATATGTGTATACTTCAATATATATATATGTATATAGTCAATTTTTAACTATACATATGTGTATATTACGAAAAGGTTAGGGAAATGTGTGATCCAGAATGCTTCTCAACTTTCTCAAATAGGGTGTACTTCTCTTAGGATCCTACCCTTTATATATATTATACATATATATATTATTATATAGGGACAGGATTACGAGAAAACTAAAAAACTATAAAAAAGGCAAAAAAAAGATCATATCTTTTTTATAAGAAATCACTATTTATTATGTATTAAAAAATTCTTTTTCAAAAAAATAAATTAGTACTGCACACATGCATTATATGTATATGTTGCACATGCAATTTAACGTTAGGGTTTAAGTTTTGGGTTTAGTTTAGCTTTCAGGGTTAGATTTTTAGAGGGTTTAGGTAGGGTTAGGTTTTTAGGTGGGGGAGGGGGTTAGGTTTTTGGGGGTGGCGGTGTAGGGGTGGGTTAGCGGGTTAGGTTTTTCGTATTAATAGACATGTGTAATACTTATTTTTTTATAAATTAAAATAGCGAATTTTAAGAAAAAAATTTAGAAAAAAAATTAGAAAAAAATTAGTGTATTTTTTAGGCTTTTTAGGTAGTTTGGTTTTCTCATAATCCACCCTCATATACGTATATACATGTGTGTGTGTGTGTGTGTATATATATATATGAGAACAAATAAAAAGTTGATTTTGCCTAAGTACAGTAAAAAAAATCTTAACCTTTCATTTTTTTAAATCAATGGTTAAGATAAAAATGTGTGAAAAACGAGTGATGTAAGACCATATGTAGTGACAATGTGAAGTGGCGTGATCTTTGCCCCTTCACGCTCCAAAACCCCGGAACACCGCCCTAGTGGACGTGATCTTTAGTTTTTGCTCTTGGTGTGATTGTGAAAACGTCAGGAGGGGCTTGATCTTTGCTTCTCTGGTCTTGATGCCATGTGTCACTTCATGCCCAAGGGAGGGGCTTGAAGATCACTTCCCACTACATATGGTCTAAGGGTAATTTTGGAATAGCCAATTTGTTAGCTTTTTCTCTCCATATACAAGGCACATGCAAAACCCTCATATTTTTTAAACTTTCGTAACTTTTTCATAGGACATTATAGATTTAAGCCAAAATGCATCACAAAATCGAGCATCTTTTTATGTTTAATTTGAGCACCGTATAGTTATATAAAACGAGAACTAAAAAACCCAAAAAATTGTCTTAATTTTCTATGTTATGTAACATTTCTGGATGAATTTTTGTACAAAATTTTGTGTTAATTTTTTTTGTGGAATTTTTTGTATTGAATTTTTTGTGCTGAAGTTTAATGCTATATTTTTATTGGATCTTTTGTTATATTTTTTGTACTGGATTTTTTGCATTTATATTTTTATGCGACATTTTTTGTCTAAGATTTATTGTTTTTTAAGAAACAAAAGGGTGAGAGTTTGTGTTTTAGGACTAAAATACCTTTCCATCCTGTCTAAAAGGAGTGTTACATATCATCTGCACAATCTTTCTTAGACCACTTAGGCAAAACTGACTTTTTAGTGAATTCATCTACTATATATGTGTGTGTTTGTGTGTGCGCACGTATATATGTAATTTTTGGTACAAGTTTTAAATTAATATACCATTCAAATTTTGTTACATTAATGACACATGTTAGAACTAAATAACAGAGGACTAAGAATAATATGCTAATGTGTGATATACTTTACAAAGTTCAATGCATTATTTATAAATTTATATAAAAGAAATAAGATGATGTGGATTGCAATAAAACATTGTAGCATATAGATTGTATGAATTGAATCGGATAGATAAAAGGAAGAGAAATCACAGTTTTTTTTAATGTCCGAACTAATGGATGTTTCAGAAGCTAAACCAAATCAATTGCATCTTTTTTTTTGTCTTCACAACGTTTAAAGAAAACCCAGAAGTCACGTACACAGAAACTTGACCGTATAATTTAACTACTGTAATCAAATAAATAAATGAACACCTCTTCATTATCCACACAATTTGTTTAAATAGGATTGCTAGATCTCACCAAATATTTAGTCTACCCTCAACACTTTATAACAATCATGGCTCCTAAGGCTTCCCAATCCAGATTCTCTCTAAAAGTAATGGTGCACAAAGAGGAAAAGAGAGTGATCTTTGCTGAAGCTGGCAGCAACTTTGTTGACACTCTTTTTAGCATCATGACATTGCCAATGGCCACAATTGTCAGGCTCTTGCGCAAACGCCCCGATGAAAAGCTTAAGCCGATTGAGAGCCTAAACAACTTATACCAGAGTCTACTGGATCTTTCTATGAATTGTATGTCGGCTGAAGAAAACAAATGGATGCTGCTTAATCCTATAACTTCATCATATGATATATGCCGAAAGTTTAAACTCAACATCCAAGAGCCCACAAAACTCTTTATATGCAAAGATGTTAATTGCAGCCGACGGTCTGGTGCGCATTTTAGCATCTGTAACCTTGCAAAATGTGGTTTTTGTAGCATGATGATGGATCGGGAAATCCAATATGAGGATTCGGCCGTGGAAGATAATTGTGATGGTGGTGTGTTTGTTTCCGATTTGGTATCCTATATCGTCACTGATGATCTTCGTGTGATGCCAAATAGGTCAGGATCTATTATTAAGCTACTTTGTGAACTTGGAATCACTGCTGCTAGCTCTTTAGATGAAATGGCTTTTGATATCGGTCTTGATCAGGTACTTAGTTTATAATTTGTTTGTGGTTGTGCCAAATGTAGCAGACCCTCTTACTTTTTGCTGAACAGACTCCCTCCTCCTATCAAATTTCATTATTTTCAAATCATTTTCTTGCATTTTATACATATGAGTGGCACAAATGCTATATGTTTGTATACATTTTTCTTCGCATGTATATATGTTATATGTGTCTTTATAAGTGTGTTATATATACGTATCAAATCACATAAATAAGGGGTATAACAAGTATATTTACAGTGGTTACATTTAGCCAAAGTCGTTGTTCATCAATTAATGTTTTCTTAAATGCACATCATACATGTAAGTTCAAGATAAGCTGACTAATTTTTTTTTTACTTTTTTTTTTCAGATCCTTACTCTTTTAAAAGGAGCGCTATCATTCAAGTATCCATTGACCTACATGGTTTTTTCTAGTTCACTTGTTATCCAAATTTAGTTAATCCTAGACATGAAACCTCGTTTAAGCGTTCGACATCCAAAACTTCGAAAAGCTTAAAGTTGAAAGTCACAATGCAAAAATCAACATCTAAGTTTTTGTTTGCAGAAGCAGATTGTGATTTTGTTGAGTTTCTTTTTGGGTTTTTTGAAATTCCTTTAGGTCATATGATTGGCCAGTTAATGAATGGTGTTAGTTCTTTTGAGAGTTTGAACAACTTGTTTCAAAGCATTTCAAATATGAGTGCTGAAGAATACATAAAGTCACATACTCTCAAAGACATGCTTCTCAAACCTCAGTTGGTGCATAGAAATCTTTCAGTAAACCAGATTTTTCCTCTTACTGTTTTGTGCGATACCACAAATTATTGCCATACTTATTTGCGCCTCGGAACTTTCTCTGCATATATGACACGTTCTACGGAAACGTGAAGGTCTTGAGAAAGAGATGTTTTGTTGCTGTAATTTTAAAGACTCTAGAGTGGATGGAAGATATCTGAAGACATCTGCAAAGTTCATTTTGACAGATGATGTTGTGATTACTCCATTGACATCTTTCTCTTCAATTACTTTGCTTGGTAAGCTGAAGGTTCCCTTTGATGATTTTGAGGAAGTGGAAGTAAGCATTGGCATTGGTGAGGTAAGGAATAATATAAGTTTTTTTTTTTCATTATTTTCTAAAGGGGTATGTTAGTATGTAGATAATCTTATCCCACATGTTTTAAAACGGCCTTTTGAAGGTTACGGCTTGAGTAATAGCCTTCTTACTTTTGTAGGGACCTTTCAGGATTCGTCGAACGCATGTTTGACGGTTTGGCCTCCTTTTTTAAATGATCGTTTGAGTTTGGGGGTGGTGTAGGATTAGTAGGGCCCTTTTTAAATGCTAAACTAGTCATCTTAATTGTGCAGGGTTTGGAAATCCTTGATGCTGCTTTAAAATCTGCGTCAGCTTTGACAGATTCCATAGTGAAAAAAATTACGGAAACTGATAACTAATGTTCTGTTTGCTAAAATGTTTTGATTTGATGTTTTACTTTACCCGAATTGGTTGGTTAATGCATGTTATATCTGTTTTGTCTAGATGATTTAATAGTTATGGAATTCCTCAATCTTCTCATTATTACAATTTGGAATATGTTGGGTTTCAAACGTTAAAACACAAATACAAAACTCACATGTTACTATTAAAACTCATACTAAATAAACGTGACTAATTAACTGCTGACCCATTCCAACCTGTTTCTCACCCGTATTCATAACCTGAACATGACCCGTCAAGATTAATTCTACACTCACGGCTAACCCAACTGATTGTGAATTTCTTTACTCGTTTCTTTCTATTCGATACAGCCGCATCCAACCCTGGTATTGTACATGTATCACATAAATACAAATTTCCCCCTTTTTCTTAATCGGCTTCACAAGAACTTCACATGGGTCTCGGCAGTATTCAGCACAAAAAACCAAAACAAAATGCTTGCTTCTTCATGCATCATTCAGTACAACTAGCATGTGGTTTCTTTTTGTTTTTTTTCTTCTTTTTTTGCTTTCTCGCACTTAAACCAAAACAATTATTTTTTTCTCCAACTATATTCTGGATTGATCCTCCTATTTTCCAGTTCAAACAATCAACATTAACCCCTTTAGTGTTGACCTTAGTCTTCAGGTCTTTAATTCCAACGAGCTCTACCATTTCTGAAAACTTTATTTTCGGGAATGCCTTAGTAAACATGTCTGCTTTCTGGAAATCACCACTTACAAGCTCAACGCCAATCTGATCTCTCCTTGCACACACATGCGTATGAAATGACACTTTATATCTATATGATTGCTCCTCCCATGGAAAACTGAAATTTTCATCAATGCAGTCGCTCGTTATCTACTAAAAGTTTTACCTTATGTGCCTCCTTTCACTTAATTCCCTAGTTAGGTTTCTTAGCCATAAGCTTTGACAAGCAGCCGCTATTGCGGTCAAGAACCTAGCCTCACACAAGCTTAAAGTAACTGTTTGTTGCTTTTGTAAGGCCTAAGTTATCAAGTTTCTTGAGTAGTATAGCACCGTAATCATCGACCAACAAAAGGAAATATCGCTTACCTCACTTTGAGCGCGGTGTAATTTGTCCACGTACAGATGTCCGCATGAATGAGTTGTAGAGGCTCTTGTGCTCTCTATTGTGACTCGGTTGGAAAAGCTAACTTTGTCTCACTTACCTGCCTATCAAACACCCTTCATAGACTTATGATGTATGGTTGATATAAGGTATAAGGTTCTAATCATAGAGACTTCAGCATCAACATTAGATAACTGGGTTTGGGTGGGACCGTGAACATGGTTCACAATTTGGGGTGTATTTGGACATAGGCCATAGGCCATGTGAGAAGTGAATAATAATCTAATTCCTATATATAGTTTGCATGTTATTAAGTTTAGGGTTAGCGGTTCATAATAGTGTTTATCATTGTATTCCAAACTTTCTTTGAGAATTAATATATCGCATACTTTTGATAATCATAGTGTTCGTTCTTGAATCATTATAATTAATCGATTTCGCCAATGATTGTGTCATAGTTTGATATCATCAAACTGGTATATAGATCCATGGGATTGGGACCAACAATTGGTATCAGAGCCTTTAAAGCTTGTTCAAGGCTCATTGCTTATGGACAATTACCATCACCATTCTTGGCTAAACCCTTTGTGTTGTTTGGATTGGAGATGAACCTTGGTATGAATAAAGTGTTTAACTTTTGGCAAAGTGGCATGTTGTGTCCTTGATAATTCTTTCTAATGTTCTTTTTCGTTAATGAGGCTTGTGATCGGTTTTGGTCTTTTGGGTGTTCTTGATAATGAAGCTTATTAGTAATTCATGGTGTGTAACAACCCATGTACTAATAAGGGAAATCCTAACTTGGAGAAGTCGTTGACCCATTTGTGGAAACACATCTTGTGATCAACCCTCGTCTATCAAGATATCATTGTTTTCCTGCACGGTCTATACGTAAGGCTTCAATGATAATCCAAAGCTTGGTTATGGGGCTTATCTAACACGATTTATATGTTAGGCTTGGTGCAAACCAATAGTTGGTGAACCCATGTTAAAATACTACAAGTCTCTATGTATATTTTATTATTATAATGACTCCTGTCAAATAAAGATCAATCACCTCAACTGATCACAAGCGTAATTAGCAACCTATGGGGGAGCGCTTTGATATATCATTGGTGATCTTTAAGTAAGATGCGATATGCCCTTTAGAGGATCGCAAACCATAGTAATTTGTAGAAGAAAGAAGAGTAGTTAGATGTCTTTAACCTAAAATTAGGGGATTGCTCCTTAAAAAGAGTTTTCTTCTAAGGTTGGTAATCAATTAACTTTAATTGGCTATAATTCTAGTTTAATCTCATAGTCATAATTTTTAAATCTAATAAAAACTCATAGGTAAGCTTAGCTAGGAGCGGAGCTTTTGGAATTAATTAACCTCACCACTTGCCAATAACCTAACTATAACTCATCCCAAGTGGATTCGAAAATCCAAAGCAACACTCTTCGTGATCTTGATATTCTCTACGAAATTCTATTACTTGCTTTCATTTTTTGGATTTAAAATAAATTAACAAAAGATAATTAATCACTAGTTGATAATTTAAAGTTAAGTAGTAAAAATCATATCCTTCAGGTTTGATACATGGTTCTTACATAAACTCTACTAAAACGATAAGTACGCTTGCTATTGTGCGTGTTTAGTCTAAGTAATAATCATATCTTATATTTTAAAACTTGATAAATGTATTTAAAGTTATTAGGTTAACCCACCTAATCTTTTGGCATAATAAGATTTCTGAAATTAAGTTGGCTGGAAAATTGAAGAACACCTGAAGATCATAAATGTGTTCATCAACATTCATTCAGATTTAGAATTGCTACAAAATGGAAGAACGCCTCTTCAAAAGGCATGATTTCCACATCCGAGCTTTGCTCCATGGATGCTACCAAGTTTATAAACTTTTCAGGTACACTCTCAAACACTTTTCTAACTAGCTCCTCATCGCCCAGGCCGGGTTGCCCCTACACTACCATATTTAGAGATCACGATAGACAGCCTTCCAGCATACACATCAATGGCCGGATTCTCTCTCCTTAATCTACAGTGCTTCAAACTCACTTTTCATAATATGTAGCCGGGCCATTTGTCCTCGTACATCCCTTATATATCGTGATTTTAGTAGGTTCCAAACTTGGGTCACCGTAGCCATTCCTGTTCCCATTCCATGTTCTTCTTCCCACCATATTTGATAATAATTTTGGTTATGATACTACACTTGGTCCACTACTTGGAAAACACCAACCAATATTTGGTTTGCTTGAAGTAAGGAGTGTGGTACAAATAATGAAGATTACCAGTGTGATTTTTTTTTTTTTCAAAAAGAATAAGTTATATCCTTGGAAATCGACATAAAATATAAAATCTTGTTAAATGACCAAAAATATTAAATGATGCCGCATATCATGGCGCTTCGTTGTCAGAAAGCTCCGGGGAAACAAGGTGGCGCCCACCGTGATGCTAAACTAAAATTATCTAAATTCCACTGGGAGAGCGGAGTGGCAACAACCGTGGAGCTCACATCTAGATTTTATCCTTTAGGACTAGGACGTTCGAAGGGGGCCGGATTAATAGGTCCATAGTAGCCACTCATCACCAGGCACACCATTACCACCATGTTCCTCACCTTTACCTATCCGTGTTGTCATTTGCTTCTCCATTATTCTAGTAGTTTTTTTTTTTATTAGAAGTAGTAGGTTTAGTGGTATTATGTTACCTTTGATATTTTCTACAAGCCTATAAGTGGCCTCATTTGTTTTAGTCTCATAGGATGAATGGAAAATTCGAGAATTATCTCAAAGTCTACTTCCTGTCATTTTTTTAGTGATTGACTCACTCATTAGGTTATTTATAAATCCAGTTGGTACATATCAGTTTCACTAACGGATTCACATCCAAACATTACTTTTTTTTTATTTCTTAATTATTGTTATAGTTTTCCATTTTTCTTTTCTTAATTATTGTTGATGGTTTCCAATATGAGACTTAATAATCATTATTTATACAACTAGGTTTGTTCCGTGTCTCCTCGTTGCGGCTACTTAAATTCAGTTATTGTAAACAATACGTGGATTCACAAACGCGGCTACTTAAATTCAGTTATTGTAAAAACACAGGGATTTAGGATTCGACCCAACACTGTGGCGGGGGAGATCAGATGTATCCGGGTCCCAGTCAAAGTACAGAGGAGAATCGTCCTATGTAAGTTATCAAATACAGCGTCTAGCTTCATGATGAAGTTGGAAGCCAAATTCATCTTCAAATTAAAAATGGACATATTTTTTTTTATCTCATATTCGAAGCACTCAAAAAGCAATCAACTATAAAATATGTCACACATCAATATGGCAACATATACAATTCAAAATAGAAAAGGAAAGGTTGAAACATCTACAGCTGTTTTTTTTTAACAGCAAAATAAACTTTTATTTCCAAATGACAAACAAGAAGGTAAACCATAACCATTACATCAAACTGGGAACAAGCAGACTTACAAAACTTCTGGCACCTGCTCAAACTCCATAGGAAGGACAGATGCTTAATATCCTCTAAGACCCTTCTTGGTGATGATGTCTTACCCTTTAACACCACTCTATTTCTTTCTTTCCTCAAAGCGCACATTGTAGAGGTAGGGTACTGGACCCGACCCAAACAATCCATCGTAATCGTTATCGTACTTTCTTATGTTATTTATTATTGTACTAGTATTAAGCCTGCGTTGCAGCGGTTGTCGTAAAATTGTGTCAAGTAGTATCAATGCTATACCACTGTCAGCAACCACCAACACCGGAAAAGCTTGTAAAAACAAAATAAATAAAAAAACGAAAAAAATAATGCCGAGCGAAAAGCAGATGTAAAATCTTTGAATCACGAACGCTCGTTGCAAAGAAATTAAACCGAAATGTAAAACATAGAAAAAATAACTAAGTCAATCCGGGACCCGCGCGTTGGACGAACTTGTCAAACGGAGAAAAATAAATGTGTAGCGACGGGCCAGTCAAACGGGAAAAAATATACGAAAATATGTTAAATCCCACACGCACTTGCGTACGTTAACTCACAAATTTAGAACGTATCGAAAAAATTGGGAAAGATGAAAAATATAGTTGACCAAAACTGAAAATAAAAAAAGTTGGGATTAAATTGCAAAAGATGAAAAACTGTGGGTTAAAAGTACAAAAAATAAAGGGTGTAAATTGCAAAATTGAAGTTATTTATTAATATTAAAGATAAGGATTAAAATAAGTGATTATATATATATATATATTAATTATTAATATTCACAAGTTGACATTAACCCGCGCGTTGCGGCGAGATATTGATTATAAATGTGTTTAGTATCAATAATTATTAGGTTTATATTCAAAATCATATAATGAGCATCAATACCGGTTAATGTCGAAACGATTTTAAATAAAAGTTAATCCAGACGTATATAAAATTAAAAACATCAAACTACATCTTCAGAATTTATATAAAATATCTTGTTTAAAAGGAAAACAATTGTTCGTGTTACCGATACGATACCGCAATCACTATAGCCTATTACATTGAGAAAAAAAGTTCAACACACCTACGTATTCAACTTTTCTAAAAGTTTAACGAACATAATTATTAAAGGCAAAACTAAATGAGTTATAAACACCAAGAATGTTGATGTCTATCCAATCCATGGAACCGTAAAGTACGATATTAATACATGTATAAAAAGTTAAATATAAAACTCTACAAATAAAAAAAGATATAGACTAAAGATCAAATACAAATAAAATTAACATACAAAACGTACAAATTAAGGGAAAACCAAAAAGACGCGGTGGCATTTTCCTAAATATTTGGTCTTCAAAATTACTCTACAGGATCATTTGTATAATGATTTTGGTCTTGTAGAGTAATTTTGTAAAATGTTCTTGATAGATAATTTTGATCTTTTGTAGAGTAATTTTGTAAAATAATCATGTAGAGTAATTTTGTTAGCATTTGTTATGGATTTAGCTTTATGGTTTAGTTTTGGGAAGGGGGGAGGGGGGGGGTTAGGTTTTTTTTTTATCAAAATTACTCTAAAAGAATATTTTACAAAATTACTCTACAAGATCAAAATTACTCTACAAGAACATTTTACAAAATTACTCTACAAGACCAAAAGCACTCTACAAATGATCCTGTAGAGTAATTTTGATAATTACCCTACGACCAAATATTTATGAAAATGTCACCGCGTTTTTTTGTCTTTTCCTTCAGTTTGTACGTTTTGTATGTTAAGTTTATTTGTACCTGAACTTTACTCCAAAGATATATACTCAAACTGCATTTTCATTAAGAATCAAAATATGTTAAGTTTAAATCTAAAGTTTTAATTGGATTCAAAGATTAGTTTAAATTGAAGTTTTAATTGGAAACGTTAAATACCAAAATTATATTATGATTATTAAATCTACAATTTTTGATAAACTTAATTGTTAACCTGTAAATTTAAACTTACTAATGATTTCTAAATAGTTATTTGAATATTATATGAAACTGGTAAATGCAAGCCCGATTTATAAACGAATCCCCAAACCGACTCATTGTCTTCTTTCTAACCGACTCAACCAATTTACTTACCATTTCTACAAACCCAAACCCAAACTCTCACATGTTTGATTGATGAGAGGTTTCCAACGATCAAGAATTTGGTTTTTTTTTTCTTATTTCCCACCACAATTTTTCTCTTGCCACTTTTTTTTTTTTTTACCACGGAGTTTTGATTTCTAGTTTTCTGATCTACCGATTTTAAACGATGATGTTCTTAGTTTCTGTATGTTGTAAAAAGTAGCATATTGATTTTTATTAATATTTAATTGTTGTTGTGATTCTCTAATTCAATGATGTTGCAGGTTTGCTATAATAATCTGATTTTTAATCTGATTTTTTATTTGGTTTTCTATGATGAGCAAGTTTTCAATTTGGTTTTCTATATTAATCTGATTTTTGATGTTCGAATGTTTCTAGATTAAACTGTGAATGGTAATAGTGTTGCTCAGATATTGTTTACACGCATGATCAATCTCTTGAAAACTCAAATGATCAAATTGATTCTCGGTTGTGAATTTGGACTTCAAAAGAAGATTCTAATGTTTCTATCCTGTATATGATGCCAACTGTAACACAATTCTTAAAAGGGAAAATTACCAATATAACTAAGAATTTGGTCAATTTACCAATCTAGCCATTTCATTAGTCATTGAAAGGCCACTCAAGCATGGGATGAGACCTTGGGACGAAACCCAATAAAAAATAGACAGATGCATGGGATGAGTTTTTCAAGCATGGGATGATTCCGCGGACGCATCGGATAAGTCCGCGGACGCATGGGATGCGTCTGCGGACGCATGGGATGAGTCCGCGGACGCATGAGATGAGTCTTTCATGTGTGGGATGGGATGAGTCTTTCCACGTGTCAGATGGCCATAGGAGGACGCAATATTTGGCTATGAAAACGCATCATGTGACTCGGGATCTGTGAAGGGCTCTCCAAAGACTCATAAGGTGGCTAAAATGATAAGTTCACCAAATTCTTGACTAAAATGGTAATTTTTCCTTCTTAAAATATAATTTGCAATTTTGATTCAAGTGATGGAATTAATTGTATGGAAGGTTAAATTCTAAACCGTGGGATTGGGATAATAGTATAATAATATCCATTTATTGAAACGTATCCATTCACTATGCCAATCAAGTAACCGTTTATTAAGCGCCACTTCTTTTTTCTTGTTTTCAAAGGGTGCGTTCATGATTGCAAGGGGTGTAATCCAAAGTGGTACCCCAAGTTACTAATTGTATAAGAGTATAATATTAAATAAATATTAATAAAAAATTATGAGGTTAAAGGTGAGAATGTCATATGGTATTTTTTATAGTCTTTTATTATAAGTTAGATTAGATACTAACCCGCAAATCCTAGCGCGATATAGTTTACGCTATACTAGGCTGTGGGCTTGTAGAGACAACCCCCAACTGGCTGGCCCATTGAGGTTAGGGTTTCCCATGCCTCCTATATAAGGGGAGGTCTTCACCTTATTATTGGGTCATGAGACATGGGGCAAACACTTTTTGTAGCTGGAAATAGGGGATTTTTTCTCTACCGGCCGTCTCTATCCCACTTTTTTTTTCTTTGCAGGTCTAGGTTCAAAAGGAAGAACAAAGTGTGGTTCTCGGTCTCTTGTGGAAAGCGGTGAGTCCGTGCTTCTATATTGGTGCCATCCGTAGGACTGGCAGCGAACCACGCTTCATCTTCTCTACTCAACTTCCAGATCCATCCTTTTTTTAAACTTTGAACGAGGTAAGCAGATCCGTAAATACCTCCAACCGTTTAAACAAACTAGTTTGGCGTATTCCTCATGAAGAGCTTAAATATTTAGATAAGTTTCCCACATCTGAGGAATGACGCAAGTTTTCGATTCTCGTATTAGTAATGATATATGATATGTTAACTCGTGTCATGAAAAATAATCCTTCTGTCCAACAAACAAACATATACAGAAGTTTCCAATGTGTATCGTAACGGGTAAACTATTAACTTTTGATAGTGAGAGCACGAATACGCCTATAATTGTTCACAGCTATTTTCTTTAATCATACGAAATGGCGGATACAACATCATTTATTACAAGGTTTGTCGTGCCATCTGTGACTTGCCTACCCTGGTGTCGTTGCGAAGCGACACACTTTCCTTCACGCAACCCACATCCGCGCACCGGCCTTCGCGCCACTCACCTACGCGGCCTTCGCGCCATCTACCTTTATACCAACCTGCATTCTCATCCGCACCACCGGCCTTCGCGCCACTCCCTTCATATATAATACCGGAGCCACTCGCCCTCAACCATGCTATAACTTTCTCTATTTGGCCTCCAGGTCTCTTTTCTTCTGATTTTATAGATGTTCTAGGAGTGGTGGCCTTTTGAACTCATGTACACACACTTGAACACGAGATAAACAACATACATATCTCATGTCTGCCGGAAACCTTTTCTATTATGCCATCTATTTCGAACAGGTATTTCTTTTCACCTCAGAAGGATAGCGTTCTTGGTCACGCTGTCTCCGGTGTACACCTTTCTTGGTCGCACCGCCTCTGGCGAGACACCTTTCTTAGTCGCGCCACCTCTGGCTAACACCTTTCTTCGTGCCATCTATTTCGAACAGGTATTTCTTTTCACCTCAGAAGGATAGCGTTCTTGTCACGCTGTCTCCGGTATACACCTTTCTTGTCGCGCCACCTCTGGCGGACACCTTTCTTCGTCGCGCCGCCTCCGACGGACACCTTTATTCGTCACGCCGCCTCCGACGGACACCTTTATTCGTCACGCCGCCTCCGACTGACAACTTTCTTAGTCGCGCCACCTCTGGCGGACACCTTTTTTGGTCGCACTATCTCTGGCTGATGATGTCTTACCCTTGAACACCACTATTTCTTTCTTTACTCAAAGCGCACATTGAGATACAAAAGATAGCGATAATAGCACGTTTCTTTCTCTATCAAGCGGCCATGTTTTCGGGCTCGCAGAACCAGTCTCACACCACTTAATGAAACCGACGGAATACCAGCCCACTTCACAACTAAATTCAAAATCGCTGATGGTGCAGAACAACCTACTAATACATGATCCATGTCTTCTGAAAGCCACAAAAAAGGACATACAACGCTGACTATGATGTCCCTTTTATTCAGCCCCGGCCTATTCGGCAGCACATTTGATGCAGCCTTCCAGCACAAAATACTTACTTTTTAGGAACTAGGTTATTTTTATAAAATATAATTACAAAATATATAATAACGAGACTCGTTATTCGTAAGAAATATCATAGTAAAATACCGGTTGTAATAACTATATAACAAGAATATAAAATATAATATATATACCAATTTTGGTTCAAGCCGCATCTCTGGAGGGTCTTTCACGCACACTTGATAGCATCCTAGACTCGAGTATTCATCACCTTGAGTCTTCAAAATATTCCTTGACTGCAACAAAGAGCATATTAAAACGTTGACGATTTTGGTTGAGGCACGTGTTCAATACGCTTCCCTTAAAACAAATTTTGCGCCTCTACTAAAGACGACGCGACTGTTTCCCAAAGTACAACAGCCGAAGCAGTTCATGTGTCCGAGGTTACACCGGGTAATTGTAGTGTTTGAACATATGGAACAAATAAGGATGTGATGGTAATGGAAAACAAGTAGAGAGTACTCATCTCTCCAGTTGGTCTTCAAATGTTCATCCACCTTCTAGTATCTTTTTGTATCAAGCAATACAATATTCTTATAGTCACAATAGAAGCACATAGCCTATTAATTGTAAAAGAGTTAAGGATTAGTGAAAAGTTTCACTTAATTAGTCACTTAAAAACTTTAATAAAACTAATTAAATGTTATCAAGAAGCTCCACAAAAGAGTTTCTTTTTTATTCATCACATGAATATTCTAATTAATATTTATAATTTCATTAAATTATAAATATATTAAATATCCATTTATTAAATTTCCAAAACTTTTTTTGAACCATAGATACCATTTAAAGCTTACCGAATTTTTCTGGAAAAGTCTTCTCCATTATAATCAAACACATGAAACACATAATTAAAGTAAATAAGAAAGGTAAGCAAAAATACTTATACTTTATTAAAATAATGAATGGGGTTCTATAGTGAGCCCCCAAATATGGGTACTCCTATAGCTTTTGTTGGTCATATGTCTGTTGCCTATGTTATCGTATTAGATCGAGTCTGTGCGACTAGGGCTTAAACTGTTAGAAATATAAAGTATTTATGTGTTTAGGAGATCAAGTTCGCCTGGAACATTGTATGTGTGAACAAGTTCGGCCGAACTTGTATCCTCCCAAGCGAACTTGATTGTCTATAAATAGTTGCCTCATGGTTTCTCATTTGTAACTTTGCACACTTAGAGGCGAAGCTCTGTCGGATCCGGAACTCGAATGTATTTGACTTTATGATCAATAAACAGACAATTAACGAGTAATTCTTGCATATTTGATTAACATGTCACTTAGTTTCCGCCTATTTGGACATTAGAAACCAATTTAGGTTCCCGAGCTATTCAGGAGCGATCTAACAAGTGGTATCAGAGCTTCCATATGGCGGATCATTGTCTTGAATGCAAGAAAGGGAAGCAGATTAAGAAGTCACATCCTAAGAAGATTCTTAAGTCCATAAAGTTGCCGCTTGAACGTCTACATATGGATCTTTACGGTCTGGTAAACGTCCGAAGTATATCAGGAGATCTGTACTATTTAGTCGTCACAGATGATTATTCTCGATATTCATGGGTTTTCTTTCAAGAGTCTAAAGATGAAACGCTCGACAATCTTGTGATTCTCTTCAAGAAACTTGAAAATCTATATCATCTCCCTGTTAGACGTATTCGAAGCGATAATGGTACGGAGTTCAAAAATAACAAGATGAAAGATTTTTGCAACGCCAAAGGAATTCTGCACGAATTCAGTGCACCTTACATCACAACAAAATGGCATAGCAGAGAGGAAGAACAGAACGTTAACTGAAACAACAAGAACTATGCTTGCTGATTCAAAGCTTCCTGTCAGCTTTTGGAGTGAGGCGGTTGCAGCGGCATTGTACACATTGAACCGGGTCTTAACAGTCAAACCGACCAAAAAGACATGCTTCGAGATGATTAACCGAAGGAAACCAAATTTGAAATACTTAGAACCGTTTGGCGCACCTTGCACAGTGATTGATTCGGATGGTAAATTCGGTGCCAAAACGCTGAAAGGTTTCTTTGTCGGATACGCTAGTCTGCTCAGGAGAGTTTACATTCCTACTTTGAGAAGAGTGGTCGAAGCAAAACACGTTGATTTCTTTCGGTACACAACTCCTATTCAGAGAAAAGGCGATGCGTGGTTGTTCAATTATCAAGATTTGTGGAAGTCATTCGACTTGCCAGAAGAACCTTCTGAAGAAGATCTTGCAACTCTTTATTATCTTCAACAGTGGGCAAATCAAGAACAGATTTTAAGGCCAATAGTGGTTAATCAACCTATTGTTGGTACATCGTCTTCTGGTGCAGGTCCGAGTAGTAGTGGTGTTCTAGATGAACAAGTTTCTGAAGCAGAAATAACACCGACTACAACTCCAGTAAATGTTTCCACTGAACCAGGAAAAGCAACTACAGAGCCCATTCTTTCTCAAAATCAGAATTCCGACTTTGATGAAGCTCCAACTTTCGATGATGATGGAGAATCTTCCTCTGATGAAGAATCCGAGCAGATATCCAATATGTTAAACCAATCTACTGGCCCTAGCAATCAAAATGAAGCAACATCTAGTACTCCTGCAGTTGATTTGATAGTTGATCTGAATATTACAAATCAGAATAGCACGGTTGATGTTCCTAGCGAGGTGATTCCGAGATCTTATTCATATCACCCTTCGAACAACATAATTGGAGAGTTACAGACTAATGTGAGAACGAGAAGCCAGATCAACAAGGCTTTAAATTATTTCTATACTCGAGTGGCTCCGACTCAAGATTATTGCTATTATTCATGTTTCATATCTCAAATCGAGCCAAAGACTGTGAATGAAGCTTTAGGTGATGAGAACTGGGTAATTGCGATGCAGGAAGAGTTGTTACAGTTTGAGAAACCGGGAGTTTGGAAACTTGTCGACTTACCACCAAAAGCAAAAGGCAATAGATACGAAGTGGGTCTTCAAGTGTAAGAGGGATGATCGAGGTGTGATCGTTAGAAACAAAGCTCGGTTGTTATCAAAGGTTTCCACCAGCAAGAAGGAATTGACTATACAGAAGTTTATGCACCGGTTGCACGTTTAGAGTCAATCCGCATTTTCCTTGCATTCGCTGCTTAGGAAAGGTTTTAAAGTGTACCAGCTAGATGTGAAATCCGCATTTCTTTATGGTAAGCTACGCGAACAAGTGTACGTCGGCCAACCACAGGGGTTCGTCGATCCGCTGAACAAGAACAAAGCTTATCTCCTGGACAAAGCCTTATAGGATTACACCAACCCCAAGAGCTTGGTACGAGACGTTATCTCAACATCTCGTTGGAAACGGACTTTACAAGAGGCACAGTGGATAGTACATTGTTTACCAAAGAAGTCGGAAGTCATCTAATCATCGTACAAATCTATGTGGATGATATCATTTTTGGTTTAACAGATGATAGTCTTTGCAAAGAATTCGAGAAGATTATGAAGAAGAAGTTCGAATGTCTTCTATGGGCGAAATGAAATTCTTACTCGGGTTACAAGTTGATCAGTTACCAGACGGCATATTCATTCATCAAACGAAGTATGTTCATGATATTCTGAAGAAGTTTGAGATGGATAGCTCGAAGCCGCTTTCGACTCCTCTGGCGCTGAATCACGAATTTGCATTGACGAAACAGGAACAAAAGTGGATGATACGCTCTATCGGTCGATGATAGGATCTCTTATGTATCTGACGGCATCTCGCCCAGATATCATGTATTCTACCTGTCTTTGCGCAAGATATCAGTCCAGTCCCACAGTATCGCACATGCAGATTGTGAAGAAAATATTATGTTACCCGAAGGGATGTCCAAGCACCGGCTTGTGGTATCCAAAGAACGATAATTTTGATCTGACGGATATGCTGATTTGGACTTTGGGGTGGACAAGCTGAATTCAAAGTCTACGATGGCTGGTTGCCAGTTCTTCGGAACTCGATTAGTAACGTGGCAATGCTAGAAATAAACCACAGTCTCTCTCTACTTGTGAGGCATAATACATTTCTGCTTCCACCTGTTGTTCACAAATCCTATGTATTTAACAACAGATGAGGGACTATGGATTGCAATTTCTTGATACGCCTTTATGTGTAGACAATAAGGCAGCTATCGACATAACTAAAAATCATGTTCATCACTCTCGAATTAAACACATAGAAATTCGTTACCACTTCATTCGTGACTGTTACGAAAAGAAGTTGGTGCGAATAGAAAAAATCCACACCGATGAACAAAAAGCTGATTTTTATACCAAAGCTTTTCCTTTAACAAGATTTAAATATCTAATGAGGCTTAACGGTATTAAAAAGTTGTTGACATGTGCGGAGGCAGAGGTTGAATATGTATCGGACGACGAGTTCACGTGATCCACATTGGTTTGTTTTATCTTTTAGATTAGAATTTCTTAAAAACGAAAATCAAAATATGTTTTTGAATTTTAGGGGGAGTAATGATAGCAGAAAAATCAAAAACATATGAAAAAGAAAAAAGAATTTTGTGTCAAAAAGGAAATGATAGTAATCAGTGGACTATCACAGTACGCTAAGGAATTGTAAAGTTTAAAAAGTGATTAAACAAGTCTTACTGTGGATGTGTCGATAGGCTTTACACGTTCAGTAAATTGTTTCCGGGATAGAAACTAAATTTTACAACTGCTTAAACTTGTGGATTAACATCTCTCGGATTATGGACTTAGTACTCCGAAATTTCGTTTGAGAGATTGTCTGATTCTGAGATACGAGGTCTTTATAGATGATTGATATCTGGGGTATTATACAAGTTCTTCTGATTTTGCGGAAGCATAGCCTAGAACTTCTATAATGCTTTTGGCTAAAAATCCTAAAAGTGCATGCAAACCTGAAAAGAATCGAAAGATCTAATCAATTGCAGTGCTTAAAAGATTTCTTAATTGGAACACACCTTTAAGTCGAGCCTTCATCTCTTTGTCTGTACGGTAGTACTAACGTGAGCTCTCAAGGCTTCAGATTAACCCAGATACAGATATCAATTACGCTATATTCACCTGTAAGATGAAATCTAGGGAATCATGATACGGGAGTATATTCTGAGATGGGAACCATAGTTGAGTCAAGTTTCATAACTCTAACTAAGATATCTTGGAACAATTGAGAAAGTGTCGAAGTTGAAGTGGACAAACATATCGACAATCTATGTAAACAAGTTTAAAACTTAAAGTCATCATAAGGTCAACGGTACTGGTGATACGTCTCAAACAACTGACATGATCCTTAGACACAAATTCACAAAAATATGTTTGTAAATATGTTTATACATAGTTTACTTACTTTACAAAACCAAAAATATTTTCAGTGTGTTTTAGCATAAACTTACAAAAATACAAAAAGATTTTGTTTCTTCATTAGTTTCAACAAGCCAATGATGCAGATCAGATCTTCGAAGTCTGGTAAGGTGCTAAAGTGGTGGAAATCTTGATGACATCTGTCAAAATCAAAATGAACGGAAAAATGATAAAAAGTTCATTAAATTGAAACTTTAAAAGTTGAAGAAAGCATCAGTTTGTTCATAACAGGTCGAACTGAGGTCATTAACTTGGACTCGAAAGATAAATCGGTTAACCAAGGTCATTAACTTGGACTTGGTCAACTAAGTGGATTTTCATAATTGGTAAACATATGAAAGTTGAAGGTCTTAAAGGGAAAAGGTATTCAAGGTCATTAATTTGAACTTTGAATAACTAAAAAGGAGTTAAAGGAGATTAAAATTTGAAATATTGATTTATGAAATTTCAAAGTTTGAATTTGAAATGTTTATTTGAATGTATGAAAGTATTGAAACAGGAAGTAAAGTAATAGGGGAAGTTTGATAAACGTTGATTGAAGATTCCAGGAAGCTCAAAGTAAGGGGGAGCATAGCTCAAAGCAAGGAGAGCATGGTGATTAAAGTTTTATCAAGAAAAGCTTAAGAAAAAGAGAAGGATTGAAGATGAAATGAAGATTAAGACGTTAAAGTTATTCAAGATTAAAGATCAAGAATATTAAAGACTCAGGAACTTATTTGAAGTCTGATGACTACGGCAGCATCCAATGGGGAGTCTGTTGGTGCATATGTTTGTTGTCTACGTCATCGTATTAGATCGAGTCTGTGCGACTAGGGCTTAAACTGTTAGAAATATGAAGTATTTATGTGTTTAGGAGATCAAGTTCGCCTGGAACATTGTATGTGTGAACAAGTTTGCCCGAACTTGTATCCTCCCAAGCGAACTTGATTGTCTATAAATAGTTACCTCATGGTTTCTCATTTGTAACTTTGCACACTTAGAGGCGAAGCTCTGTCAGATCCTGAACTCGAATGTATTTGACTTTATGATCAATAAACAGACAATTAATGAGTAATTCTTGCATATTTGATTAACATGTCACTTAGTTTCCGCCTATTTGGACATTAGAAACCAATTTAGGTTCCCGAGCTATTCAGGAGCGATCTAACAGCTTTCCTTCAAATTTTGAGGGATGGAGGTGGGAAGAGGGATGTGGGAGTCGCAAATGACAAATTCTCTTATTTTCCAATAATATAGGGGTGGAGGTAGGAATGTGGAACCTATTGTGAGTTCTCTAACGATAATGATAAATCCTCAAAACTGCAATAGGAATAACTAAAAATAATTTAAGTAATATAATAAGTTAAGCCATTAACAAAAACAATTTCAAAGATAATTCCCCAAAAAAAACTTATTGTTTGACTGATATGTAATTGTTAAGAAGAGTGATTTTTGCTACAAAACTATAACAAACCCTAAAGTTGCTATTTAGAAACTTATGAGATAATATAACTGTTAATTTTGATAATTAAATGTTAAAGAATCTTACAACAGAATCATCCATGGTGTTTGAGATCATATTTGGCATGTTCGTTACTTGAGCAAAAAACAAACAAATAGTGAATCAGGTCAACCAAATCTGACCAGTCCAAAGATATACATAATATTTACCTTTGACAGTTAGACACTTTATCCAACCCATCCAAATCGTACTATTTGCACTCCTTGAAGTATTTCACCGTGAAAAAAACAATATAGCACTCTTAGCTCTTCTTTCTTTTCCGAGTCTTGGAACTTGGCTTGAGCATGCTCTCTAGTCAGCAAGGCCCTACAAAAAACGAGCAGCAGGTTACTATCAATTACTTCAATTAGATAGCAATTGCTAACCTTTTGGTTTGCATATCAATTTCTAATTACCAAAAACTCATGAAGGAAGCATGAAGATAATTATACAAAATTAAAAAAAGACAGTCACAATATAATCCACATGTTGAAAAGTACACAAACCTGTAAAGTCTAATGTTTGGGTTTAGCCAATAGCAACTTTGCTCCAAATAGTAATATCAGATAATAGCTTGCTAAGTAAATTCCCATAATGTATCAAGCAAGAACGAGATCAATTACAACAATCCGATCATTGTCTCTATAAGCTTCACCTTTTGCCGGGCTAAGACTCCCTTGGTGGACAAACCCAATCGACTCTTCAACTTTAATAAATGCCTTTGATTCAGTAGTTGTCAAGAAGTTCTGCACCTAATAATCTTAAACAAAAGAAGAACAAATAAGAAAATTAAGGTGCGAGCTAGCATCTAGACGTAGTTTCTATATTCAGGACCATTAAGAGAATAAAAAACTAATTTTTGAGATGGATATAGAAAGGGTTACATATTCACACACCCGGTAGCCTATTTGCACACTTTGAAGACGCTTCGTACAGGCCTGTACGAGGCGTCTAGGGTTTCTTGTCTCCCGCCAACACTGCAACCTCGTACCATGTCACATCAATTAACATCCTCATCTCTGTACGTTGGACATATACGATAGAGGAAGACACATGGTACACAATTGTATGCGGCATATCAGCAGGATGATTTGTGACAGGTTTGTGAAATTAGGGCAATACAATCACGAAAGTAGAACAGTTTATTGAATGATTCAAATGCAGATTACATGATGATGAGATCCGAAAAGATAAAAGAAAAATAGAAACAAAGATGATCCAGGGTTTTGCCCTCTCTCACTGCACTACATATGCAGGAGCCTAACAAACTAAACAAACTCAATCCTACCTCCCTATGAAGTTACTCATACCTATTTATAGAACATAAGTTGCACTTGACCCCCTCCTAAAATAGACGATTAACATTTAGACTAAAACTAAAACATGATTCCTATCAATTTGACTATGATACGATCTTGTCTGTGCACGTGAATAAAATTATACGTCAAGTACAGAGTTGTACGTGGCGTATCACACAATGTATAAATAGAGTACCTAATCCTTCAAGCATTCGTCACAATACACTTGTATATTATGTTATTCTTTGCCTTCTCTGTTGTTTGGTTAAGCAAGGATATAAGCAATTCTGCGACGAAAGATTATTAATGCAATAAATTACAAATGTCTAGATTCTGGGATCGCAATTATTTTTTGGGCAGTATTCTAGCCAATCATGGGTGCCCAAACCGATCTGGTAATATTTATCATCTTAAATTCCTTGATGTTTTGATTATTTACTATTTATCATACCGTTTTTAGAAGGAGTCTGGCGTTCCCAATTCTAGCTAGGCCAGTCAAAATAGACCATTTCCGGATTTGAACGAGCATCCCTTGTTGATGAACTATCCCCTATTGATGAACCATATTATCTGGCGCAACAAGGGTATCCGGATTATGGATATGTGTGCCAATATACTTAGTGCAACAACCGTATCCGGATGGATACAGAGGATACGGTGCTGAGCCTCCACACCACATCGTATGATATGGTAATGAGCAATTCATTTCCCCGAGCAATCTTTATGAAAGTTACAATGCATCACATTCTGTGTATGTTCAACAAACTATCCGGACGACGTAGGATATGGTGGTAAGCCTCCCAAGACACCACTGTATGATGACGAGGAATCCTCGAGCCCGAGCAATCCTTACAACACTAAGCATGTCTCAAACTCATTTAGTTATGTGAGATAGTGATATTCCTATGTGTTTTTAGTTAAATGTCATATATTAAAGTTAATATATATATATATAGTTAAAAAGAATTAAACCAGATTAATAAAAATGAAAACGAAAGTTAACCCTATCGGTGTTACAAGTTTTCAACTCTCTAGATAACCTAAAGAAATGCATACAAGATTTAGCAAACGAGGATGGTTTCATTATTGTGACCCGTTGATCAAATAAAAACTGGAGGACGGACCGGGAGGGTATAGCTTCAATACGACCGTGGTGGTGAGCACTGCACTACAGCAACGGTTAGAAAAGCTGGCAGCAAAAAAATCAGTTGCCTGTTTTAACTGGTGGTGTGCCACCATTCGAATGAAACCTGGGGATAGTAGTGGGAGTCACTAAACATAACCACAAACTTGTTGAGGCACTGTCAGCCCACGCGTTTGCCAGGAAACAATTAGAGTCGCGCCCCCTGCTAAAAAAAAGCTTGATGTTAAAGATTAAAGAGGTGTTGACTCCAAACAATTCGACCAAGAAACCACCTATTGTGCAACGGGATACTCGTGGACAACCAACATCAAAGAAACTACAACCAAGGTTAGACAAGCGTGCTAGAAACAGCTAGCTCATTCGGTGATGCAAGCAGCCCCTTTGCCGATTTCCAACAAAGTAGGTACGATACTCCCCGTCAAAGCTCATACGTACCGTCATAGAGCTCTAGTGGAACAGATTCGACCGTGAAGTCTGAAAAACACAAACTGCAATGAAGTCGTTCAACGAATTCTAAAAAGAAGGATATACGAGATGATCATGGGTTTCCATAAATTGTGGGGACGATCACGTGCTAACTATCAAACAGTTTAAGCTACAGATTCCAACAGTGTTTCACCGGTACATCTCGTGTATACAAGATGTTGTTCCGGACGGTCATTGTGGGTTTCAGTATGTTGTTTTGGGTTTCGGTATGGGAGAACACATGTGGCCCCCCATTCGAAAAGACATTGTAAAAGAGATGGATCAAAACGAATCGATATGGTGGAAAATATTTGAAAGATGGACGGAAGGCTATTTTAACCGGATACGTAGGAGCCTAATCTGGATTCAGTGCAACGTTGTCCTCTGGAGTCACGCGATGGAAATACCACACGCAGGTCTTCTCAATGTTATTATTAATTATTATTGATTTCATTTTCATTATAATTATATTTATTATTATTATTATTATTATTATTGGTGCTAACCAAATTGGTAGAACAAGTAAAATGAATTATTGGTGGTAAATCAATTTATTTTTAAAATAAGACTTTCTGACGCGAATCAAAAGGGGTCGAACAAGTAAAAAAGATATTTTGGTGGTAAACCTATGAATTTTTTAAATAAGACCCTGTGGTGTAAAACATAACATGTCAAATGGGTAAGATGGTAAGTATGCACCTTTTAGCAATAAATAATACATGGTTAGCCGAAACTCTAAAGGGTAAGCTATGAACGGGTCAACTGGAAAAGCATGTCAAATGGTGATGTTATCATTATTTGGATATGATATTTAATGCTTTGTTTGTTAAGTTCATACTTATAGGTAAACATAATGTATGGGCATGCATTGCCATGAATTAGCTAATAGAAGCACAAAGTAATGATAACGGGTCATCGCTTTGACCCACGCCAGGTATATGTAAAGGATTATACGTTCGGTAAGGGCTTATGACGTGATGAAAGATGGTTGGGCAAGATGTGGCAAATATATTAACTCAAATGAGATATGTCTAGTATTTTGTTAAAATGGCCTTTAGAGCCAATGACATGTCTATGATGTGAAATTACGGCTAAATAGGTTTTAAACTACTAAATCATTGGAAACGAGCTAAATAGGGATAACGAGCTAAATATGCCCGTTAGTTTTTGTTTAAACTTATCAATTTTTTCCGGTTCAGGCTAAAATTTACTAAAACGCACTTGAATAACTGTACGGGCAAACTACCTCCATGGTAGATTTAATAATGAGTTCTTTGATAAAGTTGATCATTTTGATGACATAAGAACATAGGAGGCATGAACTAGAATGGATAATGCCCCCAAACGGGTTGTTGAGTAATAAACCCAAACCGAATATTAAGAGCGACAAACTGAAGGAATATGGGCTCGGGTAGTGGGTTATAGTTTACAAAGTGTAGAGGAATAATACTATAAAGAATTAAAAGTAAAAGGGACCGAAATGGATGTGATTTGGATTGTAGAGAAATAAACCTCTAAAGAATAAAGTTTGTTTTTCCTTGTTGTTTTAATCGTGTTTGTCTGTTAACTCAAACACTGATTGTTTTTGGTGTTTATATTAGGCTTTTACAAAGCCGGAACCGGACGGACGACCAAGCATGCGAAGAACCGAACACTATTAATCCGCTATCACTTTGGAGACGTTCACGAGAAGGTTAAAGCATGATTATGTACTTAAAGTCTTTGAATTTAAAACTTTAATATATCTAAACTGTAAATTAAGTGTATTAATCCATTATGTCAGTTCATCGGGTTATCAATTAACTTACGCACGTTAGTTATTCGTTTTATTTATATAAAAAATTTGGCACCAAGTCGTCCGACTATGTAAGATATCCGGTAATAATGGGATATTGTGTTACATGGGCCCACATGGATTTAATTTTTTTTTAATTTATGATTTTTTAATATTCTTCAAGAGTATTAAGTAATCCGACATCTATTAACCGAAAGTTTAATGATGTTAGCTACTAAGGACACCCGTGTTTCATTTTTACAATCATTGGGGCCAACTTTATAGTTATTAAAGTCTAAGGATCAAGCTTGCAAAATCTCTAAACGACATGGACCAACCAAACATTTAATCTATGGACCAAAGTATCTGAATCGAATATGATATACTAGACTCAATGATTATCTATGTAAAGAGAGACATAAGTATCATGTGAACGTCCATATATATTTTTAAAATACATATTGATGATAGCATTGTATCTCTTAAGAGATCACAAGAGTTTCATTTGACAAAAGGAATAGCTTGAAATGATTGTTGGTATACCAAAAAAGAGTTATGACTCGTTGTCCAGATCGAGCATTGGTATAATGATATTTTTATGTATCAATCAAGTTACATCCAAGAGATCTTGAAAAAATTTAGTACAAACAAAGTTTATCCCTAATGTATGTTAAAGGTGGTTCAGTCATTTGAGGAATAACAATGTTGGTCTTGAAGTACCATAGTTTGCTGCAATTCATTCGATGTTTCTTGCTAGTTATACACAACTAGATATATCATTTGTTTAAAATTATCGACAAGAGATAGTTTGTGATTAGTAAGGAGACATTAGAATGAGTTAAAAACAAATATTTTGATTCCCTCAAGGTATATATGAAAGTTATGAGTTTATAATTTACTAATCTATAGAAAAACGTTATGGTTAGTCTTATATATATGCAGAGAAGTATCACTACACGATCATTAATCATGTGGTATATACTAGAGGAGGCACTTGAAGTCTGACATGAATATTATACATTATTCTTAGCTTAAAGATTTTCATATCAATATATCAAGCGCCAGATAGTTGACGACAAAATGTTGAGTGTTTAAAAAGATCGACAATGTCACCTAAAAAGGTGTACCTAAATGAGCAGGATTATTATACATGCTGCAATCTTTTCCCCTACACTAAGGTGCTATTTTTTAGAGCTAAAATGTTTGCACTCTGCGGACCAGTTCTGCTAGCAGAAGAGGTGGACCAAACCTCTTTAGTTTACAAGAAGAAACAGTTTTATTTTAACTTCTGCAGAAAACAAAAACAAAAAATTCACATAACCATAAACTTTAATTAGAAAACAAACAACAAATAATCATAAAATTAACCCGATTTTCGGTTGTGGGGAAGAGACAATGACGAGGTGGGGAAAAGGACTACGGCGACGGTGAGGGAAGCAAATACGAGTACTCTTTTTCTCTTAGCAATTGTTTTATTCCAATAAATTTTCCTAGAAAGGTTATTAACAAGGCAACATCACCAAGCGTATTAAGAAAATAATAATGTTATATATTATTTACAACGTGGATAGTCAAATGAGAGTGTTTTGAATGCGTTATTAATAGTGGTGTTGGGATTGAACCCTATCAAAGAAACAGATGATATAAAGCCAAAACATCATCAGATGTTTTATCCTGTCATAACAGAGTTTCTAAACTCTGACCTAAGACTCTGATGAAGCCAAAGTCTGCTATACAAGTATTGTTGAAGCAAAGGTCTAATCATGCAAAGCTCTAATGAAGACTAAAGCCAAAGGTCTGATGAAGGCCAACAAAGTTAAAGGATATCAGTGTTTTGTGTCTATCAGTGTTTATCAATGTAACAATACTTTGTATTTAGCAGATGATAGGTTAATCAATGGTTAGGGTTTGTTATTTTGTTAGCAGTCGCTTTCACCTCTGACACCAACAAAGATGCTCAGAGGTTTGCATTGTACTATAAATACTTGCCTTCATTGTAATGTTTCATCCATCTATTAAAAGATCATTCACCAATCATCTTTTCTACATTTCTGTACTATCAAACTTAGATATAAAGGGCTGAGGGGGAGTTTGTGATTCACATGAAAAACTATACGTTTGAAAGCATGATGATGAAAACAATCTTCCATTGATTGTAATACAAAGTTTTCCATTTCCGCCGCAATTCACTTTGTTTTATCTTCTTACATTTACCATCTTTTAAAACAATTACAATCAATTAAACTCATATCCTAACAATTGGTATAAGAGCTAAGTCAATCAAAATTTGATTTGAAAGATCAGCTCTCCCTGCTAATTCGTTTGATAGTTTTCATTGGAAAACAGAGTTTTATACGTCTAAAGTTTTTCAAACAAAATCTGTTTAAAACAATTCAGAAATGTCTCAAAACACACCGGATTCCAATACTGGATCTATGTTTAAACCACCGATGCTAGTTCGTAATGAATCTTACATATGGCAACGTCGGATGAGTCACATTTTAGCTCAGCAAAACACTGGTTGCTAGAGGTCCGTTGTGTTTGGACCACATATCTCATTGTTCCAAGTAAAGAGGACCCCAATACACAAGTACCAAAAAATTCCCGAAAACTACTCGGAGCAGGATTTCCAGAAAATAGAGTTAGATGCTAAGGCGTTTAGCATTGTTGCTTCTGCCTTACCTAACGAGATCTATGCTGGATTGTTCCACTGTAATAGTGCAAAGGAGTTGTGTGATGCACTAAAAGGGCAATTCGGTGGAACTAAGGAAGTGATTGAAAATAATAGAGAAGTTCTGAATCAACAATATGAAACTTTCTGTCATGTCTAAAGTGAGTCTCTAACCCAACACTTCGAGCGATTTAGCTGTCTTATAAGCGAGCTTAAGTTGGTTAACGTGGAATTTCCTAATTCGATGGTCAATAGTCATTTCTTAAGATCGTTACCAGATAAGTGGGACATAATAGCTTTCGTGACACGAACATCTGTCGGGTTTAAGAAATGAATCTTACCCAACTTCATGGTCGACTCCTCACATATTAGAGAGAGTTAAACCAGAAACAGAAGTTGCAGGAATTAGGCAAAGTTGTTGATGGTTATACCTTTGATAACACAGCACTGTTATGCCAAGAAAAGGGATTTGGCAGTGGTAAGGATCAGGATTATGATCATTTTATTGACAAACTTCTGGAGGAAACTTTAACTCTGATTCATACTCACCCAACTATGCATTTACTGCAAGTGGGGAAAGCCAAACCTCTGATAACCTCTCCTTTGAGTTGAATGATCTTCAACACTTTAAACCAACTGATTTAGAAGAAATGGACATTTTGCACCAACTGGCTCTATTAAGTGTTAGAGGTAGTAAATTTTACAAGAGAACTGGTAGAAAATTTCCAGGGTTGCATGGGTGTTTGAAGGTTGGGCTGGATAAATCAAAACATGTTACAAGTGTAACAGGTTAGGACACTTTGCTAGGGAGTGTAGATCTCAAAATGCTGGACCCATTGTTACACACCCTAGTTCCAGACCTCAACACACACAAAGCACTGCTCGTTATTCCCAATATACCCCTGCTCCTCAAACGCAAAACACTGCTCATTATGCACACCCTGCTGCCACTGTTCCAGTGCATTATGTTCAAACCACTGTTCCACAAATTCAATAAGTTCAAGCACCACCTCCTCAAGTGCATGTGCAACCTGCACCTCATGTCACTCAAACTACTCAAACCAACTGCTCCGGCAGATGTTAACCAACAGAGCTTTTTCACACAAGGCTTTGTTGACTGGAGTAGTTTGATTAAGGATTTAACTGATGAAAACTTTGCTCTTATAACCAAAATTATTTTGAAAATGAATTTTGCTTAATGGCTTTAGAGACAATTGTAGAAGGTGATGAGTCTGTGGAATTAGTGTCTAAATCTGATGAGTTTCAAGTTCATGATGAATTAGTGGTTTCAAAAGAAATTGTTGATGAAGAAAAGAACTCTCTATCTGATCCATGGGATACCAAGGTGTGTGAAGATGATTGTGAATGTGCTCTTATGGCTGCTTCTAAGGTATCACCTCAGATCCTCAAAGATCTATGTTTTGAAAAATGCATAATAGCTTTTGCACACATAAAAAGGGTGAATGAAAATCTTAGAAGAAAAAGTTTAGAAGATGAACTGAATTTTGAAAAACTCATAAAAGAGTTGAAAACAAAGTTGGTTAACAAAGATTCTGAGATCAGTAGCCTAAAACATGAGGCAAGCATAACCAAAGATCAACTCCAAACTATGGTAGAGAAATATCAAGTTTGCAAAAAGGAGTTAGAATCTACCTAGATCACTTGTGAAAAATGGGTAGAGTCTTGCAAAGGTTATGAAATCATGTGAGAAAAACAGATCAAAAGTAACATAAAATTTGGCATTGGTTTCAAGAAAAATGACCAAGTTTCCGAAAGTGTTGCTAAAATTGATTATGAGTTTGTTGAAATTGTCCCTAAAAACTTGGCAGGTGAAGAAATAAAAGTCACAAATAAGAATGGAAACAAAATCATATTGGAAAAATATAAGGGATCCCTTAACTTTTGAGGATGTTGAGAAATATCATTTAAACCCACATGGTTAGATGAGGGGGACATTTTAGAAAATTTCAAGCCAATGGACTTCTCAACCATTGATGGTGTCAAGGCACCAAAAGCAAGGATAATCCCCATAAAGGATCTTCCAACAGATGTTACAACGTCTGCTGAAAGGAAGTCTGAAAAAGGGAAGAGAGAAGGAAAAGGTCAAAAACTTGTTTTGTAACCTTTGTGAGAAAAGAAATCATGTCACTGAAAACTGTTTTCTGTTAAAAGCTTATAACATAAACAAAACTTGTGTGATCCTAATTTCTTCAAAATGCATCATCTGTGGTAAAACAAACCACATGACCCAAGAGTGTGTTTATCTTCAAACCTATGACACAAAGGTAAAAGAGATTAAATCAAAAGTTCTTGAGAGTCAAAGTTCAAGCTCTGCTAGAAATAAATCTAAGCTGACCTTGAACCTGTTGAAACATCTGTTACAAAAGCACTTAGCAAAGCCTCTGTTCCCAGAGAGGTACAAGTGACAGATGTACCACTTACAAACAGGTATCCAAGAGGATATGGCCAATCTATTTATCAAAAGGTTCCTCTTAGTTATGAGGGTTACAAAAAACCCTCAAAGCCAAGAGATAATAGGTATCCTCATGGTTACCAACATCTGATAGGAAATGGTTCACAACAGTGGTTACAAAGACCAAATCAAACCACTGTCCGTTCTCCTGAATTTGAGATTGAACAATCTATGACTCCATCCAAAGCCATTTTGGCTTTGGAGACCCACCTAAACTAATGGTTTACTTATGTGTAGGGAGCTTCTACTTGCCTTGATAGTTTGTGGTATGTAGATAGTGGAGGCTCCAGGCACATGACAAGATGTAGAGCCCTTCTCAAAGACTTCATAGCTCATGGAGGGGGTGATATATCCTTTGGTAACAATTCAAAAGGTAAGGTGTTGGGGTCAGGGTCTGTTCAGGCAGGGAAGCTCAAATTTGAGCATGTCAATCTCATTGATAATCTAAAATTCAATCTTCTGAGTGTTTCACAAATGAGTGACAAAGGATATGGATCCTTCTTTACAAAGAAAACTTCTCAAATTGTAGGACCAGAGGTTTTTAAAATCATTGTTGAGAGCAAAGCACAACTTGTTGCTCATAGGAGTGGCAATGTATATGTGGTTGATACGTTGAAAGATAATCCAATGTCCAATGCACGTCTGTTCTCAGTTGCTTCTAGCAAAGAGACAGAGTTATGGCATAGAAGACTTGGACATACAAATCTTTAAACTATCACCACTCTCTCAAAACAAAGTCTTGTCAGAGGTTTACCTCCAAAACAGTTTACTTGTGAAGAACATTGTGTTTCCTGTTTAAAAGTCAAACAACATTAAGTTCTTACAAGTCCATTGAAGAGTCCAAAACAACCCAGCGCTAACAGCTGTTGCACATGGATCTGTTTGGCCCTGTAAAAATCATGAGTCCCATAAAGAAAGATATTGTTTGGTCATAGTAGATGATTTTTCAAGGTTTACATGGACATTCTTCATGCGCTCTGAAGATGAAACTGCTGGCATTTTGCAAAATTTTGTCAAACAAGTTGAAAAGCAATTTTACCTACCAGTAAAAATTTTTAGAAGTGACAATGGGACAGAGTTTAGGAATTTGGAGTTGGATGCTTTCTATGAGTCAAAAGGAATTGTTAGAGAATATAGTATTCCAAGAACTCCAAAACAAAATGGGGTGGTTGAAAGGAAAATAGAACTTTAATTGAATCAGCAAGAACTATGCTTGCAGACTCAGGTTTACCCTTGTCTTTTTGGGCAGAGGCTGTAAACACTGCTTGCTATGTTCAGAACAGAGTTTTGATTAACTCCAGGCATCAAAAGACTGCATACAAAATTCGTTACAAAATCATACCTCTGATCTCATATTTCACAGTTTTTGGTTGCCATACTTCATTCTAAACTTAAAAGATTCAATTTCAAAGTTTGCAACCAAAGTTGATTGTGGTTATTTTCTAGGATACTCAACCACTGCTAAAGCCTACAGAGTTTTTAACTCTAGGACAAAGTGTGTCAAAAAACTTTGAATGTGAAGTTCAATGAACTTTCTTCACTGAAAATCCCAGCAAATCCTACTGAATTGTTTGATCTAGATAAATTTACATTTGAAGATGTGTCTATTAAGACTAATCATGCAGGTACATCACAATGTTCACATCAAGATCAAGGATACGACAGAGCGCTTCCACAATTCAAAGTCAGTCCTTCCATCAGAGGAGCAGATATTAATAACAATTGTGAAAACTTTGTTGGCTCAACAATTGTTGATCCTCAAACCTCTGCTAGCTCACAAAATCAAACCACTATTGATAAAAGTCAACACAACCTCACATTCATTCCTCCTATACCTCCACCTCCATTCCAAACATAGCTGGAACTTCAAATTTGCCAACAGATGTTAGCTCAGATGATACACATCTGCAGCCTTCACCTCAAAATGTCATTGTCCCATACCAAGGAGATTTGATTTTCCTATAAAAGCCATCCATTGGATCAAGTTATTGGCAACATCAATAAGGGAGTCCTCACAAGAAGCCAATCCCAAAACATTTGTCTTTTTGCTGGATCAAGTTATCACTCACCCAACCTGTCAAGTACCAAGAGGCACTAAAAGACAATAGTTGAGTAGAAGCTATGTAAGAGGAGCTCCTTCAGTTCAAAAGACAACAAGTTTGGGAAGTTGTACCACTGCCTCAGGATGTATGTCCAATTGGCACAAAGTGGGTCTTCAAAAACAAAACTGATGAAAGGGGTATTGTTGTCAAGAACAAGGCAAGGCTCGTGGTTCAAGGCTACAAACAAGAAGAAGGCATTTACTATGATGAAACCTTTACTCCTGTGGCAAGGTTAGAAGCCATCAGATTGTTCTTAGCTTTTGCTGCCAACCACAACATCAAAGTGTTTCAAATGGACATCAAAAGTGCATTCTTGTATGGAAAGATCAAAGAAGAAGTGTATGTGTGTCAACCTCCTGGATTTGAAGACGTATTTCATCCTGATCATGTATAGAAGCTCAACAAAGCATTGTATGGTCTAAAACAAGCACCCAGAGCCTGGTATGAAACTCTATTCACTTTTCTCTTATCCATTGGATTTTCAAGAGGTAAAATTGATAAAACCTTATTTTTGAAATGGAGAGGACAAGATCTAATGCTTGTCCAAATTCATGTGAATGACATCATTTTTGGATCCACATGCACTGCCATGTGTGAAGAGTTTAGACAACTCATGGAAGCAGAGTTTAAAATGAGTGCAATGGGTGAATTACAATGTTTTCTTGGTCTTCAAGTTAAACAAAAGCACAATGACACTTTCATTCATCAAAATAAGTATGTCAAAGAACTGCTTAACAAATTTGATATGAATGACTGTAAACCTTGTAGAACACCCATGGCAACCTCAAAGCTTGTCAGTGTTGAGGACAAAGATGACTTGGTTGATCAAACTCTTTACAGAAGCATGATTGGGTCTTTATTGTACCTAACTACTTCTAGGCCAGATATCATGTTTGCAACATGTGTTTGTGCCAGATCACAGTCAGCACCTAGAAAGTCAAATTTAATTGTTGTAAAAAGGATATACAGATACATAAAAGGTGCTCCACGCTCGGTATCCGGTATCCTGCTAATGGAAACATTGAGCTTTCAGGTTACTCAGATAGTGATTTTGCTAGTTACCATACCACAAGGAAGTCCACATCAGGAGGAGTTCAATTTCTAGGTGATTGCCTAGGGTCCTGGCAAAGCAAAAAGCAAGTTGCGGTTTCCACATCCACTACTGAGGCGGAATATTGCTGCTGCAAGTTGCACTGCTCAACTCTTGTGGCTTCAGAACCAACTGCTGGATTTTGGTGTAAATGCATTAAAGACTCCTCTCAAGATAGATAGTCAAGCAGCTGAAAACATCATTAAAAATCTTGTCTCTCACTTCACAACAAAGCACATTGACATCAGACATCACTTTGTGAGAGATTGCTATGAAAAAGGTTTGATTTCTTTACAACAAGTCCATACTAAAGATCAACCGGCAGATGTTCTAGCCAAAGCATTCGATACATCAACCTTCAAAAGTCTGATCTCTAGGATTGGAATGCTAAACATGGATTGAAAACAAGATTTTGTGTTCCATGTGTAAATAGCATTAAAATGTTTTTCAGAAAATCAAAAATCCATCTTTAAAAATAGTCAAAATTGAAGTTTCCAATAAATCTCAAAAGTTTGTTACATCTACTGTTCTCTTAAAACCATTGATGGGCTTGAAAATCTATCCACTGGCAAAAGTGTATCCTCTGGTTGGTCAAATCACTGTGTTGACCGTATCCACTGATACGCTATCCACTGATAGTGTAAAATCAAGTCACGGTTCCCATCCACTATTGACACCCAACAGTGTTTCTCATAACACTTGTCTTCCATTCACTATCAAGGATACACGTGGACAGATGATAGCCGTCAGATCTTTGCCACGTCATCATCACTTTTTCACTTTATAAAACCTTGTTTTATCGCAATCAGAGGTTTTTACTCTGCCGTATCGAATTTAAAATTCTAAAAAACGGTTTTCTCTCAAATCTTCTTCTTCTTCGCAACTGTTCTTCATTCACAATCACCATGACAACGGTTATCATCAAAACACCACACAATTACACGACAATTCTTGAGGAAACCGACTCAAATATGTAATATCATGCCATGATCAAAGCCTTAAAAGAGTCAAGTACAAAGAACTCATGGAAATCACTACCCTAATCTATCAAGAGTCATTACGACAGTTCTGGGCAAATGCCAAAGTTCATTATACAAAGAAAATACCTTATGGCCTTGTGACCACGGTGGGAAAAACACTTCTTGAAGTAACCCCTACTTCCATTCAGAGGTCTTTGGTTTAAATGACCTAACTCATGCTACATCTTTTCCAATCCCTGATCTACCCAACGAGTTCATTGAAAGAGGGTAGGAAGGTCAGCTTATAGGTATAACCATCTATAAACCTAAGTTTCCTGCTGAGATGAAATTTTTCTTTCACACTTTGTTGACATGTTTATCAGCCAAGTCAACTGCTTTTAATGAGATACCTTTAAACATACAATACTTGGGATATGCAATTTTAACAAAATCTGATTTTAATTTCTCTCAAGTATTGTTTAATGACTTGGTGTCAAACATGGACAACATCAAAAATGGCCGCTCACCTTTTCTAATGCACCCTATATTTTTAAGTGTTTATCTTCAAAAGAAAATTAGTGGTGCTGTTAAACAAAGTGTTGTGACTCCACATGGTAGCCTAACTCATGAAACTTTTACTCACATCACCAATCAATCAAAGGTTTCAAAAACACAAGTAGAGGGGGCTGAGCAAATTTTAGAACAAGCATCACAAGCTCAACCCACTGCTACCGAGCCCACTGTTCCTGGTGATCAAAGTACTACAACTAGTGCTTTGAAACCCACACCAGCAATTTCCAAAAAGAAACAAAAGTCAAAAGCCAAAAATCCCACCAAACCAAAAACCAAAAAGGGTCCTCTGTAAGATGAGATCCCAGAGGTTAACCCAGTGACAACACAAAAGTCACCAGAAAACACTGCTGCTACTTCCTCGCAGCAGATGTTAGAAAGATCTCAACCCTTAGACCAAACTCCTCTTGATTCCTCACAAATGGAACAAGTTGTAAGCACAGGGACACCAATCTATGAAGCTCTAGATCCACTTGGCTCTGTCTTCTGCAGCCCCTCTCCCAGGGAAATGTCGCTTTCTACACCACAACCCTCACCAACAAATATTCCATAAACTATTTTACCTCTGTTGAAAGCAATAGATATGGATCAGAAAGAACTCAGTTCTTCTCACCAACCTATCACTGAGAATATACTCCAACAAGTGACTGAGTCTGATGCCTCTATCTTTACTAACCCATCAACAGTTGAGGAGGGTACATCCCTTGGGTTACATGTAACCCTTGGTGATATTTCAAGCAGAGCAATCACTACAATTGCGGAACTCACAAGTTCTCAGTTGGACAGTGGTTACATGTATAAAAGACTCTCTTGAAGGCAACCACTATTGAGGCTACCAAGGTAACCTCTGTTCATGTGGGAAGTCCCCAGTTCCAAGACAAAGGGGCATCTGTGTTTTAAGCTATGATGGAAACTTCTGCTCATGATGACATAGATAAAACTACCACAGATAGGAGTTCAGATGATCCTATTAAGTTAGGTGATGAGCTAAGATACAAGGAATTGATGGAGAGAGTCTCAAGTATTGAATCATCTGTTGCTGATATCAAAAATATGATGCAACAGATGTTACAAAGTTCCAAAAGTCAATCCACTGCTACATCCTTATCAACCACTGCTGAGCTATGGCAACTCTTATGTCCTCTGCTTCAACAATAACGACAACATGATGATCTTCAACATGAGCAGCATATGCACCAGTTTAGAAATATGGTTGATGCAAGATATCAAGACACACTTGCAGATATTAAAGCCATCAAAGCTCATCTTCTTTAAACCACTGACACTTCTCCTCCTACTGTAATACTTGTTGATACAGTTGATGCCAAAAAGTGGGAGAAAGAGAATGAAGGGATAAAGTTAAAGCCTGATCCTATGGCAAAACCGGTGGTTGAAATACCAAAGCCAGATGGGTTAAAGAAAATTGATGAGACCCTCAACTTCTTTGCTGAAGAAAAGTTAAAGAGAAAAGAGAGGCTGGAAACTAAAGGTGCAGACAGATTTGAGAAAGAAAAGATTGCACAAATGGAAAAGGAAGAGCTTGGTACTTCAAAACAAATGAGAAAGTCTTCTAGAAAAGTTAGACAACCATCATCCACCCCTTCCAAACCATTTTTCAATCTGACAGCACTACAAAACCATCATCACCATCAAAACTTCCCTCAAATCCTGAACCATCAGATGTTATAACACCTGTTGTGTCAACAATTGTTGATACAGCAGTGGTTACAACAGATGTTACACCATCCAGTGCCCTAATCACTTTTCCAACCACTACTCACCAAATACCACACCCATAAGAATTACCAACCAACCACCTTCACCCAAACTCATTTTCAAAAGAAGGAAGACAACAAATGTTATAAATGATGATAATATCATTCCTTCACCACTTCCATTATCCTCACAACCGCTGACCATAACCACTGTTACTCTTCAAAAATCCATATCATCTCAAACCATTGTAAGACAAGTGCTTCCTCTTACCACTCAATTCCCACTAGATCTACCTGTTGTTAAAGAAGAAATCAAGTCATTTTATTCTGAAGAAGATCCAGAAAAGAGGAACTTCCCATGACAAAGTTATCCTAAGCCAAAGAACATTGATGAATACCTGCACTTAAAAGCCAAACAAGCAGGGTCAGAAGACTTGAAGACTTCTCAAAAGACCTATGTAAGAGATTGTCTGAGAAAGATGATAAAAGCTTGCGGAAAAATTACATTGACCATATCATGGAAAACAAGCAATACAAGGCTACAAGGTCAGTCAAAGATTGGTCTATGAGTGACTTGAAACAAAAAGCCTACTCCTCCAGACTGGTCCAAATTCAAGAAGAATATGCCTGATAAAGCACTAAAGCTCGGAAGGATGAAAGAAGAGTTAATAGTTGCAAACTATGGAACAAAGAATCAAATCACAAGGTCGTCAAAGTTAAGGTTTTGAAGCTTACAAGGGTTTGGAACAACTGAAAAAGAAAGATCCAACAGTGTCACAAAAGCCAAATTACTCAGCATCAGAGGTTACAGTTCATCAAGCCCAACCTATTCAAAAATCAACTTCAACATCTACCCCATCCATCCTTGCCTTAAATCAAAGAAAAAGGCAAATGGAGATGTCTGGGGAAGATAAGAAAAGGTTTGAACACTCTTTCATCAAAGAAGGCATCATTTATCAAGCCAAATTCCACACTGATTATGCAAGTGATATGCTAAGAGAAACTTTATCAAAAATTGCTCATCAAATTCAACCATCATTCTCAACAATAAAAAGGCATCCTAGAAAGCCATCTGATCAAAAAATTCTAAAGCAGAAGGTTGATAAAAACACCCACGAATTAACTTTGCTTAAATCAAATGGCGATGCTTCCAAGTTAAGCAAGGAGGATGCATATGGGATGTGTGCAGAAGACCTCCAAGATATTATGAATCTGGATCTCGAAAAGGATTAAGATGATATTGAATCTCTTAACTTTGAATTACAGTTCAAAGGTCAAATACGAGAGTTCATGTTGAGAAATAAAAATCAACAATAAATATGGGTTTTGGCATCATCTGGTTCCAGGGGGAGATTGTTGGGATTGAACCATATCAAAGGACAGATGATATAAAGCCAAAACATCATCAGATGTTTGATCCGGTCATAACAGAGTTTCTAAACTTTGACCCAAGACTCTGATGAAGCCAAAGTCTGCTATAGAAGTATTGTTGTAGCAAAGGTCTGATCATGGAAAGCTCTAATGAAGACTAAAGCCAAAGGTCTGATGAAGGCCAACAGAGTTTAAGTATATCAGTGTTTAGTGTCTATCAGTGTTTATCAATGTAACAGTACTTTGTATTTAGCAGATGATAGGTGAATCAATGGTTAGGGTTAGTCGTTTTGTTAGCAGTCGCTTTCACCTCTGACATCAGCAAAGATGCTCAGAGGTTTGCATTGTACTATAAATACTTGCATTCGATTACTGTTTCATCCATCTATTAAAGGATCATTCACCAATCATATTCTCTGCATTTCTGTACTATCAAACTTAGTATAAAAGGCTAAGGGGGAGTTTGTGATTCACATGCAAAACTATACGTTTGAAAGCATGATGATGAAAACAATCTTTCATTGATTGTAATACAAAGTTTTCCATATCCGCTGCAATTCACTCTGTTTTATCTTCTTACATTTACCAACGTTTAAAACAATTACAATCAGTTAAACTCATATCCTAACAAGTGGGTTGGCACGTGTGATGCGGACGGTGTCACTAATGATCTTTTGAAGAGCACAATCTAACCTGACATGCCAAGCCTTAAACATTAATTATGTTTAGGCATTATTATATAAATATTTAGTAATTATATAATTAAGTATTTAAATAAGATAATACCTAATTAAATAGTATTTAGTTATAAAAAATATAAATAGTAAATATAGCTCTTTTAAAGATCGCAATCTAATCTGATATGACTTAAACAATGATTTTATTTGGATACTATTATCATTTTATTATTATTATGTAAATATTTAGTAATTATATACTTAAGTAATTAAATAACATATAGTTAATTTATAAAAAGATAAATAATGAATGTAAATTTGGATGTTAGAAAACGCTTCAAATATATTTTTAGTTATAACATAATATTTAATATTTATTTTTGTTGATATTTAATAGTAAATTTCCCCGCGTGATGCGGTGGGTCCAACGTAAAGTAAATTGAATTTGTACAGTATAGATTTGAATCATTTCTAAACAAAAGTTATGCCAAAATATAGATAAACTGAAGATGTACATAAAAATAAGTATGGAAACGTATTATATATGGTCCGAATTATTTGCGAAAGAAATTTACGTCGAACACCAACCTGAACTTATACTGACACCTATATAAAAATAAGTAAAAAAATATTTTTTATGTTAAAAATGGTACCGCGCGTTGCGGAGGTGCCAAAACGTAAAGTATGTCGAATTTGAAAGTCTAGTGAAAACATATTATATTTGACCCGACTTATTGTAAAACAAAATTGATCCCAAAACAATCAACATAAATTTATATCTATACGTAAATAAATATAAACACGTAAAAGTGATTATAAAGATTTTAGAAGTTGAAGGGTTGTAAGTTACAATATTAAATGTTGAAGGGTAAAGAGAAAAATAAACAAAAACCTGCTAAAAGACAAATAAAAAAAGTTAAACTCTAACCAATAGCCAGCTGTCATGAAATTTGTGTTTCTAAATATATAGAATTTAATTTTAATATTCTTTTATTAATTTTTCTTTAAATAATACGTTTGTTATTGGTCGGGTAGGGTCGGGCATTATGTCGTGTGAGAACATCTAACATAAGATGGGTTATTTTGGTTCAAGTAAAAAAAACTCCAGGTTAAACAGATTTCAAGACAAGTCAAGTTAGATTGTGTTCTCCAAAAGAGCTACATTCACTATTTGTATTTTTATTTTTATAACTAATACTATTTAAATTATATATTTAAGATAGACTTGTAATTTAACTTTTTTAAGACACATCAAAAAAATTAAATACACTTAGTACAATTCTTAATGCATAAAGAAGCGGTTATTTACTATTTCGTCTTTTTGTGATATTAATGAAACTAGGTTCATCATCGTCTTCGCGTTGTGGCGAACTTATTTGTTATTTTGTTTGTGTTTACATGTGTTTTTAAATCATTATTAGCGCATTGTACACGGAACCGCTGACAAGAAAATTTTTTTTTAAAAATAACGGAAAAAAAATCAACAAAAAAAGTTGTATGGTAATGTTGTTGTTCGTATGAAACCCGTGGTCAGAGATGAGCAAATAGTACTGGGTACTGGTATCAAATTTATTTCCCAAACCGAAAATCCTAAGTATCAATTCGGTACCGAATTTTGGCATTCTTGGTACTGATTCACTACCAGATTTTACCTTCATATATTGGTATCGTAACCGGTACCGATTCGTTATAGGTTTGTATCGAGCTCATCCCTACCCTTGAAACTAATAAAAAGAAATCATTAATAGTTGAACAAAATCAACAAAAAAAATGTACGGTACCGTTGTTGTTCGTACGATATACTCGTGATCAGGTATGAGCAAATGGTACCGGGTAGTAGTACTGAATTTCTCGAACTACAAGATTTTCAAACTCAATTCGGTACCGACTTTTGGCGTTTTCTGTACCAGACTAGTGCTGGTTTTATCTTCATGTGCGGATAACGAACCGAACCGTACTAGTATTTTCGATACTAGTACCGGTAGACACCAAACTTATCCAACCGAAAAAGTAAAGAAACTATTTATTATAATATTAAAATAATAAAGGTACTAAAAAGTGTATATTATATACATATTAATAGGAAGTTATAATAAGTTTTTCAATATTGTTTTTCTAAGTTTTTATTATTTGATTATTTTATTACTTTAATCGATTTTAAAAATAATAAGTTTTTAATATTTTTCCTAAGTTTTATTTAATTTAATTAGTTTATTACTTTAATTGATTTTAAAAATATTTTTTCTTATATAACTTTTAAAATACGATCAAAGTATTCACTGTTAAACTTGATTAAATTATTTTATGTTTTCCTCTTAAGTTTTTATTATTTAATTATTTTATTACTTTAATTGATTTTAAAAATATTTTTTCTTATATAACTTTTAAAATACGATCAAAGTATTCGTTATTAAACACTAATCATAAAAATGAATCCATATTGATACCAATATTTTTCGGTTCAGTTCGATACGATATGGTAAGGATACGATGTCAGTTTATCGAAAACAAAACAACAAAAAGTACCGGTACCTATACAGACTCTCAATCGGTTTCGATTCGATTTGATACCATAGCCACACAATTGTTTTATTACTTTAACTGATTTTAAACATTTTTTTTCTCATACAACTTTTAAGATACGACCAAAGTATCTCTTATCAAACAGAAAATCATAAAAAAGAATCCATATCGGTACCGGTGTTATTCGGTTCAGTTTGGTGTCTATGATAGCGATACGGTGTCAGTTGATCGAAAGCAATAATAATAAAAATATATATTGGTACGATAGAGATGTTGTTCAATCGATTTCGATTAAGTTTGGAATCATAGCAACACAATATCAGTTTTCAAAAGAAATTTATCGCAATGTTGAAATAAAATAAACACAAAATGCAAACAAATCAAACCAATATCAACTGAACAACATTAGACCGGTATCAATATCTGTTTTTATTGTTTTCAATTGATATATGTTTTCTTTCTATTATTATAGCGAGTGTTGATACTGTAATGAATTGAACTGATGCCGACTGATTTTCTGCCGCGAAGCGCGGAGATATCTTACTAGTGTGTGTATATATATATATATATTATAAACACTATTCATTAGATTGTGTTTAATATATAAATAAATATATACACACACATATACATGGATGGGTTAAAATAGGAACCACCTTTAGATGCGAAAACCGTAGGAACTATTATCCACCCTAGTCTCTTATGTATAAGTGGTTTTGTTTAAGTTTGATTTGTCTTCTAGTGATTTTATTGATTAAAAAGAATAAATAGTAGAAGAAGGATATTCTGGAAATTTGACTTGTGTATTTTTCATATCAACTTGTCAAACTGACACTCAAACATCATTGACTACATTACTCTTCATGTCGTAATTGATTACGTTTATCTCTTTAAAAAAGAATTAATTATAACACATGATTTTTTATACAAAAAAATTACACTACATATATAAAATAACGTCTTCAATCTCTGATCTTGATCTTCATTTTTTGTTCGTTATGCTCGTCATTTAAACGTAAAAGCCTCAACACCTACGAAAATCAAAGAAAAAAACATAGTGTTTACATTCCACAAACGTTTAGAGGAGCTCGGGCCGGCGATTAGGGGCGTTAGAAAACATTTTTGTATCGTGTGTAATAAAAATAACATTTTTTTACATTCGACACTTTGGGCGAATTTTTTACATTCAACACCCTGCGCGAATTTTTTTTTACATTCGACAACTTACGAGGAACAATTTTTCAAATGTATGTAAAAAACTAAAAATTTACGCGTGCTGTTTTTTACTTACATTTGAAAGAATAGATTTACGCGTGACCTTTAGAGGAGCTCGGATCGACAAATAGGGGCGTTAAAAACATTTTTTTAATTCGACACCGTGCGCAAAAAAAGAAATATTTTACATTCGACAACTTAAGTAAAAACATTTTTAAACGTACGTAAAAACTATTTTACACCTTCCGTTTTTACATAAGTTTAAAAATTAGGTTTATGTGTGACGTTTAGAGGATCTCAGCTTGGCGATTAGGGGCGTAAAAAATCTTTTTTACGTACGTTGTCGAAACATTCTTCTATTTATTTTTTTACATAGTGGTGTTCTCATACTTAGTTCGTGTAAATGTTTACGCCCGTTGTCAAAAAAATTTGCCCACGTTATCAAACTTTTTTTATGCACCTTGTGCAATGTTTTTTTTAGAAAAAGTTATAGTGGAAAACGAATGAAATAGAAATTTTCAATAAACATATAAGACAAATACAACTTACATTTTATAGAGAACATTAAGATAGAATTAGGGAAAATAGAGCAAAAAGAAATAGATATCATTTTCGATAATTTTGTATTTTCTAATAAACATATAAGACAAATATATCTTACATTTTATAAAGAAAATTATGTCATAATTAGGGAAAATAGAGCAAAAAGAAATAGATATCATTTTCGATATTTTTGCATTTAAAACCTAAGATATTTTCCCAATTTTAAATATAAAAAATATAAAAGAGACGAAAGAAGAGAGATATTGTTATGTTAAACATATAAATATAAATGATAATGTGATGTATTTTAGATATAAGAGAGATGAGATGTGACATTGAGAGAAAAATACTAAAATACCCTTTTGAATTAAATTGATTATAGGTGATGTGTTAAAACTATATTGGATGGGAGGAGTTCTTATGATTCTCTCAACTGGTAATGGTTCATCCTTGAACCGAATCCTATACATATCTAATCTAAATATTAATAAAAGACTCCAATTAATGTCACGTGGCATTCTCTTTTTCAATCTTATAATTTTATTTTTATTTTATTTAAATATATTTTTGTTATCCTTATTATTATTTTTACTTTTATATATATCAGTTCATCAATAAAATAAGAATATTTGAAAAACATAATTAGAAATAATAAACTCTTATTTTTATCGATATTATATTTCAAATGATATTAATGTAATGATCATTTTAACTAGCGATTGAATGAGCTTTTTTTTGTGGATCCAATATTTTAAATCACTGATTGTGAGTTTATGACATGTTATTAAATAGAGTAAATTACAAAAATCGTCCTCAATGTTTGGGCATGTTATTAAATAGAGTAAATTGCAAAACTCGTCCCTAACGTTTGGGCATGTTTGTCATTTTCATCCAAAACAACTTTTTTTGTATCATATAGTCCTTCACTGTTGGGATTTTTTTGTCATTTTCATCCAAACCTCTGACTTTTTTTTATCAAAATCTTCCATGAGATTTAGGATTGTTTGCCATTTTCATCCAAATGGTCCCCTATTATGAGATTTATGGACACTCTCTAATAGTAAGAAGTATAAAAAAAGAAATTCTTTAGAGTTAAATGCTTGGTTGGTCCCTGTGGTTTTCAAAAATTACAGCGTTGGTCCCAGTGGTTTACTATTTACACTCGTGGTACCCAAACTTGTAAAAAATGAACTCGCTTGGTCCCTGCCCTAACTTCAGTTAAATAACTCTGTTAAAACACCCCACGTGCTTGGCACGTGAGGGAAATTTCATCCATTCAGTCCATCTCATTATAAAAACCACCTGATCCAGGAAGTGCAAAAGCAGCATCATCATCGTCTCTTCTGTGCTCTGCGATGCGATGGCGAAGGGGGGCAGTGAGGAGGGTGAAAGTTGGTGCTACTCCCTGGAGAAATTCAATATTACGAGACGAGGGCCCGGTACTATCTCATTGGCAGTGATCGGAACAAACGATTCTTCCGAGTCCTCAAAATTGATCGAATGGAACCCTCCTTAAGAGGTCAAGATCCAGTCGTCTATCCTCCTCAAGAGGTCAAGAGCCTGCTTTACTGGATTGCTGAGGGCAATCGAGCCACTGGGGGCTGTATCTTCGTCAACAAGGTTTACGGCATCGCCGATTGTATCAAGTTCTTGAGTCTTATTATTTGATTCTAGTTACCAAGCGTAAGCAGATTGGCTCAATCTGTGGTCATGCCATCTATAGCATCCAGAGACCCAAATTCTTACAATTCCACATGTCTCTGTGCAGACCGATCTTGCTCATTCCAAAACCGAGCTTAGGTAGGTGGTATTTTTATTACTATTACACCCCCGAACACCAAAACACCCACCAACACCGAAACCCACCACCACCAAAGAACACCGTTCCGACACTCGTTCCTGGTAGAGATATTCGTGTTGAGCAGCGGAGGTATTTTGGAAAATTCGACGGTTACAGGTGCTTCACTTTAGAATCTCTCCGGTAATTTCACTTTACAATCGCCTCCGGTGTACAACATCACTGGAAATTACACATTTCAGTTTCTGTGGCGATAGAGGTGTTCTTTGGTGGTGGTGGTGGTGGCCTGCCCGGTGGTGGAGGTGTTCTTTGGTGGTGGTGGGTTTTGGTGTTGGTGGGTGTTTTGGTGTTCAGGGGTGAAGGTGAGAAGTGGCGGAGGTAAGATGGTGGTGTTGGGTGTTCGGTGGTGGAGGTGAGATGGTGGCGAAGGTGATATGGTGGTCGTTGTGCTGGTTGTTTGGGTGGTAGAGTTTTTTAGGAGATAAGAAGAAAAAGAAGAAGCTGATGATAATGAGCTGGACTGAATGGACGAAATTGCCCTCACGTGCCAAGCACGTGGGGTGTTTTAACAGAGTTATTTAACTGAAGTTAGGGCAGGGGACCAAGCGAGTTCATTTTTTACAAGTTTGGGTACCACGAGTGTAAATAGTAAACCACTGGGACCAACGCTGAAATTTTTGGAAACCACAGGGACCAACCAAGCATTTAACTCAATTCTTTATATATATATTCGAACCACTCTTGGTCATATTTCTCTTTATCGACAAATAGAAGAAGCCATACAGGGGTTTCAGCAGGGCTGTTATAATTTTATGCTACCAGCGCAAATTCGAGTCTCACCGGGTTAACTAGGACTAGAAATGCGGAATTTCTACGTGAATCAAGATCTGGAAAAGGAAGTTTTCCAATCACTGGCTCAAACCCATTGTCAAATTCTACTCAGCGCAATGTAAGATGGAGTTACTGATGGCATAACGCCCACTCGGATCTTTCACAATAAAGTGATAAACGGAACTGCCATGAAACGACTTATTAGTCGATTTATTGATCACTATGGAATAGGATATACATCACATATCCTGGATCAAGTAAAGACTCTGGGTTTCCGACAAGCTACCGCCGCATCCATTTCATTAGGAATTGATGATCTTTTAACAATACCTTCTAAAAGATGGCTCGTTCAAGACGCTAAAACAAACAAAGTGTTATTTTGGAAAAACACCATCATTATGGAGATGTACACGCGGTAGAAAAATTACGTCAATCGATCAAGATATGGTATGCCACAAGTGAATATTTTGGAAAAACATTTCCATTTGTCCATATTTCGAGAAATATTATCGACTCCGCAACAAAGATTCAAAAGATTAGGTTTTTTCGTAGCAGAACTATTTACGGGTTCTCTGGGAAAATATATTGGTTTAGCAGAAACAATTATAGGCTTTCAATCAAATAAAGCAAATTAGATGTTTGGATGAAAATTGCAAAAAATCCCAAATATGAAAGACTATATTGTACAAAAAAATTGTTTTGAATGAAAATGACAAAATGTTCAAACCTCAAGGACAATTTTGGCAATTTACTCTATTAAATATTAATAAAGTTGGTTTGAAATTCATGATTAGATGAGTGGGTTATTTAACAAGTTTAAGTTCATGTCATATTTTGACTGAATAAATAGTTGAATATATATTTATTTTTTAATTTTCATATATAGTTTAATTGGTGTAATTTTTAATAAAATATTAATTGACATGGGATAATAACTAAATGGAGTTATTCATAATTATAATTACAATTTAAGTTTATTTTATTGTGTTAAAAGGATATTAAAAGGACTAAGTACATTAATATTTTAATTGTTGAAATTCATAATTATTATAAGTACCAATAAATTAACTTACTAACCAATAGAACTTTTATTTATAAATATATATATATATATATATATATATATATCTTTTAATCTTTACCCTATAAAAATATCAAATTTTCTAATATTATAAAATAACTAATTATAACAAAGATGTTACATAATAATACACATAATATTATAATTTTTAATTTATAAATACCAATTTTTCACAAATTTTATAAACAAAATCCGATTAAATTTATCACACGGAAATTTCTAAAAATATTATAATTTATGAAACAATTGATGTACCCATCAATAACGCAGTTACATAAGATTATAATATTATTACATCTATTAAGGGTATTACACATATTTATAAGATTATAGTTTACATTTCTTCAATCGTGTGATAAAATTCATGAATTATAAATATATAAGATTATATACTATTACATTTATTAAGGGTATTACCCATTTATAAGATTATAGTTTATATTTCTTCAACTGTGTGATAAAATTCATGAATTATAAATGCACAAAATTATAATATTATTACATTAGTAAATTGAGTGATAAGGATTATATATGAGTTATGAATAAGATTTTTTTGATATTCAACCCGTATAATACACGAGTTTATAACACATATAAATTAAAATAATAGTCAATCCATATTATATATATAACACGTGTAACACAGGGTTGGTAAGCTAGTATATATAAAATATATATAATAATTTCGAATGACTTTAAATACAACACGATAAGCCTTAAACACTTATTATTGTTATTATTATTATTATTATTGTTAGAACTTTTGAGATCGTTGATACTTGGTTAACTTAGTTTGGATTGTTTTGTGTTAGTTTATTATGTTTTAGATAGTTCAGGGAATAAAAATGTAACTTTGGGAAACTTTTGTACTAGCGGCGTATTTAGTGGTCTGGGTAATTATAATTACGCAGACAGCCAGTTTGTACATATATCAAGCAATGGAAAACCCTAGCTCCAAGGTTCTTGGACTAGTAATTTGGTGATTTCTCTTGTGTTGTTAATCTTGTTCTTGTGCTAAATTCGAACATTCAGGTGCTTAAATCATTATATGTTTTGGGATTACAAATACAACACTTGTTGTTTGATCCATACAAGAATCTTCATCTTCATCTTTTGATTTTTCTTATCTTTAGACATTCAAACATCTAATCTATTGGTGTTTGAGTATTAACAATCAAACCACTGTGATCCGTATCAGATTTTGGACTCACTATTTGGTATCAAAGCCTTTGTGCTCTTGATTGTTTGATTTTTGTTGGATTTTTCAAGATATGAAGGTTTTTCAAAGTTTCAAGGTTTTTCAAATTTTTGGACTTAAAATGGTGATTCGGTGTGTTAATCAATGGGTTTTTGTTAATCAGCATTTAGATAAACTTTTGGGTCATTTTGGTACAAAGAAGATTTTGAATCGTTTTTGGGTGATTAGAGGGTTTTTTTTTGTATTAAAACCCTGCTGGGCGTATTTATTTTAAATCCAGCATAGAAATATTGGAATCCAGCGTAGATATTTTTGAATCTGGCATAGAACTCTTTGAAGACAGCGTAGTTATCTTTGAAGATCGTGAAATTAACAAATACGCCAGAGATACACCAGCGAATTTATTGATTCCTTGCGAAATAGTGTCAGGGTAGTTATATCGAAGGCGACTTCGAAGTTAGTGATAAGAATCCTAGTGATCTTATCACGGTGATCAGCAAACTTAACATAGCTTTTGTTTGTGCTGTGTTTATCAGCAGATTTAGCTTTTACACCGGCACAGGTCTCGGAATCATTCAGCGCATTTGTCCTTTTCAGTGAAATTGTCCTGCGTACTTAATCATAATAACCAGTGTATTTAACAATCAGATCAAGAACCTAAAATTAACCTTTAATCAAAATGTCTCTAAGTTAATTGAACACTGTTGCACAAGCGAACTTGAAACTGGAACTGCCACTAGACCTCCTAAGTTGAAAGGATCTGAGGACTTTAGCAGCTGGAAGAACCGTATCAAAGCATTCTTTGAGTACACCGACTATACTCAATGGATGTCAGTCACTGTTGGACCCCATGTTCCAGTTATCATTGAAGACGATGTTCGACTTGTCAATGAAGATCCTACTACTCTCACTGAAGAAAATAGGGCACTGATTCAGCTGACTGCCATGCTCATGTTGCACTAACCATGGCCTTGAACAAGGACGACAACAATTTGTTCGAAGAATTCACGTCAGCGCATGATCTGTGATTTGCTTTCATTGAGCACTATGAGGGAAACCAAGAGTTAATGGATAACAAAAGAGACATGGTGCAGAAGGAGTATGATATGACTGGAAGCATTCAAGGTGAAAGCTTATCCGATCACATTAGCAGATTTCTAAATGTGTTGACTAAGATGAAGAAAGTTGGTAACCCCCGTTGCCAACTATGCCTCAATTAAGAAACTTTTGGACTCACTTCCAAAATAATGGAGCTTGCAATTCATGGTGATCAAGAGAAGCTTTCTATGCAGTACCACACCTGTCACTCTTTCTGACCTGATTAACACTCTGAAGGCTTTTGAAATGGATGTTATCAAAAGAGAATTGAATCAAACTGGGCCAAAATCCGCTCAATCAGTTACTGCTGTCATACCCAAGAACATGGTGTTTTTGGCTCCAACTAGCTCAGGTGGATCAAGTTCTCAAAGTGCTAACACAACCTACAACAATGCTTCCGCAAACTCTACTATGACCCCACAGTCAAATATGAAAACTATTGTGGTTGCAGATGCTCAAGAACTCAAAATATCCATTGAACACGTTGCATTGTTCCATACCTTCTTAAGCAGTTATGAAGCATTTATGTCCGGAGAATTAAAACGAGATTACCTTACTGCTGAAGACATGTATCAAGTGGATCCAGATGACATGGAAGAGATGGACTTGAAGTGGCAGATGGCTATGATTACTCTTCGTTTGAAAAAGTTCAAAGACAAGACACGGAAGAGATTATCACTTGGTAAAGCTGGTTTCGATAAGTCAAAGTTGCGTTGCTACAACTAAAAAGACCTTGGTCATTTCAAGAGAGATTGCCCTTTGCTCAAGAGAAAAACAATGAAATGCACCTGTTAGAAGGCCGATTGCTGTAGAGGGAAACGCAAATGCTGCTGATAATGCTCCAAAGGCACTGGTGGTTGAAGATTACGATTGGGCAGATGAGATAGCTGAGACAAAGGAAGAAGTCAACAAAGCCTTGATGGCTAAAATCTCAAAGGAACCAAAAGAAACTGTTCAGGTCTCTACAACCAAGACAACATCGGAATCAGCCGCTCCACCTCCGAAATGTGTCTATAACAAAAATGCTGGTATTCCAAAAGGAAATTCAATTGACAAGGGTCTGAAGAGCATTGTGAATTCAACAAATATGCTGAAAAGAAAGCTCCAGTGGATGGCAAAGGAGAAAAGGAGCAAGGTGGTGAAGCTTCTGCTGCTGCAATGAAGGCTGAGTCTGCAAAAGAAAAGGAAGATAAGGAATTGGTAAACAGCATCCCATATGAGTTCAAAGAAAAACTGTGTTCGAAGCCGTGTATGAACGTCGTGGCACACTACAAATCAATAAACCGTGACCTTATTAAAGAAAAAGAAAAGGTTTTACGAATAAACAAAGAATGAAACTGAACGAAGCTGCATATCAGAAAAAGTTGAACTCTTTAACTGAAATGCAGTCTTTAAAGGAGTTGCTTTTTAAAAAGGATTTCATTATTAATGATCAAGCTAAATGATTAGAAAATTATGAAATCAAGAACACTAAATTGCAACTTACCATTAATAAATGGAATGTTAGCAAAAAGGCATTGGTTGATACTAAGAATAGCCAACGACCGTCATACGTAAAAGATGGCATTGGGTACAAATACAAGCTGGGAAATGAAAGAAGAATCTTTCCACCTCCTCATAGCAAAAACTATGTACCCACGCCAATTCCTCATCCTGAAAATGATTTAATTGATAAAACTGACCTAATTGCTCAAAGTGTCGATTACTTTAATGATAAAAATACAAATGTTTCTATAAGTAATGCAGATGCAAATAAGCGTGAAGGAGATGTGTGCGATGATGAAGGTGAAGGCACAAAAATAGGCATAGGTTATTCAGGCGGCAGTTATACCACGGTAAACTGGTTCGCCTGGAAATGTGGAAAAACAAAAGACAGAAATATTCGAGATGAATGTAATAATTTAACTAGGATGGATGACTGTATTAAACCTAGTTTAAATATTCGGGGTGACTGTAATAGGCATATGCCTAAACCTTTGACCCAAAACCACGAGAATGTAGTGGTTGAATGCATGGACTTCAAATCTGCCTTTTGTGATGAAAATGTTGTGCTTGAATCACATGTGTTTCCAGAATTGAAGAATAACAGTTTTGGAAAATTCCTTACAGTGGAAATTCACGAGTTTGTTCCATTATGTACGGGTACATCGGAGGACAAACAAGATTCAAGCCAAAATTCAAGTCAAGATTCAAGTCAAGAATGCAGCAGTGTCGTTTCAACCACATCTGTCTCAACTTGTGACGAAGAAGACTCAAGTGATGATCAAAGATCAGATAACTAAAGTGTAAATGAAGAGTTCATCTTCATCAGAATATGATTCGGACGACGAATTCACAGAGGATGAAAGTCGACTGGACAAGAAAATGAAGAAAATGACAAACTCAAGCGTCGACAAAGCGAGCAAAGATTCTTGCAGTTCAAGACACTCATCACATACATCATCTTCAAACGCGTCATCCTCCAAAGGAAGAAAAGAAATTGCATGAAATGTTTTCGTTGTGGTCATTTTGGACATACAACAAAGCATTGCGAAAAAAAAATTCAAAACCTAAAACAAATTTTGTCAAAAACTTCACATAGCAATTTGACAGTCTTAAAAAATCCGTAAAGAATCTAGTTAATACATCATGTTTTTGGAAAAGAAAAGAAGATATAAATAGTCAAAATCATGTTAGATTAAAACTGAAGCAATGGGTTCCGAAATCTAACTAACTTGTATATATTTTGTTTGTTGTTGTATTATACAATAAACTGCAAAAATGGCTTCGTATGCTCATGGAATACATTTGGCACGTGGACAGTGGATGCTCAAGGCATATGACGGGTTTGAAGGAACTGTTAAAGAACTTCTGATTCATCGATGGTGATTTTGTGTCATTTGCCGGAGATGAAAAGGGTGGAAAAATCGTTGTAATGGGAGACGTAGTGTAAGAGGCTCTTACTTTGGAAAATGTCAATTATGTTCCAGAACTGTGCTACAATCTTATGAGTGTATCACAAGTTTGTGACAAAGGGATCTGTGTTCTATTCAATGACGTCGAATGTCTCTTTCTCAAGCCAGAATCCTCAGTTCTCGCTGAAATGATTATGCTAACTGCTCCTCATCAAAACAACACCTAGGTCCTCAACATGAAGAATGCCAAAACAAATGAGCAAATGACGTGCTTGATTTCTAAGGCGAGAATCGGAATCACTGCTTTGGAATAGGCGCTAGGGGCATGTGAATTTTAAAAATATGAATAAACTTTCAAAATTAAATCTTGTAAGAGGTTACCAGTAAAATAATTTCCTTTTTCTGAAAAATGTATCGCATGTGCCCAAGGCAAGCAACACAAAAGGCCACACAAATCCAAAGCAGTGAATACGATCATAGCACCACTGCAATTGCTGCACATGGATCATTTTGGCCCTATTAGTGTTAAAAGTTTAGCTAAAAGATCTTATTGCTTGGTGATTACAGATGATTTTTCTCGCTTTTCATGGGTTTATTTTCTTGAAACATAGAGCAAACAGCATCAATCATTCAGACTTTCATTCCTATGATCGAGAACATCATCAAACGGTGTGGCAACAAGAACTCCTCAGCAAAACGGTGTGGCTGAACGTAAGAACAAGATACTCATCGAAGCAGCTAGAACTATGTGGTAGACTCGAAGCTTCCTATCATCTTCTGGGATGAAGCAGTAAACACAGCATGGTACGTCTTGAATCGAGTTCTCATCGTCAAACCCCATGGAAAGACTGCCTATGAACTTCTTTTCAAGAGAAAGCCTTTGATAGATTTCTTTAGACCGTTCGGATGTTCGTGTACACTCCTTAACACCGAAGACAATCTTATCAAGTTCGAAGCTTCAGTGATGTGTGCTACTTCATGGGTTATTCATCTACTCAAAAAGCATATCGTGTCTACAACAAACGAACCAAAATGGTGGTTGAGTCATATTACGTCGATTTTCAAGAAAGAAATTACACCAACACCGGAAGTTCTCCAGATTGGTTCTATAATGCAGACATCGTTTCAATACCTTTGACATTCCTGAACCTGTTTCCAAACTGGCAGAAACCGCTCAAGTGGAACCACTGTTTGATTCGTCAGACATTGGTTTCACTCCTTTCACCACTCGCTTCACTCCTCTCTCTGCTGATCGAATTATTCTTTGGATGAAACAAGTGGTGACACTTCGGTTGAGAATGCGTCTGCAAATGATGCTTCTTCCTCACAGACGAATGTGAATGAACCAACACAGAAAGATGGACTTCCAATCATCTACGTCGATGAACACTTCACTAATCTACCTCAGCAAATTGAAACCCACATCAATGCAGGATACAAAGCAAATCGAAATCATCCCCTTGAAAATGTAATCGGTCCCGTGGAGGATGATGTACGAACTCGTGGTCAAACTTATGTCATCAACAAAGGACTATATGCCGCTTTCCTATCGCAATCGATGCCACACGACATAAAAGAAGCAATTCAAGACTATAGCTGGGTGCAAGCGATGCAGGAAGAATTATCTCTGTTCCGGAAGCTTAAAGTATGGGAGCTAGTTGATTTACCTGAAGGGAAGTTTCCAATTGGAACAAAGTGGCTATTCCGCAACAAGATGGATGACGTGGGGTGGTTACAAAGAACAAAGCAAGATTGGACGTTCAAGGCTTTCGATAAGAGGAAGGGATGGATTACAAAGAAGTTTTTGCACCTGTTGCACGTTTGGAAGCTATCAGGATATTCTTGGCATATGCATCATACAAAAACTTCAAAGTATTTCAGATGGATGTGAAGAGTGCTTTTCTATACGGGATATAAAGGAAGAAGTCTATGTCTGTCAGCCTCCTGGTTTAGAAGATCCACACTTCCCCAAACGATATTACAAGCTCGACAAAGCTCTCTATGGTCTTCACCAAGCTCCTCAAGCATGGTACGAGACTTTGTCAACTTATCTTCTGGAATGTGGTTACACTAGAGGGAAAATTGACATGACTCTCTTCAAAAAGGATCGGAGACAATGTGATGCTGGTTCAAATTTATGTAGACGATATTATTATTGGTTCAACCGATGAAGCGTTATGCAAGGAGTTCGAAAAAGTTATGAAAGCAAAGTTCGAAATGAGTATGATGGGCGAACTCACATTTTTCTTGGGATTGGAAGTGAAACAGAGAGAAGACGGGATTCTAATTCATCAAGCTAAATATATCAAAGATATACTTGCCAAGTACAACATGAATGACTGCAAGACTGCAAGTACTCCGTTCGCACCTCAAACTGACCTAACTCTCGATCCACAAGGAAAACCAGTGAACAAGTCCTTCTACCGCTCAATGATAGGCTCGTTGATGTATTTTACTGCAAGTAGGCATGACATTATGTGGGCCGTCTGCATCTGTGCACTTTTTCAGACAAATCCCAAGGAATCTCATGAGATAGTAGTCAAAAGAATCTTCCGCTATCTGAAAGGAACGCCCAAGCTTGGGCTTTGGTATCCTAAAGATAGTAATTTTGATTTAATTGCGTTTTCAGATAGTGATCATGCAGGTTGTAAGGTTGATCGGAAATCTGTCTCAGAGATTGCCAATTCCTAGGAAATCATCTTATATTGTGGCAAAGTAAGAAGCAGACAACTGTGTCCACCTCTACAGATCAAGCTGAATATACGGCTGCTTACAGTTGTTGCTCACAAGTTCTTTGGATACAAAATCAGTTGCTGGATTATGGAATCAACGTCATGAAGACTCCTATATTCATTGACAACGAGGCGTGTCTAGGGATCGTGAAGAATCCAATCCACCACTCGAGAATAAAGCACATCGAGATTCGCATTCACGCGATTCGAGATGCGTACGAAAAGGGTTACATTCAAGTGGTGCCAGTGGATACTACGCAACAAAAAGCCGACATCTTCACAAAAGCCTTTGATAAAACCCGTTTTAACCAGTTGGCAACCTGGTTGGAAATGGTTAATTTCCTTGAGTGGAAATGAGCTTTGTTGGGTAACAGTTTGTGAATACTTAAAAAAAGTTTTAAAGAATGAGTATTGTAAAATCATTCCCAACAAAAAGATTTTCTGCACATTAAAATTTCATTTTCAAAAGCAATGGACATACGAAAATATAAGTTTTAAATGGGGAAGATATTCAGAAAATAATAAAATTTGAGCGATTCACTGTTTGACTCCTGCTTTGAAAAATGATAGAAAACTGCTAACACTTTGTTGGTCTTTGAAATAGAAAAAGCAAAATCGAGAAGCTATGCAAAGAAGATCGGGGTACCAAGCAACGACGTGTCAGTAGATTCAGCAATACTCTCGAGTAAACTGCGATTAGGCGACAAAAGATAAAGCTTACACAAGAATTCTGGATACCCACAATACTGTGCATCCTGCGGGTAACACGTTGCGGTATATGACTTAATGGTCTTAAATCCTGCGTTGATAGTTGATAGATTGCCAAAGTCTGAGATTTTGGGTCTTTATATCGATTGTTGTTCAGGGATATCATAGTCTCTCTTATGTTGCATCAAGAAACATGCAGACCTAGACACGATTATGATATCTTATCTAAAAGAGTCCAAGAGGCTAAAACCCTACAATTGAAAACGCTCAAATCAAACGAGCCAATCAAAAGTAATCGTAACATAACGAGGTATTTGCCTAACCCTGTTCAGGACTGCAACGGGTCTCTTTGACTGCACAAAAGTGCATACCTGTTCACCATTGCGCTGATCTTGTATCTTTTAGACGAATGAACTCGATATACTCACCTGTTATGAGGAACCTTTGAGCATACCTTGATCGCGGGGGTATGTCCTGACGTAGGACTCGCGGGCACAGTATTCTACCCATCTGGCTAGAGTGGGGGGCCATTGCAATTCTTGTCAATATTACCACATCATGATAAAACGCTTACCGAAAGCATGTTGAAAGAAGGTTGCATGGATTTAAGAGGACAAACATACTGACAGTTTTTCTTGTGCCTCGATTATTTAGAATTTTAAACAATAAACTGACAAGTGTTGAAAGTATGATCTTTTGCAGGATCGTCACGGAGTTTCAAACAAAAAGTGCAAAATTGTGAAAAAGGAACTCCTTCGGTTCAAAAAGCAAAATTCAATGTCCAAATTGCTCAATTCTTAACTTTTCTAAACTTATTTTCGTTTTTTGCACTTATTATAACCAAAATGGGCATGTTTTTCGAGAGATTTTAAGATTTTCAAGCGTATTTGTTTTAGATTTCTTAGGACTGAAGAATCCTTTGAAATTCTCTATATGCGACGCAATAATACGCGCGCAATTAAATACCAGCGTAATTATTAATTACGATGGTTGATATTTCAAGTATATATACCTATTTTCTAACTTTTACAGTTTTGTGTTTCAAAATTAACCATCATCATCTTCTATAAAACTTCAAAGAAAAACCTTTTATCTTCCTTCAATCAATACTTGATTCTTACACAACGATTCGACATACATTTTGGTATGATGATCGGTTTATTGCGCTTTATATCTTATCATCAATCACAAAATCATGAATCAGAGTGTGTTTTGAAAGGTTTTGGGTTTGGGTTTTTGTATAGGTTTATGAAGAACTTGATGAATACAGCGCATATGATTTGAATATGGCGTAATTATTATGAAGATCGTGTAATTAATCTGGATCTATAGCGAAGTTAAGTCTTGAACGCGAGTTCAAGCGATTAGCGTAGTTGATTAATTGCACCGGTAATACAACATAGATGAACTTCTACGCTGCCCAGAATCTCGAGGTCATGACTTAACTACGATGTCTTAAATCAGCGTAAATAACTGGCGTATTTAATACTTTTCTGGCGTATATATTTCTTACCCCAGCGAAATTAACTCCAAATCAGCGTTTTTAAGTCCATTTCTTGTAAATATATATATATATATATATAATATTATATATATATAATAATATTTCGTAAAATATTCTGACATTCTAACCTGTTAAGTTTATCCAAACCGGATCTCACTTGGCTCGTTTTCATGTGTACAGAAATTGTGAAGGAAACATTCTGGGATCCCACTATGAAGCACAACCAGCCCATCTCACTGAGCGATCCAATAAACGACTTCGAAGACGCGATGGATTGGCTACAAGGAGCAGAATCAGCTATGTTGTTCAAGCGGATCCTAAAATATATCAAATTCACATTGAAGAGTTCGGGAAAACAACTAAAGCTAAAACCGTGGATCGAGTCAAAAGAATTTCTGCTACTGTTCGCAACAAGGAAGTGGTGTTAACGGTGGAAAGAATTCGAAAGGTCTTGAGTTTGGGAGACAACTCAAGTGATCCAATGAGGCTGTGAAAGAAGCGATTCTGGAGGGATTTCGCGGGATGAATTATCAGGGTGATTTCTGAAGCAAATATGAGATAAAGAGGAACGGGTAAACAAGGGATTGGAGATATATTTTGCACGTTTTTGCAGTGAGTATGGCTCACCGAAAGGGGGGATATGACGGTCTAAACCTAGAATGGTCAGCTGCCATGCTCAATCTTTGCACAAATCAACCATTCAACATCTCAGGCTTAACCTTCTATCGTATGGTCAACAATGTAAATAAAGGAGCATGGGCCATGTATCCCGGATTCGTGCAGCTACTCATCAACATAATTACAAAGATTTGCCTCATGATGGGTACTTGTATAAGTTTCAGTTGCCTAAAGGAAGACAAATGACGTAGTTTAGGACAGAGCAGTGGGTAATGCTCCACAACTACATGTATAGAGCTGAAAGACTTCCTTTAGTGCAGGCAGCCTACAACAAGTATAGAGAGGAGGTAAGGCAAGCCATAGAACGATAAGTAAAACAAGCAGCTGGTGAAGAAGCAGAAGTTGAAGAAGAAATTCCTTTAGTTCAAAAAAAAGGAAAGACAAAGGAAAGAAGATAGCTGAAGAAGAACCATCCAAAAAGAAGAGCAAGAAAGATACTTCAGTTCCTGAACGATTAATGGATGATAGTATTCGAGTTGGATTGTCTCAAGAGGCAATAGAACAAATGCAAGCCATTCACGCAGTAAGTGAAGCTGAGAAGCGTGAACGTCGTTTGAAGAGAAGAGAGATGACCGAATCTGAAACTCCAGTCGTGGTGACTGAAGAATAGGAGAATCTAGATCGTTTCGTTGAAAGTTTAATTAGTGATCCAGCTGAAACTTTGTCCCAGCAAGTCTCCTGTACAGAAGAAATGAAAGAATGATGAAGGCTCTTCCGTAAATGCACCACCAAAGCCCAGTCAACCATCATCTGCAACTCCATCGCGAGCTCCAACTAGGCCACGTCCTTTCCAGGACCTTTACGATCGTCTTTCAATAGACATCGGAAAGTTTCCTGCCAAGGAGTTCAATTTATTAAAGAATAAGGTCAACGACACGAATCTGCTCCGTGAAAAACTGAAGGAGCAACGTAAAAAGAACAAGGAGCTGAGCTTGTATGTGTCAAAGCAAACCGACTTCATCAGATTTTAACAAGAAGGTTTAGAGAAGCTACACGAGTTAGTTCAAGACCTATACAAAGCTGCTAATCGAGAACCAAGGTACTCGAGCGAAGACATCTTTGATTTCGATAGCTTCAGAGAAAGAGAGGAGAAGCGCAAGACTGAACTTGCGGAAAAGAAAAAGAAACATCTAGACTCAGCAGTGGAGGTAAGCATTGATGGGGAAAGTGATGAGGAAGAAATGGATAGACTTGAAATGCCCGAAAAGTTCTTGGAATGGGGACTGGAGGATGATGTTGTTTATGAAACAGATGGAGGTGATGATTTTGCGCCTCAACACCCTGAATGGTTCAAGAAAGAAAGAGCCAAGTTGCCAGATTTTTATTAAGTCATTACAATGGAGAAAACCGAGGCAACATACCGAATCATCAGCTGGAAGTACGACAATATCACTGGGTGGTTCATTGTTAAGCGTAGAGGAGGGGTAATCCAGTAATTCTGCAATGGAAATACCATGTAAAGCTTACCCACATGGGACATCAGAGAATTGAGCAAGCACGATATGATCAACCCCACCAACAACAGTATTGGCGGTGAATTTGAAAGGCTTATCTTAAAAGAGTGCGCTCGTGGATTTACCATCTTCACTCCTCAACACTCACGACGAAGAGTATCTAAGACCACCAAAGATCCAATCACTGGAAAAGGGAGAGTTACATAGGTCATCAATCCAGCAGATTGGTCACCAGGGTGAAGCTTCCTCCAGAACAACCTGTCACGCTCACCAATTTCAAGAAATGGTTTTACGATGGTCAAACTGGTGAAGTGTGATTCGATTCGATACCAACGAAGACATCAGAATTTTGGATCCGATGGACGTGTTTATGTTTTGTTTGTCTGACCTGAACATTTTGTACGGTAACAAAATACACGTTGGAGCATGTAATGTGTTTCTGGAGGAAGGCATGCTATTTCAACGAGCAGTTGAGCGCGCTAGAGAAAGAAAGATAGAAATGATGAAAATCATGAGCAGAATCGAGAAACCGAGTTAAGAAAAGGTTGCTGAAAAAGCTGCGGAGACGCAATCCTTACCATCTCACCCAATGGATCCTCTACCAAAATTAGATCCTCAAGTCATCATTCCACCACCTCGGACTTCATCCACATATGAAGTCACTATGGAGGACCAAGCACAGACTAGTGAAGCTGTTTCTAATCTACCGCGAACAACCGATGCACCACCTGAACAGTCCTCTGAGCAAGCTTGCAACAAATCCAGAACTAGATGCAAACAAATGAAGAACAGTCAAGTACGCAACAATCTAGGGGGGGTATTGTTAGAACTTTTGAGATCGTTGATACTTGATTAACTTAGGTTTTGGATTGTTTTGTGTTAGTTTATTATGTTTTTGATAGTTCAGGGACTGAAAATGTAACTTTGGAAAACTTTTGTACTGGCGGCATATTTAATGGTCTGGCGTAATTATAGTTACGCCGACAGCCAGTGTGTATATATATCAAGCAATGGAAAACCCTAGCTCCAAGGTTCTTGGACTAGTAATTTTTGTGATTTCTCTTGTGTTGTTGATCTTGTTCTTGTTCTTGTGCTAAATCCGAACATCCAGGTGGTTAAATCGTTATAACTTTTGGGATTACAAATACAATACTTGTTGTTTGAATCCATACAAGAATCTTCATCTTTTGATTTTTCTTATCTTTAGACATTCAAACATCAAATCTATTGGTGTTTGAGTGTTAACTAATCAAACCACTGTGATCCATATCAGATTTGGGACTCACAATTATTATTATTATTATTATCGTTGTTTTTATTTTTATTATTTTATTATTATTATTATTATATTAATTATTTATTATTTCTCCTCTATTATTTCACAAAAAAGGTTTTGTGAGTAGAAAACACTCTTCAATTTTTAGAAGTCATTTTACCTTTGTGTACAATTAATCAATGCATAATTTTTTCTTTTTTTGGTTTATTATTCTATCCGACCATGGGTTCATATATCCTACTTTTATCAACTTTTGGTTTCTAAGTAGAGTTACAATTTATTTTACACATTTCACCCTATAGTTTTTGTCTTTTACAACTTTTTCATAAAACGTTTTTCATTTTACCGAAATAGTTTTTCAATTTCAACTTTAGTCACAATTTTGTGAGTTAAGACCTTGCAACGCACATGTGTGGTTCAAAGTTTTTATGTTATTTTTGTTTTGCGGTTTAATGGCTTTGTCACAATGCGGGGGGTAATAAGTCGACTTAGTTATTATTTCTATGTTTTACGTTTTGATCTAATTTTTATAAGTTAACACAATACTACGCGCATGCGTGGTTCAACGTTTTTACATCTACTTTTTGTTCTGTTTAACGATTCCACCGCAAAGTGCGGGTCTTAAATACTAGTTATTATTATTTGGTAACTATATACTTAAGTATTTAAATAAGACACTACTTAATTTAAATAGTATTTACTTATAAAATTTTAGATAATAAATGAAAATTTAAAACGTAATTTAAAGTTTTATAAATAAGATTATTATTATTATGTTAATATTTAGTAATTATATACTTAAGTATTTAAACAAGATACTACTTAATTTAAATAGTATTTACTTATAAAAATTTAAATAACAAATGAAAAGTTGATACGTAATTTAAAGTTTTATAAATAAGATGATTATTATTATTATTATTATTATTATTATTATTATTATTATTATTATTATTATTATTATTATTATTATTATTATTATTATTATTATTATTATTTTAACTATGTGAATATTTAATATGATGTATATAATGTATAAATGAAGACATGTTTATTAAATATGGCTAATTGTGAACTATTGCATAGAATACTTCTAGTATATGCTTCAAACGTTGTGACATATTTTTAAAAAAAGTGAAATTACATCTCTATTCTAAAGGAGAGGATTTATATACTGAATATAGACTAGTGAGAATGCTCGCGCGTTGCGACGGGTATCCCGACCTATATTAGATTCAGTTACGATGTTTATTCCAATTGTAGACGTTAAAACATGAAGTTTGTAGATGTACAACTCGTCTTCAAACATTCATTGATCACCCGTTATGTGCAGGTCTAGTGTGACGGATGTTTCGACAATTTTTTTATTCAGGTTTCATCTTTTTGTCTGCAGAATAAAAAATGTGTTGTTAGTGGGAGTAAAGGGTAGATATACCAAAACCACCAAGGTTCCTTGATGATAAAAAAGAAATCCTATTGAAAAAAGAAAACAAAAAAACACTATTCAACAAACTAAAAACACATCACCATTTGTTTGAAACAGCATGTAATGTAATATGACAAGAGTTGACTTTGTATATCAATTTTTACTCTTTATCTACATTTATCTACCCGTGGGAATGTTCGCTCGTTGCTGCGTGTATTTATGTTTTTTCCGCACAATTCGCGACAGTTTTCACGTATTTTGAAGAGCAATTGAGTATAAGCAAAAGAATTGACATAAAAAACAACAATCTAATAAAGAAAATATAAGAAAAGTATTTTGAGCGTTGAATCAAGTATGCCCAAATATACAATTTGCATTTAGTTTTCACAATTCAAATTCTCCCCTAAATATTTTTATATACTTTAGTAATGCTATGTTATATTTAGTTACATTCTATTATATTCAACGCATCTATTAAGAAAGTATTATATTATCTATCAAAAGCAATGTTGGTGTAAAAATTCCCATGGTGTTTTCGTATTGGTGTAAAGTAAACTGAATAGCAAAATCATTTTGAGTGTCACATAAAACATGTTTTGACACGGAACCATTTTGGCATGTTGCCCGACCTGTCGACCCACCCATTTGCCAACTATAGTAAAAGTAAATACTTTAATACTCATGTTACGCCTGGTCTTGGAGCGGCAGGAGACATACGATGCTTTAGTAAAGGATTGATTAGAGATGACTTTCCAACATTAGGATTGCCAACGTTCAACTAACAAAACTAGAGCCCATTTACAAGATTTATATCCCTGATCATATTCTAGAATTCATGGAAAATTAGAGCACATTTACAATATTTATATCCCTGATCATATGCTAGAATTCATGGTAGATCTAGTAAATTTTGTAGTACATATCAAGAAGATGGGTTATACCATTTGTAAGACAAATAAATATGCTAGAATTCATGGTGACTACATAGCACTTTGACCAATATTGACTTTATTTTTCCAGTCCAGGGGTATTATGAGTTGGCTGAAAATACTTTGTGCATATGTCAATATCGTTCGGTTTACCTATACAGGGTCGATTTTGGTTGTATTTTAGCTCTAATTGGTCAAACGGATAACCACCTATAGCTAAGTTAAAAGGAAACATGTCAGTTGGGTTGACGCCATCAAATAGGCTGAAAGTTGTCCAATGTGTTTTGAAACGCTTAAAACTTCTAAAACTCATAATACATCAAATTAGTATTTCAGCAATATAGTTTTTTGTAACTTCTTAAAGAACACATAATTGTTTAAGGAACTCACTGGATGAGGAAGCTACCCTCGTGCTCTGTGTTTCGTATTAACTCCTGCAGCCACTGATTTTGCTAATCTTCCTAACTGCATGGTTCCCTGCACGTTTAATTAGAGATCCATTTACTCCTTTTATGTTTTTGTTCTTTTAATCAAAAAGGGATTTGCTAATATACCATCCCAAGCTGTCCATTGGAGAAGACAACTTTTCTTCCTTATCTGCCATAATAATCTGCCCAGGTTTCTATAAGCAATTGTTAATAAAAAAAAATTGGTAGGTAAACTTGGTGTTATCCTCAAAAAGAGCATGTAACTCAGCAACTTGTCTCTACGCTTTGCTATCTAGTATAAGAATTAAAAAGGTTAGTGGTAGAATCTGAAATTCAGCTTTGATTGAAACAAGAACAAACAAGATAGATAATCCAATTAGAGAATGATTAGGTCTCCAAATACAAGGTTTAAGAACCCTAAATTTTATAAGGAATAAACATCCACTCCCCGTAAACAAAAATAAAAGATATAAATAAACATAGATTGCAATAACTACCCCTAAACTTCAGCTATCGAATTACCCACTAACCTACACTTCCCATAACTTCTTTTGACCCAAGAATTCCCTAAATCTTCTAACCCAATACAAGATTCTACCTGATTTGGGCCTGGGCTGCTAGGTGGGTTCTTACGAATCATATATATTGAGTTATTGTATTTGTTGGATAATCTTGATAAGTTCAAGTCTAGTATGGGTCAAGTTGGGTCACGGAACAACGAACGGGTACCGGTCATCCAGAAAGTTTCTAGAAGTTTATTTTAATCACATGTTTTTAGTGGCTTAATTAAGTTATGGGTTAGTTATTTGTTAGTCAAAATAATGGGTTAGTGGGTAGGTTAATATCCCTAATCTTTAGGTGCAAGTTTTGTTTTTCTTATTTAATGTACGTATTATCAAAGAATGAAAAGTGTGAGTTCCAGCAGAAAATCAAGTCCTCTGTTCATTTGTTTTAATTTGATTTTTGGAGCTTTACCAACATTTGGTATCAGAGCCCTAGGTTCATACTGTGGAAAGCATCCAGTAAGCGACAGTTGCGGTTTTGAGAGTCGTAAAAAAGGGGAGCAGCTCTTGTAGGCTGCGGGGCTGAGAAGGAAGCCTTAAATTGGAAGGAAAGAAAGTTTGGAAGCAGGAGGTGGAATCGCAATCGGAAAATTCATTAGCAGGTTTACTTTTTTATTGATTAGTGGCTGAACAATTTTGTAATTGTGGTTGTTCGGGAGGATAGTGTTTTACGGTCGCCAGTTTGAGTATTAAGGAAAGTGAAGTGAAAGAAGGTAGTGGGTACATGCATGAGAATTAAATCTCACAGCTCATCAAATAAAAAAGAAAGAAAGCAAGCAGGTGAGAGGGATAACCCGAACGAAAGAAGGCGGCAAATCAGGAAACCAAGTACACATCTCTATTATTATCACTTGAAAAGTAAGCTAGCATCCATGCTGCTGATTTAATTAAGCAACCAGGTAGACTCCTTAATTCTCTCACTACTATTTGAAGAAAAGAAAGATTGTTTGGGGATGAAATGGTGACGAGTGGAATGGGGTTGCTAAAAACAAAACTGGTAAGCTAGCAAGTGAAAGCAAGAAGTAAAAAAATCAGCAAGTTCAAAGAAAGTTAACTAGCAAAATCAGCTAGACAGAAAGTTGGATTCAAATATTTGAATTCTTATGAAAAAAAGAAAGATGAGGCGGCACAAGAAAGAAGAAAAAGGCCGGCGTCGCTTAGCAGGAAAGAAAGAAGGTCTCGTATGAAAGTAAGAAAGATACCAATGCTGTAAGAAAGAAAGTGCAAGCATTGGTAAGAAAGAATGGGTGTCGATCAGAAAGAAGGAAGAAAATCGACAACCGAAAGAAAGAAGAATCGAACTTTAGTGGTTCGTATTGCAAGAACAAAATCGAACCTTTGTGGTTCGAATAGCAAGTTAGCAAGAAAGATGATTCGAAGCAAGCAAGTATGAACGAATACGAATCAAGCAAGAAAATTGCAAGTGTAGCAAGAAAACCGATTCCAGTGAAAGCAAGAAAAAGATAGAACGAATGCAAGCAAGAACGAAGCAAGTAGAAAGAACCGAGATCAAGATTATGGGGGTGAATGTTGTATAATCTTGATAAATTCGAGTCTAGTATGGGTCAAGTTGGGTCATGGAACAACGAACGGGTACCGGTCATCCAGAAAGTTTCTAGAAGTTTAATCACATGTTTTTAGTGGCTTAATTAAGTTATCGGTTAGTTATTTGTTAGTCAAAATAATGGGTATGTGGGTAGGTTAATATCCCTAATCTTTAGGTACAAGTTTTGTTTTTCTTATTTAATGTACGTATTATCAAAGAATGAAAAGTGTGAGTTCCAGCAGAAAATCAAGTCCTCTGTTCTTTTGTTTTAATTTGATTTTTGGAGCTTTACCAACAGTATTTGTACGTTTTGTGTAATTTTATGGATTTATAACTTTTTTAATTTGTATTTATATATATATTTGAAGGAATCTAAATATATTGTAATTATAAAATTTATGGCATTTTTTTTAAAAATTTGGATAACTTTTGGTCGGAAAATGGTCTGAAAACTACTTGTTGGTATTTGGTTGGAAAGTAATTTGTCGGAAACTTGTTGGAAAATTTAAAGAAATAAAATAAAGGCAAAATGAATAAGTGGTCAAAAGGTGGCGGAAGTACGTCGGAAAACTTAACCTTAATTTTTCTCGGAAATTTGTTGGAAACTTTAGTTGGAAGTTTGTTGGAAATGTTTTCCGACTAGATTTTTCCGACATTGACGTTTTTGTCGAAATTGTCGAAAACACGCTTTTCCGACAAACTTCCGTGAATCATGGTCGGAAAAGGGGCTGTTTTTTAGTAGTGTGGTTTGTGGTGGTGAGGTATGGCAGGTGATTTGGGTTTATCGGAATTAATTTCCAAAATCTGATGGTGACCTTTCTGGTTATCATAGTTGATCATCTCATCTCTTTAGTCAGCCATGAAATTGTCCCCCCCCACCGTGTTCTTTCGATCCTCATCCGATTCTTCACAATAACTGCCATCCCTGATCATTTGAGTCTTGATTGCTGCAATATCATCCTTCATGGCTGCTAAGATGGTTGCTAAGATGCTTCTAATCGAGCTGCAATGGCTGAAAACTGGTCAGAGATAACTGAATTTCAGGTTGTTAATGTCATTCAACTTCCCAGCAATGGAACCAAATGAATAGAATCTGAAATTCAGCTTTGATTGAAACAAAACAAACAAGATAGATAATCCAATTCGAGAAGGAATTAGGTCTCCAAATACAAGGTTTAAATTCCCAAATTTTTATATAGAATAAACATCCACTCCCCTCAAACAAAAATAAAAGATATAAATAAACATAAATTGCAATAACTACCCCCCTAAACTTCAGCTATCCAATTACCCACTAACCTACACTTCCGATAACTTCTTTATGACCCAAATAATTCCCTAAACCTTCTGAACCAATACAAGATTCTACCTAATTTGGGCCTGGGCTGCTAGCTGGGTTCGTATCAGTTAGCATGCAACTTAAGCGTAGATGGGCAGCTTATAAAGGTTGGTTTTTGTACAAGATGGGTCGGTCGGGTTGAGTTGACAAATGACAAGCAACAAATGTGTCAAAAAATTAAGACTTTTTGCAAATAATTTGTGTGCCGAATATGATCACAACAATCCAAACAATAAAATACTTTAAATAGATACCTCAAGAGGGGTACCAAAGATCTATGAGATGAGCTTGATGCCTTTGAAAACCCCCTTTGATTTTGGTGCCCATGGCTGAAAAGACTCCATGGGAAACTTCAAAGCCCTTGTGATAATTGAACTAACAAGCAAATACCGTCTTTTTCATGTAATAAATCAAGTCGGTGGGTTTATGTATGAAGAATAAATTGTTGAAGAACATCAAGAAACCCCATTGTCTACAAAAAAGACAGGTAAAATATATGAAAGCCATGAAGGAGACTGCTTAATAGATATCACTTAAAACCCTTACTACAAAATCCTTGATATAGACTGATAGTTATGTGCAACAAGATCGATTATCAAACCCCATAACAATACCTGAGCGCGCGTCGTCATCGTCGTCCCACTACAAGATCAATTTAAAAACCCATAACGTTACTGGAGCGCCCATCGTCATCGCCGTCCTGTTTCTTCTCGGCTTTGAACGTCGCCAGGAGTTTTGAATGGGATTGAAGGAAGGGATGGTAATGAAATCATTAGTGAAGCAGTTAAACATTGGTAGGGTTTCAAGGGACGAAGGGGAAACAAAGAGACGCCGGTTTCATTGTCAAGAGTGAGCAGGGGCATTATTGGAAGAAAAGTGTAAAAACAGATTCTTAAATTACTATAGTGCCCCCATATGTGTCTTAATTTATTGTGTACAGACTATTTTACCCTTAAAATTCCACCATAATTCCTTTGTACATGTTGCATTAAAATATGTATGTGATGCAAAATTACAATTTTGTCCATCAAATTTACTTTATATAGTTATATATTATATATATAGCTGCAAGTATGTGCAATTACAAAAATAAATAAATAATAAGAAACTAAAACAGTATACAGGTTGATATGAAAAACATCTCCCACCCACTTTTCCTTATCTAACACAGGTATATTTCTATAGCTTTAGCGAAGAGTTGAAAACTACTACTAAAATGATATTTCTATAGCTTACTCCCGCAAATTTCCACCAACAAGAGTACTGGGTTGCTCCGCTATAGTCTCTTTAATGTTGACACTGAATAAACAAAATAATAAATACCCATTAAGACAGAACCAAGTTTTTATTAATAAGAAAATCGACATTTAAAAGATTAGAGCAAAATTCAGAAAAACGCTATTTTTTTTTTGAACGGCTAACTGCTTTCCACGTGTAAACCCACCCTTTCGGAGCTACGTCCAAAGGCCGGCTACTCGACCACCGCTAGAAAGCGTAGCACACCCCTGATGCGCATAAACCCCGTGAAATAGGTAAAATTGCGACCTCTTTGGACTCGAACCTGGATAAAACCCTAGGCCAAGCCTTCACCAAATGAAAACAACCACTATGCCATAGTGGAGGACCCAGAAAAACGCTATTTACCTCCGCATTTTGCGGATACAGATAGGTCCATAGCTTTGTTATTACATGATTAATCCAATAACTTAAAAAACTCAATGTATACATTTTTTATTGTATGACTAAGACTACCCACTATGGTGATTGTTTTCACCAACCGGTTGCCACATATTACAAAAAGACAAAGCAATTTGCAATTTGAAAATGTAAAAATTAATTCAATGCTTTAAACGGATTGGTGGAACAACCAAAGGTTGCAAACAGTTGTTCCATATTTCATATATTTTTTTCTTTTATATTATTTAAGTTGCTATCAATATAATGTATTGTAATAAACAATAATTATAAATTATATTTATTTAATAAAATATTGATGTAGGTTGGGTTGTGAATGTGAGTGAAAAGTTGGATTGAGTTGGGTTGTGGATACGGAAGAAAGAGAAATTATTTTTTAATAAAAGGTTGGGTTGAGTTGTGATAGTGGATAATCTAAATACTTTAGATCGTCAAAACATAACATAAAAGTTCTTTTTCAAATGCGTAAATCCCTTAACTTTAAAATAAAACATTCCCAGCCCCACATGGCTACAACATTAAACCATAAAGCTTGTCCCTATCTATAAATTAAAGCATGGACTTGCTTCGTAAGTCTGTACCCAGGTAGTAATATAGTATCAATACTTTTAACATGCTTAAAAATACACATTTGATGACCTCTTTCTTACCGAATATTGAAAATGCACAAACCAATTACGTGTTTCCATTCCGCGTACCGAAGCGTACCACGATCCATGTGCCTATGATCCCAACAACTCGTAGATTCATATGTTAGAGCCGTTTGGGATATACCATGCATTCTTGAGAAGTTTGGTCATTTTAGTAGCTGCTTTTGTCCAAATAAACTTTTATTCCATACCTAAAAACTTATTGCACTACTTGTATCTTCAAATTTTTTGTTAAGAGTATCAAATCACTTAAATTGTTAATTTCACATAAAATATCAAATGCAAACTCCACTTAATCATGGAAAATGTTTATGAATTTACAAATAGAAAGATAGTAATAAACAGATCATTACCTAAGCAAGAATTGCGTAACCAAAACAACAAAAGATCGATTATCAAATGTTTAATAGAAATGATTTAATCTTAATTTGAGAAAGCATAGAATTTTAAGGTTCCTTTTCTCTACCTACGTAGCCATCACCCAAACCCACAGACAACTGCCATCTTTTTTGTTTCCCACTTAAATCCTTCCAACTTATTGATTAATTAGATATTTATAAATTGTTAACCCCCTTCATTTGCAACTTTTTTACTCCTAATGTTAAACCTAGATATCTATTTACATATAAAGAAAACACATGGTATTAATTTAAACATATTACCTCCGTAACATCTTTGATGAAGCAAGCACTTAGTGCAATATTCTTGATAAACACATTTAACCTGAATTGAGTAACTGATAACTGATAAACACACTTACTACAAGGTATTAAAAAAAACATATTGTATCCGTTTGAGAAAAATTAGGGTTTCAACTCAAGCTTGGTGATGAAAGACTACTCTGTCGCTGATGTTGTCATGGTGGTGGCTACGTCGCCGTAGAGCGGTCTTAGGAACCACCGATTGGATCCCTCATATTCTTTGTTTCTCCATTTGTAGCTCCATCTCTCTCACTCCAACTCTCTTTTTTTCTCTAATCTGTATAGGTATTATAGAGTGGAGCGGGCGATGAAAACCGCCGGAAGGCGAGACGCTTCATTTTCAGTTGAAGACCGAAGACACGAGGCACGTGATAGGGTTTTCATGGGAAAAGAGGGAGGCCAGTGTGTTAGGAAGAGGGGCATGATTGGAAGAAATGACAAAAAGTTATGCAATTTAATTTGACTTTTTGTATGCCATCTTATAATTGTGCTGGAAATTACCGTTATATTCATGGGAGATGCTTTATATAGTAGAAGATAGATAATCTGTATAGGTATTATAGAGTAGAGCGGGTGATGGAAACCGCCGGAAGGCGAGACGCTTCATTTTCAGTTGAAGACCGAAGACACGAGGCACGTGATAGGGTTTTCATGGGAAAAGAGGGAGGCCGGTGTGTTAGGAAGAGGGGCAGGATTGGAAGAAAATGACCAAAAATTATGCATTTTTATTTGACTTTTTGTATGTCATCTTAAAATTGTGCTGGAAATTACCATTGTATCAATGGGAGGGCTTTATATATAGTAGAATATAGATATAGATATATATAGATATAGATATGGTGACTCTCCACATGCATAACTCCCAACTTCTTATGTCATTTTTATTAATGTAATATCATTTAGATCGATGAAAAAAGTTTTCTTATTCTTCATTCTCTCGTTATCTACATAATATATATATTCTTGTTCTCAAGTTATATCTAATACTTATAAAAGAGTAACTTTAATGCCACATGACATTCTGTTATAGTAAAAGATTTCAACAAAATGCTATGTGGCAATTTATCATGCTATCTCAACATTAAAATATATAATATGTAAATTAATATAAAGACTATCAAATGATTGAATTTAGTATATATTTGAAATAATCTTATATTCATGAGTCATGACTATCCTTCAATATTCTTAATTCTTAATAATTAATATCAGTTATATACTTACCTATACTTTAGTATAATATCTCTACTTTGATAAATAAAACATACTTATCAAAAGAAGATGAGATAACCAAAATTTTATATACACATCACTATTTGACGTAACCAAAAATTTCAAACCTCTATGTTTATAATTTGTTATTATCGTTTTCACAAATGTTAAACATATGTATAAACAATATATATCTATATATATGTTTAATATATATAATCTTAGATCATGAACTAATTCCATTTTATCTTCTACTTTGATAACACTTTTTTAAAATAAGAACATATTAATTTGATATAAAATATACTAACGTAAACGCATCATTTAAAATAAGTAATGTTATATTTTCTGTAATTTTTTATTTATAGTTCATATTAGGGTTATATGTATTCATATCAAATTTTATATTTATTATGTGTGATGCAAGAAATAATATGAAACATATAAAAGTAATTTAAAACTTATAACCGTTATGTCCTTCAAACACAACCAAAGAAGAACATATTTATTTAAAAAACTCATTCAAATTTATATAAATGGAAAATATATTTATTTCCCCAAAGAACTCTATCAACTCCATGATTATCTTAAAGCCTTTCATTTTTATCCTCAAACCCATGTAATACATGTGACTGACTGATGATGTCAGCAGCCCCAAAACGTTACGACAGTGTAAATCTAATTTACACCACCGTAGAAAGTTACATCCATAATTTTTATCTCTTTATTTATTTATTTTTTTGAAAAGTGACATAAAAGATAATAATTTCATCAAAAAAAATTCACAAAAGTTTTGTATCAAAATGTTCTCGAGTTCTTTCTTGCATAAAGATATGGTTCCTATTTTAACCGTTCCCTATACATACATACATATATATATATAACACTAACTAATTACATAAAATTCTAGAGAATTATGGTTGTAACAATATATGTCTAGTACTACGTCTGTATATGTATGTAATTTTAGTCCTTTGTTTAAAATTAATATAAGATTAATTTTTTTTACATTCACAAAGTTCAAAGAAAACCAAGAGTCACAAGAAACTGGACAATTAAAGCCTCTTTAGTAACATATAGTAATAATACTTAAATAAGTATTGAGTAATGATCACCTCTTCATTCTCCGCACAATTAGTTTAAACAGTAATATTTCTGTCCTTTTGTTTAACAATCATGGCTCCTAATGTTTCCCAAACTAAATTTTCCCTAATGGTGAACAAAGAAGAAAAGAGAGTGATATTTGCTGAAGCTGACAGCAATTTTGGTGACACTCTTTTCAGCATCATGACATAGCCAATGGCCACAATTGTCAGGCTCTTGCGTAAACGCCCCGATGGAACGCTTAAGCCGATTGGGAGCCTAAACAACTTCTACCAGAGTCTACTGGATCTTTCTATGAATTGTATGTCAGCTGAGAAAATAAATGGATGCTGCTTAATCCCAGAACTTCATCACATGATACATGCAGAAAGCTTAAACTCGACATAAATGATGAAGAGCCTACAAAATACTTTATATGCCAAAATATGCTGTGCAGCCGGCTCTCTGTTGCTAGTTTTAGCACCTGTAACCTTGCAAGATGCAATTGTGGCAAGACCATGGATCGGGAAATAAAATACGAGGATTTAACTGGTAATATGAGAGGTGAGGGTGTTGATGGGGTGTTTGTTTCTGAGCTGACATCCTATATTGTCACAGATGATCTCCATGTAATGCCGAATATTCCAGACTCTATTGTTCAGCTACTATGTGAACTTGGAATCACTGATGTTTGCTGTTTGGAGGACAAGCAATTTGGTATTGGTCTTGATCAGGTAGTTTGGATATACTTTATTCTATTTACATAGTAACATTTTTTTTTTCTGAAAAGCACTTTTTATATGCTTCAAGCCTAAAATAAGATGACATATTATTTTTCAGATCCTCAATCTTTTAGCAGGAACGTTATTGTTCAAGCATCCCATGACATACTTGGTTTTTCCTAGTTCGCCTATTGCGTGTGATTTACTTAATCCAAGACAAGAAACTTCAGTTAACCATTTGACTAGTAATGAAACCTTTGAAACTCTAAAGAGTTTCAAGTTGAAAGTTACTATGCAAAAGTCAACATCTAAGTTTCTGTTTGCAGAAGCAGATTCTGATTTTGTTGAGTTTCTTTTTGGATTTCTTCAAATTCCATTAGGAACTATGATTGGTGACTTAATGGATGGTACTAGTATTGAGAATCTGAACAACATGTTTAAAAGCATTTCTAATATGAGTGTTGGGGAAGGCATAAAGTCAGATGAGCTCAAAACTATGCTTCTCCGACCTCAGTTGGTTCATACAAATCTTTCAGTGAACCAAATTTTTCCTTTAAGTGTTTTATGCGGTTCCAAAAGTTATTGTCATGTCTATTGAGAAAAAGGAACTATTTTTGCATATTTTTCTTCTGTAGAGAAAGACAATCGTTTTGGACATACGTTTTGTGAATGTTCTCTTAAAGATTCAAGAGTTGAAGGACGATATTTGAAGGCATTTGGTAAGTTCATGTTGACAGATGATCTTGTTGTAACTGCATCGCCATCTTTTTCTTCAATTACTATGCTAGGTAAGCTGAAGATTCCTTTGAATGATTTTGAGGTACATACAGTAAGCATCGGCATTGAGGAGGTAAAGATTAATACCTTCAACGAATAATTTATTATTTTTATATATTTTGTTGTTGTTTCATACTTTTAAGCTTCTAGTTACTAAACTTATCTTATGTGTACAGGGTTTGGAAATTCTTGATGCTTCTCTAATGTCTGTTTCGGCTTTGACAGATTCCATACTAAAGAAAATAACTGAAGCTCAAAACTGATCTTCTGTTTACTTAAATATTATGTTTGATGTTATATTTTGCCTGTTTCAGTTAATAAGTTCATGCGGGTAAGCGGGTTATATCTATTTAATTTTGTTTGTTTGTCTTCTTTTGGAAACTTTTGTTTAACTGTTGTATCATTTCACTTTACAAACCAGACACCACCTGAAATTAACTCATCGTTAAACAACAATAAAGTAATTCAAATCTTAAAGAGGTAATAATAAATGAACTAATTTGTTTGGAAAGTAGCATCAGAAGTAAGAAAACTTCTACTGCACCTTGATTGTCACTCTTAGCTACTTTCATTCCACTGAATCAAGGGTTCGAGTCCCACAGTAGACGATGGTGTAAAATTGGAATAGCTTATATTGTTGTTAAGCAAAAAGATGTACAATTTCTATTCATCCGAAATCGAGTTGTAGCCAAAGAAAGTATCAGCACAACTATTGAAGTGGAGTTATCTGATCGGTCACGTGGAACTTTCTTGCTTACCACAATTAAGCTAATGACAAAGATTTACTCCATGTATTAGTCATTTCCAATGTCATACTATGCACATACTTGGTTTACAACTTTCGATTGTCCATCCGCTTGTGGATTATATGTTGTCGAAATGGTCAATGTCATGCCTTACAACCTAGAGAATTTCTTCCAAAAAGTCTTGAGGAAAGTGGCATCTTAATCAGATACAACTGTATTTCTAATGGCAAATCTGATTTATAAATGGGTCAAAATTGTTTGGTCAACTTACACATTTTTTATTATTTTTAGAGTGACAATTCACACTCTCTAAATCGTACCTCTAAACTACACCGCTTTTCATCATCATCATGGATTTGAACACTTACCACTCTCGGAGGGGCACCTTATTCCAACACCAAGCTTGATACTATGTTAATGTGAAAGTGAATGCCTTCTATTAAAGAAAGAATCACAATATATACACATACAGAGGGACTAAGGAATAAATAAATATTACAAATAAGTACACTAGAATATATAAGTTAGCTAAGATCCCCCCTCAAGCGAAACGGTGGTGGACCAATACCGAGCATCTGACGAAGGTTGATGAACTGAGGTTTAGGAAGACTCATAGTAAAAACGTCAGCCACCTGAAGCTTGGTTGGAACAAAATTTGTAACTAACTTCCCGGAAGCAACTAGCTCCCTTAAAAAGTGGTAATCAAGATCAATGTGTTTGGCACGTTTATGAGAAACTAGATTTTGAGTGAGAAACAAAGCACTTTGATTATCACATAATATGGTTGGACGATCCGCAGGAAGAGAGTGAAGTTCATGAAGAAGATGGGTTATCCAAACTATTTCGGCAGCAGTGTTGGCCATGGCCCTATATTCAGATTCACAGCTTGACCGCGCAACAGTTGGTTTCTTTTTAGCACTCCACGAGATTAAGTTGCCGCCCAAAAATATAGAGTATCCATAAGTTGAGCGACGTGTTTCTAAACATCTAGTCCAATGAGCGTCAGAGTATCCAAGCAGCGATGTGTGTGCCGGACGACTGTAGTGAAGGACAAAAGCTAAAGGTGTCTTTAAGATAGCGAAGAATTATTTTAACCTCCTGATAATGAGCAATGGTCGGGACATGCAAAAATTGACTGACTTGGTTACAACATACGAAATGTCAGGCTTGGTGATCGTTAAGTACTGGAGGGCTCCCATAATGGGACGATAATGAGTGGCATCCGAGAATAGGTCACATGGAGACACAAAAGAAAAATTTGTGCTTAAAGGTGTTGGAGCAGGTTTGGCATCCAACATCTTTGCACGAGTTAAAATGTCCAAAGTGAATTTAGGTTGATTCCAAAATAGTCCATTTTTGGTGTAGGTAACCTCCAGACCAAGAAAGTAGTTGAGTTTCGCCTGATCTTTGATTGCAAATTCATTGTGGAGACAGTTAATGAATGGTGTAAGAGCACTAGGTTGATTACCTGTTAGGATGAGGTTATCAACATAGACTAAGAGATACATGACACAAGAATCCTTCTTAAGGATAAATAAAGAAGGGTCAGCACGACTACACAGGAAGCCATAGGTAGTTAGAAAGGTGCTCAAGCGTTGAAACCATGACCTTGTGGCTTGTTTTAGACCATAGATGGCCGTGTTTAATTTGCATACATGATTAGGGAACTGAAGGTTGAGAAAGCCTGGAGGTTGCTCCATAAACACACATTCTGTAAGACTGCCATGTAGAAAGGCATTATTAACGTCTAATTGATGTATGTCCATTGATTGATAATGGCTAAAGCAAGAACGGTGCAAATTGTGGCTGCCTTAACAACAGGACTGAAAGTATGAGATAAATCAGGACCAGGAATATGACTATAACCTTGAGCCACAAGTCGCGCTTTGTGATGTTCAAGGAGCCATCAGATCGAAACTTGGTGCGAAAGAGCCATTTAGATCCAACAACATTTGAGGTTGTCGGACGAGGAACAAGAATCCATGTTTCATTACGATGAAGAGCATCAAGTTCTTGCTTCATCGCTTGAACCCATTTTTCGTCTTTAGATGTGGTTTTGTATGTTTTAGGATCTGAGGAGGCAAATAGGGAACGATGAAGAGGAATGATCTCAGTGTGAGGAAGGTCGACCCGATGACGGGGTTTAAAGATTCCCGACTTGGCTCTAGTGATCATAGAATGAGACGGAGGAGGTGGTGGAGGAGAATGTGGTGTCGTAGGAGGACTCGTATGGGTGGTGGTAGACTACGAGGAAGGGGAGGCAGGAGGGGATTTTACTAGTGTGGAGATATGGGATGTGATGGGCGTAGTAATGGAGGTGTCGGTTGTAGCATGGGAGGCTGGAGGTTCGATAGGGGGTGCTTGGTTCATGGGAGGTGGAGGAAAGTAAGGAATATGTATGGTTGTAAATGGTTGGTCGCTGGTGGTAGAAACGCGAAAAGTTGTAGAAGGTTTATGTCACAGATTGGTAGCAACAATAGGAGAGGTGTCCAAAAAATTTGATAATTCAAGTGTCTCAAATGGGTATGCGGTAGATGTGTTAGTAAGTGGAAAACATGTTTCGTCAAAGCGAGCATGACGAGTCACATAGATACGCATGGTTGCAGGGTTAAGGCACCTATATCCTTTATATTTCGAGCTATATCCAATGAAAATGCATGGTATACTCCTTGGTGCTAGTTTGTTAAGAGCATAATCACGCAGATATGGGTACACTCTACAACCAAAAGTGCAAAAAGTGGAATAGTTGGGTGCTTGATTATAAAGCAACTCAAACCGAGATTTTCCATCAAGTATAGGAGTAGGTAAGCGATTAATAATGTAAACCGCTAATGAAATGCTTCAACCCAATATGTGGATGATACTTTAGCATGAAAGAGCATTGCTAAACCAGTTTCGACAATGTGTCAATGCTTGCGTTCCACCCGCCCAATTTGTTGGGGTGTGTAAGGGAACAACAAGCGATGTAGAGTGCCATTTTTTTCAAATAGAGCCCTAACCTTTTGGTTGGTAAATTATGTGCCACCGTCACTTTGAAAGGTTTTATTTTTTTTATGAAAAATGAGTTTGAACAAATGGAACAAATATGTAAAAACATCAAAAAAATCAGCTTTGGTTCTAAGTGGAAGCATCCATGTGAACCTGGAAAAGTCATCAATGAATGCAACATAATACGAGCAACTATCGACCGATTTTACCGATGAAGGGCCCCATGAATCACAGTGTATTAATTCAAGAGGTTTAGTGGCACATTTATTATTATAATTAAACAGTAGTTATTTAGACTTAGCAAGCTCACATTGGGAGCAAGTTCCCGGTTTAGGTAAAAGAGAAGTAAACGACAAGTGTCCACGATTTTTTAATAAAGTAATAGTATCAAAATTGACATGCCCAAGACGGGAATGCCAGACTTCAAACGAAGCTTTAGGACATGTGGAGGACGTGAGAAGAGCTTGATGTGTGTTATGAAGAACATAAAGGCCGTCTTCACAGCAACCCCGGGCTAGGACCTGCTTGGTTAGTCGATCCTGAATAAAAAAATAGGGATGTGAGAAAACAACACCAACAAGATTGTCCTCAGTTAATTTACTCACCGAAAGTAGATTTCGAGTGAGTTGAGGAACAACCAAAACATTATTAAGATTAAGAGAACCATGTATTTTTGAGTCACCTGTGTGAGAAACTGGTAATGACTGACCATTACCAAAATACACATGCTTATTACCTTAAGTCAGAGACAGATTGATTACCCATCTGAGTTGGGACGCATGTGATCAAAAGCACTGGTGTCACATGTCCAATCAAGGATGTTGGAATTTAGTTGGCATTAACCATGAAATGCCTAAGAAAGTGGTGTATGAGAATGATATGCGCCTCTGAAATTAGAGTTGTTATTGTTCCGGGCCGGGTGATATTGGGTCGAGCGATTCTGTGATCCACGGTTACGAACCGGTCTGGGAGATGTGGTTGAATGGGCCGAAAAGCCATGGGGGGTAATGGGACCATGTAATGCCCTAACAAAAAGTTCATGACTTTCTGCACGGGTTAGAAGATCAGTGAAGGATGGAGCGGGGCGGGTGGAGCGAATGGTAGTGGTGAAAGTTTCAAAGGTAGGTCTGAGAACGCATATGAACCAGTGGAGTTGGTCATTGGGGTCGACTGGGTGTCCAATAACATGTAATTTATCGTAGATCGCTTTGAAAGAACGATCAAACTCGGAGACAGTTTTATCTCCTTTTTTATTGAGGCGCAGATTGTCACGAAGGTTCTTAACACGCTCGACAGAGGCATTGCATAATGCAGATTTGAGGAAAGTCCAAATTTCGCAGGCCTTTGATAACCCATCGATAACAGCAAGGGCTTCCTTCGTGAGAGAAGCCGTGATAATGATAATAGCTTTTTGGTCAGTTTGTATCCAGTCAGTGTAATCTGGATTGGTGATTGTTTTGTCGCTGACAGTGATGGTCGAAGGAGGGGCAGTATTCGAGCCATCAAAATGATGCAGAACCTGGTGGTATGTTAATAGGGGCCGCATCTTTGTGAGCCAAAACAAATAATTTGACACAGAGAGTTTTAGGGCCACGTGAGGAGCAAAATTGGCCCTAGGGTTGGATTCGGATGATGAAGATGTCATGGTTGGTGAAGAGACAAACAGGAAGATGGAAGGGAAAGAGGCAGATCGGATGGGGAAGAAGGCAGAGGAAAAGAGAGAAGATGGAGGGATCGGAAACTCAACCACGGGTTGGATAGGTTGATACCATATGTTAATGTGAAAGTGAAAGTCTTCTATTAAAGAAAGAATCACAATATATACACATACAAAGGGACTAAGGAATAAATAAATATTACAAATAAGTACACTTGAATATATAAGTTAGCTAATAGATACCAACCACTAGCTAGGCCAAGGAACAACACCTGGACAAGTTTACATACTGAGTGCTTGTACCATTGACTAGATTTTATGTACGGAATATATGAATCAAAAGTGCGTAATTTCTTTCTAGATTGGATTCTCCTCTCTTTCTCTAAATCTCCTTAGACTATGCTTTTGAAAATAAGAAAAGAACACACAAGTGTTGTCTTTCTTTTGTAATATGAAAATGCTATAATTTTTATTGAACTCGTAATGGAAGATAAAGCCTTAGAAATTAGTTGAAGTTTGTGTTATTCATGGCCTGCCTAAAGGGTGTGCTTGGTGTGCCGCCACACAGAGCCCAAATGTTTTTTGTTATATATGTGTGTGTGTATTATGTACCAACCAAGATAATTCAATCATCTTGAGTTTTTTGTAACTACATGAGACGATGGCGCAAAACCCGGCATCAATAGGTTTTTAAATGTTCGAAACTCAACTTCCACACATATGTCTGGTTTACTTTGCATTGGAGCCCCTTTTCTAAGGCATCTGCATATTTTGTTTTTCCTTTGCTTTGTTTGCTCTGCTCAAAATCAAGTACATCTATTTATTTTTTAATCCAGTTATTGTTTTACAAATATAATCTTGATTGACATTATTAAAAATTTGTTTGAATTGTAGTAGCTAAAGCATCGTCTCGCATAAAAGCCCATTACCTAATTTCTAACTGTATCGAGTCAGAAGACTATTAATATTCTTTTTAAAGGACCTAATTTTTACTTCATAAAGGATGTAATGTGAAATTTGATACCCGTGTTTTTACACGTATTTTACATCTAGTATAACTAACACCATAGAAGCCAATTACATTAGATTCTTCTTTATGGGTCAACGAAGTATAGTTCCTAAGTAGTTGTGTGCAACATGGTGTGAATGTGCATAAACATGCTAGTTTTACTATCAATGCGATCAAGAAACCAACACCAAACACAATAACTACATTCATGCAATAAGTTTTGACACCAGTGAACGATCAGCTAGTCAACTTTGACCATGCCTAGAAAACGACAATACCCAATTTACAGCTCAATAAACCAGAAATTCAAACACCGGAATATTGAATAGTAGGAGTTGGTGCTTGTAGCTCTGAATGAATTCAGACAACACAATTTAGTAAATCAAGTTAACATAAAACCCAAATAAGAATACAAAGAAAAAGGAGAAACTTTTTGTTACGTTATATGGTAAATTCAAAACTTGAACACTTATCTTGATAATAAAACAAAGAATAGCAAATTCCACAAGACATATGCATAGTGTTATAGGATAAATTCTGAGCACTTATCTCGATAGTAAAACAAAGATTACAAACTCTGCATACAAATCTGGTATGCGAAGCTTAAGTTCGGAAATAAATAAAAACACCATTTAACACATGACCATCAATTGCACAAATCAACATCATTAAGCGATTAACAAAAGAATACATACAAGAAGATCATCTACAGATCGAGAAAATCTACACCAATATGCATTAAGTATAAGACTATTAAAAATAAAAGACCTTCATTCACACAAATAGATCACTAAACTGAGTTCGACTGATTGATAATCTAGTAACAACATAATTCAACTACACACCTCCCTACTAATCTTGTAAACCATTATTTGCATAAAAAAATATAAGAGAAAATTCAAATTAGATACTTTTAATCAACATTCAGAATTTTAAAACAAACATTCAAGCAAAAGAAAATTACCTCTTTAGCCCAAACAGCCAAGCATCCCTTCACATTTTCCGATGAAAGTGATTTTCGGTCCGTGGGCATCCAAAAATTACAAGCTCCCAACCTTCTCTTGCTCAAGAGATTGCCTGCAATAATCCACTGTTACCTCTTTCACCGCACTAATTGCTCAATAAACACATATTTCAATAGGACGACAGTATTTCGACTATACGCATCCACTCGTACGAATTGCATAATTCTAGTTTGAATTTAGGACATTTCAGTACGAATTGAAAGAACGTCTAGATAACCTGTTGGATTCCAGATCAGTTTATCTAGGAACGATTGTCATAAGATCTTGGTCGCCGAAGTCGGAACCCTAACATCATACCGAAGAAGAATCAAATGGCATCACAATATCGTATCATAATAAGCTTTTAATGGACATTTCATAACACATCTAATTTAACAAACCAAAAGGTTCATTTGGTAACATTAAAAATCACAATCAGTAGCGAGAGCCGTCCTCGATCATTAAAAATCCACATGATCATGAACCATAGCCAATCCAATCAGTAGCCAGAGCCATCCTCGAGAATAATAAAAAGCTTTTGGGCCTCGTGCGAGACCAAAAAGTTGGCCCCCCTTTCTACAATATAAACTTATCAATGTATATCCAAAACCACCATACAACGATAATTGATTTATTGCTATAAAATAAACAAAACATACTAGTGTAGTAAAATGATCGAACTAACTTACGTTTTTTACTACCTGATAGGTATTTGTTTTTAGGAATGGGTGGCATAATTTCGAGACAAAAAAAATCAAAGTTTAAAACAAGTAAGTTTCATCTAACTCTAAACCTAAACAATAAATAATTATACATCAAAGTCTCAAAGATTCAATCATTCAATGTCAAACATCTAAGATTCATAGTTTGATCTTATGCTTACTCAGTGAATCTAAACAACATAGATTTAAGGTTTTTATATAAATCTAAAATCAAAAGTTTGCATTCTATTAATAATTAATTGATCACAATTGAAAATTTACATACCTGAAGGATTAAATCTTGAAGATTCTTTTGATACTTTGATGATTAGATTATGAAAACAATGAACCGTCAGATTTGTTTTTAGCATACAGATGATCACAATTAAGATTTAATTCATTTTCTTTGGAGCGCACAGGCCCCACGCACACTGAGAGTAAACAATTGATCAGACTTTAGGCCTTTTCTTCATCATTTGGGCCTTAACTTCCAGCGGGCCTTATTAACATGATAAACTTATAAAATCTACAAGCCCCTAATTTATTTGGGCCTTGGGCTCCTGCCCAGCTTGGCCGGCCCAAGAGTCGGGTCTGTTAGTAGCCCAACTTAGGGTTTTGTTACCAGTAGCTAACAAATTGCTTAAATCAACCAATTAGAGAAACAACTCAACATAGGTTTAGAGACGAATTCCTATAGATCATTGAACGACTCATTTAGGTGTTGAATAAAGGTAAACTAAAGAATCAATTAATATAAATGAATAGGATTTACAAATGTGTGTTGAACAAACATGAGATTGAGATTAAGAAGCGAGAACGCTTCAAAGCAAGAAGATTTGTTCGCCGGATTCACGTAGTATCGGCGTCTTTTTCCGCCTATACTTAAAATCCATAGGGTAAAGCAGTATACTTTTTTCTGTAGAAGGTTTGTTATTGTATCTATACTACTAACATGTGACAGAATATTCTCCTAAAATGAGTCAAACTCATGCTAATAAATGGCATATATATCTAGTCGTTTTTTTACTTTGTCAAATAATCGCTCTATGGTGAGTCAAACCATGCTAATAAATACCATATATCTTATCGTTTTTTTACTTAGTCAAATAATATCCATACAAAATCGAAATATTCACATAGGTTGTTGGAGTTTTATAATCTAAGTAATATTTAGTCATTGAGTCTATACTATAATACATTTTATAGTTTTTAATATAATCAAATACAAATACGACTCAATTATATGATAATAGTAGAACCAATAAATTTAACTCTTAAAATGATTGCATAAGTTTATTAAATTACTTAATCTAATTCTTTGCGATGATCACGTGTACACTAAAGCATTATCTACTTGTACATTTTAATCCGTGCATCTATATTGTCCAAGACAAACATCGAAACATTGACAAAAATGTGCAAGTCGTCACGGTGCCTTCGAATGTATTTATAACATCACGGTTTTAAAGATATGACAAGTTACATAAAAGAATTATAGTAGAGTGGGGAAGTGTAAGTACTACCTAATTATCCATAATTTTATTAAAACTGATGGATTCAAGTGTAATAAGATGAGAGATTAAAATGTAGTTAGTGTTTGAAAGACAAATTCACCCTTATTTTAGGGTTGTACCTTATCCATTATTTAAGGAGAAAAAAAATATCCGTCCCTCATACATTATAATATAGTATAGATTTTACATTTACATGTTTTTCTTTAACCAGTTTACATTTACACCCCCAACAATTTAAACATTTTTTTTCTGTATTTAACCAATTTATATATCTACCTATCACATAACAAATCTTGGTTTCATATACTCACAAAACGATGTTTCTAAAGTTTGTTTTATACAATATTTCGATGTTTTAAACGATCCAATTTTAAAACTAAACCCCTCCGCCCTTATCGCGAACCACAAAGCGAGTTCCGGTCGCAACGCAAGAGGTATAATATAAAGGTAGCCCTCATTATTTTTCTGTCTTCACCTTTGATGGGCTGGCACTGTGACTGGGCCAACCATTGGGCCGACAAAGCACCTGTATATAAAAATTATGTGAATTTTTAAACAATTGTGTACTAGATTTATTGATTTAACAAATTAAAAAGTTAATATCTTTTTTTTTGCACGCTTTAAGATAATCCTAACCTTTTATTGTTACGATTATACCACCATCTCCTCAAGTATAACCATCGAAAAAACTTGAAGAATGGTTCAAAATCGTTTCACATATTTTGTAAAAAAGAAAAAACCATTTCCAGTATGATCATTGTTCTATACGTATATAAAACAACAAAGTTGTGAATCATATTAACTTTAGTTAGAGACATGATGTTTTTATAATGAGTGTGGTTTTAAAGTGAATACTAGTGTATTTGTTAACTGAGTGAACAAATCATGACCATTGGTTTACATCATCAAATCCTGATCATTGATTTACGTTTGCGTTTACATTTATGTATTGATAATAAAGGGCTAGGATTAGTTTACTTGTGAGGTTGTTCACAAACGAACCTAACCCTACCAGTAATAATATTAAATCTGGAAATTTGAATAAAATATAATTTCAAAATATTCGTAATCATTATTAAAATAATTATTGTTATACAGATAATGTAATTTAGTTGGTGTTAGTTAGCACTAACATGCGTAATCATATAATTATCTATTTGGCTAAACAATAATAAAATAAGTAACTTTTTCTCATTTTTGTTAAATATATAAGAATGTTAAGATATATAAGAATATAAGTATGGAAATTTTGATAAATCTGAAAACTGGTCGATTCTTGCTTCTTAGAATCTTTAATGTAACATTTATACATAATAACCAACTTACACGAATATTGTAATAGATAAAGGTTAACCATGAATCGTTAATACTTAATAAAATAAGTTTCTTGTATCAAGGCCGGATATTAGCAAATAATATTCACATTAATCTCAAACTAGAATTAGAATGGATCGTAGATTAATAGTAGCCGACGTAATTAGCCTAGAATTGCTATGTGTATCTTCTATGCAGCCTGTTGTGTTGTAGAATTGCTATGTGTATCTTCTATGCAGCCTGTTGTGTTGTGAGGTGTCTTGTAAAGTTTAGCTTAGTTTGTAAACATTGTAAAGTTAAGGGGCCAAAAGTGTATATGTTTCAACTAACAGTTAGTTGTTAAACCCTATTTATAAGCAATAAAAAATGAGAAAAATATTTTATAAGATCCACATGAAACCAAATATCCCCCAAAGTGCCGAAAACTTTTTGTTGTCCGAAGTAGAGATGAAGAACGTTGGCCCGGACGACCCGGTCTTGAGTGGTTATCTTTTAGAACCTTCATTCATTGTGCTAAATGTTTGTGAATGTAATTTACGAGTGGTAAACGAACACAAACTGGATAGGTAAATCTGTAAGTAGAAACATTAGTAATGGATGATGAGACTTTCAACTATTAGCTTGGATATATTATGAGTTTTAAAAATCTTCAAATGTATCAAACGAGCATGACACCCAATTATTTGAAACAAACATACCGTTAATTCAAACCACACCATACACGTTCTCTTTTTTACTGCCTTTGAGTTGGGTAATAAAACTATCTAAAATGTGGAATAGTAAGAAATGTATTAGGAATTATAACATGTAATTGTTAACAAACTAAAACTTATATCCAATACCTATTGGGTAATAATTGGATACCCACATGTATGAGACCATGTATAAGACACAATGGTCATGAAAAGTTTGTTTTGTGCAGAAGACGAGTGGCAGTTTTGGAATGGCTGGGCTCCGCCGAAGGTTAATCTCTTTGTTTGGAGAGTTGTGCTGAAAAGAATTCTAGTCAAAGAGGAACTCATCAAAAGATGAGTGCCAGTTCAAAATTCGATTGTTTTCGAGGTGTGAAGTTGCGCTTGAGTCTGTGGAGCACCTTGCGTGCAGCTGCACCTCTTCAAAAGATGTATGGTGGAATATTTTGGCGTGGGTGTGCAGTTTTTGGGACGGCTTTGGATGCTTTGGTTTTTGTTGAAGGTAGAAAAGGGTCGAAAGTTTGGAAGAAGGTTATCAATCTCATTATTCAGACAACTATATGGAGTTGTGGAAGGTCCGCAATGAGAAGGAGCTTAAAGGGGTTCTTTTATCCGGAAACATAGTGGTTGGTGAAATTAAAGCTGAGTCGTTTCTTTGGTTAAAGAGTCTGTCTAAGTTCGATAAGTTAGATTGGGGTAAATGGGTGGACGTCAATGTTAAAGATTTCATTAATTAGTTTGGCGTGTGTGGGTGGTAGTTTTTGTCGTTTTTTTTCTTTTTATACCGGATCTGTTTGGGTTTTTACAGCTATGCTGGCCCTATTCTATAAATCATATAATTTTCTCTGTTAAAAAGAAGTATAAGACACAGTGGTGTAACTATGTATGAGAGATGTAACTTAATACTCATTAATTTTGTTGAAAAGTATATGTTATACCATAAACAAAACTTTATTAATAACACTTTCATGTCCCGACAAATCAAATTCTTTTTTTTTTTTTTTTGAACAGCGACAACTCAAATTCTAAATGTCATACTCGAATTTTAGTATAATTATTCATGTTTTTATACAAAATGATATTTAATAAAAAATTGTAAGGAGCACCAAGTCCATATCATTTTACCCTCAGTCGTACATGACGAATGCCAAAACCCCTGAGAGACCTAGACTTTTATTAAATTTATTTTTTATTCACCAAATTAGAGGTGTTCAAAATTAGATTCAAATTTGAAAAAATCAAAATTCAATTTAATTCGATTTATTTATCAAGAACTCGTTTCAATTATCATAATTTGAATTAGATTCAATTCAAGTCTAGTAAATCGAATACGAATTTATAATCTTAAATTCGATTCGAAATTCAATTTAATTAAATATATATTTATTTATTGTATTTATATATAACTAGGGTCGTAGTTACACGCACGTTACACATGGACATGGTTGGAATTCAGAACGTATAGCACACAATTACAACCGATATAAATTTGTAAAACTAATTAAAATTGATATATTAATGGGTTATGCTATTTGCGTCGTAACTCGGCTCTGAACATCAAAATAATAAAAAAAGGTAAAACGATCTAGTAGATAACAAAGGTAAAAACAAGGTAGACCAAAAAGAAAACGATAGAAACTTTGGTCGGTTTGACGCGCTCGTTATAGTAAAGAAAAAAAGTTAAAAAATATGTTCAAAAGATTATCGTCGTGTTCGTTAAAAAAGAGTTAAATGTTTGGTTGGTCTCTGTGGTTTACGAAAATTGCAGACTTGGTCCCAGTGGTTTACTAATTACAGAGTTGGTCCTAATAGTTGTAATTTTTGCACTCGAGTGGTCTTATCACTAACCATGTTAAGTTTTCCAGTTAAGTGTGTGAAATGACGAGATTGCCTAGTGAACAATAAAAAATTAAAAGAGATGGCCCACACTCATCTTCTCTATCTACCATAACAACCACCATCCACCACCACCACCATCAATCTCCACCACCACCGCCATCAATCTCCACCACCAACCCATCAAAATCTCCATCTCCGTCACCATCAAAATCTCCACCTGCACCCTCTCTTTCCTTATGAAATTCAAACACAAGCTTTCTGCATTCCTTTGAAAATCACAAGCTACAGGTTATTGGTGGTTGTTTATGGTAGTTTTATCGGAGGAGGGTGGTGGTTACCGTGGTGGGGTAATGATATTGGTGGTTGGAGGTTGACGTCGGTGGTGATGAGGTGAGCAGGTTTACGCTGATTGTGATGGATGCCGAAGTTGACACTGATGTGATGAATTTGGTGGTCAGAGGTTGACGCCGGTTATGATGGATGGTGTTGAAGATGGAGGGGGTTTATGGGGGTGGTTTCCAGTGGTGACGAAGGTGAGCAAGTGGTGGTTGGGTTGTCCATGGTGGTTCAAAAAGTGGAGGTGAGTGTTGAGATGGTGAATGAACATAAATGGCCGTTTAGAATGGTGGTTAACAGTGGTAGAGGGGAGGTGCAGGTGTGTGGTTTGGTAGGGTTGTTTATAGAGAGAGATAAGGAAGAAGATAAGGGGTAAAATGACATTTATCATATACTTAACTTGGAAATCCAACATAGGTTAGTGATAAGGACCACCCGAGTGCAAAAATTACAACTATTAGGACCAACTCTGTAATTAGTGAATCACTAGACCAAGTCTGCAATTTTCGCAAACCACAAGGACCAACCAGGCATTTATTTGTCACACTTGTTATAGCAAAGAAAAAGATAAATTTTAAAATATGGTAAAACGGTATCAACGTTTTCGTTAAAAAACTATTTAGGAGTAGAAAACTAATTTGATTAAAGTAAAGGAAAAAAATAAAATAGTTAAACTACATGGGTTGTAAATGAAAAAGTTTAGACTAAATGACGAAATAAAATAAAGGATAAAAATATTAATGAACTTGTAAAACATGCATTACATATTGTAAAACACTATTCATCTTCTCTTCTTTTATATTATATATAATATAATATAATGCACACATATAAGTTTAATTTAGGCTCTAGTATAAAGTTACTATAAATTTATTCTAAGTTTTAAAATAGCTTATTACCAATCTCAAATACCCATAAGTTAAACATATATTCAATATATATCAATCTAACTCAACTTATTTGCATCACCCTACGACCATAACTTAACCTACTTAGAGAACGACACCATCATCACCCATCGGCCATTGTGTCCTTGCCCAGCCACCATCACTCATCGGCCACAACGTCGTGCCCAACCACAATTCCTCATCCCCTATCATCACACCATGCCCCATCGTCGCACCAACCACCATCCCCTATCCCCATCACCGCTCTAGCCGCCATCAAGCATCCCTGCACCAATTTGAACTTTTTAATGTGCTATTGTGATTTGTGCCTACGTTAAAATCTATACTTAATGTTAAAATTTTGATTTTGGTAATCTATACTTCTAAAATAAAAATAAAATCAAATGAAGGATACAGTGCCATGAGGTGATCTATATGAGGTTTTCTCATCCAAAATATTTTTTTACCATTTATCCCTACTTAAATTTACAAATTTCAAATAAATATGATAATAATTTAATTATATATTTTATATAGTATAGTAATAAAAAGGAAAGATTTGATTTATTAGTTTTACAAATAATATTATCTTTTAATTGAAAATTGATGACAGACATTTATCCTCTTGCTAAAAAAGTTCCATCGATATTTGACTTCCTCTTTATATTAATTCTTTTTATTTAGTTTATAGTTTATTTATCCTAGATATAATATTATGGAGAAAGTGAATATGGGATTGTTACGCACCTAACCTTAGATGTAAACAGTGGCGAAACTTGATATTTTCGACCGGGGGCGGAAGTCATCGGACCTAAAAATTTCTATAAAACCAGGGGGTCGAAAACGTATATACCCAAAAATTTCTATACAAAAAACTACATACTCTCCACTACTGAGCGAAAACTTCCGGAGGAGGGGGGGGGCGGTCGCCCCATTCCGCCCCTTGAAAACTTCGCCCATGGATGTAAAACCTCTCAAAACTATGTCGTTTTGTTTAAATTAAAAAAAACTAAAAAAGTGCTACTAACTAAAACTAGTTTTTCGCAATTGTTGAGATGTAGAAACAATAAAACAGATCAAAAACCAAACCTTGAGTTAATTTCAAGGGAAATAGGAAGGAAAATAAAAGATAAATATATATTAGTCGGACGCTACGCACAACAACATATATGGAATTTCCAAATCACAAATTGGTGGCGCTTTGTTAATTGAATCGGTAGCGCAAACAAAGTAAATCGAATTTCCAAATCACAAAAGATTTCATACTTTTCAATTATATTGATTGGGTACAACCATATAAATAGAATTTCTAAATCTAAAAATTATACACAGTTTATTAAGGAAATTATAATATCAATATTAATATCAAATCATGTATATTAGGAAAGCATAATTATAGGTCTTGTAGTTATGATAGGAGAGCATTCATTGGTCCGTTAGTTTTGCTTTGGACCTCTTATATAATATTGATATTCTCTCCTCAAGGAGAATTAGTCAATTCCCAAAACATATTCGTATGTTTACATGGTAATCAGAGCCTTAGACCACCTATTCCCCTAAAACTGCCGCCCCAATTTTTTTTTCTTCTTCTTTTCTTCTTTCTTTTATTTATTGTTTACCTTATTCCTATTACTTTGGTGCCATGGCTGACCAACAGCAACAACAACAAACACCTGCTACCTCGGTTACGACCGATCATAAACATCTCCACCCAGTTTACTCGGTTACAAACATTCAAAATAAGATCCGTACCCTCGATGGTGAGAAGGTCACGTACTCGGCATGGGTCAAGCTTTTTAAGCTCCATGCCAAGGGATATGACGTTCTGCAACACATCGATGGCACCGAACCACCAGCTGCATCGGACCCGCGTTTCGACGAATGGGCCAAAGTTGATTCCATTGTACTTCAATGGATTTATGCTACCCTTTCGGACAGCCTCCTTGTCCGAATTCTAGAAGATGAAACAACTGCTCAACAAGCGTGGAACAAACTTCAATCCATTTTTTACAATAACAAAAACTCTCGGGCCTCTTCTTTGCTTTGCGCCTTCACCAACACGACCCTTGCCTCTTGCTCCTCGTTGAATGACTATTTTCAACGATTGAAAGATATTGCCGACCAACTCGCGGATGTGGACCAACCGGTCACCGAATCGAGATTGGTCCTACAAATGGTTCAAGGCCTTCCCGCGGAATATGACACCACGGCATCATTCATCAACCAATCGAACACCTCTTAGGATGATGCCCGTGACATGGTTGAACGGGAACAACGCCGCCAACTTGCTCGCCAACAATCCGCCCTAACCATCCCTCGTGGACCTTCCCAACAGCAACCGCCACAACCGGCCCCTTCCAACCAACTCACAAAACACCCCACCACCATCCTACAATCCTGCCCAAACCTTTGACTCATACCAAAACCGTACCGCATCTCGTGGCCGAGGCTGTGGTCGTGATCATTCTGTGGTCGTGGCCGAGGCCGCCCAAACTATTACCCATCCTACACATCATACCCGAACCAAACCTACCTTAACTACAACCCTCAGCACTCGCAAACCCACCCATCCTGGTACCCAAGCCCACCCCATGTCCTCACCCGGCACAGTCCCCATGGGCTTCTTCTTCGTAGCCCAAACCTGCCCCGCCCCAACACCAAATAACCCACCACAATCACCGGCCCAACATCCTTTTAATGGCTACGGGCTTTCGGCCCAACAACAACCAAACCAGACCACTTCAGCCCATACGGCCCACCCACTAACCAACCTCCTACACTCGTGGACCCGCTTCAGCCCACTAATCTTGGCGCGGCACTGGCTACACTCACGTTGAATCAACCGGACCCTACTTGGAACATGGATACGGGTGCATCGTCACATGTCACTGCAAATCAGGGTAAAATTAGTTCTCCTTTATCAAAATTCTATTAATACTAATATACTTGTTGGCAATGGTCAATCTTTACAGATTTTGGGCTCGGGCAATGGCTTTCACCAAACTACAACAAATCTTATTTGCTTAAAAATATTTTATATGCCCCAACCGTTGTGAAAAATCTTAATTCTGTTAGAAAATTTACTCGTGATAATCTTGTTTCTGTTGAATTTGACCCTAATGGCTTTACTTTGAAGGATTTCAAGACTGGCCAACCTCTTTCACGCCATGACAGCACTGGTGACCTTTACCCATTCACTCCACCAACTCAAGTACTTTTGACAGTTTCTTCCAATAAGTGGCATGATCGACCTTGGCCACCCAGACCCTCAAATTTTAAAATTTCTTTCTAGTACTTTAAATCTTTCATGTAATAAGACAACTTTTGGATTTTGTGATTCATGTCATTTATCCAACAGCAAACGATTGCCTTTTCATGGTTCTAGTTCATTTACATATGCACCTTTTGATATAGTCCACTGTGACTTATGGACTTCTCCCGTACTTAGCAATAATTCTTACAAATACTACATGGTTCTTGTTGACAATTATTCCAATTATGTTTGGGTTTACCCTTTAAAATTCAAGTCCGAAACCTTTGCCACTTTTGCAAAATTTCACAAGTTATTCAAACTCAGTTTCATAAAAATATAAAACTTTTCAATGTGATCTAGGTGGCGAGTTTGATAATCATGCGTTCAAAAGTTTTGCAAACTCCACTGGCCTAACTTTCGTTTTTCTTGCCCAAAACCTCCTCCCAAAATGGTCGCTCAGAGCGTATGATACGTCATCTTAATGACATCGTAGTGCTCTCTTAACCCACACTCACATTCCCCGACCTTTTGGGTAGAGGCCCTTCAGCACGGCCGCCTACCTACACAATATCCTACCCACCACTCGTCTTAATTACAACACCCCAACCTTGCCTTATACCTATGTCACCCCACGTATGAACACCTACGGGTATTTGGCTGTGCTTGTTACCCAAATGACTCTGCCACCAATCCAACAAACTCCTCCCTCGTTCTCATCGGTGCATCTTTCTTGGCTATTCCCCTGATTTTAGAGGTTACCGAGTCTTGATCCTTCAACAGGAAAAGTCCATATCTCTCGACACGTCGACTTCAACGAGGACCACTTCCCTTTACCAACCCTATCCCTGCCGAGGCATACCACTTCCTTGATGATGAACCTGTTGAACCTCAAAACTTTCACTTTCCCACATCACCAACTACACCATCGAACCCACCTCCCACTCAACCATCACCGCCCCCACCAAACCAACCTGCCCAATCCTCGGCTCCTACACCCTCTACGCACGACCCACCATCCCGTTCGAACCACCACCAGCCGCAAACACCCAAACCGCCCCTACCCATAACTCTCACCCAATGTCCACCAGATCAAAACATGGTATTTCCAAACCAAACCCAAAATACACCCTTCACACATCCACGCCTTCCCCTATCTCACCATTACCCACCTCACGTGTGAAAGCCTTGGCCGACCCTAACTGGGGAGACGCCATGCTATGCGAGTACAACGCCTTAATAGGAAATGGTACTTGGGAACTAGTTCCTCGCCCATCATCCATCCTGTCATCCGGTGTATGTGGCTATTCCCGTCACAAACTAAAAGCAGATGGTACATTAGATAGATATAAAGCGCGACTTGTTGTGAATGGAAAGTCGCAAACGGTTGGGATTGATTGCACTGATACTTTCAGCCCGGTTGTAAAACCAGCTACCATCAGGACATGTCTATCCATTGCTATTACTCGGGGGTGGCATATTAATCAATTAGATGTTAAAAACGCTTTCTTACATGGTGATTTAGCAGGAAACAGTTTTCATGCACCAACCACCCGGCTTTGTGGATAAAACAAAACCTGACTTTGTCTGTCGGCTTCGGAAGTCCTTATATGGACTCAAACAGGCTCCAAGAGCCTGGTACAGTCGTTCTCTAATCTTTATTCTTTCACATGGTTTCAGGGGGAGTTTATGTGACACATCTCTTTTTATCTATCGCCACGGTGATAAGATTGCTTATTTATTATTATATGTGGACGACATCATTCTGACAGCATCCTCCAAAGAATTACTGCAGTCCATTATCAATCTCCTCTCTAAAGGATTCGCTATGACCAACCTGGGTGCCTTACATCATTTCTTGGGTATCACTGTGCAGCGAGACTCCAAATGGCTTATTTATGTCTCAGTCACAGTATGCCCGTGACATTCTTCATCGGGCCAACATGACCGACTGCAAACCTTGTGCAACCCTGGTAGACACCTCGTCCAAGCTTAGTGCATCTGATGGTGAACCACTTCATGATGGCATTTTGTATCGTAGTCTTGCGGGCGCACTACAGTATTTAACATTCACCCGCCCTGATATCACTTATGCAGTTCAGCAAATATGTTTATTCATGCATTCTCCACGTGAGCCACATTTTGCTTTCCTCAAAAGAATTCTGTGATACATCAGAGGCACCCTTGACTTAGGATTACGCCTCTCTCCCACCCCTAGTGCATCACTCACTGCCTACTCTGATGCTGACTGGGGGGATGTCCAGACTCCAGACGTTCCACTTCCAGATACTGCGTTTACATGGACAATAATCTTCTTTCCTGGTCTTCTAAACGCCAACCCACAGTCTCAAGGTCAAGTGCTGAAGCCGAATACAGAGGGGTGGCTAATGCTGTCGCTGAAACCACTTGGCTGCGCAATCTCCTACTCGAGCTCCAAGTCCCTATACGACAACTACTATTATTTACTGTGACAATGTTTCAGCCGTATATCTTTCTGAAAATCCCGTTCAGCACCAGCGGACTAAACATGTGGAGTTGGATATACATTTTGTAAGAGAAAAAGTCCGTCTGGGTCAGGTTCGAGTCTTGCACGTGCCGTCATCCTACCAGTATGCAGATATTTTCACAAAAGGCTTGTCTCGACAGCTATTTGAAAACTTTCGCCTAGTTTGCCGTTTGTTCAGACCCGTCTAATGGGGGGTTTAAGGAAATTATAGTATCATATATTCAAATCATGTATATTAGACCGCTCATGGGGGGAGTATTAGAGGAAATTATAGTATCAATATTAATATCAAATCATGTATATTAGGAAAGCATAATTATAGGTCTTGTAGTTATGATAGGAGAGCATTCATTGGTCCGTTAGTTTTGCTTTGGACCTCTATATAATATTGTATCATTCTCTGCAAAGCAATCAAGGAGAATTAGTCAATTCCCAAAACATATTCGTATGTTTACATAGTTTTCCGTTTTATAGTTTTACGATTTCATTCGAAAAGCAGCCATTATAGGGTTTGGATTATGTTATTTCCCCTGTAATTCAATTTCAATGAAAGCACTCAACGTTAGTTATAATGATTAATTGTTTTTAGATTTAGTTATGAGATATATTAATTGAAACGACGTAGTTTGGAAAGGTTTTACATTTAAGCTTAGGTGTGTAATAGTCTCATATTCATTTTCCCCTAATACTATAAAATACTAATAGTAATTTGTATTTTGCATGATAAATAAATCTAACTTGGGTACTATTTACTAATTCTATTGATGTCGCGTGTGAATATATGATTACTAGGTTAATATATTGTAGGGATGAGTATTTAGTATTGTGTACCCAGTACCGTACCAAAAGTACGGTACTATAAACGCAAAATTTGGTTTCTCAAAAAATTATTGTCATAACACCCGTTTAGGCCTTTATCTCCATTTATATACCGTTTCGTATTTTTCACTCTTTTTATTGTATTGTAATATGTACTCTCTTTTCCATTCCTTGTAATCTCGAGATTTTATCATAATGGAAATTACAATTGCCTAATTATTCTTGCATAATACGCAAAAACAATTACGAATACACATTTTAATTCAAAAAAGCAAAACATCGAGATTATTTTTCTTTGAAATGTTATTTCATAAGTATTACTATCAATTGCATACTTGCATACACCCTCAAACACTACATGCAAAATAATGTATTTGTAGCACCAAATAACCAACAAAATAACCACACGGACCAAAAACAAAATTTGAAGAATTTTGAAGGCCCATAGTGGACCGTATGGACCACCTTGCGGTCCGCAAGGGGGTGGTCTGACAATAGAAAACGCGAAATTGCTTGTATTTTGAACATTCCCTCTTCCTAACTCTCAACCAACTCATTTAAAACCCCAACTACTCATCCCATTTATAAATACTAACCCCTTACACCTTCTAAACACTTTCACAACTTCTAAATCACTTTCAACTCTTCAAATTCTTCCACTTGGGACAGAAAAGTCAAAGAACAAAAGAGTGAGTTTTGGGCTTTCTTTTTGCATTTTCTTTCTTGTTTTTCTTCTTCCCCATACATGGAACACCTCTAGGAGTATTACACTTGTTTATCAAGGTAAATAAAGATGACAAACCACCATTTTTGAGGTCAAGTTGGGATTTTAAGTAAGCTTTTTACACTTGTTTATCATTACTTTATTTTCAGAACTTCTTCATACTAAACCAAGTCACGACAAGCTTCTATGTTGAGGGACTTGTGTTAAGATTAATTTACTGAAACTTGAAGTTCATATGCCTCCATTTCATATCCTTGTAAGTCACTAAGTAACCCACAAACAACTATGTGAGTGAAACCAAACCAAGTCTTCTATAAGCAATGCTGGAAGACTTGTGTTAGGTATGAATGGTGTTGTTGAGGAGCTTGTTTCTACAACTAAATTTCCACCATCCCTCACTTGGTTACTTGGCAAAATAGTTAGTTTACTTATGCATTTCTTTACTTGTATTCATGACCATCCAAATCATCAACTATGTTTGTGATTTTGTGCAATGGTGAAACTCTTGAGTTGTGGATTACCCTACCTCTAATGCCTGATTAATACTTAACTATATACATAATAATCTTTATATAATACTTCCTCCAAAACTAAACCATAATATCAACCAATACATGATTGAATGTTATGTGTTAAGGTAGAGAATATCCGAGTCTTGGATTCCTTATTTTGGACTTCTAATGGGTGCTTAACACTAATGAAACACACACACTAGTAATAGTGTCCAAATAAGTGTCTAAGCGGGATATGTTTTATGTATTTTCATACTTGTAAATTTCCGTTTATTTTCCGATCTTCAACTCTTATACTCATACACCTTTGTTTACCATTATAGGGTGACTTTGGTGTTCCTTCCTCCAAACCCGCTCGCTGCGTCTTGTGGATTTTCTTCACAAACTGTGAGTTCATACTAGACCCTTTTACTCTTTAAACATTATTTGGGTTGCAACATGTATCCATACTAAACACACACATACATGCAAACTTTATCAAACGCCCAATCCTTAAACATGCTTATTTGTTATGCTAATCGTGAATACATGATAGATTAGTCTTATGCTTAGTTATCTATCATTAACCTTGCAAACCTCCATAAACATGTATAGCGCTATAAGATTAGCACATTGCCCCGTTTTGTGGTTCATTGTTAAGTTATTCTTTACGGCCTTAATTGCTTCGGCGATAAGGTTACACTAGTGCCAAACTTTTGATTGATTTTTAGCTATTGCATGCTAGTATGATACATAATTTAGTATCTCATAAACATGTGGATTGGAGACTTATTCTATCTATGCTATGTAAACAAACTAGTATGCTCACCGACATAATTTGTGTTGACGGATATGTTATACATAATTTATTCATGTAGATTATTTATTAAACAAATAAAATATTAAAGAAATCCCAATGTCCCATAATGTTGTTTTCTTGATTAATTTAATGAAGTTATAAAAGTGACCAAAACCCAGAGACCTTTTTGATATTTTACTCTATACTTAATTTTATTGAACAATGTCGTTTCAATACAATAGATTCGTATTGTTTCTTGAGGTTTAATTAATATGCGGATACAATATGTAAATGTTGTAAAAAATAAAATGAAATGTGATTGTTATAATTTGTAGGGTTAAGTTATTCTACAAAGGCTCCTAAAAGTAAGAAGTGTACAAAGACACAATGGATTGCATAAAATGACACAATGTCGAGCAAAATTAATATGAAAAATATAACACAATGCATAGAAAAAAAAGACACAAAGGGTCGCAAAAAAGACACATGAAGCAAATATAGAAAAAACACAATGATTATAAAGGCACACTGACAATAAACAAAAAATATAAAATCTACAATCTATAAATCCAAAAGTGAAAACCTAAAATCTCAGATCGTAGAGTTCGATGAGGAGGTTCCAATGCCGCTTAAATGAAGTCAACCAGGGTCCTTTAATACCTTTGTACAACTTCTTATTTATAGAACCCTTTGTATTTGATCCTAAACCATTATTTATAAAGAATTATGCTGCAAAACACGACCATGTTGACTATGTCAACAAAGTTGAAAGATTTTGGGTATAGACCTAAGCTATCTCAACTACCCATATGCTTGACGTTGGATACAACATCAAAGGGAATGGTAAAAAAACATATTTATGCTTTAACTTGAAACTTTAAAACAAACTATTTGAAACTCAAGCTTGATGATGCAATATTCATGGAAGTAGTTATGCCCACATCAAGAGTGATGACGATTACGAGTGAAATAAGTTGAACCACTAGTATGTAATTCGAGTTTTGTTCACTAAAAGTTTGAATCGAGATAAACGTAAATGAACTCGAATTCGAGCTTTACAGATTGAGTTTATTAAAAATGTTGAGCTTAAATGAGACTATTCTTAATATCAGTATAATGTAACATGTAGTTATATAAAAGATATTGCTATATATGTATGATCTTGATAAAAAAATTAATAGTATTAGATATATAATTTTACTACATGTAAAACCTAAATAAATAAATATAGAAATGATATTTAATTATTATTAAATTAAATGGGTTGAGCCCGAGCTAAGTTTAAGCTTTATAAAATGATACAAGTGTTAAGCTAAAGTTTTATACACAAAGCTCGAAACGAGTCAAGCTCAAGTTAGCTTTTTAAAGAGTTTATAAGGTTTCCCGTAGGTAGGATTTCACTTGGTGCTATAGTTATGTGTTTTGAGTCGTTTGCGTATCAAATCCACCGAACACCATGATCCATGAATGTAGTTCCAGTATTAGGATTTTTGTGAACCTCATCCATAATGTATGGCGGTCAGGAGTAGACGTACGAACCGATTTCATGTGACACTGATAAAATTTTCTTATGTTTTATACATATAAACATGAGTGATAGTGAATATTTCAAAAACTTATACATATAAACAATCATTGAGACACCACCTATACATATGATCGTTACATTTCCATAAAAAATGGTAAGTGGTAAGCTAATGCGTTTTCATCCAAATGGGTTTAACCCGTATGAAAAATGCTTAAAGCATACTATAAAAATAGTCTTTTGTTTGTGTTTTTAAGGAACAAGGTACGAATCAAATAACTGCATTTATAAGTTGTAACCAAAGGTTTTAACAACTTAACTATACTTGGAAATTTTAAGAATAAGATCATCGTTTAGGTTAAACTAGACATGCTCTCGAGAATAATCAACCAAACTACAATTGCAAAAGTTTAAAGTTATGTGTTTGATTTACTTTTGTAGCAAACATATTCTTTTTGCTAAAACCATAATACTGAAATTATCAACATGCAAAATTTATGGAGCAAATCTAATACCATTGGTTTTTTTAGAAAGGTTAATTAAATCACCGGATAGGCATACTAGAATGTCTTTAATTGAGCAAATACATCCCTCCTCCATAATGTCATAGTTGGACGCATACCCGAGCCACCAGTTCCGGGGAAAACCCGCCCGCCCGAAGGCCCACTATGGTAAAACCCAGTTCGGTCCGGTTTCGAACTGCAACCTCTAGAGAGCCCTAGTTCTAAACTTCATTGCTACCACCAATGTCCTTCAGAATAATGCCAGTAAGAGTTGAACTTGGGACCTCAAGTAAAGAAACAAAATGACTAACCACCAACCCAACTTATGACCTCAAGGAGAGAAACCAAACTGTTAGGATCTGAGTTTGGATTGATTGTATTGTTTTAACCAAATTGATAACAAAATGATAAATCATGAAGAACTTTGCAGCGGAAGAATAGTTAAAACTTTATAACATAATCAATGAGAGAATACTTTTCATCATAGCATGTTTTCATTACTCAAAAGATTGAAATCATTACAAAGTAATTACATGAATGAATCACTAAACTCCCCCTCATAACGAGCTACACACAGAAAGAATCTACAAAGAGTGCAAGTGTGAAAAGCTGAATAGAATAGTACAAACACTGTCTATATATAGTACAATCCTAACCGCTGATCGTCTATGCTGACATCACCTTGATAGTGACATCTAACAATACTAACAAACTCTAACCATTGCCTAAGCTATCCTCTGATAGTGGATATTAGCACTGATGGAAAAGCACTGGTGATCCTATCCTCTGATAGTCTTAAGCTATGATGAAGCATTAGCAGATGTTCTTCAAAGGGTGATCAGACCTTTGACTTTCAGCAGACCTTTGACACATCAGAGGTTTGGTGATACAACAGTTTTTATAACTGGCAGAGCTTTGGCACACGGCAGCTGTTAGAACTATCAAGGGTTTGGTAGTCGGTCTTTGAGAAGAGTGGCTCTAAACTCTGTTTATTCTGGATCATATATCGCAGAACTATTTTGGCATTTTATCATCTGTTCTTTTGTAGAGTTCAATCCCAACAATCTCCCCCTAGAACAGATGATGCCAAAACTCTTCTTTATTCATGATCTTTATGTCTCATCAGTTTTTCCTTATTGGTACTTTGAATTGTGATTCAAAGTTCAAGGAATCTTCATCATCCTCATCCCTGCATAGTTATAGTTCCAAAAGATCTTGAAGGTTAGCTACACCCAGGCTTAGTGCATCCTTTCTTGATATACTCACAACTTTTCCATTGGACCTGAGCAAAGTCAATACATAGGTCTTTTTATAAGAGTGCCACTTTAGTATTTTTTGAGTTCAATGGGTTTCTTGGGAGAGGAGTATTTGTGATGAGAATTGATAAGGTGAACTTCTTGAAAGCCTTTGAAAAAGATCTTCAGATTTAGCTTGAGGCTTGAAGTCAGAAAAAGGTTCATTTGTGATATCCTGCATATTAGCATCCCTTTGTTGATCTTCCTTAACCATCAGCAGCTGCCTCTTCCTTTGGTTGAGGGCTTGGATGGTTGAATCTAAAACAAGATCTGCATGGTGCAATCTGTTTCATTTGAGGGTCTTTCTTCATCCTTCCGATTCTATTTTCTTCTTGTTTAAGAGCTGGGATGGACCACTCCTTGAATTGATCTTCCTCAGCTTGATATGGTTTTTCTGTCATGATAAATCTTATGAGGTTTTCCCTTATCTTCTTTTGAGGATCATCTTTTGGAGATTCTTTTTTCATTTTCTCATTAAGCTCTTTTGCATACTCTTCTAATTTCTTAACTTTGCTTAGCTCATGCTTCTCCCTTCTTGTTAAATAGGTATTACCTTTCCCTTTGCTTTCTTCTTTTGCTATGATTTTTGCTTGTCTTGTTTTCAGTATTAGATAATCCTCAATGGTTTTAGGATTTCTATAGCCATGAAGAGATGGGAAGGTTCTTTTGGATGGATCAGCTTCTGTATAGAATTGTAGCATTTCTCCTTGTACTGCAACCAACTCTAAAGGATATGTTGTTTCCATAGGAATGTTTCTATAAGGGTTTTGACCTTTGAGTGATTCAGCAAAAGTAATTTGTGATGATGATGAATGAATGGTAACTGGTTCTGGATTTGTTTGGATAACAAGTGAAGATGGTATGTCATCATCATTCACTGTAGCCATTCTTCTTCTTTTTCTAACATAAACCAGTTTTGGTGCAGGGGCACTTGTGCAAACCACTGCTGTCGCAATATCTGTTGTACTTTTGGTAGTATCAACATCTGCTACTGTGACAGGTGGTTACTGAGATGAGGAAGGCAATAAAATTGAACTGTTAGTGGTTGGCCTTTTAATACCAGCAATGGTTTTGGGACCAGCAGTGGTATCCTTCATCTCCTTCTCTTTTATCTTAACATGACTTTGAACTATCCTCATTTATGTATCTTCATCATCTGCTTGAATTTTTAGGGTTTCATTACCTCCCTTTTCCTTTTCTTTGACAGATGTTTCAGCAAAGGTTACTGAGAGATTTTCCTCAGAGTCATTTTTCTCCCCCCTTTTGGCATCATCAACTCTTTCGAAAATAGGTGCAGGGGTAGTGCCAGGAATGGGAATTTTATTGATCACTTTAAGCTCTTCCTGTGTGTCTTTATACCTTGCTTCAACTTCTTCTTTGAATGTCTGCACTTTTGAATCATATAACTGATTTGCATACTGATAGTGTTGTTGAAGCAGATGATACACTTGTTTTGCAATTATGGTGGCTTGAGCAGAGGATTGGGCAGTGTTTCGAGATTTTGCAGAATGTAATATCTGTTGCAGCACATTTTTGATATCTCCCACTGATGCCTCAATCTTTGTGACTTTATCCGTCAATTCCTTATGTTTTAGCTCATCTCTTAAATTATTAGGATCATCTGAGCTCCTACCAGAGGTGGTAGTTTTATCTAGGGTATCATGAACATGTGATTTATCACTTGCTTCAACCTTAGATGCCCTTTTTTCTTGGTACTGGGGTCTTCCCATAGAGGTTACCTTGGTAGCCTCAACAGTGGTTGCCTTCAAATGAGACTTATGTAACATTCGTCGAAAAACGGGTTCCAAAACCCGCTCTGTTTAAATTAGGAATTTATGTATCCAAGAATTTTAATGCGAATTGATATTACAGTTTTGTTTTATGTCTTTACTCATTGATTTAACTTTCATATCATCATACATCACGACGTATCTCGATCTCATCATTTAAAGAAGTTGGGTTGTGTCTCACTTTTACATAGACTGGCCCTTCATCATAACAAACGAGAGAGGTACTGTCATCATTCAGTCAGGTATTCTTTCAGATTCGAGACTCAAGTTTTGGTTGTTGTGGTTGTTTTGTAGATTTTAGAGTCACATGGAACTAATTATAACTTACTGACAAAGCCAATGAAAATTTGACTAGAATATGGTGGATACGCCGCTGGTACTTCCTATATATAAGTATTCTTGTCAAAGGATCAGAGGTATTGTCAGGCGGTTCTGAGAAGTTCCGTGTAGGTTTTAATATCGTCATAGTTGAAGTTTTGTTTTATGATATAACCTTATCTTTTCAAACGTATCAATTCTCTCAAAACTCTTATGCATGAGATCATACCCAGTCAATCAACCCTGTTTATCCATGTTCCGCATTTTTATACTTTAGGCATCAAAAAGCGATTCCTGTAGCAGGGTATTCAACCCTTACTAGGAACATTACCGCCTCAAATAAAAATTTAAACTTTCACCCTCTTCTGATTATGTAATTGTCAAACTAAAACACCCTCCCTTCGAGTCAAATATACCACTACTTAAATTTCGGGACGAAATTTCTAAAAGTAGGGGATACTGTAACATTCGTCGAAAAACGGGTTCCAAAACCCGCTCTGTTTAAAAATTTTAGAATTTATTTAAAAGTTTCGTTATGCATTTTTTTTCATTTTATAAAATGTAATTTTCATAATTTATAAATAAATAAGTAATATATTGATTAAATAAAAGAATAAAAATAATAGCAATATTTAAGATTTAAAAAAAAAACAAAATATCCAATAAGTGTAGACCGCGGGTTTCGAACCCGGGTCTCCACTCAAACCAAACACACAACACACCACTACACCACTTGCCCACATCTGTTACATCTCAAAACAATTAAGTATTTGTAATCACGTTCCTTTGATCCGGATTCAAAAAGAAACAGCCGCGCTAAATCACCGGCTATCATCAAGATCTCGGATTCCTCTTCAATCAACGAATGTAACTGATCACGTAATAGACTCAATCAGGGAGTCAACAATCCCCAAATCGGTTATACAATCATTTCGGCAATTACATCTTGACCACAATTTTTTTGAAACCGAAATTCGGTGATTGACTGGTTACTCTATAAATACCAATCATTTCACCACAAACGAATTCGCTCATTCTCTCAAACTCTCTCTCAGTCATCACTCAAACTCGCTGAAAGATACTCTGCTTAAATAAACATCACCGGAAAACTGTGCGATGCCGGAATTTCAACCGGAAAACCGTAACTGCTCTCCAAACCGGTATAATTATCTAAACCTCCTTGCTATCTCTTGTTTAGTAATTTATTAGCTCAAAACCGTAATCAAAACTGTTTAATCAGTTTATTCAGTCGGGATCATTGTCTGGGTTTTAAATGGTGAAGAAGATGAAGTCGAGATAGTGTTTATATATAAATAAAAACGGGTATTTAACCGGGTTAGACACACAGTCCAGCGGTGGACTGTGTGCAATTACAAAACATACGCGTCCGGGTTCGAGTCGCACATGTTTCCGATTTTCCGAAATAAAACCAACACTTTTTAAAACCTATTCAGATCATCCTTCAACATGTATATAAATATAGTATAATTCAGTATATAAACGGGTTAGACACACAGCCCAACTGGTTGGGCTGTGTGCACACGAACCGTAGGTCCCGAGTTCGATTCTGGTTTCTGTAACCAGTTTCGGCCATATTAAATCCTTCTTAATAAAAACAAAATAAAGTTAAAGCTAGTTAGTATATATATATAATTAAAATAGAGTTTATTTCAGGTTAGACACGTAGCTCAGTTGGTAGAGCTGCGTGCACGCATACGGGAGGTCACGAGTTCGAACCTCACACGCTGCCTACAATTAAACCGGTTGAACCGGCCGTTGACCAGTCAACCCTAGGAAAAAGGGTAATTTTTTTATTAAAAATCATTTTTATTTTCTTTGAAAATTAGTTAAAAATACCTCAAAATAAGGTTTTAAAGCCTAAAAATTTGCATTAAATTCGCAAAAATAAATCTAAAAATCCCATTAAGAGCACTAATTAAAAATATTAATCTCAAATAAAATTTATTTATTTATCGAATTATTACGTTATTATTTAGGTTAGTTTTCCCTCGTCGGTTGAATCATAAATTCGTGCGCATTCATCATTATCAAGGAACGCACCCACGGTGAGTGAATTCTTACAAATTCCCCTTTTTTATTCATGTTTTGGGGTGTATCATGTGTCGCTTTAATTATTTTGTTTATTCAAACTTGTGCTATTACCATTATATGATCTAAACTTGTGATGTAAATATTGCTTGTTGTGATGTGTGTTTACATTTTGTCAAGTTGCGTGCAAATCATTCATTAGGCCCATCAGTTCCTCGTTGGAGACGAGTTGAACATCGCGTGCCTTATTGTTCATCATTTGGTGTGTGCTTGTGCATTAATTGATATTATGTGTATTGTGATTATGTTGTTTGTTGTGATGTGTGTTTACATTTTGTCAAGTTGCGTGCAAATCATTCATTAGGCCCATCAGTTCCTCGTTGGAGACGAGTTGAACATCGCGTGCCTCATTAGATCGGCTCCGTTTGATTGAGCCTTGATCTCATTGTTCATCATTTGGTGTGTGCGTGTGCATTAATTGATATTATGTGTATTGTGATTAAATTTACATTTACGTTTACTCATATGTGGTTATGCACCTTTTTATAACCAATATAATAAATTCGTTCAAATGTTTTCATAAGATTCACTCGCCAACTTTTGTTGACCCAAAACCCTATTTTTACACATGATACAGGTGGATAGGTTGAAGCAAGGATCACATAGGAAATTGCCTTAGAAGAAAAATAAAGAAGTCATGAAAAATTGTATTTGAACATGTTGTGCTTGTATGTTTATTGTAACTTCTTCTTTAAAAAGAAATAATAAATATGAAACTTTATAGTAAATGTCATGAGCTTTGATGAAAACCCAATCATGCCCCGACTACCATTTTCGCTGCGGGTCAGGGTGTGACAGATTGGTATCAGAGCTCTTGACTATAGGGATATAGGATAGGTTATTAGACCCTTAGAGCCTATACTATAGTTGATTAGATTTTAATTGTTTATGTGGTTACATACAAACTCATGATGTTTATTTGTTTCGTATTTATTACACACAAATGCATGCAAACACTTCCACTATCATTTTGTGTGATACTTAATGAGTTATACTTGTTGTCAAACATAACATGCGTACATATACATTCATCACGCATATTTCAATGTTCACATATTCAAATCATACTCATATTTCCTTTATTCAAGATTTTGTGACAATTTTCGTTTTTCAATCTCATCAAAGTGAGTTCTACGACGGGCATGTAGTAACTGGAAGGGTACAAGTACCGGTAGTTGAAACGTCCTGTCTAGGTTGGCATTCGTATAAATCCGATATAACGGACCAGTTTTCCTACCTGGGGACTAACGATGAGAGTACGAAGGACCTATTAGGCCAAAGCATGCCACACCAAAAAGTCGTTCAAACCAACCCTACTTTGAGTTGTCATTGTGTCCATACCAGGACGCCCTCCGACCTTATACTTTGCTGTCATGCTTTACGATTTTCATTCGGGTGGCGCAAGTGTTAACAGGCCAACACCAATATGAACCCTACCAGAACCCAGTAGTCATGGGGACCCATATGACTACCAAGGCCAAGTAAGGGGACATATGGGAGCCCAAACATGAGCAAAGCCCAAGACAACATATGGATGTAGCAAATTTATTTTCTTCATTTGTTTTGTGAATGTTCATTTCTAAATACGACACAAGGCACCTAAAACGTCAAACTCATACTCTCGATACGTATTCCTTGTAGATGTCTTCTAGTCACTCTCGTAGAGGTAGGAGATCAGGAAAATCCCGCGAGCGCATGGCTGCCCAAATCGCTCAACAAATGGCCGCCGTAATACCCAACATCGTAGTTCAAGTTCAACAAGCCCTTACCACTAATCCCGTCAACCCAATCAACCAAGAAAATCAAAACGTTGTCAACCCTCCCCAAATACCACTAAATGCACCTTCAAACATTTCAAATCCTGCGATCCTCCAAAATACGAAGGGACTGAAGGTGTCACCGCTCTCCTCCATTGGTTTGAGGAGATGGAGAACACTTTTCTCAATTGCGACTGCCCCGATGACCGCAAGGTGCGATATGCTACCGGTCGTTTGTTCGGAGTAGCACTTACATGGTGGAATACAGAGAAGGCCAAACGAGGTACTGAGGATGCTATGACCTTGACTTGGGAAGAGTTGAGGGAGATCATGACAAGACGAGCTGTCCAAGAAGCGAAATCAAGAAATTAGAAGATGAGTTCTACTCTTTGAAACAAAAGGAGGGCGACCACACCACATACAACAAGAGATTCCTTGAGTTGAATCAGATGGTCCCCAACTTGTTCACTCCCCTCTACCGTTTGATCGAGCACTACATTCGAGGTCTTCCTTCAAAAATTCGAGACCCTGTAATAAGTACCACACCTGCAACTTTGGAAGCAGCAATGGAGTTAGCTATAGAGCTCACCGAAAATCGCATACGGAATAAAGAATTTAAGGAGGAGAAGAAGAAGGATAAAGCATCAACCGAAACCTCAAACTCAACCCAGACCGAATCCTCTTCTCAACCCACTCCTAAAAGAAAACGAGATGGGCAAAATTTCGCTGTCACCCAAGGCAATCAACCAGCTCCACAAGCTGTACCCCTCCAAGCTATCCCAATCACTCAAGTAGCACCCAACTCTATCTACCCAAATAAGAAACCTTACATTGGACCTCACTCTCAATGCAACACCTGTTTTTATCACCACCCATCTACCGTACCTTGTCGACTGTGTGCTAATTGTGGGCGTTATGGTCATTTGAGCAGAACTTGTCGTACCCCTCAAAACCAAGCTTCACCCCCTACCCAAAACATGATCCAATCATATCAACAACCCCAATACCCCATGTTTCCACATGTACCAGCTTGCTTTAATTGTGGGGACCCTACCCATTTTAGAAACACGTGCCCTCGATTGGTTAACATCATAAACGCCCAAGCTCAAGCAAACCCAGTTAACCAAGCAAATCAAGCAAACCCAGCTCCACCACCAGCAAAAGGAAGAGCTTACAACATCAACGCCACTCCTGTTGAAGATAATAACGGCCCAAACGAACCGCTCAGCTAGCCTTCCCTCACCAAGAATCAAGACTCAGCTCCAACCGTCTAGTTTTTATGATTTCTTTATGATTTCTCAATCTTTACGTATCCCTGTTATAAATTGGGAATTTATGTATCCAAGAATTTTAATGCGAATTGATATTACAGTTTTGTTTTATGTCTTTACTCATTGATTTAACTTTCATATCATCATACAGCACGACGTATCTCGATCTCATCATTTAAAGAAGTTGGGTTGTGTCTCACTTTTACATAGACTGGCCCTTTCATCATAACAAACGAGAGATGTACTGTCATCATTCAGTCAGGTATTCTTTCAGATTCGAGACTCAAGTTTTGGTTGTTGTGGTTGTTTTGTAGATTTTAGAGTCACATGGAACTAATTATAACTTACTGACAAAGCCAATGAAAATTTGACAAGAATATGGTGGATACGCCGCTGGTACTTCCTATATATAAGTATTCTTGTCAAAGGATCAGAGGTATTGTCAGGCGGTTATGAGAAGTTCAGTGTAGGTTTTAATATCGTCATAGTTGAAGTTTTGTTTTATGATATAACCTTATCTTTTCAAACGTATCAATTCTCTCAAAACTCTTATGCATGAGATCATACCCAGTCAATCAACTCTGTTTATCCATGTTCCGCATTTTTATACTTTAGGCATCAAAAAGCGATTCCTGTAGCAGGGTATTCAACCCTTACTAGGAACGTTACTGCCTCAAATAAAAATTTAAACTTTCACCCTCTTCTGATTATGTAATTGTCAAATTAAAACACCCTCATTCGAGTCAAATATACCACTACTTAAATTTCTGGACGAAATTTCTAAAAGTAGGGGATACTGTAACATTCGTCGAAAAACGGGTTCCAAAAACCGCTCTGTTTAAAAATTTTAGAATTTATTTAAAAGTTTCGTTATGCATTTTTTTCATTTTATAAAATGTAATTTTCATAATTTATAAATAAATAAGTAATATATCGATTAAATAAAAGAATAAAAATAATAGCAATATTTAAGATTTAAAAAAAAATAAAATATCCAATAAGTGTAGACCGCGGGTTTCGAACCCGGGTCTCCACTCAAACCAAACACACAACACACCACTACACCACTTGCCCACATCTGTTACATCTCAAAACAATTAAGCATTTGTAATCACGTTCCTTTGATCCGGATTCAAAAAGAAACAGCCGCGCTAAATCACCGGCTATCATCAAGATCTCGGATTCCTCTTCAATCAACGAATGTAACTGATCACGTAATAGACTCAATCAGGGAGTCAACAATCCCCAAATCGGTTATACAATCATTTCGGCAATTACATCTTGACCACAATTTTTTTGAAACCGAAATTCGGTGATTGACTGGTTACTCTATAAATACCAATCATTTCACCACTAACGAATTCGCTCATTCTCTCAAACTCTCTCTCAGTCATCACTCAAACTCGCTGAAAGATACTCTGCTTAAATAAACATCGCCGGAAAACTGTGCGACGCCGGAATTTCAACCGAAAAACCGTAAACTGCTCTCCAAACCGGTATAATTATCTAAACCTCCTTGCTATCTCTTGTTTAGTAATTTATTAGCTCAAAACCGTAATCAAAACTGTTTAATCAATTTATTTATCGGATCATTGTCTGGGTTTTAAATGGTGAAGAAGATGAAGTCGAGATAGTGTTTAAATATAAATAAAAACGGGTATTTAACCGGGTTAGACACACAGTCCAGCGGTGGACTGTGTGCAATTACAAAACATACGCGTCCCGGGTTCGAGTCGCACATGTTTCCGATTTTCCGAAATAAAACCAACACTTTTTAAAACCTATTCAGATCATCCTTCAACATGTATATAAATATAGTATAATTCAATATATAAACAGGTTAGACACACAGCCTAACTGGTTGGGCTGTGTGCACACGAACCGTAGGTCCCGAGTTCGATTTCGGTTTCTGTAACCAGTTTCGGCCATATTAAATCCTTTTTAATAAAAACAAAATAAAGTTAAAGCTAGCTAGTATATATATATAATTAAAATAGAGTTTATTTCGGGTTAGACACGTAGCTCAGTTGGTATAGCTGCGTGCACGCATACGGGAGGTCACGAGTTCGAACCTCACACGCTGCCTACAATTAAACCGGTTGAACCGGCCGTTGACCAGTCAACCCTAGGAAAAAGGGTAATTTTTTAATTAAAAATCCTTTTTATTTTCTTTGAAAATTAGTTAAAAATACCTCAAAATAAGGTTTTAAAGCCGAAAAATTTGCATTAAATTCGCAAAAATATATCTAAAAATCTCATTAAGAGCACTAATTAAAAATATTAATCTCAAATAAAATTTATTTATTTATCGAATTATTACGTTATTATTTAGGTTAGTTTTCCCTCGTCGGTTGAATCATAAATTCGTGCGCATTCATCATTATCAAGGAACGCACCCACGGTGAGTGAATTCTTACAAATTCCCCTTTTTTATTCATGTTTTGGGGTGTATCATGTGTCGCTTTAATTATTTTGTTTATTCAAACTTGTGCTATTATCATTATATGATCTAAACTTGTGATGTAAATATTGCTTGTTGTGATGTGTGTTTACATTTTGTCAAGTTGCGTGCAAATCATTCATTAGGCCCATCAGTTCCTCGTTGGAGACGAGTTGAACATCGCGTGCCTCATTGTTCATCATTTGGTGTGTGCTTGTGCATTAATTGATATTATGTGTATTGTGATTATGTTATTTGTTGTGATGTGTGTTTACATTTTGTCAAGTTGCGTGCAAATCGTTCATTAGGCCCATCAGTTCCTCGTTGGAGACGAGTTGAACATCGCGTGCCTCATTAGATCGGCTTCGTTTGATTGAGCCTTGATCTCATTGTTCATCATTTGGTGTGTGCGTTTGCATTAATTGATATTATGTGTATTGTGATTAAATTTACATTTACGTTTACTCATATGTGGTTATGCACCTTTTTATAACCAATATAATAAATTCGTTCAAATATTTTCATAAGATTCACTCGCCAACTTTTGTTGACCCAAAACCCTATTTATACACATGATACAGGTGGACAGGTTGAAGCAAGGATCACATAGGAAATTGCCTTAGAAGAAAAATAAAGAAATCATGAAAAATTGTATTTGAACATGTTGTGCTTGTATGTTTATTGTAACTTCTTCTTTAAAAAGAAATAATAAATATGAAACTTTATAGTAAATGTCATGAGCTTTGATGAAAACCCAATCATGCCCCGACTACCATTTCTGCTGTGGGTCAGGGTGTGACAACTTATATATGAAACTACTGTCCAGATGTAAATCAGTGGATTCAACATCTTTAGTAGCTGCTCCAATTGAACTATCAACAAGGATTTCATGAAATCCAAGTGATGTAGCTTCCTCAACTGTTTGTGGGATAACCAATTGATTTTTATCATACACAACCATTGTGGAAGTTTTGCTCTTTGTAATGTGTTAGTGAGGGTGGCCTTTTTGTGATTGACTATCAAAGGCTTCAAACAGTGATGTGGTGGTTGTTGTGATTTGAAATGTGGAGAGTGGTGTGGAAAACAGGTTTGTCCTGGGAGATGGACATTTTAACATACTCTCAAATGAGGGTGATGTTATCAATTGTGGGAACCCTGTGCTTACAACATGTTCCTTTTGTGAGGAATCATGAGGAGTTATGGTTTTGGGTGGAGATCTCTCTACCATCTGCTGTGAGGAAGTAGCAACAGTGGTTTCATGTGACTTTTGTGTTGTCACTGGATTAACTTCTGGGATCTCATCTTCCAGAAGGTCCTTTTTGATAGGTTTGGTGGGTTTTGAAGGTTTCTTTTTGGTCTTTTTAGTGGTTTTTGGTGTGGGTTGCACAGCAGTGGTTGTGCTGCTGTGGTCACCAAGAGCAGTGGGCTTAGCAGCTGAAGTCTGAGGAGTGGATGTGGACTCATCCAAGTTTTGCTCAGACTCCCCTGCTTGTGTTTTTGAAACTTTTGACTCTTTGGCCATAAGGCGAGTATATGTTTCAGATGATAAGCTGTTTATTTGAAAAGGCACACCTTGAACAACAACATGTGCACTTTCTTTTGGGATTTTCTTTAGTAAATAATAACTTAAGAACCTAGGAATAGCAGAAAAGCATTTTCCCTTTTTTTCACATTTTCTAGATTTATTACCAAATCATTAAACAACACTTGGGAGTAATTGTAATCAGTTTTAGACATAATAGCATACCCCAAGTATTGAATTTTTAATGGTATTTCATCAAAACCAGTTTTTTTATTTGACACACATGTGAGCAGGGTATGAAACAAAAATTTCATAGGAGGTGGGAATTTTCCCTTTTTCATGGTAGCTTTTGATAAATCTCCGGTATACCCTTTGTTTTTCAAAATAATTTGATACTCACTTTTAGGGAAAGAAATTTTACCTTCTAGATTGTTCATCTGAAAAACCTCTGAGATGGTTTGTGGGGTTATTGGAACCAAAATCCTTCTCACTTTTGACGTGATTGCCCAAGGTTTCTTGTTTAGACTTTCAATCTCAGCATTTGCCCAGAAATCTCGAAGGGCATCTTGATAAATCGGTGCGTTACAGGTTAACAGAGTGTTATACTTTGAGCCACGGCACAGGATAAGTGAGGGGGAGGGGTTGCCGCCCCCCCCCCCCCGAATTTTTCACGCAGTAGTGTTATATATGTAATTTTCGTATAGAGATTTTTGGGTATACGTTTTCGCCCCCGGTTCTATAGAAATTTTTTGGTATATACGTTTTCGCCCCCGGTTTTCGAGGGCAAGCTTCGCCACTGACTTTGAAGAAGACAAGATATCGATGACTTCATGAAACTCTGTATTTTTCTTGGTCTTTTCGAAAGTACAAAGGTAATTGTGTGGATTTTTTATGTTAAGAGTGTGTTTTGGTGGTTCTGTGTTGATTTCGCTTTGGGTGCCATGATTTTCAGAGAAAATGGTTTTGAGAATTTTTGAAATGGCACAGTAGAAGTGAAAACTCTGTTTGCTAATGAAATAGGGTTTTATAGGGTTTTCAAAAAGTGATGATGACGTGACATCTGATGCAACGACTGTCGAATAACATCTGTCCACGTGTAACCTCTGATTGACAATGGAAGATAGTTGTTTGGCTTAACCACTGACAGAGTAAACTATCAGTGGTTGTGACCAAATGTTAACACTATCAGAGGTTCCACATCAGTTGATAGGTTTTTCTATCCAACAGTGTTTTTAGGCTATCAGAGCTTTGAACAGACTTTGAGGATTTATTGAGAAATTCAATTTTCAACTATTTTTAAGAAAGATATTTTGATTTTCCAAAACATTTTGATGCTTTTACACATGAATTACAAGAAAACTTGTTTTTAACCCATGTTCAGCATTCCAAACCAAGATATCAAACTATCAAATGTGGAAGCATCAAGTGCCTTTGTTAATACATCTGTTAGTTGATCTCTGGTATGGACACGTTGTCAAGAAATCAAACCTTCTACATAGCAATCCTTCACAAAGTGATGTCTGATGTCATCATGTTTGATAAACATTTTGATTATATGCAAATTTAGTTTTGACAGACCATCTCACATGTCCAACTGGGATTTTTCAATGACATAAGTTTTCAAACCTTTTCAGTCAAAGCCTCATTAACGTGCTAGCCTTGTGTAGAAACATTTTACAGACTTTGGCAGAGGTTGAGTATCCCAGATAGTCCAAACTATTTTGTCTTGTAGAGGTAAGTCGTTAAGAGTACTTAAATATGATTGTACTGAACATCATACAAAGTCCTTTTGATTCACTAATCAGTGGAAGTAATTTCCCTATAAAAATTAGGATACTACTTTAGGCAGGTACCTGAGTTTTGGACTATCAAAAACAAGCAAAACTCAGTGTGTATGACCTCCTTAGAAAAACTTAAAGATGGATACACATCCTGATATAAACACGAAATTTTTACTATAAAATTTGTAAAAATTTCTTGATAAGTGAATCAATTTGATCAGATAGATCTCCAGCAATTCTTTTGTGAAATTTATGATTTAAGAGTTTACCTCAGTCATTTTATGAGACTAAGATCAATCCTCCCCATCAATTTGTTACAAAAATCAACACAAACACACCTACGCAACACTTAGGCCACATAAAACGTGATTTTCAGCACAAACTAAGACTCTGATCTCAGCACATATAGATAACGCAATAACAAGAGATCAAGCTGATCTTCTTATGTCAAATTGACGGTTAGATCAAATTTGACTGACCAAGCTCTGATACCAATTGTTAGGATCTGAGTTTGGATTGATTGTATTTTTTAACCAAATTGATAACAAAATGATAAATCATGAAGAACTTTGCAACGGAAGAATAGTTAAAACTTTATAACACAATCAATGAGAGAATAGTTTTCATCATAGCATGTTTTCATTACTCAAAAGATTGAAATCATTACAAAGTAATTACATGAATGAATCACTAAACTCCCCCTCAGACCGAGCTACACACAGATAGAATCTACAAAGAGTGCAAGTGTGAAAAGCTGAATAGAACAGTACAAACACTGTCTATATATAGTACAATCCTAACCGCTGATCGTCTATGCTGACATCACCTTGACAGTGACATCTAACAATACTAACAAACTCTAACCACTGCCTAAGCTATCATCTGATAGTGGATATTTTAGCACTGGTGATCCTATCCTCTGATAGTCTTAAGCTCTGATGAAGCATTAGCAGATGTTCTTCCAAGGGTGATCAGACCTTTGACTTTCAGCAGACCTTTAACTTCTAGCAGACCTTTGGCCCATCAGAGGTTTGGTGATACAACAGTCTTTATAACTGGTAGAGCTTTGGCACACGGCAGCTGTTAGAACTATCAACGGTTTGGTAGCCGGTCTTTGAGAAGAGTGGCTCTAAACTCTGTTTATTCTGGATCATATATAGCAGACCTGTTTTGGCATTTTATATCTGTTCTTTTGTAGGGTTCAATCCCAACACAAACTCTCTTCCTATGCTTGATTATGTATTTTTCAAAGGTTAGTCAAATAATACTAAATCACTGAAATTAAGTTAATAAATAATGTAATTAAGGTCTGATTTGACTAACCTTTGAAAAATACATAATCAAGCATAGAAAAGAGAGCTTAAAAATCCATTCACTTAAGGGGGTAGGAGCGTCCATCACTCACCACCCACTCATCACTCACAACATCCAATCACCATACACCACGTAATCGAGCCAAATTCCATCACTAGTGATGGATTTTACTAGGGGTGCACATCATTCACCACACCCAACAATTTCCCTCAAACAATTACGCGTGCTCAAATCCACGAGTGATGAGAAGGCTGGCGGTGGTGTATAACTTGCTATAACTTGTGGTGGCAATCTCACCACGGAGCGCCCCGAGTGGCCTAAGAGGTTGCTGACAATGTAGGCTATTTTATTTTTGTTTACCCCTCGAGTTTTAAAAATCAATTAACTTTTAAGATATTGATATTACATGTACATATAAAGCAGTGGAGGATCTAGAAAATCCGTCCAAGCGGTAACGTTTTATAAAAAAACGGTAATGAAATCGAAAAAACATCAAACTTTTCCAAAATTTACATTAACTTTACACTACTAGCGGAGCGCCAAGCGTAGCGGGGGTTGCCCCTTGTTCTACACTAGTTCCGCCCCTAATATAAAGAGAAAGCTTAAAAACAATTCCAAAGGTGAAAGAGAAAGAACAAGCAAAATTTGAGATAAAAATGGAATATGATCAAAGCGTATACTATTTTGTGCCCTTTCGTGTATGTATTTGTGTAGTTTGCAATTATGATTTCTTTGAACTACAACGGCTTGATCGAGACCGAACAACCAACCACATTAATATTATTATTATAAAGGCTTTTAATTTATATTGTTGGTGAAGCTTTTAATTCCTAGCAACATAAATGATTTTGTTTCACTTTAATTTGGTCCACTCATTTATGGTGTCATTTTTTGTCCACATGTATTTAGTTAGATCGGTACTTCTTACCTATCGATCCAGATCACATGACAATTGGAACATGCTAGTTTAATTTTTTTGAAGCATTAGGGGCAGTTGATATCGGATCCTATGGAGATTAAAAATCAATTTCAGAAAGCTTTCAAAGAAAAGTTTAATGAACCGGTAACATCGAGACCACGAATTGGAGCGGAAGGTTTTTCAAAACTTAGTCAAAGCCAAGCTGAAGGGTTAGTGGTACCATTCTCACTCGAAGAAGTATGTTTAGCAGTATGGGATTGTGGCATTTCAACAAGCACCAGGGCCAGATGGTATCACTTTTAAACTTATCAAGACATACTGGGAAGAATTCAAAGGGGCGATTATGGATGTCATGACAGTTCCACACCCACGGGTCTCTCCATCATACATGTAGTGCTTCCTTCATTGCCCTCATCCCAAAGGTAATAGATCCTATGACACTCTCTGATTTCAGACCCATTTCATTAATAGGAGTGGTAAATAAAATTATTTCTAAGGTACTAGCAAACAGAATTAAAGGTGTCATAAAAAGGGTCTATCGAACGAACAGTCTGCATTTGTCTCAGATAGAAACATTGTCGATGGACCATTGGTTATAAATGAATTAGTTGGGTGGGCGAAAAGGACAAAAAGAAGCATTTTCGTGTTTAAAGCTGACATCAAAAAGGCGTACGATACACTTAATTGGAAGTTTCTTATAACCGTACTAACACACATGGGCTTTCCACCGAAATGGAGGAATTGGGTTATGGGGATACTTTTTGCAGGTCGAGGCTCGGTACTTGTAAACGGATCCCCAAGGGGGAATTCCAATACAAAAGAGGCTTACGACAAGGGGATCCATTGTCACCCTTTTTATTCATTGTGGCAATGGAGGCATTACATAATATGATGAAAAAGACTAGGAATGCAAATTTGTTTTCAGGGGTCAAATTACCAGCTGATGGTCCGCATATATCACATATGCTATTCGCAGGTGACTCGATTTTTGTTGGAGAGTGGAATGAAGATAACATCAAGAACCTCAAGAGAATACTAAGAATTTTTTACCTCGTTTCGGGCTTGAAAGTTAATCCGCGGAAAAGCCAACTATTTGGCGTGTGCAGATCAGAAACAGAAGTAAATAACATGGCCTTAATATTCAAATGTAGAGCAGGTAAGTTCCCGTTTACCTACCTTGGATTGAAAGTTGGAGCAAATATGAATAGGATAGCAAACTGGAAAGAAGTGATAGATACTTTTAACAAAATATTAACAATCTGGAAAGCAAAAAATCTATCTTTTGCGGGAAGGGTAATTCTAGTTAAGACGGTCCTGGGTAGCTTACCAAACTACTATTTGTCGTTGTACAAATGCCCGAAAGCTGTGATTAAAGTTCTCGAAGGGATTAGAAGGAAGTTTTTATGGGGAGGGTGCAATGTTAATAACAAAATTAGATGGGTAAGATGGGAAAGAGTTGTGGCATCAAAAGATTTTGGGGGACTTGGAATCGGTAATATTAGAGATCTAAACTTGGCATTATTATTAAAGTGGTGGTGGCGTCTAAAGATGGAACCAAACCAAATATGGGTTAAAGTTGTAAAGGCTATTCGTTGTAATAAAAGAAAGATCAAGACAATACCGGTGAAAAAAACACTAACGGGGTGTGGAAAAATATAGGTGAAATTGACGTTGAGTTCGCAAAAAATAACATCAATGTAAACACGTGTCTAAAAAGCAAAGTCGGAGTTGGGGATAAAACTATGTTTTGGGAAGATACCTGGCTTGGAAACGAGCCGTTGAAGACTCGATATCAGGAGTTGTTTCAGATGGCAGTGGATAAAAGTGCGTTAGTGATGGACTGTTATAAGTTAAATGGTGGGGGCCGTATATGGGACTGGTCATGGTCAAAAGCACCCGAAACAGGAGGAGAAAGACAACAGATGTGGGCGTTGAACGCACTACTAATGCAGCATCCGATCTCTTCTAACAGTGATATTTGGTATTGGAAAGACAGCGTCCAACCGAGCTTCACAGTAAAAATGGTAAGACAATCATTAGCACAGCAAATTGACTTGAATTCACAGAGCGGAGAGTTTGTCTGGAATAAATGGGCATCCAGAAAAAGCAACATGTTCGTGTGGCGAGCGATAGATAAAAGATACCAACGACAATAGCATTAAGGGAAAGGGGTTTGACGTTACTAGATTATACTTGCAGTATGTGCGGTGCAACAGAGGAAGCGGCAAATCATGTTTTATTACAATGCAGTTTCGCGAAGCAGGTGTGGAAGTCAATTCTGGATTGGGTCAAGTGCCGAACAATAAACGTAGAAGGATCCCTAAAACAACTGTTACAAGAAGTGATCGATTTACAAAGGAGCCGAAAAAAGAGAGAGTTTATACACGCTATCGTTTTGCAAACAATATGGAGTTTATGGAAAACCAGGAATGAGAAGATATTTAGAGGCAAACCGGGAGTCATTCAAAAAACGACGGAAGATATAAAGAAGAATCTTATCAATACGTAAAACAAAGATTAAAATTCAACTCGATTTTAAGGCAACAATGGTGGGATCTCAATATTATTATGTAATAGTTACGATGTAATGTTTTTTTTATGTAACTGTAATCTTTTGGCTCCCAATTTCTGGCTGGGAGCTTTAGATTTTTTGGAGTGGTATAAAGTCCCGTTTGCTATTAAAAAAAATTTATGCAACCTCTTAACACCATTCAGTTGAAGACACTTTTGAACATTGACGGATCTTAAGTCGATAGCAATTTTTACCGGTCAAACGAGTGACAGTATTTCAAATCTTCAAGAATTCCTAAATCTATATGAACTAAGGGTGAACAGAGTGGGTAAAGTTCACCGAGCGGAAAACGAGATTACCGAGCGGTAACCCACCGCCAATGTGGTTACCGATCTCACTTTACCGAAAAAGGGGGGAAATCGGTGATGGCTTACTGATTCGAGGGGAAAGGGGGAGAGAGGCTCCACTCCCTTTCAACCAATCACATATTTTTTCTTTTAAAAAAAATAGTTTACCTAAACCCCATTAAACCACCACCAATGTTTTTGAGCATTAGGTAAACCCCGTTAGGTGACATGACATGGCTCTATGTGATTGAGTAAGTTGGAAGTTTACCTAATACATAAGGTAACCACTCACTTCACCCTAAATGTTCAAAAAGTTAGAAAACCTTCAAAAGAAATTAGTAAACCAAACACCCTATGATAATTATGGAGTAAACTGTCAAAATGGTATCTGAGATTTAGTCACTTTAGTAAAAAACTTAAATCTTTTGAATCTGGGTCTCTATGGTTTCAATTTTGTTACTATTTTATCCAAAAACAAAATCTGATCAGATTTTTTTGGTTAACATCCAGATTTTTTTTAATATTTTTCCTCCCAAAATTTTCAAAGAATAACTTAAACATCAAATACATATTTAACAAATTAGAAAGCTCATGTCATTATAGCCTAATGGCATCTTGGGTGAGATAAGGCTTAAGTACCATTAGGTCTTGGCTCGATTCCCATAAAAAAGTTTTTCCCAGATTTATTGAGTATCCTCCTGAATTAGTGTATAGACATTATTTCCACAATTGTCCATCAGCGTTTCAAATTTTTCGTTAAAAAAAACAAATTAAATTTTTTTCTGTCACTTTCAAAAATTTCAATGAATAACTTAGACATCATTTACATATTTAACAAATTAAAAATAAATAAATGTCACATACCATATACCAAATAATTGTCTTTTTTCAGTATTACTTGACAATAAAAGTTAAAACTACCTACCTAATAAAAATCAATTAACCAAACTTCATTTTTTTTCTTTTTCTTCTAAACGTATATTTATTTCCGATCTTATTTAGAAAAATTAGTTAACTAAACTAACTCTATAATTATTAATCGACATTTAGTTACATTGTTTCTAAAACCCTTCCAAATAAACATGATTAGCAAAGTGTTGTAATTTAATAATTATTTAAATTTAAATAAATGGTTTTTATTTGTAAAAAGTTATTAATTTCCAGCATACCTGGAAATATGACAAAAGTTGTCCAACTGGCAGTCAATCTGTCAAAAATATAATTTATTTAAAATTTGAAACTGATCTATTCTAGATACTTTAGATTCAAATTTATTGTTCACATCCCTCGTCGTCAAGGCAGCCTCAAATGGGACCCAAATAATTGTAGCATATTTATTGTTCACATGTAATATTAAATTTTTTGAAGGGTGACTTTCAATATGTATATGGACCATTGGTTATCGGGTTTCATCAAGGATGGTTACCTGTCAGCCCAGCATTCGCATACGCGATGTTCTATCAGGCCCCGGCTGCCGCTCTGACTGATATTCGTCCGGAAACCATACTGCTCTCACACAAGAGCCTCGCTGGGGTAACAGCTGGGTAAAATCGGGTTGCCCTCCAGATCGAACCATGCCTCGGTGGAAAACGATCTATCATTGGGACGTTCCGCATCTTTTGCCCAAGCCGGGAGTCGAACCGGAGTCTCCAAGAAGAAACCGGCCCAACTTACCCCACTGGGCTAGGGTGGGAGATACATGTAATGTTAAATTACTTATATTATTACATGTAATGTTAGATTACTTATTATATTATTATAATTACTATTTCACTGGTTAGTAACGAAAATTTCCATTTAATCATTTAACTATTATTCGTAGCTGTCTTAAACTTAATACTTTATTGCTTTCAAATAGATAAATATTTACTAGTTTTTTTTTAAAATTATATTTTTGACTGTTTTAAGGTGTGCTTATAAACATTTTATTTGGTGTTGATAGCTCTCGTTAAGACCGAACAAACTCATAAAATAAAGATTTAATTGCACAGTCAGTCCCAGTGTTTGTTAAAAACAAAAATGTTAACTATCATTTGGTTTCAAGTATCAGATTTGGGCTTTATAGTTTTATTTTTGTAACAATAACCTTTTGGTTTACCGGCACAAAGTCTTTATCCCACAAAAGTGGTTCAAGTTTATCCCACAAATGGATATTATGATAGGGATGAGCTTGGTATTAACAGGTACCGGTACTGAAAATCTCAAAAAATGGGTACAGTACCGATACTGAAAATATCCGATATGGTATAGTTCGGTACAAACCGATATTTAAAGGTAAAAATCGGTAAATACTAGTATCGTGCCGATACCGAAAACGCTAAATGTCGGTATCAAAAATATTACGGTTCGAGAAATTCGGTACCTGTCTCGGTTTTGAACCGGTACACAATACCATTTACTCATCCCTATATTGAGAGTAGATTTTAAAGGATACAACTTCAATTTTAAAAGAAAAAGATATGTAAAACCAAAACTCAAGGCACTAAAATGACACCTCACAATAATCCAAGGGCTCCTTATGCACATAACCTTATCTCAAAGGTACAAATCATAAATACAAAATCACTATAAATCCCAAAAGTACACACCACACGTGTACCCATTTCTTTCGTCCAAAACTCAAAAAAAAAAAACACTTCGCAAAACAAGGTAATTCCGTAATTAACCCAACCCATCAGGGCAAAATCGTCAAATCTCAGAACTTAAAAAAAAACCAAAAATTTCAAACAGGGGACCCACTGCCGGACTTCAAAAACCACCATCTCGCCGGAAACCCCCAACCCACACACACACCCCATTTTTCGATTCTTTTAAGGTATAAAGTTACAATCTTTGGAATCTTTAACCGAAACAGACTCGACCCAGAAACAGAAACAGAGTAAGGAACAAACATGGAGTCGCCGGCGCCGAGAGGACGGTGAACACGATGGCGGTACGGCGGTCGTGGGTGGATTCGATGAAGCGGTGTTCGTTATCGGGAATAAGTATTCCGAAAGAGGAGTTGAAGAGGAGAATAACTATGCCGGAGTATTTGAGAGTTGCTATGAGATATTCTATTAGTTCAAAGGATATTGTTGCCTGTGATGGTGAGAAGTCGCCGGTCGGAGAGGTTGAGTGTCCGTTGGTGGTGTTTATAAACTCTAAAAGTGGTGGCAGGCATGGCCCAGACCTTATGGCTAGGTTGCAAGACTTGATGGGTCAAGAACAGGTTTTTTTTTTTAATTATTTTAATAATTATTGTTTTTTTTAGACCATTTATGCTTGATTTGCTCTATGAGTGAGTAGTTACAGAAGATTTATGATGAAACTAGAAACCATGGTTCATGTGTGTGTGTTTAAGGTTTTTTTTTTTTGATGATGATGGTTTGTTATTGCTTAATTCTTCAGCATTTGTGTTTGATTTGGCCTATTAATAGTTGCTTGGATTGTTTGATCCATTGTTTTGTATGAAAAATGAAACACTTATTTCATGAAGGTTTTTTTTTTTGATGAATGTTCAATTATTGCATCATTTATGCTTGAGTTGTTGTTGCAAAAAATTGCTTAATCTCTTGACTTTTGATGAAATTATAAACACATAATTCATGACTTGTTTTTTTGTTTTTTGATGATGTTCAGTTGTTGCTTCATTTTCACCATTTATGCTTGATTTTCTCTATGCATAGTTGCAGCAATTGTTTAATTTCTTGATTTTTGATAAAATTTGAAACCCATAATTCATTTTCTTCATAAGAACAGTTAAAAGTTCAAGAAAACTAAATTGATAATTTAGGCTTTTAGATCCTCAATGATAAAGTAAAATTGATTTGGGGATTGTGATTATGGATCTTAATTTAAATCTAATCTCAGAAGATCAAGATATTCAATATTGAAAAAATTGTCAAAAATTTACTAGCATTGCTTGCAACTGCGATATATATATTTTTAATATTTATGTGATGTTCTCCTACCTTAATTTAGTTCTTCTCTTTTGCCAGGTCTTTGATCTTAAAGATGTGAGGCCGCATGAGTTTGTGGAATACGGGTTGGGTTGCTTGGAGAAGTTTGCTGCGAACGGAGATAATTGTGCCAAAGAAACCCGAGAAAGATTAAGGATTGTGGTATGTGTATTTCCTTTCTTTTAGTACTGTGGTATCTACACTAAACGATCCACAAATCCATGTTAATCGCCTCAATATCTTACAATTCGCCGTTTTCATATTTGATAATGCTAACCACTTCTGCTAAAAATAAACCACTGGCTGTCTGATTGCTAGGAGGTATTTTAAATTTTTTTTTTCAGTTGCTGTTTTTTCTAATTCATATATAAACCAGAAAACTTGCCAAGTTACATCAAAACAGAAGGTAGCCGGGCAACAAGCTGCGCCGCCAATCCAAAGTGATTAACTGATTACCGATATTGAATAATCTGTACCAGATTATTAGACGAAATAAAGTCGAGTGTAGAAATATAGTGTTTGGAGTTTTTGCTATTACAAGTTGTTATAATTTGATGATCATATGTTTGAGTGTTTGACTTTATTTCTAAAATGACGTTTTTAAGAAAAAGTCAAACTTCTTGTGAAATGGGTATCAAGGTACTTTTACAATAACCCTGAGTATAATGACTCAAGTCACAATATTCATATGATCACCATTTGAACACATATTTCCCTTCAAACATCTTAAATAGTAACATGAACATATAATGCTAAAAGTTGGTATTTTTATTCATTCAAAAGGTCGCAGGAGGTGATGGAACCGTTGGTTGGGTTCTTGGATGCCTTGGTGAGCTTCACAAACAGGGTCGAAACCCTGTTCCACCGACAGCAATTATTCCTCTTGGTACAGGGAATGATTTGTCCAGAAGTTTTGGATGGGTAGTTGTCATTTCCTTATCATTTCAGTTTTCTGATATTTTTTCGTGCTCTTGAGGTGTAATTGAACTTAATTTCAGGGTGGTTCATTTCCTTTTAGCTGGCGAGCTGCCATAAAAAAGACTCTCGATAAGGCCATGCGTGCTCCAAATAGCTACCTCGATAGGTGATTTGTTTCTTTTTCAAAAATAAGAATTCCAAATCAAATTTGTTAGTTATATTTTATGAATCTATCGAGTTGGTTTATGTTATCATCTTCAACGGGTCAAATGGGCCAGTCAGATAAAATAGATAAACAAGAAACAGGTCAAATGGGCCCAACTGGTCTAAAAGTTTCCTAAATCCTTTTTTTTAAATTAGTTAGATTGTTTTTGTAATAATATTGTTTTCTTAATCATGTTTAGTGCTCTAAGTATGTCAAAATATTTTTTATGAACGAAAAATATTAAATTGTTATTGACTTATTGTTGTAACATATTTGTTATTTTGTGAAGTTGGAAACTTTTGATATCAATGCCATCGGGTGAAAATTTGGATACACCTCATTCTTTGAAGCAAGTAGAGGAGGTTGTTCTTGATCAGGTTTGTAAAGTATATTTTCTTGATTAGTTATAAAAATTTTCAGGGTTTGTATTAATTAACCGTAATTAATACGTTTTTTTTTAAATTTTGGCAGGATGTAGAAATGCAAGGGAAGTTAGCTGAGAAAGTTTCATGCTATCAAGGAGTGTTCTATAATTATTTCAGCATAGGTATTTTATTTTATTCGCTTTGGGGATTAATACATAGTAAATATTTAAATTTATTTATTTATTTTTAATTTAGGAATGGATGCTCAAGTGGCTTATGGTTTCCATCATTTAAGGAACGAGAAACCTTACCTTGCTCAAGGTCCCATTTCAAACAAGGTTTGATCTTTAGTTGACTTCTCAAGAAACATCATACATCTTGCTTGTGTCATCTCGTTATGAACATTTTCTTTTAAGGTGGGACACTGGTCCCGTCATATGTGTTGAGTAACGGGCTCGGGTTAAAATGGGTCATTGAATACCGATCCAAACGGGTTAGGTCAGGTCAGGTTGTGCAATTAGAGAAGTTAAAAGTGTTTTAATACACTTTGGTTCATTTTCGACCCGTTTGAACCATTTCATATTTAGTTATGTTTTTAAACTTTAGCCATTTGGACTGTGATTGATAAAATGTAAACCGAATTAACCATTTGAAAGGAAACGGGTCAAAGTGCCCACCTCTAATCTTTCTATGTTATATGGTCATAAGTTAGCTAGATGATTAGTTTGTGGCATATTTATGATTTTTGCTAGTTTTTCTGTTGTCACAGATAATATACTCTGGATATAGTTGCAAACAAGGGTGGTTTTTTACACCTTGTATGGCGGACCCTGGTTTGAGGTAAGAATTGATAACAATGAAGTACTTTTTCGCACGTAGCTAAATAATGTTAGACACACGAACCCAAACATGATAACAGGTATTCGTGGGTTGACACGAATATGGCATGTTTATCCTGAATTTTTTTTAGTATATTATTACTCTAAAATTACTAATTTACAACAACATATACAAATGTGCCTTAAATAAAATATACAAATGTGCATTAAATAAATATGAAAACTATTAAAACCCGATGCTAAATTCTTTTTTATCTTTTAGATTTTAGCATAAGTTATATAATAAGAGTATAGGTTGACACTAACCACAATTTAAAAAAAAGATTATAAAAATAAACGGGTTAAACAGGTCACCCACGAGGTGAACCCGCCAGGTTGACCTGAACTCGACCCGTTTAGCTAAATGTGTTCATAAGCTTTACCAGAAACTCTCCCGAACCTCTTTAGACCTAAATGCAAGCCCCTACATGAAATAAGTGTCGCGTTTAAGTTTTCGCATGTCTTTAGGTGTTTCTTGGTATTTAAATAAAAAACAAAAGGACATTATGATTTTCATTTGGTTTTAACCATGTGATGAATGCAGGGGACTAAAGAATATTTTGAGGTTACATGTTAAACGACAAAACAGCTCAGAGTGGGAACTTGTCCCTATCCCATCAACGTAAGGCTACCTTAATAATAACATTTGTCGTATGTATCGGGTTTTAGTTAATGTTTTTCTCTTGTCAATTTATGTTCTTGCAGTGTTAGATCTATCGTTGCTTTGAATCTTCATAGCTATGCAAGTGGAAGAAATCCTTGGGGTAAATTGAAACCAGATTATATGGAAAAGGTAAGTGTTCATTTACCATAATTAATGATAACGGTCATGATATGTGTATGCAAGGGCGGACACACATATTAAACACAAAAACCGGCAAAAGGATGTTTTATGTTTTATGTAGTATTCAATACTTGTTTTTTAGCTGTTATTCACGTATCTGACAGTCAACTGAAACGTCACACTAGTTGAAAAATCTTGAGTCCGTCGTTGTATGCATATGGCCCAAAACAACATATATACTTGTGTACAAATTAATATCATCATTTTTGTTGTAATAAAAATATGACATACAAATAAGTTTAATGGTAACAATGCAGAAAGGCTTTGTGGAGGCTCATGCAGATGATGGTCTCTTAGAAGTTTTTGGATTTAAGCATGGCTGGCATGCATCATTTGTCATGGTCGAACTTATTTCAGCCAAACACATCGCACAGGTACCACAAATTAAATTTTTATTTTTATTTTTATTTAATTTTAAAAAAAAATGAGCCATATGGACGGTTATACATCATACAATATATTAGGGGTGTTAATCGGTTCATGTTCGTGGGTTGAACCGGATGTGAACCTAGACACAACATGGCTGATGGACCCGAAAATTGTGTCAGAGAAGTGAACCCGAACACAACATGAATATTTCCGGTTTAACACAAACACTACATGTTTAAACCAATATATGTATTTTGCATGTTAATTCTCTCAAGTTAGAAATCTACAACAAAAATACAATGTATATAAAATAGTTAGTGTTTAAAATGTAAAAGTTGATGTCAGTTTCCCTTTTTAATTTCTAACTATGGCATCGAAATACCCAACAATTTAAGTTATGGACCAAAAAATACGTTTTAGAAAATATTAAAAAGGTTTTATGGGTCAACCCCCGAACAGGCCAAATCAACCCAAGCCCTCAGCTAAACATGTTCATGGGTCCGACTGAAATTGATTCAAATCCATTTAGACTAAACCCAAACCCACAAATTTCATGCCAGGTTCGTATTGTGTCATAAATTCACACCCCTAATACGAATGCCAAAAGGATCAAAAGAAAAGAGGCTGTATTCTTTTCTTTATTAACCCTTTGAAAGATTTTCTTGAAACTAGTACAACATTTTGTTCATCAGGCTGCCGCAATTCGATTTGAGTTAAGGGGTGGAGCATGGAAAAAAGCGTTTATGCAAATGGATGGAGAACCATGGAAACAACCATTGAAGAACGAGTTTTCAACCTTTGTTGACATTGAAAGGGTACCATTCCGTTCGGTTATGATCAACGGAGGGTGATTATACATATTTTTTAAACTTGTGTCACGTTTGGTAGCTTGTATAAATCAACTCTATCATCAAACTGCCGGTAAATGATTGGTTGTGCACAACTAGGCATAACGGTTGTTAACTTAGGTGGTTAGCCGATACCTAGGTTGTATGATGGTGTAAAGTAAGAAATCGAACCGTGAATCTTTATATGTAACCATTCTGTTTGTTTGGTACTATGCTGAAATTTTTTGATTAATCAATTGTTGTTTTTTTAACTTGTGGACATTGGTTATCCTTATTGAAACAAATGTAGCATATTACTATGTTGTTACAAATGATATACTGAATATCCAGTTTTATGCATCTTTTCATGTCAAGATTAATTTTTATATTGCTACATGTCACATATATACTAATTCTATATCAACCTTCAATCACGCCTTGTTCTTATGATCGATGTTGTAAAGTTGGCGCTTTGATGTGCGTTTGAGGATCTCTTTGTTGTGGCTTGCCAAAACTACACGACCCTTGAAGAACTACGCAATGTGACTGTAGGTGGTGGAAACTGAGAAGAGGTTGAATCTTTGAATTTAATTTCAATTATAAAATACAAAGTTACATGGGTACATATACAAAACTTTTACACAATTACAAGAGATATTGACGGAAGTAAAGAAGGAAACAAATAACAACTTTGACCTCTAGAATATTCTAATTAATTTGAGTTTTAAAACCATTGGTTGGCGGCAATATTATGTATGATATTGTTTTTATGTATTTGCCTTAATACGCCCCGCAAGATGGAGGATCCATCGGAAACTCCAATCTTGGACCGTAATTTGAGAAATGGAGCCCGGGGTAATGGTTTCGTAAGAGCATCCGCTAACTTTTTCACGAACAAAATGATAGTCCAAAGCCACATGTTTCATACGCGAGTAATAAACCGGATTTGCACACAAGTAGGTTGCACCGGTGTTATCGCAATAGAGCCGAGGTGAAGCCTGCATGGAAAGACCAAGTTCTTTAAGTAGATTTTCAACCCACGCTAACTCGGCAGCCGCGTTTGCAAGAGCTTTGTACTCCGCTTCAGTGGGTATGACACTATATGGGTAATAATCGATCGTCTTACAAAGTCATCTCACTTCATTCCAATTCGCGAGGACTTCAAGAACGAGAAGTTAGCTCGTATCTACATCAGCGAGATCGTAAGCCGTCATGGTGTACCTTTAAGCATCATTTCAGACCGTGATGGTCGTTTCACTTCACGAACATGGCGAGCCGTACAAACCGCCTTGGGTACACGATTAGACCTCAGTACCGCTTTTCATCCTCAAACTGATGGACAATCTGAACGCACCATCCAAACTCTTGAAGACATGCTTCGAGCATGTGTCATAGACTTCAAAGGGAATTGGGACGCTCATCTACCGTTAGTTGAATTTTCGTACAACAATAGCTATCATTCAAGTATCGGCATGGCTCCTTTCGAAGCTTTATATGGTCGTAAGTGCCGATCTCCAGTATGTTGGCACGAAATTGGGGAATCACAAATCACCGGTCCAGAGTTAATTCAAGAAACAACCGACAAGGTCATTCAAATTCGAAACAATCTTCTAGCGGCTCAAAGTCGTCAAAAGAGTTATGCAGACAAACGACGAAAGCCCTTGGAGTTTGACATTGGGGATCAAGTACTTTTAAAAGTATCACCGTGGAAGGGAGTGGTTCGTTTTGGCCAGAAGGGCAAGCTAGCACCACGCTACGTAGGACCTTTCAAGATACTCGAAAGAGTAGGTCCTGTAGCATACAAGTTTGACCTACCAGAAGAGCTCAACAGAATTCATCCCACATTCCACGTATCAAACTTGAAGAAGTGCCTAGCCGATGAAAACCTCCATATTCCTCTAGAAGACATTCAGATCGATGAATCTATGCACTTCATTGAAAGACCAGTAGAAATCATGGACTTCGGAGAGAAGCGTTTAAGACGAAGTCGTATTCCAATTGTCAGGGTACGTTGGGAGTCGAAACGAGGACCTGAGTTTACTTGGGAACGTGAAGACTCAATGCGCGAAAAATACCCGCATCTTTTTCCTGCTACCACTACTTAAATTTCGGGACGAAATTTCTAAAAGTAGGGGATATTGTAACATTCGTCGAAAAACGGGTTTCCAAAACCGCTTCGTTTATAAATCAAATACTCAGTTATAATTTTTCGTTGCGTATTTATTGCTCAGATGAATTTTAAACAATACATAATTAATATATATATTAGAATTTTAAAACATAATTATTAAATAACAAAAAAATGAACTAAAAAAATATGGAGACGCCGGGTTTCGAACCCGGGTCACCCACAAACTCAAACACACAACACACCTCTCCGACACACATTGTTTTTGTAATAAACACGAAAACAAATAGGTTTTATAATAAAACCGAAAAGTCAAATCTGCAATCAGCGCGCCCAGAACTCGCACTCACCGACGTTCCGCGATTTTGGCTACCTTTCCTTTGACTGAAACGCACAATTTAATCTCGACGCCAGTTATAACCGTTGCCGGCAGTCAATTTCGGTCGTAACCGCCGGAAAATCTCCAATCGCGAACCTTGACCCAATTCAAACCCAATTCAGCCTGTTTCCACTATAAATACCCACTTGAACACTCTGGAAATCCTTTTGCTCAAACCACGATCGTTTCCGAAGCTTTATTCATCCCAAAACACGTCGCCGGAGATGTTCTGCATTCGCCGGACTTTCACCGGAAAACCGAGACTTACTTCAAATCGGTAAAATTCTCGACTCTTTTGTTTGTAATCCATTGTTTGGCATGTATTAACTTTAATCATTCAACCAGAATCTGTCCCAGACTTTGCCGCCGGAAAAACCCACACTCACCGGAATATCACTGAAAATCCGAAGTCTCACTGTCGATCGGTATAATCATCTAAACCCTCTTGATATCTCTTGTTTAGTAACTTAATTGCACAACACATTGATCAAAACTGTTAATCAATTCACTCAGCCGGAAGTCACCAATCAGAGCCGACGACTCTTGCCGGAAATCTGAGAAAACATTCTGTTTTGGTACATTTTATTCCATAATCTTCTTTATCTATTTCATTCCAACCAATTATAAGTCTTGATGATCGATTTAAACAGAACAGTCTGACTTCACTTTTCTGTGTTTTTGTAAACGAAGAAGATGAAGTCGAGTATAGGTATAAAATATTAAAACTCGATATTCGAACAGGTTAGACACACAGTCCAGCGGTGGACTGTGTGCACAAACAATACACACGTCCCGAGTTCGAATCGCACACGTACCGACTTTCAGAAATAAAACCAACATTTTTAAAACTTAATAGATCAAGTCACAGAATGTTTATAAGAGTAATATAATCCATAAGTTAAATAGATTTGACACACAGCCCAACTGGTTGGGCTGTGCGCACTCGAACCAAAGGACCCGAGTTCGACTCCGGGTCCCTGCAACCTGTTCGGCCATATAAGTCATTTTTAATAAAAAAATCAAATAAGTTTAAAATTAATTAGTATATAAATATAATTAAAACAGAGAATATTTCGGGTTAGACACTTAGCTCAGTTGGTAGAGCTGCGTGCACGTATACGAGAGTTCCCGAGTTCGAACCTCACTCAGCGCATATAAAAACACAGTCCGACAGGTCAACGGTCAAAAAAAGTCATTTTTTTATTTCTTTTTATTTATTTAATTAGAAAATTATTTAAAAATACTTAAAAATAAGATTTTTAAAGTTAGAAAATTTCCTTAAACTCACAAAAATAAATCTAAAAATCCCATTAGGAATATGAATTAAAAGTATTAATCTCAAGTAAAATCCATTTATTTACCGAATCATTTCGTTATTATTTTAGGTTAGTTTTTCCCTCGTCGATCAAATCCTAAAATTCGTGCGCATCCAACGTCATCAAAGAACGCACCCAATGTGAGTGAATCTCTATCAATTCCCCGTTTTAATCATGTTTTAGGGTGTATCATGTTTCGTTTAATTCTTTATTATATTTAAGCACTTGTGCATACATCATATCCGTGATCAAATGTGTATCAAATGTGTATCAATGTTGTGTGGATTATATGTAGTTTGGATTTATCATTTTTAGTGCACGCATTTCATTAGGCCCATCAGTTCCCCGTGGGAGACGGGTTGAGCATCAGGTGCCTCATAAGATCGGCTCCGTTTGATTGAGCCTTGATCTCACATTCATCATCATTCATATCATATACTCATCCAAAGTGGTTTGTGTTTGTTTACTTATATATGTTTGCTCACATGTGAGTATTGCACAAATTTTCCATATTAAATAAAACAAGAAATTAATAACAATGTTTTATCAAGGTTCACTCGCCAACTTTTGTTGACCCAAAATATCCCCATTTTACACATGATACAGGTGATCCAGCTGAGGCAAGAAACACATAGGAAGGCCTAGAAGAATAAACCAGTTTAAGCTTTGGATTATTTACATAGTTTCATTACCTTGTAATTGTATGAATTTTGATTTGGATATTTAAGTTGTAATTTGAATTTAATAAATATGAAACATTTTAGAAAACATCATGAGCTTTGGTGATAACCCAATTATGCCCCGACTCTTATTCCGCTGCGGGTCGGGGTGTGACAGTAGAGGCTAACTCCTTTTTTGTTTCTTCAAGCTTGTTAATATAATTGTTAATGGTTGTTTGCTTTCTCAAAAAATTCTTTGTTAATTTAGAAACATCTTTCCTTAAGGTTTCAATTTTCGTTTTAAATTCCTTTTCGTTTTTCTTAAGAGCTGTATTTGCCTCAGTGCACTTTGTCAAACCAACAATCAAATTTTGATGATGTTTCTTCGTGTGATCAAATTTACCTTCAAGTTCTAAGTATTTACCTTTTAAAACTATACAATTAAAACAGTAGATAGGTTTATTGAAACTTACCTGACTGGATTGGCAATCCAAACAGGCCATGAAAGTTGCACAAAGAGTTGAAGATCCAATTGATGAGAGATACTTGAAAAACTCATCAGATGACCCTTCAGTTTCATTCTCCAAAGCTGATTCGTCGCTATTTGTCGATTCAGTTTCTATAATCACATCATCTACCTTAGCTTCAACATCTTCAGATCGATCTTCACTTGAAGTTGATTCTGCTTCACTTGAATAGATATTTGGATGGAGTTATGGATGTTGAGATTAAGTAGTAGTGCATCTTGCTATTGGAAGTTGTTTTATAAACACCAATAGGAAGCATTATTTTAGCAAACTATAATTTGAGCATCTACAATAAACTTTAAATTGATGTTTTGGACTTCACATAAAAACTCTTCCAATGTTTTCATCTTATTCTTTATATTTTTATCAGTTCTTGTCATCAAAACAAAGGAATGTCTTATCAATCTAGACATAGCAAGTAAAGGTACCTTAAGAAGATGAAAATTATGAAACCTTTAAAACTCCTATGAACAGTGAGTTTGCTAAAAAAATCTTATGAAACATCAAGCTTGTTACAAAGTTATAGAACTACGTAGATGAGACAGTTTCCTAGTGTAAATACCATAGCATATGCAGAACTTTAATATAAAATAGAACAACAAAATAGTTATCATTTTTTAGAAACAATACTACAAATTTAACAACCATAATTCAAAACAGTAAAACCAATACTTGTGACCAACATCCTAAAATATTATTCTACACAGTTAAAACTCCATAACTCATGTCTTACTACTTGCAATTATATAAACCAAACACTGAGTTTAGTAAAAGATAAATTTATGAAACCTCAACCTTTTTACAAAGTTATAGAAGTACCTAGATGAGACATATTCCTAGTGTAAATACCATAGCAAATGTAGAACTTCAATATAAAATAGAACAGCAAAACAGTAATCATTTCTTTAGAATCAATACCACACATTTAACAACCATAAATCAAAAATGTAATCATTTTTTTCAAGGATGTTTATAGCATTAGTATAGATCTGTCTAGTTTTAGTATCATACAGATCTCTCTTATGTTATTCTCCCAAGGATGTTCATAGGATTCTAAAATATTAGTCTACATAGTTACAACTATATAAACTGAACAGTGACTTTGGTAAAAGAAAAATCTTATGAAACCTCAAACTTGTTATAAAATTATAGAAGTACCTATATGAGTAATTATTCCTAGTTTAAAAACCATAACATATGCAGAACTTCAATATAAAGGAGAACAGAGAAATAGTAATCTTTTTTTAAGAATCCATACCACACATTTAACAAACATAATTCAAAACAGAAAAACCAATAGTTGTTGACCAAAATCATAAAATATTAGTCTACACAGCTATAACTCAATAACTCATGTCTTATTAGTGCAATTATATAAACTGAACAGTGAGTTTACTAAAAGAAAAATCTTATGAATCCTAAAACTTGATATTAAAGTTTGCTAAAAGAAATACCATACAGATCTCTCTAGTGTTGTTCTCAAACAGAGTTATAAATCTTATGAAACATCAAACTTGTTACTAAATTTTAAAAGTACCTACATGAGACAGATTCCTAATGTAAATACCATAGCATATGCAGAAGTTATAGAATTCATACAGATCTCTCTAGTGTTATTCTCATACAGATCTCTCTAGTGTTATTGTTCAAGGATGTTAATAGGATTCTAAATATTCCTATTAGAACTACAGAAGAGTAATATATCAAATTCATTCCCTAAAACACATGTAAGAGTGTAAAAACTTATCAAAATCCACAAATTGAACAATCAAATCATGTTGTGTCACTATTTACTGCTTCATCACCAACAAATTCATAATCACCTAAATTTTCCCTAACAACTTCAACAAACATTCAAATTCAAGCAAAATTTAAGTGAAAAGGTCAAATTGACGAACCTGCTTTCTTGAAAAAACAGCAAACCTTCCTTCAATAACGAACACCCTGTATATACACATCAATAATTGAGTTCATAAACCACAGAAAATTAAACGTATCTAAAATACAGAAAATAAATCAACTTACAAGAAAACACAACCAGATCCACAATGGAGAGAGAATGTGATATCGTATGGCTTTATAGACTTCATCAGAGACTCAATGTACAAAAGAGGAACACAATTTCAAATAGCAATCCGTGTGAAAGCTGATCTATACCATTAGATTAGGTTAAAAATTAAGCACACCGTAGGATTTGTGTTTGTTGACTAAGATTTGTGTTTCTTGAATAACAATTGCAGTTTTAAGCAAAGATGGGGACTGTATGATATGTATTTCAGAGAGAAACTGAGATACATAAGGGTTGTTTGGGTTTTTTGAAGCGTAGCTCGAAATGGAATAGAGAAGATAGAGAAAACATGATACAAAGGGAAGGAAGAAGAAGAAGAAGAAGAAGAAGAAGAAGAAAAAAGAAGAAAAGAAAAAGGGAAAGAAGGGTGGGAGGGCGTGTAGGGTTTTTGACCTTGTGTATGAATTGCAGGGAAGAGAGAAAGAGATGTTTTGTCGGCAATGGGTTTGAACTGGGGACCAGGATTTGACTTTAGGGTTTATGAAAACAAAAAATCCCACAAAATGACACATCAGCAAAATGAGGGGGGTTGAGAGTTTGCCACCTAGGATTATCCATCCTTCATTTATTATATAGGAAGATCTGACTAATTACAATTCTAATTACTCTAGTGCATGTAAATGAGCGTGTTAGATACTTAAGCTGGAGATATAAAAATGGAACTTTTGGTGTATATATTGGTATAAAACGGTTTAACATATCGAAATTTATACTAATGGAAAATATCAAACTAGTGAGTTAATATAGTGTGGAGTAACTAAAATTGCCATTTTGGTTTTGTGGTTTAGGCAATTTTGCCAGTTTAGTTCAAAGTTTCTATGTTTCACATGTGGAACCAAAAGTTTTCATCATTGTCATTTTGCTTCAACTGACTTAACCCTAATCCATGCTCCTTAGTTACTTAGGGGTATTTTTGTCATATAAAGGGTTATACTTAGAATTTATAAGAGGTTGAAACTAAAAGGGGTATTATTGGCACTTTTAAGAGTTATATGGTGGGTGTATAAAACTTAAATTTAAACTTGTCATATCACTGAAACAGCAGAGGCCAGTCTACAAAATCATTAAAAAATTTTAAATGAAAACTCATCATCACCGACTTTCCAGCGGTATCAGTTTCCGACGGATTGTGTTTTATTACTTTGTGACTCAATTACATCAAATTAAATTAACATAACTACTCTTAATTCAATTATGATTGAAACCCACTCTTTAATTGTCCTATAAACGCATAAAAGATTCAACTCATCGGCTTCTCTATAAATTGATCATGAAGAACCAATCCCTGAACCTTTTCACACTCACACATAGTTCAAATCACCAATTCTTCGCCTGCGCACGTCGGATGCATCACCAAATCGTCGAGCTCCGACTACTTCTAACTCATTGTTCCAGCGCCATGTAAGTAATTATTGCATGCATTCTAATCAGATTTCAGCCTTTAATAAAAGCCCTCTGCCAATTTCTTATGGCAGAGGCTTAATCCTTTCAATTATGATGTGGGTTGAATTAGGGTTTTATAAAATTTGTCATATAAAGGGTTAACTGATTGAAAAGACGACATGACAAAAATGCCCTTGAGTAACTAAGGAGTATGGATGGGCTAAGTCAGTTGGACCAAAATGGCAATGGTGAAAACTTTTTGGACCCACAGACGTAAATGAAACATTGGACTAAATTGGCAAAACTGCCCAAACAACAGGGACGAAAATGGCATTTTACTCTATACTCTATAGTGTGGGTTGATAAGTTATTTAATTGTATTAATTAAGAATGTATGGATGCTTCTTTATAGGATTTGGTTTATATAGATAAAAAGAAGCAAAGTAACAATGGGTGAAGATGTTGGCACTTAAGGGGGTGGGAGTGAGATGTAGGTAAAGCTGGAGAATCACCGGCCTTATCCTATAATACTATCCTCCGATTTCGGAGTGTGAAAAATCACCGAAAGTCGATGATCCTTCGACAATCATCGGGAGAGAAAATGAGAGGCGTTGGTGGGCTCCCCAACTGTTTAAATTAGTTTTGGATAATTGTAGAGAAAATTGAAAGACGTCATGTTTAAATTATTTAAATTAGCGTTGGAGTCGCTTAGCGATCGTGGTGGCCGCGACGGTTGGCAGTGGTGGCGGTGGGTGGTGGTGGCGATGTGTGATACTTGTGCCAAATTTCGGGCTTTCAAAAACTTTTTCTTTGAAGGCATTCCAATAACCAATGTTTAAACGTAACCCGTTGAACGTAACGTACGTACCGAGAAGAGGACACAAGCTAAACATACCTTAAATAACCTTTACATAACTTAGAAATAAGTTTTGAAGGGTTTGGTATGTCAAAAACAAGCCTATTCGATCACATGGACTAATTACGACAAACTACAAAAGTCTACCGATTTTGTTAGCAATGCACACTTCGAAACAAGGTCATAAGCTTAACATACCATAAATACCCTTTACGTAACTTAGAAATAAGTTTCGAGGGCTTCGGTATGGCAAAAACACACTTTTGTAACTTCAGAGCTATTTTACAAATTCTGCGAAACTATGCTTTTTCACGTATTTTGCTATCCGGAACATGTACGGACATCCAAAAATTTTTGTAATAATTAAAATATTATATTTTAGTGATTGGTATGCAAAAATATCATCCGTTACGCATTTACGGTCACACACGCGTTCGTTACAATTTTCGTCGTAATTAACTGAAAACCCCGACCGTACGACCAAACGAACTGACCTCTGGAACATTTTTGGACACATTTAAGTTTCCTATACTTTAACGTCCTTATGAAGCTTAAAAATCAGGTTAATGAGCGCTAGAAGTGCCAAAACGCGACAAAACGCATGCAGGGGCCTGTTCTGCCATTTTCTGAAACTTGTGCCCAGCTCCCATGCTTACGGACCGTAAGCATATGGACCATACCGTCCGTAAGGGAGCTCCAGCACACCAAAAACTTGGCAGCAGCTGGTTATTTGGCTTGTTGACTCATCAAACGAACTTGCCACCCAATTCTCTGCATTTCACAAGTGTTACTAATCCAACTTCAGGGATGAGTCATGGACATGTGTCTTGATCTTGTTACATCAAGAAATCTATATATACCAACCTCATTTCATAATTATGAACTTTTGAAAATACTCAAATACCTCAGTTCGGATACAATCCAAATTTGCAACCATCTTGGAGCTTTCTCTGTGGTTCTTCATCAATCCTTTGTGTTTGTAAGTAATTCATTCATGTTTTGATTCAAGATTCTTAGTTTATTTGGGTTAAGACTCAAAAGTTTGACTTTTATTTGACTTCCAGAATTGATCATGAATTGATCAAAATAAAATCCAATTGAACTTGCTAATATGGTCATAATCATGTTGATCATAATCCCTAATGATCATACCTACTCATTTCTATCTCTCTAGTCATTTTGACAAGTCAAAGTTTTGGTCAATAATGTGATTTTTGCACAATTTGCAACGGAACCATTTTCTGGGTATCAAAACAATTTGTTTTGGTGCCAAAACTCTTTTATAAACTTATTTAGACATGTCAAAACATGTCTAACTCGTCACTTTTGATTTAGTGCTTGCTTAGAGGCGTAAGTCTAGCGGTTTTGACCACCGCTTTGACTTTCAAATCTGACCCGTTTGGTCAACTTTAGGATCCGACCAAGACTATTATTATAACCATAATATTATAAGGAATAACCCTCTGAGGTTATACCCTATGGCCATACCTTTTGGTTAGTCAATGACAAGTCGACTATGTATTCTTTAAAATGCCGAAAATGCCCTTTTTGCACATAAATTAGTTTTAAACATATAAGAACATTTTTTTGACATCTAAACTGGTTATACAACTTATATAAACTAATTTTGGCATATTAGACTTGTCATAGGACATATTTAACCATCCGAACCCATAGTTACGTTTATGACCCATTAAAGTGGCGTAACCCACTTTAGCGAGCCGTATCAAGTCAAAACTCTTTGAAATGCTTCCAAATCAAAATTTTAATATTATGAACCATATTATACAAGATCCAACTCTTGTTTGGTTTTTATACCTCATTCTATCCGGTTTCTCGTTTTCAAGTTTTGACACTAACATATAATTATCCGATACACTAGGAACCAAATTCAACACTTGAACGCTTGATCCTTTGAGCTTTGTTATATCATTTGAACAAGATCTATACGCAATCTCAGGCGAGTGCATTGCTCCCCTTCGTTTACTTTTTCTAAATGTTTTGGGTGATTCATATGTGTAACCGATTTTTCTCAAATGTATGGCATGTATGTGTTTACTAAGTGCTTTTATGTATTAATTCTGATTATGCAACACGACAATTGATGACACGACAGTTAAAGAGGTCTTTCATGGCCTATATCCTTTCAGGATCTTTCTAGTTTCATAGTTAGATTCTCAAAGGATATTTGAAGTACATTCTTAAATCTTCCTATCTTTATAGCGAGATTTCTAAGTACTTTACAAGGAACGATGGTTATGGTTTATGTGTAGAATTTTTGGTGATTTAGATAACGAAACTAGAGTATTACACAAGAACATGGTGGATACACCACTGGTACTTCCTATATATAAGTGTACTTATTGTATTACCCTTCGTAGCCTTATCCGAATCACCATTAGGATTTGACAAGACAATTTGACGAGACAAGTGACAAGACTTAATTCCCATTACATCTACCTATCTTTATAGTTTGATATTTGTGGAATGTTTAAAGTACTAATGGGTAGTCCTTGAATGGATTCTGTGTACTTTAATGCGTATTTGACAAGACAATTTGATGAGACATGTGACAAGACATAATTCCCATTACATCTACCTATCTTTATAGTTAGATATTTGTGGGATGTTTAAAGTACTAATTGGTAGTTCTTGATTGGATTCTGTGTACTTTAATGCGTATTTGACAAGACAATTTGACGAGACAAGTGACAAGACATAATTCACATTACATCTACCTATCTTTATAGTTAGATATTTGTGGAAGGTTTAAAGTACTAATTGGTAGTCCTTGATTGGATTCTGTGTACTTTAATGCGTATTTGACGCGATAATTGACAAGTTGACGATTATGTACTTATATGGTTAGTTGTGATTAGGATAACAAAACAAGTGTAATACCATAAGAACATGGTGGATACGCCGCTGGTACTTCCTATATATAAGTGTTCTTATTGCATTACTCTTGTAGTGTTATTCGAGTAACTTTAGGATTTTGTGGACGACTGATTTCAATGTTCGATATCCAAATCCTTGAAGAATCCTTTCATGATTTGTATGATAGATTCTTAGAAGGATATTTAGTATTATTATAAATCATTGATTGATTTCTAATATACTCACGCAAGTATTGACCAATTTCAGTATAGTTATTGATTATCCTTAATTGGATTTCTTATAACATACTCTCAAGTTTATGGACGATTTCAATATGTTTACAAAGAACAAAGTACAATTTTCAATGGCATAAAAATTTCTTAGCATTAATCATATTTCCATATACAAAACTCATTTTGTCAAAAGTTTCATAATCAAGTTAATGCATTGCAATACTAAATCTTTTGCCAATCCTTGGCTAGAAATAGTCCGTTTTCAATCGACAACTCTCGTAGTTGTCGAAGTATTGCAACACTAAACTTTTTGCCATTAACTTGGCTAACAAAACTATGTACTTGCCAACACTGTTTTTGACGTCTCTTTTTCACATATGTTTCAGGTTGATGATTATTCAAGTATGCTACACATAGGAATGCACTCGGGCTTTAGACTTCTTTAAACAAAAGACAATTTGTTGTATTCATTATATTGTGAAACAATGTTATTAATAATGAAACAATTTAGTAACTGGGCAATTTGTAACGTGACTCCTCGATATTTCCGCCGTGTGTTGTTGTATTACGTGATCGGGGTGTTATAGAATTGGTATCAGAGCACTGGTTATAGGGAATTAGGTTATTAGAATGCCTTTAACCTAGTCTATTACCTTCCTAGGGACCCGAACATGAGTAGACTTAGGATCTCTGTCCTAATCCTCATCCTTACTTGTGCCACAACTACTCTATGATTCACAAATCATCTATCCTTAGATGGTGTATCCTAAATCCTTAGCCTTTATGCCTTAAGGAATGTCTCAAAATGTTTTTCTTTCAAAACATCTTTAATGGAATGTTTCTCAGTTATTTTCACAAACTTTTTCGTCAAAATATTTCTCGACATGTTCATTTCAAGTATTATATCAAAAGTGTTTTCTCAAACTCTCTCAACAAAATGTTTCTCAACTTATTTATCTTAAACAACCTATCAAAAAGATTTCTCAAGATGATTTACTCTCAAACTATTTCCGTCGAAATCTTGGGTTTTATTAATGTGAACTCATGCAATCTGGAAGGGTGAACGCATGTACCCCGAGTTTTCTGTCTAAGGCTAGATTATTTGTATAAATCCGTATGATTCACAAATCATCTATCCTTAGTTGTGCCATAACTACTCTATGATTCACAAATCATCTATCCTTAGATGGTGTATCCTAAATCCTTAGCCTTTATGCCTTAAGGAATGTCTCAAAATGTTTTTCTTTCAAAACATCTTTAATGGAATGTTTCTCAGTTATTTTCACAAACTTTTTCGTCAAAATATTTCTCGACATGTTCATTTCAAGTATTATATCAAAAGTGTTTTCTCAAACTCTCTCAACAAAATGTTTCTCAACTTATTTATCTTAAACAACCTATCAAAAAGATTTCTCAAGATGATTTACTCTCAAACTATTTCCGTCGAAATCTTGGGTTTTATTAATGTGAACTCATGCAATCTGGAAGGGTGAACGCATGTACCCCGAGTTTTCTGTCTAAGGCTAGATTATTTGTATAAATCCGTATTTTCGGACCAGTAACTCTTACTTGGGAACTCTTAGGGTGAGTGTTAACCTATAGGCTAAAGCATGTCTTCTCGAAATATTATGAAAACCCATCTACCTTGATCAGTCGAACGATTTACTGCTACCTATATGACACTACTCCAACATGTTGCCTTTGGCAATATGTAACGACTATATTCAATGCAATTGGAACAAATTTCATTTTTATCTCTCAACACTTTACAATCCTAGTTCATTTTCAATAACTACTTTTGTCTTTCAAATTTTCAAAATTTTTATTCATTTGGATGAGAGTTTTCAAATTTTATACACGGAGTTTCTTTATTTCAAAAAAAAAATTGATTAAAAATATTTCTATCTTAAACATTAATTTTCAAAAGGGAAAGAATTTCAACACAAACCATTAACTTGGTTTGTATTTTCTCATCCAAAAATATAACAAAAGTTCATTTTTAAACAAGTTTCGAAACAAAATCCACAATACTATTTTCCTAAATACAAGAACAAGATTTTTGAATGAATACCAAGTTGAGATTTTCAATTCACTATGGTGTTTGGATTTACAACAATTTTACAAAGTCTAACTTATTTTGTTTTCGTTATAGCTACTTCTTCAAGATGCCTCCTCATCGTGACGTCACGAGGAACGCTGAAATAGCGGCAATGATAGCTCAGCAAATAGCTGCTGTACTCCCGAACCTTGTGGCCCAACTAAATCAAGTCTACTACAATAACAATAACAATAACCACAACAATGTTCCTACGCCATGTAACTACAAACGTTTCAACTCGGCTAAACCACTCAAGTTTAATGGGTCTGAAGGAGCAACTGGGCTCCTACAATGGTTTGAGAGTAGAAAGCACATTTCGCCATGTTCAGTGTTCTAATGAACGCAAGGTATAGTTCGCCTCGAGTGTTTTCTAAAAGAGAGCACTCACTTGGTGGAATGGGATCATGAGGGACAGAGGTGCGGAAGTAGCTATGGCACAAACGTGGGAAGAATTCAGGAATCTTATGATGAGAGACTTCTTTCCACAAAACGAGATAAGGTCACTTGAAAACGAATTTTATTACCTTAAACAAGATAGTGGGGAGAACCGTGCCTACACTGACCGGTTTGAACAGTTAAGCCTACTCTGCCCCACTATGGTCACACCATTGGATCGAGCCATTGAAAAATACATTGATGGCCTACCTGATCCAGTCCAAGATATTGTCACTGGCAGCAAACCTACAACGCTTAGGGAGGCTAAGGAATTAGCCGCTACCCTAACTGACTCCCAAGTTAGAAAAGGGAAACTATTTCGAAAGGGAGACAAGAAATGAACTGTTGAGACTACACAAGAGAAAACAAATGAAACAAAGGGTGAATCTTCTAAAAATTCTAAGAAGCGTAAGACTTCAAAGAATTTTGCGATTCCTGCACCAATCCCACTCAACTCAGTACCCGTTAGGGGGTCTTATCGTGGGAAACATCCTCGGTGCAATCGTTGCAACTATCACCATCCAGCAAATTCTCCATGCCGCCAGTGTACAACCTGTGGTCTTCTTGGACATCTAGCTGCGACCTGTCGCATCCAAAACCAAACAGCCCTTACTCAGACATGCCCTCGTTATCCAGCTGGAGCATGTTTCAATTGCGGTGATTTAAATCATTTCAAGCGAAACTGCCCTAAGCTTACTAATGCTAATGGACGAATGTACAATGTCAATGAGGTTCAAGCTGATGATCAAGCACTCATGATCATTTGAACCTCTACGTTTCCTTTTTATTATCCAAGAACTATGAACAATATTTCAATAATATTTGTAATGACAATATAAATTTCAAGAAGTTTTTCTTCAATCTTGTTATTCGTATTTCGGTTACAAATTCCAATATGATTACACCGTGTGTAATTTACAACTACATACCAATTTTGAGGATTCTGTTCTTTATCGTTAGGAACTAAATCTCCCAACAATAGCATATTATGACTTGCACACTAGTGCGTTCATACAATCGCTGCAAAACAAACACTTCAAATACTATGTGTCTATTACTACTACTTTTGTTTTCATGACATTACATGCGTGATTGATTATCTGTCATGTATAGCACATGATTACAAATATAATTTTGCTTTGTATGTTGACCTAACATACTAAGTACATGATTTACAAATACTTTTTGCTTAGTATGTTGACTTAGAATACCTGGCACGTAATTTCAAGACATTTTACGACATACTTACATTGTTTATGACAATTCATGCTTAGTATATGATGCATACTACCAGTATGGCTAGTGTGAAACATATATTAATATTCGTACTAGAATGAAATACCTGCTACTAGTTTTGTTGAATGAAAAACAAATAGTGTTATCATTACTAGTATGAAACACGCCCAAATTCAATAGTTATTGTGTTACGACGATGTATGTTTGATTTCAATAATGTGTTATGACGATGCTTATCTGATTTAGTTATTACTTCGAACTTATTATTTGTTTCCCTTACTTAACAAGCGGAGCTATGTGGACCATGTGACGAAACACGTAATTATGGGTGCACACTTAATTACGAGGATCGACACATGAAAATCATAGTAAGCTATGTTAAGATGGTGGCATAAAATTTAGAGTGATTAGGTAACGGGAAGGGTATGACGCAATAAGACCATGGTGGATACGCCGATGGTACTTCCTATATATAAGTGTTCTTATTGTGTTATTCTTCGGAACATTACCAGGATCGCTTGAAGGTTTTATGTTATCTTGGACCAATATGTGATTATGTGATTATTTGATATTTGTTTATTGGATACAATGACGATTGACGAGTACATTCATTAACTCAATTCGAGCCGACCAGGAGTATATTATGGTGTTAAAGGTGACGACCTTGATGCCATAGGTATGTTGACCCGTCTCCTATGCATTGGATGCTCATGGTACATGGGATGTACTTCGTGGGACGTTAGAAATCGTGTACGTATGGCCAGGCTTGAATGTACACCCCTTTGTTGCTAGGATTTACACTAAAGACTTAGTATAACATAATGCCATTTTTACACACTCGATGACATTTTAAAGATTCAGAAATTCTAAAGGTTGAATACCTTAAGATGCTTTGAATATCCTTGTTTACGCTTTGGATCCCCCAAACATTCCTTACACCAAATGATGCTATGCATCTTTCGAATCTCGAGCTATGTTATCCTTCAATTGTTTCAAACACACTCTACGGTCTCCTTCGAATAAATTTCGGGACGAAATTTCCTAAAGTAGGGGAGATTGTGACACTTGTGCCAAATTTTGGGCTTTCAAAAACTTTTCTTTGAAGGCATTCCAATAACCAATGCTTAAACGTAACCTGTTTAATGTAACGTATGCACCGAGAAGAGGAAACAAGCTAAACATACCTTAAATAACCTTTACATAACTTAGAAATAAGTTTTGAAGCGTTTGGTATGTCAAAAACAAGCCTATTCGATCACAAGGACTAATTACGACAAACTACGAAAGTCTGCCGATTCTCTTAGCAGCGCACACTTCAGAACAAGGTTATAAGCTTAACATACCTTAAATACACTTTACGTAACTTAGAAATAAGTTTCGAGGTCTTCAGTATGGCAAAAACACACTTTTATAACTTCAGGGCTATTTTGCAAATTCTGCGAAACTATGCCTTTTCACGTATTTCGCTATCCGAAACATGTACGGACATCCAAAAATTTTGTAATCATTAAAATATTATATTTTAGTGATTGGTATGCAAAAATATCATCCGTTACGCATTTACGGTCACACACGCGTTCGTTACAATTTTCGTCGTAATTAACCGAAAACCCCGACCGTACGACCAAACGAACTGACCTCTGGAACATTTTTGGACACATTTCAAGTTTCCTACACTTTAACGTCCTTATGAAGCTTAAAAATCAGGTTAACAAGTGCTAGAAGTGCTAAAACGCGACAAAACGCATGCAGGGGCCTGTTCTGCCATTTTCTGAAACTTGTGTCCAGCTCCCATGCTTACGGACCGTAAGCATATGGACCATACGGTCCGTAAGGGAGCTCCAGCACACCAGAAACTTGGCAGCAGCTGGTTATTTGCCTTGTAGACTCATCAAACGAACTTGCCACCCAATTCTCTGCATTTGACAAGTGTTAGACATTAATCCAACTTCAGGGATGAGTCATGGACATGTGTCTTGATCTTGTTACATCAAGAAATCTATATATACCAAGCTCATTTCATATTATGAACTTTTGCAAACACTCAAATACCTCATATCTGATTCAATCCAAATTTGCAACCATCTTGGAGCTTTCTCTGTGGTTCTTCATCAATCCTTTGTGTTTGTAAGTAATTCATTCATGTTTTGATTCAAGATTCTTAGTTTATTTGGGTTAAGACTCAAAAGTTTGACTTTTATTTGACTTCTAGAATTGATCATGAATTGATCAACATAAAATCCAATTGAACTTGCTAATATGGTCATAATCATGTTGATCATAATCCCTAATGATCATACCTACTCATTTCTATCTTTCTAGTCATTTTGACAAGTCAAAGTTTTGGTCAATAATGCGATTTTTGCACAATTTGCAACGGAACCATTTCCGGGTATCAAAATAGTTTGTTTTGGTGCCAAAACTCTTTTGTAAACTTATTTAGACATGTCAAAACATGTCTAACTCGTCACTTTTGTTTTAGTGCTTGCTTAGAGTCGTAAGTCTAGCGGTTTTGACCACTGCTTTGACTTTCAAATCTGACCCGTTTGGTCAACTTTAGGATCCTACCAAGACCATTATTATGACCATAATATTATAAGGAATAACCCTATGAGGTTATACCCTATGGCCATACCGTTTGGTTAGTCAAATGACAAGTCGACTGTGTATTCTTTAAAATGCCGAAAATGCCCTTTTTGCACATAAATTAGTTTTAAACATATAAGAACATTGTTTTGACATCTAAACTGGTTATACAACTTATATAAACTAATTTTGGCATATTAGACTTGTCATAGGACATATTTAACCATCCGAACCCATAGTTACGTTTATGATCCGTTAAAGTAGCGTAAACCACTTTAGCGAGCCGTATCAAGTCAAAACTCTATGAAATGCTTCCAAATCAAAATGTTTAATATTATGAACCATATTATACTAGATCCAACTCTTGTTTGGTTTATATACCTCATTCTATCCGGTTTCTCGTTTTAAAGTTTTGACACCAACATGTAATTATCCGATACACTAGGAACCAAATTCAACACTTGAACACTTGATCCTTTGAGCTTTGTTATATCATTTGAACAAGATCTATACGCAATCTCAGGCGAGTACATTGCTCCCCTTCTTTTACGTTTTCTAAATGTTTTGGGGTGATTCATATGTGTAACTGATTTTTCTCAAATGTATGGTATGTATGTGTTTACTAAGTGCTTTTGTGTATTAATTCCGATTATGCAACACGACAATTGATGACACGACAGTTAAAGAGGTCTTTCAGGGCGTATATCCTTGTAGGATCTTTCTATTTTCATAGTTAGATTCTCAAAGGATGTTTGACGTACACTCTTAAATCTTCTTATCTTTATAGCGAGATTTCTAAGAAGTACTTTACGAGGAACGATGGTTATGGTTTATGTGTAGAATTTTTGGTGATTTAGATAACGAAACTAGAGTAATACATAAGAACATGGTAGATACGCCGCTGATACTTCCTATATATAAGTGTACTTATTGTATTACCATTCGTAGCCTTATCCGAATCACCATTAGGATTATGATTTGACAAGACAATTTGATGAGACAAGTGACAAGACTTAATTCTCATTACATTTACCTATGTTTATAATTAGATATTTGTGGAATGTTTAAAGTACTAATTGGTAGTCCTTGAATGGATTTTGTGTACTTTAATGCGTCTTTGACAAGACAATTTGACTAGACAAGTGACAAGACATAATTCCCATTACATCTACCTATTTTATAGTTAGATATTTGTGGAATGTTTAAAGTACTAATTGGTAGTCCTTGATTGGATTCTGTGTACTTTAATGCGTATTTGACAAGACAATTTGACGAGACAAGTGACAAGACATAATTCCCATTACATCTACCTATCTTTATAGTTAGATATTTGTGGAATGTTTAAAGTACTAATTGGTAGTCCTTGATTGGATTCTGTGTACTTTAATGCGTATTTGACGAGACAATTGAAAAGTTGACAATTATGTACTTATGTGGTTAGTTGTGATTAGGATAACGAAACAAGTGCAATACCATAAGAACATGGTGGATACGCCGCTGGTACTTCCTATATATAAGTGTTCTTATTGCATTACTTTTGTAGCGTTATTCGAGTCACTTTAGGATTTTGTGGACGACTGATTTCAATGTTCAATATCCAAATCCTTGAAGAATCCTTTCATGATTTGTATGATAGATTCTTAGAAGGATATTTAGTATTATTATAAATCATTGATTGATTTCTAATATACTCACGCAAGTATTGACCAATTTCAGTATAGTTATTGATTATCCTTAATTGGATTTCTTATAACATACTCTCAAGTTTATGGACGATTTCAATATGTTTACAAAGAACAAAGTACAATTTTCAATGGCATAAAAATTTCTTAGCATTAATCATATTTCCATATACAAAACTCATTTTGTCAAAAGTTTCATAATCAAGTTAATGCATTGCAATACTAAATCTTTTGCCAATCCTTGGCTAGAAATAGTCCGTTTTCAATCGACAACTCTCGTAGTTGTCGAAGTATTGCAACACTAAACTTTTTGCCATTAACTTGGCTAACAAAACTATGTACTTGCCAACACTGTTTGTTGACGTCTCTTTTTCACATATGTTTCAGGTTGATGATTATTCAAGTATGCTACACATAGGAATGCACTCGGGCTTTAGACTTCTTTAAACAAAAGACAATTTGTTGTATTCATTATATTGTAAAACAATGTTATTAATAATGAAACAATTTAGTACCAGTTGTGGCTGAGCAATTTGTAACGTGACTCCTTGATATTTCCGCCGCGTGTTGTTGTATTACGCGATCGGGGGGTTGTGGGAGGGTGGTGGTGAGTGGTGGTGGGAGGGTGGTGTTGAGTGGTGGTCGGTGGCGGTGGTGATGAAGAGTGAAATAGTGAATGTCACACCCTGATAAATCGATTACATCAGAGCCGGGCGTGATCTGACTAGTATCTTCATTGCACAGCGGAAGTGATTATTAGCTAAGACTTTTAGGAAATGAATGCCGCTAAGTACTCGAGTTCCAATGGTTTCTCCTATTCCAACCGTGCCATAGTTTGTATATGTAACCTGAGAAAGAAACATGCAAAAATCAACATAAAATTGAGCGAGTTCATAGTTTGTTTGAAAAAGATTTAAAATAAATCTTTTGATTACCGGTTGGTGAGATCATAGTATCTCAAAACATTTGAAATGTCGTATCGCATATATCGGTATCAAAATGTCCTCTGTTATGTTTATAAACCAATTCATGTAACTGTTGTATTTGTAAACCGGCAACAAAATGTTTTCTGTCATAATTGTTATCAACGTTGAAATCATGTCATTGTCATAGTTATAAACCAATATTTAAACCCTGGCCACTGTCATAAGCCAATATTGAAATCCTGGTATGTTATTGTTATTCCTAGGGTTTAAGGATCTATCAGCGGGTAGCTAGTCCCTGATATTATGTGTCAAAAGTAAATAACCAACCCGAGACAACATTAACCTCTGAACGGACATGTTTTATTCAGAATTTCACACTCCGAAAGGACTTGTTTTATTCGGAGTCTTAGGGATCACAAAGCACTCTGAAAGGACTTGTTTTATTCAGAGTGGAGCGTGTCTCACAACTCAGTAGATCTACACCTTTGCACCTTTGGTCACTACGTGATTAATGGTCATTATAAAGTCATTCCTACTTACACACATTGATCATAGTTCTTTCTCTAAACCCGTAGCAAACATACGTTAGTCATAATCTATGTCATTGGGCCGAGCCCATGTTATCTTGTCATCAAAAGAGTTGGGGCCATGCCCCTAGTTATAAAACCCATGTATGTTTCAAAAATGCGTATGTTCTTTGTAAAAACCGGCATGTTTGTCATAGACTTTTCATAAACCATTAGTGTTATCTAGTAATTCGTTTGTAATCATGGTTTAGAAATATTTATGATTTCATTTATCCACATAGTATGCTTTTGCAAAAACTTGCATGTATTTCCACCCCCGAAAACATTTATAAAAATGTAAAACGGTAAAAGAGGGGTTATGAACTCACCTCGATATCCTTGTGCATAGCTAGCATAATGTGATCCATAATGTTGTTTCCAAAACGTAAACTCGCTAGCATGCAATCTCTAACATTCCTATCAAGGAATAACTTATAAGTTTCTAATAAAGGGGTGTAGCTAAACTACGTGTTACCGAGCTCTACCGAATTGTTAACAAACGATCCTAAGAAGGTGTTATTATCTTGACTAAGAATAAAAGATCTACGGTTATTTGATCCCTTTTATTGTCGGTGATAGATGCTAAGTCTTGGAAACACTTAGTTTCCAAAAAGATTTAGAATATATATATTTATATATTTAAATATAAATATACTTACGAAGTCGCGTTAGTGGTCGTACATAGGAATGCATCGATGAATAATTATACGACTCGTTGTAGTCTTCGTAGACGTAAGTATATATATACAAGTATATGTACATATGTGTAAAACGTTACGTGTCCGCAATAGGTGTCTTGCGTCTCGTTTACAATTTATAAAAATTATATAATAGACGCTTGTTATACTCTTGCAATAAAGTGTCGTTCTTTGTTTAGACATCGGAATAAATATAAAGAATTATATTTATTTTATGAAATCTCCGGCGCGTTGGCGTTTGAAATAAATATGAACTATTGTGTTTATATAAATAAAAATATCCGAATTGTCAATATTTGAATAAATATAAAACATGATATTTGTTTAATAAAATAATCTGACGTTGAAATAAGTCTTCGGATTTTCGATGTTTGTAATAAATATAAAACAATATATTTATTTATTATAAAGCTTCCGAATTGTAAACGTTGCAAAAAGATATAATGCTAATTATATTTACTTTAAATAAACTTCGCATAATGGACATTTGGATGAAACATATGAAATAATGTTTATAAGACACAAACTTTCGCCTTTTCGTTAACTTGTAATCACCTTACTCGAAACGTTATAAACTTGTTTTTTTTTAAACTATCTTTTGTCGCAAAAATAAATATTCATTTATATTTATTTTTATCAAAGTATTTGAACCTCGCTAGGTTTTGTTTATAAAATATAAACTTTTTCGTATTACGGATTTTTGCGAAAATCAGGCAGAGTTTCCTCTGCTTTTAGGATAACCCGACAGCTCAATGTGTCGATATATTTTCAAAACACAACATTCAAAACAACAACTATATATATAAATAACTTTCCGACTTATTTCAAATATATTTTTGTTGAATACACCTCCAATTTAAATACATTCCGTAACCACTTGTCGATTTGATTTGTGTCTAAAATAATGATATGTATACGTGCGCAAAATGTGTAACCAAACTACAGATAAGTCCACAGATTTTATTTTCTTAACGATTTGGTTAGTAGGGTCGGGTTAGAGTTCGATGTCGCCTTAAAACAGAAATAATAATTATTTATTAACTTTGCGTTAATATTATTTACCAAGGTTAGCGTTTATCGATTGACCCGATAACCCGACAGCTCAATGTGTTGATATATTTTCAAAACACAACATTCAAAACAACAACTATATATATAAATAACTTTCCGACTTATTTCAAATATATTTTTGTTGAATACACCTCCAATTTAAATACATTCCGTAACCACGTGTCGATTCGATTTGTGTCTAAAATAATGATATGTATTCATGCGCAAAATGTGTAACCAAACTACATATAAGTCCACAGATTTTATTTTCTTAACGATTTGGTTAGTAGGGTCGGGTTAGAGTTCGATGTCGCCTTAAAACAGAAATAATAATTATTTATTAACTTTGCATTAATATTATTTACCAAGGTTAGCGTTCATCGATTGACCCGAACGGAGTCTACCCTGTTGACCAGGTTTGACTCGGTTGACCATAGCTGACTAGTCAACTCAGTTGACCCGCACCCGAACCGAGCCTGAGCCGCCTTGTTTTGCCCGACATGAACCGAACTTCCCGTATCTGAACCGAAACTCACGATTGACCGACTCGGACCTGTTTGACCATGGTTGACCGAAAGCGAGCCTGTTGACTTGAACCCGTAACTGACTCGGTTTGACCCGAGCTTCAAAACCGAATCGAAATCTGAACCGATCTGAGCCATTGTGAACCATCGCTGAACCAAGACACTTAAACTCGAACCTAACCACCACCGTCACTGTCGGTAATCGATATACGTCGCGTACGTTTGTCGGTTGCGTTAAAAATGCGAAATTTGACATCGGTTGTCGTTTCTTGTCTGTTTTTAATCTGGTTTCGTCTACGAATATGAAAATTCAATTACGAAGCTAAATTTGTCGTAATATTTCCATTTTGAAGGCGATAAACGTGTTTGAGGCCTTCGTTTTCGTTGCCGGTGCTTCCTGCAGTCGCGTTTTTCGTACACGCAAGCGTTTAGTGCCATTCGAAGCACCGTAATTTCGCAAAACCAAGTTCGTATGCATAAATTATACGTATTAAAATTTGAATTTGTTGGCCTTGTCAGTATTTTGTCCGGTGTCAGTTCGTTGTCGCTTATCGTTTAGTAGTCTTCCCGAAAATCACCATACGCGCACTGTAAATGTAAATAGGCGTTCCTAGGCATTTCAAATGCCTAATTAAGTTAACTTACATCTAATTACGCTATGTATTATTGTCTTAATGTTTGTTATCCGCGTAATTACAAGACGAAAAGTACCGATTGTCACATTCTCCCCTGTTAAAGAAATTTCGTCCTCGAAATTTAGATTATGTTATCTCCTTAGAGGTTTGTCACGCACAGGTATGTATGAATAATACTGAGGTAGTTGACTATGAGAATGAGTCAAGACTTGTCCGTAGTGTATGAGTACGATGACTTGTTACTACAATAAGAACCCAACGATTTAACGGAGTTTGTTTTCTGAGTTGGTGCCAAGTGAACGAGATGTTATGCTAGAGTCACCAATGTGACTAAGTCTACTGGAGTCCAACAAAAAGGGAATTCAACCAACAGATGTCCAATTGAACGTTCACAACTTGCAAATGTATTCTAGAAATAATAAAAATTTCTACTAGCGGAAACTGACGTTGGTCGTTAAATAAGTAAAAACAAGAATCAACAAGCTCAAATAGAATAGGATCATGAAAAATGATAAGTTAAACGAAAAGATCACGTAGTTTTGCATGAAACTATTGGTTATGATTAGCCCAAGCTACAAGTTTATACCAACGCCATAAGACGATGTAGTGATTGAAATATTTTAACAATAGCGGTGGTCGAACAAATTCACTGCGTTTGCAATAAGATAGAAGGTTCAACAAAGTAAATTCAAAAAAAAATTCCAAATGAATTTCATAGAAATTCGGGTCGATGACAAAAATAAATAACAAATGAATGTCATCGAGTATGGCAAGTGGCGTTGAAATAACCGTTAGAGGTACATTGAAATAAGCCATGAATTTGTGTACCATTTTCTTAATACATGATTGTATTAAGAATGTTTCAAGATAATGAATCAACAAAGGGATTTAATAATGAATAAATAACAAATAATTAAATCCGTATGTGAAGTGTGTAGATGAAATCAGCACAAGCTTCAAATTAATGAAAAAGCCACCACAAGATGTCGTAAACAACAAATGATTTAGATAAGTTAAGATCAAACAAGTTTGCTATGGTTCGAAATGAATGAAATGCTTGTTGATATTACTTTGAATATGAAGGCCTCGATCCATTATATGGAATTCTAGAATTGAATACGTATAGTGAGCAAGTTTAGCCAACTAAACTTGAGTTAAGATATCGACCAACAACGATATATGCATTCCAAGTAAGTTTTAACATGGCCATACAAAACCATGTATGTGGCTTATCAAGAAAGTGATTCAAGGAATTTAGTTGACTCGATATCAGTGAGTCAACTCTTGCCATAATATAGGTCATCAAGGTTTCAATGCAATAATCGATATAGCGAAAACAATAATTGAAATATTTATAGAACAACCCATGCGATGTGTTGTCCCTGATGGTTTCCACGAATCAAGGTAACCACATGCCAAACAACCAATGCATGCGTAACGTATCAATTTTGCCAAGAAACTGAAACTGGGTGTTCACTGATCATGAATGAAATTCTCGCGATAAGATGACCAATAGAAGGAGTAGAGATGCAAGAATCTACTCACTGAATGCAAGGTCCTATTATTCAACAAAAGAATTTAAAACTTACCTCGAATTTCGTGCAATGACCTGGTGTTATGTGACATCATCACTAGAAGTCAATCCTAGCGTAGTCGTCATTAGAGGTGGGGAAATGTGAGGACTTGTAGTTTCTGTTACGATGCCAACAATCGTGATTTTCATTAGTTCGTAAAGTCCTCGTTTGGATGTACATTGAAGTGTTTCATACCGCTTGCAGGGATACATGACAGCAGTTGTATTCTGACTGACAGTTATTCCGCTGACGGGATTTGCATCGCTGTTGTAATCGTTCATTCATGTTTTCTATAGGCCATGCCTCGTATATCGTACGTTTTGTATTCCTACATCCGCGATGTACGTGCTAAGTTTCATGTAATCATGCGCCACGGCATTCTGTTTTTCGTGGGGTACCTGCTCGGGTGAGTAAATAGCATAGATAGACATAGACAAAATCGTTTACCCGAGTTTATTGTCGCAGTTCGTACGAAATGACCTTTATTGAATTTGTCATAAACTAACCAAAGGTCTCAAGTGTGTGTTTCCAAAACTTTCAAGTTTTGCTTAGCGTATGTAATCGTTTCGTGTAACGTGTATAAAACACAACACTAATGCATGATTAAAAAAATCAATATGTTGACTCATTGTTTTCAGCCACGGTTGGAACCCATGTATGTGTTCTAGGCGTTCTGTATGTGTTCAAGTCTTAATAAGCTAAGTCCCTACGGGAAAACAAGGTTAAAGCCTAGGTATCTCTACAGAAACCTAATTCGCTGAAACCTATAGCTCTGATACCAATCTGTCACACCCCGATAAATCAATTACATCAGATTCGGGTGTGATCTGACTGGTATCTTCATTGCACAGCAGAAGTGATTATTAGCTAAGACTTTTAGGAAATGAACGCTGCTAAGTACTCGAGTTCTGATGGTTTCTCCTATTCCAACCGTGCCATAGTTTGTATATGTAACCTGAGAAAGAAACATGCGAAAAATCAACATAAAGTTGAGCGAGTTCATAGTTTGTTTGAAAAAGATTTAAAATAAATCTTTTGATAACCGGTTGGTGAGATCATAGTATCTCAAAACATTTGAAATGTCGTATCGCGTATATCGGTATCAAAATGTCCCCTGTTATGTTTATAAACCAATGCATGTAACTGTTGTATTTGTAAACCAGTAACAAAATGTTTTCTGTCACAATTGTTATCAACGTTGAAATCATGCCATTGTCATAGTTATAAACCAATATTTAAACCCTGGCCACTGTCATAAGCCAATATTGAAATCCTGGTATGTTATTGTTAGTCCTAGGGTTTAAGGATCTATCAGCGGGTAGCTAGTCCCTGATATTATGTGTCATAAGTAAATAACCAACCCGAGACAACATTAACCTCTGAACGAACATGTTTTATTCAGAATTTCACATAGCGAAAGGACTTGTTTTATTCGGAGTCTTAGGGATCACAAAGCACTCTGAAAGGACTTGTTTTATTCAGAGTGGAGCATGTCTCACAACTCAGTAGATCTACACCTTTGCACCTTTGGTCACTACGTGATTAATGGTCATTATAAAGTCATTCCTACTTACACACATTGATCATAGTTCTTTCTCTAAACCCGTAGCAAACATACGTTAGTCATAATCTTTGTCATTGGGCCGAGCCATGTTATCTTGTCATCAAAAGAGTTAGGGCCGCGCCGCTAGTTATAAAACCCATGTATGTTTCGAAAACGCGTATGTTCTTTGTAAAAACCGGCATGTTTGTCATAGACTTTTCATAAACCATTAGTGTTATCTAGTAAATCGTTTGTAATCATGGCTTAGAAATATGTATGATTTCATTTATCGAAACATAGTATGCTTTTACAAAAACTTGCATACCTTTCCACCCCCGAAAACATTTATAAAAATGTAAAATGGTAAAAGAGGGGGTTATGAACTCACCTCGATATCCTTGTGCATAGCTAGCATAATGTGATCCATAATGTCGTTTCCAAAACGTAAACTCGCTAGCATGCAATCTCTAACATTCCTATCAAGGAATAGTTTATAAGTTTCTAATAAAGGGGTGCAGCTAAACTACGTGTTACCGAGCTCTACCGAATTGTTAACAAACGATCTTAAGAAGGTGTTATTATCTTGACTAAGAATAAAAGATCTACGGTTATTTGATCCCTTTTATTGTCGGTGATAGATGCTAAGTATTGGAAACATTTAGTTTCCAAAAAGATTTAAAATATATGTATTTATATATTTAAATATAAATATACTTACAAAGTCGCGTTAGTGGTCGTACATAGGAATGCATCGATGAATAATTATACGACTCGTTGTAGTCTTCGTAGACGTAAGTATATATATACAAGTATATGTACATATGTGTAAAATGTTACGTGTCCGCAATAGGTGTCTTGCGTCTTGTTTACAATTTATAAAAATTATATAATACACGCTTTTTATACTCTTGCAATAAAGTGTCGTTCTTTGTTTAGAAGTCGGAAATAAATATAAAGAATTATATTTATTTTATGAAATCTCCGGCTCGTTAGCGTTTGAAATAAATATAAACTATTGTGTTTATATAAATAAAATTATCCGAATCATCAATATTTGAATAAATATAAAACATGATATTTGTTTAATAAAATAATCGGACGTAGAAATAAGTCTTCGGATTTTCGATGTTTGTAATAAATATAAAACAATATATTTATTTATTATAAAGCTTCCGAATCGTAAACGTTGCAAAAAGATATAATGCTAATTATATTTACTTTAAATAACTTTCGCATAATGGACATTTGGATGAAACATATGAAATAACGTTTATACGACACAAACTTTCGTGTTTTCGTTAACTTGTAATCACCTTACTCGAAACGTTATAAACTTGTTTTTTTAAACTATCTTTTGTCACAAAAATAAATATTCATTTATATTTATTTTTATCAAAGTATTTGAACCTCGCTAGGTATTGTTTATAAAATATAAACTTTTTCGTATTACGGATTTTTGCAAAAATCGGGCAGAGTTTCCTCTGTTTTTAGGATAACCCGATAGCTCAATGTGTCGATATATTTTCAAAACACAACATTCAAAACAACAATTATATATATAATAACTTTCGACTTATTTCAAATATATTTTTGTGAATACACATCCAATTTAAATACATTTCATAACCACGTGGCGATTCGATTTGTGTCTAAAATAATGATATGTATGCGTGCGCAAAATGTGTAACCAAACCACATGTAAGTCCACAGATTTTATTTTCTTAACGATTTGGTTAGTAGGGTCGGGTTAGAGCTCGATGTCGCCTTAAAACAGAAATAATAATTATTTATTAACTTTGCGTTAATATTATTTACCAAGGTTAGCGTTGATCGATTGACCCGAACGGAGTCTACCCCGTTGACCAGGTTTAACTTTCATTGACTGAGTTACTCGGTTAACCATAGTGGACTAGTCAACTCAGTTGACCCGCGCCCGAACCAAGCCTGAGCCGCCTTGTTTTGACCCGACATGAACCGAACTTCCCGTATCTGAACCGAAACTCGCGATTGACCACTCGGACCTGTTTGACCATGGTTGACCGATAGCCGAGCCTGCTGACTTGAACCCATAACTGATTCGGTTTGACCCGAGCCTCAAAACCGAATCGAAATCTGAACCGATCTGAGCCATTGTGAACCATCACTGAACCAAGACACTTGAACTCGAACCTAACCACCACCGTCACTGTCGTGACGTTTCTGGCGTCGACCGGCTATCCTCGCTATCGACTAGTAGCTGTGCCGAACCACCACCACCGTCGTCGATTCCGACGGTGTTACTGCCGTCGTGAGCCACCACCGTCACACCGCACACCCCGCCTGAAAGAACAAGTAGTGGCCGGAGAAACATGGATCTTGAAGAAAAAGAAACGTTAAAAGGGGCTTACCGAAATGGGACTGCGAACCGCGGCTGAACCAGGCTAAAGCTTCTATCATCGGTGCTCGAAATCGGAAAATGGATGCCAGATTCGGGTTTAGGGGGCTTGTTTTAGTGGGGTAAAGGTATTTCGCAGGAAAAGAGGTCGCCGGAACCCTCTGTCGCCGCCGCTCGTCGTCGCCAGGGTGTTGCCGGCCGCCGTGTGTCTCGCGGCTCCGCCGGTCAAGTCCGGTCACCGCACTTCATGGAAGAGAGAGAGAGAGAGAGCAGGTGGGAGCGGCTAGGGTTTGTGGGAGGAAATGAGGGTTTGAGGTTTATAAAGGGTAGTTTATACCAGGGTTAAATGGGGTTGGGCCTAGGCCCACAAGCCCGTTTCTCGCGTTTTCGAGCGGCCCGAGCGCATTTCTGGAGCCCGTTTTCAATCCCGAGTGTCGTAAAACATCGTATAATAGAGTTTTAGGGCCAAGACTATGTAAAATGATGTCAGTAATCGATATACGTGACGTACGTTTGTCGGTTGCTTTAAAATGCGAAATTTGACATCAGTTGTCGTTTCTTGTCTGTTTTTAATCTGGTTTCGTCTACGAATATGAAAATTCAATTACGACGCTAAATTTGTCATAATATTTCCCTTTTGAAGGCGATACACGTGTTTGAGGCCTTCGTTTTCGTTGCCGGTGCGTTCCTGCAGTCGCGTTTTTCGTACACGCAAGCGTTTGGTGCCATTTGAAGCACCGTAATTTCGCAAAACCAAGTTCGTATGCATAAATTATACGTATTAAAATTTTAATTTGTCGGCCTTGTCAGTTTTTTGTCGGTGTCAGTTCGTTGTCGCTTATCGTTTAGTAGTCTTCCCGAAAATCACCATACGCGCACTGTAAAGGTAAATAGGCGTTCCTAGGCATTTCAAATGCCTAATTAAGTTAACTTACGTCTAATTACGCTATGTATTATTGTCTTAATGTTTGTTATCCGCGTAATTACAAGACGAAAAGTACCGGTTGTCAAAGTGAATGAGATGGAAAATAAACAGTGGGGAGGGTGGATGAAATGAATTTGGGAATAAGATTCCTGTGTAATAGACTAAGCGCTGTTTGTTTTTCAGAGGTAAACGTCTGCAATCTGCAGACCACATCTGTAGACATCTGTAGTAGAAGAGCTGGACCAAACCTCTGCAGTCTGCAAGAAGATGATTGTTTGTTTTTTTACTTCTGCAAACTACTGAACTTTGAATCTTGTAACGGGTTCTTTGAATCTTGCAGCCTAAATCGAACTCATGAATGCTACAACTTGACCAAATTGACAACCTAACTATACCTAGATGAAAAATCTAGTAACACTACCAATCAACTAACCAACTTGTTAGGATCTGGGTTTGACATGATTGTGTTGTTTTAAACAAGTTGATCATAAAATAAGATAAAACACATGATACCTTGCAGCGGAATGCAATTTAAAACTTTATAACACAATCAAAGAGAGATTAGCTTTCATCATACAATGTTTTTATTGCCCAAAAGATTGAAAAGATTACAAACAATTACATGCATGAATCACTAACTCCCCCTCAGCCCGAACTCACACAGGTTAGATCGAATAAGATAAGTGTGTGTGTGTTTTGTGTGAGCTAAATAGATCAGTACATGCACTGTCTATTTATAGAACTAATCCTAACCTCTGTGGCATCTTTGCTGACGTCACCAAGACAATGACATCTAACAAACCTAACAACCTCTAACCACTGCTAATGTTATCCTCTGATACATTTACAAAACATGATAGCTACCCAATTATAATGCTAACCACTTATGAGCTTAACCCTGATGAAGCTTTATCAGATGTTCTTCAAAGGTGATCAGACCTTTGACTTCCAGCTGACTTTTGACTTCAACAGAGGTTTGGTCTTCAACAGTCTTTACAAACCAACAAAGCTTAGCGCTGAGCAGATGTTAGAGCCATCAGATGTTAGACATCTTGTCATTGAAGGAAGTTGTGAGTCAAAACACTGTTTGTTCTGGATCATTTAGTACAGACCTGTTTTTGCCTTTTATCATCTTTCTTTTGTAGGGGTCAATCCCAACAATCTCCCCCTAGAACAGATGATGCCAAAACTCTTCCTTATTCATGATCTTTATTCTCTCATCAGTTTTTACCTAATTTTCTCTTAAACTGTAGTTCAAAATTCTGGAATTTTATCATCTTCATCCCTGCACAGTTGAAGTTCCAGAAGATCTTGAAGGTCAGCTACACCCAGGCTTAGTGTATCCTTCCTTGTTATATATTCAACTTTTCCATTGGACTTGAGCAAAGTCAATACATGGGTCTGTTTATCAGACATCCACTTTAGTATTTTTGAGTTCAATGGGTTTATTGGGAGAAGTTTGATTTGTGATGAGTTTGAGATAGGTAAACTGCTTGATAGCCCTTTTACAGTTTCAGCAGGTTGAGCTTGAGGCTTTGATGTACCATCTTCCAATTCATGTAGAGAATTAATTTTTGTTGGCATGTTTACTGATGTCAGCTTCTCTATGTTTATCTTCCATATCCATCTGTAACTTCCTTTTTCTTTGATTTAAGGCTTGAATGATGCTTCTAAGATAAGATCTGCACTTTTGTCTTTAAATCTGTTCCAGTCTGGTGCATTCTTTCTCATATGAGGATCATTCTTCATCCTTTCACATCTGTTTGCCTCTTGTTTAAGAGCTGTGATAGGCCAATCTTTAAACGGATGCTTAAATGCTTGATAGGGTTTGTCTCTCATGATAAGCCCAATGAGATCTCCCCTTAGCTTCTTTTGAGGATCATCATCAGGTGATAAGTTTGACATCTTCTTGTTTAACTCTTTTGCATACTTTTCTAGTTTTATGACTTTACTTAGCTCATGTTGCTCAAGTTTTGACAAGTAGGCATTACCCTTCCCTTTTCCCTCTTCTTTTGCTATGTTTTTAACGTGTCTGGCTTTCAATTTCAGATATTCATCAACATTTTTAGGAATTATGTATCGTGAAGAGACAGGGAGGTTCTTTTGGATGGATCAGCCTCTGTATAAAATTGTAACATTTCTTTTTGAACTGCAGCCAGTTCCAGAGGGTATGTTGTTTCCAGGGATATGTTTCTACAAGGATTGTGACCAGTAGGTGATTGAGTGAGTATGATTGATGTCGGTGATGGTTGAGTGATGAAAGGTTCTGGATTTGTTTGGATAAATGGTGAAGATGATAAAGTATTATGTGCAGGTATATCATCATCAATCACTGTGACCTTTCTTTTTCTGTATACACTAGTTTTAGTGAAGGAGTTTTTGTAGGAGTTTGGGTTATAGGGGTGAATATTGATTCTGATAGAAATTTAGAAGTGTTTGTGGAAACCACTGTTGTCATAACATCTGTTGTGCCTTTTGTAACATCAACATCTGTTGCAGTGTTCTTCAACTTATTTTGCTCCCTTTTCAAAACCCTCTCCTTTGTCTCATTTTGAGATTGAATCATCCTCTTTGTTGCAACTTCATCATCTGCTTGAATTTCCAGGGTTTCATCACCTCCCTTTTTCTTTTCTTTGACAGATGTTTCAGCAGAAGCTACTGAGGTTTCTTTCATAGAATCATTTTTCTCCCCCTTTTGGCATCATCAGTTCTTTCGAAGATAGATGCAGGGGTAGTGCCAGGCAATGTTGTGAGAGCTTCTTTGATAACCTTAAGCTCTGCTGAGTATTCTTATATCTTGTCTCAACCTCATTTTTGAACATTTTTACACGTATTTCATGTTGGTGGTCAGCATGTTGGCGTTGTTGTTGAAACAGAGAATATACCTATTTGATTATATCAGTGGTTTGAGGAGCAGAGGATTGAGCAGTGTTTTGAGACTTTGAAGATTCTAACATCTGTTGCAACATATTTTTATATCTGCCATTGATATCTCAATTTTTATAACTCTCTCCGTCAAATCTTTAGATTTTAGCTCATCATTAACTTAGTAGGATCATCTGAGCTCCTACCAGAAGTGGTAGTTGTATCTAAGATATCATGAGCATGTGTTTGACACTTGCTTCAACCTTAGATGCCCCTTTTTCTTGGTACTTGGGACTTCTTTCTATAACAGAGGGTTTCTCAACAAATTTAACAGTGGTTTTAACACCAACAGTGGTTACCGAGATACCCTTTGTAGAAATTGCCTTAAAGGGAGACTTATTTATGAAACCACTGCCCAGATGTAAATCAGTGGATTCAACATCTGTAGTAGCTGCTCCACATGAACTACCAACAAGAATTTCATGAAATTTAAGTGGTGTAACCTCCTCAAGTGTTTGTGGGTTAGTCAATAAAATTTTATCAGACACGGCCATTGTGGAAGTTGTATTCTCAGTAATGTGTTGGTGAGAGAGGCTGTTTTGTGTCTGACTTTCAATGACCTCAAACAGAGACACCAGGGTCGATGTAATTTGAGATTTGGGGAGTGATGTGGAGGGAGAATTTGCCCCGGGAGAAGGACAGTTCAACATACTCTCAAATGAGGGTAACGTTTCAAGTTATGGTGTCCCTGTGCTTACAACATGTTCCTTTTGTGAGGATTCATGAGGAGTTGTGGTTTTGGGTGGAGATCTTTCCAACTGTTGTGAGGAAATAGCAACAATGGTTTCTTGTGACATTTGTGTTGTCACATGGTTAACTTCTGGGATCTAATCTTCTAGAAGACCCTTTTTGGTAGGTTTGGTGGGCTTGATGGATTTATTTTTGGTTCTTTTGGTGATTTTTGGTGTAGGTTGCACAACAGTGGTTAAGCTACTATGGTCACGAAGAGCAGTGGGCTCAGCAGCTGAGGTCTGAGGAGTAGATGTGGACTCATCCAAATTTTGCTCAGACTCCCATGCTTGTGTTTTAGAAAGTTTTAACTCTTTGGCCATAAGGCGAGTAAATGTTTCAGACGTTAAGTTGTTTATTTGAAACGGTATGCCCTGCTTAAGAACATATACACTCTCTTTTGGAATTTTCTGTTGTAAATAATAACTTAAAAATCTTGGAAATAATAAGAAAGCATGTGCCTTTTTGTCTTTCATATTTTCTAGATTTGTTACCAAATCATTAAACAATGCTTAGGGAGTAATCATAATCAGTTTTAGACATAATAGCATACCCTAAGTATTGAATGTTCAATGGTATTTCGTCAAAACCAGTTGTTTTATTTGAAACACAGGTGAGTAAAGTGTGAAACAGGAATTTCATAGGAGGAGGGAAATTTCCCTTTTTCATAGTAGCTTTTGTTAGTTTTCCTGTATACCCACTATTTATCAAATCGACTTGATACTCATCCTTAGGGAAAGAGATTTTACCTGCAAGATCGTCCATCTGAAAAACTTCTGAGATGGTTTGTGGGGTTATTGGAACCATGATATCTCCTACTTTAGATGAGATTGCCCAAGGCTTTTTATTTTGAATTTCAAGTTCTGCATTAGCCCAGAAATCTCGTAGGGTGCCTTGATAGATTGGAGCATTACAAGAGAGCAAAGTTTTATACTTTGATGAAGACAGGATATCAATGATATAGTGAAAATTTGTGTTTTTCTCCGTCTTTTTGAAGGTACAGAGGTAATTGTGTAGATTTTTGATGATGAGAACCATGATCGGATTCGAGAAATTTGATCGTTTTGAGAACTTTTGAATTTTGATTTTGATGATAAAAACCTTGTTTGAGGGTTTTATCATGGTTTTATCAATGGTTTCAAACATCGGACGGTTAACTTTTGACACATGGCAAGATCTGATGACAATTGCCTTTCCACGTGTATCCTCTGACTGTGAATGGATGGCAGTTGTTTTGTAAAACCACTTATGTGTGTCATCGGTGTTTGTGAACTGTGTAAGTTTTACCCTTGTCAGTGGTTTTGAAACAGTGGATAGTCACTGAATTGACAGTAACGAAGACAGAGGATTCACTTTGTCAGTGGATAGAATTGCCCATCAGAGTTTTGAAAGTACAAACAATGTTTTTATCAGACTTTAGAGATTTATTGAGAAAATTTCAATTTTAACTATTTTTTTAAGGTTTTGTTTTGATTTTGAAAATTTTGATGCTATTTACACATGGATCACAGGGAAATCTGTTTTTAATCCATGTTTATCACTCCAAGCCTGGAAATCAAACTGTCAAAAGTGTGAGCATCAAGTGCTTTTGTCAACACATCTGCTAGTTGATCCTTGATATGGACATGTTGTAAAGAAATCAAACCTTTTTCATAGTAATCCCTCACTAGGTGATATCTGATTTACGCTGTACCTGGTCATGGAAGATAGACTGTGTTGAAAACTTCTTCTGTTCCTTTTGGCGAATAAGATTTTGATGAAGATTGTAAGTACCTGCAAGATTAGGCTTGACAAAACATTTCTCATAGCCTTACTAGGATTTTTTATGATAAAAGTTTTTGATATTTTCAATCAAAATCTCTTCCACACACTAGCCATGGTGTTAAAACACTTTATAGATCCAGCAGTGGTTGAGTATCCCAGATGGTAAACACAGTCTATTTTGACAGTAAGTTTGAGATTATCTTGACTCATTTTATGAATTGACCCTGACCATCATACAGATTTCTTTTAATCCATTATCAAGGAAAAGTAACTCCCTTCTCTCCTATCACACCCCAACCGATGGCGGAAACATCGGGGTAGTGGCACTAGGCGACCAGATTGTCTCATGAGAATTCCATAACAATTGTCTATCAACATCATTTAACATTTAACGTCCCATACCATTAAACACAATATTTCAAAATAATCATTACAGAAACTTGTTTTCCCACAAAACTAATCAGGTTCGATATCCCCTAGATTTTATTACAAACCATTCTAAACAAAAGCAAATTAAACTAAGCTCGACTATCCAAAGCATCCGATAAGCTAAATCATCAACCTGTTACATACGTTAAAATACAAGTCAATACAATTAAGTAAAGGTGAGCATACATGTTTGAGTACTACTAGCATAATAGAGAAAGCGTTCGCGAACTAATCTAATTACATATCATGATACACCAAAACACATCACACAGATAAACATAGGCTTATTTCTCATGCTAACTACCGTGAGAAGGCTTGCGCGTCCATCCTAACTAGACCCGTCGGGTGTAAGCCACACTATAGTACAATACTAGCTAAGGAGGCAAGTTAACAAAAATAAGTCCTAGTCACATGTTTCTAGTATCACGTATTGAGCATACACAATCAGATTATTCGCGTGTGATAAACAATTTGATTTGTGAAGTGATTTTGATAGAGGAACGTATGTAACACCCAAAAAGTGCATTAAAGTGAAAATGGGTCAAGTATACTCACTGTGGGTGCGTTTAGGTAAGATTAGGGATCTGAGGAGAGTCGGGATGTGCGCCGGATCAGCATGTAAACGAACAGAAGTGCATCAGTCTTCCGACTCGCTAAAAACGGTTAAGTTTGAGTTGAGCAGTAGGCAAGTTCGGCCTAACTTGTATGTAAACTTACAAGTTCAAGCGAATTTGCAAGGTTCTGAGTGATTTAGAGTCAAGTTCGGTCGAACTTGGCAAGTTTCTTTAGGAAATTTGACAACTTCGGGCGAACTTGTGAGAAAACCTTACTGTAAAGACAACTTCGGGCGAACTTGTATAGTTTCCTAAGAAACTAGACAAGTTCGGCGAACTTGCAGGAGATTTGATGAAATAGACTCAAGTTCGGTCGAACTTGACCTGGGTCATGGTGATTCTTGAGCGAACTTGAGGTTTTTGAGTCCAAAATCTTGCGTTTTCGCGTCGTTTGCTGAGGAAATCGAGTGCTCATCCCTCCAAACTTAAGCCACTTAGTAAAACTTAGGCTGGAGAGGTATTTTTGAGCGAACTTAGCCATTTTACAGGAACTCGGGCTAATCTGGACGAACTTGGAGGTTCGTACGGGTTAGTCCAGCTTGTGTAAAGTGACGATTTCATCCTTGTGCTTCCGGATCTGAGATCTAGCTTCGACAACGTCTCCTTCCACTCAAAAGTGAACGAAACATTTGTCATTAGTCCGAAAATGGTGTAAAAAACAAGGTTTTTAAAAGGCTTTGCTCAGATCTAGTATAGATCTGAGTGAAAACAGAAGTTTTGATGGAAAAAGATGAAGATTTTCGTAAACAGAAGAGATTTGATGAAAACGAAGGCAATGCCTTGTGCAAAATCGTTGTAAAACGTTGTTGAACATCATTGTAGTTTAAATCGGGTTGATTCTTACTTAGAAAACAGAGGGTTTCGGGTTTCGGGAGCTCTAGGCGAAGTTGCAGCAAGTTCAAATGAGAGAATGGGGATGAGTATTTATAGGTGAAGGCAAAAAGTGGGGCTGGTGGAGTCAAGTTCGGCCAAACTTGCATGGAAACATGCAAGTTCGCGCGAACTTGTGAGGATTTCAAAGGATATTAGCCAAGTTCGGCCGAACTTGACCCTTTAGGGTGCAAGTTCGAGCGGACTTGGGGTAACTTGGAGAGTTGTGATGGCCAGTCAAGTTCGGCCGAACTTGGGGTCACCAAGTTCGAGCGAACTTGACCCAGATTGTTGGGTTTTCTTCGTTTTTCGTTCGTTTATCGGTTGTTTAGCGATGTAATCGAGTTATAAGGTAACGTTAAGCGATTTAGCGATGATTTAAGCGTTGTAATAGCGGGTCAACGCGTGAGAGCGAGTTGCATGAGTTTGCGAGCGATTAAACCACGATAATTCCAATCCACATATAACACATAAACACGTATAACACACAAACACGTAAACTAATGTTACCACATAATTCCAATATACCAAATTAAGTAATTGTGTTGCGATTGCGATGGGATAGCGATGAGATATGCGAATCGTTGCGTTTAATAAGCGTTTAAATAGCGTTTAGTTGTGATGCAATAATGCGATGTAATGGCAAAACATATTTAATTTAATACGAACATTTCTATTAACGAATCTCGAAGTACAAATCTGGAAATTTAAAATAAACACACAAAAAACATGAACAACTGAAAATACGGGTTGTTACAGCCTCCCCTACTTTAGGGAATTTCGTCCCGAAATTAAGCAGTGGCCGTAACAAAGAGATGTGGATATTTCGTTTTCATATCACTTTCGAGTTCCCAAGTGAACTCGGCGCCGCGTTTGCCTTCCCATCGGACCTTCACGATCGGGATGCGTGAGCGTCGAAGTGACTTGGTTTCTCGATCCATGATCTCAACGGGTTTTTCCACGAAATGGAGCGTTTCATTAATTTGCAGATCTTCAAGAGGGACATGCAGATTTTCTTCGGCTAGGCACTTTTTGAGATTAGACACAGGGAAAGTCGGATGTACATTATTAAGTTCCTCCGGCAGTTCGAGTCGGTAAGCCACTTTGCCAATTCTTTCCAGAATCTTAAAGGGTCCTACATATCGTGTTGCTAGCGTTCCTTTCTTCCTGAAGCGGACCACTCCTTCCAATGTGCAACCTTTAGGAGAACGTGATCTCCCACTTCGAACTGTAGGGGCTTGCATCGTTTGTCGGCGTAACTCTTTTGGCGACTCCAAGATTTCAAGAGATTGTCTCTGATCTGGAGGATCTTGTCAGTCGTTTCTTGAATTAGCTCGGGACGGTGATTTGTGCTTCTCCGATCTCGTGCCATGCAATAGGCGATCGACATTTTCTTCCATACAGTGCCTCAAAAGGAGCCATTTGAATGCTAGTATGATAGCTTTTATTGTACGAGAATTCGACTAAAGGTAAATGCGTATCCCAGTTACCACCAAAATCTATGATGCACGCACGAAGCATGTCTTCGAGGGTGCGGATCGTGCGCTCAATCTGACCGTCGGTTTGAGTGTGAAAAGCGGTACTGAGATTGAGAGTAGTACCGAGAGCGGATTGAAAAGTCTCCCAGAGACGCGAGGTAAAGCGACCGTCGTGGTCAGAGATGATGTCACGAGGCGTCCCGTGTCGACAAATAACTTCGTCGGTATAGATTCGGGTTAACCGTTCGACCTTAAAGTCTTCTCGTATAGCAATAAAGTGCGCTGATTTAGTAAGACGATCAACGATAACCCAAATGCTATCGTGACCTGAAGAGGTATGCGGGAGTTTAGTAACGAAGTCCATGGCTATACTCTCCCACTTTCACATCGGGGTTTCGGGTTGTTCGAGTAAACCAGAGGGCCTTTGATGTTCGGCATTAACTTTCGAGTAAGTTAAGCACTTTGAGACGTAAATGGCGATATCCTTTTTCATGCCCGGCCACCAGTACTTAGGATGAAGGTCCTGGTACATCTTGTCGGCACCGGGATGAATGGAATATCGAGATTTATGAGCTTCGGTCATTAGCAACTCATGAAGGTTATCACGACTAGGAATCCAAATGCGATTGAGGTAGTAATAAATACCATTAGGCTTAGCTACGAGCTGGGTTGCGGCACCCCATTTCATTTCATCTTCCAAAGTGTTCTCGTTAAAACAAGCAAACTGAGCGGAGCGAATAAGAGTTTCAAGATCATTCAAAGCTTGAGAGTCACGAACACTATATACATAGCTTCGTCGACTTAGAGCATCAGCGATGACGTTTGCTTTGCCGGGATGGTAGCGTATCTCGCAATCGTAATCATTGAGAAGTTCAACCCATCGGCGTTGGTGCATATTCAATTCCTTTTGATTAAAGATATGTTGTAAGCTCTTATGGTCGGTGAAGACCGTACACTTAGTAACGTAAAGGTAGTGTCGCCATATCTTCAATGCAAAAACAACTGCACCGAGTTCGAGATCGTGGGTTGTGTAGTTCTTCTCGTGGATCTTGGTTGTCGAGACGCATACGCGATAACCTTGTTTCGTTGCATGAGAATACAACCAAGACCAAGGTTCGAGGCATCACAATAAACAACAAAATCATCGTTTCCGTCGGGTAACACGAGAATGGGAGCATTGCATAGCATACGCTTGAGGGTTTGGAAAGCTTCCTCTTGCTTGGAGTCCCAAACAAAAGGTTTGTCTTTATGAGTCAAAGCGGTAAGCGGAACGGCGATTTTCAAAAAGTCAGCGATGAATCGACGGTAGTAACCCGCCAATCCAAGAAATGAACGGATTTTGGATGCATTCTTCGGCGTAATCCAACTTTTGACGGCTTCAATCTTTGCAGGGTCGACGTGAATTCCTTGATTATTAACGATGTGGCCGAGAAATTGGACTTCTTCGAGCCAGAATTCACATTTTGAGAACTTAGCATAAATGCGATTACCTTGAAGAAGTTCGAGGACTAAATGAAGATGACGCGCGTGTTCGTTCTTGACTTCGTGAAGATAAGGATATCATCGATGAAAATAATAACGAAACGATCTAAGAAAGCTTTACAACACGGTTCATCAAATCCATAAAGACCGCGGTGCATTTGTAAGACCAAAAGGCATGACCACGAATTCGAAATGGCCATAGCGAGTACGAAAGGCGGTTTTAGGAATATCTTCATCCAACACGCGTAACTGATGATAGCCAGAACGTAAATCGATCTTAGAAAAACAAGTAGCACCTTGAAGCTGATCAAATAAGTCGTCGATTCGAGGAAGAGTATAGCGGTTCTTTATCGTGAGTTTGTTAATTTCACGATTATCGATGCACATACGGAACAATCCATCCTTCTTTTTCATGAAAAGGACAGGTGCGCCCCAAGGCGAAGTGCTCGGGCGTATGAAACCTTTATCAAGAAGCTCTTGAAGTTGGCTTGATAGCTCGTGCATTTCGGATGGTGCGAGACCATAAGGAGCTTTAGCAACGGGAGTAGCACCGGAACTAAATCAATACGGAATTCAACATCTCGAGTAGGGGGTAAACCGGGAAAATCGTCAGGAAAGACTTTAGGAAATTCACAAACAACATGAACGTCTTTATAAGTCTTCTTTTCTTTCTCCGGGTTCACAATGTGGGCGAGGAAAGCAACACATCACTTTTGCAAGCATTTGTGTGCTCGAGTACTAACAGAAACATCAACTTCTTTGAGAGAGTGTTCACCGTAAACATGAAGCTGATCACCGTTTGGAAGAGGGAAACGAATCATTTTATCGAAGCATACAACTTCAACATGATTCTCACGAAGAAAATCCATGCCTACTATGGTATCGAAACTACCTAACTGCATAGGTATGAGATTGATCGAGAAGACATGGTTGTTGAGATCGAGAGAACAACCACGTAGGACGGAGGTGACGGTGATAGATTTTCCGGTGGCGACTTCCACATCAAAAGTCTTTGGAGTTTATTGCGCTTACATTTTAAAACCTTTTCGAATTCTAACGATACAAAACAATTATCGGCACCAGTATCAAATAAACATGAAGCATAAACACCATTAACAAGGAACGTACCATTGAACATTGTTGTCATTCTAGGCCTGGCGGTGATTGAGGTTAAAGGCTCTCCCACGTGCAGCCTGAGCTTGTTGCTGTTGAGGCTGTGGCTGTGCTGGCTGTTGCTGCTGCTCAGGCTCTTGCTTGACGGTACGGTTCGGGCAGGCATTGGCAAGGTGGTTCGGATCACCACACACGTAGCACACACGTGCCTTTGAAGTTGCTGCTTGTTGCTGCTGGTTGTTCTGGGGAGTACGCTGAGGAGCTGGCAGTGCTGGAGCTTGAGGAGCTTGAAGAACTGGCTGACGAGGGCCGGTACGACAACTCACAGTAAAGTGACCATAGATGTTGCAGTTTGGGCAAAAACGGAGTTTCCACCCCCACGTGATGATAAGTGCATTTAGGGCACAGTGGGTGAGGGCCGGTGTACGCACGTTTAGCTGGGGGTGCGTCCCGAGCAGGAGCCTAATAAGGCTGAGAGTTGAGCAGTGTAGCAGCGGCGTAGTTCTTGCTAGGGTTTCCTCTTTTGCGTCCCTGCCGCTTTCCCTTCGGATCACTGGATGGTTCGATAGCAGCAGTTGGCATGGGTGAAAAAGTCGCTAGGCGCTCCCTATTCGGTCGACCGGGGAGTTGACAGTACTGGGTCTAGACGGAGAGTACTCGGACATGTTAAATTATAAAGAAATTACTTTTTGGAGATTAAACATATGTCAAATAACATAAATGTACTAATATTTATAACAAAATACGTGAAAATGATATTAGTTATTTAATATGATAGGCATAGAAGTTATGTTTTATTATTATTTAAGTCAAACTAGTCCCAAGTTAACCTACTAGATCCAATTCAAGCTGACGTTGGCCACGTTTGACCGATTCCAAGTAATTAGGCGGTGTCGAAGAAAGTCGCCTCGCAGCCTACCTTGTAGCGACTACTCGGGGAATACTCGGCCTTGGAAACCTTCTTTTACAACCATGGCAGTTGGTTCGGTGACAGCTTGATTGGCGACTTTCACGTGATTCTTGAAATAACCATCTTGAACTCGCTGATCGTTGATCTCAGCGGCGAGCATGTAGGTTTCCTCGATGGTTGTAGTACGAGTAACTTTCACAAAGTTCGCGACACATTCGGGTAGACCTCGGATATACTTGTTGATAGCTTTCTCAGTAGTATCAACTTGGCTGGGACAGGTGATGCTCAAAATCTTAAATCGAGCGGTAAATCCAGCATTGTCGGGACCATCTTGTTTGATACCCCAAAATTCGTTCTCGAGCTTTTACCTCTCATGCGGAGGACAGAACTCCTTCATCATCACTTCCTTGAGTTCTTCCCAAGACAAATTGTAGGCTTCATCATTACCACGCCTATTTCTTTCGGCGGTCCACCAGTCGAGAGCACGAGACTGGAAGACTCCTGTAGCGTTCACTGTGCGAAGGTCATCGGGGCAACCACTTTGCCTAAAGGTGACCTCCATGGCGTCAAACCAATGGAACATAGAAGCCGGTCCATCATTTCCCATGAAGGCGAGAGGTGCACAAGCCTTGAAATTCTAGAAGTTGAATCGTGGCTTGGGGTTTTCAGTTTTCGAGTCGACTGAGGAGTTACTGCTCATAGCATGAATTTCCGAGACGATTTGCGGAATGACTTTTGCCACTTCCTTGGCGACTAGTGAAGCGATGCGCTTGTTGTCGCTGTGGCGCTGAGCAGTACGGCGAGTATGAGATCCGAGTGACGACATCCACAATGAAAATATTCGATAGGATGAGATTCGATTAATAGAGTTATATTCAAAACCTTTATTATTATTACAAGTAAGGCACGTTATCACGTAAGCACGTAGGCACACAATCACATAAGCGCATAAGCACGTAAGCACATAAGCACATAAGCACATATTTGCACGTATTCACCTTCTAATAGTAACAATGCGGAATGCGTTTCAAGAGATAGCGTAGCGAGGTAGCGATATATCGTAGCTTAGCGTGAAATAACCGAGAGAAGTAGCGCATTGTAAGCGGAGCATTAAGTTGGATTATCTGCGTTTGTTTATTAATGGTTTAGATTGAGATAGCTATGCGAGTTGTGCATACATTCGATGGAGCGTAAATCGATAAAGCGTAAAATCGTAAAATCCGTAATTCCACACATAAATAATAAATAAACTCGATGATGCGTAAATCGACGATTAGGCTTAAATCAATTGGGAGTGTCCGGGGTTTTGAGACTTTTGACACGCCAAAGTGATTCGACTACCCTTTGCATTTGGACCCATGCTTTGGCCTAATAGATAAACGCTCTCACTGCAAGCGGCTAGCGACGTTTACCCTTCCAGTTAATACGTGTTCCAAACCATCGGTATAACCGAGACTTTGGTGAGATTGAAAATCGAAGAATGGAATTCATCATTAAGGTACGGGTTTCACTCCTGACTTAACGACTAGTTCCAAATTGTGGTTGTACTCGCCGATCACATCGGGAGTTCCACTAGATAGAAATGGAGACTTTCGTCGAGGTTTGGATATCACTCCTAACTCAACGAATATATCTCATGATGAGTAGTACGCTGAATGAGCGATCTTATCGAGAGTTCTTGGTTATCACACCTAATCTCGACTTAATCCTCGTTTGTGAGATTACGAGCGTTTCATAAATGTGTGATGTGGTAGCTTTAGGAAAAGCTAAGTATGTCGGCCGTTTCGTGCGGAGTTGTCGGTTCGTACCAAATGGAACTTCTCGCTTTGAGGAGTAACACTTCGTAGGAAAGGACTTGTTCGCACAATCGGGTCAGTTCGTAAAGTTTTGAGTTGAAATCACAAAGTTCAAACAGGTGAGACATCAAGTTCTGTCGAACTTGCACCCAATGGGTCAAGTTCGAGCGGACTTGATATGCATGATGGTTGAACTTCTGACTTTGAGAAGATGAGGCAAGTTCGGTCGAACTTAGTTCAAGTTCGAGCGAACTTGATCAATTTCCAGCGAACTTGCCCTCAAGTTCGGGCGAACTTGTCTATTTTCTGCGTTTCGGGTGCGTAGTCGATGCGTATAAGTCAAAATCAGTATCCTAACCATAGACTTAGGCTAAGCATGGAAGTTCTACCTAATTTCCTACAATTATGTGCTCTGAGACCAATCTGTCACACCCCAACCGATGGCGGAAACATCGGGGTAGTGGCACTAGGCGACCAGTTGTCTCATGAGAATTCCATAACAATTGTCTATCAACATCATTTGACATTTAACGTCCCATACCATTAAACACAATATTTCAAAATAATCATTACAGAAACTTGTTTTCCCACAAAACTAATCAGTTCGATATCCCCTAGATTTTTTACAAACCATTCTAAACAAAAGCAAACTAAACTAAGCTCGGCTATCCAAAGCATCTGATAAGCTAAATCATCAACCTGTTACATACGTTAAAATACAAGTCAATACAATTAAGTAAAGATGAGCATATAGGTTTGAGTACTACTAGCATAATAGAGAAAGCGTTCGCGAACTAATCTAATTACATATCATGATACACCAAAACACATCACACAAATAAACATAGGCTTATTTCTCATGCTAACTACCGTGAGAAGGATTGTGCGTCCATCCTAACTAGACCCCGTCGGGTGTAAGCCACACTATAGTACCATACTAGCTAAGGAGGCAAGTTAACGAAAATAAGTCCTAGTCACATGTTTCTAGTGTCACGTATTGAGCATACACAATCAGATTATTCGTGTGTGATAAACAGTTTGATTTGTGAAGTGATTTTGATAGAGGAACGTATGTAACACCCAAAAAGTGCATTAAAGCGAAAATGGGTCAAGTATACTCACTGTGGGTGCGTTTAGGTAAGATTAGGGATCTGAGGAGAGTCGGGATGTGCGCCGGATCAGCCTGTAAACGAACAGAAGTGCATCAGTCTTCCGAATCGCTGAAAACGGTTAAGTTTGAGTTGAGCAGTAGGCAAGTTCGGCCTAACTTGTATGTAAACTTACAAGTTCGAGCGAATTTGCAAGGTTCTGAGTGATTTAGAGTCAAGTTCGGTCGAACTTGGCAAGTTTCTTTAGGAAATTTGAAAAGTTCGGGCGAACTTGTGAGAAAACCTTACTGGAAAGACAAGTTCGGGCGAACTTGTATAGTTTCCTAAGAAACTAGACAAGTTCGGGCGAACTTGCAAGGGATTTGATGAAATAGACTCAAGTTCGGTCGAACTTGACCCATTTGGGTACAAGTTCGGTCGAAACTTGACCTGGGTGATGGTGATTCTTGAGCGAACTTGAGGTTTTTGAGTCCAAAATATTGCGTTTTCGCGTCGTTCGCTGGGAAATCGAGTGCTCATCCCTCCAACCTTAAGCACTTAGTAAAACTTAGGCTGGAGAGGTCTTTTTGGAGCGAACTTAGCCATTTTACAGGAACTCGGGCTAATCCGGACGAACTTGGAGGTTCGTACGGGTTAGTCCAGCTTGTGTAAAGTGACGATTTCGTCCTTGTGCTTCCGGATCTGAGATCTAGCTTCGATAACGCCTCGTTCCACTCAAAAGTGAACGAAACATTCGTCATTAGTCCGAAAATGGTGTAAAAATCAAGGTTTTTAAAAGGCTTTGCTCAGATCTAGTATAGGTCTGAGTGAAAACAGAAGTTTTTGATGGAAAAAGATGAAGATTTTCGTAAACAGAAGAGATTTGATGAAAACGAAGGCAATGCCTTGTGCAAAATCGTTGTAAAACGTTGTTGAACACATTGTAGTTGAAATCGGGTTGATTCTTACTTAGAAAACAGAGGGTTTCGGGTTTCGGGAGCTCTAGGCGAAGTTGCAGCAAATTCAAATGAGAGAATGGGGCTGAGTATTTATAGGTGAAGGCAAAAAGTGGGGCTGGTGGAGTCAAGTTCGGCCGAACTTGCATGGAAACATGCAAGTTCGCGCGAACTTGTGAGGATTTCAAAGGATATTAGCCAAGTTCGGCCGAACTTGACCCTTTAGGGTGCAAGTTCGAGCGGACTTGGGGTAACTTGGAGAGTTGTGATGGCCAGTCAAGTTCGGCCGAACTTGGGGTCACCAAGTTCGAGCGAACTTGACCCAAATTGTTGGGTTTTCTTTGTTTTTCGTTCGTTTATCGGTTGTTTAGCGATGTAATCGAGTTATAAGGTAACGTTAAGCGATTTAGCGATGATTTAAGCGTTGTAATAGCGGGTCAACGCGTGAGAGCGAGTTGCATGAGTTTGCGAGCGATTAAACCACGACAATTCCAATCCACATATAACACATAAACACGTATAACACACAAACACGTAAACTAATGTTACCACATAATTCCAATATACCAAATTAAGTAATTGCGTTGCGATTGCGATGGGATAATGATGAGATATGTGAAGCGTTGCGTTAAATAAGCGTTTAAATAGCATTTAGTTGTGATGCAATAATGCGATGTAATGGCAAAACATATTTAATTTAATACGAACATTTCTATTAACGAATATCGGAATACAAATCTGGAAAATTAAAATAAATACATGAAAAACAAGAACAACTGAAAATACAGGTCGTTACATCTCTAAAATAGAAAGGTTTTACTTCCTGGCAGGTTTTGAGCTTTAACCATCTAAAACAAGTGAAAGCTCAACATGTATATCTTTCCAGAAAACAAAAATACTGAAAAAGGAATAACACATGTCCTGATATATACATGAAATCTTTAGTATTAAAAATTAAGTAAAAATTTCTTGATAAATGAATCAATTAGACCTGATAGATGTCCTAAGTGCTCTTTTAAAACAATTTTTAACTTGAGATACATCAGTTACCTGAATCTACCTGTAAACAGTGGTTGCACTCAGCTTGTTTGGTAACAGATGTTTGAGCAGAGACGAAGATTCAATTTTAGGTTTTCCTTTTGTAGTACTAGCCTGTGAACTCTCAGGTGTTTTATGTTTATACTCTTTTCTTTTGTCATTAAAAGTTTTGAGATAAACACACTTTTAGAGTTTTGTGATTTTTCTTCTATTCCCCTTTTAACCTTTCCATAGGCAGATGTCGTAGCATTCACTGGAAGGCTTTTAAGGAAAGAATAATCAATCAGAATCATTTACAGTAATGTTTTGAGAACCTTAGACATTTTTGCAAAACGCTTATGCTAAAGTTCACATTACTTTTGATCTGGTTTTCTAAATATCAACCCATAATCTTTATAGGATTTTACCTTTTTAAAATTTTCTCATAACTTTTGTTCCTCATATAGATCTTGTTCCTAAGGTTTAGGTTCACCTCAGTCTTTTAAAGACATTAGATAAATCCTTAGCAACCATCAATCATGGAATCATCACAAATTCCAACACGAACACTGAAATCGTATATGACGTGATTAGGCCCTTACTCTGTTTTCCAACAAATACGAACAACACAGTATCAAATAAATTGAGCGATCTTTTTATGTCAAATCGATTGTTAGATCGAATTTGACTGACCAAGCTCTGATACCAATTGTTAGGATCTGAGTTTGACCTGATTGTGTTATTTTAAACAAATTGATCATAAAATAAGATAAAACACATGTTACCTTGCAACAGAATGCGATTTAAAACTTTGTAACACAATCAAAGAGAGATTAACTTTTATCATACAGTGTTTTCATTGCTCAAAATATTGAAAATATTACAAACAATTACATGCATGAATCACTAACTCCCCCTCAGCCCGAGCTCACACAGGTTAGATCGAATAAGATAAGTGTGTGTGTGAGAGCTAAATAGAACAGTACATGCACTGTCTATTTATAGTACTAATCCTAACCTCTGTGGCATCTTTGCTGACGTCACCAAGAAAATGACATCTAACAAACCTAACAACCTCTAACCACTACTAATGCTATCCTCTGATACATTTACAAAACACTGATAGCTAGCCAATTATAATGCTAACCATACTGATGAAGCTTTATCAGATGTTCTTGAAAGGGTGATCAGACCTTTGACTTCTAGCAGACTTTTGACTTCAACAGAGGTTTGGTCTTCAACAGTCTTTACAAACCAACAGAACTTAGCACTGAGCAGATGTTAGAGCTATCAGATATTAAATATCTTGTCATTGAAGGAAGTTGTGAGTCAAAACATGTTTGTTCTGAATCATTTAGTACAGACCTTTTTGGTATTTTATCATTTGTTCTTTTGTAGGGGTCAATCCCAACACAACTTATTATAAATTCCCTCAAATTGCCAGAATTCAAAATGGTGTTCCAGGCACCATAATTCAGTTATTTATAATCATTCACTTAGTCATCACCTAATTGTTTTCAACTAAGAAATTAACTTTTTGATTAAAAAAACACAAAAAGATCAAATCTTTAAACATACCCACTTGTTCCTCACTCTAGGGTTTCCATATTACAAACAATATAATTAAATTCAAAACAAAATCAACAATCAAACAATGTCAATAACAACCTGAGCAACAAAAGCAACAATCGACATTCCAAGAGGAAGCGATTGCGAAAGTAATTGGATGATTTGATGAAACACAATAAACAACATACCTGAAAGAACGAGAAGAGGGCAGCGACGGCAGGGTTTCGGCGGCAAAAACAAAGAATGAGAAGAGGGCAGCGACGACAGGGGTTGGCAGGGGAGGAGCTAGGTGTTTTTGGGGGTGACCGTGTTTGTCGCTGGGCAAAAAGAAAGAATGAGAAGAGTTTGAAGACATGAGTCCACATCTGCCTCAAGAAGAGGACGCACACACATTTTTTAATGAAAGGTCTTCGAGAAAACAAATAGTTTTTTGACCTAAAGGTTGCGCGTGGTCTACGCGAGCGACGCAGACATAAGAGGTCAGGAAGCTCTTCTTAAAAAAAACAAACAACCCCTAATAGGTTATTAAATTTCATTGACCAACTAAACACTATTTTTTTTCATTCTCTCAGAATAATCAATTTTATTCCGTCTCCCATTTCTTCACATGAAACACTATCTAAGATGTGTAAATTGCCATCTCCAAGATTCACATGTTTGACGATTATCAATAAAACCAAATAAAATGGTAAATTTAGGAAAATTTTTATCCAATTGTGGAAAGTTACGAAAATTGCCTATAGCGGTTTGGTAAATCGCACAACCCGTTATAACTTTCTGTCTATAACGTGTGGAGCTTTAAAGTTTAAGCGGTTTAAATTTTAGGTTCGTTTTAAGTAAAGTCATTTTTAATTTAATTCTTTCCGTTTCTTCCTTCTTTCGTATAAGAATCATACGATTTTTAGGAAATTATGTAGTTTGCATATCCTTTGAGAAAATTTTCTTCTTTGCATTTATGATATAACAACCATTGCCGGTAATGTGTCATAATAAACAAGACCTTTTCAATGTGGAATTATTGAGTATCATCAAAATTCCTTAAGTATAATAAATAAAGGTGTCGTTTGAAAAGTCTGCTATTGGAAGTGTTCATGGTCATCTTTTATTCTAAAAATGATAGATTAATGGCCATATTCCTTGTTTATAACCATCTTTTTGGTCTTCATTATGAAATTTGAAATTCTCTTGTCTACCGACTAATCCTTCTTGGTGAGCAAGTAAAGCATAATCATATTTTAACGAATTATTAAGTTTATTATAACCTTCTTTCTTATATATTTTCAGTAATAGTTTTAATGTTTTTCATATTAAACTTTTTAAACTTGTAAATTACTAAATATAAGTTAAGGGGCTGGTTATTATACAAAATGCCTTATCCTACAAAATGTACACAATAATCTCAGCCGCCCGATCCCATGCGAAATCACTCTATTCCATGCGAATTCATCTCCTCTCATGCGAAATTAGTGCGAATTCACTCTACTCCATGCGAATTCATCACTAAAGAGTGCGAAATCACATGTCGTACGTAATGTACATTAAGCCATTTTGTACAATATACTTTCTCTATAAGTAAATATATACAATTAGTTTAATCTAATATGTATACGTAGTAATAGTGATATTATAGTTTTATTCTTAACATTTCAATCAAGAGTTCTATTTTTTATAACTATTTTGATTACACGTTTTGTACATTTTCTATGTATGAGTATGATCAATATAAATACATTATAATTGTAAAATATAAATTCTAATTACACTACATTTTGATCCAACCGTAACACTATTGAGTTAAATCAAATATGTTAAAACGTGTGTTTTCAAAGGTTAACGCATCACATAACGGTTGAACTTATTCATTCCATGTTTGTAATGTACCCGTGTTGCAATGCATGTGGGTCTATATCCAGATATAGTCTATTACTAATGGAAAAGAATGGGGGATGGAAAATGAAAAAGGAAAAGAATGGGAGAGGAAATGAAAAAAATAAAGAATTTGTGTGTTGTTGTTTGGGGGGGGGGGGGGGGGGGGGGGGGGGGGAATCGGGTGGCCACAAAAAATTAAGCTATATACAATTAAAGGAATACATATACACAAGTTACCTCCTCACATGTATAAAGACAAAAAGACTTTCTAAGTTAACAAATATTTTATTACTACCTCAGCAGAATAATCATAATTTTCTAACCAAGTGTGAGGATTCACTTGAATTAGAATTTATTTGTTATTTTACAAGTTGACCTATGTTACATTATTTAAAAAAAAAATTATTGGCCGGTGATAAATAAATAATCTAATCTAAGTCAAGTAATATAAATGTCAATTAGAGATAAACAAAGATCAACATTAAACTATTAAAGTGAAAGAATATGAATATTATACATAGGCTAGGGTTAGTGCAAAAAAAGTTGGTTTTGTGAGAAGTGTAAGAAGTGTTTTAAGCCCTTAAATTTTGTAGTTAATGGTTGAGATCAAGAAGGGCTTAAAATGTAAATTATGTTTTATTTTTTTATTAATTTGGCTAAATTAAAGGGGTAATAGTGTCTTTTTATATTGTATTTTTAATAAAGAAACTGCCATCAACTTTAATGTACATGCAAGTTCCAACCATCTTTTTTAATCGTCAATAACTTTTTATACGTAATGTTTTTTAAAACACCATAAATGCATGTTTAAAACACCATACGAAGAACACATACTGGACTGCAGGTTTAAATCACCATGAATGCAGGTTTAAAACACCATACGAAGAAGACATACTAGACTGCAGGTTTAAAACATCATGAATGCAGGTTAAAAAAACATACGAAGAACACATACTGGTCTGCAGGTTTAAAACACAATGAATGCAAGTTATGGGAGGTTATCAATTAATTGAATCAATAGGTGGCGGTTATGGATGGTTATCAATTAATTGAATCAATGAGAAAATTATTTGTTTACCCTTTTAAATTAATTTAGATTGAGGATACATGTCATCTCCACAATATTTCTCACACTTCCCATACTTTAGGCATTTGTACATGATCCTCTACCGTTATATTATATTATATTATATTATATCTATATTTATTATATTATATCTTACGTTATATTATATTATATTATATATTTTATACATATATTAAAAATAAAACCAGTTAATAGTGTTTTTATTATTATAATAGTACATAAAACTTTCTTTTCTTTATTATTTCTCCTAACTTTAATATTTTTTTATACGGATTGGAATAAATGCTAGCCGGTATCATTTGCTCATCCCTGATCACGGATACCATACGAATAACAACGGTATTGCACAGTTTTTTTCGTCAGCTTTTAATGATTTCTTTTTTTAGTTTTAGGGGTAGGGATAAGTTTGGTGCCAACCGACATCAAATCGGTATTGGTATCGAAAATACCGGTTACAGTACCGGTATATGAAAGGTAAAAAACGGTAGCGAACCAGTACCAGAAACGCCAAAAGTCAGTACCTAATTAGTACTTAATATCTTTTGGTTCGGGAAATTCGGTTTTGGTACCCAATACCATTTGCTCATCTCTGACCATTTCTTCATACGAACAATATCATTACCATATAATTTTTTTGGTTGATTTTCTTTCGGTTATCTTTTAGTGTTTTTTCTACAATTTTTTTTATTTTTGTCAGTGGTTTCGTGTGCAACGCGCTATTAGTGATTTTAAAACACATGTAAACACAGTCTAAATAACAAAAGAAGTTTGCGATAATAAACCTAGTTTAAGTGAAATAATACAACTGAATATAATGCTTCTTCTATCATTCCAAGTGTCGATTACTCATGTACAAAAATAGTTAGATGAAGTTATTTTATCCACATTTTTTTAGAACGGCATGAAGTTATACATCTGATTTGTTTATTTTTGTTCTTTGAGTGCCTTAATTGCCGAGAAGTTGCAGGCTTCGTCGAGTAATCAATATTTATACTCTACATTAAATTAAATAGAATAATTGATGCTTTTTCCAAATAGAGTTAAAGATCTTTGCTTGGAATAATTCGTTTTTCCAAATAAAGTTAAAGATCTTGGAGTTTATTGACTATGATATTTTCAACACTACACAATACAAAAGAAGGCGACTTATAAATAAAAAAAATATTGGATTGTAGAATTAAAAAGAAAAAAAATCGGTTTCTTGGTAAACAGCCTGGACTTTATTTCTCCCATAGAAAAAAAAACAGTAGCCGGACTTTATTTCTCTCATAGAAAAAAAAAACAGTTTTGAGGAAATCATGTATTGTTGTTTGTTTATAAAATAAATTAGGTTATAGACAGGTATAATCTGGGTTCAAATATCGGTACGACTGGGTGGGGGATGTTTTTTGGGACATCTTAAGAAGAGCTGAGATTTCTGCTAAGAAAGAGGCCCTTGTGAATTTTCTCACGGACCCTATGGAAGGGAGATCTACTCTGCGACCGGCGGATCTGCTCGTCTTTGGCTGGGCTAAGGGAAAACATGCTTGTGTAGATCTCACGGGGGTTTCCCCTTTGGTTGGTTTAAGGGAAAACGGGTTTGTAGCTGGATAAGCACAAGAAAGGCAGAATCAAAGAAAGTGGATAAGCATGCTAAAGCTTGCGCAAAGAACCAGCATGTCTTTGTCCTTTTTGCCTTTCATACTTTTGGCTCTCTAGCGCCAGAAGCTATCCACTTCTTGACGAGGGTTCAACGGGTCGTCCACAACAATTGTTCAACCCCAAGGGGGCATGGGTTTGTGTTTGGAAGGTTAAGGTTTGCAATTCAGAAATGATTAACGACGCAGCTTGTTGCCCGTCTATCTTTTGTTTTGATGTAACTTACATGTTAGTTGATTTTGATTCTCTCTATTATGTTAAATAATAATAATAATAATAATAATAATAATAATAATATGCAATAAAAAATTATTACATATATACATTACATATCATAATTACAAATTACAAAATAATGTGATATTTACAATTTACAAATCTACATATAGTCTCGGAAATAATACAATATAGTCCTTTTTGTATAAAACATATTACATTCACCCTATATTAATTTACAAAATTTTCTCCCCTTACAAAAACCTAATATCTTTTTATTTTTTTTATTTTTAACCCTTTTACTTTTTATCTTTTATGTCATTTTACGATTCGTCGTAGATGCTGCGAGTTAACACGCTACAACGCGTGTGTGTGGTTCAACGGGGTCTATTTTTTACGGTTTAACGGTTCACTTGAAAATTGCGGGCCCCAAGTCGACTTATTTATTCTTTTCTATGTTTTACTTTATCGGTCTAATTTTTGTAAGTTAACACGTTGTAATGTGTGTGCATGATTCATCTACATTTACTTTTTGTTCGGCTTAACGGTTCGTTACAAAACATGAGTCACATATATTAGTTAATGACTAAAATGCATACAACATAAATTAACAAATTCAATAAAGTACATGCAGTTTCAAGTTGCAAGAATAGAACAAACAAACTAACTAGGATGTGAGGATGGATTCTTTACAAATTACAATTACAATTCCTAATCCCATTGAGTGTTTCACATGATATGTAGCGGAAGATCTCAACTGCTTAGAGCATCTGTCTGAATGTTTTAAAGGAACAATATACAAACAATCAGGAACATAGGGTATTCTATAATCAATCGATTATTATCACTTATCAAATGTTTACAATAAGATGTAAGTGTCCTTATTATCACTTATCAAATGTTTACAATAAGATGTAAGTGTCCAGATCTTGTAGAAGAGACCAAAAGCATGCAAAGTATAGGAGACAAGGACAACCTTTGATTTTCAATGATCAATGGTTTAAAAATTAGGCAGTGACATTTTAGTAAATCTCAGGTTCAAATAATTGAAGAAATAAATAGAGAAAGAGTAGTGTGGTCTTTTCTCACTTAAACTCCTCCCCCTTTGATTTTCAAACGACTATAATTTTTTCATACGTTAAAATCAAGTCGTCACTTCCTGAGTATTCAAAATAATGTAATCACGTAACGATTATTCAAAAATCCTGTAATTATTTTAAGAAAATTATAGCAATAGGCTTCTCGAATTAAAGAAAATGAAATGCTTATTAATACAATGTATTTTTTTTAAATGGTAACTATTTTGGTCAAAAATCTGATTAAGGATAATGTAACAAGACTTTAAATGTGAGGTAGAGTGCTTATGTATTGAACAAATGTATAATCGAATACGAATTGTTAAGAACTATGAACACAAAGATTAAGGATAATGTAACAAGACTTTAAATGTATTTTGGTCAAAAATCTGATTAAGGATAATGTAACAAGACTTTAAATGTGAGGTAGAGTGCTTATGTATTGAACAAATGTATAATCGAATAAGAATTGTTAAGAACTATGAACACAAAGATTTATATGAGGAAAAAGGCCTTGATCAATGGTTGATCTTCGGCACAAAAACCTCGGGTGATGGACAGTTTATGGGGGCTAATATGGGATTTGTAGTTCACCGGTTCCACCGAATGCTCCTATCTGTCGGCAAAGATCGTGTGAGTGGCATAGGCAGCTTTCGAATAGGCCTTGATTACACCGAGGAAGGATGCGAAAGCAACTAACTAAATATAATCTGGAGCTGGACACCATCTTAAGTAATAGAACTCCCAGTTGTTTTACACCCCGCATCAAGGGTACAGCTCCCTACTATACCAGACCTTTGCTTCAAGCTAACAAGCCCTAGTGGCTTTACCTACTAGAGCTCCTTCTTGACTTGCGGGGCTTACTGCGTGAAGTAGTCCCACAGCTTCTCTTAAAATACTTCAATTGGTACACGCAAGAAATAGGCCAATTCAGCAGCTTTTTGTTCCATTTCCCGCGCTTTCAGAACCTCTTCGTCGATTCCTAACCTTAATAGCTTATTCAATCAAAAAGTCATTTTATAGAGTAAGACCTTTACTAAGAAGGAAAAACGCAGACATCGGCCGATGAGGCTAGTAGGGCCCTAGTCCTATAACCGGGCAATGATAATTCCTAACTGAGAAGTCACCACGAGCATAACAATCTTATTGGAACTTGAAAGAGAAGTGAATTTGTGAATGCCTAACTGAACGTTCAAGATTGGATTCAGAAGCTAAGGCGACCGGAAAGGAGGCGAGCGAAGTGAGGCGTCCAGAATTTCATAGAGATAAACGGTTCAGCTCCTATTCTCTTAATAGGCGGCAAAGCGGAATAGAAAAGCACAGACGAGCCACATGCATGGAAACTTGCACCTGCATGAAGCTGGAATCGCTAGTTATCGCCGGTCAGCCATACGGTGGTGAATCCGTTCCCGGCCCGGCGTACCTTTGATCCATTGAGCGAGAGCCCTTCCACACGGGGCTCCCGGATCACTAAACTACCAATCACTAACTATATTGAACAAAAAAATTACAACTTTGGATGATATTGAGCTTGTTACAAGAAAATTCTAGTGTGTGTGAGAGCAGTTTCAAGAGTGTTCAGTATGCGAAAATGTGTAAGTGTTCTTCTAATCAAGCTCAATACCCCAGATATAATTAGCAAAAAACCTAGTTAACTAACTATCCAATTATCATGCAAGCTCCCCACGTTCATCACTAATGACTACAAGTTTCCTCGCACGTGCTTGAATAAGAGCATATTCCCTGATATTCCAGCTTTGAATAGGTCCACCTCATAATGCACCTGCGAATTGAAGCTAATAAAACAGGAAACAATTTTTAGCTGATTAGAATAATAATAAGGATCCGTGATCCTGAGTCTCCTGCACCATCCACTGAGGATCAATGATTTAGGCTGATCTAAGGATACGTGATCCATAGTTATAAAAATTAACCCATAACAATTGCCCCCAAATATGACGAATTTAATGCTAATCAGATTAGTCATATTTCCGTTAGAAGTGGACTAGCCGTTGCAACTTGGATATATCTGTTGCGAGTCCTGACGTCAACGATGTAACAACCTGCAACAAACATCATTATATATAGGGTAGAGATAGAGATGAGACTCCCATTTAAGATCAAGATTTTCCATTTGAATTCCTCATCCGGAGACTATTCAAGTATCCTTTCTCTTCCTTTTTCGATCTTTATTCTTTTTCACCATCTTCCTTCTCGCAATTCCTCATGACTAAGACGATGATGCGTTTTTCCCCAAACAAGGATCATGAGCAACACAGTCCACCCAAGAGCCAAAACCTAATGAAAAATCCCTCCTTTGAATTTTGTCGCTTCACTGATCCTGAAATTGATCAGTTACACCCCTGTTTCCTGGAGGGAACTATATTCAGGCCCTTCAACTCCTCGTTAAAGAGTGACTGTGAATCTAATATCTGGGTTTGCTTTCCAGCTGCCCCTTTCAAATCGGTTACACCTACCCATTCCCGGTGTTTACCCAAAGCTTTTTTACTCATACCGGATCATCCTGATGCCCATGCTATGGAGAGTACTATACACTCTTGAGCAAATCATTAGCAACAAGGGTCTAAGCTTTGGCCTTTCTGAACTTCCTTACCTATACAATCTCGTGACTCATGGATCCCATCGGTTTCTTGTTAAAGCAAAACCTCAGCACCCACTTCCACTTCTCAAAACCACCAAAAATGACACGAACTAGAAAAACTAGTTCTTCTTTGTGAGTAGAGACTCTATGTAACATCCGTCAAAAAACCGGGTTAACCAAACCCGCTTCGTTTATTAACCGAACATCCAGTTAAAATTTTCGTTGCATGTTTAGGGTTCAAACAAATTTTAAACAATACATAATTAATAAATATATTAGAATTTAAAATCTATAATTGAAAATTTATAATAAATAATGAAATAAAAATAATTTGCAGACGCCGGGTTTCGAACCCGGGTCACTCTCAAGATCAAACAGCCAACACACCACTCCGCCACTTGTGTTACTTGTTGATATATCGAAACAATTAATACAAATAATAAAACTCGAAGTCGAATTCAGTCACTCAGCGCGCCCAAATCACTCTCGCCGGAAATCCCGACGATATCGCCAATCATTGACGGTTTCTATTGACTTACGGATGAATTAACATCAACGTCGGTTATAACTGAAAAACCTTAAAGCCACTCATTCAAATCGTCAAAACCATAAACCGTATGATTTTGAATTCGAAACCGAAAATGTAATTAAATCCGAGTTATACTTTATTCATCATTTGAGCTCGCGAGTTTATCAAACTTACTCTCTCTAATTCGCTCTGAAAACCTCGCCGCAAGTCGCTGGAGTCCTCTGCATCTTGACCGAAAGATATCGTCGAAAAACCGAAGAATTTATCCCACCGTTGTTTTACTTTATAAACCGGGCATCACACTCACCTTAAACTCCCTGTAGAGTCTCTATCGCAAGAAATACATCGCCGGAGATTTTCTGCAATCGCTGGACTTTCGCCGGAAAACCGAGACTTTCATAAAAACGGTAAATACCTCGACTCTTTCGATTTCAATCCATTGTTAGACTATTACTAACTTCAATCCATCAACCAGAATCAATCCTAGACGACGAAGCCGGAATATTCTGCACTCGCCGGAAAACCTCTGGAATTTTCAAAATCACGCTGTGAATCGGTATAATCATTCAAACTTTCTGTTAATCCTTGTTTAGTAACCCAATTTCATAACTAATCGATCTAAACGGTTAATTGGTCCGATCAGACAGAGTACACAAAACAGAGCCGACGATCCTTGCCGGAGTTCTGAGAAAGACATCTGTTTCGGTACATTCATTTCCAAAACCCTCTCTATCCATCACATTTCAATCACTTATAAGTTTCGTTAATCAAATTAATCAAGAACAGTTGAATAATCGTGGTCTGTGTCTTTGAACGAAGAAGATGAAGTCGAACTTATGTATAAGTATAATTAAAACAAGTTATATAAACGGGTTAGACACACAGTCCAGCGGTGGACTGTGTGCAAACAATTAACACACATCTCGAGTTCGATCCCTGACACAACCTCACTCTCTGAAATAAAAATGTTTTTTTAAACCGAACCGGATCAACTCGCTGTAAGATGTTAAGTATAATAAAAATCAGTATATTAACCAGGTTAGACACACAGTCCAGCGGTGGACTGTGTGCAACACCAAACAACAGGTCCCGGGTTCGAGAACTGTTGTGTGCACCGGTCCGATATAATTAAATCCTTTTTAAAAATAAATGATTTCTGATTAAATTAAAGAGTGTATAAATATAATTAAAAAACAGAAATATTTCGGGTTAGACACGTAGCTCAGTTGGTAGAGCTGCGTGCACGCGTATGGGAGGTCTCGGGTTCGAGCCTCACCCAGCACATACATACACACGTCCGAACCGGTCAACAGTCAACAGTCAAACGGTCAACGGTCAACTGGTCAAAAAGTCAAAATTTTTATTTTCTTTTATTTATTTATTTTATTTAAAAATCATTAAAAATACTTAAAAATTATATTTTTAAAGTTAGAAAATTTCCTTGAACTCACAAAAATAAACCGAACAATCCCATTAAGAACACTAATTAAAAATATTAATCTCAAATAAAAGTTTATTTATTTATCGAACTATTATGTTATTATTTAGGTTAGTTTCCCTTGCCGATTAAATCCGAATTCGTGCGCATTCATCATCAATCCAAGAAACGCACCCACTGTGAGTGAATTCTTATAATTTCCCCTTTTTATTCATGTTTTGGGGTATATCATGTGTCGCTTAAACTAATTCGCTTATTCAAACTCGTGCTATACCATATTACGATCTAAACTTAGGATGTAAATATTGTTTGTTGTGATGTATTACATATTGTCAAGTTGTATGCAAATTATTTGTTAGGCCCATCAGTTCCTCGTGGGAGACGAGTTGAACAACGTGTGCCTTAAAACTCATTCATTAGGCCCATCAGTTCGTAAGACAACGCGCGCCTCAAAACTCATTCATTAGGCCCATCAGTTCCTGGTGGGAGACGAGTTGAACAACGCGTGCCTCAAAACAATCAATTGTTGTATGTGTGTGCAATATTTAATATTATGTGTATTGTGAATAAATTTACATCTACATTTACTCATATGTGGTTATGTACTTTATTTTATAATCAATACAATAAACTCGTTTAAATGTTTTTCATAGGATTCACTCGCCAACTTTTTGTTGACCTAAAAATCATTTTTACACATGATACAGGTGGACAGGATGAAGCAAGGAACACATAGGAAAGTGCCTTAGAAGAAAAATAATGAAGTCTAGAAAGATGTATAGAACATGTTGTACTTGTATGATTTGATTGTATGATATTATTTAAAATTGTAATAATAAATATGAAACAATATAATAAATGTCACGAGCTTTGATGAAAACCCAATCATGCCCCGATCACCTTTTCCGCTGCGGGTCGGGGTGTGACAGATTGGTATCAGAGCTTTTGACTATAGGGATATAGGGTAGGTTATTAGACCCTTAGAGCCTATACTATAGTTGATTAGATTTTTAATTGTTTATGTGGTTACATGCAAACTCATGATGTTTATTTCTTTCATATTTATTACATACACAAATGCATGCAAACACTTCCAATATTACATTTTGTGATACATAATGAATTATACTTACAGTCAAACATACATACTTACATACATATTCATCATACATATTTCAATGTTCACATATTCAAATCATCTTCATACTTCCGTTATTCAAGATTTTGTCGCATTTTTCATTTTTCAAATCTCATCAAAGTGAGTTCTGCGACGGGCATGTAGTAACTGTAAGGGTACAAGTACCGGTAGTCGGAACGTCCTGTCTAGGTTGGCATTCGTATAAATCCAATATAACGGACCAGTTTGCCTACCTGGGGACTAACGATGAGAGTACGAAGGACCTATTAGGCCAAAGCATGCCACACCAAACGTCGCTCGAACTAACCCCACTTTGAGGTGTCACCGTGTCCACACCTAGATACATTCCGAATATCATACGTTACATACATATTTCACGATTTTCTCCGGGTTTTAGTGTACGTAATCAGGCTAACACATGCGAACCATATGAAAAACCCGGTAATCATGGGGGCCCACATGATTACGAAGGTGAAGTATGGCGGCATGCAAGGCCCAATTACAAGCAAAGCCCAAGACATCCTATGGATGTAGTAGATTTATTATTCTATATTTATTTTATGAATGTTCATTCCTAAATACGACACATGACCCCTAAAACGTTCAACTCATACTCTTGATATGTATTCCTTGTAGATGTCTTCTAATTCCGCTCGTAGGAAGATGAGATCAGGTAGAGCCCGCAAGCGCATGGCTGCCCAAATCGATCAACAAATGGCTGCCGTAATACCCAACATTGTAGTTCAAGTTCAACAAGCCCTTACCGCTAATTCCGTCAATCAAGAAGGTCAAAATGTTGTCAACCCTCCCCCAGTTACCACTAAATGCACCTTCAAGCATTTCAAATCCTGCGACCTTCCAAAATACGAAGGGACTGAAGGTGTCACCGCTCTCCTCCATTGGTTTGAAGAAATGGAAAACACTTTTCTAAATTGCGATTGCCCCGATGATTGCAAAGTGCGATATGCTACTGGACTTGGAATAGCACTTACATGGTGGAATACAGAGAAGGCCAAACGAGGTGTTGAAGATGCTATGACTTTGACTAGGGAAGAGTTGAAGGAAATCATGACAAGACGGTTTTGCCCAAGGAGCGAAATCAAGAAATTGGAGGATGAGTTCTATTCTTTGAAACAAAAGGAAGGCATCACACCACATACAACAAGAGATTCCTCGAGTTAAATCAAATGGTTCCCAACTTGTTCACTCCTCTTTACCGTTTGATCGAGCACTACATTCGAGGTCTTCCTTCAAAAATTCAAGACTCTGTAATAAGTACCACACCTGCAACTTTGGAAGCAGCAATGGAGTTAGCTACAGAGCTCACCGAGAACCGCATACGAAATAAGGACTTCAAGGAGGAGAAGAAGAAGGATAAAGCATCAACTGAAACCTCAAACTCCACCCAAACCGAATCCCCTTCTCAACCATTTCTAAGAGAAAACGAGATGGGCAACTTTTCGCTGTCACCCAACGCAATCAACCAGCCTCACAAGCCGTACCCCTTCAAGCTATCCCAATCACTCAAGTAGCACCCAACTCAACTTACCCAAATAAGAAACCTTACCTTGGACCTCACCCTCAATGTAACACCTGTTTTTATCACCATCCATCTACCTTACCTTGTCGGACTATGTGCGAATTGTGGACGCTATGGTCATTTGAGCAAGGCTTGCCGCACCTCTCAAAACCAAACCTCACCCCTACTCAAAACATGATCCAAACATATCAACAACCCCAATACCCCATGTTTCCTTATGTTCGAGCTTGTTTTAATTGTGGCGACCCTACCCATTTTAGAAACACGTGCCCTCGAATGGTTAACATCATAAATGCCCAAGCTCAAGCAAACCCAGTTAACCAAGCAAATCAAGAAAACCTAACCGCTAGGCCACCAGCAAGAGGAAGAGTTTTCAACATCAACGCCAATCCTGTTGAAGATAATGACGGCCCAAAGAACCACTCCAACTAGTCTCCTTCACCAAAAAAATCAAGATTCAACTCCAACCGCTTAGTTTTTTTATGTTTTTCTTTATGTTATCTCAATTTTCACGTATCGCAATTATAAATTGGAAATTTATCCAAGAATTTTAATGCGAATTACTATTTCAGTTTTGTTTTATACTCATTGATTTAACATTCATATCATCATACCTCACGACGTATCTCATCTCATCATTTAAAGAAGTTGGGTTGTGTCTCACTTCTACATAGACTAACCTCTCCATCATAACAAACGAGAGAGGTACTGTCATCATTCAAACATGTATACTATCAGAATTAAGACTCAAGCTTTGGTTGTTGTGTTTGTTTATGTTTTAGAGTCACATAGAACTAATCATAACTTGCGGATAAAGCCATGGAAATTTGACAAGAATATGGTGGATACGCCGCTGGTACTTCCTATATATAAGTATTCTTGCCAAAGGCTCAGAGGCATTGTCAGGCGGTTATGAGAAGTTCCATGTAGGATTTAGTAATGTCTTAGTTGAAGTTTGTTTTATACTCACTGATTTAGCATTCATATCATCATACATCTCAACGTATTTCAATCTCATCATTCAAAGAAGTTGGGCTGTGTCTCACTTCTACATAGACTAACCTCTTCATTATAACAAACGAGAGAGGTAATGTCATCATTCAAACATGTATACATTCAGAATTAGACTCAAGTTTTGGTTGTTGTGTTTAGAGTCACATAGAACTAATCATAATTTACTGATAAAGCCAATGAAAATTTGACAAGAATGTGGTGGATACGCCGCTGGTACTTCCTATATATAAGTATTCTTGTCAAAGGATCAGAGGCATTGTCAGGCGATTATGAGAGGTTCCATGTAGGTTTTAGTAGTAGAAATTTTGTTTTAGGATATAACCTTATCTTTCCAAACGATCAAAACTCTTGCGCATGAAATCATACTTAGTGAATCAACTCAGTTTATCAATATTCTTTATCGTAGGCATCAAAAAGCGATTCCTGTAGCAGGGTACTCAACCCTTACAAGGAACGTTACCGCCTCAAACAAAAATTTAAACTCTTACCCCCTTCTAAGTATGCAATTGTCAAATTAAAACACCATCCTGTTGAGTCAAACATGCCACTACTTAAATTTCGGGACGAAATTTCTAAAAGTAGGGGATACTGTAACATCCGTCAAAAACCGGGTTAACCAAACCGCTTCATTTATTAACCGAACATCCAGTTAAAATTTTCGTTGCATGTTTAGGGTCCAAACAAATTTTAAACAATACATAATTAATAAATATATTAGAATTTAAAATCTATAATTGAAAATTTATAATAAATAATGAAATAAAAATAATTTGCAAACGCCGGGTTTCGAACCCGGTCACTCTCAAGATCAAACAGCCAACACACCACTCCGCCACTTGTGTTACTTGTTGATATATCGAAACAATTAATACATATAATAAAACTCGAAGTCGAATTCAGTCACTCAGCGCGCCCAAATCACTCTCGCGGAAATCCCGACGATATCGCCAATCATTGGACGGTTTCTATTGACTTAACGGATGAATTAACATCAACGTCGGTTATAACTGAAAAACCTTAAAGCCACTCATTCAAATCGTCAAAACCATAACCGTATGATTTTGAATTCGAAACCAAAAATGTAATTAAATCCGAGTTATAACTTTATTCATCATTTGAGCTCGCGAGTTTATCAAACTTACTCTCTCTAATTCGCTCTGAAAACCTCGCTGCAAGTCGCTGGAGTCCTCTGCAACTTGACCGAAAGTTATCGCCAGAAAACCGAAGAATTTATCCCACCGTTGTTTTACTTTATAAACCGGGCATCTAGAGCTCATACCGAAATCACCCACACTCACCTTAAACTCCCTGTAGAGTCTCTGTCGCAAGAAATACATCGCCGGAGATTTTCTGTAATCGCCGGACTTTCGCCGAAAAACCGAGACTTTCATCAAAACGGTAAATACCTCGACTCTTTCGATTTCAATCCATTGTTAGACTATTACTAACTTCAATCCATCAACCAGAATCAATCCCAGACGATGTAGCCGGAATATTCTGCACTCGCTGGAAAACCTCTGGAATTTTCAAAATCACGCTGTGAATCGGTATAATCATTCAAACTTTCTGTTAATCCTTGTTTAGTAACCCAATTTCATAACTAATCGATCTAAACGGTTAATTGGTCCGATCAGACAGAGTACACAAAACAGAGCCGACGCTCCTTGCCGGAATTCTGAGAAAGACATCTGTTTCGGTACATTCATTTCCAAAACCCTCTCTATCCATCACATTTCAATCACCTATAAATTTCGTTAATCAAATTAATCAAGAACAGTTGAATAATCGTGGTCTGTATCTTTGAACGAAGAAGATGAAGTCGAACTTATGTATAAGTATAACTAAAACAAGTTATATAAATGGGTTAGACACACAGTCCAGCGGTGGACTATGTGCAAACAATTAACACACGTCTCGAGTTCGATCCTTGACACAACCTCACTCTCTGAAATAAAAATGTTTTTTTTAAACCGAACCGGATCAACTCGCTGTAAGATGTTAAGTATAATAAAAATCAGTAAATTAACAGGTTAGACACACAGTCCAGCGGTGGACTGTGTGCAACACTAAACAACAGGTCCCGGGTTCGAGACCTGTTGTGTGCACCGGTCCGATATAATTAAATCCTTTTTAAAAATAAATGATTTATGATTAAATTAAATAGTGTATAAATATAATTAAAAACAGAAATATTTCGGGTTAGACAGGTAGCTCAGTTGGTAGAGCTGCGTGCACGCGTACGGGAGGTCTCGGGTTCGAGCCTCACCCAGCGCATACATACACACGTCCGAACCGATCAACAGTCAACAGTCAACAGTCAAACGGTCAACGGTCAACTGTCAACTGGTCAAAAAGTCAAAATTTTTATTTTCTTTTATTTATTTATTTTATTTAAAAATCAATTAAAAATACTTAAAAATTATATTTTTAAAGTTAGAAAATTTCCTTGAACTCACAAAAATAAACCGAACAATCCCATTAAGAACACTAATTAAAAATATTAATCTCAAATAAAAGTTTATTTATTTATCGAACTATTATGTTATTATTTAGGTTAGTTTCCCTTGCCGATTAAATCCGAATTCGTGCGCATTCATCATCAATCCAAGAAAAGCACCCACTGTGAGTGAATTCTTACAAATTCCCCTTTTTATTCATGTTTTGGGGTGTATCATGTGTCGCTTAAACTAATTCGCTTATTCAAACTCGTGCTATACCATATTACGATCTAAACTTAGGATGTAAATATTGTTTCTTGTGATGTATTACATATTGTCAAGTTGTATGCAAATTATTTGTTAGGCCCATCAGTTCCTCGTGGGAGACGAGTTGAACAACGTGTGCCTTAAAACTCATTCATTAGGCCCATCAGTTCGTAGAACAACGCGCGCCTCAAAACTCATTCATTAGACCCATCAGTTCCTCGTGGGAGACGAGTTGAACAACGCGTGCCTCAAAACAATCAATTGTTGTATGTGTGTGCAATATTTAATATTATGTGTATTGTGAATAAATTTACATCTACATTTACTCATATGTGGTTATGCACTTTATTTTATAATCAATACAATAAACTCGTTTAAATGTTTTTCATAGGATTCACTCGCCAACTTTTTGTTGACCCAAAAACCATTTTGACACATGATACAGGTGGACAGGATGAAGCAAGGAACACATAGGAAAGTGCCTTAGAAGAAAAATAATGAAGTCTAGAAAGATGTATAGAACATGTTGTACTTGTATGATTTGATTGTATGATCTTCTTTAAAATTGTAATAATAAATATGAAACAATATAATAAATGTCATGAGCTTTGATGAAAACCCAATCATGCCCCGATCACCTTTTCCGCTGCGGGTCGGGGTGTGACACTCTATTCCTTTTGGGAATAGTCTTCCTAAAAAGTGGAACTTGAAGGGTAGGATGTAGTCTGCATAGGAATGAAATCCCCTATGTGAACTTCAGAACTTCTAGATGGTTGACTCCTTGAGGATCCCTGATCCTAAAAGATGTTGAGTACAGTATATATGGGTGCTGAAGGCCTTGAAGGATACTCTATGGATCCTTGAACCTGTGATGAGGATCCTTGATGCTGAGGGTAGGATCCTTCAGCTGGAAGTGTCTCTAGGTATCCTCCTGAACTAAGGAAGGATCCTTGAGGCCGAGATGAGGATCCTTGAGGTTGGTAGTAGGATACTTGAGGCTGCGCTATTGCTAGTGATCCATGCTGCAAACCTGAGGATCCTTGATACTGAACACCAGATGCTTTGAAGTGCTGGATTGTTGATGATGGAGTAGCAAAATCCAACGACCTAGGCATCAATGGAGAATGATCCTTTGATTAGTTTTGTCCTACTGTTCCATATATCCTTTCATCTGCCAAATCAAAGTTGAAGGATCACTGTTAGTGGGTGTAGAGGAAGAAACAAATAAGCTTTTTCGAAGACGTGTGTTGTCTTCTTCTGAGTATTCTCAACACTCTTCGGGAATGCAGGGGGGATAGGAGGCAACAGAGAACTGCCTTGGGATGAGGTAACAACCGGCATGGCACTTGAAGTGGATTTTCCTTGAGAAGCCATGTGGTTGATGGAGATGAACAAATTTTTTTAGAATTGAGCACCAATTGCCCCACGGTGGGCGCCAAACTGTTTTGGTTAAAAATATGATTAAAGATAATGTAACAAAACTTTGAATGCGAGGTAGAGTGCTTATGTATTGAACAAATGTATAATCGAATACGAATTGTTAAGAACTATGAACACAAAATCTATATGAGGAAAAAGCCCTTGATCAATGATTGATCTCCGGCACAAAAAACCTCGGGTGATGGAAACTACCAATCACCAACTATATTGAACAAAAAGATTACAACTTTGGATGATATTGAGCTTGTTACAAGAAAATTCTAGTGTGTGTGAGAGCAGTTTCGAGGGTGTTCAGCATGCGAAAATGTGTAAGTGTTCTCTAATCAAGCTCAATAGCCTGGATATAATGAGCAAAAAATCTAGTTAACTAACTATCCTATTATTATGCAAGCTCCCCACGTTCATCACTAACGGCTACAAGCTTCCTCGCACGTGCTTGAATAAGAGCATCTTCCCGATTCCAGCTTAGAATATGTCCACCTCATAATGCACATGCGAATTGAAGCTGATAAAACAGGAAACAATTGTTAGTTGATTAGAATAATAATAAGGATCCGTGATCATGAGTCTTCCTTCACCATCCGCTGAGGATCAATGATTCAGGCTGATCTAAGGATACGTGATCCATAGTTATAAAAATTAACCCCTAACAGTAACGTATGAAAACGTTAAAACGTTTGAAAATTAAGGGGGAAAGTAGTCCACATGAGATAAGACAAAATTACATTTCTTACCAATGACACTTGTCACTTCCTCCTTCTCACGTACCCTTCCTACTCTATCTATATTCAATTATCAGAATTCCCCATTTGCGTTCGATATTTAGAAACCCATCGGTAATAACTAAGATTGTTGAGGGAGAGATACCAAAAAAGAAAATGAGAGAGAGAGAGAGAGGGGGGGTTTAAAATCTGAAAGTGGAGGTGGGGAAGATTTTCAACGATAACGGTGACAACGACGACTAGAAAATATTTTCGACTGTATTTTTTTAGATGAATGGTCTCTACGAGGTGGTGCACCAATTTTGTTTTTCAGACTAGAGAGGTGGTCGACCGATTCTAGTTAGATATGGTCAGAATGAGAGATTTTGGTGGTGATGGTGGTAGTTTTTGGTTGAGGAAGATGATAGTGGTGTTTGGTTAAAGAAATGGATATGATGGTGGACCCCACTTAATAAGTTTTTAATAATAATGCATAAAAAGATCTTTAACGCTAAAAACTAGATTAGGTTAACAAGTTGGATGATGTATTGCAAAATACATCGGTTATTCGTGTATATTTGTATAGTTTTCGTTAGTTTTAGTTTCGTTTTTCGTAGTATAGTTAGTCTTTTGATCCAATTGCGTTTTGCAGGTCTTGGTGGCTTAAAGCAGCTGAAAATTGTGGAAATCGAGTAGAAATACGAATTGGTCAAGTCCTGGAACGAGTTGGAAGGCTCGGGAGTTGAAATGGGTCGAAAACACTGGTTTTAGAGCTTCTGGTGGGCCGTGAACAGTCAGGGGAGTGCTTCTCGCCACCCGCGAGAGGCTTATGATTTGCTGATGTCATTTTAGCGGTGGCGGGCAGCGAGTCTCATGGATGGTCCCACTCGCGGCCGGCGAGAGGGTGTTGTCTGCAGCATTGTTCGCAACAGATGGATTTGGAGCTGGTTTTTGGGTATAAAAGCATAATTTTCATTAAGAAACCCTAACTTACGAATTAGGAGATTTCTTGGGCGATTTTGGAGCATCATCAGAGCGGTTCGGAGTAGCTAAAGCATTCGGTTGAAGATTCTTAAGTGCAGTAACTTTGGGTCGTCATTCTGTCGTCCGGGTGTTCTCGTTTGTGCTTTTTGAACTTCGATTATGTTTTGCATACTTGATACTACTTTAGTTGGTTTTGTTTCCATGACTTTAGTTGGCTAAATCTTATAAACTGCCTAGATTAGATGAATGACTGAATAAAGTTTCGATTTTTACTTGGATTTATGAGGATTTTTTATGAATTGTAAAAGACTTATTCTATCAATTGGATGTGTTTGTGTATTTGATCTTGTTTGGTTGCTGTTTATTGCTTTACATGAATTTTGGTGACGGTCTATATCACATAATAGATGCTTGTTAGGTTCTAGTTTTTGGTGACTATCCATATCACATAAGAAAGCTGGAGTCTTTAGGGTGAAACCGCAGAATTAAACCTTAAAAGTAATAATTGGTAACTCTATAAAATCAAATATTCTACTAATCTTCAATAGCTGCAAGGTACGAGGTTATTGCTAGGTCTAAGTAATTAAGCCGAAAGGTAGGAGCTTTCTAGGAAGTAAACCCGTTGGCTACTGTCTAGCAAGTCCAATTGAGAAATTAGGTCTATCCTTGGTTTAGATCTCGACAGGAGTGAGCCTCATAGGATACTTTCATAAACCCATTAGGTGTCTTGCAAAAGAGTTTAACAACTGGTAGTTTAGCAACTTTGAGGGGCCTATCGTGTGCTTTTGAGAAGGGTCAGAGGTCCTATTAGATAACCCGAGAGGTGAGAATATAAAGATCCCGGTTCCTCATTAATCAACTTCCAAGTAAAATCGTTGTTAAAATCAGTCAGGATTCTAGTCTAGGTAGTCATTCCACCATCTGAGTAAAACCCAAGTCTAGTTCGTACTCTTAGTTAAGTTAGTTTAATTAGTTAATTTTACTTTCTTCCTTAGGAACGTTAGAAACCCCCCATCAAACATTCAATCATTTTAGTCCATGTCTGTTAGAGTCTAAATAGAGTAGTTAATGTAATTAGTAGAGTCTCGTGAGTTCGATATCCGGACTTACTTTAGCTATACTAGAGCCGATCGGTTCACTTGCCGGTTAGTAGTTTAGTGTGTCTTAGTGAGTCTAGAGTATTACTTAGAGTCTAGAATTAGGTTAATCTAGTTCTAAACTATTTTTGCACATCAGTGGATGAATATGCTAAGTTTTATAAGATCTAGGTATTAGATGAAAAAAAAGTTTTTGGATGAAAGTTACAAAAGTGATGAAAGGACAATCATAAAAAATAAAAATACATGTTATTTTAATTATTCATTACCCATTTGGCCCATTATCAATTATCAATACATTAAAATTCACGTTTTGAATAATAAATTTAATTTAAAAAAATAAATAGTGCCAGGCCACGACCACCCGTTTGCCTGGCACTCTCCATTAGACCAGCCGTTTATTATTTTTTAACGTTGTAAAATTACGGGATTTCCCTCGGAATAGTGCAAGGCAGCTGGACTGCCACTCCCCCATTGGACCAACCGTTTATTATTTGTTTACGCTGTAAAATTACGGGTTTGCCCTCACTTTAAAATTATGTCTTTGCCCTGCTCAAAATAAAACTAAGGTTTTGGCTCAGCTAAAAAATACGATTTCCCCATGATTCAAAATTACAATCTCGCCCTCAGCTCATTACGTTTTCACCCCTGTCCAAATAGAAAAATTTGTTCTCGCCCCACCTTAAAATTACGATTTCTCTCTGTTTAAAAAATTATGATTTCGCCCGCAGTAAAAAAATACGTTTTTGCCCCAGTTCAAAATAAAATTAGGCTTTTCGCTCCAACTCAAAATTACGATTACGCCCTTGGTTCAAAATAAAATTATAGTTTTGCCTCCGGTCTAAAATTACGGTTGAGCCTTTAGTTTAAATTTATATTACTGTGTTGCCCTAGGTTCAAAAGTACGAGTTCGCCCTTGAGCAATTTACACTTTTGCCCGTGGTTTCAATTTCCAGTACTGCTATCACATGACAAATGGTATCAAAGTTAAGGGCCGAGCAGATGTGCCAGCGAGGACATGGCTCCCTAAGAGATGGTGGAGATGTAAATTCCAAATCGGTTTAGGGTGACAATCAAACCAAAAAAATATAACTTTCTATTAGTTAAAAATAACAGTATTACCATTGTTTTAGTTTTTTTGGCAAAATATAAAAGTGTTATGTTTTTATTGGTTAACTCGATTTAATTGCTTTCCGTGTCAATGAGTTACCTAACACTCGCTCATTATTCGGCCATCGCCCTGCAACGGGGGCGGGGAATCTAACTAGTTAAATTAAAATGCATATTCATTTACAAAACTTTCATATATTTTTAACAAAACTTAGCATTAGAAGCCAAATGTATTATACCGTAAAACCACACAATTTTTACATACGACCTTTTTAGTTTGTCCCTCAAAATATTATTTTTGATCAAACTACACATAATTTTTAATATGTAATTAACTTTTAAATGAATCTCAAGTATCCAAATCTTAAAATTTAACTAATTCTTTTTACGATATGGATAAATATATATATAGAGGTGCATAAATCGGGTTTTGAACCCAAATCGACTCATGTTGAGTCAAGGAAGGCCAAAACCAATTTTGTCAAATCTGCATTAGTTTGAAACTGATTTCTAAGTGCGAAATGATCTGTTCGGTTGGGGTTTAAAACCATTTTTTTAATTAAATTGGTTCAGGTTTTAGCGGTTTATAAAACGTCTTGCTTGTGGTGTACACATATAATGTATATATGCGTGGGTCCTAGGAGGGGGAGGAGGGGAGTGAAATTGCACTAATTTAACGTTATTTTACTAATTTTGTGAAAATAACGTTAAAAGCAGCGGGCAGTTAATCATGCATCATGTGGTGGCGTTGATAGCCGAAAGACAAGGGGTACATGCATTAATTGGCCTTTGCCCCGATTGTTGTTGAGTGTTATGTATCTTATGTTCAAGGCTTGATGCAAAACTACTATCGAGCCGAGGGTCTCACTTGAAGCAACCTCTCTATTCCTACGTAGGTGTAAAGCTGTCTACATCGTACCCTCCTCAAACCTTACCTTAGCTTTGCTATTGATGTAATTTAGTGAGTATAACAATGACCAAAGTATAGGTTTACAAACCGAACCTGCCAGTTCAAATCGGTTTCAAATCGGGTTATGTTCGGTTAAAAAACCACTTGTTCAGGTTCCCAATCTGATCACAACAACTCAATAACCACAATGAAATAAAAAGCCCAATTATATAAACCAATGCCAACCCAAAGCCCAAAACATAAACGGGCTAGCCCCTAAACCACCTCTGGACCGGGCCAGGCCCAAATCTTCAGCTCGATAATCTCTAACACCTGCTGTCATGGATAAACCCCAGCGGGAAAAATCTCTTCCACAATCTTACCCGACAACATCAATTTGTACAAGATACTTCACTTCATCACTTTTGGATATTTTTCACGAGATTTTTGTTCAATTTCTGCAAGAAGAACTTCATTGGCAGGTATTCTTGATTTAATGTTGTAATTTGTGCATATTCAGTACCAATTTCGCAGTTTTTATTAGTTTCAAAGTTTGAACTTCATCTTGTTTTTCCCCAATTTTTAATTACTTTTGAAGAAAATTGTTCTGGGTTTTCGTTAGTTCTTGATTTGGGTTGTGAATCTTGAAGCTTGAAGATGCTGAAAGGTGAATTTGTTGAAGTATTGTTGGGATTGAGCATGTGTATGGGATATTTTTTGTATACACACCAGGTGTTTGATGAAATGTCTCTTAACAAATTACAAAACTTTAACTTTGCAACCAGAACAAAACAACAAGGGTTTTACAAGGGTCCTTTTCCCACTTTGGAGTTGATAAATTAAAAATTTTGGGGGTGCATAGTTGTTATATAAGTCGAATAAGTTTGACCCGTATTGAGTTGTTACATGTTCTGTTAAGTAATTAGTATTAAGTCTATAATAATTGGTGTGTTTCATGTTCACAATACATAAATGTGTGTTATCTTTATTGGGGATCGATTCAACTGTCAAATGTTGAATTCATGTTTGTAGTAATATAATGCAATTTAGTACAGAGTTTTAACATGTGGCTGCATCTGTACAAGAAAACTATATGCTTCAAGCTATAGCTCGAACACACAAGATGTTTTGTTATGCATGTCATTTTGAGTGTTAAGAGTTTTATATTTGTTATGAGTTATAATGATTCTTCTGTAATATATGTTTTGGAGTTGTTAAGACATATCTCCCTGAAAAAGTATGAAAAATCGATGAAAATCGTAATTTGAATGCTTTGAATGGTTAATTATTACTTTTTTTTTTCAGAACGTCGGAGCTACCACTGAGTCTACTCAGTGACGCTCAAAAAATGGCAATGGCCACTTTCAGTGCTATATCGTATTGTCATCACCGGCTCTGGTGGCAACCCAACACTTCTAAGCTTCCCGTTTCTTGCTTTATGCCGCCTCCTTCCTACTCAGGTCAATAAATTATTATAAGTATTATGTTTTTATAATTGGAATAAGAGTCAACTGCCATTTTCGTCCTTGTGGTTTGTTCAATTGTGCAGTCCAGGCCAAATTTCAAAACTGTACCATTTCCGTCCCTGACATTCTTGAAATATGCCAGTTCTGTCCAAAAAACTAATGTCTGTTAAAACCTGTTGTTAATGAAGGGTAAAACCATCATTTTCCATTTTCTTTTATGAAAATGACGGGGATGAAAGTGAATTAGGGTTCACAATGGAGGGAAAAGGGAAAGTGCACTAATTTTAACGTTATTTTACTAATTTCGTGAAAATAACGTTAAAAGAGGAGGATGGTTAATCATGCATCATGTGGTGGCGTTGATAGCCGAAAGACAAGGGGTACATGCACTAATCGGTCTTTATCTCAATTGCTGAGTGTTATGTGCCTTATGTCCAAGGCTTGATGCAAAACTACTATCGAGCCGGGGGTCTCACTGGAAGCAGCCTCTCTATTCTTCGGGGTAGAGGTAAGGTTGTCTACATCTTACCCTCCTCAGACCCTACCTTAGCTTTGCTATTGGTGGGATTTACTGAGTATGATGATGATGATGAATGGAGGGAAAAGGGGAATAAAAGGGGTGGGATTTTAATAGGGTTTAAAAAAAAATCAAAATGATGTTTTTACCCTTCAATAAATGGCAGGTTTTAACAGACGTTAAGTTTTTGGACTGAACTGGCATGTTTCAAGAATGTCAGGGACGAAAATGGTACAAATTTTAAAATTTGGCCTGGACTGACATAATTGGACAAACCCCAAGGACGGAAATGACAGCTAACTCTTGGAATAATAATAATAATAGTAGTAGTGTGGTAGTGGTAGTGGTAGTGGTATGGTAGTGGTAGTAGTAGTGGTAGTGGTATAATCATGATCATAATCATATAATCATAATCATAATCTCACTCTCTTTAATGCCCGTGTGTCTATATTGAGCAAATTTAGGTACTCATGGGTCTAGAGCGGGCCCGAAGCGATCCGGAAGATTAGAAGGTGCGGGAAAGAGCATGGAAGATTCCGTGAAGAGGAAAATGGAGATGTTCTACGAAGGGTCTAACGGACCGCCACTTCGTGTTCTTCCGATTGGTGGTTTAGGAGAAATTGGAATGAACTGCATGCTTGTTGGGAATTACGATCGCTATATACTTATTGATGCCGGTGTATGTTCCCAGAGTAAGTTTCGTAGGTATCTCTGTCTATTGTAGCAGTGTCTATATAGAATGAATTGATATTAGTAAAATACATGGATTTGTTTCAGCTATGATGAACTTGGTGTTCAGAAAATTTTACCGGATACGACATTTATTAAGAAGTGGAGTCATAAAATTGAAGCGGTTGTGATAACACATGGCCATGAAGATCACATTGGTGCATTACCATGGGTTATACCGGCTTTGGACTTACGTACTCCAATATATGCGTCATCCTTTACAATGGAGGTCTGAATCTTTCTTTACTTATTACTTTCGGTAAAAAGCTTAGTGGTGGCAGTTAGGGCTGCAAACGAACTGAACGCGTTCGTTTGTTAAGGAAATATATGTGTTCACGAAGTTCATGAGTGCTTACCAAACGAGATTTCATGTTCGTGTTCGTTAACGTGTTCACATTCGTTTGTGTTTGTTTAGGCAACGGACGTTTATGAACACAACCTAATGTTCATGAACACAAATGGAAACAAACGAACAAAATATATAATACATTGATACTTATTAAATATTTTATTTGTCGGAATATTGAAGTATTTAAATAAAATGTAAAATATAAAAACTAAAAGCTAAAAACTAAAAACACTAATGAACTATCGAACATAAACGAACGAACGCGGCCTGTGTTCATGTTCGTTCATTTAACTAAACAAACGAAATTTCTTGTTCGTTCATTTATTAAACAAACGAACTTCCCGCCGAATGGTTCATGAGCTTTTCGTTGAACGTTCGGTTCGTTTTCAGCCCTAGTGGCAGTTTCGACCCTTTTAGTTATAATTGGGCCAATTTTGGGTAATGTTTTATGGGTCAAACAAGAAACAATCCAAAAATTAGATAAAGTTGTAATCGGGTTAATGGTTGACCCGAAAGTCACTCAGAGTGTAGTTTGATGTATAAAACATTCTAAATCATATACCAAAAAAGTTGTATTGGACCGGTACAAATTGTTTGACCGAGACCCTTTTTGACCTGTTAAGAAAACCCGACCAGCATCCACATTTCACCACCTTTTACAGATATTATTAGCTGTTAATAGTTGATACTCTTTGTCTTGAGCAGCTTATTAAAAAGCGTTTGAAGGAATCAGGAATCTTTGTGCCATCAAGGCTTAAAACATTTAAAATGAAGAAAAAATTCACTGCTGGACCATTTGAAATAGAGCCTATTCGCGTCACGCATTCTATTCCCGATTGTTCTGGATTAGTTCTTCGGTGTTCTGATGGTATTATTCTTCATACGGGGACTGGAAGGTATCTTTTTTGGTTTCTTTTGTGTATACCATGTTCGTTTTATTATTATGTAATATGTTTAAAACGTATCCAACAGATAGATGAGTCACCATTGGATGGACAAGTGTTCGACCGTGAAGGTTTAGAACAACTCGCGAAAGAAGGCGTAACTTTGGTAAGCACCTAACTTCTTTAACTCTGAAAACTAAATTTTACTAGTAACTAGTGGGTTACCACCTGCGCTCCACAGCGGGTTCGAAACGTAGATATAAATAACCAAATTGTGAGAGTTTAAGTTGTTGCTTTAGTTAAAGGGCTAAACATGTCATTATTAAGTTGAGGCTAATTGTGATTATTAAAGTTGAGGGGCTAAAGTTGTTTTAGTTAAGGGGCTAAACATGTTATGATCAAAGTTGAGGGGCTAAGCATGATATTATTAAAATTGAAGAGCCAAAGTTAGTTAATGCCAAAGTTGGTTGGTCTGACAAAATACAGTATATTTACTTTGAACAAATGCCTATAATGCTATTCTATGCTTTGTTATTGTATTGTTGTAATTTCCACATAATAATAATAATTATTATAATAATAATTTGTAATAAATAGGTAATTTTTAATTATAAGAATTAAGCAGATATTGAAATTCTATACGCGATCAAAGAAGGCGAAAAAATATAAAACTAATTTTTTTTGCAGATGATGAGTGATTCAACGAATGTTCTCTCACCCGGAAGAACAACAAGTGAAACCGTTGTAGCTAATTCACTACTACGGCATATTACAGCCGCAAAAGGAAGGGTTATTACTACTCAGTTTTCGTCAAATATTCATCGACTTGGAAGTGTTAAAGCTGCAGCAGATTTCGCTGGCAGGAAGTTGGTATGTCGTTTACTTAAAAATGGGACGGTTCAAATTATTCTTAGTCTCAAACATGTGAAGTTTTAAGAAGTTAGCGAAAAATGGAGAAACGGGACAAATGGGCCTCGGTTGAAAGTCGCCGTATATTTTCAATTCATACAACCTCCTAAAGCGTCTTATTCAAAGATATAGTTCATAATTATATTAACTAGTTTTTTTACCCGCCACCCGTTGCGTTGGCACAATATGCAACATGATAACGTATAGACTACAATCGACCAGACTCGTTTCTGAACTAAATATATGTCAAAACTTACGCTAACTCATATTTATGCTGTCGAATCGAGACGTATTACATTTGACCCGATTTGTTTCCAAGCAAAATTTACGTCAACACTTACTCCAACTGAAAACTTCATAAAAAGAAAACATTTTCTAATTGAACCGCTCATTTTCAAACAAAAAATACGTTAAAGTGTAAACGAACTCGGATTTATGTCAAAGGTTTGAGGGTTAAAGAAAAGTTAGAAAGTATGGGGCCTTTTTTGTCAAGTTAGAAAGTAGGGGGCTCATTTTTGTCAAGGTAGAAAGTTATTCTTGTCAATTTAGTGGGCTGAGGGGTGAATTTTGTCAACTCACAGAACTTGATGGGCGAATAGTGATTTCAAAGGTCGTCACCGACCATTGAAATTAAGGTATCGTATAACATTGTTTTTGTAGTCATGTTATTTAATGTAGCAAAATTTAGCTAAAAAGGACAAATTGGCCAACGGCCCGACCCGCATGAAATATTTTTCAACTCATACAACCACCCAAAGCGCCTTATCCATGGATATACATATCATAATATTGTTTTCTAATCATGTTTATTGTATCAATTATTATTTATTATAAAGTTATTTTTTTCAGGTATTTGTTGGGATGTCGTTAAGGACATACCTTGATGCCGCATGGAAAGATGGAAAAGCGCCAATTGACCCTTCAACTCTTGTAAATTACCAACTTACCCTCGTTATCTTTTTGTATCCAACCCGTAACTTTTTCTTTCATTTGTTTAATTTATATTTTCTACAGGTTAAAGTTGAAGACATTGATGGTTATGCGCCAAAAGATTTGGTAATTGTCACTACCGGCTCACAAGTAAGTTGCAATAAATGACAAAACCGTAATATCATAAGATTTTGTTGTTCTTGACTCCCTTATTGCTGTAACGGTATTTGGTTGTGTCAGGCAGAACCTCGTGCTGCACTTAATCTTGCGTCATACGGAAGCAGTCATTTTTTCAAATTGAACAAAGAAGACACAATTTTGTATTCTGCTAAGGTAATTTTTCTTTCAATTATGATATTAATATATTTATTGATGAAGAACAAAGTGCACTTTTGACTCATTTTCTTATGAATGGTTCAATTTATACAAATATATATATATATATATATATATTAACATATGTTTTGTACGTATTTAGCACTTTCCTATTCACATCTAATCTCTTGTCATTACACTTATTCTTGTATCATTTATAGGTGATCCCTGGTAACGAGTCTCGAGTGATGAAAATGATGAATCGTTTATCGGAAATTGGGCCGACAATAGTAATGGGTAAAAACGAGCAATTACACACATCGGGTCATGCCTATCGCGAAGAATTAGTAAGTTTTTTCATATATATATACATATATATGTGCATAGAATTAGGTTCATTCGAAAACCACTGAAAACCGAGAAAACTACTACCAACCTATCTCTTTTTTATTTTTACCTTTTATTTCCCTTAAGTATAAAGTTAGTATTGTAGAAACATAATTAAAAATTACAAAATATATGTAGACTGGCGAGCTACATAGCTTGAGAAGGTACATATATGAGGTATCTACATGTAGTTTACGAGCTATGTAGCTCGCCGATCTACATATATTTTTATTATTTTCTTTTTAATTTCCACGAATAGTAGTAACGTATAGAAAGAATGAAAAAATAAAAATAAAAGTATCTTGTTTAAAAGTGGTTTTCTAGAAGTTTTGTAATATCTTTTAAGTTTTCTAATGATGTCTTTCCTATATATATATATATATATATATATATATAGGGTTAGGATCATGTGAGAAACACTATGCTAGTTGAGAAACTTGAGAAGCATTCTGGACCACACATTTTTTATGCTTTTCGTAATATACACATACGTATAGTTTAAAATTGACTATATACATATGTGTATAACTCAATATACTTATATGTATATAGTGAATTTTAAACTATACATATGTGTATTATGAAAAGCTTAGGAAGAAGATGTGTGGTCCAGAATGCTTCTCAAATTTCTCAAATATATATATATATATATTGTCTCATCATCACAATTTATTTCTGGCGCAACTGAAAATTTCGTATGTTAAAACGTTCCCTATCTTTTGTTGTGGAAAACTGGAAATAATTCGAAAAGTATATTCGTTTGATAGCAAGAAGTGCTGAGGATTGTTAAGCCGCAACATTTTCTACCTATCCATGGAGAACTCTTATTTCTTAAAGAACATGAAGTACTTGGAAAATCCACTGGAATTCATCACACAACGGTAAGTAACCATTGTAAATTTGGAAAAAGTTTTTTTATTACTCTTTTTTAAGATTTAATAATGTTACTTTTATACAAAAATAGGTCATAAAGAACGGAGAAATGCTTGGTGTTTCTCATTTGAGGAATCGAAGAGTCTTGTCTAATGGTTTCGTAGCCCTCGGAAAAGGGAATTTGCAGGTTCTCATCTGTCTACAGATGTGTGTAATGTGATTAGATATGTATATGTGTATGTGGTGCTAAACGGGCCGTCTCCGCGGGTTGACGGGTCCAACCCGACCCGAACCCAAAAATCGTGTCATGCATATGAACCTGAACACGACCAGAATATTCGCGGGTTGACTTGAACACGACCCGTTCAACCCGATTTCTCTTTTCTCAAATTAATATATTAATAATTTTAAAAGTTTACTACAAAAAACAAATATTTACATAAAACAATTACATTTTAATTATAAAATCTTATGTCAATTTCTCTTTTAAGTTTTAATAATGGCATAAAGTATATAACCAATTTAATTTATGACAAAATAAATTGTAAAAAAAATGTAATATAAATGGGTTAAAACGGGTCAACCCACCAACCCGCCCGGGTTGACATGAATCCGGCCTGTTCAGCTAAACGGGTTCGCGGGTTCAACCTGAAACTGACCCGAACCTGTTTATACTAAACCCAAACCCGCAAATTTCGTGTCACGTTCGTGTTAGAAATTCACACCCTATATATATGCAATATAATTGAATAAAATTCTACTATTGCAGTTGATGTATAGTGACGGTGACAAAGCATTCGGAACATCTACCGAACTGTGTGTGGATGAGAGGATGAAAATAGCAACAGATGGAATAATAGTTGTCAGGTCAGCATCGTAATTTTTAACACTAGAGGTGGCAAAATGGGTGGGTCGGGTGGGTTAGATAACTGGTCAAAATATGTTCTGTCCAAAATTTCGTTTTTTCTTTACATTAATTAGTGTGTCAATTATCTTTAAAAATTTTATACTCTTAATAATAGAGTAAATTGCACAAAACATCCTTTATGTTTCCTCAAACTTGCAGGTTCCAGCCTTAATGTTTAAAAGTTGCTAAAAACAACCTTTAAGTTTATTTTTGTTGCGGGTTCAATCCTTTACAGCTAACCACGTTATTTTCTTCAGTTAAGTTCCCTCACATGCATAACACGTGAGGGTATATTCGTCATTTTGGTTGATCATGTGAGGGAACTTAACTGAAGAAAATAACGTGGTTAGCTGTAAAGGATTGAACCCGCAACAAAAATAAACTTAAGGTTGTTTTTAGCAACTTTTAAACATTAAGGCTGGAACCTGCAAGTTTGAGGAAACATAAAGGATGTTTTGTGCAATTTACTCCTTAATAATATGCAAATGAGTAAAATGCCAAAATCATCCATGAGGTTTGGGCTGATTTGCCTGTTACATCCCAAATAACATTTTTTTTGTATCTCGACACCTAACTATTTGATTTTGTTGCCATTCCATCCAAATCACAAACCTAGTTAAATTGTATCGCTAACTAAGGGACGATTTTGGCAATTTACCTATTTATTTTTATGTTTTTTAATTTCCTTTTCTTCCTTTAAATAAAAAACAATAAAAATACTTATAGTTAATATATATATATATATAGGGTAGGGTTCATGCGAGAACCACCTTTATTGCGAGAACCGCGAGAGCCAATGTGAACACAAAAAAAAATCTAAAACAATAAAAAAAACTCAATTTTTTTAAATATCTTTTTTAATAAAATCGCTATATTTCGTTACAGAAAAAGGTAACAATTATCGATGCACATGTGCATATGTATCATTTCTTGGACAAATTCCGTAATACATTACCAGTAGTAGAGAAATGCACTTTCATTTACACTACCATCCGTAATACACTACTTTTTACATTACCAATATTAAAAATGCACATGTGCATCATTATGTATAACCATGATACAACGTGTTTTGGTACAAAAAGTTTGTGATTTTGAATGATGAAGTAGACCCATATATATGTTTTTTGGTTAGTTATATCTAGTGGTTGATGGTTTGGTTATATTTGTCACTTTATGATGTAATATGTTGTTTGGATGGTATAAAGGGTGTTGATATCATGTAATAAGGTGAAATATTGGTAATGGTATTGTATTATGGATGGTAGGAGGTAATGGTAGTGTATTATGGATGGTATGATAGATGAAAGGGAAAGCGTATTCAAAGTAGTGTATCAATACACGTTATATCATGTTAATTATATAAATGCACATGTGCATTTCTAATATTGTTAATGAAAAATGTAGTGTATTATGAATTATGAATAGTAGTGTAAATGAAAGTGCAATTGTCTATATTATGGAATTTGTCAAAGAAACGATACATATGCACATGTGCATGGATAATTGTTACTCGATTTTTTTAGTGACGAAATATAGCGATTTTTTTTAAAAAAAGTATCAAATTTTTTTTGAGTGTTTTTTTTTAATTTTTTTAGGTATTTTTGGTTATGTTCACATTGGTTCTCGCACTAAAGGGTGGTTCCTAACGGATCCTTCTCCTATATATATATATATATATATATAGTCTTATACATATACACACACCAATTCATATATACACACTTACTTTTTTTAATTTCCTTTTTTAATGATACATTATTATTGTGTTTGTGATTTGAATGGAAATGGCAACAAAATGAAAACGTCATGTGGCTAAATACAAAAAAAAAATTATTTTGGATGTAATAGACAAATCAGTAGGGACGATTTTGGCATTTTACTCTATGCAAATAAATAGTTTATGATATACAAATAAAATCCGAGCAAAGTTCAAGTTTCAACCCATTTGACCCGTTTCCTTTTACGCTAACTTACTCGTTTGACCCCTTCTTAACATGCATATTAACTTTCTCAAACGTCTCTATTTTCAGCATTGAAATCATGCGGCCTCAATCAACAGACAGTTTATTCAAAGAAACCTTAAAAGGAAAAATACGAATAACTACACGGTGCTTATGGGTCGACAACGGGAAACTTCTAGACGCTCTTCATAGTGCTGCACACGCTTCATTATCAAGTTGTTCAATCAAAAGCCCATTACCTCATATAGAACGAACCGTATCAGAGGTCTTAAGAAAAATGGTAAGAAAATATAGCGGTAAAAGGCCCGAAGTCATCACGCACGCTATCGAGAACCCGGTTGCGGTTCTTGCTGATGAAATTAATGGAAAATTGTCTGGTCTTCAAAGTGGGTTTGAGATGCCTTTGGGAAAAACGGTTGATGGAAGCCCAAAAAAGAAACGGGCTTCAAAGATTCATCAAGAAAGCCAAGATCTTGATCCTTTAACGGGCCCGCGTGAAACTAAAGGTCTGAGGTTTACTTATATTTTAAATTATTTCCTTTTTATTCATTGTTCATTATTTAGTCAAATAATCATGCAATGTAAATCATTATCAAAGATTATGGTAATATTATTTAACGTATTTATTTCACGTTTATTTTGCGGTTAATCAACTTTATTTAAAATTTTAATATACCCTCAAGCTTTCATTTTTGTTTATAAAAGTTTTTTGAGCTTATTTTTTTTTTGATAGAAACCAGAGAAAAGAGTAAAGTACACGGATGGTCCTTGTGGTTTATCAAAATTTTGGATTTGGTCCCTAGCTTTCCAAAACCATACGGATGGTCCCTGTGGTTTGCATAACGCATTTAGTCCCCAGATTTTTCCAAAAGTACATGGATGGTCCCTGTGGTTTGCACTTTGTAGCACATTTAGTCCCTAACTTGGAGCTACTGAAACCTTTAGATTTATTGGCTGTGGAATAAATGTGTAAACGGAATAAATAATTAGTAATAGTTTTTATTATTGACTTTTGTACAGATGATGTGATCAACGATGACGAATTATTATCAGAAGAAGAAACTGCAACTAGTTCCGTTTCTGATTCCGAGTCATCGGATGATTTTTGGAGGGCATACACAAATACCGAATCCATTGAGGAATTAGAGAACAACAGCAAGGATTCAAATACAAAGAAGCCGGTAAAAAGAAACAGATGGAAACCAGAAGAAGTTAAAAAACTTATTAGGTTTCGCAGGGAATTAAATAGTAGATTTCAAGTTGTGAAGGGTCGAATGGCACTTTGGGAAGAGATAAGCTCGAACCTTTTGGATCAAGGGTTCAGTCGAAGGCCGGGGCAATGCAAATCGTTATGGGCTTCACTGGTTCAAAAATATGAGGTTTGTTATCAACTTTATCTTTTACTTGTTTGATCCGTTAGAGATAAAACGTAATTTGAATAAGTAAATGGGTCGAAATTGCAACCTCTGCTTGGAACTAATCGTGTTTGACCTAGATGAAATGCAATATATGCGTATAAGTTCGTATTTCATTTTCTTGATACGTGATAAATGTGGTGTTTTTACAGGAAAGTAAGAATGAACCCGAAAGCAAAAGAAGCTGGCAATATTATAACGACATGGATGAAATTTTATCGAGCCCTGATGCAATGGCCAAGAAGTGATCCAAAAGTATAATATGATTTTCGTTACGATTTGCCTAAGATAATGTTATGATCATGATGAAGAAAGTTGTGGTGGCCTTGAGAAGCATAAAATTTTGTAATTCAGTGTAGACGGTAAATTAGTTGATGAGCATATCATTGTCACTTCTATATCCTTATTCTTGTATTATATGTATTTTCCACCAAGTTTGTTTTGTTTCATGTTTTGAAACCGAACGTCTGATCTTGTGAAATCAAAACTCATTGGACGTATTTTGTCACTCGAAGCTAGTTTATTTGGTTTATGTTCGATATTGAAACTGATTATCAAACCCTAACCGTGTAATTGTATGAACTTAGAAAAATTATCGTCAAATGAGTATAGAAGATCATAACCCTTGCCCATATTTTGGGATTAGATAGGAGAAGGGGGAATTATGGTTCTAAAATATTTGAATCCTTTAGGTTTTCTTACTAGTTTATGTATATAAAAATCTAGACATATTTTTCCTTTATTTGTATTTTATTCTTTTTAAGGTTGACTCATATAGCATCTAATCTTAATCCTAAATCTACACCTATGTCCAACATGGGTTGTTCGCAAATTGTTCTATATATATGGATGTCATATATACTTTATCTTTCCAGACAAGGAAGCTACTTTTGTAAGTCTTTTAATGTTTGCTTAATAAAATGTTTATATGAATAATGTTGCTAATTATGTGGCAAAACGTCACATGATTTATTAACTTCTACTATAGAATTAATATAACTAATGCTATATACGTACGGTGGCGAATACAGAAAATTTTTGTAGGGTAGGCACAATACGCATATATATAGAAAATAGGTTAAAAAAGTTCGTGTGTCCGTGACCAATAACTATTCAGTTTTTTCCTTGTAAGTATCAAAAGGAGACATGGGTATAGTGTCGTGAATAATGTTTTTAAAACTAGACCAGACATCAAACCGATGTCTAACTAGTTTATTGATCGAACCGGATTTAAGAATTGAACTACGTTATTAAAACTATATATTGAAAATATTAAAATTAAAATACAATAATAAAATACCAAATTAATTAGTACAATAACAAATTTCACATTCCATACTTTATTTTATCATAGTAAATGTTAAAAAAAGAATCAAACAAAAATGTATTCCTTGTTACACATTGTTAGATACTGAATAAAAAGAATTAATAAAAATAGGCACGTAAATGAATTATAAAATAAAAATGGAAAAAAGGATATGATAATAATTATGTTATGGTCATCAAACTCCATTTTCCAATAAAAAAATGTAATTGGGCCTTGGGCACAAGGGTATGGTGGGCCTGGCCCACCCTTGTTCTTAGTGTATCCGTCACTCATACGTATATGATTCAACTTAAACTACAAAAAGTAGAGAGGGCAGCTAACCCTTCTATTTAAAACAAATATTGGATTTTAATAATTTTAACTATTCATCGTTAGTCACCAAAAGTCTCAATTTAAAAATAATCGATGATACTCCCAACTATTAACATACTGGCCACCAATGGACCCTAACTAACAGAACCGTAACGCCGATAGTCTCCGGTCACGGAAAAATGTTTTTGGCTGGAAAACTCAACCTTTTCGTCCTAAACCTCTTTGTAACTTTATTACAGACCTTTAGGAACTTTTTTTTATAGTAAAAGCGCCAATTATTATTAAGGTCGTGGAAAACTCCTTTTTTGCTAGAAACTATATTTTGGTTGGAAAACTCAACATTATTCTCACAACCCTCTTTGTAACTTTTGATCGGACCTTTAGGAACCTTTTTCTGTCCAAAAACGTTCTTCTGGCAACAGAAGACCAACAAGTCAGAGTTCTATTAGTCAGGGTCCATTAGTGGCCAATACATTAATAGTTGAGACTGGTGGTGGTTATTTTTGACGTTAGGACTGTTGGTGGCCAACGCCGAATAATTGGATTATTAAAACCAATATTCCTATTTAAATATATTTTATTACTGAAATCACAATAAAGTGATCAATGAAGAGATACATCTCAAAACATTAAGTGTACCTTCATGGAAGAAAATGGAAATAGGAAACCAAATGGCCATTATGATTCTTTTAAGAATTGGGGCTGTAAACTTTGGGTTTCCAACACGATATTCCAAAAATGCTACTACAACTCTAGTATAGATATACGCACTAACTATTGTAATCCATAATCTCCACGTAAAAGCTCTTAAAAAAGTCCACAAGGTTTGGTTCCATTCATGCACGACATGAACAAGCATATAAACATCAGAGCTCATGTATGGAATTGTAAAATTTACATATTCAGTTCGACTAAAACGAACAGTAACATCGCCAGCTACCGCTTCACAGATCTGCAACGTATCAAATAAAGAAATGTTATATATGGTATCAAATCAAACAGTTTTTTAGTTTATATAGTTTTGACACACTGTATTGTGGTTATCATCTATATTTATTTAGGTGATGGAAGAGGTAAGTTATGTTAAAAGTAAGATATCAAAGGATTGCGGGATCAGTCAAGCATCATCTCCCAAATTAAGAGGGTCAAAGACAGCTCATAACAGCTACAAATCCAGCCGTAAACAGAGCTCATCTACCATATTTAGATTATCGTTTTTGCTATAAATTGTATACTTTTCTCTGTAATGTAACATACAGAAATATACACCAATTCAGTATTATTCAATCAACCTTTTAACATGGTATCAGAGCAGCGTTCACGGTTCTAATACCGACCTGCTCATCACTTACCATGCTCATCACTTACCCAAATCAATCATCCTCTCAACCAAGCTGCCATGGCCGAAGCCGGTAACTTGGGAGAAGATCTATCAATCCAAATCGTTAATCTGCTCAAGAATGGCCTCAACCCACAAAATCGGAACCCAAAATTGTCCGATAACCTTCAAATAAACCTCAAGCTCAACAGCCAGAATTATGCTCTATGGACCCGGATGATGAGGGTAGCCATAGGCGGTAAATCAAAAGCTTTTTTAAACCATTTATCAACCAATCCACCAAACCAAACCAGCGAAGAATATGAACAATGGGAACAAGACGACCTAGTCATCTTCTCATGGCTCATACAAAACATTGAACCAACCCTTGCCAGCAATCTAACCGAATTTCCGACAGCAAAGTCGCTGTGGGATGCCCTGGCTATAACATATAGCAGTGGACGTGACAAGCTCCAAATCTTCAACCTACATGTCAAGGCGAATGAAATCAAACAGAACAATCTCTCCCTTGAAGAATTGTGGATTATACTCCAAGGAGTATGGGGAGAAATTGATCGGATTGACCCAAACCCTATGACCTGCCCAACCGATATCCAAGCATACCACAAAATCAGGACAGAACAGAAACTGTTTCAGTTTCTAAACGCTCTTAACCGGAAATATGACCCTATAAAAAGGGAAATACTCCGGTTAGAACCCCTTCCAACTGTAGAAACTGCATACGCCACTGTCCACAAGGAGGCCGCTCACCAGAATATTCTAGGAACACCTCTCAGTTACACACAGGGCATCACAGTGGGTCTAATGACCTCTGAAATTGAAGGGTTAGGGCTTGCATCAAAAGGCTACCGACGGATCGATGGAAAAAGAACGGATCAGGCAACAAAGATGACAAAACTCACCTCAAATGTGATCATTGCGGCATGACAAAGCATACACCGGAACAATGTTTCAAACTCGTCGGGTATCCCGAATGGTGGTCTGACGGTCATAAGAAGGGCACAAAGGCTACAGTTAAAGAAAAAGGGAAATCATCCAGCACCGGCAACCAAGACGTCACCGGAGATGGAAGCCGGAGCAGAACTGGTTTCGGCGGAATGGCCGAAGCAAATGAAGAAGAAGACGTTGCAACAGGTAACGGGTTTGGGGCGCAGTCCTCAAACCCTTGGTGTTATAACTATAATAAAGAAACAAATATGTCATATTTAGTCCCTGGAAATAGGGGAAATGCTAATATGGCCCAAGTACACCATAAAAAACAAAAACCATGGATCTTCGATTGTGGCGCGACCGACACAATGACTTATGAGCTGTCGGATATTATTTCAACAACCAAACCAGAAAAAACACATATCCAAACGGCGAACGGAGGGATAATGGATGTAAAATCGGGAGGGACTATTGAGATTTCACCCACAATAAAAATCTCTAATTGTCTTTATGTTCCCTCGTTGTCACATAACCTGCTTTCCATTAGCCACGTCACAAAAGAACTCAATGTCCTAATGTACCCTACGTTTTGTATTTTACAGGATATCAGGACGGGAGTGATCATTGGGCGTGGCACTGAAAATCAAGGGTTGTACTATGTGGATGAGGTGACTCAAAGTGGTGCTGTGATGTTGACTCATGGGACATCGGAACGAGAAGCTTAGCTATGGCACCGAAGATTAGGTCATCCTTCTACAAGTTATTTGCATATTTTATTTCCAAAACTATTTCCAGTTAATTCTATGTCACATTGTGAAACATGCGTTTTAGCAAAAAGCCACAGGAAAACTTTTAAACCCAATAATACTAAGGTTGCTTTGCCATTTTCATTAATCCATTCTGACGTATGGGGTCCTGCCCCAGTTCTTGGGGGGCAAAACCTTCGTTACTTTGTGATGTTCGTTGATGATTGTACCCGAATGACCTGGGTTTATTTTTTGAAAAACAAATCCGAAGTCTTTGAAAAATTCACTATGTTTTACGCCATGATCCAAACCCAATTTCAAACCAACATCCAAATATTCCGATCCGATAATGGCGGTGACTTTGTTAATACCTCGTTTAAATTGTTTTTCCAAGACAAGGGAATAATCCACCAAACTACATGCCCAAACACCCCATAACAAAACGGTGTCGCCGAAAGAAAAAATCGCATTTTGCTGGAAATGACACGAGCTCTCCTAATCGAATCCCAGGTCCCGAAATATTTTTGGCCTGAAGCCCTTGCTACCGCTACCTATCTTCTCAACCGACTCCCAACAAATATCCTCAAACTTAACACTCCATTACACACCCTTTCAAAATTCTTCAAACTACCCTCAGTTCTTACTCTTCAACCACGAATCTTTGGATGTACTGCATTTGTTCACATACCTAAATCAGATCGAACCAAACTTGACCCTTGTGTTGAAAAATGTGTCTTTGTTGGGTATGGAATGAATAAAAAAGGATACAGATGTTATAACCCAAAGACACGTCATATGTTCACCACAATAAACTGTGACTTTCTTGAAACCGAGTATTACTACAATTCCCAACTCAGTGGTCAGGGGGAGAAGGAATGTTTAGACACACTAAGTTGGTTGAAATATGTTCCCTATGTACCAACTACAGAGTCACCAGAGTCCAATTTCAGTGCCACTGAAGGTCCTAATGTTCCTCCTAACCTGGTGTCCGAGGTAAGTAAATACTCACCCTATTCAGTCTGGTGATACAATTGAAGTTTCTAATGACTCCGAAGATACCAATACTTCTAACCATGAAACTGCCACAGAACAAGCTGAAAATTTGCAGGCAGATGAATCCAGACAAGAAGAACCACCATCAAGATATGTGTTACCCCCTAGAACAAACAGAGGGGTTCCTCCGAAACGGTATTCTCCTGAAAAAGAACCAAGAAGATCTAGTTATCCTATAGCTAGTGTGGCTGATGGAAATTTCACTAAGGAAGCCAAAGCATTTATCTCATCTGTTTATTCCGAAGAAACTCCTACAAACGTGGATCAAGCCTTAAAGTCTAAACATTGGAAGGAAGCGATGAAAACGGAAATGGAAGCCCTAATCAAGAACAATACTTGGGAAAAGTGTACTCTCCCACTGGGAAAGAAATCCGTGGGGTGTCGTTGGGTCTATACGGTTAAGTATAAACCACATGGTACAATTGAAAGATATAAAGCCCGACTGGTAGCAAAAGGGTATACCCAGACACATGGGATTGACTATGCGAAACATTCTCCCCGGTTGCAAAAATGAACACAATTAGGGTTCTCTTTTCGATAGCTGCAAATGAAGGGTGGCCACTTCAACAGTTTGATGTAAAAAATGCTTTTTTACACGGGGACCTAGATGAAGAGGTATTTATGGATGCTCCTCCAGGATTCACAAAAGATTTCAAAACTGGAGAAGTTTGCCGTCTGAAGAAGTCTCTTTATGGTTTGAAGCAATCTCCCCGGGCTTGGTTTGGCAGATTTACGGTAGCTATGAAAAAGTTTGGATATAAACAGAGTATGCCGATCATACTTTGTTTCCCCAAAAAAAGAGGAAAATTCGTAACCTGCCTAATTATCTATGTAGATGATATGATCATTGCAGGGAACGATAAAGAAGAAATGGTAAAACTAAAAGAAAACTTGTTTGCTGAATTTGAAATGAAAGATTTGGGCAGACTTAAGTATTTCCTCGGAATTGAAGTACTAAGGTCAAAACAAGGAATTTTCATTAGTCAGAAGAAGTATGTCTTAGACTTGTTGGCAGAGATTGGAATGATCGATTGCAAACCAGCAGACACTCCTATGAGTGTAAACCAAAAGCTTTATATGGAGGAAGGAGCAAAGTTAGCAAATAAAGAAAGATACCAACGGCTGGTGGGAAAACTAATGTATCTCTCACATACTCGTCCAGACATTGCCTATGCTGTAGGGGTAGTAAGTCAGTTCATGCACCAACCTCAACAGTCACATATGGAAGCAGTTTGGAGAATTATTAGATATCTCAAAGGAACAGTGGGTCATGGAGTCCTGTTTCAATCACATGGACACCTAAATGTTCAAATCTATACCGATGCAGACTGGGCAGGAGATAAGGGAAGTCGGAGGTCAACAACAGGCTACTTCACTTTAGTTGGGGGGAATCTTGTTACTTGGAGAAGTAAAAAACAAAAGGTGGTTGCTCTTTCAAGTGCAGAAGCTGAATTTAGAGGTATAGCTTGAGGTTTAACAGAAGCCATGTGGATGCGAAGACTCTTAGCTGAGATTGGTTTTCCGTCAAAAGAAACAAGTAAGATTATGTGTGATAATAAAGCTGCAATTCAGATTTCAGAAAACCCAGTACAACATGATCGAACTAAACACGTGGAAGTTGATAGGAACTTCATCAAAGAAAAATTGGAAGATGGTACGATTGAACTACCGTTTGTTCGATCAAAGGATCAGCTCGCTGACATTCTAACAAAGGCGGTTAACGGGAAAATTTTCAGCGATTGTTTGGGCAAGTTGAATTTTGGAAATCCAACTATTCAACTTAAGGGGGAGTGTTAAAAATAAAAGATATCAAAGGATTGCGGGACCAGTCAAGCATCATCTCCCAAATTAAGAGGGTCAAAGACAGCTCATAACAGCTACAAATCCAGCCATAAACAGAGCTCATCTACCATATTTAGATTATCGTTTTTGCTATAAATTGTATACTTTTCTCTGTAATGTAACATACAGAAATATACACCAATTCAGTATTATTCAATCAACCTTTTAACAAGTTATATATGTGTTTATTTACTATGATTTGCGTTCTTAGTTTTATCTTCTCTTTTTTCTTCAGACTAATGTTGAATATATTTTAAAAAAAAACTGTATTTTTAATATGTTTTTATACATATGATAATACATATATTACCTAATATGTTTTTATACATATGACAATACATATATTACCTAATCCACCATATGGACAAAAGGACATGGACATACATATTTGGAGCATCTTGTTCAACCACTAGGTTTATTCCATCTACTACGATTACAAAACTTGTTTTTTTTCTTAGCCTTGGGATGACTACTTACATTGGGTGTAAACCTTGAAAATATTTACAAGTGACCAGGATAATTGCAGCTACATAGGATTCGGCAATAACATATTTAGAGGACATGGGACATGTTGACAAACGGCAAAATAACAGGTAAATGTGTACAACTTAATCAAAATTAATTATACAATTACGTGCATTTAGATTTAATTATGTAGTAATTGAGTCCACGAAGTCTATCATGTCCAAGAAATGCATGATATTTGCATTTAACACAATCGTTATCGCCATGGAAACAATTTTAAAGAACGATTGGTGAGTTATCCGGTTAACAATTCTTATGTCAGAATTGTTCCGATAAGCTTGGAAGGTTATACCAATGGTATTATTTTATATACGACGAAAACAACGGATAGAAACATATTTAGAATATATATATATATATATATATATATATATATATATATATATTCTAATTGTCCAAAAAAAATGTATTAATTTGTGTCAAAGAAATCCACCCTAACCTTCACACACTTGATATCATGTAACCCAGTTATTTATTGGAAAATTACCAAAATAAACATTTTGACCTTCCTTTTTACTAAAATAGTTGTTTCGTTTCATCCTTCGCAAAAATACACATTTAAAACTAGAATGCGGTCCAAGAAACCAATCAAAATAGTACACATGTATAGCGTGGGATAATTCTATACGATATAATAATCATCACTCCTAGTTATTACTTGTATGATTAGACGTTGGAATAGTTAAGAAAATTCTCATACTTTTTCATATTATATAATGCAGATTTAGCTGAGACGTTGCCTGAGAAATTTCCCTGAGCTGCGTGGGAAAACAATAAGATATTATCAGCAATAACTATAACCTTCCCTACTGATCTTGGCTTCGTAGAATCATTTCTATATCCGTGTATTTCAAAAAGAGTTCTATAAACCATGTAGATACATTACTTAGGCACAATCATTAATCCATTGATACTACTATGTCTTGTAGATACATTACTTAGGCACAATCATTAATCCATTGATACTACTATGTCTTATCTTACAGCTTTCAACAATCTCTGTCAAAAAGCACTCGTCAGATGTTCTTTGCTACTTCACTGTAATATTTTGGATAAATGTGTAGATGACATCGCACGGGTTGTACTAAAAATCCATAATAATAGTGTAGGTCCACTTGGAGGATCAAGATTAACCTACTTCCTTGTTGTCTAACACACACACGAGTGTGGAATCCAAGTGTATATGCAAACCAAAGCAAGAGCACAACCAATATAACAAAAGATATAACTTCCAAGATTCACTATATTGATTTGTAGAGAGACCTAGTACATAAACTTTGAACCAAACTGCTTATCTCTCTAAAAGTACTCTCTTGCAGAACCCATTAGACATGGGTGTATTTATAGGCCAGACCCAGCTAACACCACGAACAACTACTGTGCCACGAAAGACCAGTAATGTCCCACGAAGAACAGGCAAGACCCACGAAAGACTTCTGGCACACGAAGAACCATGCAAAATCACAAAGTACATGTTCTTCGTGGCCACCAACAGAAACTAATATACATTTCATTTTACATGACATCATCATGATACATCATCATGATGATGTCATGATGATCTCGCCTTGTATTCTCTTCGTTCTTGTATCGCGGTATGACGGAGGAATGTCGTTGACTTCGATCTCGAACCGAACCGAGCCAAACCGGATCGAACCGAGCCACATCCACACAAATATGCATCAACAAATAGCAGCTCCAACTGGTTGGTGAAGAATTTCATAATATTACTTGGTGAGCAATCAACAATATATACACTTGAAGCTAGTGAGATTTGTATCTAACTTACTTTGGTTATTTCTTGTGCAGTCCCAATAGTCACACTTTATCGGATATATCAGTTTATCTTTATCTGTCTCCTCATTCTGGTGCTTCATTTACCCCTCTCTATGTTTTATTACCATCTAAGGAAGTTTTTAGCCTTCACCGGTAAGCGATTACACATTACGCTACTTTTCACCATCTGAAAGAGGAAAAGATGGAAACTTGAATTAATTTATGCTAATTGTTCAATCAACGTCTTGTACCTTATTTTACTAAATTGTAGTCCGCCCAATCAAGAATATAGAGAAGCAAAAAAAGGAGTATGATGTAGCAAAGAAGATTTTGAACTTGATATGTAATCAGATGGGGACATCAAACAATGGTTACAAAAAAATCACTCTTTGAAGCTGTACGCCAAGGTATCTACGAGGATGTTGATAAGATTCTATTTATGTCACCTGCTACAATTAACTGTAAGGATGACGAAGGGTATAACATTATTCAGTTAGCCATAATCAACCGTTCGGAAAAAGTATACAACCTTATCTATCACATAATTGAGGACAACGTGTCCTATAGAGAAATGATGGATGCTTCTAAGAATACTCTTGTAACTTGGCTGGAAGATTGGCACCTTCATTCGTAGTCGAGCGTACTACGGGTGCTGCACTACAACTACAACGAGAGTTTTTATGGCGCGAGGTATGTCACAAATAAGATGTCAGTCATCATGTTGTTTATTTTGCTCTCTAGTTTCATAAAACATGTCTCTGTACAGGAAGTAGAGAAGCTCATGTTACCTACACCACTTGAGTTCAAGAATATTTATAAGGAAACACCAGAAATGGTGTTCACCAGAGAACATCAGGATTTGATGAAGAAAGGAGAAAATTGGATCAAAACAACTGCTGAATCATGCAGTATCACTGCTGCATTAATTGTCACAATCATATTTGCAGCATCAATCACTGTTCCTGGTGGCAGCAATCAAGAATCTGGCATCCCTGTGTTCAAAAAAGAAATTACGTTTACTATCTTTGCAGTATTAAATGCATTCTCACTATTTACTGCAACTACGGCATTATTACTCTTCTTATCGATCCTCACTACCCGTTTTTTCCCGAAAGAGATTTTTTGTTTAGTTTACCAAGAAGGTTGATTTTTGCTCTTTTCATGTTATTCCTCTCTACAACTTCCATGATTCTAGCCTTTTGCACAATCTTGTTCCTTGTCTTTTATGATCAAAGACCACGCATGCTGGCACCAATAGCTGGATTTGCTTGCATGCCGATTTCAGTTATTGTTGCTATAAAACTCCCCCTGTTGTTAGACTTGATCCGATCAACTTATTTCCCAATCTTTGGTAAGCAAAGTTACCTTAAGTCTTGTAAAGTTAATCGGAAAATAACAATATTTACAGAGTAATTAGGAAGGAACCTGTTTGTAGATTGTGATGAGGGGTTGTATAACAATTTAGAATTCATAAGTATTAGTGGAAACGATCATGTTTACTTTAGCTGTCAAAATTATATTTTATAAATCATTGTAATTGATTTGCTTTTAATGGTTATTCTCAATCATAGGAGTAGAATGGGGACCCATCGATTATATACATGGTCTCTCCGTATTGGAGGAGGACACAGAAACAATAACAATTACAATCAATTCCATATTCCAATATGGTATCAAGAGCATCTTCTTCCTAAAACTTGTTCTTTATTATTTTTTTTTTCTTTCACTGTGGTTCTCAACCATGGTAGAAAATACCGATTCCTCCACCAAAACTACCAGCAAAACACATACTACCACCGAAAAACAACCCCTCCATCCTGCCTACACCGTAACCAATATCAACAACAAAATCCGAACACTTGACGGCAAGAAGGTAACTTATTCCTCTTGGATCAAACTGTTTAAACTTCACGTTCGCACCTATATGGTTCATCATCATATCGATGGTTCCGACCCACCTGCCGAAACTGATCCCACCTATCCAGCCTGGTCTGAACTACGTGCTTTGATCCTTCAATGGATATACAACACTCTATCGGATGGGATGACCTGTTATCTCATGTATTCACGGAGAGAGACGCTTGGCTAAAAATCCAAGACATCTTCATCAATTACAAACACGCCCGTGCGGCCACCCTCGAAAACAAATTTACCAACACCACACTCTCCTCCTACGCCTCCTTTGACGACCATTGTTTGTCCTTGAAAAGCCTCGCTGAACAGTTAGCCGACGTCGATCAACCCGTCACCGACAGTCGACTTGTCATTTAGATAGTTTGCGGACTCCCGATCGAGTTCGATACAATCGGGGCCATCATCCATCAAAGCAAGCCATCTTGGGATGATGCTCGTGGAATGATCGAAGAAGAACAACAACGGAAGTCCGCTAGAACCACCGCCAGCAGGGGGATGCAGTACTTTTAAGCTCCGGTCAGTCATCTGCATCCGATTCTGTACGTTCTCCTTACCTTAACTGCTACCGTGGGAAGAACTATGATCCTGCCAAAGCTGCTAGGGGACGTGGACCAACTGGACGTCGTGGCCGATACATGGGGTGAGGGGACAGATCTCAAAATTTTGCCCAGAATGGTGTTAGTCGTGGGTCTAACTCATGGGGACAGGCCCAATACAATCAACCACATGTGGGCTCTTCTCAACAACCTCACACACAAGCCCCATGGATTCCTCCACCAACTCCATATCCATCTTGGCCGGCCCACTTTAACCAACACCACCAGGCCCATGTCGCTCAACAAGATCCAAATCAGCCCAATGTAAACCCACATCAGACATACATCGCCCAATGGACTCAGTTTACACCACCTCCTGGGTTTGAACCGACCAACGACAACGCTCTATGTCCGAGTGATATTGGCATGGCACTATCCACCATGAGATTGAACTACAATGACCCTTAGTGGTATATGGACTCCGGAGCTTCGTCTCACATCACCTCCGATCAAGGTAAAATCACTACTCCATCTTCGTTACCTCATGGTCCTATTTTTGTCGGTAATGGTCAAAGTTTACCAATTAATGGTTCCGGTAATGGATCACATAAACTACCTAACAAAACATACCAACTCACAAATATCTTCACTCACCTCGTGACATTAAACACTTTCTATCTGTTCGTAAATTCACTATCGAAAACCAAATTTCAATTGAATTTAACCCCTTGGGTTTTTCTTTGAAGGACCTCAAGGATGGACACCTCCTTTCCCGTCACAACAGTAGCGGAGACCTATATCCCTTCACCAAGCCTGAATTCACCCTGTTGTCTTCAACAACTCATCCACCATGGCATGATCGTCTCAGACACCCTGGGGCGAATGTGTTAAACTATCTTAGTCGTTATTTTACTCAATGTGATAAAACTGTTGGTTCCTCTATATGTTCTTCTTGTCTAATTTCCAACAGCAAATGATTACCTTTTAGTGATTCTGTTTCTCGTACTTTTAGACCATTTGACATTATTCATTGTGATCTTTGGACATCATCAATTTTGAGAAATTCTGGTTACAAATATTATATGGTTTTAATTGACAATTATACACACTATGTTTGGGTGTACCCACTTAAATACAATTCTGAAACGTTTCCAACCTTTGTTAAATTCCATAAACTAATCCACACCCAATTCAACTTGCCCATTAAAGCATTTCAGTGTGATCTCGGGGGCGAATTCGATAAATAACTTTAAAACATTTGCTCATCAAAACGGCCTTGTTTTTCGGTTCTCTTGCCCGCAAACATCGCAACAAAACGGACGGTCGGAGCGAATGATTCGTCGTATAAACGACATCATCCACACCCTCCTTGTCCACACTCATCTTCCTCCCACTTTTTGGGTCGAAGCTTTACATACTGCCGCTTACCTCCATAACATCCTACCTACCAAACGCCTACACTTTCAAACACCCGCCCTCGCCCTCTTCCTTCGCCAACCGACATACGACCATCTTCGCGTGTTCGGTTGTGCTTGCTACCCCAACATGTCTGCCACCCAACCCAACAAGCTTTTACCCTGTTCCGCCCGTTGTGTCTTTTTCGGATACCCGTCCGACTTCCGCGGGTACCGATGCTATGACCCGTAACCAACAGGGTGCATCTATCTCGTCATGTAATTTTTGATGAACACACATTCCCATTCACGGAAAACTACACAACCTTGACGACCCAACTACCATAATACTTCCTCTTTTTCAACCTTATTCCCCAACCCCACTCCACCTATCCCTAACACACCTACTGCCACCTCTGAACCAACTATCACTTCCTCCCCACCACACACGTCACCTTCATCATTCACCCCACCCACCTCACCAACAAACAATAACACCTCATTTCCTCAAACTCCACCCACTGGCTCGTCGCCTACCACAAATGCTGACACACCTACCACACCCTCTACTGCTCCCTCGACGCACACATCTCCCAACGAGCTCCCCATGCATATCCTATCCCACCTCTTACCAACGACCACCCCATGCACACTAGAGCCAAAGCAGGGTGACTAAACCCAATCCTCCATACAACCTTGCTGCTACTTCTCCTATTTCACCTGTTTCCCAACGTCATATGTTAAAGCCTTATCGGACCATAATTGGCTACATGCCATGAATGATGAATTTAGTGCCTTGCAGGTTAACAACACATGGGATTTAGTTCCAATACCCGTCGATTACCCGGTTATTAGGCACATGTGGTTGTTCCGTCACAAGTTTAAAGCCGATGGTACGTTGGATCGGTACAAGGCTCGTCTCGTTTGCAACGAAAAATCACAGACTATGGGCATCGACTGCACCGAGACATTCAGCCTGGTTGTCAAACCGGCAACTATTCGCACCGTATTGCATTGGCCGTTTCTCGATCATGGCCGATACACCAGTTGGATGTAAAAAATGTTTTCCTCAATGGGACTCTTCAAGAGACTGTCTATATGAATCAACCACCCAGATTTTTGTATTCGACTCGTCCAAATCATGTTTGTCACCTAAGAAAATCTCTATATGGGTTAAAACAAGCCCCGAGGGCGTGGTACACACTGTTTTCGACATTTATTTCGTCATTGGGATTTCACAGTAGCATGTATGATACCTCTTTGTTCATTTACGGAAACGGCGACCAACTTGCATATGTTCTCCTTTATGTGGACGATATTGTGCTCACCGCTAACCAACCCGGTCTCCTCACACAGATTATTAAGAAGCTGTCAACTGAGTTTGCCATGACCGACCTTGGATCTCTTCATCACTACCTTGGCATCTTGGTCACCAGAGATCATACTTCCCTATTTCTTGCTCAAACTCAGTATGCTCGGGACATCCTACATCGGGCCAATATGACAGCATGTAAGCCGTGCCACACCCACGTTGACACAAACTCAAAACTAAGTGCCACCGAGGGGGACATGCTATACCGAAGCTTAGCCGAGGCATTACAATACCTTACCATCACTCGACTAGACATTTCTTTTGCGGTGCAACAAATATGTCTATTCATGCACTCCCCACAGGAACCTCATTTTTCCTTTATGAAACGTGTACTAAGATACATTCATGGCACCTTACATCTAGGTTTACGCCTTTCGGCTTCCCCTAACCACTCTCTGATTGCTTACTCCGACGCCGACTTGGGGGGGGGGGGGGTTGCCTGGACACACGACGATCTACATCAAGTTAATGCATTTTGCTTGGCGACAACCTTATCTCTTGGTCATCAAAACGATAGCCAACCATCTCCGGATCTAGTGCGGAAGCCGAATACCGAGGAGTAGCGAATGCGGTGGCCGAAGCCACTTGGATCCGAAATCTGCTACTTGAATTGATTGTCCCCACGCGAAAAGCCACAGTCGTATTCTGCGACAACGTTTCAGCATCTATTTATCCGGGAACCCAACACGTAGAGATGGACATTCATTTTGTCCACGAGAAAGTCCAACTTGGCCATATCAGAGTCCTTCATGTCCCATCCTCCGAGCAATATGCAGACATCTTCACTTAAGGCCTGCCACCTCCGAGCAATATGCAGACATCTTCACTTAAGGCCTGCCACGATATCTGTTTGAGTCGTTTTGATTCGGTCTGAACGTCTCTGGATATCCACGTTCACACTGAGGGGGAATATTAGTGGAGACGATAATGTTTACTTTAGCTATTAAAATTATATTTTATAAATCATTGTAATTGATTTGCTTTTAATGGTTATCCTCAATCACAGGAGTAGAATGGGGACCCATGGATTATGTATATGCTCTCACCATATTGAAGGAGGACACATAAACAATAACAATTACAATCAATTCGATATTCCAATAATAAGTGGTTGAAAAGTTGCATGGGATTTAAGCATTTAATCTCTCTTTCTAGTTGGTATCATCTCTTTGTAAGCTTAAGCTTGCTTATTTTTGCTCACCATCATTGACAATATGAATACATATGTTGTTCAATTTGATGCAAAATGTTTAATTACATTTACGTAGCATTTTTCTTTTCATTTCTTAAATTAGTCAAAGTGTTTGGTCTTTCTTATAAGTTGGAAATTTATGTTTTTACTTTTTTCAATTGTAATTTGAAAAACCATTATTTTCTATGGGAACAAGGATAAATAACACATGCTTTAGGATTCATATGTTACAATACCAACACTTAAATCCCACTTTTAAACAACCTTCAGTGAATATCCAAAGGTTAATTTTGTTGAATTGCTTCTGTAACAAGTTACAAAGATGGAAATTTATGGATCATGTTGTAAAGTCACTATGACATATGAAAATAGCATTAGAATTTGATAGCTTGAATTTTAGAAAGATAATAAAAAAGAGAAAAACGACCGACACCAAGCTAAGGTTGTTCTTAGCTGATATATATCATTATGAGAAAGGATTAAATACAGATGACTTTAATCGTAAGAAGGGTAAGAAAGAATATTCTAGAAATATTCTTTAATATGAACACAATAAAAAATACTTAAAAAACACACGCAAATTTTTTTTCAATATTTTTTTTAGTGACGATAAGTAGCGTTTTTTATAAAAATACTAAACAAATAAATTTTGTGCTTTTCAGGTTTTTTTGTGCTTTTTAGGTTTATGGACACTTGCACTCTATGGTTCATTCTTACACTTTTTATTTTTATACTTTGTAGAATAACTCAACTCATATTATTATATATTTGAAATATTATTGTCTAGCTAAATGATCTATTGTAATTGTATTTTGATTATGTTTCCTAAATTCGAGATAGGTAGGCATTGTATTTCTCCTTATTTAAAGGGCTCTCTTTCATGAATAAGATCATCAAAATTATAGACCATAAACTCTTTTATGGTATGAGAGCTATGGTTCTAAATTTCATCTTCTCTTTTTTTTTTCGTTCCCATTTTTTCCGATTGTTCCTTGACCGCCGGTCATCATGACCAAACCCGATGACCAGATATCCTCCTTCAACCCTAAAATGACTCCTTCCGTTCACCCTGCCTACTATGCTAGAATACACAATCCAAAATCCAAACCATTGATGGCACATCTATCACATATTCCTCGTGAGTAAAATTGTTCAAGTTCCATTCAATCATATACCGAGTCCTCAACCACATCGATGATACACCGCCACCAGCAACTACTACAGATCCAAATTATACGGAGTGGAAGGAACTGGATGCTTTGGTCTCACAATGGATATATAGCGCAGTCTCTGATGATCTGCTAACAAGAATTCTCGACACCGAAGCTAATTCTAGACACCGAAGCTTCAACTCGAACCACTTGGTGAAAACTTGAGAAAATCTTTCTTAGCAATAAGAAACCAAAGCAGCAACGTTTGAAACCTGGTTTGTAAACCTCACCCTCGCATCCTGTAGTTCTGTTGACCAATCGGTTCCGCAATCACGCTTGGTACTGTAGTTAGTTCACGGACTCTCTCAGGAATATGATACTACCGTGTCTTTAATGAATTCCCAAGGTGCCGATTGGGATCTTGCCAGGTCAATGCTGAACGATGAAGTAACTAGGTAGGCTGCTTGCCAAAAAACAATGGATCCTACCAGTCCAATATTATCGAGGACGTGGAAGGGGCGAAAACAGTCAGAACTACCGCGGACGAGCCTGATGTGGACGTGGAAATAGGGGAAACCCTACGAGGCCTCCTTGGCAGCTCCAGAACCCACAAACTTATCCACAATGGGTCTGGTCTCCACCTTGCCCATATCCGACTACAACCACATGGCAGCCCAATCATGTCCAGCTCAATGCTACAGCCCACTACACAGGCTATTCGGGTCAGCCACTTATGGTCCAACACCGCCCACATCCGGATATGATGCATTAAGTCCGTCGGATCTCAACCAAGCTTTCAACACTATGCGACTAAATTATATGGATCCGAATCCGATTATGGACACTGGGGCTGAACGTCATATTATCGACAACTGAGTTATAATTCAACTTCCTATTTCTTTTTCTGTTACTACTAAACTATTAATCGACAATGGACAATGTTTACTAATTGAGGGTTCGGGCACCGGTTACCTTCCCATGTATAACCGAACCTATATTCTATCCAACGTACTTTATAGTCCCCACATTTTTAAAACTTTAATGTCCGTGCGCTGTTTTACACGTGATAATAATGTTTCTGTCGAATTTGAACCTTTTGATTTTTCCTAGAAAGTCCTCGCTCCTTTCCCGCCACAATAGCAGAGGGGATCTTTATCTAGTCACTTAACCTACCCTTCTGCCATATGCTTGTTTCAATCCATCTTCAACTTTACCATGGCATCTCTAGAGCACAAGTTTTAGATGTTTTTTAACTTGAAATTTTGGTTTTCCATGTAATTTGAATAAGCACTCTTCTTTTTGCAATTCATGTCATTTATCTAATTGCAAACTTTTAACTTTTTTATGAATCAACTTCCTTTTTTTTCTCCATTTGATATTGTGCTTTGTGACTTATAGACATCTCATATACTGAGTAAAACTGGATATAAATACTATATGGTCTTAATCGATGTTTTCTCTAACTTTGTGTGGTTCTATCCTCTAAATATAAATCCGAAACATTCACTATGTTCACCAAATTCCACCGTTTGATTGCCACATGTTTCAATCGCAACATCAAAATGTTTCAGTGTGATCTTGGGGGCGAATTTGATAACCGTGCCTTTAAAAGCTTTGCTCAACAACATGGTCTCTTGTTTCGGTTTTCTTGCCCTCAGACATCCTCCCAAAACGGTCATGTTTTCGTCGCCTTAATTGTCACACCCCGACCCGCAGCGGAATAAAAGTCGGGGCATAACTGGGTTATCACCAAAGCTCATGATATTTACTAATATGTTTCATATTTATTAAATTCAAATTACAAACTTAAATATCCAAAACAAAATTCATACAATTACAAAGGAAAATGAAACTATATATTTATTCCAAAGCATAAACTTGTTTATTCTTCTAGGCCATCCTAAGTGTTTCCTGTCTTGGCTGGATCACCTGTATCATGTGTAAAACAGGGGAGATTTTGGGTCAACAAAAGTTGGCAAGTGAACCTTGATAAAACATTTTAACTAATTTCTTTTTTTATTTATTAAGGAAAATTCGTGCATTAATCACATGTGAGCAAACATATATATGTAAACAATCACAAACCACTTTAGATGAGTATATGACATGAATGATGATGTATTTGAGATCAAGGCTCAATCAAACGGAGCCGATCTAATGAGGCTCCTGATGCTCAACCCGTATCCCACGGGGAACTGATGGGCCTAATTGGTACGACACATGATTAAAACGGAGAATTGGTAGAGGTTCACTCACAGTGGGTGCGTTCCTTGGTAATGATGATTGCGCACGAATTTAAGATTCAACCGACGAGGGAAAACTAACCTAAATAATAACGAAATAATTCGATAAATAAATAATTTTATTTGCGATTAATATTTTCAATTAGTGCTCTTAATGAGATTTTTAGATTTATTTTTTTATGAGTTTATTGCAAATTTTTAACCTTAGGAAATCTTATTTTTAAGTATTTTTAAATAATTCTTTCAATTTAATAAGTAAAAAGTGAAAACAAAATTTTAAAAAAATATGTTGACTTTGACAGGTCTGACCGTGTCTGACCGGGTCTGACCGGTCGGATAGCATGAAATTCAGGCGGCGAGTGAGGTTTGAACCCGTGACCTCCCGTATACGTGCACGAAGCTCTACCAACTGAGCTACGTGTCTAACCCGAAATATTCTCTGTTTTAATTATATATATATACTAACTAGCTTTAACCTTATTTAGTTTTTATTAAAAAGATTTTAATATGGCCGAAACTGATTATAGAACCTGGACTCGAACTCGGGATCTGTGGTTCGAGTGCACACACCCCAACCAGTTGGGCTGTGTGTCTAATCTGCATAAACACTGGATTATATTCATTTTATATATATACTGTGAATTGATCTGAATAAGTTTTAAAAAGTGTTGGCTTTATTTAAGAAAATCAGAAACGTGTGCGATTCGAACTCGGGACGTGTGCTTTGTAATTGCACACAGTCCACCGCTGGACTGTGTGTCTAACCTGGTTAAATACCCGTTTTTAATTATATTAGTATACAACTTAAGCTTCATCTTCTTCACCAAGAAAAAACACAGAACAGTGATCCCGACTGTTTTGCTTAATTGACCAACAAACTTATATTAGATTGAATAAAAAGATTAAGTAACATGATATACTAAAACAGAGAGTTTCTTCAGATTTCCGGCAAAGTTTTCGTCGACCCTGATTTGCGATTTCCGGCGAGAGTTTCCGGCTGGCGCAGCTGCTTTCCGGAGGTCAAGACTTCGATCAGAGAGAATTATCGTGAGTTTTCAAAAAGATTGAGCGAGTCTTTCATCGGTATTTATAGTGAATCCTAATCATAGGATTTCCGTTTCGAAGCTTGATTTACGGGTTGATGATTTCAACTTTGAACGGTTTGGAGTTTTAATTTGATTTTGATTTCGAAATCGTAACTGTTTTCCGTTCTAAAACAGACATTGCTTGATTGAAGTTGGCGGTTACAGTCGCGATTCAAACAGGTGATATGCGAATCTTTATATAAAACTTAATTGTTTTCAGTTTTAATCACAAATGTGTGTGTAGTGTAGTGGTGAAAGCTGTGTGTGTTTATTTTTTTGATTTACTATTTGTGATTAATTTAACTTACTTTTTGTTTTATTTATTAATTATGGTTTTTTTTAAATTCTAAAATATTTATTAACTAAGAGATATTTAAAATAACCGGAAAGATAAATATGCAACGAACTTTTAACCGAATATTTGATTATTAAACGAAGCGGGTTTTGAAACCCGTTTTACGACGAATGTTACATTAATGATATCATACCTTCTGGCCAAAACGAACCACTCCCTTCCACGGTGATACTTTTAAAAGTACTTGATCACCAATGTCAAACTCCAAGGGCTTTCATCGTTTGTCAGCATAACTCTTTTGACGACTTTGAGCCGCTAGAAGATTGTTTTGAATTTGAAGGATCTTGTATCACACCCCGACCCGTAGCGGAAATGGTAGTCGGGGCATAATAGGGTTTTCATCAAAGCTCATGACATTTACTATAAAGTTTCATATTTATTATTTCTCTTTTAAAGAAGAAGTTACAATACACATACAAGCACAAACTGTTCAATTACATTTTCATTCGAATTACAAACCGAAGTATCCATTAAACAAAATCATACAATTACAAGGAAAAACAAAACTAAATGTCCATTCCAAAGCATTAACTTGTTTATTCTTCTAGGCCATCCTACGTGTTTCTTTTCTCAACTGGATCACCTGTATCATGTGTAAAAATAGGATTTTTGGGTCAACAAAATTTGGCGAGTGAATCTTATGAAAACATTTGAACCAATTTGTTATATTGGTTATAAAAAGGTGAATAACCACATATGAGTAAACGAAAATGTAAATTTAATCACAAAAACACATAATATCAATTAATGCACAAGCACACACACACCAAATGATGAACAATGAGATCAAGGCTCAATCAAACGGAGCCGATCTAATGAGGCACCTGATGCTCAACTCGTCTCCCACGAGGAACTGATGGGCCTAATGAATGATTTGCACGCAACTTGACAAGAATGTAAACACGCATCACAACAAACAATATTTACATCACAAGTTTAGGTCATATAATGGTAATAGCACAAGTTTGAATAAACGAAATAATTAAAGCGACACATGATACACCCCAAAACATGAATAAAAAGAGGAATTGCAAGGATTCACTCACAGTGGGTGCGTTCCTTGATGACGATGAATGCGCACAATATTATGATTCAACCGACGAGGGAAAAACTAACCTAAATAATAACGGAATGATTCGGTAAATAAATAATAATATTTAATTAGTGCTTTAATGAATTGTAGATTTATTTTTTGATTTAAGGAAATTTTCTAACTTTAGTAATCTTATTTTTAAGTATTTTTAAATAATTTTCCAATTAAATAAATAAATAAAAAGAAATAAAAAGGTTGACTTTTTTTGACCGTTGACCGTTGACCGTTGACGTCGGACTGTGTTTTTTATATGCGCTGAGTGAGGTTCGAACTCGGGACCTCTCGTATACGTGCACGCAGCTCTACCAACTGAGCTACGTGTCTAACCCGAAATATTTCTGATTTTAATTATATTTATATACTATTTAGATTATTCAGAAATTATTCAATTTTTAAAAGGATTTAAACTGTCGAACCGGTGTGAGAGCCTGGACTCGAACTCGCGACGTGCATATTGTTTTTGCACACAGTCCACCACTGGACTGTGTGTCTAACCTGGTTATTATTCCGGTTTTTATTATATTTATACACTTATCACATGATTCAGGATTTGGCTTTTATAAAAAGAGTATGTTATTTCAGTGGATCGGAACACAAACAGAACTCGAACCCGGGACCATATGTTTCAAGTGCACACAGTCCACCACTGGACTGTGTGTCTGACCCGGTATTTTATCCGATTTTAATTATTTTTATAAACGACTCGATGTTCATCTTCTTCACTAACTTAGAACTGAAAACAATTTATTAAACATTTGATTTCACTGATCTACTGTTTTAGATTAGACAAATGAATCGAATAGAACTGACCAAAAAAAAGATTAAGAATTCATACCGTTTCGGAGAATGTTATGGAAATTCCGGTTGGATTCCGGCGGCTGAGGTTAAACTCCGGCGAAGTGCAGAAAAGCTCTGAGATCAGCGGAGCTGGGGAGAATAAGCAGAGGATTTTGAGAAGGGTTTGAACGAGTTTGGAAACGAGGTTTAGCAAGGTATTTATTGGTGATGTGATCCACCACGATTTCGGTTTCTCGGTGATATTTTCTGGCGACTACCAGACAACTCCGGTGATGAATTCCGATGAACAGAGGTTTGCAGATAGGTTGTGTGCATTCTAAACAGTTCCCAGAAACCCCTATTTATAGTTGAAGGAGATAGCTTGGATTGGGTTTCGGTTTAGAGGTTTCCGGTAAAAAAACGGTTATGGCGAGATGTTAGCAGATCACAATTGACTGCGGTTTGACTCGGTTTGAGTCTACATATATGATTGAGAGTCAGTTTCGCGGTCAATTTCATCAAAATGGAAAGCTTTGATCTCTGGATTGATTGCGCCGTTACTGGGCGGCAATTGTTTCAAGAAGATGATTGTGAGGTAAGACATAAAGGTTTATTCGAATGGGTTAATTACAATGGGGAGTGGGTGATGCAGCGGTGTTGTGGTGTGTGTGGGTTTGTTGGGGACCCGGGTTCGAAACCCGGCAGCCCCTTTTACTTATTTATATTTTATTTTCTTTATATTATTTTATTGGTTATAATTTATTTGTTATTCAATAATTATAAAGTTTAAATAATAAAATTGAATAAATGCTCAACGAATCCTATTAACTATTTGATTCTCAAACGATGCGGGTTTTAGAACTCGCTTTTTGACGGATGTTACAGTATCCCCTACTTTTAGAAATTTCGTCCCGAAATTTAAGTAGTAGTGGTATGTCTGACTCGAAGGGTGGGTGGTTTTGACAACTACATACTTAGAAAGGGGTGAGAGTTCAAATTTTATTTGAGGCGGTAACGTTCCTAGTAAGGGTTGAATACCCTGCTACAGGAATGCTTTTTGATGCCTAAGACAAGGAATATTGATAAACAGAGTTGATTGACTAGGTATGATCTCATGCATAAGAGTTTTGAGAGAATTGATACGTTTGGAAAGATAAGGTTATATCATAAAACAAAACTTCAACCATGACGGTACTAAAACCTACACGGAACTTCTCATAATCTCCTGGTAATGCTTTTGATCCTTTGCCAAGAATACTTATATATAGGAAGTACCAGCGGCATATCCACCATATTCTTGTCAAATTTTCATTGGCTTTATCAGTAAATTATGATTAGTTCTATGTGACTCTAAAACATAAACAAACACAACAACCAAAGCTTGAGTCTCAAATCTGAAAGGATACATGATCGAATGATGACAGTACCTCTCTCGTTTGTTATGATGAAGGGGTTAGTCTATGTAAAAGTGAGACACAACCCAACTTCTTTAAATGATGAGATCGAGGTACGTCGAGATGTATGATGATATGAGAGTTAAATCAATGTGTAAAGGTATAAAACAAAACCGTAATATCAGTTCGCATTAAAATTCTTGGATACATAAATTCCCAATTTATAACTGGGATACGTAAAGATTGAGATAACATAAAGAAAACATTAAAACTAGACGATTGAAGTTGAGTCTTGATTCTTGGTGAGGGAAAACTAGTTGGGTGATTCGTTTGGGCCGTTATTATCTTCAACAGGATTGGCGTTGATGTTGTAAGCTCTTCCTCTTGCTGGTGGTGGAGCTGGGTTTGCTTGATTTGCTTGGTTGACTGGGTTTGCTTGAGCTTGGGCGTTTATGATGTTAACCAATCGAGGGCACGTGTTTCTAAAGTGGGTAGGGTCGCCACAATTAAAACAAGCTCGAACATGTGGGAACATGGGGTATTGGGGTTGTTGATATGTTTGGATCATGTTTTGAGTAGGGGGTGAGGCTTGGTTTTGAGGGGCACGACAAGTTTTGCTCCAATGACCATAACGCCCACATTTTTCACACAGTCGACAAGGTACGGTAGATGGATGGTGATAAAAACAGGTGTTGCATTGAGGGTGAGGTCCAATGTAAGGTTTCTTATTTGGGTAAGTAGAGTTGGGTGCTACTTGAGTGATTGGGATAGCTTGGAGGGGTACGGCTTGTGAAGTGGTTGATTGCCTTGGGTGATAGCGAAATTTTGCCCATCTCGTTTTCTCTTAGGAGTGGTTTGAGAAAGGGATTCGGTCTGGGTTGAGTTTGAGGTTTCGGTTGATGCTTTATTCTTCTTTTCTCCTCCGCGAAATCTTTATTCCGTATGCGGTTTTCGGTGAGCTCTGTAGCTAACTCCATTGCTGCTTCCAAAGTTGCAGGTGTGGTACTTATTACAGGGTCTTGAATTTTTGAAGGAAGACCTCGAATGTAGTGCTCGATCAAACGGTAGAGGGGAGTGAACAAGTTGGGGACCATCTGATTCAACTCAAGGAATCTTTTGTTGTATGTGGTGTGGTCGCCCTCTTTTTGTTTCAAAGAATAGAACTCATCTTCCAATTTCTTGATTTCGCTTCTTGGACAGAAACGTCTTGTCATTATTTCCCTCAATTCTTCCCAAGTCAAAGTCATAGCATTTTCAGCACCTCGCTTAGCCTTCTCTGTATTCCACCATGTAAGTGCTACTCCAAACAAACGACCGTAGCATATCGCACCTTGCGATCATCGGGACATTCGCATGAAAATGTTCATTCTAACAATGGAGGAGAGCGGTGACACCTTCAGTCCCTTCGTATTTTGGAGGATCGCAGGATTTGAAATGCTTGAAGGTGCATTTAGTGGCTTTTGGGGGAGGATTGACAATGTTTTGATCTTCTTGGTTGATTTGGGTTGATGGATTAGCGGTAAGGGCCTGTTGTACATGAATTACGATGTTGGGTATTACGGCAGACATTTGTTGAGCGATTTGGGCAGCCATGCGTTCGCGGGATTTTCCTAATCTCATACTTCTACGAGAGAGACTAGAAGACATCTACAAGGAATACGTATCGAGAGCATGAGTTTGACGTTTTAGGTGTCATGTGTCGTATTTAGAAATGAACTTTCACAAAAACAAATGAATAAAATAAACCTACTACATCCATAGGATGTCTTGGGCTTTGCTCATGTTTGGGCTTCCATATGTCCCCTTACTTGGCCTTGGTAGTCATGTGGGCCCCATGACTACTGGGCTTTGGTAGGGTTTATATTGGTGTTGGCCTGTTAACACTTGCGCCACGCGAATGAAAATCGTAAAAACATGACAGCAAAGCATAAGGTCGGAGGGTTCTTTCTATGGACACAATGACAACTCAAAGTAGGTTAGTTCGAACGACGTTTGGTGTGGCATGCTTTGGCCTAATAGGTCATTCGTACTCTCATCGTTAGTCCCCAGGTAGGCAAACTGGTCCCGTTATATTGGATTTATACGAATGCCGACCTAGACAGGACGTTCCGACTACCGGTACTTGTACCCTTACAGTTACTACATGCCCGTCATAGAACTCACTTTGATGAGATTGAAAAACGAAAATTTGCAACAAAATCTTGAATAAATGAAATATGAGGATGATTTGAATATGTGAACATTGAAATATGCGTGATGAATGTATATGTAAGCATGTTATGTTTGACAATAAGTATAACTCATTAAATATCACACAATATGATAGGGGAAGTGTTTGCATGCATTTGTGTGTGTAATAAATACGAAACAAATAAACATCATGAGTTTGCATGTAACCATATAAACAATTAAAATCTAATCAACTATAGTATAGGCTCTAAGGGTCTAATAACCTATCCTCTATCCCTATAGTCAAAAGCTCTGATACCAATCTATCACACCCCGACCCGCAGCGGAAATGGTAGTCGGGTCATAATTGGGTTTTCATCAAAGCTCATGACATTTACTATAAAGTTTCATATTTATTATTACTCTTTTAAAGAAGAAGTTACAATACACATACAAGCACAAACTGTTCAATTACATTTTCATTCGAATTACAAACCAAAGTATCCATTAAACAAAATCATACAATTACAAGGAAAAACAAAACTAAATGTCCATTCCAAAGCATTAACTTGTTTATTCTTCTAGGCCATCCTACATGTTTCTTTTCTCAACTGGATCACCTGTATCTTGTGTAAAAATAGGGTTTTTGGGTCAACAAAAGTTGGCGAGTGAATCTTATGAAAACATTTGAACGAATTTGTTATATTGGTTATAAAAAGGTGCATAACCACATATGAGTAAACGTAAAGTAAATTTAATCACAAAAACACATAATATCAATTAATGCACAAGCACACACACCAAATGATGAACAATGAGATCAAGGTTCAATCAAACGGAGCCGATCTAATGAGGCACCTGATGCTCAACTCGTCTCCCACGAGGAACTGATGGGCCTAATGAATGATTTGCACGCAACTTGACAAGAATGTAAACACGCGTCACAACAAACAATATTTACATCACAAGTTTAGGTCATATAATGGTAATAGCACAAGTTTGAATAAACGAAATATTAAAGCGACACATGATACACCCCAAAACATGAATAAAAAGGGGAATTTGTAAGGATTCACTCACAGTGGGTGCGTTCCTTGATGACGATGAATGCGTACGAATATTATGATTCAACCGACGAGGGAAAAACTAACCTAAATAATAACGGAATGATTCGGTAAATAAATAATTAATATTTTTAATTAGTGCTTTTAATGGGATTGTTAGATTTATTTTGTGAGTTTAAGGAAATTTTCTAACTTTAGTAATCTTATTTTTAAGTATTTTTAAATAATTTTCCAATTAAATAAATAAATAAAAAGAAATCAAAAGGTTGACTTTTTTTTGACCGTTGACGTGACCGGATCCTGGTCGCTGAGTGAGGTTGAACTCGGGACCTCTCGTATACGTGCACGCAGCTCTACCAACTGAGCTACGTGTCTAACCCGAAATATTTCTGATTTTAATTATATTTATATACTATTTAGATTATTCAGAAATTATTCAATTTTTAAAAAGGATTTAAACTGTCGAACCGGTGTGAGAGCCTGGACTCGAACTCGCGACGTGCATATTGTTTTTGCACACAGTCCACCACTGGACTGTGTGTCTAACCTGGTTATTATTCCGGTTTTTATTATATTTATACACTTATCACATGATTCAGGATTTGGCTTTTATAAAAAGAGTATGTTATTTCAGTGGATCGGAACACAAACAGAACTCGAACCCGGGACCATATGTTTCAAGTGCACACAGTCCACCACTGGACTGTGTGTCTAACCCGGTATTTTATCCGATTTTAATTATTTTTAAAACGACTCGATGTTCATCTTCTTCACTAACTTAGAACTGAAAACAGATTTATTAAACATTTGATTTCACTGATCTACTGTTTTAGATTAGACAAATGAATCGAATAGAACTGACCAAAAAAAAAGATTAAGAATTCATACCGATTGGAGAATGTTATGGAAATTCCGGTTGGATTCCGGCGGCTGAGGTTAAACTCCGGCGAAGTGCAGAAAAGCTCTGAGGTCAGCGGAGCTGGGGAGAATAAGCAGAGGATTTTGAGAAGGGTTTGAACGAGTTTGGAAACGAGGTTTAGCAAGGTATTTATTGGTGATGTGATCCACCACGATTTCGGTTTTCGGTGATATTTTCTGGCGACTACCAGACAACTCCGGTGATGAATTCCGATGAACAGAGGTTTGCAGATAGGTTGTGTGCATTCTAAACAGTTCCCAGAAACCCCTATTTATAGTTGAAGGAGATAGCTTGGATTGGGTTTCAGTTTAGAGGTTTCCGGTAAAAAAAAACGGTTATGGCGAGATGTTAGCAGATCACAATTGACTGCGGTTTGACTCGGTTTGAGTTTAGATATATGATTGAGAGTCAGTTTCGCGGTCAATTTCATCAAAATGGAAAGCTTTGATCTCTGGATTGATTGCACCGTTACTGGGCGGCAATTGTTTCAAGAAGATGATTGTGAGGTAAGACATAAAGGTTTATTCAATGGGTTAATTACAATGGGGAGTGGGTGATGCAGCGGTGTTGTGGTGTGTGTGGGTTTGTTGGGGACCCGGGTTCGAAACCCGGCAGCCCCTTTTACTTATTTATATTTTATTTTCTTTATATTATTTAAGTTTTAATTATTTTATTGGTTATAATTTATTTGTTATTCAATAATTATAAAGTTTAAATAATAAAATTGAATAAATGCTCAATGAATACCTATTAACTATTTGATTCTCAAACGGTGCGGGTTTTAGAACTCGCTTTTTGACGGATGTTACATCTTGTCGGTTGTTTCTTGAATTAATTCTGGTCCGGTGATTTGCGCTTCCCCCATTTCGTGCCAACATACTGGAGATCGGCACTTATGACCATATAAAGCTTCGAAAGGAGCCATACCGATACTTGAATGATAGCTATTGTTGTACGAAAATTCAACTAATGGTAGGTGAGCGTCCCAGTTCCCTTTGAAGTCTATGACAAATGCTCGCAGCATGTCTTCAAGGGTTTGGATGGTGCGTTCAGATTGACCATCAGTTTGAGGATGAAAAGCGGTACTGAGGTCTAATCGTGTACCCAAAGCGGTTTGTACGGCTCGCCATGTTCGTGAAGTGAAACGACCATCACGGTCTGAGATGATGCTTAATGGTACACCATGACGGCTTACGATCTCGCTGATGTAGATACGAGCTAACTTCTCGTTCTTGAAGTCCTCGCGAATCGGAATGAAGTGAGATGACTTTGTAAGACGATCGATTATTACCCATATGGTGTCATACCCACTGGAGGTGCGAGGTAACCCGGTAATGAAATCCATGGTTATGTTTTCCCACTTCCATACAGGTATTTCGGGTTGGACTAGAAGTCCTGAAGGTCTTTGATGTTCAGCTTTTACTTTGGAACAGGTAAGGCACTTGGAAACAAAAACAGCGATATCCTTTTTCATGCCAGGCCACCAGTAGGTGTCTCATAGGTCTTGATACATCTTGTCGGCTCCTGGGTGTACAGAGTATCGGTTTTGTGCGCCTCATTCATGAGGAAATCACGAAGGTTATCGCGATCAGGAATCCATATGCGGTTTAAATAGTATAGAATACTTCGGATTTGGTTTCGATTTTGAGTTCAGCTCCACATGACAGCTCATCCGTACGTCATTTTCTGTTACAGAAACATGTTGAGCTGCCCAGATTCGATCTTTGATGTCGGTTATGATTTGCGAACATAGAAGACAATGGAGTTCGCATAACCTTTTCGACTGAGCGCTTCGGCCACCACGTTTGCCTTGCCAGGATGTACCGAATTTCACAGTCGTAGTCGTTGAGAAGTTCGACCCATCTTTGTTGCCTCATATTCAACTCTTTCTGGTTGAAGATATGTTGGAGACTCTTGTGGTCAGTGTATATTTCACACTTGGTACCGTAGAGGTAATGTCTCCATATCTTGAGAGCGAACACAACGGCTCCAAGTTCCAGGTCGTGGGTGGTGTAATTCTTCTCATGAACTTTGAGTTGCCTAGAGGTGTAGGCTATCACTTTTCTCTTTGCATCAATACACAGCCTAGCCCTTGCCCTGATGCGTCGCAATATACCACAAAGTCATTGCAACCCTCAGGGAGTGTGAGGATAGGTGCGTCACAAAGTTTTTGCTTTAGAGTTTGGAAGGCCTCTTCTTGCTTAAGTCCCCAAATGAAGGGTTTTCCTTTATGAGTCAAGGCCGTGAGTGGTACAACGATACGGGAAAAGTTGGCAATGAAGCGTCGATAGTAACGAGCCAAACCAAGAAATGACCTAACTTTGGTAGGGGTACGTGGCGCTTGCCATTCCTTACTGCCTTGATTTTTGAAGGATCGACATGAATTCCCTTGTCATTGATGACATGTCCAAGGAATTGTACTTCTCCTAACCAGAATTCGCATTTTGAGAACTTAGCGTAAAGCTTTTCAGTCCTTAAGAGTGTAAGGATGAGTCGAAGGTGTCGCTCATGATCGGATTTAGACTTGGAGTAGATAAGGATGTCGTCGATGAAGACTATGACGAAACGGCCGAGGTAGGGTTTGCATACCCTATTCATTAAATCCATGAAGACAGCGGGGGCGTTGGTTAAACCGAAAGGCATGACCATGACTCGTAATGACCATAACGAGTCCGGAAGGCGGTTTTTGGGATATCTTCTTCGTGCACTCTGAGCTGATGATAACCAGAACGAAGGTCGATTTTTGAAAAGCAGGTGGCGCCTTGAAGTTGGTCTAAGAGGTCATCAATGCGAGGCAGTGGATAGCGATTTTTAACCGTTAACTTGTTGAGTTCTCTATAATCAATGTACATGCGAAACGTTCCATCTTTCTTCTTCACAAAAAGAACAGGTGCACCCCAAGGCGATGAGCTAGGACGTATGAATCCTTTGTCAGTCAGCTCTTGCAGTTGACTGGCCAGCTCTTGCATTTCGGATGGGGCTAACCTATAAGGAGATTTTGCGACTGGTGTAGCGCCAGGTACAAGATCGGTGCGAAATTCAACTTCTCGCACAGGAGGAAGTCCTGAAATGTCGTCGGGAAAGACTTGTGGGAATTCCTTCACAATTGGGATATCTTCGAGTTTCCTCTCCTTGTTTCCCTTCTTGACGACGTGAGTTAGGAATGCGACATAGTTCTTGCGGAGATATCTTCGGGCTTGAAGGAGCTTATTGAGTCTTCGAAGGAGTTTCCCCAAAAATACGTAGTGTCTGACTGTCTGCAAGGGGAATACGAATGAATTTTCGTGGCACACCACTTCAGCGTGATGCTAGCTGAGCCAGTCCATACCGATTATAACATCGAAACTTCCCAACTTCATAGGAATGAGGTCAATTGGAAAATCGTGATCGTTTAGGGTGAGAGTACAATTGCGTATAATAGAATTTAATGAAACGGGTTTTTCGTCAGCAACTTCCACCGTTAGAGATTCGATGAGATTAACACGAGGTTGGTCGAGGATAGGTTCGAATTCTATGGACACAAAGCTCTAATCCGCACCAGTATCGAATAATATGGATGCATAACTACCATTGATGAGAAACGTACCGTTGACCATCGTTGTTGTCAGCCCTGGCTTGGTTGGCATTGATATTGAAAGCTCTTCCTCTGGCAGGTGGATGAGCTTGGTTAGCTTGGTTTACCGGATTCGCTTGAGCTTGGGCATGGATGATGTTCACTAGGCGTGGACAAGTGTTCCTGAAGTGGTTTGGGTCCCCACAATTGAAACAGGCTCGCATGGGTTGCATCATGGGGTAGTTGGGTTGGTAGTAAGGTTGGGCTGCGTGTTGTGCAGGTGGTAGAAGTAAGGGTTGTTGGGCTTGGCTCACTATCTGATTTTGGGTTTGGGTTGGAGGTTGATTGCGGTTCATTCGTTGAAGGGTACGGCAGGTTTGGATGGTGTGACCCGCATGGCCACAACTTGTGCAATGTTGGCAGGTATTTTCGGGAGGGTGATGGTATTGATAGCGGTTGCATTTTGGGTGTGGGCCAGTATATGGCTTTTTGAATGGTGCAGCTGGAGGAGCAATTTGGGTGATTGGTGCAGCAGTGATAGGAGGGTTGGTTTGAGTGACAGCAAAATTCTTGCTATTTCGCTTCCTCTTACCAGCAAACTTCGAGGATGAGACGAGGTGGTTTGGAGTTGGGGTCTCAATGGGTGCTTTCTTCTTCTCATCTTTGAATTTTCCGTTTCGAATGCGATTCTCAGTGAGTTCTGTAGCTAACTCCATTGCGGCTTCAAGTGTTGCAGGCGAAGTGCTTAAAACCGAATCTTGGATTTTCGAGGGGAGGCCTCGAATGTAGTGTTCAACTAAGCGGTACAAGGGGGTGAACAAATTGGGTATCATCTGGTTCAACTCTAGAAATCTCTTATTATATGAAGTGTGGTCTCCTTCCTTTTGTTTCAGTTCATGGAATTCGTCTTCCAGCTTTTTGATTTCGCTTCTTGGACAGAAACGTCTGTCATAAGTTCCCTTAACTCTTCCCATGTTAAGGCCATGGCATCTTCAACTCCTCGCTTACCCTTTTCCGTGTTCCACCAGGTAAGGCTACCCCAAACAGTCTTCCAGTCGCGTAACGTACCTTACGGTCCTCGGGACAATCGCAATTGAGGAAAGTGTTTTCCATTTCTTCAAACCAGTGAAGGAGGGCGGTAACACCTTCGGTCCCTTCATATTTTGGGGGATCACAGGATTTGAAGTGTTTGTAGGTGCACTTGGGGTTTTGGAAGGAGGGTTGACGACGCCCTTGGTCTTCTTGGTTGGGAGGGTTGATGGGATTAGCGGTGAGAGCTTGTTGAACTTGACGATGTCAGGAAGTACAACGGCCATTTGTTTTAGCGATTTGTGTGGCCAAGCGTTCGTTTGACTTTCCTGACTTTCTACCTCCATGTAATTGCCTAGCCGACATCTACAGGAACATACATAGGAAGATTGTGAGTTTAAGAATTTTCTAGGTGTCATGTGTCATAAAAAGAATGAAAAACAACATAACTGACAATAATTTAACTACATCCATAGGATTCTTGGGTTTGCTCATATTTGGGCCTCCAAATGTCCCCCATACCATTGCCTGTGTAGTCATGTGGGCCCCCATGACTATTGGGCTTGGTAGGATTCACATTGGTGTCGGCAGGTTAACACTCGCCCCACCCGAATGAAAATCGTAAAATATGATTGCGAGATGTATGGTAGGAGGGTGTCCAGGTCTAGACACAATGACAACTCAAAGTGGGGTTAGCTCACACGACGTTTGATATAGCATGCTTTGGCCTAATAGGTCCTTCGTACTCTCATCGTTAGTCCCCAGGTAGGCAAACTGGTCCTTTATTTTGGATTTATACAATGCCAACCTAGACAGGACGTTCCGACTACCGGTACTCGTACCCTTCCAGTTACTACATGCCCGTCGTCAGAACTCACTTTGATGTGATTTGAAAAATACAAAATCATTGCAAAAATCATGGAAATCGTGAGGTGTGTGCTCTCATAGATATGATATGTTATGAGGATATGAATTATGATGAGCATTGCATAATAACATGTATTTGTGAGCGTGCTTGCATAATATTGGGTGTGAAAATAAACATGAAACATATAAACATCATGAATTTTGCATGTAACGCATAAACACTTAAAATTTAATCAACTATAGTGTAGGCTCTAAGGGTCTAATAACCTATCCTATATCCCTATAGTCACAAGCTCTGATACCAATCTGTCACACCCCGACCCGCAGCGGAATAAAAGTCGGGGCATAATTGGGTTATCACCAAAGCTCATGATATTTACTAGGATGTTTCATATTATTAAATTCAAATTACAAACTTAAATATCCAAAACAAAATTCATACAATTACAAAGGAAAATGAAACTATATATTTATTCCAAAGCATAAACTTGTTTATTCTTCTAGGCCATCCTAAGTGTTTCTGTCTCGGCTGGATCACCTGTATCATGTGTAAAATAGGGGAGATTTTGGGTCAACAAAAGTTGGCGAGTGAACCTTGATAAAACATTTTAACTAATTTCTTGTTTTATTTATTAAGGAAAATTCGTGCATTAATCACATGTGAGCAAACATATATATGTAAACAATCACAAACCACTTTGGATGAGTATATGACATGAATGATGATGTATTTGAGATCAAGGCTCAATCAAACGGAGCCGATCTAATGACGCTCCTGATGCTCAACCCGTATCCCACAGGGAACTGATGGGCCTAATGAAATGCGTGCACTGAAATGATAAATTCAATCTACTATAATTCACACAACAATTAATACACATTTGATCACGGATATATGTATGCACAAGTGTTTAAATAAAATAAAAGAATAGTACGACACATGATACACCCCAAAACATGATTAAAACGGGGAATTGGTAGAGGTTCACTCACAGTGGGTGCGTTCCTTGGTAATGATGATTGCGCACGAATTTAAGATTCAACCGACGAGGGAAAACTAACCTAAATAATAACGAAATAATTCGATAAATAAATAATTTTATTTGGGATTAATATTTTTAATTAGTGCTCTTAATGAGATTTTTAGATTTATTTTTATGAGTTTATTGCAAATTTTTAACCTTAGGAAATCTTATTTTTAAGTATTTTTAAATAATTCTTTCAATTTAATAAGTAAAAAGTGAAAACAAAATTTAAAAAAAATATGTTGACTTTGACAGGTCTGACCGTGTCTGACCGGGTCTGACCGGTCGGATAGCATGAAATTCAGGCGGCGAGTGAGGTTTGAACCCGTGACCTCCCGTATACGTGCACGAAGCTCTACCAACTGAGCTACGTGTCTAACCCGAAATATTCTCTGTTTTAATTATATATATATACTAACTAGCTTTAACCTTATTTAGTTTTTATTAAAAAATTTTAATTTGGCCGAAACTGATTATAGAACCCGGACTCGAACTCGGGATCTGTGGTTCGAGTGCACACACCCCAACCAGTTGGGCTGTGTGTCTAATCTGCATAAACACTGGATTATATTCATTTTATATATATACTGTGAATTGATCTGAATAAGTTTTAAAAAGTGTTGGCTTTATTTAAGAAAATCAGAAACGTGTGCGATTCGAACTCGGGACGTGTGCTTTGTAATTGCACACAGTCCACCGCTGGACTGTGTGTCTAACCTGGTTAAATACCCGTTTTTAATTATATTAGTATACAACTTAAGCTTCATCTTCTTCACCAAGAAAAAACACAGAACAGTGATCCCACTGTTTTGCTTAATTGACCAACAAACTTATATTAGATTGAATAAAAAGATTAAGTAAAATGATATACTAAAACAGAGAGTTTCTTCAGATTTCCGGCAAAGTTTTCGTCGACCCTGATTTGCGATTTCCGGCGAGAGTTTCCGGCTGGCGCAGCTGCTTTCCGGCGGTCAAGACTTCGATCAGAGGGAATTATCGTGAGTTTTCGAAAAGATTAAGCGAGTCTTTCATCGGTATTTATAGTGAATCCTAATCATAGGATTTCCGTTTCGAAGCTTGATTTACGGGTTGATGATTTCAACTTTGAATGGTTTGGAGTTTTAATTCGATTTTGATTTCGAAATCGTAACTGTTTTCCGTTCTAAAACAGACATTGCTTGATTGAAATTGGCGGTTACAATCGGGATTCAAACAGGTGATATGCGAATCTTTATATAAAACTTAATTGTTTTCAGTTTTAATCACAAATGTGTGTGTAGTGTAGTGGTGAAAGCTGTGTGTGTTTATTTTTTTGATTTACTATTGTGATTAATTTAACTTACTTTTTGTTTTATTTATTAATTATGGTTTTTTTTAAATTCTAAAATATTTATTAACTAAGAGATATTTAAAATAACCGGAAAAATAAATATGCAACGAACTTTTAACCGAATATTTGATTATTAAACGAAGCGGGTTTTGAAACCCGTTTTACGATGAATGTTACATTAATGATATCATACCTTCCCTTCTCATTCATGCACAGTTACCACCAATGTTCTGGCTAGAAGCACTTCACAGCACCACCTATCTCCATAACAATCTTCGGACTAAAAGACTCATTTTTCACCCCAACTTTTGCCTTATATCTCCGCCACCCAACATATGACCACTTACGAGTGTTCGGGTGTGCTTGTTATCCAAATACATCTGCCCCCCAACGCATTAATTATACCCACGGTCGGTTAACTATATTTTTTGGGGTACCCTCCTAATTTCCGCGGTTATCGTTGTTTTGACCCTACTATCGGTAACGTCATTATCTCTCGTCACGTAACTTTTGACGAACACACTTTTCCCTATACCATTAAAACCCCCTCCACCACTAATTCATTCTTAGATGATATTATACCATCAGGTTTCATCTTCCGCCAGCCCGTCTCCATACCTCCTAAGCCCACACCACCTCCACCCAACATACATAACTATCACTGACACCCTAAACACACCACCGCTGCCCCACTGTCCCATGCTACTACGGCAAATCCGTCCCAGCCCACCCAATAGTCTAGCCTATGGTTGTTCCTTCCCGGCCTCCTACCTCCACTAACACCCACTCCATGACCACCAGATCTAAAGCCACAATACTTTGCTTTCTACTTCTATTTATCTAGTTCCCAGTTCTTATGCCAAGGCCTTTACCAACCCTCATTAGTTACATGCTATGCAAGTTGAGTTTAGTGGTTTAAAGGAAAATGATACATGGGAGTTCATCTGAATGAGCGATTATTCATTGTATGTGGATTTTTCTCCATAAGTTTAAATCTGATGGATCATTTGAACGATACAAAGTGCGTTTGGTGGTTAATGGGAAATCTGAGATAGTGGGAATTGACTCTGAAAATACTTTTAGTCCGGTTGTGAAACCGGTTACTATGCAGACGTATTGTCCGTTGTTGTTTCTCGTTCTTGGCCTATCCATCAAGTGGATGTAAAGAACGCCTTTTTGCATGGGAATTTAAATGAAACTGTATTTATGCATCAACCACCAGGATTTGTTGACAAGCGTTTTCCTAATTTTGTGTGTCGATTGAAAAAGTCCCTTTATGGTCTTAAGCAGACCCCTAGGGCGTGGTACAACCGGTTTGCTACTCATATTTTATCTCATGGTTTTTGTAGCATGGTTGTGACAACTCGTTGTTTGTCTACTACCGGGCTCTAAGATGGCTTCTTTACTTCTATATGTTGATGATATTGTCCTCACTGCCTCCTCGGATGAGTTATTACAGGATATTATTCGCATGCTTCACGAGAGTTTGCCATGACCGATTTAGGTCAATTACATCATTTTTTGAGGATCAAAGTTATGCGGACATCTAGTGGGCTATTCTTAGACCAAGCTCAGTATACTAAGGCCATAATCTCACACGCTTCTATGTCCTCGTGTAAACCTTGCACGACACCTGATGACTTATCCACCAAACTTAGTGCCTTCGATGGTTCTCTATTTCATGATCCTACCTTATATTTCAGCCTAGCTGGTGCATTGTAGTACCTTACATTTACACGCCCGGATATTTCATATACTATCCAAAGCTTTACCTTTTCATGCATGCCCCATAGGATCCTCATTTTGCTTTTCTGAAGCGTATTTTAAAATATTTATATGGCACGGTTGATAAAGGGTATTCGTCTTGGTAAATCCGGATACACACTATTTGGTTGCCTATTCTAACGCTGATTGGGGTGGGTGTCCCGATTCTCGTTGTTTTACTAGTGGTTATTCTGTTTTTCTTGGTGATAATTTAATTTCATAGACCTCCAAGGTGTAGCCGACAATCTCCCGCTCAAGTAGTACTGAAGCCCTATATCGGGACGTGGCTAATGTTGTCGCTGAAGCAACTTAGCTTTGCAACTTACTTCTTGAGCTGCATATTCCTCTTCAGAAGGCTTCTGTGATTTATTATGACAATGTTTCTGCCATTTATATGTCAGACGATCCTATTCAGCATCAACGAACAAAGCACATAGAGATAGATATCCATTTTGTTCATAGAAAGTCCGCGTTGGATAGATTCGAGTGTTAGAGGTGCCCTCCGCATTACATTTGTAGACAACTATACCAAGGGCTTGCTCGTCATTATTTTTTGATCCAGCTTGAGCGTCTGTCCACTGCCCCCTCAAACTGCAGGGGAGTCTTAGCCGATGTATATTATTATATATTTGAGTTATTATTATTTAGCTAGATGATCTATGAAAATGTATTGTGATTGTGTTACCTAAATTAGAGATAGGTAGGCATTGTATTTCTCCCTATTTAAAGGGCTCTCTTTCATGAATAAGTTCATCAAGAATTACAAACCATAAACTCTTTTAGTTGTGACCTAGCTCAATCGTTTTTTAATGACTAGTAACTCAATTACACATTATACAAGTTCACCCCTCAACTATTACAATTATACAAAAAGATCCCTAAACTTTTAACAAATACACACAATACAACATATCAATACTCCCCTGATAGACAACATCCTTGTCCTAAAGGATGATTCATCATGATAACCCTATTTAGCAATAAACTAGGGCCCGTTCTTCCACTGGACTTAAAACTTCTCCCACAACTTTGTTTGCTTTTTTAAAAACCCGCGAATCTAACCCTGCAGCTAGCATTAATGAAAATCTAGGAATTTGGGGAATAGGAGCTATTGTAGTTGGTGGTACAAAAGCCAATTTCAATAAGGAAACATGAAATGTAGGGTGAATGTTGGCATCAGGTGGAAGGTCTAATCTCTAAGCAGCAACACCATTTTTTCTACGACCAAATATGGTCCATAATACTTTGGAGATAGCTTGTAATAAGATAGGCCTTTCATTGAACTTTTAAAATAGTTCTACAACTTGAGGGACACCCATTTGCCCACCTTACACATTATTTTACTTTTACCTTTATTGGCCATTTGGCTCATTCTATTAATTTGGACTTTGAACAAAGATTCTCTAAGTGGTTTTTGTAATCAAACGTGATTTCTATATTGATTGTGATCATAATCTATAACAAGGTTACAATCGATAAACAAGGAAAACTAACAATCCTAACTAATAGCAGATATACACCAAAAATACAATAAATATACATAATAAGTTTATATTGCTAACTTGCCCCCGCAGTTTGAGCCGTCGCGACGAAGGCATAAACTCGAGCGAAATTTGGTGAAGAGATATTTTGGGAAGCCCTTAGTGAAAATTTCGGCATATTGGTAAGTTGCTGGAACGTGAAGGACATGAACTTCTCCAACGTGGACCTTATCACAATCGAAATGGATATCCATTTCGACATGCCTTGTTCATTGATGTTGAACGGGATTCAGTTAAATACAAAACACAGTTGAGAGGTTATTACAGTAGACAATAGTAGCTTGTTGCGTGGAAACATCCAATTCAAGCAGCAAGTTTCGAATCCAAGATGTTTCAGCGACAACATTGGCCACCCCACGATACTCAGCTTCGGTACTGGACCTAGAGATCCTAGGTTGGCGTTTAGAGCTCCAGGAAATTAAATTTCCTCCCATGTAGACACAATACCCTGAAGTGGAGCGACCGGAATCTAGACACCCTCTCCAGTCTGCATCCGAGTAAGTAATAAGAGACGTGGACTTAGAGGGGGAGAGGTGTAATCCAAAGTCAATTGTTCCTTTGACATACCGAAGTATGCATTTGAGAAAGTAGAAATGGGGCTCACGCGGGTCATGCATAAACAGACGAACCTGTTAAACCACGTAAGAGAGATGATAATGGTGAGGTACTGCAGTGCCCCTGCACGACTACGGTATAAGGTACCATCTGAGACAGTAGAAGACCAAAGTCAGCACTAAGTTTTATGACAATTTCGACAGGTGTAGTGGAAGGTTTGCAATCTGACAAGTTGGCTCTATGTAAAATTTTGGCAGCATAGGAAGATTAAGATAACAACATCTTGTCTTTATTGTGTTGCACTTTGATACCGAGAAAATGGTGAAGTTGCCCAAGATTAGTCATAACAAATTCTTTGGGTAGAACGTGTATAAAGTGTTGCAGCAGAGCCGAAAATGATGTATTATGTATGATGTCGTTCACTTACAATATTAAATAAGCCAATTAAGTTCCTTTACGATAGACGAATAATGAAGTATCACACGTGCTGCTCCTGAATCCGCATGAACTAATGAAAGACACAAACCTATGATACCATGCACGAAGGGCTTTCTTGAGGCCATAAAGAGATTTTTCAATTTACAAACAAATCGAGGTTTGTCAGAGTCTAGAGTCCACGAACCTGGCGGTTGATGCATAAAAATCGTTTCACTGAGGTTTCCATGAAGAAATGCATTTTCAAATCAAGCTTTGGGGGACCAGCCATGATCGGGAGACAACAAGACTGAGTACAACCTGAATAGTGGTTGGCTTGACTACCGGGCTAAATGTTTCATCACAATTAATGCCCATTGTTTATCTTGCCATTAACATCCCTTCTAGCTTTGTAACGCTCTAGAGTTCCATCAGAGTGTTTAAATAACCACATACACCGAATTACTGGAACATCAAGCAGTCGCGCCACCAATTTCCACGTTTTATTATCCAATAGTTGCTTTGTATTCATTAGCCATGGCACGTTTCCAGTTAAGATCGAACAATGCGGAGACTTGAGACTTTGAAAACGGGGAGAGAGGGGATGTAGTGAGATTGGAAAGGTTAAGCGGGACACGAGGTTTGGAGATACCAACGTGAGTGCGAGTAACCATGGGATGGGTGGATGTTGATTATGGGTCTGGTGGTGGGGATGGACCAGGAGGAGTCGGGTGGGTATAAGATACGGAGGCGGAAGTAGGTGAAGTGTTATGGGCTGTAGGAATAGGGAATACGGGAGGTGGTGGTGAAGTGGGCAGGTGAAGAGTGGGGTTGGCCGGTTCGGTTGTGTTTGGTGATGGCGGAAAAGAAGTGGGAAAGAGGTTGAGATGGATGGCGTTGGGTTAAGAAAAGTGTGTGTAGGTGGAGGAGTGGTGGGTGAATGGAAAGGAAATTTTTGCTCATGAAATGTAACATGGCGAAAGAAAATAACCTTACCAGTTGATAGTTCGAGATCAATAGCCCCCTGATAGTTAGCAGGATATCCAAGAAAGACGCAAAGGGTGGATTGTTGTTCAAGTTTGTGAGGAGGGGTGGCGGAGGTATTATGATAGCACACACACCCAAAAACTCGAAGATGGTCATACGATGGATGGCGCTTGTAAAGAACGCGATGGGAATGTTATGATTGAGGATGGTAGAAGGAAGGATGTTGTAAAGGTAGCAGGCGGTGTGAAGAGCTTCAACCCAAAATCTAAAATGAAAGGAGAGAAGCGTGAGTGAGCATAGATAACATGATGTGGTTTAGGCGATTGTCATGCGTTCGGATTTACCGTTTTCTGGGAGCTATAAAGGCAAGAGAATAGAAATTCCATGTTGTGTGTGGATGCAATGTTCTGAAAGTTATGATTGTTAAATTCGCCACCCTTGTCACACTGAAAGGTTTGACTCTAAGGTGAAACTGGGTTTTGAGAAAGGAGAAGAAATTGCAAAACTTAGTGAAGGCCTCAGATTTATATTTAAGTGGACACACCCAAGTGTATTGAGTGTAATCATCTATCAAAACCATGTAGTATTTATAACCAGCAGTACTAAGCAAAGGTGTGGTCCATAAATCACAATGAACAATCGAAAAGGTAAACTTGTGCTAGAAAAAGAATCAGAAAAGGCAATTGTTTATGTTTCGACGCTGGCATGCATGACCAATAAAAGGAACATCTAGTTTATTACAAGGAATCAAATGCTTAAAAGAAAGAAAATCCATCATTTTTCGAGCTGGATGTCCAAGTCGAGCATGCCAAAAATTGAGAGATTGGGAAGCAACATAAGCAGCAGCTGCTGAACAATTAGTAGTGAAGGGATAAAGATCACCCAGCTATTGTAGCGGCTTAGGAGCATACCATCCCTGAGGTCCTTCACAGAAAAACCATATGGGTCAAATTATACAGATACACTATTATCCCTTGTAAATTACGAACATAAATTAGATTTTAATGAAGTTGGGGTTATAAAAGATGTTGATAAGTTTAAAGGGTCTGGATTGGGATGGTAAAGTGGAATGTCCGGATCCGAGTGCATGAAGACGGTGACCATTACTACCTAATACGGACTCTATTGGAGATAACGGAGAAGGGGCAGGGATTTTACCTTGCTCTGGCATGATATGAGAAGTAGCACCTGTATCCATGTTCCATGGTTCATTAGCTTGTTCCATTCCCGTTGCAACATTGAACTCAGTGACATCTGCATGGGCCATGTAGTTTTGTTGGATTGGTGGTTGATATTAAGCCTGAGATGGAGCCGGAGGGTTCCTGAGTAGTTCCACGGTGTCATCCATGGACCCTATGTTAGGAACAGGCAAGGCGGGACTATCCAGTATGGAGGGCCATAGAGCCTGTACGGTCTGGTTTGTGGTAACGAGTTATTGGGATTGTTCTGAGAGTGACCACAGCCTTGGTTCTGGCCACTTGAGAAGAACCACCACGGCAGCCTCAGTTCCAACTTCTGTATTGCTCATGGGTGTCCTGCTTTGATGGTGCGGGGGGGGGTGGGGTGTCGACGGCAGTAACCACATGAAAGGAGATTGTTGTCCAGGCTTTTTGACGACTTTGTTCACGTAGTTGCATGTCACATGCCTCGGTCCAGGAGGGTAGGCGTTGCGTGAAGAGAGTACCAGTCATGTCAAACTCTTATGGTAGAACTCCGACCAACTTCAGAAAGAGGCCTTTCTCTAGGACAGGGTAATCAACGACGCCTAATTAGTCTGACGTTGGAAGTAAGCCTCAAGGGATGAAACAAACTATAAGGTTGGGTTGGTAAATTCTTCTTCCTAAGTAACGCACGGGTGTCTTTATTGTTGAGGAAGATGCTCTCAACGCGGGTCCAAGCCTGGCGTGTTGTAGATTGTGGATGAAGAATCTTGAGGAGGAGATCATTTGACAAGGTACCGTAAATCTATTGCAGGACCACAACATCAATCTCTTTCCATGTTGAGAAGGACTCGTTATCTTTAGTAGGGGGTGTGCTTCAATAAACATGATCCATAACGCGGTAGGCGGTGCTATAGAGGTGGAACAGGCTAACCCACGACGAGTAAGAAACCTTCTCCCTGTCGAGGGTACAGATTCTTTTACTGAATATTGTTAACAGATTAAACCGGGTGTAGGTGGGATTGAGATTCGGAAGGACTGGTCTTCTGTGCAGGGGTTTCGTTATCAACCATCGAGGTTAAAAGGAAAGAGAGGTGACTGGGATAAGGGAGCCCTAAGGCGGTCCGTTGCAGATTGACCAAAGTAGGAACAGCGGCGGCAGCCGGAGGGAATTAGGGTCCAGAGCGTCTTCACTCTGATACCATGTAATCATATGTGAGTTCTCTATTGATTATGATCATTATATGTAACAAGGTTAGAATCGGTAAATAATGAAAACTAATCAATCCTAACTAATATGAGATATAGAAGATATATATAATCAATTTATATTGCTAACAATTTGATTGTCTCTTCTCTAAGGTGGTGTTTGATTTTCTAAAAAAGGTTTGCGCTGCGCCGCGCACACCACGCACATACATTGCGATCTGCAGACTGTTTGTTTTTCGACGACGTTTCGCTAAAACGTCTGCATGAGCTCTTTTTGGTGCAGACTTGGCCTAGCCATTTCTATGGTCTTCTAAGGTTTGTAGAGGGTTAAACACCACCACCCACCACCACCGTCCACCGCCACCCACCCATCGTCCATCACCTCCACCATCCACCACCACCACACCACCACCACCACCATCCACGTCCACCACCCCACCACTGTCCACCACCACCACCACCCCCCTGACCACCACCACCGACGTCCATACACCACCATCAGTTTATTTTAGAAGTCTACACACGTTAAAAAACAAACACTTTCTTCTTGCAGACTCCAGAGTTTGGTCCACCTCTTCTTCTACAGATGTCTACATATGTGGTCCGCAGACTGCAAACATTTTATCTCTTAAAAAACAAACATCACCTAAAAATCATGAATTCATCCACAACAACCACCATACCTCCGCTAATGATAGCCATTTTGCCAAATAAGTTGGTCTATCCATTGTCATGCATCTTAAGTAAGTTTCCAAACATGTGTTGACAACATAAGTATGACCATTTGTATGTGGATTGTAAGCACTGATAAGGGAAACCACCAAATAGCCGCATTGACCAATTGTTATGAAAATAACCTAGACTTTTTTGAATTGTCAATATAGCCTTAACTTACTGTCTCCTGTGCCACATGGTACAACACGTTACTCTCATGTGCCATCTTTATTATGCAGTTATGCTTCTGCGCCAACCCATCACCTCCTGTGCCACAAACATCACCTCCTGCGCCGCACCATCTTCATCGTCATTTTCCCAGGTGCTACCATTTATCATGCACCATTTCGTCCTCCTGCACCAAAAGGACACGCGTCTATCTCTTGTTAAGTGCTAATTTAACAATTTTCATAGCTATTCTGATAATTGTTTTAGTCAACATGACTATTTTGGTGATTTTTCCTTCTGGTCAACTCAAATTTTCCCAAAACTCAATTTTTAGTATCATAAGTGTTAACAAAAGCTTCCATTACATTTTACCTAATTTATTATTAAAATCACCCTCTAGTGATTTTACTCTAAAGATATTGCAAATTTCATTGAGTCTCGGCTTAGTATTTGTCCGAGCCTTATAGAAATAACTATTCTGTGATCCATATCGACTTATAGTTACATAGAAGCCCGTCATAACTATATGTGTGTGTTGTTCAAAACTTGTGAATAGTTAGATTAAGTTGGTTTTACTAATAATAAATTAAATCAAAATTATAGAAGATTTATTAGTGGACCGAAAATATAAAAATCAGGGCCCAATTGGACCATTGGTATTCAAGAAAATCAAACCTCGCTTTTAACTTCAATTAAACACTTGCTTCGGCTTCACTCTTAAGTTTCTTCGCCATGGAGATGCTCCAATCAACTGTTTTTAATCCGATAACTTCAATTTTTAAGGTAACCAAAGTTAATTGCCTATTGGTGCTTGTTATACCTAAGAGTGTATTTCCATTACAACAATTCTTGCTATTTGATACCATCTGACCCGACCATTGCCGTAATCCTACTAGTCAAAGTATCCAGAATTATAATCCGATGACGGGGATGTTGACTTGCTTAATTGGTTTTTTTATTATTAAGTATTGTTATTTTATTTATTATTTGTCTAAATTGTTGATATAATTTTGTTGACTAGATCTACAATTAATAAAATACATAGCCGAACAACAACAACAATAATAATAAAATAATAATAATAACTTAAATTCTAATAAAAGACTCACATTCATTCTCTCCATTAATTTTTGAGTAATATATAAATCTAATTTATTTATTATATTTTATGATGATTTATCGATATCTTTTTAAAACCTCACTATAAATTTGTTTTACCAATGCTAAAACTTGGTCCATTTTTAAACAAATTATTCTAAACATAATTGGATTTACAAATTAATATTTTTTAACATGAAAACATGGCAAACATTTAACAGTTTTTCTTAAAGTGTTTATTCAACCTTTAAAATTTAACCGTCTAACTTATGAATTTATGAAAAATGAGTTCAAACTTTAATAAACTATTTTTTTTCCTTGAAAAAAGGTAGTTATTAATCATGATATATCCAAGGGTTTTGAGTTATGATTGTTACCTTTTTGGTTACGTATTATTTATTTATATAATATAATCTAATTTTAGTAAAGGATTCCAATTATTGAATATAGTAATAATTTTGTTAATATATTAATCTTATATCTAATATTTTTATTAATGTATAATAACGTATTGATCTTAGAAATCATATCACATATTTATAGTTGTGCCATAATCAAATTAAACTTTTAGATTAAATTTTGTTTATCAGTTTTAGAACTTTTTTATTTATTTTTTCAAGATAATTAATTCTATTTTTTATCAATTGATATTTTTAATATTCCATATATTCTATATAAACATTACATGATAGAACCACCATCAATATCAATCGCATTAATATCATTTTAAGTATTATTTAAGTATAACATATATAATGACAACCGTGTGTGTTAACTGATTATATTATATTATATTTATTCAAGCCGTATAAACAAGTGTTTATTTTACCCGTGCAATACACAGGTTTTTAGAGATATAACATTCTTATTACTTAGTATATAAAATTATATTTATTCATTTTTTGCTATATTTCACCTCACATAAAAATTTTCCATCCAAATTTCTTCATACCCTAAATACAGAATCTGTTATAAAGTAAAAAAAAGTAACTTAATCGACCCTAAATAAAGAAATGTTCATTAAAATAGGAAAAGGTAACTTAATCATATTTGTTATTATTAATTTCTTTTTTTTCTACAAATTTATAACATAGTAATTAACCATTAATTTATTATGTAAATATTTTATTCAACGTTAACTTAGACAATATTAACTAAAACCACATAAAAATTACTAATGTGAAAAAACAAATATAATTTATGACATTTGAAGGGGTATGGTCCAAAAATCCTTGCGCCAATCAAGGAAACCATACCCATTAATAACTTCTAAGAAAACTACGCGCAGACTTCTTTGCCAAAATAAGATTTATTAGAACTCTGCGTCAAATATCCAACAGAGGAAAGCGTCATTTAACTACCTTGCGCGGGCTCGCGCAAGGTTCAAAGTTAACATTGAACAATCTTTTTGGATAAATGTTTCATTTAACTACCTTGCGCGGGCTCGCGCAAGGTTCAAAGTTAATCTTGAACACTCTCGTTTGATAATGCTTCATTTAACTACCTTGCGCGGCTCGCGCAGGTTCAAAGTTAACCTTGAGCATTCTCGTTGGAAATGCTTCATGCACAAACCTTGCGCAGATATTTATATCAAAGGAAGCATCCACCAAACGTTGCGTTAAGCAGCAAGGAGAAGAAGGAATATCAGTTAAGTAACTTGTGCTTCTCGCGCAAGGAAACAGTAAATCCTGAGAAACTTTCCCTTAGCAAAATCCTCGACTTGGTGCAGAAGCAAAGAGAATCTTTTCTGTTGTAACAGAATGTACACGTGGCGAATAATAGATGGGTAACAACTGTGAAACCTTCTAGAAGCCATTAACACCCAATCGTGCAAGCATCTTTTCAGTTATAACCAATTGCCACATGGCAGCATCTGGACGGCTGAGGAAGATCACGGTGATGGCATGCTCACATTATAATATGTAGTGATCTCATGTCGACACGTGGCACCTCCCTAACCGCTGATAAGCTCACGATCCGTGTACACTAACGGATTGCCAACAAACGTTAACAGAATAACAAAAGATTCCGTTAAAGTTAACAATCTCTCTTTTTGGCGCCAAACACCGGCTATAAATAAGTAACTTGGAGTTCAAGAAAAGGTATTCACTCTCAACTACTCTCTCTCTTACAATACTTACCTCCGACTACCTGTACTTATTCTCACGTCGGAGGGTGGTCATGGAGAGAACCCCCCTTCTCCCCGTGGCGAGCTAACGGTGTTCTGTTTTGCATGATTAGCCGGAATATTGTTCTATTCATCATCCATCGTGAAACCAAACGGAGGGTTAACCCTTTTATGCAAAGCCCATTCCATAGATCTACTTAGATTCCGGTCTAGTTGACCTAGGGTTTCTTCAACATTATTGTCATATGGTAATAAAAAGCGTCTTACACATTATATAATTATATCGTTTTTATTGTAAAACACCGCGTAATACACGGGTTTATAATCTAGTAATAACAATACATAATAAACACCAAAACTAACCCAACATGATCATCGGTACAAATATGCAAATATTGTACACAATACTAATTAATCTACTGATAGAGATTAAATATACCTTAGTGGTTATAATTAATGGATTAAGACACCTAGGTAAAACAAAAGGATGCTAGAACGAACACGAACGGAGAGGGTGATATATCGTAGCAGATACCGGTCTTTGACCTTGGTCGGTCAACTATTGAAAGGGCAAAGAAGAAAAGTGGGTGGCACCTTTTAGAGGTGGCAGCTACCTTGCTGTTGCTACTGTATCACAAAACGAAAAAGGGAACTCTCCTTTTTATTTTACGGCTGGTTAGAGGTGGCAACTACCTTCTTGTTGTGACTGTATCACAAAACTAAAAAGCGAACTCCTCTTTTTGTTTTTGTTTTACAGCTGGAACGATCACGTGATATTAGGATAAATTATATATGTTCTCTTAATACCCTAAAAAACATGAGTTAATCTCCCCTGGGATCAAAACCCCAATGCGATACGGAGCCTGAAAACTTAGTTTAATTAGATAAATAGTTAAACCATATTATTTGTAACCCGTATAAATAATAAATTATGTTTGTGAACACCAGTTAATCAAGTTATGTGGATTTATAACCGGTATTATTTGTAAGCGGTATAAATAATAAATTATTTTCAAGTGAATATATAATGATTCCATAATTATATATTTTGTTTTGTTAATTGTAGACTTAGTGTTCGTTGTCCAAGGTGTAACTCTTAATATTTATAGCTTGTCCATACATCTAAATCCAACAAAATTAGTGTTGCTAGCTTGTTGCTTAGATTTAGGAAGTCATGGGTCACTCACTTAGTTGCGTACAAAATCCCATCTCACCGCTAAGCCAAAAACCAATATAAAGAAATCATGGCCAAACGCAATGGAATTCAATAATATTTTTTTAAAGGACCCCAGAAGTATAAAACCACCGCTTGTCAACTTCAAAACTCGCATTTTCTTCGTCAAAAGTCCAGCCACCGCAATGGGGAACCAAAGGCGTCGATGTCCTCCAAGCAAGGTGAATTATTAATTTGTCTTCTTAATTTCATGCGATCTGTTAATTAATTTGTTTACTGTTAGCGATTCAGCGATGCAAAATTTCTAGTCTCAGCCTTTTGTTGTTATTCAGATCAGTTCGATTTTTAAAGCAACTGAAGTTAATTGCCGATCTGAACATATTGATTACTTAAATCTGTCAGTTTATTTAGTCTCAATCAACTTTGCTGATTTGATGGTGATTGTCCCTAATATTGATTACTTCTAGTAGATCGACCTTAAATTTTCTATTTTTAAATTGAGTAGTGTCAGGGGTGTTTGGTGTTGCGTTTTCAAAATAGATTATGCGTTTTCAAAACTGCGTTTTGAAAAAGCATGTAGGTACATGCTTTTCTAAAACTGCGTCTTGGAGGCAGATAATCACTTTTTCATCCAAACACTTTTTTAAATTATTTATGTTTTACAAACGCAATAATCAAATAATCACTTCAAAACGCAATCCCAAACACCCTCTCAGTCATTCTAGGTCTTCACCAGTTGAATTGTTAAGATTACTAAAGACCTTCATTTTGTGCAGCGGAACCTTAAAGGATTAAATTCAAATGATTTTATTAGCAGAATGCCGGATGATATTCTGGTTATGGTGTTGTCTCTGTTGTCCGTAAAGGAGGCAGTGGTAACCAGCATTCTCTCCCCAAGGTGGAGATTCCTCTGGTGTAATATAAAGACACTAAACTTTGATGCCAGGCAAGCTTTAGATAATATCGACAACAATTTTCGGTTATATCTTTTAGAGCGGTCTAAGTACACCAAACAGGTAAATGGTGTCATCCGGAGTTATAATCACCCGACGCTTCATCACTTCCGGATACGTTTCTATTTGACCTGTGAATATACTAGTGTCATTGACGAATGGCTTAAGTTTGCCGTAAAAAAGAAAGTAGAGATTCTTGAACTTGATTTGGAGACAAATCAGAAGAATTATCATCATAATACTTTTAACTATAATTTCCCTTCAAGATTATCAGATAAGAGCACATCACACATTCTTATATTTCCATCCGCAAATTTGGAGTCTCTAAAAAAGCTTTACTTGAATAGCGTTAACATGAGGGAATCAGTTCTTGGAGAGTTGCTAACAAAATCTCCACATCTTGAGTCAATTTCCATCCACGGGTCCGGATACTTGACTCATATTCATGTTGGTGGACGAGACCTTAAGTTAAAACACTTTGAAATCGTGGAATGTCCACATGTGGTGTCTGTTTATTTGTCTGATTTTGGAATCGAGTCATTCACCTACGTGGGCCAACCAATAGATTTGCATCTCAGTGGTCTTCCAAACCTTAAAAATGTTGTTATGAGTCAAGGACTTGCAGGGTTGAGTAATACTGTGTTTGGCCAGATATCATCTTGTGCATCAACCCTACAGACTCTTTCCTTCAAGATATATCATCCTATGGTTAGTAATTCATCTCTAAGAATGTGAATATAACCTTTAACGTTAAATCTTTGAGTTTTTCTTGTTTTTTGCAGAAAATTGCAAAGCTTTATTCCATCTGTCAACTACCAAATATAAGGAAATTGACGCTCACAATTGTTGTTCGAAGAGATAATTGTCTGCTCGACTTTGCCTCTTTAGTTAATGTGTTTCCAAATGTCCAGACATTTACAATCGAGGTGAGGTATTTACCCTAATTGCCATTGATTATTTACTATAACAACAGCATAATAGTAGTCGTGTATCCAAGTATTTTTTCAAAATATTTCGCATACCAGTTATGAATGCCCGTCGTGAATGTTTTATGGGTTTGGGTTTGGGTTTCGTGGCGGGTGAAGCTCGTTTGCCACTCCTGTCTAGTTGTAACCATTGGCAACCACTAGGCTGCAATAAATGAATCGAACAAACACGAACAGATTTGTTCATGTCCATTTGTTTAACTATGAATGATCACGCACGATGAAACCCATAGATTTTCTTGTTTTCATAAATTAATTATAACCGGTGAAAACTATTATGCTGTAAATGAATTGAACAAACACTAATGGGTTTGTTCATGTGCATTCATATAACTTTGAACGAACACGAACAATTAGACCAACTGATTTTCTTATTTTCTTCTTTTATGTTTGTTTGTTGATATTTAAACCAAGAAGACAAATCCAAATGAACACCAATTATAAAGGAAATAACAATATGGAAATTATATTATAAATTATATCAGCATCATATGATTCATGTAAACAACAATTGTGTAAATTGAAGGCTAGATACCCCAGTAATAAATAAATTTGAATGAATATTTAAACTAACAAAAACGGACGATCAGATATGTAAATGAAATTATGAATGACTGGGACATGTGATAAAGTTCTATGTTTGATTAAATGAACAAAAAAAATTTCTGATGATCGTTACGTTTATTTGATAACGGGACATGTTGTTTATGTTAATATAAAAATGTAACGTGATTTTCAGCTACTCTGCTTTTCATTGATGGGTAGGAGGAGGAAAGCAACCTGTATTGCTGCGGGCCATCACCATGAGCACCTCAAGCTTTTCCAAATTCTGGGTTATTATGGAGGACTCGCTGACCTTGAACTTGCTGCATACATGTTACAAAATGCTAATGCACTTGAGAAGATTGTGATTGATCCTCGAATGCAGGTTCACAAGGTAATCAAAGCTACAAAGGATTTCTCAGAGAACGAGGAAGCTGCTCGATCTTCGGCTAGGCTTCGGCTTCCACCATTGTTGCCTCAAGGTGTTGAGTTGGTCATACTATGATCCTCATTTCAACATTTTCTATAAGCTTTACTAGTATGTTGTAAAGCATGCATTGTGCGAATTACTAAAGACCTTGTGTGTTAAAGCAATCTCCCTAAGCCTACTTTGGGAGATTTAGTTGATGAATTATACTAGTTGTGTATGTGGAGTAATGAAGTTGGGATAAGGAAGTAAAAGATTATCTTAGGAATTGCTTTTATTAAAGGGTCTAGGCCCACGGATATACTCTTGGTAATTATATCTAGAGTCCAAAGGAATTTGTTATCTGACTGAGAATAATATGTATTTAAATGTCCTTTAATCCTCAGGTGTTACGTGAAACTAGTTTTTATGTTTCTCATGATTCAGGTACCAGAAAAGAGTCTTCTTTAAATATAAATTGTGAAGCATAAGTAAAAAAAAGCAAGGGATTTAAGCCCCCGAATTTTTGGGGCCCATTTAAAAAAAAAGAATTTTTGTGTATTTAAAAAAATGTGATTGTAGTCAGGTGGTGAGAGTTGCGCGCTTCTTAATTCATCTGTCTTTAGCATTTAAGATCACATCCTCTTAAAAACCTTTTTTTTACTGAAATTTGGGTTCAAATCCCACCAACAGAAGGTATTCAATTTCATTAAATATGTTGTTTCTCATAGATCTTCAACGGTTTTTATTTAGTTTGGATTGCTAAAGCACTTGCAAGTTTTTGTTTTGATGGAAAACAGTTTACGTTGACCAATTGCAAATGAAATTGGCAATGTCTAAGAATTGTTAAAACGTAACTTTATTACACAGTTTGATGTATGGGTTTGTGCGGATGTTTGTTAGGATAAATCATATGGTCCATAATTATGCTATTACTGAATCATTTAAGATTGATGCGTTCAGACCCAACCAACCATTTTACCAGACTAAGGTGTCTTGAAAGGCTACATTTTTTGAGTTCGCTTTAGGTCTCTAAAAAGATTGAGCGGACCCTAATTGTGGTGACTGTTATTTGCTTCAATGAAGATGGGAATAGAATTGTAGAACACATAAATAACCTATTATGTATGTACTTAACTCGTTTATCTTGTTTGACTGAATCACTATGTGGATCATGCCTCATTGTCTTTATTTTCTTCTAAGAGACTGAAGATGATGATTTGTTGAAGTATGTTGTAAAGCTTTCGTAAAAGCGACACCCAGGAAGGAGACCTTTGGATAAGGAGGGCAACACCAAGGAATCTCCAAGATAAATTTTCTTTTTATCATGTTTTTTTAAGTGACACCCCGGATAAGGAGGGTAACAATCAATAAAAACCTTCTTTATAAATTTTAAGTGACACCCCGTTAAAACGTCTGCAGGAGCTCTTTTTGGTGCAGACTTGGCCTATCCACTTTTATGGTCTTCTAAGGTCTGTAGAGGGTTAAACACCACCATCCACCACCACTGTCCACCACCGTCCATCACCTCCACCATCCACCATCCACCACCACCACCCACCATCCACGTCCACCATCCCCACCACTGTCCACCACCATCGTCCACCGCCATCGTCCACCACCACCACCACTGACCACCACCACCACTGACGCCCGTACATCACTATCAGTTTCCTTTAGAAGTCTACACACATTAAAAAACAAACAACTTTCTTTTTGCAGACTCCAGGAGTTTGGTCCACCTCTTCTTCTACAGATGTCTACATATGTGGTCCGCAGACTGCAAACATTTTATCTCTTAAAAAACAAACATCACCTAAAAATCATGAATTCATCCACAACAACCACCAGACCTCCCGCTAATGATAGCCATTTTGCCAAAGAAGTTGGTCTATCCATTGTCATGCATCTTAAGTAAGTTTCCAAACATATGTTGACAACATAAGTATGACCATTTGTATGTGGATTGTAAGCAGCTGATAAGGGAAATCACCTAATAGCCGCATTTTCCAATTGCGTTATGAAAATAGCCTAGACTTTTTGAATTGTCAATATAGCCTTAACTTACTGTCTTGTGCGCCACATGGTACAACACGTTGCTCTCCTGTGCCATCTTTATTATGCAGTTATGCTTCTGCACCAACCCATCACCTCCTGTGCCACACACATCACCTCCTGCGCCGCGCCATCTTCATCTCCATTTTCCCAGGTGCCACCATTTATTATGCACCATTTCGTCCTCCTGCACCAAAAGGACACGCGTCTATCCCTTGTTAAGTGCTAATTTAACAATTTTCATAGCTATTTTGATAATTGTTTTAGTAAACATGGCTATTTTGGTGATTTTCCCTTCTGGTCAACTCAAATTTTCCCAAAACTCTTTTTATTAGTATCATAAGTGTTAACAAAAGCTACCATTCACATTTTACCTAATTTATTATTAAAATCACCCTCTAGTGATTTTACTCTAAAGATATTGCAAATTTCATTCAGTCTCGGCTTTGTATTTGTCCGAGCTTATAGAAATAACTATTCTGTGATCCTTGTCGACTTATAGTTACATAGAAGCCCGTCATAACTATATGTACATGTTGTTCAAAACTTGTGAATAGTTAGATTAAGTTGGTTTTACTAATAATAAATTAAATCAAAATTATAGAAGATTTATTAGTGGACCGAAAATATAAAATCAGCGCCCAATTGGACCATTGGTATTCAAGAAAATCAAACCTCGCTTTTAACTTTAGTTATACACTTTCTTCGGCTTCACTCTTAAGTTTCTTCTTCCATCGCGGCAAACACACACCCCGCATGACTCCCCGCTTACCCTTATAAATTACTCACTAATACTTTTACATCTTCATTTTCGAGACAAACATCTTTTCTTGAATTGACTGGTATCAATAAAGCTTTAAATTGATAGTCGTATCTTCATTTTCAAGACGATCTTTTTGTGATAATCCATTAATGGAGGTAGATATTTGGGCTTAGCAAACACATTGGTGGTGATGCAGCTGATTCCAAAGTAGCAGCACGGGTGTCTTTATTGTTGAGGAAGATGCTCTCAACACGGGTGCAAGCCTGGCGTTCGGTAGATTGGGGTAGAAGAATCTTGAGGAGGAGATCATCTGACAAGGTACCATTAATCCATTGCAGGACGACGGTATCAATCTCTTTCCACGTTGAGAAGGACTCATCATCTTTAGTAGGGGGTGTGTTGCCAATAACATGATCCATAACGCGGTAGGCGGTGGTATAGAGGTGGAAAAGGCTGACCCACGACGAGTAAGAAACCTTCTCCCTGTTGAGGGTATGGATTTTTTGCTGAATATTGTTAACAGAATAAACCAGGTGTAGGTGGGATTAAAATCCGGAAGGACTGGTCTTTTGTGCAGAGGTTTCGTTATCAACCATCGAGATGGTTAAAAGGAAAGAAAAGTGACTGGGAGAAGGGAGCCCGAAGGAGGTCGGCTGCAGATTGGCCAAAGTCGGAACAACGGTGATGGCCGAAGGGAATTAGGGTCCAGAGCGTCTTCACTCTGATACCATGTAATCAAATGTGAGTTGTCTATTGATTATGATCACAAAATGTAACAAGGTTAGAATCGGTAATTAAGGAAAACTAATCAATCCTAACTAATAAGAGATATGGAATATATATAATTAATTTATATTGCTAACAATTTGATTGTGTCTTCTGTAACGCTCCGTATTTTCGCGTTTACTTATGTATTTAAAAACATATTTATTCATTTATTTTTCTTATTTAAATACATTTATTAAATTTATTTATTTATTTAATTATTCATTTATTTATTTAATAAACTATTTATTCATTTAATTATTAATTAATTAAATAATCATTTATTAATTACTTATCAATTTATTTAAAAGTTTGATTGTGGGTTAACTTAGTTAATCACAAGTCAATGGGCTGTTTATGCAATTTTAAAACTTAAAATGGTGTAACTAAAATATAGGGACTGTTTTGTAATTTTGAAACTTAAATACAACAAAAACACACAAAAAGGTAGTGCCCGGGTGTTAGTACAGTATGTCTATGTCTTAGTCTTGTATCGAGTCTGTTTAGAATAGGTGAGATTGTGTTAGAAAAAGGCGTATTTATGTGTGTAAAAGGCCAAGTTCGCCCGGAATCTAGATGTGAGAACAAGTTCGGCCGAACTTGTTCAAGACAAGTTCGCCCGAACTTGTTCACCATCCAAGCGAACTTATAACCTTATAAATAGGTGCCTTGTGATTTCATTTATAAGAATCAGAGATTTTGGCACAGAGACGGCGAAGCTCTGCCGGATCCGGGACTTGAATGTATTGAACAATATTGATCAATAAACAAACATTAAATGAGTAATTCTTGTTATTTGGTTAACACGTCATTAGTTTCCGCCTAATTGGACGTTAGAAACAAACCTAGGTTCCTATGCTAAAGGAGGACGGTCCTATCAAGTGGTATCAGAGCCTGGATACCTAGATTTGGTGGAATCACTTCAAGAATCACTCTATTTCATCTCTTTTCTACCATTTTTCTTAACTTTTTCACACATTTGAAGATTTCACAGTCATAAATGGTTAAAAATTGAATATGTCATGTAAAATACACTTGTGGTAAACCCCTGAGAGTTTGGACATCAAATTCAAACGAATTGATATCAAAAAGTTGAAAAAACCATGTTTCAAAAACTGATTTTGGTCGAACTTAGGATCAAGTTCGCCCGGACTTGATCAAAATTCTTTGATTTTAATCAAGTTCGCCCGGACTTGATCAAAATTCTTTGATTTTAATCAAGTTCGCCCAAACTTGACTGATATTTCAAGTGTTTTAGTGAAGTCCGCTCGAACTTGTTTGTGTTTCAACTAGATTTTATATCAAGTTCGCCCGAACTTGATTAAACTCTGTTGAATTCCACTTATAAGTTCGCCCGAACTTGGTAATCTGTTTGAAAATCAACATAAGTTCGCCCGAACTTGCATCAGGGTGAAATTTTCAAAGTTTCTCAACATAAGTTCGCCCGAACTTGTGTAGAGACAAAAATCTGATTTTCAAAACTATAAGTTCGCCCAAACTTAATCAGGGAGAATTTTCAAAATTCAAACACAAGTTCGCCTGAACTTGTGTAAAGTCAAATCTGATTTTTCTCAAACTGCAAGTTCGCCCGAACTTGTCAGTGTACTGATTATTTTTCAAAGTTTGTGAACGTGTGTTTTTCAGATAAATTGCCTGATTTAAAAAATGGAAGATCTTCATAACGCGTTTGCTGCTGGAGTCGGTGTGTATTACAAAGGAGGTGTTCAAGATATTCCGATTCAGAGCCCGAAAATTCAAACAACATTCAGTGCTAATATGAATTCCACAAATTATTCGTCACAAAATTAGAGTTCTCCGAACACTGGATATTCAAGCATGGGTTCAAATTCTTCGTTTCAAAATCAGAACAGTCAGTCACATCAGACACATCAATCTAGTTCTGATCCGAATGTTTTACAATGCAACATTGCTGTTAACCTGAAGAATGTATTTCCTGAGAAAGTGGATAAACAGCGCATAACACTTCTTGCTACAGTCCTAGAATCGTATGAATGTTTAGTTGCTGGGAAGATCGGAAATCCTGAAATGACTGCTGAGGATTACGATCAGGTGGACGAAGAAGAGCTGGAACTGATGGATATAAAGTGGAGTCTGACATCAATCATCAGAAAAGTTACCAAATTTGTAGCGTTTACCGGAAGAGATATTGGTAATTCAAGCAACAAGCTTGGTTTTGACAAGTCAACGGTCACATGCTTCAAGTGCCGACAAAAAGGGCATTTTAAACGAGAATGTACAAATCAAGAAGTAAGTGGAAATCAAAGTCCTTTCAGAGGTGGCAATGATTACTACAAGAAAGCATTGCAACCCAAGCCATTACCGAGGAAAGTTGAAATCCAAGATCAAACATCTAATGCCGCAGAAAAAGCTATGGTTGCTTCAAACGAAAATGAAAGTTTTGATTGGAACAAGTATATCAACAAGAAGACTGGAGTTGCTCTTATGGCTGAGATTGTGGAAGAGCAAGATATGTATGCTGAGAATGTAGTTCTGGAAAACGCAATTCTAGAACAATACACGCGACAAAGAGAAGAAGAAGAGATTTATCATCACACGATGATGCAGAATGTTATTTCTTCAAATAGTGTTTCTAGTTTGCAGGTTATTCTGATGTAACATCTTCTGAGATGGTGATTGAAGAAAAGAAATCAGAAGAGGAGAAGGTAAGTTCTGAGGTAAGAGTTATTGAAAAGGAGGTTGTGAAAGTTATGGAGGTTGAAAAACCTTGCACAAAGTGCGCAAATCCTTGTGAACAATGTGCTGAGAAGTCGAAAATCATAAGCGAAATGACTGTACATAACGAAAATTTTCGATATGATTACAGAATGATAAAAGAAGCCTATGAGAAAATGAAAGGAACTTACTGTAATGTTGAAAAAGCTAATCTTGAATTAAGTGCTAATGTCACAATGTTAAGTGCAACAATAATTGAAAAACAAAAAGCAATTAACATGTATATTGACACTATTGCTGAAACTAGGCGAGAGCTTCAGGTCATGAAGATAGAAACAGAAAGGGTAAGACAACTGTTAAAAAGTTACACAACAAATGCGTATGTCATTGATCACATTCTTCCTACGATTAAGTCAGAGGAAAATGATGATAAACCAAAAAGTACAAAACGTAAAGCGTACGGAAATGTTCCACCGCACTACTTGCGAGTTACTGCCACAAGAAAGAGGATGGTATTGAAAAGGCAATAAATTTAACGCTTTTATCCGAAACAAAAGATCAATTGCTTGAGAATATTGACGTAGTCTATACGAAATCAAACAATGTCAGTAATGTGGTTGTAAAAAATGTGGTAAAGAATGCCTTAGGAAATGATTCTGACAATGGCAGCTTTGAAAGCGCCAACTCGAGTTCGAACAAATCTGAATCACAATTCAAAAATGACGATACATCTACAGATAATGATCTAAGTGATGATCCTAACGTTGTCATGTACAAAGTTAAGGAATCTAATAGATTATATTTCGATGATAGCTTTCCAATTCGGAACGTGAAAGAAGATCAAATTGATAAATTATTTAAACTTGTAGAAGTTTCGTTAGATGATCTTGAAAAAAATGAGAAAAGATTTTACTGAAAACCCAAAAGGAACTTTAACAACTACCGAAAGAATGGTGGTGATTTTCCTGAGAACAGGAAAGCAGGGTTGGGTTTGGAGGTAAGTGAAGATGAACCGAAGAAGAACCAAAAGTCTCCATTTCACGAATACAAAGGTAAAAAACAAACACGGTTCAAGAAGAAAGTTTAATCGGTAAGCAAACAAACGATGAATTCAAGAAGGAGAAAGAACTTCGTGACAAGCCTAAATCCGCAAGTGGCGTAAAACCCACTAGTGGACAATCACATGATACTTGGACTTGCTTTAAATGCAATGAAATTGGTCATATTGCTCGCAAGTGTCCAAAATCAAAGCTTGTGTTTCCATGAAGAAAAACAGTTTCAGATGTTAAAAAACAAAAACAACCAGAGATTGTGAAACCAATCACAATGTTAAAAAGAAACAAAGAATCTAAATTCGAAGTGAAACCTAAAATTGAAACATGATTTGAAAATTCAATTTTTGAAAAAGGTGAAACTTCAAAATTTAATGAAAACAAAGATTCTCGTTTCTAATCAAGAAAGCAAGAAGCAAGTCACAATCCTGGGTTGCTAAAAAGAACATATCATCATCTGAAAGTGACACGTCTGATTCTAATAAAACTAAAAATGTCAAATAAAAAGAATCAGTAACCAAAAATGATCTTTCAAAGGCAAATTTTTCAAAACAAACATAGAAAGAAAAGTTTGAAAAGTCTTCAAAGTTAACATCGGACGCAATGTTTGATGATGATTTTGATTACTATGATGAATTTGAAGGTGATTATAATGCTTATCATGTTAAACCCAAGTCCAAAAACATCTGGGTTTCTCTATTCAAGTAGTTGCTTTTCATGTACAGGGGATCATAAAATCCACATTGAAGTAATATCTGGATAGCGGAGCTTCATGCATCTTAACTTATTTTAAAAATGTCATATCTTTGTCATTTTGAGGGGGAGAAATTGAAAAGAAAATTTGTAAAAGATCAAATTGTGCAAATCCACACCTTTGAACAAAAAACTGATTTTATAACAAAACCATTTATTCTTCACGTAAATGAGTTTAATGGTTTATTTGTTGAACATGTACAGATGCAGATGTTGAAAAATGGATTGGACGACGAGTTCTCGTGATCCTCATTGGTTTGTTATCTTTTTAAGATTAGAATTTCTTAAAACCTAAAATCCAAAAATATGTTTTCGATTTTAGGGGAGTAAGAAAATTTTAGAAAAATAAAAAACATATGAAAAAGCTGAAAAGTAAAAACATTTGAAAAATTCAAAAAGTACAAAAACATGAAAAAGACAAAAAGAATTTTGTTGTAAAAAAGGAAACGATAGTACATCAGTGAACTATCACAGTACGCTAAAGAATTGTAAAGTATAAAAAAGTGATAAACAAGTCTTACTGTGGATGTGTCGATAGACTTTACACGTTTAGTAAATTTTTTTCTGAGACATAAACTAAATTTACAACTGCTTAATCTCGTGGATTAACATCTCTCGGATATATGGACTTAGTAATCCGTAATTTCGTTTGAGAGATTGCCTGATTCTGAGATACGAGCTCTTTATAGATAGTTGATATTTGGGGTATTATACTAGTTCTTCTGATTTTGCGGAAGCAATAGCCTAGAACTTATATAATGCTTTTGATAAAAAAAACCCCGAAACTGCATGCAAAACTGAAAAGAATCGAAAGATCTAATCATTTGCAGTGCTTCAAAGATTCCTTAATTGGAACACAACTTAAAGACGAGCCTTCATCTCTTTGTCTGTACGGTAGTACTAACCTGAGCTCTCAAGGTCTTGCATAACCCAGATACAGATATCAATTACGCTATATTCACCTGTAAGATGAAATCTAGGGAATCTTGATACGGGAGTATATTCTGAGATGGAAACCATAGTTAAGTCAAGTTTATTCTATCTAACATATCTTGTATCAATTGAGAAACGTGTCGAAGTTTAAATGGACAAACATATCGACAATCTAGGTAAACGAGTTTAAAACTTAAAGTCTTAAAAAGGTCAACGGTACTAGTGATATGTCTCAAACAACTGATAAGATCCTTAGACACGAATTCACAAAAATATGTCTGTAAATATGTTTGTACATAGTTTACTTTGTTCTGTACATAGTTTATCTGCTTTACAGATTAAAACCAAAAAGATTTTCAGTGTGTTTAGCATAAACTTTCAAAAATTCAAAAAGATTTTGTTTCTTCATTAGTTTTGACGAGCCAATGATGGAGAACGGTTCTTCGAAGTCTGGTAAGGTGCTATAATGGTGAAAATCTTGATGACATCTGTTAAAAACCATAATGATCGAAAATGTTGAAAAGTTCATTAAATTGAAACTTTAAAATTGAAGAAAACATCAGTTTATTCACAACGGTTTCAAACCGAGGTCATTAACTTGAACTCGGTAAATGAAATTGGTTAACTAAGGTCATTAACTGGGACTTGGTTAACCAAGTGGATTTCATAATTGAAAATTCTATCAAGTGGACAATGTCTTAAATGTAAAAGTATTCAAGGTCATTAATTTGAACTTGAATAATTAAATATTTTGAAAAATGAAAGAGGAGATTAAAATTTGAAATGTTGATGTTACAAAATTTCAAAGTTCGAATCTGAAATGTTTATTTGAATGTCTAAGAACTTTGAAACAAAAAAAAGTTTTAGAGGAGCTGGATAAAACATTGATTAAAGATACCAGAAAGCTCAAAGCAAGGGGGAGTTTGAAGATTAAAGCTAAAAGCTAGGGGGAGCATGGTGATTAAAGTTTTATCAAGATAAGCTTAAAGAAACGGAGTTGTAGAAGATTTGTAGATCAAAGACGATAAGTTATTCAAGAATAAAGATAAAGAGTATTTTAAAGACTCAGGAGCTTAATTGAGGTCAAATGACTACGGCAACATCCAAGGGGGAGTCTGTTAGTGCATATGTCTGTTGCCTACGACATTCTTCTAGAACGAGTCTGGAAGGTACAAGAGCTTCTGAAGACTGATCAAGACAAAGACGATATCCAAGGGGGAGTCTGTTAGTACAGTATGTCTATGTCTTAGTCTTGTATCGAGTCTGTTTAGAATAAGTGAGATCGTGCTAGAAAAAGGCGTATTTATGTGTGTAAAAGGCTAAGTTTGCCTAGAATCTAGATGTGAGAACAAGTTCGGCCGAACTTGTTCAAGACAAGTTCGCCCGAACTTGTGCACCATCCAAGAGAACTTGTAACTTTACAAATAGGTGCTTTGGGATTGCATTTTAAGGATCAGAGATTTTGGTACAGAGACGGCGAAGCCCTGTCGGATCTGGGATTTGAATGTATTGAACAATATTGATCAATAAACAAACATTAAGTAAGTAATTCTTGTTATTTGGTTAACACGTCATTAGTTTCCGCCTAATTGGACGTTAGAAACAAATCTAGGTTCCTATGCTAAAGGAGGACGGTCCTATCACCGGGACTCGAACCCGTGCCACCTCCTTCACAATCACACGCTTAACCAGTCGGGCTAGAGCCCTCATTCAAGAATTATTAGAATCTTTTAACTTATAAACGCAATTTAAGTTGTTTTGTATTTTAAAATTTGCCGCCAAAGTTAACATAGGTGAACACAGCTCAGACCTGCTATTGTTTCCATATTCGAACACTTGATTAATCGCGATTGGGAAATCACATCCTTTCTTTTTTCGTTTCAATCACGTACTAACCCCTCAATCGCGACTCAATTCGTTTCCTTGGAACGTGTAAAAGTACCAAGCCACACTTCATAACTCACCTCTCATCTCTCAAACACAACCTCGCACTCTCCCTCTGTTTCATTCTTAAACATCCACTGCCGCCGTCGAAGGACTTATGACTCGCCGGAAACCTGCATTTATCGCCGGAGAAGACGACCGGGTCGCTGGGGATCATCGCACCGCGCATAAAAATTTCGGTTAAACTCTATGTCGATCCTTCACCTTCACTCGTGCGAATTCCAAGAACTTATATGCAATCTAAGATGAGTATACATGACCCTTTTTGATTTTATAACCTTTGGGTGCACCATGTATTCTATATTAAATCACGATACTTGAAACTTTATTATACATGACCTACCCACTTTTAGACATGGAACGATGTGATGCTTATGATACTTTATGCTATGTAAACTTTTCGTGTCTATGTGCTCATTAACTTGTTACAAGCCTACCTTAACAATTATGGTACTACGCATATGCTATAGGAGTAACGCACCGCCCTTGAGACTTTGGGTATTGCTAAGTTAAACACATTAACCACCCGTTAGACTTTGGGAAAGGAAATTTGCGTTGGAAACTTGGGTTTGAACACATAGTTTACACCGTTTCAGCATATTAGTTAACTTGCTTATTGTTTACATGTTTTGGGTATGATTAAACAATTTTATTCATATTATACTATATATCAAACTTGTATGCTCACCAACATTATTGGTGATGTATTTTAATACATGTTGCAGGTTGATAAGTCAAGATGTTGAAGGAATCAAGTTAGGACAAGCTTTAGAAACGCATTTTAGTAAACCATTGTTGTGTTTTGTTTATTTCATTTGAGACATTGTACTTGAATCTTTAGATATTTATGAAACAAAATTTAATTATATTGTCATTATTAGTGTTATGATGCTTTGGGCGATTTTTCGTCTCATCCCGATGTTTCCGCCATCGGTTGGGGTGTGACAGATTGGTATCAGAGCTATAACTATAGGGAATTAGGAAAAGTAGGAATGCTTTTCTTAGTCTATAGTTTTGGGGCTTTCTCATTATGTGTTATTTAAAACTATTTCCCTTCTATCTACTTGCTTCTCTCTATTCTTCTTGGACTCTTAATATACATGCCTTTCCTAAGGCTAACACAATACACACTTGGAGGCTTTGAAGACACTCTTATAACACAATCAAAACGATTCACCAAAATAGGGGTATTTCCCACATTTGGTGATGACTTTCGCTCAGCTATACTTTGAATTTTGCATGAAATTTACCCTTAAGATAGGAGTGATATCCAAACCTTGAAGGAAATTTCCATTTCATATTCTAGTGGACCCTTATCTTTTGATAAGTACCAACCACATTAGGGTACGATGTTACCATGTTAGAGGTGAAACTCGCATCTTGCTAACTAGTCCCACTCTTTCGATTTTCAATCTCGCCAAAGTTTTGATTTTCCCAATCGATTAAGGACGTGTAGTAACTGGAAGGACAAATATCGTTAGTCACTCCGATGAGGGTATTTGTCTATTAGGCCAAAGCACATTTCCTTAATTCGAAAAGGACTTCGATTCACTTTGGAATAGTCTTATGTTACATTCTGTGACAATCCATGTTTTACGTTAAATCTCTTTTATGTTATCTCAATTTTAATGTGTTTTATATTTGAGCGTTACTTTCATTTCAAGCTTGGAGACACGTTACACACTATCTTCGCAATCTAAAACATTCTCTGGTGAAAGAACTAAATTTATGATGCTTTCATCTTACATTTGACACTATGTGAAATTCATGTTATACTATGTGAAATATTTAAAACGTTATATACTGGGTTCGTGTTACTGGGTGATTCTTATGTGATAAACTTGTCATTAACTTCGTAAGAAGCCACACCTTAACATGTATAGCACTATGCGTAATGCTATAGGAGTAGCGCACCACCCGTGAACGAGAGGTCATGTTAAGTCATTCATTGTGGTACACGATGGGTTGACCTGTTTACTCATATGCCAGTGATACGTTAATCTTGTATGTCATTTGAATCGTTCAAAATTTTTATGCTAGTACTCATATCCCAAAAAATGGAAGCTTATCATCAAGATAGGAATGATTTCTTTACCTTGACGATTAGCTCCGTTCAGTTTTCAACTTCACCAATGAGCTAGGGGTGATTTTCCTTACCTCGGAGGTAGTTACCAACTCTCGTTCATCCATCCTCTTAAATATTTGAGGACGAAACCTCCTAAAGTATGGGAGACTGTAACGCTCCGTATTTTCACGTTTACTTATGTATTTAAAAACATATTTGTTCATTTATTTTTCTTATTTAAATACATTTATTAAATTTATTATTTATTTAACTATTCATTTATATATTTACTAAACTATTTATTCATTTAATTATTTAGTTAGTTAATTAAATAATCATTATTAATTACTTATAAATTTATTTAAAAATTTGATTGTGGGTTAATTTAGTTAATCATAAGTCAAGGGGTTGTTTATGCAATTTTTAAACTTAAAATGGTGTAACTAAAATACAGGGACTATTTTGTAATTTTTGAAACTTAAATAAAACAAAAACACACAAAAAGGTAGTGACCGGGACTCGAACCCGCGCCACCTCCTTCACAATCAAACGTTTAACCAGTCGGGCTATAGCCCTCATTCAATCATTATTAGAATATGATAACTTATAAACGCGATTTAAGTTGTTTTGTATTTTAAATCTTGCCGCCAAAGTTAACATCGGTGAACACCGCTCAGACCTGCTATTGTTTCCATATTCGAATACCTGATTAATCGCGATTGGGAAATCACATCCTTTCTTTTTTTTTTCGTTTCAATCACGTACTAATCCCTCAAACGCGACTCGATTCGTTCCCTCGAAACGTGTAAAAGTACGGAGCCACACCTCATAACTCACCTCTCATCTCTCAACCACAACCCTCGCACTCTCCCTCTATTTCATTCTTAAACATCCACTTCCGCCGTGGAAGGACTTACGACTCACCGGAAACCTGCATTTATCACCGGAGAAGACGACCGGGTCGTCAGGGATCGTCGCACGGCGCATAAAAATTTCGGTTAAACTCTATGTCGACCCTTCACCTTCACTCGTGCGAATTCCAAGAACTTATATGCAATCTAAGGTGAGTATCCATGACCCCTTTTGATTTTATCACCTTTGGGTGCAACATATATTCTATATTAAATCACGATACTTGAAACTTTATTATACACGACCTACCCACTTTTAGACATGGTAAGATGTGATGCTTGTGATACTTTATGCTATGTAAACTTTTCGTGTCTATGTGCTCATTAACTTGTTACAAGCCTACCTTAACAATTATGGTACTATGCATATGCTATAGGAGTAACGCACCGCCCTGAGACTTTGGGTATTGCTAAGTTAAACACATTAACTTTGCGTTAGAAACTTGGGTTTGAACACATAGTTTACACCGTTTCAGCATATTAGTTAACTTGCTTATTGTTTACATGTATTGGGTATGATTAAACAATTTTATTCATATTATACTATATATCAAACTTGTATGCTCACCAACATTATTGGTGATGTATTTTAATACATGTTGCAGGTTGATAAGTCAAGATGTTGAAGGAATCAAGTTAGGACAAGCTTCAGAAACGCATTTTAGTAAACCATTGTCGTGTTTTGTTTATTTCATTTGAGATATTGTACTTGAATCTTTAGATATTTATGAAACAAAATTTAATTATATTGTCATTATTAGTGTTATGATGCTTTGGGCGATTTGTTCGTCTCATCCCGATGTTTCCGCCATCGGTTGGGGTGTGACATCTTCTCTAAGGTGGTGTTTGATTTTCTAAAAAAAGATCTGCGAAGGCTCTTATGTCTGTGCCGCACATACCACACACAGACATTGCGATCTGCTGACTATTTGTTTTTCAGAAAACGTTTCATTGAAAAACGTCTACGTGAGCTCTTCTTGGTGCAGACTTGGCCTAGCCACTTGACGGGGATGTTGACGTGCTTAATGGGTTTTTTTATTATTAAGTATTGTTATTTTATTTATTTGTCTAAATTGTTGATATAATTTTGTTGACTAGATCTACAATTAATAAATAGATAGCCGAACAACAACAACAACAACAACAAGAACAATAATCTCCCCTCTTTATTAAAGGAGGATGAGCATTACCTAAGCATTGCTTATGTGTCAACCATTAAGGCCATCCAACAATGCCATTTTTAAGTCATTATTACATCATAAATCATCAATTTTAATATTATCTTTAATACATTTATATTAAGTTAAAAAGGAGGGTAATTTGAATTTAAAAGTTATAGAGATATGTAATATGCATTTAATGCAAATCAGGAAACTTCATATCAACATCTCTCTTCTCAATTATACAAACCTCCATCTCTTCTCACCTACAAAACTCTTGATCCCAATTTCTACTCAACAACACTCATCTTCTTCTTCTTCTCAACACATGGAGTCCGATTCAAACACCACCACCGTTATTGCCGAACAACACAACAACGATCATGGATGGCAGAAGGTCACCTACGCCAAGAAAAAACGCAAAAATCCGGCATCGTTGAACTCCGTTTCCAACTGATCCGTAATCTCCAGCAACAATAACAATAGTAATAACAATAATGATAATAATGTGTTCAGTGTTATTGAGAAGAAATCGGAAGAACGACGAAAGGTTATCGTAGCTCAGGGATCATCAACGGCAGTTTATGATGATGATTTGTAGGTTAGATCGTTGAGATATTTGCCAAGTTTATAGCTCTAGGATGGAGTTATTGTTGATATTGTTGTAGATTAGTGTTATATTGTTGGATGTGACGATGAGTGAATTGCTTCGATGTTGTTTCTACAATTCACTTTAATGATATGCTATGATTTATTTCATCATTAGTTGAAATTTGTGTGGAGTTTATAGCTCTAGGATGAAATTATTGTTGTGGTTGTAGATATTGTTGATTGTTGGATGTGACAGTGAGTGAATTTCTTAGATGTTGTTTTCACAATTCAATTCATTTTTCTTCTATGATTTATTTCATTATTAGTTATGAAATTTGTTGAACATTTGCACACATTTAGGAAATTGGGAATTTTCATGGATTTTGGAACACGTGTGTTTACTTTATTGTTGATTTAGAAATTATAGTTTAATTATGTTTACGTGACTCAATTTTGTGGTCTTTGGAAGGAATTGAAGCAAAAGTAGAGTTGATGATTTATTTACTGGAAAGCTAATGAAGATGTTGTATACATATCACTGATCCATGGAGGCGCTATTGCTCAAAACACAAACAAGGCACACTAGATGTTCGATGAAATTCCTAAGAGAAAAAGGTAATCACCCAGACATTTTGAAATCACACTGCAACGTTAGTTTTAAGAATTCATAGCAAATTAGAAGAATTCATATCATGTTTATACTTATTTTCTTTCATATCACGTTTTCTATTTTTGATGGATCTGGCCTTTTGATGATTCAGGATTCGAAGTTGATTTCGGATTGAGTTGGATTTGAGTTTCTTCGATTAGGTTCCGATGCGCTCATTAAAGTGTAAAATTAAGTCTCTTTGTATCAGTTTTGTTTTTGATAGGTTATAGAAATTTGTATTGATTTTAAATTACTTATCTATTCATAATATTATGTTACTTTACTTGACCAGGTAGCAAAGGATGAAGGGTTTAAGCTGCCATACAATTACTTGTCAATGGAAGCCATTGACAATTATCCTATGTATTAAAAAGATGTGATATGGTTAACTTATAAATTGACTGAAATTGCTTTGAGATTATGGAAAGATTTACAATGTTTTAGCTAATATCTAGTCCTCTGAATGCTCTACTATATAAGACAGTAGTCTTGATTGTATACACAAAGTTGCGTTACCTGAAAATAAGGTTGGCTATGCAAACGAGTGTCCATATAAACAAGCACTTAAAGATGACTTGTAAAACTATATTAGTCCATACAAAACAATAGATTGCATATTTTTATCTATTTTATTTTAATTTCCAGTTCTGCAAATGACAATGGAGGATGGCTTCAAGAACTCGACGGTAACGACCAAACTCGACGGTAACGGCAGTTAGGGTGAAGAGGATGGCTTCAAGAATTGGTCTAATTTGTTATGTTACTAATTGTTCTGTTTGGATGTTTATTACGGACAGCTTCGGATGTTCCGTAGAGAGTGCCGATGCCGGATAAAAAGACTCTTGAGTTGACCGTGGATAAGCTTCAATGTACAAGAAAACGCTGCAAGAAGGTAAAACAAGAGCTTTTGTTCAATGTCCATCTGATAATAATACCGTAACGATTCGTAAATATATAATATTTTTATTATGAGTCTGAGTCGTCCGTAACTAGCGTCATCCGTAACTCACGTCGACTCTGTAACGAGTCGTAAAATATAACATTTTTATTTTATCATCCGAGTCGTCCGTAACGAGCATCGTCCGTAACTGGCGTCGACTCCGTTCTCCACTATTGGACTTGCGTATATGAAGTTATGTTAAAATGAGAACTTTCGAGACTAATCAAACAAATCGAATAAATGAACCAGGTGGTTTGTTATTTAATTAAGGATTTACATGTTTTTTTTAATTCAATTGAAGTGCATTTGGGTTGTTTTTTTACCTGTAACATGTCAAAAGGGTTGAAAGTCCTCAAAAGTGTACTAAAATGCATTTAAAGCTTATACTTTCTCAGGTTCTACCAAATTCCATAGACCTGCATGTTTTATATAAGGATTTAATTTCATTTGATCTCATGGTGGTGTTCCATCGTGGTGATTAATCAATAAAAACAAACCACTTTGTCCTGATTTTGAATAACTTGAAGATTAAGCACTAGCAAACTATAGTGTTTACAATGGGTCAACTGGTAAATGAAGAGGCATTTCCTAATTATGATAAGCTGTTTGTTGTGAGTAATATAGAATGTGGTGATATAGAGACTTATAGTTCCTAACAAAACTCAAGGACCTGTGGGTTATGGTAAGTTCTTATTTGATTCGTTTCTTGATCTTTATTGGATAAGACCTAACATACTCTATGTTGCAGGAAAGATACTATATATGATGTAGATGTCACACCCCGACCCGCAGTGGAATAAAAGTCGGGGCATAATTGGGTTATCACCAAAGCTCATGATGTTTACTAAAATGTTTCATATTTATTAAATTCAAATTACAACTTAAATATTCAAATAAAATCCATACAATTACAAGGAAATGAAACTAAGTAAAACAATCCCAAGCTTAAACTGATTTATTCTTCTAGGCATTCCTATGTGTTTCTTGCCTCAACTGGATCACCTGTATCATGTGTAAAACAGGGGATATTTTGGGTCAACAAAAGTTGGCGATTGAACCTTGAGAAAACATTGTTATTAATTTCTTATTGTATTTAATATTGAAAATTTGTGCAATAATCACATGTGAGCAAACACATATATAACAAAACACAAACCACATTGGATGAGTAAAAGACATGAATGATGATATATATGAGATCAAGGGTTAATCAAACGAGCGATCGAGTGACATGAATGATGATGTATGTGAGATCAAGGCTCAATCAAACGGAGCCGATCGAATGAGGCACCTGATACTCAACCCGTATCCCACGGGGAGCTGATGGGCCTAATGAAATGCATGCACTGAAAATGATAACTTCAATCTAAACATAATTCACACAACAATTGATACAATTTGATAAACATTTGATCACGGATATAATGGATGCACAAGTGTTTAAATATAATAATGAATTAAACGACACATGATACACCCCAAAATATGATTAAAACGGGGAATTGGTAGAGATTCACTCACATTGGGTGCGTTCTTTGATGACGTTGGATGCGCACGAATTTTAGGATTTGATCGACGAGGAAAAACTAACCTAAAATAATAACGAAATGGTTCGGTAAATAAATGGATTTTATTTGAGATTAATACTTTTAATTCATAATCTTAATAGGATTTTTAGATTTATTTTTGTGAGTTTAAGGACATTTTCTAACTTTAAAAATATTATTTTTAAGTATTTTTAAATAATTTTCTGATTAAATAAATAAAAAAATAAATAAAAAAATGTTGACTTTTTGACTCTGTTGACTGTTGACCGTTGACCGTTGACCGGTCGGACTGTTGTGTTCGTATGCGCTGAGTGAGGTTCGAACTCGGGACCTCTCGTTTACGTGCACGCAGCTCTACCAACTGAGCTACGTGTCTAACCCGAAATATTCTCTGTTTTAATTATATTTATATACTAATTATTTTCAAACTTATTTGGTTTTATTATTAATGGTTTATATGGCCGAGCCGGTTGCAGGGACCCGGAGTCGAACTCGGGTCCTTCGGTTCGAGTGCGCACAGCCCAACCAGTTGGGCTGTGTGTCAAATCTGTTAAACTTATGATTTATATTATTCTTATAAACATTCTGTGACTTGTTCTGATTCAGTGATTCCGGCGAAATTAAAATTTCCGGCGACGTGCTAAAGTTTCGAGAGATTGTGCGATTTTGAGCGAAAAGGTTACCAGAGGTTTGGGTGGATATTTATAGGGAATAACAGGATGTATTGGGTCCGAATTTTGGCCTTGATTCGCGGTAAAAGTTTCTCCGGCGGTTACGACTGAAAATGTGGGTCAGACATCGGTTATAACCGATGTCATAGTCGGTTAACGTGTTTTGGTCAAAAGGAAATTGGCCAAAGTCGCGGATTGCCGGATTTTCTGGTGACTGCGAGTTCTGAGCGCGGTGATTTCCGGTTTTGAATTTGAGTTTTAATTCAAGTATTATTTGTTTCAGTAATTTCACAAAGGAGTCATGTGGCGGAGCGGTGTGTTGTGTGTTTGACTTTGTGGGTGACCCGGGTTCGAAACCCGGCGTCCCCATATTTTTTCACTATTTAATATTATTTATAAATTATGGTTTTTAAATTCTAATATAGTTATTAATTATGTATCGTTTAAAAATTAATTTAAGCAATAAATACGCAACGAAAAATTATAACTGGATATTCGATTAATAAACGAAGCGGGTTTTGGAAACCCGTTTTTCGACGGATGTTACAGTAGACCCTACTTTTAGAAATTTCGTCCCGAAATTTAAGTAGTAGTGGTAACAGGAAAAAGATGCGGGTATTTCTCGCGCATTGAGTCTTCACGTTCCCAAGTAAACTCAGTCCTCGTTTCGACTCCCAACGTACCCTGACAATTGGAATACGACTTCGTCTTAAACGCTTCTCTCCGAAGTCCATGATTTCTACTGGTCTTTCAATTAAGTGCATAGATTCATCGATCTGTATGTCTTCTAGCGGAATACGGAGGTTTTCATCGGCGAGGCACTTCTTCAAGTTTGATACGTGAAATGTGGGATGAATTCTGTTGAGCTCTTCTGGTAGATCAAACTTGTATGCTACAGGACCTACCCTTTCGAGTATCTTGAAAGGTCCTACATAGCGTGGTGCTAGCTTACCCTTCTGGCCAAAACGAACCACTCCCTTCCACGGTGATACTTTTAAAAGTACTTGATCCCCAATGTCAAACTCCAAGGGCTTTCGTCGTTTGTCTGCATAACTCTTTTGACGACTTTGAGCCGCTAGAAGATTGTTTCGAATTTGAATGACCTTGTCGGTTGTTTCTTGAATTAACTCTGGACCGGTGATTTGTGATTCCCCAATTTCGTGCAAACATACTGGAGATCGGCACTTACGACCATATAAAGCTTCGAAAGGAGCCATGCCGATACTTGAATGGTAGCTATTGTTGTACGAAAATTCAACTAATGGTAGATGACCGTCCCAATTCCCTTTGAAGTCTATGACACATGCCCGAAGCATGTCTTCAAGAGTTTGGATGGCGCGTTCAGATTGTCCATCAGTTTGAGGATGAAAAGCGGTACTGAGGTCTAATCGTGTACCCAAAGCGGTTTGTACGGCTCGCCATGTTCGTGAAGTGAAACGACCATCACGGTCTGAAATGATGCTTAAAGGTACACCATGACGGCTTACAATCTCGCTGATGTAGATACGAGTTAACTTCTCGTTCTTGAAGTCCTCGCGAATCGGAATGAAGTGAGCTGATTTTGTAAGACGATAAATGATTACCCATATGGTGTCATACCCACTGGAGGTGCGAGGTAACCCGGTAATGAAGTCCATGGTTATGTTTTCCCACTTCCATACAGGTATTTCAGGTTGGGTTAGAAGTCCTGAAGGTCTTTGATGTTCAGCTTTTACTTTGGAACAGGTAAGGCACTTGGAAACAAAAACAGCGATATCCTTTTTCATGCCCGGCCACCAGTAGGTGTATCGTAGGTCTTGATACATCTTGTCGGCTCCTGGGTGTACAGAGTACCGCGTTTTGTGCGCCTCATTCATAAGGAAATCATGAAGGTTATCGCGATCGGGAATCCATATGCGATTTAGATAGTATAGAATACCGTCGGATTTGGTTTCGATTTTGAGTTCTGCTCCACATGACAGCTCATCTCGTACGTCGTTTTCTGTTACAGAAACATGTTGAGCTGGTCGGATTCGATCTTTGATGTCGGTTATGATTTGCGAACATAGAAGACGAATGGAGTTCGCATAACCTTTTCGACTGAGTGCATCAGCCACCACATTTGCCTTTCCAGGATGATACCGAATTTCACAGTCGTAGTCGTTAAGAAGTTCGACCCATCTTCGTTGCCTCATATTCAACTCCTTTTGGTTGAAGATATGTTGGAGACTTTTGTGGTCAGTGTATATTTCACACTTGGTACCGTAGAGGTAATGTCTCCATATCTTGAGAGCGAACACAACGGCTCCAAGTTCCAGGTCGTGGGTGGTGTAATTCTTCTCATGAACTTTGAGTTGCCTAGAAGCATAGGCTATCACTTTTGCTCTTTGCATTAATACACAGCCTAGTCCTTGCCCTGATGCGTCGCAATATACTACAAAGTCATCGCAACCTTCAGGAAGTGTGAGGATAGGTGTGTCACAAAGTTTTTGCTTTAGAGTTTGGAAGGCCTCTTCTTGCTTAGGTCCCCATATGAAGGGTTTTCCTTTATGAGTCAAGGCCGTGAGTGGTACAGCAATACGAGAAAAATTGGCAATGAAGCGGTGATAGTAACCAGCCAAACCAAGAAATGACCTTACTTCGGTAGGGGTACGTGGCACTTGCCATTCCTGTACTGCTTGATTTTCGAAGGATCGACATGTATTCCCTTGTCATTAACGACATGCCCAAGGAATTGTACTTCTCTTAACCAGAATTCGCATTTTGAGAACTTAGCGTAGAGCTTTTCAGTCCTTAAGAGTGTAAGGATGAGTCGAAGGTGTCGTTCATGATCGGATTTAGACTTGGAGTAGATGAGGATGTCGTCAATGAAGACTATGACAAAGCGGTCGAGGTAGGGTTTGCATACCCTATTCATTAGATCCATGAAGACAGCTGGGGCGTTGGTTAAACCGAATGGCATGACCATGAATTCGTAATGACCATAACGAGTCCTGAAGGCGGTCTTTGGGACGTCGTCTTCATGTACTCTGAGTTGATGATAACCAGAACGAAGGTCGATTTTTGAAAAGCAGGTGGCGCCTTGAAGTTGGTCTAGGAGGTCATCGATGCGAGGTAGTGGGTAGCGATTCTTAACCGTTAACTTGTTGAGTTCTCTGTAGTCGATACACATGCGAAACGTTCCATCTCACAAAAAGAACAGGTGCACCCCAAGGCGAGGAGCTAGGACGTATGAATCCTTTGTCAGTCAGTTCTTGCAGTTGACTGGCCAGCTCTTGCATTTCGGATGGGGCTAGCCTATAAGGAGATTTTGCGACTGGTGTAGCGCCAGGTACAAGATCGATGCAGAATTCGACTTCTCTCACAGGAGGGAGTCCTGAGATGTCGTCGGGAAAGACTTGTGGGAATTCTTTCACTACTGGTATATCTTCGAGTTTCTTCTCCTTGTTTCCCTTCTTGACGACGTGAGTTAGGAATGCGACATAGTTCTTGCGGAGATATTTTCGGGCTTGAAGGCAGGACATTAATCTGAGTCCTTTCGAAGGGGTTTCTCCAAAGATACGTAGGGTCTAACCGTCTGCAATTTTCGCGGCATACTACTTCAGCGTGATGCTGGCTGAGCCAGTCCATACCAATTATTATATCGAAACTTCCCAACTTCATAGGAATGAGGTCAACTGGAAAATCGTGATCGTTTAGAGTGAGGGTACAATCTCGTATAATAGAATTTAATGAAACGGGCTTTTCGTTAGCAACTTCCACCGTTAGAGATTCCATGAGATTATCACGAGTTTGGTTGAGGATAGGTTCAAATTCTAAAGACACAAAACTCTTATCCGCGCCAGTATCGAATAACATGGATGCATAACTACCATTGATGAGAAACGTACCGTTAACCATGTTGTTGTAAGCCCTAGCTTGGTTGGCATTGATGTTGAAAGCTCTTCCTCTAGCAGGTGGAGGAGCTTGGTTAGCTTGGTTTACCGGATTTGCTTGAGCTTGGGCATGGATGATGTTCACCAAGTGGGGACATGTGTTCCTGAAGTGGTTTGGGTCTCCACAGTTGTAACAAGCTCGCATAGGTTGCATCATGGGGTAGTTGGGTTGGTAGTAAGGTTGAGCTATGTGTTGCGTGGGTGGTAGAAGTAAGGGTTGTTGGGCTTGACCCACTATCTGATGGTGGGTTTGGGTTGAGGGTTGATTGCGGTTCATTCGCTGAAGTGTGCGACAAGTTTGAATGGTGTGACCTGCACTGCCACACTGGTGCAATGTTGGCAAGGAGTTTCGGGGAGGTGATGGTATTGACAACAGTTGCATTTTGAGTATGGGCCGGTGTAGGCCTTTTTAAATGGTGCAGGTGAGGGAGCAATTTGGGTAATTGGTGCGGCAGTGATAGGAGGGTTTGTTTGTGTGACGGCAAAATTTCTGCTGTTTCGTTTCCTCTTACCAGCAAATTTCGAAGAGGAGACGGAATGGTTTGGAGTTTGGGCCTCAATGGGGGCTTTCTTTTTCTCATCCTTGAATTTGCCGTTTCGGATGCGATTCTCGGTAAGTTTGGTAGCTAGTTCCATTGCGGCTTCAAGTGTTGCAGGCGAAGTGCTTAGAACCGAGTCTTGAATTTTCGAGGGGAGGCCTCGAATGTAGTGTTCAACCAAGCGGTACACGGGGGTGAACAGATTAGGGATCATTTGGTTCAGTTCGAGAAATCTTTTGTTGTAGGAAGTGTGATCTCCTTCCTTTTGTTTCAACGAGTGGAATTCATCTTCCAACTTTTTGATTTCGCTTCTTGGACAGAAGCGCCTTGTCATGAGTTCCCTTAACTCTTCCCATGATAAGGCCATGGCATCTTCGACTCCTCGCTTACCCTTTTCTGTGTTCCACCAGGTAAGGGCTACTCCAAACAGTCTCCCTGTTGCATAACGTACTTTGCGATCCTCAGGACAATCGCAATTGAGGAAGGTGTTCTCCATTTCTTCAAACCAGTGGAGGAGGGCAGTAACACCTTCGGTCCCTTCATACTTTGGGGGATCGCAAGATTTGAAGTGTTTGTAAGAGCACTTTTTGGAGTGAGGGTTGGCGACGCTCTGGTCTTCTTGATTGGGAGGGTTGATAGGATTTGCGATGAGAGCTTGTTGAACTTGAATCACGATGTCAGGAAGTACCGCGGCCATTTTTTTAGCAATTTGAGTGGCCAAGCGTTCATTGGATCTTCCTGACTTTCTACCTCCACGTAGTTGCCTAGCCGACATCTACAGGAACATACATAGGAAGATGGTGAGTTTAAGAAGTTTATAGGTGTCTGTGTCGTTAAAAGAAAAAAAATAACATAATCATCAATAATGCAACTACATCCATAGGATGTCTTGGGTTTGCTCATGTTTGGGCCTCCAATGTCCCCCATACCATCGCCTGTATAGTCATGTGGGCCCCCATGACTATTGGCTTAGTAGGATTCACATTGGTGTTGGCGGATTAACACTCGCATCACCCGAATGAAAACCATGAAATATGATTGCGAGATGTATGGTAGGAGGGTGTCCAGGTGTAGACACCATGACAACTCAAAGTGGGGTTAGCTCACACGACGTTTGGTATAGCATGCTTTGGCCTAATAGGTCCTTCGTACTCTCATCGTTAGTCCCCAGGTAGGCAAACTGGTCCTTTATTTTGGATTTATACGAATGCCAAGCCTAGACAGGACGTTCCGACTACCGGTACTCGTACCCTTCCAGTTACTACATGCCCGTCATGAGAACTCACTTTGATGTGATTTGAAAAATACAAAAATCGTTGCAAAAGTCATGGGAATTGTGAGGTGTGTGCTCTCATGGGTATGATATGTTATGAGGATATGATTCATGATGAGCATTGTATAATAATATGTACTTATGAACATGCTTGCATAACATTGAATGTAACAATAAACATAAAGCATATAAACATCATGAATTTTGTATGTAACGCATAAACAATTTAAAATTTTTAATCAACTATAGTATAGGCTCTAAGGGTCTAACAACCTATCCTATATCCCTATAGTCATGGCTCCGATACCAATCTGTCACACCCCGACCCGCAGCGGAATAAGAGTCGGGTCATAATTGGGTTATACCCAAAGCTCATGATGTTTACTAAAATGTTTCATATTTATTAAATTCAAATTACAACTTAAATATTCAAATCAAATCCATACAATTACAAGGAAATGAAACTAAGTAAAACAATCCCAAGCTTAAACTGATTTATTCTTCTAGGCATTCCTATGTGTTTCTTGCCTCAACGGGATCACCTGTATTATGTCTAAAACGGGGGATATTTTGGGTCAACAAAAGTTGGCGAGTGAACCTTGAGAAAACATTGTTATTAATTTCTTGTTGTATTTAATATTGAAAATTTGTGCAATAATCACATGTGAGCAAACATATATATAACAAAACACAAACCACATTGGATGAGTAAATGACATGAATGATGATATATATGAGATCAATGCTCAATCAAATAGAGCTGATCGAGTGACATGAATGATGAGGTATGTGAGATCAAGGCTCAATCAAACGGAGCCGATCGAATGAGTCACCTGATACTCAACCCGTATCCCACGGGGAGCTGATGGGCCTAATGAAATGCATGCACTGAAAATGATAACTTCAATCTAAACATAATTCACACAACAATTGATACACATTTGATCACGGATATGATGGATGCACAAGTGTTTAAATATAATAATGAATTAAACGACACATGATACACCCCAAAATATGATTAAAACGGGGAATTGGTAGAGATTCACTCACATTGGGTGCGTTCTTTGATGACGTTGGATGCGCACGAATTTTAGGATTTGATCGACGAGGAAAAACTAACCTAAAATATAACGAAATGGTTCGGTAAATAAATGGATTTTATTTGAGATTAATACTTTTAATTCATAATCTTAATAGGATTTTTAGATTTATTTTTGTGAGTTTAAGGACATTTTCTAACTTTAAAAATATTATTTTTAAGTATTTTTAAATAATTTTCTGATTAAATAAATAAAAAAATAAATAAAAAAAATGTTGACTTTTTGACTCTGTTGACTATTGACCGTTGACCGTTGACAGGTCGGACTGTTGTGTTCGTATGCGCTGAGTGAGGTTCGAACTCGGGACCTCTCGTTTACGTGCACGCAGCTCTACCAACTGAGCTACGTGTCTAACCCGAAAATATTCTCTGTTTTAATTATATTTATATACTAATTATTTTCAAACTTATTTGGTTTTATTAAAAATGGTTTATATGGCCGAACCGGTTGCAGGGACCCGGAGTCGAACTCGGGTCCTTCGGTTCGAGTGCGCACAACCCAACCAGTTGGGCTGTGTGTCAAATCTGTTAAACTTATGATTTATATTATTCTTATAAACATTCTGTGACTTGTTCTGATTCAGTTGTAAAAATGTTGGTTTTTAATTCTGAAATTCGGTAACGTGTGCGATTCGAACTCGTGACGTGCGTGTTGTTATGTTTGTCTAACACGGTTAAATATTCAGTTTTAATTAAACTTATACACATGTTCGACTTCGTCTTCTTCGCTTAACATTTCAGAACAGCGAATTTCGACTGTTCTGCTTAATCAATCTTAACTTATATTTGATTGAATTTGAAAATAGAAATTAGATGACATGGTATACCAGAACGGTGAGTTTGCTTTAGGTTTTCCGGCAAAGACTCGTCGTCTCCGATTTGAGGATTCCGGCTGAGGGATACTGTTTAACAGTTTTGATTACTGAATTGAGCAATTAGATTATAAATTGAAAGATAGCAAGAGAAATTTAGAGGATTGTACCGTCTGAAGAAAAACGCGGTTTTCCGTTCAGTGATTCCGGCGAAATTAAAATTTCCGGCGACGTGCTAAAGTTTCGAGAGATTGTGCGATTTTGAGCGAAAAGGTTACCAGAGGTTTGGGTGGATATTTATAGGGAATAACAGGATGTATTGGGTCCGAATTTTGGTCTTGATTCGCGGTCAAAGTTTCTCCGGCGGTTACGACTGAAATTGTGGGTCAGACATCGGTTATAACCGATGTCATAGTCGGTTAACGTGTTTTGGTCAAAAGGAAATTGGCCAAAGTCGCGGATTGCCGGATTTTCCGGTGACTGCGAGTTCTGAGCGCATTTGACATATCAGTTTCAAACCTATTCGTCCCATTTTGCCTGTTTATTTTTTAAGCAAGTATTTTGAAATTTACGCATTTGACATAAAAATAACTTGAAAACCTGCCACATGTGATATACAATCATCAATAAGTTAAATTTTATATCTCACACACTATTTTTACGTATATATACAGCTGTCCGCCACACATCAGTTTTTCCTCCTCGACCTCATCCATTGACTAATGGAACCAAAGCAGGAAATAGAATTAGGGCTCATCTTAGGTCTTTTTATAGCCTACCTTGGAAGCCGACATGAGCGGGCAATTCTCTTTCTTTTAAAAAAGCAAATTAACCAGGTTCAATTTTCCTCCGATCCTTATATTTGTTGTTTTATGAGTTTCATTTCTTTATCTACATATTTGATCTGATCTCACTATCATCCCTTTCGTTTTCATCATGTTTCTTTATCTAATTAGGGCTCATCTTAGGGATGAATTGTTGTTGTTTAATGTAGCTGTCTTGATCTATGTATCTGTTTAACACGTATGTTCAATGATAAGTTGAAGCATATCATAACCATTTTCATCATATTCCTTGTGTAGGATCATGTGGTGAAGGTTGTACTATGAGAAATGAAGATGAAAGATTTATGGAACGTTATATCGCAACAATGGACAATCTTACATCAAATATGCTTCAAGATTTACGATCATGAAATATAGAATAATGTGTGCTCGATTGTATTATTTGTTAATTAAAAGATGTTCCCTTTTGTTTGTTATTTATATATTTTTATTGCCTGAGATCTTATTTAGAATATGTTATTATTATTTGTATTATAGCTGGAAAAAATTGTTGTTAAATAAAATGTATTATGTGAAATTTTTAAAAATCACCCGTGTTTGTGACTACTGTTAAGTATAAAATATGATAAACATGCTTTTCTAAACACCACCCATGTCGCACACGGGTTTACTACTAGTAATAATAATAATAATAATAAATAATAATAATAACTTAAATTCTAATAAAAGACTCCATTAAATGCCTATTGCATTCTCTCCATTAATTTAGTAATATTGTTAATATTATTGATTAATATATAAATCTAATTAATTTATTATATTTTATGATGATTTATCGATATCTTTTTAAAACCTCACTATAAATTTGTTTTACCTATGCTAAACTTAGTCCATTTTTTAAACAAATTATTCTAAACATATTTGGATTTACAAATTAATATTTTTTAACATTAAAAACATTTGACAGTTTTTCTCAAAGTGTTTATTCAACCTTTAAAATTTACCGTCTAATGTATGAATTTATGAAAAATGAGTTCAAACTTTAATAAACTATTTTTTCCTTGAAAAAAAGGTAGTTATTAATCATGATATATCAAGGGTTTTGAGTTATGATTGATACCTTTTTGGTTACGTATTATTTATTTATACAATCTAATCTAATTTTACTAAAGGATTCCAATTATTGACATATAGTAATAATTTTGTTAATATATTAATCTTATATCTAATATCTTTATTAATGCATAATAACATATTGATGCTTAGAAATCATATCACATATTTATAGCTGTGCCATAATCAAATTAAACTTTTAGATTAAATTTTGTTTATCAGTTTTAGAACTTTTTTATTTATTTTTTCAAGATAATTAATTCTATTATTTATCAATTGATATTTTTAATATTCCATATATTCTATATAAACATTACATGATAAAACCACCATCAATCAATCGCATTAATATCATTTTAAGTATTATTCAAGTATAACATATATAATGACAACCGTGTGTGTTAACTGATTATATTATATTTATTCAAGTCGTATAAACAAGTGTTTATTTTTACCCGTGCAATACACAGGTTTTTAGAGATATAACTTACTTATTACTTAATATATAAAATTATATTTATTTATTTGTTGGTATATTTCACCTCATAAAAAATTTTCCATCCAAATTTCTTCATGACCCTAAATACAGAATTTGTTATAAAATTAAAAAAAAAGTAACTTAATCGACCCTAAATAAAGAAATATTCTTTAAAATAGGAAAAAGTAACTTAATCATATTTGTTATTATTAATTTCTTTTTTTTCTACAAATTTATAACATAGTAAATTAACCATTAATTTATTATGAAAATATTTTATTCAGCATATGTAAAACATTAACTTAGACCATATTAACTAAAACCACATAAAAATTATTAATGCGAAAAAACAAATATAATTTGTGACATTAATAAAAAGCGTCTTACACATTATATAATTATATGGTTTTTATTGTAAAACACCGCGTAATACACGGGTTTATAATCTAGTAATAACAATACATAATTAACACCAAAACTAACCCAACATGATCATTAGTACAAACATGCAAATATTGTACTCAAGACTAATTAATCTATCGATAGACATTAAATATACCTTAGTGGTTATAATTAACGGATAAGACACCTAGGTAAAACAACAGGATGCTAGAACGAACACGAACAGAGAGGGCGACATATCGTAGCGGATACCGGTCTTTGACCTTGGTCGGTCAACTATCGAAAGGGCAAAGAAGAAAAGTGGGTGGCACCTTTTAGAGGTGGCAGCTACCTTGCTGTTGTGACTGTATCACAAAACGAAAAAGGGAAGTCTCCTTTTTGTTTTACGGCTGGTTAGAGGTGGCAACTACTTTGTTGTTGTGACTGTATCACAAAACTAAAAAGCAAACTCCTCTTTTTGTTTTTGTTTTACAACTGGAATGATCACGTGATATTAAGATAAATTATATATGTTCTCTTAATACCCTAAAAAACATGAGTTAATCTACCCCTGGATCAAAACCCCAATGTGATACGGAGCCTGAAAACTTAGTTTAATTAGATAAATAGTTAAACCATATTATTTGTAACCCATATAAATTATAAATTATGTTTGTGAACACCAGTTAATCAAGTTATGTGGGTGGATTTATAACTGGTATTATTTGCAAGCGGTATAAATAATAAATTATTTTCAAGTGAATATATAATGATTCCATAATTATATATTTTGTTTTGTTAATTGTAGATTTAGTGTTCGTTGTCCAAGGTGTAACTCTTACTGTTTATAGCTTGTCCATACATCTAAATCCAGCAAAATTAGTGTTGCTAGCTTGTTGCTTAGATTTAGGAAGTCATGGGTCACTCACTTAGTTGCGTACAAAATCCCATCTCACCGCTAAGCCAAAAACCAATATAAAGAAATCATGGCCAAACGCAATGGAATTCAATAATATTTTTTTAAAGGACCCCAGAAGTATAAAACCACCACTTGTCAACTTCAAAACTCGCATTTTCTTCGTCAAAAGTCCAGCCACCGCAATGGGGAACCAAAGGCGTCGATGTCCTCCAAGCAAGGTGAATTATTAATTTGTCTTCTTAATTTCATGCGATCTGTTAATTAATTTGTTTACTGATAGTGATTCAGCGATGCAAAATTTCTAGTCTCAGCCTTTTGTTGTTATTCAGATCAGTTCGATTTTTAAAGCAACTGAAGTTAATTGCCGATCTGAACATATTGATTACTTAAATCTGTCAGTTTATTTAGTCTCAATCAACTTTGCTGATTTGACGGTAATTGTCCCTAATATTGATTACTTCTAGTAGATCGACCTTAAATTTCTATTTTTAAATTGAGTAGTGTCAGGGGTGTTTGGTGTTGCGTTTTCAAAATAGATTATGCGTTTTCAAAAGAGATTATGGTTTGCGTTTTGAAAAAGCATGTAGGTACATGCTTCTCTAAAACTGCGTTTTGGAGGCAGATAATCACTTTTTCATCCAAACATTTTTTAGATTATTTATGTTTTACAAACGCAATAATCAAATAATCACTTCAAAACGCAATCCCAAACGCCCTCTCAGTCATTCTAGGTCTTCACCAGTTGAATTGTTAAGATTACTGATGACCTTCATTTTATGCCGCGGAACCTTAAAGGATTAAATTCAAATGATTTTATTAGCAGAATGCCGGATGATATTCTGGTTATGGTGTTGTCTCTGTTGTCCGTAAAGGAGGCAGTGGTAACCAGCATTCTCTCCCCAAGGTGGAGATTCCTCTGGTGTAATATAAAGACACTAAACTTTGATGCCAGGCAAGGTTTAGATAATATCGACAACAATTTTCGGTTATATCTTTTAGAGGGGTCTAAGTACACCAAACAGGTAAATGGTGTCATCCGGAGTTATAATCACCCGGCGCTTCATCACTTCCGGATACGTTTCTATTTGACCTGTGAATATACTAGTGTCATTGACGAATGGCTTAAGTTTGCCGTAAAAAAGAAAGTAGAGATTCTTGAACTGGATTTGGAGACAAATCAGAAGAATTATTATCATAATACTTTTAGCTATAATTTCCCTTCAAGATTATCAGATAAGAGCACATCACACATTCTTATATTTCCATCCGCAAATTTGGAGTCTCTAAAAAAGCTTTATTTGAATAGCGTTAACATGAGGGAATCGGTTCTTGGAGAGTTGCTAACAAAATCTCCACATCTTGAGTCGATTTCCATCCACGGGTCCGGATACTTGACTCATATTCATGTTGGTGGACGAGACCTTAAGTTAAAACACTTTGAAATCGTGGAATGTCCACATGTGGTGTCTGTTTATTTGTCTGATTTTGGAATCGAGTCATTCACCTACGTGGGCCAACCAATAGATTTGCATCTCAGTTGTCTTCCAAACCTTAAAAATGTTGTTATGAGTCAAGGACTTGCAGGGTTGAGTAATACTGTGTTTGGCCAGATATCATCTTGTGCATCAACCCTACAGACTCTTTCCTTCAAGATATATCATCCTATGGTTAGTAATTCATCTCTAAGAATGTGAATATAACCTTTAACGTTAAATCTTTTGAGTTTTTCTTGTTTTTTGCAGAAAATTGCAAAGCTTTATTCCATCTGTCAACTACCAAATATAAGGAAATTAACTCTCACAATTGTTGTTCGAAGAGATAATTGTCTGCTCGACTTTGCCTCTTTAGTTAATGTGTTTCCAAATATCCAGACATTTACAATCGAGGTGAGGTATTTACCCTAATTGCCATTGATTATTTACTGTAACAACAGCATAATAGTAATCGTGTATCCAAGTATTTTTTCAAAATATTTCGCATACCAGTTATGAATGCTCGTCATGAATGTTTTATGGGTTTGGGTTTCCTGGCGGGTCAAGCTCTTTTGCCACTCCTGTCTAGTTGTAACCATTGGCAACCACTAGGCTGCAATAAATGAATCGAACAAACACGAACATATTTGTTCATGTCCATTTGTTTAACTATGAATGAACACGCACGATGAAACCCATAGATTTTCTTGTGTTCATAAATTAATTATAACCGGTGAAAACTCTTATGCTGTAAATGAATTGAACAAACACAAATGGGTTTGTTCATGTGCATTCATATAACTTTGAACTTTGAACGAACACGAACAATTAGACCAACTGATTTTCTTATTTTCTTCTTTTATGTTTGTTTGTTGATATTTAAACCAAGAAGACAAATCCAAATGAACACCAATTATAAAGGAAATAACAATATGGAAATTATATTATAAATTATATCAGCATCATATGATTCATGTAAACAACAATTGTGTAAATTAAAGGCTAGATACCCCAGTATAAATAAATTTGAATGAATATTTAAACTAACAAAAACGGACGATCAGATATGTAAATGAAATTATGAATGACTGGGACATGTGATAAAGTTCTATGTTTGATTAAATGAACAAAAAATTTCTGATGATCGTTACGTTTATTAGATAACGGGACATGTGTTTATGTTAATAAAAAAATGTAACGTGATTTTCAGCTACTCTGCTTTTCACTGATGGGAAGGAGGAGGAAAGCAACGTGTATTGCTGCGGGCCATCACCATGAGCACCTCAAGCTTTTCCAAGTTCTGGGTTATTATGGAGGACTCGCTGACCTTGAACTTGCTGCAGACATGTTACAAACTGCTAATGCACTTGAGAAGATTGTGATTGATCCTCGAACGCAGGTTCACAAGGTAATCAAAGCTACAAAGGATTTCTCAGAGAACGAGGAAGCTGCTTGATCTTCGGCTAGGCTTCGGCTTCCACCATTGTTGCGTCAAGGTGTTGAGTTGGTCATACTATGATCCTCATTTCAACATTTTCTATAAGCTTTACTAATATGTTGTAAAGCATGCATTGTGGGAATTACTAAAGGCCTTGTGTGTTAAAGCAATCTCCCTAAGCCTACTTTGGGAGATTTAGTTGATGAATTATACTAGTTGTGTATGTGGAGTAATGAAGTTGGGATAAGGAAGTAAAAGATTATCTTACGAATTGCTTTTATTAAAGGGTCTAGGCCCACGGATACACTCTTGATAATTCTATCTAGAGTCCAAAGGAATTTGTCAAGCGAAACTAGTTTTTATGTTTCTCATGATTCAGGTACCAGAAAATAGTCTTCTTTAAATGTAAATTGTGAAGCATAAGTAAAAACAAGCTAGGGCTTTAAGCCCCCGAATTTTTGGGGCCCGTTAAAAAAAAGAATTTTTGTGTACTTAAAAAAAATGTGATTGTAGTCAGGTGGTGAGAATTGCGCGCTTCTTAATTAATCTGTCTTTAGCATTTAAGATCACATCCTCTTAAAAACCTTTTTTTACTGAAATTTGGGTTCAAATCCCACCAACAGAAGGTATTTAGTTTCATTAAATATGTTGTTTCTCATAGATCTTCAACGGTTTTTATTTTAGTTTGGATTGCTAAAGCACTTGCAAGTTTTCGTTTTGGTGGAAAACAGTTTACCTTGACCAATTGCAAATGAAATTGTCAATGTCTAAGAATTGTTAAAACGTAACTTTATTACACAGTTTGATGTATGGGTTTGTGCCGATGTATGTTAGGAAAAATCATATTACCCATTATTATGCTATTACTGAATCATTTAAGATTGATGCGTTCAGACCCAACGAACCATTTTACCAGACTAAGGTGTCTTGAAAGGCACATTTTTTGAGTTTGCTTTAGGTCTCTAAAAAGATTGAGCGGACCTAATTGTGGTGACTGTTATTTGCTTCAATGAAGATGGGAATAGAATTGTAGAACACATAAATAACCTATTATGTATGTACTTAACTGGTATATCTTGTTTGACTGAATCACTGTGGATCATGCCTCCTTGTCTTTATTTTCTTCTGAGACTGAAGATGATGATTTGTTGAAGTATGTTGTAAAGCTTTTGTAAAAGCAACACCCAGGAAGGAGACCTTTGGATAAGGAGGGCAACACCAAGGAATCTCCAAGATAAATTTTCTTTTTATCATGTTTTTTTAAGTGACACCCGGATAAGGAGGGTAACAATCAATAAAAACCTTCTTTATAAATTTAGAGCATGAAATATCGTGTGAGATCTAAAACACAAATTTACTTATTTTCTTAGCATTCTACAGCCTATGCGTAGCTCTTTCTTCCTATTCTACAGCCGACGTCTACCAATTTGTTTTTGGCATTCAATAATCTGATACCCTTCTTCCTTCCTGCCATCAAAATATTATTATTTTTTTTGTATTTCCAAAAAAAATATTTATTTTGTTTGACAGTAAATAATTTTTTATGTGGGATTTTTTATCTGGTGTAGAGGTCAGAAGATTGGGTAGTTAAGTTACGGAATTTTGGTCTTATTATGATGAGATAATGTGCTACAACTTGTAGTAATTTCATTGTAGAAGCATAGTTTCACATATTGATATATAAACAGGGAACTACTCATTTGTATTGAATCTGTATCTATACTTACTATATAATAAAAGAAATCATTTGGAGGACACTTGTTATCTTATTACACTATTTATCTTTTGATATTCATTTGGAGGAGACTTGTTATGGTATTACACCATTTATCTTTTGATATTCACACTAAACTCTTATAGATAATTATTATTTAGTTTAATCTCTTAAAATTAATTATAGATACCTCTCATACTAAATGTTATTTAGTTTAATCTCTACTACTTAATTATAGATAATTATTATTCATTTTAAATTATAATATTATTTATTTGATTTTGTATATCATATTATCTTCATTGTTTATACTACCTAACGTGTCATATAATAGCTATAATTTTTAGTTTCCATTTAGTTAAATTATTATATTTTTTAAGACACCTACTTTTTATTTTTACTATACAGATACTATTCTTTTGGATGATGTAATTGTCTCTAATTAACTTTAATCTTTTACCATAGTATATATAATGATAGAAATAAAATCGAATAACATTTTGCATGACATCAATAACTTAAGACATAATATAATTATATGTATAATATGCACTTTTTAATAAAATAATACCAAATAAAATAACAAATATAAAATCATTGATTTTACTAGAAATAACAAAGTCTTAATATTTTTTTTCAAAAATAATTCATAAAATATATAACTAAAAACAGATGACATTATAATGCAGTTAACCGATTTATCATCATACAACCTTCCAACTATTCAATCATATTTTTTTTATCTTATATTAACCAAATAATAAAAATTAATATTAGAATTTTCTTAATTTAAATGTCGAATAGAATACTTCAATTTTTTAATAAAATATTCTCCTATAATTTAAGAAATTTTTAAATAACGACATTATTTATCACCAAAGCAAAACTTTGTATTAATATATTATTTATTTTTATTTTCAATATTAAAAATATTATTATATCGGCTTTATTACATAATTTTTAAACTAATTGTATATAACTTTCAATATTACTTTGTATATAAAATTAGATTTATTACCTTATTTTTAAATATAATTTATATTTTATCAATGACTACTTATTTGCTTCTTTAATAACATGTTTGACCACTATATCTTCTTTTCAATAATCATCTCCGCAATCAACATTTCTATCGTGTACCGACCCGTTAGTTTTTTTAAGTATAATTTTTTATTATTTGGTATATAAAATCATATTTATTCAAGGGGCCCGTGTATTACACGGAGTTTTTAGTTATGATTCGGAGGAAAACGAAGCTACTCCTTCAACTACAAATTCCCTAGAAACACCACAGGTTCAACCAAGAAGATCATCTAGAGACTCTAGACCGCCAAACAGGTACTCACCATCAGTAAACTACATACTTTTGACAGAAAATGGTGAACCCTAGTGTTACTCTGAAGCTATGGGGTTGAAGATTCATTGCAGTGGGAGCTTGCAATGAAAGATTAAATGAAGTCGACCGAGAAGAACAAGTCCTGACACTTGACAAAGCTTCCTTCAGGGAAGAAGGCTCTTTAGAACAAATGGGTTTTCAGGGTCAAGGATGAACATGATGTTACCAAACGGTACAAAGCAAGATTAGTAGTCAAGGGATCTCAACAGAAAGAGGGAATTGATTTTAATGAAATATTCTCTCAGTGGTGAAGATGACTACCATCAGACTTTTTCTCAGTATCGTAGCAGCAGAAGGCTTGCATATGGAGCAGCTAGATGTCAATACATCCTTTCTACATGGTGACCTAGAAGAAGACATCTACATGACACAACCAGAAGGGTTTCAGGTTAAAAGCAAAGAAAACTTGGTGTGTAAGTTAAAGAAGAGCTTGTATGGTTTGAAACAAGCGCCAAGACAATGGTATTTGAAGTTTTATAACTTCATGGAAAGAGTTGGTTACAAAAGATGTAACAATGACCATTGTTGTTACATTAAGAAGTTCAAGGGTTCTTATATCATATTGTTATCGTATGTGGACAATATGTTGATTGCCGATTTAGATATGGTAGAGATCAAGAAGTTAAAAAGGCAAATGTCTAAAGAGTTTGCGATGAAAGACTTGGCAGATGCAAACCAAATACTCAGGATGAGTATTTTCAGAAACAAAGAAGATGGTTCTTTGACACTCCCTCAAGAGAAGTACATTGAGAATGTAGCGTAGTAAGTGATATAGTTTACATTATTATCTGAATCTCTAGTGCTAGGCGTAACGAGAATAACGAGCTGCGAAAATTCGGGTTGTTACAGTCTCCCTTACTTTAGGAAATTTCGTCCCGAAATTTAGTCGAGAGGAAGGCTTGAGAATTGACACAATTAGACAGCGATAGATTGCGATAAGGCGTTAGGGTAAGTTGAGGAAGAATGAGCGATCGATCGAGGATTGACGAGTGAAAACGCATCGATGGCATAGGGAATCGATGAGTAAAAGCGACTTGATTGACTCGTGGTTAATAACTCACTAGTTGACGATCCGAAAATGTTTTTAAGTTTTTGAAAAGTCTTTTAAAATATTACGAAAAGGCTTTTAAAGGAAACTCGACTTATGAAAATTTTCTCACAACGTGGCGTTAGGCTGAGTCGATTTACACTCTCATTGTAAGAAGGATTTTACTTGCCCAAAGGTTTTAATAAAAATCAAAATATTTAGAAAATTTTCCATTTATTTCCTAAACATAACGATAAAAATAAGTTCTAACGGTATAAAAAGTTTAATTAGCGTCGAACCCCACATGGCATCTTTCCACGAAAGTTTGTTAATATTGCTAAAACACTTATATATAGGAAGTACCAGTGGCGTATCCACCATGTTTTAGCCATATCGCCTCCGTCTCGTGGAGCGATGTCAGGTGTGCTAACATAATTAAGGATAGATTTCGATAACCTTGGTCCAAGCGGCAAAAGGTCGGACCAAGTTTGAATAGAAGACCTAAGTAGACTGAGCGGAGAAGCTGATTGCAAACTTGGTTAGAGATAAGAGTGTGCGTAAATGGTTCAGCGATTTAAATATCGGAGCAGAGAGAATAAAAGATGCGATAAGTGGTGAGAGTGATAGATGCAATAAGCGTTTAAGCGTTAAGAGGGGAAAGCGATAAGGGAGTGAAATAGATTCCATCGAAAGTGAGATTGCGATGCCGTGGATTTGCGAAAAATCTAGCGTTTGTGCGATCGAGAAGTGATGAGATGTTACGCCTGCGAAGGGTATTAGAGTGTGAAAATAGTCACCATAATATTAAAGGTCTAATAACGTTCAACTACACATGGCATTTCTCCACGAGAGTTTGTTAGCATGGCAAAAACACTTATATATAGGAAGTACCAGCGGCGTATCCACCATGCTTTGACCACACCGTCTCTGTCTCGTGAATAGATGTCACACTTTGTTGACATGGTTAAGACACTTATATTGTGTCTGGAGAGGTGGATAGATAGGACTAAGGGAATAATCTTGTTTGGTTTGGCAATGGAATCAATAGCTTGCCCGAACAGGACCCTAGCTTTATTGCGAGCCAAAAATCTTGATCAATTTCCCTTCCCTTCCATAGGGATCGTTGTGGCATGAACTCATTTCTGCCTTTCCTTAGCGGCGTATTCACCATGTTTTAACCAGGCTTTTAACGTTAGGGCACCATTAGAACTCACTACGATCCCCATGCAGACACCAAGATATTCCCGTGTGCACCCATGATTAATTTGGTGTTTGCATGATTATTGTAACTTATTTTAAAGACGTATGGTAGGGGTAAAACATATTGTATCCTGGTATATCATATAGTGCTAGTTATAAGATTTAGTGTGTGAGTTAAGTGCGACGACGAGAGAGATATATATATAGAGAGAGACGTCGTCGTATGTTGAAGTGATATTGAACAATAGAAAAATTATAAGGTATAAGTACTAACATCTAAAATCGTACCATTATCAACGTCGTTCTGCGCCTAGTCATTGTTGATGTCGACGATTCTGCTGCTGGGGCTGCGGCTGCTGGTGTTACTTGTGCGGCGGCTGCTAGGGCTGCGGGCTAAGTCGGCGAGTGCTGGAAGTGCTAGCATCTCATGTTATCGTGGCTCTGTGCTGCAGTGGCTGGTGAAGTGACCGAAATAGTTGCAATTGTTGAAATAGCGGCAGTTTCCTTCGGCCTGGTGGTGATAAGTACATCTCTGACACAGAGGGAGAGTTCCAATGTAAGCACGTCTTGGGGGAGGTGCAACCGTTTGGAGAGGTTCACGGTTAAGCGGTTTCAGATATGGTAGAGATCAAGAAGCTAAAAAGGCAAATCCTGAAGAGTTTGAGATGAAAGACTTGGAAGCTGCAAACGAAATACTCAGGATGAGTATTTTCTGAAACAAAGAAGATGGTTCTTTGACACTCTCTCATGAGAAGTACATTGAGAAAGTGTTAGAGAGATTCAGCCTTAAAGATGCCAAGATCAGAAGCACACCTTTGGGAAGTCACTTTAAGCTATCTAAAGTTCAGTCACCCAGATCAGATGAAGAGAAAGCAGAAATGGCTAAAGTTTCGTATGCGTCGGCAGTTGGTAGCCTCATGTATGCAATGGTATGCATGAGCCCAGACATTGCTTATGCATTGGGAGTTGTTAGTCGGTTTATGTCCAATCCGAGAAGAGAACATTGGGAAGCAGTTAAATGGCTGCTAAGATATTCGAAGGGAACTTCCAAAGTGGCATTGCATTTTAAGGGGAAAGATGTTATTCTGAAGGTTTTGCGGATGCTGACCTTGGTGGGTGTAAAGAGTCATTCAAAGCACCACAGGGTATGTCTTTACAGTGGGAGGCACTACCGTAAGCTAGATGTCCAAACTTCAGAAAAGTGTTGCCCTTTCAACCACATAAGCGGAGATATGGAAGTTGCTGAAGCAAGCAAAGAGCTTATTTGGTTGAAGAATTTTCTGAAAGAGCTTGGCAAGGAACATGTTGATTGTGCACTGTTCTGTGACAATCAAAGTGCAATACACCTTGCAAAGAACCCTGTCTTCCATTCGAAGACGAAACATATACAGTTGAAATATCACTTTATTAGAGATCAAGTTAGTGATGGCACTCTGAAGTTAAAGAAGATTAAAGGAACGGAAAATCGAGCTGATATGTTGACTAAGGTTGGGCAGTGGCTTACGGTGGTGTTGTGTCGTCGGATGGTTCGGCGGTAACTTGGTTAAGTTTCTTGGTGGAATTCTTGGAGAAGAATCCAGCCAAGATTCGCTTGTCATTGATCTCTGTGGCCAACTGATAGGTTTCTTCGATGGTAGTCAGTCTTGCAGCTTCAACAAAATGCCCACACACTCGGGTAAGGCACATAGGTACTTCTTGATGGCCTTTTCAGGAGTGTCGACTTGGCTCGTCAAATGGTGCTAAGCTGTTTGAACCTGACTGTGAGGCCGGCGTTGACACCTTCAACTTGCTTGATATCCCAAAACTAGTTTTCTAGCTTCTGGACTTCATGGGGAGGGCAGTATTCTTCCTTCATGAGCTCCTTCAGCTCATCCCAGGTGAGCGCGTAAGCTACATCGTTCCCGCGTTTGTTACGCTCGGCTGTCCACAAGTCGAGTGCTCTTGATTGAAATACTCCTGTAGCACAGTGGTACAAAGATGCTCAGGGCACCCACTTTGACGTAGGGTAACTTCGATAGCATCGAACCACTGAAACATCTGAGATACACCTTCTTCGCCTATGAATGCTATCGGACTACAAGCTTTGAACTGCTTGTAGGAGAAAGTAGACTTTGGTGCATCGGTCTTAGAATCTTCCGATGTCTGAGTATTGCTGAGGGCTTGAACTTGAGTGATGATTTGAGGAATAACCTTGGCCATTTCCCTGGCCATGAGTGAGGCGATCCTCTTATCGGCGTTTCTTCTGGCTTGACGTCGCGAGTTGGAAGCGTTCGAAGACATCTAGACAAAGAGATCTGGAATGAGATTCGATCATAATGATTTTGAGATTGCGATGCGATTTAGCACGTTAAAAACTTGTTATAGTTAGTATGGTAACACGTATTTCTAAGATCACATGGGAAAACACATATTTCTTAGATTCTCGAGTATTCACATAAGTACATGTAACCACATACTATATATGTATATATCTAGATACGTATATACTTGCAGGTATAGCGCGAGGACGCGGTTAAAAAGTTGTTATGATTTAGTTTTGTTACGAGTATTAGCTCTTGTTTTGGATTGCGATGGCTGTGCGAGTCGTGCATTAACATAATAATACGAAAGCGGTAAAAGAGGTAAGCGAAAATCAACAAATTGAAAACGTTAAAAGTTTAAAATTCATTGAAATGTGCGCGAAACATATGAAAATCAATGACGTGTAAAATCGACGATTGAAGGCTTAAAATTAATAGAGCGTCCTGGATTTTGAGACATCGACTACCCAAAGTGATTCGATCATTCCGTTGAGTTTGGGCACACGATTTTGGCCTAATAGGTAAATGCTCTCACGGCCTTGGGCTAACGGCATTACCCTTCCGGTTACTACACGCCCCAAATCCGCGAAATAGTCCAGACTTTGGTGAGACTGAAAATCGTTGAGTGGGACAAGTTTTCAAGATTCGGGTTTCACCCCTAACTCAATAACTTCGAGTCCGTGATCGTGGTTTCCCGCCCGGACCCATCAGGAGGTTTCCACTGGATAGAATGAGAAATTTCCGTTAAGATGTGGATATCACTCCTAACTTAACAGAACTTCGTGCTAATCGGAATATGCAGAGTGAGTGATTCGTCGAGAGTTCACGGTTTTCACACCTAATCTAGAGAAATCGACTCATTTGTGATGTACGAGTATCCTTGCAGCTTCGTGTGTTGTGTCCAAGTCTTAGGAAAGACTTCGTATAGTATTTTAAGTCCAAAGAAAATTTTTTAATCAGATAAGCAAGGAATAAGCACATAGTTTCCTACTATAGACTAGGCAATTTACTTAATTCCCTATAATTATGGCTCTGATATCAATCTGTCATCCCCCCAACCAATGGCGGAATCATCGGGATGTGGCACTAAGCGAACAAATTGCTCAAGAAAATCCATAAGGACTATTAAAATGACAATATCTAACGAGGTTCAATCTCCCATAAAATCAAACAAATATTCATACAATAATCCAAACAGATTACATAATTCTTGATCAATAAGTCCGACAACGAAATTTAATGGGTTTCTAGAGAGTCCTAATCTTGATTCGAGATAGTCTGCATTTAACTTGCAACATACGTTAAAATAATGTCAATACAAAAATGTATTGCCGAGCATACAGGTTTTGATATAATAACATAATAGATAAAAGCGTCACGAAATACCATATACATAAACGAGATACAACACAACATATAAGCAGATTTAGACAATTACACATGCAAATTCTCTGATGGCTGCGAAGGAGAGGTATGAAGTCCTTAACTAGACTCCGTCGGGTGCGAGCTGAACTATGATACCATACTAGCTAAGGTGGAATCAACAAGTAAAAGACCTAGCATATATGTTTCTAGCATCATGTGCAAATATGTATAACAAAGATTCGCGAGTGATAAATTAATTTAGTTCATGTGTAGTGTGTTTTGATATGAACGAAGGTTACACCCAAAAAGTGCGTTTAAAGCGAAAATGGGTCAAGTATACTCACAGTGAGTGCGTAAAGGGTAACTGAGAAGGGGAATGTGGTGAGAAAACGGCAGGTCAGCCGGCGCGTAGAAACAGAAGTGCATCAGTCTTCCAAGTTGTTAAAATGGTCGAAACGGAGAGTCATGCGAGAAATAGCTTATTTCGTACGAAACATGTTTGCGTGTGAAAAAGCGTGTTTCGTGTACAAATCGAGTGTTTTCGCGTCGTTTTTTGGGAAATCGAGTGTTCATCCCTCCAGCCTTAGGCCACTGATCGAACCTTGTGCTGGAGAGGTCTTTAGAGCGAGTGAGTCGTTTGTGGAAACTCGGACTGGGTCGTACGAACCCAAAGTGATTCGTGCAAGCCAGTCTAGTTTTCACAAGTGACTGTTCTTGAGTCTTTTGTGCGACCGGAACTGAGATTTCGTCTGAAACGAATGTAGTTCGAGTCCATTTCGTGACGGTTTTGACAGCGCCTCGTTCCACTACTTGGTGAACGAAACAATAGTCGGTTTGATCCATTTTTTGTTTGAAAATCAATTTATAAAACAACTTTTTTAGGCTAAACACTTGGTGAGCTTGTAACAACGAGGTTTCTACCTTGAGAAGCCAAAGCTAACTCAAATATACTTCGTGAAGTATGGATCCAAGTTGAAATAAGAAAGTTTTGTGAAAAAAGATGAAGGTTTTCGTAAATAGAGAAGTTTAGATGAAATCGGAGAGTCATAATGTAGTTTGAGATATGCATTCCTGGCAAAGTGTCCTAACCTATTACACTTATAACATTTGATTTTGGATTTATCCAACCCCACTTTCAACCTCCCATGCAATCCTGGAAATTTCCTATCAGTCCTTTTGTAAAATTTACTTGCTCTAACACTCACCAGTGCCAGCTGATGTAAAATGTCCATTTCTTCCAAATCAGTGGGTTCAAAATGTTGTAAGTCATTCATTTTAAAGGACATATTGTCAGAGTTTTGGCTTTCCCCATTTGCAGCAAAAGCAAAATTGGGTGTGTAAGGATCAGAGGTAAAATTGTTACCAGATGTTATATCAATATAATGATCATAACCTTGATCCTTCCCACTACCAGAACTCTCTTCATGACTAAAAAGAGCAGTGTTACCCAAGGTATAGTCGTCAGTTGTTTTCCCAGACTCTTGTAACTTCTTTTTCTGATTCAACTCTCTCGCATAAGTGAGAAGTCGACCATGAAGTTGAGTGAGAGTCATCTCTTTAAAACCAACAGATGTTCGAGTAACGTAAGATAAGTCTCCCATTTTTCTGGTAATGATTTCAAAAAGCGACTATTGACAGTCGAATTTGTAAATTCTACATTAACCAGTTTTAATTCACTAATGAGACAGCTAAAACGTTCGAACTGTTCTGTTACCGACTCACCTTTTACGTGGCAAAACGTATCATACTGTTGATTTAAAACATCTCTATTATTCTTTATCACCTCCTCAGTCCCACCGAACTATTCTTTTAGTGCATCCCATAACTCTTTTGCACTGTTGCAGTGGAGCAATCCAGCATAGATTTCGTTGGGTGGCGCGGAAGCAACGATGCTAAATGCTTTTGCATCCAACTCTATTTTCTGGAAGTCTTGCTCAGAGTAATTTTCGGGACTTTTTGGCACTTGAGTATTGGGATCCTCTGTGCTGGGAACCATTGGAATATGTGGTCCATACACAACAGATCGCTAACAGCCGGTGTTTTGCTGAGCTAGGATGTGACCCATCCGACGTTGCCATATAAAATATTCATTTCGTTTTAACATTGGTGGTTTAAACATGGATCCAATGTTGGAATCCTGTGTGTTTTGAGCCATTTCTGCTTGTTTACAACAGATTTGTGTTTTAAACACTTTGAACGTAATAAAACTCCGTTTTCAAGTAAAACTATCAAACTTATTAGCAGGGAGAGTTGATCTTTCAAATCCAATTGATATTAATCAAATTTTAATTGACCAAGCTCTGATACCAATTGTTAGGATCTGAGTTTGAGATACTTGCAGTTTTTCTTTTAAAAATGGAAATATGATTGAGGTTTTAAAGTAAATGCAGCGGAATAGAACGGAAAACTTTTACTATAAGTGAAGGTTGTTTGTTTTCATCATCATCATGCTTTCAAGTATGTAAACTTTGCATGTGGTTCACAAACTCCCCCTCAGCCTATTACAATCGTTTGATAGTACAGAAAATGGAAGAAGATGATTGGTGTAAAGATCTTTTTGAGAAGACAAATTTAACAGTTACATTGACACTACTATTTATACTAACTATCTAACCTTGAGCATCTTTGATGACGTCAGGGTTGATAGTGACATCTAACAATAATATAACTAACTCTAAACACTGACTCCTAACCACTGTTAGTGCAAAAGCACTGTTACATTGATTGTAATACTAATAAACTAAAACTCTGATGGCTAAGCTCTACTCCTTTTCCTATGTCAGACCTTTGGCAATTTGCATAGCAGATGATGTAAAGGTATCAGTCTTTAGAAGGCCGAGATTAGGTGATCAGAGGTTCTAAGCACTGATAGAAGGACCAATCCATGGATAGAGCATATTGGCTTTATATCATATGTTCCTTTGTATAGGTTCAATTCCAACAGTCTATCCTGCGCCTCACGGACCAACTAACCCATCAAATCCATAAGCTTGTCAATGTCGGCACGTAACTGAGGATATGCTTCAGCTCCCGGGGCATGACCTGAATAACACGTCGTGGAAACTGGGGTGCCCCAGGAGGTGGTGGTGGCTGTGGTGGAGCTGGTCCGTCTAAATCCACTGGTGGGTCCTGCATGGCCGCTGTTCCCCCCTCTCCTGGAGGATAGACCAGATCGAAATGCTCTGGCAGACCCTCCGGAACCCATAGCTGACCTGTGCCGGTTTTAAACCGCTCGCCTAAACCGTCGAACCTCCTAACCAGCAACATCCCCTGCAACGTCTCAAACCCCATCTTCGTCGATGGTATAGCCGGCAGTAAGTGTGGGTCTGTCTCCGGTGAATGACCCAACGAACGGGCAATGACGGTCACGTACGCGCCACCGTACAAATAACCGCGCTCCTGCCTATGATGGGCAGAGGCGAAGTACTGTGCTAGGTCGTGTGCAAGTGCGCACGGTCTCCTGTACAATAAACAATAAAAGAAAAATAGATCGGTGCTCGTACACCACTCACGGCTCTGGCCGCGAGCGGTAATAGAGGTGCCGAGCATCCTATGTAGAAACTGCATGTTGTTAGCGAAATACGAAAATTAAATCATAATAATAATAATACTCACAATAATTAGTGTAATAAAGGTACGTACCTGTACAATGGGTCATCAACGTGTGAAATCCTCCCCTTCGCCGCCACGTGATCCCAAGTATCTGGCCCCGCAACCACCTTCCAAAATCCTAAGAGGGTGGATTTATCTACCACTACCAGCCCCTCCGTATAAACCTCTGTAGCGATCTCCTCCTGCAGGTATAAACCGATATGTACGCAAACTCCGCTAGCGTCATCGAACGCAACACACCGGCAAGTCTGCATGAAACCACAGGCGGAGGGGGAGGAGCCTGTGCCTGGGGAGGCGGCTGGTCGGCTCATGGAGGGTTAAATGTGAATGAGGAATAAAACTCGATAAGCAGCTCCCTGTAGCTCGGCGTGCCAGCTAGGTTAAATAGACGGTGCATCGGCGAATACACTGGAACGAAATACCGGAGTCTCCCGTCTCACCAATCGCCTCAATAGTGTCCCTATCGACCGCGGCATGCGAACCAACGTGCATCCGCCTAAGCTTCTAGCAATGACATGCGGCGTCGGTACCAGCTGGAAACTCCAGATATGGGTTTTTGTGACGTGGGTCCGCTGGCGGTGGCGGAGCGCGCCGCGGACCCTACGGATGCGCAGCACGTGGATCAGATCCTCAACCTCGTCCATAATCAATCTGTCAATTATTAGTAGTATTATTATTATTTTAATATTACTAATATTAATAACAATAACAATATTATTATTATTAGTAATATTATTATTATTTGTTTTATCACAATTATAATTATAAAAATAAATACAAGTAATAGTAATTGATAGTATTATTATTATTTTTTAATATTACTAATATTTATAACAATTAATATTATCAATTAAAAACATAAAAAAAAATATTAGGGTCGTCTAGGCCCAGACGCCCCATCCTGTTTATCCCCAAACCCTGCTTCTTCATGAATACGCACCCTAAAACCAAACAATCTCCAAAATTCAACCTATTTCTATGGTTAAAATATAAAATACAAGGAAGAATCTTAAAGTATAGGTCAAAATACATACCTTAGATGCTCGAAATCAGTGATATACAGTCTGTATACGTGTATAGAGGGTAATGAATACGGTATGTGTGTGTGTATTTTTGGGTGTAATATGCAGGGGCGTCTAGCTCGGCTCCCCCTTATACGACTAAAAGACGGGTCGTATAGACCTAGACGTCCTGTCTGGTGTTTTACCATTTTACCCCTGAAATAGACCACGTCTAGGCCTATACAAGGGGCAAAATGGTCATTAACCTCTGGGGAAAAGATTCTCTTTAATGGTTAATTACCATTATACCCCTGTTATAGGCCTATACGGGGTCTATTTCAGGGGTAAAATGGTAATTAACCATTTATAATTCAAATTAAAAAAAACAAATATGCCCGCTTAAACTAAACGTCTCGTCTAGAGCCAGACGTGACATATACAGACATAAAATTACCCTTTTGCCCTTCGTTAGTGGCCTAGACGGGGGCTAAACAGGGAAAAATGGTCTTTCTTGACACCAATACGCATCTAGCTCTAGAGGACCCGTCTTGTTCTTTATAAATACATATTTCTAATTAAATACATGAAATTCATATTATACAAATAAGATTCAAATACATGATATTCATACTAAATACATCATATTCATACTAAATACATAAAATTCATATTAAATACATAATATTCATACTAAATATCACGTTAACTATCATCCGATTCACTGTTGATGTAATTAATACTCGGGTTGGGATTTGGTGGCGGATTCATCAACGACGTATACAATTCTAATTGTGGCGTTGTACATATATTTCCATTGTTCTGTAGGAGGTCTTCGGTGCGTCAACCATAATCCGTTTGGCGGGGCATTGGGTAGTGGCCTTCTAGCTTAACATGTATGACGTGGTTATCGTTAATGTGTGCAAGTGTTATCAACCGTGGTTCTCGCTCAGTTGGAGGTGCCAATATAGGAAGGAAAGTGGAACTCCCTTCGATGCTTAGGAGGTGTACCACGATACCGTACCTTTGTGCAATGAGAAGCCCTGCGAGGGGGAAATCTATCAAGTGACTCGGGGGACAACCTTCAACTGAATCCCAAATTAAGCCTTCACGGTGCTTGTTAAAATACCCTTCGTCCCATGCTTCAAATATTAGCAACCATGTCAGTGCGTTCTGATCCATCTCCTGTACAAGGTCTTTTCAAATGTGGCCCTACAACGTTCTCCCACACCTAAGCCCACAGCCACAGACCGAAAACCACAATGACCATCCGGTTTCACATCTTGTATGCACGAGATGTGTGGGTGAAACACTGTCGGAATGACAGACTTAAACTGTTTAGTGATTGGCACGTTCTCATCTCCCACTATTAACGAAAAACCGTTATCATCTCGTGTCTCTTTCTTTTTCAAACTAGTTAAACGGCTTTCGGCCCGCTTTGGGTTGTTGGGACCTTATGACCAATTATATTGAGAGGCCTGTGATGGAACATAGGAGCTGTGGCGAGGGGCATCATATGCACTTTGTTGGAAACCTTGAAAGCATGTGTTTGCATCACCAAAGGAGCATCTCCTCAATTCTTCATCTCTACAGGCCGCCTCATCAAACCTTTGTTGTACTTGCTTTGTTGTTGGCCGTCCACGTGTATTCTGTTGGACAACCGGTGGTTTTTTTGTAGATTTGGTTGGAGTCAACACCACCTTAATCTTTGACAACATGCTTTTTCTCTGGGTAGGGGGTGTGACTCTAACTGTTGTCTAAGAATATTGAGCTCTTCCAACACGTCAACGACATCATTGATCAATTTACATGGATGGAAGTTTAGCTTCTGCCAGAAGACATCTACGTCTTCGAGTTGAATCGGACGCTCTACAAGGTTAAGACAATACACTTTTTAAGCTATATAATTAACGGACGTATATCACATAAGCTTTGTATATTTAATCATTATTACCTGCATGTACTTACTTTTCCAGTCTACAAGCACAAGACAACCCACAGCTATACCACATCTGGAAACCACATGATGAATTGAAGCACTAAAACACGTCTAGTTCCCTAAGTAGCTCTCCGGTCAGCAAGTCAAGTGTTGTATGGGAAACCTTTCCAAGTAGGTTGACAAATAACGACTTTCTATGGTGGTTCATTCTCTTTTCAATGCTTTTTCGAAAACTCATTCTTACTTCACCGTAATGTGTTTCAACTATATCCTAGACACAACCAACTATACAATCCAACGAGCTCCTATCAAGGACGTATCTCTTTAAATTGGCGTGCTGACTCCCTACTCTGTTTCTTGTACGCTAACCGAAGTTGCGGCTCTGATCATTCCACGCAAAAACAAACATTTCCTTGTAATCTTTCAGCCAGTTATCATACACGTACTTAAAAACCCCTAAAAAGTAAAAAATAATTTATTAAATACACATACGTCAATCATATAATACAAATGTTATATTAAAAAACTTACTTGAACGTTTGCACTCCACTAGTCTCTTTTGCAAGTTGCGTAAGTGGTACTCGTATATGGGTATTGATGGAGACTCACACAATGTCTCCCAGAAAGACAAAATTTTTTCCCAGTCCTCTTCTATAAAGGCGCTCCTGCAGTGCTTACAAATATTCAGTTGTATGTGGAACCTGCAAAGATACCGAGAGGCGTTTGGAAAAAAATGTAGCACACGCGTTCATTAGGGCCAAGTCTCTATCCGTTACAATCACATGTGGCTCAATACATTCATCCAACAATGACCTGATCCTCTCAAGAACCAATACAAAGTTGTCACTATGTTCTTTACAAATAACGGCATGCGCGATGCAAAACGATTGGTTGGTGGGCGTCATACCAACAATCTGGACAAAGGGCATATTGTATATGTTTGTTTTATATGTGGAATCGATCAACAAAACATGCGGGAATGCACGCCACATTATATTGTAGTATGGATGAACAAAGAAGGTCTCTGTTACGATCTCAGTTACAGGTTCCTCCCGTGTGTTGTAAATAAATTCGTTTTTAATCAGGATATTTTCTAGTGACTGCATGGGAGTCAGTCCTTCTCTTATTTTGGCCCTAATCTTCTGAACTGCGTTTTATACGTCTTTCTGACTATGGAACCTGTCGGGATCCTGCTTCCTTATCGTTTGAAAAATTTTGCGTGGCTCCATGTTTTGAGCTGACAGCTGCTCAATCAGTATATATTCGTTGGGATTAAACCGACACACAAACGCGTGGCCGACAGGTCTTCACAAAATTCGTGGTTATGTTCATTCTTTCCATCTTTTATCCTCCAACTTTCATACGGATGGTCTCGCACGGCCAAAAGGTAAAACGGATAACCCGTTTTTTTGCTTCCGGCTTTTCTGACGATTGTTGTAGTATGGTGCTCACCACCACAGTCACATTCGAGCCACACCCTCATGGTCCTTCCCCAATTTTCTTTGAAAGTCAGGTCACAATCACGAAACCGTCCGCATTTGCCATTTCCTGAGCCCAGATCTTTAGTTCACCTAGAGAGTTGAAAACCTGTAACATCGATAGCGATAGGTTAGATTTTATATTTATTCATCTGTCTAGCGTAACATAATACATTTGATACCATGTTTGTGAGGGTACAAATTGCCTGATATGGGGGGTGCCTCACCACCATATCCTCCTCCGTCATGATAGTTTTGTTGACCGTACAAAGACTATGATGCATTGTAACTTTCGTAAGGATTGATCGGGGAAATGAATTGCTGATGACCACCGTCTCCTCCGTATCCACCCGGATAGTTTTGTTGCACGTAAGAATAATCACAACCCGTATCCATAATCAGGAAACCATTCTTGCGCCAGATAACATTGTTCATCAACATGGTATGAGTCTTCTACAGGGGATATTTCATCAACAGGAGGGTGTGTGTTCAAATCTATAAACGGTTTTTTTATCTCCTTGTACACTAGACAAAACATCCTCTTGCTCGTTAGAATTGGAAACGCAGGTCTCCCCCTGATAAGGGTATGATCATTAGTAAATAATTAAAACAAGAAACAATTTAAACTAATGACTGTTACCGGAACGTCTTCGGGCACCCAAGACTCGCAGAATATGGTTCAAATAAATAGTTGTCGTCCCAGTATGATGACATTTCAGGAGCTTTGAATGCTGGCAAATAGATGGCAAAGAAGAAGCAGAGAAGAAGAAAATCGAGTTGTGCGTGAGAAGAACACAATGCTCTGCATGGCCATATTTGAAGTGGGTGATTAAAACATATATATGGCACGTATAGATCTAGAAGGGGAGTATTACTTTTGTCAGAAGTGTCAGAAGACGCCCCATCTGATGTGACTGATGTTACATCGTATGAGGTTGTCGGGGAAGGAAACCTAGACGGGTAGTCTAGACCTATACGCCTCGTCTAGGGTAGTGCGGAAATAGGCATTAAGGTATGGGAATATTATCCTTTACATGACCTATTCCCTGATGGCATTATGAAACTGGTAATATGTATGTAATTGACTGGTATATTTTGTTCGACTAAATCACTGTGTGGATCATGCCTCCTTGTTTTTATTTTCTTTTAAGAGACTCGAGATGATGATTTTTTGGATTATGTTGTGAAGTTTTGTGATACCTATTGAATTTATCTCTTGATCATGTTTTTTTATTTCTCTCTTTTGCAAAAGCGACAATCACCCAGGAGACCTCTCGATAAGGAATGCAACACCAAGGAATCTCCTAGATAAATTTTCTTTTTATATTTTTTTAACTGACACCCCGGATAAGGAGGGTAAGAATCAATAAAAACCTTTTTTATTAAGGTCGGAAAAATTCTTGAAATTAATGAAAACAGAATTTTTTTTTTCTCAAAGAAGTGTTTGGTGGAAAAATATTTCACAAATTCCTTGAATAATATTTACAAAAAATAGTGTTTCCAAACATTAGTTTTGTCTCTCTCTTTATATCATTGACTAAAAACTAATTTAATAATTTTATAGAGGTAAAATAGTAATTTTATTTAATGAATAAATAAAAAGGGTGGATTTGGTACTTGCCTGTGGCTGGATTTCGTAATTTAGTAATTATGTGGCCATATCACAGTCTTCAATGACCTGCCTGTGGCTGCATTTCGTATTCTAGGAGCTCTGTTTAAATAAGTTTTTGCATACTTCATGTTTGGAGGGTTATGCTTAACCTCATATTCTAACTTTCAAGAGAATGCCCACCCTAAACCATCAGCTCTAGGATCCGCACATGGAGCTCTCAGCAGCATTTTCAAGTCTGGCTTTGTCAAAATTCAAATGTAGGCTGAGTTTTGTAATGTTCAACTTCCTGATTTGCTCTAGTGATCATCCACATCTTCTTATCATGATCATACCTCTAGCTAACGATACCTGACTTGTTTCCCACCTTTCCCATCAGCAAATTCTTCTCCAAATTTCTTCTCAAGATTGCCTTTCGAATCATCAACCAACAAAATCAGCATAGTGACATCTCCTTCAAGCTACTCAATTCTCCTATCCTTTTCATCCATCTGATCTTCAAGATTAAGAATTTTCGCATCTTTTATGATAGAATCTTTCTCCAGAATGATCACTTTCTTCCTCAGGCTCACTATATCTATGTCATCTTCATCACTAAAATCATCAATGGCAGTTTGCCAGTATCTCTTCCATATATATCAGCAACCCCTGTTCCCATTCCTGAGCTTTCTGGAATATCTGATTGAACTCCACTTGAGCTTCCAGTAGCATACTCTAGAAAAGGAACACCTGTAATCATCGGATCCAAACCTGATTCTTTGGTGGATGAGATGGGTATTTCTTCACCATGTACGACACTATCAGTCGGGCTTTTCTGAGATCAGTAGGTTGTTGTTCAGTTAAGTCAGGTCTTAGGTCATTACGCTTTCTTTTCATTGTAACAATACTAGTATCAGGCATATTTTGTTCTGCAACTTGCTCTTCAATGGCAGAGGATAACATGGGTGGAGGATTCCCAAGACTTCCTGATGTAGAGTAGAAACGATAAGTAAGATCAATCACGTTGATTCTACGAATACCCGTGATGAACTTGTCCCAACCCCAAAATTCAACCTAAAGGGCACGGATTTTAAAGTGAAAAACTGTTTTTTCCAAAACTGAAATCTGCTCATTATCCCCTCATAACCAACATATTAATAGAGTTATAAATTCGAAACGGGCCCCAAAATACACTTGGGCCAAAAACTAGAATAAAACAAAAGTCCACGAAAAGTATAAAAAAACACAAAATGATAAATAACTCATAGAAATAAGCCTTTTTTGGGCCCGGATGTTAACTCAAACCGCCAGAGGCTGTTTGCAACAAAACTGGATTTTTCCTCACAACGGACCCCCGTAGCCCAAGTTAGAGCCATTTAAGTGAAGCCCCATTTGTCACGCGATCTTGGGCCTCCAAATATAACATGGCCCGCTCCTCCACACTTGGGCCCACATCATTCCCCCCTGGATAGACAAAATTCGACCTCGAATTACCAACAGGTTCATCATCAGAAGGATCCCCATAATAAGGCAACAAGTGCCTCACATTTAACACATCAGAACAACGAATGTGACTAGGCAGCTTTAGACGATACGCATTCGGGTTGATCTTCTCCACAGTTTCAACTGGTCCAATCTTCTTAGCTGATAACTTGTTGTATTCTCCAATGGAAAAACGATCTTTAGTTAAAACGGCCCAAACAAAATCACCTTCCTTGAAGTCAACATGCTTACGTCTCTGATCAGCAGCTTGTTTATACTTCGAATTAGCTTGGGTCAAATTATCATAAACAGCCTTATAAACCTCATGTAATCCTTCCACAAAATCTTGAACCCTCTTTGGGACATGCCCAGAATTAGAAAGTGACATAAAATCAAGTGGTCCCCGGGGCTGACATGAATAAACCACCTGAAACGGGCTAAATCCGGTGCTCCGCTTGACAACATGATTATGGGCAAACTCAGCTTGGCATAACTTTTGATCCCATGCCTTCACATGATCACCAACCAAACACCTCAGCAAATTACCAAGTGACCGATTAACAACTTCAGTTTGGCCATCAGTTTGGGGGTGATAAGCACTGCTGAAGTTGAGTTGAGTGCCCACCATTTTCCACAAACTACGCCAGAAATGGCTCAGAAATCGAGTATCCGATCAGACATGATAGAAGAGGGTAGCCCATGCAAACGGTACACATCTCGAAAGAAGAGTTGGGCCACATTAACAGCATCAGTCGTCTTCTTGCAAGGAATAAAATGGACCATCTTAGAAAACCGATCCACCACCACAAAGATAGAATCATTACCCCTCTGAGTATGGTTGTGAGGGGACAGGCAAGGGCATATAAAGACCTGTATTAGTAGCTGTGCCCTTTGAAACCTGACAAACACGACACCTTTTCACATAACGGTCCACCTCTTTTCTCATAGTAGGCCAAAAATAAGAACCTGTAACCAGTTGTAAAGTACGATCACGACCAACATGCCCTTCACCATGTAACTCCCTAATAATCTGCAAGCAAAGACTAGAATTAGGGATACATAGTTGATTCCCCTTGAACAGAAAACCTTCATGTAATAGAAAGTCTGACTTTTTCCCAGCACCCACATCCTGCAAAATGATTGAGAAAAATGGTCAGTGGCCAACTGCTCACGAATGACCTCTAGACCCGGCACAGCAACCTTCATGGATACAGGCAGATTACTCCTCCTGCTTAGGGCATCAGCAACCCTATTTGAAACACCAGTCTTGTGCTTGACCACAAAAGTAAACTTCTCAAGAAAGGCCAACCATCGCCCATGCTTATGAGATACCTTGTCTTGAGTACGAATATGCCTTAGGGATTCATGATCAGTGCATAAAACAAACTCTTTATAAAACAAATAATGACGCCAGTGACTTCTCACTAAAATAAGCAACAGGCCTACCACCCTGACTGAGAATCCCGCCATTCCAACATTTGAAGCATCAGTATGAAGTTCAAAAACTTGAGAAAAATCAGGCAATACCAGAATCGGTGCTAAAATGAGCTTGTCTTTCACAAGTTGAAAAGCCAACTCTGCTTCTTCTGTCCATACAAACGTCTTCCCCTTTTTAGAATCTATCACCGGGGCCATAATAGAGGTGAAATGAGGAATGATCCGCCTATAGAATGAAGCAAGCCCATGGAAACTACGAACTTCAGTAATGGTAGTAGGAGTTGGCCAATTTCTAACAGCCTCTACCTTGGATTCATCAACCTGTATCCCATCACCAGAAACAACATACCTTAAGAACAAAACCTTAGGGGTCATGAACACACACTTCTTGATGGCTGCATCGAAACCTTAGGGCTCTCATACCAACTGATGTAGAGTAGAAACGATAAGTAAGATCAATCACGTTGATTCTACGAATACCCGTGATGAACTTGTCCCAACCCCAAAATTCAACCCAAAGGGCACAGAATTTGAAGTGAAAAACTGTTTTTTCCAAAACTGAAATCTACTCATTATCCCCTCATAACCAACATATTAATAGAGTTATAAATTCGAAACGGGCCCCAAATACACTTGGGCCAAAAACAAGAATAAAACAAAAGTCCACGAAAAGTATAAAAAAAACACAAAATGATAAATAACTCATAGAAATAAGCCTTTTTTTGGGCCCGAACGTTAACCCAAACCGCCAAAGGCTGTTTGCAGCAAAACGGGATTTTTCCTCACAACGGACCCCCGTAGCCCAAGTTAGAGCCATTTAAGTGAAGCCCCATTTGTCACACGATCTTGGGCCTCCAAATATAACATGGCCCGCTCCTCCACACTTGGGCCCACATCACTACCTTGTAGAGTTTGCAAGATTTCAGCAAGTCGTTTCGCAGTAATAGTAGGTAACTGCTTCTCATGTTCTTTGCTTTGAGATGTTCTCGGTACCTATTCACTCTCTTGTACTACTCCTTCATCATCAGACACTAAGTCTTGAGTTCAACATTTTCATCAGCTACAACTTCCCTGACAAACTCTATAGCACGTTCTTCTGCAATTATGGCATTCATCACAGGTTCTGGTTCATTGACTTCATCTGCCAAAGATGGAAACTTTCTATATTTCTTCAATGGATGCAATCCCAAAAACTTCTTCTTAGATGTCTGTCTTTTTGTTTTACAACAGTAAAACAACTTGGACCCATTGGCGTCAGATCAAGTGAATTCATACCCATAATCAAACCTGGATATTTTGCATCTCGAATCATTTGAATAAATCATGGATAGAGCAAAAATTTATCGTTCTTTCGAGCATCTTCCAAATTATTCTTCATGTTATAAAACAATAAATGCTATGTAGTTGTAATCAAGTCTTCAATAAGAGCCACAAAAGCTAAGCCTGAATTTGATTCAGTTGATCTAGCCCACCCTTGTTCTAAACATAATAGGAACACGTGCATTAGCAATCTCCAACAAGGTGGCAACATCTTCTTTAACAGCGGTGGCTAGGCTCCTTCATAACTCAACTTGGGCCAAACAGACATCACAATATCCTTCGAGAATGATGTTGGATCAGTAGCTTTTCAGCGAACAACAATACTTCACGAACGATTGATTAAAAAATAATGATCTCCTTTCTTTAAATTGTGGCTTCATTGTTCCCAAGCCATTAGCTTCTTTTCAATTGATGGAAGTTGTCTTCCAAAAAGTTTGAATCATATCAGCATTGATCATTGGGTTCTCTCGCAAAGCATGGGAAATCCTGCCAATGTTTAATCCCACGATCATAGAATTGAATTCCTCCTTATACTTCTTAGGTGGATCTGTTAGAAAGCCATCTGATTATGACCTTGCTTCGCTTCCAAATCAGGTTGAGTATCCATAATCTACATAAAACCAGCCAAGTAAGAACAATTTCAAGAGTAAACATAACTTATCAACTTCTTGATGTAGTCAACCGGAGTCAACAAGTCAAATGTCAATAGTGGGTCAAAGTTAGCTGAGATTGACCAAAGTCAAAATCAACATTTAAGAAAAACTCAAAACAAATAGGTTTTCGAGTTACTCTTGTTTCGAGATGCCCATCGTTTTACGAGTTCATGATCCATATAAGATTTCAAGATGTTCATTTCATCATTTAAACCATTTCAAGGATTTCGGGAAGTCTAATAAGTTTCAAGTAGTTAAAAAATGATTTCGGGAGGTTCATTATGTTTTTGAGAAAATTAATGTTTTCGAGTTCCATGTTTAGGGATCTTTATATCTTATTGGATTAACACTGAAATCAAATCCCTATTTTATATGGATTTCAACCACAAATATCTTCTTTTCTCGAAAAATGTTCATCTCCGGCAACCAATGTAGTCAATCACCACCATCTCTGATGAACACTTTCGTCTATCACCAACATCTCCGATCATTCTCTGATAACCACCGTCGTCAGTAACCACCATCTCCGATAACCACCGCCTTTAGTAGCGACCATCTCCGATAACCACCGCTGTCTATCACCAATATCAATAAACCCTAGACTAACTATCAATCATCTCCCTGAATAATAGTCAGAAGAGATCCATAACAACAAGCTTAAACATGATAATGTTATATAATCTCTAGAACTAATGATATTTTGAAATCTGCAACTTATCCGAGAAAGGGAAGAAGTATCTGATTATGGTTTTCGAGAAAATTGATCTCGAAACCTAAATCAAATATCTTATATAACTTGAGTTGGGCCATTAATGGGCCTGTCCAACTCCAACATTCAACAAAGCAAGTATTTCAATTTTCACAACATACCGTCAAATATTTCAACAGAAACATGCCTTCCAAAAAATTAACGATCTAACCGACTGAGTATCCTTTAAAACAAAACCAAACAAAATGACACAAACATATACAAACCAGATACATAATTGCTACAGGATCAAATCATTCTCAGGCTACCAAGGAACACTTATTAGTGCACACTTATTCAAAAAGGTCTAAGTGACTTCCAATATGTTGGTCCACTTGAAACTACAACGCCCATTTTACTGTTGGTATACCCGTGTGCCCCATGGTATGACATAACCCCGCGATTACGGTAAGCACAACAATTCATCATAGTAGGTGATTATATCGGTATCATCCTTTTGATTTTCACCTTCAGAATATTAGTGAACAGGTCAGTACTTTCGTACATCAAAGTGACAAATATTTTATCTGATGAGGGTTGGACAAATAGCATAATTATGCTAATGTTGTTTTTTAGTCATGTTCAAAACACATCACCTTTCCCTTTTATTTTATATATTTTTTTAGTATTTTTTGAGTCGTTTTTAATCTTTATACGCTTGTATTTTATAAATTTGTATTTTATAAACTTGAATTTAAGTAGGGCCTGGTGCGTAAATGAGCTAAACAAATAAATTTATTAAACAATAATAAATAAACAAATGTTGATAATTAAAATGAGTTTAAATAGTGTATTATTAGTAAAATTAATTATTTATATTCTAAAGTATGTGTGTGTTGGAAAGACAAAGCATGAGTTAAATGATCACATTAAAAGAGTTGTAAATAAAAATAATTAAGTTTGAAAGTTCAATTGCTTGTTTTAATCGTATGTAATTGCTTGTTGTTTTATTCAATGGAGGAATCGAGATGATAAATTATGAAATGTAGATATGGTTATTAACGTGGTTATTAACACTCGCGAAGTTTGACATTTCCGAACGTGAGTTGAAAACGTATATACCGATAAAAATTATAAATCAGGGGTCAAAAACGTATATAGCTAAATGTTGATACACTTTTGTGTGGATGTGGCTCGGTTCGGTTCAAGAGTGGCATAGCGACATTCCTCCATGGTGCACCTAGAAGAACGACCCTCAAAACATAACGACAGGCGAACGAAAGTGGTGCCATCATGATGACATCTGCATGATGCATGATGTCATCATGACATCATCAAAACATATGAATTGAAATAGACAATCCATGTCTATTTTTATACTTACATATGTATGATTAGGGTGTTTCATGAGCCGATCTGATCCGAGTGAGGGTCTGCTTGTGCTCGGATTGAATTACAACCGATCCGATCCGATCGGATCGAATTTGCAAAACCGAGCGCAAAAGTGATGCTCATGCTCGGATTGAATTTGAATCGAGCTGATCATTTCCGATCGGTTTCGTCCGGCTTCTTAGCACCGAAATTAAAACATGTGTAGCAACATAAAAAAACTGAAATCAGGACTATTACAAGGCTGCATTCAACAAAAACAAATCCTAACTTAATTAAAACATGTCCAACACCTTACTAACAAAAGCAATACAAAACTAAAATCATGATTCTAAAAATGTTCTTAACAATCTCAAGAAGCACAAAATAAAGTGCGAAATACAAATTGTACATCAATTGTTCAATCTTGGTTTCAAAATTGAAGTAAAATCGAGATGAGCAGCAACGTGAGAAAAGATTGTTTGAGGTAGGAGATTGTACCGTGAGAAAAGATTGGATCATTAACAATTGAACATGAGCAGCAATGATGTACGTGGCAAGAGGTAGGAGATTGTACCTCTGCTAATTTGAAGTAGCCGACGAGGTAGGAGATGTACCGTATCCGTATGAGTTGAACTTGAGCAGCAGCGAGGTATGTGGCAGGAGATTAGGTGTTGATTTGAATTTTTAGGAATTAGGGTTAGGTTTTGGTTTTGAGTTGGGCTTTTAATTTTTCTTGGGCTACTTCTATATATAACTATATATATATATATAAATCTTTAAAATCTATAATATATATTCATTATTCAATAAAAATAATTCGAGCGAAACCGAGCGATCGACGAGCGAGCGGACATTTGCTAATGCTTGGCTCGTTTTCAAATCGAACCGATCCGAGCGGCTCATTTACAAACTGAGCGGGAATCGAACAAGCTTTTTTCGGACATTTTTCAAGCGATCCTCGATCGTCGAGCAGTTTGCACAACCCTATGTATGAATTGAAATTGAAGTAATGTTCTTTAAATATATATATATATATATATATTATATTATATATATATATATATTTGAAATAGACATTAAAGTCTAACTCAATGCAAACAATAAGCTATTTTGTAATAGGGATTTTTTTCAACTGTATTTCGATATTTTCCATTGTATTTGGTTGTTTTTGGATAGTTTGTAGTCTATTTCGTTGTATCTCTGCTTGTTAGAGTATAAATACTGGTAGAAGCTCTATGTTAGAGAGGGAGCACGGTTCAGAGATATAGGGCAAAACATTTGTAAACCTTGTAAGGTTACTCTGCTAAAATTAATACCATTGAGCTTTGAAGTGCTATGCATCTTGGTATTGAAAGTGTTCTTGCTGGATTTACAAGAAGAATATCTAGAAAGCAAAGTCACGCTAACTAAGGAAAAGGAAAAGCCAAACAAAGCCAAAATGAGAAGAAGGTTCAGAAGTTGAACTTCTTGAAATCTCGAGGGACTGATAAAATTGAATCTTTTGAAAACAAATCCACCATGGATTTTGTTATACAAAGTCGAATTTTGAAAATAAACAGTCAAAACAGCTACACACAGCACACAAACTGTTTTGATGTAGGACCAAATACCTCAAGATCACGAAGTTCATCATTAAGCTCTTACAGTTATGTTACTCCGAGGTTTGTTGAACGGAGATCATGTTTTGAATATGGTGAGTATGGACACATTGCCAAGAATTGTCCATATCTTACCGAGGGAAAAACAAAAGTTGATGCTTCCCTGGTAACAGTTACCATAAAAGATCTGTTTCACCAAAACCGGACCCTCATCTTATTAAACAGCGAGAAATGAAACAGAAAAGCAAACAAAGAAAAGAAGTTGAAAATGCTTTGAAAATAGAGGTTATCCAAACACAGTTAATTAAACCAGAGTTTAAGAATGGAAAACAGAAACAGATTTGGAAACCAAAATCGGTAACTGTTTCAGGGGGAGGTCAACCAATTCCGATTCATAAGGAAATCGAAGGCCGAGTCTCAATGACCAAAGTCAATGAAGGCTTGGCCCCCTCTCCAACACCTGATCGGCAACATGAAGCTCCGACATATTGTTAAATCAAGGAGAAGTTGTTGCCTTTATGGAGAGACGAAAAGAAGAAAATGTCCGGTGAAGGAATGATGAAGAAGTTGAAAACCTTGACAAGATGAAAAACGTGCCAAAGTTTGATTGTTGTGGTTTTTGATTGGGTCAAGACGATAGATTCCAACCAAATATATGCGCCTGTAGCACGTCTGAAACTTTTTGAAGATTCAAGGGTTGTACTTCTCACAAGATGGTTCAACCTCACAAGATTAATGTGAAGTGTACATTTCTCTACGGTGTGTTGAAGAAAATGTGTTTGTTGAACAAACCAACCGAGTGTGCGGATACCTTGGAGTGGATTGGACAACCTCATACTACTTCTCAAGGAGAAAGACAAAGACCTTTGCTGGTGCAAAAGCATGTGGAAGACATCATGTATAGACCGACCAATGATGATGTATACAAGCTTTCCCACATGCTCCCTTGCCTCTTACCAGTCGGACCCGGAGGTTTCTGACTTGTTGCTGTGAAGAGATTTCTCAGTTAATTGAAGTAGCTGCAAAATAGACTTTGCTCCAGTTTGGGGGAGCACTCAGATTCCTAGCAATGCCCGAAGCAGTCGTAGGATTATGGTTTTGAATTTCTAATCTCTCATATCCTTGTCGATATTTAAGCTGCTTTACAAATTACTAACACCTCGTACAACACTCCTTGACCAAACACATTGATATCGAATATAACCTCACACGTGATTATTTCAATACGAAACTCATAAATGTTGTTTTGGTCCGCACCGATTACCAACGTGACAACTCATTTTTCCAAAATTCGGTAAATCATTTGTGATGTGATTAAATTAATTTTGGTAAACACATCGAGGTAAATCATGAGTTAATCCACATCGGGAAATCGTTTTTGTAAATATTTTTCTTGAAGAAAATCCAAGATGTTATTTAAAAGTTTAAATTTACTTTTTGAATTTTAGGGGGAGTAAATTCAAATCAGAAAAATACAAAAACATTGAAAAAAAAATCAAAAAGGACACAAACAAGAGAAAAACAAAAATGAGTTTTCTGGCGAGAAAAGGTGAAAATGATAGTAAATCAGTGGTCTGTCGAAACCTCTTTGAACTTAAAATAAAAATCGATAAGTAGCTCTACTAATGATGTATCGGTAGGCTCATAATCATTTTAAAATGTGCAGGGCGATATAAAAATAATCGACTGAAGACCGTGTGGGAACCGCTCACTGGCATATGGTCTTGGTACCGAAATTTCGTCTGATAGATTGCCAAGGTTCAGACGTGGTCTTTATGTTGTTTATCATCTTGGTATCATGGTTGTTTATTTTATAAAAAACAATGGGGATGCAAGTTGAGAACTTCCATGATACAATACATACATGTAAATACGATACATACACGTATATAATACATGTTGCATACGACCATCGTGTCTTTGTTGGTACGATGGTACTAACCTATTCACGGACTTGCTCTCGTGTCCTACATACATTGAAAATCAAGTTCCTCATTAAAAGGTGATTCTATCACATATGGCTTATTTTCATCCACAAAATAAGTGAGTATCTCACATCTTATACGTCAAAACAGATGATAAATGGTTTAGTCACTAGTAAGATGGACACTGTGCATACCTTGATACAGGAATGTGCGTGAGTGGATGAACACATGTCGGTAAGTATAAATCATACCTAAACGCATCCCCAAGTCATATGATTACATCTGATTGTTGAGTTTAAGTGGACAACAATATCAATAATCGTTACATGATGCTTGTCTAAATGCTAACTAAATGAACAACAAGTGTGTTTCGGCATGACCGTACACTGATATGATTCACTTACCCTCGAAACTCGCAAAAAGAATGAACGTTCAAGTTGCTTATGCGCAATTGACTTTTAGAAAGTCAACTGCCTATGATATGAACTTTCTACTTAATCTTTTACATACATCTTTTTATAGTGGGTTTACACTACAAATGTTATATTCATTTCATATTCATGTAATCACGCACATACGAACACATGATCACCTAGTTACATGTATACTCATTTCGTTCACGTTCGCATTTTCATGACTTCCCAACTAGCACTCTATCACATCCTTAGCTAACCCGACATCATTCCATCATACCCCTTTCTAGGATCTCATATGTTTCACCCTTACTTATCTATTACTAACAGGCAATCGAACAATTCACAACGTGTGCGTTACATTAATCAAGCATATTGTGCAAGCTCATAAAGTGTCTTCCTACCTAACAAGTTATTAACTACGTTCTTACATGGACTTCATCACAGACATATTTCTCATGATATTTTACTATCAAATACATTATTTTCACATTCTTTACACACTCATATGTCACACCCCAACCAATGGTGGAATCATCGGGGCATGAGCGATTGGATGATTGTTCAAAGCATCATAACAATTAAAGATAATAATATTTAAATAAACCCTTTTTATTTCATAAACTCAAATTCGTACATCGTTAAAAGAAAGGAAATTACATCAAATCAAATATTCATACAAAAACTAATTTATTCATGCGTTTCTAAATCCACCTAGTAGATTTCTTGAACATTATCATTAATTCCCTACAATATATGAATAATTGTTAAGGTAGTTGATTGAGTACACAAGATTGACTTCTAGCATGTATGTATGGCGAATAGCATGTATTCATAGATTGAATGATTGAATAATGTGATTGATTGTGTGTAGGTGAGTTTTTATAATTCCATATATTGCAACCCAAAGTGTGTTTAGAGGAAAAAGGGTTCAAGTATACTCACTGTTTGCAAGTGGTTTCCACAACGTGAAATGATCGTCTTGAGAGGTTGAAGCACCAAATTATCCTAACAAGGATGAACAAGGTGTGTAAGTACAAGGATTTAGAAGTTGGAATGTAAATGGGATTTGAGTAAGAGATTAATAATAAAATAATAATATATGAAAATACATAAAAATAGTATCTTGACTAAACACTCACTTGGACACTATTAATTTATGTGTATTTCATGGCACAAATTCAACCACTAGAAGTCCATGTCTGAGGAATTTAGTGTAAGATAAATGTTTTACCTTTGCACATAACTTTCCACCATAAGATGGTTGGTGTCATGGCTAGATTTAATATTTATATATCTTTAGTACATAATAATAAAAAATGAATTGACAATGATATTAAATTGCAAGTCAAAATAAAAAAATGAAAAAATTAAAGGAGTTAGTACTTTTATATATTTTTCGTATGTAATAATAATTAAGGAATTGGTAATAATGATGTAATTATTATAATATTAAATAAGTAAATTGCAAAAGTAAAAGAGTTGTAGTATGATTAGATGGGTTAACAGTTAGTAACATGATTAAAGAGTTAGCGTGGGTTACTAATATTAGATATGGTAATAATATGTTAGTTAATAATGTTATGTAGGTTAGGCCTGAATAATAATAAAAATAATAATAATAATAATAATAATAATAATAATAATAATAATAATAATAATAATAATAATAGTAATTAGTAATGAGTTAGTAATGTAATGACCATGTTATAGAGGTAGGATAAATGCCATCTATTGTACCCCTTTGTTACACCAAGAATCATCAACTTAGGTGATGATCCTGGTTGATCATGTATAAAATATAAATGACATACAATAATGAAATGTTGAAAGTTATAGAAATAAACTCAAGATTGGTCCTTATTTTGGTGATGCACCATCTTTTTTTATCCATGGAAAAGATTGAGTGACATTCCATAAGGATTTCTATAAAATGTAAAGTATGAAAACATGAGAAAAACAAGAGAAAAACAAAGAGAAGGAGGTGAAACGGAGATGGAATTAACTTTCAAGGGGAAGAAGAATTCTTTGAGAAATGACAAAGAAAAGTGGTAGAATGGGTGTGGTATTTATAGGTGATGGATTAGGGTTTAAGGTGGTAAAAAAATATAAAAAGTTGAAAATTGGCCCACAAATATATTTTTTTGTATTTCTTTTGGGCCTAATGCCATGGGCTTATTTGTTTTATGCATTTCTTTTTTTAGTATTTGCATTAATTTGAGTTTCCAACATAAATATAGTATGACACAATAGTTGATTGGTTGGGTCTCGAATATTGAATTTCCATAACATAAGTCGGTTTTTGAATGATTAATCGTGTCTTGATGTTTAAATGGATAACACCTATGTTTTATTGAACAATTATTGATTAAAAATAAATAAAAATAAAATAAGATAAATTCCATTATGATCATAAGTCTTGGATTACAATGGTTGAATACGAAAAAAACACGGAAACGAATAATACAATAATTGTGGAATATTACACATATCACTTGAAGACAATTTCACATTTTATTGTCATTTAGACATTTCATCAAACACCTTGTGTGCGTACTACTTTCTAGGCCTGTCTAAACTGCTCAATGATCGAGGATCGCTCGATGATCGCTCGACAAATGTTCGAAAAAAGCTCGTTCGATTCCCGCTCAGTTTGTAAATGAGCCGCTCGGATCGGTTCGATTTGAAAATGAGCCAAGCATGAGCAAATGTCCGCTCGCTCGTCGATCGCTCGGTTTCGCTCGAATTATTTTTTTATTTAATAATGAATATATATATATATAATTTTTAGATATATATATATATATATATAAATCAACACCTAATCTCCTGCCACATACCTCGCTGTTGCTCAAGTTCAACTCATACGGATACGGTACATCTCCTACCTCGCCGGCTACTTCAAATCAGCAGAGGTACAATCTCCTAGCTCTTGCCACATACATCGTTGCTGCTCATGTTCAATTGTTGATGATCCAATCTTTTCTCACGGTACAATCTCCTACCTCAAACAATCTTTTCTCACGTTGCTGCTCATATCGATTTTACTTCAATTTTGAAACCAAGATTGAACAATTGATGTACAATTTGTATTTCGCACTTTATTTTGAGCTTCTTGATATTGTTAAGAACATTTTTAGAATCATGATTTTAGTTTTGTATTGCTTTTGTTAGTAAGGTGTTGGACATGTTTTAATTAAGTTAGTATTTGTTTTTGTTGAATACAGCCTTGTAATAGTCCTGATTTCAGTTTTTTTTATGTTGCTACACATGTTTTAATTTCGGTGCTAAAAAACCGGACGAAACCGAGCGGAAATGATCCGCTCGATTCAAATTCAATCCGAGCATGAGCATCACTTTTGTGCTCGGTTTTGCAAATTCGATCCTATCGGATCGGATCGTTGTAATTCAATCCGAGCACGAGCAGACCCTCGCTCGGATCCGATCAGCTCATGAACACCCCTACTACTATCTAAGCACGATGTACAACCCATTCATGCTTTATTACCTATTTTTTTGCTTTCATTCATCAAATTCAACTAAACATCCATTTATTTCAAATCATAATCAACTTATCAAAAATAATTCATCACGTACAACATACTACACCCAAAATTACACAAATATAGGACATGGATGATTCACTCACTTCATCATCCTCACTACAACAAGTGGGTTTCACCCCTAAACATCAAATGACATCTAAAACTTGCATAATTCATGTTCTATAGTGTGATTTTAACATATATTCATGCTTAATTTCATACAAATTCGTGGATAGATCATAAAAACCACTTCATACAAAAATCATCAAATCAAAATTACAACTTACCATATGTTTGTTAGGGCTAAATGGTGAGAGATCTTCATCCATGCAATGTTTTTCATTCGATTTTGACTTTGATTGGACTGAATTTGCATTCTTGTTCTTGAGAGAGAGTTTCTCCTCTCTTCCTTTCCCCATTCACGACACACACACACACCTGCACATTCTAGTGTTTTGTTTTTCTTTATAAACTTAAACTCCATTCACCAATTTTAGTCCCTCATGTTTGCCATACTTCCCTTTTGTCACAACTTAAATCCCTACTACATAACTTATATTTTTAACTAGATTAATAAATAAAAGTTAGTTAAACCACCTTATACCATATAACATAGAAACATACTAGTGAATTAGACATTTTGGGTTTTGGGGGCATAATAAGTCTACCCCTCTTAAAAGAGGTTTCGTCCCCGAAACCTCTCTCATCCCTAGTCTTACCTTTTTATCGTAATCACTCAAAGTGCACACTGCAACATGAGTACATTCGAGATCTTAGCAAAAGGTTTTATGTAACAAAACTAAAAAAATGTGGACCTCACACGCACCATGCGCCAGAAACCTTGTCATCTCCCGCGACGCACGGGAGAGGTCTGGATGAAGTGGCACCATTTCGCGACATGTGGCAAGGCTATGCTGGTGATGTGTGTCATACCCCAACTAATAGCGGAAATATCGGGATATGGCACTAGGCGAATCAGATTGTTCAAGAGAATCTATAACCACTATTTCGATGAAAATATTTATAAGGTTCAATTTCCCATATAATCAAACAAATATTCCACAATAGTCAAAATGAATTACAAGTTTCTTAAACAACACAAAATCCGACAACCTAGATTTTTAATGAGTTTATAGAGATCCTATCCATTTGCAGCATAAAAATCCTTCAACATGTCACATACGTTAAAATAAAAGCTCAATACAATAATGAAAAGGTGAGTACGCAGGTTTAGCATAATAATAGTAATAAAGCGTTTAACGAAACCAGAATGCGCTATCGTAGTCATGTGAACATATATGTTTCCTATACCGAAATAGACTAACCAACACAACCGCGAGTGAGACAAGTAAAGAAATGTGAAAGCAAGCCTTAACAACCCTCGAACTAACGGGTGGCGGGTCCAGCTATAGCAACTATCATGTTAAGGGTGGTCAGCAATCTCAAGGCATGCAATTAACACATAGTTGTTCAACGTTTCACATATAGTCATGCGATAGTGGTTTGCGTTTTAAAGCGTTTTAGCGTTGTGTGTAGTGATCGTTTGATAGAGAACGTATGTAACACCCAAAGTGCATTTAAGCGAAATGGGTCAAGTATACTCACAGTGAGTGCGTAATAGTAATCGTGATCGAGATGGAGTGGGAAAGAGCGTCGGGTCAGCCTGCGCGTAGAAACAGAAGTGCATTAGTCTTCCATAGTGATGAATGGTTGAACAGAGAGTCGTGCGGGACAAACAAGTGGGTCGTACGATGCACCGCTCGCACGAGGCATCACCCTCGTGCGAGTTATCATCTGTACAAGCGACTGCTCATGCATGTGACCTGTTTTTGAGTCCAAAATTAAGTGTTTTCACGTCGTTTCTTCTGGATATCGAATGTCCATCCTTCCAACCTTAAGCTACTGAGCAAACCAAAAGCTGGGGAGGTTTTAGAGCGAGTTAGTCGTTTATGGAAACTCAGACTGGGCCGTACAAATACCAAGTGGGTTCGTGCAAGCCAGTACAGTTAGCACAAGTGACTGTTCTTGAGTCTTTGTGCTATCGGGACTGAGTTTTCACTTGAAATAGATGTAATTTCGAATCCATTTCAAGTATGTTTCTGACAACGTTTCATCCCACTATCTAGTGAACGAAACATACGTCGGTTTAGTCCATTATTGTGTAAAAATCGAGTATAAAACAGTTTTGTTAGGATCTAACACTCGGTGAGTTGGAAACATTAAGTTTTCTAACTTGAGAAGCCAAATCTTGCTCAAACATACTCGTTCAAGTGTAAATCCTTGATAAAAACGGAAGGTTTTATGAAAAAGATGAAGATTTTCGTAAACATTGAAGTTTAGATGAAATCGGAGATATTCTAGGGCAAAATCGTTGTGATTCGCGTGGAAATCATAATCTTCTTACTTGGAAGCAAAGAAAAGTGTGTAGAGTAGGTGTCATGTGAGTGACAGCAACTAGGAGTGCGTGTATTAATTGTGGTATTTATAGGAGAATAGAAAGATGGTTCATACGAATGACTCCTCGTACAGGCAAGTCTTCATGCGAGTGAGGTTTTCTGGTGCGATCCAAACTTGTCTCGTGCGAGCCAGCTGTCACTCGTGCGAGGCTGGTGTGCCTCGTGCGAACGGCCCAGTTCGTGCGTTGGCTGTTTCTCTTGGCCTTTTCGTTCGATGTTATCTATCGTTTTAGTTAGTTTTGTTCCGTTAAGCGTTTTAGCGAGGCGTTAAGCGAGGCCTTGCAAGTTAGTGCGATGAATCGAGTTACGTGAGCGAGCGAGCATAAAACAGGTAAACAAATAATTCATATAAACACACAGTATTACATAACCACACAGCATAACATAACTAACATAAATAACTGCGTTTGCGACTTAGTGCGATAAGCGAGGGCGAGTACCGAACAAACAAACACACTCGACACATAAAGTAACATAATTTACTGCAATTCGGGTCGCGTTAGCATTGCGAGTATTTAGCGTTTTAAGTGTGCAGCGGTGATGTAGTGTGATGAAAATGTATTTAGTATAACATAAACTACTTTTATATTGAATCTCGGATTACAAGCATTTACAACAGAATAAACGGTAATAACAGAACAACCGGAAAAGTCGAGTTGTTACAATGTGGCTGACCTAGCCCTATATTGGTGTCCCCGCGCCACGCGAGAGGATCCCATGATTACCATGCGACGTACAGGAGAAACCCTGTTTGGGTATTTAAGGAGCAGCATGGGACACTTCTCAGTGCTCATTTTCGATTCTCAAAATCGATCTCTTACTCTCTCAAAGCTCTGTCCGAATCCCTAACTCCCCTAAACCCTAAACTTTGCCTAGTAATCAGTTTTCCAAGTTTCTGGTATGATATCCTTTCTGATTGATAGATAAACCTAGCCGACAGATGTTTAAATACTGCCTGATTAGTGCTATTCTTTGTCACTCGTTGTTGGTTTTGATCTCGTGATTATAGTTAAAGTTGAATTGGGTTAATACACTAATACGTGCGCATTGTTTGTTTAAATTGATCTACCCAAGATATTAAACCAGGAGGCTAGTGTTAGTAACCTTGTTAGGTTCTAAGTTTGAATTACTTGTAGTTTTTTATTCAAAAATGGAAAATGATTGAGTTTTTAAAAGAGATTTGCAGTGGAAATAGATGGAAAACTTTTACTACAAGCAATAGTCATTTGTTTTCATCATCATCATACTTTCAAGTTGGTAAACGCGCATGTGATTCACAAACTCCCCCTCAGCCTTTGCAATTGAAGTTTGGTGGTAAGAAAATGCAGAGAAGATGATATGCGAAAGTTGATCTTTTGATAGACAAGTTAAACTGTTACACAAGTTACCTATTTATACTGAAATATCTAACCATTGAGCATCTTTGATGATGTCAGGATTGATAGTGACAGGAAACTAAATGTAACTAACTACAAACACTGCTAATACTAACTATCAGTGCTTAACACTGTTACATTGATTATCTAACTAATGACTAAGCTCTAATCTCTATCCTCTGATCCTTGTAACTCTGGCAGACCTTTGTAACTTTTTGAAGTCAGATGATAGGAGAGCAGTGTTTAGGGAAAGCAGTGTATGTACAACAGAGGTTGTAACCCCTGATAGTTTAACCAAAGCTCAGATAGTGTTATTTGGCTTTTTATCATCTGTTCCTTCCATAGGGTTCAATCCCAACAATCTCCCCTGGAACAGATGATGCCAAAAACACTTTATTCTTGGGCTTCATTCCTCAGGAAGAATTCTCTTATTTGACCTTTGAATTGAAGTTCAAAGATAAGAGATTCTATGGAATCAGCATCCTTCTCCAGCTCTAAACATAATAATTCTTGGAAGTCTTCTACTGTAAGCCCATAAGCAGCTTCCATGGATAGTTTAGTGGCATTACCATCAGACTTGAGCAGTGTCAATTCATAGGTGTCTTTGTCGACCTTCCACTTTAGAATTTTTGGGTCTGAAGGTTTTCTTGAAGGAGCTTTTATTACTGAGGATTGTGAAGGAGCTATTTGTGATAAATCATTAGCCAGCTTGGCACCTGAATCATCTGTTGGATAATCAATCATGTTCTCTATACCTTCTTTGATAAATGTATCCTCAAACTCTTTATCAGTCTTTAGAGACATCTCCCCTTGCCTTTTTCTGTGTAACAGGGCATGTTTGGAATGGGCAGATGTTGTGTTGGACTTTTTGGACAGTTGGGCTTTGAGAATAGCATCTTCTTTTGAATATTCAGGTTTAGGAGGCATGGATGGATCCTTTTTCCTCCTTTCTTCCAAATTTTTGTAAGTGTCTATCACCTTGACCTCACCCCATCTCATCACTTGATTCTTTGAACCATAATTGTTCTGAATTAGTTCATTCTTCATTCTCTTCAACTTCAAGGCTCTTTCAGTCATATCTTTCTTGTATAAATCCTAGTTGGGAGGAGTTGGCTCTTTGAGAGGGTCTTTCAACATTTCTTGCATTCTGTTGATTTCTTCTCTTAGCTCATCTATGCTCCGATCCCTGAACTGTGCCCTTGTTGCCTTATACATCTTCTTCTCCATGATATACTCAATGAGTTCACTTTTGAGCAGCTTATCTTCCCTTTCTGACAACTGGTTGCTCAGGTTCTTGACAAAGTTTTGTAAAATGTTGGCTTTACTTAGTTGAAAAGACATGGCAATCTGTATTTCTCTATCACCTTTACCAGCTGTTTCTCTTTTGGCAATATCCTCTGCTTGCTTTCGTTTCAATTCCAGGTAATCATCAACATTTGCAGGTCTTGGATAGCCATCAAGGGATAGGATTGTTCTTTTGTCAGGGTCATCCTCTGAAAAGAAACTTAGGATCTCTTCCCTGACTGCTGGTAAATCAAGAGGATACAGCTTTGCTGCAGGAGTAACTTCAAGAGTTGAAGATGTTGTAATCACTGATGTGGAGGTTATTGGTTGTGATGATAGTGGAAGAGGTGCAGAAATCTTATCATCATTTATCACTTTTGTGATCTTTCTCCTTTTAAACCTTAAAGCGGGTGATGATGGTTGTGGGATCTTAGGTGGTGTGGATGATGGATGAGTTGATGTGGGAAATGTGATCATGGCAGTGGATAGAGTTGCATCTGTTGCAACCTCTGCTGTATCAACAGATGTTGACACAACAGGTGCTGTAACATCTGCTTATGTGGATGTGGGTTGTGGTTTTGAAGATGTGATAGGTTTTGAGAGGCAGAGGTTTTAATGGTTTGATTGGTTGCAGGCTTAGTTTTAGGAGGTGTGGATGTTGGTTGCCTGGCTTTTCTAGCAGACATTCTCTTTGATGAAGTACCAACCTCTCCTTTTTCTTTTTGCTGTTCAATCTTCTTCTCAACCAACACTATGCTCTCCTCGATCATTGTCTTCTTGTGACTAGCCCTTGCCTTGGCCACAATTTCATCAGTTGAATCTATCTTCTTTGAACCATCAGGCCTTCAAATATTTAAAGTAGGTTTAGCCTTATCATAATCAATTTTCAGCTTTTTGTTTCCCAAAGGTTTCTCCCCCTTTTTGGCTTCATCTGTTGTAACAAAGATAACCGTTGGAGGTGCATGGCCAGTGGTTGTGAGTAGATGAGCTTTGATGGCTTTAATGTCTGCTGTAGTGTCTTGATACCTTGATTCAACCATGTTTCTAACATCATTCATCTGGTGCTTGTGTTGTAGATCCAAATAATGTTGTTGATGTTGAAACAGAGGGTTAAGAGCTTCTTTGAGATCAGCAGTGGATAGAACAGAGGGTTGACTTTTTGTAGCTATCATCTGCTTTAGTAAACTTTTGATTTCGTCCATAGAATGTTCTATCTTAGTAACTCTCTCCGTCAAATCCTGATATTTTAGATCATCACCGAATTTAATAGGATCATCTGAACTCCTACCAGAAGTGGTAGTTGTATCTATGGTATCATTAGCAGTGGTTTTTGTACCAGCTTCAACCATAGATGCCCCTTTGTCTTGGAACTGAGGACTTCCCACAACAGAGGTAACAGTTGTTGCCTCAACAGTGGTTGCCTTCAACCAAGTCTTAGTAATGAAACCACTGTCCAACCGAGAACTTGGGAGTTCAACAATTATAGTGGCTGCTTGAGTTGAACTATCACCAAGGGTTACATGTAACCCAAGGGATGTAGCCTCTTCATGTGCTGATGGGCTAGCAATAAATAAAGAGTCAGACCCAGCCTCTTGATGAAGTATATTCTCAGTAATAGGTTGTTGAGAAGTGCTGGTTTGTGTGTGGTCTAATTCAATTGCATTCAGCAATGGTAACATAGTAGGTGGAAGTATAGTCATTGGTGAAGGTGGCTGTGTAGAAAGCGACAGTGCCCTGGGAGAGGGGCTGTGGAAGAACCAAGTGGATCTAGAGCTTCATAATTTGGTGTCCCTATGTCTACAACCTTTTCCGTTTGTGAGGAAGAAGGAGGAGTTTCAAAGCCGGTTGGAGATCTTTGAACCATATGCTGTGAAGAAGTAGTAGCAGTGGTTTGTAACTTTGATGTTGTCACTGGGTTAACCTCTGGGATCTCATCTTCCAGAGGACCCTTTTTGGGTTTGGTGGGCGTTTTGGTAAGTGTTTTGGTTTTCTTTTTGAGGATTTTTGGGGTGGGCTTCAGAGCAGCGGTTGTGGTGCCCTGATCACTAAGAGCAGTGGGCTCAGTAGCAGGAGGTTGAGTTTGAATATTTTGTTCAGGTAAAACTTGCTCAGCCTCCTCTACTTGTGTTTTCGCAACTTTATCTTGGTTTGTTATTCTGGTGAAGGTTTCATGAGTGAGGCAGCCTGGTTTGGTCACATCGCCTTTTTTACTTTCAGGACCTTTGATTTGATCTTGTAAGTAAACACTCAGAAAACGTGGATGAATCAAAAAAGCTTTTCTTTTTGCAATATTCTGAAAATTATTCAAATGATCATTGAACAGTATCTGGGAATAGTTAAAATCTGTGTCAGTTAAAATTGCATACACCAGATATTGCATGTTCAATGGAATTTCATTGAAAGCAGTGGTTTTTGCTGAGAGACAAGTTAGAATTGTGTGAAAGAAAACTCTCATCTCAGCAGGAAAGTTAGGTTTAAAGATTGTCATACCTTTCATCTGGCCTACATAACCTCTTTCCAGAAACTCTGCTTGGATCTCATTTTGGGGAAATGACACAGGGTGTTCTATGTCATTTAACTTGAAAACTTGAGAGATCGATTGGGGGCTAATTTGCATCAACACTCCCCCTACTCTTGAGATTATTGTATAAGGAACACCAGCAGCAGTTGAGTGAACCTTAGCATTATTCCATAAGTCACGAAGAGAATCAATGTTGATTGGGGCTTTGACTTCTAACATGTGCTTGAATTTCGACTTTTGCAAAATTCGAATCATTGGATGATAGCGAGTATTTGCGTCGTTTGCTTCAAGTATGGCGGTGTAATTATGTGGGGTTTTGATTATGAGAGTGAAGGGTGGAAGTGCTTGTGTGGATTTCTTCGAAGATTTTGATTTGGGAGCCATTGTGTTAGAGAGAAAAATTGTTTTGAGATTTTTGAAATCGACACAGTTTATGGTAAACACTGGTGAGGGATAAAACAAGGTTTTTATAGGGTTTTGAAAAAGTGAACATGACGTGGCATCTGATGCAAGATCTGATGGCTAACATCTGGCCACGTGTAACCTCTGATGAGAAAAGTACTGAATTTTAACACTATCAGAGGATAGCTATCAGTGTTTTTGAAAAAGTGGTAAAAATGGAAGTCAGAGGATACACTTTAACAATGGTTAAGATTTTGAAGCCTATCAGAGGTTTTGAGAAAGCAGATGTTATGAGCAGACTTTTAAAGATTTATTGAAAATTTTCAACTTTAACTATTTTTAAGGATGAGTTTTTGATTTTCTGAACACATTTTGATGCTATGTACGCATCCATGTTTAGCATTCCAATTCTTGAGATCAAGTTTTCAAAGGTAGATGTATCCAATGCCTTGGTTAAAACATCTGCCAACTGATCTGAAGTATGGACATGATGCAAAGAAATCAAACCTTTTTCATAGCAATCTCTCACAAAGTGATGTCTGATGTCAATATGCTTTGTAGTTGAATGAGAAACTGGATTTTTAATGATGTTTTCAGCAGCTTGACTGTCCAATCTGAATGGAGTCTTTAGTGGAGTTACACTAAAATCCAGCAACTGGTTTTAAAGCCACAAGAGTTGAGCAGTGCAGCTAGCAGCAGCAATATACTCTGCCTCAGCAGTGGATGTTAAAACTGCAACCTGCTTTTTGCTTTGCCAAGACACTAGACAATCACCTAGGAATTGGCATCCTCCTGATGTGGACTTCCTTGTAGTTTTGCACCCAGCAAAGTCACTATCTGAAAAACCTGAAAGCTCAATATTCCAATTAGCTGGATACCAATACCAAGTGTGGGAGCACCTTTTATGTATCTGAATATCCTTTTTACAGCAATAAGATCAGACTTTCTAGGTAATGCCTGTGATCTGGCACAAACATATGTTGCAAACATGATGTCTAGCCTTGATGCAGTTAGGTACAATAAAGACCCAATCATGCTTCTATAAAGAGTTTGATCAACAAGGTCATCTTTACCATCAATGGTGACTAGCTTGGTGGTTGCCATGGGTGAGCTACATGGTTTACAATCATCCATATCAAACTTTGTAAGCAGTTCTTTCACATACTTGTTTTGATGGATAAATGTACCATTTTGCAATTGTTTAACTTGGAGACCAAGAAAACATTGGATCTCACCCATTACACTCCTCTCAAACTCTGCTGCCATGAGTTTTCGAAACTCTTCACACATAGCAGTGCTTGTGGATCCAAAAATGATGTCATCCACATAAATTTGGACAAGCATCAAATCTTTTCCTTTCCATTTTAAGAATAGGGTTTTATCTATTTTACCTCTAGTAAACCCTATGGATAAGAGAAAAGTGGATAGAGTTTCATACCAGGCTCTTGGTGCTTGCTTCAAGCCATACAATGCTTTGTTGAGCTTGTAGACATGATCAGGATGGAATGCATCTTCAAAACCTGGAGGTTGACAGACATACACCTCTTCCTTGATTTTTCCATACAAAATGCACTCTTTATATCCATTTGATACACCTTTATGTTGTGGTTAGCAGCAAAAGCTAAGAACAGGCGAATAGCTTCCAACCTTGCTACAGGAGCAAAAGTTTCATCATAGTCTATACTTTCTTCCTGTCTGTAGCCTTGAACCACGAGCCTTGCTTTGTTTTTTACAACAATACCCCTTTCATCAGTTTTGTTCTTGAAGGCCCACTTTGTGCCAATTGGACTTACATCTTTTGGTAGTGGCACAAGCTCCCAAACTTGTTGTCTCTTGAACTGAAGGAGTTCTTCTTGCATGGCTTCTACCCAGCTGTTGTCTTTTAGTGCCTCTTGGTACTTGACTGGCTGTGTGAGTGATAGAAAACTAGCAAAAAGACAAATATTTGGGATTGGCTCCGTGTGAGCACCCCAGATTTGATGTTGCCAATAACTTGATCTACTGGATGGCTTTTGAGATAAATCAAATCACCTTGGTATGGAACAATAGCATTTTGAGGTGATGGCTGCAAATGTGTATCATCTGAGCTAACCTATGCTGGTGAATTTGAAGTATCAGCCGCTGATGGAAATGGAGGTGATTGTATTGGGGGTATAGAGGTAACATTCTGATGATTTTGTTGCCCAATTGTAGGACATATCAACAATGTTTGATTTTGTGAACTGGCAGAGGTTTGAGGATCAACCACTGTTGACCCAGAAGTGGCAGAGTTTACACAAGAGCTTGTGGCACCTGATCCTCTGTTGGAAGAATTGACTTTTGTTTGTGGAAGCACATAGTCATATTCTTGATCTTGATCTTCTCCAGATGATTGTGGTGTACCTGCATTGTCTAGCTTGATAGAAACATCAGCAAATGTGAATTTATCTAAATCAAAAAGCTCTGTAGGATTTGCTGGGATTTTTAGTGATGAAAGTTCATTGAACTTCACATTCAAAGTTTCTTCAACACACTTGGTCCTAGAGTTAAAAACTCTATAGGCTTTAGCAGTGGTTGAGTATCCCAGAAAGTATCCACAGTCAATTTTGGCTGCAAACTTAGATATAGAATCTTTTAAGTTCAAAATGAAGCATGGACAGCCAAAAACTTTAAAATAGGAAATCAGAGGTTTGATTTTATACAAAATCTCATAGGCAGTCTTTTGATGCCTGGGGATAATCAAACTCTGTTTTGAACATAGCAAGTAGTGTTTACAGCCTCTGCCCAGAAAGACAAGGGTAAACCAGAGTCTGCAAGCATAGTTCTTGCTGATTCAATTAAAGTTCTATTTTTCCTTTCAACCACCCCATTTTGCTCTGGAGTTCTTGGAATGCTATATTGTCTAACAATTCCTTTTGACTCACAAAAAGCATCCAACTCCCTATTTTTAAACTCTGTTCCATTGTCACTCCTAAAGATTTTTACAGGAAGATCAAATTGCTTTTCTACTTGTTTAACAAAGTTTTGCAAAATGACTGCAGTTTCATCCTTAGAGTGGAGAAAGAAGGTCCATGTAAACCTAGAGAAATCATCAACTATCACTAGGCAATACCTTTTGTGTTTTAAGCTCATGATTTGCACTGGGCCAAACAAGTCCGTATGAAGCAATTGTAAACACTGGCTTGTTTTGGACTCTTCAATTGATTTGAAAGAACTTTTATGTTGTTTTCTTTTTAAGCAGGAAACACAATGTTCATCACAGGAAAATTGCTTGTGAGGCAAACCTCTTACAAGACTTTGTTTTGAGAGTGTGGTGATAGTTTTAAGATTTGTGTGTCCAAGTCCTCGATGCCATAACTCAGTCTCTTTGCTAGAAGCAACTGAGAATAAGCATGTTCCAGACATAGGATTATCTTTTAGCATATCTACCACATACACATTCCCACTTCTGTGTGCAGTGAGTTGTGCTTTGCTCTCAGCAATGATTTGATCAATCTTTTTAACAACCTCTGGTCCCACAATTGACAAGTTTTCTTGGTGAAGAAGGATCCATACCCTCTGCTGTGAGACACTCAGTAGGTTAAATTTCAGATTGTCAATTAAGTTCACATTTTCAAACTTGAGTTTCCCAGCCAGAACCGACCCAGACCCTAAAACCTTTCCCTTTGAGTTATTACCAAAAGATATATCACCCTCCCATGAGCCATGAAGTCCTTGAGAAGGGCTCTACATCCTGTCATGTGCCTGGAACCTCCACTATCTACATACCATAAGCTATCAAGACAAGTAGAAGGTCCTGCATATCAAGTAAATAGATCGGTTAAGATAGGTCTCCAAAGCCAAAATGGCTTTGGATGGGGTCACAGATGGTCTAGTCTCAAGTCTAGGACAATATTAGTGGTTTGGATATTTTCTTGTAACATCTGCTCTTGACAATTTTCCTATCAGATGATTGTATCCATAGGGTTGCTTATTCACTCTTTGCTTTGAAGGCTTTTTGTATCCTTCATAAGTAAGAGGAACCCTTTTATAGGCTGGTTGGCCATACCCTCTTGGAAATGAGTTTGATGGTGGGGCATCTGTCACTTGCACTCTCTAGGAACAGAGGTTTTGTTTAAAGCTTTTGTAACAGTTGTTTCAATTGGTTCAAAACTCTACTTAGATTTATTTCCAGCAGAACTTGAACCTTCTCTTTCTAGTGCTTTTGCCTTGATCTCTTTTACCTTTTTCTCATAGTTTTTGAGATAGGCACACTCTTGAGTTAAGTGATTTGTTTTGTTGCAGAGATGCATCTTGAAGAATTTTTGATAACACAAGTTTTGTTAATGTCATAGGCTTTTAAAAGAAAACAATCTTTAGCCACATGATTTCTTTTTTCACAAAATTCACAAAACAAGTTTTTAATCTTAACTCTTCTTTTCCCATCAGACCTTTTATCAGTAGTGGTTGTAATCTCTGCTGGTACATCTTTGATAGGGATCACCAGTGCTTTTGGGGCTTTAATACCATCAGAGGTGGTAAAGTCCATTGGCTTAAAATTTTCTAAAATATCACATTCATCTGACCAGGTTGGTTTAAACTGATATTTTTCAATTTCTTTATCTTTTGTTGAAACCTCTGATTTTTCCAAAACAATTTTGTTTCCAGATTTATCTGTGATTTTTATTTCTTCACTAGCCAAATTTGTTGGGTCTATTTCAACCAACTCAGAATCAATTTCAGCAACACTTTTTCTCATTTTGGTCGTAGGTTCTAAAACCTACACCAAACTTAATGTTGCTCTTGATCTGAGCATCAAGCATAATCTCATAACCTTTACAGGACTCAACCCATTTTTCACAAGTGATTTGGGTTTCTTCTAACTCCTTTTTACAAACTGGTATTTTTCTACCATAGTTTGGAGTTGGTCCTTGGTTATGCTTGATTCATGTCTCAGGCTACTCATTTCAGAATCTTTTTCACTTAACTTTGATTTTAACTCTTTAATCAGTTTTTCAAAATTAAGTTCATCTTATAAAATTTTGTTCCTCAGGTTTTCATTCATCTGCTTAATGTTTGCAAAAGCAATGATGCATTTGTCAGAACATAGATCTTTAAGGATCTGAGGTGATACATTTGTAGCAGCCATGAGAGCACAATCACACTCACCTTCACACACATCAACATTCCATGGGTCAGCATGAGAGTTCTTTTCCTTATCAGCAGCATTTTCCTTTTCTTCATTTGAAACCACTGTTTCATCACAAACTTGAACTTCATCAGTTTTTGACACTAAATCCACAAATTCAACACCTTCAGCAATTATCTTTAAGTCCATCAAACAAAATTCTTGTTCAACATCATTTTTGGCCATTAAAGCAAAGTTCTCATCAGTCAAATCCTCAGGCAAGCTACTACAGTCAACATAACTTTGTGTGAAAAAGCTCTCTTGACCAACCTCTGCTGGACTAGCAGTGGTTTGAGCAGGTTATGTGACAATGGGTGCTTGTTGTACATGCACTTGAGGATGTGATGGTGCCTGAAAATATTGAATTTGTGGAGCAGTGGATTGAACATAATGCACTGGAACAGTAGTAGCAGGATGTGCAAAGTGGGCAGTGTTTTAAACATGTTGAGCAAGGGCATATTGGGAATAATGAACAGTGTTTTGTGTGTGCTGAGGTCTAGGGCCAGGATGAGTCACTATTGGTCCAAAATTTTGAGACCTGCATTCTCTGGCAAAGTGTCCTAACCTATTACACTTATAACACTTGACTTTTGATTTATCCAGCCCAACCTTCAAACCCCCCAGGCAATCCTGGTAATTTCCTACCAGTTCTCTTATAGAATTTACTAGCCCTAACACTCAATAGGGCCAGTTGGTGCAAAATATCCATTTCTTCAAGATCAGAAGGTTCAAAGTGTTGCAAGTCATTCAGCTCAAAGGATAGATTGTCAGAGGTTTGCTTTCCCCACTAGCAGTGAAAGCATAGTTGGGTGCATATGTTCAGATCCAAAGTTCCCACCAGAAGTAATATCTATATAGTGATCATAACTTTGGTTCTTACTGCTGCCAGATCCCTCTTCTTGGCCAAAAAGAGCTGTATTACCCAATGAGTAATCATCAGTCATTTTGCCAGAATCTTGCAACTTCTTTTTCTGGTTTAACTCTCTCTCATAAGTGAGGAGTATCCCATGAAGTTGTGTCAACGACATTTCTTTAAACCCAACAGATTTTCATGTTACATAAGCTACAATCTCCCACTTATCTGGTAACGATCTAAGGAAATGACTATTGATAGTCGAATTAGGAAAAACCACGTTAACCTGTCTAAGTTCACTGATGAGACAGCTGTAACGTTCGAACTGTTGTGTTAGAGACTCTCCTTTCAAGTGACAAAACGTTTCATACTGATGATTTAGAACTTCTCTGTTACTTTCTATCACTTCCTGAGTCCCACCGAATTGCTCTTTTAGTGCATCCCATAACTATTTTGCACTATTGCAATGGAGTAGACCAGCATAAATCTCATTGGGTAAGGCCGAAGCAACTATGCTAAATGCCTTAGCATCCAATTCAATTTTCTGGAAATCCTGCTCCAAAAAGTTTTCAGGATTTTTTGGCACTTGTTTAGTTGGATCCTCTGTGCTTGGGACCATCGAAACGTGAGGTCCATAAGCAACAGATCTCCAGCAACCGTGTTTTGCTAAGCAAGGATATGACCCATTCTTCGTTGCCAAATGAAATATTCATTTCTTTTGAGCATCGGCGGTTTGAATAAGGATCCAGAGTTGGCATCCTGTGTGTTTTGAGACATTTTCAGTTGATTTTACACAGATTTCTGTTTTAAAAACTTTGAACGTAATAAAACTCTGTTTATCAAGAAAAAACAACCAAACTAATAGCAAAGAGCTGATCTGTTCGAATCAAATCGATTGTTAGATCGAATTTGATGAATCAGGCTCTGATACCAATTGTTAGGATCTGAGTTTGAATTACTTGTAGTTTTTGTTTCAAAAATGGAAATAGTTGAGTTTTTAAAAGAGATTTGCAGCGGAAATAGATAGAAAACTTTTACTACAAGCAATGGTCGTTTGTTTTCATCATCATCATGCTTTCAAGTTGGTAAACTCGCATGTGATTCACAAACTCCCCCTCAGCCTTTGCAATTGAAGTTTGGTGGTAAGAATATGCAGAGAAGATGATATGTGAAAGTTGATCTTTTGATAGACAAGTTAAACTGTTACACAAGTTACCTATTTATACTAAACTATCTAACCACTGAGCATCTTTGATGACGTCAGGGTTGATAGTGACAAGAAACTAAATGTAACTAACTACAAATACTGCTAATACTAACTATTAGTGCTTAGCATCGGTTACATTGATTATCTAACTAATGACTAAGCTCTGATCTCTATCCTTTGATCCTTGTAACTCTGACAGACCTTTGCAACTTTGTGAAGTCAGATGATAGGAGAGCAGTCTTTAGGGAAAGCAGTGTATGTACAACAGAGGTTGTAACCTTTGATAGTTTAACCAAAGCTCGGATAGTGTTATTTGGCTTTGTATCATATGTCCTTTCATAGGGTTCAATCCCAACAAACCTAAATTAGCAATGTAAGTCATTCTCTTTTTAATTATATTTTACAAAAGCCTAAATGATTTCTAAGTCATGTTAAGGTGATTAAATTTTTGTATTCTGAAATTACTGCTGGTATGTGGGGTTTTGTATACACTACTTTATAATCATCACTATTGGACAATGGGTTAGCCAATGAGTGATATGACCATAGTCACAGGACTGCCACCCAGTGACAAATACTGATTAGTAATTGAAAGATATAAACAAATGTAATAACTCGTAATACTGTAATTACAATCCTGAGTTTTTCATAAATTGAATGAACTTACTAGTATTTTCCATTGACCAAATGTTTTTAAAACGTGTTTCAAGTGATTTACTGTGAAGTAACAAAAAGTGCTAGGAAGTACTCAAGCTTAAATAAGTGGCTATGTGAAATCTTAAATAAACACGTGTTTTGTAATCGGGGGTTGATTCCTAAAGAAAAATCGTTATGTAAATATAGGTTTCATCCCACTTTTTATAAAATGAAACTGTTGTGTTTTATAAAACTCTGATACTTTTCCTGACACCCGGTCCTGATGAATTTTCCGCTGCGAAATTTAAAATAAACACTGGTGCCACTGTATCTGCTCACGGCTCCCGCCAAGGGTGGGGTTGGGTGTTGTGACATTTTATTCATGAATAAATATAATCGTACGCATTGTCTCTACCATCTTGAATTAAGCAAAATACTTTCCATGCATTCATTTGATAACAGCAATTCGATTACTTCTACTTTTACCCATAAATCATGCTTCATATTTCACTCTTACATTAGTTATACAAGTATTCCTCATGAACCTACCACAATATTCCATTATTAATGTTCCTTATAATTACTTCCATAATCACATAAAAGTCAGAATCTGATCACACGTATATTATAAACATTCGCTTATGGTATCACTAACGCAACATAAGTACTATTTCATATCCACTTATTCGTACTTAACCCGAACTTCAAATATTATACTACGTTTGTTACCGACATGTACTACACACATTCTTAGGTCGAATTCAGAATCATTTCACTCATATCACTTTATGATTAACTCCCTTTATGCACTTACTTTTACTATACATGTAAGCATGAAACGCAAGTTCAACGTACGAAATATTTAACCATTACCCCCAAATTCGTACTCAAGAATTTTTATATTTCCTCTTAATGACAACAATTATGGGTTGAAATGATTGGGCATTTACTAATCTCATGACCGACCCCTGTCAGTACTACCCAAATTATGAACCCGTACCCCCAGCCTTTCCTTCAATGAACCCGGAAAATGTGGCAGAGCTACGCCAGTATGGAGAAGAATTAATAGATGCAGGATCCGGATGTATGACGAGAGAGAGCCCCATTTATGAAGCAGACGTTAACCCTATATAATAAATATATGTATAATGAAATTTTGTGTTTTGTAAAAAAATAAAAAAAACTAACTTATATCTATATAACCATGTAATAATAGATGCATAATAGATATATAAAAATTATGGTTGAAATGATTGCGATAATGTATGTAATATATATGATGCATAATAGATATATAAAAAGAGTAAGTCGCAATGATCGACGTTTTTGGCAATATGCTCTGACTAATTGTGTCTACGATATTTTGATTATTATAATATTTATTCTGTGATATTAATAATTGGAAAAAATGTTTATAATACAGATATCGAATGAAGTTAATCAATCTGCTCTGAATGATCATGAAAACTCTTTGAATCAAAATGCTATAAAGAATATAATAGCTTAGAAAATAGCTGATGCTATACCACAAATTACTGATGTTGTTAAAAATCCTAATAATAATAAGGTTGTGAGTAGCAAATGTAACAATAGCCACGATTATAGTCACAGTGTCAATGGGGATAATGATATATTTATCAAAGCCCCATTGCTGGAGAAAATGAAAGTAATCGCTTCTGGACGTACTTACAAGGATTTTCTAGCTTGTACGCCAACTGAATTCGCAGGCAGCAAAGGAGCTATGGCTGCTCTGCGATGGTTGGAAAAGAATGAAGCTGTTCTTAAGATCAATAAATGTGCTGAAGAAGATAAGATAATGTATGCTTCAAATCTCTTTAGAGATAAGGCATTGGAATGATGGAACACTATTCTTTAAGCAAAAGGTTGTGACGTGGCCTATGACATGAACTAGAAGGAATTTAAATAAATAACAGAAAGGAATTCTGTCCCCTACATGAGAAGGAACAGATGGCTAACAAGTACTTAAATCATAAAATGATTGATGTGAACGGTCATGAGTATACGCCAACATTCTTTGGATATGCAAGAATGGTACCATCTATGGCATAACCAGAACCAGTACTAATTTCTCGTTGTTATATCTGGGGATTGATTAGTGAAATCCGTGATATGGTTAAGGCAGCTAGACCTCTGAAGATTGAGGAAACTGTTGAGTTGGCTAACACCTTGACTGGCGGATTAATTCGCACAAGAGAAGAAAACAAGAAAAAGGAATTAGCATAGAAAATTACCCAAGAGTTCCGTTCGGGTAATAACTGCAGAAGGAAAGGAGTTGGGCAGTCTTCTGCACCTTTTGGTAAATTCTGTAAGAGAAAACTTACTGTAATTTTTGTAAAACCCCAGGGCATAAAGAAGAACAATTTAGAAGAAAAACTACTATCTGTTTCAACTGCGGAGGAATGGGTCACATTAAGCCAAATTGCCCAAAGCTGACAAAGATACCTGACAACAAAGCAAAGGAAGCAGACGGAGCCAAGAAGAATGCAAGAGGCTTTGTGCTTACTACACATGAGGCAGCAATGATTCCCGACGTGATCGCCAGTACGTTTCTTGTCCATGACGTTTAGGCTAAAATATTATTTGACTTTGGTGCAAATCAAAGTTACATCAATACTACATTCTGTCAAGCACTCAATCAACCGTTAACTAAGCTTAGTCAAGCTTATATGGTAGAAACGGTGGAAGGTAACTCCACAAACATACGCAAAGTACTTCAAGGAAGGAAAATACAACTACTAGGACACAAGTTTCCAGCAAACCTGCTACCTATGAATCTAGCCGGATTCGATGTACTATTAGGAATGGATTGAATAGTAGATAACCATGCGTAAATCCTGTGTGATCAGAATTCTGTTGAGATTCGTACGCCAGCAGGAGAAATGATCATGATTCAAGGAGACAAGCCAACCAAACCAACGAAATTCATCTCAGTGACGAAAGCTGCAAGTTATGCACGAAAGCAAGGCATAATGTATATGATATCTATAATCACTAACACTAAAGAAATTCCGGTAATATTGGAATATCCTGACGTTTTCCCAGAAGATCTGGCTAGACTACCACCGGATCAAGAAGTAGAGTTCAAAATTCATCTAAAGCCTCGAACTGCTCCAATCGCTAAAGCACCTTATCGATTAGCACCGACGGAGATGCTAGAATTGAAGAATCAATTAGATGAATTGCTAGAGAAAGGATTCATCCAACCAAGTCCATCCCCTTGGGGGAGCACCTGTGTTGTTTCTCAAGAAGAAAGATGGTTCGATGTATGTGTATCGGTTATAGGGAATTGAATAAGGTCACACTCAAGAATCGGTACCCATTACCGAGGATTGATGATCTATTTGATCAACTTCAAGGAGCTAGATATTTTTCTAAGATCGATTGATGCTCAGGAGATCATCAACTGAAAGTATAGGAAGAGGACATTCCTAAAAATGCTTTCAGAACTAGGTATGGTCATTACGAGTTTACAGTCATGCCATTTGGCCTAACAAATGCTCCAGCAGCATTTATGGAAATGATGAATAGAATATACATAGACCGTATCTGGATAAATTTGTAATCGTCTTCATAGACGACATACTTACTTATTCCAAGAGCGAAGAAGAGCATGTTAAGCATCTACATACACTTCTAACTTTATTAAGAAAAGCGAAGCTTTATACCAAATTTTCTATGTGTGAATTCTAGTTGCAAGAAGTACAATTCTTAGGACACATGATTAATCATGAAGGAATTCATGTGGATCTTGCAAAGATCGAGGCGATGACCAAATTGAAAGTCCATAAGTCACCTACCGAAGTCAGAAGTTTCCTAGGATTAGCTGGCTACTATCGACACTTTATTCAAGATTTTTCACGAATAGCCGTTCCATTAACCAAATTAACATGTAAATCGGTTAAGTTTAAATGGGGACCCAAGCAGGAAGAAGCTTTTACAACTTTAAAACAAAAGTTAACAAGTGCATCGATAATTGCATTACCAGACGGAACAGAAGATTTTGTAGTATTTTGCGATGCTTCTAGACTAGGATTAGGATGTGTTTTGATGCAACCTGAAAAGGTAATTGCTTATGCATCTTGGAAACTTAAGAAGCACGAAGAAAACTACACAACTCATGATTTAGAACTAGGAGCAATAATTTTTGCCCTTAAAATTTGGAGACATTATTTGTATGGTAGTAAGTTTACCATCTTTACAAATCATAAGAGCTCAAGGTATATTTTTTGGGCAAAAAGAATTGAACATGAGGCAAAGATGATGGATGGAGATTTTAAATGACTACGACTGTGATATCCAATATCATGAAGGAAAAGCTAATATAGTAGCTGATGCCTTAAGTCGTAAGTATCATGAGAAACCAAAACGAATACGTGCTCTCAGATTAAATCTAAAGGTAGATTTAATGAAACAATTAAGAAGTACCCAGGAAGCAACAATCAAGGACGATGCCGAAGGATTAAAAGGAATGCTAAAAGAATTAGCACAAGGAACAAATGGAATTTGGAGATTCCATAAGAAAAGAATTTGGGTACGTATCTAAAAGAGCTTAAGACATAGAATTTTAGAGAAAGCTCATTAATCTAAGTATACGATGCATCCTGGTAGCGACAAGATATATCAAGATTTGTGGAAGAATTTGGTGGATAAGAATGAAAAAGAACATAGCTAGTTATATTTCTAAGTGTTTAACTTGTTCACAAGTTAAAGTTGAACACCAAAAACCTTCAGGTTTACTTCAATAGTTAGAAATGCCAGTATGGATATGGGAATTGATAACAATGGATTTTGTTACTAAATTACCCGAAACAAGAAAAGGTAACGACACAATCTGGGTGATTGTGGATCGATTAGCCAACTCCGCTCATTTCCTACCAATGAAGGAAACCTTTAGCATGGAAAGACTAGCTAAATTATATGTGGATGAGGTAGTGTCATTACATGTAGTCCCATTATCTATTGTGTCTGATAGAGATGGTCGTTTTACTTCTCATTTTTGGACAAGTTTCCAAAAAGCTATGGGAACACGACTAAATTTAAGCACAACCTATCACCCTTAAGCTGATGGACAAAGTGAGAGGACAATTCAAACATTGGAGGATATGTTGAGGGCATGTGTAAGTTTTTGGAGGTAGTTGGGATGATCAGTTGCCATTAATGGAATTCTCCTATAACAATAGTTATCACACAAGTATTAATGATGCCCCATTTGAAGCACTTTATGGACGAAAGTGCCGAACTCCAGTATGTTGGGCATAAATAGGAGAAAAGCAATTATCAGGTCCTGAGATTATACATGAAACAATAGATAAGATAATTCAAGTCAAAGAAACACTAATAACGGCACGAGATCGTCAAAAGAGCTATGTAGATAATAGACGTAAGCCGTTAGAATTTCAAGTTGGAGACAAAGTACTGTTAAAGGTTTCTCCTTCGAAAGGAGTGGTTCAATTTGGTAAGAAAGGAAAGCTAAGCCCAAGGTACATTGGACCATTCAAGGTTATTAAGCGAATTGGTTCAGTAGCTTATCAGCTACAGTTACATGAGGAAATGGCTTGTATACATGATGTATTTCATGTATGTAATCTAAGGAAATTCTGAGCTGGTGAATCTTTGATGGTACCTCTTTGAGATATATAGGTAAGTGAAAAATTAAAATTTGTTGGAAACCTCTCTAAATTGAAGATAGAAAGGTTAAGAATCTCAAACATAAAAGATTGATTCTGGTCAAGGTAAAATGGGATTCAAAAAGAGGACCCGAATACACATGGGAATTAGAAGCAGAAATGAAATGAAAATATCCGAACTTGTTTCAGTAAATCTCGGGGACGAGATTTTAAAAAAGGTGGGGAGGATGTAACAATACTAAAAAAAATTTGACCTCTCAGACGCCATGCGCCAGAAACCCTGTCATCTCACGCGACGCACGGGAGAGGTCCAGATGACATGGCACCTTTTCGCGACATGTGGCAAGGCTATGCTGGTGATGAGACTGACCTAGCCCTAGATAGGTGTCCCCGCGCCACACGAGAGGATCCCATGACTCCCGCATGACGCGCGGGAGAAACCCAGTTAGGGTATTTAAAGAGTAGTGTGGGACAGTTCTCAGTGCTCATTTTGGATTCTCAAAATCGATCTCTTACTCTCTTAAAGCTCGGTCCGAATCCCGAACCCCCTTAGACCCCTAAACTCTACCTAGTAAGCGGTGTAATAACCCAAGTTTCTGGTACGATATCCTTTCCGATTGATAGATAAACCTAGCCGACGAATGTTTAAGTACTGCCTGATTAATGTTATACTTTGTCATCTCGTTGTTGGTTTGGATCTCATGATTATCGTTAAAGTTGAATTGGGTTAATACACTAATACGTGTGCGTTATTTGTTTAAATTTTAGGAACCCAAGATATTAAACCAGGAGGCTAGTGTTAGTAAACTAAATCAGCAATGTAAGTTTTTCTTTTTTTAATTCTGTTTAACAAAACCCTAAAGATTTCTAAGTTGTATTACAGTGATTAAGTTTTTATATTATGAAATTATTGCCGGTATGTGGGGTTTTGTATACAGTATTTGATAATTTTCACTATTGGACAACGGGTTAGCCAATGAGTGATATGACCATAGTCACAGGAACTGCCACCAAGTGACAAATACTGATTGAGTAATTGAAAGATCTAAACCAATGTAAAAACTCTTAATGTTGTAATTACAATACAGTGTTTTTCATAAATTGAATGTACTTACCGGTATTTTCCACTAACCAAATGTTTTTAAAACGCGTTTCAGGCGATTTACTGTGAAGTAAAGGAATAGGCCTAGGAAGCACTCAAGCTTAAATAAGTGGCTATGTGAAATATTGAATAAACACGTGTTTTGTATTTAGGGGTTGATCCCCAAAGAAAATCCGTTATGTAAATATGGGTTTCATCCCACTTTTTATGAAATGAAACTGTGATGGTTTATAAAACTCTGATACTTTTCTTAACACCCGATCCTGATGGACATTCCGCAGTGAAATTTAAAATAAACACCGGTACCACTGTATCTGTTCACGGCTCCCGCCCAGGTTGGGGTCGGGGGTTGTGACATTTTATTCATGAATAAATATAATCGTACGCATTGTCTCTACCATCTTGAATTAAGCAAAATACTTTCATGCATTCATTTGATAATAGCAATTCGATTACTTCTACTTTTACCCATAAATCATGCTTCATATTTCACTCTTACATTAGTTATACAAGTATTCCTCATGAACCTACCACAATATTCCATTATTAATGTTCCTTATAATTACTTCCATAATCACATAAAAGTCAGAATCTGATCACACGTATATTATAAACATTCGCTTATGGTGGCACTACCGCAACATAACTACTATTTCATACTCACTTATTTGTACTTAACCCGAACTTCAAATATTATACTACGTTTGTTACCTACATGTACTACACACATTCTTAGGTCGAATTCAGAATCATTTCACTCATGTCACTTTATGATTAACTCCCTTTATGCACTTACTTTTACTATACATGTAAGCATGAAACACAAGTTCATCGTACGAGTATTTAACCATTACCCTCAAATTCTTACTCATGAATTATGATATATTCTCTTAATAACAACAATTACGGGTTGAAATTTCCTCCTAAATTGACCTTTAAAGGTCATACATTCCATATTATACCATACTTATTCTACCGTTTGTCTATTTGTGGGTAATATTCAATCTACCAATTCTTACTTATCAATCATGAGCTAAACATTTTATGGACCTCGACTTCATTGCATAAGTTAATGATCCGTAAACCGGATGGATCCGCTTCTTCACAAGTACCTACCGTATCAGGATTGGTTTCATTCATTCGTGTAATAAGCTCCCGCCTGTGAGCATCCATTCATCAGCTCTACTTTCATCACGCAAAGAATTCCACCATTCTTATATGTAACATTAACGGTTAGCACATATCTTTTCAATTTGCGTTCTTCATGGTGTTTATTCACCCATGATGCCTTCATGAATTTCCCGGTCATGTGTCATACCGGACCTTATATTTCATTTGCTAGTTGCACAATTTCTGCAGTTTGACTTTTCAAGGTTAAATTGCAAGTTTCTTAATTATTTAATATAGAAGTACGCGTTTGTACTTTTCTTCGATTTAGGATACTTATAAATCATTTTTTTAGCGTTTCTTGCAAAAATTTTCCTTCATGTAAATATTTGAGTAATTCGTCCGGGTCTTAGCCCGTTATTCATCCCGACTCTCATGAGTCGATTACTATCATGCTAACATGCAACTTTCTAAACTATATATTTCCTTCTGTAAATTCCTCTTGCCGAATAGTTGTACTTACTTCATGTACCAGACCTCTCATGATATTTTATTACACTCGCATTGTAAGTATCAATTCAATCTCGGTTGACTTTTCAAAAAGTCAAACTGTAATTACATTCTCAATTAAGAATCAAATGTTATCTATGACCAATATTCTCATAGGTTCCTAAATGCATTACATGTACATATACATATATATACATACATACATACCATACATACATATACATATATATATAGAAAACCCCTTTGTGGTGAGAAAACCTTGGAAACTCTAAGCTCCCGACTTTTTTTTTTTGAAAAAGATCACACATGTAATATACATTATTTAAGGGTTTCAAGTAAAAAAACTCAAAAAGCGCCGACCAGATTTTTTTTTTAAAATAAACAAGTTTTTATGTAACATGTGTTACATTCATGTGTAACATATGTTACTATATTACAGTCGCGTTGCTGAAAACTTGTTTATTTTTTAAATATTCACTTGGCGCTTTTTTGATTTTTTTTGCTCAAAACCTTTAAAAACATGTATACTACATGTGTAATTTTTTTCAAAAAAAAAGTCAGGTGCTTAGAGTTTCCAAAGTTTTCTCACTTAGAGGGGTTTCTCCATATACCTACATTATATATATATATTTTCTCTTAGTGAAGAAACATACCTAACCTCGCAACGTAACTGGCACCACCTACTTACAAGGTTATACTTATTTTAGTTGGGGAGAGGAAGGCATCTCATCCTTATTTTTGTCCATTCCTACACGCTTAAGGACCATTTCTATCATTGATTTATAACTTGTTCTTAAGGTTTTATCATAGGGTACATACAGATTCAAACTTTTCATTCTTACAAGTTTGATTCGTACATCGACTACCGATTCAAACTTTTTTATTCATGCTTTTCATTCTTACAAGTTTGATTCGTATATCAACTACAGATTCAACCTTTCTCATTCATGCTTTTCATTCTTACAAGTTTGATTCGTACATCAACTACGGATTCAAAGTTTTTTCATACTTACTTTACTTTTATAAGTTTGATACGTACTCACCTATGGATTCAAACTTTTCATTCGTACATTTCTTTCTTATATGTTTAATCCGTACTCACCTACGGATTCAAACCTTTCATTCTTATAGAATACCCTCAATTTCTTGAGCCTTACAACTCCTTTCACACACACATTAACCTACTTCCCGATTCTATCGGACATACATGTGATGATAATCATGGTCTCACGAACGTCATATGCTTCTTGCGTACTGGCCACGCACACAATCCACATACTAGTTTCATTCTTTCATGTAATCATCACCTTATGCCCAGTAAAGTGGGTTTCAGTTCGTGCAACATCTTTAAAACCTTACCAAGGCAATATCAGTGTCTTTCGTTTATCATTTACCCTCCCCGAGGAGATTTTCTCAACACCGGTACCTATATATATATATATATATATGTATATATATATATATATATACTTAGGATACTCCATCTGTCTAATTACATGGTTTGATATTTATCCTAGACCGCATCCCTGGATCATCCTCCTCAATCACTTAAGCTACCGTGCATATACAATACAATTAGTTTCTTTATATGAATACATATAAACATGCTTACATTCATTTATACCTTTGGATCATGATCGAGTCTTGCATTTACGGGTCATTTATCACAAGAGCACACGGGTTGAGTTCAGGTACTTACCTTCTTGTACTTGATTTCACTCAAACCAGGGCTCTGATACAAATTTATAACACCCTAAAACGTTTTAAACATAATGTACGCAGGAAAAATACCGACTAAAAATTCTCTTTATTATCTATATGACATACTTGAGAGTTCATTATTAATATGTCGAACACTCTCTTAAAAAGATTTACAAATTCATTCTTAATTAACGCATCAAATATAATACCTAAATACTAGTTATGTGACCGCTTTTCCCGTTCAATCCTTGCTCTTTGACTCGACTACATCTGCTTGTCCTTGTTGGTAATATAGAATATCCGTCTCATTCCTGCGGTCAACATATACAATAACCCGTTAGTAAGTGGTGACAATCAAATATAAAATAATGTATAAGCTAAAATGTCCGTAACACATTCTATCTGCGTAAGTTACTTCAATCGATTATGCTTCCAACTTTCAATCGTTCCAAAACGGTATAGACTCTTCGAAAGACCGATGTTCATGTACCTACACTTCCAAACACACTCACTAATAATATGGTTAGCAAACCCGTAATCTCAACATATTCAAACGTACATCTCCATAGAGAGAACAACAACCATTTATATGCACCCATCTAACTACAACACGAGTGTACCCTTTCACATAATCAGGTACCAACATACATCTCTCCTATACATATCACACATACCAGTTCATACGACTTATACCTACTATAATTCCAAATATACATACCTACGTACAATCCCGTTCACTCAAACGCATCTAACATACCATACCTATTTAATCACATACTTATATGTATATATATACACACACACACACACACATATATAAACCATGTGAGCCCGAAGTCATTATTCATATTTGTGCGACACAATTAAGTTTTTACGACCTTTTATAGGTTATGCTACTTTCCGGAAGTTTATTTGGACCTTTGCATAAACCTTAGGGGATACGGAGGTTCGGGCCGCAATACAATACAAAAAAATCAAGATATTTCTTTTATTGCCTAGACTCACCGTAACCTACGGTCCACCTGTCGTAGCCTACAGTGGGGAAATCTTGTTGAAATAGAACCCTCCCACTGTAATCTATGGCCAACTGTCGTAGCTTACAGCCAGCAACAACTTGTAACACTTAAACCCGTTGTATGCTACGGTACACCAGCCGTAGGTTACGACTGACAACTATTGTTCTAACGTCCATGTTCATGATCATCTTCTTGCCTTCGTTCGACTCGCTAGCCTTCAGTGCTTGAGTCCACGCCAATGTTATTCATATTCTTTTCATAACTTGTTAGTATGCATTGTTCATCCATATCAATATTCATTTCAATTTCTTAGTTGTATTCCTTTCATTAGTCAATGATTCATTAACGTCATAAGACACAAAATGATAATCACATTATTCCACGTTCATACAATTTAACTCTATTAATACATACACATCATTTGTCCAACGCATATCACACGATTATCCCTAATCTTACACTTATGGCAAGAGTTTAACCAACTCGTTTATGCGCAGTTGACTTTCAGAAAGTCAACTGCATATGATATGAACTTTCAACTTAATCTTTTAAACACATCTTTTGTAGTGGGTTATACTACAAATGTTATATTCATTTCATATTCATGTAATGATGCACATACGAACACATGATCACCTAGTTACATGTATCACATACTTAGCTAGCACGACATCTTTCTAACATTACCCCTTTCTAGGATATCTTATGTTTCACCCATATTTATCAATTACTAATAAGCAATCGAACAATTCATAGTGTGAGCGTTACATTAATCAAGCATATTGTGCAAGCTCATAAAGCGTCCTCAAACCTAACCACTTATTAACTACATTCTTACATGGACTTCATCACAGACATATTCCTCATGATGTTTTACTATCAAATACATTATTCTCACATTCTTTACATACTCATATCACTTGAAGACAATTTCACATTTTATTGTCATTTAGACCTTTCATCAAACACCTTGTGTGCATACTACTATCTAAGCATGATGTACAACCCATTCATGCTTTATTTCCTATTTCTTGCTTTCATTCATCAAATTCAACTAAACATCCATTTATTTCACATCATAATCAACTTATCTAAAATAATACATTACATATAACATACTACACAAAATATTGGACATGGATGATTCACTCACTTCATCATCCTCACTACTACAAGTGGGTTCCACCCTCAAACATCAAATGACATCTAAAACTTTCATATTTCATGTTTCATATGGTGATTTTGACATACATTCATGCTTAACATCATACAAATTCGTAGATTGATCATAACCCACTTCATACAAAAATCTTCAAATCAAAATTACAACTTACCATATGTTTGTTAGGGCTAGATCGTGAGAGATCTTCATCCATCCAATGTTTTTTCATTCAATTTTGGCTTTGATTAGGCAGAATTTGCATTTTTGTTCTTGAGAGAGGGTTTCTCCTCTCTTCCTTTCCTTATTCACGACACACACACACACACACACCTGCACATTCTAGTGTTTTGTTTTCTTTATAAACATAAATTCCATTCACCAATTTTAGTCCCTCATGTTTGCCATACTTCCGTTTTTGTCACAACTTAAATCCTCGCTACATAACTTATATTTTTAACTAGATTATTAAATAAAAATTAGTTAAACCACCTTATACCATATAGCATGGAAACATACTAGTGAATTAGACATATCGGGTTTTTGGGGTTTTATATTTTTGGGGATGTTGAGGCTACACCTGGCGAGGATGCTGAGGGAAAGTCAAAAAAGGGTAAGGAGTTGCCTTTGGTTTTTAGCAAGAAGGGTAAAGGTGCAGTTAAGAAGATTGTTTTGTCTACTTCAAAGGGTTCCCCTAGGAAGAGGAGGGAAGGTTCTACAGATGTTAATCCTGGGGATGTGTATGTGCATGGTTGGAATGTTAAAGTTGGTGATAGTTTCAGGTCATCGTCTGTTTATGAAGATTTTCTGACCCATTTTGCTCCACCAGTAGTTCGAGACTCTAGATCAACAATGGATGATGACTTAATGATTTCCAGGATCATGATGAGTGCTTGCAACCTTGCCTCTATGCTTCCTGAGGGGGCGTCCCGGTTTCGCAAGAGGATGCAGGAGTATGAGGAGTTTTCGAAGAAGAGGGATGAGATGAAGGCTTCAATGGCAACCTTAATGAAAGAAGTTGAACGTTATGTTGAAAAGGATAAAACTTTGTTGTCGAAGGTTGATGATCTTACTTCTAAGCATGAGGCTGAGATGAGGTTGTTGAAGGGGCGTCTTGAGGCGGATAGGTTGCAGGTTAAGGCTGACAGGGTGGCGTTGGAGGTTCAAAGGAAAGCCTTCCTGGAAGAGAAGGAAGGGTTAACGACTTCTCTTGCTCAGGAAACCAGTGACAACCAATGGCTTATTGAGCATGAGTTACTTACCTTCTGCATTCAACTAAGTTTAACTCGGCCCTAGGTGATGTGTATACCAAACTTCTCAATCATGGGAAACATCAAGGCTTTGTTGCGGGTTATAAGGCTCATAAATCCAGGCAGCCTCAAGAGCAATCATCCTTCTTTGAACCTCAAGCCTTTGAAGTCTTTAAGGAGTATGTCCTCAAGATGGAACGTTTGACGTACCCCTATGTGGGTGAAGTTTCTAACTATTTTAGTAAGCCTCTTTCTGTCTTACAGGAACTTAAACCTCCTAGCCTTAATAACGCCGTTTGTGCTGAAGTGTTGAAATCTCTTTCCAAGAAATGTTATCATTCTGGTAATAGTGAGGAGACGTTTTCTTAGGGTGATGAAGGTTCTAAAGAGGCAAGCCTTGAAGCTTCGGAGGTGGCAGGTGATGGTGGACAGAAAAGTAAGAAAGCGAAGAAAGCAAAAAATTCTAAGGCAAGCGATGCCAGTGTTAAGGGAGTTGAGGCTTCGAAGCCTACTTCTTCTGATGATACCAATTGAATGACTTTTTAACTTATATTCGTATCTTTCTTAGAATGTGAAACAATTTTATGTTGTGGTCTTTAAACGTTTTATCTTTTGGGGAACCCTTAAGGTCCCTTATGTTGTTATAGCCTTGGAGGCTTTTGAACACTATTAAGGTTATCTGCCCTTATGGCCTTATGGATGATTTGTATTTTATGTTTTTGGTATTATGTTCTATTATCCCTTTGTGTTTTGGTAATTTTGAGATTGCCTTTATATTTTGTTATGCATTTTTCGCAAGTTGCACCTTGAAAGGTTTAGTGTTGTAGTCACTTAGCCTTAAAGTACTTCTAGACAAAAAGATACATTGTCTACCCTATTTATGACACTATTCAATGTTTTTTTTTCTAATTTCTTAAGCCGTTGATGAGTCTTAAGGAATAGTTGGTGTAGGCAGACATGTTAAAGATTTATCTAAGTCTCATGGAGTTGTATTGACTTAGGAACTCAACCCTTATATAGGTTCATTCAACCTTTGAACCTATTGAGCGATATGGCATGGGAGCTCATCTCCTTACATGGCCCCTGCCATGGAGTGTTTGCCTAGGTTCTCAACCTGATTATAGGATAGAAAGACAAGTTTTGGTAGAGAATGTCATGATTCATTCATAGAAGAGTACTTCGATTACAAGGGAAAGATAGAACAACTTTGAACATTTCATAAGACATTTTGCCTACACATGGAACCTTTTGAAGTTTTTTCCATTCGTGGCGAGAGAGCTTTTTGCCTTGTGCATCAGCTAGCTTGATGATCCTCCCGTGTGCGCTTCAAAGAATGGTGTAAGGTCCTTCCAATTTAGGACCAAGTTTGCCTTGATTTTCTTTTTTGCTTGCTTCATTGTTTTGGAGAACCAAGTCCCCGGGCTTAAATCGTTCGTGTTTTACCCGGGTGTTGTAGTAAGATTCCATCTTTTGCTTATATTTGGCTTCTTTTATAACAACTTGGTCACGGACTTCTTGTAGGAGATCCAGGTTCAACATGGTTTTAGTCTTGTTTGAATCAAGGTTGATGTTGAACGTTCATTGTGTGGTAACTCCTATTTCTGTTGGGATGACAACTTTTGATCCAAACAATAAGCTATAAGGCGTTTTCTTGTGACTTTTTTTTGGTTGTTCGGATTGCCAACAGGTCGTTGGGAAGCTCTTCGAGCCACTTGTTACCATGCCTTCCCAACCTGGCATTTATCCCTTCTACAATTCTTCAGTTCGTCCTTTCAACTTGGCCATTTCATTGGAGATAAGCAACCGAAATGAACAGTTGTGTAATCCGGAATTCTTTGCACCATGAGCTAAAAGGCTTCTCAATAATTTTTTACCATTATTTATGACCAGCACCCTTGGAAGCCCGAAGCGGCAAATGGTGTTTTCCCACACGAAGTCGATGATTTTCTTTCTTGAGATCTTTCCCAGTGGCTTGGCTTCTGGCCATTTTGTGAAGTAATTCACAGCCACCAATAGGAATTTTACTCCTCCCTTGGCTGGTGGAAATGGACCAACAATATCCATTCCCCACTTATGGAATGGCCAAGCTGAGGAGATGGGACCAGATCATGTTTGGGACTTCTAGGTACTGGGACATGTATCTAACAGGCTTCACACTTTCGTAATTGTTCAGAGGTATTTTGGTGCATGGAGGGCCAGAAGTACCCGAGGTTCATTAACTTTGAAATCACTGACCTTGGGCCATAATGAGCTCCACATATTCCTTCATGGACTTCCTTGATCAGATATTGACTTTGTTCTGGGCCAACACATCGGAGTAGTGGTTCAAGGTAACCTTTTTTTGTGAACGGTTTCCCCTTGCAACACATATTGCCTTGATTTAATATGAACCCTTTTAGCCTCTGTCTGGTCACTAGGAAACTCACCATTTTTTAGGAATTCAATAATAGGAGTCATCCAATTTGGCCTTTCTTTAGTGATCACATATCGAACTTGAAGTTCTTAAATAGATGGTGATTTTAATACTTCGACCAATACCTTTTTGGTGATATGAGCAAATGTGAGAGATGCAAGCTTGCTTAGTCCATCAGCCATCGTGTTTTGAGATCTTGGAACCTGTTTGAATTAACATGCTTGAAATGTACTCATGACTTCTCTTGATTTCTCTCTATATTTCTTCATGTTGGGATCTTTTGTTGTGTAACTGTAGTTTACTTGACTTGAAACAAGTAGCAAGTCTGTGAAGACTTGAAGCTTTTTGACACCCATTTCCTTGGCCAACTTCTGCCCAACAATCAATACTTCGTACTCAACTTCGTTATTGGTAGTCTGAAATTCAAGTCGAAGAGCATATGTAAATTCTAACCCTTCAGTGTTAATTAACACTAGCCTAGCCCCTGGCCCTTTGATATTGGAAGCTCCATCGGTAAAAAGCTTCCAGGTGAGAGGGTCAAATGGTTTAGCGGTAGAGGTGTTAACTTCCGTTACTGCTACTTTAGGGACTTCTACGATGAAATCGGGTAGGATTTGGCCCTTGACGACCTTTCTTGGAACGTAGGTGATTATGTGTTCACCTAGTTCAACAACCCATTTGGCTAGTCATCCGGAGGTTTCCGTTTTTACAAGCACACTCTTAATAGGTTGGTTAGTGACCAGTTGTATTAAGTGTGCCCGAAAATACCTTCAAATCCTTCTAGCTGTTTGGACTAGGGCTAGAGCAAGTTTTTCCAAAGGAGATACTTAATCTCTGCTAATTTTAGAGTTTTACTGAAGAAGTAAATGGGTGCCTAAACTTTGTTTCGTCCGATGATCAGAACCACACTTATGGCTTCTTCAGCAACCGAAAGATAGAATAGATTGTTTCTCCCGTTTCCGGAGCAGCAATGGCTAGGAGTGAAGCCAAGTGTTGCTTCATTTGTTGATGCTTCCTATGATTCTACAGTCCATCGAAAGTCTTTCTTATTGGCACACCCCTTGAGGGTTTTAAAGAAAGGTATAGACTTTTCGGCTAACATTGGCATGAAACGCTTCCAGGCTGCAAGCTTAGCATTTAAGATTTCTACTTCTTTATTGCTTTGTGGGGATTTTATGACAAGGATGGCTTTGACCTTGTTGGTATTGGCCTTGATACTTTTTATTCCCACAATGTGCCCTAGAAACTTGCCTTCCTCGAAACCAAACGAACACTTCACCGGCTTGAGCTTCATATTGATCTTTCTCAAGTTTCGGAAAGTTTCTTGAATGTTATCAAGCATTTGATCTTCTGTTTTGCTTTTAATCACCAAGTCATCAACATAGGCTTCCATGTTCCTGCCAATTGTCCAGCGAACGCTTTGTCCACCAAACATTGATAAGTGGCACCTACATTTTTTAAACCAAAAGGCATTTTCTGATTAAGGAGATACGTTTATCAGTGTAGAATGCGGTTTTCTCTTTGTCTTCCATTTTATTTAGATCTGATGGTAACCCTTGTAGGCGTCTAGTAAGCATTTGAATGGGAAGCATGTGAGTGAGTCAACCTTAAGGTTTATTTCATGCAATGGGTAGCAATCCTTGGGGCATGCTTTATTTAGGTCCTTGAAATCGATACACATTCTCCAAGACCCATCAGGTTTGGGAACCATTACTGGATTGGCCACCCATGAATGATACTTGACTTCTCGAAGGATTCCGGCTTGGACAAGGTTTTCATCCACTTTACAAGCTGCGAGGCTTCTTTTAGGATCTAGGCTTCATTCACTGAGAATCTTCAGTTCATGCTGAGCAATGTCCCGAGGGATGCCAGTCATATCTTTCGGGCACCAGGCGAAGATGTCAACGTTGTGTAGGAGCAAATTCTTGAGGTACATGAGAGTGTCCTCGGGGAGGTTGGTATTTACCCTTATTCGCTGCTCAGGATATTTTTGGTTTATAATCCAACCTTGTTCGTCTTCTTTATCCTTCTTCGATCATCCCCCTTCAACCAAGATAGTTTCTTGAGTGGGTTGAAGGGTTGTTATACCCCTTTTAGTGAGAAATTTACAGTGCCTTAACCGACCGAAACTGCCATCCTAAACATACTCTGCCCTGGCCTTCCAATAATAACATCATAGCTGGAAGAGATGTTGATTACCATGAAGGTGAGATATATGGTTCGTTCCTTTTTTCCTTCGCTGAAACAAACGCTGAAGGTTATTTGGCCTAAAGGCTTGATGGGTATGTCGGCAAAACCTGTAACGGAAGATTCAGACTGATGAAGTTTGGAATGTTCATCATTACTGAGACGGTTGAAACATTTCTCAAACATGATTTCAGTGGCTGCTCAAGTGTCGATTTAAGCTTTACGTGTCTTGATGGTTCCTATCTTAGCTTCCACCACCGAAGGGTTTGAGAGTAACTCTCTTTTGGTGATGTGAAGCAAACACATTGGCGTTCACATGCTTCCAAATTAGGACGTTGGTGTGAAGCCTTATTTTCGTAGTCCACCATGTTTACTTCCTTCTTTTTTCCTTCAGCCATCTTGTCTTTTACCCCTTAACCAAGTGGGTAATCTTTGGTATGGTAGCCCTTTTCTTCATAAAACTCACAATACTGGTTTGAGTTTTCCTTCCTCTTGCTTTTTGGTAATAATCTAGGAGGCCGGAAGCTGTGTTTCACTTCCTCGGGCGCCAAGATCTCTTGTGGAGTCTTGGTCAACGCTGCGAAGTTTATGGTTTTTTCTCATCTTGGATGGTTCCTTCCTCAGGTCTCCTAGAATCCGAGCTTCTAGATGTTAGGAAACTTTTTATATAAGTATTGAAGAAAAATGAAATTAGTCTTATTCATAGAAGAAGATAAAGTTCAGAATGCCAAAACAACATGAAGAAAACAAGGCAGAATACCAGAAGTGAACAATGCATCTTCTTCAATCAATCAGAAACTGATCACAAACAAGAGAAGAAGATCAGAAAAGGCCATGGTGATGGATCTGATGATATTTCTGATGAATATCATTTGATTCTGGTAAAAGTCTGATCATCAGATTTTCTGATGATCTTTTCATCAGAATTCTGATGAGGAGTCATCGGTGATGAAACCCACTTGTTTGAAAATTGAAGCTCTTCCAATATTGAAGAAGCAAGTTGACACAATTGGATTCAACAGATATGACAAAGAGCTACTTTATGCAGAGAAAGTGCATGAATAGACAAATGTTTATTCATGCATAAGACTTTCTATAAATGGAAAGTCCCTTGGTGAAGGACATGAGTTGAACCTAGCATTTAATACACACTTCAAAACTCCACTGCCCTTTCACCACAGAATTACACAAGTATTTGTTTGTACTAACCAATAATCTCACATCACCTTGCAAACCATTTTGTTTCAAAGTGATATAAAACTTGAAAATTATGTAGTTCTTATTTCTTGAAAGTGCGATTCTATTTCCGCACACTATTTTCATAAGTATTGAAATCACTTGCCATATACAATCAAAGGGATTATTTTCTCTGTCCATCTGGGACCAACACTAGAGCGTTTATCATAAATGCCAAAGTCTTATTTTTCCTGTAGGGACTATTGCTTCGCCAGTTAGGACTTCTTTTTCTTTGTTCTTTGATGTCCACAACTTCTTCTCCTCGAATGTGGGCTTCAGCCCTTACAAGTGATTCTTCAAGGGTTTTGGGCAGGCATTTGTTCAAATCCCTTGTAAGGTACATGGAATTGATGGCATTAATGAACCCTGCCACCCTCATCTTTTCATCAGCGCCTACATAAGTTAAATCTTCCTTCTGGTACCTCTCAATGAAGTCACTAAGGTTTTCATCATAACGTTGTTTTCTCTGGAAGATTACCATGGCATCCTTGATGTACCTCCGCTGCTATGAGAAATTGGCTAGAAATCTTTTGTTGATATCGTCAAAGGTCCAAATGCTTCGTTCAGGGAGGTCACTAAACCATATTCGTGCGCACCCTACAAGGGTTTGCATGAACATGAGACAAAATTCGGGGTTAGACCATTTTTTTCCATTTTTGCAGCCCCAATGAAGATTTGGAGGAAGTCTTCAGGATCATCGGTACCGTCATAGGTTCTTATGTGTGATGGCATCGTTATCCGAGTTTGGAACTCATAATCGGCAATTTGTTGGGAGAAACAAGACAAGTTATTGGGTTTGTAAGGTTTGGTGAGGTCTTCTTCCACCCTTGATGTTGGGTTACTATTCGAAGTGCCTTTGTGGGTTGCCAACACTTGATTGATGAAGTGATGCTAAGGAATTGTGCCATCATTTGTGTCATTATTTATGGCATTAGGTTAAAACCTTGAAGGCTTTCTAGTGGTATTGTGTACTGCATTCCCGTAGGAGTGCTCATGGCTGCACCTTGAGCTATAGGTAGGATGGCCATGGCCTGTTCCCATGAGGTGGAGATAGGGGGAATGCTTGAAGCTAGTGACTTCCAGAGCTGATCGAGAGTGGTTTCATGCCCAGTAGGTGCACCGTTTGCAATGGGTTGGGAGGTCCGCAAAGGGAAAGCAGTTGGGCTTGTCCTCCCAAAAGCATAAGGGCTTAGGTTGAGTGGTAAGTTAGTTGTACTAGGACCAGCTTCAAAGTATGATGTTATCGGCCGTGAGCTGCTTAGAGGAATCGATGCAGGACCGGATGACAATGAAGGTTTAGAATAGTCGTACTCTAACCTTATTCTCATCCCTTCCCTTTCTCTACTCACATGTTGGTTGAGAATCTCAACTGTAGGAAGTTTCTCGCTACCCCTCGAATCTTAGATCTATGCGTTCCGGTGTACACATAGCACCAATTTGAGGAGAGGCAACCTCTAACTGAGAAATGATTGGTGTTTGAAAGAGAGGAACTCCGGGAACACAGTCCCCGTTGGAGTGCCTTCAGGAGTAGATAAAGGTCGGTGATGCCCGACCATTGTTTGGTGTCAAATCGGTGTTGTGAGGCACCTGATTTACCTCGCTGGGAGATTCACCGTCAGACATGGGAGATCTTTAGGAAGTTTGAGCTACACTACTGGTCTTTTGAGATGGATTTAGCGGCGTAGCCCCACGGTGGGCGCCAACTTGTTGCTACAACAAATATAAGACCAAGGACAGTGACGAGATATCTTAGGTAAAAGGTTCAAGGGTTTCGATTAGCCTAACACAGGTCGTGGGGTCCCCACACATTTGTAGTACGTGGAGTTGGATCGAGTTATTATTGATGTTTTGAATTCTGGATTGAAAGATCTTCAACCCATAATGTTTATGCTCAATTGTTATTTGTTATTTTTAGTGAAAAATAGATCAAGCAAGAAGCAAGATCTAGAGAGGGAGAAGAGAATTAGGTGTGGCTGATTACTCAAGTTCGATTCCCTCTTTTCAGCCTGTTTTTTTTCCTTTGCCACTGTCACTTAATTTTTCGGTTTTTCTTTTTGTTATTGCTTTTTCGCTGTCTTTCTATAACAATTCTAATAATTCAAAGTTTTGTTTTCAAATTTAAAGCTTAAATCTTATATTATTATTAACTTTTTTCATTTTGGTTATTATTTAAAATACTGAAACAAATTTTTAAAATGGTGGTTCCTTTTTTTTAAACTAATGAAGCGAATACGTTTTGAACATATTACGGCTATATTTTTTTATTTTTTTATTTCGTTTTCATAGCTAGTGCATCAAAACAAACAGTTTTCACCTCGCACAATATGCGGGTTTGATCCCACTAGTATTTATATATTTCTAATATACATATGTTTATTCTTTTTAGAAAAATGTTATATTTTAGCGGTCCATCTTTTTCATCTTTTCTTATGTTTTGTAATATATACATATGTAATGATTCAAATACATTTGTCGTTTCTTTCTAAAATTAAGTTATCGGCTTTATATTGTAGGGGCCCTTTTTTTCAACTCCCATAGGGCCTAAATTTTTTTTAGGATTTCGAAGACGGCCTTGTCATGGATATATATTAGACAGACTCAGGCTAGACTAGAAAGGTTTAAATCATGTCTTATATACCGATTATTGACTCAAATCCTTTTATTATGTTTGTATTGTTCTACAATGTGGAACCATATATTTGATACAATAGAAAGGGCTAACTCTTTTGAAAAGGTGTTAGATTTAGGTGAAAAATACTTCCTAACCGTGTGAGAAGATTCGAATATATTAGTTTAAATGTAATGTTAGAGAAGTTAAAGATCTGGATTACCTTAATAGTCCCCGGTAACTACCAAATTGCCTATCACATGTTTGGCATGCGACATGAAGTTAATAGCAAAGTGGATGGAGTTAATCTTGTGAACTGAAATTGCAATAAATTGAACGTGGTATCTAATTTGCAAGACTTTTCATATTTGTAAAATGTATGCTATAAACTAGAGGACTAAAACAACAATTTACTCTATTAACTTTCTCAAACGTCTCTATTTTCACTGTGCTGCACGTACTTCATTATCAAGTTGTCAAAATACGAATAACTACACGGTCACTACAAGAAGTCACCACCATTAGCGGCGATAGGCCATATGTCGCCGCTATTGGTCGATCCGGGTCACCGGACCAGAGACCAAACCCAAGCCGTTGATCATTATCTTGATCTGACGGTTGGGGATTCTTAAAGCATTAGCGGCGATGGTTGGATGCCTTTTAGCGGCGACATAGGTCTCCGCTAAACGTATGTGTCCCACATTAAACCCTAGCCACACAAAACTTATCCAGTTAAGGTCAATAGCGGCGACAGACTGTCGCCGATAAAGGTCGATCCAGTTAAGGTCTATGCGTCATCCAATTGATGGATCTTCATGGCAAGACTTTGATAAAAAGTATCCAAACTTCGCGATGGAGCCAGAAATGTTCGCCTAGGGCTTGCAGCTGAAGGTTTTAATCCATTTAACAATGGCAGCGGATCATCAACTCATAGCACGTGGCCGGTTATACTCACTACATACAATCTGCCTCCATGGCTATGCATGCGAGAGTCCACATTCATGTTGACCTTGTTGATTCCTTGCCCTAAATCACCTAGGAAAGACATGGACGTTTTCCTTAGACCGTTAGTGGATGAGCTTAAGCAATTGTGGCAGTCAGGTATACGTACTAAAGACGCAGCAACAAACACGCACTTCACAATGAACGCGGCGTTGTTATGGACCATAAATGAGTTTCCAACCCGTAGTAGTCTATCAGGTTGGAGTGGTCAAGGCTACATGGCATGCCCAACTTGCAACCAAGACACTCTTTCAATACGTGTAACTGGTAAATGTGCTTATGTTGGTCATCGCCGGTTCTTAGATGCGAACCAAATTGGAGAACAAGTCTCGAATTTAACGGAAGACCCGAGACACCAACCTCCGAGACAGTTTAGTCCAGCTGACATAGAAACTCAACACAGTCGTTTAATTAAGCGTCTACCTGGTAAGCATCTAGCTTTTGGAGGTGGGAGGATTACACGGTCAGATTGCGAGCTGAACTTGTCCAAACGAAGCATATTTTTTGAGCTTGAGTACTGGTCCTCTTTGCATCTGAAACATAACTTAGATGTAATGCATATAGAGAAAAACGTGTGTGATAGCGTACTCGGTACTCTTCTAATGAACGATAAGAGCAAAGACACGCCAAATGCGCGTCCGACTTGAAAAACCTAAACATTCGGCCGACACAATGGCTGAAACAATCGGTTGGCAAGTTCTTAAGTCCCCACCCAAAGTACTCATTCAAGTCCGATGATCGAATACTTTTCTGTCAGTTTATAAAAAATGTTAAACTACCAGATGAGTTTGGATCTAATATCAGTAAAAGGGTGACAGATAACAATGCTAACATTACCGAGTTGAAATCTCATGACTGTCATATCCTCATGCCGATAGTAGACCTTTGTATGTTCTTTAAGCAACTTTGCTATAGAACACTATCGGTGGATGATATGAAGAAAGCTAAGGATGACATTGTTACCATCTTATGCAAGTTAGAGATGATCTATCCACTTGCATTCTTTGACATTATGGTTCATTTACTTGTGCATTTACCTGATGAGGCGATTGCGGGAGGTCAAGTAGCTTTTAGATAGATGTATCCATTTGAACGGTACATGAAAAAACTAAAGAACTATGTAAGAAACCCGGCAAGGCCGGAAGGTTGTATAGCTGAAGGTTATGTGCTTGAAGAAGCTCTAACATTTTGTTCAATGTACCTTCAAGATATTCAGACTAAGTTCAATCGCCCAGATAGAAACGAGGACGTCGTTGTTGAAAAAAGAAAGTTATGGGTGTTTGAGTCCAAATGTCGTCCTGTTGGTGCAATAAAGGACAGACATCTATCATTCATTGAAAAAAGCGAGTTGGAATGGTTTGTCCTCGAAAACTGGCATAAGTCAGGGAGTACATGAAGTGAGATCTTTTAACTTTTCATAATTTGTTAATTAGTATTTTTCATTCCCTGCTTATGTTTGTGATCAATGTATTGAATTCAAACATACACATCCCCAAGACGATCTTAAAACCGCATTTTCGGGATGGTTTCTCCATAAGGTATAATACATATATACATGTATAGCACACATTACTCTACATTTTCTAGGTAATACATATATAATAAACATTATTACTCTCTATTTGTTAGGTCCATTCGATAAAAACACAAAATTCTCCAGAATGCCACCCAGAGTTGTATGCTCTTTCAATTTGCGCGAAAATGAATGCTTATACTTATGCTGCTTGCGTTGTCAACGGTGTTAGGATCGGCCATTAATTGATGACCACGCCAAGAAGGTTCAAAATGCTAACAAATGCTTAGAAGATACTAACGTTGTCGACAACAACTCTTCATCTGACTGTCCACTTGTCATTTGACTTGACCCAATACTTTCAAATTGGATCTTCTTCTCATGTTACTACGGGTGGGCCTGCAATTGAAGTTGATCCCCCAACGGCTACCGTCGATGAAGTGTTTGAGGTCGAGATTGATTGTGATGAGGACTATCCCGATTATGTGGAGTCTTATTAAAAGAAAAGTTATTGTAATTTATATTAATTTGTATTTGATAAACACTTGTTGAAATATTTATCTGATTATGAGTTACACTTGTTGTACTTATCATTAATTTCTATTAGATACACATGCTGTAACATTTGCAACTTTTTAGGAATCATGATTTCGATACTGTGATATTTACTTATTTGATGGCGATCTGGCCCCTGGGGACATGGGGGAGACGGCGCCGGTGATCCCTAACATTTGAAAGGGATGTCACGTTACCCCGTTGGTGAAGGAAGAGATATGTTTTCAAGAGAGGCCGGTTCATTTATGTGGCGGTCCATCCCGTTCGATAAAGTTGGATGAGATAATATGGCACAACCATACAAGGAAGCGTTCATGAACCACTTGAGGGTAAATAAGTTATATGAATATAATTTGCCGTCGTTTAAAGGCCGTTTGCAGCCGTTTCACGGGTCGTTAGACTTAATTTATAATAATATTTTAACTTTTATATTGAATTTGTAGGAAATGTTTAACTTTGACGAAGTTGAACAGGATCTACAAGCACATAACTTAAAGGGTGGAATCAAGAGTTTGCTTATGAAGCGGTACTTTGACCGCAAACACGACGCAAAAAAATTTATTTGTGCTACACGGAGGGTAGCAGGATATTGAACGCGCAAGGGCATACCATCCCGTTGATATCCCTACGATAACTGGTTGAAAGCCGGCGACGGATTTTTCGACGAAAAATATATCAAACGATGCAAGGCCAACAAGGGTGTCCGCGCGAAACAACAATTCCCATTCCGCGGGGGGGGGGGGGGGGGACGTCGTTATACGGTAGCACAGACTACAAAAATATAATGTTTTATGTATGTGTTTGCTTAAGCTTTTGTTTATTTAATGTCTAATCTAAGTTTAATGTTCAACAGGATACAGATTGGGTACCTACGTACGCAAAAACCCACCAGGATAAGGAGGGGCATTGGGTTGACCCGGTTGCCGAACAGAACTTCGTAAGTATTTGTTTTAAGTATATTTTTCTATAACAAATATATATATATATATATATATATATATATATATATATATATATTCAATCATCTTCGTAATATACAGCGGAACTTACAACAGGCCACAAACGAGTGGCACGGTGACGGTCCTCCACTTGCCCCATTTCAGGAAGCCTTCGAAGAGCGGAGATGATGGTACCGGGATGGGGCATAAACCTTCTTCAAATACGCCCCCGAACTTGTCGGCTTCCCAACCTGAGACTCAAGAACCCTTTTCTGAGGTAAACTACACAATTTATAAAATGATAAACGAACGCGTGTTTCCTTGTTATATATATGTTGGTAGCGTCCGCTAATATGCTAATATACGTTTTGATATTTATTATTGTAGGGATTTGTTGACAGCTTGTTCCAAAGCTCGGCTTTCCTGAATCGACTTGACAGCTACTTAAGTTCAAAAGGAAAAGAACCGGCAGACGACGATGATTGTTATAACCCTTATTTCGATAACAAAGAAGAGGACGATGAAGATTAGGATGATTTCGAAGTATGGGTTGTTATTTTTAACGCTTTTACGCATGTAGGATGATAATGTAGGACGTAACTGTTGTTTGAAACTTTATTACGTTTTGTATATGGTTTTGGTGTTTGATATATTTGAATGTAGCTGTATTCAGGTTGCGTTTTGAAACAGGTTGCGTTTTTTCAGCCCGAAACAGGTTCGGTAGTTGTATATAGCTACTTTATTAAAAAAAAGACTTTTAGCGGCGACACTGATTGTCCGCCAAAACCACTAAAGACAAAATAGGGCAATATCGGCGACGGACACCTTTAGCGGCGACACGTAGAGCAATAGCGTCCTAGCAATAGCGGCGACGCTTTAGCGGCCACGTGTCACCGCTAATGGCCAATAGTGGCGACAAAAGGGCCCAATAGCGGCGACAGGCGTCGCCACTAAAATTAGCGATTTCTTGTAGTGGGTGCTTATGGGTCGACAATAGGAAACTTCTAGATGCTCTTCATAGTGCTGCACATGCTTCACTATCAAGTTGTCAAAAGCCCATTACCTCATATGGACAGAATCGTTTCAGAGGTATTAAGAAAATGGTAAGAAAATATAACCGTAAAAGGCCCGAAGTCCTCAGTAACGCTATTGAGAACCCGGGCTGTTCTCGCTGATGAAATTAACGGAAAATGTCTGGTGTTCAAAGTGGGTTTGAGACGCCTTTGGGAAAAACGGTTGATGGAAGCTCAAAAAAGAAACGGGCTTCGAAGATTCAACAAGAAAGCAAAGATCTTTATCCTTTAACGGCCCGCGTGAAACTACTTTTATTTTAGATTATTTTCTTATTATTCATGGTAGATTATTTAGTCAAATAATCATGCAACGTAAATTATCATCAAAGATAATTTCACGTTTATTTTAGGGTTAACCAACTTTATTTGAATTTCTATTCAACAAGAAAAAAACCCGTTAAAACTGTATGTTTTCTTTTTATTATACACTTGAAGCTTTCAATTTTGTTTGTAGAAATTTTGAGTTTTAAATATTTTTTATAGAAACTGTTAAAAAATTAAATTTCATGATGAATGATATAGTGATTAAATTGTTAACATATAGTAATTATAAGTAGGGTGTTAAGCCGGACGTGTTGGGTTCAACACTTTAACATGTGAACTTGAACACCACCCGAATATTCATGACCCGAACACGACCAGTTTAACCCGATTTTTGACTTAGACAAAATAGAATTTTTGCATATAAGTTCATATTTTATTTTCTTGATGTGTAGTGTGTCGCTTACGTGATGAATGTTGTTCTCTTACAAGATAGTAAGAATGAACCCGAAAGCAAAAGAAGCTGGCAATATTACAATGACATGGATTACATTTTATCGACCCCTGATGCAATGGCCAAGAAGTTATCCAAAAGTATAACATGATATTCATTAATCGTTACGATTTGCTTATGATAATGTCACGATCAATGATGAAAAAGTTATGGTGGTCTTAAGAAGCATAAAATTTTGTTATTTAGTGTAGACAGATGTAAATTAGTTAAAGAGCACCTCATTTATACTTCGATATCCTTATCCGTGTATTATATGTATTTACAAAGCTTCATGTGAGCTATCAACCCACCATGTTTGCTTTGTTTATTTTGAAACGGAACGTCTGATCTTGTGAAATCAAAACTCATTAGATGTATTTTTACACTCAAACTAGTTTATTTGATTTAGGTTTGATCGTGAACACGGATTATCAAACTGTAACCGTGTAATCGTATATACATTGGCAATGTCAAAAGCATGCTTAGGATTTCATCAAAAAAAATTTGAGAGGTTTTTTTAGACCTTGTTTCCCTGTTGAACCTCCTAAACTGTTAATCAGGCATTACTATCTTATTCACCTACTTGGTGTCTTCATCATCATTAATATCACCATTATCTTCTACCCTTAACTCACTTCTTTATCTTACTCTTAGTTTTCATACACTTGCAAAACATTTCGCAGGCAAGTGAATCATGTGCGTAATTGGATACGAGTCTCTTCACTTCGGTAAATAATATTTTATCTTCCCTTCTTAGGTTGATCTTTTTGTGTTGCACCACTTTTGTAACTTCATATGAGTGGCATAACTTTTCCCACATCTCCTCGAGAGAAGTACATGTTTCCAAAGCATGAAAGTTGTGATTCGGTAACGCACTAGCCAAGGATTACGTTGGAGGGATTTATATATCCGTTATTAAATTAGTTTGCAACAGAATTAAGAACATACAACGATTTATAATAAAACCCTATTATAAATCTCACTGTTCTCACATGAGGTTCACTTGTAAATACCATCCGAAAAGCTATCTAGAGGCACTCAAAACATGAAACCTACACGCAGCGCATATGAACAATAACAAAACACCAACGACGATGCATGTATAAAAGTTAAAAATGTCAACCCAACAACAAAGTCATCTCAACTATACAAAGAGTCAAACCAACAACACCCAATAATATTGGGTTTCTATGCAACTCATATGTGTTCCTCCTAGATGGTCGGCCATGATAGAAACATGTCAAATGTGGATCTTTTTATCCATTTGATATGGGAACGATTTTCTTGTTTTTCTGCCTGATAGAAATTTCTGACGATATAACAACCGCTACAATCGAAGTCCCCAAGAATACGAATAACCCAATAAAACTATGAACATCAAGACTCTGTGGAAGTGCCTGATTATATTGTGATTCATCAGGAGTGTGGTATCCAAGATATCTTTTCCTCAATTCCATCATAATGTCACTCTCAGTGACATTTATTAACGCCCTTGAAAAAGTATTTAATAAAGGAGATCCGTGTGGGAATGCCTGGGACATTAAACATATGAACTAAAAATTATTGTCAAATGAGTATAGAAGATCAAAACTAACATTAATTATGTTTGCTAATATGCATATTGTATGGCATTTGATATATAATGACTCATAATAAGGGAGAGTATGTGTTGGAAAGAATAAAAAAGAGATTTTAAGAATGGTGGTATTACTTATAAAGTTAAAAAGGGGTCAAATCAATACTAATAGATGGGATCGATTTTAACATTTTCGGAATCCTTTAGTTTTCTAACCTCCCATAGGAAAGAGATAGAGTGAAGAGTATCTCACAAATGCATTTCCGAATTCCTGGTTTAGCGGTCCAAACTTCATGTAATCAGAACCATACTTAGCAAGAAAGAGTTCAATATATGGGAGCTCATGAATGACAACATTTATACTGCCATTGGACAAAGCGGTTTTATATTCTTCAATGGTTCTTAGGGGTAATAGATTCTTGCCGGAACAATTGTATTTTTTGATAATAAAATCCTTCAAAAAAGAACCATCTGGATAGCCAGCATTTTCAAAACTTGAAGGCACTTTGGGACGAAGTTGATCCAGTGTCAACCACGAGGATAAAGTAGCTGTGAAAATCTGAAGTACTATGAAGATCATACTTAGCCACATAATGAGCACAACTTTGGAGTTCCTATTGAGTATCTTCCCTGCAAAGAAAATGAATACCAAGTTAGTGTAGGAATAGTTTTACTAGAACCATAACCGTTGTCCAAGGTTTGGGATTAGATAGAAAAGGGGAATTATGATTCTATAACACTGAATCCTTTAGTTCTTCTTACTAGTTTATGTATATATACATCTAGAGATATATTATTTTTTATTGATACTTTTAAAGGTTAACACATACCATATAATCTTAGTCCTGAATCTACACTATGTCTAACATTGGTTGTCCTCAAATTGTTCCATATGTCATATGTACTTCATCTTTCCAGAAAAAAGGAAAGCTAGTTTTGTAAGTCTTTTAATGTGTGCTTAATAAATTGTTTATATGAATATTGTTGCTAAAGAGTTAACGCTAGCCCACGCGTTGTAGCGAGGATGTTGGATAATGAAAGTCTTTACTATGTTGATTATAAATATCGAATTTATATGTCGGATCCGAAATAGTATAATACTTTATAAAAATCGCTTTATTGATTGTCGTAATATACCAAACATTCTATTTAATAAATATTATTTAACAATAAGTGATGATTCTCTAATAATTAATCAGTAAATAATTTTAATGATACTAATATTTGTATTAGTTTAATTGGTTATATTGTTTTATTAAACTTTAGGGTTTAATATAAATATGAACAAACTATAGGGTGTAAGTTCTAATTTGTAATACCTTAGATGTTAAATTTGAAAATTTAAGTAAAATGCACACTAATGATTTTGTTCATCACTTTCGCATCCGTTACATGCGATGGCGATGTTCAGTTGGTGGTGGTGGCGCTCTCACCCCACCCTCCTTCTCTTCTCTCTCTCTCTCTCTCTCTCTCTCTCTTTCTCTCTATATATTATATATATATATATTATATATATAACACACATATCGCACTCTTTATATACACACATATTTGCATATGAACTTTGAATGTAAATAGTTGACTATTATGGATATAATGTTCATCATATTAAACACCACAATTAATAATGTGGGTTGGCAATGCCAATGTATTTATTTATTATTATTAATTTTTTTTTGCCATTATTTTATTAGGGGTTGGCAATTAAGAATAAACATATCCTTTCTTTCAAAATCACTTTTGTGTGTTCTTAACAACCCAATTCAACACATGCAACCAAGTCTAACCAATAATAACCAATAATAATCAAACGAGCATGCCTTTTCATTTATGACTCGATGTGGTTTTTCATGCAAACCAAGATATCCCTTATTTTTTAAGTTTACGATTAAATCAACATGCTGGTTGAACCAATGCGATTGTTCGCATGACAGTTACAGGATAAAAATAAATTGAGGGATCGTAAATTTTTGGAAGGTGTATAAAGATTACATGATAAAAATATATTAAAGTTAAACTTTGAAACATTGTTTGGTTAAACAATCAAATAAAAAAGAAAGTAAAAAATAGATAAGAAAATAACAAAAGGAAAAGAAAAAAGCATGTTTAACTTATATTTATATGAATTTCTTATTTTCAAGGTGGGATGCGAAATGGGTTTTGCAAGGAGGATTATTTTCAAGATGGGATGCGAAATGGGATTTTGCAAGGAGGAAACACAAAAAATGAAAAGGTATGAGCGTAAGTAAAACCAACATTGGTGGGAAGTGGGGAGTTTCTGTCAACCATTGCAACCTTTTGTGATCATTTTTTTCAAAACCTCTTTTTAGCCACTTTCAATTTTAGAGATGCAACTGTTATTTGGCAAAGGACGTCACTTTTATTTGGAAGTTGGCATAACATGTGTTTAATATATGGTATGTGCTTATATTAATGCAAGGGTATTATTTAAGAGTGTGATGTGAAGAGACATAACTATTAAGTTAGTCTAAGTTAATGGAAGTTACTTTTTGTAGGTTTATATAATTATGTGGCAACAAATCATACAATTTAATAACTTTTTTGTGTAGAATAAATATAACTAATGGATTTACGTATATGCTTCAACCTAAACTAGAAAAGGCAGAGACCATTATGGAAGAAGAATATGGAAATAAACTTAACAATGAAACCTCAAAACATATAAGTGTACCTTCATGGAAGAAGAATGTGGAAATAGGAAACCAGATGACCATTATGATTCTTTTAAGGATTGGAGCTGTAAACTTTGGGTTACCATCACGATATTCCAAAAATGCTACTGCAACTCCAGTGTATATACACGCACCAACTATTGTAATCCATAATCTCCACGTAAAAGGTCTTAAGAAAGTCCACAAGGTTTGGTTCCATTCACGTACGGCATGAACAAGCATATAAACGTCAGAGCTCATGTATGGAATTGTAAAATCTACATATTGAGTACGACTAGCACGAATAGTAACATCACCCGCTACCGCTTCACAAGTCTGCAACATTAAGAATTGACAAATTATGGTATCAAATTAAACAATGTTTTGGTTTATAAAGCTTCGACACATTGTATAGTGGGTCTCATCTATATTTATTTTCGTTTTTATTTAGGTGATGGAAGAGGTAAGTTATATATGTGTTTATTTACTATGATTTGCGTTCTCTTAGTTTTATCCTTTTTTCCCAGACTATGTTGAATATATGTAAAGAAAACTATGCTCATTTGGTTTTAAAAATATGACATTAACATTAATTAACAACCATATGGACCAAAGGACATGGACATACATATTTGGAGCATCTTGTTCAACCACTACGTTCATTGCATCTTTCTATGATTACAAAACTTGTTCTTTTCTTCTCCTTGGGATGACTACTTACACTGTGTGTACCTTGAAAAGATTTACAAGTGACCATTGATAATTGAAGCTAGATCAGCATTAACACATTCAGAGGACATGCTATCACAATGTAAGCTTTCTTAATCACTATAAAATTCAGAGTAGGAATGATAACAACTGAATTCGAAAAAGACCCATGATTTTATTTCTCTTTAGTCCTCCAAATTGTTTAGCCGCCAATATTTTGGTTTCATAGGGAAACTTGGTGTTGTAAAGTATCTGTGATGTATGAGTGTTAGTGGTTGTAACTTAAATAAGTTGTAATTTCCATTTGGTTAAAAGATATACCACGTGTTGTTCACTTGTTGGTTGGTTCTTTTTTATATATTTGACTGATTTGTTCATTGGTGCTGTCTTTGTGTGCAACACTTGATGGTTGTCATACCTAGTTAATAATGACACAAAGTATCTTTTTTTCCTTTTTTTTTGTTTTTTAATTTGTTGGCAAAAGAAATTATTTTTACATTGTTGGTCATGTGTGATGCATAAGTCAACAATGGGTGAGATGTTGGTTGTATAATGTATATAAGGATGTTCATTTTTTAATTGGTCACAAGTCTGAAATTGTTAGTCATGATCATCAAGAAGTCTAAGGGTCTTAGTGTATTTTATGTAAAGTATGTTGAGTATTTAGATGATTAGTATGTAGGGTATTATTGTGTTAAGAATTAAACTTGGTAACCAACAAATCCACATGTTGTACATGTGTTTGATGAGAATCGACGGCTCTTAGTGGTCGCAGCCCTAGAAACAACCAGTTGTGGATGTGTTGATTAGTATAAATAGGTTTCAAGTGTCAAAGATTCTAATCATCAATTCTTGATGTTGTGGTTGACAGCAAAAACTAAGAACAATCTGATGGTTTTCAATATTGTAACTAGAGCAAAAGTTTCATAATCAATGCCTTCTTCTTGTCTGTATCCTTGAACCGGAAGCCTAATTTTTATTTGTGACAACAATACCCTTTCATCAATTTTGTTTTGAAGATCCATTTTGTGCTAATTGGACTTAAATCCTTTGGCAAAGGTACAAGTTCTCATACTTGTTGTCTTTTAAATTGAAGGAGCTCTTCCTGCATGGCCTCTACCAAATTGTTGTCTTTATGTGGCTCTTGGTACTTGACAGGTTGTGTGAGAGATAGGAAACCAACAAAAAGACCAATGTTTTGGGATTGACTTCTAGTAAGCACCCCATCTTTGATGTTGCCAATGATTTAATCAGATGGATGACTTTTAAGGTAGATCAGGTCTCCCTTATATGGAATAATGACATTTTGAAGTGAAGGCTACAGATAGGAATCATCTGAGCTAACATCTGTTGGAAATTTTGAAGAGCCAACATCCGTTTGAAATGGAGGTGGAGGTATAGGTATAGGTGGGAGAGGTGTGGAAACATGTTGACTTTTATTTACAGAGGTTGGAGTTTTGTTAACAGAGGTTAGATTTGATGAGGTGGCAAATGATTAAGGATCAACAACAGGTGATGCAGCAGTGGCAGCATTTTCACAGCTGTTAGTAACATCTATTGCTCTGGTGGTGGAAATGATTTTGTATTGTGGAATCACAATGTCACATCCTTGTCTTGATAAGAAGATTGTGATGTACCTGCAGGGTTAGTCTTGATAGATTTTGATGAAGTATTCACACCAATGGTGTCTATCGAAACGGATTCTACTATTGGCTTTAGTTGAATATCAAGAATGAGAGGTACATCACTTGGATATCAGATTTGCATTTCTTCATGGAGATATCAAGAAGAAGGTCTATGTTTCACAGCCGAAAGGATTCGTGGAGCTACAAGGTATACAAACTCTCAAAAGCATTGTATGTACTAAGGCTAGTGCCATGGGCATGCAATGTGAAGTTATATAAAACCCTAAAGTCACATGATTTCAAGAAGTTTACTTTAGACCAAGATATCTACACAAAGAAAAACAAGAACTCTAGACATATTAGGAGTTTATGTTGACGATCTAATAGATACAGGAATCCAATGAATGAGATAAATCTATTCAAGTACCAAATGGCAGAAAAGTATGAGATGCGTAATCAAGCATTTCTAGCACAATATCTCTAGGGAGAAGTTACCCAAATGGGGTGAAATGGGAATAAAGCAAACAAGGTACACAAAACAGAACTTGAAAGAAACTAATATGATGGACAACAACGAAACAATGATTCCATAGATCTAAGAACAAAGTTATCCAAGATTGAATGTGGAGATCAAGTAGATGCAATTTATTATAGAAATCTATTTGGTTACCTCACGTATCTACTTCACACAAATCATATTTAAGTTATTTAGTGGGGTTACTTAATAGATTGATGCAAGAACCAAAGGAGCATCACTTGAAGGCTATAAAACAAGTTTTATGCTACATTAAAGGTACTAAGGAGCATGGAATCATCTATAAGATACAAGGAGGCTACAAGATCAGAGCTTTTAGTGATAGTAATGATGGTAATAATACTGACCAAAAGTAAAGAAACTAATCTGTTGGTATTCTAATTTGGAGAATCACCAATAACCAAACCTTGTGCACACAAAAGCAACACACAGTAGTATTGCCATCTTGTGAATCTTATTGGTTGTGTTTACCATGACAACATGTTAAGCATTATGGTTGAAAAAGGTTGCTTAGAAACATAACATGATGGAAACAAGAGTAAATCACACTTATGGCAATTATATTATAGCAGTCATGAAGAATCAAGCCTTTTATAGGAGGAGCAGGCACATGCACACACACTATCATTTCATCAAGGAATGCATGGTGAATGATCACATCAATTTGAAGCATATCAGTTGTGAAAAACAAAGGGCAGATATACTCATTGAGGCACTCATAAGGATCAAGTTCATCACAATGAGGGAACTTCTCGGAGTTCAAGACATACACTAACACAATGAATGAAGATGTTAATCATGATCATCAAGAAGTTTAAGGGTTTTAATGTATTCCATGTAAACTATGCTTAGTATGTAAATAAATAGTATGTACAATTCTAAGGTATTATTACGTGAAGAACTAAAATTGGTAACCACCAATTACACATGTCATACACGTGCTTGATGGGAATCGACGCCTCTCAAGGGTCACAGACCTAGAACCGATGGCTATGGATGTGTTAGGTAATATAAATATGTTTGAGTCAAAGGCTATAATGACCGATGGCTATGGATGTGTTAGGTAGTATAAATATGTTTGAGTCAAAGGCTATAATGATGAATTCTCAATGGAAATTTATTGAATAGATATGATTTTATGTTTAGCTCTATTAGTCTAATAAGGTCAAATGATTAGTCTATATATGTTCTTGAGAGTCTGGAGAGAGACAATGGACAAAAAATTTTTTTATAGGAAAGTGCTTTGGTTCTTACCACTATCTTAAGACATTGTTCATAAGAAGATGGTTTATATGTCATTAAATTAAATACATCAAAAGGATTCCTTGATGAACGAAAGCACAGTTTATAAGAACCCATGACGAAGAAATCCATGATTATGTTATGTTAGGGACGTGGCTGATCCGACGAGATTCAAGGGTGTGAGAGTGTCACTTCCGATAACAAACTCAACAGGTTTGTGATTTTAAAGGATAGAAAGACATTTGATTATTTTTAAGTCTAATACAGTTGTATTCTTTTCTTTCCTTTTATTACTATTTTACCTATTTGATTGTAATGATATACAAGCCATATGAACCAAACACTATATCCAGTTTGTATTCTAATCCCAAAAATACATGAATAAAGTTTACATATATTGATATAATTAAGTTTAGTTAGAAAAATGTACCTTTCCTTCAATGTGTTGTAGAAGTTGATCATACGTACCATTACTCTCCCCTTTGTCATTTATGAAAGGTTTGAAGATAGGCCGAACCTTGAAAGGTAACCTTTGTAATGCGTAACAGAATACAGCTATAGAAAACCCACCTTCAACTTTAGATTATTGATTCACTTTGACAAACTCAGTGAAACCTGTTTTTTTTGGACCCACACAACTAGTTCTGGACATGGACCATTTCCTTCCTTTTTCATGTTCCATTTAGTGCTTATAATATCTTTTGTGGGCAATCACATATGAAATCATCAAAATCAATATGGGAGAGAAAGAAACATAACAAACTAAAGACATATTATGATAAAAAACATGTAAGAATAATAAAACTAACAAAAAAATTGAATTTGAGCATCTTTACTTGATATATATTATATCAAGTAGAATAACAGATGTTATGCTACAAAATCCATGTGTCTTAGCTTTGATTGGTGATTTATCATGAAAGTTTCTTTTTCAATGTCATAAAACCATATTATTTTATCTAGTCTACTTGGAATTTATTTATTTTTGTTATCTAGTAGGCAATGTGTCAGTGCGGTTGAAACTAAAGTATTCTAAACATAAGTCAATTGATTTTTAGTGACATCCAGGGTATAATTGTTATATATTAATATATGTGACTTTAGCTAATTGGGCTATAAATAGGGTGATCAAACTTGTATTAGTTAGACTTGTTAGACACTTTCTAAGGTTTCATTAGTCACATTCTAGTGAGAGAAAGTGTGGGTAATTGCATGTAACAATATTCGTCATAATCTAAGCTTGATTTTATTTAGATCTTGTGTGTTTTTCTACCACATCATGTTTGACAAATTCCGCACGTTAAACATGAATTGTAGGATTGCGTACCGTACTGATTAGTTCGATTAACGTGTTAAACTTGTGGAAACTGTCAAACACGATATCTTATATAAACAATCAAATCTAAATATCAATCAAAGCTTGTATTGATCTTATTAAACCCTAAATTCCATTAAATGGATGTGTGTGTGATACCCGCTAGAATCTCTCAAAACTTATAACAAGCTAAGATCCTAATCCTACTTACAGCCCCTTCGACATTACATGAAATATTACAAATTTTCCCCTAATGTCGTTAAAAATCTAATTGATCTATTGTTATCATTTACTTTACTTACACAATGAAACAAATGCAAGCCTATCAAATATTAGATTATGTATCCTGATTTTTGTTTTTAATTAGTTTGCTAATGTAGTGGGGTTAATCCTAATTTAGAAATGAAGTAGTTATTCGCTTAACATTCTTGTTATACGCGACTATACAATACATGCCAGATACAATTGTGAAAACATAACATGAACTAACGATTGTATTAACACATAATTTTGGAGTACAAGGGGCTTTTATACCCTTACAGGCGGTTACTTTTGAACCATCATGATCCTTAAACCTAAGCCACATAACTTAATATATTTATATAGATATACAGGGTAAGGTTATTGTAAAGAAGACCAAAAGTGTAAGAAAGGTAAGAAAGAATCTCAGCCATTAGATCTAAATTAATTGAAAAAGGGTAATCAAGTAATTTTATTATTGATTTAATTAATTCAAACCTTTCATAAACTGTCACCCTAATTTATAGGAATACCTAATAACACTGCAAACACCATTCAGCACGTATATAACACTATTCAATAATTATATGACACCTTTCAATAAGTATATAACACCATTCAATAATTATATAACACCATTTTAGAGATCTCTATAAAAACACTACGAATAACACTGCAACAACCATTCAGCGCATATATAACACCATTCAATAAGTATATAACACCATTCAACACATATATAACACCATTCAATAAGTATATAACATCATGAACTGAAACTAAAAACCATTAACTGAAACATTCGATTGAACAACGTAATTTTTTTTTGTATATAAGTATAGTAATATGGTACTCATATTAAAATTTAAAAAACACTCGTTATTATGGTGTAATTTTTTTAAAGAAATGAATTACGTGTAAAAAGTTATTGGTGTTTCAAAAATAAAAGGGCAACTTGCATGTGGATTGCATGTGACTTTCTAAAATTAAAAATGTTAATTTTACCTTTATACCTTTAATCTAGAAAATTAATTATTTTAATTGTTATACTATTTACAAGATTGTCATCAAGATCTCAACCATTAGATTAAAGATCTAATGGTTTAAATTCTTTCTTACCCTTCTTACACTTTGGCCCTTTTTTACAGGATCCTCTACCTATATATACATATACACAACGACCTCTAGACATTAGTGTTTTTACACAACCAACCTAGCTCTTGAAACCAATGCAACACCAACAACATTTTTGCACAATTGGCCTATTATATTATAAATACTAAATATTATTTGACTTCTTTGTTTGTGAAGAAACACGGAATCACCGTCAGGTGATTAGAACCGCTTTCTCTGAGAGGGTGGAGAATCCCATTTTGTTCTTCCTCTCGAATCTAGATCTGCAATGGGGAATAGAGAAACGTGGGGATATAGAGATTGTCGATAGGAGAAGAATCCTCCATTTCCAACTACAAAAAGTGTGGCGGCTTCATATCTTGTGCCCTAATAATGAGGTAAAGACCTCTTTATATAGGAGACATGGCCTCCCCTAACCTCAATGGGTCAGGCCCAGTAAGGGGTTATCTCTACAAGTCCCCAACCCAATGTAGTATAAACTACAACGCGTTGGGCCTTGCGGTTGGGTAAGTAAGCAACAATAATAAATAATTAATATAAAAGCAATAAGTAACGGGAATCTCTGACCGCTCGGGTCGGGTCCAATACCATACTTCTACAAGTCCCCCAGTCTAGTGTTGCTCACGAGTGCAAGCGTTGGGAAGAGCACTGGACTTATTAGGAGTGATGGGAAGTGAAGATTATTAATTCTATGCTTACCTGTCGCCAAAGCGCGGGAGCTTTGCTGGCCATGCTTATTGCGTCTGTCTTTGACTGTGAGTGGAGATCATGGAGTGGTGAAAGGCGCACGATAGTTCATTGTGGTAATTGGCTGGGAAGAGGCTAGTTGCTGCTTTTTGTATTAGCTCACTCTCATGAGCTGTCAAGGTTACACGTATGCGTATATGTCCCGCATATGGACCTTGGAACAGGGAGAGTGTTTTTTGGCTGTTGAGTGTGGGTATGGTCATATGCGCATATGACTTATGCAGCATTTGGGACCATACGCCTTCAGGGCCCCCAGTCCGGTGTTGCTCCCATGTGCGGATGTGAAGTGGGTGGAATTCTGGACTAGATGGGTGTCTTGCTTTCGGATGATTTTTCGAGTGTGGCCTTACTTTAGGAGTGCACACACAGTCGTGTGAGCTACTGTTAAATATTCACCCTTTGGTGGGACTTCTGTTGGTTAGCGCATGGTGTGCGTGTCTTTAGCCTTGAGGAATACGTATGCCTAGTGCTTGGATCTTTGTAAACTGTTATCTACAACATTTGCACGTGTTAATCTACTTTGTGCAAGTTATCACGAATGAGAATTGGCGTAAAGTTGCGTCAGGGTAATGAAGTGGAAGCCCTAGTCTTTGTAATGAAGTGTAAACGAAACTTGTTTTAGCCAATGTGTTTTTGCGTATACCCAAAGTGATGCGTGCATTTGTAGTACCGTTTACATTTTGTAAGCGTGTTTATATATAACTGAGCATGCGCGCATGGCAACTTACGTGCTCGTAAGTAGAGCAACAGTCTCGCTCGGAGACTGGTGTGCTCGTATGTCAAGGGGCATCCACGTGGCGACTTACGTGCTAATATTAGAGCAGTAGCCCACGGAGACTGAGATGCTCGTAAATAAAGGAGCATGCGTGTATAGCGATTTACATGCTCGTATGTCAAGGAGCATATGAATATAGCAACTTAAGTGCTCATATATAAAAGAGCATGCGCGTATGACAACTTACGTGCTCGAATGTAGAGGAACATGCGACTGCTAGCGTATGTGTCCTCACTCGTATGTAAACAAGCATGCGCTCGTGGCGACTAAGGTGCTCGTATGTAGAGGAGCATACTACTGGCGCATGTGTGCTCGCTCGTACATTGAGGAGCATGCTTGTAAGTGGAGGAGCATGCGACTGCTAGCGCATGTGTGCTCGCAAGTATGTAAAGGAGTATGCGACTGCTAGCGCATGTGCGCTTGCTCGTATGTAGAGGAGCATGCGACTGCCAGCGCATGCGTGCTCGCTCGTAAAGGAGCATGCGACCACTAGGGCATGTGTGCTCGCTCGTATGTAGATGACCATGCTTGTAAGTAGAGGAGCATGCGAATGCTAGCGCATGTATTCTCGCTCGTATGTAGAGGAGCATGCTTGTAAGTAGAGTAGCATGCGACTATTAGCGCATGGAGCTTTTTAGGCTTTCATCGGTGTGCGTGAGGATCACTCATTGCATTTTACCGATTGTATGTATTGCCAATCCTGCAAATAAGTTGACAAGGTAAATTGTAATAAATAGTTGGATACATGGAAAAAATTATTCCGAAACTTCTCTCTTAGGAGATGTTTGTTCTATGCATCCATACTCAATAATATGTGAAAGCAATTTTAACCCTCCCAATGGAAATATTTGTTGTAAATGAACAAATATACACCGTATATAAATGTACAACATGTATCGCGTATGTGGATGTGATTACTTAAAAATAGATTGTATATACACGAGACCTGTTTGCAGGTAGTTTGTATTTAACATCATTGTTAAATTGTTTTTTTTAAATAAGTTATGGGTATGAAACTTGGGTCGAGTCAAAATCTATTAATTTAGTTGTCATATATTTCCTTTTCTTCCCTAGAAAATGACCACATACCATCGTGATTATTTTATCTTTTTAACTTGATTTTTAATGAAGCAAAAGTGGCTTATAACAAATTAGATGGGATTTGGTTTTAAAACTTTACCAGTGTAACCATGCCATGGGATTTGGTTTTAAAACTTTACCAGTGTAACCATACATGAGCTATTCAAGAAGTGACAGTTTCAGTCGTGTGAATGCTTAAGTTTAAACATCCCATTATTTTTTTATTATATTTTTGTCGAATAATAATAACTTGTGCTGTTGTTTTGAAACTTTTTTGAAGTAGCATACATTAGTAGCACTACAAAGTACAACGTGAGCATGGATAGTTGTATATGTTAGGCTAATCTTGTATATTCTGTGTAAATTCGGGTTAAAAGCGACCGACTTACAAAGTTCGGATAAAAAGTGACCGAGTTATAAACTAGGAGGTTTTTTGAGATAGTTTTTTAATCATAATTTAAGTCAAATAGGTTGTTTTCCTATCATATACTATTTTATATTATTTTTACTTTTTAGTATTAAAACCCATATATTATGACAGGTAATTAATAACATGCTTATTTTATTACCATTTCGATATGATTTTTTTTTCACCTAGTACCGGTGTACGATCACGACTTTTTTAAATTACGATGTACTTTTACTTTCAATGTTTAGAGCTAAGCCGTAACTATAACGAGCTGGAGCACTTGTAGATATTATTTTGTTTAATGTTTTGACTTCTTTTTTTGTTTTCTTTATCCTTTGTTATAGTATTCGACACCGATCAAACTCTCACCACGTTCATGCCTCAATGTTGTTTAGGTTAAAGCTTTGCATGGTCTATATTAACCCTTTAATACACCATGTAACTTTGAATTCTATACATGTTTACTTAACCGTATTGCTTGCTTATTTTTATTGTTGTTTAGATTAAAGCCTAATGGTCTAATATTTTCCATCAATATAACAGATAACAAATACTTAAAATACATTCTCACTAGCATTCTCCTACAACCCTGCAGCGAAGCGCAAGGTCAAATACTAGTTAATACAACACCAACCATTTTTCCTGTCTGTGCAAAATCATATGAAAAGTATACGATGGCATATTTGTAAATATATTTAAATTAGGACTTTTCTTAGTACTGTAGCTAGGATCTACCTCAATTGCATATATATATATATATATGGATGGGTTAAAATGATAGCCACCACGAGTTGCGAGAACCGCGAGAACTTTTTGATATAGGGTAAGTTGGACTAATATTTTTTTATACAAACGTAGATGAAAAATATTATAAACATATCTGTAAAGAAAAAGTAAAAAAAATTGTTGAGACGGTAGTTTTGACTGATACAAATTTTTTTACGCCTGGCGAAAAATTAAATATAAAATTTACGCCAGACGTAAAAAACTTACATCAGTCAAAACTATCGACTCCACAATTTTTTTAATTTTTTTTACAGATGTGTTTCTATCTTTTTCGTGATTGGAGAATATACCGTCGAATGTGTTTCTATCTACATCTCAATGGTTTTAATCGAGTTTAATTTATGACCGTAACTTTTTTCGTGATTTGCCAATAAACCGTCAAAGGTGTTTTTATCTATATGTTAATGGTTTTACTTGAGTTTAATCTACAACATAACATGCCGTCGTAACGCGCAAAGTATTTTACTAGTTTATTATTAAATGAAATCAACCTTTAAAAGTCTGAGAATGAATATAATAGTGACAAAATGTGAACACGTTAGAAAGAAGTCATGTGTTCCTATAATTACTTCTTTATTTGGATAGATTTATGGATTTTATATGAATTTTAACCAGATATATTTGGGACCCAATTAAAAAAGAAACATGAAGTTAGACTCAGTGGTTTGCAAGTTATGTGAGTAAGTGGATAAGACATGCGAGCATCCCATGATCTCTTGTGTGCAGTTGGCTCAAGTGTGGCATCCTATCTCAAATTGGAATTGGATCCAATATATGCCTTTTCTGTGAATGACTTGCTTGAGATTGACAAGGTGTACAATCTGGATCGGGGTAAAGGGGAAGTCCTGCACGGCACCATCCTGTCAACTTGCTGGAATATCTGGAAAATGAGGAATGAGTGTGTTTTAGGACAAAAAGAGGTGCGCGCGGCTGCTGGTTGAAGATATCAAAACAACAAGCTTTTGTTGGATTTCTAATAGATCTGATTTTAAGGATTAGTGGGTCAAATGCACATTGTAAATAGGTTGCGAATATGTTAATTTTATTCTAAAAAAGGAGTTTTACTATTTTCAACGAATATGTTAATTTAAATGATTTTTATTGTTTGATGGATTCATTCCGGTGATCATGTGTCAAAGTTATAACCTAAACATATGCCATTAATCATCCCATCAATAATGTAAAACATATTCAACCGTTTGTTTATTGTAATCAGATAAAAACAGTTATGTAAACTCTTAGGCTATGGGGTATACTTTCACACCCCTTAACTATACGTAGACGTCACATCACCCATTTGACCTTCTTTAACTTCACCTCACAATACACTAAGGAAATGGTTTAACCCTTTTAATTTCCCTTAAATTAATTGAATACATATATATAGCATGTTACGTGTATGCAAATTTTCCAATGCTTGATTCCTTCTCTCTCTCTCTCTCCTAGTTAACATCTTAACACGTGAAGCTTTTAATGCCCCTTAACACTCTCCAGGAGCGGTATGATGAGTGTTGACGGATGCCAACTAGGATTAACACCTATAGGTACCACATATTCTAGTAACGTTTTTAAAACATAAAAACATTCTCTTAATTAACAACGTACCTTCACATACATCAACCTGTCCATCCTGAAATTTCTCCGGGATAGATGGTCTTCTATAGTTGGATGCACCTTTTAATTTATTACCGATCCTGGTTTTTCTTCTGAAGTGATATTTTGAATATGTTTCCTTGGTTTTACTCTTTTCTGCAGATTTGGCAAAATCAACTGCATAAAGCATCAAAATAAAGAACACAAAGGAAAGAATGCGGTGTCTGTTTTCCATATTGCTTGGTTTAGTATGTGTAATCATAAGATAGTTTATATAGAAATTCAATGGTGGATTCAAATTCGTTGACCTATTCTCCAAAATCTTGAATAAAAACAAGCTTGGAGAAAAAACTAAAATAATTTGCTAGAAGTGTGAACACACTTATATTTCCATGCAAATTTCATACTCTTTTTCTTGAATTTTATGGTTAGGTTGAAAATAAATTAGCAGTGACTATTTCCGACACAATATGATAGGGACACAAAAACATTGTGTCTAACACTATATGCTGTGGTTTGGAGCCACAGGGGCTTTATTACGTTACCACATCGCCATGTCATATGGGGGGCTTTAAAACCCTTCCTTTAACTTGCATGCAATTTTAAAGCATCCATCATTATTAACTAATTATTATTTTTTATTTAAATTTAAACATTATTTAATTTTGATATATAAATTTAAATAAAAAATATAATGCCATAATTTAAATAAAAAAAATACAATGCCATAATTTAAATAAAAAAAATACGTCATAATTTAAATAAAAAATACTATGTCCCTAAAAAGATCACTCCTCGTCTTCGTCGTCTCCTCCTTGTTGATGATAAAACCATAGGTGCTCGGTCAGATGAGCACCCAACCGATCTCATTCAAGAGGCGCTTGTCTGGTACGTGATGTAGATGACTGAGCTTCTTCTCGCAAATAATTAATCGCCTCTTGCGTCACTACGATAGGCATATCGTCAAGCACACCGTCAGATGAAGAGCTGGACGAATTGGATGATATTTTAAAAATATATGTGTTTTTTTTTGTGATTGGTGGGTGTTTTAGATTGTGATTGGTGTGTGTTTTAAAAATATATATATATTAGAATTAAGGAAAAAAAATTTAAACAGATCGTTGCCGACGGTCATCTTTGACCACCCCCTCCATCCTTTCAATTTCGGCTCGTTACTATGCTGGCGGGACATGGATGGTGCCCCCTCTTTGGTGACGACGGTGTGGCTATGGCGCTCCCGGGGTGCCAAAATGGGTGAGGTGGCGGGGTGGCGCTAAGCCACACCCTTCGGTCTAAGGACTTTAATTCACATGTCTGTCGTGTTTGTATTAAACTGGCGAATCACACAGTTAACGGGTTATGCTTGAATTGATCTTGTTCAACCTTACAAAATTCTCAAAACTAAAATAAAACATGAAAAAATAAAATTCACACTGTATATTCAACACCGCCTCCAATTTAATTATGACTCTTTTAACTCGTCTACGACATTGTTACAATCTCTCATCAGGTTAAACTCGACTACGATTTATTCAAATCCTCAACCATTTCGATAATACAATGTAAGATCAATAGTTTACGCTGATCATGATGGGATTTCATGTTAAAAGTGTGTTGGGATTATGGTTAGTGTTTGTGACAAAAAACGTTACAATTTCAGTAAAACTCGAAACAACCTACCCGACTTGATTATAACCAACCCACATATATTCATAATCTCTTGCTTATGTTGCTATGGTTTTTTTTTTTCTTATTTTTTTAGTGGTTTAACTTTTGAAGTTTATTCATTGTCAACATCAAAATATTTGTATGTTTTCCAAAAAAAAGGATGAATTAATTGTATCCCTTAAATCACTTCTATTTTTTCTTATCTCAATCATCCCCTTCAAATTTTCAATCTACCTTATTTACATATCTGATTCTATGTATTCATTCATCTTTATCAATTAATTATTTTATTTAATTTTTTCTTTTCAAAAAAATCATATTTTAATGTTTATATCAACTTGAGTGTTAGTAGTTATAGTACATAATGTCAAGAGGCGCGACTTCTAATCGAGTTCTTTTGAGAAGTAGTTCACTTTCTCAAAACACATTCACAACTAATGCATTCTTGAAAAAAAAACTATCAATAATAATGCCATTTCCATTTGAAATGGCGGTTTTGTTAAATATTATAGGTCTTATTCAAGTTGATCAAAGTGAGCAAGGGGTTGTTACTAATGAGATAAAAAGATTTCAAGATGCACGCTACATATCGCCCCCAGAGGCTATGTGGCGCATTTTTTCCTTCTCTTTCCTTCTGTTCTAGCCTTACAACTTAATCTACCAAATAATCAACTTATCTACCAAATAATCAGATGGTTAGATTTAGAGATGATGAGATAATGTCTAATATTGTTGATAGGGAAATAGATAAGAGAACCATGCTAACAACATTTTTTTGAGAAAAATAGAATCGATGAAACAACACGGGTATATTTGTATAAAGATTTTCCAAAACACTTCACGTGGAATTGGAAGCACACACCGTTGGAATCGTTGTTTCGGTAAGAAACAAAGAGGTCGGATCGTTTCCGCTGATCCAACCGAAGGAGAAAGGTACTACTTACCCCTACTTTTGTCAAATGTTAGAGGGCCTACTTCTTTTGAACATCTTTGCACAGTTAATGGTCAAAGGTATGAGACAATTCGAAAAGCAGCTCTTGAGTTAGGCTTAATCGAAGACGATGTGATATCTACCACAATGTATTGAATAAGCCTATGTATTCCAGTTTCCCAAATATCTTAGAAGGTTATTTGTGACCATAATGATTTTTTTGCCAACCTGGAGATATTCGAGAGTAGAATTACCACTGTGATTCAGTGTCTGAAGATCATCGGTTACACTGTCAAAGTATCGAACGAGTTCAAAATATGGTTCTTACCGAAATTAGTGTCTTTTTAAAATCCATGGGTAAAAATATAAATGAATTCGACCTTCCTAAGATAACAGATGATGTTAACTTACTAGATGTAGGTTATCGTGAGTTACAAGAGGAGTATGGGATTGTTTTGGAACCTGAACACTTGAGTGCCAAAGATTCACTTAATCCGGACAAAAAAAACATGTTTGATGAGATCATGATGCATGTTGATAATGATCTTCCACACGTCTTCTTTATTGATGGTCCGAGTGGAACTGGAAAAACATTTTTGTACAATGGCTTGCTTGCTGAAATTCGCTCACGTGGTCTTATTGCTCTCGCAGCAGCTTCATCGGGTGTTGCGTCTAAGAATATGCCAGGAGGTAGAACGGCTCACTCGAGATTCAAGATTCCTATTAATCTTGAAAATAATTCAATGTGCAATACTAAAAAACATAGTGGGGCCACTAAACTAATTCGGTCTGCCAAAGTAATCATATGGGATGAAGCGTCGACTTTAGACAAGTGTTGCCGGTTATTAAACGTGGCACTCGAGCACAAATTGTAGACTCCATCTTACGAATGTCACCTCTTTAGTCTTTGACTAAACATATGCGGTTGACCATAAATATGAGAGTGCTGAAAGACCCATGGTTTTCTGAATTTCTTTTAAGAGTCGGCGATGTAACTGAAGAACCAACGAAGGAAACTATATCCACAGACCCGATGACATGACAATTTAGTGCAATAATGGAGAAAACTCTTTAAAAGAATTGATCAATGCCATCTTTCCATCAATTGAAGATAATGTTTATTCTTCAGGTTATATAATCTCTAGAGCAATATTGTCCACTAAAAATGAGAGTTTTGACAAGATTAATAATCTAATGATTGACATTTTTCAAGGGGAGGAAAAAGTATATTACAGTTTTGATGAAGCTGAAGACGATCAGCACAACTTCTATCCGGTCGAATTCTTTAACTCGCTAAATGATAGTGGTTTGCCGCCTCATAAGCTTCGTTTTAAAATTGGATGCCCAAATATATTTTTACGGAATATCGATCCATCACATGGCCTGTGTAATGGCACACGGTTGATATGTAAAGGTTTCATGCGAAATGTTATTGATGCAGAAATTGCAGTCGATCAATATGCCGGTAAACGAGTTGTTTTTGCCAAGAATCCCTCTAAACCTTTCTAAAGATGACATGTCTCCATTCAAGCTGAATATAAAACAATTTTTAATTCGACTAAGCTTTTCCATGACGATTAATAAAGCTCAAGGTCAAACAATTCCGCATGTTGGTATTTATCTACTGGATTCTGTATTTTTACATGGACAACTTTATGTGGAGTTATCAAGAGGGATTTCAAGACAAAATACGAAGGTATTGGTACATCTCGCCAAAAGATTTTAAACAACGCGTAGTTTACACATCAAATGTTGTCTACCAGGAAGTGTTGCGTGATTAATAACTGTGTTCGTAACAAAACGAAGGTAAGTTAGTAGATTTTGTGCCATAATTGCTTCCAGAAATATCTTTTTTAATTACTTTTTTAAAACACCTGTAAGCGTCTAACATTAGTTTTTTTATGTATCAAAATCTGGTACAGTAGAGGAGAAGATACAATAAAGTTATGAGCGAACATATGTATTTGTAAAACAGAAAGAGATACAAGAGACTCCACACGTTGAAAAGAAAACTCCGCACGTTAAAGTTGTTTTTGCCAAGAATCCCTCACCCTTTCTAAAGATGACTTGTTCCCATTCAAGCTGAAAAGAAAACAATTTCCAATTCGACTAAGCTTTTCCATGACGATTAATAAAGCTCAAGGTCAAACAATTCCGTACGTTGGTATTTATCTACCGGATTCTGTATTTTCACATAGACAACGTTATGTGGAGTTATCAAGAGGGATTTCAAGACAAAATACGAAGGTGTTGGTACATCTCACCAAAGATTTTAAACAACGCGGAGTTTACACATCAAATGTTATCTACCAGGAAGTGTTGCGTGATTAATAACTGCATTCGTAAAACGAAGGTAAGTTAGTAGATTTTGTGCCATAATTGCTTCCAGAAATTACTTTTTTAATTACTTTTTAAAACACCTGTAAGCGTCTAACATTGTTTTTTATGTGTCAAAATCTGGTATAGTAGAGGAGAAGATACAAGAAAGTCATGAGCAAACTGATGTATTGGTAAAACAGAAAGAGATATCAGAGACTCCCTGTATTTTGTTTTTGGTGTTTTGTCCAACTACTTGCTTGTTTTGTACTCTTCTTATTTTAATTATCTCTACTTCCTTTTTTCGTACTCTTCTTGTAGATAGATCACGTCAAAGCTACAAATAAAAAAATTAAAAAAAATATATCACCAAAGAATTGATAAACTAACAGAAAACCCAGTGTCAACATGTCACAAATAAGAAAACTAACTGAAGTACTATACAATATATGACGAGACGACTGATAAACTAATGGTAAACGAGTACCCTATTGTAAATCGCCATTCCCGCCGCATCACGCGGGTAAATGACTAGTTTGTCTTATATGTTTATTAGAAAATACAAAATTTTTAAAATGATATTTATTTCTTTTTGCTCTATTTCTCAAATTCTGACATAACGTTTTTTATAAAATGCAAGCTATATTTTTTATATGTTTATTGAGAATTTCTATTTGATTTTTTAAATGACGTTGCACTACAACTTTTAAAAAAACATTCGAAAACGTTCGTAAAAAAAGTTTTCACAACGTGCGTAAAAAAGTATTGACAACGTGCTTAAAAAAGTTTTGATAAGATGCGTAAAAAAAAGTATGACAACGTGCGTAAAAATTTACACCAACCGAGTATGAGAATGCCACTATGTAAAAAAATAAATAGAAAATGTTTTGACAACGTGTGTAAAAAAAGTTTTTTTACTCCCTGATCGCCGACCGAACTCCTCTAAACGTCACACGTAAATCTAATTTTCAAGCGTATCTAAAACGGAAGGCGTAAAATAGTTTTTACGTACGTATGAAAAATGTTTATGTAAGTTGTCGAATGTAAAATATTTTTTTGCGTACGGTGTCGAATGAAAATAAATGTTATTTTACGCCCCTGATCGTCGGCCCGAGCTCCTCTAAACGCCACGCGTAAATCTATTTTTTCAAACGTATATAAAAATGGCACGCGTAATTGTTTAGTTTTTACATATGTTTGAAAAATTGTTTCTCGTACGTTGTCTAATGTAAAAAATATACGTGCACGGTGTCGAAAGTAAAACCCTTCTTGTAAACGCTCTGTTTTTTCTTTGATTTTCGTAGGTGTTGGGGCTTTTACGTTCAAGTGACAAGATAACGAACAAAAAATGAAAATCAAGATCATAGATTGAAGACATTTTTTTTATACATGTAATGTAATTTTTTTTTGAATAAAAAATCATGTGTTGTAACTATTTTTTTAAATAGATAAACATAATTAATGTTGATTAGAGAGTGATGTAGTCTATGATGTTTGATTGTGATTTTGACAAGTTGACATAAATAGTATACAAGTCAATTTTCTGAAATAATCTGATTTTACTATTTATTCTTTTTTAATCAATAAAATCTACAAGACAATCAAGAGGTGGTTTCTATTTTAACTCATCATTATATATATAGGTAGGGTTCATGCGAGAACCACCTTTATTGCAAAAATCGCGAGAACTAATGTGAATACAACAAAATAAACTCACTACACCATCACCCAAAACCTAAAACCCCACCCCTCCTCACCACCACCCAAAAACCCCCAACCCCCCCCCCCAACAAAAAAAAAAAAAAAAAAAACTATACCTCACAAAAAAACATCCCAAAACCTAAAATAAATCTAACCCCCCCCCCCTCTCCCAAGCTAAATGTTAAAAACTAAACCGTAAAGCTAACCCTTCACCCCCCCCCCCCCCCCCCACAAAAAAAATACTAAAAAAACAAAAAGAAAAAAATCACATTTTTTATAAAAAAGCGCTACTTTTCGTCATCAAAGTTTTTTATGACGAAAAGTAGAATTTTTTATAAAAAATTATTAAAAACGCTGTGTAACTACCCTTTATTGCGAGAACCACAAGAACCAGTGTCAAAGCAGCCAAAAAAAACCTAAAAAGTAGCAATTTATAATTAAAAAAACTTTTTAATCATTTAGCTGCGTTGTTTAGCTTTATGTTTAGTTTTTAGCATTTAGCTTGGGTGGAGGGAGGGGGTTAGGTTTTTGTGGGTGGTGGGTGGGAGTTTAGGTATTTGGGTGGTGGTGTGGGATGGGGTTTAGGGTTTGGGTGGTGGTGGAGCGAGTTTATTTTGTTGTGTTCTTATTGATTCTCATGTTTCTCGCAATAACAGTGGTTCTCAAATGAACCTTATCATATAATATATATATATATAATATATAATATAGGATAAGGATCCGTTAGGAACCACCTTGTATTCCGAGAATCACGAGAACCAGTGTGAACACAACAAAAAAAACTAAAAAAAAATAAAAAACACACAAAAATTATTATTTTTTAATTAAAATACTAGTTTTCCTCTAAAAAAATAATTAAAAGAAAACTTCTTTAGCATTAGTTGTGAGGTTTAGCTTTATGGTTTAGTTTTGAGGTTTTTAATATGGATATTTAACATTTAATTTAAGGACACTCAACATTAATACTTTTGTATTGTAGTGGTAAGGAATCCTAACTGTCTCTCTAAAGACACATTGGTTTGAATCTGTGCAGCATATTTTTTGAATTGATATTTGTAAGTTTTAATGAACATTCTAAGTTAAGTTTTTCCACGAAAGACTGAATCAAAATCAGAACCGAAAGTAGAAACTATAGTTATGTTCCTTCTTGTAACACCTCGTAAAAACCCGTTCAATAAAATCCCAACACGTGTCCCGCTGATCCTCGTATGCCACGTGCTAAGCGAGAGGGACCAAGATTGCCGTTATGTTACAATTATAATCTCTGAATGGCGACTACAAAAGTTGAGGGACCAATAGTGCCAAAGTACAAATTTTTGACCTCTGAGTGGTCTTTACGAACCGTAAAGCTTATGGCTTACAGACCGTAAGCATGAAATAAGCTTTGGGACAGAGAGGCGGTTACGGCCCGCTAGGCTATGTCCTTACCGTCCGTAACGAATTCAAAACCAGGGGCACGCATAGGGCTTACGGACCGTAAGCCTTAACCCTTACGGTCCCTAAGGGACTGCTAGAGGCAGTTTTGTTGGCAGCCTGTTATGCCTGCCATCTTTGTTGCAAAATGCCACCTTCTTGCAGCTTCTTACAAGTCCCTAACCACCTGGAGACATCTTGAGCAACTCCTAACACATGGAGTGATCTTGTGCACCCTCTTGCACTATAAATAGCAACCAAAGTTGCTCATTCTCCTTGCTCATCTACTTTCTCTTCCTCTAAACTCTCTTGGCAAGTTCCTAATATAATTGGGAGCATCCTCTGAGTTATTTTTGCTCTCCTGGACCACTCGTAAGTGTTGCAACCATCTCACTTTTTATAGGCTTTAAGCCAATGTAAAAGCGTTTACGTAAAAACGCTTTGACCTTCGGTTAAGACCATTATGGTCCAGCCATTGTTCGATGCGGACATGGTTACGTGATCGTAATAAGGTAGTGTTTAATCCCTTAAGAGGGTACCTCCTGGAAATCATGTTTGCTTGGTCAATTGACAGGTGAAAGTTATATTCATAAAAAGTCAAACGTGTCAGATTTTAAATAAATTCATATATGTTAATGTAGGTGTTATAAAATTTGTTTTATCACTTTAACTTGGTAATAATTGTTAGAACATGTATAAACATATTCGGCTTGTCAATTCCAGGTTTAAGGTCGGTTCGCAACCAAAAGTCACGAAGTTTCACTTCTCCTTTGAGTTTCGATTCTGACCTGAGTTAGCAACTTTAGCTACTGATTCTAAGTTGCATTATGACCATGTTATATTGTAGTATAACCCTCTGGAGTTATAACACATGGTCATATACTAATTGAGTTTATTTTGCAAGTTCTGTTATTATGCCTAAACTTGAGTAAAATGCCCTTTTTTGTATAACATAAGGTTTTGAAAATAAATGAGCAAACAAATGAAATACTTACTGATAAGATAAACATAATTTGATATCGCGATTCTGGTCATAAACTGAGTTTTGTATAAATATCGTAATTTATGCTTTAAAATGCCTAAAATGCCCTTTCGGCACAAAGAATGGTTTCTAAACACAATTTCTTCACCAAACTTAATACATACTGATGTAATATCATAGGTAGGACTCATTGGGATATTAAATCAGATTTTAAACTGAGTATACAAACAAATCTTTGTATTAAGTACTTAAATGACGATATTGCCCTTACGGCGCTAAAATGTGTTTTAATCATTCTTCATGTGCAAAATCTTTTTCTTACTTATATATTATATTACATAACATATTTTCATCATATTAACCTGTTCATAACATCAGTTTTTGTTAAATATCGCCTAAATCGTCATTTTGCGATTTTTACGCCTTTTCGATGCATAGTATGGTTTAAAACCATATCTAACCATCAAGAACTTTTACCTAATGATTGTAAAACTATTTTAAATAGTTTTACTGTAGGTTCATGTCCTAAACTCAGAATCCCAATTAAGCTATCAAAGCTATGTGTGAAATGACCAAAATGCCCATTCGAAGCATAGTTTTGTTTTAAACTATAAACCACACATAAATTTGATATACTACTGATATAACATCACAAATTTAATATTTCTCTAGAATGTTTATGACCATGACATCAGTTTGCTTGTAAGCTCCTTTTATAACTCGTAATGACCAAAACGCCCTTTTGAGGCTTAAGTTGATTTTAAAACCTTAACGGGCATACATGTTGATATCCTACTGATATTATAACATGGTTAAACTATAATGGCGTATGGAACTTGTATATGACTCATCCGGTTACCCGGTTTCGCTTATATGTGTACGGTTAAGCCTACGTGACTAGTTTACGTAATTTAACCGAAACGGGTTTAACCTTATCATTTTTATATCAAAATCCAGAATGTTAAATGTTTACCCCTTATAAACAAGTCTTAGTACTTGAAGGGTTTAAACCCATTCTATTCTGGTCATCGCTTAATCTAGCGTATCGTACCGTAACTATTAAACGTAAGACTAGCCGATTCAAGTCCATGACTTAACTAAGGACCCGTTAGCATTCTAATTGGTTAATAATACCATTATTTCAGACTAGAAGCCTCCCGGTAGATTGTATTCTTTACTTATCTTCTTGATTAACGGCTGGGTTATTTATTCGTTTGAAGAACTAGCTGAGGTAAATACTTTTAACCTATTTTCCCTACATGGGCTTGGGATACTGTATATTGTTACTTCTTGGTCGGGTATGGGATCATATTGTCGGATTGTGATTTAACTAAATCTCATAACTCGTTTTATTCTGTATTGTCTGATAACTTAAACATTGGAGGTTAACTCGACCGTGTCCTGGATATCCTCGGCTCATTTAGGTTAGTAATGGCCATGACCAATGCACGGGGTGTAGGCATACACATATCAGATGCTAATGCTAAATTATTTTTATATACTCTCTGGAGTTATTTAAGTGGCGTGTCGGTTAATCAGGTTATTTGGTTTTTGCACCGGACCCCATATGTATTGATAGACCTGTAAAACTGTATACAAGATCATTTTGAATTGCCCCAAGTTATTTATGAAAATGTACCATGTGCACTTAAATCAATTTTGAAAGATTTTCAAAATGAGTCGGTTATTTGTATTTACCAGTGTAAACTGACGTATTTTCAAAAGACTAAGATACAGGTACAACACGTAATAGGCTGGGAGCTGCTTGGTAGTGACGTAGAGAATCTTGCAAGTTCTTAGTCATGCCCAAAGTCTGTTGATCTCATTTTGTATATTTTACGATCCGCATGTGGATCTTTATTACAAGCAGATGTAATTTATTATTTTGAACATTTGAACTTTCACGGTTTGTAATAATATTTAAATCCAAGACTTCCGTTGTGTTGCTCTGTGTTGTTTGGTTATGATGTTATCAACTTACGTCACATTACCCCCCACTGGGCCCACCAGGACATATGTGGAAATCGGGGTGTGACAGGTTGTATCAAGCCAACGTTTGAGTGAATTCAACACTAGTCATTTGTGTTTAAATCTCAAACGACACAGTAACACACTCCTTAGACTTCCAACTCTAGGCTTTGACCTAGGATTACTCATTGCATTGTTTTCTTTGTTGATGCATAATGTCTATTGTCTAGGTCTTGGATCGAGTCCGTATGTTTAGGGTTTGAATATGTTAGAACTTCATGTATTTATGAGTTGTTGTCACACCCATAATTTACACATATTACCCGGTGGGCCCGGTTGGGGAATAAGTGACGTAAGTTAATATAATCATTACCAAGCAATACAATAATACACAACGGAAGTCTAGATAATTACTATTACAAACGCTTGAATGTTCAAAGTTCAAAAATAATAAATACAACGCTTGTAACTAGATCCACAGGCGGATCGAAAATGTGAATACAAAAGAAAACTTGACAGACTAAGGCCTTCTAAGCAAAGGGTTGCAATTCCTCTTAAGCTTCACCGAGTACTTCCAGCCTATTTACGTATACTTGTCACCTGCGCTTAGTCTTTTGAAATATGTCAGTTTTCACTGGTAAATACATTTAACCGACTCATTTTGAAAACTTTTGAAATCATTTTGAGTACACAATGGTACTTTGTTTTGTAAATAACTTGGGATAAATAATTTCATGTTATCAGTTTTACATGCTAATAATACATTTAGAGCCCGAAAACTATGCCGAGATCATGATTAATCGACACACCAATTTAACACCTTTAATAGGTGCACCCCTAATGGGTCATAATTTTAATTTACCATCTAACGGGTGTATGCCTACACCCCGTGCTTAGGTTGTGGCCATTTACCATTAAACGAGCTGTGAATATCCAGGATACAGTCGTTTTAACCCCCAAATGTTTAATATTAAGCAATACGAATTAAAATGGATTATTTAATTCCCGACTCATTGGTCTTCGATCCCATATCCAACCATGCGGTATTAGTATATCATATCCCAAGCCCGTATAAAGGAAAATAAGCTAAAGTATTTACCTGGTTGCAAAAGTCTCTAGTAATAAGAAAATAAGCAAAGCATAGCCGTAATCAAAATAAACTAGCTCGACGACAATCTACCGGAAGTCTCTAGTCTGGATTGGATGGTATTATTAACCGATTAGTTAGTTAGCGGGTCTTTATTTAGTCATTGACTTAGACCGGCTAACTTAAAATAAAAAATAACGTACGAAACGCTAGATTAAGCGGTGACCGGAAAAGAATGTATTTTGGACCCGACAAGTACTAGGACTTGTATAATATGGGTTACCATTTTACATTCTGGAATATGAGAGTATTTTAATATGGTTAAACCCGTTTCAATTAAATTAGTAAACTAGTCATGTAGGCTTAACCGTACGTATATAAGGGAAACCGGGTAACCGGGTGAGTCCTATACAAGTTCGATATGCCAATATGTTTAAAATATGTTATTATAACAGTAGGTTATTGATATGATGGCCCGTTATGGTTTTAAAAGTAAATTATGCCTTAAAAAGGGCAATTTCGTCATTTGAAATATAATAAACGAGCTTATATGTAAACTGATGTTATTAATATAAACATTCTGTAAAAATACTTATTTTATGATGTTATATCAGTAGGACATCAATTATATGTGTGGTTTATGGCTTAAGACCAAACTATGTCCCGAAAGGGTAATTTGGTCATTTCACATATAAATGATAACTTATTTGGGAATTTGAGTTTGGGACATGTACCCACTGTTAATATGTTGAAAATATGTTTTGAAATCAGTAGGTATCAAGTCTTTATACTCTAATATGGTTTTAAACCATATTATGCGCCAAGGTGGCGATTACGTCGCTAAATGACGAAATAAATGGTATTTAAGTAAAACTGTTGTTGTGACCAGGTTTGAATGACCAAAATATGTTAAGATATATACTACATCAGTAGGTACAAGGTTTTGGTTTATTTGAATGTCGAAAACTTATTTTGAGTGTCGAAAGGGTAACATCGTCATTTAAGGACATAATGTGCAAACTATAGCTTAAACTCAGTTTGCAACCTGAATGAATATCCCAAATAGTCCTAATAATGATATTACATCAGTAGGTATTGAGTTTTGATGTCAAAATTATGTTTAAACCATTTTATGTGTTAAAAAGGGCGTTTTAGGCATATTTAACGGATACTTGCATAATGACTCGGATTTCTACATGACCATGTCCCATAACTCCAGAGCGTTATAGTACATTATAACATGGTCATAATGCAACTTAGGGACAGTAGGTAATGTGGCTAAATCAGGTCAAAACTGAAAGTCAACGCAGAAGTTAAACTTTGCGACTTTCGGTTGCGAACCGACCTTTGGCCTGGAATTGACGAGCCGAACATGTTCCTGCATGTCCTTACGATTATTACCAAGTTATTAGAGTGTCAAAACAGGTTTTATAACATCTACATTGCTAATTATGATTTTATTTCCAAACTGACCTGTTTGACTTTTTATTAACATAACTTGACCCGTCAATTGACTAAGCAAACGTGGTAATCAGGAGGTGCCCTCTTGAGGGATTAACACCTACCTTATTACGATCACGTAGCCATGTTCGTTATGAACATTGGCTGGACCATAATGGTCTTAGCACAAAGTCAAAGCGTTTTTACGTCAACGCTTTAACATTGGCTTAAAGCCTACTAAAAAGGAAAGAACTGAGTTGGAACACTTACTAGTGAACCAAAGAAAGACTTAGAACTCAGGGGAATGCTCCAAGATAAGCAAGATCTTTCCAAGTGAGCAAGAGAGGTGAAAGAGATGAATGAGCAAGTTGGGAGCTCACTCAAGGTTGCTATTTATTAAAAGGGGAAGGCATAGGATCAAGACAGGTGTTGGGGGATGATCCTAGATGAAGACAAGTGTTTTTGGTCGTGGCACAACCATGGACAAGGGTGGCATGGTGAGCAAGGTGGCAGGGCAGCAGGCTACCATGCATTTTGTCACTGGCAGTCCCTTACGGACCGTAAGGGTTATGCCTTGCGGTCCGTAGGGACCTCTTGCGCCCACAGGATTTGAATAGTTACGGACCGTAACCAATAAGGCTTGCGGTCTGTAACCGCCTTACTGAAAACCATATTTGCTTAAGCCTACGGTCCGTAACCAGGAGTGGTTACGGTCCGTAAGGACCTTCAGAAATTTGAAGTTTGAGATTTTTCACCACTTTGGTCCCCGGCTTTCCTCGATGCTCGTTCAGAGGTTATTAAAATAACATGATGGCGTCGTTGGTCCCTCTCGGCTATACGTGGCAACCTAGAATTTTCGGGACACGTCTTGGAATTTTATTGGGCGAAATTTTCGAGGCGTTACATCTTCACCCCCTTAATGAAAATCTCGACCTCGAGATTTATTCAAATAGATAAGGGTACTTTTGTCGCATATTGGACTCGACCTCCCAAGTATATTCGGGTCCCCGACGGGCATCCCATTTGACCTTCACAATAGGTACATGCTTCCTACAAAGCTTCTTAACTTGCCGATCCTCGATCGCAGTTGGTTTCTCTATGAAACGCAAGTTTTCATCAATCTGTATATCTTCATGAGGCATTGATAACGACTTGTCCATGAGGCATTTCTTCAAATTGTTGACGTGGAAAACGTCATGGATTCTACTGAGCTTTTCCGGTAGCTTAAGCTGATAAGCTACGGGTCCGACACATTCAATTATCTCGAATGGTCCAATGTACCTCGTGCTTAACTTGCCCTTTTTCCCAAAACGCATTACACCTTTCCAAGGTGACACTTTTAACATAACCTTGTCCCCAGTTTGGAACTGTAAAGGTTTACGTCTTTTGTCGGCATAGCTCTTTTGTCTATCTCGAGCTGCCTTAAGTCGATCACGGATTTGTACAATCTTTTTCGTGGTCTCAAGAACGATTTCGGGTCCAGATAGTTGGGCTTCTCCAACTTCGGCCCAACACACATGCGTCCTACATTTTCTTCCATATAGGGCTTCAAAAGGAGCGGCCTTAATACTTGTGTGATAACTATTATTATAAGAAAATTCGATTAGGGGTAAGTGATCATTCCAACTTCCACCTAAATCGATCACACAAGCTCGAAGCATGTCCTCCAAGGTTTGAATGGTACGTTCACTTTGTCCGTCCGTCTGCGGATGGTAAGCCATAGTGAAGTTTAATCTCGTGCCTAGATATTGTTGGAAGCTTTTCCAAAAGTGAGATGTGTATCTCATATCTCTATAAGATACAATTGATATTGGTACTCCGTGCAAGGACACAATCTCATCAACATAAAGCTTAGCCAGCTTGTCAGGGTCGTATGTTTCCTTAATTGGCAAGAAGTGAGCAGATTTAGTTAGTCTATCCACAATAACCCAAATCGTGTCGTTGCCACGCTTGGTCTTGGGTAACTTAGTGATAAAGTCCATAGTTACCATTTCCCATTTACATACTGGGATTTCAAGTTGTTGTAGAAGTCCTGACGGTTTCTGGTGTTCTGCCTTAATTTGATAACACGTCAAGCATTTTGTTACATGATTGGCTATATCTTTCTTCATACCTATCCACCAATAGTTGGGTTTAAGATCTTGATACATCTTGTTGCTACCCGGGTGGACCGAGTATTTAGAGTTATGTGCTTCCTGGAAGATACACCTCTAAGTCCTCCGTAGATCGGAACCCAGATCCGATCATTCATCCTAAACGTTTTGTCCTTTCTAGATGCTAACAGATCAATGGTTGCACCTAATCCTTCCTTGGAAATGTTGTCCTTAGACATGGCTTGTTTTTGTGCATTTAGCAGCTTTTCATTCAAGATGTTCTTCAGTTCAATGCTCTTGGCATTGATCCTTAAAGATTTGATTCTTTCCTTGCGACTAAGCGCATCAGCGACTACATTCGCCTTTCCTGGATGATATCGAATCTCGCAATCATAGTCGTTGAGTGTTTCCATCCAACGACGTTGCCTCATGTTCAAATCCTTCTGATTGAACAAGTGTTGAAGGCTTTTATGGTCAGTGTAGATGATACACTTTGTTCCATATAGATAATGCTTCCAAAGTTTAAGTGCGAATACTACCGCACCCAATTCTAAATCATGGGTGGTGTAGTTTCTCTCGTGAACTTTTAGTTGTCGTGATACATAGACAATCACTTTGCCTCTCTGCATAAGCACACATCCCATGCCAGTGTGCGATACATCACAATAAACTACAAATTCTTCAATTCCTTCTGGCAGAGTTAACACCAGGGCATTGCTCAACTTATGGTTTAACGTCTCAAAGGATTCTTGTTATTTTGGGCCCCAGTTAGATTTAGCATCCTTACGAGTTAGGATTGTCAAAGGAGCGGCTATTCGAGAGAAGTTCTCGATAACCTTTGATAATAACCAGCTAATCCTAAGAAACTACGTATCTCAGAAGGTGTCTTTGGGGCTTCCCAATTCATTATTGCTTCTATCTTTGCTGGGTCTACTTGAATACCATGTTCAGTTACTATGTGACCAAGGAACTGAACCTCACGTAGCCAGAATTCGCATTTGGAAAATTTTGCATACAACTTTTCCTGGTGTAGAATTTCAAGAATGCACCGCAAGTGTTTCTCGTGATCCGATTGATTTCGAGAGTAGATGAGTATGTCCTCTATGAAGACAATGTCAAACTTATCTAAGTATGGCTTGCAGACTCTATTCATGAGATCCATGAATGCTGCGGGTGTATTAGTGAGTCCGAAAGGCATCACTAGAAACTCGTAATGTCCATATCTTGTCCTGAAAGCAGTTTTCAGAACATCTTCGTCCCTAAACTTAAGCTGGTGATATCCCGATCTTAAATCTATCTTCGAGAAATAACTTGCACCTTGTAATTTATCAAACAAGTCGTTGATCTTGGGAAGGGATAACAATTCTTGATTGTTATCTTATTGAGCTCACGGTAATCAATGCACATCCGCATTGATCCGTCTTTCTTTTTGACAAAAAGGATATGAGCTCCCCAAGGCGAAGAGCTAGGTTGAATAAGACCTTTCTCTAAGAGTTCATCCAGTTGGGTCCTTAATTCTTTCATCTCGGTTGGCGCTAATCAGTACGGAGCTTTAGCTATGGGAGCTGCTCCAGGTATGATGTCGATTCGAAACTCTACCTGCCTATCAGGAGGTAGGCCAGGTAATTCTTCTGGGAATACGTCCGGGTATTCAGAGATGATAGGGATATCCTCAATCCTCGGTTTGGGTTCATCAACGATGACTTGTGCCATGTAGATGACACATCCATTCGTCATACATCTAGATGCCTTAAGTAAAACTGCCTTATCAGGTAATCCAAAATGTTTGTCTCCATGAATGGTGAGTATTTTACAAGACGGGGATTTGATCTCGATGAGTTTCTTATCACAGGCAATGCGTATGGTGATGTGATAGCCAATCCATGCTTAAGACTACATCGAATCCCGCTAGTTTCATGGGCAAAAGAGAGACAGGGATAGAATGATTCTTGATGGATATGAAGCACCCGTCAAGAATGGAAGAAGCGGTTTCTATGGTTCCATCAGCGAGCTCTACTTCATAGGTTATGTCTAGAGTTCTTACGGGCAAGTTTAATAGTTCACTAAATTTATGATCTACAAACGATTTATCGGCGCCCGAATAAAAAAGAACTCTAGCAAAAGCGTCGTTGATAAGGAACGTACCCGTTATGACATTGTTATCCTTCACTGCTTCCCTAGCATTCATTTGAAAGGCTCTGGCAGTGGCTTTCTTTGCCTCTGAGGTTTTGGGTTTACCCTCGGTATTTGCCTTTGGGCAACTTGTTTTGATGTGGCCCTTCTCACCACATCCGAAGCAAGTAGCATCCTTAATATTGTGGCACTCATGAGACCGGTGCCAGTTTTCTTGCAGATGTTGCATTGCTTCGGTTTTTGTTTTAGGCGACATTACCCATAATGTTGCTTCCCACACATTTTGCACGTGGGTTTGTCGCCCGATTTTTTACTGTCCTTGTTGAACCCATGCTTACCCTTCTTGTTAAATTTCTGGGATTTTCCATCTTCCCATTTCGTTTTTCCATCATTGTCAGTCTTGATTGACAATTGCCTCACATAGTCCTGTGTGAGGAAGAGGGATAACTCAATCGCAGATTTGTAGGTGCCAGGCTGCACCGCCTTGACCATACTCCTGCATCGCCCTTGAATGATTGAGATACATACTTCACCACATTTTTATCAGCGCAACCGCTGATATCCACCATCGTTTCCATCTCATCCAGCCATCTCAAACATTCTATTGCTCCTTTTTCCCCATTAAAGTCTCGGGGTCTACAAGACACGAAGTACTTGTAGGAGCAACTGTCGCCATCAACACTTGGTTTCTTGGGATGCGCATCACTCTTCGCATACTTTTCACATTCGAAGAGTGTGCCTCACTCTTTTTCGGTTCCGAGGGGTTAGGCTGAGACTTAGGTTTGGAAACAGGCTTGGAGCGAGAAGCACTCGACTCCGGTTGATGATCAGATCTGTCTTTTAAGGCCTTGCCAACTTCTGCAGCAATAAGTTCTCTTAAATCGTTCTTACTAATAAGAATGTTCTCATTGGCATCGTCATCATTGCGTTTGCTATTTACTTCATTTGAATCAGCCATTGCTGTAGTTTACTTCAATATTTTGAGATGGATTCAGTTAGTTGCTGTGGTGTACCCTTATTCATGACATGGTTCTAAGACCATATAGGATTTTAATATTAATTGTAGTATATTTATACATAACCTAGGTCTTGAAGGACCATCATAGGCATTTATAGATTGGACATAGTCCAGAATTTATCAGTTAGTGCATCAAGCATCACTACTGTTCCTTGCACATTGGCTTTACACTGCTATTGGTGTTTGAATAATTTAACCAGGATCTCATTGGATCACTTAGGCGATAGGGTATGAACATTGTCATTTACCTTTTTAATAATGTGGCAATAATTGTCACGGGGAATTAAAGGGTAACTCCTCATTGAGAGTTAAATACATAGAAATGATAAATTTGGAAGTTAAACATTGTTCACCTTTGCTAGACAGAAGGTTACTTCCAAAATTTTCATTTGCCAATTCCTGGTTATTCATAGTCATTGGATAATAGATCTTGGGATAATATAGCGGATCAATAAAGCTTGAATAAAATTGGGATGACTGATTAAATAAAATTCATAAATAAAGAAATTTTACTAAATAGAACGGTACAAAATTGCCTAATATATAGAACTTGGAAATAACAAAGGTAGTTCGCGCAGGAACTTAGCAGAAATAACAATGTCCACGCAGGGACTTTTGGAATTTAAATTACATATATGAAAATACAATACTAGTCGTCCTTCCTTCCTTTCACAGCCTTGTAAAGTTTCTTGATAAATTTAGTCGTTTTCTTCTCCAACTTCTTGACTTGTTGTCGCATTTCTCGGACCTGATCCAAGGCTTCGTTAATAGCCTCAAGTGGTGCTTGTGGTTGAGGCTGAGGTGGAGGTGGTTGCGGCTGATGCGCAACTGGATACGGATACCCGTAAGGCGGATATCCGGTAGTGGCATAAAGAGGTGGGTAACTAGGGTAAGAGGAATGGTATAGGTTATTATGAATGACTGCATCATAATAAGGGTCCTGCTCCATTCCATGATGGATACAGTTATATAGACTAGGAGGGCCGACAGTGTGAAACCCTGATGGTCCTCTATATGCAGGTATCGGATTGGCAAAATTCGGCGGTGTAGAGGTGGTTGAGGCAGAGGCTCAACAGCTGGTTGTGGTGGAGGTACCACCATTGGTGATGTGTTCGAGGTCCACCCATTTGTGGGTCCTCAGGGATGATGGGGTAAGAGGGTGGCAAAGGTGGTAGTGAACCCGACCTTTGACCAGCACGCACCGACATACGTGCCCCACGCTTTCGGCGTGGTTGTGATGATGATTCAGGTAGTGGCTGAGGTTGGTCCACCTGTTGTATTTCTACATCCTCGACTTGAGGATGTGGTGATGGGGGATGGTGATGGGGAGTGCTGTGGTAGGAGGGCGTGTTTACAAACACATATTGGGCCCATCGCTGCTCATAATCATCAGGACCTCAGAACGGAGATCCTGCCAAGGAGTTCGAGCCACTAGACAGCTCGATAGGGTGACCGTACGATCCGGTTTGTGGAAATTCCTCTGGGTCGGAATGTTCCCCATATGGGTCGGTGAGTCAACTAGAGGGGTTTCGGGTGAGGGTTGGTTGACTGGGTTATCAAAATAGGAGTTGAAGTATTCTTGTTGGGAATGGGAGTGCGAATGGTGGGATTGATGGGAATGGTGGGAATGGTAGGAATGCAGAGAATGTGAATGAGGTGGGGAGTATTCATGTGAGATCGAATGCCGGTAAGGTTCAAAGGGGGATGAAGAATCTCCGGATCCTTCGTAAGGGTTGTATTCAGGTAAGTTGGCTGCTCCAGCTAAAGAGGGTCTGTATGGTGGTTTAAAGAATGGTCCAGTGAAGGATGGTCTAGTCATTGAGGGTCCACCCCTCATGGATCCTTTGTCTTTTCTTCCTCGTCTGAACTTAGGCGGCATTATTCCTGTTTTAAAAACAAGTTAAGTAAAATATAAAGCTAGAATAATAAGATGGAAACAATTAAACCTAGGTCAAAGTCTAGACTTGAAAGTCTAAGAGATGTGTGTTATTAGGTATTCCCGAGATTAAACACAAAAGGCTAGTGTTTAATTCACTCGAGAGTTGGCTATGATACGAACCTGTCACACCCCTAATTTCCATATATAACCCGGTGGGCCCAGTTGGGGAACATCGTGACGTAAGTTGATATCATCATTACCAAGCAATACAATAATACATAGCGGAAGTCTGGATAATTACTATTACAAACGTTTGAATGTTAAAAGTTCAAAAATAATAAATACCACGCTTGTAACTAGATCCACAGGTAGATAAAAAATGTGAATACAAAAGAAAACTTGACAGACTAAAGCCTTCTAAGCAAAGGTTGCAATTCCTCTTAAGCTTCGCCGAGTACTTCCAGCCTATTTACATATACTTGTCACCTGCGCTTAGTCTTTTGAAAACACATCAGTTTTCACTGGTAAATACATTTAACCTACTCATTTTGAAAACATTTTGAAATCATTTGAGTACACAATGGTACTTTGTTTTGTAAATAACTTGTGATAAATAATTTCATGTTATCAGTTTTACATGCAAATAATACATTTAGAGCCCGAAAACTATGCTGAGATCATGATTAATCGACACACCACTTTAACACCTTTAATAGGTGCACCCCTAATGGGTCATAATTTTAATTTAGCATCTGACGGGTGTATGCCTACACCCCGTGCTTAGGTCGTGGCCATTTACAATTAAATGAGCCGTGGATATCCAGGACACGGTCGTTTTAACCCCCAAATGTTTAATATTAAGCAATACGAATTAAAATGGATTATTTGAATTCCCGACTCATTGGTCTTCGATCCCATATCCAACCATGCTGTATTAGTATACCGTATCCCAAGCCCGTATAAGGGAAAATAAGTTAAAGTATTTACCTGGCTTGCAAAAGTCTCTAGTAATAAGAAAATAAGCAAAGCACAGCCGTAATCAAAATAAACTAGCTTGGTGACAATCTTCTAGAAGTCTCTAGTCTGGATTGGATGGTATTATTAACCGATTAGTTAGTTAGCGGGTCTTTATTTATTCATTGACTTAGACCGGCTAACTTAAAATAAAAAATAACGGTACGAAACGCTAGATTAAGCGGTGACCGGAAAAGAATGTATTTTGGACCCAACAAGTACTAGGACTTGTATAATATGGGTTACCATTTTACATTCTGGAATATGAGAGTATTTTAATATGGTTAAACCCGTTTCGATTAAATTACGTAAACTAGTCATGTAGGCTTAACCGTACGTATATAAGCGAAACCGGGTAACCGGGTGAGTCCTATACAAGTTCGATATGCCAATATGTTTAAAATATGTTATTATAACATTAGGTTATTGATATGATGGCCCGTTATGGTTTTAAAAGTAAATTATGCCTTAAAAAGGGCAATTTCATCATTTAAAATATAATAAACGAGCTTATATGTAAACTGATGTTATTATATAAACATTCTGTAAAAATACTTATTTTATGATGTTATATCAGTAGGACATCAATTATATGTGTGGTTTATGGCTTAAGACCAAACTATGTCCCTAAAGGGTAATTTGGTCATTTCACATATAAATGATAACTTATTTGGGAATCTGAGTTCGGGACATGTACCCACCGTTAATATGTTGAAAATATGTTTTGTAATCAGTAGGTATCAAGTCTTTATACTCTAATATGGTTTTAAACCATATTATGCGCAAGGTGGCGATTACTGTCGCTAAATGACGACATAAATGGTATTTAAGTAAAACTGTTGTTGTGACCATGTTTGAATGACCAAAATATGTTAAGATATATACTACATCAGTAGGTACAAGGTTTTGGTTTATTTGAATGTCGAAAACTTATTTTGAGTGTCGAAAGGGTAACATCGTCATTTAAGGACATAATGTGCAAACTATAGCTTAAACTCAGTTTGCAACCTGAATGAATATTCCAAATAGTCCGAATAATGATATTACATCAGTAGGTATTGAGTTTTGATGTCAAAATTATGTTTAAACCATTTTATGTGTTAAAAATGGCGTTTTAGGCATATTTAACGGATACTTGCATAATGACTCGGATTTCTACATGACCATGTCCGTAACTCAAGAGGGTTATAGTACATTATAACAGGTCAAAATGCAATTTAGGGACAGTAGGTAATGTGGCTAAATCGGATCAGAATTGAAAGTCAACGCAGAAGTCAAACTTTGCGACTTTCGGTTGCGAACCGACCTTGGACATGGAATTGACGAGCCGAACATGTTCCTACATGTCCTTATGATTATTACCAAGTTATTAGAGTGTCAAAACAGGTTTTATAACATCTACATTGCTAATTATGATTTTATTTAAAAACAGACCTGTTTGACTTTTTATTAACATAACTTTGACCCGTCAATTGACCAAACAAACCTGGTAATCAGGAGGTGCCCTCTTGAGGGATTAACACCTACCTTATTATGATCACGTAGCCATGTTCGTTACGAACATTGGCTGGACCATAATGGTCTTAGCACAAAGTCAAAGCGTTTTTACGTCAATGCTTTGACATTGGCTTAAAGCCTACTAAAAAGGAAAGAACTGAGTTGGAACACTTACTAGTGAACCAAAGAAAGAATTAGAACTCAGGGGAATGCTCCAAGATAAGCAGGAGCTTTCCAAGTGAGCAAGGAAGGTGAAGGAAGATGAATGAGCAAGTTGGGAGCTCACTCAAGGTTGCTATTTATAGCAAAGGGGAAGGCATAAGATCAAGACAAGTGTTGGAGAATGATCCTAGATAAAGACAAGTGTTTTTGGTCGGGGCACAACCAAGGAGAAGGGTGGCATGGCGAGCTAGGTGGCATGGCAGCAGGCTGCCATGCATTCTGTCACTAGCAGTCCCTTACGGACCGTAAGGGTTATGCCTTGCGGTTCTTAGGGACCTCTGGCGCCCACATGATTTGAATAGTTACGGACCGTAATCAATAAGGCTTGCGGTCCGTAACCGCCTACTGAAAACCATATTTGCTTAGGTTACGGTCCGTAAGGACCTTGAGAAATTTGAAGTTTGGCATTTTTCACCACTTTGGTCCCTTTTCTCGATGCTCGTTCAGAGGTTATTAAAATAACATGACGGCGTCGTTGGTCCCTCTCGGCTATACGTGGCAACCAAGAATTTTCGGGACACGTGTCGGAATTTTATTGGGCGACATTTTCGAGGTGTTACAGTTGTAAACACAAGTTCGGCCGAACTTGTGTGTGGAAGATAAAGTTTGCCCGAACTTGATCTAACCACTAACACAGTTCGAGCGAACTTGTATGTCTATATATAGTGAGTCTTGGTTCTTTCAATGTAACAACTTTGCGACTTCTATGGCGAAATTCTGTCAGTTTGGATTTCGAGTTGTAATATCTTTGGACTTAATAAACTGAAGGTTAAACTGTAATTCTTGTGTATTTGGTTAAACTTGTCATATAATTTCCACTTATATGGACAATAGCCACAAATTTGGGTTCCCGAGCTGAGGAAGACGGTCCTATCAAGTGGTATCATCTCCATAAAGGGCTCCATAAAGCTGCCGCTTGAAAGACTGCACATGGATCTTTTCGTTCCAGTGAACGTTCGAAGTATATCTGGAGATCTGTACTGTCTTGTTGTAACAGATGACTATTCACGGTTTTCATGGTTCTTTTCTAGGAGAGTAAAATGAGACGTTCGATAATCTAATGATTATCTTTAGGAAGATTGAGAACTTGTACCATCTCCCATCAGACGAATCCGCAGTGATAATGGTACAGAGTTTAAAAATGCCTGAATGAAAGGGTTTTGTAACGACAAAGGTATTCTACATGAATTTAGTGCTCCGTAAACTCCACAACAAAATGGAATAGCTGAAAGGAGGAACAGAACGTTGATTGAAACCGCAAGAACAATGCTTGCTGATTTAAAGCTTCTGGTCAGCTTCTGGAGTGAAGCAATCACAGCAGCTTGCTATACGTTGAACCGGGTCTTAACTATCAAACCAACCAAGAAGACTTACTTTGAAATGCTCAACCGAAGGAAACCAAATTTAAAATACTTAGAACCATTGAAGGTCCGTTGTACGAATCGTTCTGGTCCTAATTTGGCAAACCTAAGTTAAACGTGCGGAATCCGTTTGCATAGGCGACATTGTAGACAAGTTTGTTACTATTTAATCATTGTTTCATTGATGTATAGATTTTTACAGATCCTGGAAACACTTGGACAGAGCTTCGCCGTCTAGTACACAAAATCTATGAATCTAACAAATGAGAAACCAAAGACTCCTATATATAGTAGTACAAGTTCGCCCGGAATATATCATGGACAAGTTCGGGCGAACTTGTTCATGTACACTACAAGTTCGGGCGAACTTGCACTTTTACATACATAAACTTTATGTTTCGCTCCTAAACACAGACTCGACGTTATACGATGACGTAGGCAATAGACATATGCATCAACAGACTCCCCCTTGGATGTTGCCATAGTCATTATTCTTCAATAAAGTTCCAAAGTCTTTAATATTATCTTGATCTTTATTTCTTGAATAACTTTAACTTCTTTGATCTTCATATCTTCTAAAATCCTTTTCTCTTTTCTTCTCGAGCTTGTCTTGATAAAACTTTAATCACCATGCTCCCCTTGCTTTGAGCTTTCTAGTATCTTCAATCAACGTGTTTTATCCATCTCCCCCTTAAAATCAACTTCCTGTTTCAAAGTTCCTCAAACTTTCAAATAAAACATTTCAGATTCAAACTTTGAAATTTCTAAACACCAACATTTTAAATTTTAATCTCCTCGTCAGTTTTTAAATCTCTCAGTTAAACAAGTCCAAATTAATGACTTTGAATATCTGATTTATGTATCATCTTCAACTTAATGATCTTGATTAAACATTTTGACACAAACTGATATATTTATTCAGGTGTAAGTTTCAAATTAATGAACTTTTTAAACTTTTCAGATCAAATTTTCAAAAGTTTTTAGATTTTGTTCAGCAACTCTAGACTTTGAAAATAAACTTTTCATCATTAGTGGTCGAAACTAAAAGATAATATAATCTTTTTGTTTTTTATGAAATGAATATCAAACACTAAGTATGTACAAACATATTTACAAACATAATTTTGTTGAGTTTGTGTTAAAGGATCATATCAGTTTTTGAGACAAATCACAAGTACCGTTAACCTCTTCATGACACTAAGTTTTAAACAAATTTACCTTGATTGTCGATATATTTGTCCTCTTAAACTTCAACACATTTCTCAATTGTTTCAAGATATGTTAGGTAGAATTAGTAAACTTGACTTAACTATGGTTTCCATCTCAGAATATACTCCCGTATCAAGATTCCCTAGATTTTATCTTACAGGTGAGTATAGCTTAATTGATATTTGTATCTGGGTTATGCGAGACCTTGAGAGCTCAGGTTAGTACCACCGTACCGACAAAGAGATGAAGACTCGACTTTAAGGTGTGTTCCAATTAAGGAATCTTTTAAGCACTGAAATTGATTAGATCTTTCGATTCTTTTCAAGTTTGCATGCAGTTTTGGGGTTTTTAGCAAAAGCATTATAGAAGTTCTAGGCTATTGCTTCCGCAAAATCAGAAGAACTTGTATAATACCCATGGTATCAAACATCTATAAAAGACCTCGTATCTCAGAATCAGGCAATCTCTCAAACGAAATTTCGGAGTACTAAGTCTATATATCCAAGAGATGTTAATCCACAAGTTTAAGCAGTTGTAAAATTTAGTTTATATCCCAGAAACAATTTACTGAACGTGTAAAGCCTATCGACACATCCACCATAAGACTTGTTTATACTTTTTAAACTTTACAAATCCTTAGCATATTGTGATAGTCCACTGATGTACTATCATTTCCTTTATACACAAAAAAACTCTTTTTGCCTTTTTCATGTATTTGTACTTTTTGCATTTAATATGTTTTTGGATTTTCTGAATTTTTTTCTCCCCCTAAAATTCAAAAACATATTTTGAAATTTTTAATAACATTGACCAACCGATGAGAATCACTTTAATTAGCCATCCATTACTGCTTCACAAATTTTCTTTTAAACTCTCTCCCCCTCATGATGACAAAAACCTTGACACTTTTATGTTAATAAAATATTTATATCCCTGAGTTTTGTCTGTTCAACAGTGAGGGTTCTGTGTAATTTTTCAAATTTTCTTCAAAAATTTATAAAATTTTCAAGTAAACGTTATTAAAACATGTTTTCAAAAAATTAAATTTTTTTCCCAAAATTGTAAAGTAAACGTTATTTGATTATGTAATAAGGCCTTTATATAGAATTTGATAACACGGCCCGACTTCATTGTGTGCCACGGAACTCCATTCTCAGTAATTTGCTTATGTCTCAGAAGTTCCTGCACAAAAATTCAAACAGTTAGTTGAATAGTGACACCCAAGCCTTTGTAGTCTAGGTGTTATTTCTTCAACCTTAATTTTGACTTTCTTTTCACAATCAGGTTTATTTTGGACTTTCTCAAGTTTCGGAAACTCCTCTAAACTTTCAATTTTCACTGATTGTGTAAATTCTTTTTCTTTCACCAACCATGATTGATTTTTCGTTAAAGCTTTATTGAAATACAATGTAGAAACTTTTTGTTCATTACTATTCGAGGATTCACCAGTTCAAAATTTGAAAACTTAGTAATAACTGGTTTCACCTAGTTTGTAGTTTCTGTACATTGTTTCAAAACCTGAGTTGGTATTTTCAAATCTTCAGAATTTTTCTTATCAATATGAACAGGTTTAGGATTAATTTGAAAACATTTTCTAGCAATGTGTCCCTTTATTCCACATTTGTGACTCAACCTGTTATCATATCGATCTTTTCTATCAAACCATACACTCAAGTCGTAACATTGATATGACGTGAGGTGACCATCTTTCCTATTACTTCTATAAGCATGATTTGACTTTGAAGCACTATGGTCCGACCTACACCACTTATTTTCAAAATTTTGTGAGTTTTTATAATTTTTGGATGATCGTACCGATGAACTTTTATGTTTCTTTTGAAAATTTTTAGAATTTTTAGAACTTTGTTTTTCATTTTGTTTTCGTTCTCCATTCTGCTTAGAGGGTTTTTGCGTTGAGCATTCACCTTTTTTAGTAGATTGTAGAACAATTTCTTGAAATTTTTCTCTTTGTTTGAAAAATATTTCATTTTTATCCTTTTTAACTCTTTCATCATCGGCATCATCATCATCATCACAATTCTAAACTATGACCTTGTCATAATTTGTGACTTTATCACTTATTGGAATTTCTTTTTTATTTTCATTGATCGGTTTTGGACATATCTGATCTAGAATCAATGACGAGGTCCCCAAACCTTTCAATTTCTTTTCTAATCAACAGCTTTATTTTTAGCATTCTCAACATCTTGTTCAAGTTTCCTGATTTTTTCCAGATGCGAGTTTATTTCAATTTGTTTTTCAAAATCATTTTTATTTAAAACAAATTTTTCATTTTCTAAAATTTTTTTCAATTTTCAAAAAATCTTTTCATTTTCTTTTAACTTTTTATTTTCTAATGTCAAACTCTCAAGATTATTCAAGAGTTTGGCATTATCTGCCAGATAATCATTTAGATCTACATCAAAAACTGGCAGATTGGTTTAGAACTTGATACTCTTTTGTCGATGTACTTGAAACTTGTGCTTCATAGTTCTTTGCCATTATACTCCCTACTTTCTTTAACTGATCATTTGAACCCTGCGTTCCAAATCATTTCATTGATCACTAACAAGATCAGACTTCTTTAGTAATTCCACTTCATATCCCTATAATTTGTCAATAAAGGTAGAAAGCTTCAAAATTTCCCAGCTCGGACTTTCCTTTAACACCATTAAGTACGTGTCCATTCACCCTCCGGAAGAGCATCACCCAATTTGTCAATATACTCTGCTTCTGTCTTATCAAGACCATGCCTTCTCATCTGCACTTTCAAATGACAAAATCGCTCTATCATTTGTTTCATTGACTCGCCTTTCAGCATTGTGAAGATGTCAAACTCTTTCATGATTTGAACTTTTTTGCTCTTAATCATCTCAACACTATCCAAATATTAGCACGTAGAGCATTCCACAACTTCTGTGTGTATCACATTCTGGTAGTAGAATCAAGATATCTTCATTTGTCGATTGCTGTAACAAGCTGATCATCTTCTTCTTATGAACATTTTGGTAGAATAACTTTGCTCGTTTCCAGTTCTCAAATTTTTCTTTCCAGCTGTCATACTCGTTTATACTCATCAACTTTGGCGGCTTCACGGACCCCATTTCGTTTTCCAAATTTATCTGTCATTCAAAAACACTTGAAAAATGATTAGCAAACAGACAATTTTAGCAAAATTTGACTTCTTAATCGACAATATTAACGTATCGGGTTGCTAAAACGTTTAAAATTTTTTCGAAAACTGTTTTTACCAGATTAGAGCTTTAAACTCGTCTCGCGATATGAATCTAACGATATATAATGTCCGAGACGTTTTTGTTTTGTTTTTTTAGAAACCTTTGTACAAGTTCAGGCGAACTTGTACAACTTATGAAAATCAGGTACTTAGCAAGTTCGAGCAAACTTATGTGAAAATTCAAGAGAAACAGCAAGTTCGGGCGAACTTGTAAAGAATTTCAACAAATTTTGATCAACTTCGGGCGAACTTGATTAAATTTGATGAAAAATAGCTAAGTTCGAGCGGACTTGAGTGAAAATATTTGAAAAATCAATCAAGTTCGGGCGAACTTGATGAAAAATCACTCAAAAAGTGAATTTTTCAGTCAAGTTCGAGCGAACTTGATGATAAGTTCAAGAGGACATGTGTTTTCAAACATGTGTTTTTCAAATTTTCGATATGAATTCGTTTGTTTTAAGCTCTGATCTTTTCAAGGGTTTTACTATTATGGATTTTACGTATTATACTTTAAAATCAGTCCATTTTGTCCGTGTAATGTCCAAGAATAGTTTAAAAATGAAAGAAATGAGTAGAAGATGTGAAGTTCTATGTCCAATGTCTTCAAATTAGGCCAATCCTGCTCTGATACCAATTGAAGCTCCGTTGTACGGATCGTTCTGGTCCTAATTTGGCAAACTTAAGGTAAACGTGCGGAATCCGTTTGCATAGGAAACTTTGTAGAAAAGTTTGTCACTGTTTAATCATTGTTTCATTGATGTATAGACGTTACAGATCCTGGAAACACTTGGACAGAGCTTCACCGTCCAGTACACAAAATCGCTGAATCTAACAAATGAGAAACCAAAGACTCCTATATATAGTAGTACAAGTTCGCTCGGAATATATCATGGACAAGCTCGGGCGAACTTGTGCTTCACAGAACAAGTTCGGGTGAACTTGACCATCACATATCAAGTTCGGGCGAACTTGACCTTCACAGGTCAAGTTCGGGCGAACTTGTTCATGTTCACTACAAGTTCGGGTGAACTTGCACTTTTACATACATAAACTTTACGTTTTGCTCCTAAACATAGACTCAACGTTATACGATGACGTAGGCAACAGGCATATGCATCAACAACCATTTGGCGCACCTTGCACTGTTATTGATCAAGATGGAAAGTTTGGTGCTAAATCAATTGATGGTTTCTTTGTCGGTTATGCAACACCACTCAAAAGATTCTATCTTCCAAGTCTATGGAGAGTGGTAGAAGCACAACACGTTGACTGCTTTCGGTACACAACGCCTATTCAAAGTGCAGGAGATGCTTGGTTATTCAACTATAGCGAATTGTGGAAGTTATTCGACTTGCCAAAAGAACCCTCTGAAGAAGACATTACAGCGTTATATTATCTTCATCAGCAGGCAAACCAAGAATATATTATTAGACCAATAGTGGTTAATCAGCCAACTGTTGGGTCATCATCTTCTTCTAGTGCAGGTCCGAGTTCTAGCAGTGTTCAAGAAACTAACTTTGATCAAGAAACACCTGCTACAGAACCAGTAAATTCTACAGTGGAACCCAATCTTTCTGAGGCACACAACTCCGACTCTGAATAGGCTCCAACTTACGATGATGATGGAGAATCTTCTTCCGATGAAGAATCCGAGCAGATAACAAGTATGTTGAATCAATCTGCTGGCCCGCGTAATCAAAATGAAACGTTATCTAGTGCTCCTACAGTTGAAGTGGTGGTTGATAAGAATATCACTAATCAAGAGAATACTGTTGAAGTTCCCAGTGAGGTGATGCCAAGGACCTATTCTTACCACCCATCGAATTCAATAATCGGCGAATTGCAAACTTATGTGAGAACAAGGAGCCAGATTAACAAAGCTTTAAGTTGTTTCTATACTCGAGTAGCTCTAGTTCAAGGGTATTGCTACTATTCATGTTTCATATCCCAGATCGAGCCGAAAAATGTTTCTGAAGCTTTAGGAGATGAAAACTGGGTACAGGCGATGCAAGAAGAATTGTTACAATTCGAAAAGCTTGGTGTATGGAAGCTTGTTGACCTACCGGAGAATCAGAAAGCGATAGATACCAAATGGGTCTTCAAGTGCAAACGCGATGATCGCGGAGTGATAGTGCACAACAAAGCTCGGCTCGTTGTCAAAGGATTCCATCAACAGGAAGGAATTGATTATATAGAAGTATATGCACCAGTTGCAAGATTGGAGTCCATTTGCATTTTCCTTGCATTTGCTGCTTGGAAAGGATTTAAAGTGTACCAATTCGATGTGAAATCCACTTTTCTATATGGTAAACTACGTGAGCAAGTGTACGTCGGCCAACCACCGGGTTTTGTCGATCCGCTAAACAAGAAGAAAGCTTATCTCCTGGATAAAGCACTATCTGGTTTGCATTAGGCCCCGAGAGCCTGGTACGAGACGTTATCTCAACATCTCGTCAACAACGGCTTTATCAAAGGAATAGTGGATAGTACGCTGTTTACCAGAGAAGTCAGAAATCATCTGATTATCGTACAAATCTATGTGGATGACATCATATTCGGTTCAACAAATGACGATCTTTGCAAAGAATTTGAGAAAATCATGAGGAAGAAATTCGAAATGTCTATGGGCGAAATGAAATTCTTCCTCGGATTGCAAGTTGATCAATTGCCAGACGGTATTTTCATTCATCAAACCAAGTATGTTCATGACATCTTGAAGAAGTTTGAAATGGAAAGCTCGAAGCCGTTATCTACTCCTCTTGCTCTCAATTACGGGATTTGCATCGATGAAACAGGAACCAAAGTTGATGATACTCTTTACAGGTCGATGATAGGATCTTTGATGTATCTAACGGCATCTCGCCCAGATATCATGTATCCTACATGCCTTTGCGCCAGATATCAGGCCAGTCCAAGAATCTCACACATGCAGATCGTGAAGCGAATTTTCAGATGCCTGAAGGGATGTCCAAGCACCGGCTTGTGGTACCCGAAGAACGATAACTTCGATCTGACGGATACGCTGATTCTGATTTTGGTGTAGATAAGTTGAATTTAAAATCAACTACAGCGGGTTTCCAGTTCTTCGGAACACGCTTGGTAATCTGGCAGTGTAAGAAACAGACTATGGTCGCTCTCTCTACCTGTGAAGCTGAGTATATCTCGGCCTCCAGCTATGGTTCATAGATTATGTGGATCCAACAGCAGATGAGAGACTATGGCCTGCAATTTGTTGACACTCCGTTGTATGTTGATAATAAGGCAGCTACCGATATAACTAAAAATCCAGTTCATCACTCTCGAACAAAACATATCGAGATTCCATACCCTTTCATCCGTGATTGCAACCAAAAGAAGTTGGTACGAATTGAGAAAATCCACACCGATGAAAAACAAGCTGATTTTTATACCAAACCATTTACGCTATCACGGTTTAAATACTTAATTAGAATTAATGGTACGAAAAATCTTTTGATAGGTGCCGATGCAGAGGTTGAATATGGATCGGACGAAGAGTTCTCGTGATCCTCATTGGTTTGTTACCTTTTAGGATTAGAATTTCTTAAAAACTAAAATACAAAAATATGTTCTTGATTTTAGGGGGAGAAATTTACAAGAAAATACAAAAAACATATGAAAAACCAAAAAGTACAAAAACATGAAAAAGACAAAAAGAATTTTGTGTCAAAAAAAAAGGAAATGATAGTACATCAGTGGACTATTACAGTACGTTAAAGAATTAATAAGTTTATAAAGAATTTACAAGTCTTACTGTGGATGTGTCGATAGGCTTTACACATTCAGTAAATTGTTTCCGGGATATAAACTAAATTTTAAAACTGCTTAAACTTGTGGATTAACATCTCTAGGATGTATGGACTTATTACTCTGAAATTTCGTTTGAGAGATTGCCTGACTTTGAGATACGAGGTCTTTATAGATAATTGATATCTGGGGTATTATACAAGTTCTTCTGATTTTGTGGAAGCAATAGCCTAGAACTTCTATAATGCTTTTGCTAAAAAACCCAAAACTGCATGCAAACTTGAAAGAATCGAATGATCTAATCAATTGCAGTGCTTAAAAGATTCCTTAATTGGAACACACCTTAAAGTCGAGCCTTTATCTCTTTGTCGATATGGTGGTATTAACGTGAGCTCTCAAGGCCTCGCATAACCCAGATACAGATATCAATTACGCTATACTCACCTGTAAGATGAAATCTAGGGAATCTTGATGCGGGAGTATATTCTGATATGGGAACCATAGTTGAGTCAAGTTTCATAATTCTAACTAAGATATCTTGGAACAATTGAGAAATGTGTCGAAGTTTAAATGGACAAATATATCGACAATATAGGTAAACGAGTTTAGAACTTAAAGTCATCATAGGGTCAACGGTACAGGTGATATGTCTCAATCAACTGATATGATCCTTAGACACGAATTCACAAAAATATGTCTGTAAATATGTTTGTACATAGCTTATTTGATTTCAGATTTAAACGCAAAAGGATTTTCAGTGTGTTTTAGTGTAAACTTTCAAAAATAAAAAAAGATTTATTTCTACATTGTTTTCAACAGCCAATGATGGAAAGCGGATCTTCGGAGTTCGGAATGGCGCTAAGTTGTTGGAATCTTGATGACAACGGGTTGGGAGCTAATCTATAAAATCAAAATGCACAAAAAACGATGAAAAGTTCATTAACTTGAAACTTTAAAACTTAAAATTTGATGAAAAACATCAGTTTGATCATAACGTGTCTTGGACTTGGTCAACTGAGTGAATTTTCATAACTGTTAAACATGTGAAAGTTCAGGGTTAAAATTGTAAAAATTTGAAAAGTTTGAATTTGGGGATTAGCTAAGTTCGACGGAAGTTATCTGAATATTATAGAATCATCATTCTATATCTTCGGGCGAAGTTATTACTTAATAAGTGTTGTCAGAGACTCAAGTTCGCCCGAACTTGACATGGTATATATTGATCAAGTTCACTCAAATATGCATTATCTGTTTCCACTTTACTTCGAGCGAACTTAGAGTGTTTTGAGCGAAAATCAAATTGGCAAGAATCGTAACGTTGTGCTGCCCAAATTAAACCAGATATTAAGTGATTTGCACACTTAATATCATGGCTGGGGTAATGAATGTTTGAATTATCCATGGATTGATCTTGAACGAACCTATTCGGACCAAAATTTTAAAATCTGATAGAATTAGGGTGTTAATGGACAAATTAATCAATGGATTGGACTAACAGACATGGAATCATGCTAAACAAATGAAATAAATCGATCATCTGATCATGTCTACATGTTGCAGGTTTTTGTGAAGAAGACAACAAGTTCGCCCGAACTTGTTGTTGATGTCTAACATCAACTTCGGGAGAAGTTGTTCTAAACCTGATGAAAATCTAATATTATAACAAGTTCGCCCGAACTTGCCTATAATATACAAAACCTGTTAATAATATAAGTTCGACCGAACTTGTATAAAATTGTTAAAAACTTGTTTTGAGAATATATTCGGCCGAAGTTGTGATCTGTTTGTATAGATATGAGTTTTGGTCCTCAAATTCGACCGAACTTGATAGATTTTGTTGAAAATTGTCATTTTTCTAAGTTGTTTGTTTCTTCTGTCCGCAGAATATCAAGCTATCATTCAACAAGTTTCATAAAACGTGTATCTCATTGGACGAGAAGATCTATCCGACGCTGACAGCTTTTGCAGAGATTTTGGAATTTCTAGAGCGTATTCCAATAACGAAGGCAATAACAGACAAACACGTGGTATATAGATCGCATGTCTATCTTTTCTAGAATGCAGCAACATATGATGAAGAGAATAAAGTGATAAAGTCTGCTGTACGAGTCGGCAATGAAGATAAAGAAATTTTGATCACAGAAGCTGACATCCGACAAGTATTAGAGTTCAATGATGATAAAAGTGATCCGATAAGCTTTGAGGAATGGATGGTCAAAGGTTGCTTCCTCAGAATAGGCTATAAAGGGCACGCAAACGAACCGACAATGAAGAAAGGAAGTGTGCCACTACCTTACAAGCTTTTGATTCACGCCATCATACACGCTTTCAGTCATAGGAAAGCAGGCCTCGACGACATACATGATTACATGGCATGCATGGTCACTGCATTAGTGCTGAACAAGAAATACAAATTTTCAAAAGTTATATTCAAATTCATTGCAAAGAATATGGAAAGGGGAGATTAATTATGTATCCGAGGTTCATGCAGATGCTGATAGATGAGAAGTTTCAAAATATTGCAAAGGATCCTAATGATATTCTCTATCTAAGCCATATGGAAGAAACGACGCTAAAGAAGCTAAAGATCTTTCAAAAACAAGACTCTTCTCCTGTTCCTAAGCATGTGTTTGGGGCAATTGTGAAAGCTGACTATATTGCACCACCAGAGAAAGTGGAGAAAAGAGGGTAGTGGTGATGAGAATGAGGAAGTTGCGTTGTTAACTGGCTTCAAAGAGAAACGTGGCGATTGGTAAATAAAACGTGTGGTGGTAGGTGAGAAATAGAAGAAAAAGAGGGCTTCTAAGAAAGCAGATACTATGCTTGTTGATGAACCTGACGAAGATGTTCAAAATGTTGAGGGTTCTAGTGCAGCGGCTGTAATTGTTGAAAGCCAAGAAAAAGAAGACGATGTCATCTCTGCAACTTCAGATAAAGATGATGAATCGTCTGAAGATCCAATTGATGCAAGTATAAAAGCTGCAGAAAAGGAAAAAGATGAGGAAAGATTGAAAAAGATAAGCGAAGATCTTTACGAGTCTTCTGCTGAAGAAGCTTCAGATTCCGAAATATCAAAAAAAGAAAGCAAAGCGATCAAATTCAAAGGCCGGAGATACAAAGAAAGCAACAGGATCACCAAGTACTCGAGGTAGAAAGAAAGCGCCAAGTCGAAGATATACAAGTCAAAAGCAGAGAAAAGACGTTACATAAGAACCTCTTGTTTCTGAATTACTAGGACTCCGATCATTGAATCTGTTGTTCCACCATCTACTGCTACTGAAGAGCCAATCATTATCACACAAGAACCTCCAACAGTTGAAGTTCATGTTCAGAGTACACCTTTTTCTAGTCCGAAGGTTGCTGGTACTCCAAAGGCTACTTCGCAAAAATCAAGGCAATCAACTCCACAAAGTGTCAGAGAAAGACAATTTAAAGATGCTTATGGTGAAATTCCTGACAACATTACACAACCTGTAACTGCTGAAGATCTTTCTGGATGGTTTGAAGATATTCCGATAGACAAATTGGAGAAAAGGCTTAAAGATTTAGAGGAAAAGGCCTAAAGATTTAGAGGAAAAGGCCAAGCAGAATGAAATTAAAAAAGCGGCTCTTGAACAGAAATTAAAGCAAAGCGAGGTTGAAAAGGAGATCTTGAATGACAAAGTAAAGTTTCTAGAAGATAATCATGGCTATTTGAAAGCAATGGTTGAAAGTCTTGGTGCTGCAAATGCAAAACTATAAAAAGAGATTGGCCGAACTAAGAGCAGAACGTGATATGAATGATAGAAGATTTGGTAGATTGCAGAATGTGCTTACTAACAGTCTTGGTATCGACTTCAAAGCAGAATATGATCGTTTAGATGTTCAAGAAGCAAAGGAAAAGGCTGAGAAAGAGATGATTGAACAGGGCAAGGGCAAGAGTCTTATCGAAGGTGTCTCTTTTACTTAGAGGAGCCCGTGATTGAAAAAGTTTTTGAAATTGAAAAAGCTTCTGAATCTGAGGTATTACTAAAGATGTTCTGAAAGTTACTTCAGTTGAAGAAGTTACTGAAAAGAATGATGACGAAGAGGAAGACGATAACGATGACGACGACCCTGCCGGTGATGATACGAAAGATGATACAGATCATGATGGAGACGATAATGATGATCAAGGGGGTGTTGGTCTTAAAGTGGATTATGCGAAAGTTCACTCAGAATTTGATTTCGAATACCTAATCGATGATAATGCTAACATTGAGGATGAACCAAGTAAGGTGGAGTCCACTGAGCAAACAGGGCAACAAGATGTTGATATTTCTGATGCTGTTAAAGCTATGCCTGTTACTGCGATGCACGAAAAGCCTTTGATGATTACATTAGATCCGATTTTAGAAGAAGGGAGATTGCTTATACTTATTCTAAAGAAGAGTTAGCACGAATGTTTGAAGTTGATACAGATTCATTCAAGTTTTATTTTGAAGAAGAGTTAGTGAACATAAAGACATTCGAACCAAAAGAAATGTGTACAAAAGGGTTGCTGAAGCAGATGATTATAATCGAGTGATTTTCGAAGATCCTGGTGATGATGTTGAAGCAGAAAAGTATTCTAATCTGATTACTGACAAGTTTCCAAAGTATTCTAATCTGAATATTGATAAAGATGTTTCTCTGGGGGATATTCTGAGTTGGGGTTGGATTCGAGATCTTGATGTATATGCTATTAAAAGAGAGTATGGGGTACAGTACTTCCGACATCTGACAGACATAAAGACATTGCCGTTTTGGGATGTTGAGGAACTGGTTCAAACACGTAACATCAGTTTTCAAATGAAGTTCAATGAACAGAGATTATGGTGGGTGATTAAGTTTGAAGCTTTGAGGGGTTTTGAATTGTGGAATCCATTTATTCCTAAGCGCAGAATAAAGATAAACAAGAAAACGGGAGAAAAAGACATAACACTGGTAATGAAGCGTCCTCGAGCGATGAAGAATATGCCACTGAAGCCAATTGAACAGGATTTTCATCATTACTTTTTGTGGTGGCAAACGGATCCAGAAACATGTGAAGCCGTGATTGTGTTGCGTGCTGATGAGAATTGGGATACAACGAAAAGAAAAGGATCCAGAGCCGATAGAACGAAGGAGGATATGGGGTTTGTGGAGAACGATCAGGATACTAGACCCGATGTGGATAGTTAATTGCTCAAAGGAAGATATCAAGTGCTTGTTCCTCAACAAAATATGCTTTGATAAACGTGAAGAAGTCCAAGCGAAGCAATACCAAGGTGTGGTTAATGTTTGTTATGAACACAGTATTAATTCATGGCACATGTGGGAATCCATGTGAATGGAGCTTGAAACAGAAGAGTTCCTGAAGGAAGAGAAGCGTTTAGAGAAGATTCACGAGAAAGGTAGGGAGTCAAGAATCAGAAGGTTTCAATTTATGAAGTGGGCACCTCCTACAGATCAAACGCCTATCCCAAAGCAAGAACGTCGAAAGAAACCATACAAGAACTTCTTCGGAAGATGTTAGAGATTGAAGACTGATCAAGACGCTGTGACAATACCCAAGGGGAGTTTGTCGATGCATAATGTCTATTGCCTAGGACTTGGATCGAGTCTGTATGTTTAGGGTTTGAATATGTTAGAACTTGATGTATTTATGAGTTGTAAACACAAGTTCGGCCGAACTTGTGTGTGGAAGATCAAGTTCGCACGAACTTGATCTAACCACTGACACAGTTCGAGCGAACTTGTGTGTCTATATATAGTGAGTCTTGGTTCTTTCAATGTAACAACTTGCGACTTCTACGGCGAAGCTCTGTCAGTTTGGATTTTGAGTTGTAATATCTTTGGACTTAATAAACTGACGATTAAACTGTAATTCTTGTGTATTTGGTTAAACTTGTCATATAATTTCCGCTTATGTGGACAATAGATACAAATTTAGGTTCCTGAGTTGAGGAGGACGGTCCTATCAAGTGGTATCAATGCCTGGATACCTGAATTTGCTGATATCAACACAAGAATCATTCTATTTCATCTCATTTCTACCATTTTTCTTAACTTTTTCACATAATTAATGTATTCGTGGACAAAAATGGCTAAAAATTGAATATGTCATAGATAATCACATATTTTCAAACCCTAGAAAGTTTGAGAATAAAAAACAAACGAATTCATGTCGAAATTGTCAAAAAACCAAGTTTTGCAAACCAACTTCGCCCGAACTAACACTACAAGTTCGCTCGAACTTGATTAAAAATCATCAATTTCTGTTGATTTTTATCATCTTCGCCCAAAGTTGTTCAGTTTTTCAGGAAAATTTGACCAAGTTCGACCGAACTTGATCATTTTTCTTGAATTTTTTGCTAAGTTCGCTCGAAGTTGAGTAATCCTTGGAAATTTTTCAAAAATCTAATACTAAGTTCGCCCGAACTTAGTTAAGCTTAAAAATCTCTCAAAATCTAACAACAACTACGCCTGAACTTGATTGTTTGTGAAAAGCTTGAAGATTTCATACAAGTTTGCCCGAACTTGTTGAAACTAAAATCAAAATCTGTTTTTTCACAAGTTCGACCGAACTTGTCAGTTTACTAATCGGTTTTCGAGTGTTTTTTATCGTACTTTTAGTTAAGCTTTCAGATTGCCAAGATGGATGATTTCCATAACGCTTTTGCTTCTATGGTAGCTTCCACATCCAATGCAAATGCGGTTAATCAGATGAATCTCGACAACGAGATGGGTACTACTACAAAACCACCGAAGCTAATGAGTATGGATGACTTTGAGGGTTGGAAGGAGAAGTTGTTAACTGGGTTCAAGCGAACCAGTTTCATAGTTGGGTTGCTGTGGAAACCGCATACAAATGGCCAAAAGACGAACGTGGTCAAGATCTCGCTTTGGTTAAGTTCACGTCTGAACATAAAGATGCGTACGTAGCTGAAAAGAAGATGATCAGCTTGATACAACAATCTGTGAAGAAAGATATCCTGATCTTACTATCCGAATGTGAAACTTCACAAATGCTATGGGATGCTCTTTGTGCGAAATATCAGGGAAGTGACGAGATGATCAAGAGCAAGAAAGCCATAATCAAGAAAGAGTTCGACATATTCACAATGATTAAAGGCGAGACATAAAGCAAATGATTGATCGTTATTGTCATCTGATGGTCCAAATGCGAAGGCACAGTATTGTGAAAACCAATGATGAACGGATTGATAAACTGTCAGAAGCACTTCCTTGACGATTTTGAAGAACAGCCAGGATGGAAACATTTCAAATTATCATCGTTCATTGATAAATTTAGAAGGGCATGAGATTGAATTTATGAAAATGGCTAAGTCAAAGAATGTGAACGTTTTTAAGACGTCGGTCTGTATTACAAAAGTGGTGTTCAAGATATTCAGAGTCCGAAGATTCAAACGGCATTCAGTGCGAATATGAATTCCTTGAATCATTCGCCTCAAAATCAACAGAACACTCAATCATATCTGAGTTATGATTAGAGTCCTCCAAGCACTGGTTATTCAAGTACTGGTTCAATTCACATTTTCAGAGTCAAGCAAATCAGTCAAGCCTAATAAATATTCCAATTCTGATCCGAATGTTTCCAGTGCAACATAGCAGTTAATCTGAAGAATGTATTCCTGAGCAAGTGGCTAAACAACAAATAGCACTTCTTGCAACTGTTCTTGAATCTTATGAAAGTCTAGTTGCGGGGAAGATCGGTGTTGGACCGATCCTTGAGCTAAGGAACCTAATTTGATATCTAACGTCCATAATAGCAGAAATATTACATCGTACCAATAGACAAGAATTAATCAGTTAATCATCAGTTTCATTGATTAAACATTGAGATTACAAACTGACAGAGCTTCGCCTCCAAAATGCCAAAGTTACAAATGAGGATCACAAGCTAGGTATTTATAGTTGCACAAGTCCGCTCATGGGTGATGTAAGTTCGCCCGAACTTGCCTTAGCAAGTTCGCCCGAACTTGTCTCAACATGACAATCATGGGCGAACTTGGCTAAACTTTACATAAATACTACATACCACTAGCCTATCCAGCTCTATTCTATACAGACTCGATATAAGACTAAGACATAGACATTATGCACCAACAGACTCCCCCTTGGATATAGTCTTTGTCTTGTATCAGTCTTTAAAACTCTGTCTTCATAAATACTTTAACGCACACGACCGAAGAAGTTCTTGTATAGTTTCCTTCATCGTTCTTGTTTCAGATCCGGCGTCTGATCTGTAGGAGGCACTTTGTTCAAATGCTGAAATCTTTTAACACTTGCCTTCCTAGTTCTTTCATGAATCGCTTCAAGACGCTTCTCCTCCTTTAGAAACTCAACCCTTTCTAAATCTCTCCACTTAGTTTGCCACATCTTTCCAGAATTGACTTCGCGTGCATAACAAACGTTTACAACTTTCTGAAACTGCATCACTTGTACCTTTTCTCGTTCTTCAAAAACAATCTTGTTGTAGAACAAGATGTTGATATCTTCTCTCGAGCAGCTCACAAGCCACAATAGAATCCTTATCGTCCTCCATAAACCCCTCATACCCTGATGACCCATCACCTCAACCCTTTCCTTTGTTATATCCAAGTGTTCCTCAAACTTCAGAACAATAACTGCTTCACAAGTAGTTGAATCTATTTGCCACCACTTGAACAACGGATAGAAGTCTTGTTCAATCGGCATTAGCGCCACATTCTCATCGTTATGACTGACAAGGTCCAAAGTATTCTAATCTGATTATTGTATGATTGTCAGCGCTATATTCGAGTGTGATTCGAGTCTTGAGATATGCTATTAAATGAGAGTAGGGTACAGGTACCGACAAGCTGACAACATTAAGACATGCCGTTTTGGATGGTGAGGAACTGGTTCAAACACCAACACAAATAAAAAAACAAAAAAAAAGCACATAAAATATAACATAGGTTTCAAATGAAAGTTCAATGAACAAGATTTTGGTGGGATGATGTAAGTTTGAAGCTGAGTTTGTGAAGTTGGAATCCATTTATTTCCTAAGCGCAGAATAAAAGATAAACATGAAAACGGGAGAAAAAGACATAACACTGTAATAAAGCTCCTCGACGATGAGAATAGGCGATCTAAGCCCAAATTGAACAGATTTTCATCTTTACTTTTGTTGTGGCAAACATCCTGAACACATTGAAAGCCGTGATTGTGTTGCGTGCTGATGAGAATTGGATATAACGAAAAGAAAAGGATCCAGAGCCGATAGAACGAAGGAGGATATGGGGTTTGTGGAGAACGATCAGGATACTAGACCCGATGTGGATAGTTAATTGCTCAAAGGAAGATATCAAGTGCTTGTTCCTTCAACAAAATATGCTTTGATAAACGTGAAGAAGTCCAAGCGAAGCAATACCAAGGTGTGGTTAATGTTTGTTATGAACACAGTATTAATTCATGGCACATGTGGGAATCCAGGTGGATAGAGCTTGAAACAGAAGAGTACTTGAAGGAAGAGAAGCGTTTAGAGAAGATTCACGAGAAAGGTAGGGAGTCAAGAATCAGAAGGTTTCAATTTATGAAGTGGGCACCTCCTACAGATCAAACGCCTATCCCAAAGCAAGAACGTCGAAAGAAACCATACAAGAACTTCTTCGGAAGATGTTAGAGATTGAAGACTGATCAAGACGCTGCGACAAAATCCAAGGGGAGTTTGTCGATGCATAATGTCTATTGCCTAGGTCTTGGATCGAGTCTGTATGTTTAGGGTTTGAATATGTTAGAACTTGATGTATTTTGAGTTGTAAACACAAGTTCGGCCGAACTTGTGTGTGGAAGATCAAGTTCGCACGAACTTGATCTAACCACTGACACAGTTCGAGCGAACTTGTGTGTCTATATATAGTGAGTCTTGGTTCTTTCAATGTAACAACTTGCGACTTCTACGGCGAAGCTCTGTCAGTTTGGATTTCGAGTTGTAATATCTTTGGACTTAATAAACTGACGATTAAACTGTAATTCTTGTGTATTTGGTTAAACTTGTCATATAATTTCCGCTTATGTGGACAATAGATACAAATTTAGGTTCCTGAGTTGAGGAGGACGGTCCTATCAAGTGGTATCAATGCCTGGATACCTGAATTTGCTGATATCAACACAAGAATCATTCTATTTCATCTCATTTCTACCATTTTTCTTAACTTTTTCACATAATTAATGTATTCGTGGACAAAAATGGCTAAAAATTGAATATGTCATAGATAATCACATATTTTCAAACCCTAGAAAGTTTGAGAATAAAAAACAAACGAATTCATGTCGAAATTGTCAAAAAACCAAGTTTTGCAAACCAACTTCGCCCGAACTAACACTACAAGTTCGCTCGAACTTGATTAAAAATCATCAATTTCTGTTGATTTTTATCATCTTCGCCCAAAGTTGTTCAGTTTTTCAGGAAAATTTGACCAAGTTCGACCGAACTTGATCATTTTTCTTGAATTTTTTGCTAAGTTCGCTCGAAGTTGAGTAATCCTTGGAAATTTTTCAAAATCTAATACTAAGTTCGCTCCGAACTTAGTTAAGCTTAAAAATCTCTCAAAATCTAACAACAACTACGCCTGAACTTGATTGTTTGTGAAAAGCTTGAAGATTTCATACAAGTTTGCCCGAACTTGTTGAAACTAAAATCAAAATCTGTTTTTCTCACAAGTTCGACCGAACTTGTCAGTTTACTAATCGGTTTTCGAGTGTTTTTTATCGTACTTTTAGTTAAGCTTTCAGATTGCCAAGATGGATGATTTCCATAACGCTTTTGCTTCTATGGTAGCTTCCACATCCAATGCAAATGCGGTTAATCAGATGAATCTCGACAACGAGATGGGTACTACTACAAAACCACCGAAGCTAATGAGTATGGATGACTTTGAGGGTTGGAAGGAGAAGTTGTTAACTGGGTTCAAGCGAACCAGTTTCATAGTTGGGTTGCTGTGGAAACCGCATACAAATGGCCAAAAGACGAACGTGGTCAAGATCTCGCTTTGGTTAAGTTCACGTCTGAACATAAAGATGCGTACGTAGCTGAAAAGAAGATGATCAGCTTGATACAACAATCTGTGAAGAAAGATATCCTGATCTTACTATCCGAATGTGAAACTTCACAAATGCTATGGGATGCTCTTTGTGCGAAATATCAGGGAAGTGACGAGATGATCAAGAGCAAGAAAGCCATAATCAAGAAAGAGTTCGACATATTCACAATGATTAAAGGCGAGACATAAAGCAAATGATTGATCGTTATTGTCATCTGATGGTCCAAATGCGAAGGCACAGTATTGTGAAAACCAATGATGAACGGATTGATAAATGTAGAGCACTTCCTGAGGGAGAGTGCGACTTCCTTGACGATTTTGAAGAACAGCCAGGATGGAAACATTTCAAATTATCATCGTTCATTGATAAATTTAGAAGGGCATGAGATTGAATTTATGAAAATGGCTAAGTCAAAGAATGTGAACGTTGTTTAAGACGTCGGTCTGTATTACAAAAGTGGTGTTCAAGATATTCAGAGTCCGAAGATTCAAACGGCATTCAGTGCGAATATGAATTCCTTGAATCATTCGCCTCAAAATCAACAGAACACTCAATCATATCTGAGTTATGATTAGAGTCCTCCAAGCACTGGTTATTCAAGTACTGGTTCAAATTCACATTTTCAGAGTCAAGCAAATCAGTCAAGCCTATAATATTCCAATTCTGATCCGAATGTTTTCCAGTGCAACATAGCAGTTAATCTGAAGAATGTATTCCCTGAGCAAGTGCTAAACAACAAATAGCACTTCTTGCAACTGTTCTTGAATCTTATGAAAGTCTAGTTGCGGGAAGATCGGTGTTGGACCGATCCTTGAGCTAAGGAACCTAATTTGATATCTAACGTCCATAATAGCAGAAATATTACATCGTACCAATAGACAAGAATTAATCAGTTAATCATCAGTTTCATTGATTAAACATTGAGATTACAAACTGACAGAGCTTCGCCTCCAAAATGCCAAAGTTACAAATGAGGATCACAAGCTAGGTATTTATAGTTGCACAAGTCCGCTCATGGGTGATGTAAGTTCGCCCGAACTTGCCTTAGCAAGTTCGCCCGAACTTGTCTCAACATGACAATCATGGGCGAACTTGGCTAAACTTTACATAAATACTACATACCACTAGCCTATCCAGCTCTATTCTATACAGACTCGATATAAGACTAAGACATAGACATTATGCACCAACAGACTCCCCCTTGGATATAGTCTTTGTCTTGTATCAGTCTTTAAAACTCTGTCTTCATAAATACTTTAACGCACCACGACCGAAGAAGTTCTTGTATAGTTTCCTTCGTCGTTCTTGTTTCAGATCCGGCGTCTGATCTGTAGGAGGCACTTTGTTCAAATGCTGAAATCTTTTAACACTTGCCTTCCTAGTTCTTTCATGAATCGCTTCAAGACGCTTCTCCTCCTTTAGAAACTCAACCCTTTCTAAATCTCTCCACTTAGTTTGCCACATCTTTCCAGAATTGACTTCGCGTGCATAACAAACGTTTACAACTTTCTGAAACTGCATCACTTGTACCTTTTCTCGTTCTTCAAAAACAATCTTGTTGTAGAACAAGATGTTGATATCTTCTCTCGAGCAGCTCACAAGCCACATAGGATCTAGAATCCTTATCGTCCTCCATAAACCCCTCATACCCTGATGACCCATCACCTCAACCCTTTCCTTTGTTATATCCAAGTGTTCCTCAAACTTCAGAACAATAACTGCTTCACAAGTAGCTGAATCTATTTGCCACCACTTGAACAACGGATAGAAGTCTTGTTCAATCGGCATTAGTGGCAATTCTCATGGCTCTTGGACTTTCATGATCAACGTTATGTCCTTTTCCCCCGTTTTCTTGTTTGTCTTGATTCTGCGGCTAGGAATACAAGGCTTCCAGTAGTTGAATCCTTTTACCGCTTCATACTTGATCATTTTCCCAAATAACTGATCAATATACTTCATGTGATATGTAACATTCACTATTTTATATCAAGTCTTCCACATCCCAATACGGTAAAGTCTTGAAATCAGAAAGATACTTGAAGTATTGCACTCCAAATTACCCTCTTGATTGCATAAACATTCAGCTCCTTGAACCAACCCCAACTCAAATATCCCCCAAAGAAACATCTTTGTCTCTGGTAAAGAATGCTAGATGACGTCCAAACTTGCGTTCGCGAGGCATCTCTTTAAACCAGGACTTTTTCGCTTGAGCGATTTCTTATGGGTTTAGGAACTTTACCCTCTCGTATAGACTCTTCTATCTTTTCCTTCAACATTCTTCATGAGTTGCTTATACATCTCCTCGAAAGTAGGAAAACATTCAGAATTAGAACCGACGTACTTCGCAGTATGATCGGTTTCATCATCAGAAGACCAATCTTCTACGATCACCCTGTTATACTCATCAGCCTCAAATCTTCTAGTATACTGATAATCGTTTGGCTCAAAAGTGTTAACATTCAAAACTTCCTCGAAATAAAACTCTAAACTTTCAGTTTCAACTTCAACCAATCTCGCCAAATCTTCTTTTGAGTAATTGTGCACGTACTCATCTTCTTCCACATTATGTTCCAACATCAACATTAACGGCTTTGTGGGTACTACAGCAACTGGCTTTGCAAATCGATCAATATTCAACAAATCAATCTCATCAATTGGCCCTTCTGCCCTGACTTCCCCCTCACTTTTATCATCCATCATGTTCGATTCATCATCCATTAGCGAAGAGAAATCAAATTCACTTGCGATTTTGGCTTCAGTAATCTTTATACCAACACCACCCTGATCGTCATCATCATCGTCGTCGTCACCAACATTCCAATCCTCATAACCAACTTCCTCTTCATCCTCTTTATCATCTTTCTCAGCTTCTTCATCGTCTTTTTCTTCAGAAGCAGTGATAGGATCAGAAGGTTTGAAAGCTTCGTCAACTTTTGGAATATCAGACTCAGAAGCTAGAATCACATCATCAATAGACTTCTCTGCAGCTACAGAAGAAGTAGGTGCTTAACCTTCAACATTCTTTCCTTTAGTGCTCATAGCTAATTCTTTCTCAGAGCGTTCTTTAGCTTCCTTTGATCTAGACGATCATATTCTTTGATGAAGTCAATGCCCGGTGCATTAGATAACACTTTCTTCATCCTGGAGAATCTTCGATCATTTAAGACTTGATAGACTTCAGATCAACAATCTCAGTTTGCATCTTTTCATTTGGATCCTGCAAACTTTCGATCAACGCTTTAAAGTACTCTCTTTCATTCTCTAACACTTTAACCTTGTCATCAAAAATCTCTTTCTCAACCGCACTTTGATTCAACTTCTGAATAAGCTCTGCTTTCTCAACTTCATTCTGTGCCACTTTCTCTTCTAATGCCTTGACACGCTTTTCCAGAAGTTCAACGTTAGTCTCTGAAAGAAATCGTTTAAATCCTGCAGACTTATCGGATCTCTATGCATATCACCAAAAATATTAGGCCCTCTTGGAGTTTTTGGTGTTGACTTTGGAGTTGCAACCTTTGGTGTAGACTTCTTTGGCGTAGAGCTTTCAAGATTCGAAGTCGTTGGAGCAACCGGCGATTGAATAATCGGTACTTCCACAAAACTAGACACAGGAGGTTCTTGTGTAGCTCCTAGCCTTTCAGCTTCCGATGCAACAATCACAGGAGGTTCTTGTGTGACTCCTGGACGTTCAGCTTCACTTATATCAACAACAGGAGGTTCTTGTGTAGGAGTTCTGTGTAGGAGGTTCTTGTGTAACTCCTTTCTCCTGTGCGCCAGAAGGTTCTTGTGTTACTTCTGCGCTTTTCAATGATCTTTTGTACCTTTTGCTGACAGCCTTTTGTTCTTTCTTTGATTTTCTTTTTCCTTTAGTCTGAGGAGACCCTGTAGTCTTTATTGACGAAACAGTTGCAGACTTGACACGTTTAGATTTCTTCTTGGGTCTTTCCTCATTAGATACATTCTCAAGATTTGGATCGAAATTAGCATCCACCTCTCTTTCTTTCTCGGCTCTAAGCTCAGCCTCTAATTTCTCTGGTTCTTTAACTAGAATTTCTTTATCACAATCATCTTCGTTTTCAGAAGTAGCAGAAATAACATCTTCTTGAGTCGTTTTCACTGTTTCTTGACTCTCAACCACTACTGCAGCACTTGAACCTACTTATATTTGCACATTCTCTTGTTCATCTTCGTCTACGAGCATAGTTTCAATTTTCCTTGCAGCTCGTTTCTTCTTAGGCTTATCAGCTTCTGCCTTTAAGAACCGTTCGCTTCTTGCTTTCGGCTTGAATTCCTTATACCATTCCTTCTCATTATTAAGCTCTTTCTCATCATCACTACCATCTTTCCTCCATTTATGATCTTGCGGCGCAATGTAGTTATCATCTTTAATAGCTCTGAAAACTGGTTTTGCAACAGGAGCTGAAGCTTGCTTCTGAAACTTTATGAGCTTTTTCACTGTTGTTTCATCAAGATGAACTAGATACAACACATCGTTTGGATCTCGTGCTATATTCTCGAACTTTTCATAAATCAACATTTACACGAATCTTAGATAAAGACAAAGTCTTGAATCCTCCATATTCTTCGACATGTGCGTGAAAACAAACTTCGAAAATTTTAATGGCTTCTTCAGAATAAGCGTCGTTGCCATGCAGGCTAAATAATCTTGCACGTTGTCGAAACCCGCCTTGCGGTGACTAAAAGTATGGATAATAGCGTGCATTAGTAGCTTGTAGGGGTTAGGCACTTCCCCTTTTTTCAATGTCGGCTTAATCACACTTCCTTTGTAACCTATCCTGAAGAGACACCCTCTGACCATCCTCTCATCAAGATAAATCGGATCGTCTTCATTATCGTTGAATTGTAACACTCTGTGTATATCATCTTCAGTTACAGTGATTGGTTTGACTTCATTGCCGACTTGCACAGATGAAACAATTGACGTCTGATCTTCACTAAGACCCGCATTCATCCGGAAATGAAAAGTATGAGATCTATATAATATTGTACGTTCTGTGATAGCCTGGTGAATAGGACTTTCCTCCAAAAACCTCAATTTACTGTCGTATTCCTTTAGCGATGGACATATCCACTTATCGAGCGTAATACATGTGTTGTGCGTCTTTGAAAACTCAACTGAGATTACACGCTCTAGAACTTGTGCCTGGAAAACGACGCAAAACAATTAGCACGTTTTTACGAGAAAAAATTTCACAAAATATTCTAACACTTTTATCAATTTCGGGCGAACTTGGTTATGTGTTAAACATTCTGTTTTTAACAAGTCGCCTGAACATGTGTCAATACATGTTCACAACTTTTTTCTTAATAAGTTTGGGCGAACTTATATTAACATCATTCAGATTTTCATAGTCCAAAGTTCGAGCGAACATGCATTAGATTTACCAAACACATTTTGGAAGTTCGGTCGAACATGACTTAGTTCTTATTTATTCAGTTTTGTTATACAAGTTCGGTCGAACTTGACAACAAGTTCTTATTTATTCAATTTTGTTATACAAGTTCGGTCGAACTTGACAACAAGTTCGGCCGAACTTGTCGTCTCTTTCAATACCAAACCTGTTAAACATTCAAATAACCATTTCAATCCAATTGATCATGATTCCATGGTCGTTTTTTAACCGATTAACTCAATTTCAAGTTCAATTGTTTCATTAAACTCCTAGATCTATTACATTCTATTAGTTAAGATCTGAGTTTATCATTTTCGGTCCAAATCATGATTCAATCATCAAATTTATACCTCTTCCATTGTTGATGGTGTGCGAATCACCACAAACAATCTAACTTTGGGAAGAGTAACGGTATCAAATTGACAAAATCACAAAATCGCTCAAAAACTTATCAAGTTCGCTTTGATGTGTTTGCTGATGAAATGAGTTCGGCCGAACTTGATTGGTATTTATACCATGTCAAGTTAGGGCAAACTTGTTAAGCCCAATTTCAAAAGCCCAACATAAGTCCGGGCGAACTTAGAAGATAACAATAAGCATCCATCTGCAAGTTCGGTCGAACTTGCTTGATTGTTAAACATGATTTGTTTAGCAAGTTCGGCCGAACTTGCCAAACCCTAAAACCAATTTTTTTTCAAATTTTTCATTTTAACCCCTGAACTTTCCAACTTATTACCAGTTATGAGAATCCACTCAGTTGACCAAGTCCAAGCTAATGACCTTGGTTAACCGATTTGTCTGCCGAGTCCAAGTTAATGACCCCGGTTTGACCCGTTACGAACAAACTGTTGATATTTTCAAAAACAAAGTTTAAAATTAATGAACCTTTTATCGTTTTAATTTTTCAGACTTAACAAATTAGCTCCCAGCCCATTGTCAATGAGATTTCCACCAGTTCTAGCATCTTACCAGACTTCGAAGACCCGTTCTCCATCATTGGTTTGCTGAAAACAATGTAGAAATAAAATATTTTTGAATTTTTTGTAAGTTTATGCTAAAACACACTGAAAATCTTTTTGGATTTAATCTGTAAAGCTGATAAACTATGTACAGAACAAAGTAAACTATGTACAAACATATTTACAGACATATTTTTGTGAATTCGTGTCTAAGGACATATCAGTTGATTGAGACATATCACCAGTACCGTTGACCTTTAAATGACTTTAAGCTTTAAACTCGTTTACCTAGATTGTCAATATGTTTGTCCACTTAAACTTTACCACATTTCTCAACTGTTTCAAGATATGTTAAGATATGAATTATGAAACTTGACTTATCTGTGTTTCCCACTTCTTGAATACTACCGTATTAAGATTCCCTAGATTTCATCTTACAGGTGAATATAGCGTAATTGATATTTGTATCTAGGTTATGCAAGACCTTGAGAGCTCAGGTTAGTACTACCGTACAGACAAAGAGATGATGGCTCGTCTTTAGGTGTGTTCCACTTAAGGAATCTTTTCAGCACTGCAAATGATTAGATCTTTCGATAGTTTTCAATTTTACATGTAGTTTTTGGGTTTATAGCGAAAGTATTATAGAAGTTCTAGGCTATTGCTTCCGCAAAATCAGAAGAACTTGTATAATACCCCAGATATCAACTATTTATAAAAACCTCGTATCTCAGAATCAGGCAATCTTTCAAACGAAATTTCGGAGTACTAAGTCCATATATCCAAGATGTGTTAATCCACAAGATTAAGCAGTTGCTAAATTTAGTTTATATCTCGAAAACAGTTTACTGAACGTGTTAAGCCTATCGACGCATCCTCAGTAAGACTCATTTATTACTTTTAAACTTTCCATGTCTTTAGCGTACTGTGATAGTCCACTGATGTACTATCATTTCCTTATATGACACTGAATTCTTTTTGTCTTTTTCAATGTTTTTGTACATTTTGAATTTTTCATATGTTTTTGGATTTTAAAAGTTTCGAATGTTTTTGTATTTTCTCTAACATTTCTCCACCTAAAATCAAAAACAACTTTTTGGATTTTAGTTTTTAATGAAATTCTAAACTAGAAAGATATTTACAAACCAATGTGGATCACGCGAACTCGTCGTTCGATCCGTATTCAACCTCAGCGTCCGCACCTGTCAGCAAATTTTTCATACCATTAATTCTCAGCAAGTATTTAAACCGTGACAAAGAAAATGGTTTGGTATAAAATCAGCCTTTTGTTCGCCGGTGTGGATTTTTTCTATTCGCACCAATTTCTTTTCGTAGCAATCACGAATGAAATGATAACGAATTTCAATGTGTTTTGTGCGTGAGTGATGAACCTGATTTTTAGTTATATCTATGGCTGCCTTGTTATCAACAAACAACGGAGTGTGTAGAAATTGCAGACCATAGTCTCTCATCTGCTGTTGAATCCACAGAATCTGTGAACAACAGCTCGAGGCCGAGATATACTCAGCTTCACAGATAGAGAGAGCGACCATAGTCTGTTTCTTACACTGCCAGGTTACCATTCTTGTTCCGAAGAACTGGCATCCCCTGTAGTTGATTTTAAATTCAACTTATCTACACCAAAATCAGAATCAGCATAGCCTGTGAGGTCGAAATTGTCATTCTTTGGGTACCACAAGCCGGTGCTTTGGCATCCTTCAGGTATCTGAAGATTCGTCTTCATGTGTAAGATCCTCGGGCTTGACTGATATCTGGCGCAGAGGCAGGTTAGATACATAATATATGGGTGCGATGTCGTCAGATACATCAGCGATCCAATCATCGATCTGTATAACGTCTCGTCAACTTTGGCTCCAGTCTCAACAATGCAAATTCCGTGATTTAGAGCAAGAGGCGTAGATAGAGGCTTCAAGCTTTCCATTCCAAACTTCTTCAAGATGTCATGAACATACTTAGTCTGATGAATGAAAATACCATCCGGAAGCTGATCTACTTGCAAACAAAGAAAGAACTTCATTTCGCCCATCGAGCACATTTCAAATTTCTTTTTCATGATTCCCTCAAACTCCTTGCAGAGACTATCATTTGTAGATCCAAAGATGATATCGTCGATGTAGATTTGAACTATAATCAGATGACCATCAACTTCTCTGGTGAAAAGAGTACTATCCACAGTTCCTCTGATAAAGCCGTTGCCGACGAGATGTTGTGATAACGTCTCATACCAAGCTCTCAGGGCTTGGTGTAGACCATAAAGAGCTTTATCCAGTAGGTATGCTTTCTTCTTGTTGAGTGGATCGACAAACCCTGGTGGTTGTCCAACGTACACCTTCTCGCGTAATTTTCCGTATAGAAAAGCCGATTTGACATCCAATTGATAGACCTTAAATCCTTTCCATGATGCGAAAGTAGAAAGATTCGAATAGATTTCAAGCGAGCTAGTGGTGCGTAGACTTCTGTGTAATCTATCCCTTCCTGCTGGTGAAATCCCTTGAAAACAAGCCTAGCTTTGTTACGAACAATAACCCCTCTATCATCACGTTTACACTTAAAGACCCATTTTGTATAAATCGCTTTCTGATTTTCTGGTAGGTCTTCAAGCTTCCACACTCCCAACTTCTCAAACTGCAATAGTTCTTCTTGCATTGCTTGTACCCAGTTTTCATCGGCTAAAGTTTCATTAACTGTCTTTGGCTCTATCTGAGAGATGAAACATGAATAGAAGCAATAGTTCTAGGTTGGAGCAACGCGAGTGTAGAAACAACTGAGTGCTTTGTTAATTTGACTTCGAGTTCTAACACCAGTTTGAAGTTCTCCGATTATATTTGTTGACGGATGGTAGGAATATGATCACGGCAATTCTTCACTTGGAACATCTACTGAGTTTTGCTGCTTCGTGATGTTGAGATCAACGACCAATTCAACGTTTGGAGAGCTTCATGAAGCTTCATTTCTGTTGCTCGGGCCTGCAGATTGATTAAGAAGACTTGTTATCTGCTCCACTTCCTCGTCTGAAGAAGATGATTCCCCATCAGCATCAAATGTTGGTGCTTCATCTGAGTCAGAATTCTGATTCTGAGGCATACTGGGCTCCGTTGTTGTATTCACTGGTTCAGTAGAGGCATCTATTGGAGGAGTAGTAGGTGTTGCTAATGTTTCAGAAACATTTTCAGCCGTAACACCACTATTATATGAACTTGCGCCAGAAGAAGATGGATCCAATGTGGGTTGATTAACCACAATTGGTCGAACAATTTGTTCTTGATTCGCTGACTGGTGAAGCTAATATAACGCTGCAACTTCTTCATCAGACGGTTCTTCGGGCAAGTCAAATGACTTCCAAAGGTCTTGATAGTTAAACAGCTATGCGTCACCTCTCCTTTGAATATGATCTGTATAGTTGAAACAATCCACATGTTGTGCTTCAATAACCTTTCTCAACGAAGGAACATATACTCTTCTCAACGGACTCGCATATCTGACAAAGAAACCTTCAAGAGATTTAGCTTCGAATTTGCCATCTTGGTCTATTAAGGTACATGGCGCACCGAATGGCTCTAAGAACTTCAAATTTGGCTTCCGTTGGTTTATCATCTCAAAAAATGTTTTCTTTGTTGGTTTGACAGTGAGAACCCTATTTAGCGTGTAGCAAGCCGCAGCAACTGCTTCACTCCAGAAGCTGATTGGAAGTTTAGAATCTGCAAGCATGCTTCTCGCAGTTTCAATCAAAGTTCTGTTTTTCCGTTCAACTACTCTGTTTTGCTGTGGAGTATAGGGAGCACTAAACTCGTGCAGAATCCCTTTTGCGTTGCAGAATTCCTTCATTTTGTTATTCTTAAACTCTTTGCCGTTGTCACTTCTAATGCGCCTGACCTGTAGATGATAAAGGTTCTCGAGTTTCTTGAATAGAATAACCAAGTTCTCAAACGTTTCGTCTTTTGATTCTTGAAAGAATACCCACGAATATCTTGAATAGTCATCTATCACGACCAAGCAATATAAGTCTCCTGAGATGCTTCGAACATTTACAGTACCAAATAAATCCATGTGGAGACGTTCTAATGGCAACTTGATTGAGTTCAAAATTTTCTTCGGATGAGATTTCTTGATCTGCTTTCCCTTTTTACATTCTAAGCAATGATCAGACATCTGAAAACTCTGAAGACTTACACCATCTACAAGATCATTATGAACCAAGAAATTCATTTTTCACAAATGAATATGCCCCATCTTACGATGCCAAAGAATAGAATCCTTTTCAGTAGCCTTTGACACAAAACATTGTGCTGATTTTGATGAAGTGGTAGTGACACCCATATCAAGAACATATAAATCATTCTCTCGAGGTGCTCACATCAGAATCCACTCATCTGGTATCTTGAATCCCGGTTTCAAGATAATACACTCTTTGTCGTTGAAATGGACCGTGAACTTCTTGTCATAAATTTGCGATATACTCAGAAGATTATTTTCCAACTCTGCAATATAATTCACGTGATCGAATGAAAAGACGCCATTGGAGAGTTTTCCCTCGGCGATTATCCTTCCACCCTAGTTACCCACAAATCCAACATATCCACCATTGATAGCTTTAATGTCGAACAGCAACGCTTTCATTCCTGTCATATGCCTGGAAGCTCCACTATCCAAAATCCACTTAGAAAGTACGGATCTCTGGAGCCACTGCACATTTCAACAATCTATTTAAAAAGCGAGACCCAAGCCTTTTTGGTCATGGGTTGAATTGGATAACTATCATCAAAATCAAACTCACACTCATCAGCATAATCGGACCCACACTCATCTGCATAATCAAAATCATATTCATCATCTGGATTTTCTGTGATGTTTATGTTTGAAAACTTTACTATCATTTTATCTTTTGAATTGTTACCGCTTGTAGTTTTGACATATTCAGATGTGGTTTCAATTATGATTTTAGAATTTGATTCTTTTATGCTATCACTAGTCTTAACAAGCTCAGACTTAGTGATCTCAGATGTTGTTGACCGTTTCTTTGCAATCCAGGCTTGAGATTTGATGTTAGCCTTCTTGATGTAAAAATTGTTTTCATTAGCTTTTGAAGTTTCACCTTTTTCAAAAATTGAATTTTCAAACTTAGGTTTAACTTCAGCTTTTGATTCATTTCTTTTCAAAATCTTTACAGGTTTTACAAACACTGGTTACTTCGGTTTCACAATATTTGAACTTTCTTTCCTTCAAAGATAAGCCGACTTTGATTTCGGACAATAACGTGCAATATGACCAATTTCGTTGCACTTAAAACAAGTCCGAGAATCATGTGGATGCCCTTTAGTGGGTTTTACACCACTTGTTTTGGCACCACTTGCAATTTTGGCTTTATCTCGAAGTTCTTTCTCTTTCTTGAACTCATCGTTTGATTGTTTCCCGATCAAACTTTCCTCATGAACCGTATTCGTCCCATATACAAAATTCATGTTTTTATTCTTGTATTCATGAAACGGTGACGGTTTCTTTTTAGGTTCATCTGATTCTTCTAAATCCAACCCAGCTCTCCGGTTTTCCGGACGATCACCACCATTCTTTCGGTAGTTGTTTCTTTTAGGTTTGGAATAGAATTTCTTTTCATTAATCTCCAGATCATCTGATGTGACTTCCACGAGTTTAAAGAATTTATCTAACGATTCTTCCTTCACGTTCTGAATCGGAAAACTGTCATCAAAGTATAATCTATCAGATTCCTTAATCTTGTACATGACAATATTAGGATCATCACATAGATCATTCTCCGATGATGTATCGTCATCTTCGGAGTGTGAATCAGAATTCTTTGAGCTCGAGTCGGCGCTTTTAAAGCTGCCTTCATCAGAATCGTTCAAAACATTTTCAACAACTTTTTTAACCACAACATTGTCATCATCTGTTTTAGTATAGATTACATCAATATTCTCGGGCAACTCAGTTTTCTTTTCAGATAACAACTCATTGTTGAGTGCCTTATCCATCCCATCAGCGGATTTGCGACAATACTTCTCGCAAAGGGGTGGAAGAACATTGTTGTATTCTTTACCAATTTTCTTTTTAGGTTTCTCTTCCGATGGAATTGTCGGAAGGAGGTGATCAATGACATATGCAGTTACAGGTGTAACTTCTCAAAAGTTGTTGAACACGCTCTGTTTCAATTGTCATGTCCTGGAGTTGTTGCTTAGTTTCAGCAATGGTGTTAATATAGATATTAATCGCTTTTTTCTTATCCATTACTGTTCCTTTTAACATCCTTATGGTATCATGTTGTTCGATGTTATTTCTATCGAGCCTGCCATAATCATTTTTCATTACGCTTCCTTCATTGTGCGATAATCGTATTTCAAAAGTTCATTATTCACATTGTTTTTAGCGATGATTTTTGATTTTTCGGCACATTCGATACAAGGTTCGGTACATTTTGTACAAGGTTTCTCAACCTCTACAACTTGTATTTTGACAACTTCATTTACCTCTGGACCTACCTTGGTTAGATTTGCCATCAAGGCTTTGTCGGCAATGTCCTTGAGGTTTTCAGCATTTACTTCTTTAGTAACATCAACGACCACTTCATCAGTTGATTTCTTCTTGGGAACTTGCTCCTGAGAACTTCCATCAAAATGACCTGTAAAACTTTCACAAGAGTTAGGAGATAAAATTTCTTGCTTCTGCATGTGGATATACTGCTCTTCTTCTCGTTGTTGTTGCAAATATTGTTCCAGCAGAATATTCTCCAAAGCCGCTGCTTCTTCTTCAGATGTATCTTCAACTATCTCAGCCATCAACGCAACTCCGGTCTTCTTACCGATGCAACCATAGCTTTCTCATTGCTGCTACTATTTGGTTTCTCTTGGATTTCAACCTGAGTCTTTTTTGGAAATGGCTTGTATTGAAGTGACTTCTTGTAATACTCGTTGCCTCCTCCGAACGAACTCTGATTTCCTGTTGCTTCAGGATTTTTGCATTCTCTCTTGAAGTGACCCTTTTGGCGACATTGAAAACATGTAACCTTTGACTTGTCGAAACCCAACTTGTTGCTAGAATTTCTGATATCTCGGCCAGTGAGAGCAATGAACTTTGTGACTCTTCGAATGATAGATGCTAAACACCACTTTATATCCATCAACTCGAGTTCTTCTTCATCCACATGGTCACAATCTTCTGCCGTCATTTCAGGATTTCCAGTTTTACCAGCTACAAGACTTTCGTATGACTCTAGAACAGTGGCGAGAAGAGACATATGTTGTTTAGCGACTTGCTCCGAAACAACATTGTTCAAATTTACTGCAATGTTGCACTTGTATACATTCGAATCAGAATTTGATTGTTGATTCTGATTTGCTTGGCTTTGATAAGATGAATTTGAGCCATTACTTGAGAATGAACTCTATGGACTCTGATCATAATGAGGTTGTGATTGACTCTGGTTTTGTGGAGAAGCATTCATGTTTGCACTAAACGTTGTCCCAATTTTCGGACTTGAAATGTTGTCTTGCATTCCACATTTGTAGTACAACCCAACATCTTGAACTACATTAGCGTTCTTTGACTTTGCAATCTTCAAGAGTTCCATTTCATGGCCTTCGAGTTTATCGATAAATGTTGACAGCTTGAAGAATTCCCATTTATTGCTTTCCTTCAGAACCATTAGATAAGTAGTCCACTCTCCATCTGGTAGAGCGTCTGCAAGCTTGTCGATGTACTCTTGTTCCGTCTTCTCAAGACCGTGTCTTCGCATTTGAACTTTAAGATAACAGAAGCGTTCAATCATCTGCTTCATGGTCTTACCCTTCAGCATGTTGAAGATATCGAACTCTTTCATAATGAGAGCTTTCTTGCTCTTGATCATCTCCGCGCTTCCTTGATACTTCTTTTAAAGTGAGAGCCAGAGATCTCTTGCAGTTGTGTATTCCGGTAGCAAAACGAGAATATTTTCTTTGACAGATTATTGGATAAGACTGATCATCTTTTTCTCAGCAATGTATTCCTCTTTCTGTACGTCGAGTAAATGTAATTCTCAAGAACTTGCTGATGTTCATCCACCAGAACAGTGTACCTTTTTCAATCGACACCCAGCCTGCGAAATGCATGGCTTGAACCCAATACGTAAATTTCTCTCTCCATGCTTGTCGTTCCCATTTCGTTATCAAGATTGACTTGATGAATCACATTGGCATTTGACAAACTACTTCTGGACATAAAAGCTCTTTGAATATCATCCATCGTGAATAACGAGACGTGTACCCTGAAATACTCAAAAACTTTTAAAAATGTTAGAAATACTACAAGTTCGGTCGAACTTGTAGGTTGGAATGAAGAATTCTTGATTTTATCACAAGTTCGGTCGAACTTGTGACTTTTGATTTGAAAATTTTCACTTGATCTTCGGTCGAACTTGAGATACAAACAACCAGAACCTCGAGCGAACTTGCAATCAGAAATTTGATGGAACTCTAGAAAGTTCTGGTGAACTTACTCAAAATTTCCTTGAAATTACACAAGTTCGGTCGAACTTGCTATAAAATCAGTGAAAAATCAGTAACTTCGAGCGAACTTGATCAAGATTTCTTCAAAAAAACTACTCAAGTTCAAGCGAACTTGCTAAAAAATCACTTGAAAAGAGACTTTTTATATCATGTTCGGCCGAACTTGATTAACAAGTTCGATGATTAGGGTTTTGGAAAACATGGTTTTTCCAAATTTTGACATGAATTCGGTTGAATTTGGTCTCCAATCTTTCAAGGGTTTATCTTTGTTGTATTTTACATGATATATTCAAAATTGAAAAGATTTTGACCGTGAATTCTTCATTTTTGATAAAAAAAGTTAAGAAAAATAGAAGAATGGAGATGAAATAGAAGTGTTCTTGTCTTGATACTATCAAATCAGGTTGTTCTAGCTCTGATACCACTTGTAGGACCGATCCTCGATGCTAAGGAACCTAAATTTGATATCTAACGTCCATAATAGCGGAAATATTACGTTGAGATTACAAACTGACAGAGCTTCACCTCCAAAATGCCAAAGTTACAAATGAGGATCACAAGCTAGGTATTTATAGTTGCACACGTCCGCTCATGGTGATGTAAGTTCGCCCGAAGTTACCTTAGCAAGTTCGGCCGAACTTGTCTCAACATGACAATCATGGGCGAACTTGGCTAAACTTTACATAAATACTAAATACCACTAGCCTATCCAGCTCTATTCTATACACACTCGATATAAGAATAAGACATAGACATTATGCACCAACAATCGGTAATCCAGGAATGACTGCTGAGGATTACGATCAAGTTGATGAAGATGAACTAGAGCTAATGGATATCAAATGGAGCCTAGCTTCAATCATTAGAAGAGTCACAAAGTTTGTAGCGCTTACCGGAAGAGACATTGGAAATTCAAGCAACAAACTTGGATTTGATAAGTCGAAAGTTACTTGCTTCATGTGTCGACAGAAGGGGCATTTCAAACGCGAATGCACCAACCAAGAAGCAAGTGGCAACCAAAGTCCTTGCGGCAACAATAACGACTATTACAAAAAGGCGCTATAATACAAGCCGTATCCGAAGAGAACACAAGTTGAAGTGCAAGATAACTCTGCAAAGCCAACCGAACAAGCTCTTGTCGTGTCACAAAGACGAAGGGTTTGATTGGAATAAGTTCATCGGAAAGAAGACTGGAGTTTCTTTGATGGCAGAGATAGTGGAAGAACCTTTTCAATAGATGTAGCTCTGGAGAATGCAATTCTAGAACAATACCTGCAAAGAACAGAGGAAGAGGAAATGATCTATCACCAGAAGAACATATCTCTCCTAAATTTAATGATAGTTTTGCAGGTTGCTTCGGAAATACATCGCATGAGCAAATGACTGAAGAAAAGAAACCAGAGATCGAGGAAGTCATTGACATAACGAAGGAATGGAATGCAGAGAATCTCACACAAATTACCAACAAAGTTATGATGGCGAATCTTAAATAGGTGGGTCAAGAGGTAAAAGTGATTGAGAAGGAAGTTGTGAAAGTTGTGGAGGTTGAAAAACCTTGCACAAAGTGCACAAATCCTTGTGAAAAGCGTGCTGAAAAAGATCAAGTCATTAGCGATCTGAATGTGCATAATGAAAATTTTTCGATATGATTATCGCACAATGAAAGAGGCTTATGATAAAATGAAAGGCACATATTGTAATGTCAAAAAATGTAATCTAGAACAAGCTGCGTTAATAAGAATGTTAAAAGCAACGGTAATTGAGAAACCAGAAGCTATTAACATGTACATAAACACCATTGCTAAAACTAGACAAGAGCTTCAAGACATAAAAATTGAGACTGAGAGAGTAAGACAACTTTTGCTCAGTTATACAACAAACGCTTATGTCATCGATCACATTCTTCCTATGATTAAGTCGGAGGAAAATGTTGAGAAACCAAAAGGTATGAAGCGTAAAGAGTATTGCAGTGTTCCATCTCCACTACTTGCAAGCTATTGTCACAAGAAAGTTGATGGTATTGAGAAGGCAACAAACATAACGCTTTTATCAGAAACAAAAGATCAGTTGCCTGAGAACTTTGACGTAGTCTATACGAAATCAAACGATGAAAATGAAGCGGTTGTAAAAATGTGGTAGAAATGGGAAGTGATACTGATGATGGCAGCTTTGAGAGCGCCAACTCAAGTTTGAACAGTTCGGAATCACAATCCGAAAATGACGATACATAATCAGAAAATGATCTAAGTGATGATCCTAACGTTGTGATGTACAAAGTTAAGGAATCTGATAGATTATATTTTGATGATAGCTTTCCGATTCGAAACGTGAAAGAAGATCAAATAGATAAATTGTTCAAACTTGTGGAAGTATCAACAGATGATCTTGAGAGAAATGAGAAAAAGTTTTACTCAAAACCCAAGAAAGTTTATAACAACTACCGAAGGAATGGTGGTGACTTCCTGAGAGCAGGAGAGCGAGTTTGGGTTTGGATGAAGAAAATGAACTGAATAAGAAACAGAAGTCATCATTTCATGAATACAAGAATAAAAACATGAATTTCATATATGGGACTAACACGGTTCTAAAAGAGAATTTTGTTGGAAAGCAATCAAATGATGAGTTTAAGAAGGAAAAAGAACTTCGGGATAAGGCTAAATCCGCAAGTGGAGTAAAACCCACTAGTGGACATTCTCATGATACTCAGACTTGCTTAAAATGCAATGAAGTTGGTCACATTGCTCGTAAGTGTCCGAAATCAAAGCCTGTTTATCACCGAAGGAAGACAGCTTCAGATGTTGAGAAACTTAACCACCCAGAGATTGTAAAACCGATCACAATCTTAAAACGAAACAATGAATCTAAAAATAACGTGAAACCTAAAACTGAATCAAAGTTTGAAAATTCAACTTTTGAGAAAGGTGAAACTTCCAAAACGAACGAAAACAAAGATTCCAAAATTCTATGTTAAGAAAGCAAGAATAAGTCACAATCTTGGGTTGCAAAGTAGAAAACAACATCATCTGAAATTGCAAAATCTGAATCATCAAAAATGATAATGTCATTAACACACAGACGATCAGAAAGTTCCAAATGCTGATTTGAAACTTCCGACTTATGATATTCCTATCCCACCCAAGACCGGAAAGGCTTGGGTTTCCCTTTTTAAGTAGTTTCTTAACATGTGAAGGGGCTCCAAAGATCCGTTTTATCGAAGTGGATTATGGATAGCGGAGCTTCTCGCCACATGACAGGGATGCGTGCCTTGGTCTATGATATCAAATCTATTAATGGAGGGTACGTAGGATTTGTCGAAAATCAAGGAGGAAGGATCGTCGCTGAAGGGAAATTATCAAACGGTGTGGTGTCATTTGACAAGGTTAATTATATTGCCGAACTGGAGAACAATCTTCTGAGTATCTCTCAGATTTGTGACAAGCAGTTCACCACACACTTCAATGATAGGAGTGCATGATAATCAAACCGGATTTCAAGATCCCAGAGGAATTGGATTCTTATGCGTGCTCTGCGCGAGAATGATCTATACGTGCTAGACATGAGCATTGTAACTACTACTTCAAAGTAGGCTCAGTGTTTTGTTACAAAGGCCACAGAGAAGGAGTCCATTCTTTGGCATCGAAAGATGGGTCATATTCATTTGAGAAAGATGAATCATCAGTTCACAATGATCTAGTTGAAGGAGTGGATCTAAGAAGCTTTCTTAAGACAGACAGTTGTTTAGAATTTAAGAAAGGGAAGCAGATCAAGAAGTCACATCCTAGAAAGATTCTAAACTCCATAAAGCTGTCGCTTGAAAGACTGCACATGGATCTCTTCGGTCCATTAAACGTTCGAAGTATATCTGGAGATCTGTACTATCTCGTTGTAACAGATGACTATTCACGGTTTTCATGGTCTTCTTCTAGGAGAGTAAAGATGAGACGTTCGATAATCTAATGATTCTCTTTAGGAAGATAGTGAACTTGTACCATCTCCCCATTAGACGAATCCACAGTGATAATGGTATAGAGTTTAAAAATGCCCGAATGAAAGAGTTCTGTAACGATAAAGGAAGAATAAAACAAAATGGGGTAGCTGAAAGGAAGAATAGAACGTTGATTGAAACTGCAAGAACAATGCTTGCCGATTCAAAGCTTCCGGTCAGCTTTTGGAGTGAAGCAGTCGCAGCAGCTTGCTATATGATGAATCAGGTCTTAACTTTCAAACCAACCAAGAAGACTTGCTTCGAAATTCTCAACGGAAGGAAACCAAATCTGAAATACTTAGAACCATTTGGCGCACCTTGTACTGTTATTGATCAAGATGGAAGTTGGTGCTAAATCAATTGATGGTTTCTTTGTCGGTTATGAAACACCACTCAAAAGAGTTTATCTTCCAAGTCTAAGGAGGGTGGTAGAAGCATAACACATTGACTGCTTTCGGTAGACAACGCTTATTCAAAGAGAAGGAGACGCTTGGTTATTCAACTATAGCGAACTGTGGAAGTCATTCACTTGCCAGAAGAACCTTCTAAAGAAGACATTACAGCGTTATATTATCTTAATCAGCAGGCAAACCAAGAACAGATCATTAGAGCAATAGTGGTTAATTAACCAACTGTTGGGTCATCATCTTTTTCTGGGGAAGGTCCGAGTACTAGCGGTGTTCAAGAAACTAACGTTGATCAAGAGACACCTGCTACAGAACCAGTGAATTCTACAGTGGAACCTAATCTTTCTAAGGCACACAACTCCGACTCTGAAGAGGCACCGACTTTCGACGATGATGAAGAATCTTTTTCTAATGAAGAATCCGAGCAGATAACAAGCATGTTGAATCAATCTGCTGGCCCGGTAATCATAATGAAACGTCCTCTAGTGCTCCTACGTTGAATTGGTGGTTGATCAAATATCACTAATCAAGAGAATACCGTTGAAGTTCCTAGTGAGGTGATGCCAAGGACCTATTCTTATCACCCATCAATTTCAATAATCGGCGAATTACAAACTGGCGTGCGAACAAGGAGCCAAATTAACAAAGCTTTAAGTTGTTCCTATACTCGAGTAGCTCCAGGTCAAGAGTATTGCTATTATTCATGCTTCAGATCCCAAATTGAGCCGAAGAATGTTTCTGAAGCTTTAGGAGATGAAAACTGGGTACAGGCGATGCAAGAAGAATTGCTACAATTCGAAAAGCTTAGTGTTTGGAAACTTGTAGACCTACCGGAGAATTAGAAAGTGATAGATACCAAATGGGTCTTCAAGTGCAAGCGTGATGATCGTGAAGTGACAGTGCGCAACAAAGCTTGGCTTGTTGTCAAAGGAATCCATCAACAGGAAGGAATTAATTATAGAGAAGTATATGCACCAGTTGCCAGATTGGAGTCCATTCGCATTTTCCTTGCTTTCGCAGCTTGGAAAAGATTTAAAGTGTACCAGTTAGATGTGAAATATGTTTTTCTATATGGTAAACTACGTGAGCAAGTGTACATCAGCCAACCACCGGGTTTTGTCGATCTGCTGAACAAGAAGAAAGCTTATCTCCTGGATAAAGCACTATATGGTTTGCATCAAGCCCCGAGAGCCTGGTATGAGACGTTATCTCAACATCTGTCGGCAACGGTTTTTCAGAGGAACAGTGGATAGTATGTTGTTTACCAGAGAAGTCGGAAATCATCTGATTATCGTACAAATATATGTGGATGACATTATCTTCGGTTCAACAAATGACGATCTTTGCAAAGAATTTGAGAAAATCAGAAGAAAAAACTCGAAATGTCTTCTATGGCGAAATGAAATTCTTCCTCGGATTGCAAGTTGATCAATTGCCTGACGGTATTTTCATTCATCAAACCAAGTATGTTCATGACATCTTGAAGAAGTTTGAAATGAAAAACTCGAAGCCGTTATCTACTCCTCTTGCTCTCAATCACGGGATTTGCATCGATGAAACAGGAACCAAAGTTGATGATATCTTTATAGGTCGATGATAGGATCTTTGATGTATTTGTTGGCATCTCGCCCAGATATCATGTATCCTACCTGCCTTTGCGCCAGATATCAATCCAGCCAAATCTCACACATGCAGATCTGACAATTCAGATCGTTGAAGCGATGTTTACACATGCTTGTGGTGCCAAGACGATCTGATCGGGATACGCTGATTCTGATTTTGGTGTAGATAAGTTGAATTCAAAATCAACTACAGCGGCTGCCAGTTCTTCGGAACATGCTTGGTAACTGGCAGTTGTAAGAAACAACCACGGTCGCTCTCTCTACCTGTGAAGCTGAGTATATCTCGGCCTCAGCTGTTGTTCATAGATTCTATGGATCCAACAACAGATGAGAGACTATGGTCTGCAATTTCTTGACACTCTGCTTATGTTGATAATAAGGCAGCTATCGATATAACTAAAAATCCAGTTCATCACTCTAGAACAAAACCCATCGAGATTCGATACCACTTCATTCGTGATTGCTATGATAAGAAGTTGGTACGAATTGAGAAAATCCACACATGAACAAAAAGCTGATTTTTATACCAAACCATTTACTCTATCACGGTTTAAATACTTAATGGAATTTGGTATGAATAATCTTTTGACAGGTGAGGAGGCAGAGGTTGAATATGGATCGGACGACGAGTTCTCGTGATCCTCATTGGTTTGTTACCATTTAGGATTAGATTTCTTGAAAACTAAAATACAAAAATATGTTTTTGATTTTAGGGGGAAAATGTTCGAGAAAATACAAAACATATGAAAAACCAAAAAGTACAAAAACATTGAAAAAGACAATAAGAATTTTGTGTCACAAAGGAAATGATAGTACATCAGTGGACTATCACAGTATGCTAAACAATTGAAAAGTATAAAAAGTATAACAAGTCTTACTGTGGATGTGTCGATAGGCTTTACGCATTCAGTAAATTGTTTCGGGATATAAACAAATTTTACAACTGCTTAAACTTGTGGATTAACATCTATCGGATATATGGACTTAGTACTCTGAAATTTCGTTTGAGAGATTGCCTGATTCTGAGATACGAGGTCTTTATAGATAACTGATATCTAGGGTATTATACAAGTTCTTCTGATTTTGTGAAGCAATAGCCTAGAACTTCTATAATGCTTTTGCTAAAAACCCAAAACTGCATGCAAACTTGAAAAGAATCGAAAATCTAATTAATAAAAGATTCCTTAATTGAACACACCTTAAGTCGAGCCTTCATCTCATTGTCGATATGGTGGTATTAACCTGAGCTCTCAGGCTTCGCATTAACGCAGATACAGATATCAATTACGCTATATTCTCCTGTAAGATGAAATCTAGGGAATCTTGAAATGGGAGTATATTCTGAGATGGGAACATAGTTGAGTCAAGTTTCATAATTCTAACTAAGATATATTGGAACAATTGAGAAATGTGTCGAAGTTTAATGGCAAATATATCGACAATCTAGGTAAACGAGTTTAGAACTTAAAGTCATTCTAAGGTCAACGATACAGGTGATATGTCTCAATCAACTGATATGATCCTTAGACACGAATTCACAAAAATATGTCTATAAATATGTTTGTACATAGCTTATTTGATTTCAGATTTAAACCCAAAACTATTTTCAGTGTGTTTTAGCATAAACTTTCGAAAATTCATAAAGATTTTATTTCTACATTGTTTTCAACAGCCAATGATGGAAAGCGGATCTTCGGAGTTCGGAATGGTGCTAAGTTGTTGGAATCTTGATGACAACGGGTTGGAGATAATCTGTAAAATCAAAATGCAAAAAAAACGATGAAAAGTTCATTAACTTGAAACTTTAAAACTTAAAATTTGATGAAAAACATCAGTTTGTTCATAACGTGTCAAAACTGGGTCATTAACTTGGACTCGGTAGACAAACGGTTAACCAAGGTCGTTAACTTGGACTTGGTCAACTGAGTGGATTTTTTATAACTGTTAAACATGTGAAAGTTCAGGGTTAAAATTGTAAAAATTTGAAAATTTGAATTTGGGGATTAGCTAAGTTCGACCGAAGTTATCTGAATATAAATAGAATCATCATTCTATATCTTCGGGCGAAGTTATTACTTTAATAAGTGTTTTCTGAGAGTCAAGTTCGCCCAAACTTGACATGGTATATATTGATCAAGTTCGCTCAAATATGCATTAGTGTTTCCACTTTACTTCGAGCGAACTTAGAGTGTTTTGAGCGAAAATCAAATTGGCAAGAATCGTAACATTGTGATGCCCATATTAAACCATATATTAAGTGATTTGCACACTTAATACCATGGCTGAGGTAATAAATGTTTGAATTATCCACGGATTGATCTTGAATGAACCTATTCGGATTGAAATTTTAAAATCTGTAGAATTAGGGTGTTAATGGACAAATTAATCAATGGATTGGACTAACAGACATGGAATCATGCTAAAAAATGATAAAATCGATCATCTGATCATGTCTACATGTTGCAGGTTCTTGTGAAGAAGAAACAAGTTCGCCGAACTTGTTGTTGATGTCTAACATCAACTTCGGGCGAAGTTGTTCTAAAACTAATGAAAATCTAATATTATAACAAGTTCGCCCGAACTTGCTTATAATATACAAAACCTGTTAACAATATAAGTTCAACTGAACTTGTATAAAAATTGTTGAAAACTTTTTTTTAGAATATGTTCGGCCGAAGTTGTGGTCTGTTTGTATAGATATGAGTTTTGGTCTTCAAGTTCGACCGAACTTGATGGATTTTGTTGAAAATTGTCATTTTTCTAAGTTGTTTGTTTCTTCTGTCCGCAGAATATCAAGCTGTCATTCAACAAGTTTCGTACACGTGTATCTCATTGGACGAGAAGATCTATCTGACTGACAGCTTTTGCAGAGATTTTGGAATTTCTAGGCGTATTCCAATAACAAAGGCAATAACAGACAAACATGTGGTATATAAATCCATGTCTATCTTTGGAGCAGGAACATATGATGAATGAATAAAGTGATAAAGTCTGTTGTACGAGTCGGCAACGAAGATAAAGAAATTTTGATCACAGAAGCTGACATCCGACAGTATTAGAGTTCAATGATATAAAAGTGATCCGATAAGCTTTGAGGAAAGGATGGTCAAAGGTTGCTTCTTCAGAATGGGCTATAAAGGGCACGCGAAGACACTGACAATGAAGAAACGAAGTGTGCCACTACCTTACAAGCTTTTAATTAACACCATCATACACGCTTTCAGTACAGGAAAGCAGGCCTCGACGACATACAGGATTACATGGCATGCATGGTCACTGCATTAGTGCGGAACAAGAAATACAATTTTTCAAAAGTTATATTCAACTTCATGGCGAAGAATATGGGAAAGGAGAGATTGATTATGTATCTGAGGTTCGTGTAGATGCTGATAGATGAGAAGTTTCAAAATATTGCAAAGGATCCTAATGATATTCTCTATCTAAGCCATATGGATGAAAATGACGCTAAAGAAGCTAAAGATCTTTCAAAAACAAGACTCTGCTCCTGTTCCTAAGCTTATGTTTGGGGCAATTGTGAAAGCTGACTATATTGCACCACCAGAGAATAAGTGGAGAAAAGAGGGTAGCGGTGATGAGAATGAGGAAGTTGTGTTGTTAACTGGCTTCAAAGAGAAACGTGGCAATTGGTACATAAAACGCGTGGTGGTAGTTGAGAAACAGAAGAAAAAATGGGCTTCTAAGAAAGCAATGCTTATTGATGAACCTGACGAAGATGTTCAAAATGTTGAGGGTTGTAGTGCAGCGGCTGTAATTGTTGACAGCCAAGAAAAAGAAGACGATGTCATCTCTGCGACTTCAGATAAAGATGATGAATCATCTGAATTGATGCAAGTATAAAAGCAGCAGAAGAGGAAAAAGAGGAGGAAAGATGAAAAAGATAGCGAATATCTTTACGAGCCTTCTGCTGAAGAAGCTTCATATTCTGAACGACCTAAAAAGAAAGCAAAGCGCTCAAAGTCAAAGGCCGGAGATACAAAGAAAGCAACAGGATCAACCAAGTACTCGCGGTAGAAAAAAAGCGCTAAGTAGAAGATATACAAGTCAAAAGCAGAGAAAAGGGGTTACACAAGAACCTCCTGGTTCTGAATTACTAGAGACTCCGATCATTGAATCTGTTGTTCCACCATCTACTGCTACTGAAGAACCAATCATGTCACACAAGAACCTCCAACAGTTGAAGTTCCTGTTCAGAGTAACCTGTTTCTAGTCCGAAGGTTGCTGGTACTCCAATAGGCTACTTCACAGAAATCAAGGCAATCAACTCCACAAAGTGTCAGAGAAAGACAATTTAAAGATGCTTATGGTGAAATTCCTGACAACATTACACAGCCTATAACTGCTGAAGATCTTTCTGGATGGTTTGAAGATATTCCGATAGACAAATTGGAGAAAATCCTTAAAGATTTAGAGGAAAAGGCCAAGCAGAATGAAATTGATAAAGTGGCTCTTGAACAGAAATTAAAGCAAAGCGAGGTTGAAAAGGAGATCTAAAATGACAAAGTAAAGTTTCTAGAAGATGATCGTGGCTATTTGAAAGCAATGGTTGAAAGTCTTGGTGCTGCAAATGCAAAACTAGAAAAAGAGATTGCTGAACTAAGAGCAGAACGTGATATGAATGACAGAAGATTTGCTAGAATGCAGAAAATGCTTACTAATAGTCTTGGTATCGACTTCAAAGCAGAATATGATCGTTTAGATGTTCAAGAAGCGAAGGAAAAGGCTGAGAAAGAGATGATTGAACAGGGCAAGGGCAAGAGTGTTATCAAAGGTGTCTCTATTACTTCAGAGGAGCCTGTGATTGAAAAAGTTGTTGAAATTGAAAAAGCTTCTGAATCTGAGGTTATTACCGAAGATGTTCCGAAAGTTACTTCAGTTGAAGAAGTTACTGAAAAGAATAATGATGAAGAGGAAAACGATGACGACGACCCTGCCGGTGATGATACGAAAGATGATTTAGATCATGATGGAGACGACAATGATGATTAAGGGGGTGTTGGTCATAAAGTTGATTCTGCGAAAGTTCACTCAGAATTTGATTTCGAATCCCTAATCGATGATAATGCTAACATGGATGATGAACCAAGTAAGGGGGAGTCCACTGAGCAAACAAGGCAACAAGATGTTGATATTTCTAACGTTGTTAAAGGTATGCATGTTACTGCGATGCACGAAAAGCCTTTGATGATTACATTAGATCCGAGTTTAGAAGAAGGGGAGATTGCTCATACTTATTCTAAAGAAGAGTTGGCACAAATGTTTGAAGTTGAAACAGATTCAATCGAGTTTGATTTTGAAGAAGAGTTAGTGAACATAAAGACATTTGAACCGAAAGAATAAGTGTACAAAAGGGTTGCTAAAGCAGATGATTATGATCGAGTGATTTTCGAAGATTCTAATGATGATATTGAAGCTGAAAAGTATTCTAATCTGAATACTGACAAGTTTCCAATGATTGAAGAATTAATGAGTCAGATAGATGTTGTCTGTTGAAGAAAAAGATTGATGAAGTTGTGAAGACGGGCAATATTCTAAAGCGTTATACTAAAGAACAAATTTCCGATGCAAAGCGATCGTGGTTCAAAGAGATGCCCAAGGAGAAAAAATTCAAAAGGCCTCTATCTTTCTTCACTCGTGATAAAGATGTTTCTCTAGGGGATATTCTGAGTTGGGGATGGATTCGAGATCGTGATGTATATGCTATTAAAAGAGAGTACGGGGTACAGTACTTCTAACATCTGACAGACATCAAGACATTGTCGTTTTGGGATGTTGAGGAGCTGGTTCAAACACGTAACATTAGTTTTTCAAGTGAAGTTCAATGAACAGAGATTGTGGAGGGTGATTAAGTTTGAAGCTTCGAGGGGTTTTGAATTGTGGAAACCATTATTCCTAACGCAGAATAAAGATAAACAAGAAAACAGGAGAGAAGGATATAACGCTAGTGATGAAGCGTCCTCGAGCAATGAAGAATATGGCATTGAAGCCAATTGAACAGGATTTTCATCCTTACATTCTGTGGTGGCAAACGGATCCAGAAACATGTGAAGCTGTGATTGTGTTACGTGCTAATGAGAATTGGGATATAAGGAAAGAAAACGATCCAGAGCCGATAGAATAAAGGAGGATACGGGGTTTGTGGAGAACGATCCGGATACTAGACCCGATGTGGCTAGTTAATTTCTCAACGGAAGATATAAAGTGCTTGTTCTTCAACAAAATATGCTTTGATAAACGTGAGGAATCCAGGTGGAGAGAGTAATACCAAGGTGTGGTTAATGTTTGTTATGCACACAGTATTAATTCAGGGCACATGTGGGAATCCAGGTGGAGAGAGCTTGAAAGAGAAAAGTTCATGAAGGAAGATAAGCGTTTAGAGAATATTCACGAGAAAGGAAGGGATTCAAGAATTAGAAAATTTCAATTTATGAAGTGGGCACCTCCTACAGATCAAACGCCTATCCCAAAGCAAGAACGTAGAAAGAAACCATACAAGGACTTCTTCGGAAGGTGTTGGAGATGAAGACTGATCAAGACGTTGCGACAATATCCAAGGGGGAGTTTGTTTATGCATAATATCTATTGTCTATGTCTTGGATCGAGTCTGTATGTTTTGGGTTTGAATATGTTAGAACTTGATGTATTTATGAGTTGTAAACACAAGTTTGGCCGAACTTGTGTATGGAAGATCAAGTTTGCCCGAACTTGATCTAACCACTGACACAGTTCGAGCGAACTTGTGTGTCTATATATAGTGAGTATTGGTTCTTTCAATGTAACAACCTTGCGACTTCTACGGTGAAGCTCTGTCAGTTTGGATTTCGAGTTGTAATATCTTTGGACTTAATAAACTGACGATTAAACTGTAATTCTTGTGTATTTGGTTAAACTGTTTATATAATTTCCGCTTATATGAACAATAGATACAAACTTAGGTTCCCGAGCTGAGGAGGACGGTCCTATCTTTATTTATAATTTCCCATTTTTGTTTTAGTTTGTTTTTGAAGTAGGTAAAATGCCACCTAGATTTCGTGGAAGAGGAGAAAAGGTCCGATAAGGAGTGGACCTTCAACGTCATTGACCTTCGCATATACCAAGTCCAAACCCGTACAAAGGATCTGGAGATCTTCGTCACCTTGGGAATCAATTCGGCATTCAATCTCTCATGAGTATTCTCCGCCAAACTCCAACAACTCACATCTTTCCCAACATTCGCATCATTCACATTATTCACACCATTCTCACCACTCACACTCTCAATCATATCACGGAGAGTTTAACCCAAACATATATTTACGTTCACCTTCAGTTGCACCTCCAGACCATATGAACGAAGATTTTTATCTTGAGATGCCGCCAACAGGATCATATGGCCACCTGATCGAACTCTCTAGTGGTTCGAACTCCCTCGCTGGATCACCTTATAGAGGTCCAGATGAATTTCAACAAAGGTGGGAACAGTATAATTTTTACAACACCCCTTCCTACCATAAAACTCCTACATACCATGCTCCTCCATCGCCTCCTATTGAGGATGCACAGATGGAACCGGTGGACCAACAACAACCACCACATGAACAACAACCACGATGAAAGCGTGGTGCCCGTATGTCGGTGCGTGCGGGACAAAGGCCGGGATCTCTGCCACCCTTGCCCCAGACTTACCCTACAATTCTTGAGGATCAACAAATGGGTGGACCCTCAAAAACTTCACCTGTGGTAGAACCAATACTGCAACTTGTGGTTGACCTGATACCACCACCTGTGGTACAACCACCGTCAGGTTTTGAAAACCCGATACCCAGTTACCCGGGTTCATCCAGATATAACCCTTTTTATCCGTCTACTGCGGTAGACTTTTATCAAACGCTAACAAACGACCCTTATATGCAAGCGGTCGTGCAGAACGCGCTTTACCCAACTCCTTACCCTCCTTACCCACCTACTTGATATCAAAATTTTGGATACCAGTCTCCGGTTGTGCCTCAACCACAGCCACAACCTCAACCACCTCTAGTATTAGTGGCCATGAATGAGGCCTTAGAGAGGATGAAAGAAATACAGGAAAAAGCTGAGAAGTCCGAGAAGAAAACAAGTAAATTCTTCAAGAGGTTTGCTAAGATGGTTAAGGTGAAGAAGGATGAATAGAATCCTCATGTTTAAATTTTATGTATATTATAAAGTCCCTGCGTGGACATGTTATTTACTTTTAGCCCCTGCGTGGCATGTTTCTTATTTAGTCCCTGTGTGGACAAAATTTTGTATTAAAAAGTCCTTTCTAAGGCACCTATGTATTTTTATTTCTTTTAATGATAACTTTGGGAATTTATTATATATATGTATACCGTTACATCCTTTGTTCAAACGATCGTCTTGATATTAATTCGAAGTTTATTGATCCGCTATATAATTCCAAAAGATCTTCTTAATGGTTTACATCAGCCAAGTGCTAAGGTCACACTAATTGGCAATAATGGTAGTTAAGATGTATAGCCTTCTACCATGATAGTTAAGGAAGATCATCTCTTCTATCCAGAGGTAGTGAACTATGTTCAAGCCTCCTAGTCTATGTAGTCACTGCGACCATGACTATAGAATTTAAACCATTAAGACAATTATTCTAAGTTAACATTCAAGTAATGTTAACAATCCTGGCAGTGTGACTTGAGGAATCGCACTAGCCGTCTAGGTGATGGACTATGTCTAACCTTATAGTCCACGTGATCAAAATTTGATCTTGGCTAGTATCATTAACACAATGATCATAACATCTATTAGTGATGTAGAGCTTACGAGCTAATATTATTAAAAAACATCCATTATTGGTGTAGTGCCTACGGGCCATGATTAAACATCCATTAGTGGTGCCTACAGGCCATGATTAAACATCCATTAGTGATGTAATGTCTACAGGCCATGATTAAACATCCATTAGTGATGTAACGCCTACGGCTTATTAAACAACATTCATTAGAGATGTAGTGCTTACAGGCCATATTCTATGTCCATTAGTGACAATGACAATTGTGGTCTACGACTCCCTGTCCAAATCTTTAAAAGCCTCTTGAATCAATTGGTCGTGGAATATATATATTTATATGTCCTTTAGTGACAAGGCCTTTTGTGCCATATCTATAAGTCCTTAGTGACAGGCCTTATACCACATTTCGATATCCCTTGGGATACGCCTTTGTGCCATAATTTTATCATTTTTTATGACGAGGCCTTTTGTGCCATATTTTAAGTCTTATGAGACAAGCTTACGAGCAACCTTAAATAGTCACTATGATAATGACAAATGAGACTTTATGATCCACCGTCTAAAACTGAAGGATTGTGCCCAACTTCAGTTGCATTAGATGGTCATTTGGAGACCTAGGCAAATTTAGTATAACATTCATTTAAAAGGTTTTAAGCCTGGCAAATTGTGGCATTATGCCCACTAACCCAAAAAGGCAAAGGCTTTATATATTCGTTTTAAAGCCTATATGGTTTATTGATACCATGGTATATAAGTCGACTGCTACAACAACTAATTTACAAATTGGTTTGTAGCACCAAACAAATATGGCTAACTCAGATGGAGCCAGTAGCAGACACAATGCCAACTCAAATATTAATGTTGATAAAAACGAACTACAAGGCATTATAGCTACGGAAGTTGGCAAGGCCATGAATGCCCTTATAACAAAGCAACAGGAGTCGAGTGCATCTCACTCAAAACATACATCCAAACACACCTCCAAACATACTTCTAAACCGTTCTCAAAGCCTCCTCCCTCTGATAAAAGGGAAAACTCAGTACATTCCTCAAATGTGAGGAGTGAGAGGCACGAATATCAACATAAGACACATATTAAGGACGGCTGTTCCTATAAATACTTTGTGTCTTGTAAGCCTCGGGATTTTAAAGGGAGAAAGGGGCAGTGGAAGCCCTTAGGTGGTTGGATGAGATGGAAACAATAGTTGAGATTAGCGGTTGTGCTGACAAGGATATTGTGAAATTTGTGTCACAATCGTTTAAGGGCGATGCCCTAATCTGTGGAAGGCTATGGTTCAATCTGCTGGAAAAGTACATTTATACAATCTGAGTTGGTCCAAGTTTGTGGACCTAGTTAAGGATACTTACTGCCCACCTCATGAGCTGGAAAAGATCGAGTCAGATTTCTTGACTCTATGAATGAATAAATTGGATTGTCGGAAGTATGTCACCGACTATAACTCCTTGTCAAGATTGGTACCATATTTGATCACCCCCGAACCCAAACTCATTGCGCGTTTCATCGGTGGCCTAACGTCTAAAATTAAGGGTATGGTCAGGGCTTCGAAGCCGAACACATATAGGTCTGCTATAGACCTATCATTGACACTCACTCAGGATCTAGTGAGGCAACGATCAGTCAGGGCTGAGACTGACGGGAAAAGGAAAAGGGAGGATGATAACTCCCAGAGATTTAAAAAAAAGAACAAGTCTGGGTTCAGCAAGAACCACCACAGGTCTGATGACAAGCCAGTGTGCAAGACATGTAACAAACCACAGGGGACAGTGTCGGTTTGATACGCAAGTCAAGCCTTCGCCATTTGTAAGAAAACGGTGCATACGACCCTGGACTGCAAGGATCTGAAGGATGCAACTTGCTTCACTTGTGGCGAAAAAGGCCACATTAAAACCAACTGCCCCAAGAACAACAAAGATAACAATGCAAGGAACGGTGGGGCGAAAAAGACAAATGCTCGAGCTTTTCAAATGAACGCTCGAGAGGCGATCAACGATAATAATGTCATCACAGGTCCTTTCCTCATGAATTTCATTTATGTTAGAGTTCTTTTCGATTCGGGTGCGGATAAGTCTTTTGTAGACCATAAACTCAATAAATTATTAAATATGCCCATAAGAACTCTAGACGTAACCTATGAAGTAGAACTCGCCGACGGAACAATAGAAACCGCTTCTTCCATTCTTGATGGATGCTTTATATCCGTCAAGAATCATTCTATCCCAATCTCTCTTCTGCCAAACGGGGTTTGATGTGGTTTTAGGCATGGATTGGTGATCCTTTAATCAAGCCTGTATAGCTTGTGACAAGAAACTCATCGAGATTAAATCCCTATCCAGTGATATACTCACCATTCATGGAGACATATATTATGGATTGCCTGAGAAATTATCTATGCTTAAGGCATCCAGATGTCTGAAGAGAGGTTGTATCATCTACATGGCGGAAGTAACCGTCGATGAGCCAAAGCCGAAGATTGCAGATATACCTGTCATCTCTGAATATCAAGATGTGTTCCCCGAAGAATTACCCGGTTTACCTCCTGATAGGCAAGTGGAATTCAGGATAGGTATTCTACCTGGAGGTGCACCCATAGCAAGAGCTCCTTATCACCTAACACCGACAGATGTGCAAGAGTTAAGAACCCAACTTGATGAACTCTGGGAGAAAGGCTTCATACAGCCTAGTTCATCACCGTGGGGACCTCCAATATTGTTGTTAAAAGGAAGGTTCAATGCGCATGTGCATTGATTATCATGAGCTTAACAAGATAACGATCAAGAATCGTTATCCCTTGCCCAAGATCGACGACTTGTTTGATCGAAGATTGACTTAAGATCTGGCTATCATCAATTAAAGGTCAGAAGTGAAGATGTTCCGAAGACGGCCTTCAGGACCAGATATGGCCACTATGAGTTCTTAGTGAATCCTTTCGGGCTCACTAATCCACCTGCAACATTCATGGATCTCATGAATAGAGTCTGCAAACCATACTTGGACAAGTTTGTCATTGTCTTTATAGACGACATACTTATCTATTCTTGTAATCATTTTGATTACAAGAGACATTTAAGGTGCATCCTGAGTTATACAAAAGGAGAAGCTTTATGCCAAATTCTCCAAATGCGAATTCTGACTTCGCGAGGTCCAATTCTGTAGGACCGTTATACGGAGCGTTCGGGCCCTAATCTGACAAACCTAAGGTAAACGTGCGGAATCGTTTGCTTAGGCGACATTGGATACACTAATTTGTTTCTATTTAATCACCGTTTCACTAATATTCAACGTTACAGATCCTGGAAACACTTTGACAGATGCCTATGTCATGACAAAATCTCTGAAGTTACAAATGAAATGAACAAGCTAGCTATTTATACAAAAACAAGTTCGCTAGAGATGATTGAAGTTCGAGCGAACTTGACATAGTCAAGTTCGGCCGAACTTGTCTTCATCTTACAATATGAGCGAACTTGACTAAAACCTTATAAATACTTTGTTTCACTAGCCTATTCTATACAGACTGATACAAGACAAAGACATAGACATACTGTACTAACAGACTCCCCCTTGGATATAGTCTTTGTCTTGATCAGTCTTCCAAATCCTTTATCATTAGATTGTGATGACGTAGGCAACAGACATATGCATCAACAGACTCCCCCTTGGATGTTGCCGTAGTCATCATTCTTCAATTAAGTTCCTGAGTCTTTAATATTTCTTGATCTTTATATCTTGAATAACTTTAACATCCATGCTCCCCCTTGCTTTGAGCTTTCTGGTATCTTTAATCAACGTGTTTATCTAGCTCCCCCTCAAATGATGCTTCGAATGTCTAAGATTTGACGATTAAGAACAATCACACGTATCCACACACAAACAATTTCTTAACAGTCTCGTTGTCCGGCTCACATTCAACATTATCAAGTTACCATAGAAGATTTTTGAAAGAAAATCTTTTTGGAATTTTAATATTGAATGCAAAAATGTAAACAAACTGAAATGTAATATTTACAGCTTATATTTTTTGAGAAAACGTGCTAGAGGATCATATCAGTTTACACCGTTGATCTAGATCAGTTTAAACAATTCACATGGATTGTCGATATTGTTGTCCACTTAAACGCAATCTAGAAACTTTCGTATGCTTACTGATACATTACATTAATTTGCACTAAGTTCTTATAGACCTCACGATCTCAGCATATCCCCTCATCATGTAATACACTGACTCAAGTAATGCCTTTAAACTTTCATCAACTGTGAATTGTGTGAAAGATAACGCAGAATATTTAAACATTAACAATCAGGTCGATCTTTTGATACACAGAGAAAGTCCAATGTTTAAACAAATAAGAAATGAAAAACAAGTTGAAATTGTTTAGGTCTTAACCATCAGTTCGATATTCACATATACGCAGAGGTGATCCAAGATTTAAACGAAACACCAAGTAAAATAAAGCAGAAACGTTTAGGCACTAACATCCAGTTCGATACTTTCGTATACGCAGAGAATGTCCAATGCTTAAACAAAATAAAGAAATAAAACAAGTTTAAATCTTTTGAAAATGAAAACACAATCACAGTGATTATTTCAGTAAGATGCGAAAGTTCACAAACTAACCGGTTTTTATGCTTTTCAGCATTTAGCGATTACCGAGTAGGCACACACTCACGAAGGACAAAACTAAGTACTATCCTTTCAATCGCGTTTCCCACTAGAACTAGGCTTTTTTTTAGGTTTGTATCGTTTTCGCAAAATGACTAGTCTAGCTGAGCCTACCGACACATCTTTTATAAGATTGTTTAACCATTTTAAACAATACATATCTTTAGCATGCACTGATAGTTCACTGATTTACTATCATTTCCTCTTTTCGCACAAGTAATCTCATTTTTCATTTTTCAATGTTTTTGATATTTTGAGATTTTCTACTGTTTTTGGCTTTTTTTGAAAATTTTATCTAAAATGATTTTGAAATAAAGTTTTTCAATTTTACAGGAATTTTACAGAAATTTTTTATTTTTGATAATTTAAAATTTTTTCTCCGCCTAAAATTGAAAACATCTTTTCGAAATCGAAAATAAAAATCTTTCATTTTAACCATTTAATGATTTTTTACGAATGTGAACGCGAGACTACCATTTTTTTATGTGGAATATCATTCCTGTCTCTTGTCTCTATGCATAAACAACCACTGCTTCTGAAATGACGATTAGGTTGAAGCTTGGTTATCCTGCACATTCAAACAAACTTTAATCAATACTGAATTGGAACCCAATCCATTCTTGACTTAGGTTTACCAAATTCATTAACATCTGAAGTAAACAAACATTCACACTAATTTTGATATTCAAACAGTTTGATACAAACTTTATTTGAAAATTTTACTTTCTTTGATTTTTTAACTGTTTGAATTATCAAATTTTTCTTCACTGCTCTCTCTTTTGTCCTCAGATTTGTATCTGATGAATTCGTTTTACTTGACTGTGAGTAAAATGATTATTAGAACTTTTATCTGAGTTTTTAGACGTATCCGAGGACAAAATCTTTTCCAAATACTCTCTAACTTTTTTCCTCTTTTTTCTCGTCTGTCTTTTTGCCCTTGTGATAACTTGACTTTTTGTTCTTTGGGCTTCTCTACAGTTTTCTCATTTTTCTTCTCTGTTTTCTTCTCCTCTGGTCTTTTCTCCCCCTAAGATTTAACCAATCTTCTTTTCAGATTAGTCGGACAATCCCTGGAAATAGGACCTTTGATTTGACATTTATAGCATCTTCTCGTATCAAATCTCTTTTTCAGGCAGTTAATAGCAATGTGTCCACCAAATCCACAGTTGTACACACTCTGTTATCGTACCAATCTCTCCATTCAGACCAAACACCCAAATCAGCACATTGATTTGACATGTAGTAGTCATCTTTCCTGCTTCTTCTATAAAATTGATTTGACTTTAAAGCACTGTGATCCGACCTGCACCACTTATTCTCAATTTTTTGTGAGTTTTTATAATGATTGGATGACCGTACCGATGAGCTTTTATTTTTGTTTTGAAAACTTTTAGAATTTTGTTTTTCATGTTGTTTTTGTTCTCCATTCTGCTTAGAAAGTTTTTACGATGAGCATTCACCTTTTTTAGCAGATTGTAGAACTGTTTCTTGAAATTTTTCTTTTAGTTTCAAAAATATTTCTTTTTTATCATTTTTATCATTGGTATTATCACCACAATCCTTAATTATGACATCGTCATAATTTGTGACATTGTCACTTATTGGAATTTCCTTTTTATTCTTATTGAACTGTTTAGGACATATCTGATCTAACCTTACAGATGAAGTCACAAAACCTTTCAATTGTTTTTCTAAATCATCAATTTTATTTTTTGCAATCTCAACATCTTGTTCAAGTTTTCTAATTTTTTCAAGATGCGAGTTTATTGTATTTTTTTTCAATAACATTTTTATTCAAAACAGATTTATCATTTTCTAAAATTTTTATATTATTTTGAAAGTATTTCACATTTCGTAATTTTTTATTTTCTAAACTTTTTATTTGATTTTAAAAATTCTTTTCATTTTCTTTTAACTTTTTATTTTCTAATGACAAACATTCCAAATCTTTCAAAAGTTTGACATTAATAGATTTGAATTTTTGACAATTTAAGCACACAGATTCAGTACACTTTGTGCAAGGTTTTTCGACCTCCAAATTTGTATCTTTACCACTTCTTTATCAACAAATTTTACCTCTGACTTTACCTTCTTGCTTTTAATCATCTCAGCACGCTCCAGATATTTAGCACGTAGAGCATTCCATAGCTTTTGTGCCGTATCACATTCTGGTAGCAGATTCAAGATATTTCCTTTCACCGACTGCTGTATCAGATTAATCATTTTCTTTTCAGCAAAATAATCATCTTGTTGTTGAGTAGAATATTTGAACTTCTCCAGAATTTGCTGATTTTCATCTCTAGGAATGACATAACCTGTCTCAATAACGACCCAACTACGGAAATGCGTAGCTTTGACCCAACTCTCAAATTTTCCTTTCCAAACATCATATTCATCTATATTCATCAACATAGGAGGCTTCATGGATTCCATTTCATTTTCCAAACTAATCTGTCGTTCAAAACACTTGAAAAATGATTAGCAAACAGACAATTTTTAGAAAAATTGACTTTTTAACCGACAAAATCAACGTATCGGTTTGCTAAAAACGTTTAAAATTTTTCGGAAAACTTTTTTTTACCAGATTAGAGCTTTAAACTCGTCTCGTCACTACGAATCTAACGATATATAATGTCCGAGACGTTTTTCGTTTTTTTTTTTTAGAAACCTTGGACAAGTTCGGTCGAACTTGTCACAGCGTGTGAAACTCATCTATTTAACAAGTTCGGACGAACTTGTATAATTTTCAAGAGAAACAAGCAAGTTCGGGCGAACTGTATAAGTTTGAAGAGAAACAAGCAAGTTCGGGCGAACTTGTACTAGATTTTCAACAAATTTTAATCAAATTCGGGCGAACTTGATAAAATTTGATTGAAAAGTAAGCAAGTTCGAGCGCACTTAACCTAAAACCTTGAAAAATCAATCAATTCTGGCGAACTTGATGAAAAATGTGAATTTTTCAGTCAAGTTCGAGCGAACTTGATGTTAAGTTCGAGCGAACATGTGTTTTCAAACATGGTTTTTTTCAATTTTTCGGCATGAATTCGTTTGTTTTAAGCTCTGATCTTTTCAAGGGTTTATCTATTATGGATTTTACGTATTATACTTGAAAATCAGTCCATTTTATCCGTGAATCGTCCTTGAAAACTTAAAAATGAAATAAATGAGTAGAAGATGAGATGATTTCCGTCCAATGTCTTCAAATTAGGCCAATCCTGCTCTGATACCAATTGTAGGACCGTTATACGGATCGTTCGGGCACTAATCTGACAAACTTAAGGTAAACATGTGGAATCCGTTTGCTTAGGCGACATTGGATACATTGTTTCTATTTAATCATTGTTTCATTAATATTCAACGTTACAGATCCTGGAAAAACTTTGACAGAGCGTCGCCTCTATCGTGACAAAATATCTGAAGTTACAAATGAAATGCACAAGCTAGCTATTTATACAAAAATAAGTTCGCTGGAGATGATTGAAGTTTGAGAGAACTTGTCTTCATCTTACAATATGAGCGAACTTGACTAAAAACCTTATAAATACTTCGTTTCGCTAGCCTATTCTATACAGACTCGATACAAGACAAAGACATAGACATACTGTACTAACAGACTCCTCCTTGGATATAGTCTTTGTCTTGATCAGTCTTCCAAACCCTTTTTCGTTAGATTGTGATGACGTAGGCAACAGACATATGCATCAACAAATTCCTTGGATATGTTGTTAGTGAGCGTGGTATCCAAGTTGATCCCGCCAAGATTGAAGCGATTAAGAACGGGGAAGCACCAAAGACACCTTCAGAGATTCGTAGCTTCTTAGCATTGGCTAGGTATTATAGAAGATTCATAGAGAACTTTTCAAGAATAGCCACTCCTCTGACTACATTGACCCGTAAAAATGTCAAGTTTGACTGGGGTCCAAAACAACAGGAATCATTTGAGACTGAAGCAGAAATTGAGCAATGCTCCAGTCTAACTCTGCTAAAAGGCATTGAAGAATTCGTTGTTTATTGTGATGCATCACACACGGGCATGGGCTGCGTGTTAATGAAGAGAGGCAAAGTGATTGCCTATGCGTCACGACAACTAAAGGTGCATGAAAAGAATTACACCACCCACGACTTGGAGCTGGGTTCCGTTGTGTTTGCACTTAAACTGTAGAGGCATTATTTATATGGAACAAAGTGTATTATATACACTGATGAAAAAAGCCTCCAATATTTGTTTAATCAGAAGGATTTGAATATGCGACAATGCCAGTGGATGAAACACTTAATGATTATGATTGTGAGATCCGCTACCATCCGGGAAAGGCTAATGTAGTCGCTAATGCGCTTAGTCGCAAAGAAAGGGTTAAGCCGATTAGGATTAACGCTAAGAGCATTGAGCTCAGAAATAGCTTGAGTGAAAAAACTACTAGAGGCGTAGAAACAAGCACTGTTAGAGGCAAACCTTCCAAGTGAAGGATTGGGTGGAACTGTTGATTAGTTGTCACCAGGAAATGAGGGAATTCTCACACTTAAAGATAGAATCTGGGTCCAATTTTCGGAGGACTTAGAGATGTAATCCTCCAAGAAGCGCACAATTCAAAATATTCAGTTCACCCAGGTGGTGACAAGATGTATCAAGATCTGAAAAATAATTATTAGTGGATGGGTATGGAGAAATCCATAGCCACCCATGTAGCTAAATGTCTGATGTGTTCACAGATAAAAGCTGAACATAAAAAACCGTCAGGTTTACTACAACAACTTGAAATTGCCACTTGGAAATGGGAAACGGTAACCATGGATTTTATTACCAAGTTACCAAAGACCAACGTGGTAGTGACACGATTTAGGTCATAGTGGACAGTCTGACTAAGTCAGCTTACTTTTTGCCAATAAAGGAGACTATAGCTTCGACAAATTGGCCAATTTATATGTGGACGAGATTGTGTCCCTACACGGTATGCCAGTATCTATTGTTTCCGATAGAGATACTAGATACACTTCTCATTTTTGGAAAAGCTTCCAACAAGCATTGGGCACGCAATTGAATTTTAGTACTGCTTACCATCCGCAGAGTGACGGACAAAGTGATCGTAGTATACAGACGTTGTAAGACATGCTACGTGCATGTGTGATCAACTTAGGTGGAAGTCGGGATGACCACGTGCCCCTAATTGAATTCTCCTACAATAATAGCTATCATACGCTAATCAAGGCTGCTCCTTTTAAGGCCTTGTATGGGAGAAAGTGTCGAACGCCTGTATGTTGGGATGAAGTTGGGGAAGCTCAACTAACAGGAGCTGAGATAGTACTGGAGACGACGGATAAGATAATACAAATCTGGGATCATCTTAAAGCTGCCAGGGATAGGCAGAAAAGTTATGCAAATAAGAGGCGTAAACCTCTTCAGTTCCAGATAGGGGACAAAGTTATGTTTAAGGTATCACCCTTGAAAGGCGTGATGCGCTTCGGAAAGAACGGAAAGTTGAGCCGAAGATATATACGACCTTTCGAGATTATCAAATGTGTCAGGTCAGTAGCTTATAAGCTCAAGTTACCTGAGAGGCTAAGTGGGATTCACGATGTGTTCCCATCTCGAACTTAAAGAAATGTCTAGCCTATGAGTCGCTAGCAATGTCACACGAAGATGTGCAGATTGACGAAAACCTGAGGTTCGTTGAGAAACCAATAACGATCGAGGATCGATAGGTTAAAAAGCTTCAGAGAAAGCATGTACCTATTGTAAAGGTCAAGTGGGATGCCCGTCGAGGCCCCGAGTATGCATGGGAGGTCGAGTCCCCTATGCGACAAAAAACCCCATCTTTTTGAATAAAATCACCAGCTGAAGATTTCTTTTAAGGGGGTGAGGATGTAACACCTCGTGAAAACTCGTCCAATAAAATCCCAACACGTGTCCCGCTGATCCTCGTATGCCACGTGCTAAGCGAGAGGGACCAAGATTGTTGTTATGTTATAATTATAACCTCTGAATGGCGACTACAAAAGTTGAGGAACCAATAGTGTCAAAGTACAAATTTTTTACCTCTGGGTGGTCTTAACAGACCGTAAAGCTTATGGCTTACGAACCGTAAGCATGAAATAAGCTTTGGAACAGAGAGGGGGTTACGGACCGCAAGGCCAAGTCCTTACGGTTCGTAACGAATTCAAAACCAGGGGCGCACCATAAGCCTTAACCCTAACGAACCGTAAGCCTTAACCTTACGGTCCGTAAGGGACTGCCAGATGCAGTTTTGTTGACAGCGATATGCTTGCCACCTTTGTCGCGAAATGCCACCTTCTTGCAGCTTCTTACACGTCCCTAACCACTTGGAGACATCTTGGAACAACTCCTAACACCTGGAGTGATCTTGTGCACCCACTTGCACTATAAATAATAACCAAAGTTGCTCATTCTCCTTGCTCATCTTCTTTCTCTTCCTCTAAACTCTCTTGGCAAGTTCCTGAGATAATTGGGAGCTTCCTCTGAGTTATTTTGCTCTCCTGGACCACTTGTAAGTGTTCCAACCATATCTTTTTATTTTTATAGGCTTTAAGCCAAAAGTCAAAGTGTTTACGTAAAAACGCTTTGACCTTCATTTAAGACCATTATGGTCTAGCCATTGTTTGATGCGAACATGGTTACATGATCATAATAAGGTAGGTGTTAATCCCTTAAGAGGGCACCTCCTGAAAATCATGTTTGCTTGGTCAATTGACGGGTCAAAGTTATATTCATAAAAAGTCAAACGGGTCAGATTTTAAATAAATTCATATATGTTAATGTAGGTGTTATAAAATATATTTTATCACTTTAATAACTTGGTAATAATGGTATAAACATGTTGGGCTCGTCAATTCCAGGTTTAAGGTCGGTTCGCAACCGAAAATCACGAAGTTTGACTTCTGCTTTGACTTTCAATTCTAAACCCGAATTAGCAACTTTAGATACTGATTTTAAGCTGCATTATGACCATGTTATATTGTAGTATAACCCTATGGAGTTATAACACATGGTCATATAGTAATCTGAGTTTATTTTGCAAGTTCCGTTAGTAAGCCTAGACTTGACTAAAATGCTTTTTTTTGTATAAAAAAGGTTTTGAAAATAAATGAGCAAACAAATGAAATACTTACTGATAAGATAAGTTATTAAACTTAATTTGATGTCATGATTCTGGTCATAAATTGAGTTTGTATAAATATCGTAATTTATGCTTTAAAATGCCTAAAATGCCCTTTTGGCACAAAGAATGGTTGCTAAACAAAATTTCTTTACCAAATTTAATACATACTGATTTAATATCATAGGTAGGACTCATTTGGGATATTAAATCAGATTATAAATTGAGTATACAAACAAATATTTGTATTAAGTCCTAAAATAATGATATTGCCCTTACGGCGCTAAAAATGGGTTTTAATCATTCTTAATGTGCAAAACCTTTTGCTTACTGATATATTATATTACATAACATAGTTTCATCATATTAACCTGTTCATAACATCAGGTTTTGTTAAACATCGCCTAAATCGTCATTTAGCGATTTTTACGCCTTTTCGATGCATAGTATGGTTTAAAACCATATCTAACCATCAAGAATTGTTACCTACTAATTATAAAAATTATTTTAAATATTTTTACAGTAGGTACATATCCTAAACTCAGAATCCCAATTAAGCTATCAAAGTTATGTGTGAAATGACCAAAATGCCCCTACGGAGCATAGTTTTGTTTAAAAACTATAAACCACACATAAATTTGATATCCAACTGATATAACATCACAAAATTTAATATTTTTCAGAATGTTTATGACCATGACATCAGTTTGCTTGTAAGCTCCTTTTATAAGTCGTAAAATGACCAAAATGCCCTTTTGAGGCTTAAGTTGATTTTAAAACCTTAACGGGCATACATGCTGATATTCTACTGATATTATAACATTTTTAAACTATAATGGCATATGGAACTTTTATATGACTTATCCGGTTACCCGGTTTCGCTTATATGCATACGCTTAAACCTACGTGACTAGTTTACGTAATTTAACCGAAACGGATTTAACCTTATAATATGTTTACCCATTATAAACAAGTCTTAGTACTTGACGGGTTTAAGCCACATTCTATTCCGGTCATCGCTTAATCTAGCATATCGTACCGTAACTATTAAACGTAAGACTAGCCGGTTCAAGTCCATGACTTAACTAAGGACCCTTTAGCATTATAATTGGTTAATAATACCATCATCCAGTCTAGAAGCCTCCCGGTAGATTGTATTCTTTACTTATCTTCTTGATTAACGGTTGGGTTATTTATTCGTTTGAAGAACTAGCTCGGGTAAAGACTTTTAACCTATTTTCCCTATACGGGCTTGGGATATGGTATCTTATTACCGCTTGGTCAGGTATGGGATCATGTTGTCGGATTGTGATTTAACTAAATCTCATAACTCGTTTTAATCAGTATTGTCTAATAACTTAAACATTGGGGGTTAACTCGACCGTGTCCTGGATATCCTCGGCTCATTTAAGTTACTAATGGCCACGACCAATGCACGGGGTGCAGCCTTACACCTGTCAGATGCTAATGCTAAATTATTTTTATATACTCTCTGGAGTTATTTAAGTGGTGTGTCGGTTAATCAGGTTATTCGGTTTCTGCACCGGACCCCATATATATTGACAGACCTGTATAACAGTATACAAGATCGTTTTGAATTGTTCCAAGTTAATTATGAAAATGTGCCATGTGCACTTAAATAAATTTTGAAAGATTTTCAAAATGAGTCAGTTATTTGTATTTACCAATGTAAACTGACTTATTTTCAAAATACTAAGATACATGTACAACACGTAATAGGCTGGGAGCTGCTTGCTAGTGACGTAGAGAATCCAAGACGATTTATATTTTACGATCCGTCTGTGGATCATTATTACAAGCCCAAAGTCTGGTGATCTCATTTTGTATATTTTACGATCCGCTTGTGGATCTTTATTACAAGCCGATGTCATATATTATTTTGAACATTTGAACTTCACGGTTTGTAATAATATTTTGAATCCAAGACTTCCGCTGTGTTGCTCTGTGTTGTTTGGTTATGATGTTATCAACTTACGTCACATTACTCCCCACCGGGACATACGTGAAAATCGGGGTGTGACACTTCTCCTTTTTTCGTATGTTTTGTTAATTGTTTTCTATATTCCTATGTAAAATCAAATTCCAAAGTATGAAGTTACTCATTTAAAAATGGTAAATTTTTCAGAAAAGATCCCAACTTTTATTTTGTTTTAGGTCTCCAAATAGGTTGAACGGATCTTGATTGGGCTCCTTAGCTCATCAAAAACTTAAACCAGCTTGTGGCTCGTCAAGTCACGTCGTTTATTTATTTGTCAAATAGAAAAAGTGCAAATTCAAAGAAAATAAGAATAGAGTTATTACTAATATTTTTCTTTGCAATTAAGCATTTGGAATTTTTGGTTTATTATTTTTAATTTTCAATAAAACTGAACTGAATTATATGAATTAACAGAGTTATTATCTTTTTTATTAAAAACGAGAATTGATCTCGCTGCGTTGCAGCAACTGGACCAAAATTTGGCAAAAGTGTAAAACCATAACATGAATTAATAGTACCAAGTGACTCACGTGACATAAAACGTAGACGATGTTGTATTTATAGTGACACGTATTAGTAGGTTGAGAGGGTCAAATAGATAATGTATAACAATTTTTAAAAGTGAAGGGCAAAAGAGACAAATTTAAAACTTGTGGGGAAAAAGAAACCCTTTCACTTAAAGATGAAAAAAACCTTGACGAGCCAGATGTGACCACCAAACAAAGTTTGGTATTCAAACTCAAATTTATACCAACACATAATAGGAAGTGGAGAGTGTCAAAGAGATATAGCATACACCTTTTAAAAACGCATGGCAATAGTGACAACTCTAAAACTTTAGTGAAAATAAAAAAATATTTCACTAAATACAAAAAAATATTAGTTGGAAGGGCATATTTGACCACCAAACCAAAAATTAGTGGCCAAAATCAAAAGTAAAAAAAAAGACATTGCAGCTAGCTAAGAACTTGATAAATTATATATATAATAATAACTATATTAATATTTAAAATATATGGTTATAAAAATATATAATATAATACTTTTGGGTTATAATTTTCAGGGCCGTTCCAACGTTTTTGGAGGCTCTGAGCAAAATACAATGTCGGGGCCTTAATTTGTATAAGTTCACAAAAAAGAGCCCCCATTCCAAACAGTATAGCGAATTAGCGATAACTTAGATACGCTGGCCAACACGATGGGAATTGGGAATGATAATGACAGCTCTGGTCGAGAGATTTTAGGCCGAATAACCAATTGTCAATGGATGCAATTATGCATATTAGGCTATTAGCCAGAGTTTTTTAATTCAAAAGTGAGCCTTTTAGATTGGGCTTTTTTTTCCTAATAAAAAAGTGGGTGTGTTTTGCAATTAATATGTTAATTTGAGCCTTAATACACATACTATATATTATAACTTTTTAAAAATCGGAGGCCCTAGCGTTGTGCCTAGGGTGAAAAGCCTTATGAGCTGACCCTGATAATTTATATACATATAAAAATTTAGGCTTAAGTATATTCGAGCTAAACGAGTAAGTCACGAGCCTAGCTGATTTTTAGCGAGCATTTTTCGAGTTGTTTTCAAGCAAGCCCACTATCGAGCCACGGTTAATAACATTCATATCACATATTATTTCATATCGCAAGTCTGTAAATAGTGAGGTAGCTTGGAAATTTTATATTTAGTACTTTTATTAAGATTAATTTTCGTACTTGACATGTTCAACGTACTAATAATACAAATGGGTTCTTTCGAAAAAATCATATTCTGATTAAACTGGAAATAAAAGTTCATTCCATGTGTTTTGACTTGACCAAAAGAATTAGAAGTATTCTCTATTAACTTTTCTTTTTGAACGGCAATTTCACTAGAATAAGCAAGAGGCAAAAGAACAACTAACAAAAGACCAATTACACATAAAAACAAAACCACTTTTTTTCCAATCTAACAACGACGACCTGGAACGATTATTAATCCAGAAGAAACTCAAATACTTTATGTCGTCAAAAATCTTGTATAGCTTGTCTTCGCTATTAACTAATGCAATAAATTTAAACATTATTTTTCAATACAATTTGAACAACGTTTGTAGTGCGTGTTGTGTCCGTATGAAATTTTAATTAGGTTGGTTTTTATTTTCTTTTATTTTTACATATAAAAAAAGTTATAGGTTTATTTAAAAACTAATTTAGAAAAAAACTAATTTAAAACTCCTATGAGTTTTGATTTTACCATAACTTATATATATATATATATATATAATATGACAAGGATCCGTTAGGAACCACCCTTTATTGCGAGAACCGCGAGAACTAGTGTGAACACAAACAGTAATACTTAAAAAATCCAAAAAAATACCAAATTTTTTTTGTTTTTTTAATTTTTTTTTTGAAAAAGTCGCTATATTTACTCAATTAAAAAATAAAAATTTTGAGTACCAACTATCCATGCACATGTGCATTTTCGTCATTTCTTTGACAAATTCCATAATACATTACAAAAATTAGACAATTGTACTTTCATTTACACTACCATGTGTAACACACTACTTTTTACGTTACCAATATTAGTAATGCACATGTGTATCTATATATATCAACATGAAATAAGGTGTTTTATTACACTAATTTGAATACATTTTCTTGTTCATCTATCATAACATCCATAATACACTACTATGCACATGTGCAATTTCATCATTTCTTTGACAAATTCCGTAATACATTACAAACATTAGACAATTGTACTTTCATTTACACTACCATGCGTAATACACTACTTTTTACGTTACCAATATAAGAAATGCACATGTACATCTATATGTATCAACATGAAATAAGGTGTTTTGGTACACTACTTTGAATACACTTTCTCTTTCATCTATCATACCATCCATAATACACTTCCATTACCTCCTACCATCCATAATACAATACCATTACCTCCTACCATTTATAATACAATACCAATACCAATATTTTCACTTTATTACATGTATATCAACACCGTTTATACCATCCAATCAACATATTACATCATAAAGTGACAACTATAATGAACCCATCAACCACCATATATAACTAACCAAAAAACATATATATGAGCCTACTTCATCATTCAAAATCATAAACTTTTTATACCAAAACACGGTATATAATTGTTATACATAATGATGCACATGTGCATTTAATGTAAAATTGAGTGTATTAAAGCTGGTATTGTAAATTAAAGTGCAATTGTCTACTAGTGATAACGTATTACTGAATTTGTCGAAGTTATGATACATATGAACATGTGCATGGATAACTGTTACTCGAAAAAAAAGTTTTTTTTTTTGTAACGAAATATAACGATTTTTATTAAAAAATATTAAAAAATTGAGTGTTTTTTTTATTTTTTTAGATTTTATTTTGCAATAAAGGTGGTTCTCGCATGAACCTTACGCTATATATATATATATATATATTGGTAACACTTATTTTGTCTCCTATTGTTTTTTGTCTTTTGTTTTACTGTAAAATATCATTTTTACTTTTCTGGAGTTTTACATCCGTTATTTTATTTGTGTGTCGGTATAAATACAAGTTGTTTTATATTACGTCGTAATTTTTTTTCCTAAAATGTATCGAATCAAATATAATATGTTTTCATCTCCTTATTTTTACAGTAAATTACACTTTGTGTCTTTATGTATTACCAAAATTATGAAAGGTGCCCTTTAAAAACAATAATTACATATTAAGTCCAAAACAACTATGTTATGTAACACTTTATCTCCTTTAGGGCTAACCAAGTTAAAAAAACTCAGTTAACCTCAATATAATTAAGGGCAAAAAGGTCCATTCACATCTTTGACTCTAAAACTCCTATTGTCCTAGACCCCTCTTATTTATCTTCTTCCCTAAAATCAATTAGGGTTCTTGATATTACCCCAAAAGCCACCTCCATCAACCACCTAGAAATTTGGAATAATTCATCAACATCACCTCTCTTTCAATCATTGTTCACTACAATTCCAACCTCAAACCCTCCTTGATAACACCGACTATAAACGTATAGAAACACGCATAGTAGCTCATCGAAACTCTAAACGTGGTCGGACCTTCAACAGAGTTAACCGTTGTCGGAATCGTTAATTGCAACCATTGCCAAAACCCATTTTAACCTTAAAAGTGTAAGTTTAACTGTACCAACACCACTATCTGGTCCACCATCCTGACCGCTGTGGTTGGAGATGGTGCATGCACCGTAGTATGGTATCAGAGCCTTTGGCTCTTTCCTGTAGAAAAATTAAACCGAATAACTAAAGACATGTGAGATTGCGTAGATGTTGAGTTAGGCATTTCCTTATGTGATAGTTCTTATTGTTTGCTAATGGCTTCCATCTAAATTCTCAACATGTTTTTCTAGATGCCTTTTCGTCGTCAGACACACAACACTAATAGTCATGATGGTGATGGACCAAACGATCCTGATCCAGCCATTCTTGCTGCTATGACCCAGGCTCTTACCACCGTACTGCCAACTCTGGTTCAGGCAATACGTATTCCGAATCCAAACCCAAATCCAAATCTGAATCCAAACCCAAACGCAAACAATATGGGTGGCAATATGGGAATACAAGATTGGCTAGCTCATTTCGTGAAACATAAACCGAAATCATTTGCTAAGGCATCCACACCAGCAGTGGTAAAAGATTGGATTTCTCACACTGAGAATATTTTCATTGTACTTAGAGTTGACGAGCAATACAGGGCTAGTTTAGCAGCTTATAAGTTGGAAGAAGATGTGCATGTTTGGTGGGAGTCCGTTTTAAGAGAAAGAGGAGGTCCAACGTTCGTAGAGACTCTAACTTGGAATGGCTTTTGTGATCTTTTCTTTGAGAAGTACTTTACTGCGATGGATAAAGGAGCCTATCCACGTGAGTATCATAATATCCGCCAACGGAATGATGAATCACTTACTGACTTCACTGGTCAATTTTATAGACTTGTTGGTTTTCTTGGGGCTGCCACTAGAACACCTGAGGAACAAGCGGAAACATATCAATGGGCTGCGTGTGATCGGATTCGTAGGCAAATCATTGATTCCAAGTTTGCTAATGTTGCGAAAGTTGTAGATGCTATAAAGAAAGTAGAGAGGAAGAGGAAAGAATTCTTGGGAAATTCTGACGATAGTAAGAAAAGAAACAGAGATGGAAATCGTTTTCAGGCTACTAGCCATTCATTGTCTCAAGGATCCAATCAGTATGGTAATGATCATAACAATGCGGGAAACAGGTCATCAGGGAAAAATACTATGCCTTGGCAGGGTAAAAACCAAAATCAGGGCCAAATCCAACAGCAACCGATCCAGGCTCAACCATTGAATCAGAGGGGAAATCAAAATCCTACCCAGCACCCACTCTGTAACCATTGCAACAAACATCACCCAGGCATTTGTCGCCGACTTACTGGAGCTTGTCTTAGTTGTGAGGAGATGGGGCATATGGTCAAACAGTGCCCTAAGGCTAGGAACCGAGCAGCTGATACTAATAGGGGAGCTAATGTGCAACCTAATACTGGAAGACGGGTATTCACACTGACTGCAGGGGAAGCTGCTAATACTCCAGGTATTGTTTCCCATTTTTTTTCTTTTAATGATCGTGATCTACTTGTTTCATTGGTTCTCGTTTCGTACAACTATTGTATCTTATTATTCATCATTGCACTAGGTACTGTTACGGGTATTATTTATCTTGCTGATCGCGACGTATATGTGTCATTTAATACTGGGGCAACCCATTCGATAGTCTCACAAGTATTTGCCCAACATCTTAAAATCGTCCCTTCTTTTGGATCATGCATTAGTTATTTCCACCCCTATGGGAAATCCTTCTGTTATTACTCACATCTATAGAGATTGCCCGCTAGTGGTCGGGAATAATGTTCGTAAAGCGAATCTTTATCCCATGCAAATGGGAGATTTTAATGTCATTTTAGGCAAGGATTGGTTGGCTATGCATCGAGCAACTAGGGATTGTCACTCTAAGCGAGTTATCTTTGGTGGTCTCCGTTATCCTGAATCTATTTTGAAGGGACTCAACCTCGAAAATCTATCAAAGTCATTTATGCTCTTAAGGTTCAAAAGCTTATATCACACGGCTGTGAAGGATTCTTAGCTGCTATTAAAGATACGTCTGTGGATGCACCCAGTATTGAAAACTTTCCCGTTGTTTGACATTTCCCTGATGTCTTTCCAGAAGAACTTCCAAGGTTTCCACCTGATCGTGAGGTAGAGTTCATTATTGATCTAATTCCCGGGGCTGAACCTATTTCTAAGGCACCGTATCGTCTGGCCCCGTTTGAATTGGAGGAGTTGAAAGAGCAATTGCATGAACTTTTCGAACATGGATTCATTATACCGAGTGTTTCACCATGGGGAGCACCAGTGTTATTTGTGAAGAAGAAAGATGGTAGCATGCGGTTATGCATCAACTACCGGGAGCTTCATAAAATCACTATTCGTAATCATTATCCTTTACCGCGTATTGATGACTTTTTCGATCAGCTCCAAGGAGCGAAGTTTTTCTCTAAAATTGATCTCAGATCAGGGTACCATTAGTTGAAAGTCCGAGATCAAGATGTTCCTAAGACAGGGTTTCGTTCCCGATATGGTCATTACGAATTCCTAGTCATGCCTTTTGGATTGACAAATGCTCCTACTGTTTTTATGGATCCCATGAACCGAGTATTTCACGAGTATCTAGATCGCTTTGTTATTGTGTTCATTGATGATATTCTGGTATTTTCTATAAGTCGAGAAGAGCATGAAGACCACCTTTGCACTATTCTTGAGACTCTTCGTCAAAAGAAGTTATATGCAAAGTTTTCAAAGTGCGACTTTTGGCTTGAGAAAGTGGCATTCCTAGGCCACATTGTATCAGCTGACGGTATCAATATGGACCCATCTAAGGTAGAGGCTATCACTAAGTGGCCCAGACCGACCCCGGTTACTGAAATTAGGAGTTTTCTTGGGCTAGCGAGTTATTACCGGCGTTTTGTGGAAGGATTTTCTATTATAGCTCTACCGCTCATTCAGCTTTTAAGAAAAGGGATAAAATTTTCTTGGAACGAAGATCGGGAAAAGAGTTTTCAGACGCTAAAGCAAAGACTTGTATTCGCTCCTATTCTTACTCTCCCTTCCGGCTCTGGTTAGTTTGATATATATAGTGAAGCATCGAAGAAAGGGCTTGGTTGTGTTCTCATGCAGCATGGAAAGGTTATTGTGTATGCTTCGCGACAACTTAAGCTTATGAGGTGAATTACCCTACACATGATTTAGAGCTTGCAGTAGTGGTTTTTGCGCTCAAGATTTGGAGACATTATCTCTATGGGGAGACATGTAACATATTTACTGACCATAAGAGCCTTAAGTATATTTTTACTCAGAAGGAGATTAATATGAGGCAGAGGAGATGGTTAGAACTACTTAAAGATTATGATGCCAACATTCAGTACCACCCTGGTAAAGCTAATGTTGTGGCAGATGCATTAAGTAGGAAGAGTTCAGGAGGCTTAGCTTGTTTAACTCTTCAGCCTCATATTCTATCAGATTTGAACCGCTCAGAGATTGGTTTACAGTTTGGTGAGTCTGTTGGTTATTTGGTGAGACTGAAAATTGAACCAAACCTTATCACGTAGATAAAGGAAGCTCAACAACATGATGGTGAACTTTGGGCAATCTTGCGAAACTTAGAGGTACGAAAGCAATCTGAATTCTGAGTCGATGAACATGGGACAATATGGTGTGGGAGACATTTATGTGTGCCAGATAATTCCACTATTCGTGAACAGTTATTAGCTGAGGTACATAGTTCACCGTTTTCTATTCACCCTGGATCCACAAAGATGTATAGAGATCTAAGGCAACATTTTTGGTGGAGTGGTATGAAAGAAGATGTAGCTAGATATGTTGGCTAGTGCATGACTTGTCAGCAAGTAAGGATTGAACATCAGAGAGCTAGTGGATTGTTACAGCCTTTGGATATTCCGGTTTGGAAGTCGGATGATATTTCTATGGACTTCGTAACGGGTCTTCCAAGAACCCTTAAGAAGAATGACGCTATTTGGGTTATAGTTTATAGGCTCACAAAGTCTGCTCATTTCTTGCCTATTCAAAAGGGGTATCAGTGACTAAATTATCAGAGATATTCATTCATGATATTGTTCGATTGCATGGAACACCATCTTCTATAGTATGTGATAGGGATCCACGGTACACATCACGGTTCTGGAAAGGTTTCCAAAATGCTTGGGGTACCAAGATACGGTTTAGCACTGCTTTCCATCACAAACTGACGGGCAGTCTGAGCGTACTATTCAGACCTTGGAAGACATGCTTAGGGCAAGTGCACTTGAGTGGACTGGCAATTGGAATGAGTACTTATGCTTGGTAGAGTTTGCTTACAACAACAGTTTGCAAGCTAGTATTGACATGGCACCGTTTGAGTTATTATATGGGCGTAAATGTCGAGCTCCCATTTGTGGGGAGGAAGTTGGTGAAAAAATGATCGAGGGTCCCGAATTGTGCAGTCACAAATGAAAAGGTTGTTATTGCTCGTGAAAAACTCAAGGAAGCTCAGGGTAAACAGAAGAGCTATGCAGATCGTCACCGGCGAACTTTGAAATTTAATGTTGGTGAAAAAGTATTTTTGAAAGTATCACCATGCAGAGGTATTCGACGCTTTGGCATAAGAGGGAAATTGAGTCCTCGTTTTATCGGACCGTTTGAGATATTGGAGAAAATTGGCGAAGTTTCATATCGGTTAGCTCTACCTCCACAGTTATCTAACGTGCATAATGTTTTTCATGTATCGTTGTTACGCGGGTATAATTACCATCCTCTACATGTTGTGAAATATCCTCTACATGAGATTATGAGGACTTTTCGTACGAAGAGGAACCCGAAGCTATTTAGGATCTACAGGAACGTGTTATGCGTAATAAATCTATACCCTTTGTCAAAATTTTATGGAAAAATCATCGGGAACGTGAAGCCACTTGGGAATCGGAAGATGCAATCCGTTCTCAATATCCAAGGCTATTCGAAACCTAGTTCATTCGTCTATATTGTGAACTCCTATCCCCACTGTCTTACGGTACGTATTTCAGTTTGACTTATCTTTATTGTTTCTATAATGAGTTTTATTATGTGTCTGTAGTTTATATATTTCGTGGACGAAATTTTTGTAAGTGGGGTAGAGGGTTAAAATATCCGCAATGTAGCGTCAATTGTTTAGTGACATTAATTTCAAGGACGAAATTTTTGTTAAGAGGGGTAGAATTGTAATATTGAAAATCAAAAACCAAATTTTGTAATTAGAAAATTATAAATGAGCACTTGATACTTATTCATTTAAAAAAAGTTATATAACAATAATAATTTCAATAACGAGAAATATATAAACAAGTAACAAGATGTTGTCTCCCCATTAAATGTCTACCATTTAATTCATAATTTATATATAATTGTATTATTTTGAATCCAACAGAAATTATTTAAGAAAACAAACTTCGATCTCTTTAAGAATTTTCGAATCTTTATCAATGAAATCCCATAACCATGTTCACCTGAATGGCCAAAAAAGACGGCGTGAATCCTCAAATCGTGAGTTTTAAACAACCCACCAATATCATATTGTTACCACGCATTCACAGAAAACACCCTTGCACAACCCTCAAACCCTTGTTCCTGTTCGAGCCTTCATCGACGTCATGGCAACCGGTGAATCGCCATCGTTGCACCGCCAGTTACGAGTCTATGACGCCTTCAAGTCCCGGTCTATTGATTGCTTTGAATTATCTCCGTTTATCACTTGGAATCTCAAATTGTAGGTTTGCTCAGATTTGCTTAACAATTAAGGTATCAATACGAAACCTGGTATAGTTTGAATATGGTTTTCTAGTTTAGTTTGTCGTTTCTCATTCCGACGACATTGGCAATGATCACACACTCTCCGGTTCTTTAAATAGTGGCCGCTGCCGTAGTTTCGTTTTCTTCTCTGTGTGACCAGCCGCAAACCATTGTTCTATCGTCATAAATCCGCAGCCGGACATCACTGATTTCTCATTGGTATCGCTAGCTATTGAGGTAACGATTCGATCCTCACCACTCGACATAATATTTTGGTCACAAGCGTAGAAGATTTAATTCATTTGAAATTGTTCTTAATCTCCATTGTTGTTTATGGTGACCTGATGTAAGAGATGAATTGGTTGATTGCAATGGGTTTTCTTTTTATTATTAATATTATTTTATTAGTATAAGTAAAAATAAGTTTGCACTCCAAAATCGCAATACAAATATCAATACGTAAAATATATGATATGGTGCCGTGGCGTACATCATTTTATTTTGTCCATGACCGAAATTCTTAACTGTGCAACTTCAACTATTTAAATAATTTCATCAATGTATTAATTATTTAAATTAACTGACAATTGGGTTATTTAATTAATGTTTTAGAACATACTTTTCACAAAATTATCAACTTACTAATACTATCTCATATTTAATCCGCTATAAAAAGTTACAAAAGTTTATACTTTGGTTTATCGCTTTTAGTATTTGTAGGTATAAGACTTGAAATGAATTTATATATATATATATTATATATATATATATAGGGTTCATGCGAGAACCACCCTTATTGCAAGAATCATAAGAACCAATGTGAACAGGGGCAATTTTGTAAATATCCAAACAACTTTTAAAATAACAGCCTATTATTGGACTTCAAGCACAAATTGAATTATATTCAATACAACCTTTCATATCCGAACTCTCCTCTCCCAAATCTGATATCATACGAATCTCTCAACATTTCACCATCATTAGTTCACCATATCGAATTAGTTCGTTGATTACAATCGATTACATAATCGTCTCGAATTCATAATAACTTCACCATCATCAGTCACCATATCCCATATCGAAGCAGCTGGATTGAAATTTTATCAGAGATTTGAGATTTTACAAGCAAATATTTCAGATTTCGTCATATAATTGAGGTTAGTTCCCAAAATTCGTCCAAAATTAGTCATATAATCTGTATTAAGAACATAATCATCGATCGTTCATTCTTCATCCATTCGTAATTTGGGCAACGTGATTAAAGCAATGTGGATTTCTAATCCATTGGTAATTAGGGCAACGTGATTATAAGAATAGTCACTACGACAATATAGCCGGAATCGTCGTCGAATCGTCATTACGAAATCTGCGGTGTAACATAGACACTGTGTAATGTAACATAGATATTGTCATATAAATCGAGACACCGTTTGCAAGTTTATACAATTCGTTTGTACTTTTATATGATAGATAATTTGTCGTTTGTACTTTAATATGATAGATAACTTGTTGATTTAAACTTCGTTTTGTATTGTGTGATATATTGTTAAGCACATGTGCATATTTGACATCATAGGTTTAACAGAATATGTTATTAAGGTCATTTTGTGTGATATATAGTTATGCACATATGCATAGATTGTCATAATAAGTCAATATGCACATGTGCATACTTTGCAATAACATGTGAATAAGGTAGTTAATGTCGATGCACATGACGTTGAATAAGGTATTTAGTTTTATTTTGATGTGCTGTATAGTTATGCACATGTGTATTTCATGTTAGAATATGTTAATGAGGTAGTGTTGTGTGATATATAGCTATGCACATGCACATAGATTGACAAAATATGTTACTATGCACGTGTGCATAATTTGTCATAGTAGGTTAATAAGGTATTTAACGTTTATGCACATGTTCATTGTAGATCAGCAATGGAAAGAAAATTGAAAAATGTAACATTTGTACTAAAGTCAAGGGATGAAGGGTCATCGGGAATGTCAGATGTAACGGAAGACGAATATGTGAATGTTAAACAAAAAGGTTAGAAGTTGTTGGTTATTTATAATTATTATGTTGTTTGTTCAGTAATTAAATCTATATTTATGTATATGTGCATCATTGTATTACTGTTTATTTTTTAATCGTAAAATTTGTATAAACATATAAAGTTTATAAATGTAGATGTGCAAAGGGTGCAAAAGGACATTAATAGGAGGACTAGCAAACGGAACAGGAGGAAACACCAAATAAAGGTTTTGATGAAGTCCGCATGACAAAGAGTAGAAGGTTGTCAACATCAAAAGTCAATGACAAATATGACAATAAGGTGGATAACAATGATGTCGATGGTATGTGTTATTTAAAATATTTAATCAAACTTTAAAATGCACATGTGTATTAGTATGTACGAATATCTCATAACATGTATTATTTTGTTCGCACATGTGCATCATAATGCCTGAATAAACATATTCAAAGAAAGATCATCAAGAAGAGTTAAAACACTGGGCAAACAAGTAAAAATCATCAAGAGTTAAAACAATGACAGACAAGCAAGAAAGTAAAAAAGTTGTTAGAGGGGTAGAAAGTAAAAACGTTGTTAGAGCTGTCAAATGGCAATCAATACGAACACGTTTGTCACCACATCAACTTTTGATGGGGCTAGACACATTGTCTAAAAAACAGAAGGTTGCAGTGAAAAACATAGGGTTTGGAAGTATTTTGCAGCTGAGAACAGACAGCCTACCAGCGAAATTGGCACATTTTGTGGTTGAGAAGTTCAACGAAAAAGATATGGTGATTTGTATTAAAGTCAAGGGATGAATGGTCATCAAGAACGCCGGACGCAACGGACACAACGGAAGACGAATATGTGAATGTTTTTCAGAAAGGTTAGAAGCTGTTGATTATTTATATTTAGTATTATTATTATTTTTTCTTAGTAGTTAAATATGAGTTTATGCACATGTGCAGCATTGTATTACTTTTTTTCTTGTTAATACTATAAGTTGTGTAAACATTAAGTTTATAAATGTAGGTAATGGCAAAAGGATATTAACAGGAGGACAATTAAACGAAAACAGGAGGAAACACCAAATAAAGGTGTTGATGAACTCCGTACCACAAACGTGTACAGAGGATCTCGCAAAAGAGAAAATACATGTATTGACAGATAAAAGAGTGATGTTAGACAAAGAGGAATTGAAGCAAGAGGAATGTTGGAATATGCTTAACAAAAGAAAAAAAAGGAGCATAAAGTATGAGGTTACGGGTTACAGGAAGTATGAGGTTATGGGTTACGAACGAGTAATACGTATGAGGTTTCAGGTTACAAGTTAGGTATGAGGTTTCAGGTTATGAACTAGTAATACGAATGTTATATGTGGGTGATTCATGGACATGAAACTAGTATTCAGTTTTTTTTTTTTTTACGTGTTGACTTGATGTGTTTTGACGGTAACAAGTGGGTAGCCGTTGTGATGTCTAATAATTTTGGTTAACAGTGTGTGGGTACAGTCTATTGTGATGCGGGTACTTTTGGTTGACAACGATTGATATTTGGAGTTTGTATTGGTTGTTGTTTTAATGCACATGTGCATTGAGATGGTAAAATTTACAAGATGGTTGTTCATGCATGTTAGTAATAGATAATGTATTACAAATGGATATGATTGTTAATATATTGATATATTGTGTTGTTTAGTAAATGAAATGTTGGGAATGCAAATGTGCATAAAGTGTTACACCGTGCATTTTTTTAGTATTCATATGTAAAGTATAACAAATGGTTATATTCATTAATGTAGGATGTATTTTTTTTCATTTTAGTAACCATGTGGAGTCAAACAGTAAACACATATGCACATGTGCATTTTTATTGTCGATACAGTAAACACGTATGCACATGTGCATTTTTCTGTCACAGTAAGATTGGTATTGTATGTTAGGTGGGTAGTATAAAATTACATTATGTTAGGTGTAAAATAATAAAACTACAAAGGATTACATATAATATGTAGTTGATAAAAAGGTAGTATAATGGAAATCATAAATATATGAAAAACTCATAAATAATTCATTTAAAAACATAATCAAAACAACTATTGATAGTCATAAATAGTTCAATTCATTAATCACAAGTTGTCATAGATAATAGGTCAATCAAGAATCACGAGTTGGGTTGGTTGGTTTACGACGTCTGGTCGGTTTGCTCGGGTACATTGGGTGACACCTGCACATGTGCATAAAAATATAGTAAGAGAAATAGTTACATTAACGCTAATATGCACATTTGCATTACTTGTAGTAAGAAAAGAATAATGGATGCACATGTGAGAATATGATTACTAAATATGATTCTTGATGCATATGTGCATGATGTGAATAATAATGTTAACATTTAAAACAGTAAGTTGTAAATGTTATATTGTATATATTGAATAGTGAAATGATACCTCGAATTCATTGACATAATTTATGTGATGGGATGCACGTAAAATGATACCTCGGATTCATTGGTCGGGCGTAGCATGTATAGCAGCCATAATTGTTCCTGTGTAATTAATAAATAAAAAATGTTTAACGTTGTAATTATTACGTTATGGGATGCCCGTATGTATGATAAGTATATGTAATATACGTACGAAACAACAAGTTAGTCGTATGATGTTTATTAATGATAACTTTGTGGCAGTAGTTATTTTTTAACATATGTATGGTTATGTACAGTTGGATAAAAGTTTATCTATGATGATTACTTTGTGATGTTTACGAATTTTCATTAGATGTATACATAATGTAATTGTAAATATGATGCACATGTGAATAATTCAATTGTAAACAGAATGTACATGTGCATTATCAGTTAATATATAATGACATAATGTGATTGTCAACATAATGCACATGTGCATATATGTTAATGCAGTATCATTTACAAACATAATGCACGTGTGCATATATTTTAATGCATTATAATTTATAACATAATGTAACTGTTAACACAGTGCAAATGTGCATATCATCTAATGAAGTAAAATTAAAAAAAAATAGACATGTAATACCTTTAGTCTCAAACCGTTGAACTGCAAATGTTGATGTTTTGTATTTGTAGGTGTTGTCCCAGTTGAAGTGGTATCACAAAATTAGATACAATAAGATTGTCAGATAAGCTAACATTGTCAGATGTAGATATGGAGTAAAAAATCTGGATTTTTTGAAGTTATGAGAAATATGTCGACTTTCAATTGTTTTAGACATAATCTTGTGACTGTCAACTGTATTAACAATAGATGGACCAACAATGTCACCAACAATGTCAGCATCAGATGCATGAGGAGGATTATCAAGAACGTATGAGGAGGAACATCAGATGTGTGAGGATCGACAAGTGATGAATCAGAGGATGCCATATAGTGATGTAGAGTTATTGTTAGGGTATGTTCGGAGTAAATGGTGGGTTGTTCATGTGGATGTCGTCGTAAACACCGTGCTCGTTGTCATCTGCCGTGAAATCCGGTGAGATACGTGAACGTCGTCGATCTTTGTATACGAACTGCTCAGATGAAAGAAACCCTAAGAAGATGAAAGAAACCCTAAGAATTCTAATCTGGATAGTGAAAAGCGCGTGTTCTTATAATAGACATAACATAATTACAAGTTTGCCATGTGTTCACACTGGTTCTCGCGGTTCTTGCATTAAAGGGTGGTTCGTAACGATCCTTATCCTATATATACTAGTAGTTTACCCGCGCGATGCGGCGGGAAACATATAACTTAGGTTGTTGAGTTTAGAGCTATGTACAGGGCGGTTCGGTTTTGAGCAAAATGAGTGATACCTTTTTGAGTGTGAACGGTGAGGGTATGGGTGTACTTTGGAGTCTATGTTGAGCAAATTTGAGGGTTCAAGTGAAAAAATAAACTCTTTTTGCCAGGTAACACAGATTGCCTAAAATAAATATTTTAATAAGCTTCATCCAAAAACACATGTTACTAGGGCTAGCAATTCTGACACGAACACGATAATACGATACGAACCTACACGAAGTTAACAGGTTTCGTGTTTAACCATAACAGGTTTCGTGTTTAACCATAACAGGTTTCGTGACTATAACAGGTCGACATGATAAGACCTGTTAATTTCGTGTTCGTGTTTACCTATTTCATGTTCGTGTTCGTGTCTTAATAGGTCGTGTTCGTGTCTTAATAGGTCATGCCAGGCACGATATGACTTGTTAAGACTTAAGACCATTATACAATACTTGTTAAGATATGTTAATGGCTAAATATCAAACATGTAATAACAGGTCGTGTTCATGTCTAAACATGTCGTGGTCGTGTCTTAACAGGTTGTATGATACGTTGGTAAATATTTCGTGTCTTAACAGGTCGTTTCGTGTAACCTATTTATTATCAGGTTCGTGTTCGTGTTTGGAAAATCTGACATGATAAGATTTCGTGTTGTGTTCGTGTTAACCTGTTTCAGGTCGTGTTTTATCGTGTTCGGGTCTTAACAGCTTGGGTTGACACGATATGCCAGCCTTAATAGTTACCTGTTCCATTTTTTTAACAACCAAAATGAGATTCGATGACTAAAACAATGAACATCACTGGCAGCAAAGACTGAACAACAAGCCCACCACTAAAAACACAACACAACGCCAAGCCCTTACCCCTCAAAAACACTACAAGAAAAAGATGCCCAGAGCTTGTAGTTGTTTATCAAGTGAAGACCTATTTATATAAAATAAAATAAAAATAGCATGCATGATAAGACTGTGTGCCCAGAGCTTGTACTTGTTGCTTTAGGACACTTTATTCTTTTAACCCGTTTGAGATAAAAAAAAATACGCAAATCGACATATAATACCACATGAAAATAATAGTTAATCGTTACCCAAACATTATGGTGCTTGTAAGTCATGTGCAGTCTAATGAGTTCAGTAACAAATAAAAAAAAAACATATAATACATTTTAATAAAATTATTCATTAGTCTTGGCTAAAGGTTCAGATGTGAACATGACTGCTTTCTTTTACCAGCCAAGAGAAGAGTTTATTACTTAACAAAACAGAAAACAAAGCCCTCTTAGCAAAAAGCCAAGGAGGACCCAGCAAACACAAACAACAGAAAGGAAACAATACAAAATAAAGCACATCCAGGTCCTACCCAAAACACGAATAGCAAAGTTAATCCAAATAGTCAACAAAAAATGACATAAACAATCCTCCTCCTTTTTGGATCCAAGTCCAGATCAGACCATATTTAAGAATTAAATCCACTGATGAGAATGTGTCTGGTTTAGGCACATTCAGCCATCTACAGACCAACCACCACACCGACTTCGCGAATGAGCACTCAACGAGAAAGTGGTCAGCCTTTTCATTCACTATACCACACATCGGACAAGACCCATCACCAAATGGCCACCAAGGCCACATAGCCGTAGTTATCTTACGAGTGGGGGCTCTCAAACGAAACAATTCACATTGGGCACCGCGATCTTGCTCCATATGAACTGATTTAAATTCCCCCTCGAGTAGCTTCTCTCTTCCAGATCATGCCTACCTTGCTTAAGTGAGAAATCCACCATCTAATCTTCAGACCTCCGCCTCCAAGCGCCGTTCTCATCTTTCAAGGGTTGCTGGGTCGGAACTGTTTGCCGGTCGTTCCACTCTGTCAATTTTGCATTTGAACGAGGGATACGCTTCCACCCTACGTCCTGCGTTTGTGTAACCACAGTTAAAAACTAAAAGGGGATAATATGCTTATGAATGTTATGAAATGGGAGTGTTTTATCCACCTAAGCCACTATACATTCAGGATTGTTTTTAAAAACTAAAAGGGGATGATTAAGAACTGGATGCATTCAAAACCATACTCTTGAGACACAATGGTACCGGCTAACCTTTTAGCATCAGAACAAGTTTCAATCTGAACTGAAATCTTAACCCGCCAATCAAATTAACCAAATTAATCATCTTCTCTTGCGATGGAATCTCTCTAGTTTTAGGCCACATCACCGGTTCCTTCAGAACAGCGTCGTTTAAAGACGCGATAGTCTCCAACAGTGATGGTGTTACTTTCGACGCTCTGGTTTTGGAGAACTTGAGGGTTCGTATAGTGCTTTTGGTTTACCCAGTAATAGAGAATGAGTGTTGTTGTTGGATAACTGATGGAGAGGAGAGTTTGAGGAGGCGGTTGGATAATTGATGGAGAGGAGAGTTTGAGGAGGTGATTTTGCTCGGCAGTGATTGTTTGACGATGGTGTACATGACGGCGGCGACGGCAGCCACGGTGGCAATGGTGAAAGAAGAAACAAACCTGATAATGTCCATAAGCAAACATAATTGTGAGCCGGATTGACCCACACAATTCGTCATTAACTAATTGTTATCTAATGAAGAAATATGCCATTAACTAAATCACCTCTGTTTTTTATGCGTAGGACCCGAGCTCCACCCAAGCGAGAACTTTTACACTGTCATAAGATACAACTAGTGGATAACAAAGATGTCAGCATGTGTATCTGTGGTTAACAGTGAGAGATACCTTGCTAAGCATGACAACAAGGGATTCACGGCATGATTATCGTTTAACTTCTAATAAACAACGCAAAAATAAAAATAACAGATTACTCAAACTCGTTTTCTAATTTCAAATTAAAACAAGTTTGAGAATTTGATTAACTAAACAACACAAAGTTGAAGCTGCTTACTAGAGCATATCTTATCTCAATCGTTGTTGTTTATGATAAAAGGCACCATAGCCATGAATCTGATAAACCCCATATAACATGTTGAGTCCGTGGAGAAGTATATAATAGGAACACCATCTTCTTTACTGCCATAAACGCACGACGCTTTAGTTGCAGCATTCAATCGGTAAAAACTATTATATTTTTTTCACCAACAAAATAATATCCATTGCAGGCATCTATCTGCAGGAAATATTTAGAAACCCAAACAAGATAAATCAGTTGATAATATCCATTTGCAATAACAAGCCCATGTCCAAACAAAATCAGGTTGTCAAGTTAGGTTCTGTCTGAATAGAGTTTGGTTACTGGTCAAAAGGAGGAGTTTTTTGTGGGTTGAAACGGGTCAGGTTGGTTTGACCCGATACAGGTTTTGTCCAAAACAAAAAGAAATTTATAAACAACTCGTATATCAAATATGATAACAACAGTTTTGCCATACCAGGTGCTTAGAGGACATGCGAGTCCTTTACGTCTTAGATGTGCCTTGCGCCTGTAAATACTACAGTTTAAAGTGTTGTTGATGAAAAAATCTTATAGATAAAGATACACAAAAAAACTGATTCGACTTTTTACCATGGCTGACCACAATAGCATAACTGGCCAGAAACATGCCCAAACTGGCCTGGACCGAACTAAAGAGGCCTGAACCAGCCTTTTCTCTTGAGTTTCTCCCCTTTATAGCCATCTACCACAACATGAACCAACGTGGGTTCATACCTACATTGAGAAAAACACTTTTATTATGTTTTAATATAAACTACATACCATCTCTTATTATATCTATAAAACAGAATAAGATATTAAAACTCTATGCCTATAACAAACCTTTTGTTTTCCTATTATCACGCCAATCTTTTTTCGGGCAAGCACTTTTTTGCGCTTAGACGACATGCGAGTCCTTTACGTCTTAGACGCGCCTTGCGCCTGTAAATACTACAGTTTAAAGTGTTGTTGATGACAAAATCTTATAGATAAAGATACACAAAAAAACTGATTCGACTTTTTACCATGGCTGACCACAATAGCATAACTGGCCAGAAACATGCCCAGACTGGTCTGGACCGAACTAAAGAGGCCTGAACCAGCCTTTTCTATTGACTTTCTCCCCTTTATAGCGATCTACCACAACATGAACCAACGTGGGTTCAAAACTACATTGAAAAAACACTTTTATTATGTTTTAATATAAACTACATACCATCACTTATTATATCTATAAAACAGAATAAGATATTAAAACTCTATGCCTATAACAAACCTTTTGTTTTCTTATTATCACGCCAATCTTTTCTCGAGCAAGCACTTCATCACGCCGATTCTCTGTAAATAAGGGCCAAGCAGAGACGAAAGGTTAATATAATCAACCTAAATCATATAAAAAAATCCGAAATAATACAAAGATGATAACTCTTGATACCTGGTTCAGGTCACCCGGTTCTCACCGGAGCTAACAGGAATTTGTCGGAATCCACTGAGTTTTAGCCGTCGTAATCCCATACCAAACCCTAACCTCTCAAGACTGTGTTGATCTAGTCTGTTCATGTTGCGTCGCTGCTGGAAACAACATAGTTACAAAATTCGCAATAAATCCTAAACCCCATCAAGTTAAAGATTATCCATTTGGAGAAAACAAAAGGGTTCGAAATTGCAGCAAAAAAGAACACTTACAGAGGGGTTTTATAATGGAATATTGGAGAAGAAGGGGTCATGGTGCCTGAATCCTAATGTTCATCAAGAATTGCCGATTCTCTGTAAATAAGGGCCACGCGGAGAAGAAAGGTTAATATAATCAACCTAAATCATATAAAAAAATCCGAAATAATACAAAGATGATAACTCTTGATACCTGGTTCAAGTCACCCGGTTCTCACCGGAGCTAACCGGAATTTGTAGGAATCCACTGAGTTCTAGTCGTCAGTAATCCCATACCAAACCCTAACCTCTCAAGACCGTGTTACATGTTCATAGGGAATATTAGTCTGTCAGGTCTAACCCTAAATCTACAAAGCATTTCTTGGAGGGTATGGAATTGTAGGGAAGAAAGAGAGAGAAGAAGAAGAGGAGTAAAAACCACCGACGTCGGTCTGGGATTTCAAAATGTGTGAGAGGGAGATCGCCTGGGAGAGAGAGAGAGAGGCAGATGAGAGAACCTAAGATCTAATTGTGTGTGTGGTTTTGTTTGAAGAAGCAAGGGTATAACTGAAAAGTGTTTTTGTCTGGTGCTTTAAAGACTTGTATATAATGCATCAAAAGTGTTTTAAGGAATTGATAAATTAGTTTAAGTAATCCTTGGGATATGTGTAATATATAGGTATAAATTGTTACTGTATGTTTAAGAAAATTAATTCACCAACATTATATATATGTGTATGAATACAACTTTATGACATAAGTAATATAAATGAATATGTTGTTACTGTTGTGGAATGTAAAATTTCACTAAAGTTATACGGGTAAAACCTTTATATAAAAGTATTTCTTAAAATACTTTTTACAAGGATTTTTAGCCATCAAATTACTATTTGAAAACGAAACCGATCTAAATGCTAAACACACAATTTTAACCTTTATATATATATATATATTATATTTATGTATATATTTTAGGTAGTCATGTAATTCAAGAGTGAGAGACTAGGGTTGCATACACTAATTGAAATCTATAGTTATTACTATTCGTCAGTAAAGGTACGGATTCCGTGGTCTTTTCTCGTAGCATTTTATATCGTTATTGTATTCATAGTGCTTAGTTCATTGAACCATTGATTCACATGCGATAGATTAATTCCTTAAACACATTATCGCATGTTCCTATTGATCATTGATTTTTGCCATAGAAGTGCATTATTGTATTAGTTAGCTTGACCTAAGTTTACCATTTTATTGACCTCAATACCCGAGCACATTCACCTATGGGGGCATAGGGCGTCATCATCGGCATCGATGACGTGCACCATTCGTGACAGTGCGATTAGTTCACGGCGTCTCTATATTGGAATTTATTATTGTTTATGGATTATTGAGAGGCGTATGGATCGATCCTAGGATATTATTGTATTGGTATTGGGATAGGTGTGTGTGTCCACATCCCCTTTACATATTGGTGCATTAGTCTGCAGCTAATGTACGTATTATTGTCTATTGTTTATTGACATTGGCTCACATGGGAATTTCCACATAGATTGTTATCATATAATATTGACCATATTGCTACATTTTTATTGACATAGTATTGTTCACCGTTGATCGTATACCGTATTGATCGTTCTCATTGAAATTACCGTAATTGCTATTGTTTTTCCGTTACTGGGCAATTTTTGACTCAGCCGTGTTTCTTTTTGTTCTTTTCTCTTATTTCTTAAACAGGTACTCAGGGGAACATGGGGAAAAGTGCGAAGAGTGAAAACTAAATGGCTAGAGTTATAAGGAGTTTTAATAAATTGCCATTTAAATAATTTAGACACTTTCGTTTTCCGTTTAGACCGTTGTGTGGTTTTTGATTTTTAAACCTTTGGAGTTAATGTTTTGTTTAACTTCTAATTTTATCTCTGATTAATATATTGTGTGACACGTCAGCCCTATTCGGGCCAGAGTGTTACACCGTAGAGGTTCCGTCGTCGGCCAGAATCCGTGCCGGAAATTTGACAGTCATGTCTCTTTCTCCTAGTTTCTTTTGTTCTCTCTATCACCTTTATTCTCTCTCTTTGTATTTTGAAGGTTTATAAAAGGAAAAAAAGGGAAGGTTGTAGAGGTGGTACGAGGTGGTTCCAGGGGTTGGTTGTACTGGTGGGGAAGAGATCTTTGAGATTTAGGGTAAATTGCTTTTTAGAAAAAAGGAGCATGTGAATTGACTGTTATAGCCTTCTTTATATGGAAGTTAACTAGCCAGACTAACTAACTGGGTTAACCCTAAAGGATATAAACTGTTAAATAACATAGTGATTTTGGACATAAACTGAAATTATATCTTTTAAAGGACATGTTTCGTAATTCCCGATATACTAAGGAGACAAAGTGTAATTTACTCTTATTTTTATATACGTTTTTCGTCTGTCACTTGATGCTCTAAATCCGAGTGTTTCATTTTATGTGTTTCCTCGATTTTGGTCGTTGTTCGGTTAACACCTTTTTACGCCCCCTCCACTCCATGCTGGTAGCATGGATTTATGCCCCTGACCGCAACACGGGGGGGGGGGGGGGGGGGGGGGGGGGGGCTTAACACTAATGATATATTAAGGGTATGTTTGGCATGGAGCTTTTACGAGCTTCTAAGAAAAAGCTTTTAGGGAAAATAACCATTTTAACCTCTAAAGATAATAAACTTTTTAATGTACCAACTTTTTAATGTTTATGTTGGTCCTAATCAATAAAATAGCCTTGTTTAGTTGAAGGAACTTGAAACTTTTAGGTTAGAAGCTTGAAGTTTTTGGTTAAACGTCCTACTAGTAGTGTTAAGAATGAGCTACAAGCTTTTAGGAAAAAATGACTATTTTAACCTCTAAAGATAATAAACTTTTTTAATGTACCAACTTTATAATGTCCATTTTGGTCATTTTATACATTTTATTAAAAGTTCTAGCTACTCTGACAAACACCTAAATATTTTAAAAAGTTACAGCTACCAGGATCCAGTCTCCAACCACCAACCACCAGCTACTTTTACCAAACATACCCTAAATGTTAAGATGGTGAGGAATAGTAATGTTTTGCTTGGGTGTTTTGTTGGATTTTTTATAGTAACTTTAGGTTATATTTTTATTTATTTAACAAAACGTTGTTTTTTATAATTTGTCATAAAAAGCAAACGGAGTTTAGTTTTTTATTACCTTTTGTTTTATGTTTTTTCCGCAATTGGTCGACAATCTGTTGCTATTTAGCATGGTCTTTGGTGCTCACATTTGATCTATCATTTTTTTTGTTCGGTTGCTACTTAGAAAGGTGTTTGGATGTCACATTTAGTCCCCCTCACTTTCTAATACGTGTCAGTATAAATTCGACTTCGTCTACGTTTATGTCATGTGAGTCATTTGTTGTTATAAATTTGTGTTTTTATTCTATGTTTTTCCTAGTTTTGTTTGTGTTTAGTTACTACTTTAACATAGTTTTTAACAAAAATTCTATCAACTCTCTCTTATCAATTGCAAGAATCTAGAGACTTGAGGGTGAAGAGACTATTTTATAAACTAATTTTATTTCTTTAGAAAATCTTACTGTTTAGCCCTTCGAAATGATGCAAAAATTTTAAATACGTAAAGAAACAAGGGCGAGTTTTAAATGGACCCGGCAGTTGGGCCATCACCAACAGCCCAACAGTAACTAACATGGAACGGCCCAGGAGAAAATTAAGAAACCCAACAAGTTTAAAGTCGGTCTAACAATTGACAGAGGGAATCATGAGTATTTAGTGTTAGAAGTTATAGGGACTAATTATTAACCACCCATAACTTCAAATACTAATTATTAATTAGTATTAGAAGTTATGGGTGGTTAAAAATTGGATGTAACATGCATGTTGTTCTTCAATGTATGCGTGGATGTGCAACGTGGGGAATTTTGATCCTCATGCCCAGGTGTAATTTTTCTTCTATTTCCATTGCACTTTCTTTTGTAAGGTTAACTAAGAAAATTGTTATTTCTAATTGGCTTGACTATCTTGAATAGATCGTGTTAAGCTGGATGCCTAGTAATTGGGGTGGTAACAAATGCACCTAATGACTCTTTGGTTACCTCTTTATGAGATTCTGAATGGTTTAGATCTTTTACTGATTCAACACTTAATGGTTCAGACTGCAGATTTGCGTCTGAATGATTACGAATTATAATGAGTCTGAATTGTTAAGACCGCTAATCTGAATTAGTCAGACATTTGCCTCTAAACGGTTGAGCATTATACTGGCTCTTAATGGTTTAAACATCTACTGATTCAACACTTAATGTTTCAGATATTCTTATTGGTTCAGAACTTAACCATTTAGAAGTTGCCAAACAACCCCTAAGATGGACACAGGGTGCCTAGGCACTCACTTAAATCTTTTTTTTATAATGTTAACTGGGCACTGATAAATTGGGCACCTACACACAGGGATGGTCGAATGGAACATGTACTATACCCGTATAGAATTCATCATTATTATATATATCAAATTATAATGGGGGTTTGCGCTAGGTAATTTTATGGTCTTTAGGTTTGACCACTATGTTTCTGGTATTTGGGTTTTGCCCCCAATGTTTACTTACACATTTCCTTAAAATGATGTATTATTATTTATTTATCATTATTGAATATACTATATATATATAATAACAGTAGATTAATTGGTCAAATTTTAGGTATTATTTACATAATTGCCATGGCTTTATTTTTTATTGCATTAGCAAAGATTGCATCACATTGCCGCCAACGATTTACATAAAACGTAATTGTTGCTTTTATTCAAACTGTTTAATTTCGAGCCAATAATATATCAGAATGAAAAAGAATTGTCACTATTAAATTTCTTTTTCAGCAAATAATATATCAAAAGAAAAAACAATTGTCACTAAAGCTTAATATTCAGTTAGTCGCTAATCATAAGGTGCACATAAGAGCGGTCGGGGCGCCCCTGATGGCACCACCATCACGCGTTATAACCCATGGAACACCACCACCGGTCACCACCACCACGCGTGGTGAGTATAACGAGTGGTACCGGCCACGCGTTTTCAAATCAAAAACTATCCATTGGACATGTGTTGACCGTTGGCTCTTGACCGTTTGAGATGTTTTTTTTTCTTTTTGATTATATATATACACATCTATTTATATACAATTCTCACCCAAAACCTTTACCTACAATCTCATTACCCAAATTTTTAAATTTCTATATTTCTTCAATGACATCTTCTTCCGATTCGTTTCCGATGGATAGCGAAAGCGAAACGTCTTCAGCCAACGACACGCTTGAATTTTTTGAGAAGGTGTACAACGTGCTTGAAGGCTCGAGCCATCCGAAGAAGATAATGGTTGGTCGTGATCGAATACATGCCAACGAGGTGTTAATGAATGATTACTTTGTGGAGAATCCGGTCTATAATGCCGAAATTTTTAGGGAGCGGTTTCGTTTGCCAAAGGAATTATTTTTAAAGATTTTCGGAGACATTGAAGCGAGCGAACAATGGTTTCAAGAACGTTACGACGGGAGGGGCAAACGTAGTTTCATTCCAATACAAAAATGCACGTCCGCCATACGCCAACTTGCGACAGGTAACCCTCCCGATCAATTTGATGAATACTTACAAATGTCTGAAAGAACCTCGCGAGTGTTTGCAATTTTCTTGTAACGCCATCATTAAGTTGTATGCCAAAGAGTTTCTACGGAGACCGACGAGACACGACATCTCACGTCTTTACGCCGCACATGAGACTAGATGGCATTTCCTGGGATGCTCGGTAGCATCGACTGTACACATATCGAGTGGAGAAATTGTCCAAGAGAGTTGCGAGGGGCGTATGTTAGGGGTGACATTAAAAGGCCGACCATCTTACTTGAAGCGGTGGCCTCGAATGATTTATGGATTTGGCATTCGTATTTTGGTGTTCCAGGTTCAAACAACGACATCAATGTTTTGTATACATCGCCGTTGTTTCAAAATGTAACAGATGGTACCTCACCTTTCTGTCCGTTTATGGTTAACGGAAAATATTACAGACGAGGCTTTCTACTTGTGGATGGTATTTACCCATCATGGTATGTTTTTGTGAAAGCCCTTTCATTTCCTACAGAGCCTAAAGAAAAGGCGTTCAAGAAGTTGCAAGAATCGGCAAGAAAAGATGTTGAGCGAGATTTTGGAGTTTTAAAGAGTAGATGGGGGATACTAGGACGGCCGGTTCGTGCGATGAATAAAAAAACAATCCATAGCATAGTATATGCATGCATCATATTGCACATTATGCTAATGTGTAATTTCTCCAGATTGGGTGCCGGATCCTCCAACAAAAAATCCCGTTCCAGAAATGTCCACCAAGACTTGCGCAGTGAAGACCTTCACTTTCGGTTGAGATACGATCTAATTGAATATGTAGGTTCTTTAGGTTTGGAATTTTCGGATTCGGACGAAGAGTAGACTTGTTTATGTATCTTTTTAATTTTATATGTTTTATTTTTTAGTTGTATTTTTAGAAAAAAAAATTTATTTAAATGAAATTTATAATTTTATTGTTTTATTGTTAATTTATAATTTATAAACAAAATTGTATTGTTAATTTATAATTTAAAAAGAAAAAAAAGAAAAGAAAAAAAAAGCCATCACTAGTGATGGAGTGATGGGCACCCCTAGTAAAATCCATCACTAGTGATGGAATTTGGCTCGATGACGTGGCGTATGGTGATTCGATGTTGTGAGCGATGGGTGGGTGGTGAGTGATGGGCGCCCCCTACCACCCTAATCATAAGGCTAGTGGGTATGGTGAGGCTCATCCTTGGAATGATGGGCCGCCACATAACGTAAGCGGGTGTGAGGATGAGGCTAAAAAGGATGGACCTAAGGGGTGGGGGGATGAACCCCTTTATATATATGTATGTATATATGTATAGATGTGTGAGAGAGGAAGAGGCACGGCATGGGCGGCAAATCCAGGCCGGTTGTGCCGAAGCCGAGCCTAGGGGGGCGGTGTTGGGGCGGCGCCTAGCCTGGCCTGGCCTAAGCCGACCCCATACCCACTAGCCTAAGGTGTACATAGTAAAAAAAATACGCGAGATGGTGTCAAAATTTTAATCCTATTACTAATTAATCTTTGTGAGTCATTTCATAGTTCGTTATAAACTTATAATCCAGGGATTAATGACTAATTAGCACATAACTTAGTAACAAAATACCTTCATTCTACTGATGTTATAGAAGAAAAGTTTCTAATAATTCTGCTTTAATCAACATAAATATATCACAATACGATGCATTATAAAACTTTGTATAAATTGTTGTGACTTGCTTAATTTTATATAGTTTTTGATATGAGTTTCACTCAAAATCAAGTTGGTCAAATATAATTATTTTTTTATTCTTTACCCTGATTACCGACCATCTGAACATCAGTAACGGTGTTATCGGAATCGATATCAACATTTGTTTTTAATGTTTTCTACTGACTTTATGTTGAAAACGGAGTTGTATTAAAATATGAATATATTTTAACGTATGATACGAGTGCTGGTAACGTACTGGTGCCGTGACGAACCGAATCTATTATGACCGAATAACATTGGTAACAATATTTAGATTATCAGAACCGTTAGCGATATTTATTTTTATGGTTTTTGATTGACGTAAAACACATAATGATATATTTTTAGGCACACCACAACTTAATTGTATTGGTTTTCTCTTTCGGTTGCTATACATAGTGCCGCACCCGCATCGCTACCATAATAAAACGAACCGATACCAATCGAATTACCACCGCAACGTGGGGGGAAATTTTACTAGTTCAAAATCATTTTAGATACCAATTTGGTACCAACCTTTTGGCGTTTTTAGGATCTATACTTTCGGTTCGGTACTTGTTCGGTACGGTGCTGGTATTTTACCTTTTTTACCTCAAATACTGTACCAAGCATTTTTTAATACCATTACCCAATTTTGACGATTTTGGAATTAGTACTTTCGGTGCCGGTACCGAGCTAATCCCAAGCTCGCGGCTCCACATATTTAGAAAAAGAATAAATTATAACCTTAACAAGTCCCCTTTGGCTTACTATCAGATTTTCAGTCCAGATCACTTATAAAAATTCTACATGAAACCTAATCGATTGACGGCTTGCAAGAGTCTTGAATTTCCTTCTGTAGGTTTGTTTTTTTCATAGTTTTGATATTTATTTTGTAGTAGTTGATTGTAAATTTGTAATAGTCAATGAATGCTTGAATTTGCAGGTCTCCTTTGGGGATGAAATGAATGGTCCACTGAGAAGCAGTCAACTTGAATGCTTGACACCAGTATGTATATGTCACACCCCAACCGATGGCGGAAACATCGGGATGAGACGAAAACTAGATTGCAAGAGTCTTCATAACGCTAATTGTGTCAAGTGTTTAATAATTACCTTTTTACATAGTTTAAATCAAATAATACAAATTTTAGATCCCGACACGTAACAAATATAATTTCATTTCATTAATAACGATTTAATACAAGATATTAAAACGAAATACATGTTTGAAACAAATACAATACAATAAGTATTTAAAGTTTAAATGCGTTTCTAGGCAATCCTACTAGATTCCATGTGTCATCAAAATTCCTGCAACATTTATTAAAAGCATAGATTAATACAAAAGTATTGGCGAGCATACAAGTTTGAAATTAATTATAAGTATAAAAGTTGGTTTTATTGTGACAAGTATATACTCAAGTCGAATCGCACGAATATGTAGACCACTTTCGCATAACAATAGCATATAATCGAATTCCTTAACTAGCATGCCTAGTATTCTAAGCATAACGATATCATGAGAATACAAGTCAAAACTAATAAGCATAAACAAACTTAAGCATAACAAGTAGCATGTATAGACGAGTTTAAACTAACACATATAACTCACATAAGCGTAACTGATGGCACATTTGGTATTGTGAACACATTTAATTTTGTTTAAAATAAATTTTGTAATTTATACATGTTGCACACCAAAAATGCAGTAAAGTGTAAAAAGGGGGTCGAGTATGCTCACAGTTTTGCAAAGTTTCCTTTGGTGATTCCGTGAAGAGTTGGAGGTTGGAGCTTCAAAGCTTCCTTTAAAACACTTAGTGTATATTTTAGAACTCTTAGAGTTCTCTTCCTTGCTTGAAAGATTTGAGAGAATTAGAGAGGTTGACAGAATAATGGTTGGAACACTTAGTATCCTTTTAGAATTCTTAAAATTCTTGATTTAGAGATATTGAGAGAATTAGAGAGATGGAGAGAAGAATTGTGTGTGAATAAAATGGTAGAAGGAGGTTGGTATTTATAGGTAGAAAAGGTGGAAAATGGTGAAATATGATTGGTTAAAAAAGATGGAAGATGATTGAAAAGATGATTGGTGGAGAAAAGAGGTGGAAAATGGTGAAATATGATTGGTTAAAAAAGGTGGAAGTGGATTGATGAGGTGGAAAAGATGATTGGTATATTTCTTGTTATTTCTTGAGTATATATTATGTAATCGAGTATATAAAAAGTATAAAAGTATAATTCAAGTATTGAGGATGTGCGTATAAGTATTTATACGTATAATTGTGTCGGTTTGCGTATAAATACGTACTTAAATGATCGGTTGTGTGAATAAAAAAATATGTATAAAATATGAATTTTATTATGATTAATGCCTCGAGTTGTGAGATTGAAATTAAAATACCAATGTAAGGTTTCTAAAATTAGAATACGGATACGGACATTTTTAAAAAAAATAGAAATACGAAGATACGAGGCGTTACACGAATAACGAATAACAATTAATATTATATATACACACACACACATATATTTTATTTATGTTTTAACGCCCCGAATTATGATACAAATATTTATTTTCTAAAATAAGGATGCAAAAAGACGAGGCGTTACAGTCTCCCTACTTTAGGAAATTTCGTCCCGAAATTTATTTAAAAGGGAAACTTTAGAATAATAGGGCATTTTGAAGCATGTATGGGTATAATCCCGAAATAGGTTGTGAGTGATTAAAGTTTGTATTAAACATAGTAGTGAAACACCGAATTTCTCATGGCACGTTTTACGAAAGTTTGGTAATATGATAGTAACACTTATATATAGGAAGTACCCGCGGCGTATCCACCATGTTTATAATATATTACTTCTGTTTCGCTAATCGATGTCATGTTACGTTCCGTGTCACGATTAGGGTTTATTAACGTATTACGAGTGAGAATGATAGCATATATAGAGTATCAAGTATATAAGTATAATTGTATTTAAGTATGAGAGAGTATACTGTATAAGTATGAGTATAAGTGTAAGTGTGCGTATTCGCACATTCGTGTACAATACAGATGATATATTTTAGTTTAACCAAGAGTAACGGATTACTGGCATGTGAATAAACAGGTCAAACCATCGTGTACCGCAATGTAGACTACCTATCATCGTTAAAACAAAGAGGGTGTAAAATAGTTTACTTAACATGACCTCAAGAATACGGGCGGGCGTCATTCCTATAGCGCTACACAAGCACTATACATGTTAAGGTGTGGCTTGATCAAAGTTAATGACGAGTCTACCACATAAACATGTGAATAAACAAGTCAAATCATCGTGTACGCAATGTTGACTAGTCAATATTGTTGAATCATAGTGTAAAATAGTTTACTTGGTATGAAATAGTTTACTTAACATGACCCCAAGTCTCAAGGGCGGTGCGCTACTCTTATAGCACTACGCATAGTGCTATACATGTTAAGGTGTGGTTTTATAACGAGTTTATCACATATAATGTTCCAGTAATCCCAAATCAAGTATGATGTTTAGTATGCACCTATAGAATCGTTGCGTAATAGATTTAGTATAAATGCGAAGTTTGTCGTGCATAAATTTGATTTTAGTATAGTGTGACATTAAAAAAATGAAGGAATAAGAATTATATAGCATAAAATGTAAGATAGCATAAAAGAGAGGCTTGATAAAATGTTGGAGTGTTTCGGTTTTAGATACTTCGACTATTCCAAAGTGACTCGTAAGTGCTTTCGAATTAGGGAGACGTGATTTGGCCTAATAGGTATAATACTCTCGTCGCCAAGCGATTAAAGATACTTTACCCTTCCAGTTAGTACATGTCCCTAATTTGATCGAAAAATACGAAACTTTGGCGAGATTGAAAATTGAGGAGTGGAACCAGTCATCAAGGTGTGGATGTCAATCCTGGCTTGACAATTTCGTCCCCAAATTGTGGTTTATTGAACGTATCAAGATATAATCTCGAATCGTCAATAAGGATCCACTAGATTATGAAATGAAACTCCCATCAAGATATGGATATCACTCCTGACTTGATGGTGAATTTCGCACAAAATAACATGTAGAGCGAATTGAAACTCGTCACCAATGGCGGGAATCACCCCAGTATTGATGAGTTATTTCGACTGTGGAACAAGAATATACTCAAAAGCGTGTGTTGTGTTTCATGTCTTAGGAAAGACATATTGTAAGTTTTAGGATCAAAAGGAGAAGCATGATAGAAAGAATTACTTTTTAGACAAGTATCACAAATGGTCAAGAGTATGGTACTTAAACTATAGACTAGGTCGAACATGACAATTCTACCTAATTCTCTATAGTTATGGCTCTGATACCAATCTGTCACACCCCAACCGATGGCGGAAACATCGGGATGAGACGAAAACTAGATTGCAAGAGGTTTCATAATGCTAATTGTGTCAAGTGTTTAATAATTACCTTTTTATATAGTTTAAATCAAATAATACAAAATTTAGATCCCGACACGTAACAAATATAATTTCATTTCATTGATAACGATTTAATACAAGATATTGAAACGAAATACATGTTTGAAACAAATACAATACAATAAGTATTTAAAGTTTAAATGCGTTTCTAGGCAATCCTACTAGATTCCATGTGTCATCAAAATTCCTGCAACATGTATTAAAAGCATAGATCAATACAAAAGTATTGGCGAGCATACAAGTTTGAAATTAATTATAAGTATAAAAGTTGGTTTTATTGTGACAAGTATATACTCAAGTCGAATCGCACGAATATGTAGACCACTTTCGCATAACAATAGCATATAATCGAATTCCTTAACTAGCATGCCTAGTATTTTAAGCATAACGATATCATGAGAATACAAGTCAAAACTAATAAGCATAAACAAACTCAAGCATGACAAGTAGCATGTATAGACGAGTTTAAACTAACACATATAACTCACATAAGCGTAACTGATGGCACATTTGGTATTGTGAACACACTTAATTTGTTTAAAATAAATTTTGTAATTTATACATGTTGCACCCCAAAAATGCAGTAAAGTGTAAAAAGGGGGTCGAGTATGCTCACAGTTTTGCAAAGTTTCCTTTGGTGATTCCGTGAAGAGTTGGAGGTTGGAGCTTCAAAGCTTCCTTTAAAACACTTAGTGTTTTAATTTAGAACTCTTAGAGTTCTCTTCCTTGCTTGGAAGATTTGCGAGAAGTAGAGAGGTTGAGAGAATAATGGTTGGAACACTTAGTATCCTTTTAGAATTCTTAGAATTCTTGATTTAGAGTAATTGAGAGAATTAGAGAGATGGAGAGAAGAATGGTGTGAATAAAATGGTAGAAGGAGGTTGGTATTTATAGGTAGAGAAGGTTGAAAAGGGTGAAATATGATTGGTTAAAAAAGATGGAAGATGATTGAAAAGATGATTGGTGGAGAAAAGAGATGAAAAATGGTGAAATATGAGTGGTTAAAAAAGGTGGAAGTGGATTGATGAGGTGGAAAAGATGATTGGTATATTTCTTGGTATTTCTTGAATATATATTATGTAATTGAGTATATAAAAAGTATAATTCAAGTATTGAGGATGTGCGTATAAGTATTTATATGTATAATTATGTCGGTTTGCGTATAAATACGTATTTAAATGATCAGTTGTGTGAATAAAAAATATGTATAAAATATGAATTTTATTATGATTAATGACTCGATTTGTGAGATTGAAATTAAAATACGAATGTAAGGTTTCTATACGGACATTTTTTAAAAATAGAAATACGAAGATACGAGGCGTTACACGAATAACGAATAACAATTAATAATATATATATACACACACACATATATTTTTATTATGTTTTAACGCCCCGAATTATGATACAAATATTTATTTCTAAAATAAGGATGCAAAAAAGCGAGGCGTTACAGTATAATACAACTATGTGTTTTAAAATAGTAACTAGAATTACCACACGCTGCAATGTGGCGGGTATTCGTTAGTTATATATCATATTTGAAGGCAAATGTTTCTTACATGACCGCGAGCCTTTGTGTAAAACATAGAAAAGAATAACTAACTCGATCTATGACATGCGCGTTGCAACAGACCTATCACACGGGGAAAAATAGACGCGCTGCTACGGACTTGTCAAATCGGAAAAAGTAGATGAACAATGTTGAATTCCAACCACGTTGTGGCATGTTAACTTGGAAAATTTAGAACGAAACGTTAAAAGAAAGCTGTGAAAGATGAAAAGCATTGGGTTAAAAGTTTAAAAATAAAAGGGGATATAATTACAGAAGATGGAAACTTTTGAATTAGAAGTGAAAAATTAAATTAATCAAAGGAGATGCATTGCATAAGATGGAAACTTTATACTTTAATTGTCAAAGATTGAAACTTTAGAGTTTGAAATGAAAATTCAAAATTTTTTTTCTAAAAACTCTAAAGCCAAAAATACAACAACTTTAAACATAAATAGGTTTATTTATATGTTTATAATAGTCCATGTAAATTTGCAGATCCTTTCAAAGCTTCTATTTCCATTAAGAAGTAGTACATCAACTATTCAATTTCAATTAAAAGGTTTGTAAAAATATTTATAAACAGATTATATATTATTTGATTATCAGATTCTGTATTTTATTGATTCGAATTGCTCACAAACATTAGCTTTTTATAATCTACTGAATTACAAACCACTTGTTTCACTATTAGAAAACAGCCAGATTTACGACAAGCATTTTTGTAACAAATCTGTGGAAATTTGGCCTTAGCTACATATTTGCGACAAAACAAGTTCGTGTGAAAAATACTTGTTGGAAAGTATGATTGCGACAAAACTACCAAAAACTTTGCTACAACTTTCCCACAAATAAAATCCATCGCAAGACTTTCCACAAAATTCTAACAAAATTTTTTTAAAGCCTTTTCCACCATTTTTCGACAAATTTGTCACAAATCCCACTTTTTAACATACTTTATTAATATTTTTTTTAGTCATTTTAAATAATAATAATTTAAGAAAACAATTAATTAAAAAACTGTTTTCGACAAACTCCTACAAATTCTAAAAAAACTGTTTTCGACAAACTTCCTACAAATTTTAAAAAACTGTTGTAGACAAATTTCCAACAAATTATATATATTTTTTTTGCGATACGGTACCTACAAATGTTTTAAATAAAAATAATTTTTATTTTGATCTTTCGACAAAATTCCTACAGAATTAAAGTTTCCAGATTCCGACAAATTTGCGACAATTTTTTTAATAAAATCTGAATTTTTTGCAAAAAATTGCAGATTTTTTTTAAAAAAATAGAAAAAAACATGTACACCATATTTAAATACGAATACCAAAAATCCTAATCAAAAGTGCAGTTCATATTACAAAAGTAATACGATCTTAATGTTTCAAAATGTAATACACTACGAAAGTTAATAAACACGCTTTTGTAATAGTAACCAATATTAAATGAAAAGCGCGTTTTCATATTACAAAAGTAATACGATCTTAGCATTTCAAAATGTAATACAAAATGAAAGTTAATACGAAAACGCGCTTTTGTAATATGAAAAAGGCGTTTTCATATTACAAAACAAACACGATCTTTACTTTTTTCTTGAATTGTTCATCATTTCTTCCATCTTTTTTTGCCATACTGCATTTGCGGCCCGCTCCCGTTCACGCTCGGCCCGTTCTTGTTCCCATTGTACAAAACGGGCTTCCATATTTTTCCGGGCCTCTCTTTCTTTTTCCAACTCCGTTTGAACTTTCTTAAGCTAGAAGTTATAAAAGTAGACATTATTAATACATATTAACAAAAAAAAATTTTGAAACATTAAACACATATTTAGGGGCGTTATCTGGTTACGTATTCGCTTATCGAAATATCAGGTATAATGTGGTTAAAAATGGAATGGTTATCGGATTCAAGGTTGGATTTGGAATGATTCAGGTATATAGGTATTTGGGCTGCATATTTCAAGCCTTTTGGGCTGCAATCTAAATAATGGTTTGGCTTAGGTTTTGACGTAAACCGTCCAAAGCGGACCGTGAACAACCCTATCTACTATAGATAGACCTCATGGATATCTATCTCGTAGCTAACTTCTAGTTTCTTTAAGTTGTTTCCCGCTCACGATTTTCTATTCCAAGTGGTGACACATAATGTAAAATGATTATAGAACGAGTGGATTCTACGTGGGCTGATTTTAATTGGCCTTTCTGCACAGGTCAGCTTAATTCTACTAGGTAACATTCAGAAAGACAATCATTAACTAGTAGTGCAAAAATTCCTAAATATACCGGCTTTAACCCATGCCATAACCAATGTCCTCTAGGTGTAAGCCTAAAGAAGGTCTGACAAGTTTCTAACACATTGTACTATTTTAGCACTGTACTACCATCTGAAAGCAACAAGCCAACAAATATTATAAACCAAAAACTTTAGATAAATGCAGTTCTATATGTGAAGGCTAACAGTTCAATCTAAAAAAACAACAATAATGATAATACCTCTTGTGACTGCCTGCCATCATCATATGATGCATAAGTTGTGGAAGATGGTGTGCCAGTCACCACAAAATGAGGATCAGAAGATCCTACCCCAAACAAGTTACCACCCTTACGCTTGGGATGTAAACTCTCCCAAACATCAAAATCATCGCATTCTGTTTCTTCCGGGTACATTTTTTAAGTTGTTGCGTGTACGCGACCTACAATTTATGAAATGGAAACTTTGAACACTAAGACTTGAATCAATAACTATGAACAAACCGATATTTTTGATGGTAAAATTAAGTATTTTACCGATACCTTACCAAACCGATACCGAAAATTCCAAAAGTGGGTACCGGTACGAAAAAATTCGATACCGGTAACCAGTACCAAACGCGCATCCCTAATTGTATGGTAAACGTATCCTATAGTATCATATGATATTTTTTTGTATTGTTACGCATTGTTTTGTCTAATATAGTGTAGTATACTAGCGTATAATGACATATAATATAGTTTAAGTAGTGGGTTATTACCCGAGCTTCGCGGCGGGTTCGATACGTAAATAAAAATAAGCAAACTGCAAACATGACGATAGAAAAACCATGTCACGATTCAGACGTCATTTAAAAGTTACGCCGAGTTATTCGAATAGAATTGACGTACTAATATCAATATTGATGTACTAATATTTTAATTCAACATATCAATAAGAATGTACTAATATTTTAGGTAAAGGTTTGCTTATTAATTTTTCTTATGATAGCCACGTTGAAGGTCCGTGATCAGGCAGTTCTAGACGGAAGTTAGTGCGTAAACGTAACCGATTCGGTAGAATGTTATTAAGAATGGAGTAGAAGTAGAGTGTAGCGGAAGTCATATCTTCATTCATACCGAAAGAGTATACATCTTGTCCAGCTGTCGGAGTTCCTGGAGAGAATCCGGCAGCACCTCCCCGTAGGGATTGCAAAAATTTAAACAACAAATGAACACCCACCACCTATATATAGTGGAACAAGTTCGGACCAAAATCACTAGGTCAAGTTCGACTGAACTTGATTTCAAGCGAACTTGTCCCTTTCATTACAAGTTCGACCGAACTTGATTTCGTCCGAACTTGTCCTAGGCATGACAAGTTCCTCCAAACTTGGTCGTGTGTTCAATTCTAATCTATACAATATTCAACACACGCTCTATCTAGCCTATTCGACAAGTGACGAACACAAAGTGCATCAACACACGTTGCAGAAACATATGCAGCGGTTCCCTCAAGCAAATAGATATATATCAAGCTAACTGGCTGAGCTTTGTGATAAATTAAAAAAGAAAAAAATCAAACATATGAAAAGACATTGGCTATAGTAGAAACGGTTTCGAGAATTGTTATTTATACAATATTATATTATATCCTATAGTATAGCATGGGTATTCGTATATGCATATTAGAGGCATGGTATGGTACGGTATGGTACGGTATGGTATGGTATGGTATGGTATGGTATGGTATCGTATCGTATCGTATCGTATCGTATCGTATCGTATCGTATAGTATAGTATAGTATAGTATAGTATAGTATAGTATAATACAGTACAGTACAGTACAGTACAGTATAGTATAGGCATAATAGAGTATAGTATGGTATAGGCTTATTTAGGCATAGTAGAGTATAAGTATACTATAGTATAAAACAAGTACAGTTTTACACTATATTATAGTGCAGTAAAGTAGAATATCATATTGTATAGTTATTATCATATATATATATTTTTTGAACTGCAATAATCACTTTATATATATATATATATATCCATAATAATATCGTATATGTATAATATAGGTATATTATAATGATATTATAGTATAGCATAGTATTATATAGTATAGTGTAGTGTAGTATACTATATGATCGTATCATACAATATAATATAGTATGGTGTGGTGTGGTGTGGTGTAGTGTAGTGGGGCGCAGCGCAGTGTAGTATAGTATAATATATAAAATGGTATAGTATGGTATGGTATGTTACGATATAGTTTGGTATACTCATATAATATAGTATAGGTATAGTAAGATAACTTTTTTGTCGGGAAACAGGAGTAAACCGTGTCAATTTGCTACAAATATCCGACTAATTTAACATTTTATTTTTTAAAATTATTTACTTTACTAAAACGAGTATAATAACTTTTTTTTGAGAAAACTGTAGCAAACTGGCTCAGTTTGCTACAAATTTCCTACAAATTTAATATTTTATTTTTTATAATTATTTACTTAATTAAAATTAAGAAATAAAAAATAAAATAACTATTTTTATCAAAAATTTATAGCAAATTGAGCCAGTTTGCTACAAATTTCCGTCCAATTTAACATTTTATTTTTTAAAAGGGATTTTTACATATTTCACCTTACTAAACAGCTTTATTACATATTTACCCAGCTTCTAAAATCAATTATATATTACCCATTTTCTTAAAAAGTTACCATTTTACCCTTTTGTAATTTCTTATTTTAAAATAAAAAACATTTGAGGAGGCTTCCTTCTCCACTGGTTCACATCGCTCCTTCTCCACTGTAATTCCTGATGAAAGGTCTTCATTCTTTTTGTTGTGCGGGTTGGTTAAAATTTGAAACCACTGTATCCTAATTTGAGTCCTAACATTTACATTTTCAGATACAACTACATTCGTAAGGTATATTCAATTATGAAAAGCATCAAAATAAATAAAAAAATGAAAATAAAAGCTAAAGTATTTTACAATTATAAAAAACATCACATAAAAAGCGAAAATAAAAGCTAAGGTATTTTACAAATATAAAAGACATCAGAGTGAAATCACTGTCTTTTAATTTGAGTCCTAACATTTACATTTAATTCCCAAGGTATTTTCAAAACAATATAATATAAAAAACCACATACGTAAATTAAAAACTATAAAAGACGCTACATTAAAAAAAACGAAAATAAAACTTGATAATATCGATTATGAAAAGTCATACATTAATTTTTTGTTTACTTATCAATGAACTATTTTTGAAATAGTAATTGATGATTTTATAATGGGGAAATATGTAATATTCATTTAACTGGTTCATTAAGGGTAAAATAGTAATTCTTTAAGGGTAATTTTAATGAAAAGGGGAAATATGTAATATATATGGGTTAGGAAGGGGAAATATGTAATTAATTTTTTTGTTTGGGAAATATGTAATAAGCTCTCTTAAGAGGAGGAAATATATAAAAAACCCTTTAAAATTATTCACTTAATTAAAATAAAAAATAGAATAGTTTTGTTGTCGGAAACATGTAGCCACCTAACTGAATTTGCTACAAATTTCCTACAAATTTAAAATTTTATTTTTTAAATTATTTACTTAATTAAAATTAAGAAATAAAAAATAAAATAACTTTTTTCTCGGAAACTAGTAGCAAACTGATCCAGTTTGCTACAAATTTCCGACCAATTTAACATTTTACTTTTTAAAATTATTCACTTAATTAAAATTAAAAATAAAATAAATTTGTTGTCGGAAAACTGTAGCAACATAACACAATTTGCTACAAATTTCATACAAATTTAACATTTATTTTTTAAAATTATTTACTTAATTAAAATTAAGAAATAAAAAATAAAATAATTTTTTTTGTTGGAAAACTGTAGCAACCTTACTCAATTTGCTACAAACTTTTGACAAAATAAAATTTTTATTTTTTAAAATTATTTAATTTACTAGAATGAAATAATTAACTTCATTTTGTGGGAAAACTGTAGGAAACTGGCTCAGTTTGCTACAAATTTACTACAAATTCATGTTGTGTGGCGATTTTGTCTTAAAATTGCGGAAAAATTTTGGGTTTTTTTGTGTTTCTCTTATTTGTCGCAAAAACCGTAGGAAAGTTGTTGTAAAAATTTAGTTGTAGGAAATTTGTAGGAAACTTTTGTAGTAAAAAAATAAGATTTCTAGTAGTGTTTAATTATCAATTGCCGCACTTAATTTGCATTTTGTTCTTCGTTAGGGGCTATTGAAAGGTTTATGAAACAAACATCATTCCTATTATGGTTGATTCAGATAATCTCCTTAGGATCCTACTTGTGAAATTGAGAATTCGATGCTCCAACCCTTAGTAGCCAAATAATATATGTATAATATAAATAGGGTACACCAATAGACACAAAAATGAAAGAAATACAATGAACACAAATTAACAAAGAGGTTGGCCTGTAAACAACACCATGCCTTGACTAAATATTTATATGGGTCAAATTTGTTCTCATTGTTTTTACAATCAGCATGGTTTGTACCTATCACACACACACATATAGATATATATAGGGATGACTTAAAATGAGAACCACTTTTAGTTGTGAGAATCGTGAGAACTAAACCATCCAAAAGGTTTTTCCGAATTTCTTTCCTCAAAAGTCATAAAAAAATCACTTGTTTCAGCAAAAAAAAAAACTAAAAAAATGCCATACACACATTTACATGAGGCATAAAAAAATGTTTATCTTCATACAAATTTACATCAACGCGTAAGAAATACTTGCATTAGTCAAAACTACCGACTCGACAATTTTTTTTTTACTTTTTTTACATATGTGTTTATAATATTTTCACCTACGTTTGTGGAAAAAAAATTTGACACAACTCACACGGAAAGGAGTTCTCATGGTTTGACACAACTTTAAGAAACAGATATACAAAATTTTCAAATTTATATCACTTTTGAAAGGTTACAAAAGATGATTGAAAAATTATTTTCTAATACAAAACAATGCTTAAGAATTCTGTGGGAATGAATGGCAATGGAGTATGTAAGTTGTAATACTTGCAATGCTCAGCTCCATTGATCTTCGGTTTGGTGATCTCTATTTATATAGGGCAATTGACATGAATTCACAATTTGCTTATTCATGCAAATGTTTGTCGTGACAGATCATTTCATATGTCATGCTTACTACGTCCACTTGTATCATAAATGTCCTTCAACTGAATTACCTTATCTTCAACTGCAAGTGGACATTATGATTGGTCCCAGATTTCTGATGACTTCTGATCAGAATCTGATGAGGTTTCATCAGATTTGATCAGATCTCTTCTGATCCTTTCTTTGAACACTTAGACAAAGATATTCTTATCAGATCTGACTTAAATGCTTATTTTTATGGCCTATGATCATGTTTCTTCTGTTGACTTGACCTTTGACTTCTTTTTCATCAGATCTTATCAGATTGATCAGATTCTCTTTCTTCATTTTTCTTCAATACTTCAATCATGCATATAAAGTTTCCTAACAATTTCCCCCTAAGTATTGTAAGTAAAATGAAGAACATACAACCAAGAGCTTCGCAAGATAAAACATAAACAAACACTTAAACAGTGTTCAAACAAACAATTCAAAGAAAAAAATTGTTCAACCATAGCAATAATTGTTTTGACAAATTCAATAACAAATGTCTTTCATGCTGGGCTTCAACTTCTGAGGGATTGGTTGCTTTCATTCCTCATACATGGTTCTTACGTACTCCCTATCTTGAATCTAGTCATCAATGATGTCTCCAATCTGTTTTACCAAGTGCTCTTTCTTCTTGTCCTTCTTCTGTTCCTGCTTTTTCCTCATGATCTCTTTAATGTAAGTTAAAGTTATGTTTGAAAACTTACATATTTCATCAACTCTGAATATTTTTCTCCCTTCTTCATCTTTATAGATCACTGCTAGCTCAGGTGTTTCAACAATGCTACCTGTTCTGGCATCCTTCATTGCTTCAGGGATTTCAGTGTTTGGTGCTGTGATCAGAGGTTTGCCATTGACCAAGTGTTTGTATCGAAGAAGCAGATCAAAATCTACTTGGAATATGGTAGTTGCTATCTCCACTCCATGTTCTGAGAAGCTATGAAGTGCTTTTCTGTTTTCTCTTCTTCTCAGTGATTCTTGTGCATACATTCTTCTTAGCTTAACTCTATCCAGTGGGTGCAGACGCTCCATAATTTGGCTATCAAAAACCATTGTTCTTCACCATCTTCTCTTCTGATGTGATACATGTTTTGATACCATACACCTTTGAGAGGAGTTTGAACTGATCTATATGTGATGTGTACACTCTTGTTGGGATTTCTGTATTTCCCCATAGACATCCTTCTTTTCTATTGCCTCTCATTGTGAAGGCATTTCTGGTGATTGGGTTCATATTACTAGGAAGAGGTCCATCGTCTTTTCTGAAATATTCCTTTAAAACAACTTCTGGAAAGAGTACTTCATGGTCATCTATGGTTTGTATGATTCTTGTAATGTTTGGATCTTTTGTTGGAATCACAGCAGGCTTCTTTGAGTAAGTATGACCACTTTCTTCCAATTTCCTTTTCTCTCCAGATATAATTGTTTGCTGAATTCAGTTTGGCTTGAGAGAGTGGGTTCAACAATTTCTTTCCCTTTCATTTTGTCTCTGGATGAGGACCGAGTTAAGCGTTGAGCTCTTGTTCTTAATGATGGTTCTGTTTGAGTTTGAGATTGTTTTAGTGGTGGTTGAGTTGGTTTTGATTGAATTGGTGATGATTGAGTTTGTGTTAAAGGGTGTATGATCAAGGTTTTTTCTCTAGAGATGGAGGTAGGATGAGGTGGAGGAGGGAAGGAGCTCATTGTGCTTTGTGGTGGTTGGATTGAATTTTTTAGTTTAGTTGGTATAGGAGCTGGTATTCTGAAAAGAGGTTTTGTTGGTGCAGTTGCAGTGTGTTTGGGTGCATCCTTTCAGGTTGTTTCAGGCATTTCTCTTCAGGAATCTGTTTCAACAAATCTGGCAGACTTGTCTTTGTTGCTTGTGCAATATTAACACATATTCTTTTTATAAATCTTTTACATCTTCACTCAACTTTGTGTTAATGGCACTCTCTTCTCTGATGCTTGCCATCTGCCCTTGCAGCTCTGTTTTACCTTTGTTCCAATTCTGCATTTGTTCCTTTAATAACTGTACCATTAGATCATTGTTCTTCTCAACTTCCTTTAGCTTTTCTTCCATTTTTGTGAAGTTTTCTACAACACTTGATAGATTCTGTGCTGCAGTTTCTGTTTCAGCATTTCATGTTGTCCTCAAAAGTTCTTTTATTTCTTCTTTCATAGCTCTGAATTCCTCTGCTAGTTTCTGAAATTCATGAGAGATCTTCTTCACATCTTGAGAGGTGACTGGTGATTCTTGCAGTTTGTTCAATTTATCTATGCTTGCTTCTGATTGCTTTTTGATGGATTCAACAGATTCTGACAGATTTCTGATGTCAGACTTCTGTTGCTTCATTTCATTCAACAGATTATCCAATTTTTCTTCAAGAGAAGACTTTCTCTCCTGATTCATCACATTCTCCATCGCCCTTTTTCAATGTTGCTTCAAGGTTGGTTGTAACTGGGTCATTTGGAACAACAGATGTTCCTTCTAAAATACCAGCAGAAACACACATTTCTTGCTGTTTCAGGAAATCCCATGTCTTGATCATAAGACCAATTCAAAGGATTCCTACCAGATTCATGCACCACAGGTATTTCCTGGATTTCCTCAGATCCTTGAACAGTTCTTTGAGAATGTTCTCCTCGAGTTCTAGGATAACACAGAATATCCAAAAGTTGTCCCTGATCAAGTGGATGTTCTCCACTTGTTGCAGTTTCAACTTCCTCATCAGATTCGGAGTTGATACTCAGAGCCACACCCAATTGGGCTTCAACATTAGGTACTCTTGTTCTTATTTCAAAATCAGCCTCAACAGATTCTGACGAGGTTTCATCAGAAGTTGGTTTTGTGAAATTAAGTTCAGGGTTTGATTCAAGATGTGCACCTGTTTCAAGAGTATCATGTTGTTGACCTTCTCTGGATAGCATTGAATCTGAGTCTGTTGCACCATCTTTAGTGGATGAGACTTCATCAAATTCTTCATTTGTTCCATACTACTCAGCAATGTTTTTGTCACTAGCAGCTGATGTAGACACCATTCTTGATCCACAATCATCTGTCCTGTTGATTTGACCAATTCTTCATGCCTTCTGATAAAAGATGAGTCTGCGGGAATCACCTTCATCATACTTTGAGGCAGGGGAAGAAGGTCACTGGATGAGCCCAAGCACTTGCTGCAGTGGTCCATGGAGTCATTACCACTGGCTTCCACACTATGTCAAGAGTAGGTACTTCCATGTTTCTTTCAGCAAAGACTTTTATTATGATGATTGAACAAAATCTTGCTTGTGAAAGATGTGTTGTTGTTCTTCCTTTGTGGGTGAATATGCTGGTTTTCAATAGAGAAAATATTTCTTTGACATAATCTACATCTTCACCTTTTATCAGCCCATACATGACATTTAGTACTGGAATAGTTGTTTGATCAGCATCTCCTATCTTCCCTGTGAGACAGTTGTTGATTATATCCATAAAGACTTGCCAAAATCCTGACAGTTCCTTTCTTTTGAACTGGCTAATTAGAGTGATTGGGGCCTTGTACCCAAGGTTTCTGAATAGCGCCAAGAGTTCTTCTTTGACTGGAGGGATGTGATATTCTTGTTTTTTCGGGATCTCCAACCATCTTCTGATGTTTTCTTCATTGCTAGTGATTCTGATGTTGCCCCACACATGTGCAGTTAATTCTGTTCCTGACTTCTCTGTTGTATGCACTGTTTGCTGTAGGCTATGTTGTGGAACTTCATAGCCTCCTATTAAAGGATACTTTATGGGACAATTGATCAGAAACTCTACAAGAATTCTGACCCTTTCATCATGCTGGTCATGATCAGTGTTGAGAGATAGGTTGTTCTTTTTCTCAGTGTCTAGCCATTTTGATTTCTTGACAAGAGGAAGTTCATGTTCCACAGCTGGGATATTGAGGTTCATGGAGCCAGAAGAAGACATGATGTAGTGATTTGAGGTTTTGGCTTGCAGAAACAAAGTTGTGGTTTTTAGGGTTTGGAATTTTGAGAGTTTGAAGCTTTTGGAAGTGAATGTGAGAGATTGTGGGTTGGATCAGGTTTATATAGGCTTTTGTTGTCCCACGTGATTGGTGATTAACTATATTAATAACCCATTGACTTATATGTTTAATGCTGATGCCTTTGGGTTATCTAAAAACTGTTTCTTTATTGGTGCTTGGTAACCGCCAATCTTTGCTTTCACACAAGTGGGTCACGTTTTGAAGAGTGGTCCACTTATTTTCTTGCTGTTAACTGCCAATCTGTCACTTTTGCGTGATGATATTCTTCCCCCTTTTCTGTAAGCCTAAAGCTCAAAACATTGGGTCTTTTGATTGTTGTTGACTTTTGCTGCAACAGATTGGTAAATGGGATTCTGTTGACTTTCTGTCAAGTAGCTGGACAACCTTTTTTTTTTGCAGATGAGAGGGAGTGAGTAGAGTTTCAGAGAGATTTCTTACACATGCTTTTCTGGTGCAACTCCAAGTCTTTGTTCTTTTCCTCAAGAAATATATGTTGTGTTTCATCATTATCATTCATTTTTGAAGATTTAAGTAACCAAATTTTAGAGTTATTTTAAACTTTGTTTTATCAGAAACTTTCTTATCATGTGTCAAAATATTTTCTTTCTGATAAACTTGAGTTTATTTATCTTTGTTTTAACCCTTTTTTTGTTAAAACGACCTGATTTTGTGATTGCTTATGATTAAGAATTTTGCTGGAAGGGAACAGATTTTCTGATAAAGATGATCAGATTTTCTGATAAATATGATCAGATTTTCTGATGAAGATGATCAGATTTCTGATAAATGTGATTAGATTTTCTGATGTTCTTGATCAGATTTCTGATAAACTTGATCACATTTTATGATAAAAATGATCATATTTCCTGATGATAGTAGAAAATGTTGCATGTTAATTGAGATCTTTGTTGATCTGCAAATTTTCCTTTCCTATTGTCTGTGTTGAAAGATTGCGTTGGATGTGGTCAGACTTTCATCAGAAGAAGTTGAACTTTTTAGAAAAAATCAGAAACAGATGTATTTGAATCAAGAAAAGTTGTTGCAATTGAAACAAGAAAAAGATGTTGCATTTGAAAGAAAGAAATTTGTTTTAATCATCTAAACATCATCTCCCTTGCTGATTTCATGTGGTTTCATTATTTTTGAAACAAAAATTTCAAGGATTCCTTTTAACACAAGCAGTTCCTGAAAAATTTTGATCTCATGTGAGACCCCTTATTTTTTGTTAACAGAAATCCCCCCCTTTTTTTGACTACTCAATTTCATCAGAAATTCCCCCTGAATTCTTGATCTCATCAGAAACTTCTCTTGATTTCTAAAGCTAATCAGAAATTCTTCCTGAATTTTTTATCTCATCAGAAATTTCTCTTGATTTCTCAAGGTTATCAGAAATTCCCCCTTAAATCCTGATCTCATCAGAAATTTCTCTTGATTTTTCAATCTCATCAGAAATTCTCCCTTAATCAAAACAAAATAGATATCAACACACACACACACACACACTCATATATATATATATATATAAACATAAGTAGCTATGTACAAGACATAAAAACAAGAAAAACATGGAAAAGTTAAACTATGTCTTCATCGCTTGGATCATCATCTCCAAAGTCTCCATCCCCATACATGATCTGCACCATTTCCAAGAGAGGTGTTTCATGCCCTGTGTTTTCGTCTGTTGGTATGAGGGCAGCAATGTGTTGTTCCTCCAGAACAAACATCCTTGCTCTGACATATATGCAGGAACTCCTCCAAAGTCCAGCTGAGAGGTTATCACTTTCATCAAGAACCTTGGGTAGATGAGGAAAGGACGACCTCCCCGTAAGTTGGCCCTAAAGTCATTCATCAGATAGGGCAGAGTAGTTGTAGGGGAGATGGTTTACTAAGGCATGGAGTGGATCCATTATCCTTTGAGTGATCTCATACCAACTTGAGGCTTTCCTTGTAAAGCAAAAGGCAAACTGGGTTACCAGAAACTGCCATGGTTCAATGAACCCGCTTTTGAAGATGAGAACCCTTCCTTGAGGATCATGGTATCCCATCATAGCCAAGGTAGCCTGCTTGTCTACCAAGGAGAAGGTGGTTGGAGGACAGTCATCTCTTAACAAGAGAGCTTCCATGATAGTTTCCTCATTTAAGCAAACGAGCTTGTGGCCCATCACGTTTCCTGCAATGGTAGTCAACCTACCATCATCTACAACCAGCCGTGCAAACTTTCAAAACTCTTGTAGAATATCCGAAAACACTTGAACGTGCATGGAGAGAGCAAAAGCTATTGGACTGCTAAGCAGCATGTTCAAAATGGTAGAGCAGTTTACATATCTTGGGTCATCCACGTTCATCCTTACTCTTGCATTGTGCCTTTGGAAGTAAGGCAGAGAGAATCTGTTGCTCTCAATTCTTTCCATGGTAGTGGTGGTTGTGTGTGTTAAGTGAAGAAGGTGAGTATTTCAAAAGATTTTCAGGTGAAAGTGGATGAGTGAGTGTATGTCTATTTAAAGACAATAAGTACATGCCTTAAATGTTTTCACCGGTTAAGATCTTGATTGTACCACTTCTACTCTACTTTGGAGATATGGTGTTAGATTCATTTAGAACTAAAAGTGCCCATATTGTCCCTCCTCATTTATGAATAGGCGGCACCCAGCTCTTCAATTTTCCGTTGAGAGGACATGTGTAGGCTTCTTTTCTTTTCAACCGTGCTGAGTAAGCGTGTGGAGTTGATGTGATGGTGAGAAAAAAAAATAAACAAGAGAAAAATGAAAACTTGGGAAGTTATCTTTGTGACGTATACCTTCCTCATTCATTGGATATTCTCAAGTAAAAAAAAGAAGATATAAAAAAAATATGTACAAGTTATGTCTGCATACATGGTACAAAAGAGATATATGAAGGTGACATTTTTCTGTTGAAAACAAAGAATTTCCTAGTTTCTAATGAATTGATCAGATTTCTGATGAGATCAGATTTAGTTTTGACAGAATTCTGATCAAGATTTTTATCAGATTTCTGATCATTACTTTTATCAGATTTCTGATCAATTTATTAGAGCCCGATCAGTTATCAAATTTTGTGGATTGTGTAGCCTCATCGTATCTCTTGTTTATCATCCCCAATTTGCTGATTGAATAATTATGTCTTTTCTCATCCAAAGGTTTTGTAAAAATATCAGCAAACTGATTTTCTGTTGGAACAAAATACATTTCTATATTTCCCTTTTCCACATGATCTTTTATAAAATGATACCTGACATCAATATGTTTTGTTTGTGAGTGGTGAACTGGATTTGAAGTTATTGCTATTGCACTCTTAGAGTCACACAGGATTGGAATTTTTGTCAGATTCACTCCATAATCTTTTAGTTGTGTTTGCATCCACAAAACTTGTGAACAACAGCTTGCTACTGCTACATATTCTGCTTCAGCTGTAGAGGTGGAAACACAATTTTGTTTCTTACTTGCCCAACATAAAAGCTTTTCTCCAAGCATTTAACAACACCTGATGTGCTTTTTCTGCCCAGTTTACAACCTGCATGATCTGCATCTGAATATGCAATTAGCTCTAAATTGGTTCCCTTAGGATACCACAAGCCATGGTCAGATGTGCCTTTTAGATACTTAAAATCCCTTTTTACCGCTTTTAAAAGAGATTCTTTTGGATTACACTGATATCTAGCTAGAAAACATGTTGAAAACATTATATCAGGTCTGCTGGCAGTTAAATATAAGAGTAATCCAATCATTCCCTGTAGGTTTTAAGATCTACATTTGCACCATCAGGAACAGAATCTAACTTGTTTCCTGTGGCCATTGGAGTTTTTGATGATGAGCAATTTTCTAATGAATATTTCTTTCAAATGGTTTTAACATATTTTGATTGATTAAAAATATTCCATCAGATTCTTGTTTCACTTGGGGTCCTAAAAAGAAGTTTAATTCTCCCATCATGCCATTTCAAAATTGCTTGTCATTAATTTTTTGAACTTTTTACAATGTTTTGAGTTGGTTGATCCAAATATTATGTCATCAACATATATTTGTACCAACAAAGTGTGTCCTTTGTGTGTTTTTAGAAACAAAGTTGTGTCTATGGTACCTTTGGTAAAACCTGATTGAATTAAAAAGTTTGAGAGAGTTTCATACCATGCTCTTGGAGCTTGCTTCAACCCATACAAGGCTCTGTTCAGTTTATAAACATGTTTTTGAAATTTTGGATCAACAAAGCCTTCTGGTTGCTGCACATATACTTCTTGATCAATCTTACCATTTAGAAAAGCAGACTTGACATCCATCTGATAGACTTTGAAGCCTTTTGAAGCTGCATAAGCAAGGAAGATTCTGACTGCCTCCAGTCTTGCTACTGGTGCAAATGTTTCATCATAGTCAATTCCTTCTTGTTGACTATACCTTTTAACTACTAGCCTTGCTTTGTTCCTTGTTATTATACCTTGTTTATCAAATTTGTTTCTGAATACCCATTTTGACCCGATGACAGATTTGTCATTTGGTCTAGATACTAGGTTCCACACTTGACTTTTTCAAACTGATCAAGTTCTTCTTGCATTGCTTGAACCCAGTCTGGATCCTTGAGTGCTTCATTTGTTGTTTTTGGTTCAGTTAAACCTAAGAAACCACATGAAGACATTCATGAACAGTTGCTGATATTGTTTTAACACCATCTTGAGGGTTTCCTATGATATTTTCTGTTGAGTGACCTTTATCCATCTTCCTCTTGTAGCAGTATTTGTTGAATCAAGTGATGGATTTTGTGAAGAACTTTCTGCTTCCTCTTGATTAATTATCTGTTGATCAGAAACTCTACAAGAATTCTGACCCTTTCATCATGCTGCTCTGATCCCAATTGTTGATCCCAGATAACAATACTTTGACTTAAAATGGCAAGTTGATTTCAACTTTATATGAAAATAATGTGGGATTAGAAATCAACTTGTAGGAAACAGAGATACAGAATTTTCAAGTTTATATCACTTTTGAAAGGTTATAAAAGATGATTGAAAAGTTATTTTCTAATGCAAAAGAATGCTTAAGAATTCTGTGGAGTGAATGGCAATGGAGTATGTAAGTTGTAATACTTGCAATGCTCAGCTCCATTGATCTTCGGTTTGGTGATCTCTATTTATAGAGGGCAATTGGCATGAATTCACAATTTGCTTATTCATGCAAGTGTTTGTCGTAGCAGATCATTTCATATGTCATGCTTACTACGTCCACTTGTATCATGTCCTTAACTGAATTACCTTATCTTCAACTGCAAGTGGATATCATGATTGGTCACCAGATTTCTGATGACTTCTGATCAGAATCTGATGAGGTTTCATCAGATTTGATCAGATCTCTTCTGACCCTTTCTTCGAAACTTAGACAAAGATATTCTTATCAGATCTGACTTAAATGCTTCTTCTTATGGCCTATGATCATGTTCTTCTGTTGACTTGATCCTTTGACTTCTTTTTCATCAGATCTGATCAGATTTCTTTACTTTCTTCATTTTTCTTCAATACTTCAATCATGCATATAAAGTTTCCTAACTTTTTTTATTTACGTTTGTGCAAAAAATAATGGCCAACTCGTGTAGGAAGTAGGAGTCTGATGTTTCTCACAACTCGTGTTGGTTCTTAATTGAATCGAATCCTATATAAATATGTGTGTGTGTATATATATAGAGGGTTAGAGAAAATGAAAATAGTACGAGTTGTGAGAACTTAGAGAACTCGGCGTTACAAAAAAAATCAAGTTCTGTTTTTACCAAAAATCTTTAAAAAATCAACTTTTCTAAAAAAAATAGTTTTTGTTGATTTACACAACCCGTAAAAAAACCCTTACAATGGGTGTAAAATGTTGATGTCAATAGCTTTACAGCAACATCAAAATGCTGAAAGGCCGTTTAGTTTTTTAACAGTTATATTTGTAAGATTTTAATCAACGTGTGTGCAAAAAATGGCGGCAAAACTCGTACGTAAAGTCAGAGTTTCTAAATTCTCACAACTTAATGGGGTTTCTCTTGATCTCTATCCATTATACACACATGCACACTTTAAAATGAGGTAAGGATGCACAAGGATGGCCCGGTTATGAAAAATATTCGTAGATTAATAGTTATGTTGAAACTGAATTGAATATATTCAAAAGAATTGCTCTGTAATTTATTTGTTGTGAATTGAATATATTCATAAGAATTGCTCTGTAATTTATTTGTTGAACTCTTTAATCTTGTTTTCTACTAAAACATACCATGTTTTCGTTATTTTTAGAAGGGATAAAAAATATATGGTTGACTCCGGAATTCATGTTTTGTTGAAAGCTACAAGTTTCACACCCATGTTGAAGGAACAAAAATACTTGTCCCTCGGAGAACAAAGTTGATACTAATAATGTGGAGATATTTACGGTGTCTGAACGTAGTAGGGAAAAAGGTACTAACAGCTTAATTATGCTCTCCTGCTTTTGTTGGATTGTATAAAGCTTTTCTATGCATTATGAAGCATTCTGATATTTACCCACTACTCTCACCTTATTCTCTTTCCATTTCACATATCTTCCTCCATATCTTAACTATCAAGTTACATGCTTAACACATTACACAAATTTAGGGATGTAAATAAACTGAGCCATACTCGCAAGCTACACGAGATCAACTCGAAAAAAGATCGAAATGGGTCGCGCTTAAAAGAACTCGAGCTCGAACCCAAGCTATAGTTATTGAGTTCGAGGCAAAGCGTGAGTCTAGACGAGCCTATTATTTGTATAATTTTATTTGATATATTTATTTATCATAATTATTATTATTTTAAAAATTAAAAAACTAATAATATATTATATATATATATATGACAATGATCCGTTAGGAACCACCCTTTATTGCGAGAACCGCGAGAACTAGTGTGAACACAAACAGTAATACCTAAAAAATCCAAAAAAATACCAATTTTTTTTGAAAAAGTCGCTATATTTACTCAACAATAAAAAAAATTTCAAAAAAAAAAAAAAATTGAGTACCAACTATCCATGCACATGTGCATTTTCGTCATTTCTTTGACAAATTCCATAATACATTACAAACATTAAAAATTGTACTTTCATTTACACTACCATGTGTAACACACTACTTTTTACGTTATCAATATTAGCAATGCACATGTGTATCTATATATATATCAACATGAAATAAGGTGTTTTGGTACACTAATTTGAATACATATTCTCTTTCATCTATCATACCATCCATAATACACTACCATGCACATGTGAATTTTCATCATTTCTTTGACAAATTCCGTAATACAATACAAACATTAGACAATTGTACTTTCATTTACACTACCATGTGTAATACATTATTTTTTACGTTACCAATATAAGAAATGCACATATGCATCTATATGTATCAACATGAAATAAGGTGTTTTGGTACACTACTTTGAATACACTCTCTCTTTCATCTATCATACCATCCATAATACACTTCCGTTACCTTCTACCATCCATAATACAATTCCATGACCTCCTACTATTTATAATACAATACCAATACCAATATTTTCACTTTATTACATGTATATCAACACCGTTTATATCATCCAATCAACATATTACATCATAAAGTGACAACTATAATGAACCCATCAACCACTAGATATAATTAACCAAAAAACATATATATTAGCCTACTTCATCATTCAAAATCACAAACTTTTTGTACCAAAACACGGTATATAATTGTTATACATAATAATGCACATGTGCATTTAATGTAAAATTGAGTGTATTATGGATGGTATTGTAAATTAAAGTGCAATTGTCTACTAGTGATAATGTATTACTGAATTTGTCGAAGTTATGATACATATGCACATGTGCATGGATAACTGTTACTCGAAAAAAAAAATTTGGTAACGAAATATAACGATTTTTATTAAAAAAAATATTAAAAAAAATAAAAACAATTTTTTGAGTGCTTTTTTTATTTTTTTTAGATTTTGTTTTGCAATAAATGTGGTTCTCGCGGTTCTCACAATAAATGTGGTTCTCGCATGAACCTTACCCTATATATAGGATCAAGGTCAAGGGAAAACCCCTTTGAGTTATGAGAACTCAGAGAACTTGACCTTCCTGTGCGAGTTTTTCCCTATTTTTTTCACCCCTTTATTTATAAATCAATAATAATTTAATAAGTATAAATTAATTAATAAATAATAAATGAGTTGAATTCGAACTCGAGCCTAGTAGAACATAGGCTCGGCTTATTTGTTTCCCAACACAAATTCTACATCCCTACAAAAGAGATTATGGGTTATAATAATCATTTGCCTAAATAATAAATTTAGTATTACCAACCTCTTCATAAGTTCTCACCTTAAGTATATTTGCAACAGAAAAAAAGAGGTTTGTGAGCTCTCGGTTGCCAAGTCTAGGGGTGAGCAAAATTCGGGTCAACGCGAAGATACCGAGAACCGGACCAAGAATTCCAGAAACCGAACCAATATTATTTATAACACTAGGTCATAGTTCTTATTTTAGGCAATAATCGGCTTCGGGTCCGTTCTCGGTTCTAGACCGAAGGTAACCGAATTGTTTATAGCCGGACCAAAGTTATTATAAAAGAATGCATTATACCAGGCCATGTCCACGAATTGACTAAATCTTCTACACATTAACTAACCGACTAAAAAGCAGCAAATGTGACTTATCCAATAAAGCAATCTATTAGTCCAACATTGAGTCATGATCAGCACAGCCATATAAAAAAGTTCAACTTACCAGTTGACTTAACATAAAATGGGTGACGACAACAATCAACACAATACTATCACTTTATAAATGTTCATACAAGCAGCTTCTGAAAGAATCAAGAAAATATGGCATATAATGAATCCATGAAAGTAGTAGGGGATTGGGTATAAATTAATACTAGCGAACCTTTATACAAGCGACCCTTTATACAGTTGCAGGTTTAAGTGTTTAATCTACCTTGAAATCTAGATGATAATAGCAGTAGCAGCGAAGTTATCTGGAACAAACATGAAGTAATCTGGGATGTATTTGCAGGTTTAAAATACCTTCAAAATCGGTCTCGGGTATTAAATAAAGATCGAAGACCCGATTCCGTAGTAACCGATACCCAATATTCTCCATAGGGTCCAGTCTTCGGTCCTTGGTATTAAATAAAATGGGTTATCGGGTCGGGTCTGGTATTGTTCGGGTCGGGTCGGTTAATGCAAAATGCTCAGCCTTTCAACGCAGAACAAACACTATATGACAATATCATAACATAATCGACCCTTAGATTGCTTGATTAAATAATTGATATTATTATGATTGGTTAATTAACTTGACACAAGTGTAGTTACTTTAAATTAGAAGTAACATATTTTATAATTTTCACAAGGAAAAGAAAAGATAAAAATTAAAAGGTTAATGATTAAAGGAAATATAAACACATGAATTATATAATCTTCCTACTCTGGACAATATTCTAGTTCTAGGCATGCATTCTATAACGGCATTTTCGCAAATGTATGAAGATCTTGAGTTTAATAATCAACGATTATTCTTATTTAACAAAAATAGCATTGCAGAATGTTTGTTCTTTGGTTAAGTGTAAACAAGTTGGCCCCTTCAATCACTCTAAGTTAGCACTGTTTGAAGTGATATGTTTTCCTTGATGTAACATTTCAACTTGAGCATCTGTGCTTTAGGTTATTTTATTCCGTTTCAAAGGGCACATCACGTGGTGGTTTTGCTCCTCCATAAAGTCATGAATGATGGACCATTGAGGTTTGAGGATACATAAACCTTGGATTTTATTCCTATTAGTCATTGCCGGTTCTCCATTTCAGGTTCTAGTTTTCTTGATTCTTGTTTAATTTTGTGGGTTCAGTTATTTCTCAACTAATCGTCTAATATCATTCAAGAATATATAAATTTAGCAAACAATTTTGATGCATATATTTGAGATTCAAGAATATATAAATTTGGCAAACAATTTCGATGCCTATATTTGAGAATCTAAAGATTACTATGAGCTCAGCTTGTTCGAAAATTAGTGAAAGCAACAGTTTAATTGTTTTACACAGTCTCCCGCATGGATGAATGTCGAACATAAAATACAAATTCATGATATAACTTCAATAGTATAGGATAGGTGGCTTACCTTTTAAACCTTCCCTTGTTAAATGTATGTAGCTTACTTGCTATTAGCAAATGTTAATGCATTTGAATTGATGCTTAAATCACCCAAGAATCTACCTGACCTGGTCAACCCCATATGGCGGTTTGCATTGTCTTGAAACACTAGCATAATTCTGCGAGAGCTCTAGCAATAGTGATGGCCAGTAATTATCCATTCAAAGAAACTCATGTTATCCCTCCCATCATTTATCACATAACGTTTAGCGTCTTATCACAAAGAAACGTCCCGCTTACGGTATGCGCATATAATGTATATGTGTGGGCCCTCGGGGGCAAAAAGAAAATGCACTAATTTTAACGTCATTTTACTAATTTCGTGAAAAGAATTCTAAAAAGCGAGGGACGGTTAATCATGCATCATGTGGTAGCGTTAATAGCCGGAAGACAAGGGGTATAAAAATTGCAGCGGAAATTTCCTAACTCTTTCGTTTTAAGCTTAGGTATTATCACAACACCTATTTTGCTTAAATCAGTGGCTCTGATACCACTTCTGTTATAACCCCTGACCGACCCTGGACGAGAGCCGCGACAATCAAGTGGTACCAGTGGTTATTTTGAAAACATTGTAGCGGAAATTTCATCAAAATCATTAAGTTAGGAAAACATCAAAGTTTATTAACACATTAATTTATTCATAACAAATGGGGATAAAACCACCTTTTACAAAAAAAACATCTTTTAATAGGGATAAACCCTAAAATATTAAACAATGTTTCTTAATTCAAGTGATAAAACAAGCCACTATTTTAAGCCTTTTGGTGCTGCGTAACAATTGTCATTCAGATACACAGTAAATCACTTGAAACATGTTTAGAAACATTTGTATTAGAGGGAAATACTGGTGAGTATATTCATTTGCTTAAAATGTCATATTCTTATAATTACAATATTAAGAGTTTTTACAATGTTATATCTTACAACTACACACTGGTATTTATCACTCGATCGATTACTATTGGCCTATTATGTCCAATTAGAAACGCTTATCTGTGACTATGGTCATATTACTATTGGCCCGTTATCTCCAATTAGCTTTTAATAGTGTAGGCTGCGACATGTCATCTGGAGGCGACACGTGTCCCACCAACATTGACCTTTGTCGCGTCTCGCGACAAGATCAACAAGCATCTTCACAACGCGTGAAGATGTGTTGAGTCTTGTTTCCTCGTTTTTCATGCTAGTTCTTATCGCGCACGTTCGGGTTTTAGTTATTATTTATTTGGTGGATTTTTAAGGGTTGTTTCATAAATAGAAAGAGAAGATCAAGAAATTAACGAAGAATGAAGTCCCAAGGGCCTTTCCTATTTATAGGTAAATTCCTCTATTTGTGCAAAGCAAAACTTTGTTTTATCGGAGACTGAGCCCCACTAAGAAAACCCGTTGATGCAATAATGAAATGTCACACCCCAACCGATGGCGGAAACATCGGGATAAGACGAAAACTAGATTGCAAGAGGCTTCATAACGCTAATTGTGTCAAGTGTTTAATAATTACCTTTTTACATAGTTTAAATCAAATAATACAAAATTTAGATCCCGACACGTAACAAATGTAATTTCATTTCATTGATAACGATTTAATACAAGATATTGAAACGAAATACATGTTTGAAACAAATACAATACAATAAGTATTTAAAGTTTAAATGCGTTTCTAGGCAATCCTACTAGATTCCATGTGTCATCAAAATTCCTGCAACATGTATTAAAAGCATAGATCAATACAAAAGTATTGGCGAGCATACAAGTTTGAAATTAACTATAAGTATAAAAGTTGGTTTTGATTGTGACAAGTATATATTCAAGTCGAATCGTACGAATATGTAGACCACTTTCGCATAACAATAGCATATAATCGAATTCCTTAACTAGCATGCATAGTATACTAAGCATAACGATATCATGAGAATACAAGTCAAAACTAATAAGCATAAACAAACTCAAGCATAACAAGTAGCATGTATAGACGAGTTTAAACTAACACATATAACTCACATAAGCGTAACTGATGGCACATTTGGTATTGTGAACACATTTAATTTTGTTTAAAATAAATTTTGTAATTTATACATGTTGCACCCCAAAATGCATTAAAGTGTAAAAAGGGGGTCGAGTATGCTCACGGTTTTGCTAAGCTTCCTTTGGTGATTCCGTGAAGAGTTGGAGGTTGGAGCTTCAAGCTTCCTTTAAAACACTTAGTGTTTTATTTTAGAACTCTTAGAGTTCTCTTCCTTGCTTGGAAGATTTGAGAGAAGTAGAGAGGTTGAGAGAATAACGGTTGGAACACTTAGTGTCCTTTTAGAATTCTTAGAATTCTTGATTTAGAGATATTGAGAGAATTAGAGAGATGGAGAGAAGAGTGGTGTGAATAAAATGTAGAAGAAGGTTAGTATTTATAGGAGAGAAAGTGGAAAAAGGTGAAATATGATTGGTTAAAAGGTGAAGGGGATTGAAAGATGATTGGTGAGAAAGGAGGTGGAAAATGGTGAAATATGATTGGTTAAAGAAGGTGAAAGAGGATTGAAAAGATGATTGGTGGAGAAAGGAGGTGGAAAAGGGTGAAATATGATTGGTTAAAGAAGGTGAAAGAGGATTGATGAGGTGGAAAGATGATTGGTATATTTCTTGGTATTTCCTGAGTATATATATGTAATTGAGTATATATAAAAAAGTATAAAAGTATAATTCAAGTATTGAGGATGTGCATATTAGTATTTATACGTATAATTGTGTCGGTTTACGTATAAATACGTATTTAAATGATCGGTTGTGTTAATAAAAAAATATGTATAAAATATGAATTTTATTATGATTAATGCCTCGAGTTGTGAGATTGAAATTAAAATATGAATGTAAGGTTTCTAAAATTAGAATACAGATACGGACATTTTTAAAATAGAAATACGAAGATACGAGGCGTTACACGAATAACGAATAACAATTAATAATATATATACACACACACATATATTTTTATTATGTTTTAACGCCCCGAGTTATGATACAAATATTTATTTTCTAAAATAAGGATGCGAAAAAGCGAGGCGTTACAGTCTCCCTACTTTAGGAAATTTCGTCCCGAAATTTATTTAAGTGGGAGACTTTAGAATAATAAGGCATTTTGAAGCATGTATGGGTATAATCGCGAAATAGGTTGTGAGTGATTAAATTTGTATTAAACATAGTAGTGAAACACCGAATTTCTCATGGCACGTTTTACGAAAGTTTGTAATATGGCAGTAACACTTATATATAGAAGGTACCCATGGCGTATCCACCATGTTTATACTATATTACTTCTGTTTCGCTAATCGGTGCCATGTTACGTTCCGTGTCACGATTAGGGTTTATTAACGTATTACAAGTGAGAATGATAGCATATATAGAGTCTCAAGTATATAAGTATAATTGCATTTAAGTATGAGAGAGTATACTGTATAAGTATGAGTATAAGTGTAAGTGTGCGTATTCGCACATTCGTGTACAATACAGATGATATATTTTAGTTTAATCAAGATTAACGGATTACTGGCATGTGACAGGTCAAACCATCGTGTACCGCAATGTAGACTACCCATCATCGTTAAAACGAAGAGAGTGTAAAATAGTTTACTTAACATGACCTCAAGAATACGGGCGGGCGTCACTCCTATAGCGCTACACAAGCGCTATACATGTTAAGGTGTGGCTTGATCAAAGTTAATGACGAGTCTACCACATAAACATGTGAATAAACAAGTCAAAACATCGTGTACGCAATGTTGACTAGTCAATATTGTTGAATCATAGTGTAAAATAGTTTACTTGGTATGAAATAGTTTACTTAACATGACCCCAAGTCTCAAGGGCGGTGCGCTACTCTATAGTACTATGCATAGTGCTATACATCTTAAGATGTGGTTTTATAATGAGTTTATCACATATAATGTTCCAGTAATCCCAAATCAAGTATGATGTTTAGTATGCACCTATAGAATCGTTGCGTAATAGATTTAGTATAAATGCGAAGTTTGTCGTGCATAAATTTGATTTTAGTATAGTGTGACATTAAAAAAATGAAGGAATAAGAATTATATAGCATAAAATGTAAGATAGCATAAAAGAGAGGCTTGTTAAAATGTTGGAGTGTTTCAGTTTTAGAAACTTCGACTATTCCAAAGTGACTCGTAAGTCCTTTCGAATTAGGGAGACATGATTTGGCCTAATAGGTATAATACTCTCGTCGCCAAGCGATTAACGATACTTTACCCTTCCAGTTAGTACATGTCCCTAATTTGATCGAAAAATACGAAACTTTGGCGAGATTGAAAATTGAGGAGCGGAACTAGTCATCAAGGTGTGGATGTCAATCCTGGCTTGACAATTTCGTCCCCAAATTGTGGTTACTGAACATATCAAGATATAATCTCGAATCGTCAATAAGGATCCACTAGATTATGAAATGAAACTCCCATCAAGATATGGATATCACTCCTGACTTGATGGTGAATTTCGCACAAAATAACATATAGAGCGGATTGAAACTCGTCACCAATGGCGGGAATCACCCCTGTATTGATGAGTTATTTCGTTTGTGGAACAAGAATATACTCAAAAGTGTGTGTTGTGTTTCATGTCTTAGGAAAGACATATTGTAAGTTTTATGGTCAAAAGGGGGAGAAGCATGATAGAAAGAATAACGTTTTAGACAAGTATCACAAATGGTCAATGGTATGGTACTTAAACTATAGACTAGGTCGAACATGACAATTCTACCTAATTCCCTATAGTTATGGCTCTGATATCAATCTGTCACACCCCAACTGATGGCGGAAACATCGGGATGAGACGAAAATTAGATTGCAAGAGGCTTCATAACGCTAATTGTTTCAAGTGTTTAATAATTACCATTTTACATAGTTTAAATCAAATAATACAAAATTTAGATCCCGACACGTAACAAATATAATTTCATTTCATTGATAACGATTTAATACAAGATATTGAAACGAAATACATGTTTGAAACCAATACAATACAATAAGTATTTAAAGTTTAAATGCGTTTCTAGGCAATCCTACTAGATTTCATGTGTCATCAAAATTCCTGCAACATGTATTAAAAGCATAGATCAATACAAAAGTATTGGCGAGCATACAAGTTTGAAATTAATTATAAGTATAAAAGTTGGTTTTGAGGGACAATTATATATTCAAGTCGAATCGCACGAATATGTAGACGACTTTCGCATAACAATAGCATATAATCGAATTCCTTAACTAGCATGCATAGTATTCTAAGCATAACGATATCATGAGAATACAAGTCAAAACTAATAAGCATAAACAAACTCAAGCCTAACAAGTAGCATGTATAGACGAGTTTAAACTAACACATATAACTTACATAAGCGTAACTGATGGCACATTTGGTATTGTGAACACATTTAATTTTGTTTAAAATAAATGTTGTAATTTATACATGTTGCACCCAAAATGCATTAAAGTGTAAAAAGGGGGTCGAGTATGCTCACGGTTTTGCAAAGCTTCATTTGGTGATTCCGTGAAGAGTTGGAGGTTGGAGCTTCAAGCTTCCTTTAAAACACTTAGTGTTTTATTTTAGAACTCTTAGAGTTCTCTTCCTTGCTTGGAAGATTTGAGAGAAGTAGAGAGGTTGAGAGAATAATGGTTGGAACACTTAGTGTCCTTTTAGAATTCTTAGAATTCTTGATCTAGAGATATTGAGAGAATTAGAGAGATGGAGAGAAGAATGGTGTGAATAAAATGGTAGAAGGAGGTTGGTATTTATAGGTAGATAAAGTGGAAAAGGGTGAAATATGATTGGTTAAAAAAGGTGGAAGAGGATTGAAAAGATGATTGGTGGAGAAAGGAGGTGGAAAAAGGTGAAATATGATTGGTTAAAAAAGGTGGAAGAGGATTGAAAAGATGATTGGTTGAGAAAGGAGGTGAAAAAGGATGAAATATGATTGGTTAAAGAAGGTGAAAGATGATTGAAAAGATGATTGGTGGAGAAAGGAGGTGGAAAGGGTGAAATATGATTGGTTAAAGAAGGTGAAAGAGGATTGATGAGGTGGAAAGATGATTGGTATATTTCTTGGTATTTCTTGAGTATATATTATGTAATTGAGTATATATAAGAAAGTATAAAAGTATAATTCAAGTATTGAGGATGTGCGTATATGTATTTATACGTATAATTGTGTAGGTTTGCGTATAAATACGTATTTAAATGATCAGTTGTGTGAATAACAAAATATGTATAAAATATGAATTTTATTATGATTAATGCCTCGAGTTATGAGATTGAAATAAAATACGAATGTAAGGTTTCTAAAATTAGAATACGGATACGGACATTTTTAAAATAGAAATACGAAGATACGAGGCTTTACACGAATAACGAATAACAAATAATAATATATATATATATATATATAACACACACACACATATTTTTATTATGTTTTAACGCCCCGAATTATGATACAAATATTTATTTTCTAAAATAAGGATGCAAAAAAGTGAGGCGTTACATGAAACGTCTGTTTGGCAAAGGCCTGTTTTATACTTTAAATACTATGTTTGTTATTGACAGATTTTATGATAGAAAACTATGGTTGGTACGTCTGTTAACAGAGGATTGAAATAGATGTTTAAAATCATTGTTGGGTTAGAAACCATGTTTTAGAGAAAAAATAGTGGTTGCATTAGTGGTTGTGATTTTAGTCAAACAAACTTTTGAACCAAGAAATAGTGGTTTACTCCTATTGAACATAGTTTTATTTTTGTGATTTTTGAACAATCTTTTGATGAGTTTAAAAGAGAATTTTAAAATATTAAAGCAACATATTAATGTTATTATTGAAAAGATTAAAAACTTTGAAAATTTGAAAAAAAAAATCGTGTTTATTTTCTGTTGCAAGAATGGTTGCAAAAGTCACTAGGCGCTCCCTAGTCGGATTTGAGAGTACTCGGGAAGTACTCGACCTAGGCGGAGATTACTCGGGGAGTAATTGGCCTAGGCGACAATACTCGGGCCTTAGCAACCTACCTTGTAGCGAGTACACGGGGAGTACTCGGAGCATAGGCGGGACTTTTACAACCATGGTCGCAAGATGCTATCCACTATTGAAAGTTTTGAAATGCCAATAGATGCACCTTGCACAACAGTGGTGGGTCAGTTTGGAAGTGAGACCAAAACTTTTTCAGGTTTAGTTTTATTCTTTTGTTCCACAGAGTCAACTTCTTGAGAATGATTTTTTGTAATCATCGAACTTTTAACCATTTCTGTCAGTTGTTGTTGATTTTTAAGTGCTTGAATGTTAGTACTTGAATCAAAAGATGGTTGACTTTTCTCAGTGAGTTGAAATCCATGAGGGTATCTGTTTTCTCTTGGCTTTTGGGCCATCTTGAGCGGCTCATCATACCTGTAATGTGTTAGGTGATAAGCTAGTTGCCCATACCCTATGGGAACATTTTTATGGTGGAGCATATGTAACTTGAACTTCCATGTGAACAGGGTGTTGGTTCAAAGCTTGTGTGACTGGTGTTTAGACAGGCTCAAATTTCTCATGAGTTGGTTGTGGTTTTCTTTTGTTAAAGTCAACTCCTTGAACAACAGTTGCCTTATTATTGACCCAATTTCTTTTTATGTCATAGGGTTTAAGATAGAAGCATTGTTGAGTCACATGATTGTTTTTCCCACAGATAGTGCCCTCTTTTTTTGAATTATAGATCTTGTTCCCTCTGTTTATATCACACGCTTTCAAGTGAAAACATATTTTGCTATATGATTTTTCTTTTTACAAAAGTCATAGTACAGATATGTGGTCTTGTCTTTCTTGTTATTCTTCTCTTTCTTTTCTGATACATATGTTTAAGCATCTGTTTGAGAGTGAGTAACACGAATGACTTTTACCTTTGTGGTTTGAGGCCATCAGGGTTTGTGAAATTGACTGATTTGAAGCTTTCAAGCACATCACATTCATTAGACCAAGTAGTTTTAAATTCATATTTTTCCATTTCATGACTTGGTGATGGATCTGATGGTTTTTTCAAGAATGATCTTTCTACCATCAGGATCAGTGATTTTTACTTGCTTGCCAGCTGAATTGGTTGGAATCGCTACAACCAATCGAGAGTCGATGTTTACATTTTCTATGAATTTTTGTTTCCAAATTCCTTGTATCGAATTCCAAATTTCACAAGGCTCTTTGTTTATTAGTTAAGAATCATCTCAAATCTAGCACATGACTCTACCCATTTTTCACAATTGATTTGGGTAGATTCAAGCTCCTTTTTTGCAACTTGAATATTTTTCTATCATAGTTTGGAGCTGGTCCTTGTATTTGATGCTTCATGTTTTAAACTGTTGATTTCTTGGTCCTTTTCAATTAGTCTGGTTTTATAATCTTTTTTCTTAGTTTTTCAAGAAGAATTTCACTAACTTGGACCTTTTTCCACAAGGTTTTCATTGAGCCTTTTGATGTTTGCAAATGCAACAATGCATTTTTCTGAACGTAACTCTTTAAGAATGTGAGGTGATATCTTGGCAACAGTTTCTTTTACACAATTATGAGAACAATCAGTGGGACTTTTGAGATGATCTTCTTCCATTTTTTTCTGCATAACCTTCTCCACAAACAGTTGTTTGCTCTAGGCTTTCTAGATTTGCACCAGCAGAGTTTTTACCACAGTCTTTTCCTTCTCTTGATTAACTCATCTAAATACATTCAAGTGCCATAAAGCAAAAATTTACATGTTCATCATTTTCTTTTGCCACAAGAGCAAATATTTCATCAGTTAAGTTCGTTGGTAAGCTACCCGAGTCAACAAAGCCTTGGTTTAACATGCTTTGTTGTTTGGCTTCTGCCGGCGTAGGAGCAAAAGCAACTGGAGGTGCTTGAACATGTGCAATAGGCATTTGAACATATTGTACATGAGGGATAGGTATTGCATGAATATATTGCACAGACACATGGTTCATGCTTTGTGCAAAATGGGAGTGTTTTGTACATTTGGTCCAAAGTATTTTGGGTATTTTAATAAAACTCTTGTTGATTGTTTAATTGAGGTGTTTGGTTGAGAACCTAATTTGTTACATTTAAAAGAATTTATCTTTGATTTATCCATCCCAACCCTTGACTTGCCGTTTAACCCTGGATATTTCCTATCAGTCCTTTTATAAAAGTTGTTTGCTCTAAGACTAATTAGTGCCACTTGGTGCAGAATATCCATCTCCTCAAAGTTAGTAGGATCAATATACTTCAGATCCTCGAGAATAAAAGATAGATTATCAAGATTATGATTGTCATTATTTGCTGTGAAGGCACAATTTGAGGAATATTGATTTGAATTGATTCTAGGTAATATATCAATATAATGGTCATAACCCAGATCATTTGATATTCCTAATGATGATCCTTCCTGACTTAGAAGTATCGTGTTGTTGAAGACATAATCATTAGACACTTTCCCATTTCCTTGGAGCTTCTTTATCTGGACAAGCTCTCTTTCAAATGTCAAGAGCTTTCCATGAGGCTAAGTCAGGGTCATATCCTTACAATTATAAGTTGTTCTCATCACAATGGCTATTATATCCCATTTTTCAGGAATTGATCTCAAAAATCTGTTACTTAAGGTTGATTTTGAAAACTCTTTGTTTACTAACTTAAGTTAACTTATAAAACAAGAAAGCCTCTCAAATTGTTGAGTGGTGGTCTTTCCCATAACATGTGTGAAAGTCTCATATTGCTGGTTAAGGATTTCTCGAGTGTTCTTAATTACATCCTCCGTCCCACCAAAGTGTTCCTTCAATGCATCCTACAACTCTTTAGCATTGTTACATGTAATAGGTCGACGTAGATTTCATTTGACAGAGCCATGGCCATAATGCTAAAGGCCTTTGCATCTAGCTTAAAATTTTAAAATCTTGCTCTAAGTATCTGATTTCTTTGGCTCTTGAACATTCGGATTTTCGGCACTTGGTACCATTGGAATGTGTGGTCTGAATATAACGGACTTTCAAAATCCCGTGTTTTGTTGAGCAAGCACGTGTGCCATCCGACATTGCCAGATATTATATTCAGAACTGACAAGCATCCTGTGTTTGGTGGATTGTTTTGTGCCGTTCCTTTTAATCTTATGTGAAAACAAAGTATGTATGCAACTTTTGAGTGTTATACTTTATACTCTAGATTCAGATACAATGAATAGATTGGATCTCTTTGTGAGCTGATCTTTATTAAACTGATTGTGAAATCAAGTTTAATGTCCCAAGCTCTCATACCAATTGTAGGATCAGAGTTTGTTATACTTGTGAGTTTAAGCAATGAAGAACAAACAATTTGCAATTGCAAATTTAATAAGATAAACACACAAGAAGGAAGTTATATCAAAACTTTTTTATATTGAATTCCAATGATTTCAATTACAGTATAATGATTATACAAGCATGAAGTTCGTACAAAATGAATGTTTGTGATAAAATAGATCTCTAACACATGAGATATATTTATACAAGTACGAAAGTTGTGTTTGCAATCAGCTGACGACACCCTGATAGTGACATCTAACATTCCCAACAGAAAAGATTCCACAGATGTTAGCAAACATCTACGGGAATATAACATCTGATTTATTACATTAAATATATGTTCTAAGTTAAATATTGTTACATTAAGTAAACCTCTGTTCTTCAAACTGTAGTTGGCTTGTATCAAGTATCTGTTTGACCACAACAAATTTTGGTCTTCATGATTAGTGCTTTGCTTAAACATAAATTTGGCCTTGAATAGTGGTTTCTTCTTCTGAAACAATGGCTCCAAGGCTTCAAACAGATTTTTGAATGTCTTCAACAGATGTCTCGATTAGTGTTCATCATTCATTATCTTTGGGAGGAGAATGTTTCATCAACTTTTTATTTCTTAATCAGGAGTTCATGTTTTGGCTTATGAATATCATATGTTCTTTTGTAGGTTAAACATAATTATAATAATTCCAAAACTTATATATTCTAGAAAAATTCATATTAATATTTATATCTTTATTTTAAAAATTTTCAAATTTTTATAAATTTTTTTATAGAATCACTTGATTACATATAAAATAAAGTCAAAAGATCACCAAAAAATTCAAAAGTGACAAGATCTAATAACATGATTCTAAACTTTAAACAACTTTCAATTTCAACAAAACAGTGATATATTATCAAAAGCCCTAAATTCTATATTATAAGAACCCTAAAAAAAAAAATGAATTCGTATACTTAGTCTCCTTTATAGAGAAATTGATAGAGGGGTTTTGTACAGCTCGAAAATCAAATCAGTTTAGCTCAAGAACTACCTTAATTGATTAGGAAACGAGAGAGAAATCGAGAGGTGAAGTTCCAAGCTCTAGATCCTTCCTTGATTCAATTTGCAAATTTTGGAGAGTTGGTTGAACGAATTAAGGGTAGGGATTTGATAGAGCATTAGGAAGATGTCGTTTGCATTGAGTTTTGTAGTAGAGGTGGTCGAATTTGTTAAAATAATTTTTTTTGACATATTCTATATTTTTATGGAGATTTAATAAGATTTAAATTAGAAATTTTAAAAATGTACGTTCTAAGGGTATCGATTAATGCCTAAAATTATTTAGAGTGAATTGGAGTATTAACCATAACGTTAAACAACTGTATTAGTGAAATTTGACTTGGAAGTTTACGTTTCATGAGAAAGAAAGTGAACAACATGGTATTGTTTGGATGTGGGATGATGATGTCGTTTGGTTAGTTGCCAAACAACACCATGTATCGTTTGAGATGCAAAAAGGGTGCCGTTTGGGGATGATCAAGTGATGGGGTGTCATTTAGATGTGGTGTAGTTTAGAAAGTTAGGCATAGTTTGAAAGTTTAGGTGTAGTTTGAAATGGTAACATAAGTGTTGTTTAGGAACTAGCGCTTTTTAGGATCTAGTATTGTTTATGAGTCATCCTATTGGGACACCCAAAGTTCTTATTTTGACACCCTTCCATGCGGGTCGCATAGGCCCATACGCCCCCGCATGGGGTTAGGGTTTCCCGACAAAGGCAGCAGATTGACATGTCTGCGTGGAAACACGCGAACCTCATACCCATGCGCCCTGTAGAGGCCCATGCGGGTCGCATAGGGTACCAAGAATAAGAAAATAACCTCGTACACTTACGTGACCTAAAGTTGATGTGCATGTTTGAACTCCATGCGCCCCGCAATGGCTTTTGCGGAGCGCATGGACCCTCCAGAAAGGCTATAAGACCATGCATTATCGTTGGTTATCGTATGAGATTTCCAATTCCATAATAAACCTTTCAAATCACAATCACGTATATTCACAGTATGTCATGGTTTTTCGGAATATCCGGTGAGGATTCTAACGATAGTGTTGTTCCAGACTCATACAGATCGCCATTTCTGATTCTTACGAATCTTTGTTTCAGCCCAACCATTACGAGGAAGTTGTTAACCGCGTTCCTTCTCATGTCGACATTCCACCTCTTCCAGACCCGAACTACTCACCACACAGTTATTCCGGAGGTTATTCTGGATACAACTACGGAGGTGATAATTCGTATGCAGAGGGTAATTTTCATCACGAATATGACGAGGAAGAAATCAAACTGGAAGATGAGGAGGAAAAAATACACCCTATCATGGTTTCCTATGCAACTAATCAGGGTTTTGCTTCCCGTGAAGAGATGGAGGATTGGGTAGATAGGAGGGCTCGTAATCACGGCTGCATCGTTAAGTGTGGAAGATCGAAGAAGAAACATGGTGAATTCGTGAGGGTGTGGATACATTGTATCCTTAGTGGTGATCGTAAGAATGTAGCCACTGTTTTAAAAACCGGTAGCAAAAAAACTCGTTGCCCTTTTGAACTGATAGGGTTCTATGATGAAATGCTTAACATTTGGCGGCTACAGGTTAAGAACGAGTCACACAACCACTCTCCTCTTGAAACTTTAGAGGGGCACGCGTATGCTAGAAGACTTTCTGAGGACGAATACAGATTAGTGGAGCAGCTGGCCGAGCAAGACATTCCCACACGTAACATCTGGGCAACATTAAGGAATCAGAACCCTAATAATAAGAGCATTCCAAAAGATATACATAAGGTGTTCAGAAGATTAACGCCAGGAAGACTTTAGGAGATTCTCCGATGCAAAAACTAGAAAACTTTCTTATTTCAAAACGTTTCACTTATGAAACTCGGGAGGATCCATCCATAAACAATCTTGAAGATATTTTCTTTGTCCATGAGCATTCCGGCCAAATGTGGCGTGCATTCCCGCATGTGCTCATTATTGATGCTACCTACAATACCAACCTCTACAATCTTCCATTCATTCAGGTTGTTGGTACGACTTCTACAAACATGTCGTTTTCAGTCGCACATGCTTTCGTATCTAAAGAGAACTGTGAAACGTATGTGTGGGTTTTAGAACAGATTAGGTCACTGTTGCAAGAGGGTATGGAGCACCGGGTCATTGTAACAGACAGGGAACTAGCGTTGATGAACGCGTGTGATATAATATTCCCTAATGCCCACAAGTATCTATGTAGGTGGCACATTTCACAGAATATATTTAGAAATAGCAGGAATTGTTTTACCAATAAGGAGTGGAAAGAATTTCTTTCGCTCGTACACACAATAAGAAGACTTTAAAAGACCGAGCGCCGTGACAAAGCCTGTAAAGAAACGTATTGTTCAAATCCCACGCAACGACAATATGACCCTGAGTTTCCCTTAATCCACGGGGGTACGGATCTTTACACAATTACCAAGTATAAGAATCACATTCCTAGAATGTTTCATCCGTACGTATCCGTAATAAAGAATGTAAATCCAGATGGTCATTGTGGATTTCGAGCTACAGCTTTGGGCTTAGGGTGGGAGGAAAAGGACTTCAGAGACGTAAGACGGCAGTTGGTAGATGAGATGGTAAGAAACCAGCGCATTTGGTTCCCAATTTTCGAGGCGATGGAGCGTGGAAAATATAAGACCCTGTTAGACAGCATAAATTTCGACTCGTTAGAAATGGCATCATCTGAACATTGGATGGATATGCCTTATACAGACTTCTTATTGCCGAGAGATTTGGTGTGATCGTTCATACTTTGGATACGAGGGCTCTGATACTAGTTTCCCAATTACGAAGGGTCCAGATGATGTCGTGTTCCCTCATCGATCTGTTACGGTTGTGTACCTTCGTGAATCCGAACATTTTATACATGTGAAGTTGGAAGGACAGTATCCGATGCCTACTCCAAATTTTTTATTGGCCGGGATTCATCAAAACGCCGCTTCAGGCTTGTTAACAACGTACGACAACCGACTAGATATGTATCGTAGTCGACTAAACCCTAAAATAATCCTAACGCTATCGATATACCCGAGTCCTCACATGAGACCTCACATGAACATTGTAGATTTATTAACATTTACACTTATCAATTTTTAATGTAAATTAACAATCTAATTTTTAAATAAAAAATAAAAAAAAAACAACCAATGCGCCCCACAGAGGCCTATGCGCGCGCATGGGATCAAAGAAACACAAAAGCACACGGGGCGCATTGGGTTTCTTTACATAAGCCTCTGCGATCAGCATAGGTCCATACTATCTCCAAACACACAACCAAATACACACTAAACGACACTAAAGAACAAGCCAAGAAAATCCCACACGATCTCTTTTTTCGACTTCTTACGTTATAGAGGTTAGTTTTTTTACCGTATTTAGTTACTTTTTTTTACCATATTTAGATGATCCATACGGTATTTCGGTAGTTTATGTCGTGGTTAGGTAGATCTATGCCGTATTTAGGTAGATTTATACGTATTTAGTTACTTTTTTTACCTATGTATTGATTAGTTATTTTTTACCGTATTTAGATAGATCCATACGGTATTTCGGTAGTTTATGCCGTGGTTAGGTAGATCTATGATGTATTTAGATAGATCCATGTCGTATTTAGGTAGATTTATACCGTATTTAGGTAAATATAAAATAATATTTATATTAATATTTTAATCATTTTATTATTAATATTAATATTTAATCATTTTATTATTAAAATTAATATTTATATCATTTTATTATTAAAATTAATATTTATATCATTTTATTATTAAAATTAATACTTATATCATTTTATTATTAATATTAATATTTTAATCATTTTAATGTTTTGCGATGGAGTTCTTATCGATGAGCCGATGGAGGATGTTGATGTCCCTGAGGCTCCACAGGGGGGGCGTCGTAGGAGGCGCGAGCGGCCAGAGATTGATCCGCTGGAGGATCACGCGTTTCTTGTATTTCCTCATCATGACGATTCTGCTTCCCCTTTTAGACGATGTGGCAGACTACGCCGAGTCATCATTGGCGCGCACGAGTCGATTGACTAGAGTATGCTGGAGACGTTGGGTGAGACTGATCGAGCACAACATTTTATCAGTGTGGCTACGCCGTGGGACAGGCTGTTTCTCTTAGCGCACACCCCTACCTATAGGGCCATTACGATCGAGTTTCTTTCTTCATTCACATTCACCCCACGCCCAGCCGACCACCCAGAGGATGACCCGGACCACCCTTTATCGAGATCGAGTTTCGTTTATGCGGTCGTTAGTTTTCAGATGAGCCTCAGCGACTTTGCGGTTATATGCGACTTATACACACCTCACGAGACTACTCAGCCCATATACACCGACGCTTCGATTAGTAGAATGAAGGGGGAGCTCCTAGGTTTTTGGTCAGTCATTGCCCCTTAGCAAGAGTATACTTGGCCTTCTGGGAAGGTCAACCTGATAGCCGACCCCTTGTACCGGTACCTGCACCGGTGCATAGCTACTTCTATCGCCCCCCGCTTTGATAGCCGGGAAAAGGTCACCAGCGATGACCTTTTCTTTTTATATTGCCTGCTGGGGCGCAGGCCGTGCGCGCTAGCCAGGAGTTTGGCTATATTTTACGCTAGCGCGTACATGCGGCAGGAGCGAGCAGTATTTTACGGTGGTGCGTATATCACCATCATTTCAGGGCCCTGCTTCCAGAGATCGATATAGATGCGGATCCACGTTGCGGTCCTGCTATCTTGCCTAGGAGGCTTGACACCCATACCATACAGGGTATGGGTATCCTGGACAAGATTCCAGGTGTTGGTCGCCGCTTGGTGGCCAACAGGGGGGAGTTGTATGTCCCTGTCGATTTGCCGGAGGTCTTTCCAGTTGTAGATATCGAAGACGACCCGGTAGATCCTGCCGCTCCTGCCCCTCAGGCCGCACCTGCCGCTCAGGCTGCACCTGCCGCTCATGCCGCACCACAGCCACCGCATCCGCCACAGTGGCCGATCCATGTTGCGCCTGATATGCATCAGTTCTACCAGATGCAGATGCTGCATAATGCACAGATGCAGTACATGATGCGATTTAAGATTGATCAGATTGCGGCGATCATGGCTCACGTGGGTATGCCACCAGATGATTTTCATATGCCGGCCCATCTACTACATCCTCAGCCGGTACCTCAGGCACCTCAGGCTCAGCATCAGCCAGGCGAGGGTGGTCAGGATTAGGTTGTTTTCTTTGTAAATTTTGATTATCGATGTACGGAACAAATGTTATATATTAATGCAGTTTCAGTTTTTATTATACGTGTGTGTTTCATTTTATTATACGTGTGTGTTTCAGTTTTTACTTTGTAAATTTTGATTATCGATGTACTTGAAATAGTGAATCTCTAACTAAAATATGAAATAACATAACATAACCTTTAAACATTTAAACAACTTAAAATACCAAATTATGCACCCCGCAGAGGCCCAAGAGCATCGCATGGGATTGATACCCATGCGCCCCGCAGAGGCCTATGCGGGCCGCATAGTGTTCAAATAGAAAAAGTAGGTGTTCTAATAGACGAAGCCTTGTTTATATGTAGAAATAACATTTAAACCTTAAAATAACTTTTTTAATCAATACATGTAATTACTAATATAGTAATAAAGATAATTATTATAATCCGTATTTTGTGTTATTATGTTCCGGATCCGGTTTATGAAGCAACTCGGGTTTTTCTAAGACCTGCATTTGATGGATGTTAAATTGATTGTGTATTATCTCACAACTATTGCTCAATGAATATTAATTTGGGTAAATTGATACATTGGGTTCAGACGTACATGTTAGAAAGGAAAGTCTGACCTTGGAGATAACCGCAGCAAATCAACAGCAGGACTTGATGCAGCAGCTAATCAACAGCCGGACATCCAGCCATCCAGCTAATCAACAACAAATCAATGACAGCTAGTAGTCAGCTGCTATCATCCATGTTTAGATTACGGTTTTGTGTATAAATTCAATACTTTTCATTGTAATCAAATATACAGAAATACATACCTCAATTGATAGTTCTGAATCAACCTCTATCAACTTTTAACATGGTATCAGAGCAGTGTCGTTCTTGACCTGTTCATCATTTACCTTGCTCACCCAAAACCAAATCATCCTCTCAACCAAGCTGCCATGGCCGAAGCCGGTAACTTGGGAGAAGATTTATCCATCCAAATCGCCAATCTGCTCAAGAATGGCCTTAACCCACAAAACCGAAACCCGAAACTATCCGATAACCTTCAAATAAACCTCAAGCTCAACAGCCAGAATTACGCCTTATGGACCCGGATGATGAGGGTAGCCATAGGCGGTAAATCAAAAGCCTTTCTAAATCATCTATCAACCAACCCGCCAAACCAAACCAGCGAGGAATATGAGCAATGGGAACAAGACGACCTAGTCGTTTTCTCATGGCTCATACAGAACATCGAACCAATCCTTGCCAGCAATTTAACCGAATTCCCAACAGCAAAATCGCTGTGGGATGCCCTAGCTATAACATATAGCAGTGGGCGTGACAAGCTCCAGACTTTCAACCTACATGTCAAGGCTAATGAAATCAAACAGAACAATCTCTCCCTAGAAGAATTGTGGATTATACTCCAAGGAGTATGGGGAGAAATTGATCGGATTGACCCAAACCCTATGACCTGCCCAACCGATATCCAAGTATATCACAAAATCAGGACGGAGCAGAAACTGTTTCAGTTTCTAAACGCCCTCAACCGGAAATATGACCCTATAAAGAGGGAAATACTCCGGTTAGAACCCCTCCCAACCGTAGAAACTGCATACGCCACTATCCGCAAGGAAGCCGCTCACCAGAACATTCTGGGAACACCTCTCAGTGACACACAGGGTATCACAGTGGGTCTAATGGCCTCTGAAACTGACGGATTAGGGTTTGCATCAAAGGGATACCGACGGGCCGAGGGAAAAAGAATCGGAACAAGTAACAGAGACGACAAAGCTCACCTCAAGTGTGATCATTGCGGTATGACAAAACATACCCGGGAACAATGTTTCAAACTCGTTGGATATCCCGAATGGTGGTCTGATGGTCAGAAGAGAGGCACAAAGACTGCGGAAAAGGGGAGGTCATCCGCCACCAGCAGCCGAGATGTCACCAGAGATGAAAGCCGGAACACATCAGGGTTCGGCGGAATGGCCGAGGCAACAAGTGAAGGAGATGAATGGCTAGGTAAAGGCGGAGAAGAAGAAAGAAAAGCGGACGGATTTGGGGCGGATGGGTTTGGGGCGGGTAAACCGAACCCATTTAGTCAAAATGTGAATATGTCACATTTGGTCCCTGAAAAAAATGGGAATGCTAATATGGCCCAAAAACATTATGGTAAACAAAAACGATGGATATTCGATTGCGGTGCAACCGATACAATGACTTATGAGTCATCGGATATTATTTCAACAACTAAACCAGAAAAAACACATATTCAAACGGCGAATGGCGGGATAATGGATGTAAAATCGGGAGGGACTATTGAGATTTCACCCACAATAAAAATCTCTAATTGTCTTTATGTCCCCTCGTTATCACATAAGCTGCTTTCCATTAGCCATGTCACAAAGGAACTTAACTGTATTGTCCTAATGTACCCTACGTTTTGTATTTACAGGATATCAGGATGGGAGTGATCATTGGGCGTGGCACTGAAAGTCAAGGGTTGTACTATGTGGATGAGGTGACTCAAAGTGGTGCTGTGATGCTGACTCATGGGACATCGGAACGAGAAGCTTGGCTATGGCACCGAAGATTAGGTCATCCTTCTACAAGTTATTCGCATTTTTTATTTCCAAAATTATTTCCAGCTAATTCTATGTCACATTGTGAAACATGTGTTTTAGCAAAAAGCCATAGAAAAACTTTTAAACCCAATAACACTAAGGCTGCTTTGCCATTTTCATTAATCCATTCTGACGTATGGGGTCCTGCCCCAGTTCTTGGGGGGCAAAACCTTTGGTACTTTGTGATGTTCGTTGATGATTGTACCCGAATGACCTGGGTTTATTTTTTGAAAAACAAATCCGAAGTATTTGAAAAATTCACTATGTTTTATGCCATGATCCAAACCCAATTTCAAACAAACATCCAAATATTCCGATCTGATAATGGCGGTGAGTTTGTTAATACCTTGTTTAAATCCTTTTTCCAAGACAAGGGAATAATCCACCAAACTACATGCCCAAACACCCCAGAACAAAACGGTGTCGCCGAAAGAAAAAATCGCATTTTACTAGAAATGACACGAGCCCTCCTAATTGAATCCCAGGTCCCGAAATCTTTTTGGCCTGAAGCCCTTGCTACTGCTACCTATCTTCTCAACCGACTCCCAACAAAAATCCTAAAGCTTAACACTCCGTTACACACCCTTTCAAAATTCTTCAAACTACCCTCAGTTCTCACTCTTCAACCACGAATCTTTGGATGTACTTCCTTTGTTCACATACCTAAATCCGATCGAACCAAACTTGACCCTTGTGCTGTAAAATGTGTCTTTGTCGGGTATGGAATGAATCAAAAGGGATACAGATGTTATAATCCAAAAACACGTCATATGTTCACCACAATGAACTGTGACTTTCTTGAAACCGAGTATTACTACAATTCCCAACTCAGTGGTCAGGGGGAGAAGGAATGTTTAGACACACTAAGCTGGTTGAAATATGTTCCCTATGTACCAACTACAGAGTCACCAACCACAGAGTCACCAGAGTCAAATTTCAGTGCCACTGACGGTCCTAATGTTCCTCCTAACCTGGTGTCCGAGGTAAGTAATACTCATACTATTCAGTCTGGTGGTACTTTTGAAGTTCCTAATGAATCTGAGGATACCAATACTTCTAACCACGAAACTGCCACAGAACAAACTGAAAATTTGCAGGCAGATGAATTCAGACAAGAAGAACCACCATCGAGATATGTGTTACCCCCTAGAACAAACAGAGGGGTTCCTCCGAAACGGTATTCTCCTGAAAAAGAACCAAGAAGATCTAGTTATCCTATAGCTAGTGTGGCCGATGGAAACTTCACTAAGGAAGCCAAAGCATTTATCTCATCTGTTTATTCCGAAGAAACTCCTACAAACGTGGATCAAGCCTTGAAATCTAAACATTGGAAGGAAGCAATGAACACAGAAATGGAAGCTCTAACCAAGAACAATACATGGGAAAAGTGTACTCTTCCGTTGGGAAAGAAATCCGTAGGGTGTCGTTGGGTCTATACGATTAAGTATAAACCAGATGGTACAATTGAAAGATATAAAGCCCGACTGGTAGCAAAGGGGTATACTCAGACACATGGGATTGACTGTGCTGAAACATTCTCCCCGGTTGCAAAAATGAACACAATCAGGGTTCTTTTTTCGATAGCTGCAAATGAAGGGTGGCCACTTCAACAGTTTGATGTAAAAAATGCCTTTTTACACGGGGACCTAGACGAAGAGGTATTTATGGATGCTCCTCCAGGATTCACAAAAGATTTCAAAACTGGAGAAGTTTGCCGTCTGAAGAAGTCTCTTTATGGTTTGAAGCAGTCTCCCCGGGCCTGGTTTGGCAGATTTACGGTAGCTATGAAAAAGTTTGGATATAAACAAAGTAATGCCGATCATACTTTGTTTCTCAAAAAAAGAGGAAAATTCGTAACCTGTCTAATTATCTATGTAGATGATATGATCATTACAGGGAATGATAAAGAAGAAATGGGAAAACTAAAAGAAGACTTGTTTGCCGAATTTGAAATGAAACACTTGGGCAGGCTGAAGTATTTCCTCGGAATTGAAGTACTAAGGTCAAAACAAGGAATTTTCATTAATCAAAAGAAGTATGTCTTAGACTTGTTGGCAGAGATTGGAATGATAGATTGCAAACCAGCAGACACTCCTATGAGTGTAAACCAAAAACTCTATATGGAGGAAGGAGCAAAGTTAGCAAACAAAGAAAGATATCAACGGCTGGTGGGAAAACTAATATATCTCTCACATACTCGCCCAGACATTGCATATGCTGTAGGGGTGGTAAGTCAGTTCATGCACCAACCTCAAGAGACACATATGGAAGCAGTTTGGAGGATTATTAGATACCTCAAAGGAACGGTGGGTCATGGAGTCCTGTTTCAATCCCATGGACACCTAAATGTTCAAATCTATACTGATGCAGACTGGGCAGGAGATAAGGGAAGTCGGAGGTCAACAGCAGGCTACTTCGCTCTAGTTGGTGGGAATCTTGTCACTTGGAGGAGTAAAAAACAAAAAGTGGTTGCCCTTTCAAGTGCAGAAGCTGAATTTAGAGGCATAACTCGAGGTTTAACAGAAGCCATGTGGATACAAAGACTCTTAGCTGAGATTGGTTTTCCGTCAAAAGAAACAAGTAAGATTATGTGTGATAATAAAGCTGCAATTCAGATTTCAGAGAACCCAGTACAACATGATCGAACAAAACACGTGGAAGTTGATAGGAACTTCATCAAAGAAAAATTGGAAGATGGTACGATTGAACTGCCATTCGTTCGATCAAAGGATCAGCTGGCTGACATTCTAACAAAAGCAGTTAACGGAAAAATTTTCAACGATTGTTTGGGCAAGTTGAATTTTGGAAATCCAACTATTCAACTTGAGGGGGAGTGTTAGAAAGGAAAATCTGACCTTGGAGATAACCGCAGCAAATCAACAGCAGGACTTGATGCAGCAGCTAATCAACAGCCGGACATCCAGCCATCCAGCTAATCAACAGCAAATCAATGACAGCTAGTAGTCAGCTGCTATCATCCATGTTTAGATTACGGTTTTGTGTATAAATTCAATACTTTTCATTGTAATCAAATATACAGAAATACATACCTCAATTGATAGTTCTGAATCAACCTCTATCAACTTTTAACAGTACATCTCGCAAAAAGGCATAGATGTATGATTTTTGGTGTATTCGTTTAAGTAAAACACTAAAATCGGATAAAACTAAGTAACAAGCCTTGGGATTGATATAACATGCCTTTGTAGCTGATTGCTATGAACATGGTTTTGTCACCTCGTGTTCCTATTCGTCGCTGTAAACTAATATTTTTTAAACTCTTTTGAACACTCTTCCATGACGTTATTTAAATTTCGAAAGTTAGGACCAAACTAGAGAAACTAATCATGTGATGCATCATTAAATGTATTTACTTATGAATTTAGTTATGCGTAGGTGGAGTTGGCTTTCTTTTAACCAAAAAAGAGCAAAATCACAGTTGCACTTGTTCGACCAATCCCTGAGACTTCACGGGGCAACTCTCCTTTTGTAGGTACATGTCATATTTCGCCCTCACGGAGTAGTTAGGGAAGTTTGGTCAATGATTTGGAAAAGAATTATAAACACTTCCAAATCAAACCAAGTTTAACGTTGGAAAAATATGTTGGAATAAAAATTATAAATGCGCTAGCGAAATTAATCTGGCTTTTATATTCGACTTATTACTTATTATATTATATTATACTATATTTTACTATTGAAAACGAACTTTATAGTCATATGCCTTGTTATATCCGTCCACCTTTGAAAGGTCAGCGGCCATTTAACTTCAGTTTTTTTTCGTCAATCATTTAATTTTTTTATTAACTTACTGATTCCTCTAAAAATTACAAATACACATTTATGTTATATTTTTTTTGTTAAGATTCCGATATAAATGTTATTGAAAATAAAGTTATAATTGTATTTTTTATCATAAAGGACTAGCGTACATGGTCAGATTGGTAAAATAGACAGAATATAATTATGTGATTCAACTACCCGACATAAAGAACTTGTATTTAAGCCAAAGTAATTTTGATATCATAAACTATTAGGTTTGTTACGAGTCTGGTACGGTATTTTTTGTTAGTTTTGCACTATCATACCACCAGAATGAGTACGGTATTTGATTTGTGTTTTTACTATTTTTTAACTTAAGAAATTATAAGTAAATGATTGACCGCGAACTTTAGTAATACTTTAGCAATTTATGTGTGTGTGTTTTTTTTTTCCAATTTATATAACTTTATATGTAATTTTTTTTTTACTTAATACCTAATATCATTCTTAGCTAAAACATATATTAAATTGTGACAACTAAAAAAACTAAGAATACTTGATACTTAATATCATTCTTCTAAGATTATATATAGTAAATCTTTTTATCAACGATGAGTTGAGTATCAACTAAGAAATTATTTTCTACAATGATTTGATGACTCAAAATAAATTTTATGCCTTTTAGCATTGATGGAATTGAGAATTTTGTAATGGTTGTGAATGCATTCTTAGCTAAAAAATACATCAAACTGTAACAAAATTCAAACATGTTCAAGGCCTACTAATAAAACTAATTCTTGTAAATGTTTTCTAATAAAATTAAGATATATATATATATATAAACCTATAACATTTTATTTATAAAAAGTCATTATAAAATAAGTTAAATGGAAGCTTTATGGTCTTGTGAAATTACGTCCATTGTGCTTTTTTACTTCTTGCACACGAAAACACATAGTTAGAAGACACGTGTACATGTATAAGTCTAAAAATGGGCTATATATATGATGATTTAACGCGTATTGCAGCTACTCCTTATAATTCTCCTAAGTGTTCTTTTTCTTCCAAACCTTCACTCTATATATAACATAGGAATAACGGATTCTATTTCACCTCACATAACCAGATTTATTATCAAATATATTCCCATACGAATCAAGAACAACCCATGGTAGTTGAAGCAACTTCTTCAACACCTCCATCATCATCATCATCACCGCCGGTTACTATTCAACGTTCACCATGGCACTCGCCGGTGCCATACCTCTTTGGAGGTCTTGCTGCCATGCTGACTCTCATTGCTTTCGCCCTCTTCATCCTCGCCTATTCTTACTGGAAGCTCTCTGACGAAACCGAAAGCCGCAATGAATATGAAGAAAATCTAGAATCCGAGAACCCGTATGGAGAATCCAATCCCGAATATTACAAGGCACAACCTATTTTTGAAGAGAAGTATTTTGTAATCATGGCTGGAAACACGAAACCGACGTTTTTGGCAATGCCCATTTCAAGTAGAGTTGCATCATTTGGTTGCAACAGTGATCGGAGCCATTCAAAAGAAAACTCCGAGTTGATATAATGGAATCGTGAACCATTAGATCAACCCCCTTGCTAATTTTCTTCTATTTTATTTCTTAAAATGTACATAAGTTTGGTAATGTGTATTTTTTACATTTGAATCTTTAATTTATTTAAAACAGCAAACGAAAATTCTATTATAAAAGTTTTATTATTTGTTAGTAAATCTGAACCACTTTTGTGAGGGCAAACACCATACCGCTAGACCATTCATGTTATTTCCGTCCACTCTTTTATCTTCAAGTTTTGGTTCTTATGTCATAGAAGTCGGAGTTCTCCCAAATGCCGTATTATCTCTTGAACTTCAGTTTTCTCCGAGGGCATCCCGATTTCCATCTCATGCCATTAAACCCGTGCCATTTATCTCATCACGCTCTCCATAGCGAGGGGAAATAAACTCAAGAGATTAGATTCTAATGAAACATCTTGATGGTAAACGGTGTGCCCACAATATTATGAGTTCAAATTCAGGAAAGTAGAGATGTAATTGTTTTATCATAAAAAATCTATTTAATGTATTTGTGGTAGAAAATCTAGAAATTGTTATTAAAAAAATGAAAGTCAATAATGCGACTAAGAAATCATTATAAATGATAGTGTAGTTCTCTTCTCTCCTGTCCTCACCCCAAATACAAACTAAAAAAAACAACAATCGTTCTCTTCAACCCCTTAGTCTCACTACTAACAGTCTATTGCTATATAACCTAGTGATATTTTGGGTTGAGATAAGGTTTTGTGACCAATAGTTCATGGGTTCGATTTCCACAACGGGGTTTTCTCTTATTTATGGGGTTTCCCTCTAAAGGTGTATAGGCATTATGCCTAGTGGAGATTGATATGATCGGGTGGTTTCCGCTGGTGGTACGATAATACTCCAGTGGTCCATTAGTGATCCAAATCTTTCGTTAAAAAAAACCTAACAAGAGAACATACTGTCACTAGAGATTCATCAGATATTCGGCCCTGAAGATAGAAACCGTGGGTAATCCTTCAGCAAAATTTATATGAGAAAATTGGGGGTGGGTAAAGGCATCAGGTGGATAAATAACCTATATTTTGGGTTTCTCATTTTATCTTCCGCGTATATGTGTTTGTGTCAAAATAAGAATCACTAAATAACTGAGAATTACTAAAGGGATGGTGGTCCATTGGCAAAAGCAAAACCTTTAAACATTTGAGAGAGGAGGTCTTAAGTTCAAATCTTATAGACCATAGGAACTAAAAAAAACTGAGAATTAGTTTTAAACTATTGGATATGTTTGAAATAAATAAATATTTAAACTACCGGATATGTTTGAAATAAATAAATAAATAAAGTTTCCAGGTTTGTAATTTTCTATAAAAAAATTAGATGCTGTTTTTTATGAAATACCATTTCTACATATTTTTCTTATATTTTCACTTACTTCCACATTTTCACTCTCGATTCTACCTGATATCCCATATTTATTCGGGAGAATTGTATGCCAAAAATTTAAAAAGTTATCATCATAATCGAATATAAGGTTCTAAGATGTCAAGATCATGTTTTCGACATCAAACAGAAAGATGTTCATCTACGGATGCGAGAAAAGTAACAGTATTAGGGCATTCACGTACAATGGATTTCTTATATTTGTGTGAGTGTGTTAGTAATATACGGAATGGTTTTGAGTGACTGTGAGTGAAGGAGATAGAAAATGTTATATTCATCTGTAAATATACGGAAACACTGTTCATCTCTTATAAATTTTTTAATATTTTTGAAAGTGGTTGTGAGTGGTGAAGAGATAAAATTTAATGATAAAGGATATAAAAATATTATTTCATTGAATAGTAGAGAGAAAAAGTAGTGATTTTTACAGTAATTATATGGATAAGGAAGAGGAATTGATTGTGAATGCGCATATATTGTTCTTGTTAGTTGTGTTTTAATATTTCCAGTGTTTATTTCGAATTTTTTTTGGTCCAATTGAATGCGGCTATAGGTTACCTTGAGTTAATTTACTTTTTTATCCAATCAATGCGGCTATAGGTTAGTTTGAGTTTAAACGGATACGTTGAAACCCGCGTTTTCATATGATTAAAGTATCACATAACGATTGAACTAATCTGTTCAACGTTCTAGCACCACCCCTTAACTTTGAAAATTTTAATTTTAGCTTATCGTTTTTAGTTTACGTTTTTGGCACCCAGAATTTTTTTTTTAATCCCTACTTTCTAACTTACATTTTTTTGCCCATACTTTGTTGATTTACATTTTTGGCCATATACTTTATATCAACCCCTCAACTTTTAAACTTTGCATTATTTTTCATTTTGACATAAATTTGGTATTCGTTTTCGTGCTTTATTTTGTATGTTTCCTACATATGAATGGGTCGTATATACTACGTTTTGACTTAACGATATAAGTTTGAGTTAGTCGGTTTGCATATAATATGCTATGATTGTACGGTAAAAACTTGATTTACTTTACGTTTTAATCCAATCGCAATGCTGCTATAGGTTACATGGAGTTCAATCGAATACGTCAAAACCGCGTTTTCATATGATTAACGCATCACATAACGTTTAGACTAATCTGTTCCACATTCCATCACCACCCCTTAACTTCGAAAATTTTCATTTTAAGCTTATAGTTTTTTAGTTTACATTCTTGGCACATAGAATTTTTCTTTTTTCCCCTACTTTTGAAACTTACATGTATTTGCCAATACTTTGGTGATTTACGTTTTTTTGCCCATACTTTGGTGATTTACGTTTTTTTGCCCATATGCTTTATACCAATACCTCAACTTTTAAAAAAATTTCGATTTTACGTCTCCTCGTAGTTTAGTATACGGTTTCGTGCTTGATTTTATATGTTTCCTACATATGAATCGGGTCACGTGTAATACGTTTTGACTTGACGGATAAATTCAAGTTAGTCGGGTTTGCATATAATATGTTATGATTACAGGATATAAATTCGATTTACTTTACATTTTGATCCAATCGCAATGTAACTATAGGTTACATTGAGTTCAATTGGATATGCCGAAACTCACATTTTCATATGATTAACACAGCACATAACGCTTGCACTAATCCGTTCAACGTTTGCGATGTACCCGCATCGCAATGCGCGTGGGTCTTATTGCTAGTCTATCTTAAAGGGGAATGTCAATGGTTTTCCACCAGCAACCCCTAAGACATATCAAGTTGCAGATTCAGTCCCTTGCATTTTTTCATAGTCACATTAATAAAGCGGCTTTGTTTTTTTAATATATATGCTTTTTTAATATTTATGCTAGGAAACAGAAGTGGAAACCAAATGGAATGCAGTGCAGCTGGCTAGGGCAATGTTATTGTAAGAGCAAGGGCATATGTTCGAATTCAGGGGTATGCAATTTTTTTCATACATAATGTATAATGCCTACGTCTTAGTGTGTCTAGTTTTAATGTATAAGGAAGTGTATTTGAAAGTTTGGGAATGATTTTAATGAAAATCAGACTCGATACGCGTGTATGAGTACATACGCACGCATGAGCTGGCACATTCGTGCACATGAGGCTTCATGCATATGTGTGGTCTATTAATAGAAAGTCCTCATGTGCATGTAAACAACTTTCACACTTGGAGCTTTGTTAGGGTTTGATCAATTGTAAAGAATTGTTATCCGGTTATCAATGAAACTTTGAATTATGAATCAAGTGTATTACATGATCATTACTTGGATTCCGCATAGGATATCAAGATAAATGGCTTTCTGTGGGTTTTTACATTTCTAGTCGTGCAATCTGATCCTACAAGTGGTATCAGAGCATGGATACTTGATATCTACGTGTATTGCACTCGAAGAGTGAAGAATTTTCTTTGAAAAGCTTGTTTTGACCTAATATGAAGATTTTTCATACTTTCCATGGTTGAAAACTTCGGATTCTTCTTCTACACCTTCTTTTATCACAACAATATATCAAGATCACATATCAAAATTCACCCATTTACCATGAAATCTGCCAAAATTTGCTCAAAACCATGTTCACACGCGTGAGAGAAACCTTACGCGCATGTGCTCACACGCACGTATGAGACACATACATTGAAAAAGTCAAGTGCATAAGCCCTCATCCGCGCGTATAAACCACTTACGTGTGTCTCATATGCTTGTATACCCTCATTCATTCAAAGTTCATATGTAGGGAATTGATTCGTACGCTCGAATTATCTCATACGCATGATACATACGTTTGTAATCTTCATACATTTGAAGATCCTTATAACCTCAAAATCCTCATCCATTTGACCTTTCATACGCTTAAAGTGCTCATAGTCTAGAAATTTGTTTGAAATTTTTCTAAGTATGGATTAGGATTTGTTTAACGCTTGCGTAGCCAGTGGGAGTTCATCGAACCTTATTCAAAACATGAATCTCGATAATGAGATGAGAAAAAAGCTTCCTGAACTACTCAAGATGGAGAATTACTCAAGATGGGCCGGACACTTTGAAAACTACGTACAAGCAAACCATCTTGATGCATGGATGGTAATTGAAGAAGAGTACAATATTCCGAAAGCTGAACTGGAGAGAACTTAATAGGTTTCACAAATCCCATAATCCGAAAGAGAGAAATATGTTATAACAATTATCCGAGATGGTTGTCCGGCATTGTACATATATTTATAACAAATATCCGAGGTGGTTGTCCTGCATTGTGCATATGTCTACATTAACAAATCTGTGATTAGAACCATTGTCTGCTTCATTATACATATACGTACATAAATTTAAATCATTAATATCTTCATTCATATATGTAACCCGTTCATCTTCTTCATCTTGATTATATGTAACCAAGTTAATTATTATCATCATATTCAAAACTTGTGAGACTAGTCATCAAAATTCATAAGAACCAATTTTCCAAACTTGTGAAAAGATTATACTTCAAGATTCGAAAAGCGTGAACAAATTTAATCCATTAAATATGATATAATGACTTTCATAAACAATGAAAAATTATATTTCAAAATTTGAATAAAACTACAAGGTTTTCTAAACCCAATAAAGTAACCATAGGACAAACATTAAACCTTCAAACCTTTATTGTGTGGTGATGAAACAATGGTGTTAAGCAGTGCAAATCTATTTAGTCATTTCCATTTTTAATTACTATGCCATTAAATCCCAAATCAATCATTTCTTTCAAATCTTTAATCACAACCCATTACATATCACTCAATGAATAACTATGATAAAAACAAATGGAGGTAAAGAAAAGGAAACGAAGAAGAAGAAACAACTTGTAATATTCAATTAAAATCGAATTCAAAAAATTGAAGCAATATTCGATTATGTAATTTTTGATTAAATCCTTATTTTTAGGGAATATAAATCACAATTTTTATTAAGTTATGATAAATACCATAAATACTGTAATGTTAAATTACACCTCTACCCTTTTATTCATAAATATAACCAAGGGCCAAGACGGGTTCACTTTGTTCACAAATAGGGGAGGTCCACATTTGAACCTAAACCTACATACTACTACATACATACATATCATACATAAACATACATAATAACCCACTTACGTTAAAAGCATGTGTGAATAAGTCAACATACACTTCATTTGTATGCACTTTGATTAACTTCATCAGATTCTTTACAACACAATCTCTAATAACATGGTTCATGGTATCAATGTATTAGTCTTTGAATGCTTTACATGAATGTTTGTGGCTGAGATAGTAGTATTGTGTTAACCTGGGTTTGGTAGTTATTAAAATTACCCGTAGTTCCTTATTTGATTTTTAATCCACATCACTTGAGCATAACAACTTGAGCTTGGAATGTACTCTACCTTTAGTCGTAGAGGTGGAGAAAAATCTATATTTCTTACATTGCTAAGAGACAATTCTTCCTCTCAAAATTTGAATCCTTCAGAAGTAGAATTCTTGTTCAAATTGCAATCCCCATAATTTTTCTATATATGTATACAAATTGAATACAAAAACATTAGAAGACTAAAACCTTACTTAGGTGCTCCTTTGAAGGTATCTAAATATTCTCTTGACACCTATCGTATGAGATTGCTTTGGCGTTACTTGAAATCTTGCACATAACCAAACCACAAACATCACGCCCAATCTACTTGTTGTCAGGTACCTAAGGGGTCCTATCACTGCTCTATATTGATTTTGATCTACATCTTCTCCATTAGCATCTGGAGCAAGACATGTATTGGTAGCAATTGGAGTAGACGCAACTTTGCAACTAGGGAATTAAAATATTTCTATGATGTCATTAGCATACTTAGGTTAATTTTTGAAAATCCCATTCAGAAGTTGGTTGACTCTACGATCCAAAAAGAAGTTGATCACATCAAAGATCATATCAAAATTTGAATGTATAAACTTCTCAAAGTCGTTGCAAAGCTTTCCATTGTTAGTCCAAATATGGTATCATCTACATAGATTGATACGAGCGGAAGATCTCCTTTTACCCTCTTGATGAAGAAGTCTTGTTAATGGTTCATCCTTTGAAGTTGTTTGATAACTGATAAAGAGAGTTTTATACTAAGCTCCTGGTGCCTGATGCAACTAACATGGAGCTTTATTAAGCTAGTGGACTTGATGTTATTGGTTACTTAAAGCCTCATGGTAACAAACAATACATTTCTCTATCAACTCTTACCATAGAGAAATGCACTTTTCACATCCACTTGAAAAAGTGTAAAATTTCTTAAAGCAGCAAATGCTAGAAAGATTTTTATAGCTCCTTGGCTTGCACATGAGCAAACACCTTATCATAACCAATGCCCTCTTCGTAGTTGAATCCTTGCACCACTAATCTTGCATTGTTCCTTATCACAATCCGTTTGCCATCTCTCTTGTTCCTAAACACCCATCTTATACGTATGGCTAACTTTCCACTAGGCATATCACATATCTACAACATGTCTAACCCAAGTTGTAGAAGTTTTGCATATTGCTTCAAGCCAACCATTTTGTCTAAGTGATTCCTCTACCTTATTTGGTTCCAATTGTGATAAGACGTAATTAATTTCATGTGTCCATTTCTTGTCAATTGCATCCCTAATAACATTCTTTAAAGAATGCTTTTGTCGATTTTTATAGAAGGCACAACATCTTATAAAATATCAGTATGAAGGTTTGTGTAATTTAGTTTAGGCAACACAAACTTTTTTTGAACTGCCAATGTCATTCAACAACCAAAGACCCAAAACAACACATTCAACAAGGGGAAGAAGGCATTGGGCAAAAACAATCAGATGGCTTACCACATAAATATTTTCCACCTATTCCAATTTAAATCCATCTTTTCACTCTAATATTTAGCGATAAGAAGCTAAATGCCATCACCTCTCCCATAAGCTTATCTACTCTTATCGGCTGATTGGAGAAGCTCATCTCATTCCGAGCTTTCCAAAAGTACCAACACGCGAGCATAATAATGGATTGGACTGCCTTTGTTTTGAGTTTGTTATCTGACATGAACTTGTGAACCTCCAACAAATCTTTAAACGAAAACGCAATATTGGAGGGATCCTACACAACATACTGATTTTATTCCATATGATGCTTGCTACCATGCAACCCAAAAACACATGATCAACTGATTCAGCCGCTCCTTCACAAAGGCTACACCTATTCGGCCCTGTAACGATCTTCCATTTTATCAATGTGTCGATAGTGGGGGGTCTATTTAGCATCGCTCTCCTGCAAAAAATATTAACTTTAATTGGAATCCAAGAGTTCCAATCAAAATTTTATACTATCCCTCGACGTGGCCAACGACACCATAAGGGCTTTTTTGACTGAAGCCACCGAGAATAACACCTCTCTACAACAACACAACCTTTTTGGACTCAAGAGCCTTTTGTCCATTTCTGAATACACACCTTCTCTGCAACAACACAACCTTTTTTTTGCTTCATATTTATATATTAGGATAAACTTCCATAAGAGGTCTATCATGGAGCCACATATCTAACCAAAACCGAATTGAGTTCCCGTCCCCCAATACTCCTTTGATAGCATCCTTCATTGACACATTAGCATAGGCCATATAATTATCCATGTTTGCAATAGACACCCACGTACCGCTAAGTGACATATTATTTGGAATAGTTGCCCCAACCTTAGGATATGATGTATTGCTTGAATAAGCTTTCTCGAAAACCTTTTCTCTTCCACTTTATATCTCCACCACCATTTTGCCAAAAGCGCCATGTTAGACACTTTTAAAAGACAAAGACCCAACCCCCATCTTCTTTGTTCCCAAGCTACCCAAGCCGTCATGTTTTTATCCCCTTTACTGCCCCACAAAAACCTCCTTCTTTTAGCTTCGAAACATTCCATAACCTTTGTCGGAGCCTTGTATATAGATAGATAATATGATGGAAGACTTTCTATCACCGATTTGATCAAGGTTAACTTTCTGTCACACCCTAACCGATGGCGGAAACATCGGGGTTAGTGGCACTAGGCGACCCGAATACAAGATGTTCCATAACAATCATTTAGCATATCACAACCTGCTTAATATCCCATACTATTAAACTTAACATTTAAACAACTATTACAAAACGGAGATTTCTCATAAAATTCAACCGGGTTCAATTTCCCCTAGATTTCATACATAAGTTCCAAATCTGAATTACATCAACAACTAACTAAACAAAACAAAACTACGCTAAGCATGCAACATCCAAGCATCCATAGCTAAACTCCTCAACATGTTACATACGTTAAAATACAAGTCAATACAATTAAGTAAAGGTGAGCATATAGGTTAAACTACTAGCATAATCGAGAAAGCGCTCGCGAAATAATCTAACTACATAGCATGATACACCGAAACATTTTCACACAGATTAACATAGGCTTATTTCTCATGCTAACTACCGTGAGAAGGCTTGCGCGTCCATCCTAACTAGGCCCCATCAGGTGTAAGCCACACTATAGTACCATACTAGCTAAGGAAGCAAGTTAACGAAAATAAGTTCTAGTCACATGTTTCTAGTATCACGTATTAAGCATACACAATTAGATTATTTGCATGTGATAAACAATTTGGTTTGTGATGTGATTTTAATATAGGAACGTATGTAACACCCAAAAGTGCGTTAAAGCGAAATGGGTCAAGTGTACTCATTGTGGATGCGTTTAAGTAAGAGTTTAGGATCTGAGGAGAGTCGAGAAGAGCGCCGGATCAGCCTGCATACGCGAACGGAAGTGCATCAGTCTCTGAAAAGCTGAAATGGTTAAGTCTTGGTTGGGCAGTAGCAAGTTCGGGCAAACTTGTGTGTAAACACACAAGTTCGAGCGAACTTGTATGAATCTGATGAAGTTGAGTCAAGTTCGGGCGAACTTCAAGGAAGTGCGAAACCTTACTGGAAGCGCAAGTTCGGGCGAACTTGTAAGAGATTTTGGTGAAATTAACCCAAGTTCGGTCGAACTTGACCCATCTGGGTGCAAGTTCGGTCGAACTAGATGTTTTCGAGTCCAAAATCTTGCGTTTTCGCGTCGTTTGCTTAGGAAAATCAAGTGTTCATCCCTCCAACCCTGTGCTACTGAGCAAACTTAAGTAAGATCGGTCTTTTAGAGTAGTTTTATCCGTTTTACAAAAGCGTGGGCTAATCCGGGCTAACTCGGGGTTCGTTCAGATTAGTCCGGCTTGTGTAAACCAACATAAACGTCCTTGTGCTTCCAGATCTGGGATCTTGAATGATAGATGCTTTGTTTCATATCAGAAGATGAACAAAACATCATCAAAAGTCCGTATTTGGTGTAGAAATCAATGTTTATCAAAGGTTTTTCTCAGATCTATAACTTACAAGCCGAGATCTTTCAGATCTCGTGTTTGGGAAGCCTCTGCTAACACCAAACGAACACGTATTCTGTATATCTAAGCTTAAAACAGAAGTTTTGGAAGAAAAAGATGAAGATTTTCATAAAAGAATGAGTTTTGATGAAAACGAAGGCTATGCTTGTGCCAAAATTGTTGTAAACCTTTGTAGATCGTTGATAAACGTTGTTGTAGTGAAATGGGTTGATTCTTACTTTAGAACATGAAGGTTTTGGGTTTTGAGAGCTATGGGCGAACTTGCAGCAAGTTCAAATGAAAAACAGAGTTTGGTATTTATAGGAGAAGGCGAGAAAGTGAGGCTGGTGAGTCAAGTTCGGTCGAACTTGCATGAATTTCATGCAATTCGGGCGAACATGCGAGATTTCCAAGGGATCATAGCAAGTTCGGCCGAACTTGTACATGCATTTACAAGTTCGAGCGAACTTGAGGATTTTGAAGGATCCTTGTGTCATCAGGCAAGTTCGGGCGAACTTGGGTTAGTCAAGTTCGGCCGAACTTGGCCTGGTGACCAAGTTTCGTTTGCCGATTTCGCGTTAAGAGTTCGTTTGGTTATTCGGTCCGTATTAGTTAGTTATATTAAGCGTTAAATTAAAGCGTTAAGCATTATAGTTGATATAATAGTGTGATTTGCAATTCGAGTGTGCGAGAGCGATGCGATGGCGAGCGTAAACATAACCACAAACACACATAACACATAAATAATATAAAACCACATAAATAATTGCGATTTGCGATGCGATGAGATTAGCGATGCGATTTGATAAGCGATTAGATGCGATAATAACGTACAACACCATAAGTAATCAACATAAACTTTATTATAAACTGAATCTCGGGATTACAAAAGAACTACAGCGATAAAACAAGGAAAAAGATAACAATGAACTTTCGAGTTGTTACAGTGTCCCCTACTTTAGGAATTTCGTCCCGAAATTAAGCAGTAGTTGTAACAAATAGATGCGTGTACTTGGCCTTCATATCACTTTCCAATTCCCAAGTAAACTCGGCATCGTGTTTGCCCTCCCATCGGACTTTCACGATAGGGATGCAAGAGCGTCGGAGTTTCTTGGTCTCTCGGTCCATGATTTCCACAGGCTTTTCCACGAAATGGAGAGTCTCGTTGATTTGCATATCTTCGAGAGGTACATGGAGGTTCTCTTCGGCTAGCCATTTCTTGAGGTTGGACACGTGGAAAGTCGGATGTACGTTGTTGAGTTCCTCTGGCAGTTCGAGTCGGTAAGCCACTTTGCCGATCCTTTCTAGAATCTTAAAGGGTCCTACGTATCGTGGCGCTAGCTTTCCTTTCTTTCCGAAGCGGGCCACTCCCTTCCAAGGTGCAACCTTTAGGAGTACGTGATCTCCCACTTTGAATTGTAGGGGCTTGCGGTGTTTGTCGGCGTAACTCTTTTGGCGACTCTGACATTTCAAGAGATTGTCTCTGATCTGGAGGATTTTGTCTGTCGTTTCTTGAATTAGCTCGGGACCGGTGATTTGTGCTTCTCCGCTCTCATGCCATGCAATAGGCGATCGGATTTTCTTCCATACAGTGCCTCAAAAGGAGTCATTTGAATGCTGGTATGATAACTATTATTGTACGAGAATTCAATTAAAGGTAAATGCGTATCCCAGTTACCACCGAAATCTATGATGCACGCACGAAGCATGCTTCGAGGGTGCGAATCGTGCGCTCAGTCTGACCGTCGGTCTGAGGGTGAAAAGCGGTACTTAGATTAAGCGTAGTACCTGCGATCGGATTGAAAGGTCTCCCAGAGACATGAGGTAAAGCGACCGTTACGGTCAGAAATGATGTCACAAGGCGTCCCGTGTCGACAAATGACTTCGTCGGTATAAATTCGGGCTAACCGTTCGACCTTAAAATATTCTTGTATAACAATAAAGTGCATAGATTTGGTAAGACGATCAACGATAACCCAAATGCTATCGTGACCGAATGAAGTACGCGGGAGTTTAGTAATGAAGTCCATAGCTATACTCTCCCACTTCCACATCGGGATTTCGGGTTGTTCGAGTAAACCAGAGGGCCTTTGGTGTTCGGCTTTAACTTTCGAACAAGTTAAGCACTTTGAGACGTACAAGGCGATATCCTTTTTCATGCCCGGCCACCAATTCTTAGGACGGAGGTCCTAGTACATCTTGTCGGCACCGGGGTGAATGGAATATCGAGATTTATGAGCTTCGGTCAATACCAAATTACAGAGATTCTCATGACTGGGAATCCAAATGCGATTAAGATAGTAATAAATACCATCAGATTTAGATACAAGCTGAGTTTCGGCTCCACAATTCATTTCTTCTTGCAGGGTATTCTCGTTAAAACATGCGTGTTGAGCGGCACGGTTGAGGGTTTCAAGCTTAGCACAAGCTTGAGAGTCACGAATACTATATACATAGCTTCGTCGACTTAGAACATCGGCGACGACGTTTCTTTGCCGGGATGGTAGCGTATCTCACAATCGTAATCGTTGAGAAGTTCAACCCACCGGCGTTGGCGCATATTCAGTTCCTTTTGATTGAAGATATGTTGTAAGCTCTTTTGGTCGGTGAAGACCGTACACTTAGTACCGTAAAGGTAGTGTCGTCATATCTTCAATGCAAAAACAACTGCACGAGTTCGAGATCGTGGGTTGTGTAGTTCTTCTCGTGGATCTTGAGTTGGCGAGACGCATACGCGATAACCTTGTCTCGTTGCATAAGCACAAAACCAAGACCAAGGTTAGAGACATCAAAATAAACAACGAAATCGTCGTTTCCGTCGGGTAAAGCAAGAACGGGAGCGTTGCATAGCATACGCTTGAGAGTTTGAAAAGCTTCCTCTTGCTTGGAATTCCAAACAAAAGGTTTATCTTTATGAGTTAATGCAGTAAGCAGAACGGCGAGTTTTGAAAATCGGTGATGAATCGACGGTAATAGCCCGCCAATCAAGAAATGAACGGATTTTGGAAGCATTCTTCGGTGTAATCCAACTCTTGACGGCTTCGATCTTTGCAGGGTCGACGTGAATTCCTTGACTATTTACGATGTGGCCTAGAAATTGGACTTCCTCGAGCTAGAATTCACATTTAGAGAACTTAGCATAAAGGCGATTGCCTTGGAGAAGTTCGAGGACTAAACGGAGATGGCGCGCATGTTCGTCTCTCGACTTCGAATAGATAAGGATATCATCGATGAAAACAATGATGAAACGATCTAAGAAAGCCTTACACACACGGTTCATCAAATCCATGAAAACCGCGGGTGCGTTGGTAAGACCGAAAGGCATGACCACGAATTCAAAATGGCCATAGCGAGTACGAAAGGCGGTTTTAGGAATGTCTTCTTCCAACACGCGTAACTGATGATAACCGGAACGAAGATCGATCTTGGAAAAAAAGTAGCGCCTTGAAGCTGATCAAATAAGTCGTCAATTCGCGGAAGAGGGTAGCGGTTCTTTATCGTGAGTTTGTTAAGTTCACGATAATCAATGCACATTCGGAACGATCCATCCTTCTTTTTCACGAAAAGGACGGGTGCGCCCCATGGCGAAGTGCTCGGGCGTATGAAACCTTTATCAAGAAGCTCTTGAAGTTGGCTTGATAGCTCGCGCATTTCGGATGGTGCGAGGCGATAAGGAGCTTTAGCAACGGGAGTAGCTCCGAGAACTAAATCGATACGGAATTCAAGATCTTGAGTAGGGGTAAACCGGGTAAATCATCGTGAAAGACTTTGGGAAATTCACAAACAACGGGAACATCTTTATAAGTCTTCTTTTCTTTCTCGGGTTCACGATATGAGCGAGGAAAGCAACACATCGCTTTTGCAAGCATTTGTGCGCTCGAGTGCATGACAAAAGCATCAACTTCTTTGAGGGAGTTTCACCATAAACATGAAGTTGATCAGCGTTAGGAAGAGGAAAACGAATCATTTTATCGAAGAATACAACTTCAGCATGGTTCTCACGAAGAAAATCCATGCCTACTATGATATCGAAACTACCTAACTGCATAGGTATGAGATTGATCGAGAAGACATGGTTGTTGAGATCGAGAGAACAACCACGTAGGACGGAGGTGACGGTAACGGATTTTCCGGGTGGCGACTTCCACATCGAAAGTCTTTGGGAGTTTAGGCGCTTACATTTTAAAACCTTTTCGAATTCTAACGATACAAAACAATTTTCGGCACCAGTATCAAATAAACACGAAGCATAAATACCATTAACGAGAAATGTACCATTGACAACATTGTTGTCATTCTGAGCCTGGCGGTGGTTGAGATTGAAGGCTCTTCCACGCGCAGCTTGTGGTTGTTGCTGCTGCAGCGGCTGAGGCTGCTGCTGAGGCTGCGGTGCTGGTGCTCTTGCTTGACAGGACGATTCGGGCAGACATTGGCGAAATGATTCGGATCACCACAAACATAGCACACACGTGCTTTTGGAGCTTGGTGTTGGTTGGCTGACGAGTACCACTACGGCAGCTGACTGTAAAGTGGTCGTAGATGTTGCAGTCTGTGCAAAAACGACAGTTGCCACCAACGGCATGATGATAGGTGCACTTAGGGCACAGAGGGTGAGGTCCGGTATACGCACGCTTAGCTGGGGGTGCGTTCGGAGCGGCTGACTGAAGCGGCTGCGGGTTTGCTGGAGCGGCGAGAGCATAGTTCTTACTCGGGTTTCCTCTTTTGCCTCCCTGACGCTTTCCCTTCTGGTCACTTGGTGGTTCGGTAGAAGCAGTTGGTTCAACGACGGCATTGATTGGCAACATTTGCATGATTCTTGAAATACCCATCCTGGACTCGCTGATCATTGATCTCAGCGGCGAGCATGAAGGTTTCCTCGATGGTTGTAGTACGAGCAACTTTCAAGAAATTCGCGACACACTCGGGTAAACCACAGATGTACTTGTTGATAGCTTTCTCAGTCGTATCAACCTGGCTGGGATAGATGATGCTCAAAATCTTAAACCAAGTAGTGAATCCAGCATTGTCGGGACCATCCTGTTTGATTCCCCAAAACTCATTCTCGAGCTTTTGCAGTTCGTGCGGAGGACAAAACTCCTTCAACATCACTTCCTTGAGTTCCTCCCAAGATAGATTGTAGGCTTCATCATTACCGCGCCTATTCCTTTCGGCGGTCCACTAGTCAAGAGCACGGGACTCGAAGACTCCGGTAGCGTTCACTGTGCGGAGGTCATCGGGGCATCCACTTTGCCTAAAGGTGACCTCGATGGCGTCAAACCAATGGAACATAGCTGTCGGTCCATCGTTGCCCGTGAAGGCGAGAGGTGCACAAGCTTTGAAATTTTTGAAGCTGAACCGTGACTTGGGGTTCTCAGCTTTCGAGTCAACTGACGAGTAACTGCTAACAGCATGGATTTCTGAGACGATTTGCGGGATGACCTTAGCCACTTCCTTGGCGACTAGTAAGCGAGCGCTTGTTGTCGCTGTGGCGCTAAGCAGTACCGCGAGTATGAGATCCGAGTGACGACATCTACACAAAGATTTGGATTAGACGAGATTCGATTATAATAGAGTTATGTTTAGAATATTGATTATAATTATTCATACAAGGCACAAAACACATAAGCACGTATCCACATAGGCACATAAACACGTAGGCACACAAACACGTAAGAACATAATCACATAGGTATGTAAGCATATATTTTGCACGTATTCACATTTATTTAACCATCATGCGTAGCGCGATATGAGATGTGAGATATAAGCGAGATATAAGCGATATATAATAGCGAGATAAGCGAGATGATACCGTGTATGAGACACACATGTCCTCATAGGCGTAGCGAGTTAAGCAATTAGTTTGGTTGGTGTATTAATTAGCGTTTTAGATTACGAGAGCTATGCGAGTTGTGCATACATTCGATGGAGCGTAAATGCGATAAATCGAGAAATCGATGATAGGATAAATCATCAAAGCGAGAAATCGAATAAAGCGAAAATTCTCAAAATTAAACCACATAAATATTTATAAACTCGATGATGAGTAAATCGACGATATAGGCTTAAATCAATTGGGAGTGTCCGGGGTTTTGAGACATTTGACACGCCAAAGTGATTTGTCTACCCTTTGCATTTGGACCCACGCTTTGGCCTAATAGATAAACGTTCTCACCGCAAGCGGCTAACGACGTTTACCCTTCCAGTTAATACGTGTTCCAAACCATCAGCATAACCGAGACTTTGGGGAGATTGAAAATCGAACTGCGGAATTAGTTACTAAGATGCGGGTTTCGCCCCTAACTTAACAACTTTATTCCTAGATAGAAATGGATATTTTCGTCGAGGTTTGGATGTCACTCCTAACTCAACGAAGGTATCTCATGCAAGAGAATGCGCGGAGTGAATGATCACGTCGAGAGTTCTTGGTTTTCACACCTATTCTCGACTTGATCACTCGTTTTGTGTGATACGAGCATTTGCAAGCGTGTATTATTGTATTAGCCTTAGGAAAGGCACATTTAAGTATTTATGGCAAGTAGTTTAACATTTAAGTCATAGATAGGTCAATCGGGTACTTAAACATGTTTCTAGGTCGAATCATGGCAATTCTACCTACTATCCTAAAGTTATGGTGCTCTGATACCAATCTGTCAACACCCAACCGATGGCTGAAACATCGGGTTAGTGGCACTAGGCGATCAATTGATTTCACGAGATGTTCCATAACAATCATTTAGCATATCACAACCTGCTTAATATCCCATACTATTAAACTTAACATTTAAACAACTATTACAAAACGGAGATTTCTCATAAAATTCAACCGAGTTCAATTTCCCCTAGATTTCATACATAAGTTCCAAATCTGAATTACATCAACAAACTAAATAAACAAAACTAAACTACGCTAAGCATGCAACATCCAAGCATCCATAGCTAAACTCCTCAACCTGTTACATACGTTAAAATACACTAAAGGTGAGCATATAGGTTAAGTACTACTAGCATAATCGAGAAAGCGCTCGCGAAATAATCTAACTACATAGCATGATACATCGAAACATTTTCACACAGATTAACATAGGCTTATTTCTCATGCTAACTACCATGAGAAGGCTTGGCGTCCATCCTAACTAGGCCCCGTCAGGTGTAAGCCACACTATAGTACCATACTAGCTAAGGAAGCAAGTTAACGAAAATAAGTCCTAGTCACATGTTTCTAGTATCACGTATTGAGCATACACAATCAGATTATTTGCGTGGGATAAACAATTTGGTTTGTGATGTGATTTTAATATAGGAACGTATGTAACAACCAAAAGGGCGTTAAAGCGAAAATGGGTCAAGTATACTCATTGTGGGTGCGTTTAGGTAAGAGTTCGGGTCTGAGGAGAGTCGAGAAAAGTGCCGGATCAGCCTGCATACGCGAACGGAAGTGCATCAGTCTCTGAAAAGCTGAAACGGTTAAGTCTTGGTTGGGCAGTAGCCAGGTTCGGGCGAACTTGTGTGTAAACACACAAGTTCGAGCGAACTTTATATGAATCTGATGAAGTTGAGTCAAGTTCAGTTGAACTTGATCAGTTTCCTTAGGAAACTTGTCAAGTTCGGGCGAAATTCTAATAAAACCTTACTGGCAAGGCAAGTTCGGGCAAACTTGCATAGTTTCCTAGGAAACTAGACAAGTTCGGGCGAACTTGTAAGAGATTTTGGTGAAATTAACCCAAGTTCGGTCGAACTTGACCCATCTGGGTGCAAGTTCGGTCGAACTTGATGTTTTCGAGTCCAAAATCTTGCGTTTTCGCGTCGTTTGCTGAGGAAAATCGAGTGTTCATCCCTCCAACCCTGTGCTACTGAGCAAACTTAGGTAGGAGAGGTCTTTTAGAGCTGTTTTAGCCGTTTTACAAAAGCGTGGGCTAATCCGGGCGAACTCGGGGTTCGTTCGGATTAGTCCGGCTTGTGTAAACCAACATAAACGTCCTTGTGCTTCCAGATCTGGATCTTGAATGATAGATGCTTTGTTTCATATCAGAAGATGAACAAAACATCATCAAAAGTCCGTATTTGGTGTAGAAATCAATGTTTATCAAGGTTTTTCTCAGATCTATAACTTACAAGCCGAGATCTTTCAGATCTCGTGTTTGGGAATTCTCTGCTAACACCAAACAAACTCGTATTGTGTAGATTAAGCTTAAAACAGAATTTTGGAAGAAAAACATGAAGATTTTCGTAAAAGGATGAGTTTTGATGAAAACGATGGCTATGCCTTGTGCCAAAATCGTTGTAAACCTTTGTAGATCGTTGATAAACGTTGTTGCAGTGAAATCGTGTTGATTCTTACTTAGAACACGAAGGTTTCGGGTTTTGAGAGCTCTGGGCGAACTTGCAGCAAGTTCAAATGAGAGAACAGAGCTTGGTATTTATAGGAGAAAGCGAGAAAGTGAGGCTGGTGAGTCAAGTTCGGTCGAACTGGCGAACTTGCTAGATTTACAAGGGATCATAGCCAAGTTCGGCCGAACTTGTACATGCATGTACAAGTTCGAGCGAACTTGAGGATTTTGAAGGATCCTTGTGTCATCAGGCAAGTTCGGGTGAACTTGGGTTAGTCAAGTTCGGCCGAACTTGGCCTGGTGACCAAGTTTCATTTGCCGATTTCGCGTTAAGAGTTCGTTTGGTTATTCGGTTCATATTAGTTAGTTATATTAAGCGTTAAATTAAAGCGTTAAGCGTTATAGTTGATATAATAGTGCGATTTAGCGATTCGAGTGTGCGAGAGCGTTGCGATGGCGAGCGTAAACATAACACAAACACACATAACACATAAATAATATAAAACCACATAAATAATTGCGATTTGCGATGCGATGAGATTAACGATGCGATTTGGTAAGCGATTAGATGCGATAATAACGTACAACACCATAAGTAATCAACATAAACTTTATTATAAACCGAATCTCGGGATTACAAAAGAAGTACAGCGATAAAACAAGAAAAAAGATAACAACGAATTTTCGAGTTGTTACACTTTCCACCCATAGAAAGGTTGTGAGCGTTCCAACTCGCCAACCTAAAGTCAAAAGTGTCCACCACCATTTGCCAATGGCCAACACGATTCATGTTTGCCCCAACTTTTAAACTCAAGTAAATAAAAGGAACCACAACGGTTTTACAATGTAAATAGAGCCAACACAACTTCTAGTTGAAAGTTATGAACTTACACGTATATTTATATAAATGACTTTCATTTATTCGGTTTAGAAATCAAATTTCATACCTTTTTGTTTTTTGGAACGACCAACATAATCAATCCCATGCACTCTCGAGGCACATACTGAACTAAATGGAGTACTACGAGAGTAACCCGAGTCTACCACCAATTCTGGGGAAACCATGATAACCCACCCGCTGTAGGCACAACGCTGAAATTTCTGGTAAAACCCGTTTGGTTAAAGTATCGAACCCAAGTTTTCCTGAGTCTCCTATCGTTACCCACCAGTACCCACTTTGCACCAAGTGAGAGTTGAACCTGCATCTCTCAAAAGAAATGCAAGCCTTCCACCACTTGATCTAGAGATTATAGGCAAATTTCATACTTCTTATTTATATTAATTAAATTGTTTTAAAAGTTATTACGGGTGCATTAATTACAATAAAATTAAATCATAAATATGTTTCATTGTATTTGTGTTAAACAGAGAAACGTTTTTACTTACTTATATATATGTAATATATGTATTCGCGTAGTTAGACACAACCTTCTAATACCTTTCGGAGAAAAAAAAAGACACAACCTTCTAATAGTTAGATACTTCACTAAAAAAATAATTACAATAACGACTCAAGCATGTGAAGTTAGATGGATAACTATAATGATTAGCCGCACCCGTAATATATTTAACAAAAAGTCATGAGTAAGAGCTCTCATTTTACATTAGATTTTTCATTTCAATTTTAAATACATTATTACAATTTTATTTTAATATTTAAGCACCCACTTCTTTCATTTAACTAAACTAATTTTGATTTTATACGGAAGCACAGCCGGCCGAAGTCGGCACTCTTACATATAATATGAACATGGTCTTCATCTACTTCTGCATAAAAAGTGTATTTTGGAAATTAGTAAAAACATTATACTTGGAAAACCCCATACGCAAACTATGGGTTCTTCCTTCAGCTGTTGTGATTCTGACAAGGTTAATGAAGGGTATGCAAAGCTTATTAGGGTTATATGTTTTTTTTTTCTTTTTTATTGTTTTATATGTGCTGAAGTAATATGTTTTTTTAGGGTTCCATCAAGCAATGATCCCTCTACATGGCGAATCTTCACTTTCAAGGAGTTACATTCAGCTACTAATGGTTTTAGTGAAGATAACAAGCTTGGAGAGGGAGGTTTTGGAAGCGTTTTCCGGGGCAAAACGTCTGATGGTCTTCGGTGAGATTTTTGGCTGCGTTTTATTTTAGATTCACCATGATATGTTGTAGTGTTACACAATGCAAACCGTTGCTATAGAATTCATCAGGTAACTAAAATTAGGATTGTTTAAAAAACTCGCGATTCATTGTAATCTTGCACGAAAAATAAATAAAGCCCATATTGTATTAATATATGAACTGTAAATTCTTAGCTTATAAATTATACATTTCGGTATGTTAATACTTTTTAGGAGGACGGAGATGTAATTTTACATTTATTTTAAGTGTTTAAGTGAGCAAAATTTCTATTAATTTGTCTACTTTAATTATGTTTAATACACTAGTTATGTGATAAATAAAAAAAAGTAAGTGAATAGTATTGTTTATAAAAACTATAAATTAGTTTAGCTTGTAACCTAAATTTTGTAGTTATTGTAATTAATAACGAAATTTATTTACAAACCCAATTATGTAAATATCAATTTCCTACTTAACTATATCCTCAAAATCGTTTTTATCTTATATGATTTCACATATAATATTATATAAACTTTTATTAAATCTTTCAAATCTATATGATATTTTGTTAATTAATTGTTCCATTGCTTTACCGGTCACTATGTTAGTGTGTACTTTTGTGTTTGTGCGCATGCGTGTAGATAACTCTATATTCATCATCATTATCGTCATACTCAGTAAATCCCACCAATAGCAAATCTAAGGCAAAGTTTGAGAAAAGTAAGAGTTGACAGCTTACCTCTGCCCATAGAAATCGAAAGACTGCTTCTATAGTGAGACCCCCCGTCTCGATATCAAGCTTTGGACATAACACACATAACACTCAGCAATTGAGACAATTGCCAATTAGTGCATGTACCCTCTTGTAATTCGGTTATCAACGCCACCACATAATGCATGATTAACCATCCCCCTCTTTTAACGCTATTTTCATGAAACTAATAAAATAACGTTGAAATTAGTGCACTTTTACTTTTGTCCACCAGACGCCCACACATATATACATTATATCCGTATAACGGATGCGGGGTGGAGTGTAGAAAATGGTATTAATTTATTATAACAACGAGTTGGTTCATGGTTTTACGAGCCGAGTTCATGCTAACACCAGATATTAGTTACGAGTCTGGAAAAAGGATTTTTGATCTGTCACTTGCTATACATGTGTTGGTCACTAATTATTTTATGCTTTTGTTCATACGTTTTAGATAGCTGTTAAGCAACTGAAATCGATGAATTCAAAAGCTGAGATGGAATTTGCTGTTGAAGTGGAAGTTCTTGGAAGGGTTCGACACAAGAATTTGTTAGGACTGAGGGGTTATTGTGCTTCGGCTGAACAACGACTTATAGTCTATGATTACATGCCTAATCTTAGTTTGTTATCTCACCTCCATGGCCAATTTGCTGCTGAAGTTCAACTTGATTGGAAAAAGAGGATGAAAATCGCCATTGGATCGGCAGAAGGACTACTGTAAGTTTCCATAAGCACTCTTTTTCAAATACTTATTAGCTTTTCAATTAAAATGCTCAAAATTAATGTAACTAAAGGTATCTGGATTACCACCAATAGTTATTTCTCAACTACTGGCCAATCAGTCCTCAACCATTAGACGATTAATGTTCCTCGGCTGCTTAAATAACTTCTCCCCTGGAGCCGAACACAAGCTTGCCTAAGCTCGATCTTGGCTAGTTTAAATTAAGCAAGCTCAAGCATGACAGATTTAAGTAAAGAATTTGTAATTACTCATATTTATTTTATATATTTATAATTATAACTTTTTAAGATAGCATAATAAACGTAATATTTATTTCATTTATTATCAATTTCAATATCAAATAATATTATCTTATAAATCTATGATAAATAAACATCTCATTTATGCTTGTTCGACTACTCAAACTTCATAACATAACAGAAGTTTAGGTTTGAGCTTGTTTATTAAACAAGCTTTAGACGGTGGGGTGTGGTTCGGGAGATGGGATCGGGAGGGTGAGGTGGACAAGGTCCTCGATCGGGAACACCCCCCCCCCAAGCGGCGATCGGTGGACTCGGGAGCCCTTCCCCGTTCGTCCCAAAGTGCTTTCTCTCTCCATTCTCTCTATCTCTCTCTTGAATTTTCTCCCCGCTTTGATTGGGTGTGGATGGATGGGGAACCATTTCCTAGGGTTGGGGGAAGAGGAAAAAGAATGTGATGATGTAGAGGAGAGGTGGAGATGATGTAGCCATGGGGGATGGAGAACCACACCCCATGGTCTTATTTTTAAGTTAGAACTCCTAGCTTGAGTTCATTTAAGCTTAGTCAATTTGAGGTTTTAGCAAAACCGATCTTGAGCATAGCTTAGTGGTGACTTGGCTCGTTTAACACATTTTTAAGACATTTATAATACATTTCTTGAGTAGTTCCCAAATTATATCAGGTCACTTTAACAAATTTTAACTCTACGGCCAAATTTTAATATATAAGAACGTATTTTGATACACTACTAGAAAACATACTATCGGATCATGTACGGATAAAACATAAGCCCAACATAAAACTTAATTTCCGAAGTCCTTCACTGATTCCCGTACGTGTAAGTTTGCTAATTTGCAGTGATATGAATATGTTATAAAATAGGTTTCGAAATTTATCTTGGTATATCCATATGTAAACTGCAACTCAAATGATCATGTTATATTCGAGTAAATCAATACTATTCTGTCATCATAAGTACCACTTGTAGATATTTCCTAATGCTAATTACAATGCCTGCCCAATTATTAGTAATACATTGCCGGCCCTTGGAATGAAAATATTATCAAGAAGGTGAGGAAAACTTCTTGAAAGGCCGTCTATTTCATTTTTAAATTATTTCTATACTAACTAAAATGTAATAAATATTCCTTATGTGTCCTTTCCTGATTAAATGTACTTGCTAACGTTATTAGGTATTTAGGTCGTCTAGTGTAGGTATTAACCAAATAAAATAAGTATATTATTTAGTTTATTTTTTTTACAAGATTTCAACTTGAAAAATTATTCAATATGGTAAGTTCTAATAAAAATACTTGTTAAAAACAGAAAAAAATGAAAGAAAAGCATGGTAGTGTTCTCTAGGTTTTGGTTCTCATGAAAGCTATGGGAGCAATGTTGTTTTGTATAGCCCCCTAGTGTAATCATTATGAGATCCATACTAATGCACTATGCATGATTTTTCCAGGAAAAAGAAAAACTGAAGAATGTGAAACAACATGAGTTATATCACAATAGTATATTGATATTAACAAACAATCAATAAGTAATCTCGTTTAAGCAGACTACAATTATTACAATTATCACACGGAATAATTGATTACCTAAAGGTCCTTGTCACAAAATTACTAAAACACATTCAAAACTATGCTTAAAGGTTATAAAATTCATATTTATTGTATACAGAATATAATATTAAAAACTATTGGTTGCCTATAACTTCTATTTTGTTTTAGTAGACCTACGTACTTAAAGCACTGGCAATCTTTTAACATATTTGATGTCACAGGTACTTGCACCATGAAGTTACACCCCACATAATCCACAGAGACATTAAGGCAAGTAATGTCCTCCTAGACTCTAACTTCGATCCGCTTGTAGCGACTTCGGATTCGCCAAGCTAATTCCAGATGGTGTTAGTCACATGACCACCAGGGTCAAGGGCACACTAGGTTACTTAGCCCCTGAATACGCCATGTGGGGAAAAGTCTCCGAAAGCTGCGATGTTTACAGCTTTGGCATTCTTCTCCTAGAACTGGTAACAGGACGAAAACCGATTGAGAAACTCCCAGGAGGTGTAAAACGAACCATAACTGAGTGGGCTGAACCCTACATTGAAAAAGGAAGGTTTCGCGACTTGGCAGACCCGAAATTGAGAGGCAATTTTGATGAAGATCAGCTGAAACAATTCATAAATGCGGCTGCACTTTGCGTGCAAAGTGAGCCCGAAAGGAGGCCAAACATGAAGGAAGTTGTGGCCTTGCTTAAAGGGTATGAACCTAAGGGGAACGTGATGCAGTTTAGGTTAAAGAGTGTAAAATATGGTGATGATCTTGTGGCTAAGGATCAAGCTAGTGGATGATGATGATGATGATGTATGATGAGGATGAATGGTGGTTATGATCGAAGGATGAAAGCGTGGATTTGGTGCCATGACAATGTGCATGAGATGCCATGATCCAATTACAAGAGGTATGCAGACAGAATGGGGAAGAAAGGGTGATTGAATATCTTCATTATTTAATTAAAAACATCAAAAGTTCCATCTCTTCGGATGTTGTTATGGGATCTTCGAAAATTATCTTGTGTGATCTCCTTACGATGATGATTATCTGTTTAAACGGGGTTTCATATCTCTTATATTATTTGTTATATAATTTGGTAATGTAAATTACAATATTCTTATTCTTAATTAATCATTTGATATTGTTGTGGGAATTACAGAGCGATCAAATTGTTATGCCATGCTACGAAATTATGAGGAGGGTAATTGAGACTAGAATTAGAAGAGAAACTCATATTTTACTGTAACCAATTTCGTTTTATGGTAGGACGATCAACTATGGAGACAATACGCATTCTAAGGAGCTTGATGAAAAAGTATAGGAAGAGGAAGAAAGATCTACATTTGGTATTCATAGACCTTGAAAAGACATACGACAGTGTACCACGCAACCTGATTTGGGAGAGTTTGGAGGATAAAGGGGTTCCAGGGAAGTATATATGCACATAATTAGGGATATGTACGTTGGGAGTAAAACTAGTGTTTGATTGCCTGTAGGAGATACGGATTTCTTCCCAGTGGAGGTAGGACTCCTCCAAGGGTCTACGCTGAGCCCTTTTTTGTTTGCGGATGACATGATGGGAGCGTGTTATAATTTTTGATATATCTTTAGCACTTTTTACTCGTTTATCAAGCTTTAAATTTATAAAACACGATACAATACAATCACTCTTTACAACACGTTAGGGCAAGTGGACCCATCGTTGGCGTAGTATAGTGATAGTAAGATACCGATGTCATCTAAGGATACAAGAGCTTTTAATAACAGAATATCGCCAACGTCTAATCTAACCAAATTTTGAGAGAAAAGCTGTTAGTTTGAAAAGAAAAAGATAAAATAAAATGTTAGAAAAAATAAACAAGATAGAATCACTTGCACTTCGGGCTTTTTAAGAGTTTATATTAGTTATAGTGGCATGTCCCTCTTTTGAAGGCAACACTACCCTCAACCATATTTATCTGAGTCAGCATGGATACAGTCCCGCAATACCGGATTATTTAAAGATAATTAAGTATGTTATTAATGCAAAATGTGGCATGTCCCTCTTTTGGAGGCAACGTTACCCTCCGCCATATTGGTCCGAGTCAGCGTGGATACAGTCCTACAAGGTCGCTTTAAAGTTTTAATAGTAGTTTATATATAAGCGATTCAAGCCATTCTTACTTCTCCCGATTTGATGCTATCTGCCTCAAGAAAAGTCCTAATAAACTTGACTCAAGTCCTCGATCTATACACTGAACGAGGCAAGAACTTTACCCAAACTACCCTTCTAACCCCCTTTCAGGCAGTTAACGTGCTTTATATAGACCGTTAAGAAATGAATGAGTGAATCAACATGACATGAAGAAATGATAGGATAAAGTTCACTTTCAATATAAAAAACTATTTCTTAAAGTTATTAATACATACCCAAATAAAAAGTTAGACAAGGCTTAGAAATCAAAAGTAATACATAAAAGATTTGTCTTCACCAAGTGATGTAAGAGATTAGCCAAGCATAGCCTTTGTTTTACAAAAACTATTACGATCAATATTGGATACCGAGACTACTACACACACTCTAAGCGTAAACGGATGTGGTGGGTGATGGTGTTGGAGTAGTGGTGAGTGGGAGAGAGGATTGCCAAGGGATGAGTTGCAAGTGAACCAAGCACCTCCTTTATAGCTGCAAACAAACCCTTCACACGGCCTAGTGTCCTTTCTTATTTGTCTTCATTTAATGATCTGTGTCAGTCTGTATGTACACACGCCCAGTGTGTCAGAGGGCACGGCCCCGTGATCTGTACTTTGCTGTACTTTTAGAGATTCTGCATATCTGGGAGTTGACAACGGCCCCGTGTCTCTTCTATGCTCTGTTTGGTTCGTTCTACATGGGATCAGGAGTGGGGCATGGCCCCATGCCTTGGTGGCACGACCTCATGCCTGTCTTCCGATTTGTTGTTTTAGTCTTGGGGTGAAGTTTGGAGGGTAGGCGTGGTGTGTCAACTCTTCTTTCTTGCATTTATGTTGGTTTTTGCCGTTAATTTATATGTTCATTTAAACATTTAGCTCATTAGTCCTGAAAATCAAAAGTGTACAAAGAAACACACTTTTCCCAACATTATTACATAAAAGGGTTGATTTTATGCTTTGTTTGATATTTATATTTTGCATTTCGCGCATATCAGCGGTTGTCTTGGACGAGTTGTAAAAGTCAATACAGGAGGTAGTTCTTTGGTTATTGCTTTTTACGGATGATATTTTACTAGTGCGAAGAGTAAACAATGCCTGAATACAAGGTTAGAGGAGTGGTGAGCAACCTTAGAGGACAAAGGTTTAAGGATTAGTCGCTCTAAGACTAAGTACCTTTATTGTGATTTTAGTGGTGTGGGCGATGATGAGGACACTCAGATCACCATTGAGGGATAAGTGGTCATGCATGCAACTAAGTTCAAGTATTTAGGATTGTTTGTTTAGATGGATGGATAAACAGATAGTGATATAGCCCACCATGTCTAGGTTGGATGGTGTAAGTGGAGAGCAGCTACTGGGGATTCATTTGACAAGTGGTTTCCAACTAAATTAAAGGATGAATTTTATAGGCTTGCTATTAGACATGCTATGCTATACAGAACAAAATTTTGGGTGATTAAGATAACACAAGGCGCAAACTTAAGGTGGCAGAGATGAGAATATTGAGGTGGCAGAGATGAGAATGTTGAGGTGGGTGTGTGGGCACAGTAGGTTGGACATGATAAGAAATCAGGTTTTTAGGAATAGATTAGGGTTGCTAGTATATCACATAGATAAGATAAGGGAAGAAAGGTTGAGATGGTTTGGGCATGTAAGGAACAGACAGACGACAATCCCAGTTAGAACCGTAGAAACACTTATTGCGGAGTGAAAATGGATTAGAGGCAGACCAAAAATGATTTAGGAGGAGCGGATTAGGCAGGATCTGATATACTTACACCTTTCTAAGGACATGGTCGAGGATAGGTGTTGGTAGAGACGTAAGATTAGGGTTAAGGACTTTTAGAGTGTATGCTAGGGTATTAGAGTCTTGTCCTAGTAGCCTAGCTTTTCAATTTATTTTGGTTGTCTTTGCATGTTAGTGCTGGCTTATGTGTGTATATGTTGTGTAATGGGTCTCTTTTATCCGTTTTCACATATTTCTCTTTAGATACTTTAAAAAGAAGTTTTAGTTATTTATTTGTTTAGCTTTTTTCTGTACCCTGCTTTATCTTTTTATTTTTAGAGTAGTTGTGTGCCTATTTATGTTTCATTTAACTCTTATGGTTGGATGTGTCTTTGGAGCTAGGGTCTCACTAGAAGCTGTCTCTTAAACCCTTAGGATAGGACCTGCCTACATCCTACCATCCCCGGATCCTACCAATAACTTTGTTGTGGGTGAGATTATACTGGATACGATTGGTTTATTAATTAATTAATATATTTGATATTGTTAAAAACATAACTTTGATGTTATAATTAGGTATTGTAAATTACAATATTCTTAATTAATACATTTGATATTGTTAAAAAACATAACTTTAATGCATATATTTGTAAAGGACAAAAATCATTCATGTGGTATATGATAACTATTATGGAAAGAGTAGTTATATGATTCCGTATGTTGTTGGAAATGAATTACGATTGGTTCACTCTAAACATAAAAGAATTAATGAGTTTAGGAAGCCGTTTAAACCGAGAAATACAACCAACCAACGACTTCTTTATTGAAGTCAACGTATGACTTTGAAGAACTAAGAACAAAAATGGATTCAACGTCAGTTGTTCTCAACATTCTCCCACACCCACTTCTATATACCTTTTCTTTACACACTTCTATACACCTGTTTGTGAAGACTTGGTTCTCACCCTATTTGTAAAATTCTTGTGTTTGTGTGCCGTGCTTTATATTTCGCTCTTTATTGCGTGTTCATTATAAATCGGTACTGTTGCGCCACTTGACACCTAACAAAGGGTAGACAACTAAGCCCCAAACTTTATTATACTAGTATTTAGGATCTCGAACGTTGTGATATGATCTTTTAACTGAACAGAAAAATGAATCTAAAAACGTTAAACCACACACGCACGTTACGACGTACTAACTCGTAAAATAAAGATCGTAACATAAAAGATTAATAGGTATAGTTAGATTAGAGGTTGTAAAAAGGCCAAACATTAATTATTTAGAAATTAGACATTTAATGATTTCAAATTTAATGGTGAACTTGTTTTAATGTTTTGAATTATTTAAATTAAAGTAGTATAATATCTGCATTAATAAGACACAGGTTTATAAAATTAAGTTTTATGGCTAAAAGCAATGGGTTTATAACTTTCAATCCCTCATATCAATAGTATTACGTATCTATTAAACAATGTATTAATTGTATGTAAAAAAATTGGCACATTATATCTTAGATGACAATGAATAATACTGGTTTTTTTAAGTCATGCATTACGATGAAACAGAGAAAATGGTAATGTAAAACAAATGTTATTTTAAGAAAGTACAACTGTCATAATGTTGGGTTCTCATGGTGACCGGTTAAACTTTTTATTTATCAAAAACCCGGTTCAATAAATAATAGTAAATTAATTAAGCAAGTTAATTAATAAAACGCAGCGTAAAAATAAAGAGGTGATCAATAAAACGAAACCGAGGTTCAACGAACGCGTGCTAGTGAAACGAACAAATGAAACGTGGGTATAGGTCGGGTAGCGGTGTCGGTGGACGGCGGTACTCGCGGCGGCTAGGTGGCGGCGGCAGCTGGTGGTTGGCGGCGGTGATGGTGACGGCGGACATGTCCGGCGGCGGCGGTGGCGACATCGGAGGTGTCTGGCGGCGGCGGTGGTGGCAGTGGCGTGCGGTGGCGGTAGTAGTTGTGAGCGTTTTATAGAGTCTTTTTGTAATTCTTCTAACCCCAATGAAAGACCAAGTCCATTTAAATAGTGGATTGAGGTTCATGCATGCTCGCGAAGTGGCGGACATGCACGTGCATGCGCGACAAATGGTAGAGAGACTATGCATGCATGACAAATGTCCAAGACTCTTGCATGCGCGACAAGTGGCGATGCAAGTGTGCATGCACGACAAGTGGCGTAGCTAGGTGATGGGAAGTGGTGAGATGAGCATACACGTCTCACCCGGTCCATGTACCCGTCTCTCAGTTAATTTCCGCAATAAGTCTATCAGTTAAGATAAACAATTATATAATTAATAGCGAGTATTAATAATATAAATCCGCTCATGATCATAAATATAATTATGATCCATTTCGCATATTGTTCGAAATTAACAATTAAACTAGTTAAGTAGAATTAAGTTCGTTGCCCACGGTGTAAATCTTACGGGTAAAGACTCGGTTGGTAGCGTTGACTTATCAAACCGGACATAAATATCCAACACGTAATTTGTTTAGCTCTTCAACGTATCGTTTTACGTACTAAATAATTACTTTATTTTGAAAAAAAATTGTTTTTAATCATCAGAACACCAGAGGTTTCTTTTGACCGTCTCTATCTCCCTTCATTACATATAAAAGAAATTACAAAAGCAAAAAAAACACTATTTATCAGCCTTGGCTGCACACACACACATATATATATATAAAAATGTTCAAGTATATTTATGTTACATTTCCTATTTTTTAGAAAAAAATAAAAATTTTACATAGGGTTTTTTTTGAGTTTTTTCAACTCAAGTGAGTTTTCATTTTATCCTTTCCCTATATATATATATGGGAATGATAAAATGAAAACCAACCCCAGTTGCGAGAACCGCGAGAACCACTTTCCACCAATCAGATCATGCCACCTGTACACTATTATTTTAAATCTTAAAGATTATTTTGGTAATTTACTCAAAATGTCATATCTACTCTCTCTCTCTTTACAGTCTTATCAAACTTTTCCACCGATCTTCTGTCTCAAAATGTGATATCTACACACCCCTCTCTCTCTCTTTAAACTTATATTTTCACCTAAATCAAAATTGTTTTTCCCAAAAAAAAAAAACAAATAATAATAAATAAATAAAAACATTCTGTAATCAAATTTATCTTTTCAAAATTTGTAATAAAACTAAATACATACTTAAGTTAATTATAATAAAGTAATATATTAATATATATCAATTGAAAAAATAGTCTCCATACGATAGTATTTAACTAATGTAATTATAATAAATTAGTATATTAATATATACTTAAGTCAATTGAAAAAATAGTCTCCATACGATAGTATTTAACCAATGTAATTATAATAAATTAATATATTAATGTATACTTAAGTGAATTGGAAAAATAGCCTCCATACGATAGTATTTAACCAATGTCACATTCTATAATATGATTTAATTTGGTCAATAATTTATATTATTAAAACTAATATAAATCCCAAAAAAGACCCCACTATATATATAGTATGATTTAATTTGGTTAATAATTTATATGTCACATTCTATTGAGTCGCGATTTTTGGGTGAGTTCATTTGTTAAGATCCTCAAATTTTGTAAACCCGATATCGAGGATGTGTGTGTGTGTGGGGGGGGGGGGGGGGGTTTGCGTGGGCAAATAAACCAACTTTGGCTGTTATGAAGCAATCTTGAAGTTTAAAACTGTGCGTAAGAAAAGTTTCAAACCGGCGCGTAAAAAAGTTTAAAACCACGCGTAAAAAAGTTTTATTCCGGCGCGTAAAAAAAGTTTAAAACCGCGCGTAAAAAAAGTTATAAACCGGCGTGTAAAAAAGTTCCAACCGGGCGTAAAAAAAGTTTAAAATCGCATGCAAAAAAGTTTAAAACCCGCGCGCAAAAAGAGTTTAAAACGCAAAAAGAGATTAAAACCCACGTGCAAAAAAAGTTTTTAAACCGGCACGTTAAAAAGTTTAAAACCGCGCGTACAAAAAGTTTAAAATCGGTGCGTAAAATAAATTCTAAACCGGCGGATAAAAAGAGTTTTATACCGGTGCGTAAAAAGAGTTTTAAACCAGCGCGTAAAAAAGTTTAAAACCGCACGTAAAAAAAGTTTGAAACCGCGTGTAAAAAATTTGAATATGCTCGTAAAAAAGTTTAAAAACGGCTCGCAAAAAAATCATTTAAAACGATGCGTAAAAAAGTTTAAAAACAGGCGCGAAAAATAGTAAAAAAAAGTTAAAACACGCGTGTAAAAAAAGCTTTAAATCGGCGTGTAAAAAAGTTTAAACTCGGGTCCTAAAAATAGTTAAAACCGGGGCGTTAAAATAGTTTTAAAAACCGGATCGTAAAAAAATTATTTGAGATTTAAAACAAAATTAATAATTCATGTTTAAAAAAATTAATTGAGAGTTAAAATAAAAAATTATCTGAGAATTAAAAGAAAATCAATAATGCATGTTTAAATTTTTTCAATTAAAAAACAATCTTATTATTAAAACAAAATCAATAACCATACCAATCATTAAAGCTATAGTAAAAAGACCAATATGCCATTTTCTCACTAAAAATGTTATTAATTAAAACACAATCATTACATTGTTTTATTGTCTTTTAATCTCATCCATCAAAACCAACTTGATCAATGGCTAATATTGGTTTCTTACGGTTCTCACAACTTAAGGTAATTCTCATTTTACCCAATCTATTTATATATATATATATATATATATATATACTAGCATGATACCCGCATGATGCGGCAGCGACAAATTGCAATGCGGTACTTGTTTTTTATTAATTTATTAATCCTCTCATAACATATTATACGGTACTTATGTTACTTTAACTCATTATACAAAGTTTTGCTTACAATAGAATTGAAAAAAAATATGCTAAAAAAAGATATAATACACTAATTTTGAGTATCTAATGTATTTGACTATTTACTTTTTATACTCATGTATCCAAATAAATATCTTACGGTTAGTGATGCTCAACAGATATTTTTTCCCTTATAGATATATTTTGTTTGATTCAGGTATCTAACGTTTATAGTCAATGCCGGCCCTGAGGGGGGAGTAGAGGACCCTCGGAGAGCACATTAAAAAAATCATATATAATGCAAATTTAATGAACAAGATGTGTATAAATTTTTAAGCATCATATACCTATACATTTTACCATGTGTATAAATTTTGAAGCATCATATACATATACATGGGAGAACAACCCATTTTAAAGGGGTAAATTGAGACATTGTCTAAAATTTTATAATCCCTTAGGGCATTATAGGGATTTTATCCATGGAATTTAGAATTATTGTTTGGACATTTAAAGAAATTTAATATATGTATTCATTTAGTGCACAAATTAATATCTATTCGTTTAGTGCACCGTCCATTTGAAATAAACACCCCTTCACGTTTTATTGATTATATTAAGCTATTCTTCTCAAATGAAGTTGTCAACTTGAAAGTAATTCTCGGCCATTTTTTTAATCCAGTTATAACAGATGATGATGATGATTCATTACATCCCAATATGTATATATAAGTATCTTTTCATATTTATGCACTTCCTTTTTTCAAGCCTGTGTTCTAAAAATGGTGTGTCGGATTTAGTTCGGTTCCGAAAAGTCTCGTGCAACAAGCAGAAAAGTCTCGTGCAACAAGCACCGGTCACCTCGCAAAGCATCACACATGAGGCTGTAACCTGCCCCACGAATTAGATCAATGAAGTTGAAACTAAATTATGCTACTATACCTAGTCTAGTAAACTAAGCCCATTCCATTGGAGTTTTTATATAAAAATCTGTTGGTCAATTGTTTGGCCCGTGTGTCCCAATTATTTAGGTTCATTGGTCATTTTCTAGCTTCTATTTAAAGTGATCTTGTGTTGCTTCTTTTGTATCTGATCATGTACTATTTTGCAGTTAAAAATAAAAGTGAGTTTGATTTCTTTATTGCTTTGTTCTTTAGCAAGTTCAAATTTCTTATTTTTTTAACAGCCAAACCAACTTTAATTGATAAAGAAGTACAACCAGTAAAGTAAATATGTATTCAACATATGACTGTAAGGTAAAACCAAAATGACACCAATAAAACAAATTCCCAGATTCTTGCTCCCTCACTCAAAGTAACACAATGTTCACAGCAGGACGTATAGGGATCAATGTTTGTCGATTGGTAAAACGAACCCGGAAATCGTATCACACACATGAAAATGACCGGTTTGACGACCAAAAAAAACTTATTTTGCTTATAAATACTCAAACGACGCAGTACTATTACTCTTTTCGAAGAAATCATGTTAAAATATGCTAGCTTAGTTCTGAATAATTGAACACTGCATAAAGAATACCCAAACAGTTCAAGTCCTTGTGTGGCTAAAAAATGTTGTTAGAAATTTTCAACATTTGCACCAAGATGTTTAACTCATATCTAAATTACCAATTAATCTCTCTCTTGTTCGTGAAACACAATCTAGTATGTAGCCGAAAATCATTTTTATTAATTTGAGATACGTATGAGTATCTATCTGTGTATTATAAAAAGATGATATCTGAGGTCAAAGTTTTACAACTTAGCTAAACAAAACGTATCAACAGTCTTACCAGCATGTAAAGATGCTTCCCAGATTTCACATGGCTATCTCTTACATGCTTGAATGAGAACCTCATTTCACAACTAATAATGCTGCACATAAACGACTTAATCTAAAAAGTGGGCAGTTGTATTATGTCTAAACACAAACCCAATGTAGGTCCGTTGTACGGATCGTTCGGTTCTAATTTGGCAAACCTAATGTAAACGTGCGGAATCCGTTAGCATAGGCGACATTGGAGACAAGTTTGTTACTGATTAATCACTGTTTAATTAATGTGTAGACGTTACAGATCCTGGAAACACTTGGACAGAGCTTTGCCTCTGTCGTGACAAAATCTCTGAATCTTACAAATGAAATGTCAAGACTCCTATTTATAGGAAATACAAGTTCGCTTGGAGAGTGCAAGTTCGGGCGAACTTGCTTAGTCAAGTTTGGCCGAACTTGACTACAACATATACATTTCAAGCGAACTTGACTATAAACATACATAAACTTCGACATTTCGCTCCTAAATACTGACTCGATATTATACGATGAGTAGGCAACAAACTATATGCATCAACAGACTTCCCTTGAATGTTGCCGTAGTCATCATTCTTTAGTTAAATCCTGAGTCTTTAATTTTCTTGATCTTATTTCTTGAATAACTTTAAGTTCCATGATCTTCATATCGTCTACAATCCTTTTCTCTTTTCTTGTGCTTGTCTTGATAAAACATTGAATCACCATGCTCCCCCTTGCTTTGAGCTTTCTGGTATTTTGAATCAACATTTTTATCTAGCTCCCCTTAAAATATACTTCCTGTTTCAGATTCTTAAAAACACTATCTTTTCAAATTTTAATCATCTTATCAGTTTTTAAACCCTCTCAGTTATTCAAGTCCAAATTAATAACCTTGAATATCTGATTCATGTATCAAGTTCAACTTAATGATCTTGATTGAACATTTTGACTTTAAACTGATGTTTTTGTTAAATGTAAGTTTCAAATTAATGAACTTTTAAACTATTCATATCAATCTCAATCAATTTTTAGATTTTGTTCAGCAAATCTAGACTTTGAAAATCAGCTTTTCATCATCAGTGGTCGAAACTAAAAGATAATATAATCTTTTTGTTTTTATGTAATGAATATTTTTGTGTACAAACATATTTACAAACAAATTTTTGTTACGTTTGTGTTAAAGGATCATATCAGTTTTTGAGACAAATCACAAGTATCATTGACCTTTTGAGACTTTAAGTTTTAAACAAATTTACCTAGATTGTAGATATGTTTGTCCTCTTAAACTTCAACACATTTCTCAATTGTTCCAAGATATGTTAGGTAGAATTATGAAACTTGACTTAACTTTAGTTCCCACCTCTTGAATATACTCCCGTATCAAGATTCCCTAGATTTCATCTTACAGGTGAATATAGCGTAATTGATATCTGTATCTGGGTTATGCGAGACCTTGAGAGCTCAGGTTAGTACTACCGTACCGACAGAGAGATGAAGGCTCGACTTAAAGGTGGTGGTCCAAAATGGAATCTTTTTGTACTGCAATTGTGGTATCTTTTGATATTTTCAATTGAATGCAGGTTTAGGGATTTTTTGCAAAAGCATTATAGAAGTTCTAGGCCATTGCTTACGCAAAATCAGAAGAACTTGTATAATACCCCAGATATCAATCACCTCGTATCTCAGAATCAGGCAATCTCTCAAACAAAATTTCAGAGTACTAAGTCCATATATCCGAGAGCTGCTAATCCACAAGATTAAGCAGTTGTAAAATTTAATTATATTCCGGAAACAATTTACTGAGTGTGTAAAGTCTATAAACGCATCCATAGTAAGTCTTGTTTAAACTTTTAAACTTTACAAATCCTTAGCATACTGTGATAGTCCACTGATATACTATCATTTCATTTTACCACAAAACTCTTTTTGTCTTTTTCAATGTTTTTGTATTTTTTGTATTTAATATGTTTTTGGATTTTCTGAAAATTTTTTCTTCCCCTAAAATTCAAAAACATATTTTTGGAATTTTTATTTATAGAAAAATATTGACCAACTGATGAGAATCACTTCAATTCGCCATCCATAACTGCTTCATAGTTTTTCTTTTAAGTCCTCTCCCACTCATGATGACAAAACCTTGATACCTTTGTGTTTATAACAATTTATACCCCTAGGTTTTGTCTATTTAATAGTGAGTGTTCTATGAAACTTTTAAATTTTCTTAAAAAAATTGTAAAATTTTCAAGTAAACATTATTAAAACATGTTTTCGAAAATTTTCTCCAATTTTTTTTTTTTAAATTGTAAACTAAACGTTATTTGAAATTCAAATTTTGTAAAAATGGCCTTCATATAAAACTTGTTAACCCGGCCCTTCGTCTTCAATGTGTGCCACGAAACTCCATTCTCAGTGAGTTTGCTTTTATTTCGGAAGTTCCTACACAAAAATTCAAACAATTAGTTCAATAATGACACCCAAACATTTTTAGCTTTAGGCGTTGTTTCTTCAACCTTAATTTTGATTTTTATTACACAATCAGGTTTATTTTGGACTTTCTCAAGTTTCGAAAAATCCTCTAAACTTTCAATTTTTCACTGATTGTGTCACTTCATTTCCTTTTACCAACCATGATTGATTTTTCGTTAAAGATTTCTTGAAATACAATGTAGAAACTTTTTGTTCATTACTATTCGAGGATTCACCGGTTTCAAAATTTGAAAACTTAGTAATAACTAGTTTCACCTTGTTTGTAGTTTTGTACATTGTTTCAAAACCTGAGTTGGTATTCCAGATTTTTTGTTATCAATATGAGCAGGATTGGGTTCAATTTTTAAACATTTACTATCAGTGTGTCCAGTTACTCAACATTTATGACACTTCTGTTCTCATATCGATCTTTTCTTTTCAAACCATACACTTAAATCATAACACTGATTAACGTGTGGTAGCCATCTTTCCTGCTTCTTCTGTAAGCATGATTTGACGTCGAAGCACTGCGGTCCGACCTGCACCACTTATTCTCAATTTTTTGTGAATTTTGTTTTTCAAATTTGTTTGAATTTTTATAATGACTGGATGATTGTACCGATGAGCTTTTATTTTTCTTTTGAAATTTTTCAGAATTTTTAAAACTTTGTTTTTCTTTTAGTTTTCGTTCTCCATTCTGCTTAGAAGGTTTTTGTGTTGAGCATTCACCTTTTTCAGTAGCTTGTAAAACAGTGTCTTTAAATTTTTCTTTTAGTTTTAAAAATATTTCATGTTTATCATTTTTAGCTCTTTCATCATCGATATCATCGTCACAATATTCAATTATGACATCGTCATAATCTGTAACAATGTTACTTAGTGGAATTTTCTTTTTATTAACATTGACCGGTTTTGGATATATATGATCTAACTTTAATGAGGAAGTCACAAAAATTTTTCAATAATTTTTCTGAATTAACAGCTTTATTTTTAACAGTCTTAACTTCTTTTTCAAGTTGAGCAATTTTCTCAATATGAGAATTTATTACTTTTTATTTTCTATATTTAATTTTTCAAAAACAAATTTTTCATTTTTAAACATCTTTATTTCATTTTGAAAATCTACTAACATTTATAATTTTTCATTTTCTAAAATTTTTATTTTGTTTTCAATTTTTTTCATTTTCTTTTAACATTTTATTTTCTAATGTCAAACTCTTCAAATCATTCAAGAGTTTGGCATTATCTGCCAGATAATCGTTCAGATCTACATCAAATCCTTGGCAGACTGGTTTAGAACTTGAAGACTCTTTTCTTTCATAGTTCTTTGCCATTGTACTCCCTTCTCTCTTCAACTAAACATTTGAATTGTGTGCTTCCCGATCATTTCCTTGATCACTAACACGATCAGACTTCTTCTTGATTAGCACTTCTTGTTCTTATCATCTCAACATTTTCCAAATATTTAGCGCCTAGAGATTTCCACAAATCCTGTGCAGTTTTGTACTCTGGTAACAAAACCAAGATATCTTCTTTTATCGATTGCTGTAACGAGGTTAGGATCTTCTTTTCATGGGAATATGCAGCATTCAATTGAGTTGTAAACTTTGATACTGAAAGCTCAGCTCCACGTTCATCAACTGGCCATTTAAATCCAATTTGAATAGCAACCCAACCATATAGGTGATTTGCTTGTACCCAGTCCTCGAATTTTCATTCCAGGCTTCATACTCATCTATACTCATCAACATTGGCGGCTTCACGGACTCCATTACGTTTTCCAAACTAATCTGTCGTTCAAAAATACTTGAAAAATGATTAGCAAACAGACAATTTTAGAAAAATTTGACTTTTTAATCGACAATATTAACGTATCGGTTTGCTAAAAATGTTTAAAATATTTCGGAAAACTGTTTTTTACCAGATTAGAGCTTTAAACTCGTCTCGTCGATACGAATCTAACGATATATGATATCCGAGACGTTTTTCTGAATTTTCATGCCTTGGAAAAGTTTTTTTTTTAATTTTTATAAACCTTGGACAAGTTCGGGCAAACTTGTCACAGCTTATGAAAATCAGCTACTAAGAAAGTTCGGTTGAACTTGTATGGAATTTCAAAAGATTTAAGAAGTTCGGGCGAACTTATGGATTCTGAATACAAGCTCGAGCGAACTTGTATGGGATTTCAAGAGACTTAGCAAGTTCGGGCGAATTTGTAAGAAGTTTTCAGCAAACTTTGATCAAGTTCGGGCGAACTTGATTAAATTTGAAGATAATCTTAGCAAGTTCGAGCGGACTTGATTGAAATCAGTGAAAAATCAATCAAGTTCGGGCGAACTTGATGAAAAATTGTGAATTTTTCAGTCAAGTTCGGGCGAACTTGATGAAAAATTGTGAATTTTTCAGTCAAGTTCGAGCGAACATGTGTTTTCAAACATGGTTTTTTCAATTTTTCGACATGAATTCGATTGTTTTAAGCTCTGATCTTTTCAAGGGTTTTTACTATTATGGATTTTACGTATTATACTTGAAAATCAGTCCATTTTGTCCGTGAAATGTCCAAGAAAAGTTTAAAAAGAAAGAAATGAGTAGAAGATGTGAAGTTCTATGTCCAATGTCTTCAAATTAGGCCAATCCTGCTCTGATATCACTTGTAGGTCCGTTGTACGGATCATTCCGGTCCTAATTCGGCAAACCTAATGTAAACGTGCGGAATCCGTTAGCATAGGCGACATTGGAGACAAGTTTGTTACTGATTAATCACGGTTTCATTAATGTGTAGATGTTACAGATCCTGGAAACACTTGGACAGAGCTTCGCCTCTGTCGTGACAAAATCTCTGAATCTTACAAATGAAATGTCATGTAAGATCCGTCAAAAAACGGATTTTACCAAACCCGCTCCGTTTATTAACCGAACAATCAGTTTAAAATTTCGTGGCGTATTTAATGCCCAAATTAATTTTAAATGACACATAATTAATTATTATATTGGAATATATAATTTGTTTTTGAAAAATTGTTAAAAATAATGAAATAAAAATATAATGTTGCTGCTGGGTTTCGAACCCGGGTCAGCCAGCGAGTCAAAGACTTAACACTCAGCAGTTCAACCACTGCGCCACTGATGATTCTTGTTAATTATTGGAGTCAATTAATTCATATCATGAATCTCAAATTCAAAAACCGGCGCACCTAATTGCAGTCGTCGGAAATCCCGACTAACTCGCCAAGAATTTACGATTTCTTCAGTTATAACGTAAACCTTAATCACTACATCGGTTATAACCGACGCCTGAGTCCGCGACACAAGTTATAACCGCCGGAAAGTTTCTAACCGACGAATCAAGTCGGAAATCGGACCAAATTCATCGATGACCTGCCTTATAAATACCCCCTCAAACCTCTGCAAGCTTTTTCGCTCAAAACCGCACCTTTACCCGACGTAATTCCACTCGCCGGAAAAGTTCTGCACATCGCCGGAAAACCGAACCCTTCACTTCTGAGCCTTACTGAACCCCCAGAGCTTATACCGAAGTCACCCACATCCATTTCAAGCTTGCTGAAGACTCTCTGCCGCAGGACACACGTCGCCGGAAGTTTCTGCTGTCACCGGAGTTTCGAGGAGAAACAGAGGAGTCCAGTCGGTATACCTTACGCTTAAATCTTTCATTCTTTTTATATATCTCACCTGTAATTAACCTCAAAACACTAAAGAACATGATTAAAACATCGAACCAGTCGGACTTCCGATTCTGGTTAAATTCAACGAAGAAGACGAAGTTTCAGTCGTGTATATGTATAATTAAAATCAAGTTATAACTCGGGTTAGACACACAGTCCAGCGGTGGACTGTGTGCACATTAAACACGTAAACGACTCGAGTTCGATACATGTCCCACGCACACTCGCCTTAATAAAAATGTTTTTTTTACCGAACCGGATTCACTGCTGATATATGTTAAGTTTAATAAAAACCAGAATAATAACCAAGATAGACACACAGTCCAGCGGTGGATTGTGTGAATGTTTAAACACATGTCACGAGTTCGAATCCGGACTACCGCACCGGTCCGGACAATTATCCAACTTTTTAAATAAGGCAGAAATGAAATTATTTAATTGTATATAAGTATAATAAAAATCAGATTATATAACAAGTTAAACACACAGTCCAGCGGTGGACTGTGTGTTAACCTAAACCACAGGTCCCGGGTTCGACCTGTGGAGCGCACCGAGTCGTTAGATTTAAATCGTTTTTAAAAATAAAGGATTTTCTGTTTAATCTAATTAGTATATTCGGGTTAGACACGTAGCTCAGTTGGTAGAGCTGCGTGCACGCGTACGGGAGGTCTCGGGTTCGAGCCTCACTCAGCGCACACATACACGCATACGAACCGGTCAACAGTCAAAGTCAATGGTCAACGGTCAAAAAGTCAACATTTTTTTATTATTTTTATTTATTTATTTTATTTAAAAATACTTAAAAATAACATTTTTAAGGTTAGAGAATAGCCTTAAACTCACAAAAATACACCCAACAATCCTACTAAAATAGATTAATAAAACCCGTTTACTTACCAAAACATTATGCCATTATCTAGGTTAAATTCACTCGTGGTTAAAACCACTTCGTGCGTATTCAACATCGTCAACCGACCGCACCCAATGTGAGTGAATCTTACAACTCCCCTTTTTAATTACACGTTTTGGGGTGTGTCATGTGTCAACTTGTGCCATACCATATCGTGATCTAAACTTAGATTGTATACATTGCTTGTAGTTATGTATTTCATTTTTGTCTATTTATATGTAATTCATTCATTAGGCCCATCAGTTCCTCGTGTGAGACGAGTTGAGCAACACGTGCCTCAAAACAAATCCATTATTGTTCGTGTGTGTATTATTGAGATTATATTGTTTGTAGTTATGTATTTTCATATTGTCAAGTTTATGCAATGCATTCATTAGGCCCATCAGTTCCTCGTGAGAGACGAGTTGAGCAACGTGTGCCCCTAAACGATCCATTATTGTTCATGTGTGTATTGTTTAATATTAAATTGATTGATGAATAAGTTTACATCTATTTTTACTCATGTGTGGTTGTGCACTTTATTTTATAATCAATTAAATAAACTTGTTCAAATGTTTTCCATAGGATTCACTCGCCAACTTTTTGTTGATCCAAAAACCCTTTTTACACATGATACAGGTGAACAGGATGAAGTAAGGAAAACATAGGAAATACCTTAGAAGAAAACAATGAAGCCTAGATTGATATTTAGGACATGATGTAATATTGATTGTAATTTTCCATTAAAGTGTATTAATGAATATGAAACGTTAAAATAAATGTCATGAGCTTTGATGATAACCCAATCATGCCCCGATCTCCTTTTCCGCTGCGGATCGGGGTGTGACATGTCAAGACTCCTATTTATAGGAGATACAAGTTCGCTTGGAGAGTGCAAGTTCGGGCGAACTTGCTTAGTCAAGTTCGGCCGAACTTGACTACAACATATACATTTAAAGCGAACTTGACTATAAACATACATAAACTTTGACATTTCGCTCCTAAATACTGACTCGATATTATACGATGACGTAGGCAACAGACATATGCATGAACACCCAATCGCCAACATGTGCATACAACGACCTGTGTCGGCATCGACAGTTTGGCATTGCTGTCAAACCGAGTCATTAAAACATGCACGACTATCTCAGTAAGAACAATGTTGATGTGTCATGAGTGGCTCACATCCGAACCTTGGTTTTTACTTCTTTAGACTTTCCCATTCACAAACTCTGCAGCTGCTAGTTCCATTGTAAACATGGCACTGTTTCTTGACTTCAGCCTTATCATGAGACCCGATTCAGTTCAGATAACCAAATTTTATCTCCAGATGATTCAGTTTTTGTAACATTTTATTTCATGATAAAATAGGTGTATATTGTACAAACGACGACTAAGTTAGTACCTTAAGATTAGGCACTCGTATTAAAAACCATACAGACACACCCAGTATTACTTATGTATTATCAAAAGAACCAAAATAATCGAACCAATTAATACTTACCAAAATTGGTGTATATGAACATGAGGGGCAAAATCGTCAAATCCTGGAGCACATGCACGTACAATTTCCAACCGCTAGATCAAATCCAATCAACGTTTAGAAAACAGATTCGTGTGCCCAAATACCTTTGGCAAGACAGTAGCATACAATCTACCCACTGTATAAAAAAAATGGAAACCATTTCGTCAAAACAGGATAACAAAATAAGCCCCAAAAACAACATAACCAAATAAGCCCCAAAGTTACTGACGATAATTTTCCGATGAAAAACCACCATAGACAATGGCCGGAAGAGGCCACACCCTAGATCTGCAGTCGCAAAGGTCACATCACGTAGCATCGAGTCCGTCCTTCAATTCCCTGTTGGCCGCTCGTTAAGTTGATTGAGAAGCGTAACTTGTCAAAGTATACCTGAGAATGATCAATTTCAAATGAATGAGCTTCTTCTTCTTCAGCTCCAGCTGCCAGCTGTGCTTCATTTAGCAACTCGTCATGCGTACCTTCAATTTCACGGATTGCTCTACTAATTGAATCCATCTCCTCCCTCATTAAAAATCCTCGCTCGCGATATCACTTCATCACTTAACAATCTCTTTGATACCTGCAAAGAAGCATCAAATAAGAAACTAATAATTGGATAACAACATAAGCTATGCATATATGAAAATGAAAAAAAGACGAGTTGTCTTGCCTCAGGGAAAGGAGATTCAACCAGATATCGATTCTTCTTAAGTACAAGCTTTGATTTCCCGTCATTTGCTGTAGAAGCATGAATAAACTCAATCATCTCTTTTGAGAGCTTGGTTTTCGAAAGCTTGTTCAAAACAACAATGATTGGTTCAGTTTCTAGACCGACATATACTATGGCATAAAGTGAGTGCGGAGTGAGGTTGTATTCATGCATCGATTCAGGCCTGCAAGTACAAACCCAAGCACAAAAGATCTTAAACTTACGTTAACAAGACAATAAAAATTATTACCAAGATGTGAAAATGTATAACGAATAACCTGTAGACAGGTTTTGCGATAGCAATAAGAAAATCATATGCTTGTTTGTACAACGGCGAGAACGTCTCGAGAAAGATCCGTCCATCCGCACACGCCCATAACGAACGATTGGCATGATCTGGTTTAAGTTCCAGCTTTGTAAAATTTCTCTTCTTTCCATACGCACACGCCCATAACAGATGATTGGCATGATCTGGTTTAAGTTCCAGCTTTGTAAAATCTCTCTTCTTTCCATCTCCATCACCTAAAACGAATCCAAAACCGCTCATTCCAATCAACCCAATACTAACAAAGAAACACACACCCGACCCAATAATTTACTAATTAGTTAACTCAATACCATCGCGATCATCATCATTAAAGTCCTCAACATAATATGCTTCTTCATCATCAAAAGCTGCAGCTTTATGGTCCTACTACATGATAACACACAGTCAACCAAACCGTATAGAAGCGCCTTCAACAGTATAGCAAAAACAAAATTTTATAAAGACCATGAGATTATTGAGAAGAAGACAAGGACGAATACAACTTAAAGTGTCTTAAGTATGGGAATTTGAGTCCTACACTTCACGTAAAAAAATCAGTTGCTCTTAACGAACGAACTATCACATGAACCTACCTTATCCGAAACTACAATAAACGCGACGGATCAAAACACCTTTTATTTATTTTAAGAAACGCAAACTTTTTTTTATAAATATTTAGTGTGTCAAATAAGATAAAAAACATTATGCTATTTCAATAATAACCCCAAATATTTTAATAAAACTATTGCAAAGTTGTATCATTGCAAAGTTGCAATACTGAACTGATTACTCACAACAAGGGTTTCATAAATCATCATATACATGCTAATGCTATAGCAAGATCAAAAAAATGTACCCTAAGTCTCTTAACTTCCTCACAAAACTAATCAAGCTATCTTTATAAATATCTCTAGCATACGATTAAATCAGCAAATTACCAACACAAAAGCCCTTAGCCTATACAAAGGGATAACAAAATCTTACGCAAGGCGGAGCATCAAAGGAGCACATTTCTTGCCAGAAACTAAATCCTCTGAGCGTCCTCCTAGCTTTGTCAACAGCCTTCTTGTACTCCTCACTAACACATGGATAGCTCTTTCCCATGGTTTTAAACCTGAACAAGCATTTACAAAAGAAATAAGTTAATCGTATCTAAACATGCCCGAAAAGGCGATAATACCACATCTGAAAAATACAACTCCTACATCATACAGTCCAAATCAAACGATCGTTAATCGAATCTAAACATGCATGTTCAAGAACCTTAAAATGTATCAAGAATCAATAAAAAAGAAAAAACTGTAAATAAAAAATACTCACTTGAAGATCTGTGAAACATGTTCAAATCAACAAATCTTTAAATAGATAAAAAAAATAACCACCCCCATCTTCACCGGATGCGACGGCTAGGGCTGATCTTCAACCATCAGCGGGAAGGTCTGATGAAGATCTGTAACATAACTTGAATCCCTGCAAATCGAAAACGCTGGTAACCTGCTTCCTTCAACCGTTTTCAATCCCTGCAAATCATTAAAGAGAACGTTGTTAAGAATTTTAAAATAGTAAACGAAGACAAACTCAGATCCGCCACTTCCAACTCTGTATCAAGTCATAAAGTCAGAAGATGAAGATGAAGATTTTGATTCCATTCTCAAATGCTTGAGTCGCCGATAGAGAGAGAAGGAGAGAAGGTCTGATGAATGAAGTTGTGAGATGTGTGAGTTGGAGAGAGGAGGGAATGGAAAGGGATCCGTGTGAAGTGAATATCAGCCCTCAGATCATGATCCGTGTGAAAAAGTAAAAAAAAAATGGACGGTTGTGATGATCCGGGTGAAGGGTAATTTGTTTGTGTTTTCTTGTGCTTTAAATCTTGTACATCGTGCATTAAGTGTGTTTTAAGTACATTGGCAAAATTCCATAAGTTACCCTTCATATATGCTTTCATATATAGTATATATATATATATATAGATTCGTTTCAAGAGAAAACCAACCTCAGAGTTACGAGAACTATAATAACTCTCATCATCCAATAGTATATTTACATATCACACGTAGTCCACTTAAATGAAAAAGACATTTTGTTCTTTTACTCTTTATGTCAGATTGTGTCTCTCTCTTCTTTTGTAAACTAAATCCCCTATTCTTATTCTGTTTCCCTATTTTTCATTTACATCATAACAAAATATTTAATAAAACAATTGTGCAAGATACTTTTATTTGGGACTCTTTGTTCGATATTATTAATTATTGGCTTATGGGTAAGCTCCTTTTTTGGATTCGGGGTACAGAATTATTTAATAAAACATTTAAATGGAGCTGTTATGTCTTTTTTGTTTTTGTGTCGATATGTTCCCTTTGGGGAGTAAGAGATCTTGCCAATTTTTTTGTTAGAGAATGTTTCGGGTCAGATTCAACATCGTTAAGTTTAGATCATAGTTACGTTGTTTGTAGAATAATAGCTTGTGACTTTTTTTATGTCTAAGTTTAGTTTAGTTGTTTTAAAGAATAGTAGAAGGTTGATATTTATTGGTTTCGTGAGAGAATGAGTTGCTTCATGACCACCGATTATGGACTTTGTGATTTAGCCAAACATGTTACAAAAGCAGATGTTCGACATCCTTGCAAAAAATTTACAGCAGGTAAAAAAATTCGATGTAAAAATTTCTTTGCAAAACTTTTACATGATGACAAACTTTTACGTTTGACATCGCCCGAAAATGTTTTTGTTCGACATCGTACGTAAAAAAACATTTTACATCGACATTTGAAAAAAAATGTTTACATCCGACACCGTCCGCAATTTTTTTTTGACATTAGATATCGTACGTATTTTTTTACAATCGACATTGTACGTAAAAAACATTTTACGTGTGAGTTTATATTGACATTTAAAGAAAAAACGTTTACATTCGACAACGTGTGCACAATTTTTTTTGACAATAGACACTGTACATAATTTTTTTTCATTCGATATCAAACATTTACGTGTGAGTTTACATTAAACACCGTACGCAAAAACAATTTGTGACAGTTAACGCCATACATAAATGTTTTTTGACATTCGACACATTATGTAAAAACATTCTACGTACGAGTTTACATTCGACATTTAAATAAAAAAACATTTACATTCGACAAAGTGTCCAATTTTTTTATATAGCCGTAAAAAAAATTACCAGTGATGTCATCTTTTAGTGTAATGAAGAATAACTAACGTAATCCGAAACTTTACAATCGCTGTAAAAATTACCGGGTTAGGAAGGTTTTAAAGGATTTTATTTTTTAAATGTTTTAAATGTTGATAAAATAAATCAGATTCCGTTTTGTTACAGATTTATAGGGTTGTGGTCGATAAAATGGAGGTTCGAGCGGCATCTCAAAGTCATTTCAAGTTGTCCGCATTCACATGGTTGGACTGGTTCTAAGAAAGTCCTCTTTTTAACCCTATGGAATTCTAATCAAGGGCATCTTATTGAGGCATTTAATTTTTTTTGGTCAGCTACTTTATGATATGGTGTAATATTTTTAACAAATACTAGTTGACTTGTAGTGTATTTTTTTTGTACACAAACATGTTTAAAATCACGTTTATGTTAGAGTGTTTTCAGAGAAAAAAAATTTTCATTTGTGAAAATTTTTAGTGATTTTGAAATTAGGTGAGAGATTATCTAATTGATTGATGCATGTGATGTGATTGGGACAAGTGGGTATAAAATTACCTATATATCCTTTATACTTTAATATCATTTAAAAAGGAAAGAAAAGAGTTGTCAAGTAAAAGAAAGTCAACAAAATAATCTCAGCCATACAAACAATATTGATCAAGGGTTGAGAAGGGTTCCTACGGTTCTCTCATCTAGTGGTGGCTTTCATTTTACCCAATCCCCATATATATATATATATATATATATATATTAGGGCGGGGGTCGGCTACAAAGTCTATTTTTTTCTACAAAGTGTATGAAGTTATAAACACCACAATTTTAGCAATAAAACACACTCAAAACCCACAAATACCATAGTGAAGATCACTAAAACACAATATCCAAACCCTAACGGTTCTTAAAAACTTTAAGCACATCATATACAACTATGAATATAAAACACAACATGATAATCAACATAAAACACACTAATATTAGTCATTCGATAATCAAAGCCTTATCATCCAAAACACAACACAAAACCCACAAATATGGTGTTTTAGTAATCTTCACTATGTTATTTGTGGGTTTTGAGTGTGTTTTATGGTTTACATTATGGTGTTTTATGACTTTTTACACTTTGTAGGAAAAATGGACTTTGTAGTCAACTCCCACTACATATATAGGATCAGGTTCATATGAGAACCACCTTTGAGTTGAGAGAACTTGTGAAAACACCACTTCCCGTGAGAGTTTTCTGACCAAATTTTTCACAAAGGTAGAGCAACACGAAACAAGTCCCCCTATGAAAAAAAATTCGAAAAAAACCAAGGAGTCGTTTTTTGCCACCTGTAAGAATTATTTACCTCCCCCACCCCTACGCGCGTAAATCATTGTAGCGCGTTGGGGGAGTAACTGCCAAAGTAAAAAAAATCAGGATGTGTTTGCCTCAATACATTTACTGTACGTAAAAGTCTTTTGGACCACCTTTTCTCACATTTTTTGTTCCTTCAATTTATTTATATAAGAAAGCTAGATATTTTTGTTAAACATGAACATGGTTGCCAAAAACCATGTGCTGTGCTAGGTTTTATAAATATCTACATATCTCTCTGTTATAATATAGCACCACCGTCACAAAATTGCTACCGCCTCCAACCACCATAGCATCGCCACTTTAACATCACCACCACTAATACCATCGCAGCACCGCAACACCGCAACACCGCCACCACAAAACTGTCATATTCAACTCTGTAAACACATATCTCTACAGCACGGTCTCTCTCTTTCTCTAATATATCTACTAACTTTTTGAGTTTTTCTATATTCTCATGAATTATTAGCCCTCTCTACTTATGTCAATACAAACTGACATGGCATACACCTTGACCCCCGTAGTCGTCTTCTTCTTCCGGCGATGGGACCTCTCTGTTACCACCATCGATAGGTCGTCCTCCATCAATGAAAAGGCACTGTTGAAGGTGTTTAAGTTTGGGAAATGTGATGGGTTTGGTGTTTGAAGCTTCTTGTGAAATGGGACCCATGAAAGTATTACTTTGCGGCAGGAATTGGACTAAACCCAAAAAGAAGATATAATGAAGTGGTAAAATTGGGCCAATAGAATGCCAACAAATTCAACAGTAAAAGTTGCTAACATAAATTTGGGAGACATCCTGTCACAACACTAAAACTCTTGAGTTGACAATAACTCCTGGCATTAATCAACATATCATCGGTACAAACATACTATGAGTTTCTACTTACATAGAACTTTTGGCCAAAGATCAGTAGAGTTCCTTCCAATCACACAATTTTCAATTGAACACTTTGCTACTAAAGATACATTACTACTAGGGCTAGCATATCATGTCAACCCGACCTGTTAAGACCCGAACACAATAAGAACACAAACCCAAAAGAGGTAAACACGAACATGACACGAAATCTTATCTGTCAAATTTTCCAAACACAAACACGAACCTGATAATAAACATGTTACACACTGAAATAATGAAAAAATTACCAACGTATCATAAAATCTATTAAGACACGAACACGACATGTTAAGATATGAACACGACTTGTTACTACATGCTTGATATTTCCCCATTAATAGGTCTTAACAAGTATTGTATAATGGTCTTTTGCTTAACATGTCATATCATGTATGACCTGTTAAGACGCGAACACGAAGTAGGTAAACACAAACACAACACGAAATTACCCATGTCTTATCGTGTCGACCTGTTATAGATACTTAACCTGTTAAGGTTAAACCGAAACCTGTTTACTTCGTGTAGGTTATGTCGTGTTATCATGTTCATGTTAGAATTGTTAGCCCTAATTACTTCCAACCATCAACGACAACTACATAAATATCCTACTTGGCTTATGTTCGACTCTAGCCTATGAGCAAATGATAAGCATAACAAACACTACAGAAACTTTAGAGCTCGTGTCACACCCTCATTTTCCACATGCGGAGTATTACCGCGAGGCGTGTGTAACACCCCAAAAACGGGTTTGGTAATCAAACTACGTCAATATTATTGAGCGGGTAAAATACCGTTAGTTGTAAAAGTAACTCGTGAATAAATTAACTAGGAATAATTAACCTAGTAAGTAACATGTAAATAGGTAATAGGACAATGAATTGTAGCCTATTATAATCAAAACCAAACCTGAGGGACCAAAGTTGTCAAAAAGGAAACATGAGTTTTATAAATAAAATAATAACACACACAACACACATAGTGTGTGTGTGTGTGTGTAGGTCGATCCTTAGGAGAACAAAACAAGGCAAACCCTTGTTCTTCAATGGATCATCAAAATTGAAGGAGGAATTGGACCCCAAATTCGTGCATGAACATGAATTATCGATCACCTAGACGAGGGGATCATAAGGTATGTTTAAAAACCTAGATTGGCGAAGGTAATGAGTTGGGACAAGTAGAATACTTGCAATTAGGTTGTTAGATTGTGATCCAAAGATGAAATTAAGTGTATTTGTATGCTTGATTTCGTTAGACATAAATAAATTATGCAATATTTGATGTAAGATTACTTGTAAGTGATTAACAAGTAGATTATGAAGTGGGTTTTGATAATGTCATGAAGTTGATGATAAATTTGTGTTTAGAATAATCATACATGATAGTAATAGACAAATACTTGAACAATTTATGAGTTTGAGTACGTGTTCATACTTACCATGAAATGGTTTTGTATGATATAATGAAATTGATGTTATATTCATATTATAGATGCTTGAAATCATCATATGTATATAAATGTTTAAAGCCTTTGGCTAAGTTTGATAATTGGGTTTCATACATATGATGCAATGGGGTGTTTCATGGTGATGAAACAATCCTAAGTTCTTGTATAATGATGATAGATTAGCATACGATGATTGAGACTATGTTAATTAAATGACTTACGATTTCATGAACTTGGTTGAGAAAAGTAGTTAAAATGGTAGTCTAAGAATAATGCCTACCAGGTATTTGACTAATTACCTAAATGAGTTGTTGAACTTAATGTGCATTTGCATATGTTAATAGGAAGTTGACTTTGAAAGTCAAACGGACCTATAGTATGATTAAATGGTAATTTTGATATAAAGTCCATAAGGTGGGATTGTCTTGATAAATGATGACTAATCTAACCATCTTGCGAATGATAAAAGAAACGGGTCAAACAGATCTAAAATGTGTGGAAAACACGATCGAATTTCAAGGTAAGTGAAGCTTACATCTTTAAAATAGTACATCTACTTATGTATTTGACTAAAATAGTATGTATTGGAATGGGGTTTTGAATTACGATGTCCCGACGTGAATCGATACGGGTTGGAACAAGTGAAAATGGTAATAAACCAGAATTGATGGTAAAAAAGGTAAAATAGTAATTTAGTCATGTAATGACGAGTAAACAAAAAGTTTTGAAAAGTAACCTTATGGTATAAACCATAAGGTGTAAAAAGGGTAAAAAAAGGTAATTCGGTCATGAGTTGACAATTAAATATTGGATTTTGGAAAAGATACCTTATGGCGTAAATCATAATGGGTTGAAACAATTAAGTAACGACTTTGAGTAATATGATCATACGTTTAAATCGTAATGGACTAAAAGATGAGATGTTAAATAAGTATCATCTCATAATAATAAAAGTGGTCAATTAGGCCAAACGGGTCAAATGGTAATGTCATCACCATTTGACAATAATAACAAATGACTGCTTGTCGAGTTTGTGCTCACAGGGAAATAGCATACGGTTTGCGTTGCTATTAATTAGTAATTAATAGTGCAAGGTAGTTAAACGGGTCAATGCTATGACCCGAGCCAGGTATGTGTAATGGGTCAAACTCTCATTGAGGACTTAAGGTCCAATGAGAGTTAAACTAGTTGTGAATGAACATTGGATTACCTAAAGTAAGGTAAATCTAATAATTTAATTGTAGACATTTGTTCTTAGAAACATAATGATTTTAAATAGATTATGGTTAAAATGGGTACTCTGGTCAAAATGTGCTATTAAAAGTCCTTTGTCGTAAAAGGGGGCTAAAGTTGACCAAAACGCCCTCGAATGATAAAAACAAGCAAACGACCCTTGAGGGTAGTTTAAAATAAGTTTTATAAGTAAGTATACCATTTGGGTAGTGTTAAAGCAAATGGCATAAGCCATTTTAGTTTAGTGCCTATAACGGATCTTTTTCGTAAATTGTCAAACCGAAAGGTAGAATTAGGAAATATATGATTTTCTATAACAAATCCACTACAATATAGTTGTGGCGGAAAATTAATAGATGCCTTAGTGTAGAAATAAGAAGTAATAAGGAAAGAGGAAGTGAGATTTAAGCTTAAGTGCTTAAATCTCTTAACGGGTCAAAATGAGTATGCGCATAAACCGGCAATGGATGCGTAATTCATAAGAATTAAGAATCTAGGTTAAGGATTTCTAGTTAAATATGTAGGTGAACAATTTACGGACATTTAGAAACAAGTTTCGAGTGAAACAGATGAAAATTGAACAAGTTAAAGAAGTTTTCATGACAAAAACGACAAACTTGGAAATTACTGCAGCAGCCCACCGTAAGCTACGGTACCGTAGCTTACAGTAGGAGTCTGCTGGTCGCAACAGAGTCCACAGGCCGTAAGCTACGGCCCCGTGATGTAGCTTACGGCGAGCATTGATCAAAATTTATTTTTGTTTGATTTTTTGTCATTTTGGCATTCGAGCTTATTTAGACATGTTATAACTAATGTATTTCATGTTTTATGAAATACATGTCATGGTTTGAAGTACCGGATGATGATCAAGCTCAATGATGAACCGAACACGATCAAAATTAAAGCTTCCGTATTATTTTTAGTCGATTTTAAAACTAAAAAATGACAACACAAAGAAATGTTTTAACTTTTATTATAGAATTTTTGTATGGATGTCCATTTGTATTTATACTTTTAAATGCAAATTTTTTTATAGAATTTCAAATAATTTAAGTAAGGGTCTTAGAGCGTGTGACTTGACCAGGATCATGCCACCAACCATATTGAACAATTAAATAAAGTAAAGTAATTTCGTCATATCAATACGATCAGTGACTATGGTTAAAGTTCAAAACAACATTAGAGTTAATAGCGGAAGCATAAAGTTTAACACTTTAATAATCCAAGCAATAATTTAAAGTTCATGGATTTTATTAGGAACCCAATAGAGGTTCAACATTGTCACACCGCAACTCGCAGCGGAAAATGATTGCAGGGTGCGACAGACACATGGTAGTTCCCCATAATTTTAAAAACATGATATCACGTAAAGAGGGAACCTCGGTTACAACATACATAAAGTATCATATTACAAACCATAAGTTTAAGTACGGAACTATGAGCCACTACAACTCTTATTCTGCTACAGTTTGCTACCCAAGCCATCCACACGCACAGGCCTTATTCCTGCTTAGTCTTACCTGAAATGCATGTTAGTTTTAAAAAGGGTCAGCTAGATGCTGCTGGTGAGTTCCACTGATTTAGTTGTTGTGGAACAATATGTGTTAACAAGTTTAATTGCACTGGTCACAGTCACCGATGGAATTACACGAGGACACAAGTGAAACCTTGACCTGTCATAGTCACTCCGTATCATACAGACACATCATCGCATCGGGTCGTGTCACACCAGACACTTCCCACCAACTACATCACAAGCAGTTCAATGTTCCCCTGCAGTTATGCCTAACAACATAACCAAATGAGGACAAGTGCAGTTGACTTGTGGTCGCCATCGCACATCCGGCCTCAACTGGGTTTGTCAGACCAATAGTACTATCCACGCCTTATATTAATCACTTGTAGAAGGGAGGGTGTTCGTGTGTTAGATAATTCACATCATCACAGTTGGTGCAATTAACGCAATTTTGGTAACATGCAAGTTACTCAAAAAAACAGTATAACACAGTTTAAAAGTGGTGGAGTGAAACTCACTCCCAACTTGGTGTAATCAACATAGTTTTTAACATGCAAGTCCCCAGAAAATAGTAAAACCATTTAAAAGCGGGGAAGTGAACTCACCGTGCCGGTAGTAGTCTCAATACAAGAGTGATCAAGCAACTGGCTCAACTTTAATAACACACATGCAAGTATGGATTCAAATCAGTATCTAAGTTGGTAATGGTTATAACTTGGATTCCGTCATGATTTTTCACCCCGGATTGAATCTATAGGACACTGGTATGGTGATGGAGATCAGGGTAGTATTAGTTTTCAACTTGGCTTCTGGGCACCGTTTCGCGTGCCAGCCAAAGTCGGTTGTTTAACTTGTTCAGATAATGGTATGGAAATACCATTAGTGCCAATACTGTCACACCCCGACCCGTAGCGGAAAAGGTGATCGGGGCATGATTGGGTTATCATCAAAGCTCATGACATTTATTATACGTTTCATATTCATTAATACAATTTAATGGAAATTTACAATAAATATTACAACATGTTCTAACTATCAATCTAAGCTTCTTTGTTCTCTTCTAAGGCATTTCCTATGTTTTCCTTGCTTCAACCTGTTCACCTGTATCATGTGTAAAAGGGTTTTTGGATCAACAAAAAGTTGGCGAGTGAATCCTATGGAAAACATTTGAACAAGTTTATTTAATTGATTATGAAATGAGTGCACAACCACACATGAGTACAAATAGATGTAAACTTATTCAACAATCATTAGACATTAAATAAAGCACACATGAACAATAATGGAACGTTTAGAGGCACGCGTTGCTCTACTCGTCTCTCACGAGGAACTGATGGGCCTAATGAATGAATTGCATAAACATGATAATATGAAAGACATAACTATAAACAATATAAACTCAATGATACACACATGAACAATAATGGATTGGTTTTGAGGCACGCGTTGTTCAACTCGTCTCCCACGAGGAACTGATGGGCTTAATGAATGAATTTCATATAATTTGACAAAATGAAATAAGTAATCACAACAATATAAACAATATAAGTTTAGGTCACGATATGGTATGGCACAAATTTAAATAAACGAGTTAATTATTTGAGACACATGACACACCCCAAAACGTGTAATTAAAAAGGGGAGTTGTAAGATTCACTCACAGTGGGTGCGTTCGGTTGATGATGTTGAATGCACGCGAAGTGGTTTTAACCACGAGTGAAATTAACCTAGATAAATAGCATTATGGTTCGGTAAGTAAACGGATTTTATTAATCCATTTTAGTAGGATTGTTGGGTGTATTTTTGTGAGTTTGAGGCTATTTTCTAACCTTAAAAATGTTATTTTTAAATATTTTTAATTGATTTTCAATTAAAATAAATAAATAAAAAAATTGATTTTTTTTTGCTACAGTTGACCGTTGACCGTTGACTTTGACTTTGACTTTGACTTTGACCGGTTCGCTTGTATAATTGTGCGCTGAGTGAGGCTCAAACCCGAGACCTCCCGTACGCGTGCACGCAGCTCTACCAACTGAGCTACGTGTCTAACCCGAAATATTTCTGTTTTTAATTACATTTATATATTAATTAGGTTAAACAGAAAATCCTTTATTTTTAAAAACGATTTTAAATCAAAGAATCGGTGCGCTCCACAGGTCTCGAACCCGGGACCTGTGGCTTATGCAAACACACAGTCCACCGCTGGAATGTGTGTCCAACTTGTTAACTAAACTTATTTTTATTATTCTTAAATACAAACTAATCATTTTCATTTATGCCATATTAAAAGTTTGAATAATTGTCCGGGTCGATGTAGTAGACCGGACTCGAACTCGTGCGCTTTGATTAAACATACACACAGTCCACCACTGGACTGTGTGTCTAACTTGGTTATTATTCCGATTATTAATATACTTAACATATAACAGTGGTGCTTCCGGTTCGGTTAACAAAAAAAAGGCATTTTTATTAAGGCAGCGTGTGTGGAACAAGATTCGAACTAGAGACCTTTGTTTGTTTAATGTGCACACAGTCCACCGCTGGACTGTGTGTCTAACCCGAGTAATAACTTGATTTTAATTATACTTATATGTTTACCGAACTTCATCTTCTTCGTCAGTTTTAACCAGCATCGGAAATCCGACTGGTTCAAAGTTTTTATCGGTTTCTTTAGTGTCTGATGATTAAATACAAGTGATATTAAATAAAAAGAATGAAGAAATTAGGCGTGAGGTATACCGACTGGATTCCTCTGTTTCTCCGGCGACAGCAATCACTTCCGGCGACAAGTGTCTTGCAGCAGAGAGTCTTCAGAAAGCTTACAAAGTATATGGGTGACTTCGGTATAAGTTCAGTGGGTTTACTAAGGCTTAGAAGTTGAGGACTCGGTTTTCCGGCGATGAGCAGAAGAATTCCGGCGAGTGAGTTTTCGCCGAGAAAGGGTGAGGTTTTGAGCGAAAATGTTTGCAGAGGTTCGAGGGGGTATTTATAAGGCAAATCGTCGATGAATTTGGTCCGATTTTCGACTTGATTCGTCGGTTAGAAAAACTCCGGCGGTTATAATTTGTGTCGCGGACTCAGACGTCGGTTATAACCGATGTGTAGTTAAAGTTTACGTTATAACGGAAAGAATCGTTAAGTTTCGCGAGATTGCCGGGATTTCCGACGACTGCAACTTTGGGCGCCGGTTTTGAATTCGGAAAGACACGTTATCAATTAAATGATCCTAACATTTAACAAAGAACATCAGTGGCGCAGTGGTTTAAGTGTTGAGTGTTAAGTCTGTTGTTGAACCGTGACTGACCCGGGTTCGAAACCCGGCAGGAACAAAACATTTTTATTTTCATATTTTTAACAGTTTTTCAAAAACTAATTATATATTCCCATATAATAATTGATTATGTATCGTTTAAAATTATTTTAGGCATTTAATTCGCAACGAAATTTTTAACTGACTGTTCGGTTAATAAACGGAACGGGTTTGGTACAATCCGTTTTTGATGGATGTTACAGTATCCCCTGCTTTTTAGAAATTTCGTCCCGAAATTTGAATAGTGATATATTTGACTAAAAGAATGATGGTGTTTAGTTTTGACAGTTACATACTTAGAAAAAGTAAGAGTTTTTAATTTTTTTGTTTGAGGCGGTAGTGTCCCTTGTAAGGGTTAAGTACCCTATTACAGGAATCGCTTTTTGTTGCCTACTGTAAAAGTATTGATAAGCAGAATTGTTTCGCTAACTATGATATCATGCATAAGAGTTTGGATATGTTTGGAAGGGTATGGTTATATCCTAAGGCAAAACTTCTAATACTATAACCTACATGGAACATAAATAAAACACAACAGCTAATATTTGAACATAAATAAACACAACAGCTAATATTTGAATCCACATTCTGATAGCATATATGTTTGGATGGTGACAGTTCCTCTCTCGTTTGTTATGATGGAGAGGTTAGTTTATGTAGAAATGGAACACAATCAAATCTCTTTAAATAGCAAGATGATATAAATGTAACACAAAATTCAACCAAGGAAATACTAAATCCTATATGGAACTTCTCATAACCGCCTGATAATGCCTCTGATCCTTTGGCAAGAATACTTATATATAGGAAGTACCAGCGGCGTATCCACCATATTCTTGCCAAATTTTCATTGGTTTTATCCACAAGTTATGATTAGTTACCAAGGAACTACTAAATCCTACATAGAACTTCTCATAACCATCTAACAATGCCTCTGATCCTTTGACAAGAATACTTATATATAGGAAGTACCAGCGGCGTATCCACCATATTCTTGTCAAATTTTCATTGGTTTTTATCAGTGAATTATGATTAGTCCTATATAACTCTACAACCAATACAACAAACATAAAATACTGAAATGAAAAATGTCTGTGCGATCAAGGCTCAATCAAACGGAGCCGATCGTATTGCATGTACTGAAAATGAAATTGTCTGTGCGCTCAAGGCTCAATCAAATGGAGCTGAGCGTATTGCATGTACTGAAAATGAATAACTTAATCTAAACAACAATCACACAAACAGCCTATGCATGGAACCTCTCATAACCGCCTGATAATGCCTCCGATCATTTGACAAGAATACTTATATATAGGAAGTACCAGCGGCGTATCCACCATATTCTTGTCAAATTCTCATTGACTTTATCCGCAAGTTATGATTAGTTATATGCGACTCTACAACAAACACAACAACCACAAGATACTGATAATGTAAATGTCTGTGCGATCAAGGCTCAATCAAACGGAGCCGATCGTATTGCATGTACTGAAAATGAAAATGCCTGTGCGCTCAAGGCTCAATCAAACAGAGCCGAGCGTATTGCATGTACTGAAAATGAATAACTTAATCTAAACAACAATCACACAAACAGCCTATGCATGGAACCTCTCATAACCGCCTGATAATGCCTCCGATCATTTGACAAGAATACTTATATATAGGAAGTACCAGCGGCGTATCCACCATATTCTTGTCAAATTCTCATTGACTTTATCCGCAAGTTATGATTAGTTATATGCGACTCTACAACAAACACAACAACCACAAGATACTGATAATGTAAATGTCTGTGCGATCAAGGCTCAATCAAACGGAGCCGATCGTGTTGCATGTACTGAAAACGAAAATGTCTGTGTGCTCAAGGCTCAATCAAACGGAGCCGAGCGTATTGCATGTACTGAAAATGAATAACTTAATCTAAACAACAATCACACAAACAGCCTATGCATGGAACCTCTCATAACCGCCTGATAATGCCTCTGATCCTTTGACAAGAATACTTATATATAGGAAGTACCAGCGGCGTATCCACCATATTCTTGTCAAATTCTCATTGACTTTATCCGCAAGTTATGATTAGTTCTACGCGACTCTACAACAAACACAACAACCACAAGATACTGATAATGAAAATGTCTGTGCGATCAAGGCTCAATCAAACGGAGCCGATCGTATTGCATGTACTGAAAATGAAAAATGTATGTGCGATCAAGGCTCAATCAAACGTAGCCGATCGTATGCGGGCACGCCAGGTTCAACCGCATAATAAAATGAGGAACATGCTCAACGCTCATAAATGGGGAGCGGCGGCCTCGGCAATTGCATGTTCTGAAATAATAAACAATAATTACTCTAACAGTCTACACATGGAACCTCTCATAACCGCCAGATAATGCTTCTGATCCTTTGACAAGAATACTTATATATAGGAAGTACCAGTGGCGTATCCACCGTATTCTCGTCAAAGTTTCATTGGCTTTATCCTTAAGTTATGTTTGGTTCTATGTGATAAAGAAAAACATAAAACTAAACGATAGGAGTTGAATCTGGATCTTCGGTGAAAAGGACTAGTTGAGTATCTTCGCTTGGGCCGTCATTATCTTCGACCGGATTGGCATTGATGTTGAAGACTCTTCCTCTTGCTGGTGGCCTAGCGGTTGGGTTTTCTTGGTTTACTTGGTTAACTGGGTTTGATTGGGCTTGAGTGTTGATGACGTTAACCAATTGAGGGCATGTGTTTCTAAAGTGGGTAGGGTCGCCACAATTGAAACAAGCTCGAACATATGGGAACACGGGGTAATGGGGTTGTTGATCGGTTTGGGCCATGCTTTGAGTAGGGGAAAAGGTTTGGTTTCGAAAGGTGCGACAAACCTTGCTCAAATGACCATAGCGTCCACAAGTTGCACATAGTCGACAAGGTAAGGTAAGGGGATGGTGATAAAAACAGTTGTTGCATTGAGGGTGAGGTCCAAGATATGGTTTCTTATTTGGGTAGGTTGAGTTGGGTGCCACTTGGGTGATTGGGATAGCTCGGATGGGTATGGCGTGTGAAATTGGTTGATTCCGTTGGATAGCAGCGAAAAGTTGCCCGTCTCTTTTTCTCTTAGAAGTGGGTTGAGAAGGGGATTCGGTTTGGGTGGAGTCGGAGGTTTCAGTCGGTTCTTTATCCTTCTTCTTCTCCTCCTTGAAGTCTTTGTTTCGGATTCGATTCTCGGTGAGCTCTGTTGCTAACTCCATTGCCGCTTCCAAGGTTGCAGGCGTGGTACTTATTACAGGGTCTTGAATCTTTGACGGAAGACCACGAATGTAGTGCTCGATCAAACGGTAAAGGGGAGTGAACATGTTGGGAACCATTTGATGTAACTCGAGGAATCTTTTGTTGTAGGTGGTGTGGTCTCCTTCCTTTTGCTTCAACGCATCTTCTAATTTCTTGATTTCGCTCCTTGGGCAAAATCGTCTGGTCATGATTTCCTTCAATTCGTTCCAAGTTAAAGTCATAGCATCGTCGACGCCTCGTTTGGCTTTCTCTGTATTCCACCAAGTAAGTGCTATCCCATATAATCGACCGGTAGCATATCGCACTTTGCGATCATCGGGGCAATCGCAATTTAGAAAGGTGTTCTCCATTTCTTCAAACCAATGGAGGAGAGCGGTGACACCTTCAGTCCCTTTGTATTTCGGAGGGTCGCATGATTTGAAATGCTTGTAGGTGCATTTAGTGGTATTTGGGGAGAGTTGATAACGTTTTGGTTTGCTTGATTGACAGGATTATCGGTGAGTGCTTGTTGTACTTGGATTACAATGTTGGGTATTACGGCAGCCATTTGTTGGGCGATTAGGGCAGCCATGCGTTCGCGGGCTTTTCCTGCTCTCGTCTTCCTACGGGCGTGGTTAGAAGACATCTACAAGGAATACATGTCAAGAGTATGAGTTGGATGCTTTTGGGATCATGGGTCACATTAGGAATGAACATTCATAAAATAATTATAGAAAAATAAATCTACTACATCCATAGGATGTCTTGGGCTTTGCTCGCCATTAGGCCCTACATGCCGCCATACTTTACCTTTGTAATCATGTGGGCCCCCATGAATACCGGTTTTTCATATGGTTCGCACGGGTTTGCCTGGTTGCGTACACTAAAACCTGGAGAAAATCGAGAAATATGTATACAACGTGTGATATTCGGAATGTGTCCAGGTGTAGACACGGTGACACCTCAAAGTGGGGTTAGTTCGAACGACGTTTGGTGTGGCATGCTTTGGCCTAATAGGTCCTTCGTACGCTCATCGTTAGTCCCCAGGTAGGCAAACTGGTCCGTTATATTGGATTTATACGAATGCCAACATAGACAGGACTTTCCGACTACCGGTACTTGTACCCTTCCAGTTACTACATGCCCGTCGCAGAACTTACTTTGATGAGATTTGAATATTGCAACAAAATCTTTGAATAATGAGAGTATGAAAATAAATTGAATACATGAACATCGATATATGTATAATGAATATGTATATAAGTATGTATGTTCGACTGTAAATATAAACAAATATGAAACAAATAAATATCACAAGTTTGTATGTAACCACCTAATCAATTAAAATTTAGGCAGACTATAATATAGGCTCTAAGGGTCTAATAACCTATCCTATATCCCTATAGTCATGGCTCTGATACCAATCTGTCACACCCCGACCCGCAGCGGAAAAGGTGATCGGGGCATGATTGGGTTATCATCAAAGCTCATGACATTTATTATACGTTTCATATTCATTAATACAATTTAATGGAAATTTACAATAAATATTACAACATGTTCTAACTATCAATCTAAGCTTCTTTGTTCTCTTCTAAGGCATTTCCTATGTTTTCCTTGCTTCAACCTGTTCACCTGTATCATGTGTAAAAGGGTTTTTGGATCAACAAAAAGTTGGCGAGTGAATCCTATGGAAAACATTTGAACAAGTTTATTTAATTGATTATGAAATGAGTGCACAACCACACATGAGTAACAATAGATGTAAACTTATTCAACAATCATTAGACATTAAATAAAGCACACATGAACAATAATGGAACGTTTAGAGGCACGCGTTGCTCTACTCGTCTCTCACGAGGAACTGATGGGCCTAATGAATGAATTGCATAAACATGATAATATGAAAGACATAACTATAAACAATATAAACTCAATGATACACACATGAACAATAATGGATTGGTTTTGAGGCACGCGTTGTTCAACTCGTCTCCCACGAGGAACTGATGGGCTTAATGAATGAATTTCATATAATTTGACAAAATGAAATAAGTAATCACAACAATATAAACAATATAAGTTTAGGTCACGATATGGTATGGCACAAATTTAAATAAACGAGTTAATTATTTGAGACACATGACACATCCAAAACGTGTAATTAAAAAGGGGAGTTGTAAGATTCACTCACAGTGGGTGCGTTCGGTTGATGATGTTGAACGCGAAGTGGTTTTAACCACGAGTGAAATTAACCTAGATAAATAGCATTATGGTTCGGTAAGTAAACGGATTTTATTAATCCATTTTAGTAGGATTGTTGGGTGTATTTTTGTGAGTTTGAGGCTATTTTCTAACCTTAAAAATGTTATTTTTAAATATTTTTAATTGATTTTCAATTAAAATAAATAAATAAAAATAATAAAAAAATTGATTTTTTGCTACAGTTGACCGTTGACGTTGACTTTGACTTTGGCCGGTTCGCTTGTATAATTGTGCGCTAAGTGAGGCTCGAACCCGAGACCTCCCGTACGCGTGCACCCAGCTCTACCAACTGAGCTACGTGTCTAACCCGAAATATTTCTGTTTTTAATTACATTTATATATTAATTAGGTTAAACAGAAAATCCTTTATTTTTAAAAACGATTTTAAATCAAAGAATCGGTGCGCTCCACAGGTCTCGAACCCGGGACCTGTGGCTTATGCAAACACACAGTCCACCGCTGGACTGTGTGTCCAACTTGTTAACTAAACTTATTTTTATTATTCTTAAATACAAACTAATCATTTTCATTTATGCCATATTAAAAAGTTTGAATAATTGTCCGGGTCGATGTAGTAGACCGGACTCGAACTCGTGCGCTTTTATTAAACATACACACAGTCCACCACTGGACTGTGTGTCTAACTTGGTTATTATTCCGATTATTAATATACTTAACATATAACAGTGGTGCTTCCGGTTCGGTTAACAAAAAAAAGGCATTTTTATTAAGGCAGCGTGTGTGGAACAAGATTCGAACTAGAGACCTTTGTGTGTTTAATGTGCACACAGTCCACCGCTGGACTGTGTGTCTAACCCGAGTAATAACTTGATTTTAATTATACTTATATGTTTACCGAACTTCATCTTCTTCGTCAGTTTTAACCAGCATTGGAAATCCGACTGGTTCAAAGTTTTAATCGGTTTCTTTAGTGTCTGATGATTAAATACAAGTGATATTAAATAAAAAGAATGAAGAAATTAGGCGTGAGGTATACCGACTGGATTCCTCTGTTTCTCTGGCGTAACTCCGGCGACAGCAATCACTTCCGGCGACGAGTGTCTTGCAACAGAGAGTCTTCAGAAAGCTTACAAAGTATGTGGGTGACTTTGGTATAAGTTCAGAGGGTTTAGTAAGGCTTAGAAGTTAAGGACTCGGTTTTCCAGCGATGAGCAGAAGAATTCCGACGAGTGAGTTTTCGCCGAGAAAGGGTGCGGTTTTGAGCGAAAATGTTTGCAGAGGTTCGAGGGGGTATTTATAAGGCAAATCGTCGATGAATTTGGTCCGATTTTCGACTTGATTCGTCGGTTAGAAAAACTCCGGGGGTTATAATTTGTGTCGCGGACTCAGACGTCGGTTATAACCGATGTGTAGTTAAAGTTTACGTTATAACGGAAAGAATCGTTAAGTTTTGCGAGATTGCCGGGATTTCCGACGACTGCAACTTTGGGCGCCGGTTTTGAATTCGGAAAGACACGTTATCAATTAAATGATCCTAACATTTAACAAAGAACATCAGTGGCACAGTGGTTTAAGTGTTGAGTGTTAAGTCTGTTGTTGAACCGTGACCGACCCGGGTTCGAAACCCGGCAGGAACAAAACATTTTTATTTTCATATTTTTAACAGTTTTTCAAAAACTAATTATATATTCCCATATAATAATTGATTATGTATCGTTTAAAATTATTTTAGGCATTTAATTCGCAATGAAATTTTTAACTGACTGTTCGGTTAATAAACGGAGAGGGTTTGGTACAATCCGTTTTTGACGGATGTTACAAATACATTGTTATTTAAGAATGATTAACTTTTCACTAAGGGAGTTTGGGTGTTTGGGGAGTCTAGGTTGCCCCAAATTTGAGTTTCCATTCCAGCCGTCGGGGATTCTCCCGAACTGGCCTAGGACACACCCCTAGTGTCCAATCTGCCCTGGAATCTCCCGGAAGTCTCCCGGTGTTCCAATTATAGTACTGGTCGGGTTTGGTCAGTTCCCGGTTCCGGCAGGTTTGTTAAACGGTAAACTGCCGAAATTATTTTAAAATAATCCATTTTTAATTCCATAAATTCCCATTTAATCTAGAATTTGAATAAAAATCTGTAAATTTTTATATAATTCAGTAAAAATCTGTAGATCATGGGAAAATAATTTGGGAGTTTATTTTGGCCATTTCCCTATTTAAATAAATTATTTGTAAAACAATACTTAACCAAATAATTAACGTTAATTATTACCAGCGGTTCAAAAATTCCCAAAAAAATCTAGAACATCCCATACATGTCTAGGAGCTTCTCATAAAAATTTGCGATTTTTCCGATTGCGTTTCCGGCTACCAAAAACTCCCAAAAACTCCCAAAAACGCGGATTTTTAACCTGAATCAAAACTCAACCAATGGACTCCGAAACTTCACAGAGCTTTCAATATAGTTTTCTTAGTGTTCATGAAAAATTTGGTAATTTATTGCCCATGTTTGGTATTTTTCTGGATTTGTTTTGATAATACAGTCAAAAATTCACCAAAAATCGTAGAAAATTCCAAACATTCTAAAATTTCATGTGAACACTCCTGTCAACACCTTACATCACCACAGCATATTTCAGCTCAATCCAAGTTTCACGAACCAAGTTATAAGCAAAACAAATTTCTGCCTATTCTAGTTTCGGTTCTCGGATGTTATACCTAGCGCAGGCTTCGTTTCCAAGCGTTCCTTGTGAGTCCAGAAGTGTGGGTGCTATATTTAGTACCTACACATCAAGTAAAATCTAAATATGCTAGAACTTAGATCAATCAAGCCTTATTTCATTGTTTTTCGGCTTAGAACTTTGTTACGCATTTTTGGTCGATTAGGTGGGTCGATTAGAATACCAAAACCGGAAGTTTCATGGTCTTGGCTATCATATAACACCAGGGAATTCCAAAGGTATTCTTATTCAGCCAAGAACTTGTTTAAACTTTCCAAAATTCATGGATTAAAATGAGTTTTTCGGTTATAAATCGCGTTTAATCAAGAAATAACAATCAAAACCACTTAAAACTTGTGAAATCACCTTGATTTAGTGATGGATTGAAGGGTGATCAGCTGATTATAAAGTGGTTATGGCAAAATTTTTATGGTAAAATGAGAATTAAAAAGAAAAAAAAATGATTTTAATATATAAAGGGGGCGGTTTGGGGTGGGGTCCACTTGGGCCACCTCATGCTTCGTAACGCGCATTAAAAGATGATGTTTGTCTTCCAGGTTACATTTAGGTTCATTTTCGGGTCCCGCACGCGTCTCCGATTTGCAAAACGGGCTCCGTTTTTCGCGTTCTTACTGTCAAAAGACTCGGTTTTAAAAACTGAGCATAACCGTCTAGAAACCCGAGCACGGTTATGTTTTAATCATAAAAGTCTCGTATTACGTTAGTTTAAGCGCTTCTAGGCTTCATTGACCATTCCTTGCATGTTTGGTTTGTCTTTCGTCGCTCTTAAAACAAAACGTTTCCCTAACCGGGTATCGTTTTGCGTGCCCGAGCTCCGATTTGTTTCTAATCTTATGTCCTAGTCTATGGCACGTAATCAAAATGTTTTGTGAACTCAGAATCATAAAGGGCCCTATCGTTGGCCTAATAATCATAGTCGAATATTTAATGCGCTGTTAAACGTCAGGTCCCCGTTTAACACGTTGTCAAAGGCTAAGGACACAAACCTTGCATCGTTGGTCCTTAATAGTATCATGTTAATCATGACGTGTTCTTGTATTCCTCCGAGACATAACAGAGGTTGTTTAGCATAGCCCACAAGTCATGCAAGTTTGTAAAGTTTACGCGGAATTATTGTTTTAATCCTGCTTAAAGTTTAGGACCAATTAATGTGTACCTGGTTTCGTCATGGGTATCACAAACATAACCACTACACTCCTCCGCTGCAAGCTCCCGAGCTGTACCTAAGGTCTTGTAAAGCATGCAGTAGAGTGTCAACAATAAAGTTGGCGAGTTCACGGTTTTCAATTTTATTTCAAAAAAACATAAGTTTGTTAATATACTTATTTATAAATCATGTTATGGGGAGCTACCCCTCTTGTAAGCTACTAAATTGCGTAATACCGAAGATATGCGAATGTTTTTGTTTCATTGTTGCCCCGTTTATCAATCTCTATCATCATTGACTGTTGCCAATGCATACTAATTCACGCCCGTCCTCCTCGGCACGGTGTGAGGTTTATGAGACCTAATAGGGCTATCAAATAATATCCCATTCGCAAGGCCAGGCGATTAATCGGTATAGTAAGTGGGGACTTCGTGATAGAGTTGCGTTTAGCACACTAAGACATGAATTATAAAAAAAGTATTTTAGTAGTATTCCTACCCAGAATACTAGGCAATCCGAAAACAGAGAAGTGTAGTTTGTCCGTTCCCAACCACCGTGAATACATGCTTTTAGTAAGTGTGTGAACTCACCTTTGCTTAGTTCAGCAGATAATTTACTCATTTGAAAGTCGGTTAACCACGTCCTATTATGGTTACCAATATTAATTAGGTTTGTATGCAAGTAATTCACGTATTTTCTACACGTAACTAACAAGTAGCATACCAGTTAAGATATCACGTATCACGAAAACTAACATGTGGGCCATAGAAGAATCCATAATTAAAGCTTAACATGTGAACAGTAGCTATTCAGTCCAAACCGTGTGCATCTTAGTTTGCGGCCCAAACAACTATAGCCAAATAAGGAGTGTGCGGCCAACACCCTAGTGTGCGGCCTTCACATATGTGCGGGCATGCACCCATTTGATTACACGATGTTCACCACGGTTAGTACTATTATGAGTGTGCGGCAAACGTGGCACTACCAGTGTGCGACTCAAAATAATTCAAACAATTTCCTACTCCGCCTTATCCGATCAAAGTAATCAAATACACAGTTTTCAGCATCCACTCCTGAACTCAACTATTATTAGTTAGTCTTAATAAACATGTAGAGAAAATCATTATCGTATCCTTCAATAAGTCTGTGAACATCATGCCATACATGGTCATCAAAACACAAATCATCATACCAACCCTACTTTTCATATAAGTGGATCTACGTTTTCAATAATCATCAAATCACCACAAATAGATCTAGGGTTCTATTTCATCACAAATCACCAATAATTCTTTTTATACATGAAATCTATTCACCATTAAAACAACATGCACTTTGATTCTAGCATGACCTAGGTGTTTGTTTAATCCATTAACATGTCATCATCAAGCACCAAAAGAGCATATTATCAAACCTTTATCATACATACATCAAGGAAGAATCATCTTTTATTCATTATCAAGCAACCCTTGCTCATTATTTAAATCATGCTATTTAAATTCATCCAACAAGTATAAACACCCACCATTTACATATCATTTAGTGAAAATCTAGTGAAGAAACACAAATAAATGAGCAATATAATACTACTAACCCGGATGTAGAAGAGAGTGTTGTATATGTAGAGAAGATATTTAAATAAAAAGGAAACCACTTTAAGTTAAAATTTTATTTATTTATATCAGATAATAACAACGTACAATGGAACGTAATGGGAAGGTTCGAGTTGTCACATTATCCCCAAGTTGAAAGAAATTTCGTCCCGGAATTTAGCACGCAGTCACTGAATCAGCTTGTTAAGCGTTTTCACGGGGTGTCACATCATCCCCTTGTTGGTTTGGTCTTCCCTTTCTTAGGTAAACTTTGGGCCATGACGTGAGTTCCAACGAACTCGAACTATGGGTATCTTTCTACGCTTGAGGGTTTTGATTTCCTGATCCGTTATCTCAACCAAAACCTCAATGAAACGAAGCTGATCGTCGATCATAAGTTCCTTGAAAGGAACAATGAGAGTCTTATCTGATAAACACTTCTTCAGGTTTGATACATGGAAAACGTTGTGTACTGCCTGAGCTCTTCACACAAGTTTCGTATATAAGCCACTGCATCGAACTTCTCGATGATTTCGAAAGGTCCGACATAACACGGATTTAGCTTGCCCCGTTTGCCAAAACGGATCACGCCTTTCCAAGGCGAGACCTTTAGCAAGACACGGTCTCCGACTTGGAATTTCAATGGTTTCCTACGCTTATCAGCGTAGCTTTTCTGACGGTCACGGGCAGCCGCCATTCGTTGTCTAATTCGGGCAATCTTTTCCATTGTGTCTAGTACGAGTTCAGGAACAGTGATTTAGCTATCGCTAACTTCATCCCAACACAAGGGTGATCGGCATTTCCGTCCGTATAACACCATGAACGGAGCATCCTAAATGCTAGTGTGGTGATTGTTATTATAAGAAAATTCTACTAGGGGTAAGTGTCGTTCCTAGCCTTTTCCAAAGTCGATGACACATGCTCGCAACATGTCTTCAAGAGTTTGGATGGTACGTTCGGTTTTACCATCCGTTTGCGGTTGATAAGCGGTGCTCATGTCGAAACATGAGCCGATGGATTTGTGCATAGCCTGCCACAAATCAGATGTAAAACGTGGGTCACGATAAGAGATAATAGAAGTTGGCACCCCATGCCTAGTAACTACTTCCTTCAAGTAAATGCTTGCATGTTTCGAAAACTTTTCGGTTTCTTAGATCACGAGGAAGTGAGTAGATTTTGTTAAGCGATCCACGACTACCCAAATGGTGTCATTCCCGCTTTGAGATCTAGGTTAACCGGTAACAAAATCAATGGAAATTTGCTCCCATTTCCATGTTGGTAATTCCGGTTGTTGCAGCAATCCTGACGAATTTTGGTATTCAATCTTGACTATGGCACAGGTCAAGCATTCACTAACGTACTTTGCAATGATCGCTTTCATGTTAGGCCACTAGTACAGGGCCTTGAGGTTGTGATACATCTTGTCAGAACCAGGATGTATCAAGTAGCGAGATTTGTGTGCTTCGTCCATCACAAGATCTCGGAGGTTTCCATAGGATGGACCCATATGCGGTCCATAAAGTAGTGGATGTCGTCGTCCTTGAGTTCGAGTTGCTTTTCCATGCCCCACATGGACTCAGCTAGAAGGTTCTCGTCCTTCAGTGCTTAAACTTGAGCGTTGCGAATCTTTTCAGGAAGGTTTGGAATGAATGGTATGCTTAAGCGCACGAACACGCTTTGGTTTGGCCTCCATTGGGCTGAGGGCATCAGCTACAACATTTGCCATGCTCGGATGGTATTTCATCGCTCACTCGTAATCGTTTAGGAGTTCGACCCACCGACGTTGCCGCATGTTCAACTCCTTTTGGTCCAATATGTGCTAGAGACTCTTGTGATCGGTATAAATCGTGCACTTGGTACCGTACAAGTAATGTCTCCATGTCTCAAGTGTGAAAACTATAGCTCCCAGCTATAAGTCCTGGGTAGTGTAGTTCTTTGAGTGAACTTTGAGTTCGCATGATACGTAAGAGATGACCTTCTCGTATTGCATCAACACGCAACCGAGTCCTTGGATAGAGGCATCACAGTAGACAATGAAATCATCTGTGCCATCAGGTAACGAAAGAATGGGTGCGTTGCAGAGTTTTTCCTTCAATTGCTGGAAGGCAGACTCCTGAGCATCATACCACTTGTAGGTGATACCCTTTTAGGTTAGAGTTGTAAAGGGTTGAGCAATCTTCGAGAAACCCTTGATGAATCTACGATAGTAACCCGCCAAACCCAAGAATTGGCGAATTTCAGTTGGAGTTTTAGGTGCAGGCCAGTTCTTGATAGAGTCGATCTTAGCTGGATCAACATGAATCCCAGCTTCATTGACCACGTGTCCAAGGAAATGGACTTCATGAAGCCAAAAGTCGCATTTCAAGAACTTGGCATAGAGTCATTCGTTTCGCAGGAGTTTCAGAATAAGACGTAGGTGTTGCTCATGTTCCTCTCGACTCTTCGAGTAGATCAATATGTCGTCGATGAATACGATAACGAACTTATCAAGATAAGGTTTGCACACTCGATTCATGAGATCCATGAAAATTGCAGGTGCATTAGCTAACCCAAATAGCATAACAAGAAACTCGTAGTGGACTTAACGAGTCCTGAATGCCATTTTAGAGATATCTTCGTTCAGACTCTCAGCTGGTGATAGCTCGATGTTAGATCAATCTTGGAATAAAAACTCAATCCTTGCAGCTGATCGAATAAGTTGCCGATGCGTGGGAGTGGGTAAAGGTTCTTGGTACTTACTTTGTTCAGCTCATGATAATCGATGCACATGCGAAAAGTGCCATCCTTCTTCTTGACAAACAACACAGGGGCTCCCCATGGTGACGAGCTAGGACGAATAAAACCCTTATCTAGTAGCTCTTGCAATTGTGAGGACAACTCTTCTAGTTTGGTTGGGGCTAGTCGCTAAGGTGCACGAGCTATAGGTGCCGCTCCAGAGCTAAGCTTGATTTGAAATTCAACTTGACGGTGTGGTGGGAGACCAAGTGATTCGTCAGGAAATACCTCGGGAAAGTCACGAACGATGGGGATGTCCTCAATCTTCTTTTCTTTAGCTTGAGCATCAGTGACGAGAGCTACGATAATGGTATGACCCTTTCGTAAACACTTTTGGGCCTTTAAGAATGAGATAATGCCCGCAATAGCACCACTCCTTTCACGTTAGATAAAAAGAGGTTCGCCGACCAAACGAGGGATGCATATGATTTCTCTTGGCAGAGTAATTCCGCTCGATGTTGGGACAACCAATCCATTCTGATGATAACTTCGAAGCGTCCAAGAACGATAGGAATGTCTGACCGGATAACATAAGTTTACAATCGCTTATGATATGAGAGGCCTCGATATTTCTACCATTGCTAGTTCGACAACGCGTTTAGAGTACAAAAGAGTCGGAGCTGAATTAAGCATTTTACTTATACATATGGATACATAACTAGCATCTACTCCAGAATCAAAGAGTACAGAAACAAAAAGATCATCTAGTAGGAACTTACCCGTTATAACGTTGGGATCATTCCTTGCTTCACCTGTCCCAATTATAAAAGCTCGTCCTCTTGCACTTTGGTTGCCGTTGTTGTTGTTAGTGTTTTTCCCAGCGCCTTAGTTGTTGTTGTCGCGGTTTTGATTCACTTGAGGACAATTCTTCTTGATGTGCCCTTCAGCCCCGCACTGGTAGCATCCTTGATTGTTACCCCGCTGCTGATGCTACTGCAGCTGCGGTTGGTTTTGTCTCACTAGGTACTGGCTTCTACAATCCTTAGCCATGTACCCTTACCTATTGCACCGCTGACAACGGTTCTTCTCACACTGTCCATTGTGATGCCAATAGCATTTGTTACATTTGGGTCGGTTTCCTTGATAACCACCCTGATTTTGGTTAGTCGGGGCTTGCTGATGGGATTATGGTTGCCTTCAGACTTCCTTTACTGAGCTTGAGGTTGTGTGGAGTTGGAACCCTTGCCTGGTTGTTATCCTACTTGCGTTAGTTGTCAGCAGAGGTATCAGTAGCAGCATTGATTCACTTGGGCAGCTTGCCCTGTTAAACTGATTGATCGGTAAAACGGTGTGCTAGACGAATGACTTGCTGAATTTTGGGGAGATTAGCCAAAGTTACCAAGCTTTGGATTTTGGGAACTAAGCCCATGATATAAAGCTCAATTCGTTTGTAAGCAGGCTACGACATGTTGGGACATAGGGCAGCCAAGTCGTTGGACTTCTTCGTATACGCCTCGATCTCTGATCCAACCATCTTCAAACCAAAGTATTCCACCTCAAGTTTCTGAATGTCATCTTTGTGACAGTACTCTTCCTTGATCAGATCCTTGAATTGGTTCAAGGGCGTGGCATTGGCATCCGCCAATCTGAGCATTTGAAACTTGCGCGTTCCACCAGGAGAGCGTGTTTCCTTGAAGAGTGTTAGTAGCATACTTCACTCAATTGTTAGCATGGCGTTCACACATCTCGAACACTAACTCGACCTTCTCGATCCAATGAAGAAGGCCTACAGCTCCTTCGGTGCCATTGAAGGAGTGAGGTTTGCAATCCATGAAAGCTTTGAGAGTGCAAATCCAAGGTTGAGTGGGTGCAGGTTGCTGGGCTGCCAAAGCCTTCGCAACCCGTGCGCTGATCATGGCCGCCAGATGGCCCTGAGTCAAGTTGATATTGCCTCTTCCGCGTCCACTCATTTTCTTCACATCCACAAAACATAGAATAAGAACGGCGGGTAGTGATGCGAGAATAATAGCAAGGATAATAGAAGTGAGTTAACCGTAACACATATGTACGTATCTTACAATTAGGGTTTCACTTACTAAGTATACCGTTACATATATCATCAAATATGTATCAAGTAAGTGACAAGTAAACACATCACGAGCTTTCGATTCTAGTTTGTTAAGCCGTGCAGTTGGAGTGTAGTCCGTTTAATACAAATCAGGTTATAGTCTGGCTTTTCTCAAAAGGCTTTTCTATTTAGAACCATGTTCACTATAACCATTAGCTCTGATACCAATCTGTCACACTCTCATATTCCACATGCAGAGTATTACCGCGAGTCGTGTGGCTTACCAGGATCATGCCACCAATCCTATTGAACAATTAAAATAAAGTAAAGTAATTTCGTCACATCAATACGATCAGTGACTATGGTTAAAGTTCAAAAACAACATTAGAGCTAACAGCGGAAGCATAAAGTTTAACGATTTAATAATCCAAGCAATAATTTAGAACTCATAGATTTTATTAGGAACCCAACATAGGTTCAACGCAACCACTACACTCCTCGCTGCAAGCTCCCGAGCTGTACCTAAGGTCCTGCAAAGCATGCAGTAGAGTATCAACAATAAAGTTGGCAAGTTCACGATTTTCCAGCTTTATTTCCAGAAAAAGTAAGTTTGTTAAAATAATCATTTATAAATCATGTTATGGGGAGCTACCCCATCTGTAAGCTACTGAACTGCGTAATACTGAATACATGTGACTGTTGTTGTGTCGTTGTTGCCCCGTTTGTTATGTCTATCATCATTGACGGTTGCCAAGGCATGCTAGTTCATGCCCGCCGTCCTCGGCACGATGTGAGGTTTGTGAGACATAATAGCGCTATCAACTAACATCCTGATCGCCAGGCCAGGCGATTAATCATAAGTAAGTGGGGACTTCGTGATATAGTTGCGTTTAGTACACTAAGACATGAATTATAAAATGTATTTTTGTAGTATTCCGTCCCGGAATACAATCCCAAACCAGGAAAAGTGTAGTTTGTTTGTTCTTAACCACCGGGAATACATGCTTTTAGTAAGTGTGTGAACTCACCTTTGCTTAGCTCGGCAGATAATTTACTCGTTTTAAAGTCGGTCAACCACGTCCTATTATGGTTACCAATATTAATTAGGTTTGTATGCAAGAAATTCACGTATTTTTTACACGTAACTAACAAGTAGCATACCAGTGAAGATATCACGTATCACGTAAACTAACATGTGGGCGATACAAGAATCCATAATAAAAGCTTAACAGGTGAACAGTAACTAGTCAGTCCAAACCGTGTGCACCTTATGTGCGGCCGAAACAACTATACCCCAATTAGGAGTGTGCGGCCTTCACATGTGTACGGGCATGCACCCATTTGATTACACGATGTGCACCACAGTTAGTACTTTTATGAGAGTGCAGCACACATGGCACTACTACTGGACTCAAAATAATTCAAACGTTTTCCACTCCGCCTTATCGGATCAAAATAATCAAATACACAGTTTTCAGCATCCACTCATGAACTCTAGTATTATTAGTTAGTCTTAATAAACATGTAGAGAAAATCATTATCCTAATCCTTCAACAAGTCTATGAACATCATGCTATACAAGGTCATCAAAACACTAATTATCATACCAACCCTACTTTTCATATAATTGGATCTACGTTTTCAATAATTATCGAATCACCACAAATAGATCTAGGGTTCTATTTCATCACAAATCACCAAGAACCTCTTTTTATACATGAAAAATCTATTCACCATTAGAACAACATGCACTTTGATACTAGCATGACCCTAGGTGTTTGTTTAATCCATTAACATGTCATCATCAAGCACCAAAAGAGCATATTATCAAACCTTTATCATACTAACATCAAGCAAGAATCATCTTTTATTCATTATCAAACAACCCTAGCTCATTAGTTTAAATCATGCTATTCAAGTTCATCCAACAAGTATAAAGACCCACCATTTACAGATCATTTTGTGAAAATCTAATGAAGAGACACAAATAAATGAGCAATACAATACTACTAACCCGGATGTAGAAGAGAGTGTTGTATATGTAAAGAAGATCTTTAAATAAAAAGGAAAGCTTTAGGAGGAAAGCTGCTGCCAAATTTTCAAAGAAAGGAATGTTGTTGGAAAAAGGAGAAGGGAATGTTGCAGAGAAGGGAAAAGGCTGCCGTCAAATGATTGGAATAATCATTCTAGGGTTGGCTGCATATGTGTACTTATAATCAACAAAAGATTCCGCACACATTCAAGTGTGCACCCTAATTGAGTGTGCGGTCCATTAGGCCTAATTAATAGAGTGTGCGGCCACTTATGGGCCAATCCCTTAAAAGGAAATGTGCGACCAAGAGGTTTGCGGCCTGCTTATTGTTATAATTAGAGTTGGTGTGTGGCTAGTGAAGGGGTATGGTCCCAAAAATCATGCGCTGGCATAGGAGACCATACCATCAGAATGTACCAGATCACTTAAATAAGACCTTGCGCCCCTCGCACAATGGTTAGACAACTAAAAGCGCAGCTCTTAGTAATCACACGCAAGAAGGATAAGCAAAGCATCCTGACTCTATTTAAACATCCTTGTGCTAAACTGCACAAGGGTATAGTCAAGCTTGAGTTAAGAGAATGTCAAAACTCCTAAGTCTGGTTCACAGACGTCCTCGCGCGTAGATAATATAGAGCTGAGCTAAAGGAATCATTTCTTTTATAACCAACTAGATACGTGGCAACAACTTAAGGCTCCACAGCTGTGGGTCTTCTAGAAGCATTAAATGGCAATCGTGCAGATCTTCATTCGGTTATAACGAATATGACGTGGCATCATCTGAGTCGCTCATCTCATACATGATGAAAACACGATCCATGTGAAGATATGAAGAAGATCACTTACCACGTGGCTCATCCCCAAAGGTGGATCATTTCCTAATCCGTGTGTATGGATGGAAAGATAACTGTAAAACGGGGCAAAAGATTATGTTATCTCTCCGTTAACTTTTGGCACCCAAATTACCAGCTATAAATAGAAGACTTGAGGTACAAGCTAGTTGTTCACTTCTCACTACTTACACTCATACTTCATCTTCTCCGATTATCAGTACTTATTCTCACGCCGGAGGGGTTCACGGAGAGAACCTCCATTCTCCCCGTGGCGAGTCTAACGGCGGTTCTGTTTTGCAGTGATTACCAACGGAGTATTATCAAGTCAAAGATCAAACGAGAGATTAACCTTTTTATGTAGAAACCATACCCTCAAATCTAGTTTGATTTCGGTCAATCAAGATCTGGTGTTTGTCACCTAGAAAGTGGTGCGCGACCACCGTTTGTTTTGTAATATGAATCCATATCTTACACATAACATTCATAATTAGATATAGATTGAAAGTGGTGCGCGTCCACCATATAACTTCATGATTTACATATGACATACATATATATATATATATATATATATATATATAGGATAAGGATCTGTTAAAAACCACCCTTTATTGTGAGAACCACAAAAACTAGTATGAACACAAACATTAATACCTAAAAAAATTTATAAAACACCTAAAATTTTTTTTTGATTTTTTAATATTTTTTTTTTGAAAAATTTGCTGTATTTGTTAGCAAAAAAAATAACTTTTTTCAAAAAAAAATAAAATAAAAATTTTGAGCAACAGTTATCCATGCATATATGTATTTTTATTATTTTTTTGACAAATTTCGTAATACATTACCCTCTTATACAAAAAGTAACTTGAGACACCCCAGACTTAACCTCATGTCCATTCAAACACACCGTTCAACTAACAGGCTTTCAATTAATATAAATCACCGCCGGCTATAGGAGCGGCATATCCCCGCAAATCACGCCGCTCAAGTATGCCCCGCAAAAAGCAACTAAAAGATGCGTTTAACGAAAACCGTAAACGCCATACGTCCCAATATCACTTCCGATCATCCTTGACAACAATCAGACTTTCCACACAATCCAACTATACGATTACTAACACGTTTAAACAACCAGAAAATAAAGTCAAACTGATGATGGTGGTGACACCGTTACATAACCGACAAAATCATTTAAAACCCATCATCCAAAAAAGCCATTCATAAACCGCCGTTTCCGTTGTTAAACAAACCGCCGCATCTCCTCTCTACGCACCGTTTCCTCCTGCCACTGTTTCAAACACTATATAACACTTATCTGTCTGAAAATTTACAATTATTTTTTGATTGTCGCAAAGGAGTTTAGACGGTTACGGATAGGTGCCACAAACAATTATTTCGGTGGAGGTGTTGTTGTGGCGGTGGTTCGATGGTGGCACTACCGTGGCGGTGGTGTGGTGCTAGCTTCTTCTCCGACGCCTTTGGTTCCCTTTTCGAGGTATGTGTTTAGGTTATGTGTGCATAAAAAGCCAGAGAATATGAAGGGGAGATGTATATTTATTTGACATAAAGAGAGATTTGTTTTAGAGATTGAATATGTATTTGAGATTGTATATACATTTCATCGAACCGATCAGTTTGTTTGAGAGAGAAACACAAAATCTGAAAACCAAAAAATTAGGGGGTAGGGATGGTTTCCACCCATCACCCACTCACAATCAAGTTCTGTCCATGTCATCAAACATTATTCCATCACTCATAACCCTTTTTAGTGGAAATACCCATAACTCACAACCACACCCAACAATTTCCCCACAACCAACAATTACCCTAACAAGAATCAGATCATCACACGTCAATTTTTTCACGCGTTTTAAATTTCACACGTGAAATTCTATGGTGGCGGCGGTGTGCGAGTATCCAAAACGCGTGACCGGGGTATCACGCGTCCACCCCGAGTCACCTTATGGTGTTATGATCGTGGCGGTGGTAGGTGGTATTGTTTTACTTTACCCGTTGTTTTATCTTTCTTTAAATATTATATAAATTTACATATTTAAGACCCAGAATTTCCATTGCTAAAGCAACATTGAATAAAAGTGGTATCCCATGAGAAAGAAATCAATGAGTTTTTTCAGGATTGGAAATTATAATCCTTTTTTTTTATATTGAAAAGTTAGTAGTGAATTCAATTTATATTATTTACTATTAAATATTGTTCACAGATAAACCAGAAATAAAACGGTCTCAAAGATAATAAGGAGTGGTAAAGGTGTGCTCCTTTCAGTCAAATTAAATAATTTAAGGGGTATAAAGTTTGGAATGTGATTTTGCTTCTAAATTAACTTAACAAATTAAATATTTACCTTAAAATCCCTCAACCTTGGCATTACTACTAATAAAATATTTGAACTATTTGGTTGAAGTCGACCAACTTAAGCTAATTTAAAATAAGTTTAGTAAAAGTATATAATAATGCACTTTCATATGTACAAAATATTGGTTTTTTTTTAAGTTCTTTAGAATTATTTTCCTTAATGATCTTAGTATAGTAATTGTTCATCTGCAAGACGTTAATTGATTTTTTTTTTCTTTTATAATATACCTATAGAATAGAGATAGAAAAAGCAATCTATAAGAATAACTTCAATTTAATATCAAAACCAATATTTATATTACATACAGTCACGATCATTGTAAAGCATTTTAGGTATTTAGGGTTTTTCTGCTATATCGATTCCCCATACCATAACAAAGCAATATTATTGTTTTGATATGGTGTTGATGCATATGTCTGTTTCCTATGTCATTATGTATCAGAGCCTGGATACCTAAATTTGCTAGAATCAAGACAAGAATCTCTCTTATTCTACCCCATTCTATCTTTTTTCTTAACATTTTCACATATTTGATGATTTCATGGTCAAAAATGGGTGATTTTTTAATATGTCATGTAAAACACACTAATAACAAACCCCTGAGAGTTTGGACATCAAATTCAATCGAATTGATATCAAAAAGTTGGAAAAACCATGTTTTGGAAACAAATTTCAGTCGAACTTAACATCAAGTTCGACCGAACTTGATTAAAATTCCTTTGATTTTAATCAAGTTCGACCGAACTTGATAGAATTCTCAAGATTTTTGTAGAAGTTCGCTCGAACTTGAGAGATATTTCAACATTTTTACACAAGTTCGACCGAACTTGAGTAAATTCTTGATTCTCTCTCACAAGTTCGCCCGAACTTGATAATATTCTTGAAATTAAATTTCACATCAAGTTCGACCGAACTTGATAAGTCTGTGACAAGTTCGCCCAAACTTGTCTAAGGTTCCTAAAAAAATAAAAAATAAAAAGGCATGAAAATCCCGAAAAACGTCACGAACATTATATATTGTTAGAATCGTATCGACGAGACGATTTTAAAGATATAATCGGGTAAAAATTGTTTTCGGAAAAATTTTAAACGATTTTAACATACCAATTGTCTATTACTAATCAGTTTTCGAGTGTTTTCTGATTGTATTTTCAGATAAGTCTTCAGGTTATCAAAATGGAAGATTTCCACAACGTGTTCGTTTCTCAAATGGCTTCTTCATCAAATGATAATGTTCTTGCGGCAAATCAGATGAACATCGACAACGAAATGGATACTGCATCGAAACCGCAAAAGCTAATGAGCATGGATGAATTTGAAGTATGGAAAGAAAAGTTTGTTAATTGGATACAAGCGAATCAATTCAACAGCTGGGTTGCAGTTGAGGATGGTTACAAATGGCCAAAAGATGAACGTGATCAAGATCTTCCGCTGAATAAGTTTTCAAATGCCGACAAAGATAACTATGTTGAGGAGAAGAAAATGATCAGTTTGATACAACAATCAGTAAAATAAGATATCTTGATATTATTACAAGAATATGATACTTCGCAAGAATTATGGAATTCTCTTTGTGAAAAATTCAAAGGAAGTGATGAAATGATCAAAAGCAAAAAGGCTTTAATCAAGAAAGAATTCGAGATCTTCACGATGATTAACGGTGAAACAATGAAGCAGATGATCGATAGATACTGTCACCTCATGGTCCAGATGCGGAGACATGATATCAAACAATCTAATGAAGAGCAAATCAAAAAGCTGGCTGATGCACTTCCAGAAGGAGAATGGACAACATATCTGACGATTCTGAAGAATAGTCCATCTTGCAGACATTTCAAGTTGTCATCCTTCATCGACAAATTGGAAGGTCATGAAAAGGTAAAAGCTAAGGTAAAAGAGTCTGAAAAGGAAATTGTGAAAGTTGTGGAGGTTGAAAAACCTTGCACAAAGTGCGCAAATCCTTGTGAACCATGTCTTGATAAAGTCAAAGTCATAAGAGAATTGACTGTACACAACGAAAACTTTCGTTATGATTACAGAACCATAAAAGAAGCTTATGACAAAATTTCAAGCAAATATAAATATGTTGAACATGCTATTAGTGAGCTTAACGCTAATGTAAAAATGTTAAATGCTACAGTAATTGAGAAACAAAAGGCAATTAACATGTACATTAATACAATTGCTGAAACAAAGCGTGAGTTTCACAGCATGAAAATTGAAACGGAACGGGTAAGAACAGCTTCTAAAGAGTTACACCACAAACACATATGTCATTGATCACATTTTACCTATGATTAAATCGGAGGAAAATGGTGAGAAATCAAAGCGTGAAGAGTACGGATGTGTTCCTCCACCATTTCTTGCAAGTTATTCATGCAAGAAAGATGATGAAGTTGAAAAGGCATTTAATCTACTTATTTTGTCTGATAAGAAAAATAAATTGCCTGAGAACATTACATAGACTTTATAAAATCAAATGATGACAATGAAGCGGTCGTAAAAGATGTGGTTAAAAATGTGTTGGGAAATGATTCTGATGAAGGCAGCTTTCAAAGCGCCAACTCAGGTTCAAAAGTTCTGATACACAGTCCGAAAATGACGATACAGCTTCAGAACACGATCTAAGTGATTATCCTAACGTTGTCATGTACAAGGTTAAGGATTCTGATAGATTAAACTTCGATGATAGCTTTCCGATTCGGAATGTAAAAGAAGATCAAATTGATAAACTGTTTAAACTTGTAGAAGTTTCATCAGATGATCTTGACAAAAATGAGAAAAGATTTTACTCGAAACCTAAAAGGAATGCTAACAATTATCGAAAGGTTGGCGGTGATTTTCCGAGCACAGGAGAGCATGTTTAGGTTTGGAGGTTGAAGAATAAGAACCGAAGAAGAAGGAGAAACCAGTGTTCCAGGAATACAAAGGTAAGAATATAAAGTTTGTGTACGGAACGAGCACGGTTCAAGAAGAAAGCATGATCGGTAAGCAATCGAATGATGAATTCAAGAAAGAAAAAGAACTTCGGGACAAGGCTAAGACCAAGTCCACAAGTGGAATAAAACCCACTAGTGGAAATGGTTCTGATAATCAAACTTGCTTTAAATGCAATAATGTTGGTCACATTGCTCGCAATTGTCTGAATCTAAAGCCTGTGTTTCCTCGAAGGAAATCCGAATCAAAAGATGAAAAGCAAACACAACCAGAGATTGTGAAAAATGTCACAGAGTCAAATAGAAACTATGAATCTAAATGCGAAGTGAAACCTAAAACTGTGTCAAAGTTGAAAACTCAACTTTTGAAAAAGTGTGAAACTTCAAGGTTTAAGGAAATCAAAGATTCTAGGTTCTATATCAAGAAAGCAAGAAGTCATGGGTTGCTAAGAAAAGGTTTCATCATCAGAAAAACCAAAGTCTGTTGCTGAAAAAACTGAAAATGTTAAATCAACTGAGTCAATAATCAAACAGACAAAGAAAGAAAAGGTTAAAACGTTTTCAGAATCGACATTAGACGAAATGTTTGATGATGATTTTGAATATGATGAAGAGTTAGAATATGGTTATGATACTTATCAGTACAAACCTAAAACCAAAAAGGTTTGGGTTTCATTTTTCAAATAGTTGTTTGTTGTGCAGGAGTCCCAAGACCCACTTTATAAAAGTTGATACTGGATAGCGGAGCTCCATGAGTGTTTAACTTATCTAGAAAGTCATAATCTTTGACGTTTTTTTGAAATCACAAGTGATTGAAAAAGAAAAATTTAAATTTTTTTGAGAAAATCCACACCGTTAAACAGAACACTGATTTTAAAGAAAAATCATTTAAAAATTGATTTCCTACAAGTGGTTCTTACAACTGGTTTCTACAAGTTGATGTTATCAAAGATTAATGGTTTGTTCTGCTGACAGGTGATGATGCAGTAGATGAAAAAAGGATTGGACGACGAGTTCTCGTGATCTTCATTGGTTTGTTATATTTTTTGAAGAATTTCTTAAAACCTAAAATCCAAAAATATGTTTTTGATTTTAGGGAGAGTAAGAAAACTTGAAAAACTTTTATAAAAATAAAAAAACATTGAAAAAGTTGAAAATCCAAAAACATTTAAAAAATTCAAAAAATACAAAATCATTGAAAAAGACAAAAAGAATTTGGTTGTCAAAAAGGAAATGCAGTACATCAGTGAACTATCACAGTATGCTAAAGAATTGTAAAGTTTAAAAGTGATAAACAAGTTTTTCTGTGGATGTGTCGATAGGCTTTACACGTTCAGTAGATTGTTTCCAGGATATAAACTAAATTTTACAACTGCCTAATCTTGTGGATTAACATATCTTGGATATAAGGACTTAGTACTCTGAAATTTCGATTGAAGGATTGCCTGATTCTGAGATACGAGTCTTTATAGATAGTTGACATCTGGGGTATTATACAAGTTCTTCTGATTTTGCAGAATCAATAGCTAGAACTTCTATAATGTTTTTTGCTAAAAACCCCAAATAGCATGCAAATCTTGAAAGAATCGAAATATCTAATCATTTGTAATGCTTAAAAGATTCCTTAAGTGGAACACATCTTAAAGACAAGCCTTCATCTCTTTGTCGGTACGGTAGTACTAACCTGAGCTCTCAAGGCCTCGCATAACCCAATACAGATATCAATTATGCTATACTCACCTGTAAGATGAAATCTAGGGAATTTTGATTCGGGAGTATATTCAAGAGGTGGAAACCATAGTTAAGTCAAGTTTCATAATTCTTACTTAACATATCTTGGAACAATTGAGAAAAGTGATGAAGTTTAAGAGGACAAATATATCGATAATCTAGGTAAACGAGTTTAAAACTTAAAGTCATCAAAAAGGTCAACGGTACTGGTGATATGTCTCAAACAACTGATATGATCCTTAGACACGAATTCACAAAAATATGTCTGTAAATATGTTTGTACACAGTTTACTTTTCTTGTTAAAAATTTCTGTAAATACTTTACTTGCTTTTCAAAGATAAAACCAAAAATGTTTCCAGTGTGTTTTAGCATAAATTTTTAAAATACAAAAAAATTTTGTTTCACATTAGTTTCAAATGAACCAATGTTGGAGAACGGATCTTCGAAGTCTGGTAAGAAAATCTGATAAATGTTTAAAAGTTCATTAATTTGAAACTTTAAAATCAGATTGTTCATAACGGTTTTTCAAACTGAGGTCATTAATTTGGACTTGGTTGATATATTTGGTTAATCAAGGTCATTAACTTGGACTTGATCAACTAAGTGGATTTTTACAAATCAAATGATAGAAAATGAAAGTTGAAAGGTCTTAAATGTAAAATGTATTCAAGGTCATTAAGTTGAACTTGAAACATTAACGTTTTTGAAAGGTTTGAAGTGAAGATTATAGTTTGAAATGGTTTGATGGTACAAAATTTCAAAACAATGAATCTGAAATGTTTATTTGAATGTCAGAATTTATTTAGACAGGTAGTAAAGTTTGAGGGGGAGCTGGATAAAACGTTGTCCAAAGATTTCAGATAGCTCAAAGCTAGGGGGAGTTTGAAGTCTAAAGATCAAAGCAAAGGGGAGTCTGAGACTAAAGCTTAAAGCTAGGGAGAGCATGTTGGTTAAAAGTTTTATCAAGACAAAGCTCAAAGAAAGACAAAGAGGATATAAAGACCAAGATGATAAAGTTTATTCAAGAACTAAAGATCAGAAGTCTCTGAAGATTTTAAAAATCAATGATTGCGGCAACATCCAAGGGGGAGTCTGTTGGTGCATATGCCTGTTGCCTACGTCATTATGTATCGAGTCTGAGTGAATAGGCTTAATCTGTTAGAATCTAGGCGATATTTAAGGTCGTTTGGAGTAAGTTCGCTCGAGGATGATTGTGAAATGTCAAGTTTGGCCGAACTTGACTAAGTCAAGTTCGCCCGAACATCCTCTCTCTCCAGCGAACTTCTGTTCCTATAAATAGGTGCCTTGGGATTTCATTTGTAACAAGGAGAGATTTTGGCACAGAGACGGTGAAGCTCTGTCGGATCCGGTTCTCGAATGTATTGAACTTTAGATCAATGAAAACAACATTTAAATGAGTAATTCTTGTTATTTGGTTAACTTGTCATTAGTTTCCGCCTAATCGGACAATAGATAACAAATTTAGGTTCACGTGCTAATCGTGGACGTTCCTACATATGGTTATTCTTTACTATGATAAAATTTTAAATAATACTCCGCAATGTGCATGCGTAGTTTAACGCTTTAATGTTTATTATTTGTTCGATTTATTGGTCCCGCCGCAATGCCCGGGTAAGAGTCAACTCGTTATAAACATTGGACAATTGTACTTTCATTTACACTACCACGTGTAATACACTAACGTTTACGTTACCAAAATTAGAAATGCACATGTGCATCTGTATGTATCAACATGAAATAAGGTGTTTTGGTACACTACTTTAAATACACTTTCTTTTTCATCCATCATTTCATCCATAATACACTACCATGCACATGTGCATATGTATCATTTCTTCGACAAATTCCGTGATAAGTTACAAATATAGACAATTGTACTTTCATTTACACTACCATTTGTAATACACTACTTTTTACGTTGCCAATATTATAAATGCACATGTGCATCTATATGTATCAACATGAAATAAGGTGTTTTGGTACACTACTTTGAATACACTTTTTCTTTCATCTATCATACCATCCATAATACACTTCCATTACCTCCTATCATCCATAATTCAATACCATTACCTCCTACCATCTATAATACAATACCAATACCAATAATTTCACTTTATTACATGTATATCATCACCATTTATACTATCCAATCAACATATTACATCATAAAATGACAACTATACCAAACCATCAACCACTAGATATAACTAACCAAAAAACATGTATTTGGACCTACTTCATTATTCAAAAACACAAACTTTTTGTTACCAAAACACGTTATATAATGGTTATACAAAATGATGCAAATGTGCATTTTGAATACTGGTAATGTAAAAAGTAGTGTATTAGGGATGGTATTGTAAATTAAAGTGCAATTGTCTTCTACTGATAATGTATTACGGAATTTGTCGAAGTTATGATACATATGCACATGTGCATGGATAACTGTTACTCAAAAAAAAAGTTTTTTAGGGTAACAAATATAGCGATTTAAAAAAAATAGTAAAAAAAAATTTGAGTGCTTTTTTGTTTTTTTTAAGATTTTATTTTGCAATAAAGATGGTTCTCGCGGTTCTCGCAATAAAGATGGTTCTCGCATGAACCTTACCATATATATATATAGTTATATATATAGGGTAAGGTTTAGGGGTGTGCAATAACCAAACCGCTAACCGAAACCGAACCGAAAATCGACAAAACCGAACCGAAATTAACCAAAACTAAATTAACCGAAAGTCGGGTTAACGGATATTTTTTACTGTTGGATAACCAAAATTAACCGAACCGAACCGAACCATTTATTTTTTTTATATATTTCTAGCTTTATACTCTATTTCATGTATTTCATTCATTTTTAACTGTTATTTCAGTAATAATACCTCCATTCATTTATTTACAACGTTCTATTTCATTATTTATACCATCCATATCATTATTTAAACATCTATTTCATGCATTTATACATCTATTTCATTATTTATACATGTATTATCATGTATTATACATTATTTCATGTATATAACCTCCATTATATGTTTTCTAAGCAAAAATACCTTGTTTAAATTCGTTATTAACCGAACCAAACCGAAAGCCGACAAATTAACCGAATTAACCGAACCGATTAACCGATGACTTCGGTTTCGGTTACAGATAATGCTAAAACTGAACCGAACGAAACCGTGCACACCCCTAGTAATGTTCATAGCGAGAATCACCTTTATTGTGAGAACGCGAGAACCACCTTTATTGCAAAATAAAATCTAAAAAAAATCAAAAAAGCACTCAAATTTTTTTTTATATTTTTTTAATAAAAATCGTTATATTTTGTTACAAAAAAAAACTTTTTTTTTCGGTAACAGTTATCCATGCACATGTGCTTATGTATCATAACTTCGACAAATTCAGTAATACGTTAACACTAGTAGACAATTGCACTTTAATTTACAATACCATCCATAATACACTCAATTTAAATGCACATGTGCATCATTATGTATAACAATTATATACCGTGTTTTGGTACAAAAAGTATGTGATTTTGAATGATGAAGTAGACTCATATATATGTTTTTTGGTTAGTCATATCTAGTGGTTGATGGGTTCATTAGAGTTGTCATTTTATGATGTAATGGATGGTATAAACGGTGTTGATATACATGTAATAAAGTGAAAATATTGGTATTGGTATTGTATTATAAATGGTAGGAGGTAATGGTATTGTATTATGGATGGTAGGAGGTAATGGAAGTGTATTATGGATGATATGATAGATGAAGAGAAAGTGTATTCAAAGTAGTGTACCAAAACACCTTATTTCATGTTGATACATATAGATGCACATGTGCATTTCTTATAGTGGTAAAGTAAAAAGTAGTGTATTACATATGGTAGTGTAAATAAAAGTACAATTGTCTAATGTTTGTAATGTATTACGGAATTTGTCAAAGAAATGATGAAAATGCACATGTGCATGGTAGTGTATTATGGATGGTATGATAGATGAAAGAGAAAAATATTCAAATTAGTGTACCAAAACACCTTATTTCATGTTGATATATAGATACACATGTGCATTGCTAATATTGGTAACGTAAAAAGTAGTGTGTTACACATGGTAGTGTAAATGAAAGTATAATTTTCTAAGATTGTAATGTATTACGGAATTTGTCTAAGGAATGACGAAAATGCATATGTGCATGGATAGTTGGTGCCCAATTTGTTTTTTTTTTATTTTTTTTTTGTTGAGTAAATATAACGACTTTTTCAAAAAAAATATTAATAAAAAACAAAAATAAAATTTTGGTGTTTTTTTGGATTTTTTAGGTATTACTGTTTGTGTTCACACTGGTTCTCGCGGTTCTCGCAATAAAGGGTGGTTCCTAACAGATCCTTGTCCTACATATATATATATATATGTGTGTGTGTGTATTGAGTGTACGGTTGTGGTGTTTGGAATCTACAACCAAACGTTTATACATATATATTTATAACTAGTTTAGATTAATAAATCTCAAATACATTTAAAATTTTCATTTATTAATTTCACATAGTAACAACGTAAAACCGAATGTAACGGAAAGGTTCAGGGTTGTCACATCTCGCAATGCCTTTATTTAGTATTAGAGCAACATTGTCATGAGTATCAATTGTACAACCTTTACTACTTTTTAGTTAATAACGTAGTTAATAACTTAACCTTACATTGATATGTCTAGTCTTCTCATGATAATGTGGTTCATTGCTAGATGTATTGCTCCCTTGTTATCAAATAAGATAAATGAATCATTGATCGTAACCCAAGTACAAGCATAAAACTATAAGCAATATAGCTTCATTCACCACTTCAATTAAACCTATGTAATTAGCTTACGTAGATGACAAAGCTACAATGTGTTGCAATGATGCTTTCTAACTCACTAGGTTTTCTGTAATAGCTAATTAATATGTTTTTGTTCATCTTTTACAAAATCATTATGTGCAAAGCTAAGATCACATCATCACATTGAACATTACCAAATACGTGTCCAACATCCCTAGTTCCATTCAAGTACTCTAATATCCATTTTGTAGCCTCCACATGCCCTTTTACAGTATTTGATAGAATTTTACTCTCCACATTAACAACACATCGATAAGTACATTAGACTTGAATAATATTGACATATGGTATATGCACAGTTTATAACTTTTTTGTGTAGAATTTTGGCTTCACTTTTCATGTGTTGACCTGTCAAATTTGTCGCACCTTTGCCATAACCTATAAAAGAAGTTCAGTATGACCTTCTACACATAGCCAATTTGTGTAACTCATGTTTTTAAAAATTTTATTCCTTGTAAATTTCTATCCCAATACTTTGTTGCATTCTTCAAGTTCTTGTCTAGTGATGGAGAATTCAAACAGAAAAATATATATCAACGGGATAAATGTGGGAGATGTTATCCAACCAAAAGACACTCATAATACCGAGTTTAAGTTTTAACTCTAAAAACTCAAATGATCAATTAATCAAAGATACTTATTATATAAATCGACATTGCGAATATTGTTTTTGCACCGTGTAGATTCAAACCCATCAATATGTATTTTAGGCGATAAATCAGTTATACAAGTTATAAATCAAGAAGTATTAACTATTAGGGGGCCGGGGCGCCCCGCTATATAAAAACCATCACGCGTTATAACACGTGATACACCACCAGCACTGCTGCTCATCACGCGTGGACTTAAGCACGCGTGGCCACTATCACACTGTTGATTTGAGGGAAATTGTTGGGTCTGGTGAGTGATGGGAATTTCCACTAAAATCCATCACTAGTGATGGAATAAAGCTCGATGATGTGACAGAACTTGATTGGATGTTGTGAGTGATGGAATTCCATCACTAGTGGAGCGCCCCTAACCCCTTAGTGAGTCTAATTATTATTATATCTTTAAGAGAAATCTTATAGGCCGACATACCTAGGTTCCATAAAAATTAAACAACTCCTTTGATTTGGCTAGTTAGTTTACCATCCCATTATTCTCCTTTATTTGTGTAACCCTTGTGCAAAATTCCGAACTTTCAAAAACTTTTTCTTTGTAAGTAATTCGTTTACCGATACTTAAATGTAATCGGTTCATTGTAACATACACACCGAGACAAGAACATAAGCCACACATACTCTTTACATAACTTAGATATAAGTTTTGAGGGGTTAGGAATGACAAAAACACATTTATACAAGTTTAAGGACTATTTTTGACAAACTACAAAAGTCTGCCCAAACCACCAGCATATGACTGTGTGTACAAATCCGAACATTTTCATATTCAATAAAATCTTATATTTTATTCGCAAGAATGCATGATTTCAATTGTTGTGCAATTTCGATCATTTTCGCTTTCGATAAAGTCTCGTACTTTATTTTCAAAACATGTAACTGTACGATCAAATAAAACTATATCCACAACATTTCTGAACAAACTCTAAGTTACACATGCATTAAACCTTTACAGAGCCTAAATATTAGGTTAAAAGAGGTTAAAAGTGACAAAACGCAACAATACAATTCCAGGGACCAAATCTGCCAAATGCAAAACTTGGCCTCCAGGGACTTGGTTGCGGACCGTATCTACAATCCCATAGGGTGCCATCAACAGATTTTTGCTTGTCCTCCAAGTTCTGCCAAGATGCTTCATTTCTTGACACCTAGCTCAATTTTGCCACCTTCCTTCTGCTTCTAACACTTCACTAAACACTGGGATCATCCTAGAACACCTCCTAACACTTGGCATGATCTCCTTTCACATCTTCAAGTATAGATAGCCACCTTTGTTCATATTTCTAAACTTGCTCATTCAATCTTTTCTTTCTAATCTGCTCTTGGAGCTTGTTTCCAGCCTCATGGAAACCATCTACTGAGTTTTAAAGTGTTCCTTAACACAAGTATGTACTCACTTCTAGTCCATTTCTTTATTTTAGCTTATTATGAGCTAAAAGTCAAACAGTTTGACTTTCTGTTTGACTTTCGTTCTGACCATTTTTGAATTTTGCAACGTGATCGTAATCACGAAGGTTATAATCCCCTGCGATTGCACTTTCTGATTACCATGTTTACTAGTCGAAACAACGAGTCAAAGTTTTGTTTATTAAAAATCAAAGATGCACATAAGTGCATTTTACGGTGAAATGGTTTTCAAGTTTTAAAACATAAAGTTTTGTACCAAAATCAGTTTTATAAACATAATTAGACATATTCCAACATGTTTGACTCGTCGTTTCTAGTTTAGTGCTTGTTTCCTTAGTCGTTAGTCAAGCGATTTGACTATCGCTTTGACTTCCGAATCTGACCCATTTGGTCAACTTTAGGATCCTACCAAGACCTTTATTATGACCATAGTATATTAGAAATAACCTACTAAGTTTATACCTTATGGTCATATCGTTTGGTTAGTCAAATGACGAGTTGAGTATATATTCTTTAAAATGCCGAAAATACTTTTTTGCGCATAAATTGTTTTGAACACATAAGACCATTATTTTGACATCTAAACTAATTATACAACTAATATAATCTAGTTTTGACATATTAGACTCGTCATAGGACATATTTAACCATTCGAACCCATAGTTACATTTACGACCCGTTAAATCGATATAAACCACTTTAGCGAGCCGTGACAAGTCAAAACACTTTAAAGACATCCAAATCAGAATGTATGGTATTATGAACCATGTTATACAAGATCCAACTCTTGTTTGGTTTATAAACCTCATTCAATCCAATCTCCCGTTTCAAGTTTCTATATACTAACACATAGTATCCCTTACACAAGGAACCACTTCAACACTTGAACATTGAACTTTGTTATTCGATTGAACAAGACATATACGCAAACCTGTGCGTACATAGTCTCCTCTTTTACGTTATTCAAGTGTTTTGGGGTGATTCATATGTGTAATTAATTTTTCATAATGTATGGCATATATGTGTTTATTAAGTGCTTTTAGTGTATTATTCCTATTAAGCAAAACACAACAATTGACACAAACCAAATCCTTATAGAATCTATCCATCTGAATAGCAGATTCTTGTAGGATATTTAAAGTACTACTTTAAATCTTTCTATCTTCATACTAAGATTTCTAAGAAGTGCTTTACATATGAATGCGCTGATGGTGATTGTTTTATGTGTAGAGTATTGTTGGTGATTTAGATAACGAAACGAGAGTAATACAATAAGGACATGGTGGATACGCCGTTGGTACTTCCTACATATAAGTGTGCTTATTGTATTACCCTCCATGGCGTTATCGGAATCACAATTAGGACTTAGGATTTTAGGATTCAATGTGACCAAACCAAATCCTTATAACATCTATTTATCTTCATAGTTAGATTCTTATAGGATGTTTAAAGTGCTAAATTGAAGTCCTTGATCGGATTCTTTATGTACTTTAATGCGTATGTACAAGATGATGTGACCAAACCAAATCCTTATAGCATCTATCTATCTTCATAGCTAGATTCTTATAGGATGTTTAAAGTGCTAAATTGGAGTCCTTGATTGGATTCTTTATGTACTTTAATGCGTATGTACAAGATGATGTGACCAAACCAAATACTTATAGCATCTGTTGATGCACTATTGTGTTCGTCACTTGTCGAATAGGCTAAATAGAGCGTGTGTTAAAATATTGTATAGGTTAGAATTCGAACACATGACCGAAATACGGAGATTTCAGTGTAAAAGGGAACAAGTTAGCCCGAACTTGATGTGCCTTTAGTCAAGTTCGCTCGAACTTGACTAATGCAGGCCAAGTTCGCTCGAGAATGCTCTTACGAAGTCAAGTTCGGCCGAACTTGACTATCAGTTCCCGAACTTCCACACACTCCAGCGAACTTGTCTCCCTATGTATAAGTGTGTTGTTCATTTGTCATTTAAGTTTTTGGCATCCCTACGGGGAGGAGCTGCCGGATTCTCTCCAGGAACTCCGGCAGCTGGACTTATAAAGATGTATACTCTTTCGGTATGAATGAAGACTGCCGCTGCATTCTGTTTCTACTCCTTTCTGTAATAACATTCTACCGAATCAGTTTACGTTTATCCACTAACTTGCATCTAGAACCGCCTGATCTCGGACCTTCAATTGGTATCAGAGCTACGGTTATCACCTACGCTCATGAATTTGGACATTTATGGACGTTGGAGGGGTTTTAGATGTAAATCATGAAATAAACCTACAATCCACGGATATCCAAAATTGATGAATAGGATTGTTAGAAAACCAATTTCGACCATATCTATGGTGAAATCATCTCGAAATTCGAAGAAATAAGGATTTTGGATCGAAAAATGTGAAAAATGGCTGATTTGGGAGACCAAGTTCGCCCGAACTAGACCTGTCGAGGTCAAGGTCGCCCGAACTTAATATGGTTTTTCAAGATTTTTCATCAAGTTCGCCCAAACTTGACAAAGTTTTTCATGAATTTTCATCAAGTTCGCCCGAACTTGACTGATTTTCATTGAAATTAAGCATAAGTTCGCCCGAACTTGTCTTTTTCATGCAAGTTCGCCCGAACTTGTAAGTGGCCAATCAAGTTCGCCCGAACTTCCATCAAACCGACTAAGTTCGACCGAACTTGTCACATAGTGACCAAGTTCGCCTGAACTTGTCACACAAGTTCGCCCGAACTTGTCAAGGAGCCTAAAAAAATTGGCGATAGAAAATTTTTCGAGTTTTCGAAGACCAAACCGGGATGTTCGGGACACCGTCTAGAGTTTTAGAGTACAGATTTGGTGATACAATCAAAGAATTTTGAAGATAAAGGGAGAGTCATTGATACCGATGCAGAACGTTGATCATTTGGGTGTTGTGACTAGTAATGGGCCTAAAAGTTAAATCCGCATTTGTTAAAAAACTGAAAGTTCCGGATTTCAGGGGGAATTTCAATGAAAAATTTCAGTATGGTCAAAATTTGCAAAAATGAGGGGGAATAAAAAAATTTCAATATTTGAAGATTACGGCATTTTTGAAATTTGTGACTACTGCAACAGTATCCGGGTGGTTACCGATTGAGATTATCGGGAAACACAGAGGATTGAGATTCATTGGGTATTTCAAATTGATGTCTATTTTGAAAGTGGGTGGTTACATAACTGAGTCTTGGAGGAGTTGTTTATCAGATTCTGAGGTCATGGTTGTGGATTGACACCTGAGTCGCGCGTATGGTTTGGAAGCACACACGACTGCCTATCTTTAACTCTGCTTTGCACATGAACTATTGACTGGACTAATCGCCAGGAGATAGGGATGCTCTGTAGTTTCAGTTGCCCCGGGTTGTACGCGGTACCATGATTAAAGAAGATGATTTATGGGATCGGATCTTCCGGCTAAAGCTGTGTATACCAATTGCTGACGAAAGAGATTATATGTTTGGGATTCTGTGATCACAGGAAGTTCAAATTTTTCAGATTGTGATAGAGGTTGATGCTTAAGGGATGTAGGATTTAGGTCCTGATCTCCGATGTGGGGTTGGTGCATACACGACTGCTTATCATTAACTCTGCAAAGCAAATGAACTATTTTGATTGGGTAAGCCGGAAATAGGGATGTTTTGTAGTTTGAAGGCACCAGGTTCAGCAAGATAGCTATACATCTGTCATTGTGACTGAAGAAGAAGAATGTGATTTTGGTCACGGACGTATGTTTCTCAGATTTGATGCATTACCAGATTATCTGTTTCCGATGAAGATTTGTTGATTGAGCAGATTACCGATTTGCTAATCAAATCTTCTGAAGGGTGCTTAACTGCGATTCGGAGATTGGGATTTCGGATTTTCAGGGTATTAGTTGATTTGAAGTTTTCCGATGCGGTGATTCGAAGTTTCTATCAATTGCGGTTGAGTTTTTGATACTTTAGGAGTGTGCGGAATAAACTCTTGATGCTCAACGCTTATTCAAAAACTGAACTCGGATGCGGTTATCGTTGAAATGGAGAAGCTGCTGCATTGATCAGCTTCGAGTTGATGGTTATTCAAGAAAATTTGTTGGTCAAGTAAATTAGAGGAGTCGGAAACCACGCAACCAAAGATCTGAAGTGGAGATTTCAGCGGTATTGAAAGTTGTTAATGCAAACCCGGATCATCAATTAAGGGGAATCTGTTGACGCGTCTCGACGACATCGGCAGACACCTTGATTGAAGTTGCAGAGAATATTCAAACACGGCTCAAAGTTTTGAAGTTAAGATCAAGCTTCGACAGTTTCGAACAAGGGCGAATCTGTTGATGCACTATTGTGTTCGTCACTTGTCGAATAGGCTAGATAGAGTGTGTGTTGAATATTGTATAGGTTGGAATCAAACACACGACCGAAATACGGAGATTTCAGTGTAAAAGGGAACAAGTTCGCCCGAACTTGATGTGCCTTTAGTCAGTTCGCTCGAACTTGACTAATGCAGGCTAAGTTCGCTCGAGAATGCTCTTAGGAAGTCAACTCCAGCAAACTTGTCTCCCTATATATAGGTGTGTTGTTCATTTGTCATTTAAGTTTTTGGCATCCCTATGGGGAGGTGCTGTCGGATTCTCTCCAGGAACTCCGGCAGCTGGACTTATAAAGATGTATACTCTTTCGGTATGAATGAAGACTTCTGCTGCATTCTGTTTCTACTCCTTTCTGTAATAACATTATACCGAATCGGTTTACATTTATCCACTAACTTTTGTCTAGAACCGCCTGATCACGGACCTTCAGCATCTATCTATCTTCATAGTTAGATTCTTATAGGATGTTTAAAGTGCTAAATTGAAGTCCTTGAATGGATTCTTTATGTACTTTAATGCGTATGTAAAGATGATGTGACCAAACCAAATCCTTATAGCATCTATCTATCTTCATAGTTAGATTCTTATAGGATGTTTAAAGTGCTAAATTGAAGTCCTTGATTGGATTCTTTATGTACTTTAATGCGTACGTACAAGATGATGTGACCAAACCAAATCCTTATAGCATCTATCTTTCTTCATAGTTAGATTCTTATAGGATGTTTAAAGTGCTAAATTGATGTCTTTGATTGGATTCTTTGTGTACTTTAATGCGTATGTACAAGATGATGTGACCAAGTTGATGATTTTGTGTTTATGAGATTAGTTGTGATTTAGATAATGAAACGAGTGCTAATACCATAAGAACATGGTGGATACGCCACTGGTACTTCTTATATATAAGTGTTCTTAATGTATTACCCTTATAGTGTTATCCAAATCACTTTAAGATTTTTGTGTTCAATTGATTCAAATGTTCAATATTCTAAGAATCTTTCTATTTTCAATATGTTAGATTCTTAGAAGGATATCCAAAGTACTATTATAAATCGTTGATTGGATTTCTATTAATACTCTCACAAGCTTATGACCGATTTCAATTTGTAACAAAGACCAAAGTGCAAATTACAATGGCATAAAAGTTACGTAGTAGTAATCATATTGCCATACACAAAACTCTTTTTATCACAAGTTTCATAACCAAGATAATGCATTGCAATGCTAAACCTTTTTGCCATTTATTGGTTTCAAAGAGTCCATTTTCAATTGACAACTCTCATAGTTTTCAAAGTATTGCAAACCAAATCTTTTGCCATTAATTTGGCTAATAAAACCTATGTATTCACCAGCATTCTTTGTTGACGTCTTTTTCACATATGTTTCAGTTTTATGATTAATCAAGCATGCTACACATAGGATCGCATCCGGACCTTAGACTTCTTTAAAAATAAGACAATTACATGTATTCTTTGTATTGTAAAACAATGTTAATACAATGAAACAATTTAATACCATGTGTTATGAGCAATTTGTAACACGACTCCCCGATGTTTCCGCCGCGTGTTGTTGTATTACGCGATTGGGATGTTACACTTTGAAGAGTACTCGTTTATGAATTCTTGGAGCAAAAAACTTCAATTGTTGACTTATTTAGTTTCTTTTTTCCAAATATTTCTCCCACCCCAACTTTTACTTTACATTTTCTTCCAATATCAATTATTTTTATCTCTCGATATCCTCTGCTGTCGGAACACAATTCATAATGTTAACTTCTTTGTCTTCATTCTTTTTATCATTTGTTTCCTTAACTTCATGGCTTTTGCAATTCTAATATCCTTGACACCCAACATTATCGCTTCAAATTCTATACCTTGAGGGGGTAAATCATCATCATTTCGAGATCCATTGTTCATAACGTTGGAGTTATTTTCAAAATCCACGTACTCCTCATGATGTGAGAAGTCCTAATAGATTGACATTTTCACGTTAACGATAGACTAGTACTATCGTTATATTGTGTAAGAGGATGCTTATGAACTCCATATATAGTAATTACCCTCATAATCTACAAGGTATTCTAACACCTATAATGGTGAAGTGTAGTTCCTTAATTTCGTGTTGAAATTGTTGAGCCCTAACACATAACACACACCCAAACGCACACGATAGACATCACAAGAAAAAAAAAAATTGGTTTAGTCCAAGGAAAAGTGCCATCATGATACAAAGGAGCTTTGACGCACAACAAAAGTAAGAAAATGCTTTATATAAAACCTATATGGATGAAAGTTTACTTTCATATTAACATTGAATTCCAACATTACAACTAGCCACTGTTTTACATGTTAGAATTAAAGTTTAGTCATTGCTGATAAATTAACTTCGATCAAAATAAAACAACAAGACAATAGACTATAGTTGAATATATATATTACCAACTTCTTTATCCATTGTTGTAAATTGTGCTTTGTTTATACTTTTCGTTTTTTCTCCTTTTTTTTAACTTTTAACCGCTATAGTTTCATACTTTACAAATCTTTAACAAATCATTTTTCAGTTTTAACCCCTAACTTTAGCAGCGTTAATACGTCCACAACGGGTGTGCGTGCGTAGTTCAACGTTTACAATGTTCTTACATCTACTTTGATTACGTCTAAATACTTAGTTAATAATAAAACAACAATCAAGAATGCACATTGAATTATAGAAATGATTTTTCAATTATTATATTTCTAAGGACAAAATATTAACTACAAATACCCTTATCATAGAAAACGTACGAATATGATGAAAAGTAAAAAAACGCGGTAAAATTTCGTAATTATTTACTCGTAGAGTAGTTATCAAATTACCATACAAATGATCTTGTAAAGTAATTTTGATATTGTAAGTTAATCAGTAAAATGATCTTGTAGGATAATTTTGATCTTGTTTCACAATTACTTCACAAATGATCTTGTAGAGTAATTTTGATCTTGTAAGGTAATTTAGTAAAATGATCTGTAGATATTGATCTTGTAAGGTAATATAAAAGATCTGTAGGAAATTTTGATCTTGCTTCATAATTAATTCACAAATGATCTTGTAGAATAATTTTGATCTTGTAGGATAATTCTGAATTGTATGTTGTTTGATAAACTTTAAAATAATTTTGATACACTTGTAGAGTAATTTTGATAATTAACCTACAAGATCTTTTTACAAAATTACCCTACAAGATCAAAATTACCCTACAAGATTATTTGTAGAGTAATTTTAATAATTACCCTACGAGTAAATAATTACGAAAATACCACCGGGTTTTTTTTAACATTTTTATGTCTTTCATATATTTTGTACGATAAGGTTCTTTGTACGTAAACTTAACTCTATTTCTAAGTTACGGACCATATTTTAACTTTTATCCCGAATTTTCACCTATCTAAATAGAGTCAACCATTCGAGAATTATTGATATCTTGGTAACATTCGAGTCAATTGACAAGTGGTGTTTCCAAATTCGTAGCAACAACTGTTGATCTCGCTGCATTAGATTATTTCAATGGGCACATGCCATTTGTGGTTGAAACAATGATCGTATTAGTTTTCAAGTACTAAGCATGTCCCAAGAACTATAATTAAAATGACAAAAAAAAAATTATATTTGTGGTTGTTTTCAAATCATGGTAGTGTCCGTCAAAAGTTTTCCCAATGATAAAGTGGACGAATCTTAAGAATGTCACATTCCTTATCCTACCAAACTCCAAAATAAAAACACTCCTTTGCCTTTGGCTTATGTCACAAGACACAATCATACAGTGCCACTTCACCTTTGCTTATCCAACAAAGCACCTCCCCTAACCCCCCCCCCCCCCCCCCCCCCCCCCCACTCCACACACACAACCATAGCCAATTAAATTTAGTCCTTCTTTAAATAGAGTGATGAATGACTGACACTTAAAAAGTTGCTTATGCTTCTTAAACAAGATTTTCCATAATCTCAAACTAGCCTTAATCAATCATATTTTCTTCGTGGCCAGAATTAAAACTTACAAAATGATAGAATCCGCCTCTTCGAAAATACTTATAGGAATCTCACTAGATCAAGAACACAGCATGGAACTTCTGTCTTGTAAACCAGTTCATTGTTTGTGAAACTACATGTTTTTCTATTTTATAACCATGTTTGAAACATTACAGTGACAGAAACCAGAACGATGAGCAAGGAGAAAAGGAGATCTCCCAAATCAATGAACCGATATTATACACAAATTCGAAAGGCAAAAGCTTTTGTCATATCTGTTATGGGTGAATTTGCCAATGTTTGCCGTGCCAAACAGGTAACTCTAGTTGTTAATGTAGTTACTAAAATATTCTAGGCCGATAAGGGTCTTAAAGTTGATTATTCTCCAGGTGAAACTGGAGGCAAGAGTTGGATTTAGTTCTAGTGTTGGAAAAGGACTTATTGAAGAAGCCAAAAACATATCATCTAAGCATCTACTCATTGCAACCAAAAGTCACGAATCAAACCGGTAATAATACCATCTCGTCTTGATAATATTTATGTTTCAAACATGCTTGCATATTACAACACATTCCTTTTTTTTGTTTTCAGGATCAGGGTCCCTCAAACACAGAAGTACTGCATGGATCATATGCCAAATTCATGTTCACTAGTTTTAGTTCAGAAATGTGATATGCCACAACCAGATTTGCAGTCAACAGCCATTGACTTAGAAGGTTGGTGATCTAGTATGTTTTATAGTGATGATAAGCCCTTGATTCTTTAAGTAGGAATATGGTAGGGAAGCATGCATAAAATAACAATGTGTTTCATTTTTTACCAAGCATATCAACCTACTTAAAATTTCTCTAACCATTATAGCAACATATCCTTACCACATGTTGTAATTATTGCCAACAACCTGAAATTGTATGTTGCTACTTTGTATTCTGAATAGTAGATTGCTATATTGGTATGTTGCTGTTTTGAGAATATCCCAATATTCTAATATATTAACAATAGCTTGTGGTTAACTAATATTACTTTTTTAGATTTCCCCAATAAAAAGAGTGAGCAAGAGTCCCCTAGAAATGTGATGGATTTATCTGAAGGAGATAGTATTGAAGAAGATAGTTCTAGCTTTGAGGGATCAACCATAACGGAGTCTCCTACATCGCCAAATGCTCGAGAATTGAAAGGGCAATCTTCTTTTAGATGGCCTATATCATCGTTGAAGCACATTTCATCTTTCTTACGCTTCCCATTTGAGCAAAACACAAAACAAACAATAGTCAAGCATCCAATCAAAGAACAACCACGACCTCTATTGAAGTGCAGTTATGATGAGCTTGCCAATGCCACAAATAACTTTAATGAAGGTACAATATATCTAGGAAAGTTGTTACTAAATGTAAGAATACTTCAACAGAACTCAGAGCTAGATTTTCACGTTTCTATGGTTTGTGGCCCATATAATTCAGGGGCGGATCTAGTGTTTAACTAGGGGCAACGTCCGCTACCGCTTGGCGCTCTGGAGGTAGTGTAAAATTTGTGTAAATTTTGGAAAAATTTGACGTTTTTTCGATTTCGTTACCGCTTTTTTATAAAACGTTACCGCTACGAACGAATCCTAGATCCGCCACTGCCATATATCATGCCCATATCAATCTCATTGAAGTACTATATATATACTGATGGGACCCATGTCCACCTAGCTATACATATTTTTGATGTAGCAAATGTAAAAGATGTGCCCCTTGTATTTGTTTAGTTGTCATGAGTATTACATCCAACAAAATGGTTTATTTTGCAGATAATATTGTTGGAATCGGAGGTTATTCTGAGGTATACAAAGGTAATCGGGAATCTGGACAAGTCATTGCAGTTAAAAAGCTAGCCAAGGACAACAAAGATCAAAATAAGGAGAAAGAGTTCCTAATGGAGTTAGGCATTCTTGGACATATTAACCATCCCAACACTGCCAGTTAGTGGGTTGTTGTGTCGAAAATGGATGTATCTCATATTCAACTACTACCCTAATGGAACTCTCTCCTCCGCAATACATGGTACACAATGACATTTTACTTTTATCATTGTTTTTCATGACACTTTGAACTAAATATTATCAAAACACTTGTAAATTTCAGGAAAAAGTGACAAGCATTTAGAGTGGCCTGAAAGATACAAAATTGCACTCGGAATTGCTAGAGGGTTACATTATCTTCACACATGTTGTAAGCACCGTATAATACACCGTGATATTAAAGCATCCAATGTTCTCTAGGTCCAGACTTTGAACCGCAGGTGTTGCTAATACTATTACTATAGGATAGAGGTTTGAAGTTTCCATTCTTTTTTAATAATTACAATGTAAATATGTATAGATTTCAGACTTTGGTCTGGCGAAATGGCTTCCTAGCCAATGGACACACCATGCTGTAATTCCTGTTGAAGGGACATACGGATACTTAGCACCAGAATACTTCATGCATGGGATTGTTGATGAAAAAACTGATGTGTTTGCATTTGGAGTTCTTCTTTTAGAGATAATAACAGGACGAATGCCCATCGATTCAGAAAAGCAGAACCTGGTTTTGTGGGTAAGTACTTGTATCATGCTTTAGGGCACATTTAGTTCAAGATACTATTAACCAAGAATAGATACAAATGTGTGCACATAAAAAATAGAGAACTCCCTCTCATCCTCCAAACACCAAAATTTTGATTCCAAATCAGTTGATATTAATGTAAATCTCTCTTATTCTTGATATGGGGGAGGTATTATGTAATTTTCGGCAAATCTTATTGCGTCTAATGTGAAGTTGCAAAGATTAATAGAAACAAGGCTAGTAACCGAAACTAGAACACATAGCAAACCGTACTATAATACAATTCCACTACTTATAAACTTCATGATTTTTTAGGCAAAGCCACTTATGGACACTGGAGACATCAGCGGATTAAATTGATCCAGATCTAGAAGAAGCATACGACATTGATCAAATGCATAAACTAGTCCTCACAGCTTCATATTGTGTACAACAATCTTCGGATTCACGACCTACCCTGACTGAGGTACATGCTTATGTTTAGACACTTTTATTCAAGTGAATCAATTCCATTCTTTGTGCTAGCGCGAGGAATGTTTTAAATGACCAACTTCTTTTGTTTTACGTTTGATAGGTGCTGGAAGTTTTACAAAGTGGAAATGAGTCAAGAATTCGCAAAGACTTGCGATATACCAAAATTTAAACAGGAGGAGAACGAAATGGATGATTATTCCATGATCTTTGGGTATGATGTTCCTTCAGATATATGTTTGGATGATATATAGGGTACAATATTTATTTTTTTTGTAAGGGCTTGTAATTTTGGCCCATGCAACTCCCATAAAATAATCTGGTTTAAATATATTAGAGGCAAATTGGGATTTAATAATCAAAACTATAACCTATTGACCGGAAACAATTGTGACCAATTACACTTCTAACTTTCACTTTCTTTGCCAATGATAATCCACTCTAACGAAAAACCAACTATGTCGTCTACCCTTAACTTTCATTTATGTCATTTTAAAATAATTTCCAATATTGTGATGATGATTAAATCAATCAATCGGTTATTATGGGTAACTAAAGTTACCTTTCCATTAAAGTGGGATTTGTCTTGGCAGCGAAAGTAAATGCTAAAGGTGTCACATACTTATGAGTTATTATCGTGCAATGGTTATAGTGTAGATTATCAACATCTGTTTTGGTTATATTAAATTTAATTTCATTATTGATTGTCACTATAGCATGACTTGTAATTCTTTTTAAGTTTTCACGTGTTAATCAAGGAAGAATATTATTGTTCTTTTATCGATTGTAACTTCTTTGGGGCTCAGTCTTTATTGTTGTTTTTACGAATTTATATTTGGTCTCAACAATGGGCTATTCTAACTGATGTAACAAATATATAATAGAAAACAGAATTTCATACAAGATGAACCTAAAAAAGACCTTAAAGGATACATTGTATAGAAAACAGAATGTCATACAAGATGAACCTAAAAAAAGACCTTAAAGGATACATTGTAAATAATGAGAACACTACATTTTTACCCTTGCGGCGCGTTGCGGCCGCAACGTTGATACGATGACGACATTAACGTGTGATGCCCACGCGTGATGTGACATGTTTTTTTACTTTGTTACACACATTACGTTAGTTACATTAACGTGGTTAGGCATAGATAAAAAGAGTATAATGTCTTGCACCTTGTGGTGTAAAGTCGTAAAAGTAATTTAAACAAAAGAATGAAAATATATTTTAGAATATGAGATACGAAGTTATTAAATAGAAATAATTAGGGATCATAGTTGTTAATTAATAAAAGATATGGATTCATGTGTCATTTACCAAAATATTGGGATTGAGTGTGTAAAGTATATAAAGTGGAAGCTGAATAAATAGAAATATATTGTAGAAGATGAGATATGAAGTTATTAAGTAGAAATAAATTGAGGGTCATAATTGTTAAATAATAAAAGATAAGGATTTGTCATTTACTAAAATGTTGGGATTGAGTACGAAAAGTATATAAAGTGAAGGCTGAAAAAGAAAATTAAAAACCATGGTCCACCGACCATGGTTTATAAGATATAGATAAGATAGTATATAACAGAGTAAAACAAAAAAGATCATTGTAACAAAGTAAAACAAAAATAATCATGGGTTTCGCTGAATTTGTGTATAGGCATTATGCCTAATGGATGATACTCCAGTGATCAGTCAGTGATTCAAATTTGTCGTTAAAAAAATCATGGTAAGAAATTTCAACGTTGATGGGTGGGGGCCAAGTGAGATGAGTGGCATAGCAAAGAGGGTCAAAATAAGACTAAATTACGAAATTACTTATTTATAATTTTTCCTTTTCTCGTAAAATATAAAGATTATCTTTAATCTCCTTTTCGATAGTTTCTTACTTTGTTTTCTTAATTTTTTATATAGGACAAGGTTAAAATAGGACATATATTTTGTAAGAACTGTGAAAATTTTGTCAAAATCTATTTAAATTTAAAAAAAAAATTACACTTATTATTATTATTAAAATATAATATAAAAAAATTACACGTTAAAATTTATAAATATTATTAAACAAAATAAATTGTGTGTAATATATTATTAAGTGTGATTTTTTTAGAAGAGATGAATTATTTAAAGAGTAAAAAAATTTATTCTATTTTAATTATAATGAGCGTTATATTAAAAAAATATTGGTTTTTTACATTAGTTTTCACGATTCTTGCAAAATTTAGCGTTGTTGGACCTACAAAAAAACAGATAATATCCAAAATCCAAAGTATGATCCATTGATCAATAGCAAAAGATTGAACTAGACTATCTCCAAAGATAGTGAATCTTGAACACCTATATAGAACATCTGTTCAAGAGCATGGCTAACATCTGATTAAGACTTGCAACTGTTGTTCAAGAGTACCAACATCTGTTGAAGGTTAGCATCTATTGAAGACCAAAAGCTATTCGAGCCTTCACCTAAGCTCTCATCGATAGAGCCCTGTCTCTTTGATTCTTGTATAAGCCTATGGTCTGATGAAGAAGAACGAACATATGTTAGGCCAAACAGATGTTTGGACAACTGCAATAGAGGATAGCTTAATGGTTTCTCGATGTAACAGTACTTATCTCACCAGTGTTTAGTATAGACTACATCAGATGTTAGGATTTGCTCAAATGTTAAACATTTGAGGAATCTTTTCTATTAGGAATGTTATATGTCACTATCAGGGTGACGTCAGCAAAACAGAGCTTTCGTACTTATATAAATAGATCGCACCTGTTAGTGATCTATTCATCACACACATTCACTTTTTTTCTTGTACGAACCGATTTGTTTGTGTGATCAGCTGGGGGGGGTCTGTAGAGTCAGTTGATTTGTAAAACATTTGAATCTTTGATGATTAATGAGAAACAATCGTTGGTGATGACTTCCAGTTTGTGAATATTATTGTGATAATCAATACCTGTTTGCAAACAAAGAAAGTCAGTTTTTAACATTGGTATTAGAGCTTGGTCACGTTTAAACTCGATATCACAATCAATTTAACAGAAAAAGATCAGCTCTTCAAAGATCATTAGTTCATAGCTCAACGTTGTTTAGTGAAGAACTGATAAAGTGTCTCTCACAGACTCTAATTTCTTTAAAAAGAACTTGAGAAAATGGCACAAATGATTCCCACAACACACGCTTCAACAATAAACCACTTATGCTTGTCAAATTAGAATATAATATCTAGCAACGTAGAATGGGGCATATGATATCTCAACAAAATACTGGGTGTTGGAGATCTGTGGTTTTCGGACCACATGTCCTAATGGTACCAAGTGCCGAGAACCCAAATGTATATGAGCCAAAGAAGCCTGAAAATTATTCCGAGCAAGACTATCAAAAATTGGAGTTAGATACTAAAGGTTTTAGTATTGTGGCTATGGCTCTAGCGAATGATATCTATGTTGTCCTTTTGCATTGTAACAACGCTAAGTAGTTGTGGGATGCACTAAAAGAACAATTCGGTGGGACTGAGGATGTTATCGAGAATACTCAAGAAATCCTTAACCAGCAATATGAAACCTTCACACATATCAAAGGGGAGACCCTGAATCAACAGTTTGAACGTTTTTTCTTGTTTAATTAGTGAACTAAAGTTATTAAATAAAGAATTTTCAAAAGCCACTTTAAGTCACCGATTTCTGAGATCTCTGCCTGGCAAATGGGACAATATTGCTATAGTGATGAGAACATCCCATGATTTCAAGGACATGAGACTAACCAAGCTACATGGAAAGCTTCTAACCTTTGAGAGGGAGCTTGTCCAAAAGAAAAGGCTCTAGGAAACTGGAAAATTGTCTGATAGTTACGTTTTTGTAACACGGCAATTTTGAGTCAGGAAGGTTCATCATCTGGAATAGGAACTGATTCGAGCTTTGATCACTATATTGATATATAAATAGGTATCAACTCTTATCAATATTCCACGAGCTAAGCTTTTGCAGCATATGCTGAAACTCATGTCATGGATAATCTGTTCGATGATCTAAAGCATATTGATCCTACTATCTAGAGATAATGGACATACTACATCAGGTAGCCCCACTAAGTCTAACAGCTAACAATTTATACAAAAGGACTGGTAGGACTTACCCAAGATTAAATGGTAGGTCTAAAGTCGGGTTGGATAAATCCAAAGTTAAATGTTTTAAGTGTAATAGGCTGGGACACTTTGTTAGAGAATGAAAGAGTCAAACAAACAACTCTTCACCGATGATCACATATCCTAGTCAAAGGACCAAATCTTATACGCAACGGCAGATTTATTCCCAAACTACCACTGGACCAAATGTGCAAAACATAGCTCATTTTGCACATACCATGACTATTGTACCTGTACACTATGTTCATGGACCCCAAATACCTCAGGTACAGTATCTTCAAATGCCAATGGCACATGTTCAAGCATCACATGCTACTCATGTTCCTGCAACAGCAGATCCTAGACAACATAGCTTATTTACACAGGGCTATGTTGATTGGAGTAGCTTGCCAGAAAACTTAACTAATGAAAATTTTGTGTTACTTGCAAATGACTGTAATGAACATGAAAACCTTTGTCTTATGGCCATTGAACATAATTCAGGTATAGCAGATCCAGTTCAAACTGTTGGTGGTGAAGAGATTGTTGGTAAATCTGCTGAAAGCTCAGGTCAAGCACTTGTTTTGACCAATAGCATGCAAAGAGGATGGATGAGAAGCTTTCCAAAAGTTAGATTGATTGTATCAGTGCTGATCAGATCGAATTGGTTGCATCTAAGGTATCATCTCAAACTCTTAAAGAGATATTTTCAGACAAATGCATCATAGCATTTGCTAACATAAAAGGGGTGAATGAGAACCTTTGAGAAAAGGTACAAATCAGTGAACTAATTCTTGAAAATTTGAAAATATATTTTAAAGCAAGAGTAGCTGAAAAAGACCTTGAGTTAAGCAATCTGAAACATGAAGCATCTATAACCAAAGACCAATTCCAGTCGATGATATGTATATATCAAAGCTGTAAAAAGGAGTTGGAATCTACAGAGATCACCTGTGAAAATGGGGAGAATCTTGTCATAGTTATGAGATGCTTTTCGATAAACAGATCAAGAGAAACGTGAAGTTTGGGGTTGGTTTAAGAAAATATGACCAAGAACAAGAAAACCAAGTTTCCATTGACACTAGTGGGAAGAAAATAATTCTTGAAAAACCACTAAGCTACCTTCAAGCTGAAATACTTAGGTATGAACTAAAACCTACTTGGTCAGAAGATTGTGATGTTCAGAAGAATTTCAAACCCATTGATTTTACAAACCCAAATGGTATTGACCCACCCAAGATACAAGTCATTCCTCTTACCAACTCTCAAACATATATTAAAACATCTGTATATAAAAAGAGAGATAAGAGAAAAAAGAAAGATAAGGATCTTGCATTGAAGTGTGATATCTGAGGAAGATAAAATCATATGACAATAGACTACTTTAAGTTAAAAGCAAATGATATTAACAGAACAAACAGTTTCTGTGTATCCACTCCTGGGTGTACCATATGTGGAAAACTCAACCATTTGACACAACAACGTTATTTTCCTAAACCGTTTAATGTAAATTTAAATAGGTCAAGAAATAAAATGGATTTCAAAAGGGAAGACAGGCCTTGTTAGGATCTAAGTTTGAATTAGTTGTGATTTTTGTTTCAAAGATGGAAATCAAAGTAGAAATCAAAGTTTAATGCAGCGGAAATAGATGGAAAACTTTTATCACAACTAATGGTCATTTTCTTTGATCATCATGCTCTCAAACTTATAGTTTTTGCATGTGAATCACAAACTCCCCCTTAGCCCAATAAGAACGTTTCAATAGTACAGAAATGCAGAGAAGATGATAGGTGAATGATCTTTTTGATAGATAGATAAAATAGTACAATATGATCAACTATTTATGCTAACACTTCTAACCTCTGAGCATCTTTGATAACGTCAGGGGTTGATAGTGATAGGTAACAAAAAATAACTAACCACAAACTCTGATGACCCAAACACAGATTAGTGCATAAGCACTGTTACATTGAATAAAGAAATAATAACAACTAAACTCTGCTGGATATCCTCTGATGGTCTTCAACAGACCTTTGATCTTTGTCGTTTAGTTCAAGCAGATGATAGAGATCAGAGCTTAGGCCAAGCAGCAGTACTTGAATAGAGTTTGTAACCTCTGTTTATCAGGATCAAATAAATGATGTGATTTTGGCTTTTGTATCATCTGTTTCTTTTGAAAGGGTTCAATCTCAACAATCTCCAATCTTTTCCCAAAAGAGTTAAGTTAGATCAAATTGCTTATCCAGAAAAGTCAAACCATGATCCTGCACATGGGTCAGGTTAAACCACAATTGCATCACAAAATACACCACGCAGAGGCTACGGGCAACCGCCTTGCAAAAGGTTGCCTTACAGGTATATAGAACCTGTTTTTCACCCTCAAAAACCAAGGGTAAAAAGGCATCCTCATGGGTATCAACATCTTGTTGGTAATGGTCAACCTACTATTGACACAAGTGTGCAGGCACTTGTACGGGGTCAAAAACATTTGTTGGAGATTGTACAAAAACTCTTAGGGACTGAAGACCAATCCCAAGAAGTCATTGTAGTGGTTGATAACACCAAATCTAAAGCAGATTATCCCTTGGATCATCTGTAAGATTGACCCATTCACCATCATCTGCGGGGAACCACTGTTGGTAATTTAAAAGCGCCAATAGAGGTCACCTGTGCATCTATCTTCTATCCCAATAATAGAAAGAAAATTGTTTTGAAAAATTTAAAATGTTTATTTTTCTTTGATTAAAATTATATCTTAAAATTCAGAAACCAAAATTTATTGTTTAAAAATCAAGAAAATATTGACAAAACCACCAAAAACAAAAACTCTGTTCAAAGGAGTAAGGTGTTGTTTATTTTAAGAGGTAAAATGTCGGTATTCTGCGGACTACATCTTAGACATCTGTAGAAGAAGTTATGGACCAAATCTCTGCAGTCTGCAAGAAGAAGGTTGTTTGTTTTTTAACGTATGTAGACTTCTAAAATAAACTGGTGGTGGTGTACATACGGTAGTGGTGGGTGGTGGTAGACGGTGGTTGTGGGTGGTGGACGCTGGTGGTTGTGGTGATGGACATTGGTGAAGGGTGGTGGTAGTAATGGACGGTGGTGGGTGGTGGCCGGTGGTGGTGGTGATGGATGGTGGTGGTGGTGATGGACTGTGTTGGTGGTAGACGGTGGTGGGTGGTGGTGCTTAACCCTCTACAGACCTTAGAAGATTTTAGAAGTGGCTAGGCTAAGTCTGTACCAAGAAGAGCTTGCGCAAACGTTTTTTTTATGAAACGTCATCGGAAAAACAAACAGTTTGTAGATGGCAATTTCTGCGCGACGCAGACAGGAGAGGTTGCGCAGAGATTTTTTAGAAAAACAAACACCACCTAAAACAACTATTTGAATGGTTCAAAAGTTTGTTCAAGTGTGATAACCACTGTTTAAAGAAAAGAACCACTTATTTTCGAAACAATTGTTTGACTTTGAAAGTCAAACAAAGCCACTGTTCCTTCATGTTTTACCATTGCTTTCATCCAAAACTCTATTTAACCCAATAAAGGTTTCTAACAGAGGTTTTCAAAACTCTGTTGACGAAAAGTCAATCAGGTTTTTCAAAACACTGATCATGTTATCCAAAGGTCTGTTGAGTACAACAAAGGCTTCAAACGGATATTTTGAAAAACAGACCTTTCATATCTTTATTAGTGGGTTTCTTTAGTAGGACCCTCTTCCTGAAGAGAGGTTTGCTATGACAAATAGTAACTGACCACGTGGACTAAAAGGTAATAGTTGTATACATTGGCATCCCTGTTTCATTAACCCTAAAAAAACCCATGAGAAACAGAGTTTACATCTATCCTCCATTATTGAAAATTTTCAAAAGCATTTCAAAAGAGAAAAACTCTGAATTTGCTTCCATCAAACCCTACTTTCAATCAAAAGAATCTCTCAAAAGATTAAAAAAAAAAGATTTGAACAACAGTTCATCATGGATCTCCAAAAAAAAAACCCTCACTTGAGTTGAAAAACTTAAGAAACCTTTGTAAAAACTCTATGTAACATCACGAAGACCTACATAAAGTTAATATTCATGAAAGCCAAGTGACCATACAAATATTTAGTGCCACCAATCATGCATAAATTAATATCCGGAAGATTGTGTTCAATCATCTTAGATTCAAGATTCATAAATTGGGTTCAATAAATACTACTAAAGCATATACAAATCTTGAAGATTGGACCCGAAGTAAGGAAAGAGATGCAGTGGCAAGCCTTTGGTGAATATTTTTGCAAACTGGTTGAAGAAGGGGACTTGTAGCATACAAACTTGACGAATGGCAACACCTTCTTTCACAAAATGTAAATCAACTTCCGCATGTTTGGTCATTTGATGTTTTACATGGTTAGAATCTAAATACACGATACTAAAAATTGTCACCAAACAAAAGAGTAGTATGAAACCCAAGACAGTGTAACTCAAAGAAGGAGAATATGAAGCGCGATATTCGGCTTTAGTGTTGGAACGGGTGACATCATGTTGGCGTTTTGAAGGCCAAGACACCTAATTGTCACCGAGGAAGATATGTAACCCTGAGGTAGACCAATGAGTGTCATGACACCCAGCCTAGTTGGCATCAATATAAGTTACCTGGCACTCAACAGACAAAGGATGCAATTGAAGTTCGTGATTAAGATTACCCTAAATGTGGCTAAGCATTGTTGGAACATAGTCTTAATCATCAAAATAACATAAGCATCTATATTGTACATATTATTATTAAATGTAAGTAACTAAATATTAATGGTGACATATTGTGTTGGTGCACATATGTCTATTGCATACGTCTAGGATGAGTCTATTGTACAGATAGGGTTTCGCAATGTCAAATATTTAGTTTTGAAAGTTTTATTGTATTAGGAGAATTTTCGCAAGATAATTCAGAGGAATTTTCATACGAAAATTTCGTGCGAAATTCTCCTTGTCCTAAGTCCCTAGGTGCTGTCAAGTCTTGCCTATAAATAGGTGACTTAGGATGTGTGTTTCACATGCTGTTTTTGGAGATCAGAGACGAAGCCCTGCTCGAGTCTGTAATCGTTTGAACGTTAATCAATATAACAGATGGTTAAACAGTAATCATCACTTGTTCTTTGTTTGTTCAATCAGCTAACAATGAATTCCTCCTCTGTTAGCTGAGCAAGTCTGACCGGAAGCTCACAAGTTAAGTCCGATCCTAAGCATTCACAACTGGTATCAGAGCTATGGTACCGATTCATTCAATCTAACAGTTGATGAATCACCTACGCTCATGAATTATGAACTTAGGAGGGTTTCAGATGTATATCATAAAATAAACGGACAATCCTCGGACAAACTGTAAAATTGAACTTATAGGATTGTTAGAAACTGATTTTCGACAAGATCTGTGCAAAAATCGACTTGAAATTTAAAGAAACGAAGACTCTGGATCGAAAAATGTCATCAGTTCAGTTAGGTGCGAAAACTCAAATTTTCGTGCCAAAATATAACTCAAATTTACGTGCGAAAATATAACCCAAATTGAGAAAAGTTGTGAAAAATACAAAAACATTGAAATATCATCATGAAAAATACAAAAAGAGTTTTGTGTATGAGGAGATGATAGTACATCAGTAGACCATTACAGTACGCTAAAGAAATATATTGTTTAAAAGCGTCTAAACAGGTCTTTCTAAGGATATGTCGGTAGGCTTTGCACGTTCAGTAAACTGCTTTCAGAATATAAACCTAAAGAGATAAACTGGTAAATCTGTGACTTAACATCTCTCGGATACATGGGCTTGGTACCCCGAAATTTTCGCTTGAAAATTTGGCTTATATCGCTCCATGATCGGATCCTTGATGTATCTAACAGCTTCACGACCAGATATCATGTACCCCACATGCCTTTGCGCCAGATATCAGTCAAGGCCGCAGGAATCACATCTGTTGATCGTCAAAAGGATCATGCGCTACTTGAAAGGATGCCCAAGCACCGGCTTGTGTTATCCACGTCACGAAAATTTCAACCTTGCGGGTTACTCTGACTCTGAGTTTGGTTGCTGCAAGCAGAACGCTACGTCTACAATGGTCGGCTGCCAGTTCTTCGGAACACGTTTGGTAACGTGGCAATGCAAGAAACAGACCGCGGTCGCTCTCTCTACTTGCGAAGCTGAATACGTTTCAGTATCCAGTTGTTGTTCCCAGATACTGTGGATACAACAACAGATGAGAGACTACGGTCTGCAATTTCTTGATACGCCCATATTCGTAGATTACAAGGCAGCTATTGATATCATGGTCAATCCTTGTCAACACTCACGCACTAAACATATCGAAATTCGATACCACTTTATCTGTGACTGTCACGAAAAAAGTTGGTACGAATTGAGAAAATCCACATTGATGACCAAAAAGCAGATTTTACACCAAAGCTTTTGAGAGAGCAAGATTTCAAAATCTTTCAAAATTAAACGATTTAAAGAATTTGTCATCACGGGATATTTATGAGGTTGAATTTGAGGATGACGATGTTTGGATGTGATCCTCACTGGTAAGTAAAATGTTTTCTGTAAATAGTTTACATGCTTTCTTAAAAAAAATGATTTTATGGGGAGAAAAAGTTGTGAAAAATAAAAACATTGAAAAATCATAATGAAAAATACAAAAAAAAAACATTAAATTACAAAAGAGTTTTGTGTATAAGAGGAGATGATAGTACATCAGTAGACCATTACAGTACGCTAAGAAATATATTGTTTAAAAGCGTCTAAACAGGTCTTTCTAAGGATATGTCGGTAGGCTTCGCACGTTCAGTAAACTGTTTTCAGGATATAAACCTAAAGAGATAAACTGGTAAATATGTGGCTTAACATCTCTCGGATATATGGGCTTGGTACCCCGAAATTTCGGTTGAGAGAATGCCAGATTCTGAGATACTAGATCTTTATATTTAGTTGATATCTGGGGTATTATATGAGTTCTTTTGATTTTGGGTCGGCAATGGCCTAGAACTTGTATAATACTTTCGCATTATTCACCCCACAAGCAAATGATTATGACAGAGTCATCATTGAAGATTGGGATTCAGATGATAATGAAGAGGCAAGGTATACAGGTGAAAGAACAGATGTGTTTCCTACTCTTGATGAAATGACTGCTGAGATGAACGATGATATGCTAAAGCAAAAGGTAGCAAAAGCAGTAAAGATGGAACGACTCCTAAACCACCAACAAAGGAAGATATCATAGAAATGAAAAAGAAATGGTTCAAGGAAATGCCGCCTGAGAGAAAGTTCCATCGTCCGTTAGCTTTCTTCACCAGAGACCGTGATCATCTCTGGGTGACATTATCAGTTGGGGATGGATCGAGGAACTAGATGTGTATGCATTAAAATGAGAGTATGGAGTTCAATACTTCAAACGATTGGGTGATGTGAAGACCCTACCAGAATGGGATGTGAAAGAGTTGGTTCAAACCAAGACGTTCAGTATGAAGCTATGACCTAATGATCAACGTCTTTGGAAGTTAATCAAGTTTGAAGCAGAACATGGATTCAACTTATGGAAGCCACACAAGGCGCGAACGTCACAAAGATTGATCCAGTAACTTAAGAGAAAGATGTGACTTTGATTGTCAAGAGACCGCGTGTTATGAAAAATATGCCCTTGAAGAAAATGGAACAAGATTTTTACAAGATCTTCAAATGTGGCATTATGATTGGAGTACTGGAGAGGCTGTTATTTGTGTTGAGCCTAATGAAGGATCATGGGATATGTCTGAAGATTTGTCTGAAACCATGATCATGCACAAGAGAATTTATGGGCTATGGCGTGCAATCAGAGTGTTAGATCCTATGTGGCTGGTCAACTGCTCAGAGAAAGATATTGAACGTTTATTCTTCATCAAGATCAGTTATGAAGAAAAAAGACAAAGAGCAAGCCATGCAGTTCCAAAAGATTGTGAATGTTTGTTATGCTAACAACATTAATTCAGGAAAGGAATGGAGCACTTCATGGAGAAAGCTTGAAGATAAAGAAAAGAAAAAGAAAGATCAAAATGAAGAAAGAATCGAAGCTCGATGAAAGTTGGCCACCCGTGAAAGATTCAAGTTCGGGAACACGTACAACCGACCTCCTCCTACAGATCAAACTCCCATTGCTTCAGAGGGGCGTCGAAGGCCACGCAAGCGTTTCTTCGGATGATCAAGTCAAATCTAGTTAAAGATTCTTGAAGATAAAGTTTTGAAGATTGTCCAAGATGCGGCAACATCCAAGGGGGTCTGTTGGTGCACATATGTCTATTGCCTACGTCTAGGACGAGTCTATTGTACAGATAGGGTTTCGCAATATCAAATATTTAGTTTTGAAAGTTTTATTGTATTAGGAGAATTTTCGCACGAAAATTCAGAGGAATTTTCGTACGAAAATTTCGTGCTAAATTCTCCTTGTCCTAAGTTTCTAGGTGCTGTCTAGTCTTACCTATAAATAGGTGACTTAGGATCTGTGTTTCACATGTTTTTTTGGAGATCAGAGGTGAAGCCCTGCTCGAGTCTGTAATCGTTTGAACGTTAATCAATATAACAGACGGTTAAACATAATCATCGCTTGTTCTTTGTTTGTTCAATCAGCTAACAATGAATTCCATCTCTGTTAGCTGAGCAAGTCTGACCGGAAGCTCACAGGTTGGGTCCGATCATAAGCATTCACACAGTTTAGGAGGGTAGTTAGCAACCAAAATAACTACAAACTGTATACTGATATTGGTTCATGTATCTTACATAGGGTTAGTTATCTATCAATCAGTCCATCGTATTTCCAATTTCTTTTCCTTCTTAGTTTTTCCATCCATCCTATTCTTATTTTTCATACCATATTCAAGTTCATCAAAGTCTGCTTGTTATTCTGTGTACTGTGCCAAAACATAACATGGCACCAGAGCCACAATTCAAGACTCGTGGAAGATACGACCTGCTGTTGGAATTACAAGATGTGTTTGTGCTAGGAAGTAAAGATGGGTGTTATACTTCTTTGTTGTTTCCATCGAGTATGAACATTATGGCAAACAACAAGTGGCAGAAGATTAAGTGATGTATAATCTTCATGAGATTACTGGTGAAGCCTCTCATTGCATCAAGGTAAGTAATTCTAACTTGGTTAATGTTGGTCGATCCATGACAGAAAAAAGAGATGTTGTCCAGTTTAATGGTGATATATAGATAGGGATGTTTAATGGTTATCCGAAAGGGATGTGTTACAGTTTTCAGCAAACAACCCTTTCACTACAGGCGTAATTGTCTAGAACATGTTAGAAATAACGAATTTCTAACCAGGGGAACAGATAACCAAGGGTGGAATGATATTTGGTGTGCTAGTCTTATCCATAATGAACATGGAACAAGTAACAGAACTTGATTCGAAAATTCCTATAACTCTTTTGGAATGGAAGCGAAACAAGTGGGGTATTACACATAATTCTTTAGAGGCAAATGGGACGTTACGATTCTTAGCAATGATGCCTATTAGATACCCACACTAAAGAAGAATTTACTAAGTATAAAGAAACTTGGTAAACAAGGTTTTAAAGTGATCTTTGAAGAAGATATGTGTTACATAAAAAAGGAAATTAATATAATGTGTTGGCGTTGCAACAAGGATCACTATGCTTATACGTGCATAAAAGTTAAGGACAAGATCACAAGAGAATTCAATGAAACAGTGACGAAGTTAGACAAAGGAAAAGGAATAAAACAAGAAGACCAAGAGGATAATAATCAAGGGTTTGAAAGAACTATGTTACTAAAATACTTTCAAACTCTCTCAACCAACCATGATAGGCATGCATCGGGTACAAGCCAAGAGAAAGGACCCATTCTTTATCCAACATATAAGCCACCACTACAAAACCTCGTCACTTTCATGGATTTAATTCATATAGCGACACAAGCTGAAGTCCAAAGGCAAAGTTCGAGGCAAAATTTGAAGGAACTATTTCATGGTTTTTAAAAGATTTCCTACGGTTTGGTATTTATTTACCAATAGTCCAATACCACCATAAGACTATTTGGAGTAAGAAAGTGAGTCTCTTAGACTTATACATTGTAGTAGAAAGACTTGGTGAAATTGAAGCAGTAAACACGAATGTTCTATGGGTCGAGGTGGCAATACGAATGGGACATGGGTTTGGTTTGGTCTGGTTTGGTTTGCCCAAGTTGGAGAAGGATGATGGGATAGTAAAGATTCTTAAAATTGTATATGTTCGTTACTTGAAAATACTTGCTTGGTACCATTTACAATTTATATGAAGAAATGTGCTTATAGAGTTGAAGGAAACAACAAAGATTATAGTTAGGAAAGAACACAATTTGGAAAGAAAAAGTCTTGCCACTAAAGAAGAGGTTGAAGATTTTGATGATTTAAAATTTAAGGAGGCACGGAACATAACCTTAATCATAAAAATTACCTATATATCTTTATTGTACATATTACATTAAGGGTGACATATTGTAAATAAATAAACATGTCACTAGGTTTATCTCTTAAGTATATAGTGGTTATCTTCACACCATTTAGTAGGGTAGTTTGCAACCAAAATAACCAGCAAACTGTATATGGACATCGGTTCATGTATCTTAAATATGGTTAGTTATCTATCTATCTATCCATCTTATTTCTAGTTTCTTTTCCCTCCTAGTTTTTCCCTCCATCCTATTCTTATTTCGCATACCATATTCAAGTTCATCAAAGTTTGTTTTGTATTATGTGATCCACACCAAAACACAACAAGAATGCACTTCAGGGCATGTAGTGTGGTTCAAGGGGTCGTGCATAAGGAGATACACTTGTAGAACCGCGAAAGCAATGTATGGACGAGTTAACGTAATGTACAAAAGAAGTCCAGCTAGACTATGGTAAAGAGTAGGATCGGTAACAAACTTTATCTTAGAAGGAGAGTTTTGTTATTGTATTCGCTGAAGGGTTGCAAGGATTACACATTGTCATATCTACACGGGCAAGAATTTCTTGAGCAAAAGTAACATGTGAGAGAAACAAGTCAGACGCATTCCGAGTAGCAGCAATGCCAAGAAAGAAGAATAATGCTTCAACACCGGTCATAGGAAATTAACTCGAAAGGTGAAAGGTGAGGAAACGGTTATAATAATGTTATAAACATACAACAAGAGATTGATGACATTTATGACCAGGACGAAATATAAAACCAGGCGCTAGAAGCTTGCTTAATCCCATACAGGCCTTGCGAAGCTAGCAAAACACGCTCAAGGTAGACCGAATAAATGAATACAAAGAAAAAGTCCTACACAAAAAAATACTAGACGAGTTCTTATATAACACCCTTTACCACTAATTTAAATTTTAAAATAAACCTATTTGAATACTACTACTACTTAATTCGAACAAACATAAAAGATAAATCACAAAGAAACTCTATTCTATTGTGACTCAAAACCATCGATATTATGACTTGCACACGAATTGTTTTCATGAGCTTTGGTTCATATCCAGACACGACCCAAGCCCCGGCCCCAGTTGTGATTCTCGTTTCCTCCATTGTCCTCAGATGCGGCTTATTTTGTTTCAGTTTGCAGCTCACGTGTTCAGCTAGTCCTCTATCGCGGTTCACTACCCTTCCAGCCACTACATATCTCCTCTTGGGTCGATGTGGATTTCAAACATTTTGCACAGATTTATTAGGGTTTTAAATAAATGGGTATGTAAGAATCTTTACCAAGTAATATTTTGAAAAAAATAGACGAAATTATATCTGGGTCGATAACTAAACAAATGGAACTAAACGATTAACCAAACTGATTTAACCGAAGCTGGATGGTTTTAATTTCCTAAAAATAGTCGCTGAACTTTATAGCTAACCCAAATCAATTCATGCACTCGGCTAGGAGAAGGTTCCTTGTTTCTCATTTTCCTCGTTAATTTGTTTGGCTAATCGGTTATTTTTATTAGTTCAAATACAAGGTGACATAACTATGGTTGTATTTTTGTGTTTTGATATGGCAATTCATAGAGTAAATGTCATTTTCGTCCTTTGAATTTGATCAATTTCGTCACTTACATTCAAAATCTTATTTTTCTCACATCTAAGTCCCAGGTGTTTTAAAATTTTATGTTTTCATCCACTTCGTTAACACTATCTATTTTTAGCTAGTGACATTTATGTCCACTTATAACTTTTTAATTAAATTAAAAACCATTTTTAGAGAAATTAACTAAAAGCACTTTTAAAAACAATTGAATAAATTATTAAATGAGAAAAACGCATCCCTGCCCCATCCTATCTTGTTCATGGAGTGAGATCAACCGGTGATCACCATCGTTGTTTTTCCGATGAAAGGGGGATCACAATCACTAAACCGACGAAAAGGTTCAACTCTCTCTACTCTCTGTGTCTCCCACCAGAAATTCCAGCCACTCTCCTCACCCTTTGGTAAGAACCAGTGGCGAGATTTTGGGGCGCTGATCAGCGGCGAGGAAGAACACCCGCATTATCAATTGCCATTACTAAATTTGATTGATATAATATGGAAGCATTATTTTTGAGATTTTGATTAATCTTTGAATTTGTGTTGGGGTATTGAAGATTTTGGTCTTTTAATTAGTAGTCCAAGTGTATTTTGGTATTTTAGTATAAAAGTTAACATAAATTTTGGATGGCGTTTAGAATCGGATGAAATCGGCAAGATTTTGAAATCACGAGGATCTGAATGTGACAAAAAAACTTTTTAAACGAAAATGACAAAAACGGTCAAGCTGGAAGAACAAAATTGATCAAATCGGATGCACAAAAATGACAGTTTACTCCAGTTCATAATATCAACATAGAAAATCATAGATTACTTTTACAACTAGCAACACCTATCTGCTTATTAATCCTAGAGCTTGAGCCTCGCAATCGTTATGATTTTTAGATACATACATTTCCATAGCATGGGCCTAAATTAGATCCACAAGCATCAAATTTGTGTTTGATTATTCTAATCTAGGGCCGGCCTACACTCCAAATTTAATCCATTGATTAGGGCCCCAAAGCTTTGGGCCCTCAAATCCGAAAAAAAAGTTTTATATATTAGTTTCTTTATGGGCTGTTAATCCAAATGAAGGTTATGATCCAAGTCACCTTGGGTTTTCTTTTTTTATACTTCTCAAGGTACTTCAGTATGTGGCGTTACTCAATTTCTGTCAACTATTTTTTGAACTGTGATTAACATTTGTTACTTGATATGTCTTACTCGATTTGGGTGAACCTGATTCACTATTTTTTGTTAGCTGATTAAATATTTCATGTACTCGATTTTGGGTGAAATTTGTTTAGTCATTAGGTGCTAATTTAGGTGGAACTTGGTTAGTCATTAGGTGATAATTTGACTTTTCATGTCAAGCCAAAAGGAAACTTAAATTAGAACCTTTAAATGAATCACAAAAATGGTTATTTTAAAATTCATGACAATTTGAAAAAAAAATTTGAAGACGATTTGAATGAACAAACTACATATGTGAATGAAACCCCTGGATGTTAACGACCATACAAATGTTGAATCTATATCTGTTAATGAATCTCAAGATTATAGATATAAAAAACCCGTCAATTATAAACTTTTTAGCTTATTATTGTTCATCCCAAAGCTCTGATTAAAGAGGAGGATTTATAACCTGACATCCTGACCTTTAGAAGGGGGACCCACACCTTTAGTTCGATTTGGGCTCCAAAATAGTTTACCTGCTCCGGCTCCGGTTCTGATTGTTATGGTGGCTTTTTGGTTTTGAATGGCTGGATATCTGATTCAGATTGTAAAATACCTTTACGCTATGCGTAGTGGGGGATATACGACACGTGGTAAATGTGTAAGAAAATGGTGCTATAGGAGTTTATATAACTTGAGTATGTAGTGGGGAGTTATATAGATGTGGTGTTATATATGTATTTATATATATATATATATATATATGTGTGTGTGTGTGTGTCTCTTTTCTTGTTTGGCGCGTGATAATCTTCATGAGAATCCAGATTTAGGTGTTATAACACGGGAAGTGTGTGTGGTGGCGTTATAGACGCCATGTTTGACTTTGGCGCTATATCTTCCACGACTATATAAAGTCTTAGTTTAATTTTATGTTGTAGTTTTAGGTCTTCCAACTGTATAGTGGTTGTTGCGCTGCCCTAGATTTACAACTAGAAAAATTATTATATTTGTATCATACTTTTGATACTGCAGCTTTAAGCAACGTTAAGGTTGATGGCTTTTACAATTTGTATAGGTTTCCCTGTTTACATCTTAAAAGTATCCCTAATTCTAGTATTTCTTAATGAGTTACTCGCTTATTCATTTAAGGAAAATAATTGACTGGTTAGGTAACATGTTTAATAATTATAATTAATTATGGAAATAATTATGTCGCCTTAATTCTTTTACTTTTTTTTTCTAATCAAAATGGAAACTAATAGAAGTAGGATGAGTCGATGAGTAGGGCGGCTCTTTACAAGTTAATTTAAGGGAAATAAATAATTAAATAAAAGCATGAAGAACAAAACTATAAAGAAAGTTATACAAGTGTTGCTTCGTTCGAATAGGATATCAAACTAATTATTCGTTTTAAATAAGATATTAGTTTAAGTTTCTATATGTTACACGGATGACCTCACAATAAAATATATTATTTAACTTTTCTTAATGAAACAAATTTTCAATTACTAACGTAAATATTAAACTACACTGAATAGAAAGATTTGACTCTATCTCTGTTTTTTACTCTTGAGAAAGCAACGTACAATGACCATGAGTGAAAACGAGTTGTCTCAAGTAAAAACCAACCCTAGATAGTGATTACCCTTGGCTTTTGTTGATTGTCATCGTGAAACATATAGCTAATGAAAATTGCCTCATTTGAATTTGAAATACGAAAGAAATCTTTTAATCTGAATGTATCAGATTAAATCTAGGTAGCACAACTATAAACACAATTTGATTCTAAAGATTTTAACACACAATAACATTGATTTCATAATTCAAAAAAAGTTCCATTGAATTGTTGGAAATTTTAGTGAAAATGAGTTTTTTCACTAAATATTTTGGACATCAATAACTATATTTATATATGTGTTGTATAAATAATAATTTGTTGGTTTGTGTTCTATGTTGTGAGAGCATCATAATAATGAATCAAACTATGTCCAAAATTGAGCTAAGATGAATGAGATATCGAAGCTTGAAATTGTATGTTTGGAACAAACAAATAAAGATGAGAAAATTGGATTGAGCTTTGTCAACTTGTCCCACATTGGTGGGATGACAAAATTTGAAGTGGTTTATAAGGAGAAACACTCCTTGTATATTGTAAACACTAGTGAGACCATAACGGGTGTGCCACACCCTACCTTGCGCACGCACGTGGCATAGGCAATGGGCACAACGTCGCGAGCCGCCTTTATATTTTTGTCCAAGGCCGGTCCGCTTATGTAACATTCGTCGAAAAACGGGTTTCCAAACCCGCTTCGTTTATCAATCAAATACTCAGTTATAATTTTTCGTTGCGTATTTATTGCTCAGATAAATTTTAAACAATACATAATTAATATATATATTAGAATTTTAAACCATAATTATTAAATAACAAAGAAATAGTGAATTAAAAAAAATAATGGAGACGCCGGGTTTCGAACCCGGGTCACCCACAAACCCAAACACACAACACACCGCTCCGCCACACACTTCACTTGTGATAAACAAGGAAACAAATAAGACTTAAGGTAAAACCAGAAAATCAAAACCGGACATCAGCGCGCTGAGAACGCGAATCGCCAAGTAAAACCAAAACTCCGCAAATGTGGCCTTTCCCTTTTGACTAAAACGCGATAACCGACTACGACCTCAATTATAACCGATGTCTAACCGTCAATTTCGGTCATAACCACCGGAAAACCTTTGACCGCGAATCAAGACTCAAAATCGGACACAATTCATCCAGTTCTTCCCTATAAATACCCACTCAATCTTCTGGAAATCCTTTCGCTCAGAACCGCACACTTTTTCGAAGCTTTGATTCTTCCAGAGCACGTCGCCGGAGATTTTCATTTTCGCCGGAATCCTGTCGGAATCGCTAGTCCGAAAACCGCATTCATTCATCGGTCGGTATAACTGTCTAAACTTCTCTGCTATCTCTTAATTTATACTTTAATCGTTCAAACCAATAATCAAAACTGTTAAAACAGTTCATACAGCCAGAAATCGCACTCTTGCCGGAAATTGAAGAAACCACTCTGAGTTGGTACATCATAATCCTTATTCTTCTTTTTCTATTCCAATTTAATCAAATTATAAGTGTTGTTGGTCAATTAAACAAACAGTCGGCTTCACTGTTTCTGAGTTCTTATAAATGAAGAAGACGAAGTTGAGTTGTGTATTAATATAATTAAAATCAGATAATTAAACGGGTTAGACACACAGTCCAGCGGTGGACTGTGTGCAAATATAACACTCACGTCCCGAGTTCGAATCGCACACGTACCGACTTTCAGAATTAAAACCAACATTTTTAGAACTGAATCAGAACAAGTCACAGAATGTTTATAAGAGTAATATAATCCATTAGTTAAATAGATTAGACACACAGCTCAACTGGTTGGGCTGTGCGCACTCGAACCGAAGGACCCGAGTTCGAATCCGGGTCTCTGCAACCGGTTCGGCCATATAAATCATTTTAATAAAAACCAAATAAGTTAAAGGTTAATTAGTATATATATATATATATATATATATATATATATATATATATATATATATAATTAAAACAGAGAATATTTCGGGGTTAGACACGTAGCTCAGTTGGTAGAGCTGCGTGCACGTATACGAGAGGTCCCGTGTTCGAACCTCACTCAGCGCATATAAAAACACAGTCTGACCGGTCAAGACCGGTCGACGGTCAACGGTCAAAAAAGTCAACCTTTTTTATTTCTATTCATTTATTTATTTAATTAGAAAATTAGTTAAAAATACTTAAAAATAAGATTATTAAGGTTAGAAAATTTCCTTAAGCTCACAAAAATAAATCTAAAAATCCCATTTAAGAGCACTAATTAAAAATATTAATCTCAACCAAAATTTATTTATTTATCGAATCAATTTGTTATTATCTAGGTTAGTTCTTCCCTCGTCAGTCGAATCATAAATTCGTGCGCCTTCATCATCATCAAAGAACTCACCCATCGTGAGTGAATCTCTACCAATTCCCCGTTTTAATCATGTTTGGGGTGTATCATGTGTCGTATAATTCTTTTATTATATTTAAACACTTGTGCATACATCATATCCGTGATCAAATGTGTATCAAATGTGTATCAATTGTTGTGTGAATTATATGTAGATTGGATTTATCATTTTCAATGCACGCATTTCATTAGGCCCATCAGTTCCCCGTGGGAGACGGGTTGAGCATCAAGTGCCTCATTAGATCGGCTCCGTTTGATTGAGCCTTGATCTCACTTACATCATCATTCATATCATATACTCATCCAAAGTGGTTTGTGTTTGTTTATTTATATATGTTTGGTCACATGTGATTATTGCACAAATTTTTCTTTATTAAATAAAACAAGAAATTAGTAACAATGTTTTATCAAGGTTCACTCGCCAACTTTTGTTGACCCAAAATATCCCCCGTTTTACACATGATACAGGTGATCCAGCTGAGACAAGAAACACATAGGAAGGCCTAGAAGAATAAACAAGTTTAAGTTTTGGAATAATTATGTAGTTTCATTTTCTTGTAATTGTATGAATTTTGTTTTGGATATTTAAGTTGTAATTTGAATTTAATAAACATGAAACATTTTAGTAAACATCATGAGCTTTGGTGATAACCCAATTATGCCCCGACTCTTATTCCGCTGCGGGTCGGGGTGTGACAGCTTATGGCGCATCCAATGTGGATGTGGCGCAATGAGTACGTGTTCGCGCATAAGCCTGGCGCGGGTTCATCAAGCTACCCCGCACGTCTCATTTACGGAGGGCTAAAGCGCATGGAATGGCCACACGGCAGACTCCGTTGTAACATCCGTCAAAAACGGATTTACCAAACCCGCTCCGTTTATCAACCGAACAGTCAGTCAAAAATTTCATTGCGAATTAAATGCCCAAAATATTTTTAAACGATCCGTAATCAATTATTATACGGGAAAATATATTTAGTTTTTGAAAAACTGTTGAAAATCGCAAAATAAAAATGAAAGTACTCTGCCGGGTTTCGAACCCGGGTCTGTACCGAATCAGTTCAGCGACTTATCTCACACACACAAACCACTGCGCCACTTGCTTTGTTTGTTAAATAATGAAATCATTTAATTCATAAAGTAACGTTACGAATTCAAAACCGGCGCCCAAACGGTTCAGTCGTCGGAATCCCGGAAATCTCGCGAGTTTTAACACCACTTTCAGTTATAACGTAAACCATTAACCAGACATCGGTTATAACCGATGTTTGAAGTCCGCGACCAAAACCATAACCGCCGGGAAATTTAAATCAGTGAACACAGTCGGAAATCAGACCAGATTCTTCAACGTTTTGCCTTATAAATTCACCCACAAACGACTGCAAACCTTTTCGCTCAAAAACACACCTCTTCTCGGCGTAATTCCACTCGCCGGAATTTCCCTGCTCATCGCCGGAAAAACCGGTTTCTCCATCCCTGAGCCTCACTGAGCCTCTGAAGCTTATACCAGAGATACCCACACCTTTTCCAAGCTTTCCGGAGACTCGCTGCTGCAAGACACCTGACGCCGGAGTTGAATTCTGTCGCCGGAGTTCTGCCGGAAAACAGAGGATCCAGTCGGTATACTTCTCCGCCCAATTTCTTTTCCTTTTCACATTTATCTCACCGTAACGAACTGAAAAACACTAATAAACCGATAAAACTTTGAACCAGTCGATTTTCCGAACTCTGGTTATATTCAGTGAAGAAGACGATATATTTCCGTATGTTATAAGTATAATATAAATCTGGATATTAATCGGGTTAGACACACAGTCCAGCGGTGGACTGTGTGCACATATAAAGCAAAGGTCTCGAGTTCGAATCCCGTCCCACACACAATGCCTTAATAAAAATCATTTTTTTGTTAAACTGAACCGGAATCGTCACAGTTATATGTTAAGTATATTAATAATCGGAATAATAACCAAGTTAGACACACAGTCCAGCGGTGGACTGTGTGTTTGATTATAACACTGGTCACGAGTTCGAGTCCGGTCTTCTGCACCGACTCGGACAATTATCTCTTCTTTTTAAAAGGCAGAAAAGGTAATAACTAAATTGTATTTAAGTATAATGAAAATCGAATTATATAACATGTTTAACACACAGTCCAGCGGTGGACTGTGTGTTAGATTAAACCACAGGTCCCGGGTTCGAGACCTGTGGAGCGCACCGCCGAATTGATTTAAAATGTTTTTAAAATAAAATGAATTTCGGTTTAATCTAATTAATAATATATATAATTAAAATCAGATATATAACGGGTTAGACACGTAGCTCAGTTGGTAGAGCTGCGTGCACGCGTACGGGAGGTCTCGGGTTCGAGCCTCACTCAGCGCACTTGTATTCCGAATTAACCGGTCAACGGTCAGGTCAAACGGTCAACGGTCAGAAAAAAATAAATTTTTTTATTATTTTAATTAAAAATCAATTAAAAATACTTAAAAATCACATTTTTAAGATTAGAAAATAGCCTCAAACTCACAAAAATACACCCAACAATCCTCCTAAAATAGTTTAATAAAATCCGTTTACTTACCAAACCATAATGCGATTTATCTAGGTTAAATCTCACTCGTGGTTAAAACCACTTCGCGTGCATTCAACGTCATCAACCGAACGCACCCACTGTGAGTGAATCTTACAATTCCCCCTTTTAAATTACACGTTTTGGGGTGTGTCATGTGTTATGAAAATAATTAATTTATTTATTTAAACTTGTGCCATACCACATCATGACTTAAACTTAGATTGTTTTTATTGTTGTGATTTACTTATATTCCTTTTGTCAAATTATATGAAACTCATACATTAAGCCCATCAGTTCCTCGTGGGAGACGAGTAGAACATCGCGTGCTTCAATTCAAATTCATTATTGTTCATGTGTGTATCATTGAGTTTATATTGTTTGTAGTTGTGTCATTCATATTATCATGTTTATGCAATTCATTCATCAGGCCCCTCAGTTCCTCGTGAGAGACGAGTTGAGCATCGCGTGCCTTTAATTGTTCCATTATTATTCATGAGTGTTTCATTTAACATCTTATGATTGTCGATTAAGTTACATCTATTTTTACTCATGTTTGGTTTGTGCACATATTTCATAATCAATCTAAATAAATATGTTCAAATGTTTTCCATAGGATTCACTCGCCAACATTATGTTGATCCAAAAAAAACCTTTTTACACATGATACAGGTGAACAGGTTGAAGCAAGGAAAACATAGGATATGCCTTAGAAGAGAACAAAGAAGTTTAGATTGTTAGTTAGATCATGTTGTAGCAATCATTGTAAATTTCCATTTAATTTGTATTAATGAATATGAAACGCTTAATAAATGTCATGAGCTTTGATGATAACCCAATCATGCCCCGATCACCTTTTCCGCTGCGGGTCGGGGTGTGACATCCGTGTAGGCGCAGGCTTGGCTTCGGCACGCGCCTGTATGCGAAATTCGGCTCAGTCAGTCGACTCTGTCTACACTAGTTACTAGAATGTCATGAATTGATATGACGGTTACATTTGACCACATCAAATCCATTTTATTGCACATCAATATTGTTTATTACTAGATTGATGATCTTGTTAATTACAATATTAAAAGTGCATTTTATTACAAATTAATATTGTTTATTACTAGATTTGATGATCTTGTTAATTACAATATTAATGGTTAATATGATTCATCTTTTGTGAGTATATACATATATGAACGTTGGGTTCATATGATATGAGAGAGACTAGAGAACTAATCTCAACAACTCAAAAGTATTAGAAACTAGTTCTTGTCATGTTGAGAGGAGAACTCTCAAAGTAAACAACTTCACCTTTGTCCACTAAATTAGAACACTATTATACCGGCTGGAATCTCGGGCGTGAGAGCCATCTTCGGCAGTACAACTACTGCTTCGGTTGTTGTACCCTGGGAGACATACCGTCTCAGAGGAGGCGTGAAATCTGTTTTAAGGGAAGCGTGTTGAACACGTGCCTCAACCAAAACCGTCAATGATTTTTACTTGTCTTACAACGAAGATTCGAACATGAAGGTGTTGCTAAAGCTTTCCAAAGACGTCGACTTGAATCAAGATTGGTACAATTAAATTGTATTTTATATTTATTTATTCAGTTTATGTAACCAATATTGTACAAGTAGAATTTCCCATGAATAACGAGAGTCTCGTTATTATTTATTATATGTTTTGTAATATATTTTATTAAAAAGTGAACCTAATTCCTACATGAATAACTAATAACTTGAACCACCTTAGTAGTAAGCATTTTTCTACTCTTGATTACATGAGGTTTACTCTTTTACGAAAAGATCATTCTTCAAGTCACCTTTAATTACGTTTTCCCTGCATTCACCAAAAGAATAGTTTTTAGCATAAATATATATTAGAGACATGAACCAATGCAAAAGTACTTGTTATTAAAAACTCGGCAAGACTCAATTTTTCTTGGTCTGGCACGCCATACGCCAACATTCGGTATTGAACATAAACACAACAGTTTGTCAACGTATGATAGAAATGATGCGGCGTATATGAGCTGCAATGTAGGCTATGCTTGGCATACCTTATTTTAAGTCTGCCCGTTTGCCAAAAGACATTACATAAAAGAAATTACATGTTAACCAGCATACTGACTTCTTAAACAATTTCAAAAAAAATTGTTTGTGCAATTAATTTTGCGTAAATGATGTTTCCTTTATATCTTGTGAAGCCATATGGATAATAATCAATTTATTTATCAAACATAGACTAAAAAGGTAGTCAAATAAGCAAAATACCAAACTCTTAAGGAGCACCATATTTATTAAAAAGGCAGTACGCTTGGTTAGCCACAAATGAACAATCAATCATAGAAATGTCAATATAAATTTTCATCACTTAATTGCTTAATGGTATGTTAATTGTAAAGTTGTAGTATACAGTCGATCGGAAAGACATGTATGAACAAACATCATTTTTTATAGGAAGCAATATATAGCTAATGTTGTCAATCCTGGAGCATGAATGTGAGCTTCTTTTCTTCTTTCTCGTCTTTATTATCCGATTTTAGCTCAAAAGGAAATTCTTCATCACAAAACCAATATCATCTACAAATAAAACAATATTAAATTAGAAAAAAATGAACATTATATAAATTAGATAGTAAAATATCTTCAAAATACAGATAGCAAACACCGATAGGACTTTTAAAAGACTTATTGTCCTCGTTCAGGTCCTCGTCAACATAATCAAAAGGAGAAAAATCGAAGCCCTACTCAGAACCAACAGCTTCATCACAGGTAGAAACTATTGCGTCGTTGTTTGGATTAATATTCATTAAACTCTTAACATACTTGACTTTCTGTCGATTCTCAGCTAACGATGGATTTTGAATTAACAGACACTGCTTCTCACTCAACAGATGTTCATATTCTATTGTTGTTTTAGCTAACACAAAGGCCTGCATTTTGGTCCCCTGTAACAAAAAAAACATTACATACTTTAATTTACAAACAAATGTTGTTACTGTATGAAGTATCAATAAAAATAAATACATGTATACTTACTTGTTGGTCCATGAAAATCATTCATAACAATACACATTTCGTGCATTGTTGAATGCAAGTCAGGTCCATAGTCTAACAATGCGGATTTTGATGGTGTAGTCGTCTTGGTTGAGATTCAAATTGTTCAGCAAGGTGATTGCTGGTTGTTCCATTTACATACATGTGAAAAAAGAAAAAAAGTTAGTAGCATATTATAATACGATAAACAAAAAGAACAATATAATACTCAATCAGAATCAAGTAATTGTAACACCCTAAAAACAGGTTGGGTAATCAAACCACGTTAAAATTAATAAACGGGTAAAATACCGTTTGTGGTAAAAATTAACCCGGTAAATATTAGGATTTAAATAAATAATCCTAATATTAAATAAAAGGTGAATAAATGCTTTTGAGAAAATAAAGTTTATAAAAGGCCCGAGTTAACGGGACTTAAAATAAAACGGGTTGTAATCTCCCCAAGCCCACTAAATTAACTAGGAATGTATAACCTAGTTAATAAAAGGAAATATTGTTGGAACTAAGTATGTTGTGGACTAATTAATAACTAACCAACCATGAGGGGCTAAATTTGGATAAATGGAAAGTTAATTATAAAAATTAAAACAAAACGCCACACACACCGAGTGTGTGCGTGTTCTGGATCGACCAAGAGAGCTCCACGGAGCCAAAACCCTAAATCAACCAAATTCATCGAATTGAATGGCTAATTGGAGTTCAAATTTATGAATGAACGTGAATTATCGATCACCCAAGCTAGGGGATCATAAGGTATGTCGAATTTTTTATATTTATGGAGTTGTGAAATTTGATGAACATCACAAGATGCGATTTATGTATGAATCGTAGAGGCTATGTCGAATTAGTGATGTATACTTACTTAGGAACAAAACTCTAAGTGAAAATTCTACAAAGGTTGCTATGATTTGGATGTTTAGATGATTTACCACACTTAGATAAGTGGCTTTTAATATTATGATGAAATTAATGATATAAACATGATTAGAATCATCATGCATGATGGTAATAAGAAAGTGTTTGAGTAATCTATGATTTCGGGTATATGTTCATACTTGCCATTGAGTGGGTTTTGTATGATATGAAGGAATGAAGGTTATATTTATGTTAATGATGTTTGAGATCATCATGTGTTATGAATGATTGAAGTTATGCTAAGTTAATGTTAACAATTTCGTAAACTTAGTTAAGAAACGTAATTCAAATGGTGGCCTAAGAATAGTGCTTATTGGGTAACTCGTTGAACTTAATTGTGCAAAAATATAATAAATAGGCGACTCAATTTTAAAAGTCAAACCGACCTATGATAGAGTTCAATAAGTAAAAGTGGTATAAAGGTTCATAAGGTGTGAAGGTCATGATCTACAATGACTATTCTAATTACCTTGTGAATATTATATGATAGTTTGACGCTTGACAAGCTAGATGGAAGCTTGGGAAGGAAGCAGGTCAAACGAATCAAGTATGAAGGAAAAAGTTGTAATTTGGATGCAAGGTAAGTAAAGCTTACACCTTTCTTATAGAATACTCATTATTGTCTAGGTTATAAATACGACAATTAATATTCCAATATGATATTCCGACGCAAAAGGATATGAGTCGGAACAAGTGAAAATGATGAAAAACCATAATTGATGGTAATAAGGGGAAAACGGTAATTTAGTCATGAAATGACGAACATACAATGAGTTTTTGAAAATGCTATCTTATGGTGTAACTTATAATGAGAAAAAGGGTAAATTGGTAAATTAGTCATGTGTTGACGAATGTAAATTGAAACTTCAAAGACACCCTATGGCGTAAGCCGAGATGGGTTAAAAATGTAAAAGAAAAAAAATTTAAGAGAAATGATCTTCTGGTTAAAATCCATACCGGGTCAAATGTGTGTTTTGGTAAATAAATACCATGTAGTTATAAATATAAAATGTTTGGTCGTTTAGACCAAACGGGTTAAATGGTGATGTTGATACCATTTGACAATAACGACTAATAAGTGTTTGTCGAGTCTTATGCTCACAGGGTAAAACGGAACATGGAAATTTGTGTTGCTATTAATTAGCAAATTATTAAGGTATTAGAATGGGTCAATAGTTTGACCCGAGCCAGGTATGTGTAAATTGGATTATAACTAGACGGTACGATTTTGGTCAAATATGTCAATGAAAGTCCTTCGTCGTAAAAGGAGGGATTAAAGTGACCAAAACGCCCTTGATTGATAAACCAGAAAAACGACCCCTAAGGGTTGTTTAGAAATAAGCATTATGATTCGTAAGTCTTTGATAAATGTAAAAGTTATAGGCATAATCCCTGTTGGGTCAAACGCCTCAAAATGGGTCTTTTCCGTAAAATGACTAACCGAAGGGTTGAATTCGAAATAAATAGTCATTATATTAAATCCACCACAAATATAGTTGTTGTGGAAGATAAGTAGATATCTTAATGTGGAAATGAGATGTGTGAAAAGAAAGAGCGAGATTTAAACTTAAATGTTTAAATCCTCTAAACGAGTCAAAATGAATTATGCGCATAGCTTGGGTATTGGCCGCATAATTCATAAAAGTTATGATCAAGAGTCAAAGGTTTTGAGTTAATAAGTAGTCCATGGTTTTGTAATGATTTAGAAACCAGTTTGTTTAATAAATCATCAAACGGGTCAAAAGTTTAATAATTGGATCACTGACGTACCATTGGAGTATCATTATGCCACCAGCGGAACCATCCGATCAAATCCATCTCCACTAGGCGTAATACCTATACACTAATTCAGGGTAAACCCAATAAATATGGGGAAAACTCCCTTGTGGTAATCAAACCCAGGACCTATTAGCAGAGGCGGAAGCAATGTAATGTTATCCGTAGCACGGCTACGGCTCAAGTCCATATTCTTAGTGTGTTTTTTTTTGTTTTATACAAAGTATATCCCTAAAATAATATAAAGATACCCCTAACCAACCCGAAATTTTTGAAACAATGCCATGGTTTGCGCGATCGAAAATAATTTTTGTTATAAAGTAAAAGACGACTATGTGATAGAACAATTTCAAGCTATGAAAAAAAAAAGAAGAAGATAAATCTATTAGGTAGTTGTTTTACTTTATTTATTTATTATCGTTTTTTGTTAATATTGTATGATTATACGCTAATTTTTTTTGGATACCCATAATTTAATAGGCTAGTTCTGTCATTGCCTAATAATCCAAAAGCCTTATCTTAAATCTCTAATTAGGGGGACTCTTAAAATTCAATATTTTGCATTATAAAATTTCAAAAGTTTTCGGTAAAAGTAAACACTATGAGTTAAAAATCAATGAGGAACGAGGCATCCCCGGGCCTCCATTAGTCTCCGCCAGTGGTTTAAAATGTGAAAGATATACAAATAAATTTCCCTTCGATACCAGTCGGTATATATAAATAACAAGTTTTCAATGTTTAATACACTCAAAATATAATTAAAATTTTTAATATGTTTTAAAATCAAATCTATTTTAATTCAAACTATTATTGACTAAATATCACTAGTTTGGAAACTTTCTGTAACGTAATATTTGCGAGAATAAAAGCTGAAAAGTAGTTTCGTGAGTGGATTAAAAATAGGAACGTGCACGTAGGAAGAATTGGTACTTAAGAAATAAGGGTGAATTTAAATGCAACCAAACGTATACCCCAAATTTGATTTTTCCACAGTGGATTTACCGACAACCTATTTATTGGGAAACAAACAATGTATATCACTATTAGAAATTGTTACCGATGGTCGATTTCACCTGAAAAAAAGTTGGTCAAAAGGGCTTCCAATGAGATTTGGTCAGAATGGCTTCTGATGAGATTTTGGTAATATTCCATAGGAAATATGTTGACATGTTTTGAAGCAATGTGTATTATATCATAAGTTGCAGTTGAACTTAAATTAAACACAAGATATCATTCCAAAATCAAAATATCTATTAATGTAAATAGAAAGCGGAAAATCCGAAAATGCTTTTTAGTAAATTACCTAATTAAAAAAAGGTTATTACTCTAAACATTTTCACTTATTTATTTGCATTTTATTTTTAATCTCCTTAAATATATTAGAACTAGATGTAGCACCCCGCGACCACGTACAACTTCACATAAAGTTTAAAAACACTACATAGGCTGTCTTACACATTACCCATTTTAATTTCAAACACAAATGAATCACAAATTATGTTTCTTTGACATACCATAGGCCATGTTACACACCAAGTCTCCCATATGTTAGTTAACATAGTTTCGCTATAATTACATGTATATTAATAAACATTGGAGTTTAAAGGCCTATCGTGTTCTCAAGTCTTGTCAAATACAACAAAAATGTACATCTATCTAAAATTTAAGTTAAATCCATAAAGCACATAATTATTTTATGTTAACTTTGTATAGCACATATATACGGTGGTTGCAACCTGCAAACAATGATCATACTTGCCACCATTTTCTCCGTTCCATTCCATTGCTTTTACTAGCTCGTTTGCTAAGGATGCAAAGTCTTCAGCTTTGTTGCATAGATCTGGGTCCTTTTGCTAATTATCTGACAAATGACGGAAACATGACAAAATGACTAAACCAATCCATGTTATAAATCATGTGATGTGAATTTTACAGTGCTGAAACTGTTAAAAGCATTTGATGCTTCAGAGTAAAGACTTGGCTGATTTATCAAAAATGGGTTGAATAGAAACGGGTCAAATAGGTTAAATGTTCAAAAGAATGCCCAAAGTGCCGTGTAGGATTATTGGTAAAAGATATACCATTAAAATTACCGAGTTATGCTTTATGTCACGACATGTTTTGTAAAACGTTAATAGATGTTAACGTCTCATAATACTACAAAATTTAAGTATATAATCCTAAGAATGGAAAATATTCAATTTAAGGCCATAATAGAATTTGTTATACATCTGATACAGCGATTTGTATATTTATCATCATGCTATAACCTCAGCATTAGAGACCATGACACAATGAATGTTCATTTAAATCAAGTTCCAAAATTATTCAGAAGTAAAAAGTGCATTATGCATCAGAGACCATGACACAATACATCAGCATTTAGGTCACCTAATTCTATTTATATGATTATTCTAATGTACATCTACTAGTAAATAAATGTTCTTCAAAAATTTTCCACTTGACCCAACTATGAGACCATGACACGGTACCACCAGATTCATTTAACTTCCCCTAATTGCTCACTCTTTACAAAAGTTGATTCTTGTTATAATTTACAGCCTAAAAAATGCATAATACGTTGGATGTATAACAAAAGCTTAAATATGTAGTACTCAACACAAATAGGTTGTATGATGGGTAAAATTTAAATTCTAAACGTGTGTCTAACAGTAGCAATGACATGAAAATGTGATTACTAATTAGATTTACAATACCGTCAACGCTTCAAGTCCTCAATAGCAAGACACGTGACCTTCTATTTTGAACCACAAAAAACAAAGTTGCAATCCATTCGGGTATATGATAGGGTGTTCGTGGAACTACAAAGGTGACGGCGTAACGGTTTGATTCTAGAGTGCCGCCATAATCTCCAATCATTCATACGGTAATCAAAATAATCAGTCAATCAACGTTAGAGATCAATACTATCTTGACCACATACATAAACAAAAATAAAGTACCTGATTAAAGATATATGGAAGCAAAGCGAAAAAAATGTGTTGAATTTAGGCATCGAATTCGGGGAAGACATCGAGAGCCAATGTATTTTTAGTCGATTACATACAAATGCCTATGTGTAGAAGAGTCTTCGGCTCTCAAAACAATAACCACCACAAACACACGTCCATAATCGCTAGATATCGCCATCTGTTTATGAAACTGGGTGACTGTGCAAGACATGCAGGTAGCTTCTTATAGTGTAGTTTAAAAACAACAACATCACCATCACTCGTGCCTGCAACTATCTGTGGAGTATTAATACGATAAAATATTCATTTTACAAGAACTGCCTAAACAACTACACAAACCAATATCAAGTTCAGTTTAGTTAGGACCAAACTATGCTTGGATTATTTTGAAAAACTATAAACCACCTAAAGCAAGCATGATGTCATACTCTTTTTACTTGACGCTTAAGATGAAAAATCGTTTGATTTGCTGGCGTACAAAAGTTCAATAGCCTATAGTTCAAACGGGTTTCCCAAGTTCCTGACTAACACATCTACGTTGTTCTCCATCCTTCATAACAGGAATAACCATTTTAACACATTCAATTGGGATAAATTAACTAGTGACAACTATATAATTCAAAATCTACCAATGGCATACCTTTAAAGCCTTCTGAATTTCAGCCTAACTCCTAGCTGCATCCTCATCTTCCGCACTTGAACTTCAACCTGCAAATTTTGAATTGCATGTTGTCTGTTAATTCATAATCTAATTTAACATTTATTCAGTACTAGCTAAATATTTTGAAATGAAATTTTAATGTCTTCTTACTTGCTTTAGTACACGGTAAGTAACAAAATAACGTAAAAATTCATCGAACACCTTGTAAGCATGACTAAAAGAATCAAACACATGCAAGATGCAATTGATGAAGAACACATAGACATTAAGTAGTTAAACATTAACAAAAAAAAATTAAAACATCAATCACAAAGACAACAATATGCGATACATTAAAGTTTGATTCACCCAAGCACCCTGAAGCCATTAACTTCCTGAACCGCTGAACTGAAGAATGGGACAAGCAATGAATAACCGCTAGTCTTTCATCAAAGAATCACCGCAAACGACATATGTTAAGTGAATCCCTTTTCCGCCAATTAAGGAAGTCGTTACTTAGACACCCTTCTAAAATAATTTACACAGAGGAATGCAAGGTGACAACATCGCCTAACAACATCCGCAAAATCTCTTATTTTATTCCAAAAAATAGCAACAGTCGTCCAATTAAAAATATGGGCAGAGTTTAAGCGAAAAGTACTTTTATTGTGAGAACTCGAAAACTCCTAAAAAAACTTTAAAAAACACCAAATTTTTTTTGACATTTTTTGGCTATAAATCTAGCATTTTTAAAACACAAAAAAAATTAAAATAATTGGTATTACAAATGTGCAACACTACGACAAACCTAAACCGGTTGAACAACAATGGTACCCGTTTACGTATTCGCTTTTATGATTTTCGATTGAGATATAACACGGCTTAATTTTTTGGGTTCCATAATAAAACTTTTGTGTAATAAAATGATTAGAAATAATTTTTTAGTGGTTGAAACCGAGGCTTACGTAGTTTAACATTTCCGCCGCAACGTGTGGGTTTCACCCACTAGTTTAAAACAATTCTATGTTATTTATCATGGTGGATGAATGAAATAAATAATGATCCGACTGTGAGAACACCTGTGCAAACAATGACGAAACTAAAGATCCAACAATAGAGGACTACAATCGATCTCGATGGCCTAGATCAACAAGAAAGATTCAACTCCGAAGTCACAATGCTCATCTCTATGCAATCATAAAGTTATCGAACTTGCATCATTAAATTAAAACCATGAAAAGAAGTACATGCAGGTGTCAAGATTTTCAATGGAAAATAATAGACAATAATAGGACATTAGAGATATCACAATATGGGACAAATCTAAAGAATGGATGTAATTAATATGCTGCTCTCTCTTCAAGTATTTTCATACCAATATACCGTCCCAACATCATCGTTGTTGCTTGAGGATTTGTTCCCGGTGAGTTAAAATATGTTGAAGCATCAACGACTCGCAGAGAATCAACACCCATGACTTTCAAACCGCTATCAACAACCTTGGTAGGCAAGCATCCACCATGGAAATGCCAAAATGAGCCCAGTGTTTTATGACAGAAGCTCGCAATGGTCTCATAATCAGATGGATTCTGTGGTAACGACGGCCCAATAAATCTAAAACTTTGTCCACCATCAGGGTCATTAAACTTGTATTCTTCCAAGGCTGGAGTAGCCAACATTTTTCTAATAACTTCCATAGCATTCCAGCATTGATGAATGTCTTCGGTGCGATTGTAGTAATTAAACCTGACGCTTGGGCTAACAGTTACATTGGACGCGGATTTGAGATTTAGCCAACCAGTTGATAATGGCCTACTAACCTTTCCCGAAATAATCTCCACACTACTGTTTATAGGTGGCACTGAACCCATGAAAGGTAAAAAACTTATGGGAGTCGAATTTGGGGGTATTGAAATCGACTCGATGTATGGTCCACTATCTGTGATCCCAGCCACACGCATTCCTACATCGGTCGATGCATATGGAATCATGATATTTACTCCGGTACGTGGGGGATCTGCCATGAACTGTCCTATAAAAGGATGATCTAGAACAACTGGAATATTCATAGATGAAAGGTACGACCTTGGCCCGAGTCCACTTAGTAACAAAAGTTGTGGACTTCCAAGAGCTCCAGCACTCAAAATTACTTCTCCATTTGTTCTTATAGAAACTTCATGGTATGCTCCATTTGAATCATGGTATACAACCCCAACCGCAGCTAAACAAGAAAATAATACAAATGATTATGAGATTCCTTTGTTCTTCCTTCTGTACTTATAATTATCATGGGTGAACAAATTTAAATACTAAAATTAGAGTAAAACATTACAAGAACAGTTGTTACTTCTCAATATTGGTTTTAGAAAGTAATTAAGTTCATAGTTGTCTTCATAGAAAATAAAACTAAAACATAAAGATTGTTTTTTTAGGTTGTCTAGCGAAATGATAAGTGTTTCCAAAAGATTTTGGAATTGTTTTGGCTTCTAGGGAATTTGCTACCAAGGGTAGGACTAGCAAACTCCTCGAATACGATAACATGACAAAACTCAAAATACTAGGTTTGATCTTTTGATTTGTGGACTCCAACTGAGTATATGCTCATTTGGCTAACAAACTTCCAATCAACCAAAACAAGTTTAAAAACTTCCTAAAACGCTTATGATTTTTTCATGAAGTAAAAAAAAAAATCTAAACATGAATGCTTAATTACCTAAAGGCTTAGAGGTAGAGAAGATGATACGGTCAACTGTGGCATGAACCAACACATCTAAATTATCAGGGTTGGCATTGTTGAGAAGCTCAACCGCCCCATGTCGTATCTCATAATCGGTGAATGTTGAACCACCAACCTTGGTTCCTCGAACGTGGTCAAAGGTGAACCCATTATTAGGAACAACTCCTGCTTCGAGTAAGGCACTAAACACAGAAGTTTGCCACATATTTAAACGGGCCGGTCGAGTTACAATTCTGTTTTCTACCCACTCGTAGGCTCTCTCTACAGCATCCATATCCCATTCAATACCTGCATTATTGTAGAAGTAGTCATCGGCCCTCGAATAAAACCCAAAATTTATCATGCTACCGCCTCCCAAAATCCTTGCCCTTGCATTTTGTACACCATCTTCAGAAACAAAATCTTGTGCCGGAGAATCACTATCATTTCCAGTTGCGAGCGTCCGCAAGATATTACTTTCATATAACACGCTCGTGTCTGAACTAAGGCCCCTTTCAAGTAGCAGGACGGAATAGGATTCGGATAAAGTGGCAGCTAACGGGCAACCAGCAGTCCCTCCTCCAATGATAATGTAATCATAATCTTGAGGGGGATAGAAATCAGTGGCTTCGTGTGTAAAACGAAGGTAATTTGCATCTACATAACATACATACATCATTTAAGCGATATAAACAAGTTTCTAGATGTTCTATTTTCTGAAGTATGAATAACTTTGGTCCATTTTCATAATCTTTAATGCATGTATATGTGTTTGTATGAGAAGGAGAGTGAGATGTCTTACCTGGACGAGAATGGTGGTGAAAAAAGCAAAACACTTTTTGTTGTAGCCCAATGCAGAATATGAGAAAAAAAGAAGAAACATTGTGCAATATTGTTTGAATGTTCATTATTATTGTATATGTAGAACAAGATATGTTGTAAGGATCGCTCTCCGTAACAACTCAATCTTTTTTGTTACAAAAGGCTAGGAGAATGACACATTTATACTTGACAACTCACTAATGAAGTTATTCGGACTCCCTTTTATATTATTGATGGTAAAGCTCTAACCAACGTAAAGGTCCGATGGCTTTTACAATTATTATTTAGGTTTCTCAATTTAGATCATAGAATATCGCTTATTCTGTTATTTCTTAATGGTTCATTCATTTAAGGAACATAATTCACAGGTGACGTTAAGCACCGCCTTTGTATCTGTAGCCATTAAGGGGCTGTTTGACAACTTCTAAATGATTAAGTGTTGAACCAGTAAGAGGTATGAACTATTAAGTGTTGAATCAGTAAGATGTCTGAACCATTAAGAGCTAGTATAATGCTTAACCGTTCAGAGACAAATGTCTGACCAATTCAGATAAGAGGTCTTAATCATTCAGACTCAGTATAATGTTTAACCATTTAGAGGCAAACGTGTGAATCATTCAAACATTTGCTCGCGAAACAAACACTCTGAACTATGAAGTGCTGAACCAGTAAGAGGAGTAAGATGTATGAACTATTAAGAGCATTATTAAGAAGTAAACAAACATCCCTTAACTCTTTGTTTTATTTATTTTTTATTTTTTTTAAATTAAATTCTAAACTAGTAGAAATGTAGAAGTACAATGAGTAGGGCGGCTGCCTCAAGAAATCAACATTTTATATTAACTATATGAACAATTATAGAAATAAATGCTTACTAATTGTATGACGGAGTGCAATTATAAAGAAAATCGTACTCACTACTAGAAAAGTGGCTACTTTTAAAGTGCTTTTTAGTCACAAATGTTGCGACAAAGCCTTAATGATAAAAAAAAACCCATCAAAACCATTTACTACTTCATTTCTTAATTATTCTTTTTAAATTTGTTACACATTTGCGACAAAAAGTAAATTTAAGTAGTAATCTTTTACTACCCATTTATAACGGAGAATTTTAAAAAGATTCAGAGAAAAAAATCATAAAAGAATATAAAACCTATTTTAAATTCTCCATACTTCAAAAATTATACATAACGCATGTTTTAATATTTTAATATGTTTAAACCACAAAACAAACAAACTTTTTAAGCAACTGATAACTAACGACTAAGAGGACGTCAATTTTTCATGAAGTCATGTAATTCTTTTTCAGCGTTTCACTTATGTGTTGTTGAAGGTCTTTTCTTACTTTTCTATTGTTTTCAATATCGCTCTAAGATCTTCCCTCTCTTTCGTCTCATTTTCAAGACGAGCTTAAATTTCTACTATCTGTGTTTACATAGCTTGAGCCTAAGAATTTTATTAAAAGATATTAGTAAACAAACAAGACACCACCTTTTGGTTTGACCCGTTATCTCATCTGTCCTAGAAAACATCTCTGATTATAGATGACCGCGTCACATTGTTTAAGATATTCAATACATAAGTTAAAGGCTAGTTTTCACTACAAATGACCCGTTATCACACCCGTCCTATAAAATTTTGCATAATCATCTTGAAATTATGTGATACATCACAATTTACAACATATCACAATTTACAACGTGAGGCTATTTCTCTAAAAATGAAGTATAATCATGGATGTAGATCAATTAATCTAAATTCCACGTGCCTCAACATGTTACTTCGTTCTTAGGATATCAAACTAATTATCCATTTTAAATTAGATATAATTAGATTAAAAAAAATCATCACCAACTTAAAGTATAGGATATCAAACTAATTATCCATTTTAAATTACATATAATTAGATTAAAAAAATCATCACCAAATTACAAATGTAGATAAAAAAATACTAAGCCTTAAAGTTCCTTTATAGTATGAGAATTATAATTTTAAGAACGGATTCTAAATTAAGATGACACTCTTACCAGTATATTATGCTATATTAAAAACAATGAACTGTGCACTAAATAAAACAATATATTTAGAAAGGAGACTTTTATTATATCTGTATCAAGTCTTGCAAATGAACTAGTTGGGTTGAGTCGCATCTCAACCCAGTGGCGGAGTCATAAATTATTTGCTAGAGTACAGATGAGACGTTAACTAAATTTTCAATGGGTGCGGTCGAAATTTTTGCCTAAAATATACACTAAACTTTTTTTTTCAAGTAATGCGGCCACCTACCCACAACTATGGATAGGTCCACCCCTGATGTTGGGTTTAAATGAGTTTGTCCTCACAAGTCGGAATCAAAACTAATTTGAGTGAAATTAAGTTTAATTAGGTCAAATGTCATGTTTTTAAAACCGTCATCTTGAGTCTCGTAGCTAAAAATGTGAAAGATGATCAAAATGTTTCCCTTTGATCTTTAATTTGGTTTAGTCGATAAGGTGGGGTTTTAGAGTGAACACTAGTTTATTTAGGAATTAAGTGAACAAATTTTTTACATTCATTTAGAAGATCTAGAGTTTTTTTATCATTGGTGAGATTGTAATTAAAATGTTATAACTTTCCTTTAAAATAAATGACATGAGGCTATTTTTGTCAATTATAAATTGTATTATTTGAACAATATAATCAAAAGTCACTAAATCTCGCTAGTTTCCGTTTATACAAGATACACAACTGTTAGTTAAACACACGTTTACAGTATCGCTAGTATCAGTTTATACAAGATATACAAATGTTAGTTTATACACTTGTGTACAGTCTTGCAATCTATCAATTTATACAAATTACACAACTGTTAGTTTATACACATGTATACAGGCTTTTATACATTTGTGTATTATATTTAGAAATGGTTACATTTTTGTATATTAACAATATATAGTATACTATGCATGCACACGACTAGATTCATATAAAATTATGAAATTAATTAAAACCAAACAAGTCTAGAAATATGTATCAACGATTAATACAAAAGCTAGGTATCTACCCAAAATATACATGCACTATACATATGTGTAAAACAGGTGGAACACATAAAACAACAATATATTTATTTATGAAACAAATCAATTTATACACTTGTGTACGATTACAGAACTGTTTTTGAACGAAGGAAATATAAAAAAACCGTTGATCATGTTATGTTGATATGAATTGATTTTTAACTGATTTTAAAAAAAAAAAGTCTCAGTAAGGAGGAATAGAATCTTGGAATATATTAAAAGGTAATTTAAATTAGCTTAACTATTGCAACATATAACCTGATTATGGATTAATAAAAAATAATGAATTAATAAATAATTAAATGTTAAATTATAATCCTATCATTTTTATCTAAAAAATAAATGAATGGCTAAGATTAGTTCTCTAGGTTTACAAAGAAGGGGGTTGTTAACTAATATATGTATAAAACTAGGTTATCACCTGGGATTGTTTCCCGGGCTCGAGAAAATTATTTATATTAATCATTTTTATGATTAATACATGCTTAAAATTATACAAAACATATGACATACCTTTTAAATAATAATTATACTAAACCGAATACGTATTTTAAGGCATTGTATTTACATGAAGCATAAGTGTATAAATAAAATAAATACAAAAGAAGTTACATATTACATAAACTAATGACAGAGTGAAACTAAAATTATAATACGCATACATTTAAAATAATTAAAAATCTCTAAACATTCTCTTATAAATTCCGGAGATCTAGAGATGATCTCACACCAAGTCCAATATAACCATCTAAGTCCAATATAACCATCTGATATAGCACACAGCCATTAATCACGATCTTCTTTTGAGACATTAGAAGTTCTTGAGCGCGAAAGGGATTTTAGATGACCAACCTGCAATTGTAATACACAAACTCAAATTCGATTGCTATAAATATTTTCTTTTGAAGAATGATAAAAAGTTTGAAACAAAGAAAAACCTGGTTTTGTATCCGAATATTCAGAGCTTCAATATCGGAAATAGTTCCTCGAGCAGTGATATATTGGACTATAGCTTCAGTCTGTTGCAAATATTTATATTCAAACATCAACTTCTTATAAATCATGTTTCATGATTACACTTATAAGTAATAATCTTAAAGACTTTTTTATTTTTCTTTTTTTATTCTTGGTCTTGGCGTAAAACGTAATCTAACATAACAACCTCAATAGCATATATAAAATCATATGCATTTCCTTATACTTAGAAAAAATCTTATCTTAAACTCCATCAGCTAACAAAACTGAGATACATAAAATCTAAATTATTACTCCATAACAAAGAAAACCATGATACTATTTCTACATGCTCGTAACTCAAACTGAACATAAGAAAGCTCCCTATTTATGTCCTTTAGACTCAAATGGGTAAAAATCTAAAACTTAACTAAAATGGAAACACCCAAAGTTTCACAAAAGCTTAAAGCCACCTAAACAGCTTTATCAAAAGGCTAAGTTTTTACTTCTTAATTTTATTCAGATTTAATTAAATAGTTATAATCTTATATAAAAGTGTTCATGACAACCTGAACCGGTATGTATTTAAAACTTAACCGTTTCGAACCATTTCCTACCTACTACCCGTTTTGCAACCTTTTGATTAAGTTTAAAGCGACTAATGCAGGTTTCTGAAGTGAGTTCACTTTCTAAGTTAACAATGGCACAACCTAGACCGTTATTTTGAGAAGTAATTTCTCTAGACATAAATTTGGAGGTGGCAATCTCGACCCATTTATTTATCAATGCCTCACTTGGGTAACAGGCCAAAAGGGTAAAAGAAAATTTCTTAGAATAGAGCCACTCAACTTTTAATCATCTTAACAGGTGATATATGCATAGTATGATTATAAAATTATGGGTAGTCCTACTAACTTGTAATATGTATTTTGTTGGCTTCATTTTCTTCTTCAAGCCATTCTACTTGCTGCAAGAGGTCAAGAATCATTATAGCAATAAATATGTTATATAATTTTAGAATATTAATGTTCATAACCAAATCTAAGCAAAAACCATACATGTAATGGCTAACCGTTGAAAGGCTTTCAGCATTAAATCCACACTTACATGTGCATGATTTGACTTCAAAGCAGATACAAATGGCATTTTCACATCCACACACACACGTATAATAAGATAAAAAAAAAACTTCGAGGACTTCATTTTATCAAGGGCAGAAAGAATATCCATTTCTCTTGTACTTGATTCTCCAATTAGTACCACCACGGCATGAATAGACCTATCATGCTCTGAATATGGAGAATATGTTGTTTAATTAGCAATGGGGATATAGGAATCAACCTGATCACTTAAAAGAAAAACCGTCTTTGTCAATAAAGAACATTACGGGAGCAATAAAACCATGTAAGTAATTCAACAGAAGCAGTGTTGTCTGGATCGAGCTAGTGCCAAAATTTACTTCTTATTGTCATAATTATTTAAAAAAAATATATAACGATAGAATATTATGTTATTGCGTGGAATCTGTTGGTTATTGTAGGTACCTGTTGGAATGTAATTGAATTGCATGTCTGCAAGAATAAGAAAGTCCACACCACAGAGTTTTCCTTTCCAACCTGTTCAGCAGTCAACTGAAAGAAATCTACATTTAAAACCAAACATAATGCATAAAAGTATTTGAGCCACATCAAGATTCTTCAATTTGAACAATAAAGCCAATTGACTAAGTGGGCCTTTTTGTTTGGGCTCCTATAAAAAACAATTTAAAATAGGCACTTAAGCACATAACCACACATACATAGTCTATAGGCATTTTTCTAACTGGGGCTGCAACAAAAGGGGAAAAACAAAATGTAAAATTAGATTCTGCATAAAAATACATATCCATTAATCAAACAAACCTCGATAGACAACTGTTCTTTTTGTTTCTGGATTCCACTTTTATGCCAGAATAGTTATTCAACCTTCAATAACCTTCACCTGATTCTAAGTCAAACATATGAGATTTCACATTCTAAGTTAAATGATTTAGGAGTTTTGTTCTGTTTTACACTTTACACGAATTCGTTTGACCCGCTCCAATCATCCTACCAAAATGTTTTCAGAACATTTTCAACCATTTGACCCATTACAGGTTCAAGAAAGATGCAGAAAGGCTTTGAATGTCACCCCGTCTCAAATCTCATGTTCTTGTTCTTTTGATCACTTTAGTTCATATCATTCCTATTCCTATTACCTTTTTGTAATTTGTGTTTCAGAATTCTTAGCATAACTGCAATTAAGCATTATAATTTACACATTTAAATTAATAAGTGACCATCTAGCAAAATTAACCTGCAATTAACTTTCTTATCTACTCAGGGTTTCATAATTAAGCGCCATAATTTTACAAATCAGAAACAAATAAGTGACAATTTAGCAAAACAAACCTAAATCCAACTATCTAATGAACTAGAATTTCCTAACTAAACGATTCTAATGAAGAAACCAATTTGAAAAGCATATAAATCTGAATAATTTTCACAAACTGGCTCAAAAACTTTCAACAAATGTCAAATTCATTTCAGGAACATGATGAGAATTGATGTTAAATAGACTACGTTCATAAGCATGAACAATTTATTCTAAAAAATATACATACAAATCTCATTAAATAATAAACATGTAACTTTCAGACACTAAAGCGAATTTGAAGGAAAGTGATTATCTAATGAGTCCGGAAGCATCACAACCCACAGGTTGAATCGGAGGAACGTATTTAGAAAATACCGCAATAGGTTTCCGAGCACACTGTGTGTATGTATTTTATGTCGTACACCGAAACTCTTTTTGGAACCACACCATCCATAGTTATATATCTATCCATTTTGTATTTGGTGCGGGTATTATGAAACGGATATTCATTAATAAAAAAACCCAAAGCATTTTCCCGCCCAAACAGAACTTGAGATGCAATATGAAGCTGCCACGTAGCCCTAATTATTATCATTTATTATATATAATAAATAACATGTTTTGTAAGTTTAATACACTCAAAATATAATTTAAAAGTTCAATATGTTACAAAATCAAATCTCTTTCAATTCGAATTATTGTTTACAAAATTTCTAAATTGACTCAGATAAATCAAGAAAAATCACAACAAGATGCACTCTTCATCTATCACAGTATCACTTCGCTTATTTATGAAAATGATAGTTAAATAAATTAATATCAAATTTTAAAAAATCAATAAACAAAATCATAATTTGTTTCAAAGTCAGTTAATTTTAAATTTTCTATGTGATTTTTAAATTTATTTAAACATAGAATAGAGCACTTTTTTTAAGAAAATTTGGATAGTCCTTGTGATATGTCTATATTTAAAGTTCGGATGGGGTATCCACACATCCCCCTAAAAGTATCTACACATCCCCTAACCCTATACGCCTCTCATCGACCTATACGTATGAAAATGGGCCCACCCATACGCCCCTCATAGCCCTATACGCTTGCTTCTGACCCATCTCATTGCTTCCACTCATTCCTGTCAGCCAATGATTGCCCAATTATGATTACCCAATGATTGGGCTGTACCATATACAACTTTATTTAATTTCATGAATGTTAAGTATGGAAGAATTTGTGAAATATGGGAAAGTTGTGAAATACGAATATAAGAAAATTAATAGACTTTTGTTTGAAATGTTGTTATAAAAAATGTGTTAATATTATAAAACGTCATGTTATTATTTGTTTTTTAGTTATTAAGTATTATTAGAAAATATCATCGTTTTGCAATAAAAAATGTGTATATGTTTATTTTATTAAGTATATCATTAAAAACTTCATATTTTTATGAAATGTTTTTTTAGAATATGTTTATACATTATAAAACGTCACGTTTTTATTTATCAGGTGTTATTATAAAATATCATCTTAATAAAAATTGTGCACATATTTATTTTACGGACCCTTATTTTATTGACTATTATTATTAATAACATTTATTTATTTGTTATCTTATTATGTCTTTAATTATCTTTCACTTGTTAAATATTAATAAAATTATAACATATTTAAATAACCGATTTTATAGCCGACCCACCACCACCGCCACACCCGACCCGCCGTCACCACCACCACAGTCGACCCGCACCACCAACACCACAGCCGACCCACCACTGTGAATCACCTAACCACCATTAAACCGTAACCACCGTCAAAGACCACCACCGTGAAACACCTAACCACCGTCAACCACCACCACCATCAAACCCTAACCAGCGTTCTAAAAAACTAACACCGTCAAATACAACCACCCTCAAACCCCAACCACCGTCAAACACCACCACCCTCAAACCCTAACCACCGTCAAACACCACCACCGTCAAAGACCACCACTCTCAAACCCTAACCACCGTCACCGTCACCGTCACCGTCAAACACCACCACAGGCCAAAATTATAAAAAAATCAAAAAGAGACATAGGAAGGAAATATGAAATGAGTCACTAACCTCTTATGAAAATCCGGAGCGTATAGCTTGATACGAGAGAGACCGAGTATACGGGAGAGAGCGTTTGTTTGTGTTTTTTGTTGTTTAGTGTGTGTGTTTGAATTTTTTGATCTATTTGCCCCTTAGTCAAACTGGAAAAGGTGTTTGGGGACCATAGGACGCGTATGGATCAACGAGCACCGTATAGTAAAATGTTTTTTCTTCTTTTTTAATCTATGAAACTTATAATTTGTTTATAGGATTATGAACGGGTGAGACACTTGTCCCAGTGGAAGGGACGGGTGCACGTTACTTAGAGGTCTCGAGTTCGATTCGCGCAGATACCGGTTCTGGGGCCGGTTTTTGGCATTTTTTGAGATTTTTTATTTATTATTTATCTTAATAAAAATAAAAGCATATGCACATTTAAAAAAAACAATGATATTTTGTTATAATAAAGTGATGACGTTACAATATAAAAACCCTTAATTACCTCCCAAGATTTTTTTAAAGAGAAAAATGAATTAAACATTAAAAGAGAAAAATTAATAAAACAACTAAAACATAAGAATTTTTTTTAAAACGATAATATTTTCTTATAATAAAAACATGACATTTTATAATATTAACACATTTTTAATAACAACAATTCAACATTTAAGCAATGGTGTTTGTCAAACTTACTTCCCGATGTTCGATGGCCCGGAGGTTTTCCCGAATCGTTCCATTTTAACGATCGCTTATGTCGAAGGTGTCCATTTCATGGGTAAGTTAACGGATTTCCCGATGCTAGTATGAAATGGACTTTGAAATATACACTAAAGTATAGAAGCTATGGAATGGGAGACAATGTACATGTCTCGTATTACACAGGGTAGGGCGTTACTAGGTAGTAATAGAACTCTACGAAAAGAATTTGTTAACTTGGCAAAGGTGTAGCATCCGTGAAATACATTTTTTTATAAAAAATATTAGAGTAAATTACAAAAATCGTCCTTTATGTATGCTACTTATTGCAAACTGTGTCCTTTGTCTTCAATATATACAAGAAACGTACTCAATGTTTGCAAACCCTTGCACGTTATGTCCTTTAGCCCTGACTGAGTTAGTTTTTATAGTTAAATCTGACTAGGTGGATCCCACATGAGGGTACTTTAGATAGTTTACCCTGAATAAATAATTATGATGAAAAAATATATTATATATACATTAAGCTGACCAGATCTCTCCTTCATCCACCCTCTCTCTACCTCTCTTACATATACACACCCAACACCATCTACACACATCACCATCACCACCACACCTCCATCATCAACACTGAACCTCCACCACCATACCTCCATCATCAGTACTTCCTTTCTCTCTCTAACTTCCTGCTACCACGCAGCCACCACCCACCCCACTACCACCACCACCATCACTCAACCACCACAACCACTGCCACCATGTAGCCACCACCCTCTACCTGATTAACACCGTCACCTGCAATCTCCGGCCAACACCACCCACAATCACGTGCCGAATTACTATTACTCAAAGGTCTTTACTGCATAATATTAGAAGCCCTAATCTCATCGCCGAATTACCTCCACCGATAACCCCTAGCAGTTTATTTTTAAAAACAGTGCTACACCATCACAAACAGTACAAAGCTAATATACCTCTATTCCAAAAACCCTAGTTTCCCCTCACTAGAGCCAAGAAATATCAATAGTCTCACAACGACACCAGTAGCAACAATAACGAAATCAACAACAACAATTTTCGAATCAATAAATTGTCACAGCCCCCGACCCCACCCAGGGAGCGGGAGCCGTGAAGCAGTCAGGTGGTACCGGTGATTATTTTGAAACCATTGTAGCGAAAATTTCATCAGGACCGTAGTTAGGAAAAATATCAGAGTTTAGAAACACCGGATTTTATTGATTAAATATATGGGAACAAACCCATGTTTTATAAAGGTAGCTTTTAATAAGGGATACACCTGAATTCATAAAACAACTTTTCTTTATTTAATTGATAAAATAAGCCACTTCTTTAAGCCTTCTGGTGTTGTCCCACAACTCTTACTCCAATCTACTGTAATTACCTGAAACATGTTTAAAAATATTTTGTCAGCAGGAAATACTGGTGAGTTCATTCAGTTTGTACAAAATTACACATTCTTATATTTACAGCATTAAGAGTTTTTATACTTGTTTATCTGACCAAACTACTATTGGCTAACTCATTGTCCAATAGTAAAGAAACCATTATAAATGGTATTTGTCACTCGGTGGCAGTTCCGATGACTGTGGTCATATCACTCATTGGCTAACCCATTGTCCAATAGTGAAGATTATCAAGTATTGTATACAAAACCCCATATACTGATGGTAGTTTCCCAGTAATAATACAAAGACTTAATCACTGTAATATAACTGAAAAACATTTCGGGTCTGCAAAGCACTTGAGAAAATGAGAATGACTCACATTGTAAACATAGGTATTTCTACAGGCTTTCTGGTGACAATTTCCTGATTATTTTCTTGAGGTTCTATTAAAACATACAATGCACACGTGTTAGTAAAATAACCCAAATCACTTTAGCCACGAGACAGAACCCCAACGAATCTTAGTCAGGCATAGCCTTGACATGCGTCGGTGGGTCCTAAATCAATCGGGTAGGATGCCCACACAACACGAGATAGAACCCAACGAGCTTAGTTGGGCAGAGCCTTGACATTCGTTGGTGGGTCCTAAATCAATCGGGTAGGGTAACGAATTAATGATCGGGGTTAAAATACTTACAACGGGGCAGAGCTTCGTGAGTTAGGGGTATTAGGGGGTGTAATGTAAGAAAACGGAGAACGAGAGTGAAGAGTTCGTCAAAATTCGATCGAACTGATGCAAATGTTTCTGTCCCACACCTGCCTTTATATAGCCCAAATGGGCTTCTCCTGCGCGTCGCGCCAGAAGACCATGCTTCTCCCGCGTGGCGTGGGGGAGGTCGGCCTGGCTTAGGTTGCCACGTGTCCAGGGTAGGTTTGACACGTGGCGCCTCAATGTACCACGTGTCCCCGACCGCCTTTTTCGCCCAATCGCGTGTTTTCTCGATTTTCGTGCTGGTTCTTATCATTTATGCTCGGGTCTTGATCCCAATTGGTTCGGTTTAATTGTGAATCTAACAAGTATACTTTTGTGCAGGTTGGTGCGCCAATCGCCAAGTTTTCTTAACCGCTAAGTTTTCTGATCAGGTATACAAGTTTCATCGCGCGCATTTCTGGTTTTGATTACGGGTTGTTACTAGGAATATTTTTTGAGGGTTGTTACATCCTCCCCACCTGGTTTTAAATCTCATCCTTGAGATTTGGGTTATGATTTCATTTGCGATTTATGTTATGCGTTAGTCGATACTAATACTATTAGGGTATATGATAGGGATAAATGGATCATGACATACCAAATTTTGTGAATATAAGTTCTATAATAAATAGAACTCAATGGTTTCGATATCAAACGAACGAAATGAAATGACATAATCATTAGAGTGACTAAGTTTACATGGTCTAAACCAAAAGAGAGATTTATGACCAATAGGGGTTTAGATCGAATGTTTACCATTTGTGAATGATTCTTGGAAACAATAGAATTTACTGTCAAAGGAAAACTTACCTTGGTTGTCAATTAAGGAAGACTGAGAATCAACAAGCTCAAGTGAAATAGAAGCATGAAGATGATGTGTCAACTATCAAATCATGACATGAGGAAAAATCAATGTGTTGACATTATTGAATGACAAGGATACACTTGAAACACAACAGAATTTAGTGTATCATTATCTTAATACATAGTTGTATTAAGACCATTTTCAAAAATGAGTTAAACGAAAAGCATACGCAGTTTTGTAAGGTCATGATTAGCTCAGGCTACAAATTTATACCGATGCCACAAGGTGTCGTAATGATCGAAATAGTTTAATAATTACGGTGACCGAACAAGTTTACCGTGTTCGCAATCAACTGAAAGGTTTAATGAAGTAATTTCGAATATTCATTTCAAATAAATCTCATAGGATTTTAAATTGATAATGAAAGAATAAGTGAATATCATAGAACTTTCGATAAATGATGAAAGAACTGTTAGAGGTACACCGAAAAATAACATGAACTTGTATACTCTTATCTTAACACATAATTGTATTAAGATTATTCAAGATAATAAACCAACAGAAATGAATAAATCCTTATATCAGGTGTACATATGAGATTATCTCGAGCTTCAAGTTAATGAAAAAAATGCCGCCACAAGGTGTCGTAACCAAACAAATGATTCTAAGAAGGTGAACACCAAACAAGTCTATTATAGTTCTGAACAGATGAAGTATTTGACAGAAAGCATTTATTTATAAACTTTAATTTGTACTAAGGTTAAATAATACTTTAACTTAGATATTACATATCAGCGATTACGTCTGGAACCATTTCTGCTTCCTGTGTAGTAAGTATGAATGCTCACGCATTATTCTTAACTCCGTCTGTTTTTTTTTTGCCTTGTTGTCAGGTGCCTTCGTTAGTTTTGGGCAATATGGGCGGATATGGCCTGTTTCTCCATAGTTAAAACAGACTGGGTTTTTCCTCTTGCATTGTTCTTCCTTATGGCCAGGTGTTTTGCAGAGGTTACAGTAGGGATTCCTCTTAAAGTAGCATTTTTCGGGCAAAATTCTTCCTTATGACGGTTCAGTTCCTTTCTACTTATAGTAATCATCAGAGCAAAATTCTTGGGTAATTTTTCGGGCTAACTCTTTCTTCTTGTTTTCTTCTCTTGTGCGGATTAGTCCGTCTGTTAATGTATTGGCTAGTTCGACTGTTTCCTCGATGGTCTGAGGTCTAGCTGCCTTGACGAGATCCGGGATTTCACTAATCAGTCCCCAAATATAACGAGAAATTAATACAGGTTCTGGCGAAGCCAGAGTTGGTACCATTCTTGCATATTCAAAGAACGTTGTCGTATATTCACGACATTTCACATCGACCATTCTATGATTTAGGAACTTGTTTGCCATTTGTTCCTTCTCATAAGGAGGACAAAATTTTCTTTCTGCCATTTCCTTGAATTCTTCCCAGTTCATGGTATAGGCCATGTCACTTCCTTTTGCCTGAAGAATAGTATTCCACCATTCTAAGGCTTCATCTTTAAAGAGATTGGAAACATACATCACTTTGTCTTCTTCGGCACACTTGCTGAATCTTAAGAACAACTTTCGTCTTTTCCAACCATCGCAATGCAGCTGTGGCTCCTTCACTGCTGGCAAACTCAGTTGGCTTACAGGCTAGAAATTCTTTATAGGAACATCCAACAGTCATTGTTTTCATCTTTTTAGGTAATGGAGTTTTGATAATATCATCATTATTTTGATTGGCGCGGTGGCTAAAGCCGTTACTATGAGTACGCTTGCTACTCACAGCTTTGGTATGTTCTACGGGATTTTTAACAGCCTCAATAATTAACGGGATAACATTGGCTATTCCCTGGGCAATTATGTTTTCTATGGCTTATTTGTTTAAGGGATTTTCATTATTCGCATAAACTTCTTGATTATGTGATACTTCATTCGACATCTGAATTGCAAGTATTAGTATCATAGAATAACTAAAACAAAATAATCATATATATTTAAATTTATATTCACAAAAATAACACATAGGTTGTTTTGTATTAACCTCTTAACTTTATTGTTTATGGTTAAAATAACACCTAAATGGCTTTTTGGATTCCCTTATAGATATACATATCTATATGATTATATGTTTCATATATTTTGATATACATACCATTCAGAAGGTTAATGTATTTCACATTTCAAAAGCAGGTCAGACATCAGGTTATGGTATTATTTTAGGGAATTCTGTAATTTTTTTAACGTAGCATATACCTCATCTTACCCGGTCTCACCGGAGAGGCTACCCCATCTTACCCGAACAAGTTGGAGAGTCTATCACACCATACCCAATCTTGCGGGAGAGGTAATTGTATTTCCCGTAAAAATAATTTTCTCAAACCATGATTTTAAAAGTGCATTTTTCTTAAGTTCAAGTTTAAATACTATCATTGTGCTACCACTTAATATTAATTTCCTAACTCTTTTGTTTAAGATTAGGTATTATCACAACACTTAATTGCTTAAACCAGTGGCTTTGATACCACTTTCTGTCACAGTCCCCGGCCCCACCCTTGGAGCGGGAGCCGTGAAGCAGTCAGGTGGTACCGATGATTATTTTGAAACCATTGTAGCGAAAATTTCATCAGGACCGTAGTTAGGAAAAATATCATAGTTTAGAAACACCGGATTTTATTGATTAAACATATGGGAACAAAACCCATGTTTTATAAAGGTAGCTTTTAATAAGAGATACACCTGAATTCATAAAACAACTTTTCTTTATTTAATTGATAAAATAAGCCACTTCTTTAAGCCTTCTGGTGTTGTCCCACAACTCTTACTCCAATCTACTGTAATTACCTGAAACATGTTTAAAAAAATTTTGTCAGCAGGAAACACTGGTGAGTTCATTCAATTTGTACAAATTACACATTCTTATATTTACAGCATTAAGAGTTTTTATACTTGTTTATCTTACCAAACTACTATTGGCTAACTCATTGTCCAATAGTAAAGAAACCATTATAAATGGTATTTGTCACTCGGTGGCAGTTCCGATGACTGTGGTCATATCAGTCATTGGCTAACCCATTGTCCAATAGTAAAGATTATCAAGTATTATATACAAAACCCCACATACTGATGGTAGTTTCCCAGTAATAATACAAAGACTTAATCACTGTAATATAAATGAAAAACATTTAGGGTTTGCAAAGCATTTGAGAAAAGGAGAATGACTCACATTGTAAACTTAGGTATTTCTACAAGCTTTCTGGTGACAATTTCCTGATTATTTTCTTGAGGTTCTATTAAAACATACAATGCACACGTATTAGTAAAATAACCCAAATCACTTTAGCCACGAGAAACCCCAACGAATCTTAGTTTGGCAGAGCCTTGACATGTGTCGGTGGGTCCTAAATCAATCGGGTAGGATGCCCATACAACACGAGACAGAACCCCAACGAGCTTAGTCGGACAGAGCCTTGACATGCGTTGGTGCGTCCTAAATCAATCGGGTAGGGTAACAAATTAATGATCGGGGGTTAAAATACTTACAACGGGGCAGGGCTTCGTGATTTAGGGGTATTATGAGGTGTAATATAAGAAAACGGAGAACGAGAGAGAAGAGTTCGTCAAAATTTGATCGAACTGATGCAAATGTTTCTGTCCCACGCCTGCCTTTATATAGCCCAAATGGGCTTCTCCCACGCGTTGCGCCAGAAGACCATGCTTCTCCCGCGCGTCGCGCCAGAACACCATGCTTCTCCCGCGTGGTGCAGGGGAGGTCGGCCTGGCTTAGGTTGCCACGTGTCGAGGGTAGGTTTGACACGTGGCACCTCCGTGTGACACGTGTCCCCGGCCGCCTTTTTCGCCCAATCGCGTCTTTTTCTCTATATTTGTGCCGGTTTTTATCGTGTATGCTCGGGTCTTGATCCCAATTGGTTCGGTTTTTAATTGTGAATCTAACAAGTGTACTTTTGTGCGGGTTGGTGCGCCAATCGCCAAGTTTTCTTAACCGCTAAGTTTTCTGATCGAGTATACAAGTTTCATCGCGCGCATTTCTGGTTTTGATTACGGGTTGTTAATGGGAATATTTTTTGAGGGTTGTTACATAAACACTTTAAACAGAGCAGATCTGTGGCCGACTGTAACATCTCCAAAAATTTTATTTTTAAAATTTAAAATAAAGTATATAGAAACTTTTATTATTGAAAAGGTAGAGTAAAGACAAGTTGACTGTTAGAAATACGAGCTATTGAGACGAACATAGGATCCGTTTAAAAATAATAATAATAAAAATATATTATATTTGACCTTACTCCGTTTTTAGTAAAACTTATGTGAAAATGCGGATAAAAATATGCTCGTTCTAATGGCATATTCATTATTTTATAAAACGTAATATTTTAGAAGTTATAAGCAATAAATGAGTTGAGCTGCTTAATTAATTAGAATATATAATAAATAATACACAATTGTGATAAGTGAGGACGTGTATGAATTGTGACCAGAATCATTTAATTCAACTTGGTCTCCACGCCAATTTTTGAATATAAATAACCACACATCTCCATTCTGTTCTTCGCCCCTCTCTCACTCTCGCTCTCTTCCTCACATATAGATATAACATTTTCTTTTACTATTTCACCAATAATAATAATAATAATAATAAAACCATGCCCTGTTTTAAATGTTTTAACCCTTGATCATTAATTCGTTATCCTGCCCGATTGATTTAGGACCCACCGATGCATGTCAAGGCTTTGTCCGACTCAGTCGTTGGGGTTCTGTCTCGGGTTGTATGTGATATGAGTTATTATACTTAACACAAGTGCATTATATATTTTATTAAGGGCTCAGGAGCTATGCCCAAGATTATACCAGGAGGCCTGTAGTTAGACCCTAAAGTTACCAGGCGAGTACTTTCTCTTTTTGTAAATCTTTTTGGAGTCAAAATGTGTTACGAAAACCTAAAATGTTTTAATTATGCTTAACAGTAATTGAGTATATGTATTCTACAATTATTGCCGGTATATTGGGGTTTTGTATACATTACTAGTCCACAGTCACGGGAATGTGACAGGAACCGTTACTATTGGGTGAGAGGACCCAAAGTACTATGATCCACAAGTCAGGATTGACATTACTTAATGAGTAATTGTGTTGATATAACATTGTAAATGCGGATGCTCCTCAATCTTGTGAAATATAAATAAAACTTGTTTTGATTAAACTTGGATATACTCGGCAGTATTTCTTGCTGATAAAATGTTTTTAAATGCGTTTCAGGTAACTTAATGTGAAGCTAATAAAAGCCAGCGAGAGAGCACTAAAGGCTTAGAAAAGTGGCTATAAAAGTTACCTAAATAAAAAGGAGGTTATGTTTTCTATAAAATATGGTTTATCCCTATAGATGTATTGTGCTTAAAACTTGGGTTTCATCCCATTTGTTTAACAAAAAGTTGGTGTTTTGAAACTCTGATAATGTATTTCCTAACTACGGTCCTGATGAATAAGTTTTCCGCTGCCAAATTATATAAAACCGGTACCACTTGACTGGTTCACGGCTCCCGCTCCCAGGGTGGGGTCGGGGGTTGTAACAGAAGATGGTATCAGAGACACTGGTTTAAGCCATTTAGGTGTTCTTTTAATACCTAAAACTTAAACATTATGTTAAGAGATTAATGTAATAATCTATGTGTTATTCTGGGTAGGTAAATGTTAATATTTATATTATGATTTTTATATTTTAAGTTCACAACATGAGTGACCAATATGATTAAGTATACCCATAGGTTAACTAGGCAGATATATTATTATATAATACTAAAAAAAACAACTTGGGTTATACCCTTTGTTGTTATGTGTGTTAGAAACAAAATATATATATATATATAATATATATATATATATATTACCTTTATTTGTTTAGGATTTTGTATTTTAACTAATTCCACATATTTCTTATTTAATATGATTAATAGCATATAACAATTAGTTGTTGATTCGCTGATATGGTAATCTTATCAATTATTAATTTAATTTTGGCATATAATATCTAGATTAAGTAAAGTGGTTGGTGAAGTAAAATCAATAAAATAAGTGTTAATTTATGGGGCATAATCTCTCACGTGATCCTATGGTAATCTTATCAATTATTAATTTAATATTGTTTCTACATCAAAATTACCAGCCTTGGTTGTTTCTATATCAAAATTACCTATTGCCAAATTCAACGTCTTTATTAAAAGTCAAACAGTCTTATGGCATTTGGGTCAGTTGGGACGGTGGGCTCTTGCCCTAAGATCACAATGCATTCGTCACGGGTTGGAATTATATTTTATGATTATGTTCATATACTCTACTAAAAGTTTTTATAGTCAAATAAAATATAAAATATGCATATAAGATTGGTTAACCTTATCAAATATAGTTTTGAATTATAATATTTTAGAAAAGGAACTGTTTAGTAAAAAGATCATTTAAGATATTATTAGTATTGTTAAATTTAAAATCTTAGAACACACGTAAAATGGAATACATGAAGGTTTAATGGTTAAATTCTACAGATATTTTACTTTGACCGATAAAATGAAAGTAATTAAATTTTTTAAGGTATGTACATATTCTGAACTATTTACTACATACATTTCATAATTTAATAAGATTAGAAGATTTATATAAATAATAAATATATAGATAATAAACTCTCTTTTAAAAACTAATAAACGTATAGTTCATAAAGAGGTCAACCACGAGTTTGATTATTTATGTTTCCATCAATTTATACTAAAGCAATATAATGTTAAAAAAAAAAAAAGCTAACGAACCTTCACTGTTGACATACATTTTATTTTTAGATCTTGCTCCAACAATATTTCTATACGAAAATAACTATTACATATGTCATTAGTTTTTAACTTAATAGAAAATAAAGGGGTTTTCAATATATTTGAGTAGAATCAAGTTGAAACTTTCTTTTCGTAGAAGACATAGTTATGTCATTAGTTTTTAACTTAATAGAAAATAAAGGGGTTTTCAATATATTTGAGTAGAATCAAGTTGAAACTTTCTTTTCATAGAAGACATAGGACATAGAACTTCACTTGTAGATTGGACTAATTTCTACTAATTTGTTTGATTCATATGTCTGTTGCCTACGTCATCGTATTACGTCGAGTCTGTGTTTTGGAGCGAAACGTTAAGTTTATGTGTGATATAAGACAAGTTCGCCCGAACTTGTAGAGCGTATGAACAAGTTCGCCCGAACTTGGTCATGTCTCATTCTGGGCGAACTTGTACTATTATATATAGGAGTCTTTGCATTTCATTTGTAAGAATCGGAGATTTTGTCAACTGGACGGCGAACCTCTGTCCAAGTGTTTCCAGGATCTGTAACGTCTACATATTAATGAAACAATGATTAATCAGTAACAAACTCGTATCCAATGTCGCCTATGCAAACAGATTCCGCACGTTTACCTTAGGATTGCTAAATTAGGACCAGAACGATCCGTACAACGGACCTACAAGTGGTATCAGAGCCACGGTACCTAAATTGGTGCAATCATTGCAAGATCTACTCTTATTCTATCTCCTTCTACCATTTTTTCTTCATTTTTCAAAGAAAACAATTAATTTGCGGATAAAAGTTGCTGATTGTTGAATATGTCATGTAAAATACACTTGTGGTAAACCACTGAGAGTGTGGGCATCAAATTCAAACGAACTGATATCAAAAGTTCAAAAAACCATGATTTGCGAACTCATTCTGGCCGAACTTGACATCCAGTTCGCTCGGATTTGATTAAAATTCTTGGATAATAATCAAGTTCGCCCGAACTTGATCGATATTTCAAGGTTTATATACAAGTCCGCTCGAACTTATCTGATTTTTCTTCAATTTTATCAAGTTCGCCCGAACTTGATTACACTCTGTTGAAATCTTAGCATAAGTTCGCCCGAACTTAACATCTCTCTTGAAAATCAACAAGTTCGCCTGAACTCAGGAAGCATTTTCAAAAATCAATCACAAGTTCGCCCGAACTCAGGAAGGATTTTCAAAAAATCAATCACAAGTTCGCCCGAACTTGTGTAAATCCAAATATCTGATTTTTCCCATACTGCAAGTTCGCCCGAACTTGTCAGTGTACTGATTATTTTTCGAAGTTTGTGAACGTGTGTTTTCAGTAAAATTCGTCAGTTTTTCGAGATGGAAGATCTGCACAGTGCATTTACGACTGCAACAACGTCAAACGCTCAGATGGTAAATCAAGTGAACATCGACAACGAGATGGGCACGTCTGTAAAGCCTCCAAAACTCATATGTATGGACGAATATGAGGGATTGAAAGAGAAGTTTATGAATTGGGTCCAAGCTACATATTTCCACAGTTAGGTGGCAATAGAGACTGGTTATACATGGCCTAGAGATGAGAATGACAATGTTATCGACATCAGCAAGATCTCAACTTTACAGAAAGATGCTTACGTCGCCGAGAAGAAGAATACATTGATAAGCTAGCTGACGCTTTACCTGAGGGTGAGTGGACGACTTATCTCATGGTGCTCAAAGAAAGTGCGAGTTGGGAGTTCTTCAAACTGTCCACATTCATTGATAAACTGGAAGGGCACGAGATGGAGTTGTTAAAGATAGAAAAATCAAAGAACGCTAATGTGACTCAAGATGTAGGGCTGTACTACAAGTCAGGAGCTCAAGATAATATCACTGGCCCGAAAATCCAAACTGCTTTTAGCGCGAATCTGAATTCTTCGAATCATTCGCCACAGAGTCAAGTTCAATCATATCCAAAATATGATCAGAGTCCGCAGAGTTCTTCGTTTTCAAGCACTGGATCAAATTCTTCATATCAGAATCAAGCAAATCAGAATAACCAATCAAATTCTGATCCAAATGTGTACAAATGCAACATTGCTGTTAATCTAAACAATGTCGTTTCTGAACAAGTTTCCAAACAACACATGGCACTTCTCGCCACATTGTTAGAATCATATGAAAGCTTGGTGGCCGGGAAGATTGGTAATCCGGAAATGACCGCCGAAGATTATGATCAAGTAGATGAAGAAGAACTTGAAGTGATGGACATCAAATGGTCCTTAGCATCGATCATTCGGAGGGTTACGAAGTTTGTTGCTCTTACCAGCAGAGATATCAGAAATTCAACCAACAAATTGGGGTTCGACAAAACGAAGGTTACCTGCTTCAGATGCCGACAGAAAGGGCACTTCAAAAGAGAATGCAAGAATCCTGAAGCAACTGGTAATCAAAGTCCATTTGGAGGACAGTGAATACTACAAAAAGTCACTACAATACAAGCCTTTCCCAAAGAAGACTCAAGTCGAAATCCAAGAAAAACCAACCAACAACACAGAAAAGGCAATGGCTGCTTCAAATGAAGATGACGGTTTTGATTGGAACTCATATATTCCCAAAAAGACCGGTGTTGCTCTTATGGCTGAGATCGTGGAAGACACATCTGATCAGGATGCAGCCATGGAAAGTGCATTACTAGAAGAATACATGCAGCAAGCTGAAGTAGATGAAATCTATCACCACACAAAGGTGCAGAGTATCCTTTCACCTAACTTGTCTACTAGTTTTGCAGGTTGTTTTGGTGATACAACAACTATAGAGCATGTTGCTGAGGAGAAACCAGTGATTGAAGTGGTCATTAACACGACCAAAGAGATGAATGAAGAAAACCTCACAGAGATCGCCAATACAACTATGATGGCAAATCTAACGAAGGTAGATCCAAAGGTAAAGGTTGTAGAAAAGGAAGTGGTTAAAGTACAAGTCGTCGAGGTTGAGAAACCATGTACGAAATGTGCTGAACCGTGTGTTCAATGTGCTAAAAAGTCTCAGATCATAACTGAACTCAATGTGCATAATAATAATTTCAAATACCATTATCGCACAATGAAGGAGGCATATGACAAAATGAAAGATGATTATGGTAGGCCTGATAGAAATAACATTGAACAAGATGATACTATCAGAATGTTAAAAGCTACCTTAATGGAAAAACAAAAAGCTATTAACGTTTACATTAATAACATTGCTGAAGTAAAACAAGAGCTACAAGACATGAAAATCGAAACCGAAAGGGTTAGACAGCTTCTAAAGGCTATACCACGAATGCCTATGTCATCGATCACATTCTTCCAACGATTCAACCGGAAGAAAATGTTCAGAAAGCCAAAGGTAAGAAACGTGGAGACTATACCAATGTTCCACCACCCCTATGCGAAAAGTATTGTCGCAAACAGGCTGAGGGGATGGAAAAAGCGCTCAATATTGAACTTTTAACTGAAAAGAAAAATGAGCTGCCTGAGAACATTGATATAACCTACACGAGTGATGATGGCGAAGCAGTGGTTAAACAAGTTGTTGATAATGTCTTGAGTGAATCTGATGATGGAAGCTATGAAAGCGCCAAATTGAGTTCGAACAATTCTGATTCACAATCCGAAGATGACGACAAATCATCGGAAGATAGCCTAAGTGATGATCCTAACGTTTTCATGTACAAAGTTAAGGATTCTGATAGACTATACTTCAACGATAGCTTTCCGATTTGGAATGTGAAGGAAGATCAACTTGACAAATTCTTCAAACTCGTTGAAGTTTCATCAGAAGATTTGGAAATTAATGAAAAGAAATTTTACCCTAAACCTAAAAGAAACAACTACCAAAGGAATGGTGGTGACTTTCCGGAACATAGGAGAGCAGGGCTGGGTTTAGATGTTGAAGAAGAACCGAATAAGAAAATGTCACAATTTCGCGAATACAAAGATAAAAACATGACATTCGTTTATGCGACAAGCACGGTTCAAGAAGAAATTTGATTGGAAAGCAATCAAACGATGAGTTTAAGAAAGAAAAGGAACTTCGAGATAAGGCCAAAGCCGCAAGTGGTGTAAAATCCACTGGTGGACATTCTCATGATGATCGGACTTGCTTTAAATGCAATGAAGTTGGTCACATTGCACGCAAGTGTCCGAAATCTAAGCCAGTCTATCCTCGAAGGAAAACAAGTTCAGTTGTTGTAAAGTCTAAGCAACCAGAGTTTGTAAAACCTGTCACAATTCTGAAAAGAAATGAATCTAAACTTGAAGTTAAACCTAAAACTAAATTTGAAAACTCAACTTTCGAAAAAGGTGAAACTTCCAAGTCAAATGAATCAAGATTTTACATAAAAAAAAGCACAAGTAAAATCACAAGCCTGGATTGCTAAAAAGAAGTCATCAACATCTGAAGTTACTAAGTATGAGCTTGTTAAGATTGGTAACAACAAAGAGTCAAAATCTGAGACCAAAACTAAAACTGTTAAATCCTCAGTTGGTATCAAATCATCAAAAGGTAAAAAGAAAGTTAACTTTGAAAATGAAAATGATAGTGGAGGCTCAGATGGAGATTATGAGGATGATTACAAAGCTTTTTATGCCAAACCCAAGACCAAGAAGGCTTGGGTCGCGCTTTTTAACTGAATGCGCTTTTTAGCTGAATGCTAATATGTGCAGGGGCTCCAGAGATCTGTTCTTTCAAAGTGGATTCTGGATAGTGGAGCGTCAAGGCACATGACGGGGATGCAAGCTCTTTTGTTCGAAATCAAAGCTATAAATGGTGGATATGTTGGCTTTTCCGATAATCAAGGAGGAAGGATCGTCGCCGAAGGAAAACTCTCAAATGGCGTTGTATCGTTTGATCGAGTGAATTACATTGCTGAGCTAGACAACAATCTTCTAAGCATCTCGCAGATTTGTGATAAATAGTTGATAGTGCATTTCAACGACAAAGAGTGCATGATATTAAAGCCGGGTTTCAAAATTCCGGATGATTGGATTCTCATGTGTGCGTCGCAAGAAAATGATCTTTATGTGTTAGATATGGGCAACGCTACAACATCATCAAAATCGGCACAATGTTTTGTAACTAAAGCCACTGAGAAAGATTCAATCTTATGGCATAGAAAAATGGGGCACATTCATCTGGGAAAAATGAATTTTCTGGTTCATAACGATTTAGTCGAGGGGGTGAATCTTCGAAGCTTCCACATGACAGATCACTGTCTGGAATGCAAGAAAGGGAAACAGAAGAAGAAATCTCATCCAAAGAAGATTCTGAATTCTTTTAAGCTGCCGCTTGAACGTCTGCATATGGATCTTTTTGGACCGGTAAATGTACGAAGTATATCTGGAGATCTATATTGTTTGGTAGTGATGGATGACTACTCTCGATATTCGTGGGTTTTCTTTCAAGAATCAAAGGATGAAACGTTCGATAATTTGGTGATTCTTTTCAAGAAACTCGAAAATATATATCATCTGCCTGTCAGACGGATTCGAAGCGATAACGGCACGGAATTCAAGAACAACAAAATGAAAGAGTTTTGCAACGCCAAAGGGATTCTACACGAATTCAATGCACCGTATACTCCACAACAAAATGGCGTAGCTGAGAGGAAGAATAGAACTTTGATTGAAACAGCAAGAACCATGCTTGCAGACTCAAAACTTCCTGTTAGCTTCTGAAGTGAGGCGGTTGCAGCGACATGCTACACACTAAACAGGGTCTTAACTGTCAAACCGACTAAAAAGACATGTTTTGAAATGATCAACCGAAGGAAACCAAATCTAAAATATCTAGAGCCATTTGGTGCACCATGTACAGTGATTGATCAAGATGGTAAATTTGGTGCCAAATCGCTTGAAGGTTTCTTTATCGGGTATGCTAGTCCGCTTAGAAGAGTGTATGTTCCTGCGTTAAGAAAAGTTATTGAAGCACAACACATGGATTGCTTTCGGTATACAACTCCTATTCAGAGGAAAGGCGACGCATGGTTGTTCAACTATCAGGACTTGTGGAAGTCATTCGACTTGCCGGAAGAACCATCTGATGAAGAACTTGCAACGCTTTACTATCTTCAACAGTCGGCAAACCAAGAACATATTCTAAGGCCAATTGTGGTTAATCAACCCAAGTTGGGTACTTCATCTTCTGGTGCAGGTCCGAGTAATAGTGGTGTTCCGGTTGAACAAGTATCTGAAGCAGAACCTACTACAACTCTAGCAAATGTTTCCACTGAACCAGGATATACAACCTTAGAGCCCAATACTGCTGAGAATCAGAATTCCGACTCCGATGTAGCTTCGACTTATGATGATGATGATGATGATGATGATGATGATAATGATGATGATGAATCTTCTCCCGATGAAGAATCCGAGCAGATATCCAACATGTTGAATCAATCTGATAGCCCAAGCAATCAAAATGAAGCTACATCTAGTGCTCCTAATGTTGAATTGATCGTTGATCTGAATATTACAAATCAGCAAAGCTCGGTTGATGTTCCTAGTGAAGAAATGCCACGATCTTACTCATATCATCCTTCAACGAATATTATTGGTGAATTACAAACTAGTGTGCGAACTAGAAGCCAAATCAACAAAGCACTAAGTTGTTTCTATACCCGAGTTGCTCCAACTCAAGACTACTGCTACTATTCATGTTTCATATCTCAAATAGAGCCGAAGACTGTGAATGAACCTCTGGGTGATGGGAACTTGGTGATAGCAATGCAGGAAGAACTGCAGTTTGAGAAACTGGGAGTCTGGAGGCATGTAGATTTACCACCGAAGCAGAAAGCTATAGATACGAAGTGGGTCTTCAAGTGCAAAAGGGATGATCGGGGAGTGATTGTTAGAAACAAAGCTCGGTTGGTTGTCAAAGGTTTCCACCAGCAAGAAGGTATTGACTATACGGAAGTTTATGCACCGGTTGCTCGTTTAGAGTCAATCCGCATTTTCCTTGCGTTCACAGCTTGGAAAGGTTTTAAGGTGTACCAGTTAGATGTGAAATCCGCATTTCTCTATGGTAAGCTACGCGAACAAGTGTACGTCGGCCAACCACCGGGGTTTGTCGATCCGCTGAACAAGAACAAAGCTTATCTCCTAGACAAAGCCTTATATGGATTACATCAAGCCCCGAGAGCTTGGTACGAGACGTTATCTCAACATCTCGTTGGAAACAGCTTTACAAGAGGCACAATGGATAGTACATTGTTTACAAGGAAGTCGGAAACCATCTAATCATCATACAAATCTATGTGGATGATATCATCTTTGGTTCAACGGATGATAGTCTTTGCAAAGAGTTTGAAAAGATCAGAGCTTAAAACAAACGAATTCATGTCGAAAATTTGAAAAAACCATGTTTGAAAACACATGTGTTCGCTCGAACTTGACTGAAAATTCATATTTTGCATCAAGTTCGCCCGAACTTGATATATTTTTCACTAATTTCTATCAAGTCCGTTCGAACTTGCTAGATAATTCTTCAAATTTAATCAAGTCCGTCCGAACTTGATCAAATCTTGTTGAAAATCTAGTACAAGTCCGCCGAACTTGATAAATCTCTTCAAATTTTCACAAGTTCGCTCGAACTTGTTCTTGGGGTGAAATTTTCATAAAATCTTAATAAGTTCGCCCGAACTTGTTTTGTAGCTGTTTTTCACAAGCTGTGACAAGTTCGCCCGAACTTGTCTAAGGCATGAAAATCCCGAAAAACATCTCGAACATTATATATCGTTAGATTCGTATCGACGAGATGAGTTTAAAGATATAATCTGGTAAAAACAGTTTTCCGAAAATTTTTTAACGTTTTTAGCAAACCGATACGTTAATATTGTCGATTAAAAAGTCAAATTTTACTAAAATTGTCTGTTGGCTAATTATTTTTCATGTGTTTTTGAACGACTGTTAAATTTGGAAAACGAAATGGGGTCCGTGAAGCTGCCAAAGTTGACGAGTATGAATGAGTATGAAAGCTGGAAAGAAAAATTTGAGAACTGGAAACGAGCAAATTTCTTCTACCAGAATGTTCATGAGAAGAAGATGATCAGCTTGTTAGAACAATTGATAAATGAAGATATCTTGATTCTACTACCAGAATGTGATACAACACAGAAGTTGTGGAATGCTATACGTGCTAAATATTTGGATGGTGTAGAGATGATTAAAAGCAAAAAGGCTCTAATCATGAAAGAATTTGACATCTTCACAATGCTGAAGGCGAGTCAATGAAACAAATGATAGAGCGTTTCTGTCATTTGAAAATTCAGATGAGAAGGCATGGACTTGATAAGACAGAAGAAGAGTATATTGACAAACTGGCCGATGCTCTTCCAAAGGGTGAATGGACAACGTACCTAATAGTACTGAAGGAAAGTCCAAGTTGGCAATTTTTCAAGCTTTCCACTTTCATTGACAAGTTAGAGAAATATGAAGTGGAATTGCTAAAGAAATCTGAACTTGTCAGTAATCAAAGGAATGATCAGGTGAAGAGAAAAGAGAATGTAATGGTTAAGAACTGCGAAGCACAAGTTTTAAGTACATCTACAAATGAGTGTTCAAGTTCTAAACCATTCTGCCCAGTTTATGATGTAGATATCTATCGGGCAGATAATGCCAAACTCTTGAGTGAGATTGAGAGTTTGACATTAGAAAATAAAAAATTAAAAGAAAATGAAAAGAATTTTGAAAACAAAATAAAAATTTTAGAAAATGAAAAGTTACAAATGGTAGTAGATTTTCAAAATGAAATAAAAATGTTTAAAAATTAAAAAAATTGTTTTTGAAAAATCAAATATAGAAAATCAAAAAGCAATAAATTTTCATATTGAGAAAATTGCTCAACTTTAAAAAGAAGTTGAGACTGTTAAAAATAAACTGTTAATCCAGAAAAGTTGTTGAAAGGTTTTGTGACTTCCTCATTAAAGTTAGATCATATATGTCCAAAACCGAGCAATGTTAATAAAAAGAAAATCCCAATAAGTGACAATGTCACAAATTATGACAATGTCATAATTGAAAATTGTGATGATGATACCGATGATGAAAGTGCTAAAAAAGAGAAAAATGAAATATTTTTAAAACTAAAAGAAAATTTTCAACAAACTGTTCTACAATCTACTGAAAAAGGTGAATGCTCAACGCAAAAACCTTCTAAGCAGAATGGAGAACAAAAACAAAAGGAAAAACAAAGCTCTAAATATTTACAAAAGAAACATAAAAGCTCATCGACACGATCATCCAATCATTATAAAAACTCACAAAAATTTGTGAATAAGTGGTGCAGGTCGGACCGCAGTGCTTCAACGTCAAATCAAAGTTACAGGAGAAGACGGAAAGATGGCTACCACACATCAAATCAATGTTATGATTTGAATGTATCGTTTGCTAAAGATGATCTGTATGAGAACAGGAAGTGTCATAAATGTAGAGTAACTGAACACATTGCTAGAAAATGTTTTCAAATTAATCCTAAAACTGTTCATATTGATAACAAAAATTCTGGAGTACCAACTCAAGTTTGGAAACAATGTACAGAAACTACAAACAAGGTGAAACCAATTATTACTAAGTTTTCAAATTTTGAAACTGGTGAATCCTCGAATAGTAATAAACAAATAGTTTCTACATTGTATTTCAAGAAAGCTTTAACGAAAAATCAAACATGGTTGGTAAAAGGAAAGGAAGTGACACAATCAGTGAAATTTGAAAGTTTAGAGGACTTTTCGAAACTTGAGAAAGTCCAAAATAAACCTGATTGTGAAAAGAAAATCAAAATTAAGGTTGAAGAAATGACACCTAAGACTAAAAATGTTTGGGTGTCACTATTCAACTAATTGTTTGAATTTTTGTAAAGGAAAACGGGTTGGGTTATCAAGTTCTATATAAAGGCCTTATTACATATTTTCTATAATGTTTACTTTACAATTTTTGAAAAATTTTGGAGAAATTTCTTTCGAAAATACATTCTAATAAACGTTTACTTGAAAATTTTTACAAATTTTTGAAGAAAATTTGAAAAATTTTACAGAACCCTCACTGTTGAAAATTTCAAAAGTGTCATAGTTTTTGTCATCATGAGGGGGAAAGGTTTAAAAGAAAATTTGTGAAGCAGTAATGGATGGCGAATTGAAGTGATTCTCATCGGTTGGTCAATGTTTTTCTATAAATAAAAATTCTAAAAATATGTTTTTTAATTTTAGGGGGAGAAAGAATTTTCAGAAAATCCAAAAAAACATATTAAATAAGAAAAGTACAAAAACATTAAAAAAGGCAAAAGGAGTTTTGTGGATAAAAGGAAATGATAGTAAATCAGTAGACTATCACAGTATGCTAAAGATTCGTAAAGTTTTAAAAAGTGATAAACAAGTCTTACTGTGGATGTGTCGATAGGCTTTACACGTTCAGTAAATTGTTCCGATATATAAACTAAATTTTACAACTGCTTAAACTTGTGGATTAACATCTCTCGGATATATGGACTTAGTACTCCGAAATTTCATTTGAGAGATTGCGAGATTGCCTGATTCTGAGATACGAGGTCTTTATAGATGGTTGATATCTGGGGTATTATACAAGTTCTTCCGATTTTGCTTAAGCAATGGCCTAAAAATTCTATTTGCAAAAATCCCCTAAAACTGCATTCAATTGAAAATATCGAAAGATATTACAATTGCAGTACAAAAAAGATTCCATTTTGGAACACTACCTTATAAGTCGAGCCTTCATCTCTCTGTCGGTACGGTGGTACTAACCTGAGCTCTCAAGGTCTCGCATAACCCAGATACAGATATCAATTACGCTATATTCACCTGTAAAATGAAATCTAGGGAATCTTGATACGGGAGTATATTCTGAGATAGGAACCATAGTTAAGTCAAGTTTCTTAAATCTATCTAACATATCTTGGAACATTTGAGAAATGTGTCAAAGTTTAAATGGACAAACATATCGACAATCTAGGTATATTCGTTTAAAACTTAGTGTCATGAAAAAGATCAATGGTACTGGTGATTTGTCTCAGAAAACTGATATGATCCTTTAACACAAACTCAATAAAAATATGTATGTAAATATGTTTGTACATAGTTATTGTTTGATTTTCCTTTCATAATACAAAAAGATTATATTATCTTTTAGTTTCGACCACTGATGATGAAAAGCTGATTTTCAAAGTCTAGAGTTGCTGAACAAAATCTAAAAACTTTTAAAAATTTGATCTGAAAAGTTTAAAAGTTAATTAATTTGAAATTTACATTTGAACAAAAAAAAAAACAGTTTAGAGTCAAAAAGTTTTAATAAAGATCATTAAGTTGAACTTGATACATAAATCAGATATTCAAGGTCATTAATTTGGACTTGTTTAACTGAGAGGGTTTTAAAACTGATAAGAAGATTAAAATTTGAAATCTTTATGTTTAGAAATTTCAAAGTTTGAATCTGAAATGTTTATTTGAATGTTTGAGAAACTTTGAAACAGTAAGTTGATTTTAAGGGGGAGCTGGATAAAACACGTTGATTGAAGATACCAGAAAGCTCAAAGCAAGGGGGAGCATGGTGATTAAAGTTTTATCAAGACAAGCTCGAGAAGAAAAGAGAAAAGGATTGTAGATGCTATGAAGATCAAGGAAGTTAAAGTTATTCAAGAAATAAAGATCAAGATAACATTAAAGACTCAGTAACTTAATTGAAGAATGATGACTACGGCAACATCCAAGGGGGAGTTTATTGATGCATATGTTTGTTGCCTACGTCATCGTATTACGTCGAGTCTGTGTTTCAGAGCGAAACGTTAAGTTTATGTGTGATATAAGACAAGTTCGCCCGAACTTGTAGAGCACATGAACAAGTTCGCCTGGACTTGGTCATGTCATTCCGGGCGAACTTGTACTACTATATATAGGAGTCTTTGCATTTCATTTGCAAGAATCAGAGATTTTGTTAATTGGATGGCGAAGCTTTGTCCAAGTGTTTCCAGGATCTGTAACGTCTACATATTAATGAAACAGTGATTAATCAGTAACAAACTTGTATTCAATGTCACCTATGCAAACGGATTCCGCACGTTTACCTTAGGATTGCTAAATTAGGACCAGAACGATTCGTACAACGGACCTACATTAAGTTGTTAACTTAACATTTTATATTTAGAAAAAAAATGACTTTTATATTATATATATATCTATTGCTAACATATGTTTATGCTAAACAAGTTGATACTTTTTCTACTTTGGCCATATAATTTTCTTTCCTTCTCATTTTAGATACATTATTTTATTAAGGGTAGTGGTGGTGAAAAAAAATGATTACTTCTACCTAAAAAAAAATTCGAATCAAACTAATATTTTATAGTCAAAATTGTAGACAAACGGTTACATTTTTGCAAACACTTGTGTGACGATTATTATGTTCAAAATTTTTATTCGACATATCGGTATAGAAAAGGTTATTCTAAATAAAGTATTTATTTTATAACTTATACAAACCGGTACCCTGACCATAACACGGTGAATTCCATTTGTTAAATTTAAAATATTAAAAGAACTATATATGCTCTTATAATAACTATTAATTGGTTTTCGTTGTTAAATAGGATCATATATTAAATGTTTTGCAATTCTATTTTATTTAAAATATATCTACATTGTAATACATTTAAATAATTTCTATATGATTATATGTGTATATCATGTAAAAAAATTATTTTTACGTAGGATACATATAAAATTTTATACATTTACACCTAAACAATAATTTAAAGAAAATGTATGCTCAAAAGATCATTATATATATTATATATATAAATAATTATGTTTTATTCTCTAGCATCTAGAATATTATACTTAATAAAAGTAATAATTTTTAGATGTATTATAAAAGAAAAGATGGGCCTGATAGTTTGTACAGTCGATATATGTACAAAAGAGAGTAGATAATTAACATTTCAAAGAAGTAAAAAAAATATTACAAAATGAAAACATCTTTTCTTACCCGACTTAAATCAGTAATTTAGTATTTATTTATTTATTTATCTGGTACGTTAAATTTTCCTAAACGTTTTAGTTATGGTTTGATTTTCAAAGCTAGAATCAAAACAGATGCCCCACATAAAAAAATAATTGGCTCAAATGTGTGTTTCATATATTTTGCCTTTATATAGCTTTATTTAAAAATCAAATTGCAATTTTGATATTGTAATATCTTCAAACACATTACTATTATTGTTTGAGAATATATATATATATATATATATATATATATATATATATTCTAATACATGTATATTACTTCATTACCTAATGTATTTAGAATCAATTTTAGAAACGTCAAACTTTGTATTACCTACTGGTAATACTTCTTTGAATAAATAATATAATATAAATTAAGAATTAAGTTTTCGTATTTTAAACCAATGTGGTTCAACCCACTAGTTAAAAAAATGAAATTTGTTCATATGAATCCAGAAAGTTTATATTTTGATAAACTTATTTCTTTAAACTTTTGTTCCAAAATATTATATTTAATTTAATAGAAAATTTATTCCAATATACTAGTACTATTAAAATAATAAAAAAAAAAGAGATAAATAAAGTTATGGAAATAAGGTTAATAACTGGTACCATCAGTTATATAGTTGAATTTTTATAAATTAAAGATATTACAAAATAATTTAGTATCATATGTATATTACGCAAGTTATGATATTAACAAGAGATTTGAAATTCTATGTTTCTAAATAGTAAATATACACATATATACTTATAAATAATAGAATTCTTGATGATATACATAATATACTAATCAAATATCTTCTATAGATAAACATAAGAAAAATATATCACTAGTAATTCATATGAAAACATTAAGTCATTATAAAAATGAATCATGAAACGTGTTATGTACTAAAGATATCATATGTCTGAATAAAACATTCGTTACGAAGGAATCTAATATTGTATAAGCATGGATAGAATTAGCTATAAGCATACTCATAGTGTCAATTGAGACCATGAGAAGTCTATTTATCAAACAAAAGAAAGTCACAATCATAACAATATCTATGCTTAAACAAAAGAGCTAGGATATAAATATTTACTAATAACACCCATAATAGTATTTAGACTTGAACCTAAGAAAAGTGTCTTAGTATAAAGCTTTTAGATAAGCTAATTACTTGCATAGATAACGTGTGATGGGTGTTGGTATGTCGTGAGGATGATAACTAGAACAGTGCAAGTATGATAAATAAGCAATAACACCTGGCCACTATTACTTCTTGTTTATTAGTACTACTCAGTTCTAGAATATGATCGATCATGAGAATACTAATTTCCTTATTTCTTGATACACGCCACAATATATGATGCACTTTTAAAAGTATGATTTGAGAAAAGTCTATTTATGTGAAATATTATGATAATTACCTCTCCGATAAAATTGGGCATGGTGCGGTAGACTCTCCAGCTTGTCCGGGTAAGATGGGGTTACCTCTCCGGCAAGACTGGGTATGGTGCGGTAGACTTTTCAGCTTGTCTGGGTGAGATGGGGTCACCTCTCCTGCAAGACCGGGTAAGATGGGGTATATGTTATGTTAATAAAATTCCCTAATAGTACCATGACCGGATGTCTGACCTGTTTTTGAAAATATGAGTCTGTTGAATACATTGACCTTATGAATGGTGTGTATATTACAGTTTGTGAAATACATGATTTTATATATTTGTATATCTATAAGGAAATCCAAAGACCTTAATGATTGACAATTAGTGATAGATAACGAACATGTGTGTCACTAATAATTTTAGATCTATTTATCAGGAATCTCTCGTAGACTTCTATAATTCCGATATCAAACACTATTTCATTTGATCATCCGTCTTGTATCTCGTGTGACAATATGAGCAATGGGAACCCTATGAGTTGGAACGCCATCGAAAGCATAAGAATTCCCCTTGCGATTATCAATACATTAGGAAATCTGTAACTAAAAGTCGTGCTAAGACAAAAAACATCTAAAAACTTTGTGATTAAGAAAATAAGAATCTCAAAGCATAGAGAATAGTTCTAGTCAAAATAAAATAGAATTTAAAGCAAGGACCAAGCTAAAAGTGTTCCTCTATATTTCAGCGAATCTCGAGGACGAGATTTAAAACAAGGTGGGGAGGATGTAACATCTCTAAAATTTTTATTTTAAAACTTAAAATAAAGTATATAGAAACTTTTATTATTGGACGGGTAGAGTACGGGTAAGTTGACTGTAAAAAATACAAGCAATTGAGACGAACATAGGATCCCTTTAAAAATAATAATAATAAAAATACATTATATTTGACCTTACTCCGTTTTTAATGAAACTTAGGTCAAAATGCGGATAAAAATATGCTCGTTCTAATGGCATATTCATTATTTTATAAGTCGTTATATTTTAGAAGTTATAAGCGATAAATGAGTTTAGCTTGCTTAATTAATTAGAATATTTAATAAATAAATAATAAATAATATCAACACAATTGTGATAAGTGAGGATGTGTATGAATTGTGGACAGAATCATTTAATTCAACTTGCCTCCACGCCAATTTTTGAATATAAATGACCACACATCTCCGTTCTGTTCTTTGCCCCTCTCACTCGCTCTCTCCCTCACATATACATATATCATTTTCTTTTACTATTTCACCAATCATAATAATAATAATAAAGCGTTGCCCCGTTTTAAGTGTTTTAACCCCTGATCATTAATTCGTTACCCTGCGCGATTGATTTAGGACCCATCAATGCATGTCAAGGCTCTGTCCGACTCAGTCGTTGGGGTTCTGTCTCGGGTTGTATATGACATGGGTTATTATACTTAACACGAGGGCATTATATATTTTATTAAGAGCTCAGGAGCTATGCCCAAGATTATACCAGGAGGCCTGTAGTTAGACCCTAAAGTTACCAGGCGAGTACATTCTCTTTTTGTAAATCTTTTTGTGGGTCAAAATGTGTTACTAAAACCTCAAATGTTTTAATTATGCTTAAAAATAATTGAGTATATGTATTCTACAATTACTGCCGGTATGTTGGGGTTTTGTATACATTACTAGTCCACAGTCACGGGAATGTGACAGGAACCGTTACTATTGGGTGACAGGACCCAAAGTAATATGACCCACAAGTCAGGATTGACAGTACTGAATGAGTAATTGTGTCGATATAAGCATTGTAAATGCGGATGCTCCTCAATCCTGTGAAGTATAAATAAAACTTGCTTTGATTAAACATGGATATACTTCCCAGTATTTGTTGCTGATAAAATGTTTTTAAACGCGTTTCAGGTAACTTAATATGAAGCTAATAAAAGCCAGCGGGAGAGCACTAAAGGCTTAGAAAAGTGGCTATTAAAGTTACCTAAATAAAAAGGAGTTTATGTTTTCTATAAAATAGAGTTTATCCCTAGAGATGTATTGTGCTTAAAACTTGGGTCTCATCCGATTTGTTTAATATAAAAGTTGGTGTTTGAATCTCTGATAATGTATTTCCTAACTACGGTCTTGATGAATAAGTTTTCCGCTGCCAAATTACATAAACACCGGTACCACTTAACTGGTTCACGACTCCCGCTCCCAGGGTGGGGTCGGGCGTTGTGACACCGACGGTAGATCTGTGGCCGTGGCAGATCTGTGGAACGATGATGAAGTAGTTGTAGTGGTAGTGAACGGTATTGTGGCAGTGGTACCATGGCGGTGTTGGCATACTGGCATCAGATTTGTATAAGAGATAAAGCGAGTTTGTAGAGAGAGAAAGAGAGAGAGAAAGAGTCTGTAGAGAGAGAGAGGGGGGTTGAGGGAAAGAGATGGGTTTTTTGATTATTTATTTTGGTGTTTAGGGTAAAATGACCTCACAATATTAATTAGAGCGTTTTATAAAATAAAAACTCTTAATTACCTCACAAGATTTTTTTTTAAAAATAAAAAAACATATGAATCGTATATGTCAAGAAGACGCGTATACAATTCCTATACAATGCTCATTGCCCGATACGACTTCCATGGTGGACACTCTATACGATCCTCATTGATCCATACGCCTCCCCTGTTTCAACTATGTTGGGATTGAACCCTACAAAAGAACTAGAAAGCCAAAACAGGTCTGCTCTATATGATCCAGAATAAACTGTGTTCAGAACCACTCTTTACAAAGACCAGCTACCAAACCACTGATAGTTCTAATAACTGCCTTATACCAAAACTCTGCCAGTTTATAAAGTACGTTGAATCACCAATCAACTGATGGGTCAAAGGTCTGTTTGAAGTCAAAGGTCTGCTGGAAGTCAAAGGTCTAATCATCCTTTGAAGAACATCTGCCAGTACTTCATCAGAGTTTATGCTTATCACATGATAGGTCATCAGTGGTTCGCTATCAGTGTTTATATCTATTTATCAGAGGATAGGTAAGGCAGTGGTTAGAGTTTGTTATTGTTGTTAGCGGTCACTATCAAGGTGAGGTCAGCATAGACGATCAGTGGTTAGGAGTTGTACTATAAATAGAACAACGAATGTACTATTCTATAAGGCACACACATTCTTAATTTTGTACTATCTTTCTGTGTAGCTCGGTCTGAGGGGGAGCTTAGTGATTCATACATGTATTTACTTTATATTTGATGTCAATCTTTGGAGTAATGAAAACATGTTATGATGAAAACTATTCTCTCATTGATTGGATTATAATGTTTTAACTGTTCTACCGCTGCAAAGTTCTTATCAAGTTATCATTCTGTTATCAATTTTGTTAAAATTATTCAATCAATCCAAACTCAGATCCTAACAATTGGTATCAGAGCTTGGTCAGTCAAATTTGATCTAACCGTCAATTTGACATAAGAAGATCAGCTTGATCTTGTTGTTATTGCGTTATCTATATGTATTGAGATCAGAGTCTTAGTTTATGCAGAAAATCGCATTTTATGTGGTCTAAGTGTTGTGTAGGTGTGTTTGTGTTGATTTCATAACAAATTAATGGAGAGAATTGACTTTAGTCTCATAAATGACTAAGGTAAACTCTTAAATCATAAATTTCTCAATTATTGGAGATCTATCAGATCTAAATGATTCACTTATCAAGAAATTTTTACAAATTTTATAGTAAAAATTTCCTGTTTATATCAGGATATGTATCCACCTTTAAGTTTTTCTAAGGAGGTCATACACACTGAGTTTTGCTTGTTTTTGATAGTCAAAACTCATGTACCTGCCTGGAGTAGTACCCTAATTTTTTGTAGGGAAAGTACTTCCACTGATTAATGAAATCAAAAGGACTCTGTATGATGAACAGTACAATCAGATTTAAGTATTCTTAACGACTTGCATCTACAGACAAAATAGTTTGTACTATCTGGGATACTCAAACCTCTGCCAAAGTCTGTAAAGTGTTTCTACACAAGGAATAACATGTGTATGAGGTTTTGACTGCAAAAGGTTTAAAAACTTATGTCATTGAAAAATCCCAGTAGGACATATGAGATGGTCTGTTAAAATAATCATACTGACATCAGACATTAGTTTGTGAGGGATTGCTATGTAAAAGGGTTGGTTTCTCTACAACATTTCCATATCAAAGATCAAACTAGCAGATGTGTTGACAAAAGCATTTGATGCTTCCACATTTGAAAGTTTGATATCTAGGTTTGGAATGCTTTAACATGAATGAAAACAAGTTTTCCTTGTAGTTCATGTATAAAAAGCATTAAAATGTTTTTAGTTGATCAACAATTACCCTAAAAAATAGTCTTAAATTGAATTTCTCAATAAGTCCTCAAAGTCTGTTCAAAGCTCTGATAGCTTAAAAACGCTGTTGTTTGGAAAATCTATCCATTGATGCAGAACCTCTGATTGTGATAAAATTTGGTCACAACCACTGGTAGTTTATTCTAGCAGTGGTTAGCCAGACAATTGTTTTCCATTGTCAAGCAGAGGTTACACGTGGACAGATGATATTTGACAGTTGTTGCGTCAGGTGCCACGTCATCATCACTTTCAAAAACTCTATAAAACCCTATTTTGTTTGCAAACAAGTTTTCACCAAAATCATTCCCTCATAAAACCATGGCACCCAAGGCGAAATCACCACAGGAACCACCAAAACACACTCTTAACATCAAAAATCCACATAACTACCTTTGTACTCTTGAGAAGACGAGGAAGAATACAGAGTTTTATGAAATCATTGATATCCTGTCTTCCTCAAAGTACAAGACCTTGTTAACCTGTAACGCGCCAATATATCAAGAAGCCCTTCGAGATTTTTGGTCAAATGCCGATTTTGAGAACCAGAACAAGAAGGCTTGGGCAATCACGTCAAGAGTGGGAGGGGTTTTGGTCGCAATAACCCCACAAACTATTTCAGATGTCTTTTAGACAAATGATCTCGCTGGTAAAATTTCTTTCCCTAAAAGTGAGTATCAAATTGATTTGAAAAACAAAGAGTATACATGAGATTTATCAAAAGTTACTATGAAAAAAGGAAAATTCCCACCTCCTACGAAATTTTTTTCATACCCTGCTCACTTGTGTATCTAATGAATCAACTAGTTTTGATGAAATACCATTGAAAATTCAATATTTGGGGTATGCTATTATGTCAAAAACTGATTACAATTACTCCCAAATGTTGTTTAATGATTTGGTATCTATTCTGGAAAATGTGAAAAATTAAAGGGAAAATGCTTTTCTAATTTTTCCTAGATTGTTAAGTTATTATTTACAAAAGAAAATTCCAAAAGAGACTGCACAAGCTCTTGTCCAAGGTGTGCCTTTCCAAATAAACAGTTTATCTTCTGAAACATATACTCGCCTTATGGCCAAAAAGTCAAAAGTTTCAAAAACACAAGCATGGGAGTTTGAGCAAAATTTAGATGAGTCCACAGCTACTCCTTAGACTTCAGCTGCTGAGCCCACTGCTTTTGGTGACCACAGCAGCACAACCACTGTTGTGCAACCCACACCAAAAACCACTAAAAAGACCAAAAAGAAACTTACAAAACCCACCAAACCCATTAAAAAGAACCTTCTGGATGATGAGATCCCAGAAGTTAATCCAGTGACAACACAAAAGTCACATGAAACCACTGTTGCTACTTCCTCACAACAGATGGAAAGATTTCCACCCAAAAACCCAACTCCTCATGCTTCCTCACAAAGGAACATGTTGTAAGCACAGGAATCCCACAATTGATAACCTTACCCTCATTTAAGAGTATGTTAATCTGTCCATCTCCCAGGACAAATTTGCCTTCTACACCACCCTCCATATTTCAAAACATGACTATCACCACATCACTGTTTGAAACCTTTGATAGTCAGTCACAAAAAGGCCACTCTCACCAACACATTACTGAGAGCATATCTTCAACAATGGGTGTGTCTGATAAAAATCAACTGGTTATCCCACAAACAGTTGAGGAGGCTACATCACTTGGATTTCACGAAATCCTTGTTGATAGTTTAACTGGAGCAGCTACTACAGATGTTGAATCCACTGATTTACATCTGGACAGTAGTTTCATATATAAGTCTCCGTTGAAGGCAACCATAGTTGAGATTACTAAGGTAACCTCTGCTCCAATGGGAAGACCCCAGTACCAAGAAAAAGAGGCATCTAAGGTTGAAGCAAGTGATAAATCACATGCTCATGATACCCTAGATAAAACTACCACCTCTGGTAGGAGCTCAGATGATCCTATTAACTTAGGAGATGAGCTAAAACATAAGGAATTGACGGACAAAGTTACAAAGATTGAGACATCAGTGGGAGATATCAAGAATGTGCTGCAACAGATGTTACTCTCAGCAAACTCTCGAAACACTGCTCAATCCTCTGCTCAAGCCACCAGAATTGCAAAACAAGTGTATCATCTGCTTCAACAACATTATCAGCATGCTAAGCAGTTATATGATTCAAAAGTGCAGACATTCAAAGAAGAAGTTGAAGCAAGGTATAAAGACACACAGGAAGAGCTTAAATATGTAATGAAAATTCTCATTCCTGACACTACCCCTGCATCTGTCTTCGAAAGAGTTGATGATGCCAAAAGGGGGAGAAAAATGATTCTGAGGAAAATCCATCAGTAACTTCTGCGAAAACATCTGTTAAAGAAAAGAAAAGGGAAGTGATGAAACCCTAAAAATTCAAGCAAAGATGAAGATACACAAATGAGGATAGTTCAAAGTCAAGTTGGGATAAAAGAGAAGGAGATGAAGGGAACCACTGCTGGTATCAAAACCACTTGCTGCTGGTATTAAAAAGCTAACCGCTGATAGTTTCAATCTCATTACCCTCATCTCAGCAACCACCTGTCAATGTAGCAGATGCTGATACTACCAAAAGTATAGCAGATGTTACAACAGAAGCGGTTTGCAAAATTGTTCCTGCACCAAAGCTGGCTTATACAAGAAAAAGAAAAGGACGGCTACAGTGAATGATGATGACATACCATCTTTATTTGTTAGCCAAACAAATCCAAAACCAGCTATCACCCATTCATTATCACTACAAATCAGTTTTGCTGAATCACTCAAAGGTCAAAATCCAAATAGAAATATTCCTATGGAAACATCATATACTTTAGAGTTGGCGGCAGTAAAGGAGAAATGCTACAATTCTATACAGAGACTGGTCCATCCAAGAGAATCTTCCCATCTCTTCATGGCTATAGAACTCCTAAAACCATTGATGAGTATCTAATACAGAAAACAAGACAAGCAAAAGTCATAGCAAAAGAAGAAAGCAAAGGGAAATGTAATACCTATTTACCAAGAATGGAGCAGCATGAGATAAGCAAAGTTAAGAAATTAGAAGAGTATGCAAAAGAGCTTAATGAGAAAATGACAAAAGCATCTCCAAAAGATGATCCTCAAAAGAAGCTAAGGGAAAACCTCATAAGATTTAACATGAAAGAAAAACCCCTATCAAGCTGAGGAAGATCAATTCAAGGAGTGGTCCATCCCAGCTCTCAAACAAGAAGCTAATAGAATTGGAAGGACAAAGAAAGACCCTCAAATGAAACAGATTGCACCAGACTGGAAAGATACTAAAAATATAAGTGCAGATCTTGTTTTAGATTCAACCATCCAAGCCCTCAACCAAAGGAAGAGGCAGCTGCTGATGGTTAAGGAAGATCAACAAAGGGATACTAATATGCAGGCTATCACAAATGAACCTTTGTCTGACTTCAAGCCTCAAGCTAAGTCTGAAGATCCTTTTTAAAGGCTTTCAAGAAGTTCACTTTTTTCAACTCTCATAACAAATAACTATTCTCCCAAGAAACCCATTGAACTCAAAAATACAAAGTGGCTCTCTGATAAAAAGACAGATGTATTGACTCTGCTCAGGTCCAATGGGAAACTTGTGAGTATATCAAGAAAGGATGCACTAAGCCTGAGTGTAGCTGACCTTCAAGATCTTTTGGAACTACAACTATGTAGGGATGAGGATAACGAAAGTTCCCAGAACTTGGAATCTCAATTCAAAGATTATATCAGGGAAAAACTGATGAGACATAAAGATCATGAATAAAGAAGACTTTTGGCATCATATGTTCTAGGGGGAGATTGTTGGGATTGTACCTTACAAAAGAACAGATGATAGAAAGCCAAAACAGGTCTGCTCTATATGATCCAGAATAAACTGTGTTCAGAACCACTCTTCACAAAGACCAGCTACCAAACCGCTGATAGTTCTAACGACTACCTTATACCAAAGCTCTGTCAGTTTATAAAGTATGTTGAATCACCAATCCACTGATGGGTCAAAGGTCTGTTAGAAGTCAAAGGTCTGCTAGAAGTCAAAGGTCTGATCATCCTTTGAAGAACATCTGCCAGTACTTCATCAGAGTTTATGCTTATCACAGGATAGGTCACCAGTGCTTTGCTATCAGTGTTTATATCTAGTTATCCGAGGATAGGTAAGGCAGTGGTTAGAGTTTGTTATTGTTGTTAGCTGTCACTGTCAAGGTGATGTCAGCATAGACGATCAGTGGTTAGGAGTTGTACTATAAATAAAACAGTGCATGTACTGTTCTATAAGGCACACACATTGTGTAGCTCGGTCTGAGGGGGAGCTTAGTGATTCATACATGTATTTACTTTGTATTTGATGTCAATCTTTGGAGTAATGAAAACATGTTATGATGAAAACTATTCTCTCATTGATTGGATTATAATGTTTTAACTGTTCTTCCGCTGCAAAGTTCTTATCAAGTTATCATTATGTTATCAATTTTGTTAAAACTATTCAATCAATCCAAACTGAGATCCTAACAAACTATTCCCTTTTTAATGAAACTGGAAACCACCAGGAGAGGCGTATGGATCAATGAGGATCGTATAGAGTGTCCACTAGGGGAGTTGTATCGGGAAATGAGCACCGTATAGGAATCGTATACGCGTCTTCTTGACCTATACGATTCATATGGTTTTAATTTTTTAAAAAGATCTTGTGAGGTATTTATGGGTTTTTATATTATAAAACGCTGTAATTAATATTTTTATATTATAACGTCATCTTTTTATTATAAGAAAATACGTTAAAATAAGCTAAAATACGTCAAAATACCAGGGGTATTTCAGTAAATTCAGGGGTTTTAGGGCTTTCTTAAATTTCCAACACTTAGGGCTTTCTTTAAAGGGTAGCGCAGATCTGGCCTACCCTTACTCTCACCAAGGCTCTTTGGTAAATGTTTTTCAAAGGGTAAAGCAGATTTGGCCTACCCTTACTCTCATAAAAAATGTTTAATTAATTTTTCTGTTTTACTTGTTTAATTAATTTTTCTGTTTTAGTTGTTTTATTTTTTTTCTCTTTTAATGTTTAATTCATTTTTAAAAAAGGGTAGAGCAGATCTGGCCTACCAGTTCCAACCCGAACCCGTTTCGACCCGAACCAAAATAACCCTTTTTTATAATTGACCGGTTTTGATCCGAACTCGTTTTGACCCATAACCCTACCCGACCTGACCCGTTTGCCGGATCTAGTTATATCATCGTTTTTTTTAAATGTGCATATGTTTTTTTATCAATTATTATTATGTCTTTTATTGTTTTTCACTTGTCATTTATTAACCATAGCGCAATAAATACACAAAACATCTTTTTATATTAATACACAAAACATGTCACTCTGATACAAAATGTAACAACTAAACCCTAAATCCTAAATCGCTAATTGTTACATATTCTTGAATTCTTGCAAAGGAAAATGATAGGTGTAACACCCAAATAACAAAGAACCAATCCAACCTAACAGTCACTGGTATCCGCTTCCACAGCAGGAAGATCCAATCCATACAGAACGAGTTCTCCCTCGAGATTGTGGGTGCAGAAGCATTGTCGTTGGTGGACGTTCTAGTGCATGAATCTGGAATACGAATGCAGTTTAGCGTTTGAATTTGAAATATGAACGCATTGTACTTCTCCATAAGGATTACGCTACCACCACCATCAAAACACCGACTTTCGATGTCTTGTTAATAAAACATACAAGTATAGCATTAGACTCGGCATCCGAAAATATATTGTTAAAAATACAAAAATAAAATCCAAGCACCACCACAACCACCACCCTTAACCACCTCATCCACCTCCACAACCGCCTAACCACCACCACCACCATCACCACAGCCGACCCACCATAACCACTACCACAGCCGACCCACCACCACCACCACAACCGCCTCACAACCACCACCACAGCCGCCTAACCACCACCACAGCCGACCCACAACCACAACCACCACCACCACCACCGTCAAACCCTACCCACTGTCAATCCCCACCACCGTCAAACCCCACCAACGATAACAACCACCACAACCCCAACACCACCACAAACGGCTAAAATAAAACCAAAATATATAAAAAAGTTTGAAGATTAATCAATAAAATATGGAATACAAACTAACCTTGAATATTCCGACCGTATTAAGAGGTACGAGAGCGAGAACGATACGCAAGCGAATCCTCATCGTGTGGTCCAGAGTTCGTCTTGTGAAAATCGTGTGGTCCAGAACGTTTGTGTGTGTGTTTTTGGTGTTTTAGTGTGTGTGTTTAAACTTTTAGATCTATTTACCCCTTTATTGAAGCTGGAAAAGGTGTTTGGGACCAGGAGACGTGTATGGATCAATGAGCACCGTATAGGGTGTTGTTTTTTTTCTTTTTTAATCTATGAAACTTATTATTTATGTTTAAGAGAATTCAGAATCAGAAATATGAACGGGTGAGACACTTGTCCCAGTGGAAGGGACGGGTGCACGTAACTGGGAGGTCTCGAGTTCGATCCGCGTAGAAACCGGTTTAGGGCCGGTTGGCATTTTTTGAGATTTTTTATTTATTCATATATTACTTGATATTAATTCATTTTCTTAAAAAAAAAGATAAAACACATTTCACTTTTATTTTGAGTCAACAGTTTGAATTCCTTTTAAAACAATAGTTTTCTTTTATTTTGTACTCCTTTCTTTTATATGATGCACTTTAATTAACATATTTTTATAAAAAAATTGTTGGGTACACTATAACATAAGTATGTTACTTTGTGCAAACCACATGGACTAACTATAGTACCTAAGTATGTTACTTTGTGCAAACATATACTTATTTTGTACTCCTTTCTTTTATATGAAGCATTTTAAACTATTAGTACCTAAGTATGTTACTTTGTGCAAACCACAGGGACTAACTATGTAATTAACTTTGACGGATATTAGACTTTAATTAAATTATATTAAAGAGAAAAATGAATTAAACATTAAAAGAGAAAACTTAATAAAACAATTAAAAAAATAATTAAACAGTTAAAACAGAAACATTAATAAATTCGTTGCGTACACTATATTTCACGGATGCTATACCTATAAAAAGTTAATAAATTCTTTTCGTCGAGTTCTATTACTACCAAGTAACGCCCTACCCTGTGTAATACGAGACATGTACATTGTCTCCCATTCCATAGCTTCCATACTTCGGTATATTCCAAAGTCCTTTTGGTACTGGCATCGGGCAATCATCCGTTAACTTAACCATGATGAAATGGCCACCTTGGACATATGCGATCGTTAAAATGGAATGGTTCGGGTAAACCTGCGGTCCATCTAACATTAGGAATTAAGTTTGACAAACACCGTTGTTTAAATGTTGAACAATGACACCAAATTTTTGAGCCACCAATAACCCTGTGTAGGGCAACAACATCCAGCACGCCTTTGGTGCAGGTTCCACATTTAACCAATTTATCGATTGATACACATTGCTATAAAATCCCTTTTCCAAAGAGTCGAGTATATGCCCCTAGCGCGATTTGTTAATGAACTCTCGTCAAGTAGCTGTTGGCGGACCCACTTCCACGGTTTCTGCTCCAACCCCAAACCCATAGCTATGGATCGAAACCCACAGTTACCGTCTGGCTGGGCATCTTCGATATGTGTTATGTATCTCTGATACATAGATGGAAGCCAATCCTTAAAACGCTCGATCATGTTTTTGTACCTATAATTGGCAAAAAAAATAAAAAAATAAAAAATATTAAAAAATAATAAATTGAATAAGAATATGTATGTATGTACGTATGTACCTGTGCCCGGCCAACAGTGGAAAGTCTTTATCTCTAATCAGAATTGTATTTTTTTACTTTTCTTTGAACGACTATGTCGCACAACTGGCTTTTGAGTGTAGTCGTTCCTCTGTGATTCGGGTTGTTTATCTTTACGTCTCGCAAGCTATTCATTCTTTTGTTGTTTTGCTTTCGTAGTTGGGCGGCCCTTGGTATCTTGTTGTACCTCAGGCGGTTGATGGTCAGTCACACTTGGATTCACCACCGCTTTCATCTTCGACAACATACTTTTTAACACTATAGGTGGTTGCGCCTGTAGTTGTGTTAGTCTATCCATTTCCGCCTGAATACTACAATCGTCTTGATTAAGTTTTTCTGTCATCAAGTTTTGTCCAGAATTTGTCTATCGTGGCAAGTGGAATTTTGCAACCTGTTTTTCAAGAATCATAGTTAAAACATGAAGTATAATGATGGTTTATATTCTATGGATCGAAGTATATGTTAGCTGTTATATTACCTGTACTTTCCCACCACTCCATCTGACAAGCACATGGCAATCCACAACCCGTAGAAAAGTGGTGACCACAAGTCCCCCTGCTACCCTCAACGCATGTAGCTTTTTCCTCTCGACAAGCAACAGCTCTAAGGCTTTTTGGGAAACATTACCGCATAGGTTATCAAAAAACGGTAACCCACAACCCGTAGAAAGGTGGTAACCACAAGTCCCCCTGCTACCCTCAACCATGTAGCTTTTTCCTCTCGACAAGCAACAGCTCTAAGGCTTTTTGGGAAACATTACCGCTAGGTTATCAAAAAACGGTATTTTGTGGTCCCCCATTTGCACGGACTTGCTCTCCTAAAAACTAAGTTTTATTTGTAGTGTTGTGACTCTACAACTTTGCCAACAAGCCACACAAGTCTATGGAGCGAGTTATTTTGCCATTTAATGTGTCTCGTAAACTTAGAATGCTGGCTTTCAATTTGTTGGTTGTAGGTTGACCAAAACTGGGGACTGTGTTAGTCCAAGCTGAAACGAACTTTTCTTTATAATCTTTCAGCCACACATTATACAAATGCTCTAGAACATCTGAAAAAAATAGAATACAATGATTTGTAATGTTTGTATGTATATATATGTATGGATGAATGTATGCAAACTAATATAATATGTACCTGATCGTTCATCGTTAGTTAGTCGCGTGAAAAGCTGCTCAAAGTTATAATTGTATAGCGTCGGAGTGGGAGAACTACACAGTTGAGACCAAGAAAGCTTGAATATTTTCCAGTCTTCATCCATAAATTTTGCCCGACAGTGTTTTAGAATATTCTGTTATATGTGCCACCTACATAGCAATTTGGAAGCTTTTGGGAATACTTTATCGCAAGCATTCATCAAAGCTTGATCCCTATCTGTTACAATTACACGTGGCTCCATACAATCTACCAAAAATTCTTTGAGCTTCTCCATGACCCATAAGAAGTTATCTTGTTTTTCTTTAGAGACAAACGCATGAGCCACACCGAAAGACTTGTGTGTCGATGTCACACCCACAACTTGAACAAACGGAAGCTTATACTCATTCGTTTTGTAGGTAGCATCAATCATCAACACATGTGGAAATGCACGCCACATGTTGTATTAGTTCGGATGAACGAAAAAAACCTCCTCGACCACGTTTGTGGAGGGATTAACCCTGCTGAAATAAACGTACCTTTCTTCTTGCAACATGTTCTCCAATATCTGCATTGGAGTTCGATCGCCGTACATTTTTAGTTTAATCTTCATGTTTTGTATGGCTTGTAGAATGCACACCTGTGTGGGTTTTGTTTTCTTATGTTTAAATGTATATTCGTAGGCTCCATGTTTTGCAGATAAAGTCTCTTCACCATTAATTCTTCGTCCGGGGTCATCCTTCTAGCAAACACGTGGCCCTCGAGAAATTCTGCAGGCTCATGATTATGAATGTTTTTCTTCTCCACAAGGCTCTAATTACCACTACTTGCGTCTTGTTTCCCTATCATACTAAAAGGACAGCCAACCTTTTTGCTACCGGAACGCCGAACTGTTGCTTTACTTTTGGGTTCGCCGTCACGATCGCATTGCAACCATATTTTCACTGTCCTTGCTGACGAACCTTTGCCTTTTGTTATCGTTCGTTGGGTTACATTGACGTAACCTTTCGCAACTTCTCTTTTGTAAACCCAATTCTTCAACTCTTCAAGTGACCCAAATACCTCTAAAAAAATTTGGTACATTAGCAATCCACATAAATGAAATTAATATATTAGTTTGTCTAAAAAACAATAAAAAAATTTCGGGTTGAACATGGGGTTCTGGTTAATATGTGTGACACAATCGGGTTAGTTTGAATTTTCGGGTCGTGTTCGGGTTAAGGTCGGGTCGGTTCAAATATTTTCTAGATTTCTCATACCTAATAAAAATTATATATAACGAGTAACACATATACAAAATCATTTTTTTTTCATTCTAAAATTATATAAACATTATATAAGACGAATAACATGTAATTGTCGGTTATGTAATACCTTTTTTGTTTTTTTCTCGTCATTAGCACCTTCCTCGTTAGCACGTTCGTCATCGTCAATACGTTCCTCGTTACCACCTTCATCGTCGTCAACACCTTCCTCAAAGTGCATTACACCTTCCTCGATTTCGTTATCATTTTCCTCAAAGTCCTTAGCACATTCCTTGACTTCGTTATCATTTTCCTCAAAGTCGTTAGCACCTTCTTCGACTTCGTTATCATTTTCCTCAAAGTCCTTAGCACCTTCATCATACTCTAACTTGTGTTGGTTTTCGTATACGAATGGTAAGTCTCGTATTCGTGTCGCGGATAACTTTGGGCAATGTACGATGGTTCTGCCTCATCTACAAACACCTGGTTCAAATCAGATAACACGGGAGCCACAACCCCGTCATCATAACGAGGGACACACACAACCTCCTCCTCACCTCGATCAACGCCGGATAACCAAACGCTTTCGGAGATGTATAACTGGTTCGAATCTTCGCCAAAAACATTACCAATGTCGCAAAACGACATCTTTATGCTTCACGGTTTCAAACAACGTTTTTATTTGAGAATTTTCATTTTCCTCGGTATTGTGTGAGTTTTTGATCATTTGAATGAAATAGTTCCTGTATGCTTGGGTAAAAACATTTTCTAGTTCGATAGGAGGCGTATAGATCAATAAGGCGCGTATGGGGTCACCTTTTCACACTTTTCAGACTGAACTCCCTGGATGTCAGGGATTATACCTTAAATTCATCAAAAGTGGTTCCTGTAAGCCGCTCATAGTGCAATGAGAGGCATATAGGGTTTAATGCTTCAACTACCACAATCTTATACGCTGCGCTTAGGGCAATGAGAGGCGTATCAATACCTTTTTTTCTTGACACATTTAAGGCTTTCACACTGTATACGTCCCTTACAACCTTATACGCTTGCCTCTGGGGGATGTGCACATAAAAATGGGGATGTATCAATAACCTCACCCTTAAAGTTTGGTTCCTAAGTTAAAAACTATATATTTGGTCTCCACGTTGATAGTTCATAACTTGGATAAACAATAGCTTTTGATATTAAATGCACACAATAGATTTACATTTTTCAGAGGACATGGTCGAGGATAAGTCCTCGTGGAGAAGTAGGATTAGGGTTAAAGATTTTTAGGAGGTTGGTAGGTGGGTATTAGAGACATGTCTTAGGAACCTTGCCTTTTAGTTGTTTTTTGTGGCCTTTACATGTTAATTAGTGCTTGCTTTTGTGTCTACTGCTTGCATTTATGTTATTACTTTCTTTATTTTGCCCTACCTTTAAAACACATATTTCCACGACCTATATTTCTAGTTGCTTCTAAAGTAGTTATGTGAATATTTATTATTCATTTAAGGCTTATGGTTGAATGTGGCTTTAGAGTTGGGGGTCTCGCCGGAAACAACACCTTTATCTCTTGGGATAGAGGTAAAGATTGACTACATCTCACCCCCCAGACCCTACGAGTAGATTGGCTATGAGTGGGATTGTACTGGGTATGATTGATTGAATTGCCTATAATGCTAAACGATAAAACATTTAAAACCGATAAAATGACGGAACCTACTTGATAAAAAAACAAACCACACATGCAATTTCTCAAACGGTAAATTACAAATTTTTATCCTGTATCTTTATATCTACTTTCAGGCAGTGTCTTTAGGCGTTAAAATTACTGAGTTTTATACTTAATGTTTCAAAATTTTGCACCATATGTCCTTTAACTCTAACGAGTTAATCTTTTCTATTAAATCAGACTCGATAATTTAGTCTTTTTACCCATATATTTATAAATACATATTTAATAATACAAATAAAACAATATATATATATATATATGGTAAGCTTCATATGAGAAACATCTTTATCAGGGGAACCACATTTATCACCTTTTTCTTCCATGAACATATTTGTTGTTTTTTTTCTTTTTTCTTTCGTGAAGTTTTAACTAAGTTATTTTAATATTCAAATGAAAAATAAACAATTAGTCAGTTTAATTTATTAAAACAAAATTATATATATATATATAATATATATATATATATATATATATATATATATATATTAATTGTGGTAGGGATCCTAAGAGAAGTCCACCCCCTATCTGAGAAACTTGAGAACCATTCTGGACCACACATTTTTCTAAGCTTTTCGTAATATACACATACGTATAGTTTAAAATTCACTATATGCATATGTATATTGGATTATACACATATGTATATAGTGAATTTTAACTATACGTATGTGTATATTACGAAAAGCTTAGAAAAAATGTGCGGTCCAGAATGCTTCTCAAGTTTCTCAATTAGCATAGTGCTTCTCACATGATCCTAACCCTATATATATATATATATATATACGGGAGAGTTTAAATGAGAACGCTAAATATCGCGAAAACCGTGAGAACGAATGAAAAACCACGATAACTTGGTCAAAAACATTTCAAATTCAAAATTTCTTTTTACATTTATCATTATTATTCGAATACAATGTTAGAAATTTAACTTACACGTTTAAATTTACGTGAATTCGTATAAAATTTACACATGTGTAAGTTTGTCATTTACACATGTGTAAATTTGTTGTATTTACACGTGTGTAAAAATCTAATAAGCGTGATCTTGAGAGAATAAATGAATTATTTGATGTTGTAAATTCTTTTTTTGATGTTATATCTTAATTACAATGAGGTTTGTTTTAAAAAATTTAGGTTTGATTGGTTTTTTCATTCGTTCTCACGGTTCTCGCAATATTTAGCATTCTCAAGATAACCCTCCCATATATATATATATATATATATATATATATATATATATATATATATATAGGGTAAGGTTCATGCGAGAACCACCTTTATTACAAAATAAAATCTAAAAAAATATAAAAAACACTCAAAATTTTTTTTATTTTAATATTTTTTAATAAAAATAATTATATTCCGTTACAATTTTTTTTTTCGAGTAACAGTTATCCATGCACATGTGCAAATGTTTCATAATTTCAACAAATTCAGTAATAGTTATCAGTAGTAGACAATTGCACTTTAATTTACAATACCATCAATAATACACTCAATTTTACATTAAATACACATGTGCATCATTATGTATAACAATTATATACCATGTTTTGGTACAAAAAGTTTGTGATTTTGAATGATGAAGTAGGCTCATATATATGTTTTTTGGTTAGTTATATCTAGTGCTTGATGGGTTCATTATAGTTGTCACTTTATGATGTAATATATTGATTGGATGGTATAAACGGTGTTGATATACATGTAATAAAGTGAAAATATTGGTATTGGTATTGTATTATAAATGGTAGGAGGTAATGGTATTGTATTATGGATAGTAGGAGGTAATTGAAGTGTATTATGGATGATATGATAGATGAAAAAAAAGTGTATTCAAAGTAGTGTACCCAAACACCTTATTTCATGTTGATACATATAGATGCACATGTCATTTCTTATATTGGTAACGTAAAAAGTAGTGTATTACACATGGTAGTGTAAATGAAAGTACAATTGTCTAATGTTTGTAATGTATTATGGAATTTGTCAAAGAAATGATGAAAATGCACATGTGCTTGGTAGTGTATTATGGATGATATGATAGATGAAAGAGAAAATGTATTCAAATTAGTGTATAAAAAGACCTTATTTCATGTTGATATATATGGATGCACATGTGCATTGCTAATATTGGTAACGTTAAAAGTAGTGTTACACATGGTAGTGTAAATGAAAGTACAATTGTCTAATGTTTGTAATGTATTACGGAATTTGTCAAAGAAATAACGAAAATGCACATGTGCATGGATAGTTGGTACTCAAATTATTTTTTTTTGAATTTTTTTTAGTGTTGAGTAAATATAGCGACTTTTCTAAAAAATATTAAAAAAAAATTGGTATTTTTTTTTATTTTTTAGGTATTACTGTTATATATATATATATATATGTATATATATATATATATAATAGGACAAGGATCCGCTAGGAACCACCCTTTATTGCGAGAACCGTGAGAATCAGTGTGAACACAAACAGTAATACCTAAAAAATCCAAAAAACACCCAAAATTTTTTTTTTTAAATATTTTGTTAATATTTTTTGTGAAAAATTCGTTATATTTTGTTTACAATAAAAAAAATTCAAAATTTTTTTTTGAGTAACAGTTATCCATACACATGTGCATTTTTATCATTTCTTTGACAAATCCCGTAATACATTACAAACATTGGACAATTGTACTTTCATTTACACTACCATATGTAATATACTAATTTTTACGTTACCAATATTAGAAATGCACATATGCATCTATATGTATCAACATGAAATAAGGTGTTTGGGTACACTACTTTCAATACACTTTCTCTTTCATCTATCATTCCATCCATAATACACTACCATGCACATGTGCATATGTATCATTTCTTCGAAAAATTCCGTAATACGTTACAAATATTAGACAATTGTACTTTCATTTACACTACCATGTGTAATACACTACTTTTTATGTTATGAATATTAGAAATGCACATGTGCATCTATATCTATCAACATGAAACAAGGTGTTTTGGTACACTACTTTGAATACACTTTCTCTTTCATCTATGATACCATACATAATACACTTTGATTACCTCATACCATCCATAATACAATGCCATTACCTCATACAATCTATAATACAATACCAATACCAATATTTTCACTTTATTACTTGTTTATTAACACGATTTATACCATACAATCAACATATTACTTCATAAAGTGACAACTATAATCAAATCATCAACCACTAGATATAAATAACCAAAAAAACATGTATGTGGGCCTACTTCATCATTCAAAATTACAATCTTTTTTTACCAAAACACGTTATATAATGGTTATACATAATGATGCACATGTGCATTTTGAATATTGGTATTGTAAAAAGTAGTGTATTAGGGAGGGTATTGTAAATTAAAGTGCAAATGTCTACTACTAATAATGTATTACGGAATATGTCGAAGTTATGATACGTATGCACATATGCATGGATAACTGTTACTCGAAAAAATGAATTTTTTTTGAAAAGAAATATAGCGATTTTTATAAAAAATATTAAAGAAAAAATAAAAAAAATTTAAGTGTTTTTTTGATTTTTTTAGATTTTATTTTGCAATAAGGGTGGTTCTCGCATGAACTTTACCCTATATATATATATATATATATATATATATATATGATTTCGAGTAGCTTGAATCTTCTCCAATAAGTGTGGGCTATTAGAACATTCCCATCACAGAATTAAGTCACTAGCAACACATAACGATTATGGGATAGTATACGTATGATACGCAAGGGTTATGACTGTCAAGAATGTACCTGTGACGTAAAACAAGCGATAATTTAACGGTTTTGGCGATGGTCAACTTCACAAAAAAATGGTGGTGGCACGGCCGTTGGGGTGCCGCACTCAAGCAGGCGGGGTCGATATGGAACTAGACAAGAAGCGTGGGTCCAACAACGACTGCAAGAGGAAGCAATATGATACGATCCGACCCGCAAACGACCCATGAAGTCCCACTCCAAATCCACGTTATGTATTTCCTAATACGAAGTCACGTTCAAGCCATGCATGTTGCTTTAATTTGTGCATTTCCCCATTTATGTTTTGCAGTTGTCCCACGTTCATCTCTTGGTAGTTATAGATTAGTTCATGCATTTTCCCTATATATTGTACTTGCATTTTGAGAAGAAAATTGTTACAAAACTAGTCTTTTCTTTATCTTTGTTCTTGGAGCCTAACCACTCTACGGGTATTTATCGGGAGATTGACCATCTCGAATCGTGTCTATCACAATACAAGTTTGGTTGTTTATTAATAATTTGGTTGGATGAACAATAAAAAGAATCACAAAGAACTATACCACATTGAAGGCTGGATGGATGGATAATAAACTTGACTGAATCTTGGCTACTCCGGCAAGTTCCAGTTGTTCCGGCGAGATTCCAAAGATTCACAACGACATGAACAAATAATCTTTGAGGGTCTAACAGGTTGTGAATAGTAATCTTTCAACCTTTAAGGACCGTTTCGTCTTTAGTAGGATTGGTTTTGCAATTCAAAAGGGGGTTGCGGCGCAGCTTGTTGGCCGTTTACCTGCCACTTGTTTGTAATTTGTTACTTTGGTATTTTAATGAACAAATAACAATCAAAAAAATTACCACATGAGAAGGATAATTGAAGGTGATGTGAGGGTGTTAAAGTGTTGCTGAGTCCCTTAAAAGGTTGTATTTAAACTGGTTTGAACCGACACATTTATAGATGGAATGGTTCCAAATTTCACAATAATAGCCGGTGATTTTGATAAAGATTTTCGAAATACAAAAACGCGTTTGGTTGATGCGATCATAACAACCTATTCAAATTTCATTTTTGGTAAATTGAATTTCCTTGTTTTTGTTGAAGATTTGAGACATCCGAGACAGAACGTGGGCAGCAAGATTTTGTTTCTATGTTTTAGGATAATTACAAAACAGGCCCTCGAGGTTTGGTTGAGTTTCAAAAGTGGGTTCAGTATTTTTTATCTCAAGTTTCAACCATTTATACTTCGGCCGCCAAACTTTATAGTTTTATTTAACCAACTAATTTAACTAGTTAATGATTTTCTTTATAATATTTAACGGAACTAACAAAGTTTAATTATATAATCAATATTTTTATACCTTTAAATTAATACATATTAAATAATAAATAAATACAAAAATCCCATTTTATTTATTACAGATTTTAAAAATGGGTCAGACTTTGAGAGCCCATTTTGACAGATGTTACAGTTCTCATGGTTTTTTTAATAAAGGGTCATTTACATATATCCACCACCTAAGATCATTTATTACATGTATATCAAATTCTTATAATCAATTAAATATTTTCCCTTTCTAAACCATACATATTACATATTTATTCATTTCATTAAAATCACTCCTATTATAATGAACTTATTAAATGATTATTACATATTACCCTTTCTAGTAACCATTACTTACATATTTTTTTAGCTCCTTTATTTCCCAGTTCTTTTGGTACGATTCCAATACATTAACATAATCTCATATATAAGGTTTTTATGATTTAATGTGTAAGTTAATTGTTTACAAATCAGATATTAACCTAATGACATGAATTGAAAGTTGAAAGTTTTGCTTATATGTAATACGTCTTTAACTCTTAAGCGTTCATTTCTTTTTAAGAAAACAGTCATGCAACCATGGTTTAAAACTTTATGTTTTGCAACAGTTTTTTAAATATTAGTTTGAATGTTTAAAACATTGACAGTTAGATTTCTTAAATAGCACTAGACAAAAAAAATGGAAATTTAACTCCTATTTCAAAAAAATTAAAATGTTGATTATCGAACTAAGATTTAGGCTAAACAAATTACAACTTGATAAAAAACGTATATTAATATGTTTTTTTTTCTATATAAGATTTTTTAATTAATAAATATTTTAATGCAAAATTGTTAGTGTTGTTAACTAAAATGTAAATGTATAATGGGTCTGTTATAAAAAAAAAGTAAACTAAAACTTTATTAAATAACTAGATATATAAAAAGGTTACCTTATAAAAAGGGTATGACTATTTTTTATCCAAAGAAATATTTTAAAGATTTTATCATAACATAGACTAGATTGATTTTCAAGTTAAGAAATTAACAAAAGGGTAAATGGGTAATTTCATAAAAAGGGGGAAATATTTAATTGATTTTGAAGATTAGGTAAATATGTAATAAAGTCTTTTAGTAAGGGGACATATGTAAAAATCTCTTCAATAAAGGGTGGTTCCTAACGGATCTTTACCCTATATATATATATATATATATATATATAGATGAGTAAACTTCCATTTTAATCCATGTGGTTTGGTCATTTTAACGGTTTTTCTCAAATCCTTTAAAGATAGCCAGTTTACTCCAATAGTTTACTGTGTTTTCTCCATTTTACTCCCCGTCTCTAACTCCATCCAAATTGTTTGTTATCTGTAAGGGTATTTTGGTAACTTGAAGTATAAAACTAAGGGTATTTTGGTAAAATTACAAAGTAAAAGATTTTATTACATATATATTTTATATATTTATAATTATAATATATATATATATAATATATATATATATATATAAACAAAACACAGAAAACACACTTTGACTTTTCTTCTCTCTCTCTATACTCATTCTCCTCTCCATCATCAACAAACACCATCACCACAACCAACCGCTACCACCTGACCACTAGCCGACATCACCACCATCAGCTACCCCCGCCAACTCCACACGAGCATGGACGACCACCACCACAGCCACCCCACTGTAGGTCCACTTGGAGGATCAAGTTACCTACTTCCTTGTTTGTTAGAACACACTTACGAGTGCGGAATCCTCGTGAGTATGCAACCGTAGCAAAATGTAAGCAAACACAAACACAAGGTAACCAAAGATTCAGTATCTTAGATTAAAGTGAAGAGAACTGGTACAAACACATACACACAATGTTCATACAGACTCAGGGTGCTCTCTTAGTTCAACCGTAAAATGAAGTTCTGTATTTATAGGCAAAGTCACCTGCATGCTATGAAGAACATGTAGGTGTCCACGAACAACTATCAGTCCAACGAAGAATGGTTCTTCGTTGGACACTTCAACGAACAACTGTTGACTACAAACAATGGTTGTTCGTAGGAGTTAGATCGATGAACAAGGTTGTTCGTTGCAACATGAATCCCACGAAGAAGTTGGGTTCTTCGTGGATGCCTAGAACACAGACACTTCAGACAGTTACCAAGATTACAAACATACCAACATACAGACTGCAACATGCAGCTGTTTAACATACATACAAAGTAAATGTTGTGCTAAGTCAAGATAGGAGGATATCTTGACTTGGCCGACTCGACCAAAAACATACAGACACGAAAAAAAGACCGTACAGACTACCGTTAGCTAAGAACAAGCTACAGACACAAAACTGTACCAACAAACTCCCCCTTGTCTGTTGCTTGCTTTGGACCACGTGCTTCCCGCGTGAATTTCTCGGTAGTAACAAAAAAAAGCGACGCGTTGAAAGAGTAACGCTTGATGCGCGTCCTTGTCCTCGTAAAAGATGTCGTGTTGAAGCAATGTCTTGATGTCACCAGCGGACATATTTACGATCCACATTGAATCCAGCATCCGAAAATTATCTTCGTCATTCTTGAACACGATGACCGCTTCCTGAGTGTCTGAATCATAATACCACAACTTCATGTTTCCTAAGAAGTCTTGCTTCATTGGCATGAGCGGAATTTTATCCAAAGTCTTTTCCGGCGAGTATACAAGCTTGTATTGAGCAGTGTTAGTTTCCGGGTCTAACGTGTACTTGATCTGCTCATACATCGGAAACTGAGGTTTGTACAATTCATCTTTCCAAGCTTTGCGTCGCTCGATCCTTAGTTTTCTTGCGAAAAGTGTTGCACCTTCATAATTTGACCTGCTAAGGAGAGACTTGAAGTATTGGATTCCGTGTTCACGCTTGATAGCCATGCAGTGAATATCCTTCACGAACATCCAACTAAGAATTCGACCTTGTGGTCGATCCTTTACATACTTCATATAATCAACTTGATCGACAAGAGGAGTTGGCTTTTGTGACTTAGCCAAGAACTTCTTCCTCCATTCTTCAAAGGTATCAGTGGGAATATCCAATGAGTCACGACTCTTAAGTTTCTCGTCGATTTCATCCAAGTTCTCACGAAGCCAATCACCATCAAACGGATCAAACTCCGTTCCATCTTCCCGAACGTACTTAGACTTTTCGGAATCGCCTTCAAACACAATTTCTTCCAAACCTTCTAGGTCTACTACCTCGGGTTCACTGGGCATCTCATCAATAGACGCCTCATCGACTGCCTTCATTTCCTTTAACCTTAAAATCTGTTCTTGGGAGAGTTCAGAAACAAACTTCCCTTCTTCTAATTCCTCACCAATGACAGGGTGTAACGAGTGCAACGGTTGCACTTCAGAAGACAGAACCATTTTACCCGATCCTGAAGTTTCACCCACTACCACATCATCCAAACCTTGAACTAGGATTCTTTGCAGATCCATATTCTCCAAGGCTTCCTCAACTGTACCCGCACCACCAGAACCTGCAACAATGGGAGCTGAAATAGAGACACCAGCTGGAGTAGAGGTCGAACCCTCTTGTTGTGCTGTTGAGACAGGAGCTTCTGGATTCCCTTGATTTTCACTATCATGATCCCTTTTCTGAAGAACTTCTTGAGCTTTACATCTCTCGTACCACATTGTATTTGTCCGTTTTCATGTAACTTCATAACTTCTAGCCATGTTCCTGAAGTTATCCACAATGGTCTTGTTCCAAGAGTTGTAGAAATTGGTAATCTTAGTGTATCTCTTATTCAATCGATCACCCATCTGAAGCACTTCAGAACTTCGCTCCTTTACCCTGTTCAATTCAATTCCACGAGCATTATCAGCTGCTCTCATCTGCAACAGTTGTCAAGCTCGCTCATCATCTGCAGCTTTTAGCTGAGCATTCTCAGTTCTCAACTCTAGAATTTCAGCTTGTTGCTTCCTAGCCGTTTCGTTTAAATATTGATCAAAAACTGTTGTTGAATGGAAGTATTCTTCGTTGCAGCCATTATCTCTGATTGCCTGTTTATTTGAGCTGTTGCAGCTAGAAGCTGTGAGAAAAGAAAGTTCACTTTCTCACTGTCGTTCATGCGCTCAAACTTCGTTTCTATAGACTCGGAGCTCTTTCTAGCTCTTTCACGGGCAACTTGAGGTGGTACCGGTGTTGTATGCTGAGGAGACGGTTGTTGAGGACTAACGGTTGCTGTCTCAGTACCGGTTGATCTTCCAGGAGAGGCTATCAAGGCTTCGGTTTCTTCAACTGTTAGAACATCTTCATGCATTGGTTCGGAGGTTGGACCAGGTTGTGGAGCTGATATTGGATGAGAAGACGAAGTACCCACTGTGTTTCGACTCTTTTTCTTTCGTTGTATAGCAGTTTGTCTCTTCCTAGCTTTCTCAGACTCCGTGTCTGAAGGAACATACTCCGGATCAGCTTCTGTTCTAATTCTTCTTACTTGACGAACACCAAGTTCATCAAGATAATGTTCATACCCAGGTTCCAGAGGGTTATCTTCCTCCTCTTCACTAGCGACTTCTTCCGGTTGTTCACCAGAAACACCACTGACTGAACCAGCACCAGTATCACCGCCATCTCCACCATCACCACCTTCATCATCATCACCACTGTCATCATCATCTCTATCTTTTCGTTTTCTTCCAAACTTATCTTCCATAAGCTTCCTCAAGGTAGGTTCCTCGTTGTCCGAATCACTGTTTTCATGACGCCATTTGTCATTCTCCGGTGCTACGTAAGTTTCACTTCCAAGAAATCCAAACAACTTTCTAGGCGGCGTACTTTCTTTATATGATTTACCAGCATAACCCATGAAAACCTTTAATGAATGTGGTTTCATATCGTCGATCTTCAGAGTATCATTCGCAACTTTAGGAAGATCTGGATGCTGCACATTCATTACCATTTGCAAAAACCGTGGGTACATCCAAAACTTGCTTCCCACTGTTGTATCACCCGTCCTAGTCACGTTTTCTCTCATGTTCGATAAAATATACTTTGAAATACTAAATGGTTTGTTTAGCATCAAAGCCACCATCATTACCATTAAATCAGGATTAGCCATATCGTATCCACTTCTACGATTGCTTAAGCACTAAATTAGAACATGTAAAAGAAACTTTACCGAAGTGGTAGACCGGACTTATTTATTTGGTTTCCAAGAATATCCCCTCGAAATTTCATACGAAGCAAACATCCTCGCTGACATGTAATTGGTACTGAGAACGGTGCGTTAGGATCATCAGTCAACTGCAACACGTTGCTAAGAATTTCAGCTGTAACAACGACGTCTACATTATTCACCTTTCCATGAACTCCTTCTTTGCCATCAATATCAACTGCTTCGGCCGTATCCCAGAAATCCTTGATCCGGGCTCGGTATACCGGCGTCTTGTGAGTAATAGCATAGCTGATTCGTGAGTCCGGCAACCACTTCATAATACCATCATACTCAGCTATCTTGTTTTCCGGATCTAGAAAAGCAATCATATTATGTCGTGATTCCGACATAATCTCCACTTCACTTTTATCTTCCTTCTTTGATGCGGGTTTACGAGCTTTCGGTGCCATTCTACACACATACATACCCACAATGTGAAGACAGCTAGATTAAAGTAGAAATCAGGTTCAAACTATGTTAACTGTGAAAACTGTTAACTCTCTATGAACATAAGTCATTCCAATGAACAACCCATTGTTCACCTTGTGTTCTATTGACACGAACAATCTCTACGAAGAATGGTTCTTCTGGACGAACAACCCTTGGTCAACGAAGAATGGTTCTTCGTGGACCTGGGTTCTTCGTTGCAAACCACTTATAGCGAACAATAGCCAGGACTTACGAAGAACCTTGGTCAAACGAAGAAAGGTTCTTCGTTGACTGGAATTCTTCGTCTTCCCAGAGATCAACGAACAATCAGTGATCAACGAACAACCAAGGTCAACGAAGAAAGAGTTCTTCGTTGACTTGGATTCTTCGCCGGATCTGGTTCTTCGCTAAAGGTTCTTCGTCGGAGTTACTTTCTTCACAGTTAAGACATGTCGGACAAACAACACATGGTTAAAAACCTTTGACAAAACAAGATAAAAAACACCCAGTTCATTAACTTTTCCAACATTCTTGTTAAAAACACTTGGTTTAACAAATATGTCAAAACCCATTTGATGATTCAAACATAACTTTGATCCGAAACATGTTTTAATCTACACAATGTTCGAAACATCACAAGATTTGCTTCAACAAAAACATATAGATTAAATACATTAGTATACATTTTATCATCCATGAAGAACAAGGGTTTAACAAAAGTGTTTATCATGATCTATGTAAACTGTTTTCAAGATCTTGTTTCCGACATTCTATTCGAACATTTGTTGTGGACTACCTTAGGGTTTACAAACAAGATAACACAAACAAGAATGATGAGAACTGATATGGGATTCTTTGATGAAGAAGATGAACAGTACAAGGAGAGGTTGTTTGAGAGGAAAAAGGTGAAAAATGAAAAGGCAATCTAAAAGAGATAAGATTTTAACCGCTCATACCCCTTTTATACTACCTGGCCCCCTACGAACAATCATCTCTCGACGAACAACCTTTTACCTTAACGAAGAATGGTTCTTCAGCGACAACCTTACGAAGAACCTTTCGTGGGCTGACGAACAACCTATTTGGGCTTGGACAGATTTGGGCCCATCTCACATCAACGAAGAACGGTTCTTCGTCGAAGTGGTTCTTCGCTGAATGGTTCTTCGTTGAATCAGGTTGTTCGTTGAAGACCAGCAACAGCATACTAACTTATGAAGTTTTAAACAGAACATATTTTAAACATCCTTGGGTTTAACAAAATGCACATTGACCGTTATGAAGTTGTGAGATTTAAGCAAGGTTGATTTATAGGACTTAATGGTAGAAACCATTCGAGCTTCAAGATCGACTAAACGAAAGTTAACGAAAAGACTAAAGTATCTAAGATAAAACAACCTATGTTAAATAACTACGAACTACACTGTACACTAAGCTAAACAATTTTTGCGAGTTTCAAGGTAAGAGAATCATACCAGCTTACGGTTTGGTCAAGCACGGTTTTCTAAATTCATTTTACTTTCGATAAGCATTTTACCTCGATTATCGATATTGTTGTCCACGTAAACTCAACTTATCAGACGTAATCACGTTTGAGAGATATGATCTAATGTATGATTTATACTTACTAGCCGGTGTTCATCCACCTCACGACACATTCCCATATCAAGACATGCACAAGAATTCGTCTTACCGGCGAGTATACCGCTTGTCATTTGTTTTAACGTATATGATGTGAGATACTCACCCATTTTTGGATGAAAACAAGCCCTATGTGATAAAATCACTTATTGATGAGGAACTTGATTTTCAGATGCATGCAGGGCACAAGTGCAAGTCCGTGAACAGGTTAGTACCATCGTACCGACAAAGAGACGAACTTGACACCTGCAATAAGCTGTGATATTTTATCACTTTTTCGATTTTGGTGGATGTGATATGATTATCACTTATTGATGGTCATATGCAGTATTTACACGTATGTATGGTATCATGGAAGTTCTTGACTTGCGTCCCCGTTATTTTTCAGTAAAAGATACAACCATGATACCCAGATGATAAACAGCATAAGCACCACGCATTTCAGAACCTTGGCATACTATCAAACAAAATTTTGGTACCAAGACCATATGCCAATGAATGGTTCCCACCTGACTTTTAGTTTGTTAAGTTTATATCCACCTGCACGTTTTAGTCTGATTGTGAGTCTACCAGTACATCGTTAGTAAAACTACTTATCGTTTGATTTTACATTTTTGACCGCACTTGACTAACCACCGGTGTATCATCATCTTCTCCTATCTTTCCAAGAAACTCATTTTTGGTTTTTCGGTTTTCTATTGTTTTTGTATTTTTCTGAATTTCTCCCCCTTAAATACAGAAAGTAAATAAACGAAAGACAAACATATTTTTGGATTTTTTTAAGATTTTCTAATGTTTTTGTATTTTTCTTGAAATATTCTCCCCCTAAAATGCGAAAAGATAAATAAAGTAAAATCTTTTTGAATTTTAGAGTTTTAAGAATATATGTACAAAAACGATTAGCCGATGATGATTTACTCGGGTTTCACCTTGATGCCGTTTATCAAAAGCAAGTAGTCAAATCGTGATTTATCAAAAGCTTTTGTAAACAAGTCGGCACATTGGTGATCGGTGTGAATCTTAACAACATCAATAAGTCTCTTTTCGTAACAATCTCGTATGAAATGATACTTAATCTCGATGTGTTTTGTTTTCGAATGTTGTACAGGATTACGGGTAATCTGTAAAGCAGCTTCATTATCAACATAAATAGGAGTAGTTAGGAATTCAAAACCATAGTCGCGCATTTGCTGTTGGATCCATAAAACCTGGGAGCAGCAACTAGAAGCGGCAATATATTCAGCTTCACGTGTTGAAGTCTCTACACAGGTCTATTTTTGCATTGCCACATGACAAGGCGATTCCCCAAAAACTGACATCCTGCTGATGTTGATTTTGCACCAATCTTGCAGCCGCCGTGATCAGAATCACTGAATGCAATCAACCCAAAGTTATCATCCTTAGGGTACCAGAGACCAATGTCCGGGCTACCCTTCAAATAACGAAAAATCCTCTTCACAGCCATGAGATGAGACACTTTCGGACTTGATTTGATAACGAGCAAGTAGACATGTTGGATACATAATGTCGGGTCTTGAAGCAGTAAGATACATGAGAGAGCCGATCCTAGCACGATACAGAGACGGATCCACGTGTTCACCAGACCCATCAGGAGTAATCCCATGATTTTGAGCCAATGGAGTTCCAGCATGCTTTGAATCTTCCATTTGAAATCGCTTGAGAATATCCCCAACGTACTCTGATGAATGAAAATCCCTTCCGTAGATTGGTGTACCTGCAAACCTAAAAAGAAAGTCATTTCTCCCATCGTGCTCATCTCGAACTTCTCTTGCATCACCCGCTCGAATTCTTTGCATAATCCATCATTTGTAGACCGAAGATGATGTCATCCACATATACTTGCACCAATAACAAATCCTCCCCCTTTTCCTTGATGAAAAGAGTGTAGTCGATCAAACCTCTTCGAAAACCATTCTTGAGAAGATACGCTGACAATGTCTCGTACCATGCCCTCGGAGCTTGATGAAGACCATACAACGCCTTGTTGGGAAGCCAAACCTTATCAGGATGGATTGGATCTTCAAAACCTAACGGTTGCTCAACATATACTTCCTCTTCAACCACACCATGAAGAAATGCACTTTTTACATCCATTTGATAGACCGTGAACTTCTTAAAAGACGCATAAGCCAAAGTAAATCCTTATTGCCTCAAGACGTGCCACGGGTGCATAAACTTCATTATAATCAATGCCTTCTACCTGAGCAAAGCCCTAGACAACCAATCTTACTTTGTTTCGAACAACAACACCACAGTCATCCCTTTTGTACTTATAAACCCAGCGCGTACCAATCTTCTTATAGTTCTCGGGCCTGTCAACTAATTTCCACACGCCCAACTTCTGAAACTGCTGAAGTTCCTCTTGCATTGCTTCCACCCAGGAGTCTTCTTTCATTGCTTCCTTCCAAGATTTCGGTTCCACTTGGCAGACATAGCATGCGAAAGACCAGTCATTTTGTTCCCCAGATTCCCTGATTGCTGAATACAAAGCAGCATTCTGATTGTTTCTCAGCTGATTACGTGTCTACACTCCACTTTGAACATCTCCAATAACATTCTGCTAAGGATGAGTATTATTGATTCGAGTTTCACCAACATCAGGAACTCGAGCATTAATACCCAAATTGTTGAAGTTTAGGTCAACAACCAAATCAATTGCTGGAACAGATGATGATGTAGATGCATTCCCTTCAGTTGTACCTTGATCTTGCACATTTGACGTTGCATCAGAAGTGCCATGTACAGGGGCCGTATTACCTTCATTTGCGTCCAAGAACTCATCATCTTCTTACGACACATTGTAGTCAGCAGCATCTTCAAACACCTTATTTTGACCAACATTGTTAACCGAAGCAGAAGCTTGAGGTGTAACAACAATCGGTCGCACTAATGATGAATCAATTGTAGTATAACTTTCAAGTAACATTTGTGTTGCTGCAGAAACCTCATCAAAAGTCTGCATATTAAAGGAGTTAAATACACCGTCATAGTCAAACATCCAAGGATCACCTGGAGCCCTTACAGACTCAGTATACCTCTGAACCCTAACTTCACCCCATTCCTCAATTTTCTTTGTCGAGAGATTCTAAACTCTGAAATTTGGTGTAGCATACCCAAGGAAAAAGCCTTCGATCGCCTTCGCACCAAACTTTCCTTTTGGGTCAATCATAGTGCATGGAGCTCCAAAAGGTTCTAAATAGGACAGTCAGGTTTCCTTCATTGTAGCAGTTCAAAGCACGTTTTCCCATGTCTCTTCACTATCAAAACTCTGTTCAAGGTGTAACAAGCAGTTGCCACAGCTTCCCCCCAAAATTGAACGGGTAGTTGTGATTCCACCAACATTGTTCTTGCAGTTTCTATAAGCGTCCGATTCTTACTCTCAGCGACATCATTTTGTTGCGGAGTGTAACGAGAACTATACTCATGAAGAATACCCTTAGAAGTACAGAACTCATCCATAACATGATTCTTGAATTCTGTTCCATTGTCGCTTCGAATTCTTCTAATTTTCAACTTATACAAGTTTTCAAGAAGAGTAAAAAGATTCTTGAGAATTTCTGGAGTTTTACTCTTGTGTGCCATCACTACTATCCAAGAAAATCTTGAGTAGTCATCCGTAACAACTAAACAATAAGAGTCACCAAATGTAGTCTTGTGTTTCATAGGTTCAAAGAGGTCCATATGAAGACGTTCAAGTGGCATGTTTACAGTGTTAACTTTCTTGATAGGATGTGATTTATTTTCTTGTTTTCCTTTTTGGCACGAAACACAGACGTCTTGAAGATGAAAATTCTTGACTGGCACACCATTCACAAGATTATTTTTCATTGGAGAATTGGTTCATCTTCCTCAAGTGAATGTGTCCCATTCGTCTGTGCCAAGAAATACCTTCTCGGTTGCTTTTGAGACAAAACACGTAACTTGTGCAGATGTTTTAATTGCTTGGCTCATATCAAGAATATACAGATCATTAATTCTTGGAGCCGATAAGAGAATCCATTCTTTGGGAATCTTGAATCCAGGCTTCAGCACATAACAACCGGCATCATCGAAATGCACGGTGAACTTCTTGTCGCAGATTTGAGAAACACTAAGAAGATTGTGATCAATTTGTTGCACGTAATTGATCTTGTCGAAACTCACAACACCATTGGAGATCATTCCTTCTCCAGTGATATATCCGCCTTTATCTCCTGCAAAGGCAACATAGCCTCCCCTAATGCTTTTCACATCGAAAAGGAGCCTTAAGTCGCCTGTCATGTGCTTGGATGCCCCACTGTCAATAATTCAATGACTATTAACAGTTCCTCCTGAAGCACCCTGCACATTCAATTAAAAATTAGTTGGAGATGGGGACCCAAGCCTTAGTGGTCTTGGGTCTACCCTGATCATCAAGAAATGTGATTTCTATTTCTTGATGATTTGGAAATTGTGAAACTCCCCCTGAAGCTTTACCCGAAATAGTTTCCAAGTTTGTGATCGTTTACCAGATTGATTTTTATTATTATTTACAGTTTTAGAACTTTCTGGTCTAGATACACTTGATGAGCTTGGTTTCTTTTCAACAACTTCTTATTTTAAAGCCTTTTCAATGACCTTTATATTTTTCCGTTTTTGTTTCGCCTCTTGTTCCTTAACATTACGTTTGTCTTGTTTAGGAGACACATAGCGGCGTTGGTCATGTTTTTCAGGTGAAGCATCATCAACAAATTTTTGCTTGGGCGGGTTTGTACAATTTTTGATAATATGTCCAAACTCCCCACATCTAAAGCATGATCTCCTTTCAACAAACTTTGGAGATCCATTTTATCGACTTGACGTTGAACTTGTAGACCTTGAGGTACTAGGCTTATCATCACAACCATTCGTGTGTTGAGAATAGTTGTTTTGATCATTTCGTTTTAAAATCTTGACTTGATTTACAAAGGTTGTGTTAGATGTATTTTCAAAAGTCTCAATTTTATCCGTTCTACTTGAGGCTACAAACTTAACGTCTTTTCCTTTTTTCTTGTTACGAGCCTTTGATGTTGCAGCTTGTTTTCCTTGTAGATTTTTGGAAGTGATAGGTTGTTGTGACTTCAATGGTTCAGGTTTACATTGTGTGACAATGACATTTGGACTTTTCTTTCCTAAAAATTTGTTAGTGGAATTTTCAAAAATTTGGTCAATCAAAGCTGGATTGACATTTATAATAGGAAAGTCCTTGTTTGAATAAATCTTTTCGTCACCGGTCAAAGTATACAATAAGTTATCACTCTCAAACGTTGTAAAAAGTGCCTCAATTAACTTTCCAAGATTAATCTTTTAATGTTTGATGGCTTTTACAGCAGAAGTGGGAGGATCACATAAGATGTGATTTTCAACTGGAATTTCCACTCCCTTTTTGCCACCAAGGGACTTTTCTTGATCAGTCACATTTGATTCATCATCTGATGAACAATCATCCTCAACAGTTGGAGGACTGTGATCTACAAATGACGAAGCATTATCAGTTTCATTTGAAAGCCCATCTAACTTGAACCCTAATCCTGCTACAAACTCATCAGGATTTAAAGGTACAGATGGCTCAAACCTTGGCATTTCTTCCTCATCAGGCATTTTGGTATAGTTGTGTCTAATTGGGGGTGGACACGACTTATACCCAATGCACTTGACATCTCCCTTCAGTTTTTGAACTTCAATAATGTGATCAAGTACATATCGGGAGTTGGAATAAGTCTCCAATTTGAGCTTGATCACATCATGCACGCATTTTGCTATGGCTAACTCCTTTTTCGTTTCTTCAATGATATTAATGTAGTTATTAATACCAGTTTGTTTATTTAAAACTGTTTTCGTTAGCTCAGAAACGCTTTTCTTAAGAGTATCGATCATAGTTTTAAATTCTTTTTCATTTCGAGTTAAAGCCATGTTTGCTTCTTTGCATTTTGACAGTTCAACAATTAAACTCTGATTGTGAAGGTGTCTTTCCTCAATTTTTTGTTTTAACTCAGCACAATCCTTACATACTGCAGGAGTATCATTTTGTACCTGACTGGAAGATGGGGCAACATTTGCCATAAAGGCAGTATTGCATGAAATAGCTCCATCAGCAGTGAAGAACTTTTCCATCTCTTTGGATGTAGAATCTGCTTTCTTGATCAGCACGGATCTTTGAGTGGTCATCTCTTCAGCTTCTTTCAACAAGCTGTCAACCTCAGCATCGATATCTGATCCACAGTCACCCACACTCACGCTTTCTTCATCAGAACTACCACTATCCCCAGAACTATCATCATCAGAAAACTCTTCTCTGTGAACATGCTTGATATGATTAATTATCTTTGTATAGCATGCCGTTCCTCCTTGGTTTCCATCACCCAGCTGAACTGACCAATCACATCCTTCATCTCCTTGAACTACTAGAGCTCTTGTTGTGTTTGACGGTCCAGTTTGGTTAGTGTTGTTAACTGCTACTATACCCCGTTCTGTGTTAGCTTGGGTTGTGTTGGAGGAATTGGTTTGATTTCGGAAGGGATTATGATTTCCTTGCTTTGCAGGTCTAGTGCATTCACACTTGAAATGACCTTTTCACCACAATTGAAACAGGTCACAGCATCCTTATCAAATCCATACTTTGTATCACGCTTGCTTTCCAAGCTCGTTCTACCAGTCCTAGCCATGTAATCCTTTGCCTGTCTCACCGCACTTGCAAAAGCCCACTTAATATCCATAAGATCCATCTCATCCTTGTCGATTTGTTGATAATCTTCATTTGTCAAATTGATGTTTCCAATTTGACCTGCGATTAGGCCACAGTATGCACTCACCATTGTGTTTAGAAGTTCTATATGCTCTTTTGCAACTTCCACACTGACCTTGGATAGATGTGAAGTATCAAATCTCACAGTATTAGGGTTTGATGGTTGAGATTGAAAGTTATTGCCATAACAAGCCTGTTGAGAAGCTTGTTGAGATTGAGAGGCAATATCTTTAGATTGAGGCAAAAAGGCATTTGGATCAAAACCCGGATTGTAGGTTCGGGACGGTTGACTTGGTTTTGATGGTGGTAAGAAAGGATTTGAATTTGACATGAAGGCTGTTTGAATTTTTGCTTGTGAGGTAGTGTTGACATCCGTGTTGACACCTCCAAAGTACATCTCAGGATTCTGTGTAACTGGAACCCGTTTTGCTTTACGAATTTCTTCTTCGTCCTTGTTTTCCAACTTCTGAATAAATTCATAAATTCTGAGTGTGTCTAGGGCCCCTGTGTGTTTCAACAGATCAACAAATTGACTCCACTTTGGCGGTAGACCATCTGCAAAACGTTTGACGATCTCTTGCTGAGATGCGACTAAATTGTATGAGAACAATTCACACATTAAATGATAAAATCGAGTTATCATGTCATTCAATGTCTCATTCTCCATAAACATGAATCCTTCGAATTCTTTCTTTAGAAGTTCTTGACGAATTCTTCTCGTAGCTGCGTTTCCTTCACCTCTAGCTTCTAAAGCATCCCACAAACTCTTCGTTATAGTACAGTAGATGCACTGATGATGTATGTCTTTGTGAAGAGCTTGCGTAAGAATAGAGAAAGCATTTTTCTCAAGGTCATATGCTTTCTTGTCTCCTACGGACATGTTTGCCAAGGTGGTTGGATTCGATCCGGCTTCTTCAAGAGCAACATTGTATGGTGTAGTAAAACATGTCCAAAGTTCCGTGTTAACCCCAAGAACATAAGTGTTGAAACGTCCTTTCCATGATGGATATCCGTTCATGTGGTTAAGCTTAGGTGGATGATTTGTACTACCGGTTTCACTCTCACTAATTAACAAGCTTTGAATGTTTTGATTTTGATTTGCCACACAAGCCTATTGATTAACGGTAATCGTTGAATCTTGATGAGGCATGAGGGATTTTACCCATTGTGAAGCATCTTGATTTGAACTCGCACCCGTGTTCCAATCCCAAGGACTAGAACTCATTTTAATTGATTAAAATAGAATATTACCTTTGAAATGCAAATTTGTTAAAGTTGAAAAAATTATGAGTGTTTTGTGAAAAATTTCAAACCACCTCGACGAAGAACAGGTTCTATGAAGAACTCTAATATCAACGAACAAGAGTGTCTACGAAAAACAGTGTCCACGGAGAACTGATTCTTCGTGGAAAACTTGGTCAACGAAGAACAGAGGTTCTTCGTCAGTGTATAACCGACGAAGAATGGGTTCTTCGTCTGATGATTGTTTGTTCAGAGTTGTTTGTTGGTTTGATTCTTCGCCTGGGTTGTTCGCAGGAACAGTGAGTAGGTGAGATTCTTCTAAAAATGGAAACTAGCTTTTTCTGAATTTTTGAAAAGTGGTAGCTGGTTTGCCAAGTTCAGTTAGGAAACAAACACCAAATCTTTTGAAAATCTTATCCCTACCAAACTATTCCGATCACTTTTCCGGTGAACACACTTGCCGGAAAGTTAGTCGAACTTAAGTTTTGTGAGAAATTTCAATAAAAACCGAATCCTAACATGTCTACATGTATTTTAATAAGGTTTTTGTAAAAATTATCTTCAATTAACAAAATTAAACTAAGCTTTTTGTTGATTTTTCTACAAAAACTTAACTTTTCTTGTTTAAACTCAAGAACACTTTAAAAATGCTTCACAACTTGCTCAAACGTACGATTTTGCTCGGTTTTAAACAAGAAAGAGAGCCAATGCTATGATACCACTTGTAGGTCCACTTGGAGGATCAAGTTACCTACTTCCTTGTTTGTTAGAACACACTTACGAGTGCGGAATCCTCATGAGTATGCAACCGTAGCAAAATGTAAGCAAACACAAACACAAGGTAACCAAAGATTCAGTATCTTAGATTAAAGTGAAGAGAACTGGTACAAACACATACGCACAACGTTCATACAGACTCAGGGTGCTCTCTTAGTTCAACCGTAAAATGAAGTTCTGTATTTATAGGTAAAGTCACCTGCATGCTATGAAGAACATGCAGGTGTCCACGAACAACTATCAGTCCAACGAAGAATGGTTCTTCGTTGGACACTTCAACGAACAACTGTTGACTACAAACAATGGTTGTTCGTAGGAGTTAGATCAACGAACAAGGTTGTTCGTTGCAACATGAATCCCACGAAGAACTTGGGTTCTTCGTGGATGCCTAGAACACAGACACTTCAGACAGTTACCAAGATTACAAACATACCAATACACAGACTGCAACATGCAGCTGTTTAACATACATACAAAGTAAATGTCGTGCTAAGTCAAGATAGGAGGATATATTGACTTGGCCGACTCGACCAAAAACATACAGACACGAAACAAAGACCGTACAGACTACTGTTAGCTAAGAACAAGCTACAGACACAAAACTGTACCAACACCCACCCTAACCCCCATAGGTTTGTTCCTGGCCAGAACCCTAAAAGGGCTGTTACACCACCCTCGGCGCAAGAGATCGGCACAAGCCGGAAAGTTGGTTCCTTGTCGGAACCCTAGATTTGACACTGCCGCCAAATAAAAAAACGGTTGTTACACCACCGTCACTGGTATTGGGTGCGGCGGAAGACCTTCGAACCACCACCATGACCACCTATCTAGCTCTGTATTGTATGATTTGTTCTTGATTTCTTTTTAAAATTTGGGGATTTTGAATATAAAATTTAGGGTTTGATTGTAATGCCCAGTGTTTTCATAGTTTCCATATTTAGAAAGCTCGTGTTGTATTTCTATTTTTGGAAACCTTTGTATCTTGTATTCGTATTTCGTTGTAATCGTTGTAATCGAGAATTGAATCATAATGAAAATTAATATTTTATCCATATTCATACATTCAAATATAATCGTGATACTCGTAAACGTGTGACAACTTGCAAATACATGACATTTAAGCTTCATACGAAACGTAACCGAGATTCTTATACGTATACATATTCATTTTATACTTTTGTACGTGTTATATATGCCTAAAACCCTAAACTGGACGTACAACGCGTTTTATACCACAACTAAGCAAGGCCCAATATTCAAAACAAAAAAAATAAAAAAATAAAAAAAATTGTTGTCCTGACCAAGACCTTGCGGACCGCATACCATATACGGTCCGCATGGGGTCTGGGTGGGCAAAAAGTATGAATCAGCCGCGATTTGGCAGGAAATCCCAACATAAACCTCTCCCCAATCACCTTAAACCTTCATTTAAACACCCCAACAAACCCTAAACTCTTCCCTATAAATACCACACCTTCTCACCACATTTTCCACTTTCTAAACACTCTCTAATCAATCTCAAACACCTTCAAATCTGTTGATAATCACAAGTTCGAGCAGAATCATCAACTCTCACCAAAGTGAGCATAACTTGCTCATTTCTCAACGTTTTTTCTTGATTCTTCTTCCTACTTCCTTGGATAAGTCTTAGATATGATCCCATGGACTTGCCATGGCAAATCCAGACATGGGAATTCACCAGATAGACTCCAAAGTATGCTGAAACTTTCTGTTATGATTAAAACTTTAGTAAACTTATGTTATACTTCATACAACTTGGTGTGCTTATGCTTCTAATCAAGATTATTGATAGTAAGCCTACCCTAAGTTGTTCTATATGAAATATGAGTGGAATAAACACTATAAACTTTCTGTTTTCAATGAGCTTTAAGCTCTAAAGCGATGTCAAGTGTTGAGCTTGATGTTAGTGTGACTACCCGGTTAGCTTGGGCTATCCTACAACTAAGTCCACACATCGCCTGATGATTTCTCATCACCATCCCAATGTAGTCTTCTAGATGAAAGTAACACGACCCCGTCTAGCCTTCGACTTGTGTCGACGTCGACTCACCGGGTTGTAGCTTACTTGGCTACTTGGTATAATGATAAACATGTAATTCCATTTCATTATTATTCTTGTTCTTGACCCTCCTTGTTGTCTATGACAACTTGTGTAGTGGTGAACTCTTATGAGGTTCCTAAATGGATGGTTATACCACCTACCTCCTATATGACTTGTATGACATCCTTGAAGGACTTATGATATAATGTACATATATAACTATATAATATATAACTAAAAACCGAAACCTTGATAATGACTATATAATCATATGTCAAGTTACTAAGTTTAATCACTAAAAGTGTTTAGTTCCTCATTTAGACTTTAATAGGTGTTACAACCTATGAAATCACATAAACCCTAATGGGTTCCCATAGTGTCAAAACGAGTGCTAGACCTTAATGAGTATTTTCGTATACTTTACTTTGTGATGCATTATTCCAAATTCCGAATCTACGATAATCATCCAAATACTCACACCTACGTTTTCCTCTTGTAGGATAATTCGGTGTTCCTCCCTCAACCAAACAACTCTTCACGTAACTAACAAGTCGGAAAGCTTGCAAAACTGTGAGTACACTCGACCCACTTTTCGTTTATATCACTTTTGGGTGTAAGATGTTTACCATATACAAAATCACCAAACCTAAACTTTATGAAATGCACGAACCAATCCAAAATACATGAATGCTTTGATACGTTTACTCGTTGCTTATATCTTGGACCATTCTTATGTAATACCATAGTCATTAGCTTATTTTAAGCCTCCATTTGACATGTATAGCGCTATAGGATTAACGCACCGCCCAATCGTGAATATAGTGGTCATGTTAAATTATCATTATTTCGCGTAAGCAAGAGGTTTGACTAGAAATATTGCATGCCATGTATAATGCTCCTGTAACAAACTTAGTTGCCATGTGGATTCATTTTAATCTTTAATCGTATACGTATGCTTAAGCTTAAACTTGTGTACTTGCTTTTGCTTTTGCATTGAACTCTATTTTAAAACATCTTACAAGTTGATGAATATGATACTATGAAATCGAAGTAGCGTTGATGCTAGATACACACATAGACGTTTAGGTTTATTATTGTTGTATCAAATTTTGTCAAATTTTGTATGTTATTTGAAGTCTCTTGTATTGTAATGACAATTTATGTATGAAATGAAATTCGGATTTAATTAAATATTGTCACCGTTAGCGTTGTGAGCAATAAGCAATATATTTCGTCCCGCCTTGATGTTCCTGCCATCGGTTGGGGTGTGACAGATTGGTATCAGAGCCATAACTATAGGGAATTATGTAGAATTGTCATATTCAACCTAGTCTATAGTTTAAGCTTCCCGTTTTTGACCATCCTCATATTATGCTTAAAACTTTATTCTTCCTACATTGCTTCTTCCTTTCTTTTGGTCTTAAAACTTACATAATGTCTTTCCTAAGACATTTTACACAATACACTTGAAGACACTCATGATGCAAACGAGGGGATTTGCACCAAGATAGGCCCAATGGCTTACAATTTTTGGTGAAATCGCTCATTCCGCGTATTCGAATTTTCACGAAGTTGTACCATCAATTTAGGAGTGACATCCACATCTTGATGGGAAACTTCCCATTCAAACGCTAGTGGACTCTCGTCAAAGTGTTGAAATTAATTTCGACCCGACGAGTACCAACCACACTAATCCCGTTCCTTGATTTTCGATCGACTAGGGATATGTAGTAACTGGAAGGGTAAAATACCGTTAATCGCTTCTCTACGAGAGTATTTTACCTATTAGGCCAAAGCATGTTCCCTAACTCGAAAGAACTTACGAATCACTTTGGAATAGTCGACGTTTCTCTACCCGAAACAATCCTATGTTTTATTGAGCCAATCTTTTATGTTATCTCAATTTTTATGTGATTTTATACTTGATACCTTGCTCATTCCGATACTGTTACACAATTCACACGTCTATTGCAATAAAACACAATACTAATCCCCGTGAACAAACTAAATTTATACTCTTTATACGCATTCATACGTTATTCTACTTGTTGAATACCCGTCAAATATGTGCAACACACGTGAACATATCCATGCTTATACACGCAAAACTTATTTTTACATTTTTCAACCCTAGATGTCTTCTCCAAGCTCCTCAAAGAAATCAAAGGGTTCCAAGAAGGGTTCCAACAACCATGGGGACTCTATTTCGAAGCAAGAACTTGTAGGTTTAGTTGCTGAGCAGATGGCCGAGCAAATGGCTAAGATCATCCCCAACATCGTTAGCCAAGTTCAAACCATCCATGAAACCCCCAAGTCCTCTGTCAATTCGAAGGTGGACCCTCCCAAGGCGACATTCCAATTCAAACAGTTCATGGCCTATAAGCCCATGGAATTTACTGGCAATGATGGCGCCACCGCCATGATGAATTGGTTCGACGCGATCGAACTCACCTTTATGCAGAGTGGATCCCGACGACCTACAAACCCTGAACGCGACGGGGGTGTTCCGCTCGAGAGCCCTCGAGTGGTGGACCTCCGAGCGTAACAAGAGGGGAAACGAAGCATCCCACGCCTTGCCCTGGGAAGAACCGAAAGAACTGATGAAGGACGAGTTTTGTCCTCCCCACGAGCTTCAGAAACTCGATAACGAATTCTGTAACCTGAAGCAAATCGAGAGCGACACTACTGGTCTGGTTGCACGATTCAAGCGACTCAGCATTCTTTGCCCCGGTCAGGTTGACACCACCGCCAAAGCCAATGCCAAATTCATCCGTTGCCTACCTTCCGTTTTGATTAACCACGTCGCATCCGCTTGTCCTAATACCATCGAAGACGCTTACAGCATCGCAATCGAGCTTAACAACAACTGTGTTTTTCACGTAGCCTATGAAAAGGTCTCTACGAAGAGCGCGCATCAAGCCACCACCGAACCACCGCCACTGCTGAACCCTCACCCAAACCCCCTCGAAAAAACAACCCCAAGAACAAGAAGCGGAAGGCTTCTAGTCAGAATTGCGCGGTTGTTACTCCGCCAAACCCTCAACCCATCCAAACGCTAGCAGCCGTCACCCCTGCCAACCCCGAGCAGCCCAAACGTGGCTACTCTCGACCTCATCCCTAGTGTGCCAACTTCTCCTACCATCACCCTACCAATACACCATGCCGTAAGTGCGCCCAATGTCAGAGGTTGAGGCATTTTGCTAATCGTTGTCGAAACTTCCCTCAACCCCAAAACCAGCAAACCCAAGCCATCGTACCGAACCCTAACCCTTCTTACCCTCAAGCTCAAGCTGCTCCTGTGCAAGCATGTTACACATGTGGAGACCCTAACCATTTCGCCAATGTTTGCCCCAACGCATCAACAATCAGCAACAACAACAACAACAGCAGCAACCTCAACCAGCTCGAGGCAGAGCCTTCGCCCTCACCGCCATTCAGGCGCAAAACGCGAACGACGTCATAACCGGTACGTTCCTTGTGAACCATGTTTATGCTTCTTGTCTTTTTGATATTGGCGCACATAGGAGTTTTGTGTCTAATGAATTTGAACCCTTGCTTAAGTGCATACGTTCTAAGTTACCCACTCCATTCGCAGTTGAAGTCTTTAACGGAAAATCCGTCATTGTTGATTTTGTCCTTTCTAATTGTTCCTTGAATCTTAACGATCATACGTTTTCGATAGACCTCATACCCATGCAATTGGGAAGCTTCGATATCATAGTAGGCATGGATTAGCTTAGGCGAGTTCGTGCTGAAGTTGTTTGTTCTGAGAAGTTCATTCGCCTTCCACTTCCAAACGGTGATTCCTTGCAGTATGGCGAGAAACCTTCAAAAGGTCTTAAGCTAATGTCGTGTATCCAAGCAAACAAATACTTGTGCAAGGAATACTTCGCCTTTCTGGCCCATATTGTGGAAAAGAAAGACAAGGGTCCGAGCATGAGTGACGTTCCTGTTGTTTGCGATGTCCCCGATGTCTTCCCCGAGGATCTTCCTAGTTCTCTTCCTCCTCATTCCGTTGACTTTCGTATTGATCTCATTCCTAGCGCAACTCTTGTTGCGAAAGTTCCTTATCGTTTAGAACCCTCGGAGATGCAAGTGCTATCTAGCCAACTTCAAAAACTTCTTGATAAATGCTTTATACACCCTAGTACTTCTCCTTGGGGTGCTCCCGTCTTGTTCGTCAAAAGGAAAGATGGATCCTTTCGGATGTACATTGACTATCGTGAGCTCAACAGGCTTACTGTCAAGAACCGATATCCTCTTCCTCGCAGTGACGACCTCTTCAATCAACTTCAAGGTGCGACTTGTTTCTCGAAAATCGACCTTCGTTCTGGCTATCATCAACTTCGAGTTCTCGAAGAAGATGTACCAAAAACCACCTTTCGCACACGTTATGGACACTACAAGTTCGTGGTCATGCCTTTTGGTTTGACTAATGCGCCTACAGCGTTCATGGATTTAATGAACCACGTGTGTAAGCCTTTTCTCGATCGTTTCATAATCGTATTCATCGACGATATTCTCATCTACTCCAAGACGAAAGAAGAACATGGGTGACATTTGCAACTTATCCTTTAGCTTTTGCGTACCGAACGTCTTTACGCCAAATTCTCCAAGTATGAATTTTCGCTAAAAGAGGTTCAATTCCTTGGTCACACCGTCAATGAACTCGGTATTCATGTTGACCCCGCAAAGATAGAAGCTGTGAAGAATTGGATTGCACCAAAATCACCTTTGAAATTCGTTCGTTTCTTAGCCTAGCTGGTTATTATAGTCGCTTTATCTCGAACTTTTCCAAGATCGATGTTCCTCTTAAGTCTTTGACTCGTTTGGGGTCCCGAATAAGAGGAGTCTTTTCAAACTATTAAGGACATGCTCTATAATGCTCCTATCCTTACCCTCCCTGATGGGAACGATGATTTCGTAATATACTGCGATGCTTCAAACCAAGGTCTTGGTTGCGTTCTTATGCAACGGGACAAGGTCATCGCTTATGCATCAAGACAACTCAAGATCCATGAGAAAAACTATACTACACACGACCTTGAACTTGGTGCAGTTGTTTTTGCATTAAAGATTTGGCGACACTACCTTTATGGTACTAAGTGTACGGTGTTCACCGACCACAAGAGTCTTCAACATATCTTTAATCAAAAGGAACTCAACATGCGTCAACGTCGTTGGGTAGAATTGTTAAACGACTATGACTGTGACATTCACTACCATCCTAGCAAGGCGAATGTTGTAGCCGATGCACTTAGTCGTAAAACTCATGTATTGAGTATTTGTTGCTACCAAACCGTGGGAAAACTTCGCAAGCTAATTCGCCAAGCACAATTTTCAGTCATTAATGAGGGAAACCTCGATAACGAATTGACTTGTGGAGTCGAAAACCCACTCGAAGCTAAACCTGATGGTATCCTTTACTACCATGATCGCATTTGGATTCCCGGTCGTCTCAACCTTTGAAACACCTTGATGGATGAAGCCCACAAATCCAGATACTCCATTCATCTCGGCGCTGACAAGATGTACAATGATCTTTGTGCATCTTATTGGTGGCCTGGAATGAAGAAATATGTCGCTCTTTACATCTCGAAGTGTCTTACTTGTTCCAAGGTGAAAGCTGAACATCAACGCCCCTCTGGCTTACTCGAACAACCAGAAATTCTTGTCTGGAAATGGGAGATTATTGCTATGGACTTCATTACCAAGCTTCCTCGCACTTCGTCTGGTCACGACAGTATCTGGGTCATCATCGATCGATTGACTAAATCCGCTCATTTTGCTTGCCATTCGTGAAGATTACAAAGTCGAGAAATGGGCTCGTATTTACACGGATGAAGTCATTATTCGTCATGGTACCCCCGTTGACATCATTTCTGATCGTGATGCTCGTTTCACCACCGCCTTTGGCAAAAATTTCAATCCGCCCTTGGCCCATGTGGAGGATATGCTCCGTTCATGCGTAATCGATTTTGGCGGCAACTGGGATTCACACTTACCCTTGGTAGAATTCTCGTACAATAACAGTTATCACGCTAGTATTCAAATGGCTCCATTTGAAGCATTGTATGGTCGTAAGTGTTGTTCGCCTATTTGTTGGCACGAGATCGGAGACTCTCAAATCACCGGTCCCGAACTGATATGAGAGACAACGGACAAGATCCTACAGATTCGTGATAATCTCCTTAAAACTCGAAGCCGACAAAAGAGTTATGCTGACAAAAGACGCAAGCCCCTGGAATTCAACGTAGGTGATAACGTACTTCTCAAGGTATCCCCTTGGAAGGGTGTTGTTCGATTTGGTAAAAGGAAAACTCGCTCCTCGCTATGTAGGTCCTTTCAAGATTCTCGAAAGGATTGGCAAGGTTGCGTATCGACTAGATCTACCTCAAGAACTCAACAACGTTCATCCTGTCTTCCATGTTTTAAATCTCAAGAAATGTCTAGCTGAAGAAGGACTTCAAGTTCCACTCGAACATCTTCAAATCAACGAGACATTGCACTTCGCGGAAAAACCAGTCGAAATCATGGACCGAGGAATCAAACAATTGAGGCGCAGTCGAATTCCTATCGTCAAGGTTCGGTGGGAAGGAAAACGTTGCGCTGAATTTACTTGGGAACTCGAGAGTGATATGAAGACTAAGTATCGGCATCTTTTCGTTGCATCTTCCTAAATTTCCGGACGAAATTTCCTAAAGGAGAGGAGACTGTAACGCCCAGCGTTTTCATACTTTCCATATTTGGAAAGCTCGTGTTGTATTTCTATATTTAGAAACCTTTGTATCTTGTATTCGTATTTCGTTGTAATCTTTGCAATCGAGACTTGAATCATAATGAAAATTCATATTTTATCCATATTCGTGTCATACATATTCATACATTCAAACATAATCGTGATACTCGTAAGCGTGTGACAAATTGCAAATACGTGACATTTAGGCTTCATACGAAATGTAAACGAGATTCTTATACGTATACATATTCAGTTTATACTTTTGTACGTGTTATATATGCCTAAATACCCTAAAATAGACCTACAACACGTTTTATTCAACAACTAAGCAAGGCCTTGCAGACCGCATGGAGAACCCTATACGATCCGCATGGGGTCTGGGCGGGCAGCAGTATGAATCAGCCGCGATTTGGCACGAAATCCCAACATAAACCTCTCCTCAATCACCTTCAACCTTCATTTAAACACCCCTAACAAACCCTAAACTCTTCCTTATAAATACCACACCTTCTCACCACATTTTCCACTTTCTAAACACTCTCTAATCAATCTCAAACACCTTCAAATCTGTTGATAATCACAAGTTCGAGCAGAATCATCAACTCTCACCAAAGTGAGCATAACTTGCTCATTTCTCAACGTTTTTTCTTGATTCTTCTTCCTACTTCCATGGATAAGTCTTAGATATGATCCCACGGACTTGCCATGGCAAATCCAGACATGGGAATTCACCAAAAAGACTCCAAAGTATGCTGAAACTTTCTATGATGATTAAAACTTTAGTAAACTTATGTTATACTTCATACAACTTGGTGTGCTTATGCTTCTAATCAAGATTATTGATAGTAAGCCTACCCTAAGTTATTCTATATGAAATATGAGTGGAATAAACACTATAAACTTTCTGTTTTCAATGAGCTTTAAGCTCAAAAGCGATGTCGAGTCTTGAGCTTGATGTTAGTGTGACTACCCGGTTAGCTTGGGCTATCCTACAACTAAGTCCACACATCGCCTGATGATTTCTCATCACCATCCCAATGTAGTCTTCTGGATGAAAGTAACACGACCCCGTCTAGCCTTCGACTTGTGTCGACGTCGACTCACCGGGTTGTAGCTTTCTTGGCTACTTGGTATAATGATAAACATGTAATTCCATTTCATTATTATTCTTGTTCTTGACCCTCCTTGTTGTCTATGACAACTTGTGTAGTGGTGAACTCTTATGAGGTTCCTAAATGGATGGTTATACCACCTAACTCCTACATGACTTGTATGACATCCTTGAAGGACTTATGATATAATGTACATATATAACTATATATACCTACATGACTTGTATGCTCAGTTTTTAAAACCGAGTCTTTTTACACTAAGAACGCGAAAAATGGAGCCCGTTTCGCATATCGGAGATGCGTACGGGACCCGAAAACGAACCTAGACGCAAAACCGAAGATAAACATCATATTTTAACACGTTTTACGAATCACGAGGAGGCCCAAAGTGGGGTAGGGGTACCCCACATGTGAAACCCCCATATATATATATATATATATATATATATATATATATATATATATATATTCTTTTTGTTTTTCTTATAATTTCTTCTTCAAAATTTCCAAAGAAATCTGCCTTTTCTCTTGAGTCTTCAGCTGATTATCATAAATTCTTCACTAAATCAAGGTAATTTCACAAGTTCTAAAGGGTTTTGATTATTATTTCTTGATTAAACATGATTTATAACCGAAAACCCCATTTTAATCCATGAATTTGGAGGATTTAAATAAGTTCTTGGCTGAATAAGAACACCTTGGGAATTCCCTAGTGTTATATGGTAGCCAAGAACATGAAACTTAAGGTTTTGATACTCTAATTGACACCTATTCGACCAAAAACGCGTACCAAAGTTCTAAACTGAAAAACCATGAAACAAGGTTTGATTGATCTGAGTTCTAGCATATTTGGATTGTACTTGATGTGTAGGTACTGAATATAGCACCCACACACTTCTAGACTCACAAGGAACTCTCGGGAATGAAGCATGTGCTAGCTATAACACCCGAAAACCGAATATAGCATAGGTAGAAAATTGTTTTGCTTATAAATTGGTTCGTGATGTCTGGATTGAGCTGAAGTTTGGTAAAGTGATGTAGAGTATTGACAGGAATGTCCACGTAAAATTTTAGAATTTTTGGATTTTTCTACGAGTTTTGGTGAATTTTTGATTGTATTATCAAAACAATTCCAGAGAAAATATCAAACAAAGTCAATAAATCACCAAAATTTACGTGAACACTAAGAAACATATAAATAGAGTTCTGCCAAATTTTAGAGTCTATTTGTTGAGTTTTGATTTGGACTAAAAATTCGTGTTTTCGGGAGTTTTCGGTAGTCGGAGACGCACCGAAACGAAATAAGAAAAATCTCAAATTTTTATGAGAAATTCCTGGACATGTAATGGATGTTCTAGAATTATTTTGGGAATTTTTGGACCACGGATGATAATAATGATAATTATTTGGTTAAATACCGTTTTACAAAGAATTTATTTAAATAGTTAAATAACTAAATAAATTCCCAAATTATTTTCTCATAATATACAGATTTTTACTGACTTGTATAAAATTTACAGATTTTTATTCAAATTATGGATTAAACAGGAATTTATGGAATTAAAAACGGGTCCTTTTAAAATAATTTCGGCAGTTTACCGTATAAAGAACCTGCCGGAACCGGGAACTGACCAAACCCGACTAGTACTATAATTGGAACACCGGGAGACTTCCAGGAGATTCCAGGACGGATTGGACACTAGGGGTGTGTCCTAGGCCAGTTCGGGAGAATCCCCGACGGCGGGAATGGAAACTCAAATTTGGGCAACCTAGACTGCCCAAACACCCAAACTTCCTTAATGAAAAGTTAATCATTCCTAAATAACAACGTATTGGCACTATTGGTATTCCCATACCATTATCCAAAAATGTTAAACAACCGACTTTGGCTGGCACGCGAAACGGTGCCCGGAAGCCAAACTGAAAACTAATACTACCCTGACCTCCATCACCATGCCAATGTCCTATAGACCCAATATGGGGTAAAAAAACTCCTGACCGAATCCAAGTTATAACCATTACCAACCTAGATACTGATTTGGGTCCATACTTGCATGCGTGTTATTAAAGTTGAATCAGTTGCTTGATCACTCTTTTGTTGAGACTACTACTCGCACTGTGAGTTTCACTCCCCCACTTTTAAACTGTTTCATTGTTTTCTAGGGTGATTTGCATGTTACAAAACTTTGTTAATTGCACCAACTTGGGGACGATGTGAATTACCTAACTCACGAATACCCCCATTGCAAGTGATTAACGTAAGTCGTGGGCAGTGGATAGTACTATTGGTCTAACAAACCCAGTTGAAGCCGGATGGTGCGATGCCGGCCACAAGCAACTGCACTTGTCCTAACATGGTTATGTGGTTAGGCGTAACTGTAGGGGGAACATTGAACTGCATGTGATGCAGTTGGTGGGAAGTGTCGGTGGTGACACGACCCGGTGCAATGATGTGTTTGTATGACACGGAGCGATTATGACGGTCAAGGTTTCACTTGTACGCGCGTCAAATTCCATCGGTGAACTGTGACTGTGATCTGTGCAATTAAACTTGTTAACACATATTGTTCCACAAAAACTAAACCAGTGGAACTCACCAGCAGCGTTTAGCTGACCCTTTTCAAAACTAACATGCATTTCAGGAAAAACTAAACAGGAATAAGGAATGTGCGAATGGATGGCTTGGGTAGCGGACTGTAGCAGAATAAGAGCTGTAGTGGCTCGTAGTACCGTACTTGAACTTGTGGTTTGTAACATGATACTTTATGTATGTTGTAACTGAGGTTCCTCTTTATGTGATATCATGTTTTTAAATTATGGGGAATTACCATGTGTCTGCCGCACCCTGCAATTGTCTTCTGCTGCGAGTCGGGGTGTGACAGAAGATGGTATCAGAGCCATCGGTTATAGTGAATTAGGTATCTCTAAAGAACCTTGACTATAATCCTAAGTTAGTTTCCCCATACTAAGGAACTCTAGAGACTGAGTAGTATGGCTATTACCAGGAAGCCCTTATGGGGCAAATAAATTATTATGGTCCGGAACACAATAATTTATCTGCTCATAATTGGGAGTTCTGGTAACGTCATTGAGATAGGACGGGAATCCGTCTACTAACGTCACCAACCATAAATATTTTTTTTTAAATCTTAAAATCAAAATTTTGTGCAATACGTGCTTATGTGTATATCTGTGCAATGTTGAGTTTCGGTTATTTTGGTCAGTAGAATTAGCATTGTATGTGGTTTTCTTTCTACAGGTATCATGTCGCATCATTCGAGTCGCCAGACTACTTCTCATACGGAGACCGATCCTGAGGAGGATCCGCTGATACCCCCATTGACATCGAGCAACGAGCCAGATCCTTCTAGTTACTGGTGTGGTCCTCACCCACCCAGACCTCCTACTAGGCGCAAGGGAGAGGTCTCGAGCGCCTACCGTTCTCCATCTTACCATCCGACTAGCTCCTCGGAGCGTAGTCGTACCCCTAAGGTAGTTGTCCAGTTAGGACCTATTCCCAAGAGCCCTACTCCTGCTACGGAGCATTGGGAGAGGGAGCCTGTAGCCCCTCGTCTACCTACACTAGAGACTCCTCCTGAGCCTTATACTCCTTCTACCCCGAGCACTTACTCACCCTCTTTACCTAGTTCATTTGAGATACCCACCTTTGGCCTCCGACAGACGGCTCTTCGGAGGGTACTTACACCTGTACCTATGTTCACACCACCAGTTCTCCTATCCGTTCGAGATCGGTACCTATAGGGACACAACAGCACTTTACTGCTCGTTTCCTTACACCACCTAGAGAGGACCTTTCTCCTTTTCACACTTACGAGCGAGGTGGCCCTTCTTGCCCGGTTAGCGAGTCTACACCCCCTGTCTGGGGCATACTAGTTCCTCCTCAGGAGGTACCTGCTCCCATCACCGAGAGCAGTTTGATGGGGTATTTGTTCGAGCAGATTTCACTGCTGCGGATGGCGCATGACGAGGATGAGTAGCATAGGAGAGCGATGGGAGATTACTTGATCGTCTTACAGCAGGCGATCATTGCATTACAGCAGGGTATGGGTTATGTTCATTAGCACCATGATCATTTTCGGGCGATGCTGTATGGAAGCATCGGTACTATCATAGGCCTGGTGGCAGGTTTTGTAGGTTTGGCGTGTTGGTTGTGGCGTTCTTAGTATGGTTTTCTTTATAGTATAGATAGATATGATGTATCTTTTGCCCATCCTGCCAAGCACTGGGTTATACCCATGTCGAGGTGGTGATGTAGTCATAGTGTTTCGTTGATTTCATAGTCCGTGTTTTTCATAGTATGACTTATGTACGTCACTCCGATGACATGTTTTGACAACACATTTAAGCACTGGCCCTTATGGGTTAAGTCTATGTGCAAATTTTGATAGTTATATGATGATGGATATTATTATATATATGATGACGATTGTGGTTATACATGTTGTGGACTTATGTGTGTGATGAAATTGGGTGATATGTGACGATTGACTGTGTGACATTGATGCATACATATCTATTGTTTATAACAGAATGGCCCCGAAACGCGCACCATAAATAACTGAGGCAAAAATCGCGCAAATGATAGTGCAACAGCTCCAGGCTGTTATTCCCACGATTGTGGCGCAGGTTAGCGCTGGTATCAATGCTAACCCGCAACCAAACCCGCAAACAGGACCGGTAGGTCAAAACAATAACCAAAACAACGCACAAAACAAGGTTAGACTAGTTTACACGTATAAGCACGTCATGGAATGCAAACCAATGGAATTTAGTGGAACTAAAGGATCGAATGGATTAGTGATAGGGAATAAGCGAGAAGCCCCACAAAGTAACCGAGCCAGAGAAGCAACACCGAAGAAAGGGAAAGCAACTAGCCAGAGTTACACCATGACTACCCCAACCGGTAACTCTGATAACTATAAAGGAAAAGCCCCAAAGTGCAACAAGTGCACTTTCCACCACTTTGGTGTGTGTCGAGCAGTAATATGCTCGAGGTGTCATAGAAATGGGCATTATGCCCGAAACTGTAAGATGTCCATGAAACCAGACCCCAAACCAACTCATTTCCAATCCCCTAAGTCTCAACCTCTGCAGCAGCAACCCCAACAACCAACGCAACAGGTTACCTACCCCTGTACATGCTTTAGATGTGGTAGTACGGAGCATTTTCGAAATAGTTGCCCGAAGTTAGCCCAGCAGATGGCAGGAAGGAATACACAGAACCAAGCATCTACTTCGAATGCAGCGCGAGGTCGTGCCTTTGTCATCGGGTCTGGTGACGCACGCCAGTATCCCAACGTAGTTTCAGGTACGTTCCTCGTTTCCGATCAATTTGCTTCAGTGTTATTTGATACCGGAGCTGATAGAAGTTATGTTTCAATTGCATTTTTTCCACTATTGAATATGCCCGCTATTGACTTAAAACAACCCTATTCCGTCGAACTTGCCAATGGGAAACCGATCACCAGTCACCAACTTATTTGTAACTGCCCTATAGCCCTTAACGGTTACCAATTTACTATCGACCTGTTAACCGTAGAATTGGGTAGTTTTGACATCGTCGCAGGAAGGGACTGACTGTCCAACCATCGTGCAGAAGTGTGGTGTGAACAAAAGGTTATGAAGATTCCTTTATCCCGACGGATGCAATCATGGTACAGGGAGAGAAGCTAGGTACCATGCTAAACCTCGTATCTCACCTCAAGGTGTTGAGGTACATACGACAGGGATGTGACGTGCTCTTAGCCAGCGTCACGGTGGAGGAACCAGCCGAGAAGCGTACTGAAGACATTCCGATAGTATGTGAATACCCCGATGTGTTCCCAGAGGAATTGCCCGGATTGCCGTCCAATTGGCAAGTCGAGTTTTGAATTGACTTAATACCGGGAACGGCACCCATTGCCAAAGCCCCCTATCGTCTTGCACCGTCCGAGATGCAAGAGCTATCGACGCAGCTGCAAGAGTTACTTGATCGTGGTTTCATCCGTCCTAGTTATTCCCCTTGGGGAGCCCCAGTCTTATTTGTGAAGAAAAAGGACGGTAGCTTCCGAATGTGCATCGACTACAGAGAATTGAATAAGGTCACTATCAAGAATCGTTACCCTCTTCCAAGGATCGATGATCTTTTTAATCCCCTAGTTATTCCAAGGATCGATGATCAAGAGTTACTTGATCGTGGTTTCATCCGTCCTAGTTATTCCCCTTGGGGAGCCCCAGTCTTATTTGTGAAGAAAAAGGACGGTAGCATCCGAATGTGCATCGACTACAGAGAATTGAATAAGGTCACTATCAAGAATCGTTACCCTCTTCCAAGGATCGATGATCTTTTTAATCAGCTACAAGGAGCCCAGTATTTTTCTAAGATAGATCTTCGATCAGGTTATCATCAAGTGAAGGTCCAACAGGACGATATTCCTAAGACGACATTTAGAACTCGTTATGGCCACTACGAATTCATGGTTATGCCCTTTGGATTAACCAACGCACCGGCCATGTTCATGGACCTCATGAATAGGGTGTGTAAACCATACCTCGACAAGTTTGTCATCGTCTTTATCGACGACATTCTGATCTACTCCAAAAGCAAGGACGAGCACGAGCATCACTTATGTGCTATCTTGGAGATACTACGGACAGAAGAAATGTACGCTAAATTGTCTAAGTGCGACTTTTGGTTGCAAGCCGTGCAATTTTAGGACATGTGGTGGATCGATACGGAATCCACATGGATCCAAGCAAGATCGAAGCAATCAAGAATTGGCCGGCACCGAAATCTCCAAAAAAATACGCCAATTCTTGGGATTGGCAGGGTATTACCGCGCTTCATTGAAAACTTCTCAAGTATCGCCAAATCCCTAACAGCCTTGACCCAGAAGGACAAGAAGTATGAATGGGGTGAAGAGCAGAAAATAGCGTTCCAGTTGTTAAAGCGAAAATTATGTGAGGCCCCAATACTGACATTGCACGAAGGAAACGACAACATTGTCGTATATTGTGACGCATCACGAAAAAGGCTAGGATGTGTCCTAATGCAAAGGAACAAAGTTATAGCGTATGCTCCCAGACAACTAAAGGTGCACGAAAAGAACCACACGACGTATGATTTGGAACTAGGCGCCGTTGTATTCGCATTAAAGATTTGGAGATATTACTTATATGGTACCAAGTGTACTATATATACGGATCACAAAAGCCTCCAACATATTTTCGACCAAAAAGACCTGAAAATGAGGCAGCACAGATGGGTGGAGTTGTTAAATGATTACGACTGTGAGATAATGTACCACCCGGGGAAAGCTAATGTGGTAACGGATGCGCTAAGCAGGAGGGATCTAATTAAACCCCTCTGAGTGAGAGCCTTAGGAATGATTGTGCAGACGAGCCTTATAAAGCAAATCCGGAACGCGCAAACGCAAGCCTTGGAGGAAAGCCAGTTACCCGGCGAAGGATTGCACGGGAATGAGGAAAGCTTTATGAAGAAAACGGACGAAGTGTTGTATTTCATGAATCGAGTGTGGATTCCTGCAAGTTTGGAGCTGAGACAATTGATCATGGACGAGGCTCATAAATCAAAATATTCGATTCACCCTGGTATAGACAAGATATACCACGACCTTAAAGAATTTTGTTGGTGGCTGGGGATGACAAAGGGCGTGGCCGAATATCTAAGCCAACGCTTGACTTGTGCGCGAGTCAAGGCAGAATATCAGAAACCCTCGGGAATGTTACAACAACCCGAGATACCTCAGTGGAAATGGGAACAAATCACAATGGATTTCGTGACCCATCTTCCAGGAACGCCTTGTGGTCATGACGCGATTTGGGTAATCGTAGATAGATTGACCAAATCCGCACATTTTATTCCGATCCATGCCACTTATAAAACCGACAAGTTGGCCGATATCTACACTAACGAAATAGTAGCTAGACATGGTGTCCCGATGGATATTATTTCCGACCAAGACAACCATTTTACCTCACGGTATTGGCAGAAGCTACAAGAAGCTTTGGGGACGCGGATCGATCTAAGTACTGCTTACCATCCCCAAACCAATGGCCAATCGGAACGCACAATCCAGACACTAGAGGACTTGCTTCCTATTTGTGTCCTGGACTTCGGAGGAAGCTAGGACAAGCATCTCCCACAAGTGGAATTTTCATATAACAATAGTTAACACAGTAGTATTCAGGCAGCCCCGTACGAGGCACTTTATGGTCGAAAGTGCCAATCAACACTTTGTTGGGTCAAAGTAGGTGACACCCAACTAACAGGATCTGAGCTAGTATAAGAAACGATCGATAAGGTCCATCAGATTCGGAATCATCCGAGAGCCGCTCAGAGTCGGCAAAAGAGTTGGGCTGACGTACGTAGGAAACCATTATCGTTTGAGGTTGGTGAACGAGTATTGCTAAAGGTATCGTCGTGGAAAGTGTTGGTGCATATGTCTGTTGCCTTCGTCATTACACGAGAACGAGTCTGGAATAAACGAGAGTTTCTGAAGACCTAACAAGACAAAGTAGATATCCAAGAGGGAGTCTATTGGTGCATATTGTCTATAGAATAGTCTTGTATTGAGTCTGAGTAAATAGGGCTTAATCTGTTAGATATAAGGCGTATTTAAGTGAGTTTGTAGGCAAGTTCGCTCGAGGATGGTTTTGGGAAGTCAAGTTCGGCCGAACTTCATCCATGTCCAGCGAACTTCCACTCCTATATATAGGTGCCTTGGGATTTCATTTGAAAGTAGTTGGAGATTTTGGCACAGAGACGGCGAAGCTCTGTCGGATCCGGTTCTCGAATGTATTGAACTTTAGATAAATGAAAACAACATTTAAACGAGTAATTCTTGTTATTTGGTTAACTTGTCATTAGTGTCCGCCTAATCGGACAATAGATAACAAATTTAGGTTCCCGAGCTGTTCGTGGACGTTCTTACAAGTGGTATCAGAGCCTGGATACCTGAATTTGTTGAAATCAAGAAAAGAATCTCTCTATTTCATCTCCATTCTTCTATTTTTCTTAACTTTTGATCAAAAACGAAGATTTCACGGTCAAATTTTGTCCAATTTTGAATATGTCATGTTAAATACATTCGTGGTAAACCCCTAAGAGTTTGGACATCAAATTCACAAGATTTGACATCAAAAAGTTGCAAAAACCATGTTTTTCAAAATTATGTTGGCCAAACTTAACCTCAAGTTCACCCGAACTTGATTAAAGATCATTGATTTTTATCAAGTTCGATCGAACTTGATGGGGATTTCAGTGATTTTAAGCTAAGTTCGCTCGGATTTATTGAATTTTTCTTGAATTTCTGTCAAGTTCGATCGAACTTGATATAATTCTGTTGAAAATTCAATTAAGTTTGCTCGAACTTGAAGTTTTTATTGAAATCCTAGCTAAGTTCACCCGAACTTGAAGTTTTTTTATTGAAATCCAAGCTAAGTTCGCCCGAACTTAATGTTTTTCTTAAAAAGTCAAGCTTAAGTTCGACCGAACATCTTTGTTTCACATTAATTTTCACAAGTTCGCTCGAACTAAAAAATCTTTGAAAGCTTTCATCCAAGTTCGACCGAACTTGGGTATAAACTTAATTTTTCATTTGTCAACAACAAGTTCGACCGACTTGTTTAAAACTAAAAAATTCTCACTCTTTCACTACAAGTTCGACCGAACTTGTAGTAGTTTTAATCTTTTTCAAAGTTTTATCGTGTTTTCAGCGTACGTGTCTCGATTTTCAAAATGGAAGATTTCCATAACGCATTTGCAGCTGGAGTAGCTCAAGCCTCAACGTCAAATTCAATCGCGGTCAATCAGATGAACCTCGATAATGAAATGGGTACTACTCAGAAACCGCCGAAGTTGATGAGTATGGACGAGTTCGAGGGATGGAAAAAAAGTTTGTTAATTGGATTCAAGCGAATCAATTTAACAGCTGGGTTGCGATTGAAGATGGTTATACATGGCCCAAAGATGAACGTGATCAAGATCTTCCACTGAACAAGTTTTCAGTGATTGACAAAGAGAAATATGTTGCTGAAAAGAAGATGTCAGCTTGATACAACAATCTGTCAAAGAAGATATCTTGATATTATTACCAGAATACGATACTTCTCAACAATTATGGATTCTCTTTGCGAAAAATTCAAAGGAAGTGATGAAATGATCAAGAGCAAAAAGGCCCTGATTAAGAAAGAGTTTGAGATCTTCACGATGATCAAAGTAGAGACAATGAAGCAAATAATTGATAGATATTGTCGTCTCATGGTCCAGATGCGAAGACATAATATCAAGAGAACTAACGAAGAGTAGATTGAGAAGCTGGCGATGCACTTCCAGAAGGAGAATGGACAACGTATCTGATGATTTTAAAGAATAGTCCATCTTGGAGACATTTTAAGTTGTCATCTTTCATCGACAAGCTTGAAGGTCATGAAATGGAATTGATGAAGATTACGAAATCTAAAAACACTAATGTTGTTCAGGATGTCGGAGTTTATTACAAAGGTGGTGTTCCAGATACTCCGATTCAAAGTCCAAAAATCCAGACGGCATTTAGTGCAAACATGAATACATCAGATCAGTCGTCACAAAATCAGTATTCTCCAAACACTGGTTATTCATATGTTGGTTCAAATTCTTCTTCTCAAAGTCAATCTCATCAGACAAGCCAATCCACTGCTAATTCATATGTTTTCCAATGCAACATAGCAGTAGATTTAAAGAATGTATTTCCTGAAAAAGTTGCAAAATAGCACATAGCACTTCTTGCTACAGTTCTGGAATCGTATGAAAGTCTTGTTGCTGGAAAGATCAGAAATCCTGAAATGACAGCTGAGGATTACGATCAGGTAGATGAAGAAGAGTTGGAAATGATGGACATCAAATGGTCCTTAGCATCGATTATCCGGAGAGTTTCAAAGTTTGTAGCACTCACTGGAAGGGATATTGGTAATTCAAGCAATAAACTTGGTTTTGACAAAACGAAAGTTACTTGTTTCAGATGTCGACATAAAGGGCACTTCAAACGTGAATGCCATAACCAAGAAGCTAGTGGAATCCAAAACTGTTTTGGAACCGGTAACGAATACTACAAGAAAGTGCTGCGATACAAATCATATCCGAATAGAACACAAATTGAAGTTGAAGATAAACATGCAAAGAAAGCCGAACAATCTCTTGTTGCCAATCATGAAGACGATGGTTTCGATTGGAATAAATACATCGGAAAAAAGACTGGTGTTGCTATGATGGCAGAGGTTGTGAATGAGTCGGATACATCATTTGTGGATGCTGCTATCGAAAATGCTATTCAAGAAGCATTAATGCAGAGAGCTGAAGAAGAAGCTATCCTGGAGAATGCCGTTCTGGAAAGATGCATGCAACAAACAAAGGAAGAAAGCTTACCTTGAGACACAAAAGCAAGAAGAGTTGAAAGCAGAAGCCGAAAAGGTAAAAGCTGAGGTAAACATGTCTGAAAAGGAAGTTGTGAAAGTTGTGGAGGTTGAAAAACCTTGCACAAAGTGCGCAAGTCCTTGTGAACCATGTTTGGATAAAGTCAAAGTCATAAGAGAATTGAATGAACATAACGAAAACTTTCGTTATGATTACAGAACGATAAAAGAAGCTTATCACAAAATTTCAGGCAAATATAAACATGTCGAAAGAGCTAACAGTGAACTCAATGCTAATGTCACCATGTTAAATGCCACAGTTATTGAAAAACAAAAGGCAATTAACATGTACATTAATACAATTGCTGAGACAAAGCGTGAGTTTCACGAAATGAAAATTGAAACAAAAAGAGTCAGACAATTACTAAAAAGTTACACCACAAACGCATATGTCATTGATCACATTCTTCCTACGATCAAGTCAGAGGATAATGTTGATAACTCAAAGCGTAAAGTTTACGGAAATGTTCCTCCACCTTTCTTGCAAGTTATTGTTGCAAGTAAGATGATGATATTGAAAAGGCATTTAATATTTTACTTCTTTCAGAAAGGAAAGATAAATTGCCTGAGAACATTGACGTAGACTTTACAAATCAAACGATGACAATGAATCGGTGGTAAAAGATGTGGTAAAGAATGTTTTGGGAAATGATTCTGATGGCGGCAGTTTTAAAAGCGATAACTCGAGTTCAAACAGTTCTGGTTCACAATCTGAAAGTGACGATACAGCATCAGAAATTGATCTAAGTGATGATCCTAACGTTTTCATATACAAGGTTAAGGAATCTGATAGATTATATTTCAATGATAGCTTTCCGATTCAGAATGTGAAAGAAGATCAAATCTATAAACTATTTAAACTTGTGGAAGTTTCATCAGATGATCTCGTGAAAAATGAAAAGAAGTTTTATTCTAAACCGAAACGAAATTTTAACAAATACTGTAGAAACGGTGGTGATTTTCCTGAGAACAGGAGAGCAGGTTTAGGTTTGGAAGAAGCTGAAGATGAACCGAAGAAGAATCAGAATTCAACGTTCCAGGAATACAAAGGTAAGAACATCAAGTTTGTGTATGGAACGAGCATGGTTCAGGAAGAAAGCTTGAGAGGTAAGAAATCAAACGATGAATTCAAGAAAGAAAAGGAACTTCGGGACAAGGCTAAATCCGCAAGTGGAGTAAAATCCACTAGTGGAAATGTTCATGATACTCGGACTTGCTTCAAATGCAATGAAGTTGGTCACATTCCTCGCAAGTGTCCGAAGTCTAAGCCTGTGTATCCCCGAAGAAAAGAAAATTCAAAAGAGGTAAAACAAAAGCAATCTGAAAATGATCAAATCAGGATTGTGAAAAGAAACGTTAACATAAAAGAAATGAAACGTAATGTTGAATCCAATCTTGAAATAAAACCTAAAAATGAATCAAAATTTGAAAATTCAATTTTTCAAAAAGGAGAGACTTCAAAGTCAAACATTGATTCTAGGTTTTATATCAAGAAAGCTAGAGTTAATTCTCAAGCATGGATTGCTAAAAAGAAATCACCTGAAAAAGTGAATGTTTGTGATAAAACTGAAAATGTCAAATCAATTAAGAAAGATAAAAGTAAAATTGATTGTGAGTTTGAAGTTTGTGATGTTGAATATGCTTATCAAAGAGCATACGAAAGTGATTACGAAGATGTGTATGAGGAGTTATATCCAAAACCCAAGACCAAGAAGGCTTGGGTTGAACTTTTTAACTAAATCCTTTCATGTGCAGGAGTTCCAAGATCTACTTGATCAAAAGTTGATTCTGGATTGCGGAGCTCCATATTCAGTTTAACTTATCCAGAAATGTCATATCTCTGTCATTTTGAGGTGGAGGAGTTAAAAAGAAAAGTTTTTGAAATTACAAGTGGTTGTTAAAAGGAAAAATTTTGAAAAGTCAAAATTATGAAAATCCACACCGTTGAACAGAAAAACTAATTTCAAAGTTCTTACAAGTTCAAACTGCTTTTACAAGTGTTAAATGAGTTTAATGATTGTTTGTTAAACAATTGCAGATACAAGTTTGAGAAAAAGGATCGGACGACGAGGTCACGGGATCCACATTGGTTTGTTACATTTTTAGAAGAATTACTTTAAATCTAAAATCCAAAAATATGTTTTTGATTTTAGGGGGAGTAAGAAAATTTGAAAATTGTTGAAAAATCAAAAACATATGAAAAAATTGAAGATTAAAAAACATTGAAAAAATTTAAAAAGTACAAAAACATCGAAAAAGACAAAAAGAATTTGTTGTCAAAAAGGAAATGATAGTATATCAGTGGACTATCATAGCATGCTAAAGAATTGTAAACTTTAAAGGTGATAAACGAGTCTTACTGTGGATGTGTCGATAGACTTTACTCGTTTAATAGATTGTTTCCGGGATATAAACTAAATTTAGCAACTACTTAAATTTGTGGTTTAACACATCTTGGATATATGGACTTAGTACTCCGAAATTTTGATTGAAGGGTTGCCTGATTCTGAGATACGAGGTCTTTATAGATGACTGATATCTGGGGTATTATACAATTTTTCTGATTTTGCGGAAGCAATAGCCTAGAACTTTTATAATGCTTTTTGCTAAAACCCCAAAATAGCATGCAAACCTGAAAAAATCGAAAGGATCTAATCATTTGCAATGCTGAAAAGATTCCTTAAGTGGAACACACCTGAAAGACGAGCCTTCATCTCTTTGTCTGTACGGTAGTACTAACCTGAGCTCTCAAGGTCTCGCACAACCCAAATACAGATATCAATTACGCTATATTCACCTGTAAGATGAAATCTAGGGAATCTGGATTCGGGAGTATATTCAAGAAGTGGTAAACACAGTTAAGTCAAGTTTTCATAAATCATACCCTAACATATCTTGGAACAATTGAGAAACGTGATGAAGTTTAAGTGGACAAACATATCGACAATCTAGGTAAACGAGCTTAAAACTTAAAGTCATCAAAAGGTCAACGGTACTGATGATATGTCTCAACAAAACTGATATAATCCTTAGACACGAATTCACAAAAATATGTCTGTAAATATGTTTGTACATAGTTTACTTTACTTGTTAAGAGTTCTGTAAATATTTTACTTGTTTTTTAAATCCAAAAATATTTTCAACGAGCCAATGTTGGAGAACGGATCATCGAAGTCTGGTAAGAAAAAGTTCATTAATTTGAATCTTTAAAATTGAAGATAATATCAGTTGTTCACAACGGGTTTAGCCAAGGTTATTAACTTGGACTTGGTAAACAAAATTAGTTAATCAAGGTCATTAACTTGGACTTGATCAGCTATGTGGATTTCATTTCAATAATTTAAAGTTGAAGGTTTTTAAACGTTAAATGTTTCAAGGTCATTAATTTGAACTTGAAATAACTGAAAAATGAAAATTTGAAGAACAAGTTTTGTACAGGTGGTGTGTAATTCATGTGATACAAAATTTCAAAGTTAGAATCTGAAATATTTATTTGAATTCCCAATTACTTTGAAACAGAAAGTAAAGTTTTAGGGGGAGTAGGATGAAACGTGATTGAAGATAAATCTCAAAGCTAGGAGGAGCACAGCTCACAGCAAGGAGAGCTTGGAGATTAAAAGTTTTAACAAGTTAAATTGAAGAAAAGAGAATGTTTGAAGATCATAAAGTTTAATGCTTATTCAAAGATAAATATAAAGGCTCAGGGGCTTATTTGAATTCTGATGATTACGAGGCATTCAAAGAAGACTATGACTTTTGAAGACTGACGAGGATGATTGATTATTGTCAAAGATGTCTATGAAAGTAGATGACTGCGGCAACATCCAAGAGGGAGTCTGTTGGTGCATATGTCGGTTGCCTTCTCATTACATGAGAACAAGTCTGGAATAAACGAGAGTTTCTGAAGACCTAACAAGACAAAGTAGATATCCAAGAGGGAGTCTATTGGTGCATATTGTCTATAGAATAGTCTTGTATCGAGTCTGAGAGAAAAGGGCTTAATCTGTTAGATATAAGGCGTATTTAAGTGAGTTTGTAGGCAAGTTCGCTCGAGGATGATTTTGGAAGTCAAGTTCACCCGAACTTCATCCATGTCCAGCGAACTTCCACTCCTATATATAGGTGCCTTGGGATTTCATTTGAAAGTAGTTGGAGATTTTGGCACAGAGACGGCGAAGCTCTGTCGGATCCGGTTCTCGAATGTATTGAACTTTAGATAAATGAAAACAACATTTAAACGAGTAATTCTTGTTATTTGGTTAACTTGTCATTAGTTTCCACCTAATCGGACAATAGATAACAAAGTTAGGTTCCCGAGCTCTTCGTGGACGTTCTTACAGAAAGGCGTTATCAGTTTGGAAGAACTGGGAAGTTAGCGCCACGATATATTGGACCATACGAGATCCTAGCCAAGGTAGGTCCCGTAGCTTACCGATTGAAGTTACCACATGAGCTTAGTGTCGTTCATAATGTCTTCCAAATTTCAAACTTAAAGAAGTGCCTATCAGGAGAAGCCACTCAGATACCTCTGGAAGACATACATGTTGACGATAGACTCCATTTTGTCAGGAACCGGTAGAGATAGTTGATGGAAGGGTAAAACAATTAAGGCACAACAAAATTTCACTGGTTAAAGTCCGGTGGAACTCGAAACAAGGACCTGAATATACTTGGGAACGGAAGGATGAATTCCATATAAAATACCCTCACCTCTTCCCTAGCTTGACGAAGTAAATTTTGGGGACGAAATTTCGTAACCAGGGGAGACTATGATACCCATGATGAAACCAGGTACACCTTAATTGGTCCTAAACCTAAAGCACGATTAAAACAATAATTGCGTGTAAACTTTGCAAACTTGCATGACTTACGTGCTATGCTAAACAATATTTGTTATGACTCGGAGGAATCCGAGAGCACGTCATGGTTGACATGACACTATTAAGGACCAACGATGTGAGGTTGGTGTCCTTAGCCTTTAACAACGTGTTAAATGGAGACTTGACGTTTAACAGTGCATTAAACATTCGATCATGATTATTTGGCCAACGGTAGGGCCCTTTATGATTCTGAGTTCACGAAACATTTTAATTATGTGCCATAGACTATGACATTAGATTAAAAGCAAATCGGAGCTCGGGCACGCAAAACGAGGCGGTACCCGGATAGGGAAATGCTTTCTTTTAAGAGCGACGAAAGAGAAACCAAACATGCAAGGAATGATCAGTCAAGCCTAAAAACACTTAAACTAACGTAATACGAGCCCATTTTGATTAAAACGTAACCGCGCTTGGGTTTCGAGACGATTATGCTCAGTTTTTAAAACCGAGTCTTTTGACACTAAGAACGCGAAAAACGGAGCCCGTTTCGCAAATCGGAGACGCGTACGGGACCCGGAAACGAACCTAAACGCAAAACCAAAGATAAACATCATCTTTTAACACGTTTTACGAATCATGAGGTGGCCCAAAGTGGGGGAGGGGTACCCCACATGTGAACCCCCCCATATATATATATATAGATATATTTATTTATTTATTTATTTTTCTTTTAATTTCTTCTATTTTTCTTAAAAATTTCCAAAGAAATCTGCCTTTTCTCTTGAGTTTTTAGCTGATTATCATAAATCCTTCACTAAATCAAGGTAATTTCACAAGTTCTAAGGGGTTTTGATTATTATTTCTTGATTAAACATGATTTATACCGGAAACCCCATTTTAATCCATGAATTTGGAAGGTTTAAACAAGTTATTGGCTGAATAAGAACACCTTGGGAATTCCCTGGTGTTATATGGTAGCCAAGAACATGAAACTTCAGGTTTTGATACTCTAATCAACACCTATTCGACCAAAAACGCGTAACAAAGTTCTAAACCGAAAAAAACATGAAACAAGGCTTGATTGATCTGATTTCTAGCATATTTGGATTTTACTTGATGTGTAGGTACTGAATATAGCACCCACACACTTCTGGACTCACAAGGAACGCTAAAAAATGACGCATGTGCTAGGTATAACGCCCGAAAACCGAATATAGCATAGGCAGAAAATTGTTTTGCTTGTAACTTGGTCCGTTATGCTTGGATTTAACTGAAGTTTGGTGTGGTGTTGTAGGATATTGACAGGAATGTCCACCAAATATTTTAGAATTTTTGGATTTTTCTACGTTTTTGGTGAATTTTTGACTGTATTATAAAACAATTCCAGAGAAAATACCAAACAGAGTCAATAAATCATCAAAATTTACCTGAACACTAAGAAACATATAAGGAAGGTTCTGGGTAATTTTGGAGTCTATTGGTTGAGTTTTTATTTGAAATAAAAATTCATGTTTTCGGGAGTTTTCGGTAGCCGAAGACGCACCGAAACGAAATCGAAAAAATCTCAATTTTTATGAGAAGTTCCTGGACATGTAAGGGATGTTCTGGATTGTTTTTGGGAATTTTTGGACCACATATGATAATGAATGATGATTATTTGTTTAAATACCGTGTTACTAAGAATTTATTTAAATAGTTAAATGACTAAATAAATTCCCAAATTATTTTCCCATAATCTACAGATTTTTACTGACTTATATAAAAATTTACAGATTTTTATTCAAGTTATGGATTAAACGGGAATTTATGGAATTAAAAACGGGTCATTTTATAATAATTTCGCCAGTTTACCGTATAACGAACCTGCCAGAACCAGGAATTGACCAAACCCGACTAGTACTATAATTGGAACACCAGGAGACTTCCGTGAGATTCCAGGGCGGATTGGACACTAGGGGTGTGTCCTAGGCCAGTTCGGGAGAATCCCCGACGGCGGGAATGGAAACTCAAATTTGGGGAACCTAGACTCCCAAACACCCAAACTCCCTTCATGAAAAGTTAATCATTCCAAAATAACAACGTATTGGCACTATTGGTATTCCCATACCATTATCCGAACATGTTAAACAACCGACTTTGGCTGGCACGCGATACGGTGCCCGGAAGCCAAACTGAAAACTAATACTACCCTGACCTTTATCACTATGCCAATGTCCTATAGACCCGATCCGGGAAAAAAAACTCCTAACCGAATCCAAGTTATAACCCCAACCAACCTAGATACTGATTTGGGTCCATACTTGCATGCGTGTTATTAAAGTTGAATCAGTTGCTAGATCACTCTTTTGTTGAGACTACTACTCGCATTGTGAGTTTCACTCCCCCACTTTAAACTATTTCATTGTTTTCTGGGGTGATTTGCATGTTACAAAACTGTGTTAATTGCACCAACTTGGGGACGATGTGAATTACCTAACTCACGAATACCCCATTGCAAGTGATTAACGTAAGCCGTGGGCAGTGGATAGTACTATTGGTCTAACAAACCCAGTTGAGGCCGGATGGTGAGATGCCGGCCACAAGCAACTGCACTAGTCCTAACCTGGTTATGTGGTTAGGCATAACTGTAGGGGGAACATTGAACTGCATGTGATGTAGTTGGTGGGAAGTGTCGGTGGTGACACGACCAGGTGCAATGATGTGTTTGTATGACACGGAGCGGTTATGACGGTCAAGGTTTCACTTGTACGTGCGTGAAATTCCATCGGTGAACTGTGACTGTGATCTGTGCAATTAAACTTGTTAACACATATTGTTCCACAAAAACTAAACCAGTGGAACTCACCAGCAGCGTTTAGCTGACCCTTTTCAAAACTAACATGCATTTCAGGAAAAACTAAACAGGAATAAGGAATGTGCGAATGGATGGCTTGGGTAGCGGACTGTAGCAGAATAAGAGCTGTAGTGGCTCGTAGTACCGTACTTGAACTTGTGGTTTGTAATATGATACTTTATGTATGTTGTAACCGAGGTTCCCTCTTTATGTGATATCATGTTTTTAAATTATGGGGAATTACCATGTGTCTGCCGCACCCTGTAATTTTCTTCCGCTGCGAGTCGGGGTGTGACACAAATACTCACACCTACGTTTTCCTCTTGTAGGATAACTCGGTGTTCCTCCCGCAAGCAAACAACTCTTCACGGAACTAACAAGTCGGAATGCTTGCAAAACTGTGAGTACACTCGACCCACTTTTCGTTTATATCACTTTTGGGTGTAGCATGATTACCATATATATAATCACCAAACCTAAACTTTATGAAATGCATGAAACAATCCAAAATACATGAATGATTTGATACGTTTACTCGTTGCTTATATATTGGACCATTCTTATGTAATACATAGTCAGTAGCTTATATTAAGCCTCCATTTGACATGTATAGAGCTATAGGAGAAACGCACCACCCAATCGTGAATCTAGTGGTCATGTTAAATTATCGTTATTTTGTGTAAGCAAGAGGTTTGACTAGAAATATTGCATGCTATGTATAATGCTCTTGTAACAAACTTAGTTGCCATCTGGATTCGTTTTAAACTTTAATCGTATATGTATACTTATGCTTAAACTTGTGTACTCGCCTTTGCTTTTGCATTGAACTCTATTTTAAAACATCTTACAGGTTGATGAAGATGATGCGATGAAATCAAAGTAGCATTGATGCTAGATACACACATAGACGTTTAGGTTTATTATTGTTGTATCAAATTTTGCTAAATGTTGTATGTTATTTGAAGTCTCTTGTATTGTAATGACAATTTATGTATGATGAATTTCGGATTTAATTAAATATTGTCACCGTTAGCGTTGTGAGCAATGAGGAATCTATTTCGTCTCGCCTCGATGTTTCCGCCATCGGTTGGGGTCTGACATTGATTCTAGGGTTTGTTTTGGTTGATGAAATCTTTTGATGAAAAGTGGGTGAGGTTAGAAAGAGAGAGAGAGATTGAGAGTGAGAGAGGGAACATGTGGAGTGGGTGGTGATAGTGGCAGAGGTGGTGTGGGTGGCGATAGCGGTGGAGGTGGTGGGTGTAAGACCCTTAGTTCATTTATACGATTTAATATAGGTTTCGACTAGAATTGTGTAATTGTGATTACACATACATGTAAAAATGCGGGTTTGTTAAAACATTTAAGAATTTAAATCATTTCAACATCATATTTATAAGTTCGTCATTTAAAATGACGACGAAACATAGTGCGGAAGCTTGTATCTTGATCGTGTTGGGTTCTTCGTTGAGCTTGATCGACATCCGAACTTTAGGCAACCTACATTTCATAAAACATGAAATGCTTTTAGTTAAAACATGTTTCTAAAATGTCTAAATAAGTCCATATGTTAAAACGAACAAACAAACAACATAAACACAAGAAAAACTATATATTTTCTTTTGTCTTTTGTTTGTTCTTTTTTCCAGCCCTTTCACTCGGCCGTGTCAGCTTTCCCACCCGGCCGTGTCAGCTTCCACCCGCCGTGTCAGCTAAACATTTTTTTTTCAGAACATTCACCCGGTCGTGTCAAATGTTCACCCGGCCGTGTCAGCTCTGCACGTTTACTTTTCTCTCAATTTACATCCAAACTTATTCCAAACTCATTCCTATCACTTGGGGTTCGTTTCTTAACATGTCTAACTTGTAATCCATTACCCGGATCCAAAAATTCATATAGTTTCCGCTCCCGTTACCCGGTTTGCGTTTTACTTGATTTTGACCCCTTTGACGTTTAAGCACCTAAGCTCAAATCATTCATAACTTTTTAGTGGAATTATTTTCCACGATTATGCCCATTACCCGGACTTAATAACTTCGTGTTCCACACTCCCATTACCCAATTTGCGAGAACACATTTACATTCATCGGTTTATTCTGTAACTTTCTAACACCTAAACCAACATTTAACCACTTACTTTATTTTGACCCGCTTAGAGGTTTCTAGCATATAAGCATAAATTTCACTCGTCATTACTCGCATTTTATTTCTACATTAAGATATCTATTTGCCTTCCATCACCATTGTACTCGTGGTGGATTTACTTTGATAATCTAACTATTCCGAAGTCTACCCTTCGGTTAGTCAATTTTACGGAAAAGGCCCATTTTTGGGCGTTCGACCCAAAAAGGATTATGCAAATAACTTTTACGTTTATCAAACACTTACTTGGTAATAATACTCATTTCTAAACAACCTTTTAAGGTCCTCTGCTCAGTTTATTGATCAAGGGCGTTTTGGTCAATTTTAGCCCCTCATTTTACGACGAAGGACTTTCACTAAATATTTGACCAAAATCGCATGTTTAAGCTATCTTATATATGCGTACCTGGCTTGGATCAAAGTATTAACCCGTTTTAATACCTCGTCAAATAAGTTGTTAGTTAATAACAACGGCGTCTCACGCGCTATTCGTTTCTGTCAACAACAAATTAATCACTAATGTCAATTGGTGATTTCATCAACTTTTGACCCGTTTATTCCATTTGACCATTTATTCATCGTAAGATGGTATTTATTTACCATCCCATTCATGTACCCATTCCGGTTTACACTGTATTATCATATTACCAAAAATCATCTCTTATTTATTTGGCTTATCATGTTTTACGCCTTATAGCGTCATTTTAAAAAACAATTATTGTTCCGTTAGCTCGTGGCCAATTACCATATTGCCCTTTTTACTCATTATGGTTTACCCCATAATATGTCTTTTCTCAAAACTCATTGTTTATTGGGTCTATTCAAGACCGAATTGCCGTTTTACCCCTTTTTACTTATTCTGACCCGTAATATTTCGCGTAAAAATCACCATAATTAATTTACGGTTATATCATAATCATGACAGCTTCAATGGGTAAATGATCTAATAGAAAAGTGTAAGCTTTACTTACCTTGTATCTGATTATGCACTTTTTCCGCGTGCTTGATCCGTTTGACCCGCTTCTTTCCCAAGCCTTCACCTAGCTTGTCAAGCGTCAAACTATCATCATAATTCGTAAGACGGTTAGATTAGTCATCCTTACTTGCGACTATTCCATCTTACGGATTTTATGTCGAAACTACTATTCGACTTCATCATCGGTTAGTTTGACTTTCAAAAGTCAACTACCTTTAATCATATGATATCCACGATTTGGTTTAAATCAACATCATGTTTAGAACTCGTACTATTTCATATCACATGAAATTAGTCAAGTTAGCCAATTACGTGTTTCTTTCATAATTTCAACATATCAACATTCGTTTAGGCATTTTAACAAACACCTTGTGGGCATGATTTTTATACATCATCTAGCTAGTTCATATTTAACTTTTAACCAAGTTTTCAATCATCAAGCTTCAAGTCCTTATGGCTAGCATTCATACACAATATCAATCTTGTTTCATAACATAAATTTTTCACAATTTACATACAAATTCTTGTGTTCATCACTTTGTTCTAAAAACCCACTTAGCACATATATGGGTGATTATAAATTTCATAGTTTTCATCACTATATCCTCAAACTTTTAACTAGGGTTTATTCCTAGACATGGTTTCATCCTAATTTCAAGTTTTCATCAAGAATTCAAGATGTAACCAAAAGATGAAATTCGACATACCTTGTGATCCCTTCACTTGGGTGATCGCTATTTCGAGCTTGGTTTTCGATTTGGGTTTAATTTGCCCTTTCGATTCAGTTGATTTGCATGAGTTAGGGTTCAACTTTGAGAGCCCTTTTTGCTCTGTGAAAACTCACGACCAGAACACACTTTAGTGTGTGTTTTGATGTTTTTGATTTATTAAATTAAAACCAATTTTAGTTCTTTGTCAACTTTAGTCCTTCCACTTAATTAAGTTTTATACAAGGGTTACTAGTTCAAGTTTCTTAATTACTTTAACAACACTTATTTAACTAGGTTGATATTCCTAGTTACTTACTGGGTTCAGGGAAGTGATAACCCGTTTTTGTTTCAAGTCCCGTTAACCCGGGCTTCTTATAAACTTTGTTTTCTCAAAGCGTTTATTCTTCTTTTTTATTAATATAGGATTATTTATTTAAATCTTAATAGTCACCGGGTTAATTTTACCACTAACGGTATTTTTACCCGTTCATTATTATTAAATTGGTTTAATTACCAATCCCGTATTCTGGGTGTTATAGTGGGTGGGTTGGTGGTGGTTGAGAGAGTATAGAGAGAGAGGGGTGGGAAGGGGAGGGGTGATGGTGATAATGGTGATGGCGGTTTGGAGGTAATGGCAAATAGCGGTGCAGGGATTCACAGAGAGAAGGGAGGGGTTGTTGGTGATGAAAGGTGATGCATAGAAGTTTTGATCTTCTTTTTTGAATGAACTAATTGTTTGAGGATACCTAATAAACAAAAATAGATTTAAGGATTTAATGACTTAATGAAATTGATTAAAATTGAATTTAAGAATTAATAACAAATAATATAATAGTTAGATTTATAAAATTACTGACATGCCCTTTCAGTTAAGGAATACTTTTGATGGAGTTAGAGACAGGGAGTAAAATGGAAAAAACACAGTAAACTATTAGAGTAAACTGGCTATTTTTAAAAGATTGGAGCAAAACGGTTAAAGTGATCAAACCTCATGGAGCAAAACAGAAGCTTACTCTATACAGATATTGAGGGTGGGGTTTGGATAGCAAGTCCAATTTCCTAAAGAGTGTAAAAAGTCATAAAACACTTTAGTTTCAGCCATAAAACACACCTAAAACCCACAGATAATAGAGTGAAGGTTACTAATCAACATAAAACACAGTAATGTTTGTCATTCCATAATCAGAGTCTTATCATCCAAAACACAACACAATGCCTACATATATGATGTTTTAGTAATCTTCATTATGTTATTTGTTTGTTTTTGTGTGTTTTATGGTTGACAATACGGTGTTTTTTTGATTGTTTACACTTTTTAGAAATTTGTACTTTGTAACCAACTCCTAGCCTATATATAAATAGGCTAGGAGTTGTCTATATATAGGATTCGGTTGAAAGAGGAACCAATACTAGTTGTGAGAACCATGAGAACTTCTCCCATCCAATACAATTTTAACACATCACCTATAATCAATTCAATTCAAAAGGGTATTTTAGCCTTTTTCTCTCAATGTCACATCTTATCTCTCTTATCTCTGAAACACATCACATCATCATTTATATGTCTAACATAACAATGTCTCTCTCATTTCATATCTTTTATACTTTTTATATTTAAAATTGGAAAAAAAATATCTTAGGTTTTAAATTCAACACCAAAAGTATTTCGTAATTTATAAAATACAAAAATATAATGATATCAATTTCTTTTTGCTTTATTTTACCTAATTATGACATAATTTCTTTATAACATGCAAGCTATTTTTATCTTATATGTTTATTAGAAAATACAAAATTATCAAAAATAATATTTATTTCTTTTTGTTCTATTTTGCAAAATTCTGACATATTGTTCTTTATAAAATGCAAGTTATATTTGTCATATATGTTTATTCAGAATTTCTATTTTATTCGTTAATGTTTAATGACTTTGCACTGCAACTTTAAAAAAAAAACATTCGACAACATGCGTAAAAAAAGTTTTAACAATGTGCGTAAAAAAGTTTTGACAATGTGCGTAAAAAAAGTTTGACAGCGTGCGCAAACATTTACACGAACTGAGTATGAGAACACCACTATGTAAAAAATAAATAAATAAAGTTTTGATAACATGCATAAAAAAAGTTTTACTGCGCCATTGATTGCTGATCCAAACTCCTCTAAACGTCACGCGTAAATCTAATATTCAAAGGTATGTAATAACGGAATGAGTAAAATAGTTTTTACGTAAGAAAATGTTTTTACCTAAGTTGACGAATGTAAAATATTTTTTTATGCACGGTGTTGAATGAAAAAAAAATGTTTTTTACGCCCTGATCGTCGATCCGAGCTTTTCTAAACGTCACACGTAAATCTATTTTTTTCAAACTTATGTAATAACGACGCGCGTAAATATTTAGTTTTTACATACGTTTGAAAAATTGTTTCTCATGCGTTATCGAATGTAAAAAAAACTTTGCGCACGTGTCGAGTGTAAAAAAAAACCGTGCACGGTGTCAAATGTAAAAACATGTTTTTTTATTACACACGATAAAAAAAATGTTTTTTCCGCCCCTGATCGCCGGCCCAAGTTTCTCTAAACGTTTGTGGAATGTAAATGTTTTGTTTTTTCTTAGATTTTTGTAGGTGTTGGGGCTTTAACGTTCAAACGACGAGGATAACGAACAAAAATGAAGATTAAGATCATAGATTTAAGACGTTTTATTTTTATACATGTAGTGTAATTTTTTGTATAAAAAATCATGTGTTATAACTAATTCTTTTTTAATAGATTAACGTACCTAATGTTGACATAAAGAGTTATGTAGTCTATGATATTTGATTGTCAGTTTAACAAGTTGACACGAATGGTACACAAGTCAAATTTCCAAAATACCATTCTTGTACTACTTTTTTTTTAATCAATAAAATCACTAAAATACAAATCAAACGTAAACAATTAAGTCTCAACCACTCATACATGAGAGATCTAGGGTGGATAATGGTTTCTACAATTCTCGTATCTAAAGGTGGTTTTCATTTTAACCCATATATAATATTCATGTATATATATAATATATGTACTATATACTATAATATATATATACATACAATATAATTAAATACAAATATATATATACATAAAATATATATATATTATATATATATATATAAATATCATCATATCTCACCTCTCTTCTCCCTCTCTCTATACCACCATCAACACCACCACTTACCAGTTTCCACCACCCCCAATCAGACAACCTCCATAACCCCTTTCTCTCTTTCAACCACAACCCCTACCTGTCGACCACCACTAACCCTACCGGACCAGCCTCATCTAACCACCAACAACCCAACAACCCCACCAAAAAGCCCCAACCCCACAGATCAGAGAGAGAAATTCCATAGATCCGGCATCCCATCGTCAGATGAAACCTTAGTCGTCGGATAAAACCGAAGCGAAACCCTAGCTGCCGGATGAAACGCTAGCCGTCGGATGAAACCCTAGCCATCCAACCATTAATATTGTTATCGCCTCATGGATTCCGGAAAAAACCCTAGCCGCGCTCTATAATCGTTGTAGGGTGGTGGCATGTGGTAAAATGGTTGGGTCGGTGGTGGTGGTGATGGTGGCTAAAGGAGGACTAAGGTGGTTACTGATGGCCTCAGATGGTGGTTATGGAGAATAGGTTAGGAAGGAGAGATAGAGAAAAGTGGTGAGAAATATGAGTGTTTTTTATTTATATAATTATATATATTAGGTTTTTAAATTTAGTTTGTTTTATTTATTAAACTAATTTTAAATAAATGGGTTAAAAGAGTAAATTATTCTTGGGTGACTAGATTATAACAAAGAAATTTAAATGAATTAGGGTCAAATAATATTACGTGCAAGATTTTAAAACATTAACAATAAAACTCATCAATTTTAATGTAAAAGATACTGCCTAAAAGTGAATATAAAGATAAGGAAAAAATTGTAAATTACCCTTTCTCAAACTTATCTAGCAAACTTGCAATATGGGCTTATCGTAATCAATATGGGCTTACCGTAATCCATGCAAGTAGAGATGGGCATAAAAACCGGTTCCGAACCCGAACCGGTAGAACCGAACTGGAACCGGTTCCAGTTCCTACCCGACATTAAGTAGAACCGGTTCCGGGTTCAAAATACCCGTTGGTTCCAACCCGGTTCCACAATTTTACCATTTGAATCGGGTCGTAACCGGTTCCTACCCGTACCCGGTTCCTACAGTACCCGGAAATTCAGTTCTAGAAGGAACCGGTTATACCCGTTAAAATGTTACCGTTGGAACCGGTTATACCTGTTATAATGTTATCGTTGGAACCGGTTATAGCCGTTAAAATGTTACCGTGGAACCGGTTCCTGACCGTTGGAACCGATTCTATATATATTGTTTAGAAATCTATTGTTTAGCACACAATTTCTCATATCTATTCTTCTTGTTACATTTCTTTCTTGTTCTTTTTCACATTCTAATCAACAAATGGCCTCAAAGAGTTCCAAAAACGTAAATTCCCAATCCGTTAACAATGTTCCTCAAGATCAATCGGTTCCATATGTGGTTGGAACATTGTCTCATAATCGCAGTAAGGAAGTTTGCAGCAATTGGGAGTTGGTCGAGATGAGTGACGGCTCGCAAAATGCTCAACGTAAACATTGTGGATCGTTATTAGCCAAGGAATCAAACTCAACGTTAACGAAGCATATTAATAAGTATTGCAAAGTTTTAAAGGAAATGACATCTGGTCAAGTTCCACTATCTAAAGATCGGATGACGAAGTTGGTGATACAAAAAGCGTTGCCGCTTGGACACTTCGACGACCCCGATCTTACAAATTATATTCGGGAGACGCTACAACCTCGCTATAAACATGTAAGTCGTCGCACTTTAAAACGTCTTTGTTTAAGTTTATGGGAAAATGCAAAAAAAGATTTAATTGTTTTTTTAAGAATTTAAAAACTAGTGTAAACCTAACTAGTGATGTGTGGTCGGCTCCACATGGTTTACCGGAATCGTACATATGTGTCACCGCTCATTGGGTTGATCCCGATACATGGCAAATGATGAAGCGTACGAATGCGTTTGACGAGTTTCCTTCTCCTCATATGGGAGAAAATATTTATAAAATTATAAATGGCACAATAATTAAATATGGTTTAGAAGATAAAATTTTTTCAATATCCTTTGATAACGCTTCAAACAACACAACGGCGATTGAAAAATTAAAGTTGAAGTACAAACCAATACTTGATGGTGTTTTTTTTCACACACGATGTGTTGCACATATTATTAACTTAGTAGTGCAAACCGGTTTAAAAGATCAATTTGTATCGGATTTTATTATAGCATTTAGAGCTATGCTCCAAGATGTTTTCAAAAGTGGAAAAGAAAGATATCAAGAATATAAAAAACTTTGTAAAGATGTCAACCAAAAAATTATTGGACCGAATTGGGATATACCGACTCATTGGAATTCAACTTGTCATATGTTTGAAATGGCTATAAAGCAAATGGGCACTTTAAAATCTTTTCATACAACTTTAAGTGATGAGTACCTTGTCGTCCCCTTTCCCGACACGGCTTGGGAAAATATTAATAACCTAAGTACTTTTTTACAAGTTTTTAAAACTACAACGACTTTGATTTCCGGTGTTTATTATCCTATTAGTTCTAAAGTTGTGGACCAATTGTATTTGATAACAACTAATTTTAAAAAGTTTGAAAATTCTAGTGACATGTTAAGGAATATGACGAGACCAATGATTCAAAAATTTAAAAATATTTTTTAGAATTACCACCCATTTTTCTATGTGCCGCTGCTTTAAATCCAGCTTTAAACGTACCGGGTGTTGAAGCTTTAATTGATGAAATTTATGACAAGTTGGATATGCATGAGGAGGATCCAACTTTAAAAGCAAAAACAAAAAAATAATCAATGAGTGTATGGCCAAACTTTATGATCATTATTTTAAAAATATGGTGAAAAAAATCATACAAATTTGTTTGAGTCTCGGTCCACGGCCTCTAACGATGAAACAAGCGGGGATCCACTTATAACCATGTTGAATGTCGTTAGAGACGAGACCGCTAGACAACAAAGGGGTAGTGAACCAACAAGTGAACTTGGGAGATATAAAAAAAATCAGTATTCGCTTACTATGACCACCGAGGAGTATATGAAATTTGATGTTTTGGCATGGTGGAAATCGAAAAATCCGAATACACGATTCTAGCCACCATGGCTCGTGATATACTAACGGTCCAAGCTTCCATGGTAGCTTCGGAAAGTGTGTTTTCTCTTAGTGACAGGGTTTTGTCAATTAGAAACAAGACTAACTCCGGAATCGCTAGAGATGGCAATATGCTTAAAGGACCATTTGGATGCCGTTGATCGTGTTCAACATAAAGCTAGTCTAGAAGATGAAGTTGAGTTAGAGCATAAAATTGTTGACGAAGAGGAGGACGAAGAAGTGGAGACTAACGATTCGGACGACGATTGTACCGAGGTACCCGCACCTAAGAGAAACTCATCGGAAAGTCTTGCACCTGCCGCTAGTAAACGATCAAAGAAATAAAATCTTACTAGAACCGGTTCTGAGTAATTTTTTATCTTTTTTTTGTAACCGGTTAATTTTTTTTATATATTGTAACCGATTAATTTGTTTTTTAATTTTAACCGATTATTGTTACTATTTTTATTTATCAATGTAACTAATAATAAAAATCAAACATAACAAACACAATAGAAAGAAACATTACACAAACTTTATTAAAACACAAACGGTAACATTTATGAGGAACCGGTAAGTAGGAAGGGGTTTATATCCAAAAAAACGATTTTTTAATCAGGAACCGGTTCCAATGGTAACATTTTATCAGGAACCGGTTCTGAACAGTAAAAGTCAGGTTTTGACTGCCAGGAACCGGTTCTGAACAGTATCAGGAACCGGTTCCGCACCATACCCGGTTCCATAATACCCGTACCCGGTTCTACACGGTTCCATATTCTTGGGTGTGAACCCGGGTAGGAACTGGACCCGGTTCCACACCATACCCGGTTCCAATGACATCGAAGCAGAACCAGGTCCGGGTTGAAACTGGTTCCGGGTAATAATAAAACCCGATTATGCCCATCTCTACATGCAAGTAATGAATTCAAACAAACATATCATTTGTCAGAATAGAAGTGCAAATGATGGTACTCACAAGTTGTTTAGTGATTAGTCATTGATTTCTCTTATTGAGGTTTCAAGTTTAACTCTCGTTAGTATTACCTTGAAGAACATTGTGCCAATAAAGTTTAGAACTAGACCTTTCCGGAGGTCGTCAGTTTGAAACCGAGCCGAACCGGATTTTACCATAGTGGGCTTTCGAGCGGACAGATTTTCCCGTAACTGATGGCTCGGGTATACATCCAACTCTCATTAGTATGGAGTAGGTGATGCATTTGCTCGATTGAGGGTATTCCATGATTCTTTTTGTGATTCAGTTAGCCATTAAAAAATCGAAAAGTTAGGTGTAGATAGGAAAGAACACATAGAAGTATTGAAACCCAAGAATAAATATTGGAACACGTGTCAGTTAGAAATTTTTGTTTTCATCGAATAACATGCGATTGGGGGATGTATACCATACTTCAATTCACATTCAATTCTGTTTTTATTTTCAGCAACATGTATAAACACTACAAAGTTTAGACCTGAAACCCATAATCTGGTTTTTATAATAACAAAACCTAAAAGGTACTTTTTGATTTTAAACATTTTTCTGTTTAATTTTAGTAAGCATTTTTCTGTTTTAAGTTTTGGTTTTACAAGAAGCATCACAATAAGTTGCGTTCTTCATACGTCAATTTTCCTATATACAGACTGTATCTAACGTTTGAATCCTTACATGCCATAATGGAACTATTCACTAAAAAGTAGATTTTATCTAACTAGCCTAAAAAAAATTGTGATTATTACATGTGGTACTCCTTATAAGTGGAAAGAAAAGAGTATTTTGATACTAAAACATTTTGTTACTTATAAGTAGGGGTGTGAAGATAAATGTGGCACCATTTTGTTTTCTAAAAAGATACAACAAAAGAATCTAGTACAAATATATAGCACAAAAATATAGCACAAAAAAATCTAGTATAAAAAATATAGCACCAAAATTTAAGAAAAAATTCAATACAAAAAAAAAACAGCACAAAAAAATCTAGTACAAATGATATAGCACAAAAAAACCAGTCCAAAAATCCAGCACAAAAAATTCAAAAAAAATTTTAATAAAAAAAATTTCAGCACAAAAAATTTAACACAAAAATGTAGTACAGCAATCCAGCACAAAAAAAAATTGTTATGGAACATAAAAACAACACATTTTTTGGGTTTTTTAATTGTCATATTTTATATAGGAATATCGTAATCAAATTAAAGATAAAAAGATACTCGATGTTATGGAGAAATTTTTATAAAAAAATAATGTCATACAAAAAAGTTATGAATGTTTAAAAATTAAGAGTGAAATATATGCATCTGCCTTGCATGTGAAGAGAGAAAATCAACAAATAGGTTATTACAAAAATGCTCTTACACCTATCTTTTTTCCTTCACTTTTACCTTAACCATTGATTTAAAAAATGAAAGATTAAGATTACTTCTTATCTTTCTTAGACAATATCAACTTTTTGTTTGATTTTACCCCATATGTCATATTATTAAATTTAATTTCAATGCTTAGGTATCATTTACTTTAGTTGATAAATATAATCATCAAGCATAATAATTTTAATGCTTAGGTAACATTTACTTTAGTTGCTAAAAATAATTATCAAGCTCAATAATAGTGGAAACTTAATAGTCGATGTCTAAAAAGTGATCGAAGAGATTAAATAGAATGGTGGTGGACCGAACTGTACAACTTGATTACTCTGCATTCTTTGAAATTTAATAAATTAAATGCTCAAAAATAGTTTCACGAATAGAGAACCCCCGTAGTGGGGTGGTTTGGGCGTGTTTTTCGTCCATAACGGCACACAACGCCGCCCCTACCGTCCCTATGGCGTTTTTTTCTAAATTTTTTGCTTGGGCGTGTCCAGGGAATCCAGATTGTTGAAGTTCTGACCAATATGGACATTGGGAAACGGCGGCTATATTTTTTTTAATCCAATAACTATATATATACACATTTACAAATATAATACCACAAAAAATAAACACAACTTCATGCCATCTTCTACAAAAATGGATTCCCTCACGTCTTCGTCATCTGTTGCTAATTATTATTACAAAGAGTTTTTAGCTGATGCGGGTGAGTCGACCGACAAGGAGGTCGAGCAAAAGGCAGTTACGAGTGCGTGTCAACTAGTGGCGCGGTATGTACAACACGTTAGTTGCCTTCCACGCCAAATTTTCCCAAGAGAATATATGGAACGAGACCGACTATAGCAAACCCTTGTTTGATCCAAACCCAAATGTTTTTAGGCGTGGTTTTCGAATGAGTAAACGTTTATTTCTATGCATTGTCGGAGACTTGGTAGACAAGTTTGATTACTTTAAGCAAAAATCGGATGCGAGAGTGACGTTTGGATTTACCGCTATTCAGAGTGTACTTCAATGCTACGCGTGCTTGCATACGGAAACACGACGAACATCATGGACGAGTATTTAAAGATGGCTGAGAAAACAACGCACCACCTTGGAGTATTTTTGTCACGGTACACTACAGTCGTTTAAAAATTAAATTCATTCATATTATTTTACTTAGTTTAATAGTGTATATATATATATATATACATACATATATATATTTAAAAGAATAATAACTTTGTACGACGCCCGTTATATGAGAAAACCCACTTGGTAGGATCTATAACAAATTTACGAGGTGCATTCTAATGAACATGGTTTACAAGAAAAAATCGGGAGTTTAGATTGTCTTCATTGGCAATGTAATAATTGTCCAAGCGCATTGTGAGGTGAACACACACGAGTTGACCAAAATGGACCGACGATTATTCTTTGAAAAGGTTGACTCACACGACCTTTAGGTTTGTTCGGCTTACTTTGGTGTCGCAGGGGTAATGCAATGACATAAACGTTTTCGAACAATCAACATTGATAGAGGATTTCCTTTCTTGTGGTGTCACAACCCCGACCCCATCCTGTGGGAAGCCGTAAGCAGATACAGCAGTGGTACCTGTGCTTATTAAATTTGCAGTGGAAAAGTTTATCAGGATCGTAGTTAGGAAAATTTCAGAGTTGTAAAACACCAATGTTTTAATATTACACAGCTGAGATAAAACCCATACTACAACGAAAGGCTTTTATAGCCACTTTATTTAAGCCTTTAGTGTTGCATAGCATATTCCTTTACATTCACAGTAAGTCATCTGAAACGTGTTTAAAAACATCTTATCAGTGAAAAAAACTGGTGAGATCATTCATTTGTATAAAAAGACACAATATTATAATTACAGCATTAAGCATTAAGCATTTTTACATTTGTTTATATCTTTTAATTACCCAACAATATTTGTCACTCGCCCATTTTGAGGACTGTGGTCATATCACTATTGGCTAACCCTTTGTCTAGTATTTATAACTTATCAAGTGGTGTATACAAAACACCATATACTGGCAGTTATTTTAGAATACAAAGACTTAATCATTGAAATAAAATTAGAAAACATTTACGTATCACATAACGTGAAGAAAATAGAATGTCTCGTATTGTAGAATTAGGGTTTTAGTTATTGCCTCCTTATTTCCTAAATAAACACACAATACAACACGTATTGGTTTTACTATTAGGCAAAACCTCAACATAGTTAACAAAGTATAGCCTTATTCAGGCAACGCTTTGACATCCGTTGATTGGTTTTACGATCAATCGGACAAGGTATCGTACCATTGATTAGGGTTAATACACTCCTTACAGAACAGTGTTTCGAGGTCTAAGGGTTTGGGTATTAGAACGGTAATTCTCGAGAGAGAAGGAAGTATCGATTTTCGATTGAAACTTTTAACAACCCGCATTTTCGCAGCTCGTTACCCTCGTTAGGCCTAGCACCAGAGATTCAGAGATCATAATGTGAACTACATCGCTTACTGCGCTACATCGCATACTTTTGCAGTACATCACTTATTTCAACACACTACATCGCACCTCACAACGCTTATGATTACAACGCGCTCGCTAATATTATGACAATTGCGTGATGTTTTCATGACTACTCGATCGCTTAAAGCACAACGCGACACTCACAAGACTTGGGAACTGAGACGCATACTATCTCGCTTGTTTATTTTATTTAATTTAATATAAACACTTAATACTCTTAACACTTTTCTAAAAGTCTTAACGCACTTAACCCAACTAAAAAAAACATTTTTTTCGTACGAAAATGGCAGTTTTCGCACGAAAACGACATATTTTTGACACGAAAATGGCCATTTCCGCACGAAAATGGACATTTCGCACGAAAATTTCACCAGATCACCTTCACTCCTCTCCTCCTATAAATACCAACCCTTGTCACTCGTGCTCCTCTGCTGATATTCCGCACCAAAACGCTCTCTAGCTCGTTTTCTCTGTTCCAAGTAAGAAGACTACGTTTTTTCACGCAAATCACAACGATTTCTACAACGACTTTACACGAGTTTATCTCCGATTTCATCTAAACTTCTTCTGTTTATGAAAACCTTCATTTTTTTCATCAAACTTTCTAATTTTAACATAGATCCACACTTAACCGAGCATGTTTGAGTTAGCCTTGGCTTCTCAGATCTGAAACCTTGTTGTTTCATGCTCACGAAGTGTTTATCTTAACAAAACTGTTTTATAAAATCGACTTTCCCACAAAAACGGATCAAAGCGACTAATGTTTCGTTCACTAAGTAGTGGAACGAGGTGTTGTCAAACCGTCACCCTGGACTCGAAATTACATCCGTTCCAGACGAGATCTCAGTTCCGGTCGCACAAAAGACGCAAGAACAGTTACTTGTGCAAATTGGATTGGTTTGCACGAATCACTTTGGGTTCGTACGACCCAGTCTGAGTTTCCACAAACGACTCACTCGCTCCAAAGACCTCTCCGGCACAAGGTTTGACCAGTGGCCTAAGGCTGGAGGGATGAACACTCGATTTCCCTAAGGATGACGCGAAAACACTTGATTTTGGACACGAAACAGGCATTTTTGCAAAAAAATTTACGCGTAAATTTCTGCACGAAATATTTTCTCGCACAACTCTCTGTTCAATCGTTTAACGCAACCTAAGGCTGATGCACTTCTGTTTGTACACGCAGGCTGACCCAACACTCTCCTCACTCCATCTCGCTCGTGTCTGCTGTTTACGCACTCATTGTGAGTATACTTGACTCTTTTCGCTTTAACGCGCTTTTTGGGTGTAATGTACGTTCATATTAAAAGTACACAACACACGCTAAACTGATTTATCACACGCGAACATCTATTATACATATTTATACGTGATGCTAGAAACATATATACTAGGACACTTTTTCGTTATCTCCACCTTAGCTAGTATGGTACTATAGATAGCTGACACCCGACGGGGTCTAGCTAGGAAGGACACATCGCGCTTAACAGCATTCTCGATAGCTTAGCATCTGAAATATGTCTTGTTTAGTTTATACGTTATTTGAATCATGTTTATGTATATGGTAGTTCGCGACGCTTTTCTCTACTATGCTATTATAACAAAACCTGTATGCTTGCCAAAACATTTTTGTATTGACATTATTTTAACGTATGTTTCAAGTTAAACGCAGGTTATATCGAATCAAGATTAGGACTCTCTAGATACACGCTAAATCAAGTTGTTTACCTTGTTTTATTGTTTGAGAAACTTGGATTTATTTCAATTATTGTATGAATATTTGTTTAGTTTTATGGGAAACTGAACCTTGTTAAATATTGTCATATCGTAATTGTTATGGATTCTCTTGAGCAATCTGATTCGCTTAGTTCCGCGCCCTGATGATTCCGCCATCGCTTGGGTGTGACAGATTGGTATCAGAGCCATAACTATAGGGAATTAGGTAAATTGTCGAGTCTATAGTAGGAAACTATGTGCTTATTCATTGCTTATCCGATTAAAACATTATCTTTGGACTTAAAATACTATACGAAGTCTTTCCTAATACTTGGACACAACACACGAATCTACAAAGATACTCCTACATCACAAACGAGTCGATTTATTGAGATTAGGTGTGAAAACCACGAACTCTCGACGAATCACTCACTCTGCGTATCGATGTGAAACTCGACTTGTCGTTGTGGCGGTAATCCCGGCAAGTCTTCCGGAAAGACTTCGGGGAATTCTTTCACCACGGGAATATTTCGGCTCCTCCACTTTCTTTTCAACTACTTGAGCTAGAAAAGCTATGCAACCTTTTCGTGGGCACTTCTAGGCCTTCATGCAATTGATGATCAACAATGGTGTGTCGCGCTTCTCTCCGTGTATGATAAGTATCTCTTCGTTCGGTAGTGGAATACAAATTATCTTCTCGTGACATATAACTTCTGCTCGGTTATAGGATAGCCAATATATGCTGAATACTACATCGAAACTGCCCAACTCAACGAGTAAACTGAATTTCCGCTCGCCAAGTTCCAACGAATATCCTATAATTGTTTCCCTCGTCTCAACTAGTTTACCGTTTGGCAATTCTATAGAATAGAGGACATCTAGCTTACTTGATTCTACACCAAGATATTTTAAATTCCATAGAAACAAAGCTAAAATTGGCACCGATATCAAATAATATGGATGAAAAATGATTGTTGATAGGAAACGTACCAGTGACCACATTAGCGTCTTGGCGCACATCTCTTGCTCCAATCACAAAAGCTCTCCCGCGATATTGATTCTCTTTAAGAAAATCCTTCCTAAAGTGTTTCTAGGTTCCACAACCATAACATCCCAACCCACGCCTGCTACCATTCCCGTTTCCGTTTTTGTTTCCATTTGCATTCCTATTTCCACTTGCATTACCATTCACATTACCATTGCCATTTCCATTTCTTGCTCCTCCTCCAACTCCAGTTTGACCAACACGCTTTAGTAGGGTGTTGCCACACTTATCACGTTTGATAACCCGGAAGCACCCAAGTGGTGGTACTTGCATCGATCACACTTAGACAAGGGGCCCTCGTACTTCTTGGAGCCTGTGCTTTTTGTGGCTACAAACGCTCTTGCATCCGTAGGCGGGTTAGTCTCACTCTTGTTGTTGTGATTGTTGTTAGCGTTGGGGGTTGTTATTGATGTTATTGTTGTTGTTCACACGGGTACCCTTCTTGAAGTTTGAGTATTTCCTCTTTCCATCGCTTGAAGACTCGACTTGAGATTCTTTCTTTTTAGTTCCTTTCTAAAACAACTTCTTCATCCTTATCGCATCTTTAGTGAGACTGACGGCTAAGGTCACAGCTTGAGTAATGGTTGTAGGATTTTTCGAAGTAACCATGCCAGAAATCTCAGGTGCCAAACCCCATATGTAGCACTCAATACGCTTAAACTCAGGTGTTAAAAGATAGGGAATCACATGTGAGAGATCGTGAAACCTTTGCGTATACCCCACGATATCGGCTCCTATCATGGTGAGGTTCCAAAATTCAGTTTCAAAATTTTGAAGGTCAACCCTTGAATAATACTTTTCCCTCATCCTTTCCTTTAGATCTTCCCAACACATCCTATACGCAGCATCGCCATCTAGAGTTTGCACTTGTAGATTCCACCAAATTAGTGCCTCATCCACAAACAGTCTGGTGATAAAGGTAACTTGTTGATCGGAAGAGCACTTTCTCATTCGAATACTGGAATCAGGTTTCTCAGTCCATTGTACGAACGCCACGGCACCGCCGGTGACATCGTAGTTAAGTGGCTTACAATCCAAGAATTGTTTGTACGTGCATCTTGAAATTTGTATAAACACCATTATGAATGAGCAATAAATGAAACGCATGAATAGATCATAAAGAGAATTGTTAAGTTGTAATTGAAACAACTAAATATTACCGTTGGCATTGTTCCCTCCAGAGGAACCGCCTTGAATTTGACCGCCAGATTTGCTAGTGCCTCCATTGTTTTCAATGCGAGTAGCCTCATTCTGCGCTAAGGCTTGGGATATCCTTTGTTCCAACAATGAGTTTAGTTCCGCCTCGGTTCGAGGTAGTGCTTGAGGTGGGGGTTGGTTCACGTTTCGCGTGCGAGCAATTCTCCTCTTAGGTGCCATGATCTTCCAAAATAATACGATAGTAAGGATTAGACGCTTAGTAATAATTAATATTTCATCTAATAATAATAATTAAATATTCATACTTACATATATAAATAAATAAACAAATACATAAGCGATCCATCATACGAATAAACCAACTCCTACACACATCATAACATGTATAACAAGTAGATAAAATGCGTCATAACGAAGACATCAAGTTTTCATATATAATAAGACAACTTGTTAAATAATCGTTGTAAAGGAAATAAAAATGTACTTATGCTACATCACCCGGTCATACAAGTCTGTACATATAAAGTGGTAAAAGTCTTTCCTCGCGTAAGCGATCTTTTGTCTTCCAATTGTCTTCAAAAAAACGGGTAGCTAGTTCCCGTGTCAAAAGGTACCTGCAAAAAAAAGCCTAAGGTTCGGGAGGGGATGGTGGTGGTGTAGGGAAAACTAGGCTACGAAGGTAGGCGACCTCCTCCTCGATCTCGTAGACTCGATGGAGTAGAACACCTACCTGCTGCTCAAGTGTCAGTATGTGGGCAGTAGTGTCACCGGTAGCATGGGGGTGGTGGTGGTGATGCTGGAGGTGGTGGAGGCATGGCATTGGCCTGCCTCTCGAGATCATAGACCCTTTTACAAAGGATCTCAACCTGAAGCTGTAGTGAGAGAATGAGGTCACCAGTGGTGTAGCCAGAGTGGTGAGATGGATGTTATGGATCAGAAGTGGGCATAACATGCGGTGGAGAGTACCGCGTCGAAAGATGCTCGACTGGAACATATGAAGATGGGCGAGACGGCTAGTGTGAAGAGCCCGCCTCGTGGTGAGGTGATGATGATATGTGTGAAGGCCCACCAGGATGAGTGTACTGAAATCGAAGTGGATCAGGGGCTAGCGGGCGTATCCAAGCCAAAATGTCCACAGGCATCAGGTAGTGAGGGGTATCATCAGGGGGGGAATGGAGGTGTGAGTGGGAGCATGGCTCGGAATAGGTGTGGGGGTAGCTGGAGCAACAGATGAAACCTCATCATCGATAGGGTATGCCTCCAGGCCAACAACCCGAAGTGTAGATGAAGTCATTGACTCCCTAGAGTCAGGATCAGAGTCAGAAGAGATATCAACAACAAAAACTACGGGTGATGCCACCTCTAAGATAGCAATGTCGAAGACCTTCCCGTCGCTGAGTTCCTCGTCCACGTCCTCCACATGAAATACAGGTATGTCGTCATCGTCGTCGTCGAGATCGGGGACAAAAGGTACGACATCAATGGGTATAGGTGCGAGAATGTGGTCGCCCTCGGGGTGACCAATGATAACAATATCCTGAAAGCTGAGGGTGTAAGGCTAAGACATCGTCCACCAGAGGGACATCCTCCACGATCTCGTCAGGTAAAGGAAATGGCTGAAAATCGTCCATATCCTCATCATCTGATATGAAGTTCGGTTCCTCCTCGGGATCCGACTCACTGTACGAGGTGATAATCTCCACCTCAGGTTCGTACCCATCATCGGAGACGAGCTCCATAGGGTCCACGTCATCATACACATCACTACTCTCCAATGAAAACATGATAACCTAGAAAATTAATTTGTACGACATATATATTAATGAATAAATTTTTACTTAATATATATACATGAAATGTAAGAATCACATAAGTCCATTTTTAAGTTATCCTAATTTTACTATGCGGATGAACTTAATGTTTAGTTTTTACTCTTTAGAGAATAAAGCACTTAATGTCCTTGCATCGTTTATATGAAATGCATTTATGTAGTGGACCTTGCGAAATGTTTATGCAATGAAAATCTCTTGTTCTTGTAAAAATCGTCTTTATGAGAAGATCCTAGTGATTGTAGACTAGACTCGAGAAAGAATCCTGGTTCACTACAATCGAAGCTCTGATACCAATCTGTCACACCCGCTCATAGGCAAAAGCACGAGGTGTGATAATTGATTCTCATTGCATACTGATACAATATGAGTGAACATACTAAATGAATAAAACAAACTCCAAACGTGATTGCCTTTGTCGTTTCAAAACGCAACATAATTTATGTATATTGTTTACAAACCATCAAATGAAAATAAGTTGTCATAGTGTCTTACATCAAAATGCAAGTTTTAAAATGTTAAGGATTTGACCACTATATCACCGCAAGGAGGCGGTATATAACGAGCAAATCCTTCAAAATGTGGCATGGAGTCTTGACACTTGCTTTCTTGACTGAAATCCCCGCATGATCCACTAATTTCCTAAAATAAATGTTAATTTGAAAAAGTCAACAAAAGTTGGCCAGTTCATGTTTAAAATGTGAGATGTATAATTATGAAAATCGGTATGTAAATCTTTTATGAAATCTATGACCATTTGTTTTGCAAGGACATTAATATGTGTGAAGACATAGGGAGCAATCCAACCCTAGGCAATTTTTGTGTCGATTACCCTCGACTGGGACACAAACGCACTCTTCCGTGTGGGTCCATGAGCAAGAGTGGGGCTCGCCAAAACCCGATAGATCTAACCTTTTGTTCCTCGGTCTTAACAAGATCAATGGTGCTTAAGTACAACCCTATTCGCACATGATCTAAGTTGTTTCATTCCCTAGCTTATCATACCGTTGTACATGTATTACTCCGAAAGTTGTAAAACTAAAAAGCGTTTAAAATGAAAAGGGGAGATGAACTAACTGAATTGCATTCCGTAAAATGCGTGTAACTCACAGATGATCTCCCGGTCTCGCAACATAACCTACAAGTGTCCTAAATTCCGTTAGACACTTAGGTCTAGGTGTATTTTATGAGTCTTCCATCTGGAATATATTAAGACTTGTATTCGTTGCATAAAATTGTTGTTCATTAAGTTGTATTTTAGATGAATGATTCATAAGTTGTTAATATATATATATATATATATATATATATATATATATATTTCACCAAATATATATATTCTTGTATCTCGTGAGTTGTGTGAACGGGCCTAGCCCTCTTGACTTCGTGCCTCGCACGAGTAAGATGTACGTGTCCTCATTGTCTCGTAGTCGGGTCTTACACGTTTGTCTCTCTCGACGTTATATCCTTCAAATATATTTTCTTGTTTAAGGTGATATTTAGTCACCGTCAAAGTGTATGTGTATATATATAAATATATATATACATATACATTTCCCACTAAATATACATATATATATATATTATAAATATATATAATCCAAGTTCGATGATCGTTAGAAATAATATACTCTTAAAATAAAATTTTCTTGTTTAAGGTGATCTTTAATCGCCGTCAAAGTGTATGTGTACATATATTTCCCAATAAATATATATATAATCCAAGTTCGATGGTCGTTAGAAATAATATATTTTTAACTTATTCTTTAATACATATACTTATACATTCTCAAGTATTCTGATTTTAGATGTCTTTAACCAAGTAAAAGTAGGTGTATAATTGTCTTTACTTTTCCCAAAATAAACATGAATAATTTGTTAAATAATATTTCTAATATTATTTTTAGTATAGGTATACTTGTATGGTTATTTGTATAACTTATCATTTTTACCAAATGTATACTTAGGCAAGTACACATGAATTTGTGTATAAATACTCCTGTATTTTTGTATTAAGTGACAAGAATCATTTCTTGTGATCTTTATATTTTTCTGGAAATTATATTTCTTAAATACAATAATTTTTTAAGACATTTTTGTAATATATATATATATATATATATATATATTATTTTTACCATCCTTGTTAAATATATATATTTTATCACTTGTCCGATTTTTGTATACTTCGCACTAATCCTTGCATGTATATATATTTTTCTCGTAATAATATATATATATATATATATATATATATATATATATATATATATTTGTTCAAACTCCATAATTTTTATATGGAATATATATAAATATTATTTGGTATCTTTGTCCATACATCCATTTATAGGTATTCATGTGTATATTATTCTTGAATATTTTCCATTGTATTTTGAGGGTATTTTGTATTTACACTCTTGGGAGTATTAAGTGTATTTCATCCCCTACATGTATACAACTATATAATACACATAATATACACATAAACACATAATTCTTGGTTACCACCAAATATATATATATATATATATATATATATATATATATATATATATTTCTCTAAATATATACATTTATACTTGTTTTAAATAGTTAAGAAACTCTATTTCTTAACTTATATTTTTGCACAAAAATAGGGAAAACCATGTTTAACTTCTTTAAACATTTTATTAGTAAATAGTCTTGTAAATATATATTTTCTAAGTGGTAGAATTTTATAAAAAATTCGCCATAGTTTCCCCTAGATTTAGAAGTTTTCCCGTGTTTAAAAACATGTGTTAATGCATTTCAAAATCACCAAATCATCCACGATAATTTTTGTAAGTATAAACATATACATATATGCATATTTTATGCCATGATGAACTTGAAAGTTTATAAAGACATGTAGTATTTTAAAACTACACTTTAACATGTTCATCCACTGCAAACATGACCTTACTTTTAATATTTTATAAACTTTGTAGAAAATGTTGTGATATCCCGGGTTTTTCGGATAACTTAAACGTAATACTTGTCAATCTAATTACGTGCTAGGTGTACGAACGTGTACGAATTAAATGAACACGAGATGTGTGTTGTGTGATTGTTTTAGTAATTGAATAATTAGAGTAGATACGTACACGAACTGAACCGAACCGCGACACGAACCAAAGTGATTCATTGTGACTCTAGGAGTTAACAAGTTTTAAACCTTAACTCAAGTATTCGGCCGAGAATGAGAATTAAACACAAACCGAGAACAACCCAAACCGAAACCCATAGCATGCAACCTTAGCCCTTGGCCGCGAGATCAAACCCAAACCAAACTAACTCACCCTAGTCCTCGGCCACAGATCAAAACCCAAACCAACCCGCCCAAGTCACTTGCGGCCGTGTGCAAACCCAAAACCGTAACCTTATCCCTTGCGCTTATATATATCACCCATTGCATGCCTTCATTCACAATTCGCAAAACCCTAAAAAGAAACTGCCGTCGGCAGCTTTGTCCCACTCTTGTGATCGCAAACGCTGATCAGCCTTGTTCCCTGCATTCCTCTCGGTCGCGGCAACAGTAGCAGCCATCGCTATCCTTATTCCTGACCGCAAACAGCCCTTGCACCCCTTGTCGATCACGAGCAGCTTTCCTTTTCAGTTCCTTCAGTCGCGGTTTGCTGGAACAGCCGGACAAATCCTGTCCAAACCTCGGCTTGTTTACCTAGTTAACCAAGGTTAGGGTTATCTCTGATTACATGATCATGTTTCGGATATATATATATATGCTTGAATGATTAGTTGTTTCGGATATGTATATGCTTGAATGGTTAGTTGTTTCGGACGATATTTGCTGAATGAAATCGGCTGAGTTAATCTTTGTTTATATGTATGATAGTTTTCGGAACATATAAGCTTGCCAAGCATGATTGAACGAAACGTTAGACTAGCTGATTTGTTAATGAGGTTTACATTAGATGATTGTATTGTTTCGGATTGTTTATACTAGATTGAATGTTGTTTGAAAGTTGAATACATATAGGCTGTGTTTTGCTTGTAATAACTAGAAGTAAGAACTAGGGTTTGCATGGATGAGATATTAGTATTAATCTAGGATTAGAAATCGGTTTTAGATCGCCTAGATTAATCGCATGAACGGGATTACACAAGTTTATGATAAAGGTATGCTGAATCAGTTGCTGAGTAATAGTTACAGCCGACTTCATCAGGCTGTAACTTGGTCGATAGTTGTCGAAAAACGGATTTTCTGATGTCTAGGACTTAGAGATTTGAATAAGGAATCTAATGGCACTGGATTCATAATTTTCTGAAATCGTTTGATATTTTTAAAGGGCCAAACAAGTTCAGTAGCTAAAGCTGTGAAAATTCTGGAATTTTGTTGATTGATTGTCAAGTTGGATTTTAAAATCAGTAGGGAGTTGAGTCATGATTTTTGTACAGCAACTAGGTATAGAAATTTCCGGGCAACTCCAACTGGAATTTTGTTAATCGGACGATCAGTGATTTTTAAATAAATTCTTCCGTGGACTGCAGTCAGAAAGCGGTAAATCTGACTGCAGCTTAATGAATTAATATTTATGGTTAATTGGTAAAGATTTAGGGCTTGGAAAAATTATATAAATTTCTATGGTATAAATGTCACCTACTGTAAAAATATGGGAATTTTTGGAATGTTAGAACTATTTTATAAAAATCATAGAAAACAGCTGAATAATTGAGTGTTAAGCAGAAAGTTGATAACTTGTGATTTTATGCATTAAAGTGTTGCATGGATTTGGAATATGTTCATGATAAGTTGTTTGATTACTATGATCACATGAGAATACTTGCATGCATGTTTGAGTGTTAGATATGTTGTTTGTGTGTATCACTTTGGGAGTAAATTGCGTGTGGAATTTGTATTGGTGTGATTTCACATGACGTGTAATTAATTGGTTTGATAGGACGCAACTAGCGGTCCCATCTCTTATAACATCTTTGCTACACTAACCGAGCAAATAAAGGTGAGTTCACGGCCCCTAACTTTATCCGGTTTTTGAACAACAGGGGGAGAAACATGTATAGACTCTCAAACTCAAACTCTTTACGTTATACGAATTTAACGTCACATAACTATACGGTAACTAAGTTAATGTTAATGTAATGTTATGGGCACTAAGCAGCTTTATCACTTAAGTCCTCGACAATTTCCTCGGATCGTTAGTATTTGGGTTAAATAGCGGGGGAATTATAAGTAGTACTACTGGGTCTGACGAGCCCCATCCGAGCTAGTCGCGCTAGCCGACCGGGTATGGTCAACGGGTGTATGATTGGCCTAACATCGCCATGGTCATGTGATAGGCCTGGCAAAACGGAGGCACAACTGTCAGCTTCGATCGCGAACACTTAGTGACATGACTTTAGCTAGCTACCTATATATATTAACATTGAACTTAATTACGAATCAACTTAATATTCCGGGTTTGGAATATTGGAAACAACAACTTGATATTCCGGGTTTGGAATATTGGAAACAACTTAATATTCCGGGTTTGGAATATTGGAAACAACAACTTAATATTCCGGGTTTGGAATATTGGAACAACTTAATATTCCGGGTTTGGAATATTGGAAACAACAACTTAATATTCCGGGTTTGGAATATTGGAAACAACTTAATATTCCGGGATGGGAATATTGGAAGCAACAACTTATTATTCCGGGATTGGAATAATGGAACTGATACGTTATCCCGGGTTGGGGATAACGGGAGGAAACAAACTATAACCGAACAAACAAATTTATGAAAACCTGTGAACTCACTCATCTTTAATGTTGACACTTGTTTCTTTACATGTTTCTCAGGACGCTAGGAGCTCTAGGTGCACGCACATGCATTGAACAAGACATCATTATCGAGTCTTATTTATTAATATTGTTTTGGGATTTTTCATTGTTTTGGCGTTTGTGTTGGCGCCCGCATCACTACTTATTTATGCTTCCGCTCAAACTTTAAAAACTGATACTCATGCTAAATATTGGTAATATAAAATCGACAACAAATGATTTTGGAAAACGTATTATCAAATCATATAGAGTCGTTCGACGTACTAGTGTTTTAGATTCTGGTTTGTTCACACGCCTCGCGGTAAAACTCCGCAAGTGGAAATTGAGGGTGTGACAGATTGGTATCAGAGCCACTAGCTATAGAGAACCAGGTTTGCATTAGAAGTAGACCTAAACTATAGCTGAATTCACGACACTAGACTTAGTTTGGCACCGAACTGTTATATCTTGTTATGTTATGTATCACAACTACGTTATGAGAGATATGACTGCATAATTGAAATGAATGCAACTCGTAACTAACTACACAACCTAAAGGCAATGTCATCATCCTCATCCTCATCATCATCCGACAAACTTACGTAACCAAGGGCGCCAGGAAAGGCACCTATGGTGGAACCCTTACCATCTTATGGCGTGGAAACGCGCTCAGCTGCGAGGAAAAGGCTCGCTCTGGGGGAGGAGTCGTCCTCACGCCCGACCATCGCTGTGACGGTCAAACCGGTTAACTCGTTAGAAGTAGGGAACGACCTACTTAGAGATATGATAAGAACGCAACAAGAACAACAAAAAGAATGCATGAAACCACCCTAGCGCAGGGATGGATGATACGACAACTGACTGGAAAAACTGAGTCGCTCGAGGAAGAGCAGCATACGAGTAAGATAGCTCGTAACACCATAGCCAGAGATCTGCGTGTTGAGCAGATAAGAGCCGACTGGCTTGAGGACAGAGTCCTGGAAAATAGTTGGAACATTCAGGAGCTACAAAACCAAGCACTTGCACCAGCACCGGCCCCTCCAGTGCCGGTAGAGGAGGATTCGGAAAAGGATCCAGAGGAGGATCCGGGGGAGGACCCAGCTGTAGAAGCTGGAAACGCCGCGGAGGATAACGGCAACGATAGCAACTTGGGAGATGGAGACGTAGAAGACTAACTCGTCTCGCCGATCCCCGCTTTGTTTTCTTTGGTTTATTTGAAATGGCAACTAGACGTCGCGGAAACTTCAATATGTCAATAAAGAATTGGCCGCAACGATCCAAGAACACGTGAACGCTACTCTGGCAGATGTTCAAAACCCACTAGCAGTAGGAGGGGGCTTTGACCCCTACAAGATGTTCCTTGACGCAAAGCCTAGCAAATTCTCGGGGCGGAAGGACCCATTGGACTGGTCCGCTGGATCGAAAAATCGGAATCTGTTTTTGAAATGTGCAACTGCCTCGAGGCCAACAAGGTCAAATATGCAGCCTCAACACTGGAAGATGGGGGACTGACATGGTGGAATGCCCAAGTCCAAACACGTGGACTGTTAGCTGCAAATGCAATGGCATGGGCTGAGTTCAAGGCCCTGATTAAAGAGGAGTACTGTCCACGAGACAGAGTGCAACAATTGGAGCAAGCTCTATGGAACCACAAGATGGTGGGATCGGAAATTGAAGCTTACACTGCAAAACATCATGACTTAGTATTTCTGTGCCCCGAATTGGCCAACACGGTGGAGAAAAGACTCGAGTTCTATCTCGGGGGTCTGGTTCCGGAAATTCAGGGTATGGTGATGTCTAGTAACCCTGTAACAGAACATCAAGCTATCCGATTGGCTCACAAACTCACCGATAAAGCGGTGGAACAGAAGAAACTGCCAGCACGGGGTACCACTGAAGTTGCCCCAGATAACAAAAGAAAGTTTGAAGACTCCACCATTCGACAGTCTTCGTCATCTCACCCACAGCAAGGGAACCAGAAACGGTTCAATCATTACCACAGCCACCGGGGTCATCAAAATCATCCCGCCAACAACTATAACAACAACAACAACCAGAATGCAGGCGGCTATGTAGGTCGAAAGCCGCAGTGCAACCGCTGCAATCTTCACCATAACGGCCCTTGTGCTGGAAGTCGTTGCCAACGATGTGGCAAGATAGGACATGCGGCAAAGGATTGTCGTGGGGAAATCATGTCCCGACAAAATCAAAATCAGCCCCAGGGTCAGCAGGGTATGAACCGGGGATGCTATCAATGTGGTAGCACTGCTCATTTCAGAAGAGACTGCCCACAGTTGCGCAACAACAACAACAATGGTGGAAACAACCACAACCACAACAACCACAACAATAACAACAACAACAACAATAATGGGAACGGTGGCACAGGAGGTGCCAAAGGTCGTGCATTCACATTGGGCCACGGAGAGGCCAGAAACGACACGAACGTGGTCACCGGTAAGTTTCCCCTTAATGAACATTTTGCTACTGTGCTTTTTGATATGGGTGCGGATAGGAGTTTTATATCTGAGTCTTTTAGGGAGAACCTAAATCTCACGCTTAAACCATTAGAGACCCCTTATGTGATAGAATTAGCCAATGGTAAATCGGTAGATGTGACCCAAATCGTATCCGGCTGTCAACTCAAACTCGCGGGCCACACTTTTACCATTGATCTGGTGACAACTACCCTGGGTAGTTTTGACGTGGTAGTCGGAATGGACTGGCTATCCACGTCCGGGCTGAAGTTCTCTGCTTCGAAAAGTCTATCCGTATTCCACTCTCGAACGACGAAATCCTGACAGTACAAGGCGATAAGGCAAGCGCCGTCACCAACATCATCTCATACATGCAAGCGCAGAAGTATCTTCGGAAAAAGAATTCCTTCGCTTTACTCGCACTAATTACCGAACAGCCTAAGGACGAGAAACGTATAGAAGACATCCCTGTCGTCCGTGATTTTTCCGATGTATTCCCAGAAGAACTACCTGGTCTTCCACCACATCGACAATTGGAGTTTGAAATCGAATTGGCAAGCAATGCAACTCCCATCGCCAAAGCTCCATACCGCCTAGCTCCAGCCGAGCTGCAGGAGCTGTCTACCCAACTTCAGGAACTTTTAGAGAAAGGATTTATTCAACCAAGCGTTTCGCCATGGGGAGCTCCATCTGTTTGTCAAGAAGAAGGACGGGACTTTCCGCATGTGCATCGACTATAGGGAACTCAACAAGGTTACGGTCAAGAACCGATACCCGTTACCTCGCATCGACGATCTATTCGACCAACTGCAAGGGTCAAGTTACTACTCTAAGATTGATTTACGGTCCGGTTATCATCAGCTACGCGTCAGGGAGGAGGATATCGCTAAGACAGCATTTCGCACTCGGTATGGCCATTATGAGTTCTTGGTCATGCCATTCGGTCTCACTAACGCACCTGTGGTATTCATGGACCTCATGAACCGTGTGTGTAAACCATACCTCGACAAATTTGTCATTGTGTTCATCGATGACATACTCATCTACTCCAAAAGTGAAGAAGAGCATGCTGAGCATCTACGATTACTGCTAGGATTACTTCAACAGGAAAAGCTATATGCCAAGCTCTCGAAGTGTGATTTCTGGATCCGGGAAGTTCAGTTTCTCGGGCACGTCGTGAATGAAAAGGGTATCCATGTAGACCCTGCCAAGATTGAAGCCATTAAAAACTGGGAAGCACCTAAGACACCGACGGAGATCCGCCAATTCTTAGGATTGGCTGGTTACTACAGACGCTTCATCGAGGGGTTTTCAAAGATTGCACAACCGCTCATACCCTTACCCAGAAAGGCATCAAGTATACTTGGGGTGACAAACAAGAAGCAGCATTTCAATTGCTGAAGCAGAAACTTTGCAGTGCACCTATTTGTTCTTGCCGGAGGGGACAGATGACTTCATAGTGTATTGTGATGCTTCCATTCAGGGATTGGGATGCGTACTCATGCAACGCGATAAGGTCATCGCGTATGCGTCGCGACAGCTGAAAGTTCACGAGAAAAACTACACGACGCATGACCTGGAATTGGGAGCAGTAGTGTTTGCACTTAAGATTTGGAGACACTACCTCTATGGAACGAAATGCACAATCTTTACTGACCACAAAAGCCTCCAACACATCTTTGATCAGAAAGAGTTGAACATGCGACAGCGTCGCTGGGTCGAACTCTTGAACGATCATGAGTGTGCCATTCGGTATCACCCGGGTAAAGCTAACGTGGTAGCTGATGCCCTCAGTAGGAAGGAACACTTGAAACCTCGTCGCGTACGAGCTCTACAACTCACTATTCATTCGGGGCTACCCGATCAAATACGCGACGCCCAGTTAGAAGCAGTTAAGGAGGAAAACATCAAAGCCGAATCAGTGGGAAAAATGGAACGCGATTGGGAAGTAAAGCCCAATGGAGCCCGGTATTTCATGAATCGCATATGAGTACCTCTCTACGGAAACCTCAGAGAGCTAGTCATGGACGAAGCTCATAAATCTCGATACTCTGTCCATCCGGGTTCGGATAAGATGTATCAAGACCTTAAAGTTGCGTATTGGTGGCCCAACATGAAAGCCGATATAGCCACCTACGTGAGTAAATGTTTGACTTGTGTAAAAGTCAAGGTGGAGTATCAAAAGCCATCGGGGCTACTCCAACAACCTGAGATCCCAGTATGGAAGTGGGATCAGATCTCAATGGATTTCATCACTAAACTCCCGCGAACCTTGGGTGGTTGCGATACCATCTGGGTGATTATGGATTGTTTAACTAAGTCCGCACACTTCCTAGCTATCAAAGAAACAGATAAGATGGAGAAGCTGACTCGCATCTACATTAAGGAAGTAGTTTCTCGGCACGGAGTGCCAACGTCCATCATCTCAGACAGAGATGCTCGCTTCACGTCAAACTTCTGGCAGTCACTCCAGAAAGCGTTGGGAACACGCTTGGATATGAGCACAGCTTATCACCCTCAGACTGATGGTCAAAGGGAAAGGACCATTCAAACCTTGGAAGACATGCTTAGGGCATGCGTGGTGGACTTCGGAAATAATTGGGAAATTCACCTGCCTCTAGTAGAATTCTCATATAACAACAGCTATCACACGAGTATTTCGGCAGCACCGTTTGAGGCATTATACGGTCGTAAATGTAGATCACCGGTCTGCTGGACAGAAGTCGGTGACAAATCAGAAACCGCATGGCGGCGACACGAGATCGACAGAAAAGCTACGCTGATCAACGACGCAAACCGCTCGAATTTCAAGTAGGCGACCGCGTCCTACTAAAGGTGTCACCCTGGAAGGGTGTAATCCGTTTTGGAAAACGGGGCAAACTTAACCCACGGTACGTAGGCCCGTTTGAAATCTTGAAACGTATTGGACCCGTAGCATACCAATTAGACCTTCCTGCCGAACTCAGTGGAGTACACAACGTATTTCACGTGTCAAATCTGAAGAAGTGTCTATCAGATGAAACTTTAGTTATTCCATTGGATGAGATCCAAGTGGAAGAACAACTACACTTCGTGGAAAAGCCTATTGAGATCATGGATCGTGAGATCAAGACTCGAAGGCACAGCAAGATTCCAATCGTTAAAGTTCGTTGGGATTCTAAGCGTGGACCGGAGTTCACGTGGGAAAGAGAGGACCAAATGAAAAGCAAATACCACACCTCTTTGCAACTGAGCAGCAAACTAACGATACCAGTACCTAAATTTTCGGGACGAAAATTCTCTCAACATGAGGATGATGTGACAACCTGGAAATTTCTCATACTTCCGTGTACTATTGTTGACTAAATTCTTGTGCATGGCACTTGGAAATCTTTGTGTATGACACTTGGGAACTTCTTGTAACGTTGCGTACCATTATAAACGAACTAACTCTTTGTGCGTGGCACTCTAAATATGTACGCTACATGCTAAACCGCGTTTACTCAATTTTCGGGACGAAAATTCTTTCAACATGGGGATAATGTGATATCCCGGGTTTTTCAGATAACTTAAACGTAATACTTGTCAATCTAATTACGTGCTACGTGTACGAACGTGTACGAATTAAATGAACACGAGATGTGTGTTGTGTGATTGTTTTAGTAATTGAATAATTAGAGTAGATACGTACACGAACTGAACCGAACCGCGACACGAACCAAAGTGATTCATTGTGACTCTAGGAGTTAACAAGTTTTAAACCTTAACTCAAGTATTCGGCCGAGAATGAGAATTAAACACAAACCGAGAACAACCCAAACCGAAACCCATAACATGCAACCTTAGCCCTTGGCCGCGAGATCAAACCCAAACCAAACTAACTCACCCTAGTCCTCGGCCACAGATCAAAACCCAAACCAACCCGCCCAAGTCACTTGCGGCCGTGTGCAAACCCAAAACCGTAACCTTATCCCTTGCGCTTATATATAACCCATTGCATGCCTTCATTCACAATTCGTAAAACCCTAAAAAGAAACTGCCGTCGGCAGCTTTGTCCCACTCTTGTGATCGCAAACGCTGATCAGCCTTGTTCCCTGCATTCCTCTCGGTCGCGGCAACAGCAGCAGCCATCGCTATCCTTATCTCCTGACCGCAAACAGCCCTTGCACCCCTTGTCGATCACGAGCAGCTTTCCTTTTTAGTTCCTTCAGTCGCGGTTTGCTGGAACAGCCGGACAAATCCTGTCCAAACCTCGGCTTGTTTACCTAGTTAACCAAGGTTAGGGTTATCTCTGATTACAAGATCATGTTTCGGATATATATATATATATGCTTGAATGATTAGTTGTTTCGGATATGTATATGCTTGAATGGTTAGTTGTTTCGGACGATATTTGCTGAATGAAATCGGCTGAGTTAATCTTTGTTTATATGTATGATAGTTTTCGAACATATAAGCTTGCCAAGCATGATTGAACGAAACGTTAGACTAGCTGATTTGTTAATGAGGTTTACATTAGATGATTGTATTGTTTCGGATTGTTTATACTAGATTGAATGTTGTTTGAAAGTTGAATACATATAGGCTGTGTTTTGCTTGTAATAACTAGAAGTAAGAACTAGGGTTTGCATGGATGAGATATTAGTATTAATCTAGGATTAGAAATCGGTTTTAGATCGCCTAGATTAATCGCATGAACGGGATTACACAAGTTTATGATAAAGGTATGCTGAATCAGTTGCTGAGTAATAGTTACAGCCGACTTCATCAGGCTGTAACTTGGTCGATAGTTGTCGAAAAACGGATTTTCTGATGTCTAGGACGTAGAGATTTGAATAAGGAATCTAATGGCACTGGATTCATAATTTTCTGAAATCGTTTGATATTTTTAAAGGGCCAAACAAGTTCAGTAGCTAAAGCTGTGAAAATTCTGGAATTTTGTTGATTGATTGTCAAGTTGGATTTTAAAATCAGTAGGGAGTTGAGTCATGATTTTTTACAGCAACTAGGTATAGAAATTTCCGGGCAACTCCAACTGGAATTTTGTTAATCGGACGATCAGTGATTTTTAAATAAATTCTTCCGTGGACTGCAGTCAGAAAGCGGTAAATCTGACTGCAGCTTAATGAATTAATATTTATGGTTAATTGGTAAAGATTTAGGGCTTGGAAAAATTATAAAATTTCTATGGTATAAATGTCACCTACTGTAAAAATATGGGAATTTTTGGAATGTTAGAACTATTTTATAAAAATCATAGAAAACAGCTGAATAATTGAGTGTTAAGCAGAAAGTTGATAACTTGTGATTTTATGCATTAAAGTGTTGCATGGATTTGGAATATGTTCATGATAAGTTGTTTGATTACTATGATCACATGAGAATACTTGCATGCATGTTTGAGTGTTAGATATGTTGTTTGTGTGTATCACATTGTGAGTAAATTGCGTGTGGAATTTGTATTGGTGTGATTTCACACTGACGTGTAATTAATTGGTTTGATAGGACGCAACTAGCGGTCCCATCTCTTATAACATCTTTGCTACACTAACCGAGCAAATAAAGGTGAGTTCACGGCCCCTAACTTTATCCGGTTTTTGAACAACAGGGGGAGAAACATGTATACACTCTCAAACTCAAACTCTTTACGCTATACGAATTTAACGTCACATAACTATACGGTAACTAAGTTAATGTTAATGTAATGTTATGGGCACTAAGCAGCTTTATCACTTAAGTCCTCGACAATCTCCTCGGATCGTTAGTATTTGGGTTAAATAGCGGGGGAATTATAAGTAGTACTACTGGGTCTGACGAGCCCCATCCGAGCTAGTCGCGCTAGCCGACCGGGTATGGTCAACGGGTGTATGATTGGCCTAACATCGCCATGGTCATGTGATAGGCCTGGCAAAACAGAGGCACAACTGTCAGCTTCGATCGCGAACACTTAGTGACATGACTTTAGGCTAGCTACCTATATATATTAACATTGAACTTAATTACGAATCAACTTAATATTCCGGGTTTGGAATATTGGAAACAACAACTTGATATTCCGGGTTTGGAATATTGGAAACAACTTAATATTCCGGGTTTGGAATATTGGAAACAACAACTTAATATTCCGGGTTTGGAATATTGGAAACAACTTAATATTCCAGGTTTGGAATATTGGAAACAACAACTTAATATTCCGGGTTTGGAATATTGGAAACAACTTAATATTCCGGGATGGGAATATTGGAAGCAACAACTTATTATTCCGGGATTGGAATAATGGAACTGATACGTTATCCCGGGTTGGGGATAACGGGAGGAAACAAACTATAACCGAACAAACAAATTTATGAAAACCTGTGAACTCACTCATCTTTAATGTTGACACTTGTTTCTTTACATGTTTCTCAGGACGCTAGGAGCTCTAGGTGCACGCACATGCATTGAACAAGACATCATTATCGAGTCTTATTTATTAATATTGTTTTGGGATTTTTCATTGTTTTGGCGTTTGTGTTGGCGCCCGCATCACTACTTATTTATGCTTCCGCTCAAACTTTAAAAACTGATACTCATGCTAAATATTGGTAATATAAAATCGACAACAAATGATTTTGGAAAACGTATTATCAAATCATATAGAGTCGTTCGACGTACTAGTGTTTTAGATTTTGGTTTGTTCACACGCCTCGCGGTAAAACTCTGCAAGTGGAAATTGAGGGTGTGACAAATGTTTTTTGGAGTTTTGTTCATTAATCTTTTTAAGAGTTTATAACCATATACATATTATTTTTAACTACTTTAATAAGTCCATTTTCCATGTTTAGCAAGTTCATCAACATGTTCATCGTGGATCTTGTAAGATCCACGCATATACTTGTTAGATCTATACTTTTAGCAAGTACACATATCATGGACATCATCCATATCACAAAATAAACAACAACATCTTCATAACAACTTCAAAATATGTTTATTCTCTTTGGATTATGTTACTAGTTCATATGTTCATCTTTTTAAATTGAAGGTTTTTGATTGTTTAACTTGTACACCCTAATTATACTAGTAACATGAAGCTAAATGAAGGATTGGGAGACTCACAACTAACACTTGGGCTAGGTAAGTAACAAGACAAACAAGACGATGAAGATGTAGAGAAAGTCTTGGATAAAAGCTCCTTGATGAGGTCCTTGAGCTTCCTAGCCTTGAAGTCTTCTTAACTATCCTTGACAAACCTTAGGATATGCTTGGATTACTTGTGAGTTGCTTGAAAAATGGAGATGAAGTGGGGGTGGTGGTAGCCGTGAGTGGAGGGAGGTGTTGAGAGAGTTTGTGTGTGTGTGTGTTTCTTATAAAAGTGAAGATTAGGAGGATATGGGTAAGGATTTTGGCCTTATGGATCCCCTTATAATTTGCACCAAATTAAGACCCATTTTTTAAAGAAATGAGAATCTTTGACCAACTATGACCAAGACTAGCTTGGATGTGGATCCCACAAGTGAGGGGACGGTCATGAACGGGGGGGGGGGGGGGTCTTGCATGTTTAAATTTTAATTAAGTGTTCTACAGTTCAAGATGTTATGTTTAATTAGGATGTAGTTGGTATTTAGGGGTTTTAATTATTTTAAAAATGTTAGATGATATAACTAGCTTTATTACATTAAAACAATGTTAACTAGTTCATACACTATGTCTAGTTCGTGTTCAGGTGCTCGTTTCGTTGTCGGTTCGTTACAATACCAAGTTGTGTAATTCATATGGTATGATATGTTTATACATCAAGATGATGCTTTCAAGTTTTTTCTAATGAATTATAATGTTTAATAACATTTTTGGGATCTAGTCTAAGTTACCAAATGCTGAATTTTGCTGAAATCTGCTAAAATTTCCACTTATAGTTTCTTTCGGACAGTTTTTAGTGTTTGTATAATTTTCGGAAAGTGTTAACATAAATACTTGTTTCCCCACTTAGGATTTAGTATATAATAGATGTTGGACTAATATCTAGGTCTAAAATCTGGTTTAGCTGAGTACCGGAGTTGTGTCAGCACTGTTAGTCTAACTGGTAAGTGTACTTGTTGTTTCGGTGTGCCACTTAAACTGTTTCGAGTTGCGACCAATAAAATGAATAATAGTGTCACACCCACAAATTACCACTTGTGGATTTTTACCACGAGGCGTGTGACGTACCAAGATCTAGCCACTAATCATGTGAAATAGTAAATAATATAAAACAAAGTCATCATGTCCAACATGAATAGTGAATTTCAAATTAAAATGTTTCAAACATAGTATGTCTTCAGCGGAAGCATAGATAATGGGTCTAACAAACAAAAAAATATTGATTCAAAGCATAAACATAACATTAACCTTTTCAACAAGCGATACGACCCATGACAGCTCTCGCTCCTCAGACTGCAAGTCCCAATTCAACCATGTATCTAACGACCTGCAAGAATGCATAAAAAGGGTTTCAGCGATAAAGCTGGCGAGTTCACTGTAACAACCCGACTTTTCCGGTTGTTCTGTTACTACCGTCATTTCTCTTGTAACAGTTTTTGTAATCCGGGATTCGATAAATAATGGAATTAAGTTTTACTAGATATATTTCATCACACAGCATAAGATTACACTTAAAACACTTTATACTCACAACGCTAACGCTACACGAATCATAGAGAACTATTATAAATTATAAGCCGAGTGTGTTTGTTTGTTCGGTACCCACTCGTGCCTTCGACCTCGCTTATCACACAATTCGCAATCGCAGCTACTTATGATACCTTATGATTGCTTTATGTGTTATGTGTACTTTATATTTTATGGATTGTACTCGTACTCGCTCTCACGACACTCTCACTCACAACTCGCTTTATCGTATTATCATGTTAACACAACGTTTAACGTTTCGCTAAAACACTAAACCTAACTAACTAATACGAAAGAAAACACTAAACGAATACTAAATGCGTGAATTGGAAACGATACACACGAAACTGGCCAGTTCGTACGAATTGCCCAATTCGTACGAATTGACAAATTCGTGCGAATTGAACCAATTCATACGAATTGGCACACGTATGAATTGCTCCCTTTTCCTTCATCCTACACATACCCAGAACACCCATGCTCCTACTCTTGCTGCCACTTCGCACGGAAACTCTCTACTCGTTTTCTCTGATTTTCAAGTAAGAAACAACTATTTTCCACGCAAACACAACGATTTCCACTACCGTTTTACACGAGTTTATCTCCGATTTCATCTAAACTTCTCTGTTTATGAAAACCTTCATCTTTTCGTAAAACCTTCTAATTTTACCTTAGATTCACACTTAAACGAGTATATTTGAGATAGCTTTGGCTTCTCAAGAAAGAAACCATATTGTTTCAAGCTCACTAAGTGTTTTTATCCAAATAAAACTGTTTTGAACTCGATTTTTACACTGGAACAGATCCAAACCAATATATGTTTCGTTCACTGAACAATAGAACAAAGCGGCGTCTAAACCGTCATGAAAAGGACTCGAAATCACATCCGATTGAGAAGAAAACTCGGTTCCGGATGCACGAAGACGCAAGCAGTCAACTTGTGCGAACTGGACTGACTTGTACGAATTGGCTCATTTCGTACGAACCAGCCCAAGTTCCTATAAGTGACTAGACTACTCTAAAGACCTCCCAGCTTTTGGTTTGCTCAGTAACTTAAGGTGGGAGGATGGACACTCGATTTCTCGATGAAACAACGTGAAAACACTCGATTTTGGACACTAAACAGATCAAATTGTACGAATCACAATTCGTACGAATTGACCAATTCGTATGAGTTGGCTAATTCGTACGAATTGACCAATTCGTATGAGTTGGCTAATTCGTACGAATTGACCAATTCGTGTGAATTGACCACTTCATGTGAACTTGTACAATTCGTCCGAACTGATCTGGTCCCACACTGTCACTTCGTTTCGACGGATTCAGCACTGTGGAAGACTGATGCAATTCTGTTCCTGCTTACAGGCTGACCCGGCACTCTCCTTTCTCTACTTCACTCGTACTTAACCATTTATGCACCCACAGTGAGTGTACTTGACCCCTTTGCTTAAATGCACTTTTGGGTGTTACATACGTTCTCTATATCAAAACACTACAAACAACTCTTAAACATTTTAAATGCAACCCGCACTCACATGACTATACGTGAATCGTTGAATTGTATGTTATTGCTTGACGACTTGTATGCCACCCTTAACATGATAGCTAGCTAGAGGTTGGCCCTCCACCCGGAGGCCCGGGGTTGTTAAGGCTCATACTTTTACATTTCGCTTTATTTTCTCTTTAGTACGTGGACACTTGTTCGCATGACTCGCACTCGTGGTTTGTTGGTTACATGTAATCAATTTTGTTAACATAGTTCACATCTCTTACGTATGTTCATACAGTTTATGCGAAACGCTTATTTACTATTATTATGCAAACCTGTATGCTCACCTTTACATTGTTGTATTGACTTTTATTTTAACTTATGTGATAGGTTGATGGATTATCGTATGCTGAAAAAAGACAGGATTGCTAGAAACCCACAATAAAATCTTGGTTGTCTGATTAGTTTTGTTTGAGAGACATGAAATCTGTATTGACTATTTGAGATATTTCGTTTAACTGTATGGGAAGTTAGACTTTTAAATATTGTCATATTAATAGTTATTATGGAGAGAAATCTGATTCATCTAGTGCCACGCTCCAATGATTCCGCCATCGGTTGAGGTGTGACAGATTGGTATTAGAGCCATAACTATAGGGAATTAGGTAGAATTGCATGATTCGGCCTAGTTTATAGTCTAAGTTCCAAAACAGACCCCGACGCGCCAATTTACCTCAAATCGTACGAACTGACCAGTTCATGCGAACTGGCCACTTCGTATGAAGTGTGTCTCCTCAGATAGGGAAGGTGCACTTCGTAGGAATTAGAAAATTCACACGAAGTGGGCACTTCGTACGGAGTGAATAAACTCATGATTAAAACGAACAAAATTGCGTTTGTTCTGCTTTTGATCTAGCCTTGTTAACTAAACTACATATGCTTTCCCTAAAGCTACCACAATACACGCTCGAAGATACTCGTATAACACAAATGAGTGATTGGATCGAGATTAGGTAAAACCAAGAACTTTCGATAAGATCGCTCATTCCGCGTATTATTCTCCGCACGAGATTCTTTCGTCGAGTTAGGAGTGATATCCATATCTCAACGGAATGGCTCCATCTCTATCTAGTGGAACTCCCGACTTGTTTGTTGAGAAAAACCACAATTATGTACGAAGTTGTTAAGTTAGGGGTGAAACCCGCATCTTAATAACAAGTTCCATTCCTCGATTTTCAATCTCACCAAAGTCTCAATTGTTTCAATGATTTGCAACGCGTAGTAACTGGAATGGTGATGCCGTTAGCCGCGAGGCGATGAGAGCATTTACCTATTAGGCCAAAGCGTGTGTCAAACTCAGAGGGACGATCGAATCACTTTGGGTAGTCGTTGTCTCAAAACCCAGGACACTCCAAATTGTTTTAAGCCTACAATCGTTGATTTTACACATCATCGGATTTTATCATGGTTATTATGAGTTTTAAACTTTTACGCTTTATCAATTTCTCGATTTATCGCTTTTCGCTCTATAAACGTATGCACAACTCGCACAGCTCTCGCAATTTAAAACGATAATTATAATCGCAATAAAACTAATCACACAATTATTTCACGCGCATGACCTCATGCGCTGCGATACTCGCTATGCTACTCGCTCATATTACGCTATACTACGCACATCTCATACGCGCTACGCAAGATTTAATGAAGCTGAATGGGTGCAAAATATATGCTTAAGTGACTTATGTGATTATGTGCTTATGTGCCTATGTGGCTATGTGGCTATGTGCTTAAGTGATTATGTGGATACGTGATTTTGTGCCTTACGTGAATAATAATAATAAATTATATGGTGTGAAACGCAAACTTTTTAATAAAACCCATTGTAATCGACCATCATCCAATCTCTGTCTTTAGATGGCTTCCATGGGATCTCACACTCGCCGCACCGTCCAAAGGAACAACACTGAAAAACGCATCGCCTCGCTCGTGGCTAAGGAAATGGCCAAGGTGATCCCGCAAATAGTCAGCAAAATCCAAGCCGCTGGAAGCAACTCCTCTGTCGATTACAAGGCCGACGCGTCGAGACCCTCGTTTAGCTTCAAGCAATTCAAGGCATGTGGTCCGATGACCTTCCCGGGGGAAGAAGGTCCAAGTAAGATGTTTCAATGGTTCGACCCAATAGAGGGCACTTTCCGCCAAAGCGGATGTCCAGAGAACCTTCGCACCGTCAATGCTACCGGTGTTTTTCAGTCGAGGGCACTCGACTGGTGGACTGCCGAGCGCAATAGGCATGGAAACGATTTATCCTATGGGCTTTCATGGGAGAAACTCAAGGAGTTTTTGCCCTCCCCACGAGTTCCAAAGCTGGAGAACGAGTTCTTGGATATCAAACAGGTGGGAGGTGACAACGTAGGTCTCAGCGCCCGATTCAAGCAGTTGAGCATTATTTGCCCAGATCAGGTGGATACCACAGAGAAAACCATCAAGAAGTACATTCGCGCTCTTCCGAACTGTGTCACTGACTTCAATGATAAACGAGGGTTGGCTAGAGTTTCAAGGTCACAACCAAGAACCTCAGTCAGGATGCTGTTGAGCCGAGCGCTAACACCACACCGTCTCAAGCCTCCAAGTCAAACTGTCAGGGTTACAAGCGATGGAACGCCATCAAGAATAACGCAGTAGTTGCACAACCAAGCCGCCAGTCTCACCAGCTTACTGCTCCCAACGCACCTCCTGCTAAGCGTGCGTATACTGGTCCTCATCCTTTGTGTGCTAAGTGCACTTATCATCACGAAGTTGGAGGCAACTGCCGCTTTTGTGTGAACTTCAACATCTATGGTCACTACACCGCCAGCTGCCGCTCAGGCCCACATCAGCAAGCTCCTCAGCCTCTCACAACGCTACTAGCTCCACCACACGCTCCTCAGGTTAACCCAGCTCCGAAAGCACCCGTTGCTAATGCACGTGCCTGCTACACTTGCGGTGATCCCAACCATTTCAGCAATGTATTCCCACACCGCGTTGTTAAACAAGAGCTGCAGCAGCAGCCTTAGCAACAGCCACCACAGTAGCAATAACCACAGGCTGTGCGTGGAGGAGCTTTCAACATCAACCACCGCCAGGCTCAGAAAAACAACAATGTTGTCAATGGTACGTTCCTTGTTAATGGTATTTTTGCTTCTTTCTTATTTGATACTGGAGCCGATAACTGTTTTGTATCGTTAGAATTCAAAAAACTTTTAAAATATAAACGCGCTAAACTCCCAAAGACCTTTGACGTCGAAATCGTCACCGGAAGAACCGTTACCGTTAACTCCGTTCTACGTGATTGTACTCTCCAAGTCAACAATCACAATTTCTCTATCGATCTCATACCTATGCAATTAGGCAGTTTTGATGTTATAATAGGCATGGACTTTCTTCGTGAGAACCATGTTGAAGTTGTTTGTTACGATAAAATGATTCGCTTCCCACTTTCTAATGGTGATCACCTACATGTTTACGGCGAGAAACCCTCAAAGAAGTTGATGCTTATGTCGTGTGTGCAAGCGAACAAGTACTTACACAAGAAGAACGTCGCTTTCCTAGCCCATATTGTGAACCAGAGAATGAGAGGAAAACCTTGAAAGACGTACCCGTTGTTTGCGATTTTCCTAAAGTCTTTCCCAATGACTTACCTGGTTTACCCCTTACTCGTGATGTTGAGTTTCATATCGATTGAGTTCCCGGTGCTACACCTGTCGTTAAAGCCCCTATCGCCTTGCACCATCCGGAATGTGCGAGAACTTCAAGAATTACTTGATAAAGGCTTTATACGACCGAGCACATCGCCTTGGGGCATACCCATTCTTTTTGTGAAAAAGAAGGATGGATCGTTCCGAATGTGCATCGATTATAGGGAACTTAACAAGCTTACAGTTAAGAACCGCTACCCCTTCCTCAAATCGATGATTTAGTTGACCAACTTCAAGGTGCTACTTGTTTTTCGAAGATCGATTTACGTTCCGGATATCACCAGTTACGTGTACATGAGCAAGACATACTGAAAACCGCATTTCGTACTCGCTATGGCCATTATGAATTCGTGGTCATGCTTTTTGGTTTCACAAACGCACCCGCGGTCTTCATGGATTTGATGAACCGTGTGTGCAAAGCTTTCGTGGATCATTTCGTCATTGTTTTCATCGATGATATCTTCATCTGCTCAAAGTCGAGAGACGAACACGCACGCAGCTTCGTTTAGTTCTCGAACTTCTCCAAGGAAACCGTCTTTAAGCCAAATTCTCCAAGTGTGAATTTTGGCTTAAGGAAGTCCAATTCCTCGGTCACATCGTTAAGGACCAAGGAATCCATGTTGATCCCACAAAGATAGAAGATGTTAAGAGTTGGAATACTCCGAAGAATCCGTCCAAAATTCGTTCTTTTCTCGGATTGGCGGGCTACTACCGCCGATTCATCATAGACTTTTCAAAGATCGTTGTACCTCTTAACTCCTTAACTCATAAGGATAAACCTTTTGTTTGGGGTTCCAAACAGGATGAAGCCTTTCAAACCCTCAAGCGTATGCTTTGCGACGCTCCCATCCTCGCACTTCCCGACGAAAACGACGATTTTGTTGTTTATTGTGATGCCTCTTACGTAAGTTTTGGTTGTTCTTATGCAACGAGACAAGGTTATCGCGTATGTGTCTCGATAACTCAAAATCCACGAGAAGAATTACATGACCCATGATCTCGAACTCGGTGTAGTTGTTTTTGCATCAAAGATATGGCGATGCTACCTTTACGGTACCAAGTGTACGGTCTTCACCGACCATAAGAGCTTGCAACATATCTTTAACCTGAACGAACTGAACATGCGCCAACGCAAATGGATCGAACTTCTCAATGATTATGATTGTGAGATACGCTACCATTCTGGCAAAGCAAACGTCGTAGCTGATGCTCTTAGTTGACGAAGCTATGTGTATAGCATTCATGACGTTCAAGCCCAGAATGAACTCGAGACCCTAATCCGCGAAACTTAGCACACATGTTTCATGAGAATACCTTGTATGAGGAAATGAAATGTGGTGCCGAAGCTCAGCTAGAGAATAAATCTAACGGTATCTATTACTTTCTCTATCGCATTTGGATCCCTAGCCGCAATAACCTCCAAGAGTTACTGATGACTGAAGCCCATATGTCTCGATATTCCATTCACCCTGGTGCGGAGAAGATGTACTAGAACCTCCGTTCTAGGTATTGGTGGTCGGGAATGAAAAAGGATATCGCTCTGTACGTTTCAAAATGCTTAATTTGTGCGAAAGTTAAAGCCAAACATCAAAGACCCTCTGGCTTACTCGAGCAACCCGATATCCCGATGTGGAAATGAGAGAGTATAGCTATGGATTTTTTACAAAACTCCCTCGCACAACTTCTGGTCACGATAGCATTTGGGTCATCATTGATCGTCTTACGAAATCTGCTCACTTCATTCTGATACGAGAAGACTATAAGGTTGAACGATTAGCACAAATCTATACCGACGAAGTTATTTGTCGACACGGGACGCCTCGTGACATCAACTCTGATAACGACGGTCGTCTCACCTCACGTCTGTGGGAGACATTCCAATCCGCGCTCGGTACTACTCTTAATCTTAGTACCACGTTCCATCCTCAGACCGACGGTCAGACTGAACGCACGATTCGCACCCTCGAAGACATGCTTCGATCGTGTGTCATAGATTTTGGTGGTAATTAGGATTCACATTTCCCTTTAATAGAATTTTTGTACAATGACAGTTATCACACTAGTATTCAAATGGCACCATTTGAGGCACTTTATGGTAGAAAATGTTGATCGCCTATTGTATGGCACGAGATCGGAGAAGCACAAATCACTGGTCCTGAGTTGATACAAGAAACAACCGACAAGGTCCTCCAAAGCAGAGACAATCTCCTGAAAGCTTGCAGTCGTCGAAAGAGTTACGCCGATAAATGCTGCAAGCCCCTACAATTCGAAGTTGGATATCACGTTCTCTTAAAGGTTTCACCTTGGAAAGTAGTGATCCGATTTGGAAAGAAAGGGAAACTAGCGCCACAATACATAGGTCCCTTTAAGATTCTGGATAGAATTGGCAAAGTGGCCTATCGACTCGAATTACTGACGGAACTCAGCAATGTACATCCGACTTTCCATGTCTCAAACCTCAAGAAGTGTCTAGCTGAAGAAAATCTTCATGTACCTCTCGAAGATTTGCAAATACACGAGACTCTGCAGTTCGTAGAAGTCTGACGGGAAGGCAAACGTGGTGCCGAGTTCACTTGGGAACTCGAAAGTGATATGAAAGCTAAATACCCACATCTCTTTTTTACTTCTACTACTTAAATTTCAGGACAAAATTTCCTAAAGTAGGGGTGACTGTAACAAACCGAACTTTTCCTGTTGTTTTGTTACTACCGTCATTTCTCTTGTAACCGTTTTTGTAATCCAGGATTTGATAAATAATGGAATTAAGTTTTACTAGATACATTTCATCAGACATCATAACATTACACTTAAAACACCTTATACTCGCAACGCTAATGCTACATGAATCACAGAGAACTATTATAAATTATAAGCCGAGTGTGTTTGTTTGTTCGGTACCCACTCGTGCCTTCGACCTCGCTTATCACACAATTCGCAATCACATCTACTTATGATACCTTATGATTGCTTTATGTGTTATGTGCTTTATATTTTATAGGTTGTACTCGTACTCGCTCTCGTGACGCTCTCGCTCACAACTCGCTTTATCGTATTATTATGTTAACACAACGCTTATGGTTTTGCTAAAACACTAAACCTAACTAACTAATACGAACGAAAACACCAAACGAACAGCCAAAATGCGTGAAATGATACGCATGAAACTGGCCAGTTTGTACGAATTGCCCAATTCGTGCGAATTGTGCCAATTCATACGAATTGTGCCAATTCGTACGAATTGCTCCCCTTTCCCACATCTCCTATAAATACCCAGCACACCCATGCTCCCATTCTTGCTGCCACTTTGCACCGAAACTCTCTCTACTCGTTTTCTCTGATTTCCAAGTAAGAAACAATTATTTTCCACGAAACACAACGATTTCCACTACGGTTTTACACGAGTTTATCTCCGATTTCATTTAAACTTCTCTATTTTTGTAAACCTTCATATTTTGCGTATAACCTCCTAATTTTAACTTAGATTGACACTTAAACGAGTATATTTGAGATAGCTTTGGCTTCTCAAGAAAGAAACCTCATTGTTCCAATATCACTAAGTGTTTTTATCCAAATAAAACTGTTTTAAACTCGATTTTTACACTGAAATGGATATAAACCGACATATGTTTCGTTCACTGTACAATGGAACGAAGCGGTGTCTAAACCGTCATGAAAAGGACTCAAAATCACATTCGATTCAGACGAAAACTCAGTTCCGGACGCACGAAGACGCAAACAGTCGACTTGTGCGAACTGGACTGGCTCGTAGGAATTGGCTCAATTCGTACGAGTCAGTCCAAATTCCTATAAGTGGCTAAACTGCTCTAAAGACCTCCACAGCTTTTGGTTTGCTCAGTAACTTAAGGTTGGAAGGATGGGCACTAGATTTCCCAAAGAAATTGACCAATTCGTGCGAATTGACCATTTCGTGCGAACTGGTACAATTTGTACGAACTGATATGTTCCCAGACCGTCACTCCGTTTCGACCGATTCAGCACTGTGGAAGACTGATGCACTTCTGTTCTTGCTTACAGGCTGACCTGGCACTCTCCTCGCTCTCTTCCGCTCGTACCATTTACGCACCCACAGTGAGTATACTTGACCCCTTCTCGCTTAAATTCACTTTTGGGTGTTACATAATTTCTCTATATCAAAACACTACACACAACGCTTAAACATTTTAAACGCAGCCCGTACTTACATGACTTTACGTGAATCGCTGAATTGTATGTTATTGCTTGACGACTTGTATGCCACCCTTAACATGATAGCTAGCTAGAGGTTGATCCGCAACCCGGAGGCCCGGGGTTGTTAAGGCTCAAACTTTTACATTTCGCTTTATTTTCTCTTTAGTAAGTGGACACTTGTTCGCGCGAATCACACTCGTGGTTTCTTGGTTACTTGTATCAATGATGTTAACATTGTTCACATCTCTTACGTATGTTCATGCGGTTTATGTGAAACGCTTATATACTATTATTACGCAAACCTATTGTTGTATTGACTTTTGTTTTAACGTATGTGACAGGTTGATGGATTATTGTATGCTGAAAAGAGATAGGATTGCTAGAAAACCACAATAAAATCTAGGTTGTCGGATTAGTTTTGTTTGAGAGACATGAAATCTGTATTGACTATTCGAAATATTTTGTTTAATTGTATGGGAAGTTGGACTTTCAAATATTGTTATATTAAGAGTTGTTATGGATTCTCTTGAGCAATCTGATTCGCCTAGTGCTACGCCCCGATGATCCCGCCATCGGTTGGGGTGTGAGATTCACAATTTTGTTTAACGTAAACAAGTACGTGTTTAGTTTAAAGACATGTCATTAATAAACTCGATACCGGAGCGACTGTTATGTTTGTTTGCCCTCATCAATGCCTATCAACATTGGCCATGTGTTTAATGTCCCTAGTTCACGCCTGTCCTCCCAGGTATTGTGTGAGGTTGTCAACCCTAATAGCGCTATCAACTAATACCCTGTTACCTCCAAGGCAACTAGTTCGGTAGTAAGTAGGGCCTTTCATGATAGAGTGAGTTTATTAACCAACATCGAAATTAAACTATAACGTTTATGAAAAGCATTCCTCCAAGGAATAATAGTTTCATAAAGGTATTCCTCCAAGGAACAGTAGTTTCGTAAAAGTATTCCACCAAGGAATAGTAGTTTCGTAAAAGTATTCCTCTAAGGAATAATAGTTTCGTAAAGTATTCCTCCAAGGAATAGTAGTTTGTCCCCCCGGGACGCATGCTTTTGAAAGAGTAGTAAACTCACCTTAGTTTGGTCGGTATCTGTTAACGTGCCTTTATGCGCTAGGTTAGTGTTACATCCGTTACATGCAACCTAATGTACAATAATTGTAAGTATGTATACGAGTAGAGTTTTATAATACCTTAGTGTCCAAACAACACAGTGTTCATGTGATCAGGTTAACATGTTTATCATACAGTAACACACAGTGGATTCTCTAGCTGGTGATCTCAGTTGGTGACAGTTAATGTGATTCAAGAAATCCGGTTATAAAGTTCATTAATAAACACGAAGCAAATGCACAGAAATCCGGTTATAAAGTTCATTAATAAACCTGGAACTTATCATGTAAATACGTTAACTCAGATAACATCTATAACTTCGGACAACATGTGAACATATAAATTAGAATGATTATATCAATATATAAACTCGGTACACATGTGTATACAAACTCGGACTTAGTACACATGCGTATATAAACTCGGACTCAATACACATGTGTATGTAAACTCGGACTCAGTACACATGTGTATATAAACTCGGACTCAGTACACGTGTGTATATAAACTTTGACAACCCACACATAATCATATAAATCCGAACTCTCATTTACAATACCCATAAATTCGGAATCTCTAAATAACCTTTAAACAAATTCGGATCCCTTGTTTCTTCACAAATTCAGATATATCTATATATATGTATACAACTAAAATCAGACAAGCATTTCACATTTATTAACCCGGACTCATCTATATCATAAACTCGGAGTCCTTCACCTTAAACTCGGACTCCATAAACACTTACGTATAAATTCGGACTCATCCCATTTAAACAAGTTTGGACTTTCCTCAGTCTTAACGAATTTGGTCACCATCATATCTAGCATATTCGAACATCTTCAACTTTAACAAATCCGGATTGAATGTATAGACAAACCCAAACTTCTGGGACTTCACAAAGCCGGACTCATATGTTTTCAGAAATCAACAACAAAGCGTAACAGTTCTATATCTAAACCCTAATCTCAACGATCAATGGTATCACGAATCACAATAGTGGACTAGCACTTTTATCATAACAATAGCAATTCCAATGTCTAGCAGTAATCATGCATTCCTTCATTCTGACCTCAATCATATACTCATCAGGAATGAAACAAAACACAAATTGTTTGGATGTCTAGGGTTTTGCATGGATTCAAAAGAACAAGAATCACAACATATAGCACAAACACTTACCTTAGATTGGTATAGGGACTGTTCTAGGAGAATTGAAGGACCCAAGATTGATGATTTGTTGTGAGAACTTGGTGTAGCCAGAAGCTCAGAGAAAAGATGTAGAGAAACTGTCGTGTTTGAGATTATGAGGAGTGCTTAGGGTTTTCCAGTATTTTATTAGAGTTCCAGTAATAACTCTAAACATCCTTACTAATTAACTTTCACACAAAAGCACATATCATGCAATTTATATTTACAGCACATAATTCACCTATTTGTCATGTAGCGTATAAGATACATATAAATCGTCCGTTTATAATTATTATTCGTGTTAGTCACCAACGTTTAGAGAATTAACTTGTGTGCGTGTTCCGGTAATTCCCCAAATTACCAAAGTAGACTCATTTAACTAACCCTAGTTAAATGCAGTGTTATGAATGTACGTCTAAATCAACCGTGGTTAGGTTAAAGTGTTAACCTGAAATTGCGGGTTGTCACAAATAGACATCATTAAAATGTATTCTACGAGATATCTAGATGTATAAGATGCATGCATGCTGTATTGATGTTAAAAACACATAATTGTATAATATGAATAACTGTTAAATGGTACGAAAGTAACTGGAAAGTGCCAATTGTCACAACTTTGTCGTTAATGGTCAACTTGAAGTACTGGAATAAACAAAAGGTCAACTAGTTCCATTTTTACCTAATATTTCTTTAGTATATCTTCAAAACTTGAACTAAAAATGTCTAGCCGTGGATTGTCGGTAAAGTTAGTCCCGTGCATGATGCTTGGCTGCATGTTATACACTTAACAAATTAGTAAATACATGTATTATGAAGCAAATTAAATGGTTACCATGCGAGTTTACACCATAACATACAAAATGTACAACCATAACATCGGAATTTTACATCATAACATGCAAATTGAATAAATCATAAAAATGAGATTTTTAGATAACGTAACATGCAAAATCAAATAATATACCGGCATTGTACTATGCAGGAAGAGTCTATATGGTGATGATTTTTTATTCCTCTTCTTCTCTTCATGGTTCACTACATCCACAAATGCATCGATTCTGTTTGATGCTAGATACTGATTTTTATAAAAGCTTTCAAAGATAATTTTGTATGTTTCCACCCCAGTTTTTGATTTGTAAAACAATGAGCTGCCATCAAACATTTTTCTGTAAGATACCGTGGATTTAACTTTTTTCGCATATATATATATACATGTCTATATATATATATATAGGAGAAGGATCCGTTAGAAACCACCCTTTATTGTGAGAACCGCGTGAACCAATGTGAACACAACCAAACATACCTAAAAAATCTAAAAACCACCCAATTTTGTTTTTTTACATTTTTTACAACTTTTCGTCACAAATTTTTTTTGTGACGAAAAGTAGCGATTTTTTCTTGAGGTTTTTTTGTGGGGGGGGGGTTAGCTTATGGTTTAGTTTTTTTAGATTTATCTTGGGTGGGGGAGGTTTAGGTTTTGGAGGGGGGTTAGTTTTTTTTTTTTTTTTTTGGGGGGGGGGGGGGTGGTGGTTTAGGGGTTTTTTTTTTTTTGGGGGGGGGGGGGGGGTTGGGGGTTAGGCCTTTTTAAGGTTTTTTAGGTTTTGGGTGGTGATGTAGTGGTTTACTTTTGTGGTTCTCTCGATTCTCACAATAAAAGTGGTTCTCGCATGTACCTTATCCTATATATGTAACAACCCAACTTTTCCGGTTGTTTCTTTTACTACCGTTTATCCTTTGTAACTGTTTTTGTAATCCGAGATTCGATAAATAATGGAATTATTTTATACTAGATACATTTCATCACACAGCATAACATCACACTTAACATGCTTTATAATCGCAACGCTAACGCTACACGAATCACAGAGAACTACTTTAGATTATGTGCCGAATGTGTTTGATTGTTCCGTAACCACTTGTGCCTACGACCTCGCTTATCACACTAATCGCAATCACAGTTATTTATCATACCCTATGTTGCTTTATTTGTTATGTGTGCTTTATATTTTATGGATTGTACTCGTACTCGCTCTCGCAACGCTCTCACTCACACAACTCTCACTCACAACGCTTAATGCTTCGCTAAAACACTAAACCTAACTAACTATACAAACAAAAACACCAAACGAACAGCCAACGCGGAATTGGAAACGATTCGTATGAAACTGGCCAGTTCATACGAATTCCCAATTCGTGCGAATTGACCACTTCGTGCGAATTGACCACTTCGTGCGAATTGACCACTTCGTGCGAATTGACCACTTCGTGCGAATTGACCAATTTGTACGAATTGCTTCCTTTTCCCTCACCTCCTATAAATACTTAACACACTAATGCTCCCCCTCTTGCTGCCACTTGGCACCGAATCTCTCTCAACTCATTTTTCTCTGATTTCCAAGTAAGAAACAACAATTTTTCACGCAAACACAACGACTTCCACTACGATTTTACACGAGTTTATCTACGATTTCATCTAAACTTCTCTGTTTGTGAAAACCTTCATCTTTATCATAAAACATTCTGAATTTACCTTGGATTCACACTTAAACGAGTGTATTTGAGTTAGCTTTGGCTTTTCAAGATACAAACCTTGTTGTTTCAAGCTCACTAAGTGTTTTATCCAAATAAAACTGTTTTAAACTTGATTTTTACACTAAAACGGATCAAAACCGACAAGTGTTTTGATCACTAAACAGTGGAACAAAGCGGTGTCTAAATCGTCATGAAAAGGACTCGAAATCACATCCGATTCAGAAGAAAACTCAGTTCCGGACGCACGAAGACGCAAGACAGTCAACGTGTGCGAACTAGACTGGCTCGCACGAACTGACCAGTTCGTAGGAACCAGTCAAAGTTCCCACAAGTGACTAAACTCGCTCTAAAGACCTCCCCAGCTTTTGGTTTACTCAGTAACTTAAGGTTGGAAGGATGGACACTCGATTTCCTAAAGAAACGACGCGAAAACACTCGATTTTGGACACTGAACAGATCAACTCCTACAAATCACAATTCGTACGAATTGACCACTTCGTACGAATTGACCACTTCGTACGAACTGGTACAATTCGTACGAATTGGCCTGTTTCCAACATGGTCACTCCATTTCGACTGATTCAGCACTATGGAAGACTGGTGCACTTCTGTTCCTGCTTACATGCTGACCCGACACTCTCCTCGGTCTCCTCCGCTCGAACTTAACTATTTACGCACCCACTGTGAGTATGTTCGCTTAAATGCACTTTTTGGTGTTACATACGATCTCTATATCAAAATACTACACCAACGCTTAAACTCTTTAAACGCAACCCCCACTTACATGACTATACGTGAATCGTTGAAATTGTATATTATTGCTTGATGACTTGTATGCCACCCTTAACATGATAGCTAGCTAGAGATTGACCCGCCACCCAGAGGCCCGGGGTTGTTAAGGCTCACACTTCTATTTTTGCTTTATTTTCTCTTTAGTACGTGGACACTTGTTCGCATGACTCGCACTCACGATTTGATGGTTACTTGTATCAATGTTGTTAACATAGTTCACATCTCTTACGTATGTTCATGCGGATTACGCGAAACGCTTATTTACTATTACTATGCTAAACATGTATGCTCACCTTTACATTATGTGTTGACTTTATTTTAACATATGTGACAGGTTGATGAGTACCCTATGCTGCAACTGGATTAGGCTGCTAGATACACGGTTAATTTAATTTGTTAAAATTTGATAGTACTTGTGTTAAGACATTTGTAATCCGTTACAATTGTTCCGTCTGAATATTTGTTTAAATGTATGACAATTTGAACTGATTAAATATGCATCGCTAAAAATCTGTTATGGATCTTCTGAACAATCTCGTCGCTTAGTGTCACATCCCGATGTTTCCGCCATCGGTTGGGGTGTGACAGATTGGTATCAGAACCATAACTATAGGGAATTAGGTAGAATTGCATGATTTGGCCTAGTCTATAGTCTAGGAATCCAAAATAGACCCTGACGTACTAAATTACCTCAATTCCGTACGAACTGGCCACGTCGTACAAAGTGAACAAACTTCCGATTAAAAAACAAAAATTTTCACCTGTTCTGCTTTTGATCCAGCCCTGTTAAGTAAACCACATATGCTTTTCCTAAAGCTACCACAATACACACCCGAAGGAACTCGTATAACACAAACGAGTGATTGTGTCGAGATTAGGTGTGAAAACCAAGAACTCTCGATAATGTCGCTCATTCCGCGTATTACTCTCTATACGAGACACTTCCGTTGAGTTAGGAGTGATATCCACATCTCAACGGAAATCTCCACTTCTATCTCGTGGTTTTACTTACCATAGTTATGGTATGAAGTTGTTAAGTTAGGGGTGAAACCCGCATCTTAATAACTAGGCCCACTCCTCGATTTTCAATCTCACAAAAGTCTCGATTGTTTCACTGGTTTGGAGCACGTAGTAACCGGAAGGGTGATGTCGTTAGCCGTGAGGCGGTGAGAGCATTTACCTATTAGGCCAAAGCATGTGTCCAGACTCAGAGGAACGGTCGAATCACTTTGGTAGTCAATGTCTCAAAATCCAGGACACTCCATCTATTTTAAGCCTGCAATCGTTGATTTTACACATCATCAGATTTTATTATGTTTATGAGTTTTACATTTATGAGTTTTAAACTTTTTACGCTTTATCGATTTTCCGTTTTATCGCTTTTCGCTCTATTAACGAATGCACAACTCGCACACCTCTCGCAACCAAAAATAATAACTATAATCGCAAGCAAACTAAATGCACAACTCTCTCACGCAAATGTCCTCATACGCAGTATTACTCGGTTTATTACTCTCTCATGTTACGCTATACTACTCACATCTCATACGCTCTACGCATGATTTGTGGAAGGTGAATACGTGCAAAATATGTGCTTATGTGATTATGTGCTTACGTGCTTATGTGCTTATGTGCTTATGTGGATACGTGTTTACGTGATTCTGTGCCTTATGTGAATAATATTATTAAAATATATAGTGTAAACGCCAAACATTTAAACAAAACCCATTATCTTTAGATGGCTTCCATATGTTCTCACACTCGCCGCAACGTCCAAAGGAACAACACTGACAAACGCATCGTCTCGCTCGTGGCCAAGGAAATGGCCAAGGTGATCCCGGAAATAGTCAGTGAAATCCATGCCGCTGGAAGCAACTCCTCTGGCGATTCCAAGGCCGACGCGCCAAGACCCTTGTTCAGCTTCAAACAATTTAAGGCATGTGGTCCAATGACCTTCACGGGTGAAAAAGGTCCGAGTAAGATTTTTCAATGGTTTGATGCAATTGAGGTCACTTTCTGCCAATGCGGATGTCCTGAGAACCTCCGCACCATCAATGCTACTGGTGTTTTTTAGTCGAGGGCACTTGACTGGTGGACTGCCGAGTGCAACAAGCATGGAAACGACTCAGCTATGGGCCCTCATGGGAGGAACTCAGGGAGTTAATGATCAAGGAATTCTTCCCTCCCCACGAAGTTCAAAAGCTGGAGAACGAGTTTTGGGATATCAAACAGGTGGGAGGTGATAACGAAGGTCTTACCACCCGATTAAAGTAGTTGAGCATTATCTGCCCAGGTTAGGTGGATACCACAGAGAAAACCATCAAGAAGTACATTCGCCCTCTTCCCGACTATGTCGCCGACTTTGTTCAAGTAGCGAGACCGGCTACTATCGAAGAAAATTATCAACTCGCGGCCGAGATCAACGACAAATGAGTCTTGGCTGGAGCTTTCAAACTCACAACCAAGAATCTCAATCAAGCTACTGTTGAGCTAAGTGTTGATGCTACACCGTCTCAAGCCACCATAGCAAACCGTCAGAGTCGCAAGCGAAGGAACACCAGCAAGAACATCGCCGCAGTTGCACAACCAAACCCCACTCTCACCAGCTTACTACTCCCAACGCACCTCTTGCTAAGTGTGCTATACTGGTACCCATCATTTGTGCTTTAAGTGCACTTATCATCACGCAGTTGGAGGCAACTGTCGCTTTTGTGTGAACTGCAACATCTATGGTCACTACACAGTCAGCTGCCGCTCAGGCCCACGTCAGCAAGCTCCTCAGCCTCTCACAGCACTGCTAGCTCCACATCACGCCCCTCAGTTTAACCCAGCTCCGCAAGCACCCGTTGCTAATGCACGTGCTTGCTACACTTATGGTGATTCAAACCACTTCAGCAATGTCTGCCCGAACCGTGTTGTGAAACAAGAATCGCAGCAGCAGCAGCCTCAGCAACAGCCACCATAGCCACAACAGCAGCAACAACCACAGGCTGTGCGTGGAAGAGCTTTTAACATCAACCACCGCCAGGCTCAGAACGACAACAACGTTGTCAATGGTACGTTTCTTTTTAATGGTATTTATGTTGTTGCTTATTTGATACTGGAGCGAATAATTATTTTTTATCGTTAGTGTTAGGATCTAAGTTTGAACCAACTGTGATTTTTGCTTCAAGAATGGAAATATGAATGTAAAATGAGTTTTAATGCAGCGGAATTAGTGGAAAACTTTTATCACAGTTGATGGTCGTTTGTTTTCATCATCATGCTTTGAACTAATTGTAGTAGTTTCATGTGAATCACAAACTCCCCCTTAGCCCAATGGTAATCGTTTGAAAGTACAGAAAGGCAAAGAAGATAGACTGATAAATGATCTTTTGAATCACAAACTCCCCCTTAGCCCAATGGTAATCACCTATTTTTACTAAACTTCCTAACCTCTGAGGATCTTTGATGACGTCAGGGTTAACATCTAACAAACAAATAACTAACCTAACCATTGATGGCTAAACACTGATAGTGCACAGCACTGTTACATTGATTATTATACTAATAAGACTAAAACTCTGATGGCTATCCTCTGCTCTTTATCTTCTGGCAGACCTTTGGTGGTTTGTTGTTTTGTAGCAGCAGATGATAGAAGGCAGATGATAGAAGACAGATCTTTGGAAACGCAGAGTTTAACTAACAGTATTTGTAAACTCTGATAATGTAACCAAAACGCTGATAGTGTATTTGGCTCGGTATCATCTGTTCCTTTGTAAAGGGTTCAATCCCAACAATCTCCCGTGGAACAGATGATGCCAAAACACATTTATTTTTGGTATTATTCCTCAACAGGAGTTCTCTAATTTTCCCTTTGAATTGTAATTCAAAGTTGAGAGACTCCACATCATCCTCAACCTTATTAAGCTCCAGATTCAAAAAATCTTGAAGGTCTTCTGCATTTAACCCATATGCATCCTCCATGCTTATCTTGGCAGCTTTACTATCTGACTTGAGCAATGTCAATTCATAGGAGTTTTTATCAACTTTCCATTTTAGAATTTTTGGGTCAGATGGTTTTCTAGGATGGATTATTGTTGAGGGTGGTGGTTGTAGTTGATGAGCAATCTTGGATAATGTTTCTCTTAACACATTGCTTGCATCATCAGTGTGGAAATGGATATGGTCCATGATTCCTTATTTAATGAGGTCATGCGCATACCTTCTTTCATCTTCTTTGGACATCTCTCTCTGCCTTTTTCTTTGGTTTAAGGCTAGGAAGGATTGAGCAGATGTTTCATAGGATTTTGTAGAAAGTTGGGTCTAATGAGCTGTATCCTCTATTGCATATATATGCTTCTTTGGCAGTGTTGGATCTGTTTTTCTTATTTGTTCAAGCCTTTTATATGTGTCAATCACCTTGACCTCTGACCACCTCATGATTTGGTTCGTTGACCCATAGTTAGCAGCAATCAACTCTTCCTTCATTCTTCTTAACTTCAAAATCTTCTCAGGCACATTCTTCTTGTATTTGTTCCAATCTGGAGGAGTGGGCTTTTTGAGGGGATCTTTCAACATTTCTTGCATTCTTTGCACCTCTTCTTCCAATTCACTCACAGTCCAGTCTTTAAATTGTGCCCTTGTAGCCTTGTAGCCTTGTCTCTTGCAAAATCTTCTAGCTTTCTGACTTTGCTCAACTGGTACTGTAAGTCATTTTGTATTTCTCGTTCATATTTTCCCTATGTATCTCTTTTTGTGATATCCTCTGCTTGTTTGGCCTTAACCTTCAAATATTCATCCAAACTTCTTGGCTTGGGATATCCTTTCAGAGATAGAAATTCCCTTTTGTCTGGATCTTCTTCTGAAAGAAAGATTTGATCTCTTCTTTGACAATAGGTAAGTCTAGTGGGAGTTTAGTGGCGAGAGCCAATATGGAAATCTGAGAAGAAGGAGGTTTAACAGCTGTTGTGGTGGTCAGTGTTTTTGATGACAAAGGTAATGGAGAAGGGATGATCTTGTCACCAAGTACTACATTTGTTGTTCTCCTTCTCTTGAAACTGATGTTTAGTGATTGTGGTTGAGGAATTTTTGTGGGTGTTGGTAAGGATTGGGTGGAGGTAGGAAAAATGATCATAGTAGTGGTTGGGTTAACATTTGCTATAACCTCTGCTGTGACAACAGATGTTGTCACAACATGTAACACCTCGCGTTTCAATACTTTCTATTATAGCAAGCTAGCGTTGTGGTTCTATTTTTGGAAACCATTGTATTCATATTCGTCATTTCGTTGAAATGTTGTAATCGAGACTTGAATCGTAATGGAATAAATCATCTTTATACTTGTTACACACAATCATACTTGTCCATACAATGCATACACATGATATACATACTCGAATACGTGACATACTTGCTAATACGCTGTGTTTATACTTGATACGTACTTTATACGCAATGTGGATACTCGATCCCGATCATTTTATTCATACATATACCATGTGACATGTTACATATGTTATCATACCTTAAATATTCATAAAACACCTTAGTTAAACGTTAAAACCCATTTTTTTCGCTAATAAAACTCTAACTTATAAGGTTCATACTCCCAAAATAACTTGCCACACGATAATACATGTTATGTACATAATATATAACATCTATTAACCTAATATATAACATCAAATAACAAAAAAATAAGAAAAAAATAAAAATTGGCAGCCCTATAATTCAGCTTTGGGTTGGATTTAGTGGACTAGTATCAAGTCTAAACTCCCCAAATCTTGTCCAAAGCCAAACCCAATGAAACCCTAATCCATGCCCTATATAGCCCAAGCCTCCTCCAAGCATTTTTCCACTTTACAAAGCCTCCAAGCCTCCCAAAACACTCCAAGTTGGTAGCTGAATCCAATTTTCGGGCAGATTTGTACCTCTACACTAAAGTGAGCATAACTCACTCAATACTCAATGAAATTGCTCCATTCTTTTTCCTACATGTTTAGTTTTCCTTTGGGCATGATTCCATGGTCTCTCCTTGGAGAATTCAGACCTGGAAATGCCCCAAAAATGTCCAAAACTTTCTGTTTGTTTTCAAAATCTTTCAAAACTTGTTTATGTTCATCCAACTTAGGTTTATCCCATCTCAAACCTATGTCCGAATGCTTACAACACTTCTTGTGGTTGGTTAGGCTTAAAAACAAGGTTGAGACATTCAAAATCGAGGATTTATCCTCACAAACTTTCTTTTTTCATAGAGCTTTAAGCTCACAAGTGATGCAAGTTCTTGAACTTGTTCATATGTGTCCACCATGGTTAGCTTGGGCTATCCTTAAACTTGAGACCACACATTACTTGATAATTTCACTATTATTCTAAGTTATTATTCTTGTCATTCTTGTTCACTTTATTGTTCTTATATCCTCCTTGTTAACAATGGTAACTTGTGTAGTACTCGAGGTCTCAAAGTGGATGGTTAATCATCCCACCTCCTATTTGACTTACATGAAATCAAGAGGTTCCAAAGTGGATGGTTCATCCTCCCACCTCCACATGATTATATAACTATATTTATGAACTACTATAAGAAACCCTAGAAACCGAAATCTTGATAATGACTAATGAATCATCCGTCAAGTTAGTAAGTTTCATCACTAATGTATGTAGTTCCTTGTCACGATTCTAATAGGTCTTGAACCTATAAAAACACATTCAATCCTTAGGGATTTGCTATAGTGTCATTGACAAGTGCTATGTCTAGTGATTATTTTCATGCTACAATACTTTCTCATACTTTTATCCTAACCTTTTTCTGAATACTCTCAATCCTTCGTTAAACTCGTTACTTATACGCCCTCGTTTCCTCTTGTAGGATAACTCGGCGTTCATCCCGCAATCAACCTCTTTCACGGACTTGACTTGTAGAAAAGACCCAACTAAAACCGTGAGTACACTCGACCCACTTACCATTTTAAATCACTTTTGGGTTGTAACATGTTTATCTATCAAAATGCACATACCACAAACTCATGCTTTACATGCTCAATCCTTATACATGAATACTTGTTATGCCTAGATACATACTCGTTTATACTTGCTTGAACATTAACTTATCTAGCCCAACTTATTATATATAGCGCTATAGGAGTAGCACACCACCCGTTGGGGTTATGTTAAGATTATCATACTCATTCTAGTCTTGTCGCTTTTGTGACAAGGGAAGCTCGACCTCGTAAAACTTTTGTGGAAACTCGGGGTTTGATCTAGTATTGCATGATTAGTATGAACCTTGCTTACAATTACCATGTGGATTCGAGTTACACGTTTATACTTATGCAATGTATCACCAAAACTTGTCTACTCGCCTTTGCCTTTGCATTGAACTCGTATTTTTAACATGTTACAGGTTGATGAAGCTTTGCCATGAAATTGGAGTAGAGATGATGCTTAGATACACATATAGACGTTAGGTTTATAAAATGTTGTATCAAATTTTGCCTTTGTTATTGTTGTATTTGAAAATTCTTGTATTGTATGACAAAGTTACTACGAATGAAATATGGATTTTATTTAAATATTGTCACTAGTTAGAATTTATGAGCAATGAGCAATCTCGTTCGTCTCACTCCGATGTTTCCGCCATCGGTTGGGGTGTGAAAGATTGGTATCAGATGTCACACCCTCAAAATCCACTTGCGGGTTTTACCGCCAGGCGCGTGACAAACCAGGATCCAAGACACTAGTCATATAGAATGACTCTATATGCAAAAATATACGTTTAAAAAAATCCAACCATGCAGTTTAATAAATGCGGAAGCGTAAGTAAATTTAAATAAAGTGTGTGCCAAAACAAACGCCCAAACCAAAATACTTAAAAAGTAAAATGCAAAGCGTTTAAAAGACATAGTTTTTCATGCTCGTGCCGCGCTCCTATGCGGAAATGATACTTTAACAACCTGAGAACACATGCAAAAGAGAACAAGTGTCAACAATTAATGATGAGTGAGTTCACGGGTTTTAGTTCACAATTTTAATTATAAGTTTTTCCCTACTGGTTCAATCCTGAACCAGTGTCTCATAAGTTTCCCTGATCCAACCCGAATCAGATTAACGGTAAGTAGTTTAGCAGTTCATGTTATATGTTTAGGTAGCTAGCCTAGGTCATTTCAACAAAGTGTTCGATCCGAAGCTGACGTTGCTGCCCCTGTTATGCCAGGCCTATCACCAACCATGGCTAAAAATTTAGGCAAATTCTACACTCGTGACCATCAACGTTCGGTCTAACGGCGCGACCAGTTCGAGTGGGGCTTGTCGGGCCTAGTAGTACTACTAAAAACTTCCTCGCTATAATCCAATACTAACGGCATCGTAAGTGTTAAGGGGACTAGTATGTGATATATGCTTCCTTGTGACCATAACCGTATAACATAACCCTAAGTAGAAAGGCGTTACTGTACCGTAATATAATCAACCCATATATCACTGTATCGTGTACATGTTTTCTCCCCCTGTGTTTAGTAAACATTTGCGGCAATAGGGGCCGTAAACTCACCTTAAATTGCTCGGTTAGACTTTTACGAAAATAGAGTCAAAGTGGTTCAATCACGTCCTATTATGATTACCAGTTAATTATTAGTGTGTTCAAGAAATATACATACATTAATGCAATTAACTTAACTCGTTTCAGGCAATTACGTTGACTATTCGTATGCACTTTGCGCGCATATACATGCACATAGATATTATACGGCAATTTCAAATAAAGTCTAACGTGATCATAAACGGCTCATTCATTCACAAGTAGCACATGCAATATTTAAACACACGTAGATGCAACTTATCATGACTTAACTTGTAGACCCAAAACTAGGCTGTTTTTGGGAATTTTTATAAATAGTTCCCATGTTCCGAAAATTCCAATAATTTTATAGAAGGTGTGAATTAGTCTGTAGAATTTAATGTAAAATTTTCAAGTCCTAAATCTTTACGAGTTATTTACAAAAATTTATTTACTAGGCTGCAGTCAGATTCGTCGCTTTCTGACTGCAGTCCACGAGGAAAATCATTTAAAAATCATAGTGCATCCGATTAACGAAATTCTAGTGGGAGATTTTCGGAAACTCCCGTCTCTAGTTACTGTACAAAAATACACGTTTTAGGCTTCAGAAAACCACTTTTCGATAAATAACGGTCGGTTTACAGGCAATCGAAGTTGGCTGTAAATGTTAATCAGCTTTCTGTTTTCAGTTTTATCGTACTAGAACCAGTTTAAACGACCATAACACTTAGTTTTATTGATTTACAGCAGGTTAACGTATCGATTATCATCTAGTACATCAAGATTCACACAAACCCTAAGTAGATAACACCCTAACATTATCACGAATGCAGCCAATTGTCATGTATACGTACATCTCATTCTACTAATCAAGTTAAACATTAAATGAACAAGATCATCATGAAACACTGCAAACACAACCATGTATACACCGATTTCAATACGAAACAACCATAAAACGAGACTAACATTGCTGAAGATGAGTGTTAAACTAGAGAGGGAGTAGCGAGAGAGAAAGAGAGATCGCGATTGGGGGGGTGTCTCCACTACCGTCGACTCAACTAGGGGATTAGGGTTTGTGAATATTTTTCCCACAACATGCATATATACGTATTTCATAGGGGGGTCACATAATGGGGGCGATTTGCGTTTTAATTGGGCCGCAAGGGTTTGGGCCGAAAGGGGTGTGGGTGGCGGGTTGGGCTTGGTTTGCGCAAGGGATAGAGGGCTCGATTTCAGGTTCGGGTTTTTACAAGCACATTATTCTTATATATAACTAGCACATGTAACACGTTAAATATTCGCGATGCTATTTATTATTTTTATTTATTAAAAAGGTTGAATATATATATATATATAAAAGATGGAGTTGAATAATTACAAGGAATCGAATCAGAATGATACCTGATTTTCCGAGATGTCACATTATCCCCAAGTTGAAGGAATTTTCGTCCCGAAAATTGAGTGAGTAAAAGTTTGAAAGTTAAGCAAGGGTTTGAAAGTTGTTGTAGGATTTCCGAGTTGTCACATTCTCCCCTGTTACAAGAATTTCGCCCCGAAATTCAGTTCGCGTTACTTGGTTCTCATGATTCGGTTGCAAAAATGTGAGGATATTTGTCTTTCATTTGATCCTCTCTTTCCCATGTGTACTCCGGTCCATGCATTGACAATTGGTATTTTACTATGTCTCCGTGTTTTGACCTCTCGGTCCAAATTTCGATTGGTTCTTCAATGAACCGCAATTGTTCGCCCACATGAATCTCATCCAGTGGAACGGCTAATGTTTCCTCTGATAGACACTTCTTCAGATTTGAGACATGAAAAACGTTGTGAACTCCACTGAGCTCATCAGGAAGGTTCAACTCATAAGCTACCTGACCGATTTTCTTTGTGATTTCAAATGGACCAACATACCGCGGGTTTAGTTTACCTCTTTTGCCAAAACTAATCACGCCCTTCCATGGTGATACCTTCAGTAGGACTCGATCGCCTACTTGAAATGCTAACGGTTTGCGTCCCTGATCGGCATAGCTCTTTTGGCGATCCCGAGCTGCCGCCATACGGTTTCGAATTTGCACTATCTTTTCACTTGCTTCCAGAACCAACTCTGGACCAGCGATTTGACTATCACCAACTTCCGCCCAACAAACAGGCGAGCGACACTTTCGTCCATACATCGCCTCGAATGGTGCTGGTTGGATACTCATGTGATCACTGTTATTATAGGAAAACTCCACCAAAGGTAGATGCCTCTCCCAGCCCTTACCAAAGTAGATTGCACACGCTCTAAGCATGTCTTCGAGAGTCTGAATGGTACGTTCACTTTGACCATCAGTTTGAGGATGGTATGCTGTGCACAAGTCAACGCGTGATCCCAAGGATTTTTGTGCTGATTGCCACAGATGAGAAGTAAAGCGTGAATCATGGTCGGATATGATGGATATTGGCACTCCGTGCCGGGCTACTATTTCCTTCATGTACAGCGCTGCAAGGGTGTCGAACTTGTTGGTTTCCTTAATTGCTAAGAAGTGAGCCGATTTGGTTAGTCGGTCAATAATCACCCAAAAAAAATTGTATCTTTTCCACTTGGTGTCTTAGGTAGACTTGTAATAAAGTCCATGGCGATTTGTTCCCATTTCCAAACGGGAATCTCAGGCTGTTGCAGTAGTCCTGAGGGCTTTTGGTATTCTACCTTGACTTTGGAACAGGTTAGGCATTTGCTTACGTAGGTGGCTACTTTAGCCTTCATGTTCGGCCACCAGTAAGTTGTTTTGAGATCTTGGTACATCTTATCCGATCCTGGATGAACAGAGTACCTTGATTTGTGAGCTTCGTCCATTATGAGTTCCCTCAAGTTTCCGTAGTGGGGCACCCATATCCGACTAAGAAAGTAACGAGTTCCATCTGGTTTGGTTTCCCAATCACGTTCCATCTTGCGTAATTTCTCAGCTTCCAGATTTTTGGGTTTGACTGCCTCCAACTGAGCGTTGCGAATTTATTCGGGTAGGTTAGAGTGTATCATAAGTTGTAAGGACCGAACTCGTCGAGGCTTCTCGTACTCTTTCCTACTGAGAGCGTCGGCTACTACATTAGCCTTGCCTGGATGGTACAGGATAGCACATTCGTAGTCGTTCAAAAGTTCGAGCCAACGGCGCTGTTGCATGTTTAACTCTTTTTGATCGAAAATGTGTTGAAGGATTTTGTGGTGAGTGTAGATGGTACACTTGGTTCCATAGAGATAGTGCCTCTAGATTTTTAAAGCGAACACCACGGCTCCTAACTCTAAGTCGTGCGTTGTGTAGTTCTTCTCATGTACTTTCAATTGCCGAGATGCATAAGCAATGACCTTATCGCGTTGCATGAGTACATTTCCAAGTCCCTGAATGGAAGCGTCGCAGTACACTACAAAGTCTTCGGTCCCCTCAGGTAGGGACAAGATAGGCGCACTACAAAGCTTCTGCTTCAGCACCTGGAATGCTTCCTCCTGTTTGTCACCCCAGATATACTTGGTTCCTTTCTGGGTTAGAGATGTAAGAGGTTGAGCGATCTTTGAAAAACCCTCAATAAAGCGTCGATAGTAGCCTGCCAAACCAAAAACTGTCTTACTTCTGTTGGAGTTTTCGGCGCCTCCCAACTTTTGATGGCTACAATCTTTGCTGGGTCAACGTGGATACCCTTTTCGTTCACTATATGCCCAAGGAATTGGACATCTCGAATCCAGAAGTCGCACTTTCAAAACTTGGCAAAGAGTTGTTACTGTCGCAGAAGTTCCAACACTAAACGCAGATGCTTTTCATGTTCCTCCTTAGTCTTAGAGTACACCAGTATGTCATCAATGAACACGATTACGAATTTGTCGAGATAAGGCTTACAGACACAGTTCATGAGGTCCATGAATACTGCAGGTGTGTTTGATAGTCCGAATGGCATAACCAAATATTCATAGTTGCCATAACGAGTGCGAAATGCGGTCTTGGAGATGTCTTCCTCTCGTACACGCAACTGATGGTATCCCTACCTTAGATCGATTTTGGAATAGTAACTTGACCCTTGGAGCTGGTCAAACAGGTCATGGATTCGAGGTAAGGGGTATTGGTTTTTGATAGTAACTTTGTTGAGCTCTCTGTAATCAATACACATACGGAAAGTTCCATCCTTCTTCTTGACAAAAAGGACCGGAGCTCCCCATGGTGATGAGCTCGGACGGATAAAGCCTTTATCTAAGAGCTCCTGAAGTTGAGTAGAAAGTTCTTGAAGTTCAGATGGAGCTAATCGGTACGGAGACTTGGGGATTGGTACAGCGTGTTTCGCTTGCTGAATTTCGAATTCGACCTGCCTATGCGGGGGTAAACCAGGCAAGTCTTCAGGGAAGACGTCGGGAAATTCACGTACGATAGGAAAATCTTCAACTTTCCTCTTGTCGCTTGGTTGTTCGGTGACATTGGCTTAGATTGCGTACGAGTTTTCTGTCGTAGGTACTTTTGAGCTTTCATGAAGGAAATGATGTTGGTTACTACACCACCCTTGTCGCCATGAATGGTTAGGATCTCGCCGTTTGAGTGAGGTATACGAATACCTTTTCGCGACATAAGTTTTCCGCTCGATTTTCAGATAACCAATCCATGCCAATTACAACGTCAAAGCTACCAAGTATGGTTGGCATGAGATCGATGGTGAATAGGTGGCCATCCAGTTGTAGCTGACATCCGTAGGCGATGTGGGTTATATCTACCGATTTTCCATTGGCTAACTCTACCAGGTATTTGACCTCTAATTCAACAGGGTTAATGTCCAATAGTTTTCTAAACGACTCGGAAATAAAACTCCTATCCGCACCGCTATCGAATAAAATGTGAGCAAAACTGTTGTTTAAAGGAAATTTAACAGTAACCACTTTAGAATCATTACGAGCCTCATCTTTTCCCAATGTGAATGCACGACCCTTAGCTCCACCACTTCCACCAGTATTATTGTTATTATTGTTCTGGGTTCTGATTTCCACCATTGTTTCCCTTGTTCAGTTGTGGACAATCTTTCTTGAAATGATCAATGCCACCACACTGATAACATGACCTGGTGACTCCCGGTGGTTGCTGGGTCTGATTAGTGTTTTGCTTCGAGGTAAGGTTTACCCTACAGTCTTTAGCGGTGAGGCCTCCCCTACCACATCATTGACAACCACCGCACTGCCCGAAATGATGACGGTTACACTTGTTGCACAGTGGTTTCTTTCCAGCATACCCACTCTGAACCTGACTGTTGGTGTTGTTACTAGACTGCTGGTTGTTGTTATTGAAGTTGCGGTTACTGTTGTTGAAACGTTTCTTAGAACCCTGCTGCGCTTGCCCAGTTAATGCTTGTTTCGAAGATCCATCCTCCCGCTTGCGTTTGTTTTCTGGGGCGTTCCCAGCTGCACCCCTCTTCGGCAGTTTACCCTCTTCTACTTCAGTGTCTGTCAGTTTGTCCGCCAGTCGCACGACCTGCTGAACTGTAACGGGGTTGCTTGACTCAACCATGCCTTTAATCTCCGGAGCCAATCCCTTGATGTAAAGCTCTATATGTTTGTACACTGGCCTAGCCATATCGGGACACAAGGAGACCAGGTCATAGTGCTTCGTGGTGTAGGCTTCAATTTCCGACCCTTCCATCTTCATAACCCAAAGATCTTGCACTAATTGGTGGATACGATCCCGGGGGCAGTATTGTTCCTTGATAAGATTCTTGAACTCGCCCCAACCCATTGCGTTGGCCAATCGAGTCCAAGAACCTGGACGCGCGCATTCCACCAGGTGAGAGCCGCATCTTCTAGAGTCGAAGCCGCGAATTTGACTCAGTTCTCAGGTAAGCAGTTACACATTGCAAAGACAGATTCTGATTTTTCGAGCCATCTTACTAGCCCGATTGGCCCTTCCTCGCCAGTGAATTTGGTGGGCTTAGCATCGATGAACAACTTGTACGGGTTAGGGCCCATACCTACATGCACAAGTTTGGAAGTAAGAGATTTAGAAGAAGATTATTTAAAGGACGGTTGAATACGCTTGCATGAATGTAGAATCGAATGAGGGTTACCTCCCAGATTCTGATTATTGTTTGGATTCGGATTTTAGGCTGCCAATGCCACAGTAACCTGCTCCTGGATGAGCGCAACCAGTTCTGCATGTGTCATAGTGATGTTGCCACGACCACCACCACGAGCACCACCACCACGAGCTCCACCACCGCGAGCAGACATTCTGTTTTCGACCACAGATATACGAATTATCACATATTTCATCATAGAATTCTAAGAATAATGTAATAAGAATTGGTACAACTCATCACATATAGCATTCAAACCAAACATTTGATCAAAATATATTGCAATTCACCACAATGTATTAAACCAAATATTATATAAAAATCCAAATGTCAACGGAAATTTCAAACAACTATTAAGTTCAAACAATGACATAAAGAAATGTCATGATAAACGAGAAATAAATCTAATCATCAACGTCTCTGTCCCCCATATCCTCGTCTTCATTTGCTGCTGCCTCCTCAGGCTCCTTAGGGATCTCCTCTGGTGCTTCTTCCTCCGGCTCATTTGCCAACCCAATCTCAATGATCCTGTCTTCAGCTAAACTCATCCTCGCTGTGAGGTCCACGACCTATTCGGCCATCACTCCGCTAATCTCTCTAAGGTTACTTGTTTTAGCGGCTTCAGTTTGTTGGGTTGCCCTGACATGTGCGAGCTCCTGTTTCACCTGTTCCAGTTCATGTTTCAATGAGCTATTGCTCGTGATGAGGCCTGTTATAGCCCCAGCTGCCTCATGCATGTACTTAAATTCGCGCTCCGTGGCGGCAACGAATCCAGCAAAGGCCTCCTCTATAGGATAGCCGAGAGGGGGCAAGGTACCATAGACCTCCATGTCAACATCATAGGAATCCTCCAAAACTACAGGTGGAACGTTCTCATCCACTATGTACTTCCAGATGTGATATGGATACCAGCTACAGTCGCCATTCCCCGAACTGGGTCTGACGATGAAGGACTCGAATTGGGGGATGAAGGGCTCGAATTGCGTGAGACGACGAGTGCGAGCGGCCGTGAGTCTTCCTGAGAAGATGGGAGACATAGGTGAAGGTGGGGCATCGCCTTGTTCCTCACTAGGGTCAGATGAGTCGTGCGAGTTAGACATGCCTGCCAAAGCGAAAGAATAAGACGTAGAACATACCAAAACACAGTAAGTAGAAGAAGGCATGAAATTTAAGCATTCGCGTTAGTTTCACACTAGTGTCAAGTTTGTGGATATAGTGTAGGTTTACTAGTGTATGCAAACCTAATTCTCTATAACCAGTGGCTCTGATACCAATCTGTCACACCCTCAAAATCCACTTGCGGGGTTTTACCGCGAGGCGCGTGACAAACCAGGATCCAGGACACTAGTCATATAGAATGACTCTATATGCAAAAATATACGTCTAAACAAATCCAACCATGCAGTTTAATAAATGCGGAAGCGTAAGTAAATGTAAAGAAAGTGTGCGCCAAAACAAACGCCCAAACCAAAATACTTAAAAAGTAAAATGCAAAGCGTTTAAAAGAAATAGTTTTTCATGCTCGTGTTGTGCTCCTATGCGGAAATGATACTTTAACAACCTGAGAAAACATGCAAAAGAGAACAAGTGTCAACAATTAATGATGAGTGAGTTCACAGGTTTTAGTTCACAATTTTAATTATACGTTTTTCCCCACTGGTTTAACCCTGAACCAGTGTCTCATAAGTTTCCCTGATCCAACCCGAATCAGATTAACGTTAAGTAGTTTAGCAGTTCATGTTATATGTTTAGGTAGCTAGCCAGGTCATGTCAACAAAGTGTTCGATCCGAAGCTGACGTTGCTGCCCCTGTTGTGCCAGGCCTATCACAATCATGGCTAAAAAGTTAGGCAAATTCTACACTCGTGACCATCAACGTTCGGTCTAACTGGCGCGACCAGTTCGAGTGGGGCTTGTCGGGCCTAGTAGTACTACTAAAAACTTCCTCGCTATAATCCAATACTAACGGCATCGTAAGTGTTAAGGGGACTAGTATGTGATATATGCTTCCTTGTGACCATAACCGTATAACATAACCCTAAGTAGAAAGGCGTTACTGTACCGTAATATAATCAACCCATATATCACTATATCGTGTACATGTTTTCTCCCCCTGTGTTTAGTAAACATTTGCGGCAATAGGGGCCGTAAACTCACCTTAAATTGCTCGGTTAGACTTTTACGAAAATAGAGTCAAAGTGGTTCAATCACGTCCTATTATGATTACCAGTTAATTATTAGCGTGTTCAAGAAATATACATACATTAATGCAATTAACTTAACTCGTTTCAGGCAATTACGTTGACGATTCGTATACACTTTGCGCGCATATACATGCACATAGATGTCACACGGCAATTACAAATAAGTAGCACATGCAATATTTAAACACACGTAGATGCAACTTATCATGACTTAACTTGTAGACCCAAAACTAGGCTGTTTTCGGGAATTTTTATAAAATAGTTCCCATGTTCCGAAAATTCCATTAATTTTATAGAAGGTGTGAATTAGTCTGTAGAATTTAATGTAAAATTTTCAAGTCCTAAATCTTTACGAGTTATTTACAAAAATTTATTTACTAGGCTGCAGTTAGATTCGTCGCTTTCTGACTGCAGTCCACGAGGAAAATCATTTAAAAATCATCGTTCATCCGATTAACGAAATTCCAGTGGGAGATTTTCGGAAACTCCTATCTCCAGTTACTATACAAATTTCGTGATCTAACCCCATATAGACTATGAGATACGAATCAATAAATAACCTGCAAATTCTGTAGAAATTACCCTGCTTCAGCTGCTGCACTAAATAATCATTTAAAAATAGCAAACGAACTCAGAAAAATATGAAATCCGGCGCCATTTGAAGCGTTTTTCAAAAATACACGTTTGAGGCTTCAGAAAATCCACTTTTCGATACGGTTGGTTTACAGCCAATCGAAGTTGGCTGTAAATGTTAATCAGCTTTCTGTTTTCAGTTTTATCGTACTAGAACAAGTTTAAACTACCATAACACTTAGTTTTATCGATTTGCAGCAGGTTAACCTATCGATTATCATCTAGTACATCAAGATTCACACAAACCCTAAGTAGATAACACCCTAACATTATCACGAACGCAGCCAACTGTCATGTATACGCACATCTCATTCTACTAATCAAGTTAAACATTAACATGAACAAGATCATCATGAAACACTACAAACACAACCATGTATACCCCGATTTCAATACTTAACAACCATAAAACGAGACAAACCTTGCGAAGATGAGTGTTAAACTAGAGAGGGAGTAGCGAGAGAGAAAGAGAGATCGCGATGGGGGGGGTGTCTCCACTGCCGTCGACTCAACTAGGGATTAGGGTTTGTGAATGTTTTTCCCACAACATGCATATATACGTATTTCATAGGGGGGTCGCATAAAGGGGGCGGTTTGTGTTTTAATTGGGCCGCAAGGGTTTGGGCCGAAAGGGGTGTGGGTGGCGGGTTGGGCTTGGTTTGCGCAAGGGATAGAGGGCTCGGTTTCAGGTTCGGGTTTTTAACAAGCACATTATTGTTATATATAACAAGCACATATAACACGTTAAATATTCGCGACGCTATTTATTATTTTTATTTATAATTAAAAAGGTAAAATATATATATATATATATATATATATATATATATATATGTATATATGTATATATATATAATATATATAATTACACTAAAACACCACACATATATATATATGGAGTCGAATAATTACAAGGAATCGAATCAGAATGATACCTGATTTTCCGAGATGTCACATCAGAGCCATAACTATAGGGAATTATGTAGAATTGCCATGTTCGACCTAGTCTATAGTTTAAGTGTCCATTTTTGACCATTCTTATATCATGATTAATACATTATTCTTCCTCATTGCTTCTTCCTTATCTTTTGGTCTTAAAAATTTACATAATGTCTTTCCTAAGACATTTTACACAATACACTTGAAGACTTAAAGACACTCATGAAGCAAACGAGGCGATTTGCACCAAGATAGGTCCAATGACTTACAATTTATGGTGAAATCCCTCATTCCGCATATTCTATTTTTCACGAAGTTATACCATCAAGTTAGGAGTGATATCCACATCTTGATGGAAACTTCCATTTCATGTTCTAGTGGACCTTACAAACGAGTCGGAATATGCTCCTCGTTTAGTAAGGAACAACCACACTTAGGGTATGAAATCTTCAAGTTAGGGGTGAAACCCGCACCTTGTGATTAAGTGTCACACCCTCAATTTCCACTTGCGGAGTATTATCGCGAGGCGTGTGATCAAACCAGAATCTCAGACAAACTAGCAATATCGAACGACTCTATACGATTTATTTAAACGTTTTCCAAAAACAGTTGTTGTAAACATGCATAGTCATTTTCAAAATATCAAGGTTTCAAAGTTTAGCGGAAGCATTATAATAAAGTAACGGGCGCCAACATAAACCCCAAAACCAAAATCCCAAAATTATTCGTAAATAGAGACTCGATAAAAATGTCTTGATCAAATGCAAGTGAGTGCACCTAGCGCTCCTAGCGTCCTGAGAAACATGCAAAGAAACAAGTGTCAACATTAAAGAAGAGTGAGTTCACAGGTTTTTATAAGTTCACAAGTTCGGTTTAAAAGATTGTTTTCCCCCGTTATCCCTAACCCGGGATAACGACCTAGTTCCATTATTCCTAACTAGGAATAATAATGTTGGTTCGTAAATAAGTTCAATGTTAACATGTAGGTAGCGAGCCTAAAGTTACGTCACGTAAGAGTTAGCGATCGAAGCTGACTGTTGTTGCCTCTGTGTTGCTAGGTCTATCACTGACCATGGCGAAAGTTAGGCCAAATTAATCACCCGTTGACCATTCCCGGTCGGCTAGTGCGACTAGCTCGGGTGGGGCTTGTCGGGCCCAGTAGTACTACTATAATTTCCCCGCTATCTAACCCAATACTAACGATCCGAGAGTTGGTTGAGGACTTCCGTGATAAAGCTATTTAGTGACCATAACATACATTAACATTAACTTAGTTACCGAATAGTTAACGACATTAATTTCGCATAACGTAAAAAGATTGAGTTGTAGAGCGTATACATGTTTCTCCCCTGTTGTTCAAAACCGGATAGAATAGGGGCCGTGAACTCACCTTAAATTGCTCGGTTAGATAAACGCAAAAGAAGCAAATGATGGAACCGCTAATAGCGTCCTAACATGTCAACCGATTCAAAGTTAGTGTGTGAACACACTGACACAAAACCCTACCCATAACTAACACACAGTACGGCCCACGTAATAACCAATTCGAAACCATAATCATGCATGCAAAGTATCACCATACAAAATAACGATCAAACCAACTTGTCATAAACACAGGATATCTCATACAACACTTAGATACACACAAACGCAAGTTATCATGTTTCAGCTTGTACACTCATAACTGGGCTGTTTTCGAGAATTTTTATAAAATAGTTCCAACGTTCCAAAAATTCCAATTTTTTTATAGGAGGTGTCAATTAGACTGTAGAATTTTGTATGAAATTTTCAAATCCTAAATATTTACCAATTATTTACAAACATTTATATACTAGGCTGCAGTCAGATTCGTCGCTTTCTGACTGCAGTCCACGAGAAACATTATTTAAAAATCATCGTTCATCCGATTAACGAAATTCCAGTGGGAGATTTTCGGAAATTCCCGTCTCCGGTCACTGTACAGATTTCATGACCTAACCCCATACAGACTATGCAGATCCGACTCGATAAACAACCTGCAAATTCTGCAGAATTTATGCAGCTTCAGCTGTTGCACTAACTGACCATTTAAAAATAGCAAACAACCTCAGAAAAATATGAATCCAGTGCCACTTGAAGCGTTTTTCAAAAATACACGTTTTACGCTTCAGAAAATCCAATTTTCGATAAATAATGATCAGGTTTTAGCCAACTGAAGTTGGCTGTAAATGTCAATCAGCTTACTGTTTTCGACTTTATCGCATTAAAACATGTGTAAACGGCCATGACGCTTAGTTGTATTGATTAACAGCAGGTTAACTTGTCAAATATCATCTAATATATCAATATTCATGCAAACCCTAAGTATATATCATGATCTTTATCGATAAAACGCAGCCTACGATTTTAATATTCAAACATATCATCACAACCGCAAAGATTCGCATATTCATCCGAACTAATCATACACCACAACATTTTTTCATAACAATATCATACAAGCACATAATCATGATCAAGACTACACAAAATCTAGTGTGAATTGCAATACAATTAAACCCTAACCTTGAAACGATGATAATTAGCAAACCGGGACAAGCTTGGAATCGATCCGAGGGGTGTATAACTTGCGCGACCGAGAGAGAGGGGGCTGCCGTCGACTTCCACTAGGGTATTAGGGTTTGAATGTTTCCCACAACATGCATGTATACGTAATATAAAGGGGGTCGCATAAGGGGCGGTTTGGGTTAGTTCCTTGGGCCGCAAGGGTGGGGTGGCGGGTTGGGCTTGTGTTCGCAAGGGGGGGTGTGGGTGGCGGGTTGGCTTGTGTGGTCACAAGGTCGACACGTTCCGCGGCTCGGTTCGGTTCGGCTATTTATTTATTTATTTTTATTTTTTTACAATTCGGTAACACAAGGCTTATATCTAATAAATCACGAAATCAAAGCGTGATACAATAATCTACAAGCGTCTAATAACACATAGCACGTAATTCAGATATAACTCGTTAGAATTTCAAAACATTGTGTATTCCCTAAATACTAAAGCTAGCGTAGTTGTTGCGAGCGCGTAATCAATTCTCCGAATTAAATCGGCGTAGGAATGAATAACAATAAAGTAGCGCGTTTAAATACCTGAAAAGCCGGGATGTCACATTAAGTCCCGTTTCTTTATTTTCGCTCTCACCAAAGTTTCAACTTTCTAATCGATTAGAGACGTGTAGTAACTGGAAGGGTAAAATACCGTTAGTCGCTTCTCGATGAGAGTATTTTACCTTTAGGCCAAAGCATGTTTCTCTAATTAGAAAGGATCTTCGATTCACTTTGGAATTGTCGACGTTTCTCTACCTGAAACAATCCCATGTTTTATGAGCCAATTCTTTTATGTTATCTCAATTTATATGTGATTTGATACTTGTTACCTTATTCGTTTCGAACCATTACACGTTTCGCATGCTTATCCCAATCATGTTTCAATACTAATCTTCATGAACACACTAAATTTATACTCCTTATTCGCATTTATACGTTATTATACATGATATACTTGATACTTCCATGCAAATTTTGTGGACTATACTTGATGAACCCATGCAAATTTATGTAAACCATGCTTGAACCTCATACATGCTTATTCATGCAAAATTGTTTTCCCCCATATTGTGATTAAGTCTGATTCCCTTTTTCTATGTTGAATCCTCTAGATGACTTCTCCTAACTCATCCAAGAAATCCAAGAGGTCCAACAAGGGTTCCAACAACAACAACAACAACAATGAGGATTCCATCTCCAAGCAAGAACTCGTCGGTCTTGTCGCCGAGAAAATGGCCGATCAAATGGCCCGTGTCATACCCGATATCGTTAGCCAGCTTCAAACCATCCATACCGAAGGCACACCCAAATCCTCTGCCGACTCTAAAACCGACAACCCCAAAACGTCCTTCCAATTCAAGCATTTCATGGCTTGTAAACCAGTAGAATTCACTGGCATGGACGGTGTTACCGCCATGATCAATTGGTTTGACGCTATGGAGCTTACTTTTCTTCAGGGCGGGTACCCTGATGACCTTCGAACCCTTAACGCTACCGGGGTCTTTCGCCAGAGATCCCTCGAGTGGTGGACTACGGAACGCAACAAGCGTGGCAACGAAGCAGCTCACGCTCTCACTTGGGACGAGCTCAAGCAGCTCATGAGAATCAGTTCTGTCCTCCCCACGAGACCAGAAGCTCGAAAACGAATTCTGGAACCTCACGCAACAAGGGAGCGACACTGAAGGGTTGATAGCTCGCTTCAAACAGTTGAGTATCATCTGTCTTGGACAGGTGGATACAGTTCCCAAAGTGATAGCTAAGCTTATACATTCGCTTTCGCCTGTGATCATGAACCATGTAGCCGCCACACGCCCCAAAACCATCGGAGAAGCCTATAGCACCATCATAGAGCTTAACCAACTGCATCATTCAGGGGGCCTATGACAAGGTTCCTACAAAGCATGCGCATCAAGCCACCGCCAATACCACCGCTACCGAATCGCCTACCCCTCAACCCAAAAAGAACCCCATCAAGAACAAGAAGCGGAAGGCTTCGGTTCAAAACAACGCGGTTATCACTCCGCCTGCCCCTACGCCTTTAAATGCCATCTCCTCCACCCAAAACAACAATCCACCTAAATGAAACTACATCGGCACTTGGCCTAAGTGTGATCATTGCACATCATCTCCCTTCTACCCCATGCCGGAAATGCGCCAACGGTAACAGGATGGGGCATTTCGCTAGCCATTGTCGCCAAACCTAAAGCAACCAAGCCATTGTCCCTAACCCTAACCCTAACCCGAACCAAACTCAACCCCAGTGTCAAAATGCTCCTGTGCGAGCATGTTACAAATGTGGCGATCCCAACCATCTCGCAAATGTTTGTCCTCTTCTCAACCAGTAGCACCAGCATCAACAACAGCAGCACCCTGAGCCTGCAAAGGGGCGAGCTTTCATGCTTACCTCCGCTCAAGCCCAGAGCTCTAACGACGTCATCACTGGTACGTTCCTTGTGAACCATATTTATGCTACATGTCTATTTGATACTGGCGCCGATAGGAGTTTTGTATCGCTATAATTTGAACCTTTGCTTAAGTGCGAACGATCTAAAATGTCTAATCCTTTCATTGTTGAAGTCGCTAATGGTAAAACCATCTCCGTTGATTCCGTTCTCTCTGGTTGCTCTTTGATTCTTAACGATCATTCGTTCTCCATTGATCTCATCCCCATGCAAATGGGTAGTTTCGACATCATAGTGGGCATGGATTGGCTCATGCGAGTTAGTGCCGAAGTGGTTTGTTCCGAAAAGTTTATTCGCCTCCCTCTTCCTCAAGGTGATTCTCTACACGTCTATACGAGAAACCTTCTAAAGGTCTCAAACTTATGTCGTGCATCAAAGCGAACAAGTACTTGCGTAAGGAGTACTTTGCCTTTCTCGCCCATGTTGTGGAAAAGAAAGACAAAGGTCCGTGCATAAGTGAAGTTCCTGTCGTTTGTGAGTTTCCTTCCGTTTTTCCCAAGGATCTTACTGGTCCTCCGCCTCCCCGAGCTGTTGATTTTCGTATTGATCTTATCCCTTGCGCAACTCCTGTTACGAAAGCTCCCTATCGTTTAGCACCCTCGGAGATGCAAGAGCTATCCAGCCAACTTCAAGAGCTTCTTGATAAAGGTTTTATAACCCCTAGTACTTCCCCTTGGGGCGCTCCCGTTCTCTTCATCAAAAAGAAAGATGGGTCATTTCGCATGTGCATTGACTGTCGTGAACTCAATAAGCTGACAGTCAAGAACCGATACCCCCTTCCTCGTATCGATGATCTCTTCGATCAACTGCAAGGCGCGAAGTTCTTTTCAAAGATTGATCTCCGTTCTGGTTATCATCAACTTCGGGTTTCCGAGGAAGATGTACCCAAAACCGCTTTCCGCACACGTTATGGACACTACGAGTTCGTGATCATGCCTTTTGGGTTAACCAACGCACCTGCAGTGTTTATAATCTCATGAACCGCGTGTGTAAGCCTTTTCTCGATCGTTTTGTCATTTATTCATCGACGATATCCTAATCTACTCCAAGACAAAAGAAGAGCACGGACGATATTTGCGTCTCATTCTTCAGCATTTGCAAACTGAACATCTTTATGCCAAATTCTCCAAGTGTGAAATTTTGGCTAAAGGAGGTTCAATTCTTAGGTCACACCGTCAATGAACTCGGTATACACGTTGACCCTGAAAAGATAGAAGCTGTGAAGAATTGGACTGCACCTAAGTCGCCCTCTGAAATTCGTTCGTTTCTTGGCCTAGCTTGGTATATCGTTGTTTCATCTCGAACTTCTCGAAAATTATCGTTCCTTTGACTTCTTTGACTCAAAAAGATAAAACTTTTGTTTGGGGTCCCGAACAAGAGGAATCCTTCCAAACGCTTAACGACATGCTTTGTAATGCTCCTATCCTCACTCTCCATGATGGGAACGACGATTTCGTCATGTATTGCGATGCCTCTAACCAGGTGCAATTGTTTGCTTACGTGTCGAGACAACTCAAAATTCATGAGAAAAAAACTATACTACCCACGACCTTGAACTTGGTGGTTGTTTTTGCATTAAAGATTCGGCGACACTACCTTTATGGTACAAAGTGTACGGTCTTCACCGACCATAAGAGCCTCCAACATATCTTTGATCAAAAGGAACTCAACATGCGTCAACGTCGTTGGGTAGAATTGTTAAATGACTACGACTGTGATATTCGCTACCACCCTGGCAAAGCGAATGTCGTGGCCGATGCACTTAGTCGTAAAACTCATGTTAAGAGTGTTCGTTGCTACCAAATCGTGGGAAAACTCAACGAGTTGATTTGACAAGCACAATTTACCGTCATTAACGAGGGTAACCTTGATAGTGAATTGAATTGTGGAGTCGAAAACCCGCTCGAAGCTAAACCTAATGGTATTCTTTACTACCATGGTCGTATTTGGATTTCCGATCGTCTCAATCTTCGGTCTACGTTGATGGATGAAGCCCACAAATCCTGATACTCCGTTCATCCTGGCGCTGATAAGATGTACCACGATTTGCGTGTATCCTATGGTGGCCTGGAATGAAACGTGATATCTCCCTTTACGTGTCCAAATGTCTTACGTGTTCCAAAGTCAAGGCAGAACATCAACGTCCGTCTAGTTTACTCAGACAACCAGAAATTCTTGTCTGGAAATGGGAAGGCATAGCCATGGATTTCATTACGAAATCGCCTCGTACTTCGTCTTGTCATGACAGCATTTGGGTCATCATTGACCGATTGACCAAATCCACGCACTTCCTCACCATTCGTGAAGATTACAAAGTCGAGAAATTGGCTCGTATCTACACGGATGAAATCATTATTCGCCATGGTACTCCTCTTGATATTATCTCCGATCGCGATGCTCGTTTCACCTCCCGCCTTTGGCAAACTTTTCAATCTGCCCTTGGCACTCAGCTTAATCTTAGCACCGCTTTTCATCCTCAGTCTGATGGTCAAACCGAGCGTACTATCCAAACCTTGGAGGATATGCTTCGGTCATGCGTAATCGATTTTGGCGGCAATTGGGATTCGCACTTACCCTTGGTTGAATTCTCGTACAACATTAGTTATCACGCTAGTATTCAAATGGCTCCATTTGAAGCATTGTATGGTCGTAAGTGTCGTTCGCGTATTTGTTGGCACGAGATTGTATGGTCGCACAAATCACCAGTCCCAAGCTTCTCGAAAATTGTCGTTCCTTTGACTTCTTTGACTAAAAAAGATAAACCTTTTGTTTGGGGTCCCGAACAAGAGGAATCCTTTCAAACGCTTAAGGACATGCTTTGTAATGCTCCTATCCTCACTCTCCCTAATGAGAACGACGATTTCGTAGTGTATTGCGATGCCTCTAACTAGGTGCAGTTGTTTGCTTACGCGTCGATTTTGGCGGCAATTAGGATTCGCACTTACCCTTGGTTGAATTCTCGTACAACAATAGTTATCACGCTAGTATTCAAATGGCTCCATTTGAAGCATTGTATGGTCGTAAGTCTCGTTCGCCTATTTGTTGGCACGAGATAGTATTCAAATGGCTCCATTTGAAGCATTGCATGGTCGCACAAATCACCAGTCTCGAGCTAATACAAGAGACAACGGACAAGATCCTGCAAATACGTGGTAATCTCCTCAAAGCACGAAGCCGACAAAAGACGCATGCCCTTGGAATTTAATATAGGTGATCATGTACTTCTCAAGGTATCCCCTTGGAAAGGCGTTGTACGTTTTGGTAATAAAGGCAAACTCGCTCCTCGCTACGTGGGTCCTTTCAAAATCGTGGAAAGGATTGGCAAGGTAGCATATCGGCTGGACCTACCTCAAATGCTCAACAATGTTCATCATGTGTTTCATGTTTCAAATCTCTAGAAATGTCTAGCAGAAGAAGGACTTCAAGTTCCGCTCGAAGATCTTCAAATCAACGAGACATTACATTTCGTGGAAAAACCGGTCGAAATCATCGACCGAGGAGTCAAGCAGCTGCGGCGCAGTCGGATCCCTATCGTAAAAGTTCGTTGGGAAGGGAAACGTGGCACCGAGTTTACTTGGGAACTCGAGAGTGATATCAAGACTAAGTATCCGCATCTCTTCGTTGCATCTTCCTAAATTTCGGGACGAAATTTCCTAAAGCAGGGGAGACTGTAACGCCTCGCGTTTCGATACTTTCTATTTATAGCAAGCTAGCGTTGTAGTTCTATTTTTGGAAACCATTGTATTCGTATTCGTCATTTCATTGAAATCGTTGTAATTGAGACTTGAATCGTAATGGAATAAACATGTTCATCTTTATACTTGTTACACACAATCATACTTGTCCATACAATGCATACACATGATATACATCCTCGAATACGTGACATACTTGCTAATACGCGGTGTTTATACTTGATACGTACTTTATACGCAATGTGGATACTCGATCTCGATCATTTTATACATACATATACCATGTGACATGTTACATATGTTATCATACCTTAAATGTTCATAAAACACCTTAGTTAAACATTAAAATCCATTTTATTTTTCGCTAATAAAACTCTAACTTATAAGGTTCATACTCCCGAAATAACTTGTCACACGATAATACATGTTATGTACATAATATATAACATCTATTAACCTAATATATAACATCAAATAACAAAAAACTAAGAAAAAAATAAAAAATGGCAGCCCTATAATTCAGCTTTGGGTTGGGTTTAGTGTTCTAGTTTCAAGTCTAAACTCCCCCAAATCTTGTCCAAAGCCCAACCCAATGAAACCCTAATCCATCCCCTATATAACCCAAGCCTCCTCCAAGCAATTTTCCACTTTACAAAGCCTCCAAGCCTCCCAAATCACTCCAAGTTCGTAGTTGAATCCAATTTCTGGCAGATTTGTACCTCTACACTAAAGTGAGCATAACTCACTCAATACTCAACGAAATTGCCTCATTCTTTTTCCTACATGCTTAGTTTTCCTTTGGGCATAATTAAATGGTCTCTCCTTGGAGAATTAAGACCTGGAAATGCCCCAAAATGTCCAAAACTTTATGTTTGTTTTCAAAATCTTTCAAAACTTGTTTATGTTCATCCAACTTGGGTTTATCCCATCTCAAACCTATGTCTGAATGGTTACAACACTTCTTGTGGTTTGTTAGGCTTAAAAACAAGGTTGAGACATTCAAAATAGAGGATTTATCCTCACAAACTTTCTTTTTTCATAGAGCTTTAAGCTCACAAGTGATTATTTCACTATTATTCTAAGTTATTCTTCTTATCATTCTTGTTAATGTTACTGTTCTTATACCCTCCTTGTTACCAATGGTAACTTGTGTAGCGGTTGAACACTACTCGAGGTCTCAAAGTGGATGGTTAATCCTCCCACCTCCTATTTGACTTACATGACATCAAGAGGTTCCAAAGTGGATGGTTCATCCTCCCACCTCCTACATGATTATATAACTATATTTATGAACTACTATAACAAACCCTAGAAACCAAAATCTTGATGTGACTAATGAATCATCCGTCAAGTTAGTAAGTTTCATCACTAATGTATGTAGTTCCTTGTCATGATTCTAATAGGTCTTGAACCTATAAAAAACATTCAATCCTTAGGGATTTGCTATAATGTCATTGACAAGTGCTATATCTAGTGATTATTTACATGCTACAATACTTTCTCATACTTTTATCCTTTACATTTTCCCAAATAATCTCAATCCTCCGGTAAACTCATTACTTATACGCCCTTGTTTCCTCTTGTAGGATAACTCGGCGTTCATCCCGCAATCAACCTCTTTCACGGACTTGACTTGTAGAAAAGACCCAACTAAAACCGTGAGTACAATCGACCCACTTACCGTTTTAAATCACTTTTGGGTTGTAACATGTTTATCTATCAAAATGCACATACCACAAACTCATGCTTTACATGCTCAATCCTTATACATGAATACTTGTTATGCCTAGATACATGCTCGTTTATACTTGCTTGATCATTAACTTAGCTAGCCCACCTTATCATATATATCACTATAGGAGTAGCCCACCACCCGTCGAGGTTATGTTAAGATTATCATACTCATTCTAGTCTTGTCGCATTTGTGACAAGGGAAGCTTGATCTCGTAAAACTTTTGTGGAAACTCGGGGTTTGATCTAGTATTGCATGATTAGTATGAACCTTGCTTACAATTACCATGTGGATTCAAGTTACACTTTTATACTTATGCTATGTATCACCAAAACTTGTGTACTCGCCTTTGCCTTTGCATTGAACTCGTATTTTTAACATGTTACAGGTTGATGAAGTGTTGCCATGAAAGTGGAGTAGAGATGATGCTTAGATACACACATAGACGTTAGGTTTATAAAATGTTTTATCAAATTTTGCCTTTGTTATTGTTGTATTTCAAAATTCTTGTATTGTATGACAAAGTTACTATGAATGAAATATGGATTTTATTTAAATATTGTCACCAATTAGAATTTATGAGCAATGAGCAATCTCGTTCGTCTCACTCTGATGTTTCCGCCATGGGTTGGGGTGTGACACAACAGATGTTGTAACAACTGTTGGTGTGATAATAGGTTTAGGTTTTGTAGGAGGAGGTGTATGAGATTTTGTGGGGGCAGAGGTTGTGGTTGGATTAGCAACTGGCTTAGACTTAGAAGGTATGGATGCTGGTTGCCTTGTTTTTCTCACAGGATTCTTCTTTGTTGAAGTACCAACCTCTTCTTTTGCTTTTTGCAGAGCTATCTTTTGCTCAACCAAGGCTCTGCTCTCATCCCTTACCCTTTCCTTGTTTCCCTCCTTTTCCCTTGCCAAGATATTTTCTGTTTCATCTACCCTTTTTGATCCATCAGGCTTTGGGATAACCACAGTTGGACTTGAAAGTTTGTCTATCTGAGGTACCAGCACTTCTTCTTTCTTGTAAAATTTCTCCCCCTTTTGGCATCATCTTTGTCAACTAAAATGACAGTGGGAGGAGCAGTGCCAGTGGTGTGGAGAATATGAGCCTTGATTGCCTTGATGTTTGCAGATGTATCCATGTAACGTGCATCAACCATGTTTCTAATTTCGTGCGTGTAATGTTTATGTTGAAGATCAGCATAGTGTTGTTGTTGTTGAAATAGAGGGTTTAAGGCTTGTTGCAGCTTAACAGTGGTTATGACTGAGGGTTGGCTCTTTGTAGCAAACATCTGTTTCAACAAATTTTTTATTTCATCCACAGAAGAATCAATGTTTATGAATCTTTCCGTCAAATCTTGGTATTTTAGCTCATCACCTAACTTAATAGGATCATATGAACTCCTATCAGATGTGGTAGTTATATCTATGTCATCATGAACAGAGGTTTCAACCCTTGTTTCAAACATAGATGCCCCTTTGTCTTGGTTCTGGGGACTTCCCACATGAACAGATGTTACCTTAGTAGCCTCAACAGTGGTTGCCTTCATCAGAGTCTTAGGGATGTAACCACTGTCCAACTGCAAACCTGGGAGTTTAGCAATTGTAGTGGCTGCTCTTGATGAACTATCACCAAAGGTTACATGTAACCAAGGGATATATCCTCTTAAGTTGCTGATGGGATAGCAAAGAATAAAGTATCAGACCCAGTCACATTCTGAAGTATATCTCAGTAATAGGTTTGTGAGAAGAACTGGTTAATGTCTGTTCTAATTCAATTGCACTCAACAAAGGTGTGACATCTGAGTCGTTTCAGCTATCATACAATTCCGAACCAAATGAAATCTTGTGTTTCATTCTCGAGAATTGTAAAATTTCGTGTGACATTCATACATTTTAGTCCATGGACAATTTTGACACTTCAAAGCTTTTTCTAGAAGATATACGTAAACTATTACACAAACGTAATCAGTTTAACGCAACGTATATTCCGGAATCATGGCACAAGTATAACATACCCTAAATAACCTTTACATAACTTAGAAATAAGTTTTGAAAGGTTTGGTATGTAAAAAAAAAGCTATTCGATCATAGGGACTATTTACGACAAACTAGGAACGTCTGCCGATTCTCGTAGCAACACACACACCGGAATAATGATACAAGCTAAACATACCTTAAATATCCTTTACATTACTTAGAAATAAGTTTTGGAGGGTTCGGTATGGCAAGAACATACTTATTCAACTCCAAGGGCTATTTTGCAAATTCTGCGAAACTATGCCCATTCGCGTATTCTTAATCTGGGACATGTACGCGCATCCAAATTTTTTTGTAATCATTAAAATCTTGTATTTTAATGACTGGAATGCAAAAATATCATTCGTAACGCATTTTCGATCATGCACGCGTTTGTTACGATTTTCGTCGTAATTAACCGAAAACTGCAACCGTACGACCAAACGAACCGACACCCGGGACATTCTTGAGTACATTTCAAGTTCCATATGCTTTATCATCCTTATGAAGCTTGAAAATGAGGTTAACGGGTGTTAAAAGTGCCAAAACGCGACAAAACGTAGTGCAGGGACCTGTTCTGCAATTTTTGCAAACTTTGCCCAGGTCATAGGCTTACGGACCGTAAGCCAAGACCCCATACGGTCCGTAAGGACCTTCCCGGCTCACCAAATTAGCTGTCAACAGCCTGTTCAGTTGAGGACACTAATCAGTCGAACTTTGCCACTTCTCTTCTGCTTTGGACACCGAATGGGACACTAATCCATGCCATAACACCTGGCATAACACTTGTCATGATTTGGTAACTTCTTGATCATTATAAATACCATGATCACCCCCATATTTGAACCTTTGATAACCTTCTTGCTCTCATCTGCACTTCCTAGAGTTGCAACCACTTGTGAAACATTCTCTTGAGTTTCCTTGACTATTTTGAGTGCAAGTAAGTGTTTCATCTTTGTCTTGATCAATTCATATAGCATAATTGAGCTAAAAGTCCAATAGTTTGACTTTCTATTTGACTTTCAGTTTTGATCATGAATTGGTTAAAACAAAGTCCAATTGAACTTTGTAATATGATGGTGATCATGATGGTTATGGTCCCTAGTGATCAAGCTTACTGATTTCCACCTTTTCAAGTCTTAGTGACGAGTCAAAGTTATGGTAAATAAGGCGAAAAATATGCATTTTATGACGGAACTGATTTTGGGTATCAAAAAAGTTTGTTTTGATACCAAAACTCTTTTATAACTTAGTTAGACATGTCAAAACATGTCTAACTCGTCACTTTTGTTTTAGTGCTTGTTTAGAGTCGTAAGCCGAGCGATTTGACCACTGCTTTGACTTTTGAATCCGACCCGTTTGGTTGATCTTTGAACCCAACCAAATACTTTTTTATGACAATCGTTATATAGGGAATAACCCTCTGAGGTTATACCTTATGGTCACTTTAATTGGTTAGTGTTATGATAAGTAGTTGTTATGTTCCTTAATAATGACCAAAATGCCCTTTTTGAGAATAAATCAATCTAAAGCATATGTAATCTAAATTTTGACATGTAACCTGATGTAACAATAATATTAAACACGTTCTAGCAATTTAGAGTTATCATAACACATATCTAACCATCCGAATGTGTAGTTACGCATATGACACGTTAAAGTGGCTTAAACTACCTTAACGGGTCATAACGGGTCAAAAGCACTTAGGAAACTTTCCAAATCAGAATGTTAACTTTATTAAACCATTTAATCTGAGTTCCAACACTCATTTAGTTTATAAAGTCTAATTCTATCCGATTCTTCTGTTTTTGTCCCGACTTATTTATATGTTATCCGACTCTTTAGGACACACTCTATTCCTTGATCTTTGGGCTTTGTTCACAAATTCACACAAGGCTTATCCGCAAATCCCAGGCGAGTACATTGCTCCCCTCTTTTACGTTTTTCAAATGTTTTAGGGTGATCCATATGTGCTAAGTTGTTTTCAATGTACAAATACTATGGTTTATATAACAATATGGTTTCAATAATGTGATACAACTTGTTGGTGCGTTATCCATGATACGAATGACATTCATTAATATTGATATGCCGCCCAGTAGTAAGTTATGGTACCATAGGATTGACAATCCTGTTACTAGGCTATTCACTGGATTTGGTGGGTAGTTTGGGGAACGACAGAAGCTATTTATGATTAACAAATCATTCGTTGATTTGTTAGTCTTGTTAAAGAGATCTTTTAGGATCTATTAAAGATACCTTTAGGGTATAGTCGAGTCAACAAAGGCTTGAATGTATTCATTAAAGAACGACCAAAAGTTTTCACAATTAGAACAAGGACAATGGAGAATGTTTTATGACAAGTACAATGAATAATGGTTTGTGACAAGGACAATGAACAATTGGTTATTGACACGAACAATGGTCGAATGTTTATTTTTGAACAAGGTTACACAACAATTTTTATTTAAAGATATAAACCATACAAAGTTTACTTGCAAGATAATTTACAACTCAAATTTACGATACAAATGTTTTCAGTCAAGATTCATGGCTACAAGGTTTTAATTTACTTATATTAACTTGTAAAGTTGATATATTATGTTGCAATATCAAATATTTTTTGATTTCCAGATTTATACTCGTCGACTCTCGAAGTTGGATGAGGTATTGCAATATAGTTATAAAGCCAGGAATTTGATACTCACAAAACCTATGTTCTCGCCGGCATTCTTTTATGCTGACCTCGTTTTTCACATATGTTTCAGGATTAGTTTCATGACGATTGTTGATGCATACTTCACCTATGACGGACACGGACTTTAGTGCCTTAAAACAAGAAAGACAAATAATATACTTGTTTTGTTTATTTTAAATTCTGAGGACAATGTAATCGTGTTAATATTCAATAAAACATAATTTCAAATACCACAATTTGTAACGTGCGTGTTGATTTACGCGATTTGGGGTGTTACAAAAGGCAATATGGTAGGTGGTAGTGTTGTGATTGGTGAAAGGTGTGGTGAAGAAAGAGACATTGCCCTGGGAGAGGGGCTGTGGAAGATAGAATCAAGTGACCCTAGTGCTTCATAAATAGGTGTCCCTGTGTTTACAACATTTTCCTTTTGTGAGGAAGAAGGACGAGTTTCAAAGCCAGGTTGAGATTTTAACATCTGCTGTGAAGAAGTAGCAACAGTGTTTTCTTGTGATTTTTGTGTGATCACGGGGTTAACCTCTGGGATATCATCTTCCAGAGGGCCCTTTTTGGGTTTGGTGGGCTTTTTGGTAATTTTTTTGGTTTCTTTTTAGAGATAGATGGTGTGGGTTTCAGGGCAGTGGTTGTAGTGCCCTGATCACCAGGAGCAGTGGGCTCAGTAGCAAGAGGTTGAGATTGAACATTCTGTTCTTCTAAAGCTTGCTCTTCCTCCTCTACTTGTGTTTTGGAAACTTTATCCTGATTTGTAATTCTTGTAAAGGTTTCATGAGTTAGGCTGCCTACTTTTGTAACAGCGCCTTGTTTAACATCATTATCAGGTAACTGACTATGAAGATAAACACTCAAGAATTGTGGATGTATCAGAAAAGCTTTTCTTTTTTCAATATTTGCCACAAGGTCAGTGAACAATATCTGGGAAAAGTTAAAGTCTGAATCGGTTAAAATAGCATAGCCCAGATACTGGATGTTCAATGGAATTTCGTTAAAAGTTATGGTCTTTACTGAGAGACAAGTTAAAAGTTTGTGAAAGAAAAATCTCATCTCAGCAAAAAATTGGGTTTGTAGATTGTCATTGTAACATCCGTCAGAAATCGGATTTACCAAACCCGCTCCGTTTATTAACCGAACAATCAGTTAAAAATTTCGTTGCGTATTTAATGCCCAAATTAATTTTAAACGATACATAATTAATAAGTATATTGGATATATAATTTATATTTGAAAAGTATTAAAAATAGTGGTTTAAAATAAAACAAGGCTGCCGAGTTTCGAACCCGGGTCAGCCGGGTCAACCTGGTCAACAAACGATTTAACTCTCATCCATCAAACCACTGCGCCACTTGTGTTCTTTAGTAACATATCAGAACAATTATTTCAAATATCAAACTCGAATTTAAAACTGACGCGCCCAATCGCAGTCGTCGGAAATCCCGACGATTTCACCGAGATTGGACGGTTTCTTCTATCTTAACGTAAGCATTAACCTCAACATCGGTTATAACCGATGTCCAGTCAGCGACACAAGTCATAACCGCCGGAAAATTATTGACCGACGAATCAAGACGGAAAACGGACCAAATTCGTCGATGTTCTGCCCTATAAATACACCCTCTAACTTCTGTTAGCCTTTTCGCTCACAATCACACCCTTTCCCGACGTAATTTCACTCGCCGAAAACTTCTGCAACTCGCCGGAAAACCGAACCCTTTCCCCTCTGTGCCTTACTCTAAAAACTGAACACCTAGAGCTCATACCGAAGCCACCCACACTCACCTCAAGCTCCCTGAAGACCCTCTGCCGCAAGACACACGTAGCCGGAATAACTTGCTATCACCGGAATTTTGCCGGCGAAACAGAGGATCTCAGTTCGGTATATCTTGCACCTAATCTCTCTCGTTTTTATTAATCTCACATGTAGCTAATCACAACACACTAAAGAAAACTGATTATTTTTGTCAAAACAGTCGGACACCGGTTCTGGTTAAGTTTAACGAAGAAGATGAAGTTTTCAGTTATATATATATAATTTAAATCAAGTTTTATCTCGGGTTAGACACACAGTCCAGCGGTGGACTGTCTGCAAATAAACACACATACGTCCCGAGTTCGATTCTTGTCCCACGCATACTCGCCTTAATAAAAATGTTCTTTTTTTAACTGAACCGGATTCACTGCAAATAGATGTTAATTTTAATAAAAACCGGAATAACAACCAAGATAGACACACAGTCCAGTGGTGGACTGTGTGCGCGTTTAAAACATACGTTGCGAGTTCGAGTCCAGACTACCGCACCGATTATCAAACTTTTTTATAAGGCAGAAATGAAATTATCTAGTTTGTATATAAGTATAATAAAAATCAGATTATTTACCAAGTTAGACACACAGTCCAGCGGTGGACTGTGTGTCAACCTAAACCACAGGTCCCGGGTTCGAGACCTGTGGAGAGCACCGAGCGAGACATTTAAAACCGTTTTTAAAACATATGATTTTCGGATTAATTCAATTAGTATATAAATATAACTAAAAACAGAAATATTTCGGGTTAGACACGTAGCTCAGTTGGTAGAGCTGCGTGCACGCGAACGGGAGGTCTCAGGTTCGAGCCTCACCCGGCGCACACAATTACACAATAAAACCGTCAACAAGTCAACGGTCAACAGTCAAAAATCAACATTTTTTTTTTACTTTTATTTATTTATTTACATTAAAAATACTTAAAAATAACATTTTTAAAGTTAGAAAATAGCCTTAAACTCACAAAAATATATCCAACAATCCTACAAAAAATTGATTAATAAAATCCGCTTACTTACCGAACCATTATGCTATTATCTAGGTTTAGTTTCAATCGTGGTTAAAACCAACTTCGTGCGCATTCAACATCATCAAACCGAACGCACCCAATGTGAGTGAATCTTACAACTCCCCTTTTTAATTACACGTTTTGGGGTGTGTCATGTGTCACTAAAATTAATTCGTTTATTTAAACTTGTGCCATACCATATTGTGATCTAAACTTAGAATGTATATATATTGTTTGTAGTCATGTATTTCATATTGTCAAGTTGTATGCAAAACTCATTCATTAGGCCCATCAGTTCCTCGTGAGAGACGGGTTGAGCAACGCGTGCCTCAAAACAATTTATTATTGTATGTGTGTGCATTATCTGATATTAAGTGTTTTATGAATATGTTTACATCTATATTTACTCATATGTGGTCGTGCACTTTATTTTATAATCAATTCAATAAACTTGTTCAAATGCTTTTCATAGGATTCACTCACCAATTTTTGTTGATCCAAAATCCATTTTTACACATGATACAGGTGAACAGGATGAAGCAAGGAAAACATAGGAAATGCCTTAGAAGAAAGCAATGAAATCTAGAATGATGTTTAGGACATGATGTAATTGATTGTATATTTCCCATTAAATTGTAATAATGAATATGAAACGTTATAATAAATGTCATGAGCTTTGATGATAACCCAATCATGCCCCGATCACCTTTTCCGCTGCGGGTCGGGGTGTGACAGATTGGTATCAGAGCCATGACTATAGGGATATAGGATAGGTTATTAGACCCTTAGAGCCTATACTATAGTTGACTAGATTTTAAATTGTTTATGTGGTTACCTGCAAACTTATGATATTTATTTGTTTCATATTTGTTTATACTTACAGTCAAACATACATACTTACATACATATTCATCATACATATTTCATTGTTCATATAATCAAATCATCTTCATACTTTCGCTATTCAAAGATTTTGTCGCAATTTTCAAATCTCATCAAAGTAAGTTCTGCACGGGCATGCAGTAACTGGAAGGGTACAAGTACCGGTAGTCGGAACGTCCTGTCTAGGTTGGCATTCGTATAAATCCAATATAACGGACCAGTTTGCCTACCTGGGGACTAACGATGAGAGTACGAAGGACCTATTAGGCCAAAGCATGCCACACCAAACGTCGTTCGAACTAACCCCACTTTGAGGTGTCACCGTGTCCACACCTGGACACATTCCGAATATCATACGTTATATACATATTTCTCGATTTTCTCCGGGTTTTAGTGTACGTAACCAGGCTAACACATGCGAACCATATGAAAAACCCGGTATTCATGGGGGCCCACATGATTACGAAGGTGAAGTATGGCGGCATGCAAGGCCCAATTACGAGCAAAGCCCAAGACATCCTATGGATGTAGTAGATTTATTTTTCTATATTTATTTTATGAATGTTCATTCCTAAATACGACCCATGATCCCAAAACATCCAACTCATACTCATGATATGTATTCCTTGTAGATGTCTTCTAGCCTCGCTCGTAGGAAGATGAGAGCAGGAAAAGCCCGCGAGCGCATGGCTGCCCTAATCGCTCAACAAATGGCTGCCGTAATATCCAACATTGTAATTCAAGTCCAACAAGCCCTTACCGCTAATCCTGTCAACCAAGAAGATCAAAATGTTATCAACCCTCCCCCAAATACCACTAAATGCACCTACAAGCATTTCAAATCATGCGACCCTCCAAAATACGAAGGGACTGAAAGTGTCACCGCTCTCCTCCATTGGTTTGAAGAAATGGAGAACACTTTTCTAAATTGCGATTGCCCCGATGATCGCAAAGTGCGATATGCTACTGGTCGTTTATATGGAATAGCACTTACTTGGTGGAATACAGAGAAGGCCAAACGAGGTGTTGAAGACACTATGACTTTGACTTGGGAAGAGTTGAAGGAAATCATGACAAGACGGTTTTGCCCAAGGAGCGAAATCAAGAAATTAGAAGATGAGTTCTATTCATTGAAGCAAAAGGAAGGCGACCACACCACGTACAACAAAAGATTCCTCGAGTTAAATCAAATGGTTCCCAACTTGTTCACTCCTCTTTACCGTTTGATCGAGCACTACATTCAAGGTCTTCCGTCAAAGATTCAGGACTCTGTAATAAGTACCACGCCTGCAACTTTGGAAGCAGCAATGGAGTTAGCTACAGAGCTCACCGAGAACCGCATCCGGAACAAAGACTTCAAGGAGGAGAAGAAGAAGGATAAAGCATCAACTGAAACTTCAAACTCCACCCAAACCGAATCCCCTTCTCAACCCATTTCTAAGAGAAAACGAGACGGGCAACTTTTCGCTACTACCCAACGTAATCAACCAATTTCACAAGCCATACCCATCCAAGCTATCCCAATCACTCAAGTAGCACCCAACTCAACTTACCCAAATAAGAAACCATACCTTGGACCTCACCCTCGATGTAACACCTGTTTTTATCACCATCCATCTACCTTACCTTGTCGACTATGTGCGAATTGTGGACGCTATGGTCATTTGAGCAAGGTTTGCCGCACCTCTCAAAACCAAACCTCACCCCCTACTCAAAACATGATCCAAACATATCAACAACCTCAATACCCCATGTTACCTTATGTTCGAGCTTGCTTTAATTGTGGCGACCCTACCCATTTCAGAAACATGTGCCCTCGATTGATTAACATCATAAACGCCCAAGCTCAAGCAAACCCAGTTAACCAAGCAAATCAAGGAAACCTAATCACTAGGCCACCAGCAAGAGGAAGAGTTTTCAACATCAACGCCAATCCTGTTGAAGATAATGACGGCCCAAACGAAACCACCCAACTAGTCCCCTTCACCAAAAATCAAGATTCAACTCCAACCGCTTAGTTTTTACGTTTTCTTTATGTTATCTCAATTTTCCCGTATCCCAATTATAAATTGGAATCTTATCCAAGGATCCTAATGCGAATTACTATTTCAGTTTGTTTATGTTTTAAAGTCACATAGAACTAATCATAACTTACGGATAAAGCCAATGAAAATTTGACAAGAATATGGTGGATTCGCCGCTGGTACTTCCTATATATAAGTATTCTTATCAAAGGATCAGAGGCATTATCTGGCGGTTATGAGAAGTTCCATGTAGAAGTTATATTGTCTTGATTGAAGTTTGTTTTGTACTCACTGATTTAGCATTTATAGCATCTCATCATTTAAAGAAATTGGATTGTGTTCCATTTCTACATAGACTAACCTCTCCATCATAACAAACGAGAGAGGTATTGTCATCATTCAAACATGTATACTATCAGAATTAAGACTCAAGTTTTGGTTGTTGTGTTTGTTTTAGAGTCACATAGAACTAATCATAACTTGCGGATAAAGTCAATGAAAATTTGACAAGAATATGGTGGATACGCCGCTGGTACTTCCTATATATAAGTATTCTTGTCAAAGGATCAAAGGCATTATCAGGCGGTTATGAGAAGTTCCATGTAAGATTTAGTAATGTCTTGGTCGTAGTTTGTTCATCATACATTTCAACGTATTTCAATTTCATCATTTAAAGAAGTTGAACTATATCTCACTTCCACAAGGACTAACCTCTCCATCATAACAAACGAGAGAGGTACTGTCATCATTCAAACATGTATGCTATCAGAATTGAGACTCAAGTTTTGGCTGTTGTGTTTGTTTTAGAGTTACGTCATAGAACCAATCATAACTTACTGATAAAACCAATGAAAATTTGACAAGAATATGGTGGATACGCCGCTGGTACTTCCTATATATAAGTATTCTTGCTAAAGGATCGGAGGCATTGTCAGGCGGTTATGAGAAGTTCCATGTAGGATTTAGTAAATTTCTTGGTACATTGGTTGTGGTGTTTATTTATGTTCTAGAGTCACATCATAGAACCAATCATAACTTACTGATAAAACCAATGAAAATTTGACAAGAATATGGTGGATACGCCGCTGGTACTTCCTATATATAAGTATTCTTGCCAAAGGATCAGAGGCATTGTTAGGCGGTTATGAGAAGTTCCATGTAGGTTGTAGTATTAGAAATTTGTTTTAAGATATAACCTTATCTTTCCAAACATATCAAAACTCTTGCACATGAAATCATACTTAGTGAATAAACTCTGCTTATCAATATTTTTACCGTAGGCAACAAAAAGCGATTCCTGTAGCAGGGTACTCAACCCTTACAAGGAACGTTACCGCCTCAAACAAAATTTAAACCCTTACTCTTTTCTAAATATGTAACCGTCAAACTAAACACCATCATTTTAGACAAATATATCACTACTTAAATTTCGGGATGAAATTTCTAAAAAGTAGGGGATACTGTAACATCCGTCAAATATCGGATTTACCAAACCCGCTCCGTTTATTAACCGAACAATCAGTTAAAAATTTCGTTGCGTATTTAATGCCCAAATTAATTTTAAACGATACATAATTAATAAGTATATTGGAATATATAATTTATATTTGAAAAAGTATTAAAAATAGTGGTTTAAACATAAAACAAGGCTGCCGGGTTTCGAACCCGGGTCAGCCGGGTCAACCTGGTCAACAAACGATTTAACTCTCATCCATCAAACCACTGCGCCACTTGTGTTCTTTAGTAACATATCAGAACAATTATTTCAAATATCAAACTCGAATTTAAAACTGACGCGCCCAATCGCAGTCGTCAGAAATCCCGACGATTTCGCCGAGATTGGACGGTTTCTTCTATCTTAACGTAAGCATTAACCTCAACATCGGTTATAACCGATGTCCAGTCAGCGACACAAGTCATAACCGCCGGAAAATTATTGACCGACGAATCAAGACGAAAATGGACCAAATTCGTCGATGTTCTGCTCTATAAATACACCCTCTAACTTCTGTTAGCCTTTTCGCTCACAATCACACCCTTTCCCGACGTAATTTCACTCGCCGGAAAACTTCTGCAACTCGCCGGAAAACCGAACCCTTTCCCCTCTGTGCCTTACTCTAAAAACTGAACACCTAGAGCTCATACCGAAGCCACCCACACTCACCTCAAGCTCCCTGAAGACCCTCTGCCGCAAGACACACGTCGCCGGAATAACTTGCTATCACCAGAATTTTGCCGGCGAAACAGAGGATCTCTGTTCGGTATATCTTGCACCTAATCTCTCTCGTTTTTATTAATCTCACATGTAGCTAATCACAACACACTAAAGAAAACTGATTATTTTTGTCAAAGCAGTCGGACACCGGTTCTGGTTTTCAGTTATATATATATAATTTAAATCAAGTTTTATCTCGGGTTAGACACACAGTCTAGCGGTGGACTGTGTGCAAATAAACACGCATACGTCCCGAGTTCGATTCTTGTCCCACGCATACTCGCCTTAATAAAAATGTTCTTTTTTTAACTGAACCGGATTCACTGCAAATAGATGTTAATTTTAATAAAAACCGGAATAACAACCAAGGTAGACACACAGTCCAGTGGTGGACTGTGTGCGCGTTTAAAACATACATCGCGAGTTCGAGTCCAGACTATCGCACCGATTATCAAACTTTTTATATAAGGCAAAAATGAAATTATCTAGTTTGTATATAAGTATAATAAAAATCAGATTATTTACCAAGTTAGACACACAGTCCAGCGGTGGACTGTGTGTCAACCTAAACCACAGGTCCCGGGTTCGAGACCTGTGGAGAGCACCGAGCGAGACATTTAAAATCGTTTTTAAAACATATGATTTTCGGATTAATTCAATTAGTATATAAATATAATTAAAACAGAAATATTTTGGGTTAGACACGTAGCTCAGTTGGTAGAGCTGCGTGCACGCGAACGGGAGGTCTCGGGTTCGAGCCTCACCCGGCGCACACAATTACACAATAAAACCGGTCAACAAGTCAATGGTCAACAGGTCAACAGTCAAAAATCAACATTTTTTTTACTTTTATTTATTTATTTACATTAAAAATACTTAAAAATAACATTTTTAAAGTTAGAAAATAGCCTTAAACTCACAAAAATATATCCAACAATCCTACTAAAAATTGATTAATAAAATCCGCTTACTTACCGAACCATTATGCTATTATCTAGGTTTAGTTTCACTCGTGGTTAAAACCAACTTCGTGCGCATTCAACATCATCAAACCGAACGCACCCAATGTGAGTGAATCTTACAACTCCCCTTTTTAATTACACGTTTTGGGGTGTGTCATGTGTCACTAAAATTAATTCGTTTATTTAAACTTGTGCCATACCATATTGTGATCTAAACTTAGAATGTATATATTGTTTGTAGTCATGTATTTCATATTGTCAAGTTGTATGCAAAACTCATTCATTAGGCCCATCAGTTCCTCGTGAGAGACGGGTTGAGCAACGCGTGCCTCAAAACAATTTATTATTGTATGTGTGTGCATTATCTGATATTAAGTGTTTTATGAATATGTTTACATCTATATTTACTCATATGTGGTCGTGCACTTTATTTTATAATCAATTCAATAAACTTGTTCAAATGCTTTTCATAGGATTCACTCGCCAACTTTTTGTTGATCCAAAAACCATTTTTACACATGATACAGGTGAATAGGATGAAGCAAGGAAAACATAGGAAATGCCTTAGAAGAAAGCAATGAAATCTAGAATGATGTTTAGGACATGATGTAATTATGATTGTATATTTCCCATTAAATTGTAATAATGAATATGAAACGTTATAATAAATGTCATGAGCTTTGATGATAATCCAATCATGCCCCGATCACCTTTTCCGCTGCGGGTCGGGGTGTGACAGTCATACCTTTAAGTTGCCCAATATAACATCTTTCTAAAAATTCGGCATGCATCTCGATGATAGGAAACGACACAGGATGTGTCATATCATTCAGCGAACACTTGTGAGATCGATTGAGGGCTGATCTGCAATAATTTTTTTCCCACTCTAGATATGATGGCATAAGGAACCTCTTTTTGAGAATGAACCTCTGCGTTTGCCCAAAATTGTCGTTGTGCTTCTGGATAGATTGGTGCTTTGATGTTCAGCATATGCTTGAATTTCGATTCTTTTAAGATGTTAATTATCGGATGGTATCTAGTGTTAGAACCGGTTTCTTCTAAGATTGTTGTGCAGTTATGAGGAGTTTTGATAATGAGGGTGAATGGTGGTGGTTTTGGTTTGGATTTTGCTTTGGATTTGGTTTTGGTTTTGGGTGCCATGATTGAGAGAAAACCGTTTTGAGAATTTTGAATTCGACACGGTAAAATGGAACCTCTGTTATGGATAGAACAGGGTTTTATAGGGTTTTTGAAAAAGTGATGATCATGTGTCATCTGATGCAATTGACTGATGAATAACGTCTGACCACGTGTATCCACTGTTTGAAAATGGAAGACAGTTGTTTGGAAAACACTGATTGAGAGTATGGTTAGTGGATTGTGAACAATGTTTTGGCACTATCAGAGGACACACTTTTAACAGTGGATAGACTGTTCCAAACGAACAGTGTTTTAATGCTATCAGTGGTTTGAGCAGACTTAAGGATTTATTGAAAAATTCAATTTTAAACAATTTTAAGAATGGATTTTGATTTTCTGAAAACATTTTAATGCTATTTACACATGGATCACTAGAAAACTGTTTTTAATCCATGTTTAGCATTCCAATCCTAGAGATCAAGCTTTCAAAGGTAGATGTATCCAAGGCTTTTGTTAGAACATCTGCCAGCTGATCCTTAGTATGGACATGTTGTAAAGAAATCAAAACTTTTTCATAGCAATCCCTCACAAAGTGATGTCTGATGTCAATGTGTTTCGTGGTAGAATGAGACACTGGATTTTTAATGATGTTTTCAGGTGCTTGACTATCAATCTTGAGTGGAGTCTTTAAAGCAGTTGCACCAAAATCCAAAAGTTGATTCTGAAGCCACAAAAGTTGAGCAGTGCAACTTGCAGCAGCAATGTACTTAGCTTCAGCAGTGGATGTAGAAACTGCCACTTGCTTTTTGCTTTACCAAGACACTAGGCAATCTCCTAGGAATTGGACTCCTCCTGATGTGGAATTCCTTGTGGTTTTACAACCAACAAAATCACTGTCTGACTAACCTGAAAGCTCATTATTTCCATTAGCTGGATACCAGATACCAAGTGTGGGAGCACCTATTATGTATCTGAATATCCTTTTGACAACAATAAGATCAGATTTTCTATGGGCTGACTGGGATCTGGCACAAACACATGTTGCAAACCTGATATCTGGCCTGAAAGCAGTTAGATACAGTAAAGATCCAATCATACTTCTATAATTACGGGTTTGATCAACCAAATCATCTTTATCAACAACAATGACCAGCTTTGAGGTTGCCATGTGTGTGCTACAAGGTTTACAATCATTCATATCAAATTTTTTAAGCAGTTCTTTCACATACTTATTTTGATGAATGAAAGTGCCATTGTGCGTTTGTTTAACTTGTAAACCAAGAAAACATTATAACTCACCCATTGCACTCATTTCAAACTCCGCTACCATGAATTTTCTAAACTCTTCACACATGGAAGTGCATGTGGATCCAAAAATGATGTCATCCACATAAATTTGGAAATGCATCAAACCTTTTCCTTTCCATTTTAAAAACAAGGTTTTATCAATTTTACCTCTTGAAAAACCTATGGATAAGAGAAAAGTGGATAGAGTTTCATACCAGGCTCTTAGTGCTTGTTTAAGACCATACAGTGTTTTATTTAACCTGTAACATGATCAGGATAAAATGCATCTTCAAATATAGGAGGTTGACACACATACACTTCTTCCTTGATATTTCCATACAGGAATGCACTTTTGATGTACATTTGAAACACTTTGATATTGTGTTTAGCAGCAAAAGCTAAGAACAGTCTGATGGCTTCTAGCCTTGCTACAGGAGTAAAGGTTTCATCATAGTCAATACCTTTTTCCTGTCTGTAGCCTTGAACCACGAGCCTTGCTTTGTTCTTAACAACAATACCCCTTTCATCTGTTTTGTTCTTGAAGACCCACTTTGTGCCAATTGGACTAATATCCTTAGGCAGTGGTACAAGTTCCCAAACTTGTTGTCTTTTAAACTGAAGGAGTTCCTCTTGCATAGCTTCTACCCAACTATTGTCTTTTGTTACTTGACAGGTTGTGTGAGTGATAGAAAGCCATCGAAAAGGCAAATGTTTTGGGATTGGCTACTTGTGAGCACTCCCTCATTTATGATGCCAATAACTTGATCCAATGGATGGCTTTTGAGGAAAATCAAATCACCTTGATATGGAACAATTGTATTCTTAGGTGAAGACTGCAGATGTGTATCATCTGAATTATCATCTGCTATTGAATTTGAAGGTCCAGCCTCTGATTGAAATGGAGGTGGAGGTATGCGTGGTATAGCTGTGAATGTTTGTTGATTTTTATCCACATTGGGTGGATTTTTATCCACCACTGTTACTAACATCTGCTCCTCTGCTTGAAGGACTAATCTTGAAATTTGGAAGTATGCAATCATATCCTTGCTCTTGTGTTGATGATTGTGGTATACATACATGATTAGTCTTGACAGACACATCTTCAAATGTAAATTTATCTAAATCAAACAGTTTAGTAGGATTTGCTGGGATTTTTAAAGATGAAAGTTCATTGAGCTTCACATTTAAAGTTTCTTCATCACACTTGGTCCTGGAGTTAAAAACTCTGTAGGCTTTGGCAGTGGTTGAGTATCCCAAGAAATAACCACAGTCAACTTTGATAGAAACTTAGAGATAGAATCTTTTAAGTTCAAAATGAAGCATGGACAGCCAAAAACTTTGAAATATGAGATCAGAGGTTTGATTTTATAAAGCAATTCATAGGTAGTCTTTTGATGCCTGGGGTTAATCAAAACTCTGTTCTGAACATAGCAAGCAGTGTTTACAGCCTCTGCCCAAAAAGACAAGGGTAAACCAGAATCTGCTAGCATAGTTCTTGAAGATTCAACTAAAGTCCTATTTTCCTTTCAACCACCCCATTTCGTTTTGGAGTTCTTGGGACACTAAATTGCCTCGCAATTCCTTTTGACTCACAGAAGGCATCCAATTCCTTATTCTAAACTCTGTCACATTACCACTCCTAAAGATTTTTACTGGAAGGTCATATTGCTTTTCAACTTGTTAAACAAAATTTTACAATATACCAGCAGTTTCATCCTTGGAGTGTAAGAAAATGTCCATGTAAACCTTGAAAAGTCATCAACAATGACCAAACAGAATCTTTTCTTCATTAAACTCATGATTTCTACAGGGCCAAAAAAATCGATGTGCAGCAATTGTAAACATTGGGTTGTTTTGGACTCTTCAATTGACTTGTAAGAACTTTTATGTTGTTTACCTTTTAAGCAGGAAACACAATGTTCTTCACAAGCAAATTGCATTTGTGGTAAACCTCTGACAAGACATTGTTTAGAGAGTGTGGTGATTGTTTTCAGATTTGTGTGCCCAAGTCTCGTGTGCCATAGCTCTGTCTCTTTGCTGGTGCAACTGAGAACAGGCATGCACTAGACATAGGATTAGCTTTCAACATATAAACCACATACACATTGCCACTCCTATGAGCAACAAGTTGTGCTTTGCTCTCAGCAATAATTTAATCAATCTTTTTAACAACATATGGTCCTACAACTTGACATGTTTTCTTAGTAAAGAAAGATCCATACCCTTTGTTACTCATTTGTGAGACACTCAGAAGATTGAATTTTAGATTGTCAGTTAAGTTAACATTTTCAAATTGGAGATTCCCAGCCTGAACACACCTTGACCCCAACACCTTCCCCTTTGAATTGTTACCAAAGTATATATCACCCCCTCCATGAGCCAAGAAATCTTTGAGAAGGGCTCTACATCCTGTCATGTGCTTGGAGCCTCCACTATCTACATACCATAAACTATCAAGGCAAGTAGAAGCTCCCTGCACATAAGTAAACCATTAGTTTAGAGAAGATTCCAAAGCCAGAATGGCTTTAGATGGGGTCACAGAGTGTCCACTCTCAAATCCAGGAGCATGGTCAGTGGTTTGAGTTTTGCTTTGTATCCACTGCTGTGAACCATTTCATGTCAGATGTTGGTAACCATGAGGATGTCTATTCACTTTGGGCTTTCAAGGTTTTTGTAACCTTCATAACTTATAGGAACCTTTTGATAAACAGGTTGTCCATGTCCTTTTGGGTACCTGTTGGCAGGTGGAGCATCTGTCACTTGTACCTCTCTGGGAATAGAGGTTTTGTTCAATGATTTTGTGACAGATGTTTCAACAAGTTCTGAGGTCTGCTTAGATTTATTTCTAGCAGAGCTTGAACTTTCTCTCTCAAGTGCTTTTGCTTTAATCTCTTTTACCTTTATCGTAGGTTTGAAGATAAGAACACTAATGAGTTAAATGATTTGTTTTACCACAGACAAAGCATTTTGAATCATTTGGAATCACATGTGTTCTGTTTATGTTATATGCTTTTAAAAGAAAACACTTTTTTTGTTACATGATTTCTTTTGTTGCAAAATTCACAAAACAGATGTTTGATCTTTTTCCTTTTCTTTTTATCTGATTTCTTCACAACAGATGTTGTAACCTCTGCTAGAAGGTCTTTAATGGGAATGATTCTAGCCTTTGGTGCCTTGATACCTTCAATGGTTGATAAGTCCATAGGCTTGAAATTTTCCAAAATATCACATTAATCTGACCATGTGGGTTTTAATTGGTATTTCTCAATTTCCTAAAAAGTTAAGGACCCCTCATATCTTTCCAGAAAATTTATGTTACCATTTTTATCAGTGATTTTTATATCATACCCAGCCAATTTTGAGGAACCACTTCAACCTTTCAGAATCAATTTTTGTAACATTTTTAGTGCTTGTTCTTCATTTTCAAAACCAATGCCAAATTTTATGTTACTCTTTATCTGTTTGTCTAGCATAATTTCAAAACCTTTGGAAGACTCTACCCATTTTTCACATGTGATCTGGGTAGTTTCTAACTCCTTTTTGCAAACTTGGTATTTGTCTAATATAGTTTGGAGTTGGTGGTTATGCTAGGTTCATGCTTTAGGCTACTTATCTCATAATCTTTTGTGGTCAATATTTTTTTAACTCTTTGATAAGTTTATCAAAATTGAGTTCATCTTCTAAGATTTTGTTCCTAAGGTTTTCATTCACCTGTTTAATGTTAGCAAAAGCTATTATACATTTTTTAGAACAGAGATCCTTAAGGATTGAGGTGATACCTTGGAAGCAGCCATAAGAGCACAATTAGAGTCTTCTTCACACACCTTTGTATCCCATGGATAGGATAGAGAGGTTTTTTCTTCATCAACGGTGTTTTGTGAAACCACTGGTGCAACCACCGCTACATCACAACTTTGAAACTCATCAGATTTTGAGACTTGTTCCTCAGACTCATCACCTTCAACTATTGTCTCTATGGCCATTAAACAAATATTTTCGTTTTCAAAATCATTTTTAGCCATTAGAGCAAAGTTTTCATCTGTTAAATCCTCAGGCAAACTACTCCAGTCAACAAAGCCTTGTGTAAAGAAGCTCTGTTGGTTGACCTCTGCTGAAGCAGTGGTTGAGTAGTTTGAGTGACATGTGGAACTTGTTGCACATGCACTTGAGGTGTTGCTTGGACATACTAAATCTGTGGAGCAGGTGTTTGGACATAATGGACAGGAACTGTAGTAGCAGGATGTGCAAAGTGTGCAATGTTTTGCATCTGTGGTGGAGGGGTATAATGGGATAATGAGCAGTTCTTTGAGGTCTAGGGCCTGGGTGAGTCACAATTGGACCTGCAGTTTGAGATCTGCATTCCCTGGCAGAGTATCCTAACCTATTGCACTTATAGCATTTAATTTTAGATTTATCCAACCCCACTTTTAACCCCCCATGCAATCCTGGAAACTTTCTACCAGTCCTTTTGTAAAATTTACTTGCTCTAACACTCAAAAGTGCCAGGTGATGTAAAATATCCATTTCATCCAGATCAAGGGGTTCAAAATGTTGTAAGTCATTCATCTCAAAAGACATATTGTCAGATTTTTGGCTTTCCCCATTTACAGCAAAAGCAAAATTGGGTGTGTAAGGATCAGGGGTGAAATTGTTTCCAGAAGTTATGTCCATATAATGGTCATAACCCTGATCCTTTCCACTGCCAGAACCCTCTTCATGACTATAAAGAGCAGTGTTACCCAAGGTATAGTCGTCTGTTACTTTCCTGTCTCTTGCAACTTCTTTTTCTGGTTCAATTCTCTCTCATATGTGAGGAGTCGACCATGAAGTTGTGTGAGGGTTATTTCTTTAAAGCCAACAGATGTTCGAGTAACGTAAGCTAAAGTCTCCCATTTTTCTGGTAAAGATCTTAAGAAACGACTATTGACAGTCGAATTAGGAAATTCCATGTTAACCAGTTTCAATTCACTGATGAGACAGCTAAAACGTTTGAACTGTCGTGTTAACGACTCTCCTTTTACGTGACAAAACATTTCATACTGTTGATTCATAACTTCTCTATTGTTTTCTATCACTTCCTCATGCCACCGAATTGCTCTTTTAGTGCATCCCACAACTTTTTGCACTATTACAGTGGAGCAGTCCAGCATAGATTTTGTTGGGTAGTGCGGAAGCATCAATGCTAACGCTTTTGCATCCAACTCTATTTTCTGAAAATCCTGCTCAGAGTAATTTTCAGGATTTTTAGGCACTTGAGTATTGGGATTCTCTGTGCTTGGAACCAATGGAATATGTGGTCCAAACACAACAGATCGCCAATAACCAGTGTTTTGCTGAGCTAAAATGTGACCCATCCAACGTTGCCATACAAAATATTCATTTCGTTTCAACATTGGTGGTTTAAACATAGATCCAATGTTGGAGTCTGATGTGTTTTAAGACATTTCTGATTGATTCTCAACAGATTTGTGTTTTAAAAACATAAACGTAATAAACCTCTGTTTCTCAACAAAAACTAACAAACGAATTAGCAGGGAGAGCTGATCTTTCAAATCAAATTGAATTAAATCAAATTTTGATTCATCAAGATCTGATACCAATTGTTAGGATCTAAGTTTGAACCAATTGTGATTTTTATTTCAAGCATGGAAATATGAATGTAAAATGAGTTTTAATGCAGCGGAATGAGTGGAAAACTTTTATCACAATTGATGGTCGTTTGTTTTCATCATCATGCTTTGAACTAATTGTAGCATTCGCATGTGAATCACAAACTCCCCCTTAGCCCAATGGTAATCATTTGAAAGTACAGAAATGCAAAGAAGATTAGACTGGTAAATGATCTTTTCGTAGATAGACAAACACTTTGACATCAATCACCTATTTAAACTAAACTTCCTAACCTTTGAGCATCTTTGATGACGTCAGGGTTGAAAGTGACATCTAACAAACAAATAACTAACTTAACTACTGATGGCTAAACACTGATAGTGCAAACCACTGTTACATTGATTATTATACTAATAAGACTAAAACTCTGATGGCTATCCTCTGCTCTTTATCTTATGGCAGACCTTTGGCAGTTTGTCGTTTTGTAGCAGCAAATGATAGAAGGCAGATGATAGAAGACAGATCTTTGGAAAGGCAGAGTTTAACTAACAGTGTTTGTAAACTCTGATATTGTAACCAAAACGCTGATAGTGTATTTGGCTCTGTATCATTTGTTCCTTTGTAAAGGGTTCAATTCCAACAGTTAGAATTCGAGAAACTTTTAAAATGTAAACGCGCTAACCTCCCAAAAACCTTTGACGTTGAAATCATCACCGGAAGGACTGTTACGGTAAACTCCGTTCTACGTGATTGTGCTCTCAAACTCGACAATCACAACTTCTCGATCGATCTCATACCCATGCAGTTAGGTAGTTTTGACATCATAGTAGGCATGGATTTTCTTCGCGAATATTGTGCCGAAGTCATTTGTTTTGATAAAATGATTCGCTTACCACTTCCTAACGGTGATCAGCTACATGTTTACCGCGAAAAACCCTCAAAGAAGTTGATGCTTATGTCATGTGTTTAAGTGAACAAGTACTTACGCAAGGAGTACGTCGCTTTCATAGCCCATATTGTGAAACCGGAGAATGAGAAGAAAACCTTGAAAGACGTATCCGTTGTTTGTGATTTTCCTAAAGTTTTTCCCGACGACTTACCTGGTTTACCCCTACCCATGATGTCGAGTTTCGTATTGATCTAGTTCCCGGTGCTACACCTGCCGCTAAAGCTCCCTATCGCCTTGCACCATCCGAAATGCGCGAGCTATCTAGCCAACTTCAAGAGTTACTTGATAAAGGCTTTATACGCCCGAGCACGTCACCATGGGGCGCACCCGTTCTTTTTGTGAAAAACAAGGATGGATCGTTCCGAATGAGCATCGATTATAGGGAACTTAACAAACTTACGATCAAAAACCGCTACCCTCTTCCTCGGATCAATGATTTATTTGACCAACTTCAAGGTGCTACTTGTTTTTCGACGATCGATTTACGTTCAGGATGTCACCATTTACGTGTACATGAGTAAGACATTCTGAAAACCGCCTTTCGAACTCGCAATGGCCATTATGAATTCGTGGTCATGCCTTTTGGTCTCACAAACGCACTCGTGGTCTTCATGGATTTGATGAACCGTGTGTGCAAAGTTTTTTGGATCATTGCGTTATTGTTTTAACCGGTGATATTCTTATCTACTCAAGGTCGAGAGCCGAACACGAGCGACATCTTCGTTTAGTTCTCGAACTTCTCCAAGGAAATCGTCTTTACGCCAAATTCTCCAAGTGTGAATTTTGGCCTAAGGAAGTCCAATTCCTCGGTCACATCGGTATCGACTAAGAAATTCACGTCGATCCCGCAAAGATAGAAGCTGTACAGAGTTGGAATACTCCAAAGACTCCGTCCGAAATCCGTTCTATTCTCGGATTGGCTGGCTACTACCATCGATTCATCGCCGACTTTTCAAAGATCGTTGTACCTCTTACATCTTTAACTCACAAGGATAAACTTTTTATTTGGGGTTCCAAGCAAGTGGAAGCCTTTCAAACTCTTAAGCGTATGCTTTGTGATGCTACCGTTCTCAGGCTCCCCAACGGAAACGACGATTTTGTTGTTTATTGTGATGCCTCCAACCTAGGTCTTGGTTTTGTTCTTATGCAACGAGACAAAGTTATCGCGTATGCGTCTCGACAACTCAAAATCCACGAGAAGAACTACACTACCCATGATAATGAGCTCGGTGCAGTTGTTTTTCGTTGAAGATATGGCGACACTACCTTTACGGTACCAAGTGTACGGTCTTCACTGACCATAAGAGCTTGCAACATATCTTTAACCAGATGGAACTAAACACGCGCCAACGCAGATGGGTTGAACTTCTCAACCACCATGATTGTGAGATACGCTACCATCCCGGCAAAGCAAATGTCGTAGCCGATGCTCTCAGTCGACGAAGCTATGTGTATAGCATTCATGACGTACAAGCCCAACCTGAACTCGAAACCTAAATCGTGAAACCAAACACGCATGTTTCATTGAGAATACCTTGTATGAGGAAATGAAATGTGGTGCGGAAGCCCAGCTGGAGAATAAATCTAACGGTATCTATTACTTTCTCAATCGTATTTGGATCCCTAGCCGCAATGACCTCCGAGAGTTATTGATGACCAAAGCCCATAAATCCCGATATTCCATTCACCCCGGCGCTGACAAGATGTACCAGGACCTCCGTTCTAGGTATTGGTGGTCGGGCATGAAAAATGACATTGCTCTATACGTTTCGAAATGCTTAACTTGTGCGAAAGTTAAAGCCGAACACCAACGACCCTCTGGTTTACTCGAGCAACCCGACATTCCAATGTGGAAATGCGAGAGTTTAGCCATGGATTTTGTTACAAAACTCCCTCGCACGACTTCTGGTCATGATAGCATTTGGGCTATCGTCGATCGTCTCGCGAAATCTGCTCATCTCATTGCCATGCGAGAAGACTATAAGGTTGAACGATTAGCACAAATCTATACCGACGAAGTTATTTGTCGACACGGGACGCCTCGTGACATCATCTCTGATTGCGATGGTCGTTTTACCTCACGTCTCTGGGAGACATTTCAATTCGTGCTCGGTGCTACTCTTAATCTCAATACCGCATTCCACCCTCAGACCGACGGTGGACTGAGCGTACGACCAGCACCCTCGAAGACATGCTTCGATCGTGTGTCATAGATTTTGGGGGTAATTGGGATTCGCATTTACCTTTAACAGAATTTTCATACAATAACAGTTATCATACTAGTATTAAATGGTACCCTTTGAGGCACTTTATGGTAGAAAATGTCGATCGCCTATTTTATGGCATGAGATCGGAGAAGCACAAATCACCGGCCCCGAGCTGATAGAAGAGACGACGAACAAGAGTCTCCAAATTAGAGACAATCTCCTGAAAGCTCGCAGTCGTCAAAAGAGTTACGCCGATAAACGCCGCAAGCCCCTACAGTTCGAAGTTGGAGATCACGTTCTCTTAAAGGTTTCACCTTGGAAAGGAGTGATCTGATTTGGAAAGAAAGGGAAACTAGCGCCACGATACATAGGTCCCTGTAGCATTCTAGAAAGATTTGGCAAAGTGGCCTATCGACTCGAATTACCGACGGAACTCACCAACTTACATCCGACTATCCACTTCTCAAACCTCAAGAAGTGCTAGCTGAAGAAAATCTTCATGTACCTCTTGAAGATTTGCAAATAAACGAGACTCTGCATTTCATGGAAAAGCCAGTAGAAATCATGGATCGAGAGACCATGAAACTTCGACGCAGTCGCATTCCTATTGTGAAATTCTGATGGGAAGGCAAACGTGGTGCCGACTGCCGAGTTCACTTGGGAACTCGAAAGTGATATGAAAGTAGGGGTGACTGTAACAACCCGACTTTTCCAGTTGTTCTGTTACCATCGTTTATCCTTTGTAACCGTTTTTGTAATCTGAGATTCGATAAATAATGGAATTATGTTATACTAGATACATTTCATCACACAACATAACATCACACTTAACACGCTTTATAATCGCAACGCTAACCCTACACGAATCACAGAGAACTACTTTAGATTATATGCCTAGTGTGTTTGTTTGTTCGGTAACCACTTGCGCCAACGACCTCGCAGATATTTCTGATACCCTATGTTGCTTTATGTGTTATGTGTGCTTTATATTTTATGGATTGTACTCGTACTCGCTCTCGCAACGCTCTCGCTCATATAACTCACTCTATCGCATTATTTTGTTAAAATAACGCTTAACGCTTCGCTAAAACACTAAACCTAACTAACTAATACAAACAAAAACACCAAACGAACAGCCAACGCGTGAATTGGAAATGATTCGCACGAAACTGGCAGTTCGTACGAAGTGCCCAATTCGTGCGAATTGACCAATTCGTGCGAATTGACCAGTTCGTGCGAAATGGCCAATTCGTTCGACTTGGCGCAATTCATACGAATTGCTTCCTTTTCCCTCACCTCCTATAAATACTTAACACACTCATGCTCCCCCTCTTGCTGCCACTTCGCACCGTATCTCTCTCAACTCAATTTTCTCTGATTTCCAAGTAAGAAACAACTATTTTTCACGCAAACACAATGACTTCCACTACCATTTTACACGAGTTTATCTCTGGTTTCATCTAAACATCTCTGTTTATGAAAACCTTCATGTTTTTCATAAAACCTTCTGAATTTACCTTGGATTCACAGTTAAACGAGTGTATTTAAGTTAGCTTTGGTTTCTCAAGATAGAAACCTTGTTGTTTAAAGCTCGCTAAGTGTTTTATTCAAATAAAACCGTTTTAAACTCGATTTTTACATAGAAACGGATCAAAACCGATATGTGTTTCATTCACTAAACAGTGGAATGAAGCGGAGTCTAAATCATCATGAAAAGGACTCGAAATCACATCCGATTCAGACGAAAAGTCAGTTCCGGATGCACGAAGACGCAAGACAGTCAACTCGTGTGAACTGGACTGGCTCGCACGAACTGACTCGTTCGTACGAACTAGTCCGAGTTCCCACCAGTGACTAAACTCGCTCTAAAGACCTCCCCAGCTTTTGGTTTGCTCAGTAACTTAAGGTTGGAAGGATGGACACTTGATTTCCCAAAGAAACGACGCGAAAACAGTCAATTTTGGACACCGAACAGATCAACTCGTACGAATCACAATTCGTACGAATTGACCGATTCGTGTGAATGACCAATTCGTATGAGCTGGTATAATTCATACGAATTGACCTGTTTCCCACACCGTCACTCCATTTCGACCGATTCAGCACTGTGGAAGACTAATGCACTTCTGTTCCTGCTTACAGGCTGACACGATACTCTCCTCGCTCTTCCTCGGATTGAACCTAACTGTTTACGCACCCACTATGAGTATACTTGACCCCTTTTCGCATAAATGCACTTTTGGGTGTTACATACGTTGTCTATATCAAAACACTACACACAACGCTTAAAATCTTTAAACGCAACCCGCACTTACATGACTATACATGAACCGATGAATTGTATGTTATTGCTTGATGACTTGTATGCCACCCTTAACATGATAGCTAGCTAGAGGTTGACCCGCCACCCGGAGGCCCCGGGTTGTTAAGGATGACACTCTTATTTTTCGCTTTATTTTCTCTTTAGTATGGGATTTCTGTTCGAGCAGATTTCATTACTACGGATGGCATAAGATGAGGATGAGCAGCAGAGGAGGTCGATGGGAGACTACCTGATCTTCTTACAGCGGGCGATCATCGCTTTACAGCAGGGTATGGGGTATGTCCATCAACTTGCAAGTCACCAATTATGGAATTTGATGGGTGGTATGAATAAGATCTCGGCATCACTACACTAGGAACGGTGGTATGAATAAGATCTACCACCGTTTCAACTTCAGGAGCACTAAAGACGCTTCATTTCGATTACTTGGGCCAGCAGATTGATTCAACATACTTGTTATCTGCTCAGATTCTTCAACAGAAGAAGATTCTCCATCATCATCAAACGTCGGAGCCTCATTAGAGTCAAAATTATGTGCTTGAGAAAGATTGGGTTCCTCTGTAGCATTTACTGGTTCTGTAGTCGGTGTCTCTTGTTCTACATGAGTTTCTTGAATACCGCTAGTGCTAGGACCTGCACCAGAAGAAGATGATCCAACCATTGGTTGAATAACCACTATTGGTCTAATAATCTGCTCTTGATTAGCCAACTGATGTAGATAATATAACACAGCAATGTCTTCTTCAGAAGGCTCTTCTGGCAAGTCAAATGATTTCCACAATTCACTATAATTGAACAACCAAGCATCGCCTGCTCTTTGAATAGGAGTTGTATACCGAAAACAGTCGACGTGTTGTGCTTCTACCACTCTTCTCAAACTTGGAAGATATACTCTCTTGAGTGGTTTTGCGTAGCCGACAAAGAAACCATCTATCAATTTAGCACCAAACTTTCCGTCTGAATCAATAACTGTACAAGGTGCGCCAAACGGTTCTAAATACTTCAGATTGGGTTTCCTTCGGTTTAGCAATTCTTCTTGGTAGGTTTGACCATCGAGACTCTGTTCAATGTATAGCATGCTGTTGCGACTGCTTCACTCCAGAAACTGACAGGAAGCTTTGAATCAGCAAGCATAGTTCTTGTTGTTTCTATTAACGTTTTGTTCTTCCTCTCAGCCACTCCATTTTGTTGCGGAGTGTATGGAGCACTGAATTCATGTAAGATGCCTTTTTCGTTGCAAAATTCTTTCATTAGGGCGTTTTTAATTCTATACCATTATCGCTTCAGATTCTTCAAATTGGGAGATGGTACAAATTTTCAATCTTCCTGAAGAGGATCATGAGATTATCAAACGTTTCATCTTTGCTCTCTTAGAAGAAGACCCATGAAAACCTTGAATAATCATCGGTGACGACAAGAAAATAAAGATCTCCAGATATACTTTTCACATTCACTGGACCAAAGAGATCCATATGCAGTCTTTCGAGCGGCAGCTTGATGGAGTTAAGAATCTTTCTTAGATGAGACTTTTTAACCTGCTTTCCTTTCTTGCATTCCAGACAATTATCAGTCATGTGAAAGCTTCTAAGATTCACTCCCTCAACTAAATCATTGTGAACCAGATGGTTCATCTTTCTGAGGTGTATATGACCCATCTTTCTGTGCCAAAGAATTGATTCCTTCTCTGTGGCCTTCGTTACGAAACATTGAGCCGACTCTGAAGTAGTAGTAGAAATGCTCATATCTAGCACATAAAGATCATTCTCGCGAGGAGCGCGCATGAGAATCCACTCTTCTGGAATCTTGAAGCCCGGTTTGATGATCATGCACTCCTTATCGTTGAAATGGGTGGTAAACTGCTTATCACAGATCTGAGAAATACTAAGAAGATTGTTCTCCAGCTCAGCGATATAGTTGACTTTATCAAATGACACCACACCATTTGATAGCTTTCCTTCTGCAACAATTCTACCTCCTTGATTACCCGCGAATCCCATGTACCCTCCATTGATTGCTTTAATATCGAAGAGAAAGGCACGCATCCCAGTCATGTGACGTGAAGCTCCACTATCCATAATCCACTTTGACAAGATGGATCTCTGGAGCCCCTACACATGCAAAAGAAACTATTTAAAGAGGCAAACCCAAGTCTTTCTGGTCTTGGGTGGAATCGGGATGTCATAAGTAGGAACTTGCAAATCAACATTCGTTAACTTCTGATCAGTCTTTGTGTCATTGAAATTTTCATTTTTGACTGATGCAGTAGTTTTCTTTATACCTTCAGATGATGATGATGTTTTCTTTGCAACCCATGATTGAGATTTCATTAGAACTTTCTAGATGTAAAACTTTGAATCTTTGTTCTCATTTGATTTAGAAGTTTCACCCTTTTCAAAAGTTGATTTCTCAATTTTAGATTCTCTTTTAGGTTTCACTTCAATGTTAGATTCATTATTTCATTTTAAGATCGTGATTGGCTTTACAATCTCTGGGCGCTTAAGTTTCTCATCATCTGAAGTTGTCTTTCTTCGGTGATGCATAGGCTTTGATTTCGGACACTTGCGAGCAATGTGACCAACTTCATTGCATTTGAAGCAAGTCCGCGTATCAACAGAATGTCCACTCGTGGATTTTACTCCACTTGTAGATTTAGCCTTATCACACAGTTCTTTTTCCTTCTTAAATTCATCATTCGATTGCTTTCCAATCGAATTCTCTTCCTGAACCGTGTTTGTCCCAAACACGAATTTCATGTTTTTATTCTTATATTCGTGAAATGGTGACTTTTGTTTCTTTTTCGGTTCAACTTCTACTTCCGAACCCAAACCGTTCTCCTGTTCTCAGAAAATCACCACCATTCTTCGGTAGTTGTTATAATTTTTCTTGGATTTTGAGTAAAATTTCAAATCGATTGATCTGATAATACTTCAACAAGTTTGAATAGTTTATCGATCGATCTTCTTTCACATTTCAAATCAGAAAACTATCATTAAAATATATTCTATCAGAATCGTTAACTTTGTAATCATAACGTTAGGATCATCACTTAGGCTATTTTCCGATGATGTATCATCATTTTCGGATTGTGATTTAGAACTGTTCAAACTTGAGTTGGCGCTCTTAAAGCTGCCATCATCAGAATCATTTCCCAAAACATTTTCAACCACATTTTTCACAACTGCTTCATTGTCATCATTAGATGTCGTGTAAACTACATCAATGTTCTCTGGCAACTTATCATTTGTTTCTTATAAAAGTGTTATATTAGTTGCCTTCTCAATCCCATCCACTTTCATGTGACAATAACTTGCGCACAATGGAGGTGGAACATTGCTATACTCTCCACGCTTCTTACCTTTTGGTTTTTTCATCATTTTCCTCCGACTTAATAGTTGGAAAAATATGATCGATGACATAAGCGTTTGTCGTATAACTGAGCAAAAGTGGTCTTACTCTTTCACTTTCAATTTTCATATCTTGAAGCTCTTGTTTTGTTTCAGCAATGGTGTTTATATACATATTAATTGCTTCATGTTTTTCAATTACCATTGCTTTTAACATTCTTATTGTGGCACCTTGTTCTAAATTAGCTTTTTCAACATTGCAATAAGTGCCTTTCATCCTTCATAAGCTTCCCTCATTATGCGATAATCATATCTAAAGTTCTCATTATGCACAACCAATTCGCTTATGATTAGTGATTTCTCAGCACATTGCTCACAAGGTTTTGTGCACTTTGTGCAAGGTTTTTCAACCTCCACAACTTTCACAACTTCCTTTTCAATCACCTTTACCTCTAAACCCACCTGTTTCAGATTTGCCATTATGGCTTTATCAGCAATCTTTGTGAGATTTTCTTCATTCATCTCCTTTGTCACATCAATGACCTCCTCGACCTCTAGTTTCTTTTCTTCAACCACTTACTCTTGCGATGTATTTCCAAAGCAACCTGCAAAACTAGAATGAAAGTTAGGAGGGATAATGTTCTTCATTTTTGTCTCGTGATAGATCATTTCCTCTTCCTCTGTTCTTTGCAGATATTCTTCTAAGATCGCATTCTCCAGAGCTGCATCATCAACCATTGATTCTGATTCATCCACATCTCTGCCACCAAAGCAACACCAGTTTCTTGCTAATATACTTATTCCAGTCAAACCCTTCGTCTTCATGAGACACAACTAGAGCTTGTTCAGTTGGCTTTGAGGAATTTTCTTGAACTTCTACTTGAGTTCTTTTTGGATATGGCTTGTACTGCAACACTTTCTTATAATAGTCATTGTTGTTGCCGAAAGGATTTGGATTGCCGCTTGCTTCTTGATTTGTGCACTCACGTTTGAAATGCCCCTTTTCTCTGCATTTGAAGCATGCTACTTTCGACTTATCAAATCCAAGCTTATTGCTCGAGTTTCCAATGTCTCTTCCAGTGAGCGCGACAAACTTCGTGACTCATCTGATAATCAATGCTAAGCTCCATTTGATATCCATCAGTTCCAATTCCTCTTCATCAACCTGATCGTAATCCTCAGCTGTCATCTCTGGATTTCCGATCTTCCCCGCAACTAAGCTTTCATATGATTCAAGTACAGTTGCAAGAAGCGCTATATGTTGTTTAGCCACTTGCTCAGGGAAAACGTTCTTCAGATTGACTGCAATGTTGCACTGAAATACGTTTGGATCAGAACTAGAATGATTTGTCTGATTTGTCTGATTTGTTTGATTCTGGAACGAAGAATTTGAACTAGCACTCGAATATCCTGTGTTCGGAGGACTTGATCATAACTAGGATATGATTGAGTGTTCGGTTGACTTTGGGACGAATGATTCGAAGAATTTATATTCGCACTAAACGTTGTTTGAATTTTCGGACTCGAAATCTCCTGAACACCACCTTTGTAGTACACACCTACGTCTTGCACTACATTTGCATTCTTTGATTTGGCATTTTTAGCAACTCCATTTCATGTCCTTCTAACTTGTCAATGAAAGATGATAGCTTGAAATGCATCCAACTCGGACTATTCTTCAATACAATCAAGTAGGTCGACCACTCCCCCTCAGGAAGTGCATCTGCCAATTTATCAATCGTCTCTTCATCAGTTTTATGAATATCATGTCTTCGCATTTGAACCATCAAATGACAATATATATCGATCATCTTCTTCATGGTTTCGTCTTTGATCATCGTGAAAATGCCAAACTCTTTCTTGATTAAAGCCTTCTTGCTTTTAATCATCTCGGCACTTCCCAGATATTTAGCACATAGTGCATTCCACAACATCTGTGACGTCGAGCATTCAGGTAGCAAGATCAAGGTGTCTTCTTTCCCTGATTGCTGTATCAGACTGATCATTTTCTTCTCTGCCACATATGCATCTTTATGTTCTGGCATAAATTTACTAATGCAAGATCTTGATCACGCTCATCCTTTGACCACGTATATCCGGTTTAAATAGTAACCCAACTGTAGAAATAATTCGCTTGAACCCAGTTCACGAACTTTTCTTTCCAGCCTTCAAACTCATCCATGCTCATCAACTTTGGCGGTTTAACTGAAGTCCCCATCTCATTATCCAGATTCATCTGGTTTACCGCATTTCATTTGCGTTAGCATTTGTGTAGAGGCCAGAGCTGTTCCCGTAGCAAAAGCATTATGAAAATCATCCATCTTGGAAATCAGACGATTATAACTGAAACACGTTCAAAAACACCCGAAGATTGATTAGCAAACTGACAAGTTCGGGCGAACTTGTGCAGAAAACAAAATTCAGATTCAATTTTAACAAGTTTGGGCAAACTTGTGTAAAGTATTCTGAAAATTTTCAATTTTAAACAAGTTCAGGCGAATTTGTGATAATTTTGAAAATTTTCCAAGTTTTACCTAGTTCGGGCAAACTTGTAGTATAAGTTCGAGCGAAGTTAGGTCTTCAAACATAGTTTTTTGATATTTTTGACATGAAATCGATTGAATTTGATTCTGAAACTTTCAAGGGTTTGTTATTAGGTGAATATGTATGACATATTCAATTTTTAGCCATTTTTAACCATAGGTTCATCATTTATGTGAAAAAATGTAGAAAAATGATAGAAATGGGCAGAAATAAAGTGTCTTGTGTAGATCTCAGCATATTACATGGCTCTGATACCACTTGTTAGGATCGCTCCTCCACTTCTTAGGAACCTAATTTGTATCTAAAGTCCAACATAAGCGGAAATTATGTGACTTGTTAATTGAATACACAAGATTTACTGTTTAAATTGCCTGTTTATTAGTTCAAATCAATAGTACATCGAGAATCCAAACAGACAGAGCTTCGCCGTCATCAACACAAAGTTCTTACAATGAAAGACCAGAAGAAAACTATATATAGAGCAGCAAGTTTGCTCGAACTGTTGAGTGGCTAGGACAAGTTCAGGCGAACTTGTCCAGCCTACTACAACTTCGGCCGAACTTGGCTATTACACATAAATACTTTCCAACATCTAACAATTTCAAACCCTAAACAAACAGACTCGATCCAACACCTAGACAATAGACATCATGTATCAACAGTCTTCCCACAAGTCGACAATCTACTAAGCTGTTAATAATGATTGGGTGATGTTATGCAAGTGGATGTATCAGAAAGAAAGATATCCAATTGTTCTTGAGGCCTATAAAAATATAGAGAACACGTTAAAGCTGTTAAAGGCCAACAGAGAGCTAATCCAAAACAAGAGGCAGAAGAGGATCCTTAAGAACCTTCAAAAAGAAAAGCAAGAGGCATAAAGGTAGCTGAAGAAGAGGGATCCAAGAAATGCAGGAAAAGAGACAGTAAGCCTGAAGGGATCATGGGCGACACTGTAAGGGCAGGGAGATCTCCTGAAGAAATAGAGCGAATGCAAAACCTTCACGTTGTCGGAGAAATGGAAAAGAGAGAAAAAAGATTGAAAAGGGCTCAGTTGTCAATCAGAAAGACCCATTGTGGTCATAGAAGAAAAGGAACAATTAAATGCATTTGTTGACAATCTTATTGTAGACCTAAATCAGTCAACGCTATCCAAATCTTTGTCCAAAAAGAAGAGAAAAACATGTGAAGGCTCGTCAAAAGAATCCTAACCAGAATCTGGACCATTAGCTCGTGTTCTCGTCTTTCTTCTCCCAGAAGGTCAAGACCCTTTCAAGATTGTTGGAACCTAAAGCTTTATGCATAGTGGGTTGCTAGTCGTAATTACGGGTTATCTTGTGTTATGTTTAATAGTGTTTTGGGTCGTAACATGTATTGGGTCATTAGAGGTTTTGGCTGGGCTTATGGGGTTTCGGCCCACATTGGATAGTTAGTATATAATCACCCTGTGGTTAATGTTTAGGGGTTGATCAATTTGAGAGAACCAGAGCCATACGAAACCAATCAAGAGAGTCATTGTATCAGTCATTGTTAATCAGTGAATGCAAGATCTTGGTTTGTTCTTATTGTTCTGTTAATCATTGTGTTTTGGTTTTGCTTATTCTTGAATCATATCGGGTTTGGATTCCGCACTTACACGAGGTTGTGTGTGATATCATTGAAAGATCCGTGTTTAAGGACTTACAATGGTATCAGAGCCAAGAAACCATCTTCTTGGTATGGTCGATATCACTCTGATTCAAGACAGATTGGTTATTTACTGATCACGTTTGCAAGTTTTGAAGGTTTCGACTCATCACTGTTCATCCGTATTCATCACTATTCTGGGCGTTTTGATGCAATTTCGGTTCGTGGGAATTGAAGATTGTGTTTGCTATTCTTTCAGGTGTTAGTTGCAGATTCTGAGACTAAAATAATCTTTGAAATTTGGAAACTCCGGATTTGGTGCGTTGTCAGTCAAAATTTATCTCTTAACATTTTGTTTTGCAGGATTACGACTCGCAATCGGTGATCTCGACTCGATAGCAACTAGTCTCGACTCGAAAGCAAGTGTGGTTTCAAGTTACTTCTTCAATACTCGAGACAGAGGTTTTGACTCTACATCAGTTTCCGTGTTCTCAACTACTGTTTCGACTAAACAACTCAGAAGATTGTTTCAACTCGGGTTACGGCTCGCAACCTGATATTTCGACTTGTGTTGGTGACTCGGAACCAGAGATTTCGACTAAAACTGGACTTTATACTCGAGACTTTTGATTTCGACCTAGTAGTTTCGACTCGAAAGGTCTGTTGAATTTATTTGACGTTGGTTTAACCTGATAATTAAAAACTTAATAATTAAAAATGACTTCCACAAATCAGATGTTGAACTGGCTTGACTCTAAAATTGGGACCACAACTAGAATTCCTCGACTGCTTGAGGGAGATGACTTTCAAGAATGGAAATGGCGTTTTGAAAAGCATGTCAAGTTAAAAGATGTTGGGATTGAACCCTATGAAAGGAACAGATGATACAAAGCCAAATAACACTATCCGAGCTTTGGTTACACTATCAGAGGTTACAACCTCTGTTGTACAAACACTGCCTTCCCTACAGACTGCTCTTCTATCATCTGTCTTAACAAAGTTGCAAAGGTCTGCCAGAGCTACAAGGATCAGAGGATAGAGATCAGAGCTTAGTCATTAGATAGTTTATCAATGTAATAGTGCTAAGCACTGATAGTTAGTATTAGTAGTGTTTGTAGTTAGTTATATTTAGTTTCCTGTCACTATCAACCCTGACGTCATCAAAGATGCTCAGTGGTTAGATAGTTTAGTATAAATAGGTAACTTGTGTAACAGTTTAACTTTGTCTATCAAAAAATCAACTTTCGCATTTCATCTTCTCTGCATCTTCTTACTACCAAACTTCAATAAGGCTGAGGGGGAGTTTGTGAATCACATGCAAGTTTACCAACATGAAAGCATGATGACGATGAAAACAAATGACCATTGCTTGTAGTAAAAGTTTTCCATCTATTTCCGCTGCAAATCTCTTTTAAAAACTTCAATCATTTTCATTTTTGAAACAAAAGCTACAAGTAATTCAAACTCAGATCCTAACAATTGGTATCAGAGCTTGATTCATCAAATTGGATCTAACAATCGATTTGATTCGAACAGATCAGCTCCCTGCCATTTAGTTTGGTTGGTTTTGCTTCATAAACAGAGTTTTACTGCGTTCAAAGTTTTTAAAACATAAATCCGTGTAAAATCAACTGAAAATGTCTCAAAACACACAGGATGCCAACTCTGGATCCTTAGTCAAACCGCCGATGCTCAAAAGAAATGAATATTTCATTTGGCAACGACGGATGGGTCATATCCTTGCCCAGCAAAACACCGGTTGCTGGAGATCTGTTGCTTATGGACCTCACGTTTCGATGGTTCCAAGCACAGAGTATCCAACTAAACAAGTGCCAAAAAATCCTAAAAGCTTTTCGGAGCAGGATTTCCAGAAAATTGAATTGGATGCTAAGGCATTTAGCATAGTTGCTTCAGCCTTACCCAATGAGATTTATGTTGGTCTACTCCATTGCAATAGTGCAAAGGAGTTATAGATGCACTTAAAGAGCAATTCGGTGGGACTGAGGAAGTGATAGAAAGTAATAGAGAAGTTCTAAATCAGCAGTATGAAACGTTTTGTCACTTGAAAGGAGAGTCTCTAACACAACAGTTCGAACGTTACAGTTGTCTCATAAGTGAACTTAGACTTGTTAACGTGGTTCTACCTAATTCGACTGTCAATAGTCGTTTCCTTATACCGTTACCAGATAAGTGGGAGACTGTAGCTTATGTAACGAGAAAGTCTGTTGGTTTAAAGATATGTCGTTGATACAACTTCATGGGATACTCCTCACCTATGAGAGAGAGTTAAACCAGAAAAAGAAGTTGCAAGATACTGGCAAAATGACTGATGATTACTCATTGGGTAATACAGCTCTTTTTGGCCAAGAAGAGGGGTCTGGCAGCAGTAAGGACCAAAGTTATGATCACTATATAGGTATTACATCTAGTGGGAACTTTGGATCTGAAACATATGCACCCAACTATGCTTTCACTGATAGTGGGGAAAGCCAACCCTCTGACAGTCAATCCTTTGAGCTGAATGATTTTCAACACTTTGAACCTTCTGATCTTGAAGAAATGGATATTTTGCACCAACTGGCCCTATTGAGTGCTGGGGCTAGTAAATTCTATAAGAGAACTGGTAAGAAATCCCAGGATTGCATGGGGGTTGAAGGTTGGGCTGGATAAATCAAAAGTCAAGTGTTATAAGTGTAATAGGTTAGGACACTTTGACAGAGAATGCAGGTCTCAAAATTCTGGACCAATAATGACTCATCCTGGCCCAAGACCTCAGCACACATAAAACATTGTTCATTATTTCCAATATACCCATGCTCAACATGTTCAAAACACTACCCACTTTGCACATCCTGCTACTACTGTTCCAGTGCATTATGTTCAATCCACTGCTCCACAAATTCAATATGTTCAGGCACCATCACATCCTCAAGTGCATGTACAACAAGCACCCATTGTCACACAACCTGCTCAAACCACTGGTAGTCCAACAGAGGTTGGTCAATAGAGCTTTTTCACACAAAGTTATGTTGACTGGAGTAGCTTGCCTGAGGATTTGACTGATGAGAACTTTGCTTTAATGGCCGAAAATGATGTTGAACAAGAATTTTGTTTAATGGCCTTAGAGACAATTGCTAAAGGTGTTGAATCTGTGGAGATAGTGTCAAAAACTGATGAAGTTCAAGTTTGTGATGAAACAGTGGTTTCAAGTGAAGAAAAGAAAAATGCTGTTGATGAGGAAAAGAACTCTCATGCTGACCCATGGAATGTTGATGTGTGTGAAAATGAATGTGATTGTGCTCTCATGGCTACTACAAAGGTATTACCTCAGATCCTTAAAGATCTATATTCTGACAAATGCATCATTGCTTTTGCAAACATTAAGCAGGTGAATGAAAACCTGAGGAGCAAAATTTTAGAAGATGAACTTAATTTTGAAAAAGCACAGAAGCAAAATGTTCATTAAGGGGAAACTTACCGGTGACCACGTTGGTGTCGTTTCTGGCCTCTCCGCGGCCCAATGTAAATGCACGACCTTTGGCACCTCCTGTGCCACCGTTCCCATTGTTGTTGTTATTATTGTTGTGGTTGTTGTGGTTGTTTCCACCATTATTGTTGTTGTTGCATAACTGTGGGCAGTCTTTCCTGAAATGAGCGGTGCTACCACACTGATAGCATCCCCGGTTTATACCCTGCTGCTGACCCTGAGGCTGATTCTGATTTTGTCGGGACATAATTTCCCCACGACAGTCCCTTGCCGCATGTCCCATTTTGCCACATCTTTGGCAGCGATTTCCGGCACAAGGGCCGTTATGATGGAGATTACAACGGTTGCACTGCGGCTTCCGACCTACATAACCGCCTGCATTCTGGTTGTTGTTGTTGTTGTAGTTGTTGTTGTAGTTGCTGGAACGATTTTGATGACCCCGGTGGTTGTGGTAGTGATTGAACCTTTTCGGGTTCCCTTGCTGTGGATGCGATGACGAAGGCTGTCGAATGGTGGTGTCTTCAAACTTTCTTTTGTTATCTGAGACAACTTCAGTGGTACCCCGTGCTGGCAGTTTCTTCTGTTCCACCGCTTTATCAGTGAGTTTGTGAGCCAATCGGATAGCTTGATGTTCTGTTACAGGGTTACTAGACATCACCATTCCCTGAATTTCCGGAACCAGACCCCCGAGATAGAACTCGAGTCTTTTCTCCACCGTGTTTGCCAAATCAGGACACAGAAACACCAAGTCATGGTGTTTCGCAGTGTAAGCCTCAATTTCCGATCCCACCATCTTGTGGTTCCATAGAGCTTGCTCTAGCTGTTGCACTCTGTCTCGTGGACAGTACTCCTCTTTAATCAGGGCCTTGAACTCGGTCCAAGCCATTGCATTTGCAGCTAACAGTCCACGTGTTTGGACTTGGGCGTTCCACCATGTCAGTGCCCCCTCTTCCAGTGTTGAGGCGGCGTATTTGACCTTGTTGGCCTCTAAGCAGTTGCACATTTCAAAAACAGATTCCGACTTTTCGATCCAGCGGACCAATCCAATGGGTCCTTCCGCCCCCGAGAACTTGCTAGGCTTTGCGTCAAGGAACATTTTATAGGGGTTAAAGCCCCCTCCTGCTGGCAGAGAACAGGAAGTCAGCAAGGAATTGTACTAGCCTCACTATTAGATTTTCACGCGAAAACTTAATAATGGTTACCTGCTGGCGGGTTCTGCACACCCGCTAATGCTGCGTTCACATGCTCCTGGATCATGGCAGCTAGCTCTTCGGGCGTCAAGTTTAGGTTTCCACGTCTTCCAGTCGCCATTTAGATCTTCGAAACACATCATAAACACACTCCGATAAGTCAATATATCCAATATAGTTATCCTACTTCGTACTTTAATAATTCTTAAGTTACGTCAACTCAATATGTTAATAGCCAAAGAAATACTTGATTAACTGAAATCTCAACGTCTTACATAAGTGCAAATCAAACATACGAATTTACTATAAAGTCTCAAGTTTAAATACAAGTGGAAAATAATAAACTGAAGGAAAACAATTAATATATACGAGACGTGTCAGTCGTCTACGCCTCCATCCCCTAAGTCACTGTCGTTGCCGTCATCCTGTGCGGCATCTCCAGCTTCCTCAGCTGGGTCCTCCTCCGGATCCTCTTCAGGATCCTCCTCTGGATCCTCTTCAGGATCCTCCTCTTCCGGCACTGGAGGGGCCGGTTCTGGTTCGAGTGCTTGATTTTGCAGTTCCTGAATGTTCCAACTGTTTTCCAGGACCCTGTCCTCCAGCCAGTCGGCTCTTATCTGCTCAGCACGCAGATCCCTGGCTATAGTGTTACGGGCTATCTTGCTCGTACGATGCTCTTCCTCGAGCGAGTCGATCTTTCCTGTAAGGTGTCGGATCTTCCATCCTTGTGCTAATATGGTTTCCTGCATTCTTTCTATCTGTTTTTGTTGTGTATGAACCAGGATTCTAAGCATGTCAAGTCCTATTTCTACAGGATTAACCGGTTCAACCGGTACAGCAATAGTTGGGCGTAACGATGACTCCTTCCCCAGAGCGAGCCTCTTCCTCGCCGCTGAGCGTGTCTCTATGCCGTAAGGTAGCATGGGTTCCACCATTGGTGCCTTTCCTGGTGCCCTTGGTGGCGTAAGTCTGTCGGACGATGATGACGATGAGGATGATGACATTGCCTGTTGGGTCGTGTAGTTAGTTATGAGTTGTTTTCATTTCTTATCATGAAGGTATAATCTACCAAACACGGTTGTGGCATATTGCATAACAAGATATAATAATTCGGTGCCAAACTAAGTCTAGTGTCGTGATATCAGCTATAGCTTAGGTCTACTTCTAATGCAAACCTGGTTCTCTATAGCTAGTGGCTCTGATACCAATCTGTCACACCCTCAATTTCCACTTGCGGAGTTCTACCGCGAGACGTGTGAACAAACCAGAATCTAAGACACTAGTACGTCGAACGACTCTATATGATTTGATAATACGTTTTCCAAAATCATTTGTTGTAAATTTTAGATTACCAATATTTAGCATGAGTATCAGTTTTTAAAGTTTGAGCGGAAGCATAAATAAGTAGTGATGCGGCGCCAACACAAACGCCAAAACAAAAGTAAAATCCCAAAAACAGTATTAATAAATGAGACTCTATAATGATGTCTTGTTCAATGCGTGTGCGTGCACCTAGAGCTCCTAGCGTCCTGAGAAACATGTAAAGAAACAAGTGTCAACATTAAAGATGAGTGAGTTCACAGGTTTTCGTAAATTTGTTGTTCGGTTTTAGTTTGTTACTCCGTTATCCTCAACCCGGGATAACATATCAGTTGCATTATTCCAAACCCGGAATAATAAGTTGTTGCTTCCAATATTCCCAAACCGGAATATTAAGTTGTGTTTCCATTATCCCCAACCCGGGATAATACGTTGATGTTCCAATATTCCAAACCCGGAATATTAAGTTGTTCCGTAATTAAGTTCAATATTAATGTATATAGGTAGCTAGCCTAAAGTCATGTCACTAAGTGTTCGCGATCGAAGCTGACATTTGTGCCTCCGTTTTGCCAGGTCTATCACATGACCATGGCGATGTTAGGCCAATCATACACCCGTTGACCAAACCCGGTCAGCTAGCGCGACTAGCTCGGATGGGGCTCGTCAGACCCAGTAGTACTACTTATAATTCCCCCGCTACTTAACCCAAATATTAACGATCCGAGGAGATTGTCGAGGACTTAAGTGATAAAGCTGCATAGTGACCATAACATTACATTAACATTAACTTAGTTACCGCATAGTTATGTGACGTTACATTCGTATAACATAAAGAGTTTGAGTTTAAGAATGTATACATGTATATCAACATTGATTAATTCAGCCGATCACATCTAGTACATCTAATATCCGAACAAAATCATGCGTATATATATGGTCAATTCAGCAGGCTACTTGTAAGCACATATAGTCCGAAGACAATACAATCAATTCATTCAAGCACTTAGGATTTCCGCAAACAATTAATCACAAGCACATGATCAAAACAGCCTATTACTTATCCAACTCATAAGACCCGACACAAACTAATCAATATCATTCGAACATATATTTAACCGAACATGATCTCGAAATCAAGGATAAATCTAACCTTGAATAACTAGGTAAACAACCCGAGATTTGGACAAAAACAACTCGGCTGATCCAACTAGAACGTGACCGAGAGGACGTTGATAAAGTGGGCTGTTTTGTTGATCGACTAGAGGTGAACAAGAACTGAACTCGCGACTTTATGAAGGTGAACAAAGGCTGTTAGCGACCGAGATGATGATGGCTTCGGCTGATGTTTGCTGCGACCGAAAGAAGAGAAAGAGAAGCCGTCGCGATTTATGGAGCAAGAGGAGGGTGGTTTAGAGTTTGTGTTTTAGAAGGAAACATGCACAAGTTTGTAGATATAGGCGCAAGAGATAAAGATTTCAATTTGGGATAAGTATTGTGGCCGAGGAACTAGGATGGTTGGTTTGGTTTCGCGGTCAAGGGATAGGGTTACGGTTTGGGTTTGGGTCTTGCGGCCGAAGGATTAAAGTCGCATGCTATTCGGTTTTGGTTAGTGTTTGTGACCGAGAGACTTACGGAAGTTAGTTTGGTTTGAACTTGATTTCGTTCTCTTTTGGCCGAAGACTTGGGTTCCAAGTTTCCTAGTTTCCTAAAGGGTTCGGTTGTGTGCATATTTACAATAATAACTAAACAATCACATAAACACTCATCACGTATTCATTCCCGTTTAATACTTAGCACGCATATTATTCGACAAGTGTCACGTATAATTTATCCGAAAAACCCGGGATATCACAAAAATATCCAAACCACTAACCATTGTCCTAGACTTGAGACTGGACCATCTGTGACCCCATCCAAAGCCATTTTGGCTTTGGAGAGCTATCTTAACTGATCTATTTACTTGATGTGCAGGGACCCTCTACTTGCCTTGATAGCTTATGGTATGTAGATAGTGGAGGTTCCAGGCACATGACAGGATGTAGAGCCCTTCTCAAGGACTTCATGGCTCATGGGGGTGATATATCTTTTTGTAATAACTCAAAGGGAAAGGTTTTAGGGTCTGGGTCGGTTCTGGCTGGGAAACTCAAGTTTAAAAATATGAACTTAGTTGACAATCTGAAATTTAACTGCTGAGTGTCTCACAAATGAGTGACAGAGGGTATGGATCCTTCTTCACCAAGAAAACTTGTCAAATTGTGGGACCAGAGGTTGTTAAAAATATTGATCAAATCATTGCTGAGAGAAAAGCACAACTCACTACACACAGAAGTGGGAATGTGTATGTATGGTAAAAGATAATCCTATGTCTGGAACATGCTTATTCTCAGTTGCTTCAAGCAAAGAGACTGAGTTATGGCATCGTAGACTTGGATACACAAATCTTAAAACTATCACCACACTCTAAGTCTTGTAAGAGGTTTGCCTCATAAGCAATTTTCCTGTGAAGAACATTGTGTTTCTTGCTTAAAAGGAAAACAACATAAAAGTTCTTTCAAATCAATTGAAGAGTCCATAACAAGCCAGTGTTTACAATTGCATCACATGGACTTGTTTGGCCCAGTACAGATCATGAGCTTAAAACACAAAAGGTATTGCCTAGTGATAGTTGATGATTTCTCTAGGTTTACATGGACCTTCTTTCTCCACTCTAAGGATGAAACTGCAGTCATTTTGCAAACTTTGTTAAACAAGTAGAAAAGGAATTTGATCTTCCAGTAAAAATCTTTAGGAGTGACAATGGAACAGAGTTTAAAATAGGGTGTTGGATGCTTTTTGTGAGTCAAAAGAAATTGTTAGACAATATAGCATTCCAAGAACTCCAGAACAAAATGGGGTGGTTGAAAGGAAAAATAGAACTTTAATTGAATCAGCAAAAACTATGCTAGCAGACTCTGGTTTACCCTCGTCTTTTTGGGCAGAGGCTGTATACACTGCTTGCTATATTCAAAACAGAGTTTTGATTAACCCTAGGCATCAAAAGACTGCCTATGAGATTTTGTATAAAATCAAACCTCTGATTTCCTATTTTTTAAAGTTTTTGGCTGTCCATGCTTCATTTTGAACTTAAAAGATTCTATATCTAAGTTTGCAGCCAAAATTGATTGTGGTTATTTTCTGGGATACTCAACCACTGCTAAAGCCTACAGAGTTTTTAACTCTAGGACAAAGTGTGTTGAAGAAACTTTGAATGTGAAGTTCAATGAAATTTCATCACTGAAAATCCCAGCAAATCCTACAGAGCTTTTTGATTTAGATAAATTCACATTTGCAGATGTTTCTATCAAGCTAGACAATGCAGGTACACCACAACCATCAAGAGAATATCAAGATCAAGAATATGACTGTGCGCTTCCACAAACAAAAGTCAATTCTTCCAACAGAGGATCAGGTGCCACAAGCTCTTGTGTAAACTCTGCCAATTCTGGGTCAACAGTGGTTGATCCTCAAACCTCTGCCAGTTCACAAAATCAAACAATTGTTGATAAAAGTCCTACATTTGGACACCAAAATCATCTGAATGTTACCTCTTTACCGCCAATACCACCACCTCCATTTACATCAGAGGTTGATACTTCAAACTCACCAGCATAGGTTAGCTCAGATGGTACACATTTGCAGCCATCACCTCAAAATGCTATTGTTCCATACCAAGGTGATTTGATTTATCTCAAAAGCCATCCAGCAGATCAAGTTATTGGCAACATCAAATCTGGGGTGTTCACACGGAGCCAATCCCAACATATTTGTTATTTTGCTGGTTTTCTATCACTCACACAGCCAGCCAAGTACCAAGAGGCACTGAAAGACAACAGCTGGGTAGAAGCCATGCAAGAAGAACTCCTTCAGTTCAAGAGACAACAAGTTTGGGAGCTTGTGCCACTGCCAAAAGATGTAGTCCAATTGGCACAAAGTGGGTCTTCAAGAACAAAACTGATGAAAGGGGTATTGTTGTCAAAAACAAAGCAAGGCTCGTGGTTCAAGGCTACAGATAGGAAGAAGGTATAGACTATGATGAGACTTTTGCTTCTGTAGCAAGGTTGGAAGCTATTCGCCTGTTCTTAGCTTTTGCTGCTAACCACAACATAAAGGTGTATCAAATGGATATAAATAGTGCATTCTTGTATGGAAAAATCAAAGAAGAGGTGTATGTTTGTCAACCTCCAGGTTTTGAAGATGCATTCCATCCTGATCATGTCTACAAGCTCAACAAAGCATTGTATGGCTTAAAGCAAGCACCAAGAGCCTGGTATGAAATTCTATCCACTTTTCTTTTATCCATAGGGTTTACTAGAGGTAAAATAAATAAAAGCCTATTCTTAAAATGGAAAGGAAAAGATTTGATGCTTGTCTAAATTTATGTGGATGACGTCATTTTTGGATCCACAAGCACTGCTATGTGTGAAGAGTTTCGAAAATCATGGCAGCAGAGTTTGAGATGAGTGCAATGGGTGAGCTCCAATGTTTTCTTGGTCTCCAAGTTAAACAATTGCAAAATGGTATATTTATCCATCAAAACAAGTATGTGAAAGAACTGCTTAAAAAGTTTGATATGGATGATTGTAAACCATGTAGCACACCCATGGCAACCACCAAGCTAGTCACCATTGATGGTAAAGATGACCTTGTTGATCAAACTCTTTATAGAAGCATGATTGGGTCTTTATTGTACCTAACTGCATCAAGGCCAGACATCATGTTTGCAACATGTGTTTGTGCCAGATCACAGGCATTACCTAGAAAGTCTAATCTTATTGCTGTAAAAAGGATATTCAAATACATAAAAGGTGCTCCCACACTTGGTATCTGGTATCCAGCTAATGGGAATATTGAGCTTTCAGGTTTTTCATATGGTAACTTTGCTGGGTGCAAAACTACAAGGAAGTCCACATCAAGAGGATGTCAATTCCTAGATGATTGTCTAGTGTCTTGGCAAAGCAAAAAGCAGGTTGCAGTTTCAACATCCACTGATGTGGCAGAGTATATTGTTGCTGCTAGCTGCACTGCTCAACTCTTGTGGCTTCAAAACCAGTTGCTGGATTTTGGTGTAACTGCACTAAAGACTCCACTCAGATTGGAAGGTCAAGCTGCTGAAAACATCATTAAAAATCCAGTTTCTCACTCAACTACAAAGCACATTGACATCAGACATCAATTTGTGAGAGATTGCTGTGAAAAAGGTTTGATTTCTTTGCATCATGTCCATACTTCAGATCAGTTGGCAGATGTTTTAACCAAGGCATTGGATACATCTACCTTTGAAAACTTGATCTCAAGAATTGGAATGCTAAACATGGATTAAAAACAAGTTTTCTTCTAAATCCATGCGTACATAGCATCAAAATGTTTTTAGAAAATCAATAATTCATCCTTAAAAATAGTTAAAACTGAATTTTTCAATAAATCTTTAAAAGTCTGCTCATAACATCTGTTTGCTCAAAACCTCTGATAGGCTTCAAAATATTATCCACTGTTAAAGTGTATCCTCTGACTTTCATTTTTACCACTTGTTTCAAAACACTGATAGCTATCCACTAATAGTGTTAAAAATCAGTACTTTTCTCATCAGAGGTTACACGTGGCCAGATGTTAGCCATCAGATCTTGCAACAGATGCCATGTCATCGTCACTTTTTCAAAACCCTATAAAAACCCTGTTTTATCCCTCACCAGTGTTTACCCTAAAACTGTGTTGATTTCTTCTAACACCATGGCTCCCAAATCAAAATCTTCGAAGAAATGCACACAAGAACTTCCACCTTTCACTCTCATAATCAAAACCCCACATAATTACACCGCCATACTTGAAGCAAACGGCGCAAATACTCGCTATCATCCAATGATTCGAATTTTGCAAAAGTCGAAATTCAAGCACATGTTGGAAGTCAAAGCCCCAATCTACATTGATTCTCTTCGTGACTTCTGGAATAATGCTAAGGTTCACTTAACTGCTGCTGGTGTTCGTTATACAATAATCTCAAGAGTAGGGGGAGTGTTGATGCAAATTAGCCCCCAATCGATCTCTCAAGTTTTCAAGTTAAATGACATAGCACATCCTGTGTCATTTCCCCTCAATGAGATCCAAGCAGAGTTTCTAAAAGAGGTTATGTAGGCCAGATGAAAGGTATGACCATCTTTAAACCGAACTTTCCTGCTGAGATGAGATTTTTCTTTCACACAATTCTAACTTGTATCTCAGCAAAAACCACTGCTTTAAATGAAATTCCATTGAACATGCAATATCTGGGGTATGCAATTTTAACAAACACAGATTTTAACTACTCCCAGATCCTATTCAATGATCTTGTGCATAATTTTCAAAACATTACAAAAAGAATAGCTTTTCTGATTCACCCTCGGTTTATGAGTGTTTACTTACAAGATCAAATCAAAGGTCCTGAAAGTAAAAAAGGCGTTGTGACAAACCCAGGCCGCCTCAATCATGAAACCTTCACCAGAATAACAAACCAAGATAAAGTTACGAAAACACAAGTAGAGGAGGTTGAGCAAGTTTTACCTGAACAAAATGTTCAAACTCAACCACTTGCTACTGAGCCCACTGCTCTTGGTGATCAGGGCACCACAACCGCTGCTCTGAAACCCACACCAAAAATCCTCAAAAAGAAAACCAAAACACTAACCAAAAAGCCCACCAAACCCAAAAAGGGTCCTCTGGAAGATGAGATCCCAGAGATTAACCCAGGACAGCACCAAAGTCACAAACCACTGCTGCTACTTCTTCACAGCAGATGGTTCAAAGATCTCCAACCGGCTTTGAAACTCCTCCTTCTTCCTCACAAAAGGAAAAGGTTGTAGACACAGGGACACCAAATTATGAAGCTCTAGATCCACTTGGTTCTATCTTCCGCAGCCCCTATCCCAAGGCACTGTCGCTTTCTACACAATTGAATTAGACCAGACAAAAACCAGCACTTCTCAACAACCTATTACTGAGAATATACTTCATCAAGAGGCTAGGTCTGACTCTTTATTCACTGCTAGCCCATCAGCACTTGAAGAGGCTACATCCCTTGGGTTACATGTAACCCTTGGTGATAGTTCAACTCAAGCAACCACTACAATTGCTGAACTCCCAAGTCTTAGTTGGACAGTGGTTTTATTAATAAGACTTGGTTGAAGGTAACCACTGTTGAGGCAACAACTGTTACCTCTATTGTGGGAAGTCCCCAATTCCAAGACAAAGGGGCATCTACAGTTGAAGCTGGTCCTAAAACCACTGCTAATGATACCATAGATACAACTACCATGTCTGGTAGGAGTTCAGATGATCCTATTAAATTAGGTGATGATCTAAAATATCAGGATCTGAAGGAGAGAGTTACTAAGAACATTTTGTGGACAAGATCAAAATTTTACTGAAGCAGATGATAGCTACAAAAAGTCAACCCTCTGTTCTATCCACTGCTGATCTCAAGGAAGCTCTTAACCCTCTATTTCAATCAACAACATTATTTGGATCTACAACACAAGCACCAGATGAATGATGTTAGAAACATGTTTGATTCAAGGTATCAAGACACTACAGCAGACATTAAAGCCATCAAAGCTCATCTACTCACAACCACTGGCCATGCACCTCCAACGGTTATCTTTGTTACAACTGATGAAGCCAAAAAGGGGAGAAACCTTTGGGAAACAAAAAGCTGACAATAGATGATGATAAGGCTATACCTACTTTAAATATTCCAAGGCCTGATGGTTCAAAGAAGAAAGATTTAACTGATGAAATTGTGGCCAAGGCAAGGGCTAGTCACAAGAAGACAGTGATTGAGGAGAACAGAGTGTTGGTTGAGAAAAAGATTGAACAGCAAAAAGAAAAAGGAGAGGTTGGTACTTCATCAAAGAAGATACCTGCTAGAAAAGCTAGGCAACCAACAACCACACCTCCTAAAACTAAGCCTGAAACCAATCCAACCATCAAAACCTTTGCCTCTCAAAAACCTATCACATTTTCAAAACCACAACCCACATACACACAAGCAGATGTTACAGCATCTGTTGTATCAACATCTGTTGATACAGCAGAGGTTGCAACAGATGCAACTCTATCCACTACCATGATCACTTTTTCCACATCAACTCATCCATTATCCACACCACCTAAGATCCCACAACCACCATCACCCACTTTAAGGTTTAAAAGGAGAAAGATCACAAAAGTGATAAATGATGATGAGATTCCTGCACCTCTTCTACTATCATCACAACCAATGACCTCCACATCAGAGCTTACAACATCTTCAACTCTTGAAGTTACTCCTGCAGCAAAGCTATATCCTCTTATATTACCAGCAGTCAGGGAAAAGATCCTAAGTTTCTTTTCAGAGGATGACCCTAATAAAAGAACAATCCTATCCCTTGATGGCTATCCAAGACCTGCAAATGTTGATGATTATCTGGAATTGAAACGGAAGCAAGCAGAGGATATTGACAAAAGAGAATCAGCTGGTAAAAGTGATAGAGAGATACAGATTACCATGTCCTTTCAACTAAGTAAAGCCAGCATCTTACAAAATTTTGTCAAGAACCTGAGCAATCAGTTGTCAGAAAGGGAAGATAAGCTGCTCAAGAGTGAACTCATTGAGTATATCATGGAGAAGAAGATGTATAAGGAAACAAGGGCACAGTTCAGGGATTGGAACATAGAAGAGCTAAGAGAAGAAATCAACAGAATGCAAGAAATGTTGAAAGACCCTCTCAAAAAGCCAACTCCTCCCAACTGGCATCTATACAAGAAAGATGTGACTGAAAGAGTCTTGAAGTTGAAGAGAATGAAGAATGAACTAACTCATAACAATTATGGGTCAAAGAAGCAAGTGATGAGATGGGGTGAGGTCAGGGTGATAGACACTTACAAAAAGTTGGAAGAAAGGAGGAAAAAGGATCCATCCATGCCTCCTAAACCTGATTATTCAAAAGAAGATGCTATTCTCAAAGCCCAACTCTCTAAAAAGTCCAGTACAACATCTGCCCATTCCACGCTTGCCCTGTTACACAGAAAAAGGCAACGGGAGATGTCTGAAAAGACTGACAAAGAGTTTGAGGATACATTTATCAAAGAAGGTATACAGAACATGTTTGATTATCCAACAGATGATTCAAGTGCCAAGCTGGCTAAAGAAGTATCAAAAATAGCTCCTTCTCAAACCTCAGCAATAAAAGCTCCTTCAAGAAAACCTTCAGACACAAAAATTCTAAAGTGGAAGGTCAACAAGACACCCATGAATTGACATTGCTCAAGTCTGATGGTAATACCACTAAACTATCTATGGAAGCTGCTTATGGGCTTATAGTAGAAGACTTCCAAGAATTATTATATTTAGAGCTACAGAAGGATGCTGATGACATAGAATCTCTTAACTTTGAACTTCAATTCAAAGGTCAAATAAGAGAATTCTTCCTGAGGAATAAAGACCAAGAATAAAGTGTTTTTGGCATCATATGTTCCAGGGGGAGATTGTTGGGATTGAACCCTATGAAAGGAACAGGTGATACAAAGCCAAATAACACTATCCGAGCTTTGGTTATACTATCAGAGGTTACAACCTCTGTTGTACAAACACTAACTTCCTAAAGACTGCTTTTCTATCATCTGTCTTCACAAAGTTGCAAAGGTCTGCCAGAGCTACAAGGATCAGAGGATAAAGATCAGAGCTTAGTCATTAGATAGTTTATCAATGTAACAGTGCTAAGCACTGATAGTCAGTATTAGTAGTGTTTGTAGGTAGTTACATTTAGTTTCCTGTCACTATCAACCCTGACGTCATCAAAGATGCTCAGTGGTTAGATAGTTTAGTATAAATAGGTAACTTGTGTAACAGTATAACTTTGTCTATCAAAAGATCAACTTTCACATTTCATCTTCTCTGCATTTTCTTACTACCAAACTTCAATAAGGTTGAGGGGGAGTTTGAAATCTCTTTTAAAAACTTCAATCATTTTCATTTTTGAAACAAAAACTACAAGTAATTCAAACTAAGATCCTAACAAAAGATGGTAAGATATGGAGGAGTATCATCCGTGGACCAAGAGAAATTACGTATGAGAGAGAAGACGCTCTTGGTATTAAGATTAAGAAGCCTTTTGAGCGATACTTCGATGAAGATTTTGATATTGTTGAAGAGGATAAGAAGGCACTGGCTTACTTGACCATGGCTTTGGGACCAGACATTGCCAATGGATTTAGAACTGCTAAATCTGCCAAAGAGTTATGGGATTCATTTCATGAAGTGTATGAAGGTATTGAAGATATGAAGGAGAGTAGATGTAATTTGCTGAGTCGGAATTTTAACAACTTCGATTATATCTATGGTGAAACAATAGAAAATCAGCTTTAGAGGTTCGTGAAGTTAAACACTCAGATGACTATTACTGAATTGCCACTGTCAAATTCCTTAGTGAACAGACAACTTTTGAATGCATTATCAAAGAGTTGGGATCATCATGTGGCTATGATCAAGAAAACGAAAGACCTAGCTAGATGCAGTCTGTCTGAGATGGTCTCTCATATTAAATCGTGTGAACTAGATGAAAAACAGAGGGAAACAAATCACAGGAATAGTTTGCTTGCTGCAGGGTTCACTACAGCACCCTCTGCTTCAAACAATGTTCCTCTTGTGTCACAAGTTGGATTCTAGATGTTCAGTAGCTCACATCCACTAGAGCCACATCAGAACCTCCATCAGCAAATATCCTCTATCCAGCAAGACCTGCTTCATCATCCTTCAATGTTACTCCTTCATCTGTTAATGCAACAGCTTCAATTTCCACTGTCAAGGACGACATGATTGATTTCCTCTCTCAACAGTCCAAGGAAAATCTCGACATAGTTGCATCTGTTATAAATTGTATGAATAGTTTTCCTGTAGGAAAATTAGAGCCTCCAAAATTTTCTATGGATGATTTGGATCTAATTCATCCTAAAGATGTAGAAGAGATGGACATCACATGGCAGATGGCTAGGCAGCGTTCAGGGAAAAGAATTTTCTAAGGAAAACTGGAAGAGACAAGTGGCAAGGTCTCACCTTTTCAGGACCAACTAAGATGTCGTTTGAGATGATTTGCTACAACTGTCATGAACCTGGACATTTGGCTCGTAATGAACCAAGCCGCAAGTCAATAGGAATCAAACACCAGCACAACCTGTTCCTCATAACCTTGAGAGAGTTACTACAACTAATACCGTAAATGATGCTAGTGGAAGTACTCCAGCTTCAGCCTTGGTAGTTCAGCCCGATGCTTCATTTGATTGGAATTCAGAGATGCAACGATTGAATATTTATGCTCCAGAGAATCAGATTACCTCTGACAACATTGCCTTCATGGCTTCAGATCCTGAGGATCAGACTTTCGAAGATAACTTTGCATTTATGACTCAGATCTTGTCGGCTCCTGCTCACGGACTCACTGCTGAAGAGGTAAGTTCCGCTTTTTGTACTCCTGAATGTCGTGATAAAGTTGAGTCATATCGTTTACACAATGCTGAATTAATTCAAGATTATGATGATATGAGAAGAAGTAATTCTACTATAAAGAAAAATGAAAAATTTTACAAAGAAAAGATTAAAGCTCAGCGAAAAGATATCGCCAAACTTCAACAAGATCTAAGTGTTAAGTGTTGTGTATATGATGATGCAAAAGAAACCATAACGTGTCTTGACCAAGGAACTAGAAGAGGTCAAACAAAAATTTCAAACAAACGAAATAAAAATTAAAACGTTTGATACTTCTAATAAATTGGTCCAAGATATGTACAACGAACAATTGCAATAGAAAAACAAAAAGGGTAGTGGTCTGGGTTATAACAATGTACCTCCACCGTTTAATGGTAACTACACATTTTTACCAATGACGGTAGAGGAATTGGAAAGGGTAGAAAGTATGACTTATGGTCTAAAAACTAATGAGTCATCAACCAGTGGCAAACCAGTCAAATATCGAAAAACTACCTTTGTCTCTAAGGGTATTTTCGAGGTTAATGCTTCATCTTCCTGTGCAGCTGAAGTAACTAAAGTAACGTGTGAAGATTTTCTTGGGGATGAACCAGAGTCGAATTCTGATTTTTCTAAAAACTCAATAAATGAAACTTTTTCTGAATGTGGTTTTGGACAAAATTCCTTAATTCGTTTCATAGTTATGTGTCGTCTTTTGGGCCTAATGTTTTGGGCAAAACGGTTGGTGCTTGTGATGAACATTTGAATGATGTGTCTAATGATGGTTGTTTTTCAGTTATTAATGATTGTGATTGTGATGCTTCTGATTCTACGGCTACTGACAGTGAGGGTAGGTCCCTCAAGATGCATTCAATGAAACCACTAAAACTTCTTCTCAAGAGGAACAAAAATGTTCTGATTCTTCTTCTAAAATGGTCTCAGTGGAAGTCCCTAATGTTGAATCTAGTGGGACCACACTGAAAACTGAAGTTGAATGTGAACCACTAGTAAACACACTTGAAACTTATACTGATGAAACTTCAACATCTTCTGAAACTAAAACTACATGTTTTTAAGGAAGAAAAAGTGATCACCTCAGATACCAAATCGCAAGAAAAGGTTTCTGAAAAAAATAAAACTGAATCGTCTTTTGAAAAGAAATTTTATAAAAAATCCAAAGACGAAAAACATCATTCGTCCAAATCGCATGCTTGTGCTAGTTCTGATCAACAGGTATCTAAATGCTCAGAAAAGGCACAAGCTAAGCAAGCAAAGAAAACCAAGCAGGCTCACTCTTCAAAACCAAACAGATCTATTTCTGGAACAAAGTACCAAAATATTGACATATTGAAATGACAAACATGTTTCAATTGTGGAATTGCTTGACACATTGCCAGAAAGTGTATTCATTTCCCAAGTGTGCAACAGAAGATGAAGAATGCACAAAATTAGAGGGTTAAGCAAAACCGAACAAGTTGTTTAGAGTCTAAGATGACTGCAAAGTTAGAGACTATGAAGAATAACTTCCGCAAGGTTAAATCTTCTGATCAAGATTGGAATGCATCCAAACGAAGAACTCAAAGTCATTAAAATGGTTTTCAAAATAATCAATATAAAACTTTTGGTATCACGATTATCATTGGTCACATAAATATTGGAAACCTGAACCTAAGGTTGCCCAATCTTACACATCTCAACAAAAATATGCCATTGATAAATCGTCAAATTTTTTAAACAAAGATAATCTAGTTTGGCAGAAAGTGACATATATTGATGCTCAAGGAAAACCCAGATCCACCATGGGCTGGGTTCCTAAATCTAACCGATCGCGCTAATCATGCAGGAACAACTGTGGAGGACTACCCTGCGACTTTGGTACATGGATAGTGGCTGTTCCAGGCACATGACAGGAGACTTGTCCTAACTCGTCAACATTAAAGAATTTGATGGTGGATATGTCTCTTTTGCGGGAGGAGAATCCTGTAGAATCACCTTGAAAGGAACTGTGAGAAAGGGTGTGCTAAGCTTCGAACATGTGAACTACATCCCTGAACTGAAACACAATCTGTTAAGCATTTCACAGATCTGTGATAGAGGAAATTCAGTCCATTTCACAAAGAAGTGATGTTATGTGTTGAAGCCAGGAATTGTGATACATGAAGACTGGTTCTTAATGACTGCTGAGCGAAGAGGAAATGCGAATGTTATCGACATGAACAAGAAACCTTGTGAAGAACTTACTTGCCTTTTCTAAAAGATATCAGAACATGACGGTCAACTGTGGCATCGTAGCCTCGGGCATGTGAACATGAAGAATTTGAATCGACTCACAAAAGGTCAATTGGTCCGTGATCTGCCAATCAAAGATTTCATATGGTAGAAAAATGTGTTTCTTGTGCAAAAGGAAAGGCACATCGAAAGCCTCATAAATCTAAGTCTGCACCCTCGACCAAAGTTGTGCTCGAGTTGCTTCATATGGATCTCTTTGGTCCGGTGAATGTGCTCAGCATTAGCAAGAAGTCATATTGTCTTGTGATAGTTGATGACTATTCACGTTCCACCTGGGTTTATTTTCTAGCCATAAGAACAAGACTACAAGCTTAGTCAAGCAGTTTATCACTCTGGTTGAAAATAAGGCAAGCACAAAGGTGAAGGCTATTCGATCAGAGAATGGGACAGAATTCAAGAATATCACCCTGGATACATTCTGGCCGACTCGAAGCTTCCTAGTTTCTTTTGGGCTGAAGTTGTTAGACATAAACCCTCGGTCTCGCACTTTCGTATTTTTGGTTGTCAATGTGTACTATTACTCATGGACTCAAATGGGAAGTTTGAGGTCAAGGGGGATGAGTGTTTCTTTATTGGATACGCTAAATGGTCATCCTATAGAGTATACAATAAAGTAACTAAGAAAGTCGTCGAGTCATGCAACATCGAATGGCTCGAAGAGAATGCTATGGATGCTAGAGTTGGTCCAGACTGGCTATATGATTATGCTGATTTATTAAAATCCTTTAACATTCTATCTAGTGTTACCACAGATGCAGGAGTGTCCACTATGAAACAACCAATCTCATTCGGTGATACTGAAAAAGATGAACAGGATGAAGGGAGCTTAAAGAATCATACCATAGACCCACCAGGAATGGTTTTTACTGAGCACTCTACGACTCCCAAATTATCCCATCAATTCCCTGAAGTTGCTTCATAGGTGGTGTTCCTTCTAATGGTTCAGGATCTGGACTGTTTGATGATCCCATCCCTGAAGACTGTACGGTCATTACTTCTGTAGTTCACAATACTACTGCATCTAATGAGGGGGAGTCAAGCAACACCAATTCACCTCAAGACGAGACCGTACCTAAAGTGGCTATTCTAACAAGTGTTCAAAGAGATCATCCCATTACTAATGTGATTGGTCCTGTTAATGCAGGAGTTCAAACCAGGAGGCAATCTGGAACTATAAATACTTGCTTATACTCATGCTACATTTCTCAAATAGAATTTAAAACTATTGATGAAGCGTTGCAGGAACCAGGCTGGGTAGATGTTATGCATGAGGAGCAGAACCAGTTTGAGAAGCTAGGAGTATGGAAGTTTGTTGAGTTGCTGAAAGGGGAACGCAAACTCAGAACTCGATGGGTATTCAGAAACAAGCAAGATTCTGCTGGAGTTATTGTTCGAAATAAAGCAAGATTGGTGGTACAGGGATTTCGACAGATTGAAGGTCTGGATTATGATGAAGTTTATGCTCTAGTTGCTCGACTTGAAGCTATCTGAATCTTCTTAGCTTATGCTTCCTACATGGGGTTCACCATTTATCAGATGGACGTCAAGACTGCGTTTCTATATGGAAATGTGAAGGAAGAGATTTATGTTGAGCAACCATCGGGTTTTATTAGTCCAGATCATCCAGATTATGCTTACAAACTCGAAAAGGCGTTGTACGGATTGCACCAAGCACCAAGGGCTTGGTATGCAACCCTGACTGAGCATCTTCTGGCTCATGGGTACACTCATGGCACAATTGATCAAACGCTGTTTGTCAAGAGAGTGGGCAAGGATCAGATCTTGGTTCAAATTTATGTTAAGACATTATTTTCGGATCGACAAATGAGGATATATGCAAGGAATTTGAGGGGGTAATGAAGAAGAAGTTCGAGATGAGTGCTCTCGGGGAAATGACTATGTTCTTAGGTCTCCAAGTTCGACAGGATTCTTGAGGCATTCTCATTCATCAAGGGAAATACGTGGATTTGTGCTGGCAAAACTTAAATTTTCTGACGCAAAAACGGTTGAAACACCTATGGTGGAAAGACCGTTGCTGACTGAAGATGCAGAAGGATCTCCTGTTGAACAACTCGGTTATAGGTCTATGATCGGATCGCTGATGTATCTGACTGCGAGTCGTCCAGACATTATGTTTGTTGTTTGTAACTGCTCGCGATATCAGGCTAATCCTAAATCTTCTCATCTTACTGCTGTTAAACGATTTTTTCGGTATCTTAAAGGCAGACCTCGGTTTGGCTTGTGGTATCCGAAAGATTCTAATTTTGACCTGTTTGCGTTTTCTGATAGCAAATTTGGAGGCACTGGCAGTGATAGGAAATCTACATCAGCCGGTTGTCAATTTTTGGGTGACAGACTCATTTCTTGGCAATGCAAGAAACATCAAACAGTGGCAATCTCCATAGCTGAGGCTGAATATGTTGCGGCTTCTTCATCTTGCTCTCAAGTGGTGTGGATGCAGCATCAATGGCAGGATTACGGTTTTACTTATCTTAATACTACAATCTACTGTGATAATGATGCTGTTATTCAGATTGTGAAAAATCCTGTCTTCCACTAAGAAACCAAGCACATTGATACAAAAGTTCATTTTATTTAAGACTGCTTTGACAGAGGTCTTATCAAACTGGAACAAATCGACACCGATGCAAATATTGCCGATTTGTTCACAAAACCTGTCAACAGTTCAAAATTTCAGGTGCTTGTGGATTTTCTGAAAATGATCTGGTACATTGACTGAGCATGTTTTTGTAGGTAAATTTGTACATAAATTTTTCTATTCTTAGGTAGTTTTTATTTATGCACAAATTTAGGGGGAGAAACTTTGAAAAATACAAAACATCAAAAAACTTTGAAGAATACAAAAACATCGAATATTTTTGAAAAATACAAAGACATCAAAATTCTGAAAAAGACAAAAAGAATCTTTGCATGACATGAGAAATGAAATGAAATTTCACATTGGGTATAAGACTGACTCATGTAAAACCAGTATCAAAATAGTTTAAATGTAGGAGGATATGTTGGTAGGCTCTATCCTTAAGGCTGGAAACAGCGGTTGTGTGTTCAGAACTTAAATATGTACATGACCTCAGGAAAGAACGTCACTTAGAATTAGTTCATTTCTATTTGAATATAATTGTGTGATGTCCCGATACACACAATTTTAGTCTAGTTCTGAAATCTTTTCTAAAAAAGTCATGTATCTCCTTTGTTTTGTGTGAGCAAAGACCTGGAGATGCTAGGCAGCATTGGCTTCTATTTTGCGTGAGCAAAGACCTAGCTATACGTCTGTCACTTTATAGATCACTTTACACCCAAAAGAGGCCCTCTAGTGCCCAAAAGAAACCCAAGAAACCTATATCAAACTGAGAAAACTCATTTGATCTATATATTATATCATCTCTGCTTTGATCTTTTCTGTTCTCTTCTCAATCTAGTCCTAGTCAAGGTTTCGGGAATTTGGAACAGACTTATGGAAATATGTGGAAGGGAAACTGCAGGCATGATAGTGTGTGCAGATTCCAGGATTTGATTAGTATTTGTCGGGGTGTTCATTGTTAAAGTACCAAAACATGATAAAAATTGATTACATGCAACCAAATGGAAAAGGCCTAGGGAGGTGAGTTTAGGTGGACAAATATACTAACAATAGTTCGGTTCATTCGGTAGTAGATCAGTGTTGATAAGTGAAGTCAAGCCCAAAACCTCGTGAATTGATCCCTGAGCAATTATGATATTTCTTATCTTTCATTTTTGTAAATAATTGTTTCATATTATTTATTTTTGTTTTATAGGTTTTAATCTAGTTAAACGTGCTCGGGAGGTTAAAGGGTTATTTAAATGAAAAATTATTTTAATTGATTTTGGGTAATTAAAAGGTGAAATTCATTTTAAAAACCAACATTTGGCGGGTTTCAACACGAAACCATGGACCAGGCCCACATCTCAAGGGTCCGGCCCATGATAGTGGTCACAGAAAAGGGGATTTCGAGTCGAGATCCCATCATTCCACTCGAAATCTCTCCTCTGTTTCTCTCTCATTCTCCGGCAAGATTCTTTGATTCCGACTACTGTTCTCCAATCTCGACTCATTATCAGTTACTGTTCAAGGTATTTATGATCAAATGATGATTTTTACTTGATGATCTGCAGGTGTTTTGAAGAACACAGATTGAAGATTTGATGAACATTTAAGAACCCATTTTGGTCTTAATCAAAATTAACAGATGTTTTTAAGGGTTTAATCCGAAGTTTGACCGGTCAAAGATGTTTAAATGGATCCGACTCAGGTTGCGAGTCAGGACTCGAGATCTCTTGTTTCGAGTCGCAACCTCCATAGTTTCGATTCAAGACATGTCTTGAGATCTCAGGGTCTCGACTGAGATTTCGACTCGAGATCTCCTGGTATAGACTAAGATTTCAACTCGAGATCTCCTGGTTTCGATTGTGATTCCGACTCGGAATCTTGTGATCTCGACCCGAGATTATGAGATTTCAACTCGAAAACTTGTGTCTAAATTAAAAGTTGTTATTTTTCTTGAAATTTGAGTTGTTTACCATTTCCAGCTAATGATTCTGTTTGCCAGTGTTTATTTACAAAGTTTGCAAATGTCTATTTGTAAAAACTATACTTATACTTGTGTGGTTGTGTAGAATGGATTTGAAGTTTATATCCGGCCACAATCAAGCGGGATATCTGGCACCTCCTCCTGAGAAGCACAAGCAGTTGTACGCATTGTTGATTAAAGGGTTAAACAGTTGTCGTATCGCTCATGCTCTTTGAGAAAATCCAATTGTATTTGAAATACTTATTCAAGACTTTTGGAAGACGGCACGATTTGAAGAACTAGGAGGAAATGGCAAAGGATCGATTGAGGCTAAGATTCTAGAGAAGAACATTACTGTGACCGAACAAATTATCCGGGAGGTCCTCTAGTTTCACGATCAAGAGTCAGATCCGACTGATCTTCCGGCCGGTACTATTGAAGCTATAATGACGCGTTTGAATTATGAGGGATCGTACCCTCCGATGATGAAAAGGCTTGTACATCCATATTGGCGTCTGTTAATGCACATGTTCATGATATGCATGACTGAAAACTATGGAGGAACGGATCAGTTGAACATTACTCTGTCTACTGCATTGATTTGCTTCATCACTAATGAAGTTCACAACTATTCTAAATATGTGTTTGAAGGAATGAAAAGGAATATCACTGGGGTGCGCAAAGATAAGTTTCTTATGTATCCTAGATTTCTATAGATGATTCTAAATGTGCACTTCTCAGAGTTGGAAAAAACTAGAGATACATTGGATCTGAAGCCAATGGGTCCTACATGTTTTAGTGCTCTTATGCCTAAGAAGAATACAGCGAGCAAGTTAGTAGGAAGGATTAAATTAGAGTAGTTTGGTCAGTTTGCAGAGACTGAAGAGGCAAACGTTGGACCAGTGAATGTTCCAGTTAATGCGATTGTTGCTGAGGAGCATGAGGTTCAAGTTGTTTATCGTGTAGAACCAGAGACTAAGATTCATGATTTGGATTCTGATGTTGATGAAGTATTGGTTTATTACGACGGTGATGATGAGGAGCTTCCTCCTGAAGCTGAAGTTAGTACAAGTGTTTCTAGTGTTCTTCCACTGGTGATTACTGCTAAAAGATTGGCTCTAATTTTAAAGACAGTTAGCCAGAAGATTGGGAATCCTCCACCTGAATCTTCGCTACAGATGTTGACGCCAAGTGACAAAGACCCACAGGATTCTGATTCACAACCTTTAAAGAGAAGAAAGAGGGATCCTCGACCCGGGGTGTTCGTTGAACAGCTACAAGATCAACCTATGACTGATGTTGATGAGAGATTATATGATTTCAATTTTGAGACTACGAAAGCTACCACAGTGACTGCATTTGATTTTGAAGATGTTGCTGCTACTACTGAAACACCATTTACATTCGAGACCACCGAAACAGGCTTGAACTTGGAGTCTGAATCTGTACCAGAGACTCCTCTATGTTCAGAGACTTTAATCAGTGTATGAACTCCACCAGAGACCCCAGTTACTGTATCTATGCAGTTGGTAGTTCGTCTGTAGCTGTGTCTGATGAACCAGGTAGTTCTAGTGGGATAAGAAGCGAAGAGAAAGCGAAGTTCCCATTTCTAGATGATTCAAGTGATGATGATGAGTATATCAGCATTCGGGATTTGAAGAAGCGAATAGTGGTGCTTGAACAGGATTCAATTTAAAAGGATGCTAAGATTGTTCAGTTGGAAGATACGATTGTACGGAAAGATCAACAGATTGATCAGCTACAGGGAGATGTTGGCTTACTGTTCTCTATCATTTATGATATCCAAGGATAGTTGGAGAGAAAATTTGGTTAGGAATTTGTTGATCCTGCGGATACCAAGAAATACAAGAAAGTTGCTGAAGACCGTGCACATGCCATTCCTAGAAATGATGCTGAACGGGCAAAGGCTATGGATTTATACTACCGAACTCCAACTGATAAGAAGAATGATGCTGAGAAGGCTAAGAGGTTGAAGCAAAAGAGGGAGCTTGTGGTATCAAGAACAAGAATTTGAATGCATATGATCGAGATGTTCAAGCTACTCATCATTTGATGGAAGCTGGTGTAAATCACTATGACAAAGTCGGTAACAAGTCAGGGATAGTGAGTTGGGGGTTTGACCACGATAGGAATATGTGGTGGATTAAAAGGAAGATTGGTCCAGTGGAGTGGTACAAAAGTCCAGCTCAGTTTCAGACGTTTACGAAAGTTGATTTGACTTTGCTGTCAAATGCTCGCCTAATAGAAAAGGATATCAGTTCTTTGAGAGATTAAAGAGAGAAGTTACAAGAGGGTTTCCTTCCATGCATACAGCAGAATCCTTCTTGAAAAATGCTCCTGGTATTCGTGATCCTCACACTCACAAAAGGTTGATAAATGTGATCTGACCACCTACTGATAAGGAGAATACAATACCGTTGGTGAAGAAGATACCAGACGGAAGTTTAAAGACATTGCACTTCTGGGCCTACAATGAGACATTGGGCCAAGCATTGATTGTTTGTGATGATGATCTGCAGTTCAGGTTGACTGATCAAGTTGACTTAATGAATTTGAGCCTGGAAGATCTTGAAGTGTTAGCTCAGAATCAGATCAGGTCAACTGAAAAAGTATGAAGGTTCAGCGAAGCAATGGACCTCAGCTGTTGCAGGTGCTTTGCATGTTCGAAAGAAGGGTTTTGGTAGTTAACATGAAGGTGAAGAAGGAAGCGGAAGCAAGTGAAGATCGTTGTAACACTATGCTACAAACCTAGGGGGAGATTGTTGGAACCTAAAGGTTTATGCATAGTGGGTTGCTAGTCGTAATTACGGGTTATCTTGTGTTATGTTTAATAGTGTTTTGGGTCGTAACATGTATTGGGTCATTAGAGGTTTCGGCCCACATTGGATAGTTAGTATATAATCACCCATTGGTTAATTTTTAGGGGTTGATCAGTTGGAGAGAACCAGAGTCAGCCGAAACCAATGAAGAGAGTCATTGTATCAGTCATTGTTAATCAGTGAACGCAAGATCTCGGTTTGTTCTTATTGTTCTGTTAATCATTGTGTTTTGGTTTTGCTTATTCTTGAATCATCTCGTGTTTGGATTCCGCACTTACACGAGGTTGTGTGTGATATCATTGAAAGATCCGCGTTTACGGGACTTACAAAGATCTATTTGATATTTTATCAAGAGAACTCAGTTCCTTTCCTGCCGATGAGTTATGTTTGCTAAAGAACCAGGTCAATGACACTGCTATGTTGAAAGAAAAGTACAAAGAATTGAAGAAGATGAAGTAGAAGAAGAACATGGAGCTTCATAAATTCGTCGTTGAACATACCAGTTTCTAAAATTTCAACATATAAGTATGACGAAGATGTATGAGATGCTGCAAGAAACATATAACATAGCTGGCTCAGATCCAAAGTATAGTTATGAAGATCTATTTAATTTTGATAAATTTAAAAAGGAAGAAGAGAAGCTCAAAGCTAAAGCAGAAGCAAAGAAGAAACAATGGGTTGGTATGGCTATAGATGATGACATCGGATGAGAGAGTGAGGAAGAAGAGGTTGATAGAGATATGATGCCATCCAGTTTTGTGGAATGGGGGCTTGGAGAGGATGTTATGTATGTAGATAAAGATGGTGAAGTAGTCTCATCTGAGCATCCAGAATGGTTTAGACAAGAGAGAGAAAGACTTCACGACTTCCACCAAATAGTGAAAAATAATTGGGTGGAAGTACTGCAACTTGAAGGGAATGTTTAATGTGAAGAGAAAGAGTGTAGGATTGATCCTCGATGCTAAGGAACCTAAATTTGATATCTAACATCCATAATAGCGGAAATATTACGTCGTGTTTACCAATAGACAAGAATTAATCAGTTAATCGTCAGTTTTATTGATTAAACGTTCTGGTTACAAACTGACAGAGCTTCGCCTCCAAAATGCCAAAGTTACAAATGAGAGACTCAAGCTAGGTATTTATAGACTTAGAAGTTCGCTCATGTGATAGCTAAGTTCGCCCGAACTTGCCTTAGCAAGTTCGGATATACTTGGCTAGACATGATGCCATGGGCGAACTTAATACAATCATTCATAAATACTTCACAACCTAGCCTATTCAGCTCTATACTATACAGACTCGATATAAGACTAAGACATAGACATTATACACCAACAGACTCCCCCTTGGATATAGTCTTCGTCTTGTACCAGTCTCCAAAACTCTGTCTTCATATAAACTTTAACGCACACGACCGAAGAAGTTCTTGTACGGCTTCCTTCATCGTTCTTGCTTTGGATCAGGCGTTTGATCAGTTGGCGGTGGTCTTTTAAAATTAGCCATTCTTAGAGAACTTTGCCTTACCGCTTTTTCCATTCTTTCTTTAATCGCCTTATTTCTTTTTTCCTCCTTTAAAAACTCAACTTTTTCTAACTCTCTCCACTTCGTTTGCCACATTTTTCTAGAATTGACTTCGCGTGCATAGCAAACATTCACAACTTTCTAAAACTGCATAGCTTGTACCTTTTCACGTTCTTCAAATACAATCTTTTTGTAGATCAAGGTTTTGATATCTTCTCTCGAGCAGTTCACAAGCCACATAGGATCTAGAATGCTTATCGTCCTCCATAAACCCCTCATGCCCTGATAACCCATCACCTCAACACTTTCCTTTGATATATCCAAGTGTTCTTCAAACTTTAGAACAATAACGGCTTCACAAGTAGCTGGATCTATTTGCCACCATTTGAACAAAGGATAGAAGTCTTGGTCAATCGGCATAAGTGGCATATTCCTCATGGCTCTTGGACATTTCATAATTAACATTATGTCCTTTTCCCCTGTTTTCTTAGTTGTCTTGATTCTGCAGCTAGGAATAAAAGGCTTCCCGTAGTTGAATCCTTTCATCGATTCATACTTGATCATTTTCCATAATAACTGATCAGCAACCTTCATATGGTATGTAACGTTCACAGTTTGCACCAACTCTTCCACAGTTTGCACCGCTTCACACCAGAAGCTGATTGGAAGTTTAGAATCTGCAAGCATGGTTCTCGCAGTTTCAATCAAAGTTCTGTTTTTCCGTTCAGCTACTCCGTTTTGCTGTGGAGTATAAGGAGCACTAAACTCGTGCAGAATCCCTTTTGCGTTGCAGAATTCCTTCATTTTGTTATTCTTAAACTCTGTGCCGTTGTCACTTCTAATGCATCTAACCGGCAGATGATAAAGGTTCTCGAGTTTCTTGAATAGAATAACCAAGTTCTCGAACGTTTCGTCTTTTGATTCTTGAAAGAATACCCATGAATATCTCGAATAGTCATCTGTCACGACCAAGCAGTATAAGTCTCCTGAGATGCTTCGAACATTTACAGGACCAAATAAATCCATGTGGAGACGTTCTAATGGCAACTTGATTGATTTCAGAATTTTCTTCGGATGAGATTTCTTGATCTGATTTCCCTTTTTACACTCTAGGCAGTGATCAGTCATATTAAAACTCTGAAGATTTACGCCTTCTACAAGATCATTATGAACCAAGAAATTCATTTTTCGCAAATGAATATGCCCCATCTTACGATGCCAAAGAATAGAATCCTTTTCAGTAGCCTGTCACAAAACACTGTGCTGATTTTGATGAAGTTGTAGCAACACCCATATCAGAACATATAGATCATTCTCTCGAGGTGCTCTCATCGGAATCCACTCATCTGGTATTTTGAATCCGGCTTCAAGATGATACACTCTTTGTCGTTGAAATGAACCGTGAACTTTTTGTCACAAATTTGCGATATACTCAAAAGATTATTCTCAAGTTCTGCAATATAATTCACTCGATCGAATGAAACGACGCCGTTTGAGAGTTTTCCTTCGGCGACTATCCTTCCACCCTGGTTACCAGCAAAACCAACATATCCACCATTTATAGTTTTAATGTCGAATAGCAACGCTTTCATTCCCGTCATATGCCTGGATGCTCCACTATCCAAAATCCACTTGGAAAGTACAGATCTCTGGAGCCCCTACACATTTCAACAATCTATTTAAAAAGCGAGACCCAAGCCTTTTTGGTCTTGGGTTGAATTGGATAACCATCATCAAAATCAAATTGACATTCATCAGCATAATCGAATCCACACTCATCTACATAATCAACTTCCCATTCTTCATCTGAATTTTCTATGATGTTTAGGTTTGAAAACTTTACCGTCTTTTTATCTTTTGAATTGTTACCACTTGTAGTTTTGACAGTTTCAGATGTGGTTTCAATTATGATTTCAGATTTTGATTTTTTCTTGCTATCACTAGTCTTAACAAGCTCAGACTTAGTGATCTCAGATGTTGCTGACCATTTATTTGCAATCCAGGCTTGAGATTTTATGTTAGCCTTCTTGATGTAAAAATTGTTTTCATTAGCCTTTGAAGTTTCACCTTTTTTAAAAATTGAATTTTCAAACTTAGGTTTAACTTCAGCTTTTGATTCATTTCTTTTCAAAATCTTTACAGGTTTTTCAAACACTGGTTGCTTCGGTTTCACAACATTTGAACTTTCTTTTCTTCGAAGATAAGTCGGCTTTGATGTCGGACAGTAACGTGCAATATGACCAATTTCGTTGCACTTGAAACAAGTCCGAGAATCATGTGGATGTCCTTTTGTGGGTTTTACACCACTTGTTTTGACACCATTTTCAGTTTTGGCTTTATCTCGAAGTTCTTTCTGTTTCTTAAACTTATCGTTTGATTGTTTCCCGATCAAACTTTCCTCATGAACCATGTTCATCCCATATACAAAATTCATGTTCTTATTTTTGTATTCATGAAATGGTGACACTTTCTTTTTAGGTTCATCTGATTCTTCTAAACCCAACTCAGCTCTCCGGTTTTCCGGATGATCACCACCATTCTTTCGGTAGTTGTTTCTTTTAGGTTTGGAATAGAATTTCTTTTCATTAATCTCCAGATCATCTGATGTGACTTCCACGAGTTTAAAGAATTTGTCTAACAATTCTTCCCTCACATTCTGAAACGGAAAACTGTCATCAAAGTATAATCTATCAGATTCCTTAATCTTGTACATGACAACATTAGGAACATCACATAGATCATTCTCCGATGATGTATCATCATTTTCGGACTGTGAATCAGAATTCTTTGAGCTCGAGTCGGCGCTTTTAAAGCTGCCTTCATCATAATCGTTCAAAACATTTTCAACATCTTTTTTAACCACAGCATTGTCATCATCTGTTTTAGTATAGATTACATCAATGTTCTCTGGCAACTCAGTTTTCTTTTCAGATAACAACTCAATATTGAGTGTCTTATCCATCCCATCAGCAGATTTACGACAATACTTCTTGCAAAGGGGTGGAGGAACATTGTTGTATTCCTTACCAATTTTCTTTTTAGGTTTCTCTTCTGATGGAATTGTCGGAAGGATGTGATCAATGACATATGCGTTACAGGCGTAACTTCTCAAAAGTTGTTGAACACGTTCTGTTTCAATTGTCATGTCCTGGATTTGTTGCTTAGTTTCAGCAATGGTGTTAATATAGATATTAATCGCTTTTTGCTTATCCATTACTGTTCCTTTTAACATTCTTATGGTATCATGTTGTTCGACGTTATTTCTATCAAGCCTACCATAATCATTTTTCATTTTATCATACGCTTCCTTCATTGTGCGATAATCGTATTTCAAAAGTTCATTATGCACATTGTTTTCAGCGATGATTTTTTATTTTTTGGCACACTCGACACAAGGTTCGGTACACTTTGTACAAGGTTTCTCAACCTCTACAACTTGTACTTTGACAACTTCATTTACCTTTGGACCTACCTTAGTTAGATTTGCCATTAAAGCTTTATCTGCCATGTCTTTGAGGTTTTCGGCATTCACTTCTTGTGTAACATTGATGATCTCTTCATCAATTATTTTCTCCTCAACCACTTGTTCTTTAGAGCTTCCATCAAAATGACCTGCAAAACTATCACACGAGTTAGGAGATAAAATTCCTTGTTTCTGCATGTGGATATACCCCTCTTCTTCTCGTTGTTGTTGCAAGTATTGTTCCAGCAAAATCTGTTCTATAGCCGCTGCCGTTGCTTCCTCTGTAGAAGTATCTTCAACTATCTCAGACATCAACGCAACTCCGGTCTTCTTACCGAGGTAGGAATTCCAATCGAAACCATCATCTTCATTTGATGCAACCATAGTTTTCTCATTGCTACTGCTATTTAGTTTCTCTGGGATTTCAACCTGAGTCTTCTTTGGAAATGGCTTGTATTGTAGTGACTTCTTGTAATACTCGTTGCCACCTCCAAACGGACTCTGATTTCCTGTTGCTTCAGGATTTTTGCATTCACTCTTGAAGTGACCCTTTTAGCGACATCGAAAACATGTAACCTTTGACTTGTCGAAGCCCAACTTGTTGCTAGATTTCCGATGTCTCGACCAGTGAGAGCAACAAACTTGGTAACTCTTCGAATGATAGATGCTAAACACCACTTGATATCCATCAACTCGAGTTCTTCTTCATCCACTTGGTCATAATCTTCTGCCGTCATTTCGGGATTTCCAATTTCCGGCTACAAGACTTTCGTATGACTCCAGAACAGTGGCGAGAAGAGACATATGTTGTTTAGCGACTTGTTCCGAAACAACATTATTCAAATTCACTGAAATGTTGCACTTGTATACATTATGATCAGAATTTGTTTGTTGATTCTGATTAGCTTGACTTTGATAAGATGAATTTGAACTAGTGCTTGAGAACGAACTCTGTGGACTCTGATCATAATGCGGCTGTGATTGACTCTGGTTCTATGGAGAAGCATTCATGTTCGCACTCAATGCTGTCTCAATTTTCGGACTTGAAATGTTGTCTTGCATTCCACTTTTGTAACCCAACGTCTTGAACTACATTAGCGTTTTTGACTTTGCAATCTTCAAGAGTTCCAATTCATGGCCTTTGAGTTTATCGATAAATGTTGACAGCTTGAAGAAATCCCACTTATCACTATTTTTTAGAACCATCAAATAAGTAGTCCATTCACCATCTGGTAGTGCGTCAGCAAGCTTGTCGATGTATTCTTGTTCTGTCTTCTCGAGACCGTGTCTTCACATTTGAACTTTAAGATGACAGAAGCGCTCGATCGTTTGCTTCATGGTCTCATTCTTTAACATGGTGAAGATATCGAACTCTTTCAGAATAAGCGCCTTTTTACTTTTGATCATTTCGGCACTGCCTTGATATTTCTTCTGTAGTGACAACCAAAGATCTCTTGTCGTAGTATACTCTGGCAGCAAAATCAGGATATCTTATTTGACATACTGTTGGATGAGACTGATCATCTTTTTCTCAGCAATGTATTTGTCTCTCTGTAGTGTTGAGTAATTGTACTTTTCAAGGACTTGCTGATGTTCATCTACCGGAACAGTGTAGCCTCTTTCAATCTACACTCAGCCAGCGAAGTGCATGGCTTGCACCCAATAGGTAAATTTCTCCTTCCATGCTTCATATTCGTCCATGCTCATCAGCTTGGGCGGTTTAACAGTCGTCCCATCTCGTTATCAAGATTGACTTGATGAATCACGTTGGCATTCGACGAACTAGCTCCGGACATAAAGCTCTTTGCATATCATCCATTGTGAATAACGAGACGTGTACACTGAAAATATTCAAAAACTTTGAAAATGTTAGAAATACTACAAGTTCGGTCGAACTTGTAGTTTGGAATGAAGAATTCTTGATTTTATCAAAAGTTCGGTCGAACTTATGATATTTGTTTTGAGAAAAATTGTTTTAACTTCGGTTGAACTTATGACAAAAACAAAACCGATCTTCGAGCGAACTTGTATTCAAGAATTTGAAACAACACTAGTAAGTTCGGGCGAAATTACTCAAACTTTTCTTGATATTACACAAGTTAGGTCGAACTTGATGTAAAATCAATGAAAAATTGATAAGTTCGAGCGTACTTGGCAAGAATCTCCTCAAAAACCACTCAAGTTCGGGCGAACTTACTAAAAAATCACTTGAAAAGTGACTTTTTATATCATGTTCGGCCGAACTTGATTAACAAGTTCGATTATTAGAGTTCTGGAAAACATGGTTTTTTCAAAATTTTGACATGATCCGGTTGAATTTGGTCTCCAATCTTTCAAGGGTTTATCTTTGTTGTATTTTACATGATATATTCAAAATTGAAAAGATTTTGACCGTGAATTCTTCATTTTTGATGAAAAAAGTTAAGAAAAATAGAAGAATGGAGTAGAAATAGAAGTGTTCTTGTCTTGATACTATCAAATCAGGCTGTTCTAGCTCTGATACCACTTGTAGGACCGATCCTCGATGCTAAGGAACCTAAATTTGATATCTAACGTCCATAATAGCGGAAATATTACGTCGTGTTTACCAATAGACAAGAATTAATCAGTTAATCGTCAGTTTTATTGATTAAACGTTCTGGTTACAAACTGACAGAGCTTCGCCTCCAAAATACCAAAGTTACAAATGAGAGACTCAAGCTAGGTATTTATAGACTTAGAAGTTCGCTCATGTGATACCTAAGTTCGCCCGAACTAGCCTTAGCAAGTTCGGCCGAACTTGGCTAGACATGATGCCATGGGCGAACTTGATACAATCATTTCATAAATACTTCACAACCTAGCCTATTCAGCTCTATACTATATAGACTCGATATAAGACTAAGACATAGACATTATGCACCAACAAAGAGTGGAGTGATTCAGTACTTTGAGCAAGATATGTGATCTCTACCAACGTGGGATGCTTATCATCTCGGAAAATTGGAACACATGAACCCAACAAATAGCATCACCGACACTTGTTTTAGAGAATCCTGATATGTGAGTTCTTAAAAGGTTTCATTTTTTTCAAACCTCAACGTCCAACAAGAAGACTCTCCAAAACCACCATTCATCCGATCACCGGAAAGGGAAAGGATTGGGTCATCAATCCAGCCAAGGTGGTTACAAGAATGAAGATCTCGCCCGAGCAACCAGTCATGTTAACATAGTCAGTAAGTGTTTCTATGATGAAAGACCGGAGAAGTCGTGATCCGACTAAACGACAATACTGACATCATAATTTTTTTCCGGTAGATGTCTTCATGTTTTGTTTATCAGACTTGAACAAGTTATATGGGCTCAAGATCCATATGGGCGCTGGTAATGAATATCAAGAAGAAGGGATGTTGTTTCAAAGAGCTATGGAAAGAGCGAGAGAAAGAAAGAAGGAAATGTTGGAGATCGTTCACCAAATTGAAGAGAGAATGGAACTTGAGAAAGCTGAAAAGAGAAGGAAGCTGAGCATACTACTACTTCATTATCCAAGATCCAAGTTCTAACTGAAAAAGCTTCTCCAACACAACCAGAAGTTCAAGAAATTCAAGACCGAACTTCATTCACATATGAAGGTGTTGAATAAAATCCAGAACTAGTCAGTGAAGATATTGATAATCAAGCTGCAACCAAGGACGCTTAAGGCACCTCTTCAAACCCCAACATTCATGCACAAGAATGAAGACTCTCATATACGTAACGGTCTAGGGGGATAATGTTAGAGCAAATGAGACCGTTGATATATGAGAATGGCATGTTAGGACCTTTCGTTTATGTTTTGATAGTCCTGGGGTTATTTTGTAAAGTTAACTTTGGGATGTTAACGTTTGGCAATGTAATTAGCTTCCTAGGTAATAATAATTACACAGGAAGCTCGTCTTTTTATATATGTAGAGCCACACTTAGGTTTCCAAGGTTCTTGAACTAGTATGTGTTCTTAGGTGTAATCAATCTGATTTAGTGTTTGATTCTTGTGTTTAATCTGAATATCCCAATTGTTCATTGTGTTAAATCATATGGATTCTCTACTTTTCCAAGATTCTTTATATTCTTCTAGTTTTCTTACTTTACATCACCCACACACCTAAATAATAGATGTTTGTAAGAACATTCAATCAATATCACTATGATCAGTATCGTTCGGGATCTATAGTCCCTTTTTGATTCCACTTGTATTACAAGTAGAATGTGACAAGTGGAATGTGACTTAGTTCAATCCATCAAGATCCGTCTCCATCTTTGGTACCCCTGAAGCTCCGGTGAAGCTCCACTCCATTCTTCGATGACCCTTCTTAGTTCCCGAGAAACTTCGGCCATTGCCTCCTACGACGCCTGTTTGCTCTAGTGAAACTCCGGCCACTGTCTCCCAATACCCATTTCATTGTAATATTTGAAAGTTCCGGATCGGGCGGGTTTAATGGAAGTTTGGACGGGATATCACTAATTTGGTAGAAAGTTATTAAGAACCGAGTAGAAGTCAGAAGTCGAATAATTCATTCATACCGAAAAGCATACATCTTTACAAGTTGGAGAAATTCAGCATTTCCCCGCTAGGAACTCCAAAAGTTATCAAACTATGAACACACAACACAATATATAGACATGATTTTAGTGCGGACTAGCTTACCTCTATACAATGGTAGTCACCTTCGTACGAAGGTGTTACATCCTCACCAACGTGTCATGTGTTCGTTTTTCTCACTAAACTATACAATATTCAACACGCGCTCTATCTAGCATATTTGCACAGTAGCGGACATACAAAATATGCACCAACAACATTCAACTCTGGTGAAGGTCTGTTCCATTTTCTGTCTATGACCCTTGTTTACGCTGCGTAAACTCCGGCCATTGTCTCCTAATACCCATTTCATTGTAACATTCCATGTCAATCTTCTTGGTTCACTTTGTTTCAAAATTCAAACACACAATCACTATCACTAGAAATTTACACACGTTTCATTCTGAAAGAAAATTACAATTTTATGCCTAACAGAGGGAAAAATAAGCAAATAAAAGTTTAATTCTGATAATTACCGTACATTTAAGCTCGAATAATGAAGCAACGCATAGAGATATGCGCAACAATCAAAATTTAGAGTGGTTATATGAACATGAGTTAGCAGAACGATGGACGTTCTCGCTATATGTCAAAATATGGGAGTTAACAAAGGTTTTATGATGGTTTTGACTTTTGAGGTTTGAGTCAACAAACAAAAAACTAAAAATGAAAATAAAATTTTAAAATGACTAAAGAGTCCTCACATGCTTTGCATGTGAGGGGTATTAACCAAGAAATTAAACAAAGTTAGTTTTAAAAGTTGTACCCTCTAGCAAAACATGAAGTTAAAGGTTAGTTTTAACGAAGTTTAAAGTGAAAGGTATAGTCTGCAGTTTAGATGAAATATAAAGGTTGTTTTGTGCAATTTATCTTTAATTTACTCTATTTAATAAATTAGATCTAATTAACTACACATAAGTAAGATGTTATTAAACAAACTCCAATTTAATTAGTTCTACTTAATCAAAGTTGAATGGAAATAGTTACAAATCATAAGAGAATCTACGTCTCATATGTTTAAATTATGATGACACGCTTTTGTTCTGTCTGATTGAGGACGGAATTTTTAGAGGGATAGAATTGTATTATACAAAAATTTAGAAACCCTAAAATAATAATCATCAATCAATTATGTTGGTATTCAAACTAGAATCTATATTACCGTATCACACATTTTAGATAAGCAAAATTGTAAATTCATGGCCATGTTAAGACAAATTTAACACAAGCCATTAAGTCAACTACTAATTTAATGAATTAAAATTTAATGAAGTTAGGCTATTAATTAATTATTCATATATTATTATTATTATTATTAGGTGTACTATATTAAAATATATCATTTTGGGGATAACAAACTAATTTCCACACGATATGAAGACCATATAATATATTGTGTTATAAAGTGAAAGTTTGAAATTTTATTTACAATTATTCTAAGCTAAAGATCGATCACATATTTTCCTTCAATTTGGCAGGTAATTAACCCCTAATCAACACCCTCGTCTTATTTTTTTTCCTTAATATTTTTAATCTTATTTAATTTTATTATTTTAGTGAAATCGACCATTCCACCGAAATGCGGAGGTCGCCTCTAGTGTACTTAAAACATATTGGTTTTAATTTGTTATTTAACTACATGTTTTGTTTAAAAACATGTATATATATAAAATTTGGCCCCATGGAAGAGTAGGCGATGAAAAGTCGCCCACATAGGTTCTAACTCATACACCCTAATTATACTTTGCAGTTTACATCAATATATTCAATTAAAAATTCAAACCCTCCAACTTTACAAGGAGTGACACCACTTTGTACAATTTAATATTTTGAGTCTAGAAGCTTGATTTTTTAAGTCTAGAAGCATATGGTAAGTTACATAGGATTCTATGTCTCCTGAAATTAATTACGATGATGATTTTTCCCTTTATAGCGTCCCATTTACGTAATTGTGCCGTTGTTCAGGCCTTTTAATGGCATTTTATTATTTGAGAATAGCAAAGCTTTTATATTATTTATTTGAGAATACCAAAGCTTTTATAAATCATACAGAAAAACGAGCTATTAAGAAGCTAAAAAACTGAGCAAATAACAAGATCATGTCACGAATATAAAAGGCACTCTATCTTTCTCAATATAAATTACAAAATTTTTTATCGACTTTTGATCCATATTAAAGAAGTTTCGTTGATAAGCTCATCGTTCTAACCGTAGGGATATGCCGATTATTCCGCTCTTCCTCGTTCCTTTCCTTTCATGACATAATGAAACAAACAAGAAAAAACAAAAGCGATTGATCAAAGCTATTTGATCGAGTCTTTTGTTTTGCTTGAAATTGAATTACCGTAAAAACTAGGGGTGTTCAGAATTCGTTTCGAATTCGAAAAATTAAAAATGCGAATTAATTCGATTCAATTATCAAGAATTCGTTTCGATTAAAAAATTAGAATTCGATTTCGAGTCAAGTAAATCGAATACTAATAATTTTAAAATTTATTCGATTCGAAATTCGAATTAAAATTATACATTTAATTTATTATTTTTATATATGATACATATATAACTTTATTGGACTACATTATAAATTATTTTCGAGATTTATTCCAAGTATTAAAATTACCAATTTCCAAACCCACTACATGGCCCATAAGTAAAACCTATGTACAAATCTATCAATAGATTACTAACCCAATTGTAATGTGGAGTGGTTATTCTCGACTTCTCGTTTAGAATATTTATGGTACATTATTTGGAACTTTTTAATCTGATATCGTGCTTTATGGCTGCTTTAAAATTTATGTTTTATTGTGATAGTTTGAATCAAATCGAATTTATTCTAATTCGATTCCAATTCGAATTTTAATCGAATATGAATTGAGTTTTTTATTCGAATACGAATTTGAATTGAATTGGGTGGGTTTTAATCGAATACGAATTTAAGGAAAAATAAAAATCATTCGAATAATTTGATTCGAATAACTCAAAAATTCGATATTCGATTTGATAAACACCCCTATAAAAAACAATAAACCCTAAACATGCAGCTAAATAGGCCACAACGTGTAGTAGCACACTTTTAAAAGCAACTAGTAATAAACAACCCATTAATTAACAAGACCCACTTCTTTGACTCCATTTGAAACATAATAAAACATGTGGCCAAAATAAACAAACCAAAACAAAATCTTCTAAAACCATAAACTTCTGCTGACCCTTAACCTGTGACCCATTAAGCCATGACCGATAAACAATCCAATTACACCTACATACTCCTCACCTATAAATGTGTGTTATTGTCCCTTCTTTGCAACAACAAAATACCAGTCCTTCATTACCTAATATATCTTGTTCTACGATACCATAATGGTGAACTTTCAAACTATGTTGCATAATGTTTCTGTCTTTTTTTCTACTATTGTGCATTTGGCTACAACAACAAGTTTATTGCTCGGTTCACACCGATTCTCCTCCAGGCAAGAATTACTGTCAGTCTTTCTCACATACATAGACACGTATTCATGATTCATGATCCGAAAATGGACAAAAGTCATGCAGATTTTAGACAAAAGAATCTCTAGATATATACTTGTATATACACTCAAATGATGTATGTATGCTATGCAGATTCAGGTTACCTTCGTTTTACATACGAAGCCACTGATTTCTCTCCTGCGAAAGCTTACGATTACATCATTATTGGAGGGACTGCTGGTTGCCCATTAGCTGCCACTTTATCTAAATCCTATTCCGTCCTGCTACTTGAGAGGGGCGGTAGTTTGAACACGAGGGTTTTATATGAAAGAAATATCTATCAGACTGTCCTAGCTGCGAATGATAATGATTCGCCAGCTCAAGTTTTTGTTTCTGAAGACGGTATACAGAACGCAAGGGCGAGGATTTTGGGAGGCGGGAGCATGATAAATTTTGGATTTTATTCAAGAGCCGATGACTACTTTTACGATAATGCAGGTATTGAATGGGATATGGGAGCTGTTGAAAGAGCCTACGAGTGGGTAGAAAATAGTGTTGTTACTCGTCCAGCACGTTTAAATAGGTTTCAAACTTCTCTCTTTAATGGGTTACTCGAATCAGGAGTTGATCCTGATAATGGGTTCACATTTGACCATGTTCAAGGAACCAAGATTGGTGGTTCAGTATTCAGTGATTCGGGGGTACGACATGGGGCAGTTGAGCTTCTCAACAATGCTAACCCGGAAAATTTAGATGCGTTGGTTCATGCGATGGTCGACCGGGTGATCTTCTCCGCCTCTGACCCTTTAGATAATTAACCATTGTTAATGATCTAGTTATGTTGTTGAAACCAATATCGTTTTATTTATTTGATTTTGACACAAAGCAGAACCATAAAAGATAAGGAAAATTCCCAACAAAACATGTAATAAATCGAATACCCAAACCAATACATGGCGTGTTCTTTTATGGAAAGTTATAGATATAACTAGACATCTAAATCATGTCAAGTTATTTGCGCATTTTAAACTAAAAATTGAAATGACTGAAGCGTGCTATAATTGGTGGGAAAATTTAAGTGACAAAAGTGGTATTTTCAAGTTTGGGTCTTCTATAACCATTTTTCTCGGTGTCTAACTTGTCCATATCATAAAAAGATGCAAACTTTTTTTTCACTTCTCAACCAATATGCTGAAAAATCATTCCTTTGTTGAGATTACTGAAACTGGACCGTACATCGAGTCAATTTCAGTCCCCCCAAACACACCTCTCGAGAGTGCCATACCTTTCGTGGGTTCAGTGCCACTTTTTAAGTCAAGTGTGCAGATAATTGCTGGAAAGGTTGCTAGGCCTATATCAACAGGTTCACTACATCTCTTATCAGCATCTAATGTAACGGTTAGCCCAAGCGTCCGCTTTAATTACTACAATCACACCGAAGACGTACATCAATGCTGGAACGTCGTGGAAGTTATTAGAAAATTGTTGGCTACTCCAACCATGGAAGAGTACAAGTTTGGTGGACAAAGTTTCGCATTTATTGGGTTGTCGTTACCTGAGGAGTCATCTGATTATGAGACCATTGCGAGTTTTTGTCGTGACACTTTGGCATATCCACGGTGGATGCTTGCCAAACAAGGTGGTTGATAGCCATCTAAAAGTCATCGGGGTTGATTCTTTACGAGTCGTTGATGCTTCAACGTTTTTTAACTCACCGGGAACAAATCCACAGGCAACCACTATGATGTTGGGCCGGTATATTGGTATGAAAATGCTTAAAGAGAGAGAAGCAAGTCAAGGGCATCCGTTCTTAGAATACATCTAATCTAATGTCTCTGATGTTTAGTTTACGTTTTATTTCCCCTTTTAATATGCACACCTGCATCTACATCTACCTTTTAATAATTTCGTATTAACTAATAATATTACGAGTAAAATGTCAAAATATCCCTGAGTTTAGGCTATTTTTCCCACTTTAGTTCAAAATTGAAACTTTTTGTATCTGGATCTCTAGGATTTCATTTTTGTTTTCATTTTCATCTAATTGGCAAATTGGGTTAGAATTAATGTTAACTTCTCCCTTTTTTGTTGTTTTTCCACATTTAATTAATATATATTATGGCATAATATAACGATTTTAAATGACAAAAGAGGGATAAGTTAATAAAAAATTAAAACCCAGCTTGCAACTGGATGAACATGGCAACAAAAATAAACCTTAGGGACCCAGATACAAAAAGTTTCAATTTTAGATTAAAGTGGGAGGGTGGCCTAAACTCAATAAACCATTTTGACATTTTACTCTAATATTGTTATAAGTTTAATAATAGATTGAATCCGCTACGTTGATTGAGTACGTTACTAGAATATTTTATTTAATGGAAAATTATAACAATTCGTTAAACCACATTAAATTTTATTTTAACATATGAGATAATTATAACTGAAGAAACACTAACCTGACGGTAAGGCTTCAACTAGAACTTCAACACGGAACAACCCGAAAAGATGGCTACAAAACAGAAACACCGTTAGGACTCGTTACAGGAATGGGCTTATTCCTGTAACCACCCTCCGGCGTGAGAATAAGTCTCAGTAATGGGAGTAAAAAGAATATGAGAAGAGATTAAGTGAGGGAGAATGACCCATACCTTTGACATTAACCGTCATTTATAGTTTATGATTAGGGTTTCACATTAAGTTAGGAGATCCTCCGACAAGTCGGGGATTTAGTTACCTAGTTTATCCATGCAGAATAGAATATTCTAGAATAAACATGATTATAATCTATTATTTATAATGGGATAATGGGTGATGAACGAGTCGGTTTAACCAATCCGGGTCATACCTCGTCATGTCCCCCCAGTCCGAAGTTTATGAAATAACATTCATGAAATCGGACTTAGAAGAAAAAGTCACATAATTGTACAATTTACAAGGAAAAGACAACCTCTTGAATATGGCGGTGATGTGAAAGGGTGCATCCGTTGGTCATCATTAAGATGACAGTTGTGCATGCCCTGGGTGTCCACGTGTCGCCATAGCGTTGGCGTTTCTTTTTGAATTGGAATAGGTTTTACCTTTTCTATAAATAACTCCCCTATTAAAATCATTTCACCCCCTACTTTTACCACTCCCAAACGTTTGATTGTGTACCATGGCCTCAAAAACCGGCGAATCTTCCTCAGTTCAGGCGAGTGGTGATGTTCTTTACTGCAAATGAGGAATGGTGTCATTGGCGAGCTCTGATCGTTTGCCATTAGGTCTAAGTTTATTGGTGTTATCGTAGGTCCCACGGATGGCGCCAATGAAGAAACACTGACCTGACGGTAAGGCTCCAACTGAACTTCAACCCAGAGCAACCCGAAAAGATGGCTACAAAACAGAAACACCGTTAGGACTCGTTACAGGAATGGAGTTATTCGTGTAACCACCCTCCAGCGTGAGAATAAGTCTCGGTAATGGGAGTAAGAAGAATATGGGAAGAGATTAAGTGAGAGAGAATGACCCATACCTTTGATGTTAACCCTTATTTATAGTTTATGATTAGGGTTTCACAATAAGTTAGGAGATCCTCCGACAAGTTGGGGATTTAGTTACCTAGTTTAACCATGCAGGATAGAACATTTTAGAATAAACGTGATTATAATCTATTATTTATAATGGGATAATGGGTGATGACCGGGTCGGTTTAACTAATCCGGATCATACCTCGTCAATAACATATCTTTTTGTTTGGATTCGTCCTTAAAATCCTATGTGTATTTATAAAAACATAACAAAGTAATTAACAATGTTAACTTAAAGCTAAACATTATAGGAAATAAAATAAGTAACTAATTAAACGACTAATTTAAAACAATGTTGTATTTAGCTAAATGCAGGTGTGTAATTTTGAAATGAGCGGAGGTTAAACGAACTTAAGTCTGAACCCGAGCTTAACAATAACTAATATGTGTGTGTAGGGAAAGGTTAAAATAACAATTAGGTTTAGTTGAGAAAGCTACGATTACCAATCCTGAATTGTAGATTAAATGAAATGAGTGGCTGGGATTAAATCTTGTGTTTTTAAGCTTTTAGTGATTTTTGTATTGAAATAATGTTGCCAATGTACTTTGGTGTAATTTAGTAATTTGAGCTTGTGTACCTCAACTTTCGTGAAATTTGCAGCTTAAAATTCGCATCAAAATGGAGCTCAAAATGGAAACCTATGCATCAACAAGAACAATAAATGTGCTGGGGAAATCCATGATTTATATAACCATAAAAGATTTTTACATACAAGTAAAACGTGTTTTTATATATAAAAAAATATATTACATATGTAAACAAAAGGCTTCAACCCTTGTTCTTGATATTCGTCATCTTCGTCTCAAAAATAGGTCGTCATCGACGTGCAAGCTAAAAAATCTCTTACTAACCAACCAAAAACCAACGCAACGCCAATGTGGAAACTAAAGAAACCCAATGTAAAATAACCAAGAGACTCTGTCGAACCCTTACGTAAACCAGTCAAAACCCTTTAAACACTATGAATTTTGTTCTTAAAACTTCCAGGTCCTCCAAACCATACTAAGCCTTATTCATCTAAACAACAAAAACAAAGATCTAGAAATCACCACTGAACCAACACCTGAACCAACACCGACTTTGGTAAATAAGGGAGACTAGTAGCTAGACCTGCGCGCGTTGCGGCGCTTGTACATTGCGATACGTTGTGCTCGAAACGTAGAGTAACTTGAATTATGTCGTTGAATGAGAACGTATAATATTAAACCTTATTCAATGCAGAACTAAATTTATGGCGAAACGTATAACAACTGAAAACGTAAACAAAATAAACAGGAAATAAAACGTATTGTATTTGAAGTGAATTGCTTCCAAATAAGGTTTACGTCGAAAATTTCTTAGAAAAAGGAACGGGAAGGATAAACTTGGAGCTTTAGAAACTCAAGTGGGTCAAAATGATAGTTCTTAAACACAACGACAAATTTGTTTTTTTAAAAGGAAATTATGAAAATAAAAATTAGTTAAATATGTAGGGATTAGTTTGTGTTAGATAACAATTGTCATTTTTAAAAGGTGAGAGGATTGTAAAATGAAGTAATAATGTATAGGTTAAAACTGCAATTTTCAAAAGTTGAGAGGTTGTAAAAAAGATTAAGTATAAGGGTTAAAATTTTCAAAAAATGGATATTTGATATGTGGAAAGAATAAAAGAGACTAAAGCTGCATTTTGATGAAGGGGTTGTAGGTGGAAAAACCTGATTTTCATGTTTAAGATAGTTATCAATATAAAATATAATAATATGTAGAATTTTAAAGTACAATACAAACAAGATAGGATATAATTTTAGGTGACCCGGGGTGGTCGCGTGATACCACCCGGTCACGGGTTTTGGAAACTTGTACACCGACGCCACCCAATAATTTCACGCATGAAGTATTAAACACGTGATATTTATCAGGTGTTATACATTCAAAATCTAGAACGTTGGAATAATTGTTTATTTATATATCAAAACCCATATTTTTAAACAATTCAAAACCCATATTTTTAAATCCAAATATCAAAACATACACCTTCAACCTCAAAATCTCTTTCAAAAATTGAATACAAAAATGGATGATTCAAGCAAGAGAGGTTCGAGTTCTAGCAAAAGAGGTTCGGGTTCGAGGAAGAATCCCGTACGACCCAAGGTTCGATCGAATCTTGGCGAGCTGGCGCGCTTTGGAAGGTTGCAAGACGAATCTGACCAAATCCCACATTTTTAAACGCAACAATTTCCAACCATTCAAACCCAACAATTTCCACCCTTTCAAGCACAACCGTATCAAAACTCACCGTTCGTTCCACCGTCTCAACCTCAACAATTTCAACCCGACTCGTTCCCACACTATCAAACCCAATCTCACCAAGTCGACCCACTAGAAGATAACACCCCCATCCATCGTTTTGCAAGAGCGTACCGCTAACCGCAACAAAGTCTCGATGACGATGAAGATGATGATGACGTTCAAGAAGACGAAGAAGAAGAAGACGACGACCGAGAAGACGACGAACAAGATGTTCAAGAAGTTGTCCCAAAATCCGGTCGGAGACCATGGAGTAGCGAGGAGGAGGTCGCCTTGGTCAAGGCGTTCTTGCACAACTACGAAACCAAGAAATTTTCCAACGAGCAAACGAAAGACAGGTTTTGGAGACGAGTCATGGCACATTTTAGCAAACTTCCCGGTGCAACCGATCGAAACATTGATAAAATGACGTCGAACAAGGCGATTTGAACCGCAAAATTAGCAATTTCAACCGTTGTTTCATTCAAGTGGTACGTTTTTATAAAACCGATTTTTTATTTTTTATTTCATAAAACTGTATGTTTTTTTATTTTTTAAAACAGTTTACATTTTATAAAAAAAAACAGTTTTTTTATAAAAAAACAGTTTACATTTAATAAAAACAGTTTTTTTTATAAAAAAACAGTTTTTTAATAAAAACAATTTTCTTATATAAACAGTTTTTTTATAAAAAACAGTTTTTTAATAAAAACAGTATTATTTTTAACAATTTTTTTATTTTTTGTAGAACCGAAATCCACAAAGTGGAGCAAGCGAAGCGACTATCATGGAATCCGCCTTGGCCCTGTATTGTCACACATACAAAAAGAGGGGTTTTCCACACAACGAGGCATGGAAGGTCGCAAGAAATCAGTCGAAGTGGGTACCAGTTTCATTGGTCGACATGGGTGGGCCGACGGCTCTAAAAAAAGAGGAGGTCCCAAACGATCAAAGACCTCCGAATCGGGGAACTACACGACTTCCGCGTCAGATAACTTGCCCCAAATGAATTTGAACGACAACCCCGAGGACGAACCCAATCAACCCGTTGACGAACCTGTTCAAGAAGATACACCTACAAGGCCGCATCGCAAGAAAGTGGTGAATCGTCAAGTAAAGGAAAGGTAGCGGTGGCGGAGTCGATCTTCAAAATTGAAGAGGCGAAATTGGCGGAAATAAGCGAAGTCAAAGAAAGAAGAGAAAAAGTAATGTCCGCAAAACTTGAACGCGAGCATGCGTATATGGGACACTTGAAAGCAATAGAAAGACAAAATGATTTAAAAATCTTGTGTGAGCCGCACACCCATCTCGAAGAACCGTTCAAGTCAATCGTAATCCAACAATAACGTGAGATTTGTGAAAGGTGGGGGTGGGAGATGACATCCATAAGTCGGTCTTTTTAGGTAAGCATATGCCAAAATGTGCCCACCATCCCCGATGACTTTCAGATGGTTATCAACAACCTTGTTAGGCAAGCATCCACCATGCATATGCCAAAATGTGCCCAAAGTGTCACGACAAAAACTCGCAATGGTCTCATAATCTGATGAATCCTCAGGTAAAGGCAACCCAATAAATTTGAAACTTTGTCATCAAACTTGTACTCTTCCATGGTAGGAGTAGCCAACAATTTTCTAATAACTTCCACAGCGTTCCAGCATTGATGTACGTCTTCACTGTGGTTGTAGTAATTAAAGCGGACGCTTGGGCTAACCGTTACATTAGATGCGGATAAGAGATGTAGCGAACCTGTTGATAGAGGCCTAGTAACCTTTCCAGCAATTATCTGCACACTTGAGTTAAAAAGTGACACCGAACCCACGGAAGGTATGAAACTCGTGAGAGGTGTGTTTGGGGGGACTGAAATTGACTCAATGTACGGTCCACTTTCAGTAATCCCAACCACACGGAGACCTGCATCGGTTATTGCATCGGGAAGCAAGATATTTACTCCAGTCCGTTGATGATCAGCCATGATTTGCCCAATCAAAGGATGGGCCCGAACAACAGGAATGTTGAGGCATGAAAGGTATGAAGTTGGCCCGAGTCCACTTAGCAGCAAAAGTTGTGGACTTCCAATAGCTCCAGCACTCAAAATTACCTCTCCATTTGTTCTTACATAAACTTCATGATATTCTCCATTTGAATCATGGTATACAACTCCAACCGCAGCTATGGAAGAAACTAAAATTTTTATGCGCATAAATTTTTTAAATTAAGATCGCAAACTAAAATTCTCTTTTATGCTTTTTCTCAACAAACGAATGATTTTTAAAATAAAGGAAAGTAATTTAGAACTGAATGAATGTCTATGCTCATAACTATATCTACAGTTACAATAACTTTTAAAAAAAAATAGAGAACTAAATAAAATCAAAGATAACAAATAACAAAACTAAACGTTGTCGATACCGCTCGTTAAATCTGCCCCGAACACGGTCACATGTCATCGAAACCGCTCGGGTAGCTATTAGTTAAATTGAGGTGGATCATTGCATTCAAATTTAAAAATTAAAAGAAATGTAAAGTAAACTGGCAACAAATTACGCTGCAATTCCTTTTAAGCATCTAGTTCGCATTGGAACATAGGCGCGTCAAATGAATTCAAATCCGCAAAAATAGTGTCTTCACCTTCAACATAGCTATTCGATTCATGACAGTCGAAATACGTTTGTATGTCGTCCGGAAAGTTCCGCCGCGGCAGATCGGACTCCGGCGGTGGCGACGGCGAGTCAACCGCCGAGGTCCGCTCGTACATTTCCTTGAATTTTGTTGACTGCAATAGTAACCCTAAGGCGGAGGAAGTGGAGGAGGTACGCGGTGGCAGAAGGACGCTGGTGGTTGTTTCGCCGGAGCTTGAGGTTTCGGGTTGTTGGTTGTTGTGGTTATTGTAACTGAAGGGTGATTCTGGATCTTGTGTACCGTTAGGGTTGGAGTTAGTTGGAACGCCGTTAGAGTTGTTGGAGTCGGTTTGGTTCGGTTTTAACCACTTGATGTAACGGCTGAGGTCAAAATTCGTAACGGCTTTAAGTCCTCTGTACTCTATTGCTGCCATGTCGTACGCGGTTGCCGCTTCTTCTTGAGTAGCTGAGAGATAATACGACAAAGTTGAGGGGTATATCATACATTTACTAAACCAAATCTTAACAGAAAAAACCGACTTAATCGAACCGAATTCACCAACCCTAACAACTAACTGAAGGCTTGGTTAAGTCATAACCAATTATCTTGAATTTGTGGGAGGTTTTGGTTATGGTGTGTATCATAACCGAATTAACCGAAACGTAACAAATGTATAGAATTGAAAAAAATTTAAAATTGCACCCACACTAATGCTTTAATTCACTTCTTAATTCATTTTTATTTAATTTTGATTTTATTATCATGAAAAAGATTATGAATATGAGGGATTTATGGGGATGTATTACAGGTGGAGGGACCATCACCAAAGGTATTTAAAATAGCATCAATAAAGCCGACCAGAAAGTTAAAAACAGTTTGTTTCACTTTCATTATCTTTGTTTTTTATTTTAGGATTTGGTACAAATTGTTTAAACTAAAGAAAGAAGTTTGAAATCTATTTAAACGTGCTGGACGAGTAATAATGCTATTTTCCACCCACTCGTAGGCTCTTTCAACAGCTCCCATATCCCATTCGATACCTGCGTTGTCATAGAAATAGTCATCAGCTCTAGAATAAAACCCAAAATTTATCATGCTACCGCCTCCCAATATCCTCGCCCTTGCGTTCGGTAGACCGTCTTCAGTATCACAAACTTGAACTGGCGAATCATTATCATTTGCAGCTAGGACAGTCTGATAGATATTACTTTCATATAAAACACTCGTGTTCAAACTACCGCCCCTCTCAAGTAGGAGGACTGATAGGATTTAGATAATGTGGCAGCTAACGGGCATCCAGCAGACCCTCCACCGATAATGATGTAATCGTAAGCTTTCGCAGGAGAGAAATCAGTGGCTTCGTATGTAAAACGAAGGTGACCTGAATCTGCATAGCATACATACATTATTTGAGTGATATATACAAGCATATATCTAGATATTCTTTTGTCTAAAATCTGCACAACTTTTGTTCATTTTTAGGATCCTGAATACGTGTTTATATAACTGAGAAATAGAGATCGGCTCCAAAAAAGCTCGAACAGGCCGAGCTTAACTGAGCTCTAGCCTGAGTCCGAGCCTAAAAATAAGCTCGTTTACTAAACGAGCTCGAGCCTGCTTCGCTTATCGGGTTTGAGCAGGCTCACGAGATTAAACAAGCTTACTCTTTATATACTTTTTATTAATATATTAAAATATATATTTAAATAATAAAAATAATCACTATTCATAAAAATATGAAAACCAACTAATTTATATATAAGATAATAATATTTATTAATATAAATTAATTAATAAATGATAAACGAGCTAGACTTGCGCTTGAAAACTTCCTATGAGCCGGGTTTGAGCTTTCAAAACAAAGCTCGAGTTGAGCCAAGCTCGAGCCCAAACTTTGATAAGTTAAAGATAAGTTAAACAAGCTCGAGGTCAAGCCTAGTGGAGCTCGGGCTTGGCTCGTTTGCACCCATAGAATGAGTAATGGAGTGATTCTTGCCTAGAGGAGAATCGGGGCGAACAGAACAATATACATGTTGTAGCCGAATGCACAATAGGAGAAAAAAGAGAGGAACATTATGCAACATTGTTTGAAAGTTCATCATTATGATAGTGTAGAACAAGATATATTGGCAGTCCTTTAAGGGGATCTGAGGCTATAAGATAATGAAGGGAGGATAACACACATTTATAGGTTAGGAGCATGCAGGTGTAATCGAATTGTTCACGGGTCATGGGTTCACGGGTAATAGATTATGTGTTTGGTTTTTTATTTAGGCCACGTGTTATATTACACGTGTATGGGCCTATTTTGTTTTTTTACGTTAATTCATTTTTCAATCAAAACAAAGAGTTAAATGCTTGGTTGGTCCCTGTGGTTTTCTATTTTTGCAGATTTGGTTCTAGTGGTTCACTAATTACAAAGTTGGTCCTAATAGTCGTAATTTTTGCACTCGAGTGGTCCTTGTCACTAACATCTGTTACATTTCTCAGTTAAGTTGATGTTAAATTACCAAGTTACCCTCAACAATTAACAAAATAAAAATTTAAAAAACAAAAAAAAAAACAATCTTCTTCTTCAACCCCCCTCCCTCCTCTGTAAACCACCTCCACATCTCATCCTTCACAAATCAACCCCACCACCTCACAAATTAAAACCCACCACCACCATTTCATCTTCTCCAACGACACCACCACCACTGAACTCCCACCCACCACCGCCATTGCTGCAGAAAAACGAGCCCAACACCACCATCTCATCTTCTCCACGAAGGCAAGGTACTCGCTGCACTGAATATTGTAAGGCAAACTTCAAGCGATACTTCACAAATGGTTTCTGGATGGACCGTAATTATCAAAAACATTCAGGGTCGAAATCCATGTTATTTCAACATTGGGGTGATGGTTGTAGATGTTCATAAATGGAGGGAAGGTGGTTTACATACATAGTAGAAGAATGGATGGCAGTGCAAAAGCAAAAAAGGATATATCACTTGGGTTCATTGCCACCATTTTTGCTTGTTTTTGCTGGAAACATTAAAGGAATTGATCATAGATGGAACCAACATGGGTTAGGTGGTGACAACATTCAAGGAAAATGTAGGAGTTTGCACCCTGGTCCAATTAGCCTGCTTCATTGGAAGGCGGGAAAGGTAAACCATGGTTGAGACTCACTCAAGGAAACCTTGCACGGTTGATCACTTGTGGGCCCCGTATGATCTTTATTGGTCATCTAAAAATAGTCTGCTTTAAGTTTGGGCGGCGGCTTGTGGAGGGCGTACAAGTTTTCCGGCGGGCGGGTTTAAGTAGCGGTGGTTAGGTGTTTCAGACAGAGGGGGAGGAGGGGGATTGAAGAAGAAGATGATGGGTGGCCCATCTTTTTTTTTTGTTTTTTTTGTTTTTTAATTGTTGAGGGCAACTTGGTTATTTAACATTGCTCAACTGAGAAATTTAACAATGTTAGCAATAAACACCAATATAGTATTGCCAGCCTTATCACGTCTTTTATTTATTTTTTTTATTTTTTTTGCTTCTTTAACCGTCTTAATAAAAATTAAGAAACGGGAAAGATAAAGGGAAAAATTCATGACAATAATTTCAGGAGTAACTAGGATCCTACGCTAACTCCTCTTACAACTTGGGAGTAAGGCTAACTTCATTGGTGGTGACCTAAGGTCAAGTTCTCCCATACGAGACCAAGTCATAAGCGAGAAGAAGCCCAATCTAGACCTAAGAGAAGAGCACTTCATTGGTGGCTGTGGCTGTCGAAACTTGGATGAGAGTTTAAAGTTGTTCTTGAGGGTTAGGTGTCAGAAAGGGAAGTCAAATTTCGGAGAAAAAAATTAGGGAACACCACATCCTTAACAAAAATAAGGAGGTGACAGCTGCAAATTCATAGCAAATCAACAGCCGGATCCTATGCACTATTTCTTTTTATGTTTCATTTGTAAACTATATAAGTGGTCTTGCTTTGTTTTTTGTAAAAACACACAAAAATTATGAAATACAAGTTTCCGGTAATCCTCTCTGATTTACAACATGGTATCAGACCGGGTGTCTGATTCTTGAAACAATTGCTCATCTACAACCTATCCCAAAATTCTCAAAAAAAAAATAAGAAAAAACTCAACTTAAACCAAAATCAAACTCCCAAAATCAAAAACCAAACCAACCTGGGAGAACCACCGTCGACCTTCTCCTAAACCCCGAACAACCACCGGTCAGAACCAAACCGAACAGAAACCCAACCGAGCCTTCTCCCGGCACTGGTTCAACCGTGAATCATCGAGCCTTCTTCTCTACTTCTTTCGGTTTGGTAATAGCCGGAGGAGGAGAAGGCCCCACCGGAGAAGAGGGAGGCGCCGCTGTACAAGCTCCTACTCAGCCGCTCTCCTCCGTCGCCATCCGCCGCCCTGCTCCGCTTCCGATCTCTCTCCATACGTAAATAGTGATCATATCATATAGATTGAAAGAGGTGGTGGTTAATATATTGTTTGATTGATTTTTGTTATTAACCCTATTCTCTTTCTCTCTGATCGATCTAGTGTGTAGTTTTGTGGTAAACAAAAGGTGTGAATGAAAGTGTTTATGTGGTGAAGAAAGGCTTTATCGATCTACACGCCAGAGAAAAGGAAGTCCGATTTGTGTACTTTTTTTCACCCCAATATTTTTTTAGTCAAATATATATATATATATAGATATATATATATTCTTTTTCCTATTAACACCCTTCTTATATTATTGGAGCCAAATTTTTTTTTTCAACATGAAATCACTAACACCCCTTGAGTATTGGAAAAGTTAATATGGCAACCAATCATAAAAAAAAAACTAATCGTGGATATTTGATTCCAGTGCCATTTACACCATGACGTTTGAACCGTTGGACATGTGTTTAATTATCAAACCTCAAAAAACTCAAATTCATACCGCCAACAACGAACAATGCAAGTGAAATGAGGAACAATTGAAATTTCACCAACTATGAAATTTTCAAATTGCCTTTATGTTCATTATTGTCACACAAATTGCTCTCAATTAGTCATATTACCAAAGAATTAAATTGCACGGTACTAATGCATCCTACTTTTTGACTCTTACAGGATATCAGGACGGGTGTTATTATTGGATGTGGTACTGAGCGCCAAGGATTATACTACGTGGATGAAGTGGCTCAACATGGTACTGTGATGTTGGCACATGGAACTAAACACCGAGAAGCCTGGCTATGGCATACACGTTTGGGACATCCATCTACTGGTTATTCACATCTCTTGTTTCCAAAACTTTTTCCTTCAAATGGTAAAATAGATTGTGAAACTTGTTTTCTTGCCAAAAGCCATCGACAATCTTTTATAAACCTAGCAATACAAAATTTGATTTACCCTTTTCACTAATCCATTCTGATGTATGGGGTCCTACTCCCATTATAGGGGGCAAGGTTTTCGGTTTTTTCTAATATTCGTGGATGATTGCACTCGCATGACATGGGTATATTTTTTTAAAAACAAAGCCGAAGTTTATGAGAAATTTACCACATTTTATGCCATGATTCACACTCAATTCAAAAAGGAAATTGAAATCCTTCGATCTGATACGTGGGGGGGGGGGGGATTTGTTAATACATCCATGAAACAATTCTTTAAAACAAAGGATTAGTTCATCAAACCACTTGTTCTCATACCCCGAACAAAACGGTGTTTCCGAACGAAAAAACCATATTCTTCTTGAAATGACTCGGGCTCTTATAATTGAATCCCATGTACCTACATCATTCTGGCCGGAGGCTGTTGCAACCTCTATGTATCTCCTAAATCGGCTTCCCACCAAATCTCTTAAGTTTAAGACTCCTCTAGATTGCCTATCCAAGTTTGCCAATATCCCCCATCCTCTTACACTTGAACCTTGAATCTTCGGTTGTACAACATTTGTCCACATACCAAAAACCAATAGAAACAAACTTGGCCCATGTGCTGAGAAATGTGTTTTTGTAGGCTATGGGATTGATCAATAGGTTACCGGTGTTATAATCCAAAAACTCATCACATGCTCACCACAATGAATTGTGACTTCCTAGAAACAAAATTTTATTATAACACCCAACTCAATGGTCAGTGGAGAATGAATGTATAGACACTCTGAGTTGGCTAACTCAACTTCCATCATCTGAAGAAGTAACAACAGAAGACCATCACAGTGCTTCGAACCAGTCACCTTCAAACACAGCCACACAATCTGTGGAGCACAATACCACTGAAGAAATACCATCCAACTTGATACCAGAGGTAAAAATACTGAGAACCCTGAATTTCTATATCATATAACTATGAGATAACAGAGGAACACATAGAACCGCAACAACAGAGCATACAGAACCGGTGAACATGTTTGAACCAGTTGTTGAACATGTTGAACCAGTTGCAGCAGAGACGACCGGAAGATACTTTCTCCCTCCAAGGGAAAATAGAGGAGTTCCTCCCAAGAGATACTCACCAGAAAAGGTGGCTCCAAGGTCTAGATACCCTGTGGCAAACATTGCCACTAGGAATTTCTCCAAGGAAGCTAAAGCATTTGCCACTGCCTTGTGCTCTGAACAAACACCATCTACAACACAAGAAGCCTTGGAGTCAAAAGAATGGAAAAGGCCATGGAAACAGAAATGAAAGCACTCAAGAAGAATAACACATGGGAGAAATGTACTCTTCCACCAGGAAAAAAAACAGTGGGATGTCGTTGGGTGTTTTCAATTAAACATAGGCCTGATGGCACGATTGAAAGATACAAAGCACGACTGCTTGCCAAGGGGTATACTCAGACCTATGGAATTGACTACTCTGAAACCTTCTCCCCAGTAGCCAAAATCGATACTATCAGAGTTCTTTTTGCAATTGCCGCCAATAAAGGATAGCCTCTTCATCAATTTGATGTAAAAAATGCCTTTCTGCACGGAGAACTAAACGAGGAGGCACCATGATTCAATGAGAATTTCAAGGCTGGAGAAATATGTCAGTTAAAGAAATCTTGTTATGGGCTCAAGCAGTCTCCTAGAGCTTGGTTTGGGAGGTTTACCCTTTCTATGAAGAAATATGGCTTCAAACAAAGCAACTCCGACCATACTCTATTTTTGAAACGAAGGGGCAATCTTGTGACCTGCTTAATTATCTACGTTGATGATATGATACTCACAGGGAACGATGAAGAAGAAATGACAACGTTAAAAGATAAACTATTTGCAGAGTTCGAGATGAAAGACCTGGGAAGATTAAAATATTTCCTTGGAATTGAAGTTCTAAGATCTAAACAAGGGATGTTTATCTGTCAGAAAAAATATATTCTTGATTTCTTAGCAGAAATCGGAATGATAGAGTGCAAACCTGCAGAAACCCCAATGATGGTTAACCACGTCCTACACATGGAAGATTGAGCTGAAGTAGCAGATAAAGAGAGATATCAACGAATGGTGGGAAATCTAATATACCTCTCCCACATTCGTCCAGATATAGCTTATGCAGTAGGAGTGGTGAGTCAGTTATGCACCAGCCCCAAACAAGTCACATGGAAGCAGTTTTAAGAATCATCAGGCATCTCAAAGGAACGCCAGGTCATGGTATACTGTTCAAATCAAATGGCACTTAGAAATCCAAGGATATACAGACGCCGACTGGGCAGGAGATAAAGGAACAAGAAGGTCGACCTCAAGATACTTTACCATGGTCGGAGGAAATCTAGTCACCTGGAGAAGCAAAAAACAAAAGGAGTGGTGAGTCAGTTTATGCACCAGCCCCAAACAAGTCACATGGAAGTAGTTTTAAAATCATCAGGTATCTCAAAGGAACGACAGGTCATGGTATACTGTTCAAATAGGCACTTAGAAATCCAAGGATATACAGACGCCGACTGGGCAGGAGATAAAGGAACAAGAAGGTCGACCTCAGGATACTTTACCATGGTTGGAGGAAATCTAGTCACCTGGAGAAGCAAAAAAACAAAAGGTAGTTGCTCTCTCTAGTGTAGAAGCCGAGTTCCGAGGGATTGCACGTGGCTTTAGCAGAAATTCTATGGATACGCAATCTCCTAACTGAGATTGGTTTTCCTCTTACTACAGCAACTAAAATCATGTGTGACAATAAAGCTGCTATACAGATCTCAGAAAATCCAGTGCAACATGATCGAACAAAACACGTTGAAGTTGATTAGACACTTCATCAAAGAAAAGTTAGAAGCAGGGATAATAGAACTACCATATGTCCAATCAAAAGATCAATTAGCAGACATACTAACAAAGGCTGTCAATGGGAGAGTCTTCGGCAAATGCTTAGACAAGTTGTGTATTGGAAACCCCACTACTCAACTTGAGGGGAAGTGTCAGAAAGGGAAGTCAAATTTCGGAGAAAAAAATTAGGGAACACCACATCCTTAACAAAAATAAGGAGGTGACAGCTGCAAATTGATAGCAAATCAACAGCCGGATCCTATGCACTATTTCTTTTTATGTTTCATTTGTAAACTATATAAGTGGTCTTGCTTTGTTTTTGTAAAAACACACAAAAATTATGAAATACAAGTTTCCGGTAATCCTCTCTGATTTACAACAGTAGGGTTAAGTTCATCGACGGGATCACGGCGGGGAGGCATGATGGATCTCAATGAAAGTACCAATGATGCGTCCGGATTCGAGATCGGCAGCGGATCTCCAAATTAACAATAAACAAACGAAATTCTTTTATCAAACTATTTTCTCTGCCATTGAATTAACTAATGAACTTCTTAAATACATGCCATGCAAACATAAACAAAGGGAAACATGGTAATGCAGGAAAGTTAATGGAGATGTGGGATCATGCAACCTAAATAAACAAGTGAAATTAAATGCAAACGTGTCTAAATCTAAAGGTGGGCAGAGGTTGGAGATAAACATGGGTTATATCCGGGTCATGGCGGATAGTCTGTATCAATCTGTCACAGGGTAGGGCCTTCCTCGTCTGTAGCAAAGAAACGCACTCTCCCATTGGTTGGACTGTAGGTGCGATGTTATACATGTTTACTCGTCTTATTATTATAGCCTTCAGATTTTTCGTTGGGTAAGAGTTTTATTTTTCATATCATGTAGTATTTCAAATTTTCTATTGCACACTACTACTGTTATCACTATTCTTTAATGAAACGACGAGTGTGGTCCACCGAAGTTACAACTCATATATGAGTACATAAAAACATGGTGGGACTCTCTTTCATCACAATAGGAAGCTAATAGTAAGTGAATTGAATAACAGTAATACAGCTAGATGTCTTTTAACTATTTGTAATTTGGTATCGTGTTGTTGTGAGTAATCGGACCCATTTAACACAATGGAAAAAATTACATGTTTTGTCCTTTATCTTGATACTTGTTTTTTTCAGACGGTGTCGTTTTCAACGAATTTGGACAGGTTTTTACCCTTTGTAGGAATTTTGTTGTACGTTTTATCATTTAACCCTAACCAAGTTAGATTTTTTGTTAAGTATGGTTACCCAAGGGTATTTTAGTCTTTTTACTTTTTTTTATTTAATATTAAAGGTAGCATGAGTAATGCTATACCTAAAACATTATGAGATAACAGAGGAACACATAGAACCGGCAACAACAGAGCATACAGAACCGGTTGAACATGTTGAACCAGTTGTTGAACATGTTGAACCAGTTGCAGCAGAGACGACCGGAAGATACTTTCTCCCTCCAAGGGAAAATAGAGGAGTTCCTCCCAAGAGATACTCACCAGAAAAGGTGGCTCCAAGGTCTAGATACCCTGTGGCAAACATTGCCACTAGGAATTTGTCCAAGGAAGCTAAAGCATTTGCCACTGCCTTGTGCTCTGAACAAACACCATCTACAACACAAGAAGCCTTGGAGTCAAAAGAATGGAAAAGGCCATGGAAACAGAAATGGAAGCACTCAAGAAGAATAACACATGGGAGAAATGTACTCTTCCACCAGGAAAAAAAAACAGTGGGATGTCGTTGGGTGTTTTCAATTAAACATAGGCCTGATGGCACGATTGAAAGATACAAAGCACGACTGCTTGCCAAGGGGTATACTCAGACCTATGGAATTGACTACTCTGAAACCTTCTCCCCAGTAGCCAAAATCGATACTATCAGAGTTCTTTTTTCAATTGCCGCCAATAAAGGATAGCCTCTTCATCAATTTGATGTAAAAAATGCCTTTCTACACGGAGAACTAAACGAGGAGGCACCATGATTCAATGAGAATTTCAAGGCTGGAGAAATATGTCAGTTAAAGAAATCTTGTTATGGGCTCAAGCAGTCTCCTAGAGCTTGGTTTGGGAGGTTTACCCTTTCTATGAAGAAATATGGCTTCAAACAAAGCAACTCCGACCATACTCTATTTTTGAAACGAAGGGGCAATCTTGTGACCTGCTTAATTATCTACGTTGATGATATGATACTCACAGGGAACGATGAAGAAGAAATGACAATGTTAAAAGATAAACTATTTGCAGAGTTCGAGATGAAAGACCTGGGAAGATTAAAATATTTCCTTGGAATTGAAGTTCTAAGATCTAAACAAGGGATGTTTATCTGTCAGAAAAAATATATTCTTGATTTCTTAGCAGAAATCGGAATGATAGAGTGCAAACCTGCAGAAACCCCAATGATGGTTAACCATGTCCTACACATGGAAGATTGAGCTAAAGTAGCAGATAAAGAGAGATATCAACGAATGGTGGGAAAACTAATATACCTCTCCCACACTCGTCCAGATATAGCTTATGCAGTAGGAGTGGTGAGTCAGTTTATGCACCAGCCCCAAACAAGTCACATGGAAGCAGTTTTAAGAATCATCAGGTATCTCAAAGGAACGCCAAGTCATGGTATATTGTTCAAATCAAATAGGCACTTAGAAATCCAAGGATATACAGACGCCGACTGGGCAGGAGATAAAGGAACAAGAAGGTCGACCTCAAGATACTTTACCATGGTCGGAGGAAATCTAGTCACCTGGAGAAGCAAAAAACAAAAGGAGTGGTGAGTCAGTTTATGCACCAGCCCCAAACAAGTCACATGGAAGCAGTTTTAAGAATCATCAGGTATCTCAAAGGAACGCCAGGTCATGGTATACTGTTCAAATCAAATAGGCACTTAGAAATCCAAGGATATACAGACGCCGACTGGGCAGGAGATAAAGGAACAAAAAGGTCGACCTCAAGATACTTTACCATGGTCGGAGGAAATCTAGTCACCTGGAGAAGCAAAAAACAAAAGGAATGGCGAGTCAGTTTATGCACCAGCCCCAAACAAGTCATATGGAAGCAGTTTTAAGAATCATCAGGTATCTCAAAGGAACGACAGGTCATGGTATACTGTTCAAATCAAATGGGCACTTAGAAATCCAAGTATATACAGACGCCGACTGGGTAGGAGATAAAGGAACAAGAAGGTGGAACTCAGGATACTTTACCATGGTCGGAGGAAATCTAGTCACCTGGAGAAGCAAAAAAAAAAAAAGGTAGCTCTCTCTAGTGTAGAAGCCGAGTTCCGAGGGATTGCACGTGGCTTAGCAGAAATTCTATGGATACGCAAGCTCCTAACTGAGATTGGTTTTCCTCTTACTACAGCAACTAAAATCATGTGTGACAATAAAGCTGCTATACAGATCTCAGAAAATCCAGTGCAACATGATCGAACAAAACACGTTGAAGTTGATAGACACTTCATCAAAGAAAAGTTAGAAGCAGGGATAATAGAACTACCATATGTCCAATCAAAAGATCAATTAGCAGACATACTAACAAAGGCTGTCAATGGGAGAGTCTTCGGCAAATGCTTAGACAAGTTGTGTATTGGAAACCCCACTACTCAACTTGAGGGGAAGTGTCAGAAAGGGAAGTCAAATTTCGGAGAAAAAAATTAGGGAACACCACATCCTTAACAAATATAAGGAGGTGACAGCTGCAAATTGATAGCAAATCAACAGCCGGATCCTATGCACTATTTCTTTTTATGTTTCATTTGTAAACTATATAAGTGGTCTTGCTTTGTTTTTGTAAAAACACACAAAAATTATGAAATACAAGTTTCCGGTAATCCTCTCTGATTTACAACAGTAGGGTTAAGTTCATCGACGGGATCACGGCGGGGAGGCATGATGGATCTCAATGAAAGTACCAATGATGCGTGCCGGATTCAAGATCGGCAGCGGATCTCCAAATTAACAATAAACAAACGAAATTCTTTTATCAAACTATTTTCTCTGCCATTGAATTAACTAATGAACTTCTTAAATACATGCCATGCAAACATAAACAAAGGGAAACATGGTAATGCAGGAAAGTTAATGGAGATGTGGGATCATGCAACCTAAACAAACAAGTGAAATTAAATGCAAACGTGTCTAAATCTAAACGTGGGCAGAGGTTGGAGATAAACGTGGGTTATATCCGGGTCATGGCGGATAGTCTGTATCAATCTGTCACAGGGTAGGGTCTTCCTCGTCTGTAGCAAGGAAACGCACTCTCCCATTGGTTGGACTGTAGGTGCGATGTTATACATGATTACTCGTCTTATTATTATAGCCTTCAGATTTTTCGTTGGGTAAGAGTTTTATTTTTCATATCATGTAGTATTTCAAATTTTCTATTGCACACTACTACTGTTATCACTATTCTTTAATGAAAAGACGAGTGTGGTCCACCGATGTTACAACTCATATATGAGTACATAAAAACATGGTGGGACTCTCTTTCATCACAATAGGAAGCTAATAGTAAGTGAATTGAATAACAGTAATACAGCTAGATGTCTTTTAACTATTTGTAATTTGGTATCGTGTTGTTGTGAGTAATCGGACCCATTTAACACAATGGAAAAAATTACATGTTTTGTCCTTTATCTTGATACTTGTTTTTTTCAGACGGTGTCGTTTTCAACGAATTTGGACAGGTTTTTACCCTTTGTAGGAATTTTGTTGTACGTTTTATCATTTAACCCTAACCAAGTTAGATTTTTTGTTAAGTATGGTTACCCAAGGGTATTTTAGTCTTTTTACTTTTTTTTATTTAATATTAAAGGTAGCATGAGTAATGCTATACCTAAAACATTATGAGATAACAGAGGAACACATAGAACCGGCAACAACAGAGCATACAGAACCGGTTGAACATGTTGAACCAGTTGTTGAACATGTTGAACCAGTTGCAGCAGAGACGACCGGAAGATACTTTCTCCCTCCAAGGGAAAATAGAGGAGTTCCTCCCAAGAGATACTCACCAGAAAAGGTGGCTCCAAGGTCTAGATACCCTGTGGCAAACATTGCCACTAGGAATTTGTCCAAGGAAGCTAAAGCATTTGCCACTGCCTTGTGCTCTGAACAAACACCATCTACAACACAAGAAGCCTTGGAGTCAAAAGAATGGAAAAGGCCATGGAAACAGAAATGGAAGCACTCAAGAAGAATAACACATGGGAGAAATGTACTCTTCCACCAGGAAAAAAAACAGTGGGATGTCGTTGGGTGTTTTCAATTAAACATAGGCCTGATGGCACGATTGAAAGATACAAAGCACGACTGCTTGCCAAGGGGTATACTCAGACCTATGGAATTGACTACTCTGAAAACCCTTTTCCCCAGTAGCCAAAATCGATACTATCAGAGTTCTTTTTTCAATTGCCGCCAATAAAGGATAGCCTCTTCATCAATTTGATGTAAAAAATGCCTTTCTACACGGAGAACTAAACGAGGAGGCACCATGATTCAATGAGAATTTCAAGGCTGGAGAAATATGTCAGTTAAAGAAATCTTGTTATGGGCTCAAGCAGTCTCCTAGAGCTTGGTTTGGGAGGTTTACCCTTTCTATGAAGAAATATGGCTTCAAACAAAGCAACTCCGACCATACTCTATTTTTGAAACGAAGGGGCAATCTTGTGACCTGCTTAATTATCTACGTTGATGATATGATACTCACAGGGAACGATGAAGAAGAAATGACAATGTTAAAAGATAAACTATTTGCAGAGTTCGAGATGAAAGACCTGGGAAGATTAAAATATTTCCTTGGAATTGAAGTTCTAAGATCTAAACAAGGGATGTTTATCTGTCAGAAAAAATATATTCTTGATTTCTTAGCAGAAATCGGAATGATAGAGTGCAAACCTGCAGAAACCCCAATGATGGTTAACCATGTCCTACACATGGAAGATTGAGCTAAAGTAGCAGATAAAGAGAGATATCAACGAATGGTGGGAAAACTAATATACCTCTCCCACACTCGTCCAGATATAGCTTATGCAGTAGGAGTGGTGAGTCAGTTTATGCACCAGCCCCAAACAAGTCACATGGAAGCAGTTTTAAGAATCATCAGGTATCTCAAAGGAACGCCAGGTCATGGTATATTGTTCAAATCAAATAGGCACTTAGAAATCCAAGGATATACAGACGCCGACTGGGCAGGAGATAAAGGAACAAGAAGGTCGACCTCAAGATACTTTACCATGGTCGGAGGAAATCTAGTCACCTGGAGAAGCAAAAAACAAAAGGAGTGGTGAGTCAGTTTATGCACCAGCCCCAAACAAGTCACATGGAAGCAGTTTTAAGAATCATCAGGTATCTCAAAGGAACGCCAGGTCATGGTATACTGTTCAAATCAAATAGGCACTTAGAAATCCAAGGATATACAGACGCCGACTGGGCAGGAGATAAAGGAACAAAAAGGTCGACCTCAAGATACTTTACCATGGTCGGAGGAAATCTAGTCACCTGGAGAAGCAAAAAACAAAAGGAATGGCGAGTCAGTTTATGCACCAGCCCCAAACAAGTCATATGGAAGCAGTTTTAAGAATCATCAGGTATCTCAAAGGAACGACAGGTCATGGTATACTGTTCAAATCAAATGGGCACTTAGAAATCCAAGGATATACAGACGCCGACTGGGTAGGAGATAAAGGAACAAGAAGGTGGAACTCAGGATACTTTACCATGGTCGGAGGAAATCTAGTCACCTGGAGAAGCAAAAAAAAAAAAGGTAGCTCTCTCTAGTGTAGAAGCCGAGTTCCGAGGGATTGCACGTGGCTTAGCAGAAATTCTATGGATACGCAAGCTCCTAACTGAGATTGGTTTTCCTCTTACTACAGCAACTAAAATCATGTGTGACAATAAAGCTGCTATACAGATCTCAGAAAATCCAGTGCAACATGATCGAACAAAACACGTTGAAGTTGATAGACACTTCATCAAAGAAAAGTTAGAAGCAGGGATAATAGAACTACCATATGTCCAATCAAAAGATCAATTAGCAGACATACTAACAAAGGCTGTCAATGGGAGAGTCTTCGGCAAATGCTTAGACAAGTTGTGTATTGGAAACCCCACTACTCAACTTGAGGGGAAGTGTCAGAAAGGGAAGTCAAATTTCGGAGAAAAAAATTAGGGAACACCACATCCTTAACAAATATAAGGAGGTGACAGCTGCAAATTGATAGCAAATCAACAGCCGGATCCTATGCACTATTTCTTTTTATGTTTCATTTGTAAACTATATAAGTGGTCTTGCTTTGTTTTTGTAAAAACACACAAAAATTATGAAATACAAGTTTCCGGTAATCCTCTCTGATTTACAACAGTAGGGTTAAGTTCATCGACGGGATCACGGCGGGGAGGCATGATGGATCTCAATGAAAGTACCAATGATGCGTGCCGGATTCAAGATCGGCAGCGGATCTCCAAATTAACAATAAACAAACGAAATTCTTTTATCAAACTATTTTCTCTGCCATTGAATTAACTAATGAACTTCTTAAATACATGCCATGCAAACATAAACAAAGGGAAACATGGTAATGCAGGAAAGTTAATGGAGATGTGGGATCATGCAACCTAAACAAACAAGTGAAATTAAATGCAAACGTGTCTAAATCTAAACGTGGGCAGAGGTTGGAGATAAACGTGGGTTATATCCGGGTCATGGCGGATAGTCTGTATCAATCTGTCACAGGGTAGGGTCTTCCTCGTCTGTAGCAAGGAAACGCACTCTCCCATTGGTTGGACTGTAGGTGCGATGTTATACATGATTACTCGTCTTATTATTATAGCCTTCAGATTTTTCGTTGGGTAAGAGTTTTATTTTTCATATCATGTAGTATTTCAAATTTTCTATTGCACACTACTACTGTTATCACTATTCTTTAATGAAAAGACGAGTGTGGTCCACCGATGTTACAACTCATATATGAGTACATAAAAACATGGTGGGACTCTCTTTCATCACAATAGGAAGCTAATAGTAAGTGAATTGAATAACAGTAATACAGCTAGATGTCTTTTAACTATTTGTAATTTGGTATCGTGTTGTTGTGAGTAATCGGACCCATTTAACACAATGGAAAAAATTACATGTTTTGTCCTTTATCTTGATACTTGTTTTTTTCAGACGGTGTCGTTTTCAACGAATTTGGACAGGTTTTTACCCTTTGTAGGAATTTTGTTGTACGTTTTATCATTTAACCCTAACCAAGTTAGATTTTTTGTTAAGTATGGTTACCCAAGGGTATTTTAGTCTTTTTACTTTTTTTTATTTAATATTAAAGGTAGCATGAGTAATGCTATACCTAAAACATTATGAGATAACAGAGGAACACATAGAACCGGCAACAACAGAGCATACAGAACCGGTTGAACATGTTGAACCAGTTGTTGAACATGTTGAACCAGTTGCAGCAGAGACGACCGGAAGATACTTTCTCCCTCCAAGGGAAAATAGAGGAGTTCCTCCCAAGAGATACTCACCAGAAAAGGTGGCTCCAAGGTCTAGATACCCTGTGGCAAACATTGCCACTAGGAATTTGTCCAAGGAAGCTAAAGCATTTGCCACTGCCTTGTGCTCTGAACAAACACCATCTACAACACAAGAAGCCTTGGAGTCAAAAGAATGGAAAAGGCCATGGAAACAGAAATGGAAGCACTCAAGAAGAATAACACATGGGAGAAATGTACTCTTCCACCAGGAAAAAAAAACAGTGGGATGTCGTTGGGTGTTTTCAATTAAACATAGGCCTGATGGCACGATTGAAAGATACAAAGCACGACTGCTTGCCAAGGGGTATACTCAGACCTATGGAATTGACTACTCTGAAACCTTCTCCCCAGTAGCCAAAATCGATACTATCAGAGTTCTTTTTTCAATTGCCGCCAATAAAGGATAGCCTCTTCATCAATTTGATGTAAAAAATGCCTTTCTACACGGAGAACTAAACGAGGAGGCACCATGATTCAATGAGAATTTCAAGGCTGGAGAAATATGTCAGTTAAAGAAATCTTGTTATGGGCTCAAGCAGTCTCCTAGAGCTTGGTTTGGGAGGTTTACCCTTTCTATGAAGAAATATGGCTTCAAACAAAGCAACTCCGACCATACTCTATTTTTGAAACGAAGGGGCAATCTTGTGACCTGCTTAATTATCTACGTTGATGATATGATACTCACAGGGAACGATGAAGAAGAAATGACAATGTTAAAAGATAAACTATTTGCAGAGTTCGAGATGAAAGACCTGGGAAGATTAAAATATTTCCTTGGAATTGAAGTTCTAAGATCTAAACAAGGGATGTTTATCTGTCAGAAAAAATATATTCTTGATTTCTTAGCAGAAATCGGAATGATAGAGTGCAAACCTGCAGAAACCCCAATGATGGTTAACCATGTCCTACACATGGAAGATTGAGCTAAAGTAGCAGATAAAGAGAGATATCAACGAATGGTGGGAAAACTAATATACCTCTCCCACACTCGTCCAGATATAGCTTATGCAGTAGGAGTGGTGAGTCAGTTTATGCACCAGCCCCAAACAAGTCACATGGAAGCAGTTTTAAGAATCATCAGGTATCTCAAAGGAACGCCAGGTCATGGTATATTGTTCAAATCAAATAGGCACTTAGAAATCCAAGGATATACAGACGCCGACTGGGCAGGAGATAAAGGAACAAGAAGGTCGACCTCAAGATACTTTACCATGGTCGGAGGAAATCTAGTCACCTGGAGAAGCAAAAAACAAAAGGAGTGGTGAGTCAGTTTATGCACCAGCCCCAAACAAGTCACATGGAAGCAGTTTTAAGAATCATCAGGTATCTCAAAGGAACGCCAGGTCATGGTATACTGTTCAAATCAAATAGGCACTTAGAAATCCAAGGATATACAGACGCCGACTGGGCAGGAGATAAAGGAACAAAAAGGTCGACCTCAAGATACTTTACCATGGTCGGAGGAAATCTAGTCACCTGGAGAAGCAAAAAACAAAAGGAATGGCGAGTCAGTTTATGCACCAGCCCCAAACAAGTCATATGGAAGCAGTTTTAAGAATCATCAGGTATCTCAAAGGAACGACAGGTCATGGTATACTGTTCAAATCAAATGGGCACTTAGAAATCCAAGGATATACAGACGCCGACTGGGTAGGAGATAAAGGAACAAGAAGGTGGAACTCAGGATACTTTACCATGGTCGGAGGAAATCTAGTCACCTGGAGAAGCAAAAAAAAAAAAGGTAGCTCTCTCTAGTGTAGAAGCCGAGTTCCGAGGGATTGCACGTGGCTTAGCAGAAATTCTATGGATACGCAAGCTCCTAACTGAGATTGGTTTTCCTCTTACTACAGCAACTAAAATCATGTGTGACAATAAAGCTGCTATACAGATCTCAGAAAATCCAGTGCAACATGATCGAACAAAACACGTTGAAGTTGATAGACACTTCATCAAAGAAAAGTTAGAAGCAGGGATAATAGAACTACCATATGTCCAATCAAAAGATCAATTAGCAGACATACTAACAAAGGCTGTCAATGGGAGAGTCTTCGGCAAATGCTTAGACAAGTTGTGTATTGGAAACCCCACTACTCAACTTGAGGGGAAGTGTCAGAAAGGGAAGTCAAATTTCGGAGAAAAAAATTAGGGAACACCACATCCTTAACAAATATAAGGAGGTGACAGCTGCAAATTGATAGCAAATCAACAGCCGGATCCTATGCACTATTTCTTTTTATGTTTCATTTGTAAACTATATAAGTGGTCTTGCTTTGTTTTTGTAAAAACACACAAAAATTATGAAATACAAGTTTCCGGTAATCCTCTCTGATTTACAACAGTAGGGTTAAGTTCATCGACGGGATCACGGCGGGGAGGCATGATGGATCTCAATGAAAGTACCAATGATGCGTACCGGATTCAAGATCGGCAGCGGATCTCCAAATTAACAATAAACAAACGAAATTCTTTTATCAAACTATTTTCTCTGCCATTGAATTAACTAATGAACTTCTTAAATACATGCCATGCAAACATAAACAAAGGGAAACATGGTAATGCAGGAAAGTTAATGGAGATGTGGGATCATGCAACCTAAACAAACAAGTGAAATTAAATGCAAACGTGTCTAAATCTAAACGTGGGCAGAGGTTGGAGATAAACGTGGGTTATATCCGGGTCATGGCGGATAGTCTGTATCAATCTGTCACAGGGTAGGGTCTTCCTCGTCTGTAGCAAGGAAACGCACTCTCCCATTGGTTGGACTGTAGGTGCGATGTTATACATGATTACTCGTCTTATTATTATAGCCTTCAGATTTTTCGTTGGGTAAGAGTTTTATTTTTCATATCATGTAGTATTTCAAATTTTCTATTGCACACTACTACTGTTATCACTATTCTTTAATGAAAAGACGAGTGTGGTCCACCGATGTTACAACTCATATATGAGTACATAAAAACATGGTGGGACTCTCTTTCATCACAATAGGAAGCTAATAGTAAGTGAATTGAATAACAGTAATACAGCTAGATGTCTTTTAACTATTTGTAATTTGGTATCGTGTTGTTGTGAGTAATCGGACCCATTTAACACAATGGAAAAAATTACATGTTTTGTCCTTTATCTTGATACTTGTTTTTTTCAGACGGTGTCGTTTTCAACGAATTTGGACAGGTTTTTACCCTTTGTAGGAATTTTGTTGTACGTTTTATCATTTAACCCTAACCAAGTTAGATTTTTTGTTAAGTATGGTTACCCAAGGGTATTTTAGTCTTTTTACTTTTTTTTATTTAATATTAAAGGTAGCATGAGTAATGCTATACCTAAAACATTATTTGAAAAAAAAATTAGAAAAAAAAGGAAACAAAATTAAAATAGAAAAGAAGGAAAACTACTAAAGGTAGCATAAGAAACCACTTAGAAAATTATGAGAGCCATGGGATTTAACTAGCTCCTTGCAATTGAATGTATACATGATTACCCTACCAACGGTGTCTTTTGTTAAAACCTTTTGTTTACTATGTACATAATAATTGTTTTGTTGAAATATACAAATTGAAAATCGAACATCCTTTCGGTTGAGCCCATTTTGTCCAAAAACAGTAAGCCGTAAAACTGACAAGCCCAACTTGTCACACTTTTACAAGACATTTATTCACATCCTAAGGCTGATTTGGTATGAAGTTTTTAATTACTTTGAATTTTAAAAGTATAAAACATAACAAAAACCTTAGTTTTGTGAATAAACGTTAAACAGTTTTGTTTTACAAACAAACACCTAACATAAACCTCATTAACACTATGTGCACTTTGTTTAGGGGAAAGTCCTAGTGATGCTTCTATCAAATTAGATCCAATGTATTATTTGTGCATATCAACGGGTAGGTAGACGAGTAGTGCCTTTACGGTATTCCATAGCAACAAGGATTACTACTGAATAGTGAGTAACGTGGCCCTATTTTTAAACTATTTTTATATTGTTTTGGGTGGAAAGGCAAGCTTTGCATTATGAATAGTTTTTCAACCTCGAATATACATACATAGTTGTATGAGACGTAACATTACCAAAGAAAGTCCTCTACTTAGTATATAACGTTCTAGGTTTATGGTAAACACTGGTTTGGGGGGGGATAACGTCAAGGTTTGGTTATGCAATTCATGGTAATTATAAATAAATGTGTATGGCATATTCACACGTGTTTTTACTTGCATATATACAAACATGCAAACTCACTAACTCTTTTTTGTTGACACTTTTAAGATTTTTAAGGTAAATAATTAAGCAATGGATCTAGCAACGGCCCTTATGATGCTACTTTTGGGTGTTCTATTATATGTCTTTGTTTTTTTGGAATTTAGTTCAAACAAAATGATGTAATAGTAACTAGATAATTAACTTTTGTGTGTGAATGGAGCTTGAATGGTTGTTTTAAGTTTCTAGTAAACAGTTGTTAAGTTACCCGATAAGTCGCACCTCGTTTTTTCCCATTCCACTGCGATGTATGATGTGACGTGTTACAACTCCTATACGCGTACATAAAAATGTGGTGGGGCTTTCTTTTAACATGGTAAGAAGCAAATAGCAAGTGAATATCAGTAATAAACACAATTGTGTTTCAACTATATGTAGTTTGGGCGTGCATTGCTATGAGTGATCAAACCCGTTAAACACATTTAACAAATAACAAAATATAAACAAAAGTTTCGTGGGCATGAGTAAGCTTAGCCTAAATCATTATTAGAGACAAATTAAAAAATCAAAGGAACAAAACTAATATAGAAAAAGGGGAAAACTATTAAAGGGAGCATGAAAAACCACTTAGAAAAATAGGAGAGGCATGGGATTTATCCATAGAGTTAATAATAGTACACCTCCCACTTTTACCTTTTTTATATACACACATATAAATAGAGATTGGGAAATGATGTATCAATAAGATACTGGGGTACACATCACTAGAGGTGCTTAAAACGACTGGTTTCGTACTCGACCTGGCATACCTGAAACAGAACCGGTTTAAGTTCCTACCCGATAGGAGGGGGAACAAGTCCTTGCCCTTTTATCCCTAATAGGTCGTACCTGATTCCACATATTTTTTTGAGTTAATTTCCAAAATCGTCCCTGAGATTTGGGCACTTTTGCCATTTTCGTCTAAAATGACACTTTGGTATTATTTAGCCCCCCCCCCCCCCCATGTTTGCAAATTTTGCCATTTTCGTCCAAATCCCTAACCTAGTTACCCAATTGCCTTGTTTAGGTTACAATAGCAAAGACGGATCATTGCATTATATTAACCGAAAGACGGATCATTACAATATAGGTCGATACCAAAAGACGGATCCTTACATTATAATACCCGAATACAAAAGATACCAAAAGATGGATCATTACATTACATACCAACTACAAAGTGCATGACCCATGACACTTTTTTCAACTACAAATATAATACAGAACCACAAACAACCAGGTGCAGCCTAGAAGTATTTTCATCACCCTGTTCTGTCGAGTCAATGTTCTTGCTTGTTGATCCCTTACCCTGATATTGTGTGCCATTTCTCTTACATTTTCTTCATGCCTTCTTATTGTATCCAGCAATGCAGGTATCATCACAGCAGGGTTTTCGTTCATTGGAGGTTCAGCCCAACTCACAAAACCACAGGTGCGTCCCTGCAATTCGTACCACATGAATAAGGCAAAATAATTGATTCTGCAACTAAACCCTAATAATAACACATACATATCGCTCTATTGCAACAATGGAATCGACGACCATGGTTTTGCAAGGTCCAAGACGTTTTTAGGATGGTCTGAGCATCGCAATTGCACACAACCATGTCTGGATTCATGAGGAACGAGGTGAAGAAGAACGGGGGGAGATTAGGGTTTTATTCTTTTAGGTCTGTAATGGGTTTTTTGTAGAAGGAGGGTATTTAAACCACTGACATTATAACAACAATTAATTACAATTTACCCCCTTATCATTGACATCTTTCAAAAGTAACCTAAACAAGGCAATTGGGTAACTAAGTTAGGGATTTGGACGAAAATGGCAAAAAGTTGCAAACGTGGGGGGCTAAATAATACCAAAGTGTCATTTTGGACGAAAATGGCAAAAGTGCCTAAACCTCAGGGACGATTTTGGCAATTAACTCTATTTTTTTAAAGCGGGTCCTACCGACTTGTTTTTACCGGATAGAAACTGGCTCAATGGTAAAAAAAACATTTGAAACTGATTCTGATCGTAAAAAATAGTATTTTGACCCTTTTTAAATCTTTTAATTCTTTTTAACCGTTGGAACTGGTTCTTGGTCATCCTAAATCACAAGAAATAGGTTTGGGATGTAGTGGTTGATTACCTAACTAAAAAAATGGATAAACGAACCCAAAAAAACAACAAAATCAAACTACATACAAAAATGTCTCAAGCTTGGAGTGATAATGAGAAATACGAATTGGGTCTAGCTTTTGTAAATGTTAGGATCCAAGACTTAAGAGGGGAGGGTACGGGTAATGATTTTGGGAGTGGTTTTTGGTTTAGCGTTAAGGAGAGGTTTGAGGAAGAAATGGGTTTTCAAACTGATAGTACAAGTAACAATCTCAAAGCAAAGATCATAAGCATGACCCAACCAATAGAAAGATATCACAAAATTTATCGTCGACGAATAGACGAATTGGAAGACGCAAGTAAGGATAAAAAGTTATTGAAGAATCAATGGCCGATGATAAACGAGTTGATTATAGACCATTTACCAAACTTGAAATTGGAAGCTTGCAAAATAGATGCTCAAATGTAATTTGTATTAGTATTTATTGCAGTTTGAATTATCTTTAATATTAATGTGATTTTATTAACATTGAACATCAACATTACACACTAAAGCATAAAATATTAAATATTAAGCATTTCATTCAAAGCTTAACATTAAAACTTAACAATAACCTAATTAAACAAGTAACACATAAATTGGAAGTTAAACATTACCACAACTTTTGGCTGGCGGATCTAGACGACTCTCCTTATTTTTTCGCTTTTTTCATCGAGAAAAATTTGTCTGCATGTTTTTTGAGAGTTGAGTTTGCCACGACTTTCAAGAACTTCTCATTATTTTGCACTGAGCCATCTCGGTGTTTTCCGACATTAGGCACAAATCGTAGTGTTTTCAACCTTAGGGTTTTGTTGGTTTCAAGCACAATTTCTTGGAGGTTTTAAAAAAACTTGAGCAGTTTGGTGTTTTAGAGAATGTTTGAGAGTTAGGAAGTTGTGTGGTTAAAACTAAGCATTCTAGGCTTATTTTAACTATAATTTAGTGTAACAACCCGACTTTTTCGGTTGTTCTATTATTACCGTTTATTCCGTTGTAACCGCTTGTAATACGAGATTCGATATAAAAAGTGGTTTATGTTATTCTAAATACATTTTCATCACACAGCATCACTGTTGCACACTTAAACGCTTTATACTCGCAACGCTAACGCAACACGAATCGCAGTTAATTATGTTACTTTATGTGTCGAGTGTGTTTGTTTGTTCGGTACTCGCTCTCGCCTTCGCTCTCGCTTATCGCACCAAATCGCAAACACAATATTTATGTTGGTTATGTAATGTTGTGTGTTTATATGTGTATACATGTTTTACTTGTTTTATATGCTTCATACTCGCTCTCGCTTTCACTCGCTCGCTTAAACTCGCTCTATTGCACTATTATGTTAACGCCATGCTTAATACCTCACTAAAACGCTTAACGAACCAAAACTAACTAATAAGAAAGATAACATCGAACGAAAACAGCCTAGACACGAACCAGACTCACTCGCACGAATACCCACTCGTACGATTGAAGCTTGGCTCGCACGGGGCTAACATGGCTCGCACTAGGGAACCTGGCTCACACGAATAGCCACCCGTACGGGTCATTACTCGTATGAGCCACCTTCTACACTCCCTCTCATCTCCTATAAATACAAAACTTAGCACGCGCACTCCTACTTGCTGTCACTCGCACGAAACCTACTCTGTATGCTTTTCTCTGCTTCCAAGTAGAAGGGTATGAGTTGCACGCAAATCACAACGATTTTGCACGAGTTTATCTCCGATTTCAACTAAACTTCTCTGTTTACGAAAATCTTCATCTTTTTTTATAAAACCTTCTTTTTTTCCTCGGAATCACACTTTAAACGAGTGTATTTGAGTTAGCCTTTGCTTCTCAAGATAGAAAACTTAATGTTTCCAACTCACCAAGTGTGGATTCGAAGAAAACTGTTTATACTCGATTTTTCACACAAAAACGACTAAACTGACCTATGTTTCGCTCACTAGATAGTGGGATGAAACGTTGTCAAAAACATACTTAAAATGGATTCGAAATTGTCACACCCAACTGATTGCGGAAAATCGGGGTTGTAGCACTAGGCGACAAGATTGTCTCATGAGAATTCCATAACAATTATCTATCAACATCATTTAACATTTAATGTCCCATACCATTAAACACAATATTTCAAAATAACCATTACAGAAACTTGTTTTTCCCACGAAACAAAAAGGTTCGATTTTCCCTAGATTTATTACATTTGAACTAAACAAAAACAACTAAACGAAACAAACTACTTCCAAAGCATCCAAGCTAAAATCCTCAACATGTTACATACGTTATAATACAAGTCAATACAATTAAGTAAAGGTGAGCATACAGGTTTAGTTAATACTAGCATAATTGAGAAAAGCATTCGCGAAATAGTCTAACTACATATCATGATACACCAAACACATCACACGACATAGGCTTATTTCTCATGCTAACTACCGTGAAAAGGCTTGCGCGTCCATCCTAACTAGACCCCGTCGAGTGTTAGCCACACTATAGTACCATACTAGCTAAGGAGGCAAGTTAACGAAAACAAGTCCTAGTCACATGTTTCTAGTATCACGTATTAGCACATATAATCAGATTATTCGCGTGTGATAAACAGTTTGATTTGTGAGGTGATTTTGATAGAGGAACGTATGCAACACCCAAAAAGTGCATTAAAGCGAAAAAGGGTCAAGTATACTCACAGTGGATGCGTTTAGGTAAGATTAGGGATCTGAGAAGAGTTGCGGAGAGTGCCGGATCAGCCTGTAACGAACAGAAGTGCATCAGTCTTCCGATTTGCTGAAACGGTTAAGTTTGGGTTGGGCAGTAGACAGTTCGGCCGAACTTGTATGTAAACATACGAGTTCGAGTGAACTTGTATAACCTTCTGAGTTGTGAGTCAAGTTCGGGCGAACTTGCAAGAAGTGTTGTCTGAAGAGTCAAGTTCGGGGGAACTTGTATAGTTTCTCAAGGAACTATGCAAGTTTGGTCGAACTTGTAAGGGATTGGTAACTGAAAGCCAAGTTCGGGCGAACTTGTATAGTTTCTTAAGAAACTATGCAAGTTCGATCGAACTTGTAAGGTTTCTGGTGGGAGGAGACTCAAGTTCGATCGAACTTGACCCTGATGGGTACAAGTTCGGTCGAACTTGACCTGATGTGTTAGGTAATCTTGAGCGAACTTGGTGTTTTTAGGTCCAAAATCTCGCGTTTTCGCGTCGTTTGCTGAGGAAATCGAGTGCTCATCCCTCCAACGTTAAGCCACAGAGTAAAACTTAGGTCGGAGAGGTCTTTTGGAGCAAACTTAGCCATTTTACAGAAACTCGGGCTAATCCGAGCGAACTTGATGGTTCGTACGGGTTAGTCCAGTTTGTGTAAAGTGACGACTTCGTCCTTGTGCTTCCGGATCTGCGGTTTTAGCTTGAAATGCCTCGTTCCACTCAAAAGTGAACGAAACATACGTCATTAGCCCGAAAATAGTGTGAAAATCAATACTTTAAAAGGTTTTGCTCAGATCTAGTATAGATCTGAGTGAAAACAGATGTTTTAATGGAAAAAGATGAAGATTTCGTAAAATAGAAGAGATTTGATGAAAACGAAGGCAATGCCTTGTGCAAAATCATTGTAAACCATTGTTGAATGTTGTTGAACATCATTGTAGTAGAAATCGGGTTGATTCTTACTTAGAAAACAGAGGGTTTCAGGTTTCGGGAGCTCAGAGCGAAGTTGCAGCAAGTTCAAATGAGAGAATGGGGCTATGTATTTATAGGAGAAGGCAAAGATGGAGCTGATGGGAGCCAAGTTCAGCTGAACTTGCATGAAAACATGCAAGTTCGCGCGAACTTAGGTGAAATTTGGAAGGAATTGAGTCAAGTTCGACCGAACTTACATGAATTCATGCAAGTTCGCGCGAACTTGTGGAATATTCAAGAGGGATCAGTCAAGTTCGGCCGAACTTGTTGATTCTGTGAGGAATCAAGCAAGTTCAAGTGAACTTGAGATAAAAAGGGAAATTCTGCTTTGGCGAGTCAAGTTCGGCCGAACTTGGGGTCACCAAGTGCGAGCGAACTTGACCAAGTGTTAGCTTTTCTTTGTTTTTCGTTCGGTTATCGATTGTTCAGTGATGTAATCGAGTTATAAAGTAACGTTTAGTGATTTAGCGATGATTTAAGCATTGTAATAGCGAGTCAACGCGTGAGAGCGAGTTGCGTGAGTTTGCGAGCGATTAAACCACGATAATTCCAATCCATATATAACACATAAACACGTATAACACACAAACACGTAAACTAATATTACCACATAATTCCAATATACCAAACTAAGTAATTGCGTTGCGATTGCGATGGGATAGTGATGAGATATGCGAAGCGTTGCGTTAAATAAGCGTTTAAATAGCGTTTAGTTGTGATGTAATAATGTGATGTAATGATAAAACATATTTAATTTAATACAAACATTTCTATTAACGAATCTCAGAGTACAAAACTGAAAATCAAATTAAATACACGAAAACAGGAACAACTGAAAATACGGGTTGTTACAGCCTCCTCTACTTTAGGGAATTTCGTCCCGAAATTAAGCAGTGGCCATAACAAAGAGATGTGGATATTTCGTTTTCATATAACTTTCGAGTTCCCAAGTGAACTCGGTGCCGCGTTTGCCTTCCCATCGGACCTTCACAATCGGGATGCATGAGCTTCGAAGTGTCTTGGTTTCTCGATCCATGATCTCAATGGGGTTTTTCCACGAAATGGAGCATTTTATTGATTTGCAGATCTTCGAGATGTACATGCAAATTTCTTGGCTAGGCACTTTTTAGGTTAGACATGTGGAAAGTCAGATGTACATTATTAAGTTCCTCCGGCAGTTCGAGTCGGTAAGCCACTTTTCCAATTATTTCCAGAATCTTAAAGGGTCCTACGTATCAAGGCGCTAGCTTTCCTTTCTTCCCGAAGCGGACCACTCCCTTCCAAGTGCAACCTTCAGGAGAACGTGATCTCCCACTTCGAACTGTAGGGGCTTGCGTCGTTTGTCGGCGTAACTCTTTTGGCGACTCCGAGCTTTCAAGAGATTGTCTCTGATTTGGAGGATCTTGTCCGTCGTTTCTTGAATTAGCTCGAGACCGGTGATTTGTGCTTCTCCGATCTCGTGCCATGCAATAGGCGATCGACATTTTCTTCCATATAGTGCCTCAAAAGGAGCCATTTGAATGCTGGTATGATAGCTATTATTGTACGAGAATTCGATTAAAGGTAAATGTGTATCCCAGTTACCACCGAAATCTATGATGCACGCACGAAGCATGTCTTCAAGGGTACGGATCGTGCGCTCGATCTAACCGTCGGTTTGAGAGTGAAAAACGGTACTGAGATTGAGAGTAGTACCGAGAGCGGATTGAAAAGTCTCCCAGCGACGCGAAGTAAAGCGGCCGTCGCGGTCAGAGATGATGTCACGTGGTGTCCGTGTCGACAAATGACTTCGTCGTTATAGATTTGGACTAACCGTTCGACCTTAAAGTCTTCTCGTATAGCGATGAAGTGCGCAGATTTAGTAAGACGATCCACGATAACCCAAATGCTATCGTGACCAGAAGAGGTACAAGGGAGTTTTGTAATAAAGTCCATAGCTATACTCTCCCACTTCCACATCAGGATTTCGGGTTGTTTGAGTAAACCAGAGGGCCTTTGATGTTCGGCTTTAACTTTCAAGCAAGCTAAGCACTTTGAGACGTACAAGGCGATATCCTTTTTCATGCCCGGCCACCAATACTTAGGACGAAGGTCCTGGTACATTTTGTCGGCTCCGGGGTGAATAGAATATCAAGATTTATGAGCTTCGGTCAATAGCAACTCTCGAATGTTATTACGGCTTGGAATCCAAATACGATTGAGGTAGCAATAAGTACCATTAGGCTTAGATACGAGCTGAGTTTCGGCACCACATTTCTTTCATCTTGCAAGGTGTTTTCGTTAAAACAAGCAAACTGAGCGGAGCGAATAAGAATTTCAAAATTATTCAAAGCTTGAGAGTCACGAACACTATACACATAGCTTCGTCGACTTAGGCATCAGCGACGATGTTTGCTTTGCCGGGATGGTAGCGTATCTCGCAGTTGTAATCATTGAGAATTTCAACCCATCGACGTTGACGCATGCTTAGTTTTTTTTATTAAAGATATGTTGTAAGCTCTTATGGTCGGTGAAGACCGTACACTTTGTAGCGTAAAGGTAGTGTCGCCATATCTTTAATGCAAAAACAACTACACCGAGTTCTAGATCGTGGGTAGTGTAGTTCTTCTCGTTGATTTTGAGTTGTCGAGACGCATACGCGATAACCTTGTCTCGTTGCATAAGGACACAACCAAGACCAAGATTAGAGGCATCACAATAAACAACGAAATCGTCGTTTCCATCGGGTAACGCGAGAATGGGAGCGTTGCATAGCATACGCTTGAGAGATTGAAAAGTTCCTCTTGCTTGGTTTCCCAAACGAAAGGTTTATCTTTATGGGTTAAAACGGTAAGTGGAACGGTGATTTTAGAAAAGTCGGCGATGAATCGACGGTAATAACCTACCAATCCAAGAAATGAACGGATTACGGATGCATTCTTCGGCGTAATCCAACTTTTGACGGCTTCAATCTTTGAAGGGTCGATGTAAATTCCTTGATTATTAACGATGTGGCCGAGAAATTGGACTTCTTCGAGCTAGAATTCACACTTTGAGAACTTAGCATAAAGGCGGTTTCCTTGGAGAAGTTCGAGAACTAAACGGAGATGGCGCGCGTGTTCAATCCTCGACTTCGAGAAGATAAGGATATCATCGATGAAAACAATGACGAAACGATCTAAGAAAGCTTTACACACACAGTTCATCAAATCCATGAAGACCGCGGGTGCATTGGTAAGACCAAAAGGCATGACCACGAATTCGAAATGGCCATAACGAGTACGAAAGGTAGTTTTCGGAATGTCTTCTTCCAACACGCGTAACTGATGATAGCCGGAACGTAAATCAATCTTAGAAAAGTAAGTAGCACCTTGAAGCTGATCAACTAAGTCCCCGATACAAGGAAGAGGGTAGCGGTTCTTTATCGTGAGTTTGTTAAGTTCACGATAATCGATGCACATTCGGAACTTCCCATCTTTCTTTTTCACAAAAAGAACGGGTGCGCCCCATGGCGAAGTGCTCAGGCGTATGAAACCTTTATCAAGAAGCTCTTGAAGTTGGCTAGATAGCTCGCGCATTTCGAGGGTGCGAGGCGATAAGGAGATTTAGCAACTGGAGTAGCGCCTGGAATCAAATCGATACGGAATTGAACATCGCGAATAGGGGGTAAACCAGGTAAGTCGTCGGGAAAGACTTTAGGAAATTCACAAACAACGGGAACATCTTTATAAGTCTTCTTTTCTTTTTCCGGGTTCATGATATGGGCGAGAAAAGCAACACATCGCTTTTGCAAGCATTTGTGTGCTCGAGTACATGACAAAAGCATCAACTTCTTTGAGGAGTTTCACCGTAAACATGGAGTTGATCACCGTTAGGAAGAGGGAAGCGAATCATTTTATCGAAGCAAACAACTTCAGCATGATTCTCACGAAGAAAATCCATACCTACTATGACATTAAAACTACCTAACTGCATAGGTATGAGATTGATCGAGAAGATGTGGTTGTTGAGGTCGAGAGAACAACCACATAAGACGGAATCAACGACAACGGTTCTTCCGGTGGCGACTTCCACATCGAGAGTCTTTGGGAGTTTAGCGCGCTTACATTTTAAACCCTTTTCGAATTCTAACGATACAAAACAATTATCGGCACCAATATCAAATAAAAACGAAGCATAAATACCATTTACGAGAAACGTACCATTGACAACATTGTTGTCATTCTGGGCCTGGCGGTGATTCAGGTTGAAAGCCCTTCCACGCACAGCTTGTTGTTGCTGCTGAGGCTGCAGTGGTGGCTGCTGCTGTTGCTGCGGCTCTTGCTTGATGGTACGGTTCGGGCAGACATTGGCAAGGTGGTTCGGATCACCACACACGTAACACACACGTGCTTTTGGAGCTGCTTGTTGCTGGTTGTTCTGGGGAGCACGCTGAGGAGCTGGCAGTGCTGGAGCTTGAGGAGCTGGCTGACGAGGACCGTACGGCAACTCACAGTAAAGTGGCCATAGATGTTGCAGTTAGTGCAAAAACGGCAGTTTCCACCCACCACATGATGATATGTGCATTTAGGGCACAGTGGGTGAGGACCGGTATACGCACGCTTAGTTGGGGGTGCGTTTTGAGCAGGAGCCTGATAAGGCTGGGAGTTAAGTGGTGTAGCAGCGGCGTAGTTCTTACTCGGGTTTCCTCTTTTGCATCCCTGACGCTTTCCCTTCGGATCACTGGTTTGTTCGATAGCAGCAGTTGGTTTGGCGACCGCTTGATGGGCAACTTTCGCAGGGTTCTTGAAATAAACATCTTAAACTCGTGATCATTGATCTCAGCGCGAGCATGTAGGTTTCCTCGATGGTTGTAGTACGAGCAACTTTCACGAAATTCACGACACATTCAGGTAGACCACGGATATACTGTTGATGGCTTTCTCAGTAGTATCAACTTGGCTGGGACAGATGATGCTCAAAATCTTGAATCGAACGGTGAATCCAGCATTGTCGGGACCATCTTGCTTTATACCCCAAAACACATTCTCGAGCTTCTGAATCTCGTGCGAGGACAGAACTCCTTCATCATCACTTCCTTGAGTTCTTCCAAGGCAGATTATAGGCTTCATCATTACCGCGCCTATTTCTTTCTGCGGTCCACCAGTCGAGAGCACGGACTGGAAGACTCATGTAGCCTTCACCGTGCAGAGGTCATCGGGACATCCACTTTGCCTAAAAGTGACCTCAATGGCGTCAAACCAATGGAACATAGAAGTCGGTCCATCATTTCCCGTGAAGGCGAGAGGTGCACAAGCCTTGAAATTTTTGATGCTGAATCGTGGCTTGGGGTTTTCAGTTTTCGAGTCGACTGAGGAGTTACTGCTCACAGCATGAATTTCGAGACGATTTGCGGGATGACTTTTGCCACTTGTTTGGCGACTAGTGAAGCGATGCGCTTGTTGTCGCTGTGGCGCTGAGCAGAACGGCGAGTATGAGATCCGATTGACGACATCTACAATGAGAATATTCTATAGGATGAGATTCGATTAATAGAGTTATGTTCAAAAACCTTTATTATTATTACAAGTAAGGCATGTTATCACATAAGCACGTAGGCACATAAGCACATAAGCATATATTTTGCACGTATTCACCTCCTAATAGTAACAATGCGAAACGCGTTTCAAGAGATAGCGTAGCGAGATAGCGATACATCGTAGCGTAGCGTGAAATAACCGAGAGAAGTAGCGCGTTGCAAGCGGAGCGTTAAGTTGGATTATCTGCGTTTGTTTATTATTATTTTAGATTGAGATAGCTGTGCGAGTTGTGCATATTTTCGATGGAGCGTAAATGCGATAAATCGAGAAATCGTTAAAGCGTAAAATCGTAAAAATCCGTATTCCAACACATAAATAATAAATAAACTCGATGAGGCGTAAATTGATGATTAGGCTTAAATCAATTGGGAGCGTCCTGGGTTTTGAGACATTTGACACGCCAAAGTGATTCGTCCCCTTTGCATTTGGACCCACGCTTTGGCCTAATAGATAAACGCTCTCACCGCAAGCGGCTAGCGACGTTTATCCTTCCAGTTAATACGCGTTCCAAACCATCGGTATAACCGAGACGTTGGTGAGACTGAAAATCGAAGAATGGAATTCATCATTAAGGTATGGGTTTCACCCCTGACTTAACAACTAGTTCCAAATTGTGGTTGTGCTCGCCGATCACATCGGGAGTTCCACTAGATAGAAATGGAGACTTTTGTCGAGGTTTGTATATCACTCCTAACTCAATGAATATGTCTCGTGATGAGTAATACGCGGGATGAGGATCTTATCGAGAGTTCTTGGTTATCACACCTAATCTCGACTTGATCCTCGTTTGTGAGATACGAGTGTTTCATAATCGTGTGTTGTTCTCGCTTTAGGAAAAGCTAAGTATGTTGGCCGTTTCGTGCGGAGTTGTCGGTTCGTACCAAATGGAACTTCTCGCTTTGAGGAGTAACACTTCGTAAGAAAGGACTTGTTCGCACGATCGGAAAGTTCGTAAAGTTTTCGGGTGAAATCACGAGTTCGTAAACAGGTGGGACATCAAGTTCGGCCGAACTTGCACCCAATGGGTAAAGTTCGAGCGAACTTGATATGCTTGTTGTTGAACTTCTGACTTTGAGGAGCTGAGGCAAGTTCGGTCGAACTTAGGTCAAGTTCGAGCGAACTTGATCAATTTCAGCGAACTTGCCCTCAAGTTCGGGCGAACATTTCTGTTTTCCGGCGTTTCGGGTGTGTAGTTGATGCGTATCAGTTAAAATCAGTATCATAACCGTAGACTTAGGCTAAACATGGCAGTTCTACCTAATTTCCTACAGTTATGGGCTCTGATACCAATTTGTCACACCCCAACCGATGGCGGAAACATCGGGGTAGTGGCACTAGGCGACCAGATTGTCTCATGAGAATTCCATAACAATTATCTATCAACATCATTTAACATTTAACGTCCCATACCATTAAACACAACATTTCAAAATAACCACCACAGAAACTTATTTTTCCCACGAAACAAAAAGGTTCGATTTTCCCTAGATTTAATACATTTGAACTAAACAAAACAACTAAATGAAACAAACTACTTCCAAAGCATCCAAGCTAAAATCCTCAACATGTTACATACGTTAAAATACAAGTCAATACAATTAAGTAAAGGTGAGCATACAGGTTTAGTTAATACTAGCATAATTGAGAAAGGCGTTCGCGAAATAGTCTAACTACATATCATGATACACCAAAACACATCACACGACATAGGCTTATTTCTCATGCTAACTACCGTGAGACGGCTTGCGCGTCCATCCTAACTAGACCCTGTCGGTGTTAGCCACACTATAGTATCATACTAGCTAAGGAGGCAAGTTAACGAAAACAAGTCCTAGTCATATGTTTCTAGTATCACGTATTGAGCACATATAATCAGATTATTCGCATGTGATAAACAGTTTGATTTGTCAGGTGATTTTGATAGAGGAACGTATGCAACACCCAAAAAGTGCATTAAAGCGAAAATGGGTCAAGTATACTCACAGCGGGTGCGTTTAGGTAAGATTAGGGATCTGAGAAGAGTTGAGGAGAGTGCCGGATCAGCCTGTAAACGAACAGAAGTGCATCAGTCTTCCGATTTGCTGAAACGGTTAAGTTTGGGTTGGGCAATAGACAAGTTCGGCTGAACTTGCATGTAAACATACAAGTTCGAGCGAACTGTATAACCTTCTGAGTTGTGAGTCAAGTTCGGGCGAACTTGCAAGAAATGTTATCTGAAGAGTCAAGTTCGGGGGAACTTGTATAGTTTCTCAAGGAACTATGCAAGTTCGGTCGAACTTGTAAGGAATTGGTAACTGAAAAGTCAAGTTCGGGCGAACTTGTATAGTTTCTTAAGAAACTATGCAAGTTCGGTCGAACTTGTAAGGTTTCTGGTGGGAGGAGACTCAAGTTCGGTCGAACTTGACCCATATGGGTACAAGTTCGGTCGAACTTGACCTGATGTGTTGGTGAATCTTGAGCGAACTTGGTGTTTTCGGGTCTAAAATCTCACGTTTTCGCGTCGTTTGCTGAGGAAATCGAGTGCCCATCCCTTCAACCTTAAGCCACTGAGTAAAACTTAGGTCGAAGAGGTCTTTTAGGGCCAACTTAGCCATTTTACAGATACTCGGGCTAATCCGGGCGAACTTTATGGTTCGTACGGGTTAGTCCAGTTTGTGTAAGGTGACGAGTTCGTCCTGTGCTTCCGGATCTGCGGTTTTAGCTTGACAACGCCTCGTTCCACTCAAAAGTGAACGAAATATACATCATTAGTCCGAAAATAGTTGAAAATCAGTACTTTAAAAGGTTTTGCTCAGATCTAGTATAGATCTGAGTGAAAACAGAAGTTTTAATGGAAAAAAATGAAGATTTCGTAAAATAGAAGAGATTTGAGGAAAACGAAGGCAATGGCTTGTGCAAAATCGTTATAAACCATTGTTGAATGTTGCTGAACATCATTGTAGTAGAAATCAGGTTGATTCTTACTTAGAAAACAGTTTCGGGTTTCGGGAGCTCAGAGCGAAGTTACAGCAAGTTCAAATGAGATAATGGGGCTGAGTATTTATAGGAGAAGGCAAAGATGGAGCTGATGGGAGCAAGTTCGGCCGAACTTGCATGAAAACATGCAAGTTCGCGCGAACTTAGGTGAAATTTGGAAGGAATTGAGTCAAGTAAGGCCGAACTTGCATGAATTCATGCAAGTTTGCTCGAACTTGTAGAATATTCAAGAGGGATCAGTCAAGTTCGGCCGAACTTGTGATTCCGTGAGGAATCAAGAAAGTTCGAGCGAACTTGAGATAAAAAGGGAAATTCTGCTTTGGCCAGTCAAGTTCGGCCGAACTTGGGGTCACCAAGTTCGAGCGAACTTGACCCAAGTGTTAGGTTTTCTTTGTTTTTCGTTTGGTTATCGATTGTTCAGCGTTGTAATCGAGTTATAAAGTAACGTTAAGTGATTTAGCGATGATTTAAGCGTTGTAATAGCGAGTCAACTCGTGAGAGCGAGTTGCGTGAGTTTGCGAGCGATTAAACCACGATAATTCAATCTACATATAGCACATAAACACATATAACACACAAACACGTAAACTAATATTACCACATAATTCCAATATACCAAACTAAGTAATTGCGTTGCGATTGCGATGGGATAGCGATGAGATATGCGAAGCGTTGCGTTAAATAAGCGTTTAAATAGCGTTTAGTTGTGATGTAATAATGCGATGTAATGATAAAACATATTTAATTTAATACGAACATTTCTATTAACGAATCTCAGAGTACAAAACTGAAAATCAAATTAAATACACGTAAACAGAAACAACTGAAAATACGGGTTGTTACCGAAATTACATCTATTACACGTGAGAACTCAGTCCTGGTAGCACGAAGATGCAAGAACAGTCACTAGTGCTAACTGGACTGGATTGCACGAACCGCTTCTGTACATACGGCCCAGTCCGAGTTTCCACGAACGACTCACTCGCTCTAAAAGACCTCCCCAGCTTTTGGTTTGCTCAGTAGCTTAAGGTTGGAAGAATGTACACTCGATTTCCCGAAGAAACGACGCGAGCACTCAATTTTGGACTCGAAACAGGTCACTCGCACAAGCAGTCGCTCGTACGGATGATGACTCGCACGAGGGTGATGCATCGTACAAGCCATCACTCGTACGGATGATGACTCGCACGAGAGTGATGCCTCGTGCGAGTGGTGCTTCGTACGACCCACTTGTTTGTCCCGTACAATTCTCTATTCAACCGTTCAACACTATGGAAGATTGATGCACTTCTGTTTCTACGCGCAGGCTGGCCCGACGCTTTTTCCCACTCCATGTCATTCACGGTTGCTGTTAAGCACTCACTTTGAGTATACTTGACCTCGTTTCGCTTTAACGCACTTTTGGGTGTTACATACGTTCTCTATCAAACGATCACTACACACAACGCTTAAACGCTTTAAAACGCAAACCACTCTCGCATGACTATATGCGAAATGCTGAACAACTATGTGTTAATTGTATGCCTTGAGATTGTTGACCACCCTTAACATGATAGCTGCTATAGGTTGACCCGCCACCCGTTAGTTCGGGGGTTGTTAAGGCTCGCTCTCGCTTTACTTTACTTGACTCACTCGCGGTTGTGTTGGTTAGTCTATTTCGGTATAGGTAACACATATGTTCACATGACTACGTTCGTGCATGTCGGTTTCGTTAAACGCTTTGTTACTATTACTATGCTAAACCTGTATACTCGCATTTACATTATTGTACTGATCTTTATTTTAAAATATGTGACATGTGTAAGGATTTATGCTGTAAATGGATAGGATCTCTAGAAACTCACCAAAAATCTAGTTGTTGGATTTTGTATTGTTTAAGAAACTTGTACTTCGTTTTGACTATTGTTGAAATATTTTTTTGATTGTATGGGTAATTGAACTTTATAAATATTGTCACCAAAATAGTCGTTATGGATTCTGTTGAGCAATCTGATTTGCTAGTGCCACATCCCGATGATTCCCCCATCGGTTGGGGTGTGATATTTAGAGGGTTGAAATGGTAAATAACTGGTTCCAACAGTTATATTCCGTTAGGAATCGATTTCAAACGATAAGATTTTAAAATTCCACCCCTACCCGATTTGTACCCGGTTCTGGGTATACCCGTCCTCGGTCATACCTGAACCGTATCCACTGGGTTTTGTTCTAAATTCCAATACTAGGGTATATACATTTGTCTTTTTTTTCTTGAATATTTAGTTTTAAAATATTAATTTTCGGAAAAAAAACTGGGCTAAACGGGTTGTGTTCCGTGTTATATGTATGACCCAATTTTCGAATTTGTGTCCTGTTCAGGTTCGTATAAAGTTTTCAGGTCCGGGTCAGGTTAAACTTGCTAACCGACTAACACGACCTGTTTCACACCCGTAAATTACAGCTACAGATGATGTGTGTGTCATCCATAATTTTATATTACCTACACATAGATGCGGCATGTGTATATTATTATTAGCCAATCGTATATGTATTTGTATAATGATCCACCATAGTCACCTAAGATATTTCCCCTCCTTAATTCAACAAATTTCTTATCTCTCAGTATAAATACTGTTCAATTTTCCAATGTATTTGATTGGTCAACACTCACAACCACTCTACAATCCCACCCCCCTCTCTCCACTTTTCTCTTTCTTTCTCTCTCTTAATTTAGCAAATTTCTTATCTCTTAGTATTTACTCTTCAATTTCCATGTATTTGACTGGCCAACACTCACCACCACTCTACCAGCCCACCCCCACTCTCTCTCTCCACTTCTCTCTCTTTCTTTCTCTCTCTCATCCTTGGTTAGAAAACAAAATTAGTAGAAGGATTTTATTTGATTATAGAGTGGCGATGTCCTAATCTAGGCTAGATCCGTTGTGCCGACGGTGGTGGAGCTACTGGGGCAAGAAGGCGGCTTCCGACCCAAATCGATGTGCTAAAATATCGCTACGCTACATCTATGTTGTGGTGGTGGTCAATGAGTGGTCCACATTTAATCTTCGTTCTTTTTAAATGTCGTCGGAAATTGAATAGAGCCCACCATCTTAACCACTACAACTACAATTACAACTGGGTGTTTATAGAAAGAAAATGATAGGGTTTTTAGAGTGTTCGACAAGCTTGCACATGGTTTATTTATTTTTTTTATCAAAGGTGTAGATCGATTGGAAATCCACTACCGACTGCGTTTAAACCCTTTTTATCGGAAGCACAGTCATCCGGGTTCGAATGAGGGGGAGTGCAGTGCAGAGCCCTTCCTCGTACCTGGTGGAAACTTAATCCTGACTGCCAGGCTCGAACCCGTGACCCTGGTTAGGAACCCCACCAAGATGGGTAAACCTTACCATCTCACTTGCAGTAAGTAGGGATCGAACCTGTGACTCTTTCGAGAAATAATTTACTTTTTAAAGTACGGTACTACTTTGAAGGAAAATTGAGATAATTTTAAATTTAATATTGACTAAAATGTCATGTCACGAAATTATTTAAGAATGAAATAATTTTTAACTTTATTAAAATCTAAAGTTTGTAAAGAAATCATTATATATAAGATTTAAAGCTGGTACATTCTTTTGTTAATTAAAATTATGTGAACTTAATTACTAATTAGAAAATTATTTTACGTTTTAAAATATGGTGATATTATTTGCTATCTTAAAAGAAAATAAAATTTCCCCCCTGTATTATTTGGCAAAACTAACTCTCCTTAACTTTTCATTTTAACTTGAGTAAATTGCACAAAACGTCCTTTAAGTTTCACCAATCTTGTTGGTTTCAATCTTAATCTTTAAAAGTTATCAAAACCAGCCTTTAAGATTAAATTAGTTACGGGTTTCATCCTTTATCACTAACCCAGTTATTAAATCATGTTAAATGGCATCACATGCAAGCCATGTGAGGGTAAAACCGTCTATTTCATACTTAAAGGACGTTTTGTGCAATTTACTCATATTTTTCATCCTCTTCATCCTCCTCATCCTCGTCTCCTCCGCCACTTTGCTAACATACGCCGACCCTTCACCTGAAACCCTAACGGAAGTCGACACACTTCTCGATTTCAAACTCAACCTCCATGATCCACTCGGTGCACTCACTCGCCACTTTGCTAGGAAGCGAAGCTATTCCGGCCGGAATAACACCTCGGATTGCGTTACCGTCGTCGCTAAAATGCAGCAGTGAAACACAGTTCGCTAACGCAGACGGTAACGTACCTTGTAACTGATTGTAATCTAGTAAAAGGTACTGAAGGTTTTTTAAACCACCATACCTCTCCGAATCGCTCCGGTGAGGTGATTGTATGAAAAGTATACGAGTTGCAGATCCGGTGAGTCGGAGAGGTTGTTCGGTAACTCGCCGGAGAGTGACTTTGCGGACAGATCGAGGTACCGGAGACTTGACGGAAAAGTTTTCGGAACTTCGCCGGAGATATTGTTTCCGGCGACGTTAAATATTAAAATTTGTTTCTGATTTGAAATCTCCGGCGGAATCTCGCCGGAGAAAGAGTTATACTGAAGGAAAACATATTGTAAGAGTTCCCATTTTGACAGAGATACCGGAATACTACCGTTGAAGCTGTTTGACCGGAGGCTTAGCCTGCACAGCATGCGCAGGTTACCGAGTTTGGTAGACAATGCACCGTGAAGTTGCTGACGTGGCAGACGGAGGTCGGTGACGTGGCCGCCGGAGCAACCGACGCCTCGCCAGTCGCATGGAGCGGAAGAGGTTGACCGGTCCCAGCTAGTGAGTGCACCGAGTGGATCATGGAGGTTGAGTTTGAAATTGAGAAGTGTGTCGACTTCCGTTAGGGTTTCAGGCGAAGGGTCGGCGTATGTTAGCAAAGTGGCGGAGGAGACGAGGATGAGGAGGATGAAGAGGATGAAAAATATGAGTAAATTGCACAAAACGTCCTTTAAGTATTGTGATATCCCGGGTTTTTTCGGATAACTTGCACGTGACACTTGTCGAATAATATATGTGTTAAGTATTAAACGTGCATGGAATGAATACGTGATGAGTGTTGGTGTGATTGTTTAGTATAAAGTAATTAGTGTAGATATGTACACGAACCGAACCGCGACACGAACCAACCTCGATCCTTTGTGACTTTAGGAGTTAACAAAGTTTAAACTTTGAACTTAAGTTTTCGGCCAAAAGAAAACAAGGATCAAACCTAGACCTAGAGTTCCAACTACTCGGCCGAGAACAACCTAAACCGAAAACCGTTGCATGCCAAACCTAGAACCACTCGGCCAAAACCCCAAACCAAACCAACTCACCTTAATCTTTGGCCGCAAGATAAAACCCAAACCGACCCAACCTAAGTCCCTCGGCCACAAACACTAACCAAAACCGAAACTCATAGCATGCAACTTTAGTCCCTCGGCCACGTGATCAAGACCCAAACCAAACAACCCAAGATTCTCGGCCAACAACACTTATCCCAAACCGTAAACCTTATCATGTGCGCCTATAAATTCAGATCATGCATGTTTCCTTCAGAATCCGAAAACCCTAACCAACAAGACTGCCGTCGGCAGCTTTATTCTTGCACCCTCCGATCGCGAACAGCTTCCATTCTTTCATCATCTCGATCAAATCAGCCGGGTCACTTTCTCGGTCTCTAACAGTCGGTCACCTTCAGTCCCTTTTCGGTTTCGGTCGCGAGATCAGCTTTCCTTCTCTCGGTCTCAGCAAGCAGCAGCCGAGTCGCACTTGTCCACATCTAGGCTTGTTGTCTAGTTATTCAAGGTTAGGACTACACTTGATTACAAGATCATGTTTCGGTTAAATATATGTTGGAATGATTTATTGATTAGTTGTGTCGGGTCTTATATGTTGAATAAGTAATCGGCTGTTTTGATCATGTTCTTGTGAATAATTGTTTGCGGAAATCCTAAGTGCTTGAATGAATTGATTGTATTGTCTTCGGATTATATGTGCTTGCAAGTAATCGGCTGAATTGATTGTGTGGGTATACATGACTGTTTTCGGAATTAACAGCTTGCAACTGTGATTTGTTTATAAAGATCATAGTTATTGAGTAGGGTTTGCATGGATAAGTCGTTAGTAGTAAACTATGATCAAAAATCAGTTTTTGCTCGCTTAGGTCGATCAATAGGAACGGTGTAGGTAAGTTGTAATAACAATAATGCTGAAACAGCCTGCTGAATACTAGTTACAGCCGACTTCATCTGGCTGTAACTTGGTCGTTAGTTGTCGAAAAACGGATTTTCTGATGTCTAGAACGTAGAGATTTGAATAAGGAATCTAATGGCGCTGGATTCATAATTTTATGAAATCGTTTGATATTTTTAAAGGGCTAAACAAGTTCAGTAGGTAAAGCTGTTAAAATTCTGGAATTTTGTTGGTTGTTTATCAAGCTAGATTTTAAAATCAGTAGAGAGTTGAGTCATGATTTTTGTACAGCAACTAGGTATAGAAATTTCCGGGCAACTCCAACTGGAATTTTGTTAATCGGACAATCAGTGATTTTTAAATAAATTCTTCCGTGGACTGCAGTCAGAAAGCGGTAAATCTGACTGCAGCTTAGGGAATTAATATTGATGGTTAATTGGTAAAGATTCAGGACTTGGAAAAATTATATAAATTTCTATGGTATAGATGTCACCTACTGTAAAAATATTGGAATTTTTGGAATGTTAGAACTAATTTATAAAAATCCTAGAAAACAGCTGAATAATTGAGTGTTAAGCAGAAAGTTGATAACTTGTGATTTTATGCATCAAAGTGTTGCATGGATTTGGAATGTGTTCGTGATAAGTTGTTTGATTACTATGATCATATGAGAATACTTGCATGCATGTTTGAGTGTTAGATATGTTGTGTGTGTATCACTTTGTGAGTAAATTGCGTGTGGAATTTGTATTGGTGTGATTTCACACTGACGTGGAATTAATTGGTTTGTTAGGACGCAACTAGCGGTCCCATCTCTTATAACATCTTTGCTACACTAACCGAGCAAATAAAGGTGAGTTCACGGCCCCCAACTTTATCCGGTTTTTAAACAACAGGGGGAGAAACATGTATACACTCTCAAACTCAAACTCTTTACGTTATACGAATTTAACGTCACATAACTATACGGTAACTAAGTTAATGTTAATGTAATGTTGTGGGCACTAAGCAGCTTTATCACTTAAGTCCTCGACAATCTCCTCGGATCGTTAGTATTTGGGTTAAATAGCGGGGGAATTATAAGTAGTACTACTGGGTCTGACGAGCCCCATCCGAGCTAGTCGCGCTAGCCGACCGGGTATGGTCAACGGATGTATGATTGGCCTAACACCGCCATGGTCATGTGATAGGCCTGGCAAAACGGAGGCACACAGTCAGCTTCGATCGCGAACACTTAGTGACATGACTTTAGGCTAGCTACCTATATACATTAATATTGAACTTAATTACGGAACAACTTAATATTCCGGGTTTGGAATATTGGAAACATCAACTTATTATCCCGGGTTGGGGATAATGGAAACAACAACTTAATATTCCGGTTTGGGAATATTGGAAGCAACAACTTATTATTCCGGGATTGGAATAATGGAACTGATTAGTTATCCCGGGTTGGGGATAACGGAGTAACAAACTATAACCGAACAAACGATTTTATGAAAACCTGTGAACTCACTCATCTTTAATTTTGACACTTGTTTCTTTACATGTTTCTCAGGACGCTAGGAGCTCTAGGTGCACGCACATGCATTGAACAAGACATCTTTATCGAGTCTTATTTATTAATACTGTTTTGGGATTTTTCATTTGTTTTGGCGTTTGTGTTGGCGCCCGCATCATTACTTACTTATGCTTCCGCTCAAACTTTAAAAATAATGCTCTACTAAATATTGGTAATTGATATAAAATCTACAATGAACGATTTTGCAAAACGTATAATCAAATCATGTAGAGTCGTTCGACGTACTAGTGTTTCAGATTCTGGTTTGTTCACATGCCTCGCGGTTAAAACTCCGCAAGTGGAAATTGAGGGTGTGACAAGTATGAAATAGACGGTTTTACCCTCACATGGCTTGCATGTGATGCCATTTAACATGATTTAATAACTGGGTTAGTGATAAAGGATGAAACCCGTAACTAATTTAATCTTAAAGGCTGGTTTTGGCAACTTTTAAAGATTAAGGCTGAAACCAGCAAGATAGGTGAAACTTAAAGGACGTTTTATGCAATTTACTCTTTTAACTTTTTATTCAATTACTAGTTTAATGACCTATGTATTACATGAGCTTAAGGCTTTAAAATAATCAAGGTATGATCAAGTTCTTTGGAAAAAAATGTGTTTTCCATTTATATAAACTTGAATGAGTTTTTTTTTAATAAATGTGTTATTGTCGAGGTTGGTTGCATTTGAAGGACATAACGATTATAAATTTTGAATTATTTTTTATATTTCATATTATTTCTTGCATCACACATAATAAATATTAATTTTGATATGAATACATACAACCCTAATATGAACTACACATACACAATTAAAGAAAATATAACATTGCTCATTTTAAATTAAAATGATGTATTTACCAAATAAGAATTTTGTTTTTGAATACAAAAGAATTAGTATATTTTATTTCAAATTAGTATTTTCTTATTTTAAAAAATGTTATCAAAGTAGAAGATGGAATGGAAATAGTTCATGATCTAAGATTATATATTAAACATATTAGATTCCTAAGCAGTGGAGGAGCGATCCTAACAAATTATATATATATATATATATATATATATATATATATATATAATTTGTTAGGATCGCTCCTCCACTGCTTAGGAACCTAATTTGTTATCTAAAGTCATCGTAAGCAGAAATTACGTGATTGTTAATCAAATACACAAGATTTACTGTATAAATGTTTGTTTAGTAGTCCAAAATCATATTACATTCAAGACTCCAGACAGACAGAGCTTCGCCTCTTGAAATGCAAAGTTACAAATGACAAAGACCCAAGGCACCTATATACAGACTTTCAAGTTTGCTTGAAGTGTGGCATGGCCTGCCCTGACCAACTTCGGGCGAACTTGATGTCTTTACATCATAAATATATCAAAAACTTACATTTTCAAACCCTAACTAAACATACTCAATCCAAGACCTAGACAATAGACATTGTGTATCAACAGACCCCCCCTTGGATATTGTCCTAGTCTTGATCAGTCTTCAAAATTTGACTCTAACATCCAAAGAAATTCTTGTACGGCTTCTTTCTTCGCTCTTGTCTCGGAATTGGCGTTTAGTCAGTAGGAGGTACTTTAGTCATAAACTGAAATCTTCTGAGTCTAGCCTCCCTACCCTTTTCATGTATCTTCTCGAGTCGTCGTTCCTCTCTCAAAAACTCGTCTCTTTCTAACTCTCTCCATTTGGGCTCCCACATACGTCCTGCGTTAACACCGTGAGCATAACAAACATTCACAACACCCTGATATTGTTTGGCCTGAACTTCCTCTGTTTTTTCAAAGCAGATTTTGTTGAAAAACAAACATCTGATATCTTCTTTAGAACAGTTTACTAGCCACATCAGGTCTAGTATTCGGATAGTTCGCCATAACCCCCATATCCTCCGTATCTCTATCAATTCTGACGTTAATTCTTTTGTAATATCCCAGTTCTCGTCAGCTCGCAGAACAATCACGGCTTCACATGTTTCTGGGTCTATCTGCCACCATTATAATAGAGGATAGAAATATTGTTCAATCAGCATAAGCGACATATTCTTCATCGCTCTAGGCCTTTTCATCACAAGTGTAATATCTTTTTCACCAGTCTCTTTATCAATCCTGATTCGTCGCTTCGGGATAAACGGTTTCTAGTAATTAAAACCATGCAATACTTCAAACTTGATAACCTTCCAAAGACGTTGGTCATGAAACTTCATCTGATAACTAATATTTCGTGTTTGCACCAACTCCTCTATATCGCAATATGGTCATGTTTTAAGATCCACAAAATATCGGAAGTATTGCACTCCGAATTCACGTTTAATAGCATAAACATCCAATTCTTTCAACCATCCCCAGCTCAAAATATCTCCCAGTGATTTATCTTTGTCTCTGGTAAAGAATGCAAGTGGTCTTCGAAACTTTCGTTGCTTTGTCATCTCTTTGAACCAGGACTTCTTCGCTTTAGCGATTCCTATTTTGTCATTGGCTTTGGGACTTTTCCTTCTCGAGTCGACTCTTCAATCTTTTCTTTCAACAAATCTGTTACATCTGTGTACTTTAATCATCGTACAATTCTGAAACAATTTTGTAATTTTATAACATTGTGTTTTATTCTGAGATTTATTTTAATACTTATGACATTTCATATTTTAAATCCTTGTTCAAATTCGACCTCTCAAATCACTTCTGGAAGTGATATCGCAAACCGTTACGCAAACGTAATCAGTTTAACGCGACGTACACTCTGGAACAATGACATAAGCTAAACATACCCTAAATATCCTTTACATAACTTAGAAATAAGTTTTGAGGGCTTCGGATGTCACACCCCGACCCGCAGCGGAAAAGGTGATCGGGGCATGATTGGGTTATCATCAAAGCTCATGACATTTATTAAGCGTTTCATATTCATTAATACAAATTAAATGGAAATTTACAATAGATGTTACATCATGATCTAACTAACAATCTAAACTTCTTTGTTCTCTTCTAAGGCATATCCTATGTTTTCCTTGCTTCAACCTGTTCACCTGTATCATGTGTAAAAAGGTTTGTGGATCAACATAATGTTGGCGAGTGAATCCTATGGAAAACATTTGAACAAATTTATTTAAATTGATTATGAAATATGTGCACAACCAAACATGAGTAAAATTAGATGTAACTTAATCAACAATCACAAGATATTAAATGAAACACTCATGAACAATAATGGAATAATTAGAGGCACGCGATGCTCAACTCGTCTCTCACGAGGAACTGAGGGGCCTGATGAATGAATTGCATAAACATGATAATATGAATGACACAACTACAAACAATATAAACTCAATGATACACACATGAACAATAATGAATTTGATGTGAAGCACGCGATGTTCTACTCGTCTCCCACGAGGAACTGATGGCCTTAATGTATGAGTTTCATATAATTTGACAAAAGGAAATAAGTAAATCACAACAATAAAACAATCTAAGTTTAAGTCATGATGTGGTATGGCACAAGTTTAAATAAATAAATTAATTATTTTCATAACACATGACACACCCCAAAACGTGTAATTTAAAAAGGGGAGTTGTAAGATTCACTCACAGTGGGTGCGTTCGGTTGATGACGTTGAATGCACGCGAAGTGGTTTTAACCACGAGTGAGATTTAACCTAGATAAATCGCATTATGGTTTTGTAAGTAAACGGATTTTATTAAACTATTTTAGTAGGATTGTTGGGTGTATTTTTGTGAGTTTGAGGCTATTTTCTAATCTTAAAAATGTTATTTTTAAGTATTTTTAATTGATTTTTAATTAAAATAATTAAATAAAAATAATAAAAAAATTTATTTTTTTCTGACCGTTGACCGTTTGACCTGACCGTTGACCGGTTCAATTCGGAATACAAGTGCGCTGAGTGAGGCTCGAACCCGAGACCTCTCGTACGCGTGCACGCAGCTCTACCAACTGAGCTACGTGTCTAACCCGTTATATATCTGATTTTAATTATATATATATACTAATTAGATTAAACGGAAATTCAATTTATTTTAAAAACATTTTAAGCGAACCGGACATGCACTCCACAGGTCTCGAACCCGGGACCTGTGGTTTAAACTAACACACAGTCCACCGCTGGACTGTGTGTTTAACATGTTATATATTTCCACTTTTATGATACTTAAATACAAATTATCTGCTTTCATTTCTGACTCTATTTAAAAAGTTAATCATTGTCCGGGTCGATGTAGGAGACCGGACTCGAACTTGTGACGTGCGATTAAACATACACACAGTCCACCGCTGGACTGTGTGTTTAACTTGGTTATTATTCCGATTATTAATATACTTAACATATATCTAAGGCGACTCCGGTTCAGTAAACAAAAAAATGGTTTTTATTAAGGCAGCGTGTGTGAGACGGGATTCGAACTTGAGACGTTTTGCGTTTTATATGTGCACACAGTCCACCGCTGGACTGTGTGTCTAACCCGATTAATTTCATGATTTATATTATACTTATATGATACAGAATTACATCGTCTTCTTCATCCAGTTAGAACCAGAAATCGGAAATTGACTGGTTCAAGATTTTTATCAGTTTATTAGTGTGTTTCAGTCCATTAAGGTAAGATAAAGGTGAAAAGATAAAGAAAATAAGCGAAAGAGGTATACCGACTGGACCCTCTGTTTTCCGGCAGAACTCCGGCGACAGCAATCAACTCCGGCGTCAGGTGTCTTGCAGCAGCAAGTCTCCGGAAGGCTTGGAAAAAGTATGGGTATCTCCGGTATAAGCTCCAGGGGCTCAGTAAGGCTCGGCAATGGGGAAACCGGTTTTCCGGCGACGAACAGAAAAGTTCCGGCGAGTGGAATTACGCCGAGAAGAGGTGTATTTTTGAGCGAAAAGGTTTGAAGTCGGTTGTGGGTGAATTTATAAGGCAAATCGTTGAAGAATCTGGTCTGATTTCCGACTGTGCTCACTGATTTAAATTTCCCGGCGGTTATGGTTTTGGTCGCGGACTTCAAACATCGGTTATAACCGATGTATTGTTAATGGTTTACGTTATAACCGAAAGTGGTGTTAAAAACTCGCGAGATTTCCGGGATTCCGACGACTGAACTGTTGGGCGCCGGTTTTGAATTCGTAACGTTACTTTATGAATTAATTGATTTCATTATTTAACAAACAAAGCAAGTGGCGCAGTGGTTTGTGTGTGTGAGATAAGTCGCTGAACTGATTCGGTACAGACCCGGGTTCGAAACCCGGCAGAGTACTTTCATTTTTATTTTGCGATTTTCAACAGTTTTTCAAAAGCTAAATATATTTTCCCGTATAATAATTGATTACGGATCGTTTAAAAATATTTTGGGCATTTAATTCGCAATGAAATTTTTGACTGACTGTTCGGTTGTTAAACGGAGCGGGTTTGGTAAATCCGTTTTTGACGGATGTTACAGTATCCCCTGCTTTTTAGAAATTTCGTCCCGAAATTTAAATTGTGATATATTTTGACTAAAAGAATGATGATGTTTTGTTTGACAGTTGTATGCTTAGAAAAATAAAGGTTTAAGTTTTTGTTCGAGGCGGTAACGTTCCTTGTAAGGGTTAAGTACCCTATTCAGGAATCGCTTTTTGTTGCCTACTGTGTAAGTATTGATAAACAGGAATGATTTGCTAAAAATGATATCATGCATAAGAGTTTAGATACGTTTGGGAAAATTATGGTTATGTCCTAAGGCAAAACTTCTAACACTACAATCTATATGGAACATAATTAAAAACACAACAACTGATATTTGAACATAAGTAAACACAACAGCTAATATTCGAACATGAATAAACACATCAGCAAATATTTGAACATGAATAAACACAACAGCAAATATTTGAATCCACATTTTGATAGCATATATGTTTGAATGATGGAAGTTCCTCTCTCGATTGTTATGATGGAGAGGTTAGTTTATGTAGAAATGGATCACAATCCAATCCCTTTAAATAACATGATGATATAAATGCAACACAAATTCCAACCAAGGCAATACTAAATCCTACATGGAACTTCTCATAACCGCCTGATAATGCCTTTGATCCTTTGGCAAGAATACTTATATATAGGAAGTACCAGCGGCGTATCCACCATATTCTTGCCAAATTTTCATTAGTTTTATCTACAAGTTATGATTGGTTACCAAGAAACTAATAAATCCTACATAGGACTTCTCATAACCGTCCGATAATGCCTCTGATCCTTTGACAAGAATACTTATATATAGGAAGTACCAGCGGCGTATCCACCATATTCTTGTCAAATTTTCATTGGTTTTATCAGTGAATTATGATTAGTCCTATAACTCTACAATCAATACAACAAACATAAATTACTGAAATGAAATATATCTGTGCGATCAAGGCTCAATCGAACGGAGCCGATCGTATTGCATGTACTGAAAATGAAATGGATGTGCGCTCAAGGCTCAATCAAACGGAGCCGAACGTATTGAATGTACTGAAATTGAAATTGTGTGCTCAAGGCTCAATCGGGTGGAGCCGAGCGTATTGCATGTACTGAAAATGAATAACTTAACCACACAAACAGCCTATGCATGGAACCTCTTATAACCGCCTGATAATGCCTCCGATCATTTGACAAGAATACTTATATATAGGAAGTACCAGCGGCGTATCCACCATATCCTTGTCAAATTTTCATTGACTTTATCCGCAAGTTATGGTTAGTTCGATGTGACTCTACTACAAACACCACAACCACAAGATACTGATAATGAAATTGTCTGTGCGCTCAAGGCTCAATCAAACGGAGCCGAACGTATTGAATGAAATTGTATGTGCGCTCAAGGCTCAATCAAACGGAGCCGAACGTATTGAATGTACTGAAATTGAACAACTTAATCTAAACAACCATCACACAATCAGCCTATGCATGGAACCTCTCATAACGCCTGATAATGCCTCCGATCATTTGACAAGAATACTTATATATAGGAAGTACCCTCGGCGTATCCACCATATCCTTGTCAAATTTTCATTGACTTTATCCGCAAGTTATGGTTAGTTCGATGCGACTCTACTACAAACACCACAACCACAAGATACTGATAATGAAATTGAATGTGCGCTCAAGGCTCAATCAAACGGAGCCGAACGTATTGCATGAACTGGAAATGTAAATTGAAATGTGCGCTCTAGGCTCAATCAAATGGAGCCGAACGTATTGCATGTATTGAAATGTAAAATGAAATAACCGATCAAGGCTCAAACAAACGGAGCCGATCGTGCGGGCACGCCCTGATCAACCGCATAATAAAATGGGGATCAAACTCAACCTCGATGGATGGGGAGCTGCGGCCTCAGCAAAAGCATATACTGAAAACAATATATATATAATATACCATAATTACTCTAACAGTCTACACAAGTGATAAAGAAACACATGAAACTAAACGATAGGAGTTGAATCTGGATCTTCGGCGAAGAGGACTAGCTGAGTATCTTCGTTTGGACCGTCATTATCTTCGTCAGGATTGGCGTTGATATTGAAGACTCTTTCTCTTGCTGGTGGCATAGTGGTTGGGTTTTCTTGGTTTACTTGGTTAACTGGGTTTGATTGGGCTTGAGTGTTGATAACGTTAACCAATTGAGGGCATGTGTTTCTAAAGTGGGTAGGATCGCCACAATTGAAACAGGCTCGCGCATATGGGAACATGGGGTATTGGGGTTGGTGATAAGTTTGGGCCATGTTTTGAGTAGGGGAAAAGGTTTGGTCTTGAAAGGTGCGACAAACATTGCTCAAATGACCATAGCGTCCACAAGTTGCACATAGACGGCAAGGTAGGGTATGGGGATGGTGATAAAACAGTTGTTGCATCGAGGGTGAGGTCCAAGATATGGTTTCTTATTTGGGTAAGCTGAGTTGGGTGCCACTTGGGTGATTGGGATAGCTCGGATGGGTATGGCGTGTAAAACTGGTTGATTTTGTTGAGTAGTAGCGAAAAGTCGCCCGACTCTTCTTCTCTTGGGGTTAGGTTGAGAAGGGGATTCAGTTTGAGTGGAGTCGGAGGTTTCAGTCGATTCTTTATCCTTCTTCTTCTCCTCCTTGAAGTCTTTGTTTCGGATTCGGTTCTCAGTGAGCTCTGTTGCTAGCTCCATTGCTGCCTCCAAAGTTGCAGGCTTGGTACTTATTACAGGGTCTTGAATCTTTGACGGAAGACCACGAATGTAGTGCTCGATCAAACGGTAGAGGGGAGTGAACATGTTGGGAACCATTTGATGTAGCTCGAGGAATCTTTTGTTGTAGGTGATGTGGTCTCCTTCCATTTGCTTCAATGAGTAAAATTCATCTTCTAACTTCTTGATTTCGCTCCTTGGGCAAAATCGTCTGGTCATGATTTCCTTCAATTCGTTCCAAGTTAAGGTCATAGCATCTTCCACACCTCGTTTGGCCTTCTCTGTGTTCCACCAAGTAAGTGCTATCCCATATAATCGACCGGTAGCATATCGTACTTTGCAATCGTCAGGGCAATCGCAATTTAGAAAAGCGTTCTCCATTTCTTCAAACCAATGGAGAAGAGCAGTGACGCCTTCAGTCCCTTTGTATTTCGGAGGGTCGCATGATTTGAAATGCTTGTAGGTGCATTTAGTGGTATTTGGGGGAGAGCTGAAAATGTTTTGGTTTGCTTGATTGACAGGATTATTGGTAAGTGCTTGTTGAACTTGGATTACAATATTGGGTATTACGGCAGCCATTTGTTGAGCAATTAAGGCAGCCATGCACTCGCGGGCTTTTCTTGTTCTCGTCTTCCTACGGGCGAGGTTAGAAGACATCTACAAGGAATACATGACAAGAGTATGAGTTGGATGCTTTTGGGTTCATGGGTCGCATTAGGAATGAACATTCATAAAATAATTATAGATAAATAAATTACTACATCCATTGGATGTCTTGGGCTTTGCTCGCTGTTAGGCCCTTCATGCCGCCATACTTTACCTGTGTAATCATGTGGGCCCCCATGAATACCGGTTTTTCATATGGTTCGCACGGTTTCTGCCTGGTTGCGTACACAAAAACCCGGAGAAAATCGAGAAATATGTATACAACGTGTGATATTCGGAATGTGTCCAGGTGTAGACACGGTGACACCTCAAAGTAGGTTAGTTCGAACGACGTTTGGTGTGGCATGCTTTGGCCTAATAGGTCCTTCGTACTCTCATCGTTGGTCCCCAGGTAGGCAAACTGGTCCGTTATATTGGATTTATACGAATGCCAGCCTAGACAGGGCGTTCCGACTACCGGTACTTGTACCCTTCCAGTTACTACATGCCCGTCGCAGAACTTACTTTGATGAGATTTGAAAATTGCACAAAATCTTTGGATAATGAGAGTATGAAAATAAATTGAATACATGAACATCGATATATGTATAATGAATATGTATATATGTATAATGAATATGTATATAAGCATGTATGTTTGACTGAAATGTAAACAAATATGAAACAAATAAATATCATAAGTTTGTATGTAACCATCTAATCAATAAAATTTAGGCAGACTATAGTATAGGCTCTAAGGGTCTAATAACCTATCCTATATCCCTATAGTCATGGCTCTGATACCAATCTGTCACACCCCGACCCGCAGCGGAAAAGGTGATCGGGGCATGATTGGGTTATCATCAAAGCTCATGACATTTATTAAGCGTTTCATATTCATTAATACAAATTAAATGGAAATTTACAATAGATGTTACATCATGATCTAACTAACAATCTAAACTTCTTTGTTCTCTTCTAAGGCATATCCTATGTTTTCCTTGCTTCAACCTGTTCACCTGTATCATGTGTAAAAAGGTTTGTGGATCAACATAATGTTGGCGAGTGAATCCTATGGAAAACATTTGAACAAATTTATTTAAATTGATTATGAAATATGTGCACAACCAAACATGAGTAAAATTAGATGTAACTTAATCAACAATCACAAGATATTAAATGAAACACTCATGAACAATAATGGAATAATTAGAGGCACGCGATGCTCAACTCGTCTCTCACGAGGAACTGAGGGGCCTGATGAATGAATTGCATAAACATGATAATATGAATGACACAACTACAAACAATATAAACTCAATGATACACACATGAACAATAATGAATTTGATGTGAAGCACGCGATGTTCTACTCGTCTCCCACGAGGAACTGATGGGCTTAATGTATGAGTTTCATATAATTTGACAAAAGGAAATAAGTAAATCACAACAATAAAACAATCTAAGTTTAAGTCATGATGTGGTATGGCACAAGTTTAAATAAATAAATTAATTATTTTCATAACACATGACACACCCCAAAACGTGTAATTTAAAAAGGGGAGTTGTAAGATTCACTCACAGTGGGTGCGTTCGGTTGATGACGTTGAATGCACGCGAAGTGGTTTTAACCACGAGTGAGATTTAACCTAGATAAATCGCATTATGGTTTTGTAAGTAAACGGATTTTATTAAACTATTTTAGTAGGATTGTTGGGTGTATTTTTGTGAGTTTGAGGCTATTTTCTAATCTTAAAAATGTTATTTTTAAGTATTTTTAATTGATTTTTAATTAAAATAATTAAATAAAAATAATAAAAAAATTTATTTTTTTCTGACCGTTGACCGTTTGACCTGACCGTTGACCGGTTCAATTCGGAATACAAGTGCGCTGAGTGAGGCTCGAACCCGAGACCTCTCGTACGCGTGCACGCAGCTCTACCAACTGAGCTACGTGTCTAACCCGTTATATATCTGATTTTAATTATATATATATACTAATTAGATTAAACGGAAATTCAATTTATTTTAAAAACATTTTAAGCGAACCGGACATGCACTCCACAGGTCTCGAACCCGGGACCTGTGGTTTAAACTAACACACAGTCCACCGCTGGACTGTGTGTTTAACATGTTATATATTTCCACTTTTATGATACTTAAATACAAATTATCTGCTTTCATTTCTGACTCTATTTAAAAAGTTAATCATTGTCCGGGTCGATGTAGGAGACCGGACTCGAACTTGTGACGTGCGATTAAACATACACACAGTCCACCGCTGGACTGTGTGTTTAACTTGGTTATTATTCCGATTATTAATATACTTAACATATATCTAAGGCGACTCCGGTTCAGTAAACAAAAAAATGGTTTTTATTAAGGCAGCGTGTGTGAGACGGGATTCGAACTTGAGACGTTTTGCGTTTTATATGTGCACACAGTCCACCGCTGGACTGTGTGTCTAACCCGATTAATTTCATGATTTATATTATACTTATATGATACAGAATTACATCGTCTTCTTCATCCAGTTAGAACCAGAAATCGGAAATTGACTGGTTCAAGATTTTTATCAGTTTATTAGTGTGTTTCAGTCCATTAAGGTAAGATAAAGGTGAAAAGATAAAGAAAATAAGCGAAAGAGGTATACCGACTGGACCCTCTGTTTTCCGGCAGAACTCCGGCGACAGCAATCAACTCCGGCGTCAGGTGTCTTGCAGCAGCAAGTCTCCGGAAGGCTTGGAAAAAGTATGGGTATCTCCGGTATAAGCTCCAGGGGCTCAGTAAGGCTCGGCAATGGGGAAACCGGTTTTCCGGCGACGAACAGAAAAGTTCCGGCGAGTGGAATTACGCCGAGAAGAGGTGTATTTTTGAGCGAAAAGGTTTGAAGTCGGTTGTGGGTGAATTTATAAGGCAAATCGTTGAAGAATCTGGTCTGATTTCCGACTGTGCTCACTGATTTAAATTTCCCGGCGGTTATGGTTTTGGTCGCGGACTTCAAACATCGGTTATAACCGATGTATTGTTAATGGTTTACGTTATAACCGAAAGTGGTGTTAAAAACTCGCGAGATTTCCGGGATTCCGACGACTGAACTGTTGGGCGCCGGTTTTGAATTCGTAACGTTACTTTATGAATTAATTGATTTCATTATTTAACAAACAAAGCAAGTGGCGCAGTGGTTTGTGTGTGTGAGATAAGTCGCTGAACTGATTCGGTACAGACCCGGGTTCGAAACCCGGCAGAGTACTTTCATTTTTATTTTGCGATTTTCAACAGTTTTTCAAAAGCTAAATATATTTTCCCGTATAATAATTGATTACGGATCGTTTAAAAATATTTTGGGCATTTAATTCGCAATGAAATTTTTGACTGACTGTTCGGTTGTTAAACGGAGCGGGTTTGGTAAATCCGTTTTTGACGGATGTTACATCGGATGGCAACAACATGCTTATTCAACTTCAGGGGCTATTTTGCATATTCTGCGAAACTATGCCGTTACACGTAATTCCTAATCTGAAACATGTACGCGCATCCAAAAAATTTTGTAATAATTAAAATCTAGTATTTTAATGATTGGAATGCAAAAATATCATTCGTTACGCGTTTACGGTCATTTGCGCGTTTGTTACGATTTTCGTCGTGATTAACCGAAAACCGCAACCGTGCGACCGAACAAACCGACACCCGGGACATTTTTGGACACATTTCAAGTTTTCTAAGCTTTATCGTCTTTATAGAGCTTAAAAATGAGGTTAACGGGTGTTAAAAGTGCCAAAACACGACGAAACGAGTTCTGCCAACTTTTGAAAGTTGCTGTCAGCTAAGGGTCTTACGGACCGTAAGCCCATACCCCTTACGGTCCGTAAGGACCCCCACCTCAGCAGAAACATGGCAGCTTCTTGTTTACTTCCTTGGACACTAATCCTTCGAAATTACCACACTTCTCCTGGTCTTGACACGTCCAAAAACACTTGTAATGATCCTAAATCAGTGCCTAACACTTGGGATAATCTTGTGCAGTATCCACAAGTATAAATAGGCCCTCAAACTCACCTCCCAACTTGCTCATTTCCTTCTCTTTCTCTCTATAACTCTAAGAGGAGACTCCTACATTGTTGGAGGTCTCCCATCTAAGTTTTCTAAGTCTTTTTCTTCATCCTTGGCTACCTTGAGCACAAGTAAGTGTTCTAACTTAGCGTTGTTCATTCATTTTAGCTATTTCAAGCTAAAAGTCAAACAGTGTTTGACTTTCAGCTTTGACCATTAATTTATCAAAGCAAAGTTCAAATGAACTTTGCAACGTGATCGTAATCACGATGGTTATGATCCTTAGCGATCATACCTACTGGTTTACCACGTTACTAGTTGTAGTGACGAGTCAAAGTTTTGGTCAATAATGCGCAAAATGCGCATTATATGATGGAACTATTTTCAGGTGTCAAAACACTTTGTTTTGATGCCAAATCAGTTTTATAAACTTAGTTAGACATGTTAAACATGTCTAACTCGTCACTTTTAGTTTAGTGCTTGTGTAGGGTCGTAAGTCGAGCGGTCTTGACCACCGCTCTGACTTTTGAATCCGACCCGTTTTGCCGATCTTAGGATCCGACCAAACACATATTTGTGACCATAGTTATATAGGGAATAACCATCTGAGTTTATACCTTATGGTCACGTTGTTTGGTTAGTATTATGATAGGTCGTTATTATGCCCTTTATAAATAACCAAAATGCCCTTTTTGCGCACAAATTTATTTTAAGCATATGTGGCAAAGTTTTGACATATAAACTGATATTACAACATTATTAACCATGTTTGGTCATTTAAGACTTATCATAGGACATGTTTAACCATCCGATCACGCGTTTACGCAAATGACACGTTAAAGTAGCATAAACTACCCTAACGGGTCATTACGGGTCAAAAGCACTTAGGATCCCTTCCAAATTAGAATGTTGAGTTTATTAAATAATACCATATGATTTCCAACACTCATTTGATTTATAAGACATCATTCTATCCAATCCACCGATTAAAGTCCCTACTTATTAACATAATTATCCGATCTTAGGAACCATTTGATTCCTTGTACTCTTGAGCTTTATTATTCTTCTTGAACAAGGATACTTTTGCAACCCCAAGTGAGTACATAGACCCCTCTTTTATATTTTTCAAATATTTTGGGGTGAAACACATGTGCCTACTCGATACTTTCATGTTTTCACGATTTCATGACCTATACTTGCTATGTTCATCTAGTACACATATAGTACATTATTTCAATTATGTTTTGCTATGTATGTTGACTGAGCATGCTAGCACATTGATTTCAAAGACATCTTTTGCGGCATATATTGACTTAGCATATGAGCACGTTGATTTACATTACATTTTGCTATGTATGTTGACTGAGCATGGTAGCACATCGATTTTATGGACATTTCTACTTCGTATGTTGACTTAGCATACTTAGTTCATGGTTTAAAGACATTTTTCATGACATTGCTTACATTGACAATGACATTTGGTTTGTTTAACGGGACATAATACATTCATTAACATTGATCACGCTGCCCGGTAGTATGTAATGGTACCATAGGACTTGACAAATCCCGTTCCCCGCTTCCTAGGTTTGTTTGGAAGTAGGGAATGACAGAATCCGAATACATTTTTGATAAACCTTTGACTTGATAAGGGTTTATCCGACAGTCTCAAGGCTTGAATGTATGCATAAACATAACTACATAAATGTTCATATCAAATAAAGCATTGGTTTTGCATAACATGACTTTCGATTTAAACTTTGGTTTATTCAAGACATTGTTTTGTACATGACATTTTGTTATACAAGACATTTGTTATACAAGTTATGTTTTATACCTAACATTGTGACACATTAGATTGTTTACATATGACATTTGACATTTGTTAGACAAGACATTTTTGGTGGTTATTTGATAAGTGATTTAAGTAACGAGATGTGTATAATATAATAAAAGCATGGTGGATATGCCACTGGTACTTCCTATATATAAGTGCTTTCATGATATTACATATCGTAGCGTTATTTAATCCACTTAAACTAAGACAAAGACATGACACATTTGGTACAAATAACATATATTTTCACAAGACATTGTTTTACAAATGGCATATTTTATACAATTCATTTTCATCCGGTTAATTATTTAACCATACATCCTTCTTTTATATCATTTGATTTTCATATTGATTTTCATATGATTTTATAAAAGAAAACATTTTATAAGGTTCATGACTACTTTTCGTTAAACTGATATTTTAACATCAAGTCATGAATCCTCATCAACAAAACCTATGTAACTCAAAGGCATTTTTATGTTGACGTACCTATTTTCACATGTGTTTCAGGAGCTAATGTTTGAGGTTGATTCATGCTACACTTAGGCGGACTTGGGCTTTAGTGACTTAAAACCTGGAGACAATTTAACTTATGTTATGTTTCATGTTTAAATTCCAAACAATGTAAACAAATTTTATTCAATAAAATATAACTTATTATACCATGGTTGTTGAAACAATAATTATGTTACGACACTCCCCGATGATTCCGTCACGGTTTGTTGTTTTACGTGGTTGGGGTGTGACAAAATCAGCATTCAATTCTTCATACGTCTCGTTGAAAGTTGGAAAATTGTTAGTGTTAGCACCAGAATACTTTTCAGCACCCTCTTCTTCATCATCAGACCTATCTTCAACAATCACTTTGTTATAATCATTTGCTTCAGGTATGTGCTTGTAGAAATACTTTTTCGGCTCAAAAGTATCTATATTCACCAATTCCTCCTTGAAATCAAAATCAAACGTTTCAGGATCCACTTCTAGCATCTTTGCAAGTTCCTCCTTGGTTTAGTTGTGGAAAAATTCTCTATCTTCCACATTATGTTCTAACATAAGCATTAAGGGTTGAATGTGAGCAGCAGCAACAGGCATAGCCACTATAGCATCAGAAATATCATCATCTTGAGGCCCTGACTGCTCCCCCTTACTTTGATCATCCTCTATATTCGCTTCATCGTTCATCAAGGAATCAAAATCAAAGTTTGTATGAAACTTTGTCGAATCAACATTAAGACCAACACCACCCTGACCATCATCATTGTCATCCCTGTGATCTGAATCATCTTTATCGTCACCAGCAGGGTCGTCGTCTTTATCATCGTCATCATCGTTTTCATCATCTTTTTCCTCAGATTCTTTCTCTGTTTTCGTAGCTTTAACGGGTTCATCGACTTGTTCAACATTCTGAAATGATTCAACAGGATTTTTTCAGGAACATATTCTGTTTCAGGAGCTTTAACTGATTCAACATTCTCAGCAACAATATTTTCTATTACAGGCTCTTCAGTTGGTTTAGGAGCTCCCTCAGCAATCCCTTTACCTTTGTCTTGTGTTACTTGTTCCTTCTCAGCTTTATCTTTTGCCTCTTGAGCATCTAGCCTATTATACTCTGCTATAAAATCAATGCCCAGACTTTTTGTTAACACTTTCTACAACCTGAGAAATCTTCGATTCGTTTGATCTCTTTCGGCTTTAAGTTCTTCAATGACTTTGAGAAGATTATCATTAGCCGCACCCAAACTTTCAACCATCGCTTTTAAATACCCTCTATCATCTTCCAAAAACTTGATTTTATCATTCAGAATCTCTTTCTCGATTTCGTTCTGCTTCAACTTATCTTCAAGAGATTTAATTCGCCTTTCAAGTTCTTCAGTTTTTGTTTCTCTAAATGTATCCTCCAGATCTTGAGTAGAGATATGTTCGTGAACGTTATCTGGAATATCACCAGAAGCGTCTCTGAAATATCTTTCATTTTGTGGAGTGCTTGTTGAAGTGACCTTTGGAGTAGATTTTGGTGTAGACTTTGGCGTAGATTGAGGTGTAATCTGAACAGGTACTTCTTTAGAAATAACATCTTCTGGTTGATCTTGTACTGTAGCAGACGGAGGCTCTTAAACTTCAGTAATAAGAATATTTTGCAATTCAGCAACAGGAGGATCTTGTGTTACATCTTTCTTTTTCTTTTGACTTGAATATCTTCGACTTTGAGGTTTCTTTCTACCTTTGGTGCTTAGAAAACCAGTTTTTTTCTTTGAATCACCCATTTTGGTCTTTTGACGCTTAGATTTCTTCTTTGGCCTTTCATCGTCTGAATTCTCCTTAGCAGAGGTTCGTATAAACCTTCACCTTTCTTTTTTAATCTCTCTTCCTCCTCTTCTTTTCTTGCCTGCTCTAATCTCACATCAGTTGAATTGATAGAATCTTCTTTGTCAGAAGTAGCTGCAATAACATCGCCATGCTTTTCTGCTTCAGTCATTTCAATATTTGTTGCTGTTGTGCTTGTTTCAGGCTGTGACTGTTCAGTAACTCGAACATCATCTTGTTCATCGACCAATAAAGTTTCGACTTTCTTTGACACTCTTTGTCGTTTCTTTTTCTCAATTGGTTTCTTTGTATACCAGTCACCTCCTTTTTCTTTGAAAGTCTTCAACAGCTCAATCTCATCCTTCTCATCTCCACAACCATCATTTCTCCACTTACCGTCAGGTGGTGACACATAATTAGCTTCAACTATATTACCAAATACTGGTTTCGCAATCGGAGCAGAATCTTACCTATGAAACGTCATAAGTTTCTTCAGAGTGGTCTCATCCATGTGACTTAAGTACAAAATATCGTTTGGATCTTTTGCGATGTCTTGAAATTTACCATCTATCAGCATTTGGACGAATCTTAGATACATCACCAATCTATCTTTTGCCCATATTCTTTGACATAAGTTTGAGAACAACTTTAGAATAGTTGAACTTCCTGTTAAGAACCAACGCCGTCGCCATACAAGCCATATAATCTCGAACATCATCCAAACCGGCTTTCCTGTGGCTAAATGCGTGAATAATAGCGTGTATAAGAAACTTGTACGGAATAGGAACTCCGCCTTTCTTCAACGTGGGTTCATAACATGCCCTTTGTATCCCATCCGGTAGAAACAACCTTTGACCATCCTTTCTTCGAAGCTTATAGGATCGTCTGTGTTGTCGTTGATTCCAAAACTTTCCGGATATCTGCTTCAGAAATCTTTATCTCTTTATCTTCGTTGCCAACACGAACAACAGAAGTGATTACTTTTGTTGCTTCATCAAACGATGTTGAGTTCCAGAAAAATATACATGAGAGCGATAAACCACATGCTTGTCTGTAATCTCCTTCGTGATTGGTATACGTCCCAAAAACTGTAACACCCCTGCCCCTCGTTATCACCAACATTGTCCGCTTTGCCCCTGATGGGTGGCCCATCCAGGAACTCACGGCTTTGTTTTTTGTTGCCCTGGTGGAGACTTCCCAGGAGGTCACCCATCCTAGTACTACTCCCACTTGAGCACGCTTAACTGTGGAGTTCTCCTCTCATCCACTAGCATTAAGCCCAAAACGCGTTGGTGATTTTAGAGGTAGGGCATTACTTATGAGCCAGGAATCTCTCCTGTCCACGGACGATGTTGGGAGGTATGCCATTAGGTGTTATAATCACCCCCCCTAAGGGACTCATCGTCCTCGATGAGGTTTTGCCCCAACATGTAGGAGGTTGCCATTATCCTCGATGAGGTTTTTTTGCCCCACATTTGGGAGGTTGCCATTAGGTGTTACAATCACCCCCCCTAAGGGACTCATCGTCCTCGATGAGGTTTTGCCCCAACATCCCGAACGGCACAGGAGTGGCTCTGATACCACTCTGTAACACCCCTGCCCCTCGTTATCACCAATATTGTCCGCTTTGCCCCTGATGGGTGGCCCATCCAGGAACTCACGGCTTTGTTTTTTGTTGCCCTGGTGGAGACTTCCCAGGAGGTCACCCATCCTAGTACTACTCCCACTTGAGCACGCTTAACTGTGGAGTTCTCCTCTCATCCACTAGCATTAAGCCCAAAACGCGTTGGTGATTTTAGAGGTAGGGCATTACTTATGAGCCAGGAATCTCTCCTGTCCACGGACGATGTTGGGAGGTATGCCATTAGGTGTTATAAAAACTCTAGAATATCTGAGAAAGCTGCCAGTGTAGGATATATCTTCTTATCCAGAGACACGCAAGTGTTGTGGAACTTCGAAAACGACAGCTGGATATTCTACGAAACAGAAAAATCAACACTTAGCAAAAATTTTCAAATTTGAGAAACTTCGCTCGAACTTGCCAAAAATGGCATTTTTACAACAAATTAACATAAGTTCGGGTGAACTTGTCCTAAAAACATGATTTTTCAACAATTAATGACTAAGTTCGGGCGAACTTGACACAACCATAAGTTTTGTATCATTTAAGTATAAGTTCGGTCGAACAATTAATGTCCTTATATAGGATGGACAACTTCGGACGAACTTGGCATAGCAACAAACAATCATTTACAATACAACTTCGCCCGAAGTTATCTTTTGTTCATTCAAAACATAAACAACCAACTTCGGCCGAACTTGCTCAGGCCCATCTTAAATTTTTTCAGATTTTACACTTTAGACCCTGAACTTTGACAAATCTACCAGTTTTGAAAATCCTCTCAGTTGACCAAGTCCAAGTTAATGACCTTAGTTAACCGATTTGTCTGCCGAGTCCAAGTTAATGATCTCGGTTTGACCCGTTTATGAACAAGCTGATGTTTTCTTCAATTTAAAGTTCAAATTAATGAACTTTTAATCGTTTTCGATCAATTTTGATTTTACAGATTAGCTCCTAACCCGTTGTAGTCAAGATTTCCAACAAATTGCACCATTCCGAACTTCGAAGATCCGCTTTCCATCATTGGCTATTGAAAACAATGTAGAAACAAAATCTTTTTTGTATTTTCGAAAGTTTATGCTAAAACACACTGAAAATCTTTTTGGGTTTAAATCTGAAATCAAATAAACTATGTACAAACATATTTACAGACATATTTTTGTAAATTCGTGTCTAAGGATCATATCAGTTGATTGAGACATATCACCAGTACCGTTGACCTTTTGATGACTTTAAGTTTTAAACTTGTTTACCTAGATTGTCGATATATTTGTCCACTTAAACTTCGACACATTTCTCAATTATTCCCAAATATCTTAGTTAGAATTATGAAACTTGACTCAACTATGGTTCCCATCTCAGAATATACTCCTGTATCAAGATTCCTTAGATTTCATCTTAAAGGTGAGTATAGTGTAATTGATATCTGTATTTGGGTTATGCAAAGGCTTGAGAGCTCAGGTTAATACCACCGTATCGACAAAGAGATGAATACTCGACTTTAAGGTGTTGTTCCAATTGAGGAGTCTTTTGACTGCAATTGAATAGATCTTACGATTTTTATCAATTTTCTGCAGTTTAGTGGATTTTTGCAAAAGCATTATAGAAGTTTTAGGCCATTCCTTACGCAAAATCATAAGAACTTGTATAATACCCCAAATATCAATCATTTATAAAGACCACGTATCTCAGAATCAGGCAATCTCTCAAACGAAATTTCGGATACTAAGTCCATATATCCGAGAGATGTTAATCCACAAGTTAAGCAGTTGTAAAATTTAGTTTAAAGTGTAAAGCCTATCGACACATCCACAGTAAGACTTGTTTAAACTGTTTTAAACTTTACAAATGCTTAGCATACTGTGATAGTCCAATGATGTACTATCATTTCCTTTTTGACACAAAATCTTTTTGTCTTTTTCATGTTTTTGTACTTTTTGGTTTTTATATGTTTTTGTATTTTCTCGTTTTATTTCTCCCCCTAAAATCAAAAACATATTTTTGTATTTTAGTTTTTTTAAGAAATTCTAATCCTAAAAGATAACAAACCAATGAGGATCACGAGAACTCATCGTTCAATCCATATTCAACCTCTGCCTCCACACCTGTCAAAAGATTTTTCATACCATTAAGCCTCATTAAGTATTTAAACCATGTTAAACTGAAATGTTTATTACAAAATCAGCTTTTTGTTCATCGGTGTGGATTTTCTCAATTCGCACCAATCTTTTTTCTTAGCAATCACGAATAAAGTGGTAACGAATCTTGATATGTTTCGTTCGAGAGTGATGAACTGGACTTTTAGTTATGTCGATTGCTGCCTTATTGTCTACATATAATGGAGTGTCGAGAAATTGCAATCCATAGTCTCTCATCTGCTGTTGAATGCACAAAAGTTGTGAACAACAGCTGGAAGCTGAGATGTACTCAGCCTCGCAAGTAGAGAGAGCGACTGTGGTTTGTTTCTTGCACTACCAAGTTACTAATCGTGTTCCGAAGAACTGGAAACCGGCCGTCATAGACTTTGTATTCAATCTGTCAACACCAAAATCAGAGTCAGCATATCCCGTCAGGTCGAAATTGTCATTCTTTGGATACCACAAGCCGGTGCTTGGACATCCCTTCAAGTATCTGAAAATTCGCTTCACGATCTGCATGTGAGATACTCTGGGACTGGACTGATAACGTGCACATAGGCAGGTAAGATACAGGATATCCAGACGAGATGCCGTCAGATACATCAATGATCCTATCATCGACCGATAAAGAGTCTCATCAACTTTGGTTCCAAGCTCGTCGACTCAAATTCCATGGTTGAGTGCCAGAGGTATTGATAACGGCTTCGTGCTATCCATCTCAAACTTTTTTAGAATGTCATGAACATACTTGGTTTGATGAATAAAGATACCATCCGGAAACTGATCAACCTGCAATCCCGAAAAGAATTTCATTTCGCCCATCGAGCTCATTTCGAACTTTTTCTTCGTGATAGATTCAAATTCTTTGCATAGATCATCGTTGGTTGAACCAAATATGATGTCATCCATATAGATTCGTACAATCAGCAGATGATTTCCAACTTCTCTCGTAATCAAGGTACTATCCACTGTGCCTCTGGTAAAACCGTTTCCGACTAGGTGCTGAGATAACGTCTCGTACCAGGTTCTCGGGGCGTGATGCAACCCATACAATCTTTATCCAGGAGAAATGCTTTCTTCTTGTTCAGTGGATCGACAAACCCCGGTGGTTGGCCGACATACACTTGTTCCCTCAATTTGCCATAGAGAAAAGCTGATTTAACATCAAGCTGGTACACCTTATAACCTTTCCAAGACGCGAACGCCAAGAAAATGCGGATAGACTCTAATCTTGCAACTGGTGCATACACTTCTGTGTAATCAATACCTTCTTGTTGGTGATATCCTTTGACAACAAGTCGAGCTTTGTTTCGTACAATTACCCCTCGATCATCACGCTTACATTTGAACACCCACTTAGTATCAATCGCCTTTTGATTCGCCGGGAGGTCAACAAGTTTCTATACACCCAATTTCTCGAATTGTAGTAACTCCTCTTGCATTGCAAGTACCCAGTTTTCATCTCCAAGTGCCTCAGTGACTGACTTTGGCTCTATTTGAGATATAAAACAACGATAAGAGCAGAATTCTTGAATATGAGCCACCTTGGTGTAGAAACAGCTAAACACTTTATTGATCTGGCTTCTCTTTCTAACGCCAGCTTGTAATTCACCCATAATAGTATTCGATGGATGGTAAGAATAAGATCTCGGCATAACTTAATCAGAGACATCAACTGTACTCTCCAGATTGTTAACATTGGAATCAATCACTGATTCAACAGGAGGATTTCTTGATGATGCTTCATTTCTAGAACTTGGGCCAGCAGATTGATTTAACAAACTAGCGACCTGCTCATATTCCTCATCAAAATTGGATTCGCCATCTTGATCGAAAGTTGGAGCCTCATCAGAATCATGCGTTTGAGAAAGATTGGGTTCTAAAGTAGTATTCACTGGTTCTGCAACAGGTGTAACTGGCTGAGCTTGATCATTACTATATTCTTCACCAGAAGAAGAAGATGTACCAACAGATGGTTGATTAACCACTATTGGCCTTGAAATTTGTTCTTGATTAGCAGACTGATGCAAATAATACAAAGCAGCTAGTTCTTCATCAGTCGGCTCTTTTGGAAGATCGAAAGATTTCCATAAACTATCATAGTTGAACATCCAAGCATCACCTGCGTTGTGTTGGCATTGTGTACCTTCGTCAGTCGACATGTTGAAAAAGAACCACTTGCTTCATGCTAGGAAGATAGACTCGTCTGAGTGGACTTGCGATCGACAAAGAAACCCTCTAAAGACTTTGCACCAAATTTACCATCAGGATCAATAACCGTGCAGGGAGATCCAAACGATTCCAGATACTCCAAATTAGGCTTTCTTTGGTTAAGAAGTTCAAAACATGTCTTCTTGGTAGGTTTGACAGTTAAGACCCTGTTCAACGTATAACATGTTGAAGCCACTGCTTCACTCCAGAAACTCACGAGTAGCTTAGAATCTGCAAGCATCGTTCGTGCTGTCTCTATCAGCGTTCGATTCTTTCGTTCAGCGACACCGTTTTGCTGTGGAGTATAAGAAGCACTGAATTCATGAAGAACCCCTTTATCATTACTGAACTCTTGCATACGTTTGTTCTTGAATTCTGTACCATTGTCGCTTCGAATCGTCTAATAGGAAGGTGGTATAGATTTACAAGCTTCCCAAAGAGTATCATTAGGTTATCAAACATTTCATCTTTGCTCTCTTGGAAGAATACCCATGAAAATCTTGAATAATCGTCAGTTACTACCAGGCAATAAAGATCACCTGAAATACTTTTGACATTAACAGGACCAAAGAGATCCATATGCAAACGCTCCAGTGGAAGCTTTATCGAGTTCAGAATCTTTCTTGGATAAGACTTTTTAATCTGCTTTCCTTTCTTGCAACTTACACAACTGCCGTTCATGTGAAAGCTTTTAAGATTCCTCCTTCCACGAGATTGTTATGAACCAGATGATTCATTTCTCTTAAGTGAATATGACCCATCTTCTGTGCCATAGTATCAATTCCTTTTCTGTGGCCTTCATGATGAAACACTGTGCCGACTTCAATGTAGTTATAGCAATACTCATATCAAGCACATAAAGATCATTCTCTCGAGGAGCACGCATGAGAATCCATTCCTCTGGAATCTTGAAACCCGGTTTAAGAATCATGCACTGCTTGTCGTTTAAATGAGTGGTGAACTTCTTGTCACAGACTGAGAGATACTCAGAAGATTGTTCTCCAGCTCAGCAATGTAGTTGACCTTATCAAAGGAAACCACACCATTCGACAATTTTCCTTCTCCGATAATTCTTCTGCCTTGATTTTCAGCAAATCCTACGTAGCTTCCATTGATAGCTTTCATATCAAATAATAAGGCTCGCATCCCTGTCATGTGCCGAGAAGCTCCGCTGTCCATAATCCACTTTGACAAGATAGACCTTGGAAGCCCATGCACATGTTAAAGCAATTACTTAAAGAGGGAAACCCAAGCCTTGTCGGTCTTGGGTGGATTTGGGATATCAAAAGTTGGAATCTTAACTTTTTTCATTGGTACCCACTGATCAGTCTTTGTTTGGTTAAAATCTTTTGTTTTTACTGATCAGTAGTTTTGACAATTCAGATGACGAAGAAATTTTTCTCGGAACCCAGGATTTTGTCTTCATTCTAGCTTTTTTGATGGAAAACTTTGAATCTAAATTTTATGCTTGTTTTGAAGATTCGCCCTTTCCAAAACTATATTTCTTTTCAATTTTAGATTTCTTTTCAACTTCTGATTCATCGTTTCTTTTCAAAATCTTAATTTGAACAACCTCTAGTTTCTTAAACTTTTCTTCATCTGAAATTTTGTTTCCTCGACGATCAAACTTTGATTTCGGACACTTTCAAGCAATATACCCACTTCATTACACGTAAAGCAAGTCCGAGTATCAACAGTTTTTCCACTCGTGGATTTTACTCCATTTGTAGATTTAGCTTGATCGCGAAGTTTTTTCTCCTTTTGAACTCATAATTCGATTGCTTGCCAATCGAATCTTTCTCTACCACAGTACTAGTCCCGAACACGAATTTCATATTTTTCTTCTTGTATTCGTGAAATGGTGACTTTTTCTTCTCAATTTTTTCAGGTTCAAAACCCAAACCACCTCTCCGATTCTCAGGAAAGTCCCCACCATTTTTCCGGTAATTATTATAAGACTTTCTGGATTTTGAATTGATTTTTTTTATTTTTGTCTAGATCCTCTGATGGAACTTCAACCAGTTTGAATAGTTTGTCGATGAAATCTTCCTTCACGTTCCGAATCGGAAAGCTTTCGTCAAAATATAGTCTATCAGAATCCTTAACTTTGTATAACACAACGTTAGGATCATCACTTAGACTATTTTCTGATGAAGTATCTTCATTTTCAAATTGTGATTTAGACCTATTCAAACTTGATTCGGCGCTCTCGAAGCTGCCGTCATCAGAATCATTTCCCAAAACATTTTCAATCACATTACCCACAATTGCTTCACTGTCATCATTAGACTTCGTGTAAATATATCAATGTTCTCAGGCAACTCTTCTTTTGTTTCAGATAAAAGTTTTACAATGAGTTCCTTCTCTATGCCATCTACTTTCTTTCGACAGTAGCTTTCGCATAAAGGAGGAGGAACATTTCTATAATCTCCATGTTTCTTACCTTCAAGCTTTTTATCATTTTCTTCTAATGGAATCGGTGGAAGAATATGATCAATGACATAAGCATTTGTCGTGTACCTGAGTAACAACTATCTTACTCGTTCAGTTTCAATTTTAATCTCTTGAAGCTCATGTTTTAACTCAGCAATGTTATTGATGTACATGTTAATGGCTTCTTGTTTTTCCATCAATGTTTCCTTTAACATTGTGATTGTGTCTGTTATTTCTCGATTAGCTTTTTCACAAATGCCATAAGTGCCATTCATCTTATCATAAGCTTCTTTCATTGTGCGATAATCATATATTTGAAATTTTCATTATGCACTTTTAGATAACTTATGATTAAAGATTTTTCAGCACATTGCTCGCAAGCTTTAGCACACTTTGTGCAAGGTTTCTCAACCTCCACAATTTGTACTTTGATCACTTCCTTTTCAACTACCTTTACCTCGACCTCATGACCTACCTCTCTCAGGTTAGCCATCATTGCTTTGTCGGCAATCTTGATCAGATTCTCCTCATTCATCTCTTTTGTCACATCAATGATCTCCTCGATGTCAGGTTTCTTTTCTTCCATTACTTGTTCTTGCGATGTAGCCTCGAAACAACCTGCAAAACGAGATTAAAGATTAGAAGGAATAATGTTCTTCATTTTAGTCTCATGATAAATTATCTCTTCTTCCGATCTTTGCAAATATTCCTCTAAGGTTGAATTTTCAAGAGCTGCTTCATCTATCATCGACTTTGGCTCTTCCATGATCTCGGCCATCAAAGCAACATTAGCTTTCTTTGAAATATAGTTGTTCCAGTCAAAACCTTCATCTTCATGTGAAACAACTAGAGCTTTCTCAATGGTTTTTGAAGGACCATCTTCAACTTCAACTTGCCCTTTTCGGAAATGCTTTAAACTGCAAGGCTTTTTTGTAATAATCGTTGTTGTTTCCGAATGGACTTTGATTCCCACTGGCTTCACGATTGGTGCACTCACGTTTGAAATGCCCCTTTTCTCTACACTTGAAGCATGTCACTTTTGACTTGTCGAATCCCAGCTTGTTGCTTGAATTTCCGATATCTCTTCCGGTAAGTGCAACAAACTTTGTAACCCTTCGGATAATCGATGCTAAACACCACTTTATATCCATCAACTCTAATTCTTCTTCATCAACTTGATCATGATCTTCAGCAGTCATTTCTGGATTTCCTATCTTCCCCACAACCAAGCTCTCATATGATTCAAGTAAGGTTGCAAGAAGCGCCATGTGTTGTTTGGCTGCTTGCTCAGAGAATGCATTCTTTAGATTAACTGCAATGTTGCAATGAATCACATTCGAATCGGAACTGGAATGATTCTGCTGATTAGTTTGATTCTGGAATGGAGAATTTGAGCTTGAACTTGAATGTGATGTGTTCGGTGTTTGATCATAGCTTGGATGTGATGTTTGATGTGAATGATTTGAAGAATTAGTATTTGCACTAAAAGCAGTTTGTATCTTCGGACTTGAAGTATCCGAAAACCCACTGTTGTAGTACAATCCAACATCTTGAACAACCTATGCAATCTTTGATTTAGCGATCTTTTGTAGTTCCATTTCATGACCCTCCAACTTGTCAATGAAATATGCTAAACGATAATTCACATAACCAGGTCCATTCTTCAGTACCATCAAGGATGTAGACCACTCTCCCTCAGGTAGTGCGTCTGCCAACTTGTCTACTAGCTTTTCATCTGTCTTTTGAAGCTCGTGTCTTCTTAGTTGAACAACCAAATGACAGTAATGCTCTATCATTTGCTTTATTGTTTCACCTTTCATCATTGCGAAATTATCGAATTCCTTCTTAATGAGAGCTTTCTTGCTTTTTCGCATATCCGTACTACCGTGATATTCACACGTAAGGCATTCCACAACTCTTGTGCCTTGTCACACTTTGGTAGCAGGATCAGAATATCTTCTTTAACTGATTGTTGGAACAAGCTCGTCATCTTTTTCTCACTAATACTAATAAAAGAGTACCCCTAATGCCATATTGCATTCTTTTATACTAAAAGATTTCACCAAAATGTCATGTGTCAATTCATCATGCTATCTCAACCACATTAAATAATAAATAATAAGTAAATTAATATAAAGACTATTAAATGATTGAATTAAATATATATATATATATAATATATATATATATAATCTTATATTCATGATTATATCTCTTCAATATTCTTAATTCTTAATAATTAATATTAGTTTTCTACTTACCTATATTTGAATATAATATCTCTACTTGAATAAATAAAAACATACTTATCAAAAAAGAAAAAAGAAGATGAAATAACCAAAAATTTATACACCCATCACTATTTGATGTAACAAAAGATTTAAAACCTCATCATGTTTATAATTTGTTATTATCGTCTACACAAATGTTTTATATATATATTGTTGATACACAATGTCTATTGTCTAGATCTTGGATTGAGTCTGTTTAGATAGGGTTTGAAAATGTAAGTTTTTGATGTATTTATGATGTAAAGACATCAAGTTTGGCCGAACTTGTCCTGGCCATGCCACACCTCAATCGAACTTGAAAGTCTATATATAGGTGCCTTCGGTCTTTTTCATTTGTAACTTTGCATTTCAAGAGGCGAAGCTCTGTCTATCTGGAGTCTTGAATGTAATATGATTTTGGACTAATAAACATACATTTAAACAGTAAATCTTGTGTATTTGATTAACAATCACGTAATTTCCGCTTACGATGACTTTAGATAACAAATTTGGTTCCTAAGCAGTGGAGGAGCGATCATAACAAGTGGTATCAGAACCATCGATACCTAGTTTGCAGAGATCTACACAAGACTTTCTCTTTTTCTACCCATTTCTTCTTCGTTTTCACATTTTTTTCACAAAATTAATGAATCTACGGTTTAAAATGGCTAAATCTTGAATATGGCATAGATAATCACCTAATAATAAACCCTTGAAAGTTTCAGATCAAAATTCAACCGATTTCATCTCAAAATTCATCAAACACCATGTTTGACAAAGTCACTTTGTCCGAAGTTGTTAAGTAAGTTCGACCGAACTTGCTTGAAATACTCAGTTTTTTAGTGTTTTTAACAACTTCGAGCAAAGTTGTGAAAAGTTTACAAGTTGTTTTTGTATAACTATGGGCGAAGTTATATAAAATTCAAATAAGTTCGCCCGAACTTGTCTAAAGGAGATTTTTTCTGAAATCTGTTACAAGTTCGACCGAACTTGTTGTGTGTGAATCCGATTTTGTTGATCAGTCAAGTTCGACCGAACTTGTCTGTCTTCTAATCAAATTTCAAGTGTTTGTAAGTGTGTTTTCAGCTACAGTTTCAGTTTGACGAGATGGATGATTTTCACAATGCTTTCGCTACAGCAGTAGCTCAGAGCAAATGCAGTAAACCAGATCAATCTGGACAACGAGATGGGGACTTCCGTGAAGCCACCCAAGTTGATGAGTATTGACGACCATGAAAGTTGGCGTGAGAAGTTTGAGAACTGTGTTCAAGCGAATTTCTTTCACAGCTGGGTCGTAGTACAATACAAATGGCCAGTTGATGAACATGGTATCGAGATTGCTTTATCAAAGTTTACACTTGTAGACAAAGATTTGTACGTATTCAATTTCTTTAACTTTTTATTGGTGCATGTCATCTCTTCCATCCATTAATTACTTTAATTTTGTTATTGTTTCAACTTATTTATTTTCTTTCACGATAATTTTAACGTTTTTATGTTTATCTTGGTTCGTTTGACGCCCTCGCCACAATACGCGGGTATTAAAAACTCGTTTATATATAGATGAACCATATTAACGCAATATACGTGCCTGATTATGCAACGTCTTACATCCAATACTAGTAAAGACTCTAAAAAATGCCACATGATATTCTCTCCATCAATATAGTAATTATATTATTAATTAATAATATATTAATTTAATATCTAATATCTAAAATATTGAAAATATACATAAGAGTATATAAATGCTTCAAACATATCATATTTCATGTATGTATATTTGGGGATTAAGTTTTGTTTATCCTATAGAACTTTTTTCTTCCTAGGTATACTTGCGGCCAGATTAATTTTTAATATTTCATATTTTTTATAATCTATATTTGCGACCAGATTAATTTTGTTTATCTATATTGAAATTTCTTTTTTTCTTTTTTTGGATAATTAACTCTTTTTTCTATCATTTGATATTTTCAGTATCTCATATTCTGTATAAATATGATGATAAAACCACCTTCAATGTATCATTTTAAATAATATTCAAATATAATTATTATTTATATTATTTTTCTTGTGTGTTACAATCATACCACTCTAAAAGAAATAAATTTTCTCAAATTTACTAAATAACAAAATAACTTACAAGGTATGTGAATAACTAAGACAAATCTTAAGTCAATAAAGACCGGTATATAGCTCAGAATATTATACGTCTATAATAGATAAATCAAAATATTATATATCTATGACGAATGAATATGAACATTATTCATAGAAATAATATATTAATTTAAATAAATAAATATCTGATATCTAAAATATTATTAATATATATTATAGCACATAAATGCTTCAAAACGTATCATTTGCGGATTAAATTTGTTTATCTATAAAAAAAAATCTTTTCTAGATAATTATCTATTTCAACAAAAATATCTCAGTTAGTACTAGTTATTTTTAACAAATATTAACGTGTAAATAGAAACAGTTATGTTAATATTATTACTTAATATGTTACTTTAATATCTAACATCCAATATCATATTATTAATTTCCTACTTAACAAACGATTACAAATTTGAATACGTGTTACTATCACATTTCTTCTCACGAAAATTATCTCGCCGAAACTTTATTTAAAAGGTATGCTATAAATATCAATAATATTAAATCATTTAATTAAGATTCCAATAATTATATTTTTTAAAACCGAATTTTTAAGGATTTGATTTTCAATGACTCATCAACATATAATATTCAATTAATTAGGAGATTTTCCATGACTAATCAACATATAATATTCAATAAATTGAGAAAAAGACCACAAATATCGGTGAACTTTATGAGAATGTTTATCATGCAATCATACGTTTTTTTAATGAGTAAACTTATGATAAAGTTTCGATATTGCAGATTCTCTAATCGATTGAGAAAATGCTTTTATCTCTATAAACATGGAAAACATCGTGTGATCATAGACGACACAAAATTTATTCAAACGTCTCAAGAATATTGTTTTCCGTTTACCATCTACTTCCATGTAAATATAATTAGTTTACACAAATATAATTATTAAACATTCATTACTAACTATTTGATTTTATTTGTATTTAACCCGTGTCAGACACGGTGTTATAACCTAGCAACATATAAATAACTACACAACATATGCACCATAATTATGCATTATGTATCAACGATTATTAACTTTATTTAGTAAAACATTATATATAATTTTCCATATATCTGCTATTTTTGTTTTTTATTGTAGTGTGTTTCGTATCTTATTATTCTTTACGAAAATTTGATATATACATATAGGAGAAGGATTCGTTAGGAACCACCCGTTATTGCAAGAACCACGAGAACCATCAAAAAAGCCTAAAAAACACCCAAATTTTTTTAATATTTTTTTGAAAAATTCGCTATATTTCGTCACCAATAGAAAAATTCAAAAAAAAAATTTGAGTAACAGTTATACATGCACATGTGCATTTTTATCATTTCTTTGACAAATTCCATAATATATTACAAACGTTAGACAATTGTACTTTGATTTACACTACCAAGTGTAAGACACTACTTTTTACGTTACCAATATTAGAAATACACATGTGCATCTATATGTATCAACATGAAATAAGGTGTTTTAGTACATTACTTTGAATACACTTTCTCTTTCATCTATCATTCCATCCATAATAGACTACCATGCACATGTGCATATGTATCATTTATTCGACGCATTCCGTAATACGTTACAAATATTAGACACTTGTACTTTCATTTACACTACCATGTGTAATACACTAATTTTTACGTTACGAATATTAGAAATACACATGTGCATCTATATCTATCAACATGAAATAAGGTGTTTTAGTACACTACTTTGAATACAATTTCTCTTTCATCTATCATACCATCCATAAGACACTTCCATTACCTCCTACCATCCATAACATAATACCATTACCTCCTACCATTTATAATACAATACCAATACCAATACCAATATTTTCACTTTATTACATGTATATCAACACAATTTATACAATCCAATCAACATATTACATCATAAAGTGACAACTATAACCAAGCCATCAACCACTAGATATAACTAACCAAAAAACATGTATATGAGCCTACTTCATCATTCAAAATCACAAACTTTTTGTACTAAAACACGTTATATAATGGTTATGCATAATGATGTACATGTGTATTTTGAATATTGGTAATGTAAAAAATCGTGTATTATGGATGATATTGTAAATTAAAATGCAATTGTCTACTACTGATAATGTATTACGAAATTTGTCAAAGTTATGATATATATGCACATGTGCATGGATAACTATTACTTAAAAAAAGGTTTTTTTTAAACGAAATATAGCAATTTTTTTTAAATATTAAAAAAATAATTTTTGAGTGTTTTTTTATTTTTTCTAGATTTTATTTTGCAATAAAGGTGGTTCTCGCATAAACCTTACCTATATATATATATATATATATATATATATATATATATATATATATATAAAGGATTATACATATGTAAACAAAAAACAACTACAGTAAAAAAATGTATTTTTAACCAACCTTTTATATACATGTAATTTAAACATACAATTTATTTTTAATTTTCACACAATAATATTACTGTTCACCCATACATAAATGGATTACCATTGTTAGAAAACTTTCGAGTTTGTGACAACCAAATTTGTAGCAAATTTGTCTGAATTGGCCTTACCCACAAATTTGCTACAAAGAATCCGTGGGAAATAAACTTGTCGGTAACCGGATTAGCTACAAATATACGAAAAATTTGCTACAAATTTCGACAAAAAGCTCTGGTCGCAAAATTTGCTACACAATACTTACAAAACGCTCTCATCGCAAAATTCCGACAATTACTCGACATTTTTGTATTTTATTTTATGAAATTTTATTTTTAAAACTAACAACATTAATAAAAAAAATTATCCATAAACTTTTATTTTACGCAAGATTCTTACAAATTATAAAACTTTCTTACAACAAACTTCCTACAAATTATAATACTGTCTTGCAACAAATTTCCTACAACTATATAAAACTGTCTTGCCCTTGATTGGGCACAGGGGTTGCTCAAGCCCCTGTTCTCCCATTCGTCTGGTATCTCCTTCACGTGGAACTGGCGAGTAAAAAAACTATCCAATGCTATTTGCTCGGAAATTTCTGAACTTGAGGCCCTTATTAAATCTTATCGCTTCCACGTTGGACCTGATACTTGGAAATGGGTTGCTGATACAACTGGAGTTTTCTCGACAAAATCATGTAGGAAGTGGATAAGCAAAGGCAATTCTGTGGTTATCTCGCCAAAAATCAGCTGGTTATCATGGGTGCCTATCAAGATTCACTGTTTTATATGGCGGTTGTCTCTTGATAGAATTCCGGTTGTTTAATAGCTGTTGCAACGTGGTGTTCAGATTCAGGATGCTAATTGCTCTCTATGCGATCTTGAGATGGAAGACTCGACCCATGTTTTTATTAGATGTTCGGTGGCTTCAGAAACATGGAATAGGTTGTCGGATTGGATCGGCATCGATATTAGCTCATGTAGCTCAGTTATGGATCTCCTAATGTTCCCAGCTTCCTCCCCTGGTTCAAAATTGGACCGGAAATTCTTTGGCTAATTATTTATTCTGGAGTTTGGCTTATCTGGATTAATTGGAACTCTTGGAAATTCTCAGGAAAAAAAAGAACGGTTGCTCAAATAATGGATGACATTATGCTGCATAGTTTCAACCGAATCATTGGCAGAGCTAAGGAAATCTCAGCTTCGTGGAATGCTTGGCAGATCAACCCTTTTCTTGTTGTTTTTAAAATGTAATTTTCGTTTCTTTTTTCGGCCTTGTAGTCCACTCTTCGTTTTGGTCTTCTGTTGATGTTGTACTAGGGTTTTTTTGCTAGTCACCCGCTAGCTCTTTGATAATGTTATCATTGTTGCCGTTCAAAAAAAAATATATATAAAACTGTCTTTAAAGAGTGTACGAAAAATTATATAGAAAATATAAAACTTTCTCTAAACGGTTTTCAACAAATTCCCTACAGAATTATTTAATACGTTTTAACACAAAGATAAAACTTTCTTTAAACGGTTTTCAACAAATTTCCTACAGAATTATTCTTTCATATCTTTTCGATGTTTTTACTTCTTTTCGGTTTTGTGTAAAAAAGATAAAATTTATACGTTTTAACACAAAAATTATAACATCGTAATCATCCTATATCAACCCAACAAGTCGATCTAAACAACTCTACAAAAACCTAACTAACAACATATAAATCTCTTATATCAAATTCAAATACAAACGCACATACATATTTATAAAAAAAAATGAAATATCATATTAAATTGTTGTTATTTATTTGTACTTAATTATTTTTATAAATTATTAAAAAGTATTTGTAAGTACACAATTACTTAGGTTTCTTGCAAATTTAATTTTTATTAAACATATTTATACACGAGTAGTCCCATGCTAGTCTTTAATTAACTTTTACAAAAAGTCATCTCGACTCGTGCTTATTTTGTAGAAACTCCTTCTAAAATAAACCAAATAAACCTTAAAAATGAACCATTCTGACCCGAATCAAAATTGACTTAACCTGTTCTAACCCGGATCAAATTAACCCATTTTAAAAATAACCCATTCTCACGCACTCCATTTTGACCCGCACGGCTGAACCCATTCTGACCCGTGACCCAAACCCACCCATATCAGCAAACTGATTCTACCAACAATGTACTTAATCAATGACAAACAATCTACCTTTAATACCATTGCCATATGGATCCCATATCATCAAACTCATTCTTCCCATTTAAAACCTAAACTATTACCTTCACTAACGGGTCTATCTTATAAATTTTTAGGCTATCTAAATAACAAATAAATAATGATTCAACTTGCGAATGTCGGGCACCATTGTTAGACCCTCAAATTCTAGATGATTGTTTTCCAGTCACCAGAAAGTTAGTATCAGAAGATGCTATCCCGAACATCTTGCGACCTTTACACTTAGGATGCAAACTTTTCCACAAGGCTCAATCATCGCAATCCATCTCCCTATACAAATCTTTAAGTTGTTGCGAGTATGAGACCTATAAAAGTGACACCGGAATGTTGTTATATATAAATGATAAAAGAGAGCTTACATATGAAGGTTTTGCACGATCGGTAACAAACTCCCATAAATAAAATTCGTTTTCACTTGTCTCCCCACCTTGTAATATTTTTTTGCACCTCTTATTGACGTGGGTTTGTAACAAGACTTTTTTATATCCAACTGTTTTACCCTTTCTTTGTCCAACACAAAAATGAGTAATGTAAATTATAAGTATTAAATGTAGAGATAGTTGATAATATTTATAATTATGATTAGCTTACCATGTTGATACGATGTTGATCAAATCGTATTGACCCAGTTGTATGACGTCATAAGTCATTTCTGCAGTTTGCTCTCCCGGCTTCTGACAGTGTTGTAACGATAAAGATTAGGGGAGAGCATGGTGCAATAATTCGAGCCGACATTATTTTAGATACTCCCGTTGTACAGGAATGACCTGGCTCGAACATCCCGGGTTGGTTAAACCGTAATTAATTGTAACACCCCAAAATGTGTAAATGCTATAATACCGTTTTATTTAATTAGAAAGTTACTAAAACACCTTAGTATGAATAAGATAACTAATAGAAATTAATTTAGTTATTTTAATTTAATCTTTAACCTAAAATGGAAGTTAAATTATGAATGAAATAAGATGTGAACAACTAGGAGGGACTAAATGTGAACTTTGGCAAACTTAATAAAAGAAAAAGAAAGTGTAGGAAGTTTGTGTGTGTGTGTCGAGATATAGAGAGGGAGAGAAGAAGAAAACCCTTCTCCCTCAACAAACAACATGGATTCAACAAATTGAAGGTGTTCTAGGGCTGAAATCAAATGCATGAAATAAGATTCTTGATCATCTAAGTATTCTTAACATAAGGTAAGTTAAATTTTATGATTTGGTGATCTTGAATGAAGTGAGTTGCAATCAATCCACAAGTTCATGTGAAATTAGTATGATTATGAGGTAGAAGTACCACAGAGAACATGAATTATGCTTGAATTTGGCTATCTTGGTGATTTACTAGTGAAAACACACTTGAAATAGTAGTATTATGAGTTTGATGATGTAACATGTGTAAACTAGTGTAATGTTAATGTATGTAGTTGCATATTATGTGATAGATGAAATTTTACTATAGAATGAAGATTATGTGAGTTTAGTTAATTTTGATGATCCATGATATGAACTAGTAAAAATAATGCATATGATACTTGTACATTATGCTTTATTAGTGGTACGCACACCAAGTGTTCGATGAAATGCCTTAAAGATGATCTCATGTGATTAGGATCCTAAATGGTTAGAATTGGTGAAATGGTAATTGTTAACTAAATTGTGATTAGAAAGGACTGGAATGAAGATATAAGATTTAAGTATGTTGATTTTTAATTTGTAGGAGTGAAAGAGGAAGACACTAGCCATTCCGGATCACAAGCAAGGCAAGAAAAAGGTAAGTTCTTATACTTACATATACTAGTAGTTTACACTGTTTATGTTAAGTATAGAAATTTGTATTGTGCTAAATGAAAATACATGGAAGTTCGATTTGTGCATATGGGACGAATAAGTCAAAATGACATATGTATGAATTGAGAATTGGTGTTGAACCGGATATAGAAGATTGAAGGGATTCGACATCAAGACCGTTAGAAAGCATGATTAAATGAATGTTAATAAATGGGTTATTATCACGTTCGATGGAACGTTTGAATTCCATGTTAGATAATTATGATACAACTAAATTTTCGGTATGGTTGTAGGTAAATCATCGTGATAGGTGGCGCCAAGCTTGGAACAAACACATCACCCGCATATCACGTTTTCGCGTTTTCATGTTCAAACGGGTGAAAACATTTTGTAGTTATGTTTAAGTTTAGTCCTACGCTTGTAAAATTGTGTTTAGAACTTAGCGTGTTAGTATGTTATCTACTAATAAACTTTTAAGTAACTATGTTTCGTTTGTAAATGTTGGGTTTTCTACAAATTAATGAATGGCAAAACTATTGTTAAATGTTCGTACTCTTTTAATATGCGCTTTTAGATCCGTGTATGAATGGGTGCCACATTAATGCAACATGAATAAAAGGAATATTATGAAAATATTTCCACGCAGATAGAAGATTTGTCATATCTCCTAAAAAGTGGGGAGATCCCCATACAACTAACTCTCTGATATTGGGGGAAACTCTAAACCACCAAATCTATACATAGAGGATACATCTCAAGGTAAATATACAAAAGAGTAAATTACAAGTTTCGTCCTTTGTGTTAACATCGTTTTTCAGGCGGTGTACTTTGGCGCAGAAGTTGACAAGTTTTGTACTTAGCGTTTCAAAATCCTGCATGTTATGTCCTTTTGCCTTAACCTAGTTAGACTTTTTGGTTAAGTAAGTGCCTTGCATATGAGAATATTCTTGTCTTTTCACCTTTCCAGGGGTTATTGTGTAAATAACTTATATATAAGGACTATTTTGTAAAAGTAAAATTATATTTAATTAAAACAAACCCTCTCTCTCTCTAATACTTTTCACTTCTATCTCTTTCTCTCAAAACCTTTTCACGTTGGTGGGTGGTGGATTGAGGTGGGTGCGACGTTGATGGTGGGTTTAGTGGTGGTGGGAGGTGTACAGTGGTATGTGCAATGGTGATGGTTGGTTTAGGGGTGGCGGGAGTTGTGCGGTAGTGGGTGGTGGATTGAGGTGGGTGTGATGGTATTGGAGGGTTTAGCGGTGGTGAGAGGTGTACGAAGGTGGGTGAAGGGTGGGTTAGGGGGGGGGGGGGGGGGGGGGGGTGGTGGTGGTAGGTTGACGGTGGTATAGGATTTTGCCATTTCTTTGCAACATCCTAAACCCACATCAAATCTTGAGATTTCATATGATTTTGGAATTTTGCAATAGTGCCTGTTTTTTCAATTTATCTTATGGGATTTTGTTATGTGTCTACAACATTCTAAATCCATATGAAATTTTTTGAAGCCTTTGTATGATTCTTCAATAAATTAAAATTTTGGGGTTTATGTTGAATTATAACATTGACAATTTTCTTTTTCTTTTAATACCGCTCAGTTTCTTTTTTCAATTTTTATGATACATGGAAAATTTTCATATTATTTATTTGTGGACTTCTTGACTGAGGTTTTAAGTTTAGAATTTTGATTGATTTCATAGGAAATTTGTAATTTTCTAATTGTGCTCTACTTTTTGGTTCATTTGATAGATGGGTGGTTGATGGTGGTAGTTGTGAGATAAGGTAGGTATAGAGTAGTAAAGATAGAGAAAGATGTATTATAATAATAATAATAAATAATACTAATAATAATAGTAACTTTTAAAATATTTTGTTTTTTAAATAATATTAAATTAATTGGTAAAAAAGACTAAAATACCCTTATGTAATCATATTTAACATACAAGATTTTAAAACGTTAAATACAAAACTTGTCAACTTTCGCGCCAAAGGACATCGCTTGAAAAAAAGATGTTAACATAAAGGACAAAATTTGTAATTTACTCTATACAATAATTCCCTTTAGGGGTGAATATGGTGCGGTTCGGTTCGGTTATTGCCTATAACCGAAACCATAACCGCAAACTTCGGTTATCAAAAAATCATAACCATTCGATTCGGTTAATGCGGTTTAGGTTGATTGGTTATTTGCGGTTAATGTGGTTTTAGTTCGGTTATAGGTCGGTTATTTTATTGTTTCTAAAGTTAGGCTTTACATGTGTGGGTTATGCAAATATTATGCCCAAAAAATAAATATACACACTTAAAGCTTATAAAATTATCAATTATATTATACTTCCACGTGTTATGTGGACGCATACATACGAACACAAAGTGGCTAGAGTTTTAAATTCAAAGAGGTTGGGTCATGGTTAAAAGACTTAAACGCTTCACCAAAGAAATTATGGATTGGGTCATGGTTAAACACTTAAACACTAACTTAAAAACCTACGGCCTTATGGATTTGTCCATGTTTAAAACATTTGGTTCGGTTCGGTTATTTGCCGTTATGAAACTAATAATAACCATAACTGAACCGCATCATGCGGTTATCAAAAATATAAATAACCGACCCTTCGGATATTTCGGTTTTCGGTTATTTCGGTTCGGTTATTTCAGTTGCGGTTCGGTTATTTCGGTTTTATGCTCACCCATAATTCTCTTTCAAACACATTTACTCCGACAACAAATACTTATTCCAATGCCGTAGAGTGATTACAGGAATAACCCATTCCCGTAACGAGTCCTAACGGTGTTCTGTTTTGAAGATCACAGTTCAGACCATTTCTAGCTGGAGTTTACATCTCAGGGACGTATCTCAGGTCACGTTTCTACACCCGCCATCCACATATAGTTGTCCAATTCTAGAAATGGATAGTATAATTTACTAAAGTTCCACTTATACTTAATTACTCTTACCCTAAAATCTTAGAGGTTTTACAATTCAATTGATGCCTTAAAAGGGTAAAATTAACATTCTGATTAACAAAACTTGCACTAACTACAGATTTATCATGTTGTGTTTATCATGAACAGTTAAGTTGGGGCAGAGGGAGTAGTTGTAACTATATATGAGACACTAACTATTTATTAAAAATTCCAGGAAAAAATAATTTGAATCAAATCGACCCAACCCATTAAGTTGGGGCTGAGGGAGTAATTATTATAACTATATATATTTTTTGTTAACGAAGTTCTTACAGTTTCTCGCAATTTTCCAAAGTCTCATTATATCCAAATCTTATATATATGTGTGCATATACTACTCAAATTAAAGACAATGTAATTTTTTAGTTTATGTTTTTTATAATTAATATTAATAAAGTATGAGTATGTATAAAACTTATTTCATTGTTAAAACAGGTGGGGTTTTAGATTTTTTGCCTTTTCAGCAAATTTTAATATGTTTGTAATGAAATATGATCTTACCGTTGCTTGCCCTTTCAGCGAATGTTTGTAATACGATCTTACCGTTGCTTAATTGTTGACCATTAAGGGAAACTTGGTAAATGGCCGGATCTACTTGACATACTTTTTATTTTTTTTACTTTTTTTTAATCACAACTTTTTTTTAAATTTTCAATGTTTTCATTTCGCATCATAAAAAAAACTTATCATGTTACATTAAAACAGAAGGTAGACGGGCAACAAGCTGCGCCGCCACTCCCTTCTGATGGAGAGAGATAGATAAGATAAGTAGATAACGTATTTTTGCGGTAGAAATTATTTGAAAAGAAGAATAGAATTCTATATTTAACACGTTTTTGATAGGGTTGTAGGTAGAGACAATTTACAAGTGTAGAAAACGATTGCCCCTTTATTATGGATTGCCGGAATTGATTTATTTTTTTCTTTACGTTTTGAGTAAACTGTCATTTTGGTCCCTGAGGTTTGGCCAGTTTTGCCACTTTAGTCTAAATTTCAAACCTTTTGCCATTTTGGTCTCTGTGGTTTTATTTTTTTGCTATTTTGGTCCAAAAGTTAAATTTGGCCAGATTTCTTGAAGAAAAACCTGGTTTTTTGTCCTTTTCTGAAAGGGTAATTTGATCATTTTAAGCATTAATATATATATATATAATATTAAATAAAGAAAAAAAATCAAAACACATCTCTCTCTCTCTATAAAAGTCTCCGCACTCTCTCTCTCTAAAACACACCTCTGACTCTCTCTTCTCTCTCTCTCTCGCTTCTCTCTCTATAACACCACCGCCATAACACCCCCACCACCGGACCACCACCCACTGTGAACTCCACCACCGCCAGCGACCAACCAGTGCCACCTGACCACCACACGACCACCACCTTGCACCAGCTCCACCGAACGACCGCCACCTGTTGAAACACTAGGCAGCCGTGAATCGAACAGAAATGTGCTGCTATTACTTCAAATTGATAAAGGACTTCTGTTCTATGAATTGAAACAAGTCAAAAACATACAAAAATGGTACTGATTGTGTGGAGAATGGTAGGAAAAAGACGAGGTCAGAGTCCACCGTTTTCCCGCAAAGTTTGCTTAATCATAGGAGTGATTTTAGTGGTAAGCTTAAGGGTTTACTTCAGATCTGTAATCTGAATCTTTGGTTGTCACCATCATCTGTAGATCCCCGTTCCTGAATCTTAATCATGATGGTGGTGTTTTGATTTAGAGAGAGAAAGGGAAGGAGTTTAAAGAGAGGGTGGTGACGGATTTGATGGTGTGGCGGTAAATCTGACGACAGTTATGATAGATCTGACAGTAGTGGTGGTTAGAGGCGATAACTCTGCCGGTAGTGGTTGTAAAAAAGGGTGGCTGTGGATGGCATGTTTAGAAAGAGAGGGGTGGCGATGGTGGCTGTGGTGTGGGCCGGTGGGGGTTTGTTGAAGAGAGATAGTTGATTGAGACTGAGATGGTGAAGTAGAACCAGAAGGTTTGTGTTTGGGAGAGTTTGGTGTGTCTGGTTGTTCGGTTTTGATCGCCATTGATGTGGGTTTGAAGGTGCAATGGAATGAAGATGACAGAGAGAGAAAGAGAGAGAGAGAGAAGAGAGAGAGACAGAGGGGGTGTTAGAGAGAAAGAAGGGTACACAGTTTTGAGAAATTTTTATTTATATATATGTATATATATATTTTATTATTAATTAATGTTTAAAATGACCAAATTACCCTTTCAGAAAAGGACAAAAAACCAGGTTTTTCTTCTAGAAATCTAGCCAAATTTAAGTTTTGGACCAAAATGGCAAAAAAACGAAACCACAGGGACCAAAACAAAGGTTTGAAATTTGGACTAAAGTGGCAAAACTGGCCAAACCTAAGGGATCAAAATGGCAGTTTTACTCTTACGTTTTTTTGAACGGAAAATTTCTTTACTCCTGTCGTGTGTGAAACTTGAACCCAAGACTTCATAAAATTTTTTTCTTTAGTTTAAAATAACGTTTTATTGAAAAAAAAAAGTACCTTTCTAAAACTGATTTGTTTTACATGTAAACCTAATCACGGGAAAGTATAAGTAGATAGCGTATTTTTGTGGTAGAAAATTGTTTGAAAAGATGGAATTCTATATTTAACACATTTCTTATAGGGTTGTAGGTAGAGACAATTTACAAGTGTAGAAAAAGATGCCCCTTTGTTATGGATGGCTGGAATTTATTTATTTTTTCTTTACTTTTTTTTTAAAGTTAAATTTCTTTACTACTGCCGTATGTAAAACTTGAACTCAAGATCTTTGATTTTTTTTCTTTACGTTTAAAATAACATTTTATTTGAAAAAAATAGTATCTTTTTAAAACTGATTTGTTTTACATGTTAACCTAATTATTACACCTAATTTTTAGAGGTTTTTACATATTTCTCTTTCATAAGCTGGCTTATTATATATTTACTCAATCATAAAATTCAATTACATATTTCCCTTTTCTAATCCATATATATATTACATATTTCTTCTTTTCATTTAATTATTTTTATTAAATGATTATTTTACCCTTAAGGAACTAAATAAATGAATATTTACGTATTTCCCTTTTTCGAATATCATTAATCAATTACATATTTCCCCAATTCGCATAGTATTTCCCCAATTCTTCTACTTGCTACTCTTTACAAACAATACCATAATACTCGTAAATAACTGCCAAAAAGAACAATGCTAGTGGAGTTCGTCTTATCCGCCTAAAACTCGAAACAACTGAACTTTGCAAAAACAACTGCCTGAAATTCGAAACAACAGCAGAACAATGAATTTTAAAACATTGCAACTTGCAATTAAATAGTCAACCAAACACATCAAATCAACATTATTAAAAATTTGCTACCAAATAGATGATGAATTTTTAAAATTACGGAAAATAAAAGATCAATAAAACATAAATTGTAACTAACTGTTGAAGCTTTATTCACGCCAAACATTTCATATATATGAATCTAACCCATCATAAAAATAAGGCTAAGTTAACAAACATAAGTGCAAATTAATGTAAAAAAAAGCTCCGAAATCATAAACCTGTAAAAGATTTTTTACAAAAATAATGCCTATTTTCTTCTCAAAATCGTGAGATGTTCGTCGACTCTATATACACATGAATTTATTCAAAAACGCCCAAATTATTAGAACCACCTCTAAAATTGTTAGTGCTACGTGTGCAAACAAAAAGCCAAAAATGTCAACTTAAATAGGTGACATGCGTAAACGTGAAGGTGCCAACAACACTCCTACTGCTAGGTGTACCTGCAAAACGTAAGTGAAAGGGAAAAATGCATGAAATTAGACTGCTCGGAGAAGCCGCACCCACACTAGTAGCCGTTTTGCCACCGTGTCCCCCCCCGCCTAGATATTTACCATTTATCCCTTCTTTTCCTCGCTTTCCTCCTCTATTGTTAATGAGAAGCCAATGCCGGATGATTAAATGGAGGAGAGGTGAGTGCTATACTAATTGTCCCTCACAAACCAAAAGTTACAATTGAATATATATCATAATTGGAATTATAAACCTATAAATAAGCAATACATTTGTGTTTATGGTGTTTGTACTCTTGGCTTTGAGAGTTTTTCAAAAAAAAAAAAAATTAATTTTCATTTCCAACTCTAAAGTTTTAATCTTTAACAATTTAAGTCTAAAGTTTCACTCTTTGTTAATTTAACCCCTTTGAGTAATTTGATTTTTCACTTTTAATTCAAAAGTTTATATCTTTTGCAATTTAACCCTTTGATTTTTTTTTACTTCTAACCCAAAGCTTTTCATCCTTTGCAACTTTGGTCCCGTATACTTTTAATCTTTCGCAAGTTTTATGTTTAACGTTCGTTCTAGATTTTCCGAGTTAACATGCCACAACGTCTGTGTGGGGTTCAACGTTGTTTCATATACTTTTTCTCGTTTGACAGGCCCGTCGTAGTGCTTCTATATCCCCGTTTGATAGGTTTGTCGCAACACTCAGGTCATAGACCGACTTAGTTATTATTTTCTATGTTTTACATACGGGCCTGCGGTCATATAAGAAACATTTGGCTTTCATCTAATATGATATATAACTAATGAATCCCCCGCAGCGGGTGGTAATTCTAGTTATAATATAATATAATAAGAAAAGGGTAGTTGAGTAATTTCTCAAAAAAGTGGAAATATGTTTTTTTTTATTTGGGGAAATATGTAATAAGCTCTTTTAGGAGGGAGAAATATGTAAAAATTCATTTTTATAAAAAGTTAAATGTATAGAAACTCGTATTTATATAAACACAATAACTCTTGTCTCTCTCTCTTTTTCAAACCCTTCAATCCGTTCTCGTTTTTCTTAATTTGAATTTTAAAAGAATCAGGTCAATTGATTTGTTACCAGGCGTTGTTGTCGGATATTTTTCACCTCTCCCAATGCAACTTAAAAAATAGTACAAAGTTCTATAAAAATTCAAACGAGTTGCAGCAAACCATTGAACAAATCATTTATAAAACTATACGGAGTGGAGGGCGTGGAGTGGTGTAGAAGGGTCATCCACGAGGGGCACACCAGCCCATGTGGTGGCGTGGGGAGGGAGCATGAGATTCTTCACCAGCGTTGGGGAGGATGTGAAGATGATGTGGATGGTGTTGATTGGTTCTCGAGAGAGAGAGAAAAAGTAATTGGATGTGAATGTTTAGAAAGAGAGTTCAAACTCCTCCACCCCATGGTATTTGGGCAAACATCATCTGCTAATGTGACAAACACATGACGCTCCACATCCTTTTTCAAGCCCCTTCTGGTTCGAGTGGTCTAAGAGTATGAATGAATATGATGTAATGATTATAAAATGGAAACCTGGTTAATTAATCTTTTAGGCTAAAATCAAATATGAAATTTGATTGAGTTCTTTTGCAACTCTTTCATTCTCATGTTCTCCTTATTGACAATTGTGAATTGTTTTCCTTGAACCTTACAACATTGGTTAAATCTCAATTAAAATTAGGATATTCTTAGAATGAAAAATAAAAATACGAATAACCACGTTAAAAAACATACATCGAGTTTAGTTTTTTTTTTTTTTCCAAAATGGGTTAGACATGCTAGTATTATAAGGATAATTTTGCGTTAAAAAAATTGTCGGTCAAAATTAAATGAAACCAAATAATTATACATAAGGGATATATTCTTTACGGGTTGGTTTCAATAAATAATAGCCTAACTTACAATTGTAGGAAGTAATGAGAAGACTATTATTTATTGAAACCAAATTGAGAGTTCATCGATCTTATTTTGTGTCAAATGAATTTTCCCTCGGTGGTAGATGTTGGTTAGGGGCATCTTGGATTTGGTGAGAGCCTCGTTGCTTGTTAATGGTTCCCCGACCTACGAGTTTCAGTACTTCAGGGGTGTCCACCAAGGGAATCCGTGTTGTCTTGTAACGCCTCATATTTTTGTACTGTTTAGAAAGTGTAATCGTATTTCTATTTATGGAAACTTGTATTCGTATCTTGTTCGTATTCATTTCCAAATCTTGTAATATGAGACGTGACCATAATGAAAATTCATACTTTATACATACATTTTATACATACAACCAAGCATTCAAATACGTGTTTACATGCAAATCAATACTTATTATACGTGCAACATTCATACGTTACAATCTCATACTTAAAATACTTGAAAACCGGGCTAAAATACGTAAAAACGGTCCTACACCAACCCAGTTCGTACGAAGTGAAGTACACTTCGCACGAATTGGAGCCATTTCGCACGAAGTGGTGCTAACAACAACTCGTTCCTATAAATACCAGCTCACTTCTCATATTCAATCTTTCCGAAACTACTCACTTCCACTCTCAAACTTACGGGTTCTTAGCAGATTGATTCAGATTATTCTTCTACTTTATTCTTTTTCTTTTGTACCATGTGTGATAGCTAGTTCATCATCCTCAATAGGATTGGACTTAGGTTCCAACAAGTGTGAGAACGTTGGGGGCTTTGTCGACCCGAATTAAGTTCCACACCTCACTTGAACATTTTTCGTATTTTATTTTTGTACATTCATGACCAACCGGGTCTATCAACTATGCTGATGGACTTTAAGCTCTGGTGAAACATATAATGAGGTATTTGTACCCCTTTTCTTGACATCTATGACCTAACTGATGAACTTGGACATAACTTACGTAAATTAAAACTAGAAAATACTTTCGTTTCCACCTAGTCAAGTTTCTGACATTAATCAAGTCATGGTTAAGTGTTACGAACTCAGACCAAACTGCCTCGTTCCTAAATTCTCGTTCAACAAAAATCATTGTCGAGACGAGAGTTTAAACGAGCTACATTTTCTAGAAAACAGTCCCTTCGCACGAAGTGATCAGTCACTTCGCACGAAGTGGTATTGTTCTCATTTGCTTTTCGTACTTCTGCTTTCGAATCCTTACTTTTTCGCCAAACTCAGAATGCTCACACACTTCGTTTCCCGTGTAGTGTAAACTTCGATGGTCACCATTTCAACGCTTCAGCACTCGGAGTACTAGGAGAGCTTGCATATGATGAGCATACTCACTCCTCTTTTTATCTTTACACTCTTGGGTGCAATGTATATGATATATCAACCCACTAAATCACAATGCTTTATGCTAAATCACTATACAAACATTCAATCATACATGCTAATACGAATACTTGTAACTTATTCATGCTAGAAATCGAACGCTTTATATTACGTCATTAACTGTGTAGAAGCCTCCCTTAATATGTATAACGCTATAGGATTAACGCATCGTCCGTATTCGTGAGGTCATGTTAAGTAAACAAAACGGTCTATTCATTGCTATGATTAGATTTATGCTAGCGGTAAACTTTGGGTTGACATGTGTAGTAGCATTGCTAGTGTTGTATGTTAGTTTTGAGTAAACGTTTATGCCATGTTGAATGTTAGACTTTTATTATACTTAGTATTCAAACTTGTATGCTCGCCAATGCCTTGTGTGTTGAACTATAATTTATATATGTTGCAGGTTATGGTGATGATGAGGATGTATGGAATCTAGTAGGATGAACTAGAAACCCATCTTAAATTTAGTTTTGTCGTATCCTTTTTTTAATTAAGGTGTTGTATTGTATTTTGCAAATTCTTGTTGTTGTACTAATTTGTTTACTAAGCTTTGTACTCAAAGTTTAGAATGAAATGAAATATTGTTCTTTAAATATTTGTCACAATTTAGTGTTATGATGTCTCGAGCAATCTACTTACGTCCGCCCCGATGATTTTGCTATTGGTTGGGGTGTGACATGTTCCTTTCATTTTCATTCTAGCCATGGAGGCGTTTACTTGCTTCATGAACAAGGCTAAATAGTTAAATCTTTTTTCAGGTATCAATATCCGTAATAATGGTTCATGCATCACTCACTTTATGTACGTAGATGATGTCTTGATCATGGGTAAATGGTCTTCATAGAATGTGGTGTGTATATTGAGGCTTATGAGGGCGTTTCCCTTTGTTTCGGGACTGGAAATTAACTTTCATAAATCCTTATTATTTAGAGTTGGGGTAGACGACCATGTGGTGGCAAATTACTCTTTGGATCTTCATGCTTCATTCCCATTTATTTATTTGGGTTTACAGGTGGGGCCAACATAAAGCTTTTTAAAAAATTGTAAACCGATCATAAACATAGTTGAGGCACATCTCTCCTTGTGGATGGCATCTGTCCTCTCCATCGATGGGAGACTTAATCTTCTCTAATCGATTTTTGAATGTCTGCCGTTTCACTATTTTTCTATCCTTAAGGTGCCTGTTAGGGTTATTGGCTTGAGGAGATGATTTTTAGGGGGGGGGGGGGGGGCAAGAAGATAAAAATTGCATGAGCTGGTTTGCGTGGTCTAAGGTGACTTCTCCTAAAAATCAGGGTGGCCTTGGCCTTACTCCACTTAAAGAATTTAATTCCAATCTTCTAATTAAATGGCTCTAGAAGTTAAAAGCTAAAGTTCCGAGACTTTGGAGTAACACTATTCATGCGCTTCATTCTAATGCCAAGGTTCAGTCTTGGGTTTCCTTGAAGTGCAGGCCACAGAAGTCTGGAAACATATTGCCGCCGTCTTCAAGGATTTGCAGGGTTGTGGGGTTCATCTCGATAGGCAAATTAAAGGTGCTATCAGGGACGGTTCAAGTATTTTTTTTGCTCGATTTTGGGAATGGTTTGACCCGCACAAGGTTTTATTTCCTGCACTTTTTAATCTGGAGCAGACTAAAGGGGCAAATGTCAGGGATAAAATTTAGATGGGCAGCAGTGGTCCTTTTATGCAATGGGATTGGAGCCGTGAGCCGTTTTCAGAACAGGATTGGTTGAGCTTATGGATTGTCTCAATTTACTCTATGGGATTTCTCAAGGATTTCTCTTGGATTGGGTCTGATGTTTGGTCTTAGGAGGCTGATTCCTCCAAAGGAATTTTAGTCAAATCTCTGAGAAATCTCATTAGTATGCGAATAATGCATCGACTCATTTTGGGTTTATTTGGAATAAATGGGTGTCGCTAAAAGTCAATGTTTTCGGTTGGCGCTTATTTCTGAATCGTCTCCCTTCTAAAGATGTTCTCATTCATCGAAACATCGTCTTACACTCTTTGATGTGCCCGTTCTGTGAGGAGGTTCCAGAGACGCTGGCCACTTGTTCACGTGTAACACCCCAAACTCGCTAGGGCTGACCGTCACTCTTACAGATATCAAAACTGAAAACCAAACCATAGCATAAAATAGAAAGATCCTAATTACATTTACTGAAATAAAGAATCTTGGTAGCAACTAACGCCCCTCACTTAAATCCCTGATCATCCATATTACCTGTAAAACAAATAGGAAAACAAAAAAGAAAAATACGGCTGAGCCAAAAAATTGCTTAGTAACGGAGAAATCAACAGTATAAGTAAGTCATATAAGCGGAAAGCAAAACACAACATAACAAGAATTAACAAAATGATTACTGACACGAGTACTAAAAAAATGCAGATAAAACACTGATACACGAACCGATATGAAACCGTTAGCGGTTACTGATAAGGAAGCAAAAGTCATTCAGATACTTAACCGAAACCGAACCCAACACAAAATTGATGTAGAGACGTTGACCATGATGACTAAAACCATATTTAATTTATAGACGGACCTATTCCAAAACATTATTTAATAATGCTAATATTTTTGAAAACAGGTTAATTATCTTTGTTAAATGAAAATTCAAAATCTGTTATATATAATAAATGAAAGAATTAGGGATGATGTTGATGTAGGATGGTGTTTTGGCGGGTAATGTCCGGGTCATTATTTTCGTGAATGAATCCCTGTTTTTTACCTGCTCCGAAAACTAATAGTGATCCATATATAACGTCTCACTTCTTTCCTCAAACCCTAGAATTCACAATCTTTTCTATCTCTGCTCCATTCAACCTTCAGTGATATAGATTTTGGTTTGGCTCTTCTTAGGTTGTGTCTTTCAGTATATACATGTCCATTCCCTACCCTACCTTCTTATCTTTTTCATCTACACATTTCAAAGAATGAGAACCAAAGAGAGAAAAAGAGGATTTGGGAGAAACAGGGCCCTAATTTCCATTCTGGTTTCTGGAATTGGTGAATCGGGAGATGGTGATGAGGTTCAACTCGTGTGGTGTTGTCTTACACGTTTGCAGGTAAGTATTAAGTTAAATCGACATTTAGATATTAGAATTATGAACAGATGCAAAGACTGTCACATTCTAAGTCATGATGTTTATTTTTTTTGTTCTTTGTTCTTGATTGGAAGTATGTAAGTAAAGAATTGTACGATGATTAAATAATTAGTTGACTTGGGGCTTTTTGATCTTGATGTTTTTTGTTTTCCTTTGTCCTTCTATAAAGGTCTAGGTCTGGAATGGAATAGCGGTGTCATTCAACATTCAGCACCACCAAAGCTGTCAAGGTAAAGACCCAGATTAAGAACATTTACAAATTACATCCATGTACATATCTTAAGATAAACTCGAATAACATATGTTACCTCTAGATGAAGTGAATTGTGAGTCCACATCATATTGCATCTGTTTTTGAACTCCTTCAAGTGCTAAAGCAAACCCTAAAATTAGACATATTTTAAACAAATCAGTTTATACTTTGACCATAAGTTGGTTTATTACATCAGCAAATTAAGAAGTTATGTTACATTCAAGAGCTCAAAATATGCCAATTTATCATAAATGACAGTGTTGTTGGTCCTTCAGATCGTTATGGAATCCACAAAGTATTCTACATTATTTGTTATATGATGCATTTGTAAGTGATAAACATGCCACTTTTGAATGACATATGAGGATCTTGATTTGCATATTTGTTTTTATTTTAACTATTTTTTTTTCTCGATGATGATGATTTAGGTGGAAGAAGATGATGAAATCAATGGTCATTTCAAGATGGGGGCAACAAAAGAAGAAGTGAAGAAAAATGTCGCTGAGATTTTGTCAAAGAAAGTGGTGATTGCGGGTAAAAACGGGTCAGGTATAGCTTTCTTAGTAGAACAAACCCAAAAGTAAAGTACTGATGTAAATTGTTGGTCCAAAATCCAAAACGAGTGATAAATTCATCACTAAACAACTGTTGATTCTTAATACATGCTTGCTATTAAATTTTATACATCATATGCTATAATAACTGATTGTGTAATTTTTTATCTGATTTTGTAATAATAAGCTTTTAGTGATTATTATCATTTTTCATATGTGTTGCAGTAAAACTAACTATTTAAAATGTTTATGATGCCATTGATATTTTTTGTATCGGTATTATGTTGATTCACATAAACGAATCATTAAGATGCAGTTTCATGATGGTTTGCTGAGTGAGTTGGACAACAAGGGGAAAGTAGGATCACTATTTTTACATCTTTTGTATTTGAACATTATCATTGTGCAACATGTATTTCACGTACCGACCTCTAATAATTTAAATTATTTTTTGTCATAGAACCGAAACTTAACCAATTGTCAATTGTGTTTTCAACTTAGTATGCAAGGTGTACCAGATCAGTCTCCATAGGTATGTACATGCTTTATGTTTAGAACATGTATTTAAGATTCCTCTTTCGTAATCGCACAACACCTTCAGGTTTGCAATCCTTTGATGCTGAGAATTTTGTCCTTTTTAAAGTTATAATTATGTTTCAATCTCTTTTTGATGATGTTATTGTCTCCAATCTATTTTCTTTATGATCATCCACTAATTCATGATAGCATTTTGTTCTTTCTTCTTGATAAAAGGTGTTTCAAGATCATGTGATGGGCCCACGGGGTTTTCCTAATCTATTTGTAATTTGGTTTAGTAATTGTGAAACAGCAAGAGGTTAAACTACACACAAGATATTTATGTACTTGAAAGTCATAGACCACTTTGGGTGACCTTTGACTCATTGACATGCTTAGTTATAAACAAAACTTTAAATTTTTTTGTCATAATATCGTTGATTTTATGGACAATGGACTGTGTAACAAAGTGCTACAGCTACTATGGTGGCCATTTTCTTAAAGACTATTACCCAAATTGATCTATTTGCCATCGACAATCATTTCCAAGATGACATTTCACTGCTGCAATTCACATATTCATGATTAGGTAAAATCGGTAAAGTATAGGCTACAAGAAAAGAAGTTAGAGGTTGCAGTTGATATATTAGTCGTTTTATTATGTTATGTTTAGTTTGATAATTAGAACTCAAATATAATTGATAGGAAGTTACTGGAGCCTCCGTACAGGTAGATGGATTGGTCGAAATGGTTGATTTTCTTTCTGGATGAACATGTTGTTCTTCTTGGTTATCCTGATTACAAGCTTGCTTCTTATGGATTGCTCAGTAGGCGAAAGAAAACCAATATTTTCACTTTCTGAACCTCGGATATTGATCAAGAGATGGTGGAAACCGGGTAAAAGGTAATTAAGTGAACTATTACCATGTATAGTTCATGTTGTGACTTGTCGGTGTTTTCTGGTTGCGCATTTTTCATTGATAAGTATTAACTTAAATGTCTTATCAACAACTCTCATATATGGATATTCCATCCAAAGCTCTGTCGGCATGTCAAACATTTAGTAAATAATAGATGTTTGCCCCAGGTTTGGAATTTCTATCACCGTCTCATAACGCAGTCGGTCGGGATTGGGGCTAATATTTTTTCTTTGATTGCAGTTTGATATTCTTTGGGATGCATTACCTGGTCAATAACACCTCTATATATATGCCGGTATCGAGGGTCTGCCCCGTTCACTTAAAGTGGTGTGTCCAACACATTTTCCATTTTGTTTCATTATCTTATAGTTAATTCTTATTGCTTGATATAAATCATAATAGTGGATTCATTCAATATTCTTAATTTCATCACAATAAAGTCTTTTGTAACTACATGATACTCACATTGTCAAATTTACACAAAGGCAAGTGGAACGTAAAGAATGCTGGTATAGAATATAAGGATATTAGCTGTCCTTAAAAAGCTTAATTTATAAGAATATTACTAAAGTTGAGGTGGTTAATATCTGCTCAAAATGGGCTAGGTTGACTCACAAGCACTTCCGTGTCTATTTTTTAATGATTCATAACCCACATGGACGTGTTGATTTGGGTTATAATGCCTCTCAAACGGGTCAAATTAATAAAGTATGGGTTGGAAGTCTCAACCTCCTAAATTGTTTTATAGAGAGATTTAGCTCATTATTATAGTAATATCGTTTTTGTAGTACTTTTGTTATTAGCTATTTATAGAAATATGGACAAAAAAGTGTTCGTGGGTCAACATAGTATTCATTTTAACTTAACGGGTCGAAATTTTTTTTTTGCTAAGAGCAAAGTTGAAGAATCCTTGATTACTGTGTGATCACTCCCCCCGGGAGTTGAATGTTGTGAAAGCATACACATATGATGATCATAGATTGGCCATGGCTTTCTATCTTGCCCCTTGTGTAGATGTTCTGGTTACCGTCATGGATTCTGCTTGCACTCGAAAGACATTTCCCAACTGCTTTGAAGTTCTTCAGAGATACACAGATACACAAATCATTAATGTTTTTCAGACGTTTATTGACTACTTTGAAGTTGGGAAACATTGATTGTATTTTTTTGAATAGAGTTTTATTTCATTTACGGATGTAATATATGTAATTTTTTGGAATAATTTAATTGTTATGAGTTTTGTTATTATTTGGAAGTATGAATGGAAAGAATTACGTGTAATCTTGTGATATTCCATTAAGAACATAATCGGATACTGAATATAACCAGACCCAAACTTATAATCAGAAACAGAGACATCATAACATAATCCAATACACGATCAGAGCATAGTCAGATGCACACATAACTTGTCATAACAAAATCAGAAAAATAACATATTCACATACTGAAACATATTCTAACTTACACAACAAATGTATATCAACAAAATAAGTTGTGTAACACAGAAGCACCCAGCGCCAGAAACAGAGGGGTACACAGGTAGCTACTCTATGCACCAATGTGATGGTGAGTGTCCATGCACCCATTATTCAATCTCCAAAAAGTCAGAAATCAGAAGTCAGAAGCAGAACAGAACTAGGATAGATTCATACGCCTCTAAGTGACCAAGGTGCTACACAAGCACATGTTAGAGACGCCATGAACTTTTATTATGCACCGTCACGATGAGTGCCATGCCATTGATGCCCAAACGGCAAGCCAGACATAGTCGGGTGACAGAGTGAGTACAAATACTAAGGCCATGTAATAATCTACACGTAAATACTACTAGGAACAAGTACACAGAACAGAACATATCGCATACATATCAATGACAATACTTAAATCATATACATAAGCATCTCAAGGTACTACAACCTCTACTAACTGTTGAGCAGGTATATAACGACCTCTACCAGCCATTGAGCAGGTTTTTAGAACCTCTACCGGCTGTTGAGCAGGTACATAACCTCTACCAGTTGTTGAGTAGGTATGCAACCTCTTTTAGAAACGTATTCATGTATTTTAAACCATATTCAAAAGTCAAGCAGCGATCATAAACGACTATGTTATAATGAATTAAACACTATAAGGGCAATCCGCTACACACTGTGATTAAAAGACCAAGAATGTGTGCTTATGAGAACGACGAAAACAATATTACGCTAATAGTATAGAACCACATAAACCGTATTGTTCGGGAATAAATAAAAATAATATAATGCTAAAATAAATAAGAGACCGTGGAATCTGTACCTGAAATTATACTACAATGAAAGAAAACAGAATCCTGTCGAAGAGTAACACAAAATAATAAATAAATACTACGATGTAAACTAAACAGAATCCGTACATGGGTTTAGCAAACAAAGCAACAGAAAAGCAAGTCGTCTTCAAATAACTAAGAACTGAATAGTGGCGAATATGCGAATGACCACGATGGTGATGCACTATGAATGATGTTGGTTGGATCGTGAATACAAAAGAAAAATGACATCGGCGAAGCTAAGTGTGGTGGTCACTCCAACTGAGTGCGCCGAATGTGTGTGGTGGTATTCAAACTGCAGCGACGAAAGTCACTGGTTTGTGGCGACATTCAAATGATTCAAGGGTCGATGTTTTTGTTATTGTTGTGGTGTTGCCGGTTCGCCTGAAGACTATTCTTGTTGGCTAATAGAAGACGGAATCCAAGAGCGCCAGGTGGTCGATATGGTCTTTCATGGCTGCAAGGTTGTCATTGGCCTGCAGATCATATGAGGTCAAGGATTCGGAAACACAACAAAACAAGTAGAGACGGATGGAGGCGTTTGGTGCAGGGTTTTGTTCGGTGTCTTGTGATTAAAAGAGGGTGGCTGGAGAGATTAGTTGGTCATGCCTGGTTCATTGGTGGCTAGAATTTTGCCTAGGGTTTTGTCTCCTTGGTTGCAAAGGAGATTAATATGTATGTATAGAATGAAGTTCTGATACAGCGGTTGATTTAACATAATTAGCAATTGATAGTCTATGAATGCTATCCTTAGGTAAAATAGTAACCTTAAATATTTAAAATATAATATTGGGATAACTCGGTTAGGTCTTTAGATTAAGAGTTTGATGAGGTAACGAAGGCTTATCAATCTTAATAATAATAATAATAATAATAATAATAATAATAATAATAATAATAATAATAATATCCCAAAAGCTTCGATCGGTTCTATCGAAACAAATCAAATTTTGAAATGAGTTGAGTGATAACACTAGAAAGGAGACAATATGGCTTAAACGAAGTATGTGACAATTGGATTTAATTATGAGTAAAAGTAAATTCACACTATTAATATATTAATGCTTCTTCTTTGAATGTGCCATAAAACTCGTATAGTTATTTTTGGTCAAAAATTATCGAAGCAATTAAGTGATCAAATTAAGTTTGTGAGGTAGTGTGCTATGTAAACTTGATAAGAATGTGTTAACTTGGTTGAAAATATAAGTAGTTTCAGGATATAGTTCCAGGATATAGAACTATATCATTTTGTGAAAACAATGCAAATAAAGTAAAAGTAGACACTAGGTGTACGAGGAAAGCCCTTGATCAATCTAGATCGCCGACATAAAACCTCGGGAGCTGACAATAGGCAGCTGCCTTGTTCTTCTTATTGCTTGAAAATCAGGATACACTTCAGGATAATGTACGGATCAGCTAAGTGTTACAATAAATTTCGTGTGTTGGTGAATGTGATTGTGAATGGTTGTAGCTTCAATGAGAGAGTGAGAGCTGGTGAAAAAATGTGTGTGTTTCTATCGATCCGTACATCCCTATATATAGTAAATAAAGATAACAAACTATCCTAAAATCTTGGGATACTTCGGAATATTCCCTTTTGAACATTGGAGACCTATTATTCCGGTTTCAACGTCCCTCTTCTAACCAATGTGAGCGAGTCTTTCGGGGAATGTGAACGTTGTAATCATGCAGCTATGACCTGCAAGTAAATCGTTAGTATCTATCAGGATACTGCCTCAGGATGTTACCAATATCCTGACGCGGTATCCTGATGTAATAAGCTATTGTAAACCCAAGATATATTATCAGGTTATGGGCTCAGAATTCCACCCATAACAATTGTCCCAAAAAATGTTGTCTTTGAGGATCCTGAGTCTAACGGTTACATTTTTAGTCTACCAAGGCCATTAAGAGATAAGACTCATGATTTGACAGCTTGTAACCACCAAGGCTACTTCTAATCATTGTCTCCCTATATCTTCTCAACTTGATTCCATTTAACCATCATCAAGAAAGCAAAAAAGGTAAAATTCTCTCTCTTCTTTCCCATTTTCCTCCTTCTTTGTTTGTATTTTCCAGCGAAAAATGGCGAGGTAAACAAGATCCAGTTCCGACGACTCTGTTCCTACGTTCATACCACAAAACCTTCTCCATTATCCGGAGAAAGAAGTTTGTTCGTTCGATAATACTCATTTATCGGCCCTTCAATCCTCTGGTATCTTCCCGGATAGCGCCGTATTCAGGCCATACGATCGGGAGCTCTGATCGGACATGTCGTCCATCGAATGGCTTTGTTTCAACGCTTATCCCTTCACATTGGGTCTCGATTCCCTTTTTCCGATTTCATCACTGATTTCTTTCGTGTCACCGGCCTCAATTTCATTCAAACCATGCCCATGCTTTGGAGGGTTTTGGTAGTTCTTGATCGCATCAAGAACGAGCATGTCCTTGAGCTATGTGTCAGTGATCTCCCCATTGCTTACCAGCTAAGATCCCATGGGTCTAGCAGGTTCCTGTTTTACTCTACTTCCAACGATCCTCTGATACTCCGATACACCAGGAATGAAGAGGAATGGAAATCCAAGTTCTTTTTGTAAAAAGAAGTTCTATCCTTGGTGGAGCGGATTATCCGGTGAAGTGGTTAACCAAGGGTAGGAATCAGGGTTTTATGGTTATCCTCAAATATATCCTGCTCTGACATCCTTGTTTCTTCTTGTGCAGTTGATTCAGGAAACTAGCACCTCCTCTTACCGACTCAGCAGATAGGATCGAAGCCATCTACAAGCTACCGGAGATTGAAAGAAGTTTCGTACCAAACCCAGCAACCTCAAGCCAATACTCAAGCTCAGACATAGTGAAATTACATGGTTACCTCCCTTTTTGTGCAGAACTGGTCAAAATCCTGAAGTCTTTGATCTCGACGAGTTGGATAGCTACTCCAGACCTTGCACCAGTGAAAATAGAGCCCAAATCCAAACTTTCAGCCGCGTCGAAGCCCTCTTCCAGCTCTAAGCCTACCGCTGTCCCCAAGCCTTCCTCAACTTCCAAGCCTCGGGCCACCAGTTCTCGAAAGAGAAAGGAGACTGATCCCCTGCTGCTTCTGTTGAGACTCCTTCCTACGAGAACTTGGATTTGCATAATCCAGTAGCCTCATGACTTCCCTTCTCAACCAGTAAATATCCTCTTCCTATATCCTTTGAGTATATACTGAATTGATATCCTGGTTAGTTATACTGATATTCATACCTTGCACTGTATAGTCTTGAACGCTTGACACTCTCCAGGTAGGGATGGCAATGGGTCGGGTTTGGGACGGGTTTAAGTAATCCCAAACCCAAACCCATCCCAAAACCCGTCGGGTTTCTAGCGGGTAATACCCATCGGGTATCGGGTATACCCGTGGGTTTCGGGTAAACCCATTAGTTTAAAAAAATTACCCGTTGGGTATATCTAACCCAAAACTCATCGGGTATCTATCAAGAAACTACTAATTAGTATTAAATCACTATAAAATTATAATATTACAAAAACTATATAAAAAAATGGATGTAATATTTATATTAAAAATAAAGAAAATTATGAGGTATAAAAATGGGTGTATCATTTATTACATCGGTTTAAAAATATCAAAAAAATTATACCGGTATAAAAATGGGTAAAGGTAACTTTATGGTAACGGTCGAAACCGATTATCGACCAAACCTCCCAAAACCGGGTTCGCGGTTACCCTCGCGGAAAAAAATTCATACTATCCCAAACCCGTCCCAAACCCGATTACCGACCCCAAACCCGTCCCAAATGAGTTGGGTTTCGGGTTTACCCGTCGGGTTCGGGTTTGATTGCCATCCCTATCCCCAGGTCATGGCATGTGATTCTGTTAAGACGTTGGAAGCCAAACTAAAGAAGAGAGAGACGCTAACGAGGACCAGAGGAAGATCACCGAGGCTATGTCACAACATTACGAAGATAAATTCAAGGCAGTGACCCGGGATGCTAAGCTTGCTGTAGAGAAGGCAGCTCAAGAAGCTCATGCTAAACTGGATGCCGCTCAGCTTCAACATGAGCAGGACCTGATCTCCTACCGGGAAGGCCTCAAAGATTCCGTTGTCATATCCCTCCTTCAAGCCAGGCTAAAGATGGCTTATAAAGCTAGAGTCGCGGGCTTTGAATGCCCTGCCTGGAACATCGAAGCCTGGGAGGCGAAACTGAGGGACCTTGGTAGCAAGCCCATGGAGTGCATTGCCAAGCCAGTTGTTGTAGAGCCTCCAAAGGCAGTTGATGCTGGAAAGGAGACGGATGCTGGCGGTGATGCTGGTCGGGATGCTGGTGCTGAGGAGCTGATGAAGGTTGGTGAAGATGCTTCTGTGTGAGAGCATCGAAGTGAGTAATGATGGATATATTTCTTAGGCCGGAGCCCACTTTTTTGAATTTGAATGGTCTGTAACCCTTAAACAATTTACTTTTCCTGCACTTAAACAATTTATATTTCCTGCACGTAGATACAATATGATGGCCAAAGGTGGAGGGATCCTGGGTTCCAGGACGAAGCCCTTGGTCATCAATGTTTATATGTTTAAAAACTTAACTATGTTCTTGGTGGATGGTTCTCGCTTTGAGATGAAACCAAGAACACAATCTTTTGGTATGTTAATAAACTAACCTTTCTGCCTTATCTGCTGTTATTACGTTATTCTTTTAAAAGACATGTTTTGAATATCCTAACCAAATATCCTGGTCAGGATACTGATGAGTAGTGTAAAAATTTTCGTCAAAATATTAGACAAAAAGTTGGTTGAATATATCTTTATGGAAAACTTAGATCATTTAGATAAGGCTTTCAAGGCTTGAAAAATGAGGAACCATACCAGGAATACTTAGGTAAAAATTTCCAATTCCAACCTTTGAGTTCTTTGCATTGTCCCCAGCATGGATGTCCCCTGTCTGTGTAGGATATTGTATCAGGATACGACGTACTTGAGTATCTCATCATTTATTGACTAAACTTCGGAGCTATTTGTTTACAAAAGAATGTGGACAAATATAATCATAGTCTGTCATATCTTTGGAATTTGTCAAAAACTCTAGTTTTACTGGGGATAAACCCTTAGTATCCTGGGGATAAACCCTTGTTTTCGTGCACTACAGGCGGGAGTGTATAAACTTCAAGACTTAGAAAGGTGAAAACCTTTAAACCTTAGAGCGTATCAAAATACCCTTTCGCGAGAGAGGGTGATCAATCCTCATATACCCTAAGGATCCGGGATATAGCCAACAATAACGAAATTGTCAGACACGGTTACATGAACTAGTCCCGCCATCTTGAACTATACCCAGATACTTGCGCTCCAGGCGGGGTGTTTAAACCCAATTCGAAAGAAAGGTGAATTCCTTTAAACCTGTGAAGGGATCTGAATCCCTTAAACGTGAGAGAGGGGGCCGATCCTCTAGTCTTTCGATCCATCTTGAGCAAATATCTTGGAGTATTATTCCGAAGCACATCCTACAAAACACCTTTAAACTAAGGTGGATGTTTGCTCGGCTAACACCCCTCCGATGCTTAAGTCAGTATAGGGTTTCAAAGAATAATAAATTAAATTAAATATATTTAGAAGAGATAGGATTTATACCATCCTGAGTAAGCAATTATATTCTAAACTCACTTGAAATAAGCCTTGAGATGTATAGCATTCCAGGATCTTGGTATCATATCTCCCTCCATGGTCTTGAGCCGGTATGCCCCCTTTCCTGATTCTGACTCAATCTTGTATGGCCCTTCCCATTTTGGAGCTAACTTCCCATCAGCGGTATTAGTTGTATTCTGAAATGCTTTTCTCAATACCCAATCTCCAACTTGGATACTTCTGGTCCTTAAATTCTTGTTGTATGACTTGGCTATCCTTTGTTGATATGCTGCCATCCTTGGCTTTGCTGCATCCCTCGTTTCATCAACGGTGTCTAATTCCTGATATAAGACCTCGGGATTCAATTTAGGATCCTGTAGACTCGATCTAGCTATTGGTATTACCATTTCTGTCAGAATTACTGCTTCTGCTCCAAATACTAACGAGAACTGAGTTTGCCCAGTAGCATTCTTCACAGTTGTTCTGTCTGCCCATAGAATAAATGGTAGTTCCTCTGCCCATTTTCCTTTTTTGGCACCTAACCTCTTTTTCAGGTTATTGACAATTATCTTGTTTGAGGATTCTGCCTGTCCATTAGCTTGAGGATGCACTGGTGTTGACGTGATCATTTTGATTCCCCAACTCTTACAAATATCTGTAGTTCTTTTGCTGATGAACAGAGAGCCATTGTCGCAGATTATCTCGGACGGAATCCTAAACCTTGTCAGCATATTTCTTTTGATAAAAGACACCACTTCTTGATCCCTAACTTGAACGAATGCTTCTGCTTCAACCCACTTGGAGAAATAATCCGTCATTCCTAGCATGAAAACCTTTCCTCCAGGAGCCTTTGGGAGTTTTCCCACTATATCCATCCACCATTTCATAAATGACCAAGGAGATATGATAGGATATAATGGCTATGCAGGCTGATGCCGTATATTGCTATGTCTTTGACAGGCATCACATTTCTAAACATATTCCATAGCATCCTTTCCCATGGTTGGCTAGTAATACCCTGTTTTCAAACACCTTCGAGAATAAAGACCTGCCCCCAATATGGTTGCCACAATCTCCTTCGTGTATATCCTGAAGTACCTCCTTGATTTCAGGATCCTCTAAGCACCTTAGGTATGGACCTGCAAGAGACTTCCTGTACAAGATATTATATATTATTGTAAAACCAGATACCTTCATCCTGAAAGCTCTAGGATTCTCATCCTTTGGAACATCTCCTTCTTGTAGATACTTCATGATTGGAGCCATCCAGGATTCAGGATCCTTTTCAGGATACCCACCATCAAGATCCTGGACACTTGCTACATGCTTATCCTGGGACTTAGGAGGTTCCATCGCAGGATACAGGATATATAGTATTGGTATCCGAGTTCCTTCCGGTATCTTAACAGTACATCCCAAATTCGCTAAAGTGTCCGCTTCAGCATTTTCTTCTCTTGGTACCTGTTCAAGAGTAAAATTTTCAAAATATTCTGCTGATTTTTTTAACAATTTCAAGATATTCAGCTAACTTTTCACCTTTGACTGCATAAGATCCATTGAAATGGTTAGTAATCAACAGGGAATCGACATACACTTGTAAACATTTAACACTCATATTCTTAGCCAATTCTAATCCTGCTATCAGGGCTTCATATTCAGCTTCCTTATTAGTAGCAGGAAATTCACATCTAATAGCCCGGGGTAATATGTCCAACTGTGGCGATTTTAGTAGTATACCTAATCCTACACCTCTTATGTTAGATGCACAATCAGTATACAATATCCAAGATCCTGAATTCTCACCTAATTGTTGTACTTCTAGGTCAGCTTCATTTTGAATATCACTACTAAAATCAGCCACAAAGTCTGCTAAGGCCTGAGACTTTATAGCATTTCTAGGTTCATATACTAAATCATATACCACTTAGTTTTACGGACCACTTAGCCATCCTACCAGACATTTCAGGTTTCCTAAGCACATTTTTAACAGGATAATTGGTTTTAACATGAATCCTATGTGTTTAAAAGTAATGCTAAGCTTAGTTGATGCCATGAATAGAGCTAATTTCAATTTTTCTAAGTGTGAGTATCTAGTTTCAACGTCTAATAAACTTTTGCTAACATAATAAATAGGATACTGCTGTCCTTCGTGATCCTTTACCAAAGCTGCACTTACTGCATTCCCTGATATTGCAAGGTATAGGGAAAAGGGTTCACCACCCTCAAGCTTCATTAGCAGAGGAGCACTTGAAAGGTACTGCTTTAATTCCTGAAGAGCAGCTTCATGTGTTTCTTTCCATTCAAATCTTTTGTTCTTCTTCAGGATATTATAAAATTCTTTGCATTTCTCTGAAGATATTGAAATGAATCTGTTCAATGCTGCTACTCTTCCAGTTAATCTCTGTACATCCTTCATATTGGATGGTGATTTAAGATCCAGGACAACTTTGATCTGTTCCGGACTTGCTTCTATGCCCCTCCTGGTCACCAAGTATCCTAAAAACTTTCCTGCCCCCACTCCAAAATGGCACTTTGCAGGATTCAGCTTCCTATTATACTGGTCCAGGATATTGAAGGCACACTCTAAATCCTGGAGGTGATCCTCCCCTTTCTTGGATTTCACCACCATATCATCAATATATACCTCCATTGTGTCCCCCAGTTTGTCTTTAAACATCATATTGAGCAGCCTCTGGTATGTTGCATCTACGTTTTTTAAACCAAAAGGCATAGCAGTATAACAGTATATACATGTTGGTGTCATGAACGATGTATCCTCCTGGTCGGATGGTTCCATTTGGATTTGTTGAAATCCTGAGGATGCATCCATGAAAGTCAGCATTTCATGTCCAGCAGTTGCACCCACCATGGAATCTATATGGGGCAGTGGAAATGGATCTTTTGGACAAGCTTTGTTGAGGTCTGTGTAGTCTATACAAACTCTTCACTTCCCATTCTTCTTTTGGACCACCACCACGTTTGCTAGCCACTTAGGAAACTTGACTTCCCTAATCATCTTGGACTTGAGCAACCTTTCAACCTCCTCTTGTATAATTGCGTTTCTTTTAGGAGCGAATTCCCTTCTCTTTTGTTGAACGGGCCTGAAAGATTTATCAATTCCAAGTTTGTGAGCTATAATATTTTCGATATACCTGTCATGTCTTCGTGTTTCCATGAAAACGTAGACATCCTGCATTTCAAAAAGTTAGTAAGCTGATTCCCAATATCCTGAGGGATATTGGCCCTATAAGCATCGATATATCTGGATTATCCTGATCCAGGATAACTTTCTTAACATCCTGCTCCGAAGTCTCCATGATATCCTGGGCCTATTTCTTTAATTGTTATCCTCCCCTGGATTTTGTTGACGCCTTCATTAAAGAGGAATAGCATTCCTTTGCCTCTTGTTGGTCGCTTTCCACTTTGACTACCCCCAAGGAGTAGGGATCTTGACACACTGATGATAGGTGGAAGGTACAACTTTCATATCATGAATCCATGGCCTACCTAATATAATATTATAGCAGGATAATGAGTCAATGACACAAAATCATTGCATCAAATCCTATCCTTCAACATAAACAGGCAGCTTTATCTCTCCAACCGTGTTCTTTGCTTCTCCTCTGAAGCCTACAAGGACAGTGGACTTCGAGGTAATCTCCATTTCTGGGATGTTCATTGTCTTTAGGGTTTCCAACTGGATGATGTAGACCGAGCTGCCATTATCCACCAATATCATGTGTACAAAATGGTTAGCAATATAAAAAGTAATTACCAGACCATCATGGTAAGGATCCTGGATGTTATCTCGGTCGTTGCTATCGAATGTTATCACTTTGTCATTCGTGAGCATTTTCATCCTAGTTGGTTTGTCTCCTCTTTCTGCCTTTGCTTCCTTTGCATGACTTTTAGCCGCAGAATAAGAAGTCCCACAAATATCAGATCCCCCAGATATAAAATTGATTATCTTGGCGTCTGACGGAGGTGATGCTTTTCGTTCAGGATCCTTATCAGTATCCTAACCCTTACTCTTCTTTTTACCGAGAAGGTCTTTCAAGTAACTTTTGCTCAGCAAGTAGCTTATCTCCTTCTTCAGGGCTATGCAATCTTCTGTTACATGTCCAAAATCTTCATGGAAGGCACACCACTTGGATTTATCCTTCCAATCAGCCTTTTGCTGGTTCTTCCTTGGCCACCTTGCTTTATCTCCTAAACCCTGCATGACATATATCAGTTCAGGAACATTAGTAGAAAAACAATATTATGATAATTCAGGATATTCTTCGGCATCTTCATCCTCAATAGCATTCACTCTCTTGCTGTCATTTTTACTTAACGGCTTAGAGTGGTATGGTTTGTATGAGATTTCGACTTCCTGTTTGTTGCTTCGTATGTTGAGGATGCATTCATCCTCTCTTGCATTTTCTTGTCATCTTCAAGCCTGATATATCTTAGAGCCCTATTCCGAGCTTCGTCCAGGTTCCGGCAAGGGTTCATTACAAGATCCTGATAAAATTGGGAATCCTTCTGTAATCCCATCTTGAATGTCTGTACTGTTGTAGTAACATCAAGGTGTGGGATATCCAAGGATTCCCTGTTGAACTTGTTTACGTAATCCCTTAAGGATTCTTGAGGGCCCTGTGTATCCTGTAAAGGTCACTTGTTAGTTTTTCAAAGCTTCTACTACAAGAAAATTGACAGTTAAACAGATTAACCAAACGAGCAAATGATGTAATTGAATAAGGTGAACGTTTAAAAGCCATTTCAAGGTTGATCCTGTTAAGGTGGAGCCAAAGCCTTTGCATAGGCGTGCTTCCTTAAGATCTGGTGGGATAGGATTTACTTCCATCATCTCCCTATACTGAGCAATATGTTCTTCAGGATCCGTCGTGCCATCATAAAGCTTCATGTTGGGAGTTTGGAATCTCTTGGGAATTTCAGCATCACAAATATGGCGAGCAAAGCGGGATATGTTGTGACTATCCTGGGATACTTCTGGTATTGGTTACACTACCCCAGGCACACTTGATATTATATCCTTCAATTTCTGGAGTTCTCTGAATAATGCCGATGTTGCACTTGTATCATGCGAAGGTTAAAAGTTGTTAGCAGTAGGCATAATAGTGTTAATGGACAACTTACCATCTTGGCGATTTTGGCCATATCCTAGAGCATATCCTGGATCCCTGACAGTCGATATCTTGGCCGATAAAGGGATATCTGGGATATTGCTTCGGGAGTCACTTGGTATGACGTTGCCCTGATTATCCTCAGCATATACTGCTGAACAGAAGTTCAACATGCTTGGCTGCAAAGGGGTAACAATATCCTCAGCAGGTCTCTTGGAGTTGGACTTCAAGAGTTGTATTTCCTTCATCATGAACTGGTTAGTTTCCTGTTGTTTCTTGTTTGATCCTGTATGTTGACAAACAATGATAAGATTTCATCATTAGAAGAAAAAATTGGGGTTCTTCCTAAGACTCCGGATCTGGAAGCATTTTGAGCAGCAGTGGTGTCTCGAGCTGTTTGGCTTTCATTCCTCCTTGGAGATGTCTGGACTGGTGGAGGTGGAAGAGGTAATGAACCAGTCACAGCAGAGGTTGATGTGGGCACCGAAAAAGAGCTCAAACCTGACTGAGAACCATCAAAAATAATCTTGCAAAAAGATTAGAGAATAAAGAACCGAGTAGTGATTTTAGAAAAATTTTGATTAAAAATAGCACCACTTGCCCCACGGTGGGCGCCAAATTGTTTTGGTCAAAAATTATCGAAGCAATTAAGTGATCAAATTTAGTTTGTGAGGTAGTGTGCTATGTAAACTTGATAAGAATGTGTTAACTTGGTTGAAAATATAAGCAGTTTCATGATATAGTTCCAGGATGTAGAACTATATCAGCTTGTGAAAATAATGCAAATAAAGTAAAAGTAGACACGACATGTACGAGGAAAGCCCTTGATCAATTTAGATCGCCGGCATAAAACCTCGGGAGCTGACAATAGTCAGCTGCCTTGTTCTTCTTATTGCTTGAAAATCATGATACACTTCAGGATCATGTACGGATCAGCTAAGTGTTACAATAAATTTCGAGTGTTGGTGAATGTGATTACGAATGGTTGTAGCTGCAATGAGAGTGTGAGAGCTGGTGAAAGAATGTGTGTGTTTCTATCGATCCATACATCCATATATATAGAAAATAAAGATAACAAACTATCCTAAAATCTTGGGATACTTCAGAATATTCCCTTTTGAACGTTGGAGACCTATTCTTCCGGTTTCAACGTCCATCTTCTAACTAATTTGAGCGAGTCTTCGGGGGAAAAGGTCCTTGTGAACGTTGTGATCCTGCAGCTATGACCTGCAAGTAAATCCTTAGTATCTATCAGGATACTGTCTCAGGATGTTACCAATATCCTGATCGTAATCAGCTACAGTAAACCCAAGATATATTATCAAGATATGAGCTCAGACTTCCACCCATAACAGTTATATTTTGTTTAATAATAAATATTATATTTTAATCTTGGACATCAAAGTGATTCTTCAACATTAGACAAAACAATTACACAAATAAGTTCAATATTTTAATTATACATTTGTTTATAAATCTAAGTAGACTTGATTATCACATTTAAAAAAATTGAATTGGTATTTATTTACTATATTATCTTTTTTAATTTTTAGAATATTACAATTTACCCTTGAAAAAAAATTTGTCCTCGAAATTGCTAAGTAGAATACCTTATAGAACGTGTACAAATATCAACGCCATGTGATTTAAGATTTTAGTATAAAAACTTCATAACTTAAAATTTAGATTATTCAAAAATGTCGGATTATTTAATATTCAACATCTTAAGTTCTAAGACATCTGAATTGAAATGTCACAAATAAAATTTATATCTTAGTTGTGTGCATCGGGAGCTAGTATATGATTTAATACTATAATTTAACGATGATGACAATTATACAAATTCATTATTATTTTTATATGCTACAAATACTCAAAGATGAGCAAGTGTCATTTTTTTGTGTGAAATTAAAGCATCTAAACAAAGGAAACAAACTTCATCAAATTGCCTAAACATGTATCATACACTAATTGAATAATACAGAGTTATCGACACCACAAGGTAAACGCGGACTGGATTAAATTAAATTATAGTGCGATCAAAACCAAATCGAACATTTAAAAATACGAGTACTATGACGTAAGTGGATTTGAATAGGCACTAGTCCACATAATAGGAATCCAAAAGCACACATATGTACATGTAATTCACGGTTATGTTCGTGACCATAATTGTCAATTACCTTACATACCTGCCCTAACGGTCGGCCTGTAATGCATCTAGGTGACCTATTCAAATTGTAAAGAAAGGTAACGTGACGATAAACGAATTTTGGTCAGCTATAGTTCTAAAAATTATCGCAAGTTGATAATTAAAGCATATGCATCACTTATGTTAAAAATATATATCTGACGTGAAATACCTCTTGAAGCATGTGCGGAAGCAACGTCCTTGTGGCGCGTAGTTGACTTCTTTTAGTGTCGTACTCCATTCAATCATGAGTCATTCATGAATTCGTTAATGAAACCGCAATGGTGATTGCATAATGATTCGACAAAGTCGAGGCACATAATACGTTAGTAGAAATTAACAACAATTTCTCTCTTACAAACATATCAAAAGACCAAAAACCGACGAGCATGAAGATTGACGAAAGTTGAAATCCTAACCCAACATCTACCCATTACCTCACAGGTTTAGTTTTAAGGTTTCTGTATAATTGTAACACCCCAAACTCATTAGGGCTGACGTGTCACTCTTACAGATATCAAAACTGAAAACCAATCCATAGCATAAATTAGAAAGATCCTAATTACATTTATTACATTACTGAAATAAAGAATCTTGGTCAGCAACTTTCTAATGCTCCTCACTAAAATCCCAAATCATCCCATATTACCTGTAAAACAAATAGGAAAAACACAAAAAGAAAGTACGGCTGAGCCTTGCTCAGTAACGGAGAAATCAACAGTACAAGTAAAGTCATATTAGCAGAAAACAAAATACAACATAACAGAAGTTGATTGAACTAAAATGATTAATGACAAGAGTACTAAAAACAAATGCAGACACAACACTGATACACGAACCGATCTGAAACCGTAGCGGAAACTGATAAGGAAACAAAAGTCATTCAGATACTTAATCGATATCGAACCCAACACAAAATTGATGTAGAGACGTTGACCATGATGACTAAAAACATATTTAATTTATAGACGGACCCATTCTAGACATCATTTAAATATTTTTGAAAACAGATTAATTGTCTTTTAAAATAGAAATCTAAAATAAATAAATAAACAAATATTATCTTGTAATAAACGTTGAGATTTAGATGAGATATAATACTTTATTGAATCTCATAGCAAGTCCTTACTTAAGAAAAATAGTAATTTACTAGCTTTAGAAATTTATATGTAATGAATAAAACACTATACATAACCGGAGATTAAAAGCAAAATAAGTAAATCTTTATGAAGCTTTTATAAACGAATGTATATAAAAAGACAGTTAAAAAACAAATATTAAGACAGACATTAGAACAGATACTAAGGGATACAGACTAAACGTATAACACGACATCTGCATTTAAGTCGAAACTGAAAGTGACACTAAGACAAATACTGAGACAAAACTAGTACAGATGCTCGGTCAAAACAAATATAACTAATACAGAACATAATCGGACACTGAATATAACCGGACCCAAAATCATAATCAGAAACAGACACGTAATAACATATCATGACATAATCCAATACACGATCAGAACCACAATCAGAGCATAGTCATATGCATACATAACTTATCATAACGAAATCAGAAACATAACATACTCACATACTGAAACATATTCTAACTTACACGACAGATGTATATCAACAAAATAAGTTGTGTAACACAGAAGCACCCAGAGCCAAAAACAGAGGGGTACACAGGTAGCTACTATATGCACCAATGAGATAGTGAGTGTGGTGTGCACCCATTATTCCATCCCCCAAAAGTCAGAAATCAGAAGTCAGAACAGAACTAGGATCAATCCATACGCCTCTAAGTGGCCAAGGTGCTACACAAGCACATGTTAGAGACGCCATGAACTTTTGTTATGCACCGTCACGATAAGTGCCATGCCTTTGACACCCAAACGCTAAGTCAGACATACTCGGTGACAGAGTGAGTACAAATACTAAGGCAATGTAATAATCTACACACAACTAAAATAATACTACCAGGAACAAGTACACAGAACATAACCTATCGTATACATATCAATGACAACACTTAAATCATATACATAAGCATCTCAAGGTATTACAACCTCTACCAACTGTTGAGCAGGTATATAACAACCTCTACTAGCTGTTGAGCAGGTTTTTACAACCTTTACGGGCTGTTGAGCAGGTACCATAACCTCTACCAGTTGTTGAGTAGGTATGCAACCTCTTTTAGAAACGTATTCGTGTATTTTAAACCATATTCAAAAGTTCAAGTAGCGATCACAAGCGACTATGTTATAATGAATTAAACACTATGAGGAGGATCGGAAAACAAGTACACACTGTGATTAAAAGATCAAGAATGTGTGCTTATGAGAACGACGACAATAATATACGCTAATAGTAGAGAACCACATCAACCGTATTGTGCGAGAACAAATAAAAATAATATTACGCTAAAATAAATAAGAGACCATGGAATCCGTACCCGAAATTATACTACGGTTAATAGAAAACAAACTCTGTACCGAAGAGTAACACAAAATAATAAATAAATACTAGGATGTAAACGAAACAAAACTGGGTTTAGCAAACAAAGCAACAGAAAAGCAAGTCGTCTTCAAATAACTAAGAACCGAATAGTGGCGAATATGCGAATTAACCGCAATGGTGATGTACTATGAATGATGTTGGTTGGATCGTGAATACAAAAGAAAAACGGCATCGGCGAAGCTAAATGTGGTAGTCACTCCAACTGAGTGTGTCGAAGGTGTGTGGCGGTATTCAAACTGCAGCGACGAAAGTCACTGGTTTATGGCGACATTCAAATGATTCCAGGGTCGATGTTTTCGTTATTGTTGTAGTGTTGTCGGTTCGCCTGAAGACTATTCTTGTTGACTAATAGAAGACGGAATCCAAGAGCGCCGGTTGGTCGATGTGGTCTTTCATGGCTGCAAGCTTGTCACTGGCCGGTAGATCATATGAGGTCAAGGAGTTGGAACCACAACAAAACCAGTAGAGATGGATGGAGGCGTTTGGTGCGGGGTTTTGTTCGGTGTCTTGTGATTAAAAGAGGGTGGCCGGAGAGATTAGTTGGTCATGCATGGTTTATTTGTGGCTAGAATTCTGCCTAGGGTGTTGTCTCCTTAGTTGCATAGGAGATAAATATGTATATATAGAATGGAGTTACGATACAGAGGTTGATTTAACATAATTAGGAATTGATAGCCTATGAATGCTATCATTAAATAAAATAGTAACCTTAAATATTTAGAATATAATATTGGGGATAACTCGGGCTCTTTAGATTAAGAGTTTGATGAGGTAACGAAGGCTTAATAATATATAATAGATGATGATGATGATGATGATGATGATGATGATGATGATGATGATGATGATGATGATGATGATGATGATGATGAGATGATGATGATATGATGATGATGATGATGATGATGATGATGATGATGATGATGATGATGATGATGATGATGATGATGAATATAGATATGATAATAATATAATAATAATAATAACAATAATAACAATAATACAATAATAAAATAATAATAATAATCCCAAAAGCTTCGATCGGTTCTATCGAAACAAATCAAATTTTGAAATGAGTTGAGTGATAACACTAAAAAGGAGACAATATGGCTTAAACTAAGTGTGTCACAATTGAATTTAATTGAGAGTGAAAGTAAAATCACACTATTAATATATTAATGCTTCTTCTTTGAATGTCGGCCAAAAAACTCATATAGTTACATACTCTTTAATAATAAACTAGAAATAACACCTGCACGTGTTGCGGTGCGGGTACATCGTAAACATCGAATGAATTGGTTCAAACGTTATGAGATGCGTTTAACCATATGAGTGCATTTCGACATATCTAATCGAACTCAATGTAACCTATGTAAGCATTGTGATTAGATCAAAACATAAAGTAAATCAAATTTATACCATACAATCATAACGTATTATATACAATGGCGGAGCTTGACCAAAAGTTTCGAGAGGACGGAAAGTCATGGGACCCAATTTATATATTATATAAATATTTAGGCAAAATAATTGGGGGGACAATCCTATATAATTTTAAAATTTTCGGACGGAAAATCGGAAATATATCCGATTCATACATAGAAAACGTAACGGGTATAACGGAAAAGCTGACACGCATAATCAAAAGAGATTAATTTAAACTTTTAAAAAAAGAAATCACAATTTGATCCACTCGGTTCGAAACAGAAATTAACGAAACAATAATAAAATAAGCACGGAAACAAATTATATTTAACCTCACTCATTTCCCAAAAAAGTTTAAGTTGAAACATACGCCAACTCGAATTTATACCGAAACGTACATAAAATATGCACATAAAAGATTTTTTTTAAACAAAAAGTATTATTTTTGATCTGACTCGTTTGCAGAAAAAAGTTTACGTCAGAACATAGAGCAAATCGAATTCATACCGACACATACATAAAAAAAGATGCACGTAAAAATAGGTTTTTTTAAGTAAAGGAGGTATAGGGGTAAACTCGAAACAAATTAATTTAGTAAAAAAATTAATAGGTTAAATATGTTTGTAAAATCGTGCCAAGTAGCCCCAATGTCACACAACCGACAACAGAAGAGCTTGTAAAATAAAATAAAATAAAATAAAAGAAAAAATAACACTGAACAAAAACATACGTCAAATCGTTGAATCACGCACACCCGTTGTGGTGTGTTAATATGAAGAAATTAGACCGAAACGTAAAATGTAGAAATAAAAAACTAAGTTGATTTAGAGCGCCACACATTGGAACGAACTTGTCAAACGAAGAAGTATAGACGTGTTGCGACGGGTCTGTCAAACAGGAAAAACAGACAAAATAAACATTGAACCACACAGACACACGTTGTGGCGTGTTAACTCGAAAAATTTTAAATGAAACGTAAAATAAAAAACTTGCAAATGAAAGTATAGAGGATTAAAGTTGAAAATAAAAAAATATATGGATTAAAATGCAAGTAATAAAAAACTTTGTGTTAAAAGTTAAAAACTTAAAAGGGTTAAAATAAAAAGATAAAAACCTTTTATATGAAAATGAAAAATCAACTTTTTTTTGAAACACTCCCATGCATAATGTACAACCACAAAAGCAACAAAATGTTGCTTATTTGTACATGGTAATATTATATTTTAATCTTGGACATGAAAGTGATTCTTTAATGCTAAACAAAACAATTACATCAATAAATTCAATACTTTAATTATACATTCGTTTATAAATCTAACTTGACTTGATTATCACGTTTAAAAAAATGAATTGGTATTTATTTACTATATTATCTTTTTAAATTTTTAGAATATTACATCACGGCATACTGTTTTTCAGGTGAGGTGTGGGCTGGTTTAACGTCTTGGCTTAGGCTCCCCATCTTTTCTTCCTGTTGCAGAGACTTATAGTCCTCATCAGACTTTGAGGCTCTCAAAGAAGGGCAACAATTCATTCAGGCTATTATGCTAATCTCTTGCTGGGTTATTTGGAAGAACAGGAATAATGTTATTTTTAATTAGTTGAAGCTTTCGGTTAGCGGCGTTTTAGGAGAAATTAAAGCCTTAGGCTTCCTTCGGGTCAGACATCGTGCGAAGAATATAGTTTTAACGAATCAATCTTGAATTGTTTCGACCTCTTGTAATTTTGTTGCTTTTCCTGTTTTTTATGTGTTTTGTATATGTGTTCCTTTGAGCTTTTTGCTTGCCGGCCCATTTTAATGAAGCGTCGCCTTTCAAAGAAAAAGTAACGAGAAGAATACTCATGACGCATTAACTATTTGTGGGCAAGGTGGTTGACTTTAGTAAATTATTGCCCCTAAATAAATTTAGTTTCCCCTATTAAATTTCAACGTCCAAAACTTTTTATACCAAATTATTTTGAAAAAAAAAACTATATAATAAAGTCGAGAATTTTTTTCTCTTTAATGTTTATGGGAGTAAATTAAAAGTTGATCACCAACTTTATAATTGACTTTTTAGCATGTTTTTTCATGTTATAGCAAGTAAGTTAGCAATGGAATTGGACATGTTTAGAGATTTGCATCGAGATTTATGTGGCTATTTGTTTACATATAGAACGTATGAGTGATATTAATCTGAATAAAGACATTTTTGTATTTATGTTGTATTAATGTGTTATTAGACACATCGTCACATTCCCGTGTTTCCACCTTGACGGGTGTGGGATGAATTTCATTGAGTGGAGGCAAAACATCTAATTCCAATTCTTTTATTTGACCAAATAAACACATTTTTTATGTAATTTTACCCGTCTTCATTCTATTCTAACGAATTCTATACACCAAACACGGGCAAAGAGAGTTTCAACCAGATGCCAAAGTGTTTTTATTTAGTTATAGTGTTTTGGTTTGTTATTTTAATTATTGTTTTCTTTAGTTAACCCTATAACACCTTGGTAATGTTAACTTACATTAATATTTCGGTGACACTACCAAAAATAGTAATTTAGTCCATATGCTAAAAAACAACAAAAAGCTCAGATAACAAATGATACACGATAATAATTCTTTTTCATTTGAGTTATGTTTAACTGAGTGTATCGGACATGCCTAAGACAAAAATGTTTTAATTTATCTTGTATTCATTATTCAAAATAACTATATCTTTGCATCACATATAACCTACATGATATTTGTGTTGGTAAGTACTTTACTTCAAACACAATGTTGTTAACAACATATTTTTATATATATAGCTCATCTTATGCTCTTGCGCTGCGTATTTTGACACCCATATACCGGCCTAGCATCATGACGGTTGCCTGAGGATTAGTTCCTGGTGAATCAGAAAATACTGAATTATCAACGATTCGCAAGGCATTAATTCCAGTGACTTTTAAATCACTATCAACAACCTTGTTCACCAAGCATCCACCAGTGAAATGCCAAAATGTTCTCAACGTTTGACGACAAAATGTATTCACTGAATCCTCATTCGATAGATTTCCGGGTAATGGGACACCAATGAACTGGAAATACTTTGAACCATCACGATTAGTAAACTTGTATAACTCCATTGCTTGTGTCCTCAACATTTTGTCAGTTGCATGCACAGCATCAGCACACTGAACAAGATCTTCTGGCTTCGAATAGTAGTTAAACCGGACTTTCGGGTTAACTGTAACATCATTAGTAGATTTCAAACTAAGTGACCCAAATGATAGAGGTCTGCTAATCTTCAAAACAATCGATATAACACTTAAGTTCAGAGGAGGGTATGGATAGGGGAAAATTATTGGATTTGCTGGAGAATCAAATGGGATCACACCCGAGAGGGACTCGATATACGGGCCAACATCTGTGATGCCAACAACTCGGCTTCCGACATCTTCCAATGGGAAAGGGACTAGTAGAGCAATCCCTGTACGCGGTTTATCAGCCATGAACTGCCCTACATAAGGTTGATCCTGAACTAGAGTAATGTTCTGTGATAATAAATCTGATCTTGGCCCTACTCCACTTAATAGCAAAAGTTGTGGGCTTCCAATTGCACCAGCACTCAATATCACTTCACCATCTTTTCTTATATGTACTTCATGATGCCTTCCATTCAAATCATGGTAAACAACGCCAACGCGGATACATCTGGAAATCGGTAAAATGTTCAAGCATTTGTCTACAAACGTTTTTAATGGAAAATCATGATAATGTTGGATTAATCGGGTTTTAAAGGGATTTACCCATGTTTTAGAAGATGATGCAAATAATTCAGAAGTGGTCAAGTTTGACCGATTTAATGGGAATAAGTTACTGAAGTCGTATGCGGAATAAAGGAGCTTTATTTAGAATATTCTTTAGGTTTAGTTAGTGTTTTACTATTTTCATGTTCCCACGTTGCATGTATTGTAAGTATATATATAGAGTTTCATCATTAATAATAAGATAACAGCCTTCCATTTTTCTTTCTTCTAAATCGCCTGCATTGTTTGCTTCAAGAGTTTACATTAAATTTATTAAGTCAGTTTGAGAGTTTAGTGTGTGGGGCCTGAAACAACAGATAATAGGAAACCTGACCATACAAGAGAAAGACAAGTATGCAAATTCAGCCAAGAGTTCTTAATTTTAGTCGTCGCTAAGACCATGTGTAGTCATAAAGCTCTTAGGGGACGTTAAGCGACAAGTGGCGAAACGCGAATAAGAGGGGCTTTATATCGCAAGAGGGTGTGTCGTATCTTTTTAGCCGGCCTAGAATAATACGAGGCTAAATCTTTGTTAGCGGAAGCTATCTTAGTCGGTGGCTAAAGGGTCCTTCTTTTCCTATGTCGACTAAGATAAAGCCATCGTTTTCCGCTGATCGGCTAAGATTTAGACCCTCTTTTTCAGTGCTAGCTAAAATAGGGTCGGCCCCTTAAACCATCAGCTAAAATAAAGTTGATACTTTACATGTGTAGTTATTAAGTTGGTGTGTGTGAGCCCTTGTACCTTTTTCAGGTTAATGCCGGCTTTAAGCCGCCACCTTTGCCGCGCATGCTTACTTGTTTATCTTTGATAGATTCTTTTTTGATTGCCGATTTTACAAAGCGATAAAAGTAAAATATATTTTCTTAATTTTTTTAGGTCAACTTGGCTATTTTAATAATTTTCTTTAGCATCAAAACTTATTATTACTAATTTTTTTAAGTGGGTTGGTTTCAAAACCCATATGACAAATTGGTGTTTTTATAATTAGAGCATGAGAGTGAAGAACACAGTCACCTGACAAATTAGAGCGTGAGAAGATAATCCGGTCAACAGTGGCCTTAACGACCACCCTTAAATTTTCAGGATGGGCTTTGTTGAGAAGCTCTACAGCACCATGTCGTGTCCCGGACCCATCAAATGTCGAACCAGTAATTTTGGTTCCTCGAAGGTGGTCAACGGTAAAGCCATTTGCTGGATGAACTCCCGATTCCAACAAAGCATGCAAGATAGAATTTTGCCAAGTGTTTAAACTTTTCGGAACTGAGACAACACTATCTTCTACCCACTCATAGGCTTTTGTAACGTTTTCCATGTCCCATTTGATACCTGACACGTTATAGAAGTAGTTGTCACCTCTTGAATATATTCCAAAATTTACCATGCTACTACCTCCCAACACATTTCCTCTATTGTTTGGCATTCCATCTTCAGAGGTAAAAGATTGAGCCGTGGTATTTCTGTCGTTTGCATTAATAATATTCGTTAGACTGTTGGTTTCGAATAAAACATTGGGATCAGAGCCTGCTACACCGCCGCGCTCAAGAAGAAGAACAGAATAGTTTTCAGATAAAGTGGCGGCTAGCGGACAACCAGCAGTCCCCCCTCCAACAATGATGTAATCGTATTCGTGTGCCGGGGTGAAGTTTGTGGCATCATACGTAAAAGCAAGGTAACTTTCATCTGCGCCACATAGATAAACTGATTATCATTTTAAGAGAAAGGTTCAAATACATACTCTCCTAATAATAGTGTGTACTAGCTGTAATAGTGAGTACCAGCAACTTTCAAGTACACGCATAGTTATGCGTGTACATACTAATGAGTAATCGTAGGCCGGAGTGCAATTACTCAATTAACCTGTCTAGCCTATTCTGTATAAACATGCTAACTAGTGTGTTCAATTAAGTTTGATGATCATTTGTACCTGAAACACACACATTTAAAGGCGAAACAGACATTATTGAGCTCATGTGTTCATCGATTTTGTTCATTCTTCACATTAAACACCGATTACATGATATTTACTCAAATTGATAATTCGTGTGCCGTTGTTTTCTGATTTCACTGGTCAATAATGGTGTTTTGCGACTTCCTAATAAGAATGCTGAACAGTGACACATGAGATCAGTAGTAAGTTAGTCATGACTAGTAGGAAATATTTCATACACAATAATTAGTGTTGAGAAGTTGTAACTTATGGTAGTAGCAGCTACACATAACTTTTACTGAAGTGTTCATTGACATAAATGATAAAAGTCCACAGTTATAACCGCCAACTGTTGTATTTTTTTTCACGAAGAGTTGTAACGTTTCATTCAAATTAGTTGTGATGATTCAACCACTATACAAACAGAGTCTTCTTATTTGTTCAAAACATGGGACTTAGAACTTCTTTCTTTATCTAAATATACAATATCATTCTTTGTACCACTACTTGTCTTATCTAATTAATGATTGAACAAGCACTATAAGCATATAATACAAACTAGCTGGTTAAATAAAACTCTATAATGATTAATATGGCCCTGTGTATGATATTAGTTTTTAAAATTTCCTAAATTTAGGACGGATGTTAAATTAGTTGATACCCATAGATTACAGAACACATTTAACCGCGTATATGTAAGACAATAGGTTACAAGTATGTGATTGGTGTAAGACACTACATGTCTTGGTGTAGGATTACCAAAATGTGGTAAACCACCCTTTGTCATCCTTAGTTTTTCTTTTCTTTTATAATCTTAGAAAGGCTACTTACACATCCTCTAAAGTTGCTCAAAAATCTACACTTTTTGTTTACTATACGACTTTCTTCAACACCTTGTTACTACTAAATCAAAGGCCCTTTGGTTTGTCATCCTTTGAAGATCAAAAGACATTTTATCAACACCTCCAAAGTTGCTCAGGCTAGTGGGTATGGTTAGGCTCGTCCTTGGGAGAATGGGCCGCCACGTCAGCGCCACGTAAGATAAGTGTGATGATGGGCCTAAAGAGGATGGATCTATGGGGTGGGGATGAGCCCCTTTATGTCTATATATGTATGTATGTATATGTGTATGCGAGAGGAGGAGGCACGGCACAGGTGGCAAGAATCTGCCGGGTTTGCCGAAGCTGGGCCTAGGGGGCGGTGGGAGGGGGGGGGGGTGCAGCGCCTGGCCGGGCCTAAGCCGACCCCATACCCACCAGCCTCATAGATCTATTTTGCCAAAGGCCCTTTTATTTGTCATTCTTAGATGACACTAAAAGAATTAACAATAACCCATGCTTTTACACCGTGTGTAATGGGCCATCACACTTGACGATGTCAGCCCAAAGGAGTTTGATACACCTCCCTATGGGCATTAGCCAGGGATGACCTATATCTCCGTGAGTCTGTAAACAGGCGTGAGACAATGAAAGTATAGCCGCTTGGGGGGAAGTGAATTGAGTTAGAAAGTAGCCGTTAGCTACATTAAAAAATATCTAAAATCTATAAATATAATAAACTTTAACCATCTTTTTACTCACACAATTCTCCAATCTTTATTTTCTACACTTTGTCTTGCGCATTCAAACCAACCTCCAACCATGAATGATTAGGATCCAAACAACTCGGTTTTTTAAACCCTTCAATCCACCTAAAACAACTTGTTCTACCAAAACCAAATGCCAAACCAAGATCCACAACACAACCCAAACAACCTCTTCAATGCTAACTTCTTCAACCAAAACTACGTTATGGTCTTGTAATTGAAATTGACACATTCAACCAAACCTAATTCGCATAAGAAATAATTCTCAAAACTCAGCAGACACCCGAAACACTTCAACAAAAACAAACAAACACCTCAAATAGAAAACACACAAAAAAAACATGATGTCGAGCCGTCGAAAAAAGTATTGAAAGGTGGTCGGGAGAAAAAAGAACTTGCATTGTCACGTACATGGATCGACAAAATGCTTAATGTTCATTATTTTTATCGTAATAGGAAATAGTCAAAAGGGAATCAATTTTGGAAACCGGTTCGTGATCAATTTAACACTTCAATGGGCCAGGGAGAATACAAGAACCCTGACAAGATATCGGGCAAGTGGAGAGACATACACCGAAAGATTGGAAAGATTAAAGTGATTTAAACTGAACTTTCTAATAGCCATTCAAGAGGAAGTGGTACAAGTGACGTAAACGTTTTAGTTGAGACACACAAGAATTTAGAGACGACACATTCGAAAATGAATCCTCGCGTGTAATAATAACCGTTTGATGGTGATGGATCATGATATCTTCGGGTAAACGAAGAACAAAATTTGGGATAAATACCCTAAGAACTAATTTTAGTAGTTTGCTTCGTGCTTTTATTTTTTATAGTAGTGTTGTTCGTTTGTTCTATATATCCAAATTTATCATTCTAATTCTATAAAATTCATTTTATGAAATTCTATGTATTTAAGTATAGAATAGTGCTATTACTAATGAAATGATTAAACAAATTAAACAATTAATATGGTTTAGTGAAACCATTACGCACTTATTAGAAAAAAAAGAAACTGGGTGTAACCCACCTATATACGTGCTAGTAAAGTAACAATTAGTTTTTTATGTAACTTTTAGTTAAACCATTAGAGACGATTTAGAGGTTTAGAGCGAGAGAGGGACTTGCCTGGACGTGAACCTGGCGGTAAAAAGCAAACTACCTTGCATAGGCCAATTAGGTATATGAAAAGAAAAGCCATGGCCTCTCCCAACGAATGAAGTTTAACCATCATGCTATTATGAAGAGAAACAAGAAAAAACTATTGGTATGAAATGGTGTTAATTTCTCTTGTTATATATAGTCATATAGATAGGGGAGAAACTTTGTTAGGTTGTGTTGTTGACAATTCTGTTGCTCTTTATCATGTCTCATATATCTATACGACTATGTTTAGTGTAAAAAGAATACATAAGAATTAAAATTTCATGTGTTTATAAAATATGCTCTATCATTTTATTTATTTATTTATCTGCTATTGGTTATTATTGTCTTATTATGATTTACTAGTTTTCTTGAACGTTATTTTGATTATTTATGATTTACTAGTTTTCTTGAACGTTATTTTGAGATAAGCGTTATTCGATATAGGGTTAGGATATAATAGGAAGTTTCTATGGGTAGGAATGCTAGGAAGTAATCTTGACCATCTATTTATTAATCAAGGGCTAAGATTAAATGAGTGAAATTGAAAAAGAAAAAGAAGTGCGTGAGTTTGTTAAGGGGTATTGTAGTCGATCCAAGATAATAGTTTCTCTCTCCTCAAATTCCCTCTCATTTTTTAAACGTTAATAACTCTTTCATACGACATTATTTTTTAATAAAAATTGCACCAAAAAAACGAGCGATTTTTTATCTTTAAAACGAGTATGCTATTGCTATATTTTGAAAAATTAATTTTGCAAAATTAATTTTGAAAACCCAGTTGCGTAAATCGCAACGGAAAAAAAGCCCAAAAAAACGCAATTAACTACAGTGATGCAAAACGCAGCGAACAATACAGTCTGCAGTAAAACAATACAGTCATGTAAAACGCAGCGAACCGAACGAGAAAAAAACGCAACACGGTTCTGCAGCAGCGAACCAATAAAACAATAAAAAACGGCACAGCTGCAGAAGACACATGTAAGCAAAAACCAGCCACACGCGGGCTCGGGTTTTCGGAACTGTATTCGTGTCCGCAGGACGTGCGGGTGCACACGAGTTCGACTAAATTCCGGTTCCAATTTGCACCCCCTTGCGCACCCACGCGTAGAACTTATGGTAAAACATGTCATAAAGTTATGTTGGTTAGGCAAATGTTTCACCTTATAAATAACCATTTACTTTGTCTCCATACCAATGTGGAACAAATGGTTTACTATTTTGGACATCCATTCAAACACACTTAATTTCCAACATTATTATCATATAGTTTCATTTCAAGCTCAACAAACCATTATAAAACACAATGCACTAAAAAACATAAAATAAAGTGTTATTTCTAAAACGCAATGGATAAAAAATTGTGTTTTTTTCATTGTTTTGTAAAACGCAATGGATAAAAACTGTGTTTTTTCATGATTTTGTAAAACGCAATGGACAAAAAACACCCAAAAAGTTGTTTTTTTATTTTTTTGTAAAACGCAATGGATAAAAAAACTGTGTTTTTTCATGATTTTGTAAAACCCAATTGACCAAAAAACGCCAAAAAGTGTGCTTTTAAATTCTTTGTAAAACGCAATGGATAAAAACCGTGTTTTTTTATTATTTTGTAAAACGTAATGGATAAAAACTGTGTTTTTTCTTTATTTTATAAAACGCAATGGACAAAAAACACCCAAAAATGTGTTTTTTCATTCTTTTGTAAAACACAATGTTTAAATGAAAGTCTAAACCGAAAGGTATTTTGTAATTTTTCTTTGAGACATTTTGTCAAACATCTGGTGTGCAACTTTTTATTAATGATTTTCTCAATGAAATTGAAACTAATGATGTTGCCCAAACGCATGAATACATGAAGAGAAAGAGTAGAATCAGAGATACATTCACTTTGAATTCAAATATATTTGAGAAATTTGAGAAGAGGAGTACCTGTTTTAACAGAAATCTTATATTCCATTGCATCATGTTAAATTGAAAAAAAGAGAAATTATAGAAACGTAAACTGGGTTTCTTCATAGAAATCAAAAAACACGTTGATTGAATGTTCGAACCATTCATCGATGAAGAAAAATTGCACCGTGATGTAGTAATTCTAGAGAGAGAAGAGGAATGAAATGTTGAAGATGGTGGGTTTTGAACATCTGAGTTTTGAAGATACAGAGAAGTGAAATAGAAAGAATACATAAAAGAAGGTTGACTAAAATACACTTCCCACTTGTATATCTACTTTTCCAGATGGACGGCTAAGATTACTTCTTATCCTTCCTATCCAAAACATACTTCCTATTACCATGTCGTCAGTTTCTTTATTTATTTTGTTGCATACATTATTTTTATTGTTTACTAAATTAATTAAACCGTATTTTATCTTCTTAGGCAGTCTCTTTGCTTACTTTCTTTATAAAGTTATAATAATATAATATTTACCAAAGAAGAAAGCTAATATCAAATATATCTATTCAATTTCACAACATTCAAATTTTCATTTATAACCAGTTTTTCTTGAGGTCGCGCGTTGCAATGAAACCGAGCAAATGATAATGTAAAACAAACGTGATTTGAAATAAAGAACGTTGTTTAGAAAGCCAAACCATAAACGATTTAGTTTATCACCGTACCGTTTTATGATACCAAATAAATAATTTATTTGAGTACAACTTCATTTTTAACAAAACTTATAACAGAATGTCAGAGAAAAAATTAAACACAACTACGTACTTAAGTTTTTCAAAAAAAGCTATAAACGTAAATTATAAAAAAATTATCAAATTAATCGGTAAATTAATATATTTTCTAAAAAAAGAATTATTAAAAAAATTGTAAAGGAAATATATGGTTTCAAAAAAGGAAAAAAAATAAAAGTATATTATTAAAAGTAAAAATAACAATAAACTATTATAATATATTAAATAAATAAATAATAAATAGCTATATATTATTATAAAATAAAGTTACTGTTAATCGTTCTTCGTCAATAATATATATAATCGTTTTATTAAATATAAATTTGAGTGAATGGCAACTTGCATCTTTGTTATTTACACGGATCTACGCATTGAGTCCGTAACCTTTTTAATATTCTGAGTCCTTGTGGTTGCAAATTTTTGTTATCTGACTGCGTGGATGAAGTTTCCGTTTGTTGATCTTAACTTCTTTTGTTGACTGCCAGTTGACTTGACTGGGAAAATGTTTAAAATGCCCCTCAGGGTCTAAATATTGTTGTTGTTATTGTTCTATAGAAGTCCCCCATTTTAGGGTTCCTTCTTCTCAATATCCTTTTATTTGTCATCATTAACTTTTTCAACAATTTAACCTAACTTAATTTCAATTCCATAATATAACCGAACCAGAATTTCGTAACAAACCATACTTTATTTCCATATCAATGTGATAATTTACTTTTATAAAGTTTTCTTGCAGGAAATCACTTCACCGGACGTAGTTTATTTTTATATCCGCTGGTCTTTTCATTCTTCCGGCGACCAAAGAACCACCACCACTACTGTTAACAACTTCCGCTTCTTCCTCTTCCAATCACAATGCGGCTAAATCATCAGAATACGAAATTGCTCGTAGTAATAGTTATTCAAACAATAATATCTGATTATCACTGCCCCGAATAAAAAAATAAATATCAAAAAGGAATTGAAGAACCTGAAGAAGGATTCAAAGAAAGAGGTCGTAGAGCTAGTTCCGCTAGTGATTCCACCGATTAAGGCGGAGGAAAAGGAAGCGCCACAACAGGAAAACACGACGAAATGTTGAATAATCATGTGATCAGACCAGATCTAAAAGATCTACCACAGGAGGTTATGATACCCTAGGGTTTTATCGTCATTGATAAATGTTAAGGTACACTTGGGTTATTTTGTGGTAGTGGTGTTGTGGGTGTGGTTAGCGCTGTAAACGAACCGAACGTTCAATGAATAATTCGTAAACCGTTTGGCGGGAAGTTCGTTTATGTTGGTTCGATTAGCTTAATGAGCGAACAGGAACAAAAAATGTCATTTGGTTAGCTTTGCGAACGAACACGAACACGGGTCTCGTTGGTTCTTCTGCATTCACGAATGTTTGGTAAAATGTTCGTTTACGTTCGTTAGTTTTCGTTTGATTATATTGAAAAATAATAAATAATAAACCTTTAATCTTAACATATTGAAACTTGAAACCCTATTTTATTTAGCTAAAATTTCGACATTCTAAGAAATTAGTTTGGGATTATTATGTCCAAGTTAGTTAAACTTTGAATAATTATGTCTAAGTTAGTTAAACTTGATTCATCTTTTGGTCGTTGTTGTAGACTTCTTGTGTTTTGATTTATCATTTGATTGGTTGTATTTTGTAAGACACTTAAATCATTTAATGATTTTCTAATAAATTTAGACTAAGAATGTGTATTAACGATTACTCGTACTTATGAAAATACGGGTTTATTTAAAGCATTTTCATATTGAAACAACACAACATAATGTAAATGAGTTCGTCATTTAAAAATGACCACAAAACGTAGTGCGGAAGCTTGTATCTTGATTGTGTTCGGTTCTTCGTTGAGCTTGATCGTCATCCGGCATTCGAAGATATCCCTACATTTCATAAACCATGAAATGGTTAGTCATATGAACTCATATCGTGTTTAAATAAAATCTGCATAAGCCGAAAATACAAAACAGTCAAACAAACGAATCAAAATCTTTGTTTGAAAACCCGTCATAGGTTATAGTTGCCTACCGTAACTTACGGTAGGTTTAAAATTCCCAAAAGCAACCTTTCCGGACCGTAAGCTACGGTCTGAACCGTAACTTACGGTTCTCCCAGCTCAAAACAGAACTGCTGGACCATAAGCTACGGTTCAGAACCGTAACTTACGGTTTGCCAGCTGCAGCTTTCTTTATTTTTTTGTTTTTGCTAAAATCCTCATAACTTTTTCGTTACAAGTCCGTTTTCCTTCATTTTCGATTCCACGCGATCGTAATTCGATTTCCTACGTTATGACTTTGAAATATTAATCAAATTTCTTGTCTATTCTCGTTTATACTCTCGTTACACGACATGCGCATCATTATTTTTGACCCGTTAAATGTTTAAAACGCTTTTAAGCTTAAATCTCGCCCTTTCTTTCCTTGCCTCCTATTTCGAAACTAAGACTTCGAATTACCTTCCACCACAACTATATTTGTGGTGGATTAGTTCTAGTAAAATCGTGTATTCCGAATCTACCATTCGGTTTGACAAATTACGAAAAAAACCCGTTAAGAGGCCTTAGACCAAAAAGGCTTATGGCTTCGCTTTTACACTAACAAAAAGGTCTACTCAATTATAAAAATCATTTTTAAACTAACCATAAGGTTCGTTTGTCCGGTTTGCCATTCAAGGGCGTTTTGGTCAACCTTAGTCCATTCTTTTACGACGAAGGACTTTCTTAACATGTTTTGACCAAATTTGCACATTTTATCCGTATTCTTATTTAAAAATCATTATGTTTCTAAGAACATAATTTCAACATTATTATAAAATTTACCTTTCTTTAGTTAACCCAATGTTTATTCATGACTTCGTTTAACTCTTATCGAACCTTAAGTCCTCAATGAGAGTTTGACCCATTACACATACCTGGCTCGGGTCATAGCATAGACCCGTTAAATACCTTGCACTAATAATTACTAATTAGTAGCAACACGAACCATACGCTATATCCCTGTGAGCACAAACTCGACAATCGATCATTAGTTATTGTTGTCAAATGGTGACGACATCACCATTTGACCCGTTTAGCCTAAATAACCATTTATTCATTATGAGATAGTATTTATTTACCATCTCACCATTTGAACTGTTTCGGTTTACACCGTACAATCACATTACTTAAAGTTCGTTACTTTATTCTTTCGACCCATCATAGCTCACGCCATAAAGTGTCTTTTCAAACTAATATTTTTTCCGTTAACTCGTGATCAAAATTACCATTTCACTCTTGTTACCCATTTTAGTTTACACCATAAGGTAACTTTTCCAAACTCTTTGTTTATTCGATCATCACATGATGTGATGATCGAATTACCGTTTTACCCCTTTTACCATTTTCACTTATTTCAACCCGTATCGTTTCGTGTCGAAACGTCATGTTTAAATTACCGATTTACTTTATTCATAACAATTACAACAAGTAAGTATCCTACTAGAAAGATGTAAGCTTTACTTACCCTTAGAATCCGATTATGCCTTTTTCCCGTGTACTTGATCCATTTGACCCGCTTCTTCCCAAGCTTCCACCTAGTTTGTCAAGCGTCAAACTATCATTTGTCATTCGCAAGATTGATAGATTAGTCATCGTTTAACACGATTATTCCACCTTACGCATTTTATATCAAAATTACCGTTTGATCTTATTATAGGTCAGTTTAACTTTTAAAAGTCAACTGCCTATTAACATTTGTAAATGCTCAATTAAGTTCAACTATCTCATTTAGGCATTCTATAAATTACCTGATAGGTGTTATTTCTAGGCCACCATTTTAACTAAATTCCTCTACCAAGTTCATGGAATTGTTAACACCAAGTTAACATCGATTCAATCATTGTACGCTAATCTATCTGCTTCATCACCATGAAACAACCCATTGCACCATGTGTATGATATTTACTCAAACCTTAATCTTATCCAGAGACTTTAAACATTCACATACACATGATGATTTCAAGCATCAATTAACATAAAGATAACATCGATTTCATCATATCATACAAAACCCATTTCATGGTAGATATGAACATGTATTCAAACTCCTAATTTATTCAAGTATATTATCATTACTATCATGCATGATGAATCTAAACATCAATACATCATCAACTTCATCATATTATCAAAACACACTTAACTAAGTGTAGTAATTCATCCCAAACACCCAAACCATAGCAATATATTCAAATTTCCAATCAGGGTTTGTTCCTAAGCAAGTATCCATCTCTTAACTTACTTTAATTTCATAAATTCATTCATAGATTGAAATCAATGAATTCTTTCAACAACCATAATGTTCACCAAATCAAGATTTTTGAGATACCTTATGATCCCCTAGCTTGGGAGATCGTTAATATGCGTTCATGCACTGATTTAGGTCTCGAATTGCCTTCCAATTTGATGAATTTAGGTTGAACAAGGGTTTTGTTCCCCTGTTCTTCTTCCTGGCCGTACACACACACAAACACACCTAGTGTGTATTGTGTTTTGTTTTATTTATGTTATACAAGTTTCCATCTTTCCCTTTTTGGTCCCTCTTGTTTAAGATTTTAATTAAAAAAGGAAGTTATCCAATATTGTCACTAACAATTCTAATAATCAACTAGGTTAACTATTCCCCATTATTTGCTTCGCATTTATTATCATGATCACGATAATCTTAATTCCTAAGTCCGGGAATGCTATAACCCGACTTAGATTACATATCGATAGCCCGAAATTTATAAACTTTAATCTTTCTAACAAAAACATGTATTCCCCTTATATATGACTTTGGGTTTATTTATTTAAATCTTAATGTTTACGAGTTAACCTGTACCACTAACGGTACTTTACCCACTCATCTCCGGTTAACTTGGTTTAACTTACCGACCCGGTTTTGGGGTGTTACATATTTAACTACTTATATTCATTGTTTAAGGTTAACAATGTTTTCATTTTTTATTTTCAAGTCAAATGTTCGTTTACGTTCGTTTGTGTTCGAGACCAGTGTTCACGAACTATTCGCGAACAACTGAATTTCCTTAAAGAACGAACAGAACATAAACTTATGTCTGGTAAGCGTTCGTGAACTGTTCACGAACATGTTAATTTCGATAACTAACGAACACGAACATGCCTTGTTCGTTTTCGTTCGGTTCATTTATAGCCCTAGGTGTGTTTTATGCAGTTATGGAGAATGGTGAACCATCTGAGGAGGAGGATGGTGAACGTATTGGCGATTTTGATGTTTGGTTGCAGATTACAAGTGATGAATTGATGAATGAGTTGATGACTACATGATGGAAAGGATGCTAACACAAATTCTCTCATTAGTTAAGATAAAAGGACGAATATACCCTAGTCCACTAGCGGTCAACAAACTAAATGTTAGTCGAGGGACTCAGATCACAAAATCTACAGCGATGAGGATTAGGGAGACTAAAATAAGTTAAAGCCTCAACGTGTAGATTAATATAAACTACAAAGACGCACGTTAGAATTTACATGTATCACCATCTGAGCTTGCACTGCCGCTCGAAGAGAGATGCCTTCTCAAGTTCTTTTATTTGGAGGAGGTTCAATGTTTAATAATTTATGTAAGAGAAGGATAAATTATGGTAAAAAATACGAAAGTCAACATAATTTATATTAACATTTTCAATGATATAATATTGTTTGAAATTATTAGTTTTCTTACACGTTTATTTTGAGATATACAACCAAGTCTTCGTTTTCTGGATTTATTCTATTAGAAGATACTTTCCTTATTTTAATTTATTAGTCATGTTGCTATGTTTTTCGATTAAACGTTTCTATCATAGTTGTTTAAGGCGTGACACGCACTAAAGGTGCAAAGGGTGAGCCGTGGGCCTCAATGTAAGGCGCTTAAAAAGCGATAGCTTTTTAGGCGAGTCGTTTAGTATAAAAATACAGCTTTTAGGGATTTTAGACAAGTTTTAGGCTTCTTTAAGGCCAGTTTAAGTTGTTTTCAGGCTTTTTTAAGGTTCTTATAATTGTTTCAAACATGTTCAAGTCTGTTCAAATGATTTTTTTCTCGAAATTTCGTTGGAATTTGGTTTGGAAATGCGCCTGAGGGCCTGAAAATGGGCTTTTGACGCGAAGCGAGAAGGCTAGGCTCGACATGAAAAGTGAGCCTAGACGCATGCCTAGATGATCCATCACAACAGTGGTTTTTGTTGAACATTTTTTTTGAGATAGACGTAATTAGATGTACTTAAGTCGTCATGTTCTTGATTTATTTTGTTAGAATATATTTTCTTTATTTTAATTCGTTAGTCATGTTGCTATGTTTTGGATTAAGCATCTTATTGGATTATATTGATAGGGGATGTTCATTTAACAAGATTCTTCTTAGAAAAAGAAAAATAAATTAATCTTGGTCGTATATTTTTTATCAATGATTGTAATACAAGATATCATTTTTGTCCACTTTTAATTGTTGTTTTAATAAATAAGGGTAGGATAGACAATTTTATATAAAATACTAGTTAGGGCGAAGGGAGTGGGTGGCAAACCCACTCGGCAAAGCGGTTTACCGCGCGGTAACACTGTTGCCGGTGGGTTTTGCCGATCGGCAAATACAGGTAGGCGGTAAACGTTTGCCGTTCGAGAAAGTTAAAATACATGCTAGTTTTAAAAAAAATTACCAATTTATGAAGTGTCTAACCATTGCCAACACTTTTCAGCATAGTTTAAACTCTCAAGGTTGAATGACATGGCACACTCTCATTGGTTGATTTTGAAGTTTGCCACTTTCAAGTGTTTAACCACTCCCTTCACCCTTAGTATTATAAAGAGTTATTTAAGTCTCATTAATGTTACCATAATTTCCTACTTCACCAACATTAATTTATTGGGTCCTACACCAATTTTGTTAGGAGTAGAAAATTATTTAAAAAAGTGTTGTGTCGTATACATATTTTATTACGAGTCGTAGAATTATTTAAAAGTTTCTATGTTTTTGGAGTCCTGTACATTTTATACCCTACACCAAAACTTTATTTTCATGGTGTTGTAAACGTTTTTTTTATGGCGTGGGAAACGTTGAATATATAGGAACATGTTTTTATGGTCTTACATATTTTTTACCCTACATCAAACCAATGATTTTACGGTGTAGGAAACATTGTTTTTATGATGTAGGAAACATTGAATATGTAGGTATTATGTGCAAATTTGTTTTTGTTGTGTAATGTGCACAACTATTTATAGGATAAACTCATTAAATGATTAGGGTTCATTAATTTGGATAGCAAAAATAATTGATAAACTTATTAAATGATTTGTTCGAGTTACCTTCGTACCCTTTATTCTTTTTATTATTAATTTATAATTTCTTTTTATTTAAATTCTTTAATAATGTCATATTATATATTTTATTTTATATATATTAAGAATAAGAATGAAGGAAAAGAAATAAAGATACAATATATAATTTTTATTATATTTAATTATTATATTTATTTCTATAATACTTTTTATTATATTTATTTTTATACATTGTTGAAAACAAATCAAATATATATTTTTTCTTTGTCGTTGGGAATCAAACTGATATTGTTTGAACATTGGTGCAAATACGACACTTATTTTCGTTGTTTTCTCAATGTGTTGGTATAATTTTTTTTGTATGGAGTGCTCATATGATAATGCTACGAACCGATAGCGGCCAAACAATATCCACTTTTTAATCGATGTAAAACCTATATGGATATTATATATGTTTCAATTAGTATGTTGAGCACCGATACCTACCGAACAAATTGATACCGAATGGAATTTCCACCATGCATGGATAATCCCACTAGCTCTTAAAAACGATATTTTCTACATTTAAAACATGTCCTACACTACCACATGCCTACAATAGCCACATGCCAGCAATGAGCAATCTTTAAAGACAAGTAGATTCAAAATTCATGATATTTTCTGCTGGGCATTAAACTCGATTAGAAAGTCGTCGCTATCTAGACTAGTGAAATGGATAGTTCTTAATAGTTGTGTTAACTATTTCATGAAACTTGCCATTTTATGGGTTTTCATCAATGTTTTTAAAATTAGGCCGGACATTGAATCGGTCTCCTTACCGGTTCATGGGTCCGATCGGTCGGTCCGGGCGTAAGAACCGGGAGTTGCCGTAAATATTATAAAATTAATAGGTTAAATAAGAAAAATATATAAAAAACGGTTCAACCCTTTTAAAAACGGTTCGACCGGCTGGTTTTCCGGTCCGACCGTCGGGTCACCGGTTCAACCTCTAGTTCAACATTATTCCGACCTGATACCTTGACCCTGATCGGCCTAACCTCCGGTTCCCGGTCCAACTGTTCCTACCGGCCGGTCGGGTCAGAAAACACTCGTTTCCATTACACGGGTTTCTAACAAAGATTAAATAATTAGCATGTCAACTAATTTTTTTAATTTATTTATCCTTTTAATTTTAGAAATCTTCACCATAGTCAGGATCATACTTCGTAGGAAGAGCATTCTTTCAAGTATACTTAATAAGATGCGCGGAATCCATTCAGCAAAGGTTTAGAACATAGCGTTGTGTCATTCAGGGGTTCAATTTAGTTTAGGTCCCAATAAGTATTGTCACTACATGTGTTAGGGTTTTGGAGTTTTGATTTGGGCTTGGGTTATTAGTTGAATGTCTGTTATTTGGTTTATTGAAAACTGAAGACATGGGAAGGTTTGCTCAAGCGCAATATCTATTTATTATAGCTCGTTTATCGTGTTTTGCTCAACAAGTTGTAAACCTTAGACTAGTTGTATTTATAAGGTTATGCTTACGAGTAAGTCAGAAAGCAATAACAAAAGTATCCTGGTTGTAGTCCATTGACGTAGGTCATATCGACCGAACTACACAAATCTCATGTGCTCATCTTGTTCTTTATTTTCTGTTGCATTTACGTCTGTGTTTGTGTGTTGAGAAATACTAGAATCCCTAACAACATGAATATCACATGAAACTTAATTATGAGTGTAAGAATTTACATGGGAATTAAATCTGAAATTCAAGAAATATTATTTAGAACCACTAATTTCTTTTAATTCTCATTGTCTGTGTGACTTGAATCCAAGACCTTCCTCTTTCCAACTCAGGTTGCAACATCCAAGAAAGCGTCGTCCACCACTGTGCTCCCAGTTTGTGATTCCGAACCAGCCATCACCGATAGCCGCTTTTCGTTACCGTTTGTGTTCGTGTCTATCACTCGTTCTTTATACCTCGGTGTCGTGTCGATTAACCCTTAATCATTAAGGTATTTCTATCTCATTGGTGGATTAATAATATGTGTATCGTATTTGTATGTTTGTAAGCATGATCTCATTTGGGTTCGTTTTGGTGTTAATTATTTATATAATAATCTACTACTTTTTATTAATTATAAATCTAATTAATAAATATATATACACATCAAACCCGTTGTAACAAGATCACCATTGAAACCCAACAATGGTATAAAGCCACACTTACAACATGTAAATCGGAACCAGTCCTTTTAAGCGGTTATAGTCATCAAAATTTAAGTTGTCTACAATTTCAAATTCTAGAAGTTTTTAGGGCAATAAGTTATTTGGTTAAAAGTTTTTTTTTTCTTTTTATTTTGTTCTATTGACCAAAAGATTAACCACTCTATTATGATTGGGTAGAATATGACTTTGTTATTGTGTTGTTTTTGGTTTTGTCTAAGTTTTGGTTTCATGGTTGTGAGCCACTTTGATGGCTCAAAGTTATAATAGATTAGAGTTTTTATTCTCATTATGTATTCATGTAAACTAGTCTTAACCCCCCCCTACACACACACAACGGTTGCGGGGTAAGGGGTGTAAAACCATTAACATGTTTATTTATAATGGAAATGATTTATATATTGCCTACAAGAAATAACAAAATTTAATATAAAATTTAAATAATTTTTAAAGTATTATAAAACAAAATGTCTTAAAAAAACTTGAAGAAACTTTAAAATAGATTAAAAGGTTAGATTTATGTGAGGACTAATAATTAAAAGAGTTATACATATAATTTTAGTGTAAACATATAAGAAAGATTCTTGAATTTTAAATTATGTTATTATTTTTTAAATCTTACATAATTTTGTTTCAAAAACCAAAATAATAGAAAAATCAAATCGAACGGTGTAAAAACCGAACAGAACCATACACACCTCAACCCTTTACTTTCATGTGATGTCGGGATTGGCCCATCACTAGTCAAGAACCCCTCTAGTGAGTCTATAATGTACGGAATAAGATTTTCGATAAGGTTCATAACTAGGATTTTTAATTTTGTCGAAGTGGTCCTATTGATAGCTACGAATTTTAGTAATAACAATAAAGAATAGCAGTGAAAGTAATAATTTTGATTAAAAAAATGAATTAATGAGAATATTTTTCAAACATAATAATAACTAATAACGAATAGCAGTGAATGTAATAAATTTGATTAAAAAAATGAGGTAATTGATGAGAATATTTTTCAAACACCATGAAATTGTAATTGTTATGTATTAGGGGGAATGGAATGGGCGGTAAAGTGGATCGGTAAAGACCTTAGACCAAAAGGCTTATGGCTTTCGCTTTTACATTAAAAAAAGGTCTACTCAATTATAAAAATCATTTTTAAACTAACCATAAGGTTCGTTTGTCCGGTTTGCCATTCAAGGGCGTTTTGGTCAACCTTAGTCCATTCTTTTACAACGAAGGACTTTCATAACATGTTTTGATCAAATTTGCACATTTTATCCGTATTCTTATTTAAAAATCATTATATTTCTAAGAACATAATTTCCACATTATTATAAAATTTACCTTTCTTTAGTTAACCCAATGTTTATTCATGACTTCGTTTAACTCTTATCGAACCTTAAGTCCTCAATGAGAGTTTGACCCATTACACATACCTGGCTCGGGTCATAACATAGACCCGTTAAATACCTTGCACTTATAATTACTAATTAGTAGCAGCACGAACCATACGCTACATCCCTGTGAGCACAAACTCGACAATCGATCATTAGTTATTGTTGTCAAATGGTGATCACATCATCATTTGACCCGTTTAGCCTAAATAACCATTTATTCATTATGAGATAGTATTAATTTACCATCTCACCATTTGAACTGTTTCGGTTTACACCGTACAATCACATTACTTAAAGTTCGTTACTTTATTCTTTCGACCCATCATAGCTTACGCCATAAAGTGTCTTTTCAAACTAAGATTTTTCCGTTAACTCGTGACCAAAATTACCATTTCACTCTTGTTACCCATTTTAGTTTACACCATAAGGTAACTTTTCCAAACTCTTTGTTTATTCGATCATCACATGATGTGATGATCGAATTACCGTTTTACCCCTTTTACCATTTTCACTTATTCCAACCCGTATCGTTTCCTGTCGAAACATCATGTTTAAATTACCAATTTACTTTGTTTATAACAATTACAACAAGTAAGTATTCTACTAGAAAGATGTAAGCTTTACTTACCCTTAGAATCCGATTATGCCTTTTTCCCGTGTACTTGATCCATTTGACCCGCATCTTCCCAAGCTTCAACCTAGCTTGTCAAGTGTCAAACTATCATTTGTCATTCGCAAGATGGTTAGATTAGTCATCGTTTAACACGATTATTCCACCTTACGCATTTTATATCAAAATTACCGTTCGATCTTATTATAGGTCAGTTTGACTTTTAAAAGTCAACTGCCTATTAACATTTGCAAATGCTCAATTAAGTTCAACTATCTCATTTAGGCATTCTATAAATTACCCGATAGGTGTTATTTCTAGGCCACCATTTTAACTACATTCCTCTACCAAGTTCATGGAATTGTTAACATCAAGTTAACATCGATTCAATCATTGTACGCTAATCTATCTGCTTCATCACCATGAAACAACCCATTGCACCATGTGTATGATATTTACTCAAACCTTAATCTTATCTAGAGACTTTAAACATTCACATACACATGATGATTTCAAGCATCAATTAACATAAAGATAACATCGATTTCATCATATCATACAAAACCCATTTCATGGTAGATATGAACATGTATTCAAACTCCTAATTTATTCAAGTATATTATCATTGCTATCATGCATGATGAATCTAAACATCAATACATCATCAACTTCATCATATTATCAAAACCCACTTAACTAAGTGTAGTAATTCATCCCAAACACCCAAACCATAGCAATATATTCAAATTTCCACTTAGGGTTTGTTCCAAAGCAAGTATCCATCTCTTAACTTACTTTAATTTCATAAATTCATTCATGGATTGAAATCCATGAATTCTTTCAACAACCATAATGTTCACCAAATCAAGATTTTTGAGATACCTTGTGAACCCCTAGCTTGGGTGATCGTTAATATGCGTTCATGCACTGATTTAGGTCTCGAATTGCCTTCCAATTTGATGAATTTAGGTTGAACAAGGGTTTTGTTCCCCTGTTCTTCTTCCTGGCCGTACACACACACAAACACACCTAGTGTGTATTGTGTTTTGTTTTATTTATGTTATACAAGTTTCCATCTTTCCCTTTTTGGTCTCTCTTGTTTAAGATTTTAATTAAAAAAGGAAGTTATCCAATATTGTCACTAACAATTCTAATAATCAACTAGGTTAACTATTCCCCATTATTTACTTCTCATTTATTATCATGATCACGACAATCTAAATTCCTAAGTCCGGGAATGCTATAACCCGACTTAGATTACATATCGATAGCCCGAAATTTATAAACTTTAATCTTTCTAACAAAAACATGTATTCCCTTTATATATGACTTCGGGTTTATTTATTTAAATCTTAATGTTTACGAGTTAACCTGTACCACTAACGGTACTTTACCCACTCATCTCCAGTTAACTTGGTTTAACTTACCGACCCGGTTTTGGGGTGTTACATATTTAACTACTTATATTCATTGTTTAAGGTTAGCAATGTTTTCATTTTTTATTTTCAAGTCAAATGTTCGTTTACGTTCGTTTGTGTTCGAGACCAGTGTTCACGAACTATTCGCGAACAACTGAATATCCTTAAAGAACGAACATAACATAAACTTATGTCTCGTAAGTGTTCGTCAACTGTTCACGAACATGTTAATTTCCATAACTAACGAACACGAACATGGCCTTGTTCGTTTTCGTTCGGTTCATTTATAGCCCTAGGTGTGTTTTATGCAGTTATGGAGAATGGTGAACCGTCTGAGGAGGAGGATGGTGAACGTATTGGCGATTTTGATGTTTGGTTGCAGATTACAAGTGATGAATTGATGAATGAGTTGATGACTACATGATGAAAGGATGCTAACAAAAATTGTCTCATTAATTGAGATAAAAGGACGAATATACCCTAGTTCACTAGCGGTCAACAAACTAAATGTTAGTCTAGGGACTCAGATCACAAAATCTACAGCGATGAGGATTAGGGAGACTAAAATAAGTTAAAGCCTCAACATGTAGATTAATATAAACTACAAAGACGCACGTTAGAATTTACATGTATCACCATCTGAGCTTGCACTGCTGCTCGAAGAGAGATACCTGTGAGACCCGCTCAAGTTCTTTTATTTGGAGGAGGTTCAATGTTTAATAATTTATGTAAGAGAAGGATAAATTATGGTTAAAAATACCAAATTCAACATAATTTATATTAACATTTTTCAATGATATAATATTGTTTGAAATTATTAGTTTTCTTACACGTTTATTTTGAGATATACAACCAAGTCATCGTTTTCTTGATTTATTCTATTAGAAGATACTTTCCTTATTTTAATTTATTAGTCATGTTGCTATGTTTTTCGATTAAATGTTTCTATCATAGTTGTTAAAGGCGTGACACGCACTAAAGGCGCAAAGGGTGAGCCGTGGGCCTCAATGTAAGGCGCTTAAAAAGCGAGAGCTTTTTAGGCAAGTCGTTTAGTATAAAAATACAGCTTTTAGGGATTTTAGACAAGTTTTAGGCTTCTTTAAGGCTAGTTTAAGTTGTTTTCAGGCTTTTTTAAGGTTCTTATAATTGTTTCAAACATGTTCAAGTCTGTTCAAATGATTTTTTTCTCCAAATTTCATTGGAATTTGGTTTGGAAATGCGCCTGAGGGCCTGAAAATGGGGCTTTTGACGCTAAGCGAGAAGGCTAGGCTCGACATGAAAAAGTGAGCCTAGACGGATGCCTAGATGATCCTTCACAACAGTGGTTTTTGTTGAACATTTTTTTTTGAGATAGACATAATTAGATGTACTTAAGTCATGTTCTTGATGTTCTTGATTTATTTTGTTAGAAGATATTTTCTTTATTTTAATTCGTTAATCGTGTTGCTATGTTTTGGATTAAACATCTTATTGGATTATATTGATAGGGGATGTTCATTTAACAAGATTCTTCTTAGAAAAAAAAAAAATAATCTTGGTCGTATATTTTTTATCAATGTTTGTAATACAAGATATATTTTTGTCCACTTTTAATTGTTGTTTTAATAAATAAAGCTAGGATAGAAAATTTTATATAAAATTCCAGTTAAGGTGAAGGGAGTGGGCGGCAAACGCACTCGGCAAAGCGGTTTACCGCGCGGTAACACTGTTGCCGGTGGGTTTTGCCGATCGGCAAATACAGGTAGGCGGTAAACGTTTGCCGCTCGAGAAAGTTAAAATACATGCTAGTTTTAAAAAAAATAACCAATTTATAAAGTGTCTAACCATTGCCAACACTTTTCAGCATAGTTTAAACTCTCAAGGTTGAATGACATGGCATACTCTCATTGGTTGATTTTGTAGTTTGCCACTTTCAAGTGTTTAACCACTCCCTTCACCCTTAGTATTATAAAGGGTTACTCAAGTCTCATTAATGTTACCATAATTTACTACTTCACCAACATTAATTTATTGGGTCCTACACCAATTTTGTTAGGAGTAGAAAAATATTTAAAAAAGTGTTGTGTCGTATACATATTTTATTACAAGTCGTAGAATTACTTAAAAGTTTCTATGTTTTGGAGTCCTATACATTTTATACCCTACACCAAAACTTTATTTTCATGGTGTTGTAAACATTTTTTTATGGCGTAGGAAACGTTGAATATATAGGAACATGTTTTTATGGTCTTACACATTTTGTACCCTACATCAAACCATTGATTTTACGGTGTAGGAAACATTGTTTTTATGATGTAGGAAACATTGAATATGTAGGTATTATGTGCAAAATTTTTTTGTTGTGTAATGTGTACAACTATTTATAGGATAAACTTATTAAATGATTAGGGTTCATTAATTTGAATAGCAAAAATAAATTATAAACTTATTAAATGATTTGTTCGAGTTACCTTTGTACCCTTTATTCTTTTTATTATTAATTTATAATTTCTTTTTATTTGAATTCTTTAATAATGTCATATTATATATTTTATTTTATATATATTAAGAATAAGAATGAAGGAAAAGAAATAAAGATACAATATATTATTTTTAATATATTTAATTATTATATTTATTTCTATAATACTTTTTATTATATTTATTTTTATACATTGTTGAAAACAAATCAAATATATATTTTTTCTTTACCATTGGGAATCAAACTGATATTGTTTGAACATTGGTGCCAATACGACACTTATTTTTGTTGTTTTCTCAATGTGTTGTTATAATTTTTTGTATGGAGTGCTCATACGTAATGCTACGAACCGATAGCGGCCAAACAATATCCATACTAATACCGATATTCGTTTTTATAATTTTTAATCGATGTAAAACCTATATGGATATTATATATGTTTCAATTAGTATGTTGAGCACCGATACCTACCGAACAAATTGATACCGAATGGAATTTCCACCATGCATGGATAATCCCACTAGCTCTTAAAAACGATATTTTCTACATTTAAAACATGTCCTACACTACCACATGCCTACAATAGCCACATGCCAGCAATGAGCAATCTTTAAAGACAAGTAGATTCAAAATTCATGATATTTTCTGCTGGGCATTAAACTCGATTAGAAAGTCGTCGCTATCTAGACTAGTGAAATGGATAGTTCTTAATAGTTGTGTTAACTATTTCATGAAACTTGCCATTTTATGGGTTTTCATCAATGTTTTTAAAATTAGGCCGGACATTGAATCGGTCTCCTTACCGGTTCATGGGTCCGATCGGTCGGTCCGGGCGTAAGAACCGGGAGTTGCCGTAAATATTATAAAATTAATAGGTTAAATAAGAAAAATATATAAAAAACGGTTCAACCCTTTTAAAAACGGTTCGACCGGCTGGTTTTCCGGTCCGACCGTCGGGTCACCGGTTCAACCTCTAGTTCAACATTATTCCGACCTGATACCTTGACCCTGATCGGCCTAACCTCCGGTTCCCGGTCCAACTGTTCCTACCGGCCGGTCGGGTCAGAAAACACTCGTTTCCATTACACGGGTTTCTAACAAAGATTAAATAATTAGCATGTCAACTAATTTTTTTAATTTATTTATCCTTTTAATTTTAGAAATCTTCACCATAGTCAGGATCATACTTCGTAGGAAGAGCATTCTTTCAAGTATACTTAATAAGATGCGCGGAATCCATTCAGCAAAGGTTTAGAACATAGCGTTGTGTCATTCAGGGGTTCAATTTAGTTTAGGTCCCAATAAGTATTGTCACTACATGTGTTAGGGTTTTGGAGTTTTGATTTGGGCTTGGGTTATTAGTTGAATGTCTGTTATTTGGTTTATTGAAAACTGAAGACATGGGAAGGTTTGCTCAAGCGCAATATCTATTTATTATAGCTCGTTTATCGTGTTTTGCTCAACAAGTTGTAAACCTTAGACTAGTTGTATTTATAAGGTTATGCTCACGAGTAAGTCAGAAAGCAATAACAAAAGTATCCTGGTTGTAGTCCATTGACGTAGGTCATATCGACCGAACTACACAAATCTCATGTGCTCATCTTGTTCTTTATTTTCTGTTGCATTTACGTCTGTGTTTGTGTGTTGAGAAATACTAGAATCCCTAACAACATGAATATCACATGAAACTTAATTATGAGTGTAAGAATTTACATGGGAATTAAATCTAAAATTCAAGAAATATTATTTAGAACCACTAATTTCTTTTAATTCTCATTGTCTGTGTGACTTGAATCCAAGACCTTCCTCTTTCCAACTCAGGTTGCAACATCCAAGAAAGCGTCGTCCACCACTGTGCTCCCAGTTTGTGATTCCGAACCAGCCATCACCGATAGCCGCTTTTCGTTACCGTTTGTGTTCGTGTCTATCACTCGTTCTTTATACCTCGGTGTCGTGTCGATTAACCCTTAATCATTAAGGTATTTCTATCTCATTGGTGGATTAATAATATGTGTATCGTATTTGTATGTTTGTAAGCATGATCTCATTTGGGTTCGTTTTGGTGTTAATTATTTATATAATAATCTACTACTTTTTATTAATTATAAATCTAATTAATAAATATATATACACATCAAACCCGTTGTAACAAGATCACCATTGAAACCCAACAATGGTATAAAGCCACACTTACAACATGTAAATCGGAACCAGTCCTTTTAAGCGGTTATAGTCATCAAATTTAAGTTGTCTACAATTTCAAATTCTAGAAGTTTTTAGGGCAATAAGTTATTTGGTTAAAAGTTTTTTTTTCTTTTTATTTTGTTCTATTGACCAAAAGATTACCCACTCTATTATGATTGTGTAGAATATGACTTTGTTATTGTGTTGTTTTTGGTTTTGTCTAAGTTTTGGTTTCATGGTTGTGAGCCACTTTGATGGCTCAAAGTTATAATAGATTAGAGTTTTTATTCTCATTATGTATTCATGTAAACTAGTCTTAACCCCCCCCCCCCTACACACACACACAGCGGTTGCGGGGTAAGGGGTGTAAAACCATTAACATGTTTATTTATAATGGAAATGATTTATATATTGCCTACAAGAAGTAACAAAATTTAATATAAAATATAAATAATTTTTAAAGTATTATAAAACAAAATGTCTTAAAAAAACTTGAAGAAACTTTAAAATAGATTAAAAGGTTAGATTTATGTGAGGACTAATAAATGAAAGAGTTATACATATAATTTTAGTGTAAACATATAAGAAAGATTCTTAAATTTTAAATTATGTTATTATTTTTTAAATCTTACATAATTTTGTTTCAAAAACCAAAATAATAGAAAAACCAAATCGAACGATGTAAAAACCGAACAGAACCATACACACCTCAACCCTTTACTTTCATGTGATGTCGGGATTGGCCCATCACTAGTCAAGAACCCCTCTAGCGAGTCTATAATGTACGGAATAAGAGTTTCGATAAGGTTCATAACTAGGATTTTTAATTTTTGTCGAAGTGGTCGTATTGATAGCTACGAATTTTAATAATAACAATAAAGAATAGCAGTGAAAGTAATAATTTTGATTAAAAAATGAATTAATGAGAATATTTTTCATACATAATAATAACTAATAACGAATAGCAGTGAATGTAATAAATTTGATTAAAAAAACGAGGTAATTGATGAGAATATTTTTCAAACACTATGAAATTGTAATTGTTATGTATTAGGGGGAATGGAATGGGCGGTAAAGTGGATCGGTAAAGGCCTTAGACCAAAAAGGCTTATGGCTTTCGCTTTTACACTAACAAAAAGGTCTACTCAATTATAAAAATCATTTTTAAACTAACCATAAGGTTCGTTTGTCCGGTTTGCCATTCAAGGGCGTTTTGGTCGTCCATTCTTTTAAGACGAAGGACTTTCATAACATGTTTTGACCAAATTTGCACATTTTATTCGTATTCTTATTTAAAAATCATTATGTTTCTAAGAACATAATTTCCACATTAATATAAAATTTACCTTTCTTTAGTTAACCCAAAGTTTAATCATGATTTCGTTTAACTCTTATCGAACCTTAAGTCCACAATGAGAGTTTGACCCATTACACATACCTGGCTCGGGTTATAGCATAGACCCGTTAAATACCTTGCACTAATAATTACTAATTAGTAGCAACACGAACCATACGCTATATCCCTGTGAGCACAAACTCGACAATCGATCGTTAGTTATTGTTGTCAAATTGTGACGACATCACCTGTTTAGCCTAAATAACCATGTATTCATTATGAGATAGTATTTATTTACCATCTCACCATTTGAACTGTTTTGGTTTACACCGTACAATCACATTACTTAAAGTTCGTTACTTTATTCTTTCGACCCATCATAGCTTACGACATAAAGTGTCTTTTCAAAGTAATATTTTTCCGTTAACTCGTGACCAAAATTACCATTTCACTCTTGTTACACATTTTAGTTTACACCATAAGGTAACTTTTCCAAACTCTTTGTTTATTAGATCATCACATGATGTGATGATCGAATTACCGTTTTACCCCTTTTACCATTTTCACTTATTCCAACCCGTATCGTTTCGTGTCGAAACGTCATGTTTAAATTACCGATTTACTTTGTTCATAACAATTACAACAAGTAAGTATTCTACTAGAAAGATTTAAGCTTTACTTACCCTTAGAATCCGATTATGCCTTTTTCCCGTGTACTTGATCCATTTGACCCGCATCTTCCCAAGCTTCCACCTAGCTTGTCAAGCGTCAAACTATCATTTGTCATTCGCAAGATGGTTAGATTAGTCATCGTTTAACACGATTATTCCACCTAACGCATTTTATATCAAAATTACCGTTTGATCTTATTATAGGTCAGTTTGACTTTTAAAAGTCAACTGGCTATTAACATTTGCAAATGCTCAATTAAGTTCAACTATCTCATTTAGGCATTCTATAAATTACCCGATAGGTGTTATTTCTAGGCCACCATTTTAACTAAATTCCTCTACCAAGTTCATGGAATTGTTAACATCAAGTTAACATCGATTCAATCATTGTATGCTAATCTATCTGCTTCATCACCATGAACCAACCCATTGCACCATGTGTATGATATTTACTCAAACCTTAATCTTATCTAGAGACTTTAAACATTCACATACACATGATGATTTCAAGCATCAATTAACATAAAGATAACATCGATTTCATCATATCATACAAAACCCATTTCATGGTAGATATGAACATGTATTCAAACTCCTAACTTATTCTAGCATATTATCATTACTATCACGCATGATGAATCTAAACATCAATACATCATCAACTTCATCATACTATAAAAACCCACTTAACTAAGTGTAGTAATTCATCCCAAACACCCAAACCATAGCAATATATTCAAATTTCCACTTAGGGTTTGTTCCTCAGCAAGTATCCATCTCTTAACTTACTTTAGTTTCATAAATTCATTCATGGATTGAAATCATTGAATTCTTTCAACAACCATAATGTTCACAAAATCAAGATTTTTGAGATACCTTATGATCCCCTAGTTTGGGTAATCATTAATATGCGTTCATGCACTGATTTAGGTCTCGAATTGCCTTCCAATTTGATGAATTTAGGTTGAACAAGGGTTTTGTTCCCCTGTTCTTCTTCCTGGCCGTACACACACACAAACACACCTAGTGTGTATTGTGTTTTGTTTTATTTATTTTATACAAGTTTCCATCTTTCCCTTTTTGGTCTCTCTTGTTTAAGATTTTAATTAAAAAAGGAAGTTATCCAATATTGTCACTAACAATTCTAATAATCAACTAGGTTAACTATTCCCCATTATTTGCTTCTCATTTATTATCATGATCACGATAATCTTAATTCCTAAGTCCGGGAATGCTATAACCCGACTTAGATTACATATCGGTAGCCCGAAATTTATAAACTTTAATCTTTCTAACAAAAACATGTATTCCCCTTATATATGACTGCGGGTTTATTTATTTAAAACTTAATGTTTACGAGTTAACCCACTAACGGTACTTTACCCACTCATCTCTGGTTAACTTGGTTTAACTTACCGACCCGGTTTTGGGGTGTTACATATTTAACTACTTATATTCATTGTTTAAGGTTAACAATGTTTTCATTTTTTATTTTCAAGTCAAATGTTCGTTTACGTTCGTTTGTGTTCGAGACCAGTGTTCACGAACTATTCTCGAACAACTGAATTTCCTTAAAGAACGAACAGAACATAAACTTATGTCTGGTAAGCGTTCGTGAACTGTTCACGAACATGTTAATTTCGATAACTAACGAACACGAACATGGCCTTGTTCGTTTTCGTTCGGTTCATTTATAGCCCTAGGTTTGTTTTATGCAGTTATGGAGAATGGTGAACCATCTGAGGAGGAGGATGGTGAACGTATTGGCAATTTTGATGTTTGGTTGCAGATTACAAGTGATGAATTGATGAATGAGTTGATGACTACATGATGGAAAGGATGCTAACACAAATTCTCTCATTAATTGAGATAAAAGGACGAATATACCCTAGTTCACTAGCGGTCAACAAACTAAATGTTAGTCTAGGGACTCAGATCACAAAATCTACATCGATGAGGATTAGGGAGACTAAAATAAGTTAAAGCTTCAACGTGTAGATTAATATAAACTACAAAGACGCACGTTAGAATTTACATGTATCACCATCTGAGCTTGCACTGCCGCTCGAAGAGAGATGCCTGTGAGATTTTATTTGGAGGAGGTTCAATGTTTAATAATTTATGTAAGAGAAGGATAAATTATGGTAAAAAATACGAAAGTCAACATAATTTATATTAACATTTTTCAATGATATAATATTGTTTGAAATTATTAGTTTTCTTACACGTTTATTTTGAGATATACAACCAAGTCGTCGTTTTCTTGATTTATTCTATTAGAAGATACTTTCCTTATTTTAATTCATTAGTCATGTTGCTATGTTTTTCGATTAAACGTTTCTATCATAGTTGTTAAAGGCGTGACACGCACTAAAGGCGCAAAGGGTGAGCCGTGGGCCCAATGTAAGGCGCTTAAAAAGCGAGAGCTTTTTAGGCGAGTCGTTTAGTATAAAAATACAGCTTTTAGGGATTTTAGACAAGTTTTAGGCTTCTTTAAGGCTAGTTTAAGTTGTTTTCAGGCTTTTTTAAGGTTTTTATAATTGTTTCAAACATGTTCAAGTCTGTTCAATTGAATTTTTATCGAAATTTTGTTGGAATTTGGTCTGGAAATGCGCCCGAGGGCCTGAAAATGGGGCTTTTGACGCGAAACGAGAAGGCTAGGCTCGACATGAAAAGTGAGCCTAGACGCATGCCTAGATGATCCTTCACAACAATGGTTTTTGTTGAACATTTTTTTTTGAGATAGACGTAATTAGATGTACTTAAGTCGTCATGTTCTTGATGTTCTTGATTTATTTTTTTAGAAGATATTTTCTTTATTTTAATTCGTTAGTCATGTTGCTATGTTTTGGATTAAACATCTTATTGGATTATATTGATAGGGGATGTTCATTTAACAAGATTCTTCTTAGAAAAAGAAAAATAAATTAATCTTGGTCGTATATTTTTTATCAATGATTGTAATACAAGATATCATTTTTGTCCACTTTTAATTGTTGTTTTAATAAATAAAGGTAGGATAGACAATTTTATATAAAATACTAGTTAGGGCGAAGGGAGTGGGCGGCAAACCCACTCGGCAAAGCGGTTTACCGCGCGGTAACACTGTTGCCGGTGGGTTTTGCCGATCGGCAAATACAGGTAGGCAGTAAACGTTTGCCGTTCGAGAAAGTTAAAATACATGCTAGTTTTAAAAAAAATTACCAATTTATGAAGTGTCTAACCATTGCCAACACTTTTCAGCATAGTTTAAACTCTCAAGGTTGAATGACATGGCACACTCTCATTGGTTGATTTTGAAGTTTGCCACTTTCAAGTGTTTAACCACTCCCTTCACCCTTAGTATTATAAAGGGTTACTCAAGTCTCATTAATGTTACCATAATTTCCTACTTCACCAACATTAATTTATTGGGTCCTACACACTTTTGTTAGGAGTAGAAAATTATTTAAAAAAGTGTTGTGTCGTATACATATTTTATTACGAGTCGTAGAATTATTTAAAAGTTTCTATGTTTTTGGAGTCCTGTACATTTTATACCCTACACCAAAACTTTATTTTCATGGTGTTGTAAACGATTTTTTATGGCGTGGGAAACGTTGAATATATAGGAACATGTTTTTATGGTCTTACACATTTTTTACCTTACATCAAACCATTGATTTTACGGTGTAGGAAACATTGTTTTTATGATGTAGGAAACATTGAATATGTAGGTATTATGTGCAAAATTGTTTTTGCTGTGTAATGTGCACAACTATTTATAGGATAAACTCATTAAATGATTAGGGTTCATTAATTAGGATAGCAAAAATAAATGATAAACTTATTAAATGATTTGTTCGAGTTACCTTTGTACCCTTTATTCTTTTTATTATTAATTTATAATTTCTTTTTATTTAAATTCTTTAATAATGTCATATTATATATTTTATTTTATATATATTAAGAATAAGAATGAAGGAAAAGAAATAAAGATACAATATATAATTTTTAATATATTTAATTATTATATTTATTTCTATAATACTTTTTATTATATTTATTTTTATACATTGTTGAAAACAAATCAAATATATTTTTTCTTTACCATTGGGAATCAAACTGATATTGTTTGAACATTGGTGCCAATACGACACTTATTTTTGTTGTTTTCTCAATGTGTTGGTATAATTTTTTTTTATGGAGTGCTCATACGATAATGCTACGAACCCATAGCGGCCAAACAATATCCATACTAATACCGATATTCGTTTTTATAATTTTTAATCGATGTAAAACCTATATGGATATTATATATGTTTCAATTAGTATGTTGAGCACGATACCTACCGAACAAATTGATACCGAATGGAATTTCCACCTTGCGTGGATAATCCCACTAGCTCTTATAAACGATATTTTCTACATTTAAAACATGTCCTACACTACCACATGCCTACAATAGCCACCTGCCAGCAATGAGCAATCTTTAAAGACAAGTAGATTCAAAATTCATGATATTTTAAACTCAATTAGAAAGTCGTCGCTATCTAGACTAGTGAAATGGATGGTTCTTAATAGTTGTGTTAACTATTTCATGAAACTTGCTATTTTATGGGTTTTCATCAACGTTTTTAAAATCAGACCGGACATTGAATCGGTCTCCTTACCGGTTCATGGGTCCGATCGGTCGGACCGGGCGTAAGAACCGGGAGTTGCGGTAAATATTATAAAATTAATAGGTTAAATAAGAAAAATATATAAAAAACGGTTCAATCCTTTTAAAAACGGTTCGACCGGCTGGTTTTCCGGTCCGACCGTCGGGTCACCGGTTCAACCTCTAGTTCAACATTATTCCGACCTGATACCTTGACCCTGATCGGCCTAACCTCCGGTTCCCGGTCCAACTGTTCCTACCGGCCGGTCGGGTCAAAAAACACTCGTTTCCATTACACGGGTTTCTAACAAAGATTAAATAATTAGCATGTCAACTAATTTTTTAGTTTATTTTCCTTTAAATTTTAGAAATCTTCACCATAGTCAGGATCATACTTCGTAGGAAGAGCATTCTTTCAAGTATACGTAATAAGATGCGCGGAATCCATTCAGCAAAGGTTTAGAACATAGCGTTGTGTCATTCAGGGGTTCAATTTAGTTTAGGTCCCAATAAGTATTGTCACTACATGTGTTAGGGTTTTGGAGTTTTGATTTGGGCTTGGGTTATTAGTTGAATGTCTCTTATTTGTTTATTGAAAATTGAAGACATGGGAAGGTTTGGGAAAGCGCAATATCTATTTATTATAGCTCGTTTATCGTGTTTTGCTCAACAAGTTGTAAACCTTAAACTAGTTGTATTTATAAGGTTATGCTTACGAGTAAGTCAGAAATCAATAACAAAAGTATCCTGGTTGAAGTCCATTGACGTAGGTCATATCGACCGAACTACACAAATCTCATGTGCTCATCTTGTTCTTTATTTTCTGTTGCAATTACGTCTGTGTTTGTGTGTTGAGAAATACTAGAATCCCTAACAACATGAATATCACATGAAACTTAATTATGAGTGTAAGAATTTACATGGGAATTAAATCTGAAATTCAAGAAATATTATTTAGAACCGCTAATTTCTTTTAATTCTCATTGTCTGTGTGACTTGAATCCAAGACCTTCCTCTTTCCAACTCAGGTTGCAACATCCAAGAAAGCGTCATCCACCACTGTGCTCCCAGTTTGTGATTCCGAACCAGCCATCACCGATAGCCGCTTTTCGTTACCGTTTGTGTTCGTGTCTATCACACATTCTTTATACCTCGGTGTCCAGTCGATTAATCCTTAATCATTAAGGTATTTCTATCTCATTGGTGGATTAATAATATGTGTATCGTATTTGTATGTTTGTAAGCATGATCTCATTTGGGTTCGTTTTGGTGTTTATTATTTATATAATAATCTACTACTTTTTATTAATTATAAATCTAATTAATAAATATATATAAACATCAAACCCGTTGTAACAAGATCACCACTGAAACCCAACAATGGTATAAAGCCACACTTACAACATGTAAATCGGAACCAGTCCTTTTAAGCGGTTATAGACATCAAAATTTAAGTTGTCTACAATTTCAAATTCTAGAAGTTTTTAGGGCAATAAGTTATTTGGTTAAAAGTTTTTTTTTTTTCTTTTGGTTCTATTGACCAAAAGATTACCCACTCTATTATGATTGTGTAGAATATTACTTTGTTATTGTGTTGTTTTTGGTTTTGTCTAAGTTTTGGTTTCATGGTTGTGAGCCACTTTGATGGCTCAAAGTTATAATAGATTAGAGTTTTTATTCTCATTATGTATTCATGTAAACTAGTCTTAACCCCCCCTCCCCCACACACACAGCGGTTGCGGGGTAAGGGGCGTAAAACCATTAACATGTTTATTTATAATGTACATGATTTATATATTGCCTACAAGAAATAACAAAATTTAAATATAAAATTTAAATAATCTTTAAAGTATTATAAAACAAAATGTCTTAAAAAAACTTGAAGAAACTTTAAAATAGATTAAAAGGTTAGATTTATGTGAGCACTATTAACTAAAAGGGTTAGATATAATAATTTTAGTGTAAACATATAAGAAAGAATCTTAAATTTTAAATTATGTTATTATTTTTTAAATCTTACACAATTTTGTTTCAAAAACCAAAATAATAGAAAAATTAAATCGAACGGTGTAAAAACCGAACAGAACCATACACACCTCAACCCTTTCTTTCATGTGATGACGGGATTGGCCCATCACTAGTCAAGAACCCCTCTAGCGAGTCTATAATGTACGGAATTAGATTTTCGATAAGGTTCATAACTAGGATTTTTAATTTTTGTCGAAGTGGTCCTATTGATAGCTACGAATTTTAATAATAACAATAAGAGTAGCAGGGAAAGTAATAATTTTGATTAAAAAAATGAATTAATGAGAATATTTTTCATACATAATAATAACTAATAACGAATAGCAGTGAATGTAATAAATTTGATTAAAAAAACGAGGTAATTGATGAGAATATTTTTCAAACACTATGAAATTGTAATTGTTATGTATTAGGGGGAATGGAATGGGCGGTAAAGTGGATCGGTGAAGGGGTTTGTCGTGTGGTAACACCGCCGCCGGCCCCCTTTACCGATCGGCAAAAAGAGTAACCCGGTGAGTGTTTGCCGCTCGACAAAAACATATCAAACGGCTACATAGCCGTTGAGAATTAAAAAAAACCAACTTTTTCCCATATAAATTCAAATCATACCCAATTACATCCTAAAATCAAACCAAAAACCACAAAACTCTAACCAAAGTATTGCAAAAAAAATGGCGGATGAAATCCCATTGTTTTCCCACCCGATAGTAGCGACGAGTCGTCTGATAGTAGCAACATTCTTTTTTTTCAAGATCTACTCGAAGAAGCCGAGCTACAAGACACGGGTATATCAAACCAAAGGAGATATACTCAACGTCAGCGGGAGGTTGGGCACAAGACACTCATGTCGGATTATTTTGTTGAAGACCCGAAATACAACGACGATATTTTCCGGCAAAGGTTCCGTATGTCGAAACATTTGTTTTTAAAAATTGTGACCGACATGGAAGCGAATGACGAGTGGTTTCAAGATTCCTACGATGCGCAAGGTTGGAAGGGCTTTACGTCGTTGCAAAAGGTTACATCGGCTGTTAAACAGCTCGCAGCTGGTAACCCTCCAGACGAAGGAGACGAGTACTTGCATATGTCCGCAAGAACTTCGCGCGAGTGCCTAGAATATTTTTGCGAAACGGCTTGCAAAATATAAGCTTTGGAGTTCTTAACCAGACCGACAAGCCACGACATGGCACTATTATATGACTCACATGAAGAAAAACATCACCTTCCTGGTATGTTCGGTAGCCTTGATTGCACCCACTTCGTCTGGCGAATGTGTCCCACCGAGCTTCTAGGTCAGTATATGAGAGGAGATCACCGACACCCGATTGTTATGCTCGAAGCGGTGGCATCTCAAGATTTATGGATTTGGCATGCTTTTTGCGGTCCACCGGGTTCACAAAACAATATCAATGTGCTACAACAATCGCCGTTATTCTTAACAGAACGAAATGGAACCACGCCTAAAAGTCCATTTTACGTTAACAACCATTACTACAAACGCGGTTATTTGCTCGTGGATGGAATCTATCCTAAACGGTCCGTTTTTTGTGAAGACGGTCACATACCCTCATGAAGTAGACGAAAAAATGTTCAAGAGGCAACATGAGGCCGCAAGAAAAGATGTCGAAAGGGCTTTTGGCGTCATGAAGTCGAAATGGGGTGTCTTAAATAGGCAAATGCGAGCAATGACCGTTAAAAAAATTAGGAGTGTTGTCTACACGTGTATTATTTTACATAACATGATTTTAAAAGATGACGAAAACACGATTGCACCGGTACACATTCGGGATCCTCCGGTAGAGCCTGCGTTTGATGATAGGGTGTTGAACGAGCTAATGGATGAAGATACGCATTAGAGACTTAAACACGATCTCACGGTTCATCTCGCAAGTCAAGATTTACCCCATTTATTGGTCGATTCCGACGAGGACTAGTTCATTTTAATTGTTTTAGTTTAATGTAATTTTATTTGGTTTTAATTTAATGTAACTAGATGTAAGAACCCGCCGCGTTGCGGCCGGGGCTTACAAATTCAGCATGCATGGGTTAGTTAACAACTAAGGGGCTGTTTGTTTACCTTTTAATGAGACGCTGAGCTCTTACTGGTTCAATACTTAATGATTCAGACTGTTTGTTTCATGAGTAAATGTCTGAATGGTCAGACATTTGCATCTGAATGGTTAAGCATTATATCGAGTCTCAATGGTTAAAACCTCTAATGTGAATTGGTCAGGCATTTGCCTCTGAACTGTTAAGCATTATACTTGCTTTTAATGCTTCAGAACTCTTACTGGTTCAACACTTAATAGTTCAGACCTCTGACTGATTCAACACTTAACCATTTAGAAGTTGCCAAACAGCCCTAAACATTATGCATGAGCTCCACGTTACGGCTGGTGTATTCGGTACCGGTACCCCTTTTCTCATTTTTTGGAAACCGTACCGAACGGGTGCCGTACTCATCCCTACCTAACAATACATTTTTTAATGCCTAACAATGTTACCAATGTCCAACTTTATAAGCTAAAAATACAAGTTTTGTAGCTTTCTTTATTTTTTTGTTTTTGCTAAAATCCTCATAACTTTTTCGTTACAAGTCCGTTTTCCTTCATTTTCGATTCCATGCGATCGTAATTCGATTTCCTAAGATATGAATTTGAAATATTAATAAAATTTCTTTTCTATTCTCGTTTATACTCTCGTTACACGACATGCGCATCATTATTTTTGACCCGTTAAATGTTTAAAACGCTTTCTTTCCTTGCCTCCTATTTCGAAACTAAGATTTCGAATTACCTTCCACCACAACTATATTTGTGGTGGGTTAGTTCTACTAAAATCGTATATTCCGAATCTACCATTTGGTTTGACAAATTACGAAAAAGACTCGTTAAGAGGCCTTAGACCAAAAAGGCTTATGGCTTTCGCTTTTACACTAACAAAAAGGTCTACTCAATTATAAAAATCATTTTTAAACTAACCATAAGGTTCGTTTGTCAGGTTTCCAATTCAAGGGCGTTTTGGTCAACCTTAGTCCATTCTTTTACGATGAAGTATTTTCATAACATGTTTTGACCAAATTTGCACATTTTATCCGTATTCTTATTTAAAAATCATTATGTTTCTAACAACATAATTTCCACATTATTATAAAATTTACCTTTCTTTAGTTAACCCAATGTTTATTCATGACTTCGTTTAACTCTTATCGAACCTTAAGTCCTCAATGAGAGTTTGACCCATTACACATACCTGGCTCGGGTCATAGCATAGACCCGTTAAATACCTTGCACTAATAATTACTAATTAGTAGCAACACGAACCATACGCTATATCCCTGTGAGCACAAACTCGACAATCGATCATTAGTTATTGTTGTCAAATGGTACCCGTTTAGCCTAAATAACCATTTATTCATTATGAGATAGTATTTATTTACCATCTCACCATTTGAACTGTTTCGGTTTACACCGTATAATCACATTACTTAAAGTTCGTTACTATATTCTTTTGACCCATCATAGCTTACGCCATAAAGTGTCTTTTCAAACTTATATTTTTCCGTTAACTCGTGACCAAAATTACAATTTCACTCTTGTTACCCATTTTAGTTTACACCATAAGGTAACTTTTCCAAACTCTTTGTTTATTCGATCATCACATGATGTGATGATCGAATTACCGTTTTACCCATTTTACCATTTTCACTTATTCCAACCCGTATTGTTTCGTGTCGAAACGTCATGTTTAAATTACCGATTTACTTTGTTCATAACAATTACAACAAGTAAGTATTCTACTAGAAAGATTTAAGCTTTACTTACCCTTAGAATCCGATTATGCCTTTTTCCCGTGTACTTGATCCATTTGACCCGCTTCTTCCCAAGCTTCCACCTAGCTTGTCAAGCGTCAAACTATCATTTGTCATTCGCAAGATGGTTAGATTAGTCATCGTTTAATACAATTATTCCACCTTATGCATTTTATATCAAAATTACCGTTTGATCTTATTATAGGTCAGTTTGACTTTTAAAAGTCAACTGCCCATTAACATTTGCAAATGCTCAATTAAGTTCAACTCTCATTTAGACATTCTATAAATTCCGATATGTGTTATTTCTAGGCCACCATTTTAACTACATTCCTCTACCAAGTTCATGGAATTGTTAACATCAAGTTAACATCGATTCAATCATTGTACGCTAATCTATCTGCTTCATCACCATGAAACAATCCATTGCACCATGTGTATGATATTTACTCAAACCTTAATCTTATCTAGAGACTTTAAACATTCACATACACATGATAATTTCAAGCATCAATTAACATAAAGATAACATCGATTTCATCATATCATACAAAACCCATTTCATGGTAGATATGAACATGTATTCAAACTCCTAATTTATTCAAGTATATTATCATTACTATCATGCATGATGAATCTAAACATCAATACATCATCAACTTCATCATATTATCAAAACCCACTTAACTAAGTGTAGTAATTCATCCCAAACACCCAAACCATAGCAATATATTCAAATTTCCACTTAGGGTTTGTTCCTAAGCAAGTATCCATCTCTTAACTTACTTTAATTTCTTAAATTCATTCATGGATTGAAATCCATGATTTCTTTCAACAACCATAATGTTCACAAAATCAAGATTTTTGAGATACCTTATGATCCCCTAGCTTGGGTGATCGTTAATATGCGTTTGCACTGAATTAGGTCTCGAATTGCCTTCCAATTTGATGAATTTAGGTTGAACAAGGGTTTTGTTCCCCTGTTCTTCTTCCTGGCCGTGCACACACACTACCACACCTAGTGTGTATTGTGTTTTGTTTTATTTATGTTATACAAGTTTCCATCTTTCCCTTTTTGGTTCCTCTTGTTTAAGATTTTAATTAAAAAAGGAAGTTATCCAATATTGTCACTAACAATTCTAATAATAACCTAGGTTAACTATTCCCCATTATTTGCTTGTCATTTATTATCGTGATCACGATAATCTTAATTCCTAAGTCCGGAAATGCTATAACACGACTTAGATTACATATCGATAGCCCGAAATTTATAAACTTTAATCTTTCTAACAAAAACATGTATTCCCCTTATATATGACTTCGGGTTTATTTATTTAAATCTTAATGTTTACGAGTTAACCTGTACCACTAATGGTACTTTACCCACTCATCTCCGGTTAACTTGGTTTAACTTACCGACCCGGTTTTGGGGTGTTACATATTTAACTACTTATATTCATTGTTTAAGGTTAACAATGTTTTCATTTTTTATTTTCAAGTCAAATGTTCGTTTACGTTCGTTTGTGTTCGAGACCAGTTTTCACGAACTATTCGCGAACAACTGAATTTCCTTAAAGAACGAACATAACATAAACTTATGTCGGGTAAGCGTTCATGAACTGTTCATGAACATGTTAATTTCCATAACTAACGAACACGAATATGGCCTTGTTCGTTTTCGTTCGGTTCATTTATGTCACACCCCGACCCGCAGCGGAAATAAGAATCGGGGCATAATTGGGTTATCACCAAAGCACATGACATTTACTATTATGTTTCATAATTAAATGAAGTCAAAGTTACAATTCTCAAACATTCAAACATGTTCATTCATTACAAAGGAAAATAACCAAACATAATAATCCAAATACTAAATCGTTTTATTTCTTCTAATCCAGGTCCTACGTGTTCCTAGCTGCTGCTGGTTCACCTGTATCATGTGTAAAATGGGAGGTTTTTGGGTCAACATAAGTTGGCGAGTGAACCTTATAGATAAACATTTAATAATGATTTTCTGGTTAGTTTATCAACAAAATATTGTGCATAATCATAAAAGAGCATATGTGTGAAATCAAGCAATGGCAACATCAGTTACAATTATATCATACATCAACAATCGATAGCATACATGAACATACCAACATCATATGATAATTAACATAAATGAACTGTGAGATCAAGGCTCAATCAAACGGAGCCGATCGTATTGCATGAACTGAAAATGTAAATTGAACTGTGCACTAAAGGCTCAATCAAACGGAGCCGAGCGTTTTGCATGTATTGAAATGTAAATAAAATGACCGATCAAGGCTCAATCAAACGGAGCCGATCGTGCGGGCACGCCCTGATCAACCGCATAATAAAATGGGGATCAAACTCAACCTCGAGGGATGGGGAGCTACGGCCTCAGCAATTACATGTACTGAAATAATAATTTGCAAACAATAATAACTACTTATCAGCAACAACTAACACACATGTCATGATATGATATATGCACAATAACTTAGTTATAATAAGTAAATGAACAAGACACATGATACACCCCAAAAAAAATGTGATTAAAACGGGGAATTTGAAGGGTTCACTCACATTGGGTGCGTTGGTTTTGAGTTGGTGAGATGCGCACGATTTAGACGAAGCGAGTCAACGAGGGATCACTGACCTAAATAATAATGGGAAAAATATATTAAATGGGTGGATTTTATTAAAGATTTTAATGGGATTTTTAGATATATTTTTGTGAGCTTATGGCTATTTTCTATCCTTAAAAATGTTATTTTTAAGTATTTTTAATTGATTTTTAATTTAAATTAAACAAATAAATATTTAAAAAAAAAATAATATTTTTTTTTACTGTTTGACCGTTGACCGTTGACCGGTTCGGTCAGCGGTAATACTTGCGCCGAGCAGGATTCGAACCGGTGACCTTCCGTTCACGCGCACGTAGCTCTACCAACTGAGCTACGTGACTAACCCGTTAGAAATCCAGTTTTAATTATATTTATACACTTATTCGAATTTACCGAAAATTCCTTTATTTTGCAAAACGTCTTAATCTCATTGAATCGGTGTTTGTGACGGGACTCGATCGCGCGACGTGCAGTTTGTTTTGCACACAGTCCACCGCTGGACTGTGTGTCTAACCCGGTTATATTCTTGAATTATATTATACTTAACAACTACTCGATCTAACCCGGTTAGTTTTATGAATAAAAAGGAATGTTATTACGCAGTGTGTGTGTAGTAAGGATCGAACTCGGGACTCGTATATAAACTTTGCACACAGTCCACCGCTGGACTGTGTGTCTAACCCGTTAACTATCCGAATTTTATTTACTCTTAACCCGTTTTTAGGTTCGTCTTCTTCACTATAATTACCGGTTTTTACTCAGACCACTGGTTCAGGGTTCTACTACTTAAATAACACGATTACTAGTTTGAATGAAACAAACCGAACAGTTTGGGGAAAAGAAATACCGGACAGGTCGTCTTCTTCAGAAAGTCCGCGAGAACAGGTAACTCTGTTTTTGAACCTCCGGCTGAGAGAGTCTAACAACAGAATTAAAGAATTAGATTTGAAATTGAACCAGAGTACATGGATTATTAGCACGATTGAATGTGTTTACCGTTAACTAGCGTGTTTCCGGCGAATTCCAGAGTTTCTCCGGCGAACCCAGAAAATCCAGCAAAGTCTTCTGTGACTGGTTTTGAGTGACGGGTTAATGTTAGTAGTGTCCTAACAATAGATTGAAACAGCAAGAGAGGAAAATCTTACTGGTTTGAGTTGAACACGGTTTTCCGGCGAGATTTGCAGAGAATTCCGGCGACAGTTTTCTTGTGCTCAAAAGACTTGAAAATGCGACGAAAAGGGATTGGAGTGTATTTGAGACGGTTCTGAATCGTATAAATGATTGGAATCTGAATTATTTGGAGTTTGAATGTCTTTCGGTTTCAAAAACCCAAAACTTGAAGTTTATTCAATCTGAACTTTAATTAGAAACCGATATTCATCGGTTATAAGTTAACTAAGCGAACAAAAACTGATTTGGCGGTTCGGTTTACCGATTTCCGTTATTCAGATATCATTAACCGTTAAGTCGTGTTTGCGTATAAAATTCAATTGTTTTCATAATGTTAACAGAAAACAATTGGTGGCGGAGTGGTTAAAAGATCGGTTGATAAGTCGTTGGAGGCAGTTGACCCGGGTTCGAGTCCGGTCAGCTACAAATGTTTTTTATTTATTTTATTTTAACTTTTTATCAAATATAATTTTTATAGTTTAGTTTATATATTAATTATGTAACGTTTAAACTTGAAATACTCACAAATATTTAATGTAATTTCATATCTTGGTATTTGATTACAAAACGGAGCGGGTTTTGGAGACCCGATTTATACAAATGTTACAGTATCCCCTACTTTTAGGAATTTCGTCCCGAAATTTAAACAGTTGAAGTTGTAGGGAAAAGATGAGGGTATTTTTCACGCATTGAGTCTTCACGTTCCCAAGTAAACTCAGGTCCCGTTTCGACTCCCAGCGTACCCTAACAATAGGAATGCGACTTCGACGTAGACGTTTTTCTCCATAGTCCATAATCTCTACTGGCCTTTCAATAAAATGCATGGATTCATCAATCTGAATATCCTCCAGTGGAATATGAAGATTCTCATCAGCGAGGCACTTCTTCAAGTTCGACACGTGGAATGTGGGATGAATTCTGTCGAGTTCTTCCGGTAGGTCAAGCTTGTATGCTACAGGACCTACTCTTTCGAGTATCTTGAAAGGTCCTACGTAACGTGGTGCTAGCTTTCCCTTTTGACCAAAACGAACTACTCCCTTCCACGGTGACACTTTTAAAAGCACATGATCACCAACGCTAAACTCCAAGGGCTTCCGTCGTTTATCTGCGTAACTCTTTTGACGACTTTGAGCCGCTAGAAGATTGTTTCGGATTTGATGAATCTTATCTGTTGTTTCTTGGATCAATTCCGGACCAGTAATTTGTGCTTCCCCAATTTCGTGCCAACAAACAGGAGATCGACACTTTCGACCATATAAAGCTTCAAAAGGTGCCATGCCGATGCTAGAATGATAACTGTTGTTGTACGAAAATTCGACTAACGGTAGGTGGGCGTCCCAATTTCCCTTGAAGTCTATGACACATGCTCTAAGCATGTCCTCAAGGGTTTGAATGGTGCGCTCAGACTGTCCATCAGTTTGAGGATGATAGGCGGTACTGAGATCTAGTCGAGTGCCCATAGCGAATTGTACTGCCTGCCATGTTCGTGAGGTGAAGCGACCATCACGATCAGAAATAATACTTAACGGAACTCCATGTCGGCTGACGATTTCGCTGATATAAATACGAGCAAGCTTTTCGTTCTTGAAATCTTCTCGAATAGGAATAAAGTGAGCTGATTTTGTGAGTCGGTCTATAATCACCCATATAGTGTCATACCCACTAGAAGTGCGAGGTAACCCGGTAATGAAATCCATGGTTATATTTTCCCACTTCCAGACAGGTATTTCTGGTTGGACCAGAAGTCCTGAGGGTCTTTGGTGTTCAGCCTTTACTTTAGAACAAGTGAGACACTTGGAAACAAAAACGGCAATATCTTTCTTCATTCCAGGCCACCAATAGGTGTACCGTAGGTCTTGATACATCTTATCGGCTCCTGGGTGTATAGAATATCGCGACTTATGGGCTTCATGCATGAGTGTTTCACGAAGATTGATGTGGTTAGGAATCCATATACGATCTAGGTAATACAAAATACCATCAGATTTAGTTTCCAGCTTTAGCTCGGCCCCACAGGACATCTCCTTTTGTACATCTTCCTCTGTTATTGAAACGTGTTGAGCTTCTCGAATTTGATCCTTAATATTGGTTATAATTTGCGAACATAGAAGATGAATGGAGTTCGCATAACCCTTTCGACTAAGTGCATCAGCCACCACATTTGCTTTACCAGGGTGGTATCTGATTTCACAGTCGTAATCATTTAGGAGTTCGACCCATCTTCGTTGCCTCATATTTAACTCTTTCTGATTGAAGATATGTTGAAGACTCTTGTGGTCAGTGTATATTTCACACTTCGTACCATAAAGATAATGTCTCCATATCTTAAGAGCGAATACAACGGCTCCAAGTTCAAGGTCATGAGTGGTGTAGTTCTTTTCGTGTGTCTTGAGTTGCCTTGAGGCATAAGCTATGACTTTTCCTCTTTGCATGAGAACGCAACCTAATCCTTGTCCTGACGCGTCGCAATAGACTACAAAATCATCACAACCTTCAGGAAGAGTGAGGATTGGTGCATCACAAAGTTTTCGCTTTTGCTTGGGCCCCCATACAAATGGTTTCCCTTTATGGGTTAAAGCCGTGAGTGGCACCGCAATGCGAGAGAAGTTTGAAATGAACCGACGATAATAGCCAGCAAGTCCAAGAAAAGACCTTACTTCAGTTGGCGTACGTGGGGTTTGCCATTCTTGAACTGCTTTGATCTTTGATGGGTCCACATGTATTCCTTTGTCATTGACTACATGCCCGAGAAATTGCACCTCTTTTAACCAGAATTCACATTTAGAAAACTTGGCATAAAGCTTTTCCTTTTCTAGTAGTGCAAGAACAAGTCGCAGATGACGCTCATGATCCGCTTTAGATTTTGAATAGATAAGAATATCGTCGATGAAAACAATAACAAATCGATCAAGGTAAGGTTTGCAGACTCTATTCATTAAGTCCATGAAAACAGCTGGTGCGTTGGTTAATCCAAATGGCATAACCATGAATTCATAGTGACCATATCGAGTTCGAAAAGCAGTTTTAGGGACGTCTTCTTCATGCACCCTAAGCTGATGATAGCCCGATCGAAGGTCGATTTTCGAAAAGCAACTGGCACCTTGCAGTTGGTCAAGAAGGTCATCTATACGAGGTAAAGGATATCGATTTTTGATAGTTAACTTGTTGAGCTCTCTGTAGTCGATGCACATGCGAAAAGATCCATCCTTCTTCTTTACAAAGAGTACAGGTGCACCCCAAGGCGACGAGCTGGGGCGTATAAATCCCTTGTCAGTCAACTCTTGCAATTGACTGGCTAGCTCTTGCATTTCAGAGGGGGCTAACCTATATGGAGATTTTGCCACTGGTGTAGCACCAGGTATAAGATCGATACGAAATTCGACATCTCTGATTGGAGGAAGTCCTGAAATGTCGTCAGGAAAAACTTGTGGGAAATCTTTTACGACAGGGATATCTTCAAGTTTCTTTTCTGAGGTCCCCTTCTTGATGATATGGGCTAAAAACGCGACATAATTCTTGCGAAGGTACTTTTGAGCTTGAAGACAAGACATTAAGTTGAGTCCTTTCGCGAGGTTTCTCCAATAATTCGGAGAGTCTGACCGTTTGAAAGAGGAATACGAATAAATTTCTCACGACATACAACTTCCGCATTATGCTGACTGAGCCAATCCATTCCAATTATGATGTCGAAACTTCCCAGCTTCATAGGAATAAGATCGACTGAGAAATCGTGGTCGTTTAGGGTGAGCGTACAGTTGCGTAAAATAGAGTCTAATGAAACCGGTTTTCCATCTGCAACTTCCACCGTTATGAATTCCGCGAGCTTAACTCGATTTTTACTTAAGATAGGTTCAAACTCTAATGACACGAAACTTCTATCCGCACCAGTATCAAATAACATAGAGGCATATCTACCATTTATAAGAAACGTACCGTTGACCACATTGCCGTCAGCTCTGGCCTGGTTTGCGTTAATATTGAAAGCCCTTCCCCTAGCAGGTGGAGGAGCTTGGTTCGCTTGATTCACAGGATTGGCTTGGGCCTGAGCATGAATAATATTAACCAGTCTTGGACATGTGTTCCTGAAATGACTTGGATCTCCACAATTGAAACATGCCCGCATAGGTTGGCCCATAGGGTAGTTGGGTTGATAGTATGTTTGGGCTAAATGTTGAGTGGGTGGAAATGGTTGTTGTTGTTGGGCTTGACCCATAAATTGTTGGTGGGTTTGGGTTATAGGTTGATGGCGGTTTGTTCGTTGAGGCGCGCGGCAGTGTTGAACAGTGTGTCCAGCGCGACCGCAGCTGGTACAGTATTGGCAAGAGTAGTCAGGGGAGTGGTGATACTGACAACGGTTACATTTTGGTAGTGGTCCTGTGTATGGTCTTTTGTATGGCGCGGGTAGAGGAGTGGCTTGAGTGATGGGTTGCAGCAGGAACAGGGGTGTTGGTGTGGGTAACTGCAAAGTTCCTGTTGTTACGCTTCCTCTTGTTAGCAAATTTAGAGGAAGGAGTGTGGTGGTTTGAGGTTTGTCCCTCAGCAGGGGTTTTCTTCTTTTCTTCCTTGAACTTCCCATTGCGAATTCGGTTCTCGGTCAGTTCTGTTGCCAACTCCATGGCAGCTTCGAGTGTTACCGGTGAAACGCTGAGGACCTAATCTTGGATTTTCGAGGGAAGTCCTCGAATGTAGTGTTCGATCAGACGGTAGGTTGGAGTGAATAAGTTTGGAACCATCTGGTTCAACTCCAAGAACCTTTTGTTGTAAGTAGAGTGATCACCATCTTTTTGTTTCAAGGCATGAAATTCATCTTCCAATTTCTTAATTTCACTCCTAGGACAGAATCGCCTAGTCATGATTTCCCTTAACTCCTCCCAAGTTAAGGCCATCGCATCTTCCGTTCCCCTCTTTCCCTTCTCGGTATTCCACCAAGTGAGAGCTACACCAAGTTGTCTCCCGGTGGCATAACGAACTTTGCGATCCTCAGGACAATCGCAGTTTAAGAAAACGTTTTCCATCTCCTCGAACCAACGCAGGAGAGCAGTGACTCCCTCCGTCCCTTCGAATTTTGGGGGATCGCAGGACTTAAAATGTCTGTAGGTGCATTTGTTGGTAGGAGGGTTGTTGATGATCTGGTCCTGTTGTTGAGGAGGGTTAGTAGGATTTGCAGCAAGGGCTTGTTGCACTTGTACTACGATGTCAGGTAATATCGAGGCCATTTGACTGGCGATATGAGTGGCCAAACGTTCCTGAGACTTTTCCGATTTTCTACTCCTTCGATGCGGTCTAGACGACATCTACAGTATCATAAAATGAGAAGATTGTGAGTTTATGGTATCTTTTAAGGTGTCATGTGTCTTTAAGAAAATGAAAATAACATAAATATCAATAATGCAACTACATCCGAAGGATGTCTTGGGTTCGCTCATGTTGGGCCTCAAATGTCCCCATACCTTCACCTATATAGTCATGTGGGCCCCCATGGCTATTGGCTTGGTAGGATTCACATTAGTATTGGCAATTTAACACTCGCATTCCCCGAATGCTAACCACAAAATATGTTCATGAGATGTTTGGTCGGAACGTGTCCAGGTGTAGACACAATGACAACTCAAAGTGGGATTAGCTCTCACAACGTTTGGTATTAGCATGCTTTGGCCTAATAGGTATTTCGTACTCTCATCGTTAGTCCCCAGGTAGGCAAACTGGTCCTTTATTTTGGATTTATACGAATGCCAGCCTAGACAGGACGTTCCGACTACCGGTACTAGTACCCTTCCAGTTACTACATGCCCGTCATGAGAACTCACTTTGATGAGATTTGAAAACACGAAAATCGTTGTAAAACCAGTCATGATGTGGTGTGTGCTTGCATAGATGTGATATATTATGATCATACGATTTCATGATAAGCATTATTTGATAATACATACTTATGAACATGCTTGAACAATATCAAATGTAACATTTAACATAAACATATAAACATCATGAAATTTGGCATATAACATACAAAATTCTTATGAGTTTCTAATCGACTATAGTATAGGCTCTAAGGGTCTAATAACCTATCCTATATCCCTATAGTCATGGCTCTGATACCAATCTGTCACACCCCGACCCGCAGCGGAAATAAGAATCGGGGCATAATTGGGTTATCACCAAAGCACATGACATTTACTATTATGTTTCATAATTAAATGAAGTCAAAGTTACAATTCTCAAACATTCAAACATGTTCATTCATTACAAAGGAAAATAACCAAACATAATAATCCAAATACTAAATCGTTTTATTTCTTCTAATCCAGGTCCTACGTGTTCCTAGCTGCTGCTGGTTCACCTGTATCATGTGTAAAATGGGAGGTTTTTGGGTCAACATAAGTTGGCGAGTGAACCTTATAGATAAACATTTAATAATGATTTTCTGGTTAGTTTATCAACAAAATATTGTGCATAATCATAAAAGAGCATATGTGTGAAATCAAGCAATGGCAACATCAGTTACAATTATATCATACATCAACAATCGATAGCATACATGAACATACCAACATCATATGATAATTAACATAAATGAACTGTGAGATCAAGGCTCAATCAAACGGAGCCGATCGTATTGCATGAACTGAAAATGTAAATTGAACTGTGCACTAAAGGCTCAATCAAACGGAGCCGAGCGTTTTGCATGTATTGAAATGTAAATAAAATGACCGATCAAGGCTCAATCAAACGGAGCCGATCGTGCGGGCACGCCCTGATCAACCGCTAATAAAATGGGGATCAAACTCAACCTCGAGGGATGGGGAGCTACGGCCTCAGCAATTGCATGTACTGAAATAATAATTTGCAAACAATTATAACTACTTATCAGCAACAACTAACACACATGTCATGATATGATATATGCACAATAACTTAGTTATAATAAGTAAATGAACAAGACACATGATACACCTCAAAAAAAATGTGATTAAAACGGGGAATTTGAAGGGTTCACTCACATTGGGTGCGTTGGTTTTGAGTTGGTGAGATGCGCACGATTTAGACGAAGCGAGTCAACGAGGGATCACTGACCTAAATAATAATGGGAAAAATATATTAAATGGGTGGATTTTATTAAAGATTTTAATGGGATTTTTAGATATATTTTTGTGAGCTTATGGCTATTTTCTATCCTTAAAAATGTTATTTTTAAGTATTTTTAATTGATTTTTAATTTAAATTAAACAAATAAATATTTAAAAAAAAAATGATAATATTTTTTTTTTACTGTTTGACCGTTGACCGTTGACCGTTGACCGGTTCGGTCAGCGGTAATACTTGCGCCGAGCGGGATTCGAACCGGTGACCTTCCGTTCACGCGCACGTAGCTCTACCAACTGAGCTACGTGACTAACCCGTTAGAAATCCAGTTTTAATTATATTTATACACTTATTCGAATTTACCGAAAATTCCTTTATTTTGCAAAACGTCTTAATCTCATTGAATCGGTGTTTGTGACGGGACTCGATCGCGCGACGTGCAGTTTGTTTTGCACACAGTCCACCGCTGGACTGTGTGTCTAACCCGGTTATATTCTTGAATTATATTATACTTAACAACTACTCGATCTAACCCGGTTAGTTTTATGAATAAAAAGGAATGTTATTACGCAGTGTGTGTGTAGTAAGGATCGAACTCGGGACTCGTATATAAACTTTGCACACAGTCCACCGCTGGACTGTGTGTCTAACCCGTTAACTATCCGAATTTTATTTACTCTTAACCCGTTTTTAGGTTCGTCTTCTTCACTATAATTACCGGTTTTTACTCAGACCACTGGTTCAGGGTTCTACTACTTAAATAACACGATTACTAGTTTGAATAAACAAACCGAACAGTTTGGGGAAAAGAAATACCGGACAGGTCGTCTTCTTCAGAAAGTCCGGCGAGAACAGGTAACTCTGTTTTTGAACCTCCGGCTGAGAGAGTCTAACAACAGAATTAAAGAATTAGATTTGAAATTGAACCAGAGTACATGGATTATTAGCACGATTGAATGTGTTTACCGTTAACTAGCGTGTTTCCGGCGAATTCCAGAGTTTCTCCGGCGAACCCAGAAAATCCAGCAAAGTCTTCTGTGACTGGTTTTGAGTGACGGGTTAATGTTAGTAGTGTCCTAACAATAGATTGAAACAGCAAGAGAGGAAAATCTTACTGGTTTGAGTTGAACACGGTTTTCCGGCGAGATTTGCAGAGAATTCCGGCGACAGTTTTCTTGTGCTCAAAAGACTTGAAAATGCGACGAAAAGGGATTGGAGTGTATTTGAGACGGTTCTGAATCGTATAAATGATTGGAATCTGAATTATTTGGAGTTTGAATGTCTTTCGGTTTCAAAAACCCAAAACTTGAAGTTTATTCAATCTGAACTTTAATTAGAAACCGATATTCATCGGTTATAAGTTAACTAAGCGAACAAAAACTGATTTGGCGGTTCGGTTTACCGATTTCCGTTATTCAGATATCATTAACCGTTAAGTCGTGTTTGCGTATAAAATTCAATTGTTTTCATAATGTTAACAGAAAACAATTGGTGGCGGAGTGGTTAAAAGATCGGTTGATAAGTCGTTGGAGGCAGTTGACCCGGGTTCGAGTCCGGTCAGCTACAAATGTTTTTTATTTATTTTATTTTAACTTTTTATCAAATATAATTTTTATAGTTTAGTTTATATATTAATTATGTAACGTTTAAACTTGAAATACTCACAAATATTTAATGTAATTTCATATCTTGGTATTTGATTACAAAACGGAGCGGGTTTTGGAGACCCGATTTATACAAATGTTACAATTTATAGCCCTAGGTGTGTTTTATGCAGTTATGGAGAATGGTGAACCATCTGAGGAGGAGGATGGTGAACGTATTGGCGATTTTGATGTTTGGTTGCAGATTACAAGTGATGAATTGTTAAATGAGTTGATGACTACATGATGGAAAGGATGCTAACACAAATTCTCTCATTAATTGAGATAAAAGGACGAATATACCCTAGTTCACTAGCGGTCAACAAACTAAATGTTAGTCTAGGGACTCAGATCACAAAATCTACAGCGATGAGGATTAGGGAGACTAAAATAAGTTAAAGCCTCAACATGTAGATTAATATAAACTACAAAGACGCACGTTAGAATTTACATGTATCACCATCTGAGCTTGCACTGCCGCTCGAAGAGAGATGCCTGTGAGACCCGCTCAAGTTCTTTTATTTGGAGGAGGTTCAATGTTTAATAGTTTATGTAAGAGAAGGATAAATTATGGTAAAAATACGAAAGTCAACATAATTTATACTAACATTTTTCAATGATATAATATTGTTTGAAATTATTAGTTTTCTTACATGTTTATTTTGAGATATACAACCAAGTCGTCGTTTTCTTGATTTATTCTATTAGAAGATACTTTCCTTATTTTAATTCATTAGTCGTGTTGCTATGTTTTTCGATTAAACGTTTCTATCATAGTTGTTAAAGGCGTGACACGCACCAAAGGCGCAAAGGGTGAGCCGTGGGCCTCAATGTAAGGCGCTTAAAAAGCGAGAGCTTTTTAGGCGAGTCGTTTAGTATAAAAATACAGCTTTTAGGGACTTTAGACAAGTTTTAGGCTTCTTTAAGGCTAGTTTAAGTTGTTTTCAGGCTTTTTTAAGGTTCTTATAATTGTTTCAAACATGTTCAAGTCTGTTCAAATGATTTTTAATCGAAATTTCGTTGGAATTTGGTCTGGAAATGCGCCTGAGGGCCTGAAAATGGGGCTTTTGACGCGAAGCGAGAAGGCTAGGCTCGACTTGAAATGTGAGCCTAGACGCATGCCTAGATGATCCTTCACAACAATGGTTTTTGTTGAACATTATTTTTTGAGATAGACGTAATTAGATGTACTTAAGTCGTCATGTTCTTGATGTTCTTGATTTATTTTGTTAGAAGATATTTTCTTTATTTTAATTCGTTAGTCATGTTGCTAAGTTTTGGATTAAACATCTTATTGGATTATATTGATTGGGGATGTTCATTTAACAAGATTCTTCTTAGAAAAAGAAAAATCAATTAATCTTGTTCGTATATTTTTTATCAATGATTGTAATACAAGATATCATTTTTGTGCACTTTTAATTGTTGTTTTAATAAATAAAGGTAGGATAGACAATTTTTTATAAAATACTAGTTAGGGCGAAGGGAGTGGGCGGCAAACCCACTCGGCAAAGCGGTTTACCGCGTGGTAACACTGTTGCCGGTGGGTTTTGCCGATCGGCAAATACAGGTAGGCGGTAAACGTTTGCCGCTCGAGAAAGTTAAAATACATGCTAGTTTTAAAAAAAAATTACCAATTTATGAAGTTTCTAACCATTGCCAACACTTTTCAGCATAGTTTAAACTCTCAAGGTTGAATGACATGGCACACTCTCATTGGTTGATTTTGAAGTTTGCCACTTTCAAGTGTTTAACCACTCCCTTCACCCTTAGTATTATAAAGGGTTACTCAAGTCTCATTAATGTTACCATAATTTCCTACTTCACCAACATTAATTTATTAGGTCCTACACCAATTTTTTAAGGAGTAGAAAATTATTTAAAAAAGTGTTGTGTCGTATACATATTTTATTACAAGTCGTAGAATTACTTAAAAGTTTCTATGTTTTGGAGTCCTGTACATTTTATACCCTACACCAAAACTTTATTTTCATGGTGTTGTAAACGTTTTTTTATGGCGTGGGAAACGTTGAATATATAGGAACATGTTTTTATGGTCTTACACATTTTGTACCCTACATCAAACCATTGATTTTACGGTGTAGGAAACATTGTTTTTATGATGTAGGAAACATTGAATATGTAGGTATTATGTGTAAAATTGTTTTTGTTGTGTAATGTGCACAACTATTTTACAGGATAAACTCATTAAATTATTAGGGTTCATTAATTTGGATAACAAAAATAAATGGTAAACTTTATAAAATGATTTGTTCGAGTTACCTTTGTACCCTTTATTCTTTTTATTATTAATTTATAATTTCTTTTTATTTGAATTCTTTAATAATGTCGTATTATATATTTTATTTTATATATATTAAGAATAAGAATGAAGGAAAAGAAATAAAGATACAATATATTATTTTTAATATATTTAATTATTATATTTATTTCTATAATACTTTTTATTATATTTATTTTTATACATTGTTGAAAACAAATCAAATATATATTTTTTCTTTATCGTTGGGAATCAAACTGATATTGTTTGAACATTGGTGCCAATACGACACTTATTTTCGTTGTTTTCTCAATGTGTTGGTATAATTTTTTTGTATGGAGTGCTCATATGATAATGCTACGAACCGATAGTGGCCAAACAATATCCATACTAATACCGATATTCGTTTTTATAATTTTTAATCGATGTAAAACCTATATGGATATTATATATGTTTCAATTAGTATGTTGAGCACCGATACCTACCGAACAAATTGATACCGAATAGAATTTCCACCATGCGTGGATAATCCCACTAGCTCTTAAAAACGATATTTTCTACATTTAAAACATGTCCTACACTACCACATACCTACAATAGCCACCTGCCAGCAATGAGCAATCTTTAAAGACAAGTAGATTCAAAATTCATGATATTTTCTGCTGGGCATTAAACTCGATTAGAAAGTCGTCGCTGTCTAGACTAGTGAAATGGATGGTTCTTAATAGTTGTGTTACCTATTTCATGAAACTTGCCATTTTATGGGTTTTCATCAATGTTTTTAAAATCAGACCGGACATTGAATCGGTCTCCTTACCGGTTCATGGGTCCGATCGGTCGGACTGGGCGTAAGAATCGGGAGTTGCCGTAAATATTATAAAATTAATAGGTTAAATAAGAAAAATATATAAAAAACGGTTCAACCCTTTTAAAAACGGTTCGACCGGCTGGTTTTCCAGTCCGACCGTCGGGTCACCGGTTCAACCTCTAGTTCAACATTATTCCGACCTGATACCTTGACCCTGATCGGCCTAACCTCCGGTTCTCGGTCCAACTGTTCCTACCGGCCGGTCGGGTCAAAAAACACTCGTTTCCATTACACGGGTTTCTAACAAAGATTAAATAATTAGCATGTCAACTAATTTTTTTAATTTATTTTCCTTTTAATTTTAGAAATCTTCATCATAGTCAGGATCATACTTCGTCGGAAGAGCATTCTTTCAAGTATACGTAATAAGATGCGCGGAATCCATTCAGTAAAGGTTTAGAACATAGCGTTGTATCATTCAGGGGTTCAATTTAGTTTAGGTCCCAATAAGTATTATCACTACATGTGTTAGGGTTTTGGAGTTTTGATTTGGGCTTGGGTTATTAGTTGAATGTCTGTTATTTGGTTTATTGAAAATTGAAGACATGGGAAGGTTTACTCAAGCGCAATATCTATTTATTATAGCTCGTTTATCGTGTTTTGCTCAACAAGTTGTAAACCTTAGACTAGTTGTATTTATAAGGTTATGCTTACGAGTAAGTCAGAAAGCAATAACAAAAGTATCCTGGTTGTAGTCCATTGACGTAGGTCATATCGACCGAACTACACAAATCTCATGTGCTCATCTTGTTCTTTATTTTCTGTTGCAATTACGTCTGTGTTTGTGTGTTGAGAAATACTAGAATCCCTAACAACATGAATATCACATGAAACTTAATTATGAGTGTAAGAATTTACATGGGAATTAAATCTGAAATTCAAGAAATATTATTTAGAACCACTAGTTTTTTTAATTCTCATTGTCTGTGTGCCTTGAATCCAAGCCTTCCTCTTTCCAACTCAGGTTGCAACATCCAAGAAAGCGTCGTCCACCACTGTGCTCCCAGTTTGTGATTCCGAACCAGCCATCACCGATAGCCGCTTTTCGTTACCGTTTGTGTTCGTGTCTATCACTCGTTCTTTATACCTTGGTGTCGAGTAGATTAATCCTTAATCATTAAGGTATTTCTATCTCATTGGTGGAATAATAAATGTGTATCGTATTTGTATGTTTGTAAGCATGATCTCATTTGGGTTCATTTTGGTGTTGATTATTTATATAATAATCTACTACTTTTTATTAATTAATAAATATATATACACATCAAACCCGTTGTAACAAGATCACCACTTGAAACCCAACAATGGTATAAAGCCACACTTACAACATGTAAATCGGAATCAGTCCTTTTAAGCGGTTATAGACATCAAAATTTAAGTTGTCTACAATTTCAAATTCTAGAAGTTTTTAGGGCAATAAGTTATTTGGTTAAAAGTTTTTTTTTCTTTTTTTTTTGTTCTATTGACCAAAAGGTTACCCACTCTATTATGATTGTGTAGAATATGACTTTGTTATTGTGTTGTTTTTGGTTTTGTCTAAGTTTTGGTTTCATGGTTGTGAGCCACTTTGATGGCTCAAAGTTATAATAGATTAGAGTTTTTATTCTCATTATGTATTCATGTAAACTAGTCTTAACCCCCCCCCCCCCCCCACACACACACACAGCGGTTGCGGGGTAAGGGGCGTAAAACCATTAACATGTTTATTTATAATGTAAATGATTTATATATTGCGTACAAGAAATAACAAAATTTAATATAAAATTAAATAATCTTTAAAGTATTATAAAACAAAATGTCTTAAGAAAACTTGAAGAAACTTTAAAATAGATTAAAAGGTTAGATTTATGTGAGACTATTAATAAAAGGTTAGATATAATAATTTTAGTGTAAACATATAAGAAAGAATCTTAAATTTTAAATTATGTTATTATTTTTTAAATCTTACACAATTTTGTTTGAAAAACCAAAATAATAGAAAAACCAAATCGAACGGTGTAAAAACCGAACAGAACCATACACACCTCAACCCTTTACTTTCATGTGATGTCGGGATTGGCCCATCACTAGTCAAGAACCCCTCTAGCGAGTCTATAATGTACGGAATTAGATTTTCGATAAGGTTCATAACTAGGATTTTTAATTTTTGTCGAAGTGGTCCTATTGATAGCTACGAATTTTAATAATAACAATAAGAGATAGCAGGAAAGTAATAATTTTGATTAAAAAAATGAATTAATGAGAATATTTTTCATACATAATAATAACTAATAACGAATAGCAGTGAATGTAATAAATTTGATTAAAAAAACGAGGTAATTGATGAGAATATTTTTCAAACACTATGAAATTGTAATTGTTATGTATTAGGGGGAATGGAATGGGCGGTAAAGTGGATCGGTAAATGCCTTAGACCAAAAAGGCTTATGGCTTTCGCTTTTACACTAACAAAAAGGTCTACTCAATTATAAAAATCATTTTTAAACTAACCATAAGGTTCGTTTGTCCGGTTTGCCATTCAAGGGCGTTTTGGTCAACCTTAGTCCATTCTTTTAGACGTAGGACTTTCATAACATGTTTTGACCAAATTTGCACATTTTATCCGTATTCTTATTTAAAAATCATTATGTTTCTAAGAACATAATTTCTACATTATTATAAAATTTACCTTTCTTTAGTTAACCCAATGTTTATTCATGACTTCGTTTAATCTTATCGAACCTTAAGTCCTCCATGAGAGTTTGACCCATTACACATACCTGGCTCAGGTCATAGTATAGACCCGTTAAATACCTTGCACTAATAATTACTAATTAGTAGCAACACGAACCATACGATATATCCTTGTGAGCACAAACTCGACAATCGATCTTAGTTATTGTTGTCAAATGGTGACGACATCACCCGTTTAGCCTAAATAACCATTTATACATTATGAGATAGTATTTATTTACCATCTCACCATTTGAACTGTTTTGGTTTTCACTGTACAATCACATTACTTAAAGTTCGTTACTTTATTCTTTCGACCCATCATAGCTTACGCCATAAAGTGTCTTTTCAAACTTATATTTTTCCGTTAACTCGTGACCAAAATTACCATTTCACTCTTGTTACCCATTTTAGTTTACACCACAAGGTAACTTTTCCAAACTCTTTGTTTATTCGATCATCACATGATGTGATGATTGAATTACCATTTTACCCCTTTTACCATTTTCACTTATTCCAACCCATATCGTTTCGTGTCGAAACGTCATGTTTAAATTACCGATTTACTTTGTTCATAACAATTACAACAAGTAAGTATTCTACTAGAAAGATGTAAGCTTTACTTACCCTTAGAATCCGATTATGCCTTTTTCCCGTGCACTTGATCCATTTGACCCGCATCTTCCCAAGCTTCCACCTAGCTTGTCAAGCGGCAAACTATCATTTGTCATTCGTAAGATGATTAGATTAGTCATCCTTTAACACGATTATTCCACCTTACGCATTTTATATCAAAATTACCGTTCGATCTTATTATAGGTCAGTTTGACTTTTAAAATCAACTGCCTATTAACATTTGCAAATGCTCAATTAAGTTCAACTATCTCATTTAGGCATTCTATAAATTACCCGATATGTGTTATTTCTAGGCCACCATTTTAACTACATTCCTCTACCAAGTTCATGGAATTGTTAACATCAAGTTAACATCGATTCAATCATTGTACGCGAATCTATCTGCTTCATCACCATGAAACAACCCATTGCACCATGTATATGATATTTACTCAAACCTTAATCTTATCTAGAGACTTTAAACATTCACATACACATGATGATTTCAAGCATCCATTAACATAAAGATAACATCGATTTCATCATATCATACAAAACCCATTTCATGGTAGATATGAACATGTATTCAAACTCCTAATTTATTCAAGTATATTATCATTACTATCATGCATGATGAATCTAAACATCAATACATCATCAACTTCATCATATTATCAAAACCCACTTAACTAAGTGTAGTAATTCATCCTAAACACCCAAACCATAGCAATATATTCAAATTTCCACTTAGGGTTTGTTCCTAAGCAAGTATCCATCTCTTAACTTACTTTAATTTCATAAATTCATTCATGGATTGAAATCCATGAATTCTTTCAACAACCATAATGTTCACAAAATCAAGATTTTTGAGATACCTTATGATCCCCTAGCTTGGGTGATCGTTAATATGCGTTCATGCACTGATTTAGGTCTCGAATTGCCTTCCAATTTGATGAATTTAGGTTGAACAAGGGTTTTGTTCCCCTGTTCTTCTTCCTGGCCGTACACACACAAACACACCTAGTGTGTATTGTGTTTTGTTTTATTTATGTTATACAAGTTTCCATCTTTCCCTTTTTTGTCCCTCTTGTTTAAGATTTTAATTAAAAAAGGAAGTTATCCAATATTGTCACTAACAATTCTAATAATCAACTAGGTTAACTATTCCCCATTATTTGCTTCTCATTTATTATCATGATCACGATAATCTTAATTCCTAAATCCGGGAATGCTATAACTCGACTTAGATTACATATCGATAGCCCGAAATTTATAAACTTTAATCTTTCTAACAAAAACATGTATTCCCCTTATATATGACTTCGGGTTTATTTATTTAAATCTTAATGTTTACGAGTTAACTTGTACCACTAACGGTACTTTACCCACTCATCTCCGGTTAACTTGGTTTAAACTGACCGACCCGGTTTTGGGGTGTTACATATTTAACTACTTATATTCATTGTTTAAGGTTAGCAATGTTTTCATTTTTTATTTTCAAGTCAAATGTTCGTTTACGTTCGTTTGTGTTCGAGACCATGTTCACGAACTATTCGCGAACAACTGAATTTCCTTAAAGAACGAACAGAACATAAACTTATGTCTGGTAAGCGTTCGTGAACTGTTCATGAACATGTTAATTTCCATAACTAACGAACACGAACATGGCCTTGTTCGTTTTCGTTCGGTTCATTTATAGCCCTTGGTGTGTTTTATGCAGTTATGGAGAATGGTGAACCATCTGAGGAGGAGGATGGTGAACGTATTGGCAATTTTGATGTTTGGTTGCAGATTACAAGTGATGAATTGATGAATGAGTTGATGACTACATGATGGAAAGGATGCTAACACAAATTGTCTCATTAATTGAGATAAAAGGACGAATATACCCTAGTTCACTAGCGGTCAACAAACTAAATGTTAGTCTAGGGACTCAGATCACAAAATCTACAGCGATGAGGATTAGGGAGACTAAAATAAGTTAAAGCCTCAACGTGTAGATTAATATAAACTACAAAGACGCACGTCAGAATTTACATGTATCACCAACTGAGCTTGCACTGCCGCTCGAAGAGAGATGCCTGTGAGACCCGCTCAAGTTCTTTTATTTGGAGGAAGTTCAATGTTTAATAATTTATGTAAGAGAAGGATAAATTATGGTAAAAATACGAAAGTCAACATAATTTGTATTAACATTTTTCAATGATATAATATTGTTTGAAATTATTAGTTTTCTTACACGTTTATTTTGAGATATACAACCAAGTCGTCGTTTTCTTGATTTATTCTATTAGAAGATACTTTCCTTATTTTAATTCATTAGTCATGTTGCTATGTTTTTCGATTAAACATTTCTATCATAGTTGTTAAAGGCGTGACACGCACTAAAAGCGCAAAGGGTGAGCCGTGGGCCTCAATGTAAGGCGCTTAAAAAGCGAGGGCTTTTTAGGCGAGTCGTTTAGTATAAAAATACAGCTCTTAGGGATTTTAGACAAGTTTTAGGCTTCTTTAAGGCTAGTTTAAGTTGTTTTCAGGCTTTTTTAAGGTTTTTATAATTGTTTCAAACATGTTCAAGTCTGTTCAAATGATTTTTTATCGAAATTTCGTTGGAATTTGGTCTGGAAATGCGCCTGAGGGCCTGAAAATGGGGCTTTTGACGCGAAACGAGAAGGCTAGGCTCGACATGAAAAGTGAGCCTAGACGCATGCCTAGATGATCCTTCACAACAATAGTTTTTGTGTGAACATTTTTTTTGAGACAGACGTAATTAGATGTACTTAAGTCGTCATGTTCTTGATGTTCTTGATTTATTTTTGTTAGAAGATATTTTCTTTATTTTAATTCGTTAGTCATGTTGCTATGTTTTGGATTAAACATCTTATTGGATTATATTGATAGGGGATGTTCATTTAACAAGATTCTTCTTAGAAAAAGAAAAATAAATTAATCTTGGTCGTATATTTTTTATCAATGATTGTAATACAAGATATCATTTTTGTCCACTTTTAATTGTTGTTTTAATAAATAAAGGTAGGATAGACAATTTTATATAAAATACTAGTTAGGGCGAAGGGAGTGGGCGGCAAACCCCGCACTACGGCTCTGTTGCCGGTGGGTTTTGCCGATCGGCAAATACAGGTAGGCGGTAAACGTTTGCTGTTCAAGAAAGTTAAAATACATGCTAGTTTAAAAAAAATTACCAATATATGAAGGTCTAACCATTGCCAACACTTTTCAGCATAGTTTAAACTCTCAAGGTTGAATGACATGGCACACTCTCATTGGTTGATTTTGAAGTTTGCCATTTCAAGTGTTTAACCACTCCCTTCACCCTTAGTATTATAAAGGGTTACTCAAGTCTCATTAATGTTACCATAATTTCCTACTTCACCAACATTAATTTATTGGGTCCTACACCAATTTTGTTAGGAGTAGAAAATTATTTAAAAAAGTGTTGTGTCGTATACATATTTTATTACGAGTCGTAGAATTATTTAAAAGTTTCTATGTTTTGGAGTCCTTACATTTTATACCCTACACCAAAACTTTATTTTCATGGTGTTGTAAACGTTTTTTTATGGCGTAGGAAAGTTGAATATGTAGGAACATGTTTTTATGGTCTTACACATTTTGTACCCTACATCAAACCATTGATTTTACGGTGTAGGAAACATTGTTTTTATGATGTAGGAAACATTGAATATGTAGGTATTATGTGCAAAATTGTTTTTGTTGTGTAATGTGTACAACTATTTATAGGATAAACTTATTAAATGATTAGGGTTCATTAATTTGGATAGCAAAAATAAATGATAAACTTATTAAATGATTTGTTCGAGTTACCTTTGTACCCTTTATTCTTTTTATTATTAATTTATAATTTTTTTTATTTAAATTCTTTAATAATGTCATATTATATATTTTATTTTATATATATTAAGAATAAGAATGAAGGAAAAGAAATAAAGGTACAATATATATTTTTAATATATTTAATTATTATATTTATTTCTATAATACTTTTTATTATATTTATTTTTATACATTTTGAAAACAAATCAAATACATATTTTTTCTTTACCATTGGGAATCAAATGATATTGTTTGAACATTGGTGCCAATACGACACTTATTTTTTTGTTTTCTCAATGTGTTGGTATAATTTTTTTGTATGGAGTGCTCATACGATAATGCTACGAACCGATAGCGGCCAAACAATATCCATACTAATACCGATATTCTTATATTAATCATAACCATGGTGTGGATAATCCTTACAGTCATTAAATACGGATATTTTATATACATTTAAAACATGTCCTACACTACCACATACCTACAATAGCCACCTGCCAGCAATGAGCAATCTTTAAAGACAAGTAGATTAAAAATTCATGATCATTTTCTGCTGGGCATTAAACTCGATTAGAAATTCGTCGCTATCTAGACTAGTGAAATGGATGGTTCTTAATAGTTGTGTTAACTATTTCATGAAACTTGCCATTTTATGGGTTTTCATCAATGTTTTTAAAATCAGACCGGACGTTGAATCGGTCTCCTTACCGGTTCATGGGTCCGATCGCTCGGACCGGGCGTAAGAACCGGGAGTTGCGATAAATATTTAATTAAATTAATAAAAAATATAAAAACGGTTAATCCTTTTAAAAACGGTTCGACCGGCTGGTTTTCCGTCCGACCGTCGGGTCACCGGTTCAACCTCTAGTTCAACATTATTCCGACCTGATACCTTGACCCTGATCGGCCTAACCTCCAGTTCCCGGTCCAACTGTTCCTACCGGCCGGTCGGGTCAAAAAACACTCGTTTCCATTACACGGGTTTCTAACAAAGATTAAATAATTAGCATGTCAACTAATTTTTTAATTTATTTATCCTTTAAATTTTAGAAATCTTCACCATAGTCAGGATCATACTTCGTAGGAAGAGCATTCTTTCAAGTATACGTAATAAGATGCGCGGAATCCATTCAGCAAAGGTTTAGAACATAGCGTGTGTAATTCAGGGGTTCAATTTAGTTTAGGTCCCAATAAGTATTATCACTACATGTGTTAGGGTTTTGGAGTTTTGATTTGGGCTTGGGTTATTAGTTGAATGTCTGTTATTTGGTTTATTGAAAATTGAAGACATGGGAAGGTTTGGGAAGCGCAATATCTATTTATTATAGCTCGTTTATCGTGTTTTGCTCAACAAGTTGTAAACCTTAACTAGTTGTATTTATAAGGTTATGCTTACGAGTAAGTCAGAAACAATAACAAAAGTATCCTGGTTGTAAGTCCATTGACGTAGGTCATATCGACCGAACTACACAAATCTCATGTGCTCATCTTGTTCTTTATTTTCTTTGCAATTACGTCTGTGTTTGTGTGTTGAGAAATACTAGAATCCCTAACAACATGAATATCACATGAAACTTAATTATAAGTGTAAGAATTTACATGGGAATTAAATCTGAAATTCAAGAAATATTATTTAGAACCACTAATTTCTTTTAATTCTCATTGTCTGTGTGACTTGAATCCAAGACCTTCCTCTTTCCAACTCATGTTGCAACATCCAAGAAAGCGTCGTCCACCACAGTGCTCCCAGTTTGTGATTCCGAACCAGCCATCACCGATAGCCGCTTTTCGTTACCGTTTGTGTTCGTATCTATCACTCATTCTTTATACCTCGGTGTCGAGTCGATTAATCCTTAATCATTAAGGTATTTCTATCTCATTGGTGGATTAATAATGTGTGTATCGTATTTGTATGTTTGAAAGCATGATCTCATTTGGGTTCGTTTTGGTGTTTATTATTTATATAATGATCTACTACTTTTTATTAATTATAAATCTAATTAATAAATATATATATATACATCAAACCCGTTGTAACAAGATCACCACTGAAACCCAACAATGGTATAAAGCCACACTTACAACATGTAAATCGAACCAGTCCTTTTAAGCGGTTATAGACATCATAATTTAAGTTGTCTACAATTTCAAATTCTAGAAGTTTTTAGGGCAATAAGTTATTTGGTTAAAAGTTTTTTTTTCTTTTTTTCTTTTGGTTCTATTGACCAAAAGATTACCCACTCTATTATGATTGTGTAGAATATGACTTTGTTATTGTGTTGTTTTTGGTTTTGTCTAAGTTTTGGTTTCATGGTTGTGAGCCACTTTGATGGCTCAAAGTTATAATAGATTAGAGTTTTTATTCTCATTATGTATTCATGTAAACTAGTCTTAACCCCCCCCCCCCCCCACACACACACAGCGGTTGCGGGATAAGGGGCGTAAAACCATTAACAAGTTTATTTATAATGTAAATGATTTATATATTGCCTGCAAGAAATAAAAAATTTAATATTAAATTTAAATAATCTTTAAAGTATTATAAAACAAAATGTCTTAAGAAAACTTGAAGAAACTTTAAAATAGATTAAAATGTTAGATTTATGTGAGCACTATTAATTAAAAGGGTTAATATAATAATTTTAGTGTAAACATATAAGAAAGATTCTTAAATTTTAAATTATGTTATTATTTTTTAAATCTTACATAATTTTGTTTCAAAAACAAAAATAATAGAAAACCAAATCGAACGGTGTAAAAACGAACAGAACCATACACACCTCAACCCTTTCTTTCATGTGATGTCGGGATTGGCCCATCACTAGTCAAGAACCCCTCTAGCGAGTCTATAATGTACGGAATAAGATTTTCGATAAGGTTCATAACTAGGATTTTTAATTTTTGTCGAAGTGGTCCTACTGATAGCTACGAATTTTAATAATAACAATAAAGAATAGCAGTGAAAGTAATAATTTTGAATAAAAAAATGAATTAATGAGAATATTTTTCAAACATAATAATAACTAATAACGAATAACAGTGAATGTAATAAATTTGATTAAAAAAAATGAGGTAATTGATGAGAATATTTTTCAAACACCATGAAATTGTAATTGTTATGTATTAGGGGGAATGGAATGGGCGGTAAAGTGGATCGGTAAAGGGGTTTGTCGCGTGGTAACACCGCCGCCGGCCCCCTTTACGGGTCGGCAAAAGAGTAACCGGTGAGTGTTTGCCGCTCGACAAAAACATATCAAACGGCTACATAGCCGTTGAGAATTAAAAAAAACCAACTTTTTCCCATATAAATTCAAATCATACCCAATTACATTCTAAAATCAAACCAAAAACCACAAAACTCTAACCAAAGTATTGCAAAAAAAATGGCGGATGAAATCCCATTGTTTTCCCACCCGATTAGTAGCGACGAGTCGTCTATAGTAGCAGCATTCTTTTTTTTTCAAGATCTACTCGAAGAAGCCGAGCTACAAGACACGGGTATATCAAACCAAAGGAGATATACTCAATGTCAGCGGGAGGTTGGGCACAAGACACTCATGTCGGATTATTTTGTTGAAGACCCGAAATACAACGACAATATTTTCCGGCAAAGGTTCCGTATGTCGAAACATTTGTTTTTAAAAATTGTGACCGACATGGAAGCGATGACGAGTGGTTTCAAGATTCCTACGATGCGTAAGGTCGGAAGGGCTTTACGTCGTTGCAAAAGGTTACATCGGCTGTTAAACAGCTCGCAGCTGGTAACCCTCCAGACGAAGGAAACGAGTACTTGCATATGTCCGCAAGACCTTCGCGCGAGTGCCTAGAATATTTTTGCGAAACGGCTTGCAAAATATAAGCTTCGGAGTTCTTAAGCAGACCGACAAGCCACGACATGGCACTATTATATGACTCACATGAAGAAAAACATCACCTTCCTGGTATGTTCGGTAGCCTTGATTGCACCCACTTCGTCTGGCGAATGTGTCCCACCGAGCTTCTAGGTCAGTATATGAGAGGAGATCACCGACACCCGATTGTTATGCTCGAAGCGGTGGCATCTCAAGATTTATGGATTTGGCATGCTTTTTGCGGTCCACCGGGTTCACAAAACAATATCAATGTGCTACAACAATCGCCGTTATTCTTAACAGAACGAAATGGAACCGCGCCTAAATGTCCATTTTACGTTAACAACCATTACTACAAACGCGGTTATTTGCTCGTGGATGGAATCTATCCTAAACGGCCCGTTTTGTGAAGACGGTCACATACCCTCACGAAGTAGACAAAAAAATGTTCAAGAGGCAACATGAGGCCGCAAGAAAAGATGTCGAAAGGGCTTTTGGCGTCATGAAGTCGAAATGGGGTGTCTTAAATAGGCAAATGCGAGCAAGGACCGTTAAAAAAATTAGGAGTGTTGTCTACACGTGTATTATTTTACATAACATGATTTTAAAAGACGACGAAAACCCGAAATTGCACCGGTACACATTCGGGATCCTCCGGTAGAGCCGCGTTTGATGATAGGGTGTTGAACGAGCTAATGGATGAAGATACGCAATTAGACTTAAACACGATCTCACGGTTCATCTCGCAAGTCAAGATTTACCCCATCTATTGGTCGATTCCGACGAGGACTAGTTCATTTTAATTGTGTTAGTTTAATGTAATTTTATTTGGTTTTAATTTAATGTAACTAGATGTAAGAACCCGCCGCGTTGCGGCCGGGGCTTACAAATTCAGCATGCATGGGTTAGTTAACAACTAAGGGGCTGTTTGTTTACCTTTTAATGAGACGCGAGCTCTTACTGGTTCAATACTTAATGATTCAGACTGTTTGTTTCACGAGTAAATGTCTGAATGGTCAGACATTCGCATCTGAATGGTTAAGCATTATATCGAGTCTCAATGGTTAAAACCTCTAATGTGAATTGGTCAGGCATTTTCCTTTGAACTGTTAAGCATTATACTGGCTTTTAATGGTTCAGAACTCTTACTGGTTCAACACTTAATAGTTCAGACCTCTGACTGATTCAACACTTAACCATTTAGAAGTTGCCAAACAGCCCTAAACATTATGCATGAGCTCCACGTTACGGCCGGTGTATTCGGTACCGGTACCCCTTTTCTCATTTTTTGGAAACCGTACCGAACGGGTGCCGATACTCATCCCTACCTAACAATACATTTTTTAATGCCTAACAATGTTACCAATGTCCAACTTTATAAGCTAAAAATACAAGTTTTGTAGCTTTCTTTATTTTTTTGTTTTTGCTAATCTATACTTTTCGTTACAAGTCCGTTTTCCTTCATTTTCGATTCCAGCGATCGTAATTCGATTTCCTACGATATGAATTTGAAATATTAATAAATTTTTTCTATTCTCGTTTATACTCTCGTTACACGACATGCGCATCATTATTTTTGACCCGTTAAATGTTTAAAACGCTTTCTTTCCTTGCCTCCTATTTCGAAACTAAGATTCGAATTACCTTCCACCACAACTATATTTTGGTGGGTTAGTTCTACTAAAATCGTATATTCCGAATCTACCATTCGGTTTGACAAATTACGAAAAAGACTCGTTAAGAGGCCTTAGACCAAAAAGGCTTATGGCTTTCGCTTTTACACTAACAAAAAGGTCTACTCAACTATAAAAATCATTTTTAAACTAACCATAAGGTTCGTTTGTCAGGTTTCCAATTCAGGGCGTTTTGGTCAACCTTATCATTCTTTTACGACGAAGTATTTTCATAACATGTTTTGACCAAATTTGCACATTTTATCCGTATTCTTATTTAAAAATCATTATGTTTCTAAGAACATAATTTCCACATTATTATAAAATTTACCTTTCTTTAGTTAACCCAATGTTTATTCATGACTTCGTTTAACTCTTTGCGAACCTTAAGTCCTCAATGAGAGTTTGACCCATTACACATACCTGGCTGGGTCATAGCATAGACCCGTTAAATACCTTGCACTAATAATTACTAATTAGTAGCAACACGAACCATACGCTATATCCCTGTGAGCACAAACTCGACAATCGATCATTAGTTATTGTTGTCAAATGGTAACCCGTTTAGCCTAAATAACCATTTATTCATTATGAGATAGTATTTATTTACCATCTCACCATTTGAACTGTTTCGGTTTACACCGTATAATCACATTACTTAAAGTTCGTTACTATATTCTTTTGACCCATCATGCTTACGCCATAAAGTGTCTTTTCAAACTATATTTTTCCTTAACTCGTGACCAAAATTACAATTTCACTCTTGTTACCCATTTTAGTTTACACCATAAGGTAACTTTTCCAAACTCTTTGTTTATTCGATCATCACAGATTATGATCAATTACCGTTTTACCCCTTTTACCATTTTTCACTTATTCCAACCCGTATCGTTTCGTGTCGAAACGTCATGTTTAAATTACAGATTTACTTTGTTCATAACAATTACAACAAGTAAGTATTCTACTAGAAAGATGTAAGCTTTACTTACCCTTAGAATCCGATTATCATTTTCCCGTACTTGATCATTTGACCCGCATCTTCCCAAGCTTCCACCTAGCTTTCAAGCGTCAAAGTATCATTTGTCATTCGCAAGATGGTTAGATTAGTCATCGTTTAACACGATTATTCCACCTTATGCATTTTATATCAAAATTACCGTTCGATCTTATTATAGGTCAGTTTGACTTTTAAAAGTCAACTGCCTATTAACATTTGCAAATGCTCAATTAAGTTCAACTATCTCATTTAGGCATTCTATAAATTACCCGATAGGGGTTATTTCTAGGCCACCATTTTAACTACATTCCTCTACCAAGTTCATGGAATTGTTAACATCAAGTTAACATCGATTCAATCATTGTACGCGAATCTATCTGCTTCATCACCATGAAACAACCCATTGCACCATGTTATGATATTTACTCAAACCTTAATCTTATCTAGAGACTTTAAACATTCATATACACATGATGATTTCAAGCATCATTAACATAAAGATAACATCGATTTCATCATATCATACAAAACCCATTTCATGGTAGATATGAACATGTATTCAAACTCCTAATTTATTCAAGTATATTATCATTACTATCATGCATGATGAATCTAAACATCAATACATCATCAACTTCATCATATTATCAAAACCCACTTAACTAAGTGTAGTAATTCATCCAAACACCCAAACCATAGCAATATATTCAAATTTCCACTTAGGGTTTGTTCCTAAGCAAGTATCCATCTCTTAACTTACTTTAATTTCATAAATTCATTCATGGATTGAAATCCATGAATTCTTTCAACAACCATAATGTTCACAAAATCAAGATTTTTGAGATACCTTATGATCCCCTAGCTTGGGTGATCGTTAATATGCGTTTGCACTGATTTAGGTCTCGAATTGCCTTCCAATTTGATGAATTTAGGTTGAACAAGGGTTTTGTTCCCCTGTTCTTCTTCCTGGCCGTACACACACAAACACACCTAGTGTGTATTGTGTTTTGTTTTATTTATGTTATACAAGTTTCCATCTTTCCCTTTTTGGTCCCTCTTGTTTAAGATTTTAATTAAAAAAGGAAGTTATCCAATATTGTCACTAACAATTCTAATAATCAACTAGGTTAACTATTCCCCATTATTTGCTTCTCATTTATTATCGTGATCACGATAATCTTAATTCCTAAGTCCGGAAATGCTATAACCCGACTTAGATTACATATTGATAGCCCGAAATTTATAAACTTTAATCTTTCTAACAAAAACATGTATTCCCCTTATATATGACTTCGGGTTTATTTATTTAAATCTTAATGTTTACGAGTTAACTTGTACCACTAACGGTACTTTACCCACTCATCTCCGGTTAACTTGGTTTAACTTACCGACCCGGTTTTGGGGTGTTACATATTAACTACTTATATTCATTGTTTAAGGTTAACAATGTTTTCATTTTTTATTTTCAAGTCAAATGTTCGTTTACGTTCGTTTGTGTTCGAGACCAGTTTTCACGAACTATTCGCGAACAACTGAATTTCCTTAAAGAACGAACATAACATAAACTTATGTCGGGTAAGCGTTCATGAACTGTTCATGAACATGTTAATTTCCATAACTAACGAACACGAACATGGCCTTGTTCGTTTTCGTTCGGTTCATTTATAGCCCTTGGTGTGTTTTATGCAGTTATGGAGAATGGGGAACCATCTGAGGAGGAGGATGGTGAACGTATTGGCAATTTTGATGTTTGGTTGCAGATTACAAGTGATGAATTGATGAATGAGTTGATGACTACATGATGGAAAGGATGCTAACACAAATTGTCTCATTAATTGAGATAAAAGGACGAATATACCCTAGTTCACTAGCGGTCAACAAACTAAATGTTAGTCTAGGGACTCAGATCACAAAATCTACAGCGATGAGGATTAGGGAGACTAAAATAAGTTAAAGCCTCAACGTGTAGATTAATATAAACTACAAAGACGCACGTTAGAATTTACATGTATCACCATCTGAGCTTGCACTGCCGCTCGAAGAGAGATGCCTGTGAAACCCGCTCAAGTTCTTTTATTTGGAGGAGGTTCAATGTTTAATAGTTTATGTAAGAGAAAGATAAATTATGGTAAAAATACGAAAGTCAACATAATTTATACTAACATTTTTCAATGATATAATATTGTTTGAAATTATTAGTTTTCTTACACGTTTATTTTGAGATATACAACCAAGTCGTCGTTTTCTTGATTTATTCTATTAGAAGATACTTTCCTTATTTTAATTCATTAGTCGTGTTGCTATGTTTTTCGATTAAACGTTTCTATCATAGTTGTTAAAGGCGTGACACGCACTAAAGGCGCAAAGGGTGAGCCGTGGGCCTCAATGTAAGGCGCTTAAAAAGCGAGAGCTTTTTAGGCGAGTCGTTTAGTATAAAAATACAGCTTTTAGGGACTTTAGACAAGTTTTAGGCTTCTTTAAGGCTAGTTTAAGTTGTTTTCAGGCTTTTTTAAGGTTCTTATAATTGTTTCAAACATGTTCAAGTCTGTTCAAATGATTTTTTATCGAAATTTCGTTGGAATTTGGTCTGGAAATGCGCCTGAGGGCCTGAAAATGGGGCTTTTGACGCGAAGCGAGAAGGCTAGGCTCGACTTGAAATGTGAGCCTAGACGCATGCCTAGATGATCCTTCACAACAATGGTTTTTGTTGAACATTATTTTTTGAGATAGACGTAATTAGATGTACTTAAGTCGTCATGTTCTTGATGTTCTTGATTTATTTTGTTAGAAGATATTTTCTTTATTTTAATTCGTTAGTCATGTTGCTAAGTTTTGGATTAAACATCTTATTGGATTATATTGATAGGGGATGTTCATTTAAAAAGATTCTTCTTAGAAAAAGAAAAATCAATTAATCTTGTTCGTATATTTTTTATCAATGATTGTAATACAAGATATCATTTTTGTCCACTTTTAGTTGTTGTTTTAATAAATAAAGGTAGGATAGACAATTTTATATAAAATACTAGTTAGGGCGAAGGGAGTGGGCGGCAAACCCACTCGGCAAAGCGGTTTACCGCGCGGTAACACTGTTGCCGGTGGGTTTTGCCGATCGGCAAATACAGGTAGGCGGTAAACGTTTGCCGCTCCAGAAAGTTAAAATACATGCTAGTTTTAAAAAAAATTACCAATTTATGAAGTGTCTAACCATTGCCAACACTTTTCAGCATAGTTTAAACTCTCAAGGTTGAATGACATGGCACACTCTCATTGGTTGATTTTGAAGTTTGCCACTTTCAAGTGTTTAACCACTCCCTTCAACCTTAGTATTATAAGGGTTACTCAAGTCTCATTAATGTTACCATAATTTCCTACTTCACCAACATTAATTTATTGGGTCCTACACCAATTTTGTTAGGAGTACAAATTATTTAAAAAAGTGTTGTGTCGTATACATATTTTATTACGAGTCGTAGAATTATTTAAAAGTTTCTATATTTTGGAGTCCTATACATTTTATACCCTACACCAAAACTTTATTTTCATGGTGTTGTAAACGTTTTTTATGGCGTAGGAAACGTTGAATATGTAGGAACATGTTTTTATGGTCTTACACATTTTGTACCCTACATCAAACCATTGATTTTACGGTGTAAGAAACATTGTTTTTATGATGTAGGAAACATTGAATATGTAGGTATATGTGCAAAATTGTTTTTGTTGTGTAATGTGCACAACTATTTTACAGGATAAACTCATTAAATGATTAGGGTTCATTAATTTGGATAGCAAAAATAAATGATAAACTTATTAAATGATTTGTTTGAGTTACCTTTGTACCCTTTATTCTTTTTATTATTAATTTATAATTTCTTTTTATTTGAATTCTTTAATAATGTCATATTATTTATTTTATTTTATATATATTAAGAATAAGAATGAAGGAAAAGAAATAAAGATACAATATATTATTTTTAATATATTTAATTATTATATTTATTTCTATAATACTTTTTATTATATTTATTTTTATACATTGTTGAAAACAAATCAAATATATATTTTTTCTTTACCATTGGGAATCAAACTGATATTGTTTGAACATTGGTGCCAATACGACACTTATTTTCGTTGTAAGAACCGGGAGTTGCCGTAAATATTATAAAAATTAATAGGTTAAATAAGAAAAATATATAAAAAACGGTTCAACCCTTTTAAAAACGGTTCGACCGGCTGGTTTTCCGGTCCGACCGTCGGGTCCACCGGTTCAACCTCTAGTTCAACATTATTCCGACCTGATACCTTGACCCTGATCGGCCTAACCTCCGGTTCCCGGTCCAACTGTTCCTACCGGCCGGTCGGGTCAGAAAACAATCGTTTCCATTACACGGGTTTCTAACAAAGATTAAATAATTAGCATGTCAACTAATTTTTTTAATTTATTTATCCTTTTAATTTTAGAAATCTTCACCATAGTCAGGATCATACTTCGTAGGAAGAGCATTCTTTCAAGTATACGTAATAAGATACGCGGAATCCATTCAGCAAAGGTTTAGAACATAGCGTTGTGTCATTCAGGGGTTCAATTTAGTTTAGGTCCCAATAAGTATTGTCACTACATGTGTTAGGGTTTTGGAGTTTTGATTTGGGCTTGGGTTATTAGTTGAATGTCTGTTATTTGGTTTATTGAAAATTGAAGACATGGGAAGGTTTGGGCAAGCGCAATATCTATTTATTATAGCTCGTTTATCGTGTTTTTCTCAACAAGTTGTAAACCTTAGACCAGTTGTATTTATAAGGTTATGCTTACGAGTAAGTCAGAAAGCAATAACAAAAGTATCCTCGTTGTAGTCCATTGACGTAGGTCATATCGACCGAACTACACAAATCTCATGTGCTCATCTTGTTCTTTATTTTCTCTTGCAATTACGTCTGTATTTGTGTGTTGAGAAATACTAGAATCCCTAACAACATGAATATCACATGAAACTTAATTATGAGTGTAAGAATTTACATGGGAATTAAATCTGAAATTCAAGAAATATTATTTAGAACCACTAATTTCTTTTAATTCTCATTGTCTGTGTGACTTGAATCCAAGACCTTCCTCTTTCCAACTCAGGTTGCAACATCCAAGAAAGCGTCGTCCACCACTGTGCTCCCAGTTTGTGATTCCGAACAAGCCATCACCGATAGCCGCTTTTCGTTACCGTTTGTATTCGTGTCTATCACTCGTTCTTTATACCTTGGTGTCCAGTCGATTAATCCTTGATCATTAAGGTATTTCTATCTCATTGGTGGATTAATAATATGTGTATCGTATATGTATGTCTGTAAGCATGATCTCATTTGGGTTCGTTTTGGTGTTGATTATTTATATAATAATCTACTACTTTTTATTAATTATAAATCTAATTAATAAATATATATACACATCAAACCCGTTGTAACAAGATCACCACTGAAACCCAACAATGGTATAAAGCCACACTTACAACATGTAAATCGGAACCAGTCCTTTTAAGCGGTTATAGACATCAAAATTTAAGTTGTCTACAATTTCAAATTCTAGAAATTTTTAGGGCAATAAGTTATTTGGTTAAAAGTTTTTTTTTTCTTTTTTTTTTGGTTCTATTGACCAAAAGATTACCCACTCTATTATGATTGTGTAGAACATGACTTTGTTATTGTGTTGTTTTTGGTTTTGTCTAAGTTTTGGTTTCATGGTTGTGAGCCACTTTGATGGCTCAAAGTTATAATAGATTGGAGTTTTTATTCTCATTATGTATTCATGTAAACTAGTCTTAACCCCCCCCCCCCCCCACGCACACAGCGGTTGCGGGGTAAGGGGTGTAAAACCATTAACATGTTTATTTAATGGAAATGATTTATATATTGCCTACAGAAATAACAAAATTTAATATAAAATTTAAATTTTCTTTAAAGTATTATAAAACAAAATGTCTTAAAAAAACGTGAAGAAACTTTAAAATCGATTAAAAGGTTAGATTTATGTGAGCACTATTAATTAAAAGGGTTATACATATAATTTTAGTGTAAACATATAAGAAAGATTCTTAAATTTTAAATTATGTTGTTATTTTTTAAATCTTACATAATTTTGTTTCAAAAATCAAAATAATAGAAAAACCAAATGGAATGGTGTAAAAACCGAACAGAACCATACACACCTCAACCCTTTACTTTCATGTGATGTCGGGATTGGCCCATCACTAGTCAAGAACCCCTCTAGCGAGTCTATAATGTACGAAATAAGATTTTCGATAAGGTTCATAACTAGGATTTTTATTTTTGTCGAAGTGGTCCTATTGATAGCTACGAATTTTAATAATAACAATAAAGAATAGCAGTGAAAGTAATAATTTTGATTAAAAAATGAATTAATGAGAATATTTTTCAAACATAATAATAACTAATAACGAATAGCAGTGAATGTAACAAATTTGATTAGAAAAAAAAATGAGGTAATTGATGAGAATATTTTTCAAACACCATGAAATTGTAATTGTTATGTATTAGGGGGAATGGAATGGGCGGTAAAGTTGATCGGTAAAGGGGTTTGTCGCGTGGTAACACCGCCGCCGGCCCCTTTTACCGATCGGCAAAAAGAGTAACCCGGTGAGTGTTTGCCGCTCGACAAAAACATATCAAACGGCTACATAGCCGTTGAGAATTAAAAAAAACCAACTTTTTCCCATATAAATTCAAATCATACCCAATTACATCCTAAAATCCAACCAAAAACCACAAAACTCTAACCAAAGTATTGCAAAAAAAAATGGCGGATGAAATCCTATTGTTTTCCCACCCGATAGTAGCGACGAGTCGTCTGATAGTAGCAACATTCTTTTTTTTCAAGATCTACTCGAAGAAGCCGAGCTACAAGACACAGGTATATCAAACCAAAGGAGATATACTCAACGTCAGCGGGAGGTTGGGCAGAAGACACTCATGACGGATTATTTTGTTGAAGACCCGAAATACAACAACGATATTTTCCGGCAAAGGTTCCGTATGTCGAAACATTTGTTTTTAAAAATTGTGACCGACATGGAAGCGAATGACGAGTGGTTTCAAGATTCCTACGATGCGCGGGGTCGGAAGCGCTTTACGTCGTTGCAAAAGGTTACATCGGCTGTTAAACAGCTCGCAACTGGTAACCCTCCAGACGAAGGAGACGAGTACTTGCATATGTCCGCAAGAACTTCGCGCGAGTGCCTAGAATATTTTTGCTAAACGGTTTACAAAATATAAGCTTCCGAGTTCTTACGCAGACCGACAAGCCACGACATGGCACTATTATATGACTCACATGAAGAAAAACATCACCTTCCTGGTATGTTCGGTAGCTTTGATTGCACCCACTTCGTCTGGCGAATGTGTCCCACCGAGCTTCGAGGTCAGTATATGAGAGGAGATCACCGACACCCAATTGTTATGCTCGAAGCGGTGGCATCTCAAGATTTATGGATTTGGCATGCTTTTTGCGGTCCACCGGGTTCACAAAAAAATATCAATGTGCTACAACAATCGCCGTTATTCTTAACAGAACGAAATGGAACCGCGCCTAAATGTCCATTTTACGTTAACAACCATTACTACAAACACGGTTATTTGCTCGTGGATGGAATCTATCCTAAACGGTCCGTGTTTGTGAAGTCGGTCCCATACCCTCACGAAGTAGACGAAAAAATGTTCAAGTGGCAACATGAGGCCGCAAGAAAAGATGTCGAAAGGGCTTTTGGCGTCATGAAGTCGAAATGGGGTGTCTTAAATAGGCCAATGCGAGCAAGGACCGTTAAAAAAATTAGGAGTGTTGTCTACACGTGTATTATTTTACATAACATGATTTTAAAAGACGACGAAAACACGATTGCACCGGTACACATTCGGGATTTTCCGGTAGAGCCCGCGTTTGATGATAGGGTGTTGAACGAGCTAATGGATGAAGATACGCATTAGAGACATAAACACGATCTCACGGTTCATCTCGGAAGTCAAGATTTACCCCATCTATTGGTCGATTTCGACGAGGACTAGTTCATTTTAATTGTTTTAGTTTAATGTAATTTTATTTGTTTTTAATTTAATGTAACTAGATGTAAGAACCCGCCGCGTTGCGGCCGGGGCTTACAAATTCAGCATGCATGGGTTAGTTAACAACTAAGGGGCTGTTTGTTTACCTTTTAATGAGGCGTTGAGCTCTTACTGGTTCAATACTTAATGATTCAGACTATTTGTTTGACGAGTAAATGTCTGAATGGTTAAGCATTATATCGAGTCTCAATGGTTAAAACCTCTAATGTGAATTGGTCAGACATTTGCCTCTGAACTGTTAAGCATTATACTGGCTTTTAATGGTTCAGAACTCTTACTGGTTCAACACTTAATAGTTCAGACCTTTGATTGATTCAACACTTAACCATTTAGAAGTTTCCAAACTGCCCTAAACATTATACATGAGCTCCACGTTACGGCCGGTGTATTCGGTACCGGTACCCCCTTTTCTCATTTTTCGGTAACGTTACCGAACGGGTGCCGTACTCATCCCTACCTAACAATACATTTTTAATGCCTAACAGTGTTACCAATGTCCAACTTTCTAAGCTAAAAATACATGTTTTAATGCCTAACAATGTTACCAATTAACAGTATATAAATAAATTTTTGAACAATTTAGTTTTGAAGAAAAAACCAATAAAGCAACATGTACAACCATATATACACAAACTTGTTGCAAAATAATAGTATATGAATTTAGTGAAATATGCTAGTTTAAAAAAAAAGTTTACCAATTCATCAAGTGTCTAACCATTGCCAACATTTTTGACCAAAAGTTTAAACACTTTAGGTTGATTGACGTGGCACGCTCTCATTGGTTGATTTTGAAGTTTACCGCTTTAGGGTGTTTAACCACTCTCTTCACCCTTAACATACCGTATAAGAAAACTTTATAGAATGGAAAATTGAGTTTTCAACAACACCACCTAACTAGGTTACTCCCCGCCAATTAGCTCTAGATCAAGTGATGGAAGGCTTGCATTTCTTTTGAGAGATGCAAGTTCAACTCCCACTTGGTGCAGAGTGAGGTACTGGTGGGCAATGATAGGAGACCCAGAGAAACTTGGGTTCGATCCTTGAGTCAAACCGGTTTTACCGGTAATTTCACTGTTGTGCCTATGGGTGGGTGGGTTACCGGGCTGAAATTGGTGGTTGACTCGGGTTACTTTTGGAGTACTCCGTTTGGTCTAGTGGATGTCCCGAGAGTGCTCGGGTTTAATTCTGTTGGCCGTTAAAGAAAAGAAAAAAAAAGAAAAAAACTAGGTTCCTCCCCGATCTATGTAAACAAGAGAAACTCACGCCACTTCGTACCAATAGCTTCTTGTTGTCGTCATAAAGTATGATGGTTAAACCTGGTTCGTTGGGAGAGGCTATGGCATTTCTTTTCATATACCTAATTGACCAATCCAAAGTATTTTGCTTTCGATCCCCTGATCTCATCTTGGCAAGTTCCCCTCTATATATACTGGGATTATTAAAAAAATCTTTTTTATAAGAAAAGATAATAGATACTACATATATGTATGTAGTATCATAGCTATATATAAATATAGTATGTGACATGTTTAATGGGAGCAGTAAAAGAGTGGGTAATCGACTTAAAGGAACTACAATTAGACACATTTCAATCGCTTATAGGGTTTATAGTTTAGATTTTACGGTTTAGCTTAGATTTTTGTTTTATGGTTTAGCTTTAGGCTTTAGGTTTAGAGTTTAGGGTTTACCTTTAGGGTTTAGCTTTAGGGTTTAGAGTTACTAGTTAGGGTTCGACGAATTGATTCCAATGTAGTTGAAATGAGTGAAATCAGAATTCGTTTTAGTCGATTCCCCACTTTTATAGCATTCCCCATTGAACCCAACCCTATACAGTATATAGTTCATATATGCAATAAATCACATTGCATATATCTAGTATAGAGGAGTTTTTTTTGTAATATGTATAGGTGAATTATAAGGAGAAATCCTATGTGAGTTGCAAAAACTTTGAAAACCTAATAGATAGACATAATATTGCCACGTGTTGCACATTTTTGCTACAACATTTTTAGTTTCTGACACTGATACACTTTTGGTAACAGTGGAGAGAGACCATAAAATATGTTATATATATATTTAGTTGTTCACATTTTTTGTAACTCATCAGTAACACATTTTTATTGTGTTTTGACAACAGTTTTTTATAATATATAAAGTTTATGGATTTTAGGAGGTTCCTGTAAAAAAGACCATTTTCATGAGAAGTGTGAGAAGGTCATAAGAATTAACATGTACGCATCATGTTTTGAACTTAGCCATGATGTTTTGGGTTGTTTTGGCAAAAAAAAAACACCAAACATAACAGTTTAAACCACAATCCAATGTTTTATAGGCGTGCAATATAAAAAAAACACTATTTAACACTTGAAACACACTACTTAATGTTCTTGGCATAGTGTTTTAACTTTTAAGCATAGAATTCATTGCACTGTGTCTTAAATTGTTAAGTTTGATGTTTTTCTTCCCAAAACAACACAAAACATCATGCCTAAGTCCAAACATGATGCTTACATGTCAATTCTTATGCCTTCTCACCCTTCTCACAAAAAGTGTCTTTTTACAAGATCCTAAACCCTTATAATTTACGAAGTTTTTATTTGTAATGTGTGACAAAAAAATGTTACATTTTTGTACACTGAGATTTTATGTAACAATGCAGGTATCACATTTTTTTATCGGATCAAGATTAAGGGAAAACTCATACGACTTGTGAGAACTTATATGTTTTCATTTTTCCCTAACCTTATATATATATAGTTTTTATTTGTAATGTGTGACAAAAACATGTTACATTTTTGTACATTGAGATTTTATGTAACAATGCAGGTATCACATTGTTTTATTTTTTTTAGGATCAAGATTAAGGGAAAACTCATACGACTTGTGAGAACTTGTATGTTTTTGTAGAGATATATATATATATATATATGTATGTATATGTATATGTATATATATATGGGAAGGTTCTATGCAGACCACTAAGTATTGTGAGAACATGCAGAACACAATGAATCATTCATTTTTTCAACCCTACAAACCTAAAATGTGAATGAGAATGTTACAAATGTAAGATTTATTGTTTCTCACACTAGAATTCAAAACAAAATATGGAAAATTTTCAGGTTTTATATAACCTACACATATGTAGCTTATGTGTATGTTAAATTATCTTCATTAATGTAGACTACGTGTAGGTAAAAATACATGGTTTATATATGTTTATATAATACACATATGAATGTAAGAAACATAAATATAACAAAATATAAACCTTTATTCTAAAATTTAGTGATTTAGAGTTGTTCTTTTTATTCTAGCAATAATTAGTGTTCTGTAATGATCCATATATATATATATATATATATTGGGGTTAGGGTAAAATGAAAACTTATACGAGTTGTGAAAACTTAGAGAACTCGGCCTTACGGAAGGTTTTTTCAAATTTTTTTGTTTTTTTACCAAAAATCCTAAAAAAATCAACTTTTCCAAAAAAAAAAGCTTTTTTTTTTTCATTTACGGCTGCCGTAAATGCTGAAAAAGGTGATTTCATGCTTATGCCATCACCTTTTTACAGCCACCGTAAGGGGGCGAAAAACACCATTTTGATTTTTTTTTTTTTTTTTACGGCAGTCTTTTCTAACATTTTAATCTAGGGGTGCGAAAAAAATGGGGTCGAAAATCGCACGGGAGGACCGAGTTATCTAAGTTCTCACAACTCGTAAGAGTTTTCCCTTGATCCTAATCCTATATATATATACTAGTAGGAAATCCGCGTGATGCGACGCCGGCACAATTTATGACGCGATACTCATTTTCTATTAGTTTATCAATCCTCTAGTGGGTTTTCTCTCGCTCTGTGGCAGACATACCAATTTTTAACAAAATTTACATAGAAACATAAATGCAACGATACCTCCATTATATATCGATCAGAAACAATAAAAATGAATGCGGTAATACTGTTCGGCGGAAGTCCATTCAGTTACTACATGTACTTTAAGAGGGGTTATCCCGAAGCTACCTAACCAATAAACGCCCAACAAATGCTTTGGGGACCACAAGCAAAAGCTAAAACCATATAGCACCTGCTAAGCTAACTAACAAATGTACAATGGGTCCTCATTCACTGGATAAACAAAATGCAACCCAAAAAACGTAGAATTGGGCCCCAACAATTAGATACGACATATACAACTTTTAGAATAAAAGTTAGGCCCCGTAGGCACCCATTTAAACCAATCTCCCAGGATGGTAAAACAAATCCATTTCAGTTATACATACACACGCCTAGAGTTTTTATATTGAATTATAGCCGTTTATATAATTTATCAAGTTTACTAAATATCGCAACACAAAACCGAACAAAACTATAAATTAATATTGCAGATGAAAGATGACATTAAACATAAAAATATAACAATTACAGGTATGTGGACAGACTCAATTTTAGGATATGGTTGTGGTTCCCTTATGATTGGACTAGCTTCCTTTTTTTATAGGCATTTTCTTTTGACATAGTTTTGTTAATGTTATAAGGTCTTAAGAATGAGCAATGTTGGTTTTCCCACAAATTGAGCATTCAAGATTTGATTCACAAATATTGTTTCCTCTATTGATATCATATGTTTTCAATCAAAAACAATTTTTAGTCATATGATTTGTTTCTTCACAAAATTCAAAAAACAAATTTGCAACTTTATCTTTCTTATCACACTTGTCTTCCTTTTTGACAACAAATGTGTGATCATTTGTTTCAGAGTTAGTAGAGTTAGTGATAGGAATGAATTTCACCTTTGGTGCTTTTGCACCAATGGGTGATGTTAAATTCATGGGTTTGAAGTTTAGAAGAACATATCATTCATCGGTTAATGTTGGTTTCAATTCATATTTTTCATTTTCAGTCTGAAGTGAACTTTGTAGTTTTTCAAGAGTGATCTTTTTAACACTTGGTCTGTGATCTTGATTTCTTCCCCACTTGAGTTGGTTGGTTTCACTCAAACCATTTGAGATTCAATGTGGGTATTGTTTCTAGAAGATTGGTCATTGTCATGTTTTTTGAACCCAACTCGAAACTTCACGTTGCTCTTGATTTGTTTTTCTAGAAGCTTCTCATAATCAGTACATTACTCTACCCATTTTTCATAGGTGATTCGGGTAGATTCAAGCTCCTTTTTGCAACTTTGATAGTTCTCTATCATAGTTTGGAGTTGGTCGTTGGTTATGGTTGCTTCATGTTTAAGACTGCTGATTTCGAGGTCCTTTTCTATTAGTCTTGTTTGTAAATCTATTTTAGTTTTTCACGAGCAATTTCGCTAACTTGAACTTTTTCCCTAAGGTTTTCATTATCTCTTTTATGTTTGCAAATGCATTGACGCATTTGTCTGAACATAATTCTTTAAGAATGTGAAGTGATACATTGGAAATAACAATATGTACAAAACATCAGTGATGCATTCAATGGAACTTTTAGGATGATCTTCTCTAATCCTTTCTACATGGCCTTCTTCACAGGAGGTGCAGGAGCAGGAACAGCAAGAGGTTCTTGATCATGTGAGACAAGCATTTGAACATACTATACTTGAGGTACATGTGTTTAGATATACTGCACAGGGACATGACTAGTGCTTTGTGCAAAGTGGGCAGGGTTTTGAATATTTGGTGCAGGGGTATTTTGGGTATTTTGATAAAAGTGTTGTTGACTGTTTAATTAACGTCTTTGATTTGGATAGGTTATAACTGGTGCAGAGTTACTTGTTTGATTTTGGCACTCCTTAGAAAAATGACCTAACATATTACACTTAAAACACTTTATCTTGGATTTATCCAACCCTACCCTTAACCTCCAATTAAGTCCTGGATATCTCCTATCAATCCTTTTATAAAAGTTGTTTTCACTTAGACTTAGTAGGGCCACTTGGTGTAGAATATTCAATTCATCCAAGTCAGTGGGGTCAATAAGTTTTAAAATACGAGTTTGAGAAATATTGATAAAAAATGATTCCAATTAATATATTAATGTAGTGATCAAAACTTTGACCATTTGGTATGCTTGATGATGATTCTTCCTTACTCAGAATTGCCGTGTTTCCAAAAACGTAATCTCCGGACACTTTTCAGTTTCCTAGAGCTTCGTTTTTAGACATGCTCTCTTTAAAATGTCAAGAGTTTTCCATGAAGTTGAGTCAAGGTCATATTCTTGAAAACTGAGGTTGTTCTCATTACAATGGCTATTGTGTTCCACTTCTCATGAAGTGATCGTAAAAATCTTTGTTTACCTACTTTAATTCATTGATTAAACAAGAAAATCTCTCAAATTACTATGTGAGGGTTTCTCCCTTAACGTGTGCAAAAGTCTCATATTGTTGGTGTTCGGATATGAGATTACATAGCTTGTGACTAAGACAAATATGAACATACAATTTTGCATTGTAAAGTAGATAAATCATCATAACCAAGGAATTATCATCAACGATTGTTTATATCAGATTCAAATGATTTAATTATAGCACACTTGACTTTACAAACTCCCCCTCAGCCTGATCACATACAAATATGTTCGTATAAAAGAAAATGGAATGTGATAAATAGATCTCTAACAGGTGAGTTCTATTATACTAACTACAAAAGGTATGTTCGTGATTGGCTGACATCACCATAATAGTGACATCTAATATTCTTAACAGAAAAGATTACACAGATGTTTGCAAACATCTGTGGGAATCTAACATCTGATATGATATTAACGGGTAAAACGCTCTCGTCGAGAAGCGATTAATGGGATTTTACCCTTCCAGTTACTAAATGTCCCTAGTCGATAAAAAATTCGAGACTTTGGCGAGATTGAAAATCGAGGAGCGGGACTCAATCGACAAGGTGCGGGTTTCACCCCTAACTTAACGATTTCGTACCCTAAGTGTGATTGTTTCTTACTAAAAGAGGAGCATATTATGACTCTTTGTAAGATCCACTAGAGTATGAAATGGAAGTTTTCCATCAAGATGTGGGTATCACTCCTAACTTGACGGCGTAACTTCATGAAAAATCGAATATGCGGAATGAGGGATTTCACCAAAAATTGTAAGTCATTGGACCTATCTTGGTGCAAATCGCCTCGTTTGCATCATGAGTGTCTTCAAGTCTTCAAGTGTATTGTGTAAGCGTCTTAGGAAAGACGTTATGTAAGTTTTTAAGACCAAAAAAAGGAAGAAGCAATGAAGGAAGAATAATGTTTTAAGCATATACGGGAATGGTAAAAAATGACACTTAAACTATAGACTAGGTCGAAATGGCAATTCTACCTAATTCCCTATAGTTATGGCTCTGATACCAATCAGTCACACCCCAACCGATGACGGAAACATCAAGGCGGGACGAAAGAGATTGCTCATTGATCATAATACTAGTAGCGACAATAATTAATTAAACAAAATTTCATTTCATAGGATAATTGTCAAGTACATCATTGGAAGCAAAATACAACAATTAAACACTACAACAATGAAACAAAATACAACATAAGCTAATCTAGTAAGTTTAGAATGAGTTTCTAAAGTATTCCTACTAGCATATACTCTTCAACCTGTAACATGTTTAAAATACGAGTTCAATGCAAAAGCAAAGGCGAGTACACAAGTTTTGGTGATACATAGCATAAGTATGAAAATGTATAACTCGAATCCACATGGTAATCGTTATGTAAGGTAAATGCTAATCATGCAATACTAGATCAAACCCCGAGTTTCCACAAAAGTTTACAAGATCGAGCTTCCCTCGTCACAAAAGCGAAGAGACTAAAATGAGTATAATTATCTTAACATAACCCCGAAGGGTGGTGTGCTACTCCTATAGCTCTATATATGATAAGTTGGGCTAGCTAAGTTGATGATCAAGCATGTATAATTTTAGCATGTATCTAAGCATAACAAGTGTTCATGTATTAAAAAATTGAGTATGAAAAATTAAGAATTTGTGATAAGTGTATTCTGATAAGTAAGCATGTTATAACCCAAAAGTGAGAAAACGGTAAATAGGTCGAGTGTACTCACGGTTTTGCTAAAGTGTTCCACTTAGAGAAATCCCGCGAGCTTGCTGTGATTAGGTTTTAGCACCTTGTCCTTCTACAAGAAGAACATTGATATGAGTATGAGTTTTAACGGAAGATTTGGAGTATCGAGCATGATTACGAAAATAAGAATAAAGATCATAGTATGAAAATAATCTCTTTCTTGAAAGGTATAGCACTTTTCTTGACACTATGATAACCCGAACGAGTTTGATGTGATTCCATAGGTTTGAGAACTATTAGAATCGTGACAAGAAACTACACACTTTAGTGGTAAAAACTTATTAACTTGATAGGTGATTATGTATTCATCATCAAGGGTTTGGTTTTGATATATTATAGAATCCCTAGATTTGTATATATTCATATAGTCATGTAGGAGGTGGGAGAATAAACCATCCACTTTGGAACCTCTTGGTGTCATGTAAGTTAAGTAGGAGGTGGGAGGATTAACCATCCACTTTGGGACCTAGTATGATGTTCACCACTACACAAGTCACCATAGGTAATAAGGAAGGTCTTAGAACAATAATAAAATGGAATACAAGAATGTAAAGTGTGTCACCATGATACCAAGTAGCCAAGTGAAATACAACCCGGTGAGCACGCTTTGACACATGTCAAAGGCTAAATGGGGTTGTGACACTTTAAATCTAGCAAACTAACTTGGGATAATGATGAAAATCATCAAGTGATGTTTGGTCTAAAAGTTAGGATAGCCCAAGCTAACCAAGGTGGACACATATGAACAAGTTCATGAACTTATATCACTTGTGAGGTTAAAGCTCTATGAAAACAGAATATTTGTGACGATGAATCCTATAGTTTGAATATCTCAACCTTGTTATTAAGCCTAACCAACCACAAGTAGTGTTTTAAGCGTTAGGACATAGGCTTGAGATGAGTTAGACTCAAGTTTGATAAGATTAAACAAGTTTTGAAAGAGTTTAAAAAACAACATAAAGTTTTGGACACTTTAGGTGCATTTCCAGGTCTGTATTCTCCATGGAGAAACCAAGGATTCAAACCTAAAGTTTATCCAAGTATTTAGAAAGAAGAATCAAGTAAAACGGTCAAGATTTGAGCAAGTTATGCTCACTTTTGTGTGAAGGTATGAATCTGCCGAAAATTCTGATGTTGCAAATATTTGGAATGATTTAGGAAGGACTAGAAGGTTGTGAAAGTGTAAAATGGCTTGGAGGAGTGTTGTATTTATAGGGGAGAAGGTTGTGTTAGTTGGGAGGTGTTTAAAGATGGTTTAAGGTGATTGAGGAAGATGGATTAAGTGGGATTCGTGCATAAGTGGTTTTGAAACAAGCTGTCCCGCCCAGGACCCCTTGCGGACCAGGTCCGGGTGAGAATGTTGTTTTTGTTTGTTTTGTTCAAAGGTAACGGGTTTATGAGTTATATTAATGTATTTTATGAATGAATAAGGCATTATAAGTATAAGTAACATGCCACAAAGTATAGTATGTAATAAATGATCGGGATCAAGTATAAACATCACGTATTAAGTATGCATCAAGTATAAACATCGCGTTTTCACAAGTATGTCACGTTCTCGAGTATGAACATGAAGTATAAGTATGTACAAGTATGCATAAAAAGTATAGGGACAAAATGTATATTTCCATTATGATTTAAGTCTCGATTACAACGATTTCAACGAAATGAAGAATACGAATACAATGATTTCCAAAAATAGAAGTACAAAACGATCTTGCTATAAATAGAAAGTATGGAAAACGTGAGTCTTATGGTCTCCCCTCCTTTAGGAAATTTCATCCCAAAATTTAGGAAGATTCAACGAAGAGATCGGATACTTAGTCTTCATGTCACTCTCGAGTTCCCAAGTAAACTCGGCGACACGTTTTCCTTCCCATCGAACCTTGACGATAGGGATTCGACTGCGCCTTAGTTGCTTGACTCCTCGGTCCATGATTTCGACCGGTTTTTCAACAAAGTGCAATGTCTCGTTGATTTGAAGATCTTCGAGCGGAACTTGAAGCCCTTCTTCTGCTAGACATTTCTTTAGGATTGAATCATAAAAAACTGGATGAACATTGTTGAGCGCTTGAGGTAGGTCCAGTCGATATGCTACCTTGCCAATCCTTTCCAAGATCTTGAAAGGACCTACGTAGCGAGGAGCGAGTTTGCCTTTCTTACAAAAGCGGACAACACCTTTCCAAGGGGATACCTTGAAATGCACATGATCACCAATATTAAATTCCAACGGTTTGTGCCTTTGTCTGCGTAACTCTTTTGACGAGGGTTATCACGGATTTGTAGGATTTTGTCCGTCGTCTCTTGTATTAATTCGGGACCGGTGATCTGAACATCTCCAATCTCGTGCCAACAAATAGGCGAACGGCACTTACGACCATACAATGCTTCAAATGGAGCCATTTGAATACTGGCGTGATAACTATTATTGTATGAGAATTCTACTTAAGGTAAGTGCGAATCCCAATTGCCGCCAAAATCGATTACGCAAGAACGAAGCATATCCTCCAAAGTTTGGATTGTACTCTCGGTTTGACCATCAGACTGAGGATGAAAGCGGTGCTATGGTTAAGACGAGTGCCAAGGGCGGATTGAAATGTTTACCAAAGACGGGAGGTGAAACGAGCGTCGCGATCAGAGATAATATCAAGAGGAGTACCATGACGACTGATGACTTCATCCGTGTAGATACGAGCCAATTTCTCAACTTTGTAATCTTCACGAATGGCGAGGAAGTGAGCGGATTTGGTCAATCAATCATTGATAACCCAGATGCTATCATGACTGGACGAGGTACAAGGTAATTTGGTGATAAAATCCATGGCAATGCTCTCCCATTTCCAGAAGGGACTTCTGGTTGTTCGAGCAAACCAGAGGGACTTTGATGTTCGGCCTTGACTTTGGAACATGTAAGACACTTTGAGACGTAAAGGGCGATATCTTTCTTCATCCCAGGCCACAATAAGATGCTCGAGGATCATGATACATCTTGTTGGCGCCAGGATTAATGGAGTATCGGGATTTATGGGCTTCGTCCATCAAGGTGTTTCAAAGATTGAGACGATCGACAATCCATATGCGACCATGGTAATAAAGATTACCATCGGGCTTAGCTTTGAGTGGGTTTTCGACTCCATGATTCAACTCGTTATCAAGGTTACCCTCGTTAATGACGGCAAATTGTGCTTGACGAATCAACTCGTTGAGTTTTCCCACGATTTGGTAGCAACGAACACTCTTAACATGAGTCTTACAACTGAGTGCATCGGTCACGACATTCGCCTTACCTGGGTGGTATTGAAGATCACAATCGTAGTCGTTTAACAATTCTACCCAACGACATTGACGCATGTTGAGTTCCTTTTGGTCAAAGATATGTTGGAGGCTCTTGTGGTCGGTGAAGACCGTACACTTTGTACCATAAGGTAGTGTCGCCAAATCTTTAACGCAAAAACAACTGCACCTAGTTCAAGGTCGTGTGTAGTATAGTTTTTCTCATGGATTTTGAGTTGTCTCGACGGTAAGCGATGACCTTGTCTTGTTGCATTAGAACGCAACCAAGACCTAGGTTCGAAGCATCGCAATACACGACGGAAATGTCGTTTCCATTGGGGAGTGCGAGGATAGGAACGTTACAAAGCATGTCCTTGAGGGTTTGAAAAGACTCCTCTTGTTCGGCACTCCAACCAAAAGGTTTATCTTTTTGGGTCAAAGACGCAAGCGGGACAGTGATTTTAGAAAAGTTCGAGATGAAACGGCGATAATACCTAGCTAGGCCAATGAACGAACGAATTTCAGAAGGCGATTTAGGTGCAATCCGATTCTTCACAGCTTCTATCTTTCCGGGGTCAACGTGAATACCAAGTTCATTGACGGTGTGACCAAGGAATTGAACCTCTTTTATCCAAAATTCACACTTGGAGAATTTGGCATAAAGACGTTCGGTTCGCAAAAGCTGAAGGATAAGTTGCAAATGTCGCCCATGTTATTCTTTCGTCTTGGAGTAGATGAGAATATCATTGATGAATGCGATTACAAATTGATCGAGAAAAGGCTTACCGCGGTTCATGAGATCCATAAACATTGCAGGCGCGTTAGTCAAACCAAAAGGCATGACCACGAACTTGTAATGTCCATAACGTGTGCGGAAAGCGGTTTTAGGTACATCTCCCTCGAAAACTCAAAGTTGATGATAGCTAGAACGGAGATCGATTTTCGAGAAACAAGTCGCACCTTGAAGTTGACCAAAGAGATCGTCAATGCGAGGAAGAGGATATCGGTTTTTGACTGTAAGTTTGTTGAGTTCGCGATTGTCAATACATATCCGAAAGGATCCATCTTTCTTCTTGACGAATAAAACGGGAGCGCCCCATGGAGAAGTACTAGGGCGTATAAAGCCTTTATCAAGAAGCTCTTGAAGTTGGCTCGATAGCTCTTGCGTTTCCGAGGGTGCTAAACGATAGGGAGCTTTGGCAACAGGAGTTACGCTAGGGCTAAGGTCAATACGAAAATCAACGGATCGGGGAGGCGGAGGACCAGGAAGATCCTCAGGAAAGACATCGGGAAATTGACAAACGATTGGAACATCACTTGTGCTTGGACCTTTATCCTTCTTCTCCAAACATGGGCAAGAAAGGCAAAGTACTCCTTGCGTAAGTACTTGTTCGCTTGAATACACAACATAAGCTTGAGACCTTTAGAAGGTTTCTCACCATAGACGTGCAACGAATCGTTGTTCGGAAGGGGAAGGCGAATGAACTTTTCGGAACAAACACTTCAGCACGAACTCGTCTAAGCCAGTCCATACCTACTATGATATCAAAGCTTTCCAATTACACGGGGATGAGGTCAATCGAAAACGTATGATCGTTAAGATTCAAGGAGCAATTAGAAAGGACGGAATCAACGGTGATGGATTTCCCATTAGCGACTTCGACAGCGAAAGGATTAGGCAATTTAGAGCGTTCGCACTTAAGTAAAGGTTCAAATTCGACAGACACAAAATTTTTATCGACACCAGTATCAAACATACATGAAGCATAAATATGGTTTACAAGGAACGTATCAGTAATGACGTCATTGGAGTTTTGAGCCTGAGCGGAGGTAAGCATTAAAGCTCGTCCTTAGCAGGCTGAGGCAGCTGTTGCTGTTGTTGTTGCTGCATGGTTGAGTAGGGGACAAACATTGGCGAGATGATTGAGATCGCCACATTTGTAACACGCTCGCACATGAGCATTCTGACGCCGTGGTTGAGGTTGGTTTGGGTTAGTGTTAGGCATGATGGCTTGATTGTTTTAGGGTTGGCGACAATGGCTAGTGAAATGCCCCATCCTGTTATAGTTGGCGCATTTTCGACACGGGGTGGATGGGAGATGGTGGTAGGTACACCGTTCACATTTTGGCCAAGTACCGGTGTAGTTTCGCTTGGGTAGCTTGGTGTTTTGGGTCAAGGAGACAACGTTTAGAGGTGCAGGGGCGAGCAGAGTAACAACCGCATTATTCTAAATTGAAGCCTTCCGCTTCTTGTTCCGGTTGGTGTTTTGTTTCTTGTCTTGGGAGGGAGGTGACTCGGTAGTGGTGGTAGTATTCGCGACGGTTTGGTGTGCATGCTTCGTGGAGACCGTGTCATAGGCTCCATGATGAATGTAGTTGTGGTCATCTCAATCGTGATGCTATAAGCATCTTCGAGGGTTTTGGGGCTAGCGGCAGCGACGTGGTTCGTTAATACAGGCGAGAGGCAACGAATGAGCTTGGCGATTTCCTTGGGTACGGTATCCACTTGCCCAGGGCAAAGGGTACTTAATTGTTTGAAACACGTGATCAATCCTTTGACATTGCTCCCTTGTTGAATGAGATTCCAGAATTCATTTTCGAGCTTCTAGGTCTCGTGGGGAGGACATAACTGATCCTTCATGTGCTGCTTTAGCTCTTCCCAAGGTAACGCGTGGGCTGCTTCATTTCCACGATTGTTTCTTTTGGTGGTCCACCACTCAAGGGCTCTCTCACGAAAGACCCCGGTGGCGTTTAAGGTTCGGAGCTCATCAGGGCATCCGCTTTGCAGAAAGGTGAGTTCGATCGCATCGAACCAGTTCATCATGGTGGTAGCGCCATCATTACCAGTGAATTCCATGGGCTTACAAGCCATGAACTGTTTGAACTAAAACGTCGGGAGGGTCCACCTTTGAGTCAACGGAGGATTTGGGGGTTTCATGGGTTGTCTGGATTTGGGTCACTATGTTTGGGATGATCCTAGCCATCTGCTCGGGCCATTTGTTTCGTGATCAACCCGACTAGTTCTTGATTGGAGATAGAATCTTCTTGGTTGTTTGAACCCCTCTTGGAACCCTTAGATTTCTTGGAAGAACTTGGAGAAGACATCTAGGGTTGAAATAGAAAGGAAAAGGATGAGACTTGATCATAATGTAAAATTAAGTTTTGCATTATAAGCATGGATAATTCACGTATTTTACATGTATTTTGACGAGTATCTAACAAGTTTTCAACAAGTATAACCACGTATGAATGCGTATAAAGAGTATAAATTTAATTTGTTCACGAGGATTATTATTGTTTTTGATTGCGATAGACGTGCGAATTGTGCAACGGTTCGAAACGAATGAGGTAACAAGTATAAAATCACATAAAAATTGAGATAACATAAAAGATTGGCTCAATAAAACATGGGATTGTTTTGGGTAGAGAAACGTCGACTATTCCAAAGTGATTTAATCTTTCGAGTTAGGGAAAATGCTTTGGCCTAATAGGTAAAACGCTCTCGTCGAGAAGCGATTAACGGCATTTTACCCTTCCAGGTACTACATATCCTAGTCGATAAAAATTCTAGACTTTGGCGAGATTGAAAATCGAGCAGCGGAACTCAATCGACTAGGTGCGGGTTTCACCCCTAACTTGACAATTTCGTACCCTAAGTGTGGTTGTTTCTTACTAAACGAGGAGCATATTCTGACTCGTTTGTAAGATCAGCTAGAGTATGAAATTGAAGTTTTCCGTCAAGATGTGGATATCACTCCTAACTTGATGGCGTAACTTTGTGAAAAATCGAATATGCGGAATGAGGGATTTCACCAAAAATTGTAACTCATTGGACCTATCTTGGTGCAACTCGCCTCGTTTGCATTATGAGTGTCTTCAAGTCTTCAAGTGTATTGTGTAAACGTCTTAGGAAAGACGTTATGTAAATTTTTAAGACCAAAAGAAAGGAAGAAGCAATGAAGGAAGAATAAAATTTTAAGCATAATACGGGAATGGTAAAAAATGGACACTTAAACTATAGACTAGGCCGAACATGGCAATTGTACCTAATTCCCTATAGTTATGGCTCTGATACCAATATGTCACACCCCAACCGATGGCGGCAACATCAAGGCGGGACGAAAGAGATTACTCATTGCTCATAATATAGTAGCGATAATAATTAATTAAAGAAAATTTCATTTCATAGGATAATTGTTAAGTACATCATTGGAAGCAAAGTACAACAATTAAACATTACAACAACGAAACAAAATGCAACATATGCTAATCTAGTAAGTTTAGAATGAGTTTCTAAAGTATTCCTACTAGCTTTCAAAATGCATATCCTCTTCAACCTGTAACATGTGTAAAATACGAGTTCAATGCAAAAGCAAAGGCGAGTACACAAGTTTTGGGTGATACATAGCATAAGTATGAAAATGTATAACTCGAATCCACATGGTAATCGTTATGCAAGATAAATGCTAATCATGCAATACTAGATCAAACCCCGAGTTTCCACAAAAGTTTACGAGATCAAGCTTCCCTCGTCACAAAAGTGACGAGACTAAAATGAGTATAATAATCTTAACATAACCCAAGGGTGGTGTGCTACTCCTATAGGGTTATATATGATAAGTGGGCTTGCTAAGTTAATGATCAAGCATGTATAATTCTAGCATGTACCTAAGCATAACAAGTGTTCATGTATTAAGGACTGAGTATGTAAAAGCATGAATTTGTGATAAGTGTATTTTGATAAGTAAACATGTTACAACCCAAAAGTGAGAAAGCGGTAAATGGGTCGAGTGTACTCACGGTTTTGCTAAAGTTTTCCACTTAGAGAAATCCTGCAAGCTTTTGTGATTAGGGTTTGGCACCTTGTCCTTCTACAAGAAGAACATTGGTATGATTATGAGTTTTAACGGAATAGTATCGAGCATGATTACAAAAAAAAGAATAAAGTATTATAGTATGAAAATAATCACTAAGGTATAGCACTTGTTCTTGACACTATGATAACCCGAATGGGTTTGATGTGATTTCATAGGTTGGAGACCTATTATAATCGTGACAAGAAACTACACATTTTAGTGGTAAAAACTTATTAACTTGATAGGTGATTAGTATTCATCATCAAGGGTTCGGTTTTGATATATTATATAGTCCAAAGATTTGTATATAGTCATATAGTCAAGTAGGTGGGAGGATAAACCATCCACTTTGGAACCTCTTGGTGTCATGTAAGTCAAGTAGGAGGTGGGAGGATTAACCATCCACTTTGGGACCTCGTATGATGTTCACCACTACACAAGTCACCATAGGTAACAAGGAGGTCTTAGAACAATAATATGACAAGAGTGGAAATGACAAGAATGTAAAGTATCTCACCGCGATACCAGGTAGCCAAGTTAAATACAACCCGGTGAGCACGCTTTAACACACGTCAAAGGCTAAGTGGGGTTGTTACACTTTCAATCTAGCAAACTAACTTGGGATAATGATGAAAATCATCAAGTGATGTGTGGTCTCAAAGTTAGGATAGCCCAAGCTAACAAAGGTGGACACACATGAACAAGTTCATGAACTTGTATCACTTGTGAGATTAAAGCTCTATGAAAACAGAGTATTTGTGAGGATAAATCCTATAGCTTGAATGTCTCAACCTTGTTTTTAAGCCTAACCAACAACGAGTAGTGTTGTAAGCATTAGGACATAGGTTTGAGATGAGTTAGACTCAAGTTTGCTAAGATTAAACAAGTTTTGAAAGAGTTTAAAACACAACAGAAAGTTTTGGACACTTTAGGTGCATTTGTAGGTCTGGATTCTCCATGGAGAACCCTAGGATTCGAACCTAAAGTTTATCCAAGTATTTAGAAAGAAGAATCAAGTAAAAGGAACAAGATTTGAGCAAGTTATGCTCACTTATGTGTGAAGGTATGGATCTACCAAAAAATTCTGATGTTGCAAAGATTTGGAGTGATTTAGGAAGGATTAGAAGGTTGTGAAAGTGTAAAATGACTTGGAGGAGTGTTGTCTTTAGGGGGAGAAGGTTGTGTTAGTTGGGAGGTGTTTAAAGAGGGTTTATGGTGATTGGGGAAGATGGATTAAGTGGGATTCGCGCATAATCCGCGGTTTTGAAACAAGCTATCCCACCCAGGACCCCTTGCGGACAGTAAGGGCTTCCCCTTGCGGTCCGCAAGGACCAGGTTGGGTGAGTGTTGTTTTTGTTTTTTTTTTCAAAGGTAACGGGTTTATGAGTTATATTAATGTATTTTATGAATGAATAAGGCATTATAAGTATAAGTAACATGCCACAAAGTATATGTATGTAATAAATGATCGAGATCGAGTATAAACATCACGTATTAAGTATGCATCAAGTATAAACGTCGTGTATTCACAAGTATGTCACGTTCTCGAGTATGAACATCAAGTATAAGTATGTATGAATATGCATAACAAGTATAGGGACAAAATGTATATTTCCATTATGATTCAAGTCTCGATTACAACGATTTCAACGAAATGAAGAATACGAAAACAATGATTTCCAAAAATAGAATTACAACACGAGCTTGCTATAAATAGAAAGTAAGGAAAACATGAGGCGTTACGGTCTCCCCTGCTTAAGGAAATTCGTCCCGAAATTTAGGAAGATGTAACGAAGAGATGCGGATACTTAGTCTTCATGTCACTCTCGAGTTCCCAAGTAAACTCGGCGCCACGTTTTCCTTCCCATCAGACCTTGACGATAAGGATTCGACTGCGCCTTAGTTGCTTGACTCCTTGGTCCATGATTTCGACCGGTTTTTCAACAAAGTGCAATGTCTCGTTGATTTGAAGATCTTCGAGCGGAACTTGAAGTCCTTCTTCAGCTAGACATTTCTTCAGGTTTGAAACATGAAAAAACTGGATGAACATTGTTGAGCGCTTGAGGTAGGTCCAGTCGATACGTACCTTGCCAATCCTTTCCAAGATCTTGAAAGGACCTACGAAGCGAGGAGCGAGTTTTCCTTTCTTACCAAAGCGGATATGCTACCTTCCAAGGGGATACCTTGAGAAGCACATGATCGCCAATATTAAATTCCAACGATTTGCGCCTCTTGTCTGCGTAACTCTTTTGACGATTTCAGCTTCGAGGAGGTTATCACGGATTTGTAGATTTTGTCCGTCGTCTCTTGTATTAATTCGGGATGGGTGATCTGAACATCTCCAATCTCGTGCCAACAAATAGGCGAACGGCACTTACGACCATACAATGCTTCAAATGGAGCCATTTGAATACTAGCGTGATAACTATTATTGTACGAGAATTCTACTAAAGGTAAGTGCTAATCCCAATTGCCGCCAAAATCGATTACGCAAGAACGAATCATATCCTCCAAAGTTTGGATTGTACGCTCGGTTTGACCATCAGACTGTGATATCTTTGACGATTCTAGCATGTATCAATGTCAAAAAAGTTATTAATGAATTAAATTTTTACGAATTTTGTGTTTTATTTACGAGTTTTGTATTTTTATCATGACAATTGCACATATTCAATTCTTGCACGATTCCGAGTTTTCAAACGACTTCTGGAAGTGAAATCGCAAACTGTTACGTAAACGTAATCAGTTTAACACGACGTACACTCCAAAACAATGACACAAGTTAAACATACCTTAAATATCCTTTATATAACTTAGAAATAAGTTTTGAAGGGTTTGGTATATCAAAAACAAGATTATTTGATCACAGGGACTATTTATGACAAACTACGAAAGTCTGCCGATTCTCGTAGCGATGCACGCTCCGGAACAAGGTCTTAAGCTAAACATATCCTAAATACCCTTAACATAACTTAGAAATAAGTTTTGAGGGCTTCGATATGGCGAAATCACGCTTTTGAAACTTCAGAGACTATTTTGCAAATTCTGCGAAACTATGTCTTTTCGTGAATTTTGCTATCCGGATCATGTACGGACATCCAAAAATTTTTGTAATCATTAAAATATTGTGTTTTAGTGATTGGAATGCAAAATACCATTCGTTACGCATTTACGGTCATCCACGCGTTCGTTACGCTTTTCGTCGTAATTTACCGAAAACCGCAACCGTACGACCAAACGAACCGACACCTAGAACATGTTTGAACATTTTTCAAGTCCCCTATACATATTATACCTTATGGAGCTTGAAAATTAGGTTAACGGGTGTTAGAAGTGCCAAAACGCGACGAAACGAGTAAAGGGGCTTGTTCTGCCAACTTTGGAAAGTTCATGCCAGCTAGGGGCCTTACGGACCATAAGACCAAGGCCCATACGGTCCGTAAGCCATGCCCAGCTCACCAGAAACGTGGCAGCAACTTGTTTATTCATTCGTTGACTCATCTAGCGACCTTGCAACCCTTAATTCTTCACTTGACACATATGGGACACTAATCTAATTTGTGGGTGAGTCATCGGACACTTTTTAAGCACTTGTAGGACCGATCCTCGATGCTTAGGAATCTAAATTGGATATCTAACATCTATAATAGCGGAAATATTACGTTGTGTTGACCAATAGACAAGATTTAATCAGTTAAACATCAGTTTTATAGATCAAACGTTCTGGTTACAAACTGACAGAGCTTTGCCTTTGAAATCCAAAGTTACAAATGAAGTAGGCTAGCTAGGTATTTATACTAAATTCGCCCCTGAGGAACACAAGTTCCCCCGAACTTGCATAAGCAAGTTCGGCCGAACATGCATAAACATGTTGCTTATGAGCGAACTTGGCTACAACAAACATAAATACTTCGTATACCTAGCCTATTCAGCTCTATTCAATACAGACTTGATATAAGACTAAGATATAGACATTATGCACCAACAGACTCCCCCTTGGATATCGTTTTCGTCTTTTATCAGTCTTCAAAACGCTGTCTTCATATAAATTTAACGCACCCGACCGAAGAAGTTCTTGAATGGCTTCCTTCGTCGTTCTTGCTTTGGATCAGGCGTTTGATCAGTTGGCAGTGGTCTTTTAAAGTTAGTCATTCTTATCGAAGTTTGCCTTACCGCTTTTTCCATTCTTTCTTTAATCGCCTCATTTCTGGTTTCTTCTTTTAGAAACTCCACTCTCTCCAGATCCCTCCACTTCGTTTGCCACATCTTTCCTGAATTTACTTCACGTGCATAGCAAATGTTAACAACTTTCTGATACTGCATCGCCTGTACCTTTTCTCTTTCTTCAAAAACAATCTTCCTGTAGAATAGGCATTTTATATCTTCTCTCGAGAAGTTAACCAACCACATAGGATCTAGAATCCTTATCGTCCTTCACAAACCTCTCATACCCTGTTGACCCATCACTTCAACTCGTTCCTTAGCAATATCCAGATGATCTTCAAATTTTAACACAATCACCGCTTCACAAGTAGCTGGATCTATCTGCCACCACTTGAATAAAGGATAAAAGTTCTGTTCAATCGGCATAAGTGGCATATTCCTCATGGCTCTAGGACGTTTCATAATTAACGTTATGTCCTTTTCCCCTGTAACCTTATTGATCTTTACTCTTTGTCTTGGAATAAACGGCTTCCAGTGATTCCAACCTTTAACAGCTTCATACTTAATCATCTTCCACAACAACTGATCTATTGTCTTCATATGATAAGTAACATTCACTGTTTGTACTAACTCTTCCATATCCTAGTACGACAATGTCTTGAAATCAGCAAGATATTTGAAGTATTACACTCCAAATTCTCTTTTGATTGCATATACGTTGAGCTCTTTAAACCATCCCCAACTCAGTATATCTCCCAAAGAAACATCTTTATTCCTGGTGAAGAATGCTAGTGGACGTCGAAACTTACGTTCACGTGGCATCTCCTTGAACCAGGACTTTTTCGCTTTAGCTATCTCTTCTTTGGTCATCGGTTTAGGAATCTTTCCTTCTCGTAACGTTTCAGCAATCTTTCTTTCAACATATCTTCATTAAGCTGTTTGTACATCTTTTCAAATGTAGGAAAACTTTCTGAATTTTGACCGACACACTTAGCTTTCTGGTCTGATTCATTATCTGAGGAGCAATCTTCAACTATCACTCGATTGTACTCATCAGCTTCAAACCTTCTCTCATACTGATACTCTTTCGGTTCAAATGTGTTAACATTCATAACTTCCTCGAAATCAAACTCTAAGTTCTCAGCTTCAACTTCAACTAGTTTCGCCAAATCTTCTTTTAAGTAATTATGTACAAACTCACCTTCTTCCACATTATGTTCCAACATTAGCATCAAAGGCTTTGTAGGTACTGCAGTCACAGGCTTCACAGAACGATCAATATATAACAAATCAATATCATCATCAGTTGGCCTTTTCTGCCCTGTCTCCCCCTGGCTTTTATCTTCCATCCTATTCGACTCATCGTTCATAAGATCAGAAAAATCAAACTCATCAGATACTTTAGCTTCATTGATCTTTAAACCTGTACCTCCCTGATCAAAATCATCACCACCTTGATCAAAATCATCGTCATCATCCCCAACATTCCAATCCTTATAACCTTCTTCCTCTTCGTCTTCATTCTTATCTTCTTTTTCATCTTTATCATCGTCTTTTTCTTCAGTAACAACGATAGAATCAGAAGGCTTGACAGATTCGTCAACCTTTTGAATATCAGACTCAGAAGCTTTCAAAATATCTTCAGTTGGTTTCTCAGGGAACATCAGAAGATCTCTGAGCAGAAGATTTAGGGGCTTCACCCTCAACCTGCTTTCCTTTACCACTTTCAGCTAACTCTTTCTCAGCACGCTCTTTTTCTTCTTGACGATCCAGACGATCGTATTCAGCAATGAAATCAATATTCAGATTGTTTGCTAACACTTTCTGCAATGTGTTGAACCTTTGATCGTTCAATGCTTGAATAGTCTTCAGATCAGCTATTTCAGTTTGCAACTTCTCATTTGTATCTTGCAAACTCTCAATTAGTGCTTTGAAATACTCACGTTCATTTTTCTAACACCTTCACCTTGTCGTCTAACATTTCTTTCCAACAGCACTTTGATTTATCTTTTGAATAAGCTCAGTTTTCTCAACTTCATTCTGTGCCGCTTTTTCTTCTAACACTTTACACGCTTCTCTAGCATATCAACATTAGATTCTGGGAAAAATTCATCCAAGTCTTCGAGACTGATTGGACCATGTGGCATATCACCAAACAGATTTCCCCTTGGTGTCTTTGGCGTTGAATCTTTAGGTGTTGCAGTGTTCGGTGTTGACTTCTTAGGTGTAGAACTTTCAGGAACAGAAGTCTTTGGATCAATAGGAGATTCAGCGATAGGAACTTCAACAAATCCTGACACAGGAGGTTCTTGTGTAACTCCTGGCCTTTCATTTCAGCATGAACAATAACAGGAGGTTCTTGTGGAGGAGGTTCTTGTGTGGCTCCTTTCTCCTGAGCACCAGAAGTTTCTTGTGTGGCTTCTGTGCCTTTCACCTTACTTTTGTACCTCTTGCTCACAGCTTTCTGAGCTTTCTTTGCTTTTCTTTTCCTTTGGTAGAGGTGACCCTGTAGTCTTCTTAGAGATTTCGATTGCTGGAGACTTTGTACGTTTAGACTTTTTCTTCGGTCTCTCCTCGTCAGATTCCTTTTTGAGTGTTAGGATCAAAATCCGCATCCAATTTTCTTTCCTTTTCTACTCTAATCTCTGCCTCAGTCTTTTCTGGCTCTTTGGCAGGAACTTCTTCATCAGATTCTTCATTTTCATAAGTAGAAGAAATCACATCATCTTGAGTCGTTTTCACAGTTTCTTGACTCCCAATAACCACTGCAGCGCTCGATCCAGCAACTGCTTCAACATTTTCAGGTTCATCCTCTTCGACAAGCATTGTTTCGACTTTCTTCGCAGCATGTTTCTTTTTAGGCTTATCAGCTTCTGCCTTTAAAAACCATTCGCTCCTTGCCTTTGGTTTGAATTCCTTAAACAATTCTTGCTCAGCTTTAAGCTCTTTCTCGTCATCACTACCATCCTTTCTCCATTTGTTATTAGGTGGTGAGATATAATTTGAACCTTTTATAGCTCCAAACACTGGTTTCAACTGGAGCTGAAGCTTGCTTTTGGAACTTGATAAGCTTCTTCACAGTCGTTTCGTCAAGATGAACTAGATAAAGCACATCATTTGGATCTCGTGCAATGTTGGGATACTTCTCGTCAATCATCATCTGAACAAATGTCAGATAAAGGCATAGCATTGAATCTTCCATGTTCTTCGACATGTGAGTAAAAACCATCTTAGAAACATAGAACAGCTTCTTCAAAATAAACGCCGTTGCCATGCTAGCCAAATAGTCTTGAACATCATTTAAACCGGCTTTGCGATGGCTGAATGTGTGAATTAGAGCATGCATCAAAAGCTTATAGGGGTTTGCCACTTCCCCTTTCTTCAGCGTCGGTTTATTCACACTCCCCTTATAACCCATACGGAAGAAACACCCACGTACCATCTTCTCGTCTAAATGGATCGGATCGTCTTCATTATCTTTGAACTGCAGAATCCCTCGAATATCATCTTCGGTAACTGTAATCGGTTTAACTTCACTGCCGACTTGCACTGATGAAGTGATCGTCTTCTCATCCTCACTTAAGCTTGCGTTCATCCAGAAGTGAATGATATGTGATCGATATGATACGGTGCGTTCTGTAATAGCTCGGCGAATATGACTTTCCTCGAGAAACTTCAATATACTGTCGTACTTCTTCAGTGACGGACAGATAGACTTGTCAAGAGTAATGCACGTATTATGAGTTTTAAAGAACTCAACAGAGATTACACGCGCTGGTACCTATGCCTGAAAAATGACGCAAAACAATTAGCACACTTTTCGAGAAAAAATTCACAAAAATTTTCTAACATTTATATCAAGTTCCGGCGAACTTGATATATATGTTATAACAATCTGCCTAAGTTCGCCCGAACATGTATTAAACACATTTTCAACATTGAATGATAAGTTCGGGCGAACTTATATTAACAATTTACAGTTTTTCAAGATCCAAGTTCGGGGAACTTCCATATGATATTCATAATCAAATACATGAAGTTCGGTAGAACATATCTGATTTTTTTTAATCATTTTTTGGACAAGTCCAGTCGAACTTGACAACAAGTTCGGTCGAAGATATTAAAATTTCATTTATTCACATGTTTAGACAAGTCCGGTCGAACTTGACAACAAGTTCGGTCGAAGATATCATTCAAATCAGATTTTATTAACAAGATAATAGTGCAAGTTCGGTGAAACTTGACAACAAGTTCGGCCGAACTTGTCGTCTTCTCTAAACTTACACATCTGTTCAAACATTCAAATGACCATTTCTGTTCAATCAAAAATGTTTATACGGTGGATTTTATGTGTAGATTAAGGATCTATGTTCAATTTTCACCAACACCTCCTAGATCTATTAGATTTTTAAGTTTTTTATTAAGTTTCGTTTATTAATGGTTCAAACTTAGTCCAATAGTCAATTCTCACCTCAGCCATGATAATTGGTCTGCTAATCACCAAAAACCGACTCAATTTGGACAGCGTAACGGTGTGAAAATGCCAAAATCGTTCAAAATCTCTCACAGTTCAAGTTCTCTCAAGAATGCGTTTGCTGATAAGTGAGTTCAGCCGAACTGATTGGTATTTATGCCAAGTTAAGTTCGGGTGAACTTGCTAAGCCCAATTATGAAAGCCAAGTTAAGTTCGGGCGAACTTAACAAAACAACACAGCCAACTGCAAGTTCGGTCGAACTTGCTGTTTGTTAAACTTGATTTGTTTAGCTAGTTCGGCCGAACTTGCCAAATCACAATTTTTAACTTTCTCAAATTTTCATTTTTAACCCCTGAACTTTCCAACTTTTTATCAGTTATGAAAATCCACTCAGTCGACCAAGTCCAAGCTAATGACCTTGGTTAACCGATTTATCTGCCGAGTCCAAGTTAATGACCCCGGTTTGACCATTACGAACAAATTGTTGATATTTTCAAAACCAAAGTTTCAAATTAATGAACTTTTCATCGTTTTGATTTTTCAGATTAACAGATTAGCTCCCAGCCGTTGTCAAAGAGGTTCCCACCAGTCCTAGCACCTTACCAGACTTCGAAGATCCGTTCTCCAACATTGGTTTGCTGAAAACAATGTAGAAGTAAATTTTTTTTGTATTTTTGTAAGTTTATGCTAAAACTCACCCGAAAATCTTTTTGATTTTAATCTGTAAAGTTGAAATACAATGTAATAAGCAATGTAAACTATGTACAAACATATTTAAAGACATATTTTTGTGAATTCGTGTCTAAGGATCATATCAGTTGATTGAGACATATCACCAGTGCCGTTGACCTTTAGCAGACTTTAAGTTTTAAACTTGTTTACTTAGATTGTCGATATGTTTGTCCACTTAAGCTTTACCACATTTTTCAACTGATTCAAGAGATTTTAAGGTAGAATCCATGAAACTTGACTTATCTGTGGTTCCCACTTCTTCAATATACTCCCGTATCCAGATTCCCTAGATTTCATCTTACGGGTGAATATAGCGTAATTAATATCTGTATCTTGGTTGTGCGAGACCTTGAGAGCTCAGGTTAGTACTACCGTACAGACAAAGAGATGAAGGCTCGTCTTTAAGGTGTGTTCCACTTAAGGAATCTTTTTAGCAATGTAAATGATTAGATCTTTCGATTCTTTTCAATATTGCATGCAGTTTGGAGGTTTATAGCGAAAGTATTATAGAAGTTCTAGGCCATTGCTTCCGCAAAATGAAAAGAACTTGTATAATACCCCAGATATCAAATATCTATAAAGACCTCGTATCTCAGAATCAGGCAATCTTTCAACCGAAATTTCGGAGTACTAAGTCTATATATCCAAGATGTGTTAATCCACAAGATTAAGCAGTTGAAAAATTTAGTTTATATCTCGAAAACAATTTAATGAACGTGTTAAGCCTATCGACACATCCACAGTAAGACTCTTTTATCACTTTTAAACTTTACATTTCTTTAGCATACTGTAATAGTCAACTGATGTACTATCATTTCCTTTACGACACAGAACTCTTTTTGTCTTTTTCAATGTTTTTGTACATTTTGAATTTTTATATGTTTTTGGATTTTTAAAAATTTCGAATGTTTTTGTATTTTCTCTAACATCTCTCCCCCCTAAAATCCAAAACATCTTTTTGGATTTTAGTTTTTAACAAAATTCTAAAGTAGAAAACTATTTACAAACCAATGTGGATCACGCGAACTCGTCGTCCGATCCGTATTCAACCTCAGCGTCCGCACCTGTCAGCAAATTTTTCATACCGTTAATTCTCAGCAAGTATTTAAACCGTGACAAAGAAAATGGTTCGGTATAAAAATCAGCCTTTTGTTCGTCGGTGTGGAAATTTTCTATTCGTACCAATTTCTTTTCGTAGCAATCACGAATGAAATGATAACGAATTTCAATGTGTTTTATGCGTGAGTGATGAACCAGATTTTTAGTTATATCTATGGCTGCCTTGTTATCAACATACAGCTGAGTGTCTAGAAATTGCAGACCATAGTCTCTCATCTGCTGTTGAATCCACAGAATCTGTGAACAACAGTTGGAGGCCGAGATATACTCAGCTTCACAGGTAGAGAGAGCGACCGTAGTCTGTTTCTTACACTGTCAGGTTACCATTCTTCTTCCGAAGAACTGGCATCCCGCTGTAGTTGATTTTGAGTTCATCTTATCTACACCAAAATCGGAATCAACATAGCCTGTGAGGTCAAAATTGTCGTTCTTCGGGTACCACAAGCCGGTGCTTGGGCATCCTTTCAGATATCTAAAGATACACTTCACGATCTGCATGTGTAAGATCCTCGGGCTTGAATGATATCTGGCGCATAGGCAGGTTGGATACATAATATCCGGGCGCGATGCCGTCAGATACATCAGTGACCCAATCATCGATCTGTATAACGTCTCCTCAACTTTGGCTCCAGTCTCATCAACACAAATGCCGTGATTTAGAGCAAGAGGCGTAGATAGAGGCTTCAAGTTTTCCATTCCAAACTTCTTCAAGATGTCGTGAACATACTTAGCCTGATGAATGAAAATACCATCCGGAAGCTGATCTACTTGCAAACCAAGAAAGAACTTCATTTCGCCCGTCGAGGAGATTTCGAATTTCTTTTTCATGATTCCCTCAAACTCCTTGCAGAGACTATCATTTGTGGATCCAAAGATGATATCGTCAACGTAGATTTGAACTATAATCAGATGGCCATCAACTTCTCTGGTGAAAAGAGTACTATCCATAGTTCCTCTGATAAAGCCGTTTCCGACGAGATGTTGCGATAACGTCTCGTACCAAGCTCTCGGGGCTTGGTGCAGTCCATAAAGAGCTTTATCAGTAGATACGCTTTGTTCTTGTTGAGTGGATCGACAAACCCTGGTGGTTGTCCAACGTACACCTTCTCGCGTAATTTGCCATACAGAAAAGCCGATTTGACATCCAATTGATAGACCTTAAATCCTTTCCATGATGCAAAAGCTAGAAAAATTCGAATAGATTCCAATCGAGCTACTGGTGCATAGACTTCCGTGTAGTCTATCCCTTCCTGCTGGTGAAATCCCATGACAACAAGCCTAGCTTTGTTACAAACAATAACCCCTCTATCATCTCGTTTACACTTAAAGACCCATTTTGTATCAATTGCTTTCTGATTTTCTGGTAGGTCTTCAAGCTTCCACACACCCAACTTCTCAAACTGCAATAATTCTTCTTGCATTGCTTGTACCCAATTTTCATCTGCTAAAGCTTCATTAACTGTCTTTGGCTCAATCTGCGAGATGAAACATGAATAGAAGCAATAATTCTGGGTTGTAGCAACGCGTGTGTAGAAACAACTGAGTGCTTTATTAATTTGCCCTTGAGTTCTAACACCAGTTTGAAGTTCTCCGATTATATTTGTTGACGGATGATAGGAATATGATCGCGGCAATTCTTCTCTTGGAACATCTACTGAGTTTTGCTGATTCGTGATGTTGAGATCAACAACTAATTCAATGTTTGGAGAGCTTGATGAGGCTTCATTTCTGTTGTTCGGGATTACAAATTGATTAAGAAGACTTGTTATCTGCTCCACTTCTTCATCTGAAGAAGATGATTCCCCATCAGCATCAAATGTTGGTGCTTCATCTGAGTCAGAATTTTAATTCTGAGGCATACTGGGCTGCGTTGTTGTATTCACTGGTTCAGTAGAGGCATTTGTTGGAAGAGTAGCAGGTGTTGATAATGTTACAGAAACATTTTTGGCCGGAACACCACTATTGTTTGAACTTGCGCCAGAAGAAGATGGATCCAACGGGGGTTGATTAACCACAATTGGTCGAACAATTTTTTCTTGATTCGCTGACTGGTGAAGGTAATATAACGCTGCAAGTTCTTCGTCAGTTGGTTCTTCGGGCAAGTTAAATGACTTCCAAAGTCTTGATAGTTAAACAGCCACGCGTCACTTTCTTTGAATAAGATCCGTGTAGTTGAAACCATCCACGTGTTGTGCTTCAATAACCTTTCTCAATGAAGGAACATATACTCTTCTCACGGACTCGCATATCCGACAAAGAAACCTTCAAGAGATTTAGCTCCGAATTTTCCATCTTGGTCTGTTACAGTACATGGTGCACCGAATGGTTCTAAGAACTTCAAATTTGGCTTCCATCGGTTTATCATCTCAAAACATGTTTTCTTTGTTGGTTTGATAGTGAGAACCCTGTTTAGTGTGTAGCAAGCCGCAGCAACCACTTCACTCCAGAAGCTGATAGGAAGTTTAGAATCTGCAAGCATGGTTCTCGCAGTTTCAATCAAAGTTCTGTTTTTTCCGTTCAGCTACTCCGTTTTGCTGTGGAGTATAGGGAGCACTAAACTCGTGTAGAATCCCTTTTGCGTTGCAGAATTCCTTCATTTTGTTATTCTTAAACTCTGTGCCGTTGTCACTTCTAATGCGTCTGACCGGCATATGATAAAGGTTCTCGAGTTTCTTGAATAGAATAACCAAGTTCTCGAACGTTTCGTCTTTTGATTCTTGAAAGAATACCCACGAATATCTCGAATAGTCATCTGTCACGACCAAGCAATATAAGTCTCCTGATATGCTTCGAACATTTACAGGACTAAATAAATCCATGTGGAGACGTTCTGATGGTAACTTGATTGAGTTTAGAATTTTCTTCGGATGAGATTTCTTGATCTACTTTCCCTTCTTGCATTCCAAGCAATGATCAGACATCTGAAAACTTTGAAGATTTACGCCTTCTACAAGATCAATATGAACCAAGAAATTCATTTTTTGCAAATGAATATACCCCATCTTACGATACCAAAGAATAGAATCTTTTTCAGTAGCCTTTGATACAAAACATTATGCTGATTTTGATGAAGTGGTAGCAACACCCATATCAAGAACATATAAATCATTCTCTCGCGGTGCTCGCATCAGAATCCACTCATCTGGTATTTTGAATCCCGGCTTCAAGATAATACACTCTTTGTCGTTGAAATGGACTGTAAATTTCTTGTCACAAATCTGCGATATACTCAGAAGATTGTTCTCAAGTTCTGCAATATAGCTCACGCGATCAAATGAAATAACGCCATTGGAGAGTTTTCCCTCGGCGACTATCCTTCCTCCTTGATTTCCTGCAAATCCGACATATCCACCATTGATAGCTTTAATGTCGAATAGCAATGCCTTCATTCCCGTCATATGCCTGGACGCTCCACTATCCAAAATCCACTTTGAAAGTACAGATCTCTGGAGTCCCTGCACATTTTAACAATCTATTTAAAAAGCGAGACCCAAGCCTTTTTGGTCTTGGGTTGAATTGGATAAGCATCATCAAAATCAAATTCACATTCATCAGCATAGTCGAATTTTTCATCTGAATTTCCTATGATATTTATGTTTGAAAACTTTACCGTCTTTTTATCGTTTGATTTGTTACCACTTGCATTTTTGACAGTCTCAGATGTGGTTTCAATTATAATTTCAGATTTTGATTCTTTCTTGCTATCACTAGTCTTAACATGCTTAACTTAGTGATTTCAGGTTTAGATTCTTTCGTGTTATTAGTCTTTACCAGCTCAGACTTAATAACACCAGATGTTGTTGACATTTTCTTGGTAATCCAGGCTTGAGATTTGATATTAGCCTTGTTGATATAAAATTTGTTTTCGCTTGCCCTAGAAGTTTCTCCTTTTTCAAAAGTAGAATTTTCAAACTTCTTTTCTATTTTAGGTTTAACTTCTCGCAAAGATTCATTTCTTTTCAGAATCTTGATTGGTTTTTCAAACACTGGATACCTTGGTTTTACAACATTTGATTCTCTTCTTCGAGGATAAGTCGGTTTTGATTTCAGACATTGTCGTGCAATATGACCCATTTCATTGCATTTGAAACATGTCCTATTATCAAGTGGATGTCCTTTAGTGGGTGGTTTTATCCCACTTGATGTTTTGGCACCACTTGTAACCTTGGCTTTATCTTGAATTTCTTTCTCCTTTTTAAACTCATCATTTGATTGTTTACCAATCAAACTCTCTTCATGAACCATGTTTGTCCCATATACAAAATTCATGTTTTTATTTTTATAATCATGAAATGGTGACACTTTCTTTACTGGTTCATCTGATTCTTCTAGACCCAACCCTGCTCTCCTGTTTTCCGGATGATCACCACCATTCCTTCGGTAGTTGTTTCTTTTAGGTTTGGAATAGAATTTTCGTTTGTTAATTTCCAATTCCTCTGATGTGACTTTCACGAGTTTAAAGAATTTATCAAGCAATTCTTCCTTCACATTCTGAATCAGGAAGCTATCATCAAAGTATAGTCTATCCGAATCCTTAATTTTGTACATTACAATATTAGGATTGTTACTTAGACCATCCTCTGACGATTTATCGTCATTTTCAGAATGTGAATCGGAATTCTTTGAACTCGAGTTGGCGCTTTTGAAGCTGCTGTTATCAGAATCACTTAGAACATTTTCAACCACTCTGTTAACCACAACATTGTTATCATCATCAGTTTTAGCATAGATTATATCAATATTCTCTGGCAACTCATCTTTTTTCTCAGAAAGTAACTCAACATTGAGTGCCTTATCCATCCCGTCTACGGTTTTGCTACAGTACTTCACAAAGGGGTGGAGGAACATTGCTATATTCTTTGCCAGTTTTCTTTTTTAGGTTTTTCTTCCGATGAGATTGTCGGAAGAATGTGATCAATAACATATGCATTTGTAGTATAACTGTTGAACTCTTTCAGTTTCGATTGTCATGTCTTGAAGTTTTTGTTTGGTTTCAACAATGGTGTTAATATAAATGTTAATTGCGCTTTGTTTATCCATTACTGTTCCACTCAACGTCCTTATATTATCATGTTGTTCGATGTTATTTCTGTCGAGTCTGCGATAATCATTTTTCATTTTATCATACGCTTCTTTCATTGTGCGATAATCGTATTTCAATAATTCGTTATGCACATTGTTTTCAGCGATGATCTTTGATTTTTCGGCACATTCGACACAAGGTTCAGTACATTTTGTACAAGGTTTCTCAGCCTCAACAACTTGTACTTTGACAACTTCTTTCTCGACAATTTTTACCTTTGGACCTACCTTGGTTAGATTCGCCATTAAAGCTTTATCTGCCATGTCCTTGAGGTCTTCGACTTTCATTTCTTGAGTGACATCAATGATCACTTCATCAATCTTTTTCTCCTCAGCCACTTGTTCTTTCGAGCTTCCAACAAAATGACCTGCAAAATTGTCACAAGAATTAGAAGATAAAATTCCTTGTCTCTGCATATGGATATATTCCTCTTCTTCCTGCTGTTGATGCAAGTATTGTTCCAGAAGAGCTTGTTCGAAAGCTGCTGTTTCTGCTGCTGCCGCTGTTTCTTTTGCAGAATTATCTTCAACTATCTCCGCCATCAAAGCAACTCCGGTCTTTTTCCCAATGTAAGAGTTCCAATCAAAACCATCATCTTCACTGGATGTCACCATAACTTTCTCAGTGGTGCTATTGTCAGGCTTTTCTTGGATTTCAATCTGAGTTTTCTTCGGAAACGGTTTATATTGAAGTGCCTTTTTGTAATATTCATTTCCTCCTTCGAAAGGACTTTGATTTCCGGTTGCTTCCGTGTTTTTACACTCTCTTTTAAAATGCCCTTTTTGACGGCATCTAGAGCACGTGACTTTGGTTTTGTCAAAACCTAAGTTGTTGTTGGAATTTCCTATGTCCCGGCCTGTGAGTGCAACGAACTTTGTCACTCTCCTGATGATCAAAGCTAAGGACCATTTGATGTCATTAGTTCGAGTTCTTCCTCGTCTACCTGGTCATAATCTTCTGCGGTCATCTTGGGGTTTCCGATCTTACCGGCAACAAGACATTCATAAGATTCTAATACGGTAGCGAGTAGTGACATATGTTGTTTTGCAACTTGTTTTGAAACAACATTGTTCAAGTTCACTGCGACGTTGCATTTATATACATTCGGATCAGAACTTTGTTGTTGATTCTGATTCGCTTGGCTTTGATAAGTTGAATTTGAACCAGTGCTTGAATAACAACTTTGAGGAGTCTGATCATACTGAGGCTTTGATTGATTCTGATTTTGTGGAGAAGCATTCATGTTTGCACTAAAAGCCGTCTGAATTTTAGGACTCGAAACACTATCTAGCATTCCGGCTTTGTAATACAGACCAACGTCTTGAAGTCTTGAACAACATTAGCATTTTTTGACTTCGCCATCTTTAGAAGTTCCATTTCGTGGCCTTCGAGTTTATCGATAAACGTCGACAACTTGAAAAATTCCTACTTATCACTGTTCTTCAGAACCATCAAATACGTAGTCCATTCACCCTCTGGTAGTGCGTCAGCAAGTTTGTCGATGTATTCTTGTTCTGTCTTTTTGAGACCGTGTCTTCGCATTTACACTTTAAGATGACAGAAACACTCGATCTTTTGCTTTATAGTCTCATTCTTTAGCATAGTGAAAATATCGAACTCTTTCAGATAAGTGCCTTCTTGCTTTTGATCATTTCAGCGCTGCCTAGGTATTTCTTCTGTAATGACAACCAAAGATCTCTTGCAGTAGTATACTCTGGTAGCAAAATCAGGATATCTTCTTTGACAGACTGTTGGATGAGACTGATCATCTTTTTCTCAGCAATGTATTCATCTCTCTGTACTGTCGAATAGTTGTACTTTTCAAGGAGTTGATGTTCATCTACCGGAACATGTAGCCTCTTTCAATTGACACACAGCCAGCGAAGTGCATGGCTTGAACCCAGTAAGTAAATTTCTTTTTCCATGCTTTGTACTCGTCCATGCTCATCAGCTTGGGCGGTTTGACAGTCGTTCCGATTTCATTATCAAGATTGACTTGATTGATCACATTGGCATTTGACGAACTAGCTCCAGACATAAAAGCTCTTAGTTGATCCTCCATTGTGAATAACGAAACGTGTACTCTGAAAATTTTTCAAAAACTTTGGAAACAATTAGACCAACTACAAGTTCGGTCTAACTTGTAGCAACAAATGAAGAATTCTCAGCTTTTCTAACAAGTTCGGTCGAACTTGCTAGGTTTGTTTTGAAAACTTTACTTAAAGTTCGGTCGAACTTGAGATACAAATCCTACAGAACTTCGGGCGAACTTGATAAAAATCTAGTAAGTTCGGGCGAACTTTTTCTTTGAGATTTACACATGTTCTGTCGAACTTGATCTAAAATCAATGAAAAATTGTGTAATTCGAGCGAACTTAGCTGAAATTTAGTCAAAAACTACTCAAGTTCGGGCGAACTTGCTAAAATCACATGAAAAGTGATGTTTTAGTATAAGTTCGGCCGAACATGGACAATAAGTTAGATCCTTAGGGTTTTCAAAAACATGGTTTTTTTCAAAAAATTGACATGAATTTGGTTGAATTTGGTCTCCAATCTTTCAAGGGTTTATCCTTGTTGTATTTTACATGATATATTCAAGATTCAAAACATTTTGACATTGAATTTTCATTTTATGTTCAAAAGTTAAGAAAAAAGAAAATGGAGTAGAAATAGAAGTGTTATTGTCTTGATACTATCAAACCAGGCTGTTCTAGCTCTGATACCACTTGTAGGACCGATCCTCAATGCTTAGGAACCGAAATTTGATATCTAACGTCCATAATAACGGAAATATTACGTCGTGTTTACCAATAGACAAGATTTAATCAGTTAAACATCAGTTTTATAGATCAAACGTTCTGGTTACAAACTGACAGAGCTTCGCCTCTGAAAGCCAAAGTTACAAATGAAGTAGGCTAGCTAGGTAATTATACTAAAGCAAGTTCACCCCTGAGGAACACAAGTTCGCCCGAACTTGCATAAGCAAGTTCGGCCGAACATACATAAACATGTTGCTTATGAGTGAACTTGGCTACAACAAACATAAATACTTCGTATACCTAGCCTACTCAGCTCTATACAATACAGACTAGATATAAGACTAAGACATAGCCATTATGCACCAACACACCTACAATATCAAGAATTCTATAAATACCAAGGTGTTCTTGCATTTTGAACTTTTGCAACCATCTCTTTTGTCCCATTCTGCTTCAATCCGAATTTAGCAAACATCTTGGAGCTTTCTCTGGTGTTCCTGATAAATCTTTGGTGTTTGTAAGTGATCTCTTTCATGCTTGTTTCAATTCTTGTAGTTTAATTGGATTAAAAGTCATAAAGTTTGACTTTTATTTGACTTCCAAAATTGATCATGATTTGATCAATTTAAAATCCAATTGAACCATGTATTATGATGGTAATCAAGATGGTTATGATTCCTATTGCTCACCCCTACTGATTTCTATCTTATCTAGTCATTTTGACAAATCAAAGTTTCGGTCAAAATGCGATTTTTGCGCAATTTGCAATGGAACCATTTCCGGGTATCAAAAATTTTTTTTGTACCAAAACTCTTTTATAAACTTCATTAGACATATCAAAACATGTCTAATTCGTCACTTTTTTTTAGTGCTTGTTTAGAGTCGTAAGTTGAACGGTTTGATCACCGCTTTGACTTTCGAATCTGACCCGTATGGTTGAACTTTTTGGACCCAACCAAATACATATTTATGACCATAATTGCAAAGGGAATAACTCTCAGAGGTTATACCTTATGGTCATGTCAATTGGTTAAGTGTTATGATGATTAGTTCATATAATCTTCAGTGAAGACCGAAATACCCTTTTCGCAAATAAATCAACTAAGAGCATATGTAACATAAAAATTGACATACAATCTGATGTAACAATAATATTAAACATATTTTGGTAATTAGAACTTATCATAACACATATCTAACCATCCGAATGCGTAGTTACGCGAATGACGCGTTAAAGTGGCTCAAACTACCTTAACAGGTCATAACGGGTAATAACGGATCAAAAGCACTTAAGCATCTTTCCAACTCAGAATGTTAACTTTATTAAACCATTTCATATGAGTTCCATACTCATTTGGTTTAAAAGGTCTCATTTTATCCGATTCTCCGATTTCATGTCTAGATATTTACACAATTATTCGATTTTAGGATACGCTTGATTTATCGGACTTTTGAGCTTGTTTGATCTTCGATTCAAGGTTACAATAGCAATCACAAGTGAGTACATAGTCCCCTCTTTTATTATCTACAAATGTTTTGGGGTGATTCATATGTGCTAAATTGTTTTCAAGCTTTCAATGTACAAAAATCTATGGTTTATATAAACAATACGATTTCAATAAGGTGAACGAACCTGTTGGTGCATTATATTCATAACAAGAATGACATTCATTAACAATGGCCAAGCCGACCAATAGTAAGTTACGGCGCATAGGACTGACAATCCCGTTACCAAAATTCCCGTGGTTTGTGGGGAAGTTTGGGAAGGACTGAAACTGTATTTGTAACAAACCCTTTGGTGGTTTGTTATACGACTAAGGGACCCCGTGGGTGGTCTCAAAAAAGTCAACAAAGGTTTGAATGTATTCACAAAACGACCAAAAGTTTTCACAATTAAAACAAGGAACGACGAACGATTGGTTTATAACAAGGAACGATAACTATTGGTTTATAACAAGAACAATGAACAATGGACGATTGGTTTATGGTAAGTTATTTAGATAACGGTATGTGTGTAATGTGATAAAAGCATGGTGGAAACGCGCTGGTACTTCCTATATATAAGTGTTTTTATCGTATTACATTCGTGGCGTTATTTGCATCATTTGAACAAATGCTTTCAAACGATGACGCGTAACAATTTCAATTAAAGATATAAACCACACAACTTATTTCAAGACGATTTACTACTCGAATTTACGAAACAAATGTTTTGGTCAAGATTTATGGCTACAAGTCTTTCATAAACTATAACTAACTTGTTTTAGATTGGTTTGTTATCATTGCAATATCAAATACTTTTCGATACAAGATTTTTAATTAACGACTCTAGTAGTCTAACAAGGTATTTTAATGCATATTCAAAGCCATAAACTTGACACACACACAAAACCTATGTACTCGCCGGCATATGTTTGCTGACTCGTTTTCACATATGTTTCAAGGAACAATGCTTGATGATTCTGATGCATGCTCATGTAGGATCGGACATGGACCTTAGTACTTATAAAATAAGAAAGACAATAAACTTGCTTGTTTGTTTAAGTTTGTTTGAAAGTTCTAAAACAATATGACAATATAATCTATGTTTATTATCCAATAAACGAGAAATGAAATACCATGTGTTGTTGAAACAATCTGTTAACGTGACTCCCCAAGTGTTTCCGCCGCGTGTGTTGTTTTACGCGATTTGGGGTGTTATTGGTATCAGAGCACTGGTTATAGGGAATTAGGTTATTAGTAATGCTTTGACCTAGACTATAACCTTCCTAGGACCTTAACGCGAGTTTACTTGCATTTAGATTTAAAACACAATAGTATCACCTATCCTTAGGTGATTACCAAAACAAATTCACAAATTACAAACTCATTTTGTAAATTAGATTCTTTGTTTTTGGCGTAAGCCTTCAAGTTTTCAAAATCTCGTCAAAATTTAGGTTTTAATAATGCGAACACGTGTAACCTGGAAGGGTGGGTGCCTGTACCCTGAGTTTCTGTTTAAGGCTAGAGTGTTCGTACAAATCCATTTAATCGGACCAGTAACTCTTACCTGGGCACTCTTGGGGTGAGTGTCCACTTATAGGCTAAAGCATGTCTTCGCGATACATTATAAGACCCAATTACTTTGATCAGTCACCGTGTGTCATTTGTGTGTTTTGAGAAACAAACAAGTGACCACCATCCTTATGTTTCGTCGATATTTTTGATCCCTCTATTGATTTTTTCTCCGAATGTCAATCTCACATATCTTTCATCATGTTTCTTTTCTAGAATGCCTCCTCGACGTGATACAACTCAAAATGCTGAAATGGCAGTCATGATCGCTCAACAAATTGCTGTTGTACTCCCGAACCTTGTAACTCAAATGAATCAAGCGAACAACAATAACAACAATAATAACAATGCACCAGCTCCGTGCAACTACAAACAATTCTGTTCGGCTAAACCACTTCAGTTCACTGGGTCTGAGGGAGCTACAGGACTTCTTCAATGGTTTGAGAGACTCAAAAGCACGTTCCGTTTTGTTCAATGTCCAAATGAGCGAAAGGTCGAGTTTGCATCTAGTGTGTTCAAGAAAAGAGCTTTGACATGGTGGAATGGTATTATGAGAGATAGAGGTGCCGAAGTGGCCTTAGCTGAAACATGGGAAGAACTTCGGGCTCTTATGATAAAGGAGTTCAGTCCTCGCCACGAGCAAAGGGCATTGGAGAACGAATTTCACGATCTCAAGCAAGACAGTGGTGAGAGTCGTGCTTATCCCGACCGATACGAGGAGTTGAGTTTACTTTGTCCTTCGATGGTGACGCCTTTGGATAAGGCGATCGAGAAGTATATCGATGGTTTACCTGATCCTGTGCAAGATATCATCACTGGTAGAAACCCTACCATCGTTGGACAAGCTGTTGAGTTAGCTGCAACCTTAACCGATTCACAAGTCAGGAAAGGTAACCTTCATCACAAGGGCGATAAGAAATCCTATGCTAAGTCAACTCAAGAGAAACCGAAGGGAAACAAAGCTGAACCTTCCAAACGATCGAAGAAGCGAAAGGCTTCTCAAAACTTTGCTGTTACTGCTCAACCTGCACAACCCGCACCAACTGCTCCCTAAAACCAACCAGCTCAACCTCCGGCAAAGAAACCTTATGCAGGAACTGCACCGCTTTGCAACCGATGTAATGGTCACCATCAAGTTCAGATACCGTGTCGACAGTGTACTACCTGTGGAAACTTGGTCACTTGGCAAATATTTGTCGCTTTAACCCAAACCCAGCTGCACGGAACCCAGTTCAACCACAAGCAAATCTTGCTCGACCTCACTTTCCGCATGGTTCATGTTTTAACTACGGTGAAATGGGTCACTATAGAAACAATTGCCCGAGGTTAGCAAACGCAAATCCAGCTCATGGACGAGCTTTTAATATGAACGCCAACGAGGCCCATGCCGATAACGAAGTCATTAACGGTACGTTCTTTGTTAACAATCATGCTGCTACTGTTCTTTTTGATTCGGGTACCGATAGAAGTTTTGTATCATTAGCCTTTGAGCTGTTGCTTTCGATGCCTAGTGGTGTGGTGAACCTCTTGTGCTCGATCATGTTATTCGAAGTTGCTAGTAAACCTCAACAATCGTATGTTTTCTATTGACCTCACGCCAATGCAACTTGGGAGTCTCGACATCATAGTTGGAATGGATTGGTTAACCAAGCATCATGCCAAAGTTATTTGTTTTGAAAAGAGAGTTCGAATACCTCTTCCTTCTTGTGAAACCTTAGAAATTCATGGAGAGAAACCCGCTAGTAACATAAAACTCCTGACATGTACACAAGCCCAAAAGTACTTACGAAAGAATTATATGGCGTTCTTGGTACATATCGTTGAGGAGAAAGTAAAGAACAAGAGTATTCAAGATATTCCTGTTATTTGAGACTATTCTAAGGTCTTTCCCGAAGATCTACCTGGTTTATCCCCGGCACGTCAAGTTGAATTCCGTATTGATCTTGTACCTTGTGCCAACCCAATAGCCAAATCTCCTTACCGTCTTGCACCGTCAGAAATGCAAGAGTTATCGAAACAACTTCAAGAGTTCTCTGACAAAGGTTTCATTCGTCCGAGCTATTCTCCGTGGGGTGCTCCTGTCTTATTTTTGAAAAAGAAGGATAGGTCTTTCCAAATGTGTATCCATTATCGTGAGCTCAACAAACTCACGATCAAGAATCGATATCCCCTACCTCGCATTGATGATCTGTTTGATCAGCTTCAGGGTGCTACATGTTTTTCGAAGATCAATCTACGTTCTGGATATCATCAGCTTCATGTTCACGAGGAAGATATTCCTAAGACTGTTTTCCGCACTCGATACGGCCATTATGAGTTCACCGTTATACCTTTCGTTTGACAAATGCTCCAGCTGTATTTATTGACCTAGTGAATCGGGTTTGTAACCTTATCTGGATAATTTCATCATTGTTTTCATTGATGACATTCTTATTTATTCAAAGTCTCTCGCCGAGCACGAACAACATCTTCGTCTGACAATGGAATTCTAAAGAAAGAGCAACTTTACACCAAATTCTCCAAGTGTGAATTCTGGCTGAAAGAAGTTCAGTTTTTGGGACACATAGTCAATGAGCAAGGTATTCATGTGGATCCTTCTAAAATCGTTGGATGAAGGACTAGAAAACACCCACTACTCCCACAGAAGTTCGCTCATTTCTTGGTCTTGCTGGTTACTATCGACGATTTATTGCGAATTTCTCAAAGATCGCGGTTCCTCTCACTGCTTTGACTCAAAAGAATAGGCCTTTTGAGTGGGTACCTAAACAAGAGGAAGCTTTCTAAACTCTGAAACAGAAACTCCGTGATGCTCCTATTCTATCTTTACCCAATGGCAATGATGATTTTGTGGTTTATTATAACGCGTCGAATCTAGGCCTTGGTTGCGTTCTCATGCAACGAGATAAAGTCATAGTATACGCGTCGAGACAACTGAAAGTCCATGATAAGAATTATAAAACTCATGATCTTGAGTTGGGTTCCGTTGTTTTCGAACTCAAGATTTGGAGACACTATCTTTATGGTACGAAGTGTGTGGTTTTACTGACCACAAAAGCCACCAACACATATTCAATCAGAAGGAGTTAAACAGTTAAACATGAGGCAACGATGTTGGGTCGAACTCCTAAATGATTACGACTGCGAAATTCGCTACCATCCTGGTAAGGCGAATGTTGTGGCTGACGCGCTTAGTCGTAAGGAACGTGTCAAGCTTCATTGTGTTCGAGTTCAATCTGATATCCAAACACGTATTCTTGCAGCCCAACGCACTTGTGCTACCCAAGGTTTGTTGAAAGATGAATTACCTCATCAACTGAATTGCAACTCGAAACGAAAAACGATGGATTACTATACTACATAAACCGTTTGTGGGTTCCGAGTCAACACAATCTCCGTACTCTATTGATGGACGAAACTCATAAGTCTCGTTACTCGATTCATCTTGGTGCTACAAAAATGTACAAGGATCTCCGTACCCAGTATTGGTGGCCGGGTATGAAGAATGACATTGCCTTGTATGTATCTAAATGCCTTACTTGTCTCAAAGTCAAGGCCGAGCATGAACATCCATCTGGGTTATTGGAACAACTGGAAATACCGGTATGGAAGTGGGAGAACATTGCGATGGATCTCATCACAAACTACCACGCACATCTAGAGGTCATGATGCAATTTGGGTGATCATTAATCGTCTAACAAAGTCATCACACTTTATAGCAATCCGTGAGGATTTCTCTGCTGACAAACTTGCCAAGATTTATGTTGATGGGATTTTGTCTCGTCATGGTGTTCCTTTGAATATCATATCTGACCGAGATGCTCGGTTCTCATCTCATTTCTGGAAGACTATGCAATATGCTATGGGGACCAAACTCAATCTGAGCACTGCTTATCATCCTCAAACGGATGGACAATCTGAGAGGACTATTCAAACACTGGAGGATATGCTTAGAGCTTGTGTGATCGATTTTGGCGGTAGTTGGGATTCGCATCTACCATTAATCGAATTCTCTTACAACAATAGTTATACGCCAGCATCAACATGGCGCCTTTCGAACCTTTATACGATCAAAAGCGTTACGCGGACACTGCTCACTGGACCTGAACTCATCCATGACACAACTGAGAAAGTCAAGAAAATTCGCGATAACCTTCTAATAGCTAGAAGCCGTTAAAAGAGTTACGCGGACAAGCGACGTAAGCCCTTGGAATTCCAAGTTGGTGATCACGTCCTACTCAAGCTATCCCCTTGGAAAGGAGTGATAAGATTTGGGAAGAAAGGAAAACTTGCACCACGATATGTTGGACCATTTAAAATCATTGAAAGAATTGGAAAAGTGGCCTACCGACTTGAGCTACCTCCTAAAATCGGGAATATTCACCCAACCTTCCACGTGCCCAATTTAAAGAAATGTTTAGCCGATACAAACCTCCACATCCCTCTCGACGAGATTCACGTTGATGACACTATGCATTTTGTCGAGAAACCAGTGGAGATAATGGACCATGAAGTCAAGAAACTCAAGCGAAGACGAATTCCGATAGTCAAAGTTCTTTGGGAATCCAAACGTGGCCCAGAATTTACTTGGGAACGAGAGGATCAAATGAAAGCGAAGTACCCACATTTGTTTTCACGAGTTTCCTCTAATTAAATTTCGGGATGAAATTTCCTGAAGTATCGGGGACTGTGATATCTGTGACGATTCTAGCATGTATTAATGTCAAAAAATTTATCAATGAATGAAATTTTTATGAATTTTGTGTTTTATTTATGAGCTTTGTATTTTTATCATGACAATTGCACATATTCAATTCTTGTACGATTCAGAGTTTTCAAACGACTTTTGGAAGTGAAACCGCAAACTATTACGTAAACGTAACCAGTTTAACACGACGTACACTCCGGAACAATGACACAATTAAACATACTTTAAATATCCTTTACATAACTTAGAAATAAGTTTTGAAGGGTTTGGTATGTCAAAAACAAGCTTATTCGATGACAGGGACTATTTATGACAAACTACGAAAGTCTGCCGATTCTGTAGTGATGAACGCTCCGGAACAAGGTCTTAAGCTAAACATACCCTAAACATAACTTAGAAATAAGTTTCGAGGGCTTCGATATGGCGAAATCACGCTTTTGAAACTTCAGGTACTATTTTGCAAATTCTGCGAAACTATGTCTTTTCGCGTATTTCGTTATCTGGAACATGTATGGACATCCAAAAATTTTGTAATCGTTAAATTATTGTGTTTTAGTGATTGGAATGCAAAAATACCATTCGTTACGCATTTACGGTCATGCACGGTTCGTTACGCTTTTCGTCGTAATTTACCGAAAACCGCAACCGTACGACCAAACGAACCGACACCCTGACATTTTTGAACATTTTTCAAGTCCCCTATACTTATTCTACATTATAGAGCTTGAAAATTAGGTTAACGGGTGTTAGAAGTGCCAAAACGCGACGAAACGAGTGTAGGGGCCTGTTCTGCCAACTTTGGAAAGTTCCTGCCAGCTAGCTCACCAGAAACGTGGCAGCAGCTTGTTTATTCATTCATTGACTCATCTAGCGACCTTTCCACCCTTAATTCTGCACTTGACATATATGAGACCCTAATCTAACTTCTGGGTGAGTCATGGGACACTTGTTAAGCACCTACAACATCAAGAATTCTATAAATACCAAGGTGTTCTTGCATTTTGAACTTTTGCAACCATCTCATTTGTCCCATTCTACTTCAATCCAAATTTGGCAAACATCTTGGAGCTTTCTCTTGTGTTCTTGATAAATCTTTAGTGTTTGTAAGTGAAGATCATGCTTGTTTCAATTCTTGTAGTTTAATTGGATTAAAAGTCATAAAGTTTGACTTTGATTTGATTTTCAAAATTGATCATGAATTGATCAATTTAAAATCAAATTGAACCATGTATTATGATGGTAGTCAAGATGGTAATGATTTCTACTCATCACCCCTATTGATTTCTATCTTTTCTAGTCATTTTGACAAATCAAAGTTTCGGTCAAAAATGGATTTTTGCGCAATTTGCAACGGAACCATTTTCGGGTATCAAAACAATTTGTTTTGGTACCAAAACTCTTTTATAAACTTCATTAGACATATCAAAACATGTCTAATTTGTCACTTTTGTTTTAGTGCTTCTTTAGAGTCGTAAGTTGAACGGTTTGACCACCACTTTGACTTTCGAATCTGACCCGTTTGGTTGACCTTTTTGGACCCCACCAAATACATACTTATGACCATAATTGCAAAGGGAATAAGTCTCTGAGGTTATACCTTATGGTCATGTCAATTGGTTAAGTGTTATGATGATTAGTTAATATAATCTTCAATAAAGACCGAAATAACCTTTTCGCAAATAAATCAACTAAGAGCATATGTAATATAAAAATTGACATACAATCTATGTAACAACAATATTAAACATATTTTGGCAATTAGAACTTATCATAACACATATCTAACCATCCGAATGCGTAGTTACGCGAATGACGCGTTAAAGTGGCTCAAACTACCTTAACAGGTCATAACGGGTAATAACGGATCAAAAGCACTTAAGCATCTTTCCAACTCAGAATGTTAAATTTATTAAACCATTTCATATGAGTTCCAATACTCATTTGGTTTAAAAGGTTCATTTTATCCGATTCTCTGATTTCATGTCCAGATATTTACACAATTATCCGATTTTAGGATACGCTTGATTTCTCGGACTTTTGAGCTTGTTTGATCTTCGATTCAAGGTTACAATAGCAATCACAAGTGAGTACATAGTCCCCTCTTTTATGATTTACAAATGTTTTGGGGTGATTCATATGTGCTAAATTGTTTTCAAGCTTTCAAAGTACAAATGCTATGGTTTATATAAACAATACGATTTCAATAATGTGAACGAACTTGTTGGTGCGTTGTATTCATAACAAGAATGACATTCATTAACAATGGCCAAGCCAAGCAGTAGTAAGTTACGGCGCCTAGGACTGACAATCCTGTTACCAAAATTCCCGGGGTTTGTTGGGAAATTTGGGAAGCGACTCAAATTGTATTTGTAACAAACCCTTTTGCTGGTTTGTTATACGATTATGGGACCCCGTGGGTGGTCTCGAACAAGTTAGCAAAGGTTTGAATGTATTCACAAAACGACCAAAAGTTTTCACAATTAAACAAGGAACGATGAACGATTGGTTTATAACAAGGAACGTTGAACGATTGGTTTATAACAAGGAACGATGAACGATTGGTTTATAACAAGAACAATGAACAATGGACGATTGGTTTATGGTAAGTGATTTAGATAACGGTACGTGTGTAATGCGATAAAAGCATGGTGGATATGCCGCTGTACTTCCTATATATAGTGTTTTTATCGTATTACATTTGTGGCGTTATTTGCATCATTTGAACAAATACTTTCAAACGATGACGCGCAACAATTTCAATTAAAGATATAACCCATACAAGTTATTTCAAGACGATTTACTACTCGAATTTACGAAACAAATGTTTTGGTCAAGATTTATGGCTACAAGTCTTTTATAAACTATAACTAACTTGTTTTAGATAGGTTAGTTATCATTGCAATATCAAATACTTTTCGATAACAAGATTTTCAATTAACAACGCTAATAGTCTGACAAGGTATTGCAATACATATTCAAAGCCATAAACTTGACACACACACGAAACCTATGTACTCGCCGACATATTTTTGCTGACTCGTTTTCACATATGTTTCAGGGAACAATGCTTGATGATTCTGATGCATGCTCATGTACGATCGACGTGGACCTTAGTGCTTATAAAATAAGAAACACAATAAATATTCTTGCTTGTTTGTTTAAGTTTGTTTGAAAGTTCTAAAACAATATGACAATATAATCTATGTTTATTATCCAATAAACTAAATATGAAATACCATGTGTTGTTGAAACAATCTGTTAACGTGACTCCCCAAGTGTTTCCGCCACGTGTGTTGCTTTACGTGATTTGGGGTGTTACACAGACTGAGGATGAAAAGCGGTGCTAAGGTTAAGACGAGTGCCAAGGGCGGATTGAAATGTTTGCCAAAGACGGGAGGTGAAACGAGCATCCGATCAGAGATAATATCGAGAGGAGTACCATGATGACTGATGACTTCATTGGTGTAGATTCGAGCCAATTTCTCGACTTTGTAATCTTCACAAATGGCGAGGAAGTGAGCGGATTTGGTCAATCGGTCAATGATAACCTAGATGCTATCATGACCGAACGAGGTACGAGGTAACTTGGTGATAAAATCCGTGGCAATGCTCTCCCATTTCCAGCCAGGGACTTCTAGTTGTTTGAGCAAACCAGTGGGACTTTGATGTTCGGCCTTGACTTTGGAACATGTAAGACACTTTGAGACGTAAAAGGCGATATCTTTCTTCATCCCAGGCCACCAATAAGATGCTCGAAGATCATGATACATCTTGTCGGCGCCAGGACGAATGGTGTATCAGGATTTGTGGTCTTCGTCCATCAAGGTGTGTCAAAGATTGAGACGATCCGGAATCCATATGCGACCATGGTAATAAAGATTACCATCCGGCTTAGCTTCGAGTGGGTTTTCGACTCTACAATTCAACTCGTTATCAAGGTTGCCCTCGTTAATGATGGCAAATTGCGCTTGATGAATCAACCTGTTGAGTTTTCCCATGATTTGGTAGCAACGAACACTCTTAACATTAATCTTACAACTGAGTGCATCAGCCAGGACATTCGCCTTACTAGGGTGGTAGTGAATATCACAGTCGTAGTCATTTAACAATTCTACCCAACGACATTGACGCATGTTGAGTTCCTTTTGGTCAAAGATATGTTGGAGGCTCTTGTGGTCGATGAAGACCGTACACTTTGTACCATAAAGGTAATGTCGCCAAATCTTTAACGCAAAAACAATTACACCTAGTTCAAGGTCGTGCGTAGTATAGTTTTTCTCATGGATTTTGAGTTATCTCGACGAGTAAGCGATGACCTTGTCTCGTTGCATGAGAACGCAACCAAGACCTAGGTTCGAAGCATCACAATACACGAAAAAATTGTCGTTTCCATTGGGGAGTGCGAGGATAGGAACATTACAAAGCATGTCCTTGAGGGTTTGAAAATACTCCTCTTGTTCGGACCCCAAACAAAAGGTTTATCATTTTGGGTCAAAGACGTAAGCCGGACGGTGATTTTAGAAAAGTTTGAGATGAAACGGCGATAATACCCAGCTAGGCAAAGGAACGAACAAATTTCAAAAGCGATTTAGGTGCAATCCAATTCTTCACAGCTTCTATCTTTGCGGGGTCAACATGAATACTGAGTTCATTGACAGTGTGACCAAGGACTCTTTTAGCCAAAATTCACACTTGGAGAGTTTGGAATAAAGACGTTTGGTTCGCAAAAGCTGAAGGATAAGTTGCAAATGTCGCCCATGTTCTTCTTTCGTCTTGGAGCAGATGAGAATATCGTCGATGAATACGATTACAAATTGATCGAGAAAAGGCTTACCGCGGTTCATGAGATCCATAAACACTGCAGGCGAGTTAGTCAAGCCAAAAGGTATGACCACGAACTCGTAATGTCCATAACGTGTGCAGAAAGAAGTTTGAGGTACATCTCCCTCGAAAACTCAAAGTTGATGATAGCCAGAATGGATCGATTTTCGAGAAACAAGTCGCACCTTGAAGTTGATCAAAGAGATCGTCAATGCGAGGAAGAGGATATCGGTTTTTGACTGTAAGTTTGTTGAGTTCGCGATAGTCAATACACATCCAAAACGATCCATCTTTCTTCTTGACGAATAAAACGGGAGCGCTCCAAGGAGAAAGTACTAGGGCGTATAAAGCCTTTATCAAGAAGCTCTTGAAGTTGGCTCGATAGCTCTTGCGTTTCGAGGGTGCTAAACGATAGGGAGCTTTCGCAACAGGAGTTGCGCCAGGGATGAGGTCAATACGAAAATCAACAGATCGGGGAGGTGGAGGACTAGGAAGATCCTCTGGAAAGACATCGGGAAATTGACAAAGGATAGGAACATCACTTACTTGGACCTTTATCCTTTTTCTCCACAACGTGGGCAAGAAAGGTAAAGTACTCCTTGCGTAAGTACTTGTTCGCTTGAATACACAACATAAGCTTGAGACCTTTGAAGGTTTCTCACCATAGACGTGCAATGAATTGTTGTTAGGGAGGGGAAGGCGAATAAACTTTTCGGAACAAACAACTTCAGCACGAACTCGTCTAAGCCAGTCCATACCTACTATGATATCAAAGCTTCCCAATTGAATGGGGATGAGGTCAATCGAAAACGTATTATCGTTAAGATTCAAGGAGCAATTAGAAAGGACAGAATCAATGGTGATGGATTTCCCGTTAGCGACTTCAACAGCGAAAGGATTAGGAAATTTAGAGCGTTCGCAATTAAGTAAAGGTTCAAATTCGACAGACACAAAACTTTTATCGACACCAGTATTAAACAGACATGAAACATAAATATGGTTTACAAGGAACTTATCAGTAATGACGTCATTGGAGTTTTGAGCCTGAGCGGAGGTAAGCATGAAAGCTCGTCCTTTAGTAGGCTAAGTCTGCTGTTGCCGTTGTTGTTGCTGCTGGTTGAGTAGGGGACAAACATTGGCGAGATGATTGAGATTGACACATTTGTAACACGCTCGCACAGGAGCATCCTGACGCTTGTGGTTGAGGTTGGTTTGGGTTAGGGTTAGGCATGATGGCTTGATTGTTTTGGGGTTGGCGACAATGGCTAGTGAAATGCCCCATCCTGTTAAATTTGGCGCATTTTCGACACGGGGTGGATGGGAGATGGTGGTAGGTACACCATTCACATAGATGAACATGCTAATCTTCAAATTGTCGTTGCTTCATATCAAACAAATTTTTAGCCGGAACGGATGTTTGGGCTTCTTGAATAAATCTTTTCTTTAATAGCACTTTGGTTTGGGTCAGTGCTTGGCTCTTCTTCAATAGTGGTTTCCAAGGCTTGAACAGATGTTAGCATGTCTTGAACAGATGTTCTGATTAGGGTTCAAGATTCACTATCTTTAGGGGGAGTCTGGATCAATTTGGTGTTTATTTCTTAATCAAAATGCTCATGTTTTGGCTTTTGAATATAATTTGTTCTTTTGTAGGTCCAAATATCTCTTCCTAGAACAGATGATACCAAAACATATGTTCATTTTTTCACCCTTTATTCCTCATCAACTTTTCTCCGATTTGGGCTTTGAGTTGCTTCTTGGATATTATAAAGAGAGAGGGGAGAGTAAGCTGGATCCCTTTAAAGTGGAAGACTCAATAAGTCTTCCAATTTTTAGTCTAGAGGCACTATCTATTGAAATCTTTTTCACTTATCCATTAGCTCCGACTATAGACAGTTTATGGCATACCTTCTTGGATGACCATTTTATATTTTTTAAGCTAGATGGATTTCTTGGGGCAGAAGTTAGTTTGATGAGGTAAGGGAAATTGTTTTCCAAAACTTGCGCAAGAAGTTCTTCGAGTATAGCATCTCGATGCCTATACATCAATCATTTTTATCCGTTCTTTTCTTATTTCATTTTCATATTTCTTCAAATCTTCTGCAGACATCTCTTTTTGCTTTTTGAGGTAGTTTTTGATAGCTGAAGAGACATTCTTTTCAATGGGAAGCTCTGAAGGGTCAACTGGAGATCTGATGGGTATGTTTAAGTCTTCATAACTTAGCCTTTTTTGGGACTGAGGTATCTTTTGCTCTTAAAGCTTCAAGTTTCTTGTAGTTCTCTTTTTTGTTGGCTCATCCTATCTAGCCGTTGATTGCATAGATCCAAACTTGACTGCTTCCATCTCCTCCTTCATTCTTCTATGTTCAAGAGCCTTTTGCCCAACATGCTTTTTACCTGCTTTCCAAGTGGGAGGAATGGGTGAATATAAGGATCGAGTTTCATTTTCTTAGACCTCAAAATTTCTTCTAGAAGGCCTTCTATAGACCATCCAGAGAATTAGACTCTTGTTGCTTTATAAGGCTTGTTCTTTGTTATGTGCTCCATGTAATCTTCTCTTATTGCTCTTTTGAGGTCATGGTCACTTACAAAGTCTTTTTGCTGACATCCTTAGCATAAAGTTTATTCACTTTAGTGAATTCTTAGATAAGATGTGTTGTGCCTCTTTGTCTCCCTTTGCTTTGCTTCTATCAGCTGGAATCATTAATGCTTATCTAAGCTTTAGATCCAAATATTTTTTGACATTAAAAGTGTGACAACTGTCAACTTTCGGGTAATTTCCGTACAATTAAACTATTAAGTTAATCATGCAATTATGTGTTAAAATGTCTTAAACTGCTTGCTTGCATCTCATATACTTTGAACTGTCATGAAAACATTTGAATAGTGCATATCATTCATGTGGATAGTCTCGTTTAAAAACAATTGGAAACAATGCACTAGAACAACTAGTAGACTTACCGGTTAGACTAGCAGTGTCTGCACTAGACCGGTACTCAACTTAACGACAGTTCTAGGGCTTAGATAGAAGTCCAATAGCATCATACATTAAATCCAATATGGGAAAAACAAGGATTTGACTTAACACTTTCCGAAAACCATTTAAAGCACTTAAAAGTGCCCAAAACACACAATAAATGCAGAATTTAGCATAAATCAGCAAAATTCAGCATTGTACTAAAATATAATGCAGAAATAAGGTTAAAGTGTCCAGAATAACTTGCAAAGTGCCGGGAATCAAAACCATCATAAAAGGTACCTCATAACACACTAAACTTAGCACTTTAACGAACCGGTAACCAACCGAACAACCGGATACTACTGAAACACCAAATTTTCACTAGAAGCATTGTTTTAGTGTTACGAAACTAGTTATGGCCACCCGACACCTTATTACACTTAAAAACATCAGTACATATAACATCCTAACTAAACACCCTTTAATCCTAACCAAACTAACTAACTACCATTACAACCCAACTAGACCCCCCCCCTCAAATTCACGATCACAAGGGGCCCCAATAAGCCACATTTCTTTTGATTAGTTTATGAAGCTTGTTATGTAGATATGGGACATATGATCCAAAGGTTATGTGAATGTTAGAAGATCAAAGTTCAAGTAACCATTTAAACTTACCTTCACCATTTGAACACTTCATCTTCTTCCTCTTGCTCTCTAAACTCACGGCCCCAAACACCCCTCTTAGACCTCCATTTTCTTGCAAGTTTCTAGCCATTCCAAGTGTGTTCCAAGGTGTATCAAGGTCATCTAAGAAGGTGCAAAGCATTGGAAGTGGAAGGACCTCGTCGGAGTGCTTTTATCCACCACATTTGTGCTATCTTCATCTTTGTTAAGCCACTTCCCTAGCCACTAGAGCTAGTAGTAAGCTTCTTGATCTTTGTTTAAGTTCATGTTATTGATATATTTCTCATGTACAATTAGATCCATCAAGAAACACAAACTTTAAAGATGAACACATGAAGAAATCTAAAGATCTAAAGAAAACAAACATAATCTTGAAATGAAATGATGTTATGTATGCTTATTTTGGGCTTAGCTTGATGATCATCATGTGTAGTAGTGTTGTATGTGAAGATATTAAAAGTGTATATATAGATCTTGAAAGATCCATGAAGAATAAGTTGATGAGCTTGATGTAGGTCACTAATGAACTAGTTAAAATGATTTACAATACATGAACATGGATTTAATGTCATTTTTGTAAATGGATGAACAAGTTGTTAAAAATAATTTTCTACAAAAGTTGTGTAATTAGTGGATAATTAGTGTTTTTGAAGATAAATAAACATGTTAAACATCATACTAAAAGACTACATGTTTTTATAAATTCTTGAGTTCATCATCATGTAAAAAATGTATGTATGAAGTTGTTTAAACTTATAGAAATTACTTTGGTGATCAAATGAGTTTTGTAAAGCTTAAACACATGTTTTAAACATGGGAAAACCCCTAAATCTAGGGGAAACTATGGCCAAATTTTTATAAAAATCAACACAGAAAAATATAAAGTTTTTACTAAACTTGTGATTTTTAGATGTTTAAATAAATTATACATGACCATACCCTATTCTTTTATGTAAAAATACAAGTTAAGAAAATAGAGATTTCATAAAGTATTAAAAACAAGTATAAAAAATTAAAATATATTTTAGAAGTCCCCAAATATTTGAGTGCTATGTGTATACTAAGTGTATATTATGGTAGTAGACAAATTAGGAGAGTTAAAACAATAAAAACTCCCAATGGAGTATAAATACATAATACCCCTAAATACCAAAGAAAATACTTGGACAAAATACACAACAAAATACTCACCCTTGAGTATTTGGACGAACATAACAAAATATATATATTATATATATTTCTTGGTAAAATGGACTTGGACAATTAAATGGACTTATACACAAATATATATAGTTAACAAGATTGGTGAAAATATATATATTCCCTACAAGCCTTAAAAATATATTATTTTTAAGAAATATAATTCCCGTAAAAACATAAGATTACAAATAATAAATCTTGTTAAGGAAATAAGAAATACATGAACCTTAACACTAGAATACGTTGTATGCTTTCCTAAGTATACACTTGGGAAATAACAAACCTACTTATACTAAAAATAATATTGGAAATATTATTTTGCAAGTATACATATTTATTTTGAAAAATAAATATAACAAGAATACAAAGACAGGTAACATAAACACATGGGCTAGGCCCAATGACGTAAACACATGGGCTAGGCCCAATGACATAAACACATGGGCTAGGCCCAATGACACAAGAACATGGGCTACGTCAACGACACAAGGACGTGGGCTAGGCCCAATGACAAGTGTGCCAGGCACAAGGACAATGAACGGGCGACGCCGTTCACACACTAATCAAGACACGATAACAAAATATGTACTAAGTCAAGAAATAATTAATCAATAAAATGATTAAAAACAACTAACATAAGATGAGGACTTGTACATAGAACAAACATAGACTTAAGTGTTAATGAGAATTAGAACACTTGTAGGTTCGGTTCAAGACCAAGGAAAAACATTGTGAGTTGTACACAAGGAACGCGAATCTGTGAGTTCATGTCTCCCTTTATTTTTAAACATTCTCGGTTTTATAACATTCGGGGGAAATACATGTCAAGACATATGGTATGTTAGTTATGGAGTTAGATGACAATAAGATCGATGTGCGTAAGTAGGATTGGATGACATTATAACATTAGTAACCATTAATCACTTAGTGACCAAGGTGCAAAAGGTGTAGATCTATTGAGCTTGAGGCACGCTCCACTCCTAGTTGTATACCATGGGGTGCTTTTGTGATCCCAATTGAGAACAAAGTGTCCTCGGTTTGGTTATATACTTACGGTGCATAGTATCGGAGGGCTCGCTACCCACTGAGAGATCCTTATATTCAATAATTATTTACATACCTGGATTTCAATAATGGATGACAATTATGACAACTATTTGAAAACAAAACTACATGAACTCGCTCAAATTTTGTCGATTTTTCAAACTACATGTATTTCAGGAAACAGGGCTTAACCGGTGATAGATTCTCGAAAGATGCAACGATGGCCACTTTTGGAGGATTTGCCTCATATATCCCTTCCTTGTTTGGGCATATAGGGGTCAAAACCTCGACTTAAAACTACGATTATAACAAACACATTTTGGTGATGTAACTTAACTAAATATTGTTTTGGTAAACTTATGAAACTTATTGGAACATGTAAACTGGAATTTGAATTTGTATAACATATGGCATCGTTGTTGAGTTATAATTATGTTTACACGATTGATTGCAATGATTACCGTTAAGTCACATGTTTGCGCTTCCGCTACGACTAGGGTGTGACAAAAAGGCTGTGGTAGACCATAAAAGATGGGAATGAGAGCTGGCTAGGGTCATATTTAAAAAGACTATATTTCTATTGATATAGTTTCTAATTCCAATGGATGTGAATAAATGTTTATGGCAGTTGTGGTTGATGGTTGAGTTATGATGGTTAGTTCTATGGTGGTGGTGGTTTAGATAGGTAATGCATCAGGAGTTTCTTCATCATTATCTTGGACAATGAATGGGACTCTCCTAGATCTTGTTTGAGGTGTGGGCATTTTTGATGGAGGTAGTGGAAGTTTTGTGAATGGTTCTCTTTTGACGAGTCGTCCTTTAGGGAACTTTTGTGTTGATGGTAGTGAAATGTAACATATGTTGTCACTTTTGTAGTGCCAACAAATATTTGGGCAATGGAAACAGTGGTATGGATAGTTGGTGGTGGTTTCGTTGATGTAGTGGTTTTAGAAACCTCTGTTGAGGAGCCTTTATTATCTTGAATTTTCTTTCTTTTAACAATCTCTTGCATTGTCGTCATCATTTTTTCTTCCCTTGTGTCTTTCCTCTTTCCCGTTTCAATAGCTTCTTGTTTAGCCTGTTTGGCTTCAGAAGTATCTGGCCTCTTTTGGGCTTTCTTTACTGAGGATGGAGGTTTCTCATGCTATCACTCTCCCACTTATGGCATCATCTATGTATTTAGTAACATCTGCTCTTTAATGGCCTTAAGCTTTGCTTCAATATCTTTGTTCCTAATATCCACTATGTTTTGTGTAAGCTCCATTTGCATGTTTTGATTGCTTCTACAGATTGCTTTTGGAGATGAAAATGCATTTGTGCATGCACCCACATTTCTTTTGCTATTTCTGCATTGGTGGGTGGAGGTCTTGAATTTTGCACCAAGGTCCTCATCATATCTTTAATTTCATCAACTGAAGACTCCAAGTTGGAAACTCTCCCCGTCAAATCTTTGTATCTTAACTCATTACCTAAGTTAATAGAATCATCTGAATTTCCACCAGAGGTGGTTAAACTTGGTTTTGAACCATGTGCCCCTTCTTCTTGGTATTGGGGACTACCAACTGTTATTGAATGAACTATTGTAGATCCAATAGTTGTTGCCTTCAAGTAGGACTTAGTTATGTAACCACTGTCCAATTGTGAGACTGTTGTCTCTACCATTGTAGTGGCTGTCTCACTTCAAAAACCTTCAAGTGTCTCTTGAGACACAAGAGGTGTAACCCCTCAACTTGTGGGCTAGCAATGACTTCTCGACCTGTCTAGGTCACTTGATATGGCATACCCTCAGTGATATGTTGTTGAGAGGAACTTGGTTTGCACAAGTCGGTTTGTTAATTGCATCAAACAACGATTGGAATGTTGGTGGTATTGTTTTTTTGGGTGGTAGAGTGAGAAGAGAAGTAGCCCTTGGAGAAGAGCTTCAGAAGAAACGTTCAAATGAATCATTTTTCTCTTGATTTGGTTCCCCTGTGCTTACAACACTATCCTTTTACGAGGATAAGTGAGGAGTGTGGTTGGGTAGAGATGGTTGCATCTGTTGTGAGGAAGTAACAACATATATTTGTTGCATTTGTGTTGCAACATGATCTTTGGCATCTCGACCCTCATAGACACCTTCTTTTTGATTTTACTTTTAGATTTGGGGATAGGAATGGAAGTGGTTTGTGTGGAAATTTCTGACGTGGGTACCACAGTGGTGGGTTGATCTTTGCGGGCATCAGGAGTAGTGGGCTCAACAACAGATGTTGTAACATCTGGTTTTTTTTTGGTTTTGTAAAAAACATTCTTCAGGGCATTTTCTTGACCTTTTGAGGCCATCATATGTGTAAGCGTTTCATTTGAAAGGCTATTCATTTCTAGGGCTTCACCTTATTCAAAACGTTCTTGTTTTAAAACATTTGTTGTATAAACTTAATAGCCTTGGATATAAAGAAAAGGGTTACCAATTTGCCTTTTTATTGCTTTTATGTTTGCCACCATATCCATAAATAGTGTTTGGGATAGCTTGTAATATGTTTTTGTCAGTATAGCATATCCCAAATACTGAGTTTTTTGAGGTATTTTACTGAAAGAGGCGGTATAGGCAGACACGAAAACTAGAAGTGTATGGAAAAAGAATTTCATTTTAGTGAGCTGTATGGTTTGAAAAGTGTGGCTCCCACCAGTTGAGCTTCATATCCCTTTCTATGAAGTTATTTTGTAAGTCATAGTTTCTATACCTACCATATCATCCAGATTGAAAATCGTGGAGATGGATTGTGGAGTTATCTGGATGTGTTCTCCATTGATGGTTGATGTGATTGTGTAGGGCCTTTTGTTTCTAAGCTGAAGATCTCCATTTGCTCAAAATTATCGAAGGGTAGTCAGATACACTAGTGTATTGGCAGTAAGAATGGTATGGTATTTTGTTGATGTAAGAATGTCGACGATTGAATGAAAGTCTGTATTTTTGCCTTGTTTGACAAGATATGGTAGATAATTGTGGGATCATTTGAGAATAAGGGCCATTACGAAGTTTATGAGAAAATCTTTCAAAGATATATTCTTCTGATTAAAAGTGATGATTTTGATTGTGATTTCTGAGTTTATCTCTTTTGAAATGCATTGATTTTGAGGATTTTCATAGATAGATGTAAGCTCTGCTTGGATAGGGTTTTATTGGGTTCTGTGATATGGTCAATGGTTACCTTTTAAGTGATATGGTCACCTTCTATTTGATAAGGCCAATGGTTACCTTTAAGTGATATGGTCACCTTCTATTTGATAAGGCCAAACGCTGTTCAGAGACTGCTCCCTTTGAGAAAACCCTTTGGTGAAGATATGTAAGGTTTGTTTATCGATAGTCTGTTTTTGAAACCGCTGTTTGTTATCAACAAAATTTTGGATGTGAAAAACAATGATTGTTACATCTATTTGACTTTTGGTCAACAAATGGATGGAAACATATGTTTGAACCTCTGACGCGGTCAAAATCAGAGTTTAGAAGAGAACAGTGGTTGCCTTTGCATAAATAGTGGTTTTGTTTGACCTTTTTATTCAAACGGTTGATAATAAATCAGTGATTTTGTGTAGCAAACAATGGTAACAAAGGTTAAACAGAGTTTTGAACCACTGAAACAGATGTTTCACTCCTTTGAACAAAGTTTTTGTTTTTGGTGATCATTAACAATTTTTCACGATTTATAAAACAAAATTTTGGTTTTTCAAAGCAATATTTTAATGTTTTTATTCTAAAGAAAATCTTTTTGGTGAATTTTCAAAAAATATTTTCATGTTTTATTTAATTGAGGATATGTGCTAGGGTAACCTCTATTGCACTTTTAAAATACCAACAGACATTCCCTGTAGACAGTGGAACTAGGTTAATTTTATAATGAATCCAAAGCTTTATCTACTTTGGATTTGGTCTTTTCTTCCACTGTATCATCATTTTGAGAATGGTCGTTTGTGATGAGTAGTTGAACTATCTCAAACATTTGTTTTTAACCCTTTGCAAGTGCTTTTATACTTGTGTCATCTGTTGTTTGGCCATTTCTAACAGGTTGATCATATCCAAGAGGATGTTTATTGATTCTAGGCCTTTGGGGCATGTGCACTGATTCAGCATACCTATAAGGTACTCTATGATATGGTGGTTGGCCATATCCTTTGGGATGCGTGTTTGATGGTGGCGCATCTGATAACTGAACATCCCCGTGAACAGGGTTTTGGTTCAAGGCTTGTGTGACATGTGTTTGACCAGACTCAAATCTTTTAGGAAGCAGTTGTGATTCTTTTCTTGATAGGACCAACTTCCTTTTTAACAACCATTTTTACTTTTGACCTATTCTTGTTGATATCATAGGGTTTTATGAATGAGCATTGTTGAGTCACATGATTTGTTCTCCCATAGATGGTGCACCTAGATGTTGACTCACATATATTGGTTCCTTTGTTGATATCATATGCTTTGACTTATACAGTCTTTTGTCATATGTTTTTATCTTTTCACAAAAGTTACAAAAGAATTTTGTTGTCTTATCTTTCCTATTACCCTTGTCTCTCTTTTCAACAACATATGTTTTAACATCTGTTTGAGAGTTGGTGATAGGAAGGATTTTTATCTTGGGGGCTTTAGACCATCTGGGTTAGTGAAATCAACTACTTTGAAATTTTCAAGCACATCACATCCATCAGACCATGTGAGTTTAAATTTATAATTCCGTTTATCAGCCTGAAGGGAAACTTATGGTTTTTCTAGAGTGATATTTTTACCACTTGGTTCGGTGATCTTGATTTTTTCACCATTGAGTTGGTTGGTATGATCTGAACTATTTTAGAGTCAATGGAAGTGTAGGAGGGTTGCTCATTATTGTGTTTTCTGAACCCACTCCGAACTTCACATTGCTTTTGATGTGTTTTTCAAGAAGCATCTCATAACCGTTACAAGATTTTACCCATTTTTCAAAGGTAATCTGAGTGGATCCAATTCCTTTTTGCAACTTTGATATTTCTTTATCATAGTTTGGAGTTGATCATTGGTTATGGTTGTTTCATGTTTGAGAAAATTGATTTCATGGAGTTTTTCAAGAACTATTTCACTAACTTGGACCTTCTCCCGAAGGTTCTCATTCACCTCTTTAATGTTTGCAAATGCTATGATGCATTTGTCTGAACAAACTTCTTTGAGAATGTGAAGTGATACCTTGGAAGCTACAGTTTGCACAACCTCAGCATTGATGCATTCAGTGGAACTTTTGGGATGGTTTTCTTCAATCTTTTTTGCATGCCCTTTGTCATAAACAAATGTGTGCTCTGAGCCCTAGCAGTTTGACCAACAGAGCTATCACCAACAATTGTTTTCTTTTCTTGATCTGCTTCTCCAAAGGTATATTCAATGCCATAAAATAGAAATTTGCATGTTCATCACTCTCATTTGCCATTAATGCAAAATTTTCATCAGGTAAATTTTCTGGCAAGGTGCTCCAATCAACATAGCCTTGGGTAAAAAAGTTTTGTTGATTATGCTCTGCAGCTACCAGAGCAGGAGCAACTTTGGGTGCCTGAACTTGTGCAACATACACTTGAACATACTGAACTTGGGGAACAAGAGTTTCTTCAACTTAATGCATAGGCGCAGGGTTTATGCTTTGCGCAAAATGGGCAATGTTGTGTACACTTGGTCCAGGGTAGTTTGGGTATTTTGATAAAATTGTTGTTGTATGTTAGACTGAGGTCTTTGGTTAGGATATGTGATCATTGGTGTAGGGTTATTGGACTGACTGATGCACTATCTTGAAAAGTGACCTAAAATAATATACTTGAAACATTTGATTGTAAAATTTATCTAACCCTATCTTTGACCTCCCCATATAACCCTAGATATGTCCTACCAGTCCTTTTGTAAAAATTGCTCTAAGACTTAGTAGTGCCAGTTGGTGCAATATATCCATTTCTTCAAGGTCAATTGGGTCTATATACTTCAGATCATAAAAGATAAACGAAAAACTATCATGACCATGACCATCATATTTAGCTGTAAATGGTGTGAGGAATATTGATCAGAGTTGATTCCAAATATAGTGATCAAAACTATGATCATTTGTTATTCCTGAAGATGATCCTTCCTGACTCAGAAGTGTCGTGTTTCCAAAGCATAATCATCGGATACTTTTCCAGTTTCCTAGAGCTTCTTTTCTAGACAAGCTTTCTCCCAAATGTTAAGAGCTTTCCATAAAGCTGAGTCGGGGCTATGTCCTTGATGTTAGGGGTTGTTCTCATAACTATGGCTATAGTGTCCCACTTCTCAGGAAGATATCAACAAAATTGGTTACTTAAAGTTGATTTAGGATATTCTCTGTTTACCAACTTTAATTCACCAATTAAACATGAAAACCTCTCAAACTGTGGTGTAAGTGTTTGTCCCTTAACATGTGTGAAAGTCTCGTATTGTTGGTTAAGCATTTCTCGAGTATTCTCGATCACTTCCTATATTCCACCAACTGCACTTTCAGTGCATCCCATAACTCTTTAGCACTGTTGCAATGTAACATGCCGGCATAGATTTCGTTTGGCAGTGCCATGACCACAACGCAAAAGGCCTTTGCATCTAGCTCTCAAAATTTTGAAACTTTTGCTCTGAGTAGTTTATTTGGCTTCTTTGGCTCTTGAACACTCGAGTTTTCAGCACTAGATACCATTGGAATGTAAGGTCCAAACACAACGGACTTCCAACACCCGATGTTCTGTTAAGCAAGTATGTGAGCCATTCTACGTTGCCAGATATTAAATTCAGATTTGACAAGGATGGGAGGCTTCTTACTGAACCTGACATTATGGGGATATTTTGTGCCATCTCTTTTGTTCTTTTGTAGAAGGACATAGTATGTGTAACACACTTTTTTAGTTCTACACTTTGCTACGAAGTGATTGGATTTTGTGAGCTGATCTTTGTATCTTTGTGAGCCTCGATACTAATTGTTAGGATCTGAGTTTACAAGACTTATTACGTCTAATAAGAACAAACAATTTTGTATTGTAAAACATATAAATAATCACAAGCATGGAATTATCATCAAAGACTGCTTTATAACATATTCAAATGATTTTATTACAGTACAATTGACTTTATAAACTCTCCCTCAGACTGATCACACAACAAATCTATTCTTACAAAAGAGAATGGAATGTGATAAAATAGATCTCTAACATGTTATATTTATTTATACTAACTACAAAAGGTTAGTTCGTGATTGGCTGGCGTCACCCTGATAGTGACATCTAACATTCCTAACAAAGAACATTCCATGGATGTTTGCAAACATCTGCAGGAATCTAACCTCTGCTCTAATATGCTCAACATCTGTTACAAAGAAAAATAATGTCAAATTAATGAAACCACTGATCTTCAAACCGTTGCTGATTCATATCCAACATTGGTTTGGCCTGAACCAATGTTTGGTCTTCTTCAACGGATCTTTGCTTCAACAACACTTTGGTCTTAATCAGTGCTTGGCTCTTCTTCAATAGTGTTTTCCGAGGCTTGACAGATGTTATCATGTCTTTGGAGGTAGTTCAATTTGTTGTTTATTTCTTCATCCTTTAGTGATGTTTTTCCTTTTGAAAATCATTTGTTCTTTTGTAGGTTAACAAGTTTGTTGCTAAATCCGGTATTATGGGGATCATTTTGTGCCATTTTCTTTTGTTCTTTTGAAGAAAAAACATAGTATGTGTGAAGTAGTTTTTGAATTCTACACTATACAACTTTGAGTTACGAACAAATTGGTTATCTATGTGAGCTGATTTTTTATATTAAACTAATTGTGAAATTGAGTTTAATGTGACCAAGCTCTGAAATCAATTATAGGATCTGAGTTTTCAAACTCGTGTATTTAAGACATGAAGTACAGACTGTTTGTAAATTGTAAATCAAAGTAAAGTAAACACACGAGCAGGTGGATATATCAAAAACTGTTTTCTATTAAAATTCAAATATTACAATTAAAGTATGATGATTATACAATCTCCCTCAGCCTTATCAATCACATTTCCGTTGATACAAAAGATAATGAAATGAAGTGATAAATAGACCTCTAACAGGTGAGATCTATTTATAATAAGTACAAAAAGTCTGTTTGCAATCATCTGACGTCACCATGATAGTGACATCTAACATTCCAATAGAAAAGATTCCACATATGTTAGCAATATCTGCGAAGATCTAATATATGTTCTATTAAAGGAAAAGTCTATTCTAAGCAAAGTAATGTCACATTGAGAAAACATTGTTCTTTAAACTGCTATGGGCTTGTATCAAACATTTGTTTGGTCACAACAGATGTTTGGTCTTCATGATCAGTGCTTTGCTTCAACAGAGCTTTAGCCTTGAACAACGGTTTCTTCTTCTTCTTTAGTAGTGGTTCCAAGGCTTCAAACAAATATTCTGATTAGTGTTCAAGATTCACCATCTTTGGGAGGAGAATGCTTCATCAACTGTGTATCTCTTGATCAAATTGTCATGTTTTGGCTTTTGAATATCATATGTTTTTTTATTTGTAGATCGAACAAGAAAACGCTGGCTTTTATGGTGTAACTTTTTTAAAAAATATAATCTAGCATAAAAAGGTTAGGGACGTTTAAATATTATAGGGAAATGGCATGTAATTAGCATGTGCTCCATTGTTAGGATCTTTCTATTATATCCATCTTTGTAGTTCTAAGAGTACTAGTATTCACAAAAAATGTCACCACACCAATCTCAGCCACAAATCACTAAGATCTTGTGGCTGAGAATCGTTCTCACAGTACACACTTTTAACTGTTTTCTCCATAATTAGGTGATTACTCATTCGCTTTATGGTACTTTTGGGTAGTTTTTAGTTAAAATGAGATGGCACAAAATAATTAGGTAATGCTTGAGGGTAGTAAGTAGAGTGCCTGCTCCATCCTAACGTAACTGAACTCTTTAATTTCTTTTATCTTGCTTTAATACTTTGTCGATTGTGTAATCATGTTTTATGATGGTTTAAATTGTTTTTTTTTCAATTAAGGCTTTAATTTTTATTCTCACACTTCAATATATGAAATTTTGTTTTAATGTGTGATAAAAAAATACTTCATTTATAATGCTTACTAACGATGTTTTAGTTATTATGTTTGAATGCTTAGAAGTTAATTTATAGTTTCTTTTCTTTAATAACTACGAAACCTCTCATTCACGTGTGGGCTCACTGCTTTTGTTTTTGTCGAGTAAACAAAAATCCAATCATCGGGGTAAATATAATGGTAAATATATATACTTATTATATAATGCAGATAAAAGAGAGAGAAAATTGAAACTCCTAAATTACAACCCTTAATGCTTATGTACAACTCACACAACTTTTTGAATTCCTCCCTTTAAAATAGATTTGGTTAAATACCCAAAACTTTTTGATTCAAAATTCAAATTCACGTGGTTCTTTATGTCTGTAAGAATTCATGAACTGAAGGTCCGTGATCAGGCGATTCTAGACGGAAGTTAGTGGATAAACGTAAACCGATTCGGTAGAATGTTATTACAGAAAAGAGTAGAAGTAGAATGCAGCGGAAGTCTTCATTCATACCGAAAGAGTATACATCTTTATAAGTCCAGCTGCCGGAGTTCCTGGAGAGAATCCGGAAGCACCTCCCCGTAGGGATGCCAAAAACTTAAATGACAAATGAACAACACACCTATATATAGGGAGACAAGTTCGCTAGAGTGGAGGTAAGTTCGGGCAAACTTGACTATGTCAAGTTCGGCCGAACTTGACATCAACATGCACTTCTCAAGCGAACTTGGCCTTTTATAATCAAGTTCGGGGGAACTTGACTAAAGGCACATCAAGTTCGAGCGAACTTGACCAATACAGGTCCAGTTCGGGCGAACTTGTTCCCTTTTACACTATAATCTCCGTATGTCGGTCGTTTGTTCGATTCTAACCTATAAAATATTCAACACACGCTCAATATAGCCTATTCGACAAGTGACGAACACCAGGTGCACCAACAGATTCCCCCTTGTTCGTTACTGTCGAATCTTGGTCTTTAAATTTGAGCCGTGTTTGAATATTCTGCAACTTCAATCAAGGTATCTGCCGATGTCGTCGAAACGCGTCAACAAATTCCCCCTTAATTGATGATCTGGGTTTGCATTATCAACATCTAATTCCCCCTGAAATCTCCAGTTCAGATATTTGTTGCACAGTTTCCAACATCCTCTGATTTTTTCTTGACCGACAGATTATCTTGAATAGACACCAATTTGAAGCTCATCAATGTAGCTTCTCCATTTCAACTTGAACCAAATCCGCGTTCAGTTTAGCGCATATCTCCCATGCTCGATCTTCCGATCTTCAAGACTCAACCGGCAATTGATAGAAACTTCGAAATACCACACTGGTAAACTTCGAATCAATGTTTACCCAAAAAAATTTGAAATCCCGATTTCTGTAATCACTCCAGATCATCAAATCGGTAATCTTTTTCAATCAGCAAATCTTCATCGGAACCAAATCATCTGGTAACACTTCGAATCTGAGAATCACTCGTCCATGATCAAATCACGTTCTTCCTCTTCAGTCATAATGCCAGATATATAGCTAACTCCGGTAGACCAGTGCCACTCGATCACCAAACATCATCATCCAATGGCGGTTAGTCCAAAGAAAAGAATGATTCATCTGCTTGAAGACTAAAAATAATGGCCACCAAAGGCTATCATCAGTTAGCGTATCTGGGATAACTTTAGATCTCCTTGGTAATTTTGAAACCATCCGTCTTCGGAGCTAGTCATAATCCTAAGATCATCACTGAACGTTTTGGACGTCCTCAGTTCCTTCATCGGTATTAACGACTGCTAATCCAGCTAACTGTTCCTTAACCGGAGATCAGGACTCTAACCCTTAAGCATCAATCTGTATCATGATCTGATAAATCGGAACTTCCTATGATCACAAAATCTCAATGAATCTCAATTCTATGCATTTCCCGAAAATCTGCAATCGGTAACCACCCGGATACTGTTGTAGTAGTCACAAATTTTAAAAATGCCGGAATCTTCAAATATTGAAAATTTTTTATTTCCCCTCATTTTTGCAAATTTTGACCATACTAAAATTTTCACTGGAATTCCCCCCCAAATCCGGAATTTTCAGTATTTAACAAATTCGGAATTTACTTTAAGGCCCATCGGTAGTCTTCAACCCTAATGATTAGTCAGTATCAGACGTTAAATTTTGGAAAAAATTTCTATCACCAAATTTTTTCTGGACACCCGTCTCATCAACCCGAGCAATAAATTTCTATCACCAAATTCTTTTTTAGGCATCCTGACAAGTTCAGGCACTTATTCAGTTTGTGACAAGTTCGGTCGAACTTGGTTGGCCACCACTAAGTTCGGGCGAACTTGCATGAAATCGACAAGTTTGGGCGAACTTGTGCTTAATTTCAATGAAAATCAGTCAAGTTCGGGCGAACTTGATGAAAATTCATGAAAAACTTTGTCAAGTCCGGGCGAACTTGATGAAAAGTCTTGAAAAACCATGTTAAGTTCGGGCGAACTTGGTCTCCCAAATCAGCCATTTTTCACATTTTTCGATCCAAAATCCTTATTTCTTCGAATTTAGAGATGATTTCACCATAGATCTGGTCGAAATTGGTCTTCTAACAATCTTATCCATTCAATTTTGGATTTCATGAGTTGATTGTAGGATTATTTCATGATTTACGTATAAAACCCCTCCTAATGTCCATAAATGTGCAAATTCTTGAGCGTAGGTGATAACTGTAGCTCTGATACCAATTGAAGGTCCGTGTAGTTGAAACAATCCACGTGTTGTGCTTCAATAACCTTTCTCAATGAAGGAACATATCCGACAAAGAAACCTTCAAGAGATTTAGCTCCGAATTTGCCATCTTGGTCTATTACGGTACAAGGTGCACCGAATGGGTCTAAGAACTTCAAATTTGGCTTCTGTCGGTTTATCATCTCAAAACATGTTTATTTTGTTGGTTTGACAGTAAGAACCCTGTTTAGCGTGTAGCAAGCCGCAGCAAACCGCTTCACTCCAGAAGCTGATTGGAAGTTTAGAATATGCAAGCATGGTTCTCGCAGTTTCAATCAAAGTTCTCTTTTTCCGTTCAGCTACTCCATTTTGATGTGGAGTATAGGGAGCACTAAACTCGTGCAGAATCCCTTTTGCATTGCAGAATTCCTTCATTTTGTTATTCTTAAACTCTGTGTTGTTGTCACTTCTAATGCGTCTGACCGGCAGATGATAAAGGTTCTCAAGTTTCATGAATAGAATAACCAAGTTCTCGAACGTTTCGTCTTTTGATTCTTGAAAGAATACCCACGAATATCTCGAATAGTCATCTGTCACGACCAAGCAATATAAGTCTCATGAGATGCTTTGAACATTTACAGGACCAAATAAATCAATGTGGAGACGTTCTAATGGCAACTTGATTGAGTTTAGAATTTTCTTCGGATGAGATTTCTTGATCTGCTTTCCCTTTTTGCATTCTAAGCAATGATCAGACATCTGAAAACTCCGAAGATTTACACCTTCTATAAGATCATTATGAACCAAGAAATTCATTTTTCGCAAATGAATACGCCCCATCTTATGATGCCAAAGAATAAAATCCTTTTCAGTAGCCTTTGACACAAAACATTGTGCTGATTTTGATGAAGTGGTAGCGACACCCATATCAAGAACATATAGATCATTCTCTCGAGGTGCTCGCATCAGAACCCACTCATCTAGTATTTTGAATCCCGACTTCAAGATAATACACTCTTTTCGTTGAAATGGATCGTTAACTTCTTGTCACAAATCTACGATATTCTCAGAAGATTGTTCTCAAGTTCTGCAATATAGTTCACGCGATCGAATGAAACGACGCCATTGGATAGTTTTCCCTCGGCAACTATCCTTCCACCCTGGTTTCCTGCAAATCCAACATATCCACCATTGATAGCTTTAATGTCGAATAGCAACACTTTCATTCCCGTCATATGCCTAGACGCTCCACTATCCAAAATCCACTTAGAAAGTACGGATCTCTGGAGCCCCTGCACATTTTAACAATCTATTTAAAAAGCGAGACTGAAGCCTTTTTGGTCTTGGGTTGAATTGGATAACCATCATCAAAATCAAATTCACATTCATCAGCATTATCGAATCCACACTTATCTACAGAATAAACTTCCCATCCTTCATCTGAATTTTCTATGATGTTAATGTTTGAAAACTTTACAGTCTTTTTATCTTTTGAATTGTTACCACTTGTATTTTTGACAGTTTCAGATATGGTTTCAATTATGATTTCAGATTTTGATTCTTTCTTGCTATCACTAGTCTTAACAAGCTCAGACTTAGTGTTCTCAGATGTTGCTGACCGTTTCTTTGCAATCCAGGCTTGAGATTTTATGTTAGCCTTCTTGATGTAAAAATTGTTTTCATTAGCCTTCGAAGTTTCTCCTTTTTCAAAAATTGAATTTTCAAACTTAGTTTTGACTTCAGCTTTTGATTCATTTCTTTTCAAAATCTTTACAGGTTTTACAAACACTGGTTGCATTGGTTTCACAACATTTGAACTTTCTTTCCTTCGAAGATAAGCCGGCTTTGATTTCGGACAGTAGCGTGTAATATGACCAATTTCGTTGCACTTGAAACAAGTCCGAGAATCATGTGGATGTCCTTTAGTGGGTTTTACACCACTTATTTTGGCATCACTTGCAATTTTGGCTTTATCTCGAAGTTCTTTTTGTTTCTTTAAATCATCGTTTGATTGTTTCCCGATCAAACTTTCCTCATGAACCGCGTTCGTCCCATATACAAACTTCATGTTTTTATTCTTAGTTTCTAGGGTCTATTTCTTAGTTCAAGATCCCTCTTACTAACTGGAATCAAAGAATTAGTAGATCTGTTCCGCCCAAAATGGTAATGGGCTTGGGTTATGAACTTATAATCTATAATCTGATGATCAAGTCGATTCTATGATTATAAGTTCATTTCATACCGGACCAGACCGGAATAGGGTTATATACATTCTCATTGTGAGAAGGGGTCATTTGAGCGTATCTAAATAGATACTATGTGGATCCCTGCGTCGTTACATTCCATTTAGGATTAGGAATAGGCGTAATCGGACCTGCTTTTTACATATCTCTCGTTATTTGGGACCCTATTCACCTCTTTGGGCTTCTATTGAATCGAGAAATAGGTTTGATTGTCCATCTTTTTGATATATTGGATATCTATTAAGGCATTCTCCGGATAATTCAAATCGAAGCAATTGGATGTCCAATTCGGGCCTATATGACATGACCGATCAATAGAAATACTCCAACACTCCACTATTCCATACATCACACTAGATAGATATCATACTCATGGAATACGATTCACTTTCAAGATGCCTTGGTGGTGAAATGGTAGACACGCGAGACTCAAAATCTCGTGCTAAAGAGCGTGGAGGTTCGAGTCCTCTTCAAGGCATAATATTGAGAATGCTCATTGAATGAGCAATTCAATAAGAGAGCTCGGATAGCAATACCGATTCGATCCGAGCTCTCTTGGAATCAGTTCGACAGCGGATCACGAAATCTTGGTCATCTTCTCTATCTAATGAATGGGGAGTCTGCTTTAAAATTGAAAATCGTCCGCCCTGCACCCACCCCTCGAGTATATTCATGAAATGGTGACGGTTTTCTTTTAGGTTCATCTAATTCCTCTAATCCCAACCCAACTCTCCGGTTTTCCGGATGATCACCACCATTCCTTCGGTAGTTGTTTCTTTTAGGTTTGGAATAGAATTTCTTTTCATTAATCTTTAGATCATCTGATGTGACTTCCACGAGTTTATAGAATTTGTCTAATAATTCTCCCTTTACATTCTGAATCGGAAAACTGTCATCAAAGTTTAATCTACCAGATTCCTTAATCTTGTACATGACAATATTAGGATCATCACTTAGATCATTCCCCGACGATGTATCGTCATCTTCGGACTGCGAATCTGAATTCTTTGAGCTCGAGTCGGCGCTTTTAAAGCTGCCTTCATCAGAATCGCTCAAAACATTTTCAACAACCTTTTTAACCACAGCATTGTCATCATCTGTTTTAGTATAGATCACATCAATGTTCTCTAGCAACTTAGTTTTCTTTTCAGATAACAACTCAATGTTGAGTGCCGTATCCATCCCATCAACGGATTTGCTACAATACTTCTTGCAAAGGGGTGGAGGAACATTGTTGTATTCTTTACCAATTTTCCTTTTAGGTTTCTCTTCCGATGGAATTGTCGGAAGGATGTGATCAATGACATATGCATTATATGTGTAACTTCTCAAAAGTTGTTGAACACGTTCTGTTTCAATTGTCATGTCCTGGAGTTATTGCTTAGTTTCAGCAATGGTGTTAATATATATATATATATATTAATCGCTTTTTGCTTATCCATTAATGTTCCTTTTAACATTCTTATGATATCATATTGTTCGATGTTATTTCTATCAAGCCTACCATAATCATTTTTCATTTTATCATACGCTTCCTTCATTGTGCGATAATCGTATTTCAAAAGTTTATCATGCACATTGTTTTCAGCGATGATTTTTGATTTTTCGGCACACTCAGAACATGGTTCTGTACATTTTGTACAAGGTTTTTCAACCTCTACAATTTGTATTTTGACAACTTCTTTTACCTCTGGACCTACCTTGGTTAGATTTGCCATTAAAGCTTTATCTGCCATATCCTTGAGGTTTTCGGCATTCCCTTCTTGTGTAACATTGATGATCTCTTCATCAATTGTTTTCTCCTCAACCACTTGTTCCTTAGAGCTTCCATCAAAATGACCTGCAAAACTATCACACGAGTTAGGAGATAAAATTCCTTATTTTTGCATGTGGATATACTCCTCTTCTTCTCGTTGTTGATGCAACTATTGCTCCAGCAGAATTTGTTCTACGACCGCTGCTTCTGCCGCTGCCGCTGCTTCCTCTGCAGAAGTATCTTCAACTATCTCAGCCATCAAGCAAGTCCGGTCTTCTTACCAATGTAGGAATTCCAGTCGAAACCATCATCTCCGTTTGATGCTACCATAGCTTTCTAATTGCTGCTACTATTTGGTTTCTCTTGGATTTCAAGCTGGTCTTCTTTGGAAATGGCTTGTATTGAAGCGACTTCTTATAATACTCGTTGTTTCCTCTGAACGGACTCTGATTTCCCGTTGCTTCAGGATTCTTGCACTCTCTCTTGAAATGTCCCTTTTGGCGACATCTGAAGCACGTCACTTTTGATTTGTCGAAGCCCAACTTGTTGCTTGAATTTCCGATATCTCGGCCAGTAAGAGCAACAAACTTTGTGACTCTTCGGATAATATATGCTAAACACCACTTGATATCCATCAACTCGAGTTCTTCTTCATCCACTTGGTAATAATCTTCTGCCATCATCTCGGGATTTCCAATTTTACCGGCTACAAGACTTTCGTATGACTCCAAAACAGTAGCGAGAAGAGACATATGTTGTTTAGCAACTTGTTCTGAAACAACATTGTTTAAATTCACTGCGATGTTGCACTTGTATACATTCGAATCAGAATTTGTTTGTTGATTCTGATTTGCTTGACTTTGATAAGATGAATTTGAACCAGTGCTTGAGTACGAACTCTGTGGACTCTGATCATAATGAGGTTGTGATTGACTCTGGTTCTGTGGAGAAGCATTCATGTTTGCACTAAACGATGTCCCAATTTTCGGACTCGAAATGTTGTCTTGCATTCCACTTTTGTAGTACAACCCAAAGTCTTGAACAACGTTAGCGTTCTTTGACTTTGCAATCTTCAGAAGCTCCATTTCGTGGCCTTCGAGTTTGTCGATAAACGTTGACAACTTGAAGAATTCCCACTTATCACTATTCTTCAGAACCATCAAATAAGTATCCCATTCACCATCTTGTAGTGTGTCAGCAAGCTTGTCGATGTATTCTTGTTCTGTCTTCTCGAGATTGTGTCTTCGCATTTGAAATGTAAGATGACAGAAACGCTCGATCATTTGCTTCATGGTCTCATTCTTTAGCATTGTGAAGATATCGAACTCTTTCAGAATAAGTGCCTTTTTACTTTTGATCATTTCGGCACTGCCTTGATACTTCTTCTGTAATGACAACCAAAGATCTCTTGCAGTAGTATACTCTGGTAGCAAAATCAAGATATCTTCTTTGACAGACTGTTGGATGAGACAGATCATCTTTTTCTCAGCAATGTATTCATCGCTCTGTACTGTCGAATAGTTGTACTTTTCAAGGACTTGCTGATGTTCATCTACCAGAACAGTGTAGCCGCTTTCAATCGACACCCAGCCAGCGAAGTACACGGCTTGCACCCAATAGGTAAATTCTCCTTCCATGCTTCATATTCGTCCATGCTCATTAGCTTGGGCGGTTTAACAGTCGTTCCCATCTCGTTATCTAGATTGACTTGATGAATCACGTTGGCATTCGACGAAGTAGCTCCGGACATAAAAGCTCTTTGCATATCATCCATTGTGAATAACGAGACGTGTACACTGAAAATATTCAAAAATTTTGAAAATGTTAGAAATACTACAAGTTCGGTCGAACTTGAAGTTTGGAATGAAGAATTCTTGATTTTACCACAAGTTCAGTCGAACTTGTGATTTTTTGTTTTGAAAAATTTAACTAACTTCGGTCGAACTTATGAAAATTTTGAAAAACTAAACTTCGAGCGAACTTGCACACTGGAATTAGTTAAGAAACTAGCAAGTTCGGGCGAACTTAGCTAAAATCTTTTGAGATTTTATCAAGTTCGGAACTTGATAGAAAATCAATGAAGTTTTTACAACTTCGAGGGAACTTCACTAGAATTTCCTCCAAAAACCTCAAGTTCGAGCGAACTTGCTTAAAAATCACTTGAAAAGTGATGTTTTAGACCAAGTTCGGTCGAACATGCTTAACAAGTTCAAACATGATGGTTTTCCAAAACATGGTTTTTTCAAAATTTTTACATGAATTCGGTTGAATTTGGTCTCCAATCTTTCAAGGGTTTATCTTTGTTGTATTTTACATGATATACTCAAATTTGAAAAGATTCCGTGAATTCTTCATTTTATGTTCAAAAGTTAAGAAAAATAGAAGAATGGAGATGAAATAAAAGTGATCTTGTCTTGATACTATCAAATCAGGCTGTTCTAGCTCTGATACCACTTGTAGGACTAATCCTCGATGCTTAGGAACCTAAATTTGATATCTAACGTCCATAATAGCGGAAATATTACATCGTGTTTACCAATAGACAAGATTTAATCAGTTAATCGTCAATTTTATTGATCAAACGTTCTGGTTACAAACTGACAGAGCTTCGCCTCTGAAATGCCAAAGTTACAAATGAAGTAGGCTAGCTAGGTATTTATACTATTGCAAGTTCGCCCCTAAGAGACTCAAGTTCACCCGACTTGCTACTGCAAGTTCGGCGGAACATGTATACATGTGACACACTATGGGCGAACTTGGCTGAACTATGCATAAATACTTCATATACCTAGCCTATTCAGCTCTATACTATACAGACTCGATATAAGACTAAGACATAGACATTATGCACCAACATGAACCCTGTACAATGTTGTCATGAATACACATGTCCCTGTACAATAAACTAAAAACCTAATTCCCCACCCTTAAACGAATTCAAAAAACAAAATCAAATCCCATTTCTTCAGAAAACCACCTCATGTCCCCTATACTCCATGGATTCCGAAAATGAACTACCGAAGGAGATGACGGGAGAGAGAGGGGAGGAACAACTTCCTTCGATTGTGTTTCTTCGACGACAAAAGTGCTTGGTTCCTAGCATTCTTGTTTGTTTTGTGTTTGTGGTTCGGCTTACATGGTTTAAAAGGAAACGACATTATGTATAAAGAAAGTACTTTGATGTAGTTTTGACAGGTTAATCGTTGGCCAAAGAAAACTGAATAAGAAATTTAGAGATAAATGTTACCATAAAATCCAAAAACTAATTCATCCCTTTTAAAGAGGTACAAAGTAACAACCAACAACTAAACCACTTACTTCCTAAAAATTGGAAAACATGGATGCATGTAGAACTGGTCATCCCCATGATCTCTATTCTAGCACCCTATACTATTACTAAAAAAATAGAAAATAAGTAACTAATAAGAAGATTGACTATTGACCACGTGACCATTCTCCTTCTTGACACCTGCATGGGCTTACGGGTACAGGCACATAACATTCCATTCCGCTCAAAACAATCCTTGTCCTCAAGGATGAAATCGAAAGATACTTCGGCGATATGTCACGTGGCCGCCACTCTGTCTCAAAACAATTGTAGAAGTCGTCGCGAAATGCCACGGTGGACGCCACTCGCATTCTTCCTCGATAGTAGAAGGTTTCGGTTTGCAATAAGTTATAGATAGTGTGGTATGGGTTTGTAGTGTCATTAGTAACCTCTTGTGCTTTGCAGAAACATGTGTCATTAGTAAACTTTTGTGCTTTGCATCAACATCTGCCACTATGAATTTGGATGAATACTGGGATGAAATATGTGACATTGAGTTCCAGAAGGTCAACTCCAGTGGATCAGATGATATTTTGTCTTACCAATCATGTCTAAAAATCTCCTCCCACTGGCCTTAAACTTGAATCCATCATCTTTATGACTTAGATGATGATCGATCTTCATGGCGGAACGAGTATTAGGAGTATTGGCGGTGACTTTGGTAGGAACCGAAACTAGAATACTTGATTCAGAATATGGTGGTTGTTTTGGGGTGGGGTTAGGTGTAGAGGAAACAGTTAAAGAGGCGATTGAAGGGACTTATTTCGATGGTGGTAAAGTGGCGGTGGTAGTGGGTGACGGGGCGGGTGGTGTGGTGGTGGATGTGTAGGAGATTGGGCTTCCCGCGCGGTTCGAAACGATCGGAACTCGTTGAAGACGTTTTGCAACTGAGATACGAGCCTCATAAGGGATTCATTCATCCATTGATAGAACTCGGCTTCGGATAGAGTGTAAGCAACCATGGGCCGGAGGGATCACGATTGCTCTGATACCACTGATGTGGTCCCAACAAGTTAATCGTTGGCCAAAGAAAATATTGAGAAAACTAATAGAAATTTAGAGAGAAATATTAAGAATAATTCTTTTCATTCATAAAATCCAAAAACTAATTTATCCCTTTTAAAGAGGTACAAACTAACAACCAACAACTAAATCACTAGCACCCTAAAAATTGGAAAACATGGATACATCTAGAACTCGCTATTCCCACGATCTCCATTCTAGCACCATATACTATTAATAAAAAAATAGAAAACAAGTAATTAATAAAAAGATGACTATTGACAGGCCTGGCCCATAGGGTGTGCAGGATGTGCACCCGCTCAGGGCCCAAAAGATTTGGGGGCATAAGTAAAAAATACCCTCGTTATATATGCATATAATATGTACAGATAAGAACACAAGAATCTTATAGCAGATCAGTTGGTTTAATGCTTCAATAAGTTTCCAAGGTATTCTGGTTCCAATCTGGTCTTCAACAGTTTTTTTACTTCTTTTTATTCAGCAACCATTGCAAATGTATGAGTACTTTGGCTCATATACTATTCAGCAGTGCAAGTGTAATAGTGCTTACTTTTGGGCCTAACATTTGTTAAATTGGCACTTTTTTTAGAAAAAAAAATGATTAAACCCCACTTTTTTTGAAAGTAACTTAGGCCCAAATGAATAAGAAAAACTAATTCAAAACTCAATTAATGAATTGAGGGTAGCTGCTTGGCCAAAATTATTTTTGCGAATATGGCCCAACTTTTTTATCTCGCTCAGGGCCTAAATGTTTTTTATGATTTTCAGAGCCGGCCCTGACTATTGACCACGTGACCATTCTCCTTCTTGACACCTACATGGGCTAACATATTTATGAAATTCATGTAGTTACGTATTTATGTTGCACTAGATTTGCTTCTCGATTTGGATATGGATCTGATTCCATTGTTCGATCACACAAATCTGTCACTTGTTTCTTGTGCTAATCAAAGGTTTCTTACCTTTTTATAATTGTTGTTTGATTTTGTTAACATATTATTATGGTCACTTTCATGGCATCTAATTTTTGTTTTTCTTGATTATTTAGAGTTAGCAATAACTGTATTGAATTAACAAATGAAGACATTATTCAGGCTTTTTTGTAAAACTTTTTTTTTTATTTTTGTTTTTTTATGAAATCGTGAATATTACTAAGGATTGTATTGTCCTAGCTGTTAATTCTTGCCATCCTCATCTTCCTCCTGTGCCTTATGGAAGGTAACTGACATAAAATTTCTTTCATTTTCCAGGTCCCCTGAATTTCACATCTTATATAAAATGTGGTTTTATGTTAAAAATTGTTTTGCAGCATCATAGTGACCAGTGGAAGCACATTATTCCCAGGTTTTTGGTGAAGGGTTGTTTAGGCTTTGGTTTTAAGCATGAACCAGGTAAGAAACTCTTGTCAAAGCGACGTTGGAATTTGGAATGATTCGATAGTATTGAGACACGATCTAAGCGTTAACTAAGAAGATTAAAGCCAATTGATGCACTCTATATTTTTAAACAGGGCCAAGTCAGTTTGAGAACCACACAAGACTTGAAAACCAGTCAACCCAAATAGTTAAATCGCAGTCTCTGGGAAAATTTACACTTTGCCATTGTCGTATAATTTTCATCTTGAAACATTTACTGTTCTGATCCACTGGATTGTGCACCGTATATTAGTATATCCTCATTGATACATGTAGGAATATAGCAATGATTAAATCAAGTAAGAATACCCGATATGGAATCAATTGGGTTGTGACACGTGGCCACTCCCTAATCTATTGTATTTCAAACAGAAACTTGGATAAGAAGCTTATGACATTAAAGAAACTAAAATTTTATATTTTTGTCCAACTATTAAAGCAACTGAAACAACCAAGATTCTGTGTCGAAATCCTAGTCGTTGATGACTCACTGAATTAGACCTAGAGCTGCGGTGCAACTTCTTAATGTAGAATGAGAAGGTCATGAATAAATTTTCTGCAAATATTTTTGCTTTAAAGGTAATCTCCACACATTTACTTATAAACATGTTGATTTGAGTTATGTATATCTCGGATGGGTCAAAGTGGTAAAGTGTTCAATAGATTTTAGTTAACAGTTCAAATGGGTGAAGCATGTTAAAAGTTGAAAGGCTATTTTAATGCATATATCATCCTAGATCATGTTATTAAAACAATCAGTTATTATTAAAGTGATAATAGTTTCTGATATAATCAACACACTTTTATCATAGCAAAATTAAAGTCTTGACAAAAAGTATTATGGGTCAACCCAACCCGTCCCGTTTTAATCTGTACCAAATAAGTATGTAACATGTCATCATGTATCAAATAATAAATATCATTGATGCACTCATAATCTAAAGCATGCATTTTGCAGGGAGGTTAGTTTCTGAACTTCATCATATAGTGCAGCAACTGTTTTATGGGAAAACCTCATTGATGTGCATGTTTGTCTACATATTTTTTTTAATCTTGTATTTTTTTGATGAATAACCTAAGATCTAGATCTCTTTGCATATTTTCAGCTTGAAGATTTTGCAAGATGTATTAGTATTTGTTTTTTTTCCATTCTTTTTGGTTATGTTAAATATTAATGACTATAAAGTGAAAAAAAACATGGGTTTTGGTAAAACAATTCATCTTTGTATGAAATGTCATTTTAAATTCAATCAAGAATTTGAGGCTTCTTATGTATCAGGACCTCTTTTCTGCTTACAGATTTTGTAGAGGTGTATTAATAATTTTCTTTTCTTTTTCTTTTTTGTTTACTTTATTGATTTAAAAGCAAAAAAGAAACTGAATTTTGGTGCTTTTGAACTGTATTCGTGTAGTTTATTTCTTAGCGGTCAACTAATTGATTTGTAAGCTATACAAATTCTGTTATCGATAAAAAAAAAAGTTATACTTAATAAGATTAGAGGGGATATAGATGGTAAACGAACAATTTTGATATTTTTTTTTTGACTTCTATAACATTATTTGTTGTCTTTCATTGAGAAATATTGTGTAATAGGTTATTCATTATTGCCCCTCTTTTATTTAAGGGAAAATGTTACAGAATAGTAATCACGTTTCAAAAGTGTTATAATTAGGTCAGTCGTATCGTTTTTGTCTCAATTAGATACCTGGACATTCAAATCAAGTCATGTCTTTTTTTCCATGTGTCAAGAGAAAAATGAAGCATAAGATGCTAGGACCGGATTATTTTAATATATGAAATTATATATATTAAAAATAAAAAACATTTTAATTACATTTAAAATTAAAAAAACAAGTTAAAATCACGTCATCACTTGAAGTTGGCATCAAATAAAAGGGAAAAAATAAAGAAAAATTCACATCACCACGGTTACCTATGTAATGGATGAAAACCCCTTAATTTTAATAAAAAATGAATGTTGAGTGATCTGATTGAAACACTTCTGAAACTTGAGTGACCTAATTGAAACACTTTTAAAACTTAGTTACTATTCTACAAAGTTACCCCTTTATTTAATAGATGGCGTAATTGAGCCGGGTTTCAACATGTAGACGTTTATTATTTGTCATGCGTCCAATAGTTTAGTCTAAATAAACCTTCTAAAACTAAAATTATTTAAGTTTATATAAATATAGAGATTTTAATAAAGTATAAACACTTTCAAGGAACATGCCACACAATATTGATTGTAAAAAATAAGTTTATATAAATACTGATTGTAAAAATTTTGACAAACTATTAACTGTTGATATTACTATTACCAACTGAAGTTCCAAATAAATAAGAAAAAAAGGATTGGCCATTGTTGCTACTAGCGCAAGATGTCTTACCGTAGGTTATTCATTTGTTCGACTTTTTTATTTTTATTCTTGTGTTGGTTATTACCTAATTGAGAGATGTATAAGATAGATAGACCACATCGTTACTACGAATAAAAAAATAACCAGAGTGCTATACAATATATTACCAGATGATTTTTATAAACTAACAGAAAAAGAGTACTGTAGGATCGAGTTCCTCCGATAGCAACGGTACCTAAGTTGTATCTAGTTCATATATGCGGAATTTATATGAAATAGTGACAAATACACAAGTTTAACAGTTTAATAGTCAGTTCATTAATTTTTCAAGTGTACATTTGAGTTCCAAACAGACAAGAGCTCCGCTGTCGACTTTGCAAAAACTATTACAACGAAAGACTTAAGACAGCTATATATAGAGGATCAAGTTCGCACCAAATGAGCTGGGCACAACTACGCACGAAGTGGACTTCGTGCGAACTTTTCCACTCAACATTCAAGTTCGTGCGAACTTGACTATAACCAAACTTAAATATCATAAAATCAAACATATTCAAACCCTATACAAACAGACTCGATCTAAGACTTAGACACTAGACATCGTGTACCAACAGACTCCCCCTTGGATAGTATCGTAGTCTTATCAGTCTTCCAAAACTTCAATCTTCAAAATTTTGACTTTAACGACCAAAGAATTTCTTGTACGGCCTCTTCCTTCGTTCATGTTTCAGTATTGGCGTTTGATCTGTAGGCGGCTCCCATTTCATAAATTGAAATCTTCTAAGTCTCGCATCTCTGCCTTTTTATAAATTCGTTCCAAACGCCTTTCTTGTTTCAAAAATTCTTCCCTTTCAAGTTCTCGCCACCTTCATTCCCACATATGTCCTGAATTAATTCCATGTGCATAGCAAACATTTATCACACCTTGGTATTGTTTGGCTTGAACTTCTTCACGCTTATCAAAACATATTTTGTTGAAGAACAAACATTTCAGATCCTCTTTTGAGAAATTTACTAGCCACATCGGGTCTAGTACTCTAATTGTTCTCCATAATCCCCATATCCTTCGTCTCTCATAAGAAGTATGGATGAAAGTCTTCTTCAGTCGGTTTCAGTGGCATATTCTTCATAGCTCTAGGCCTTTTCATCACCAACATAACATCTTTTTCTTTTGTCTCTTTATCAATCTTCACTCTTCGCTTTGGAATAAACGGTTTCCAGAGTTCAAAACCACGCGAAGCTTCAAATTTTATGACTTTCCATAACCGATGATCATTGAACTTCTCAGATAATTTATGCTTTTCGTCTGTACCAATTCTTCAACATCCCAGAAAGGTAAAGTTTTTATATCATTAAGATATTTGAAGTATTGTACGCCAAATTCTCTCTTTATTGCATAAACATCCAGCTCACTGATCCATCCCCAACTTAAAATGTCTCCAAGCGATTTATCTTTATCTCGAGTGAAGAATGCAAGTGGATGTTTAAACTTCCTTTCTTTTGCCATTTCTTTGAACCAAGATTTCTTTGCTTCAGCAATCTGTTCTTTTGATAAACGTTTCGGCATACTTCCTTCTTTAACTACTTCATCTATCTTTTGCTTCAACAATTCAACATCTATCTGACTCATAATCTCGTCAATCGTTGGAAAACTGTCAGTATTAATACCAGAATACTTCTCCACTTCATCATTAGAAGCGTCTTCAACAACAAAACGATCGTAATCGTCAGCTTCTGGTACTTTCTTATAAACGTAATCTTTTGGCTCGAAAGTACTTATGTTCACCAACTCTTTTTCAAAATTGAACTCGAAAGAATCAACATCAACCTCGAACATCTTTGCTAACTCCTCTTTCATGTAATTACGCACAAATTCTCGCTCTTAATATTCTGATCAAGCATTATCATCAGGGCTGATGATCAGGAACAACTGTATATGGTGAAGTTGTGAGGATTTTTGATTCTTATGATTCATTTGGACTTGTCTGCTCCCCCTTACTTTGTGCATCCTCAACATTAACTTCATCATTTAACACTGAATCGTAATCAAAATCATCATGAAGCTTTGCAGATTCAATTCTAACACCAACTCCACCCTGACCATCATTATATCATTACCATGATCTGAATCATCGTCTATATCATCAGCAGGGTCATCAGCTTTATCATCATCTTTCATCTCCACATCCTCATCTTTTTCAGCTTCAGTTTCAGCTCTTTCAACTTGTGAACGTCTAAGATCAGCAATACGTTGAAGGATAGGATTGTCAGTAACATCAATCACTTCACCAACTATAACTAACCCTCTTTTAAGATTTTCTTCAATAGAAGGTTCTTCAACTGTCTTTGAACTTTCGATAACCACTGTTTCTTTTTCAATTTCTTACCCTTTCCCTGAGTAGCCATCTCTTTTTCTGCTATTTCTTTTTCATCTTGAACTTCCAAGCGATTGTATTCAGCAATGAAATCTATACCAAGGTTGTTGGTAGAACACGTTGTAGCATACTGAATCTTTTGTTGTTTACGGCCTTTTCTACTTCAAGCTCTGCAATCAACTTCTTGCAATCTATCATTATCTGAACCAAGACTTTCAACTACTGCTTTCATGTAATCACGATCATTTTCCAGAAATTTGACTCTATTTTCCATCATTTCTTTCTCAGCCTCGTTCTGTTTAGTTTGATCTTCAAGGACTTTGATCCTCCTTTCTAACTCTTGAAGCTTTGACTCATTAAACATGTCAATCAACTCATCAAAATAAATTTCAGTATCAACACCGCCAGTAGTAAAAGGCATATCTCCAAAAGCATGTTTAAAATAACTTTCTTGTCGTTGAGTAGAAGTTTGACTTTGAGGAGTATGCTGCTTGGATGTAGATTTTGGCATTGCTTGCTTTGGTGTTGTTTGTTGTTGTGGAGATATCGGCTGTGTAGCAACAGGATCTTAAGGAATTTGTTGTGGTTCTTGAACAGACGTCGTTGGAGGTTCTTGAACTGTTACATTTTGAGGTTCTTGAACTTCAGAAATATGTGTAGCTTGTTCTTGCACTGAAGAGACTTGTGGAGGTGTAACAACTTTTTCCTTTTGACTTCTATACTTTCTTTTGGGTAAGTTTCTCCCTTTTGTACTTGGAGATCTAGTTGTTTTCTTTCCTTATTGGCCTTAGATTTCATACGCTTAGATTTCTTTTTCGGCCTTTCCTTTTCAGATTCTTCTTCAGATGGTTCATACAAACCCTCATTACCTTTCTTAAATCTCTCTTCTTCCATTTCTTTCTCATATTGTTTCTGACGTTCTTCCAGAGAATCAAAGAATCTTCTTTATCAGAAGTAGCAGAGATAACATCATCATGTTCACCTTCAGCAGTTTGAATTTCAACATCTTGACTTTTATTGCTGCACTTGAACCAGCTACATTTTCAACATTTTCAGGTTCATCAATTAACATAGTTTCAACCTTCTTTGCAGCTCTTTTGCGTTTCTTTTCCTCTGGTTCATCCTTGATATACTAGTAACTTGTTTTAGCCAAAATTCTTTTAACTGTTCTGCTTCAGCGCTTTCATAACCACTTCCATCTTTCCTCCATTTATCATCTAGTGGCGATATGTAGTCGGCTTTAACGATAGCACCAAACGTTGGTTTCACAGTTGGAGCAGATTACGTTTTGAGCTTCTTCAAAGTGTCTTCGTCCATGTGATGCAAGTAAAGTACATCGTTAGGATCTTTCTTGATATCTTTGAACTTCTCATCGATAAGCATTTGGACGAATCTCGGATATAGCAGAATCTTATCTTTGCCCATGTTTTTCGACGTATGTTCAAAAATGACGTGAGATTAGTTGAATTTTTTGTTCAAAACCAAAGTTAGTCGCCATGCACAACATGTAGTCTTGCATATCATCTAACCCGGTTCTTCGATGACTGAATGCATGAATCATAGCGTGTAAAAAGAACTTATAAGGAAGACCTAAACCATCCTTCATGAATGATGATGCATTAACGTGACCTCGATAACCCATTCGGTAGAAACATCCCTTAACCATCCGTTCGTTAAAACCTGTGGGATCAGCTGCATCGTCATTGAATTCTAACACTCGTCGAATATCAGCTTCTGTAATAGTAATAGCTTTGTCTTCTTTTCCAACGCGAACCATTGATTTAATCACCTTGTCCGTCTCATTGTATTCAGCACAGTTCCAGAAAAACGTCACATGAGATCTATACACTATGCGCTTGTCTGTGATCACCTTAGTAACGGGTAAATGTCCCATAAACTCCAGAGAAAGGCTCCAGACTTGGATATAATTTCTTGTCTAGCGATATACATGTATTGTGAAACTTTGAGAACGGAAGCTGCACAACCTGAAACACAGAGAACCAAACACTTAGAAAAAATATCAAACATATTCAAACAATGTATACACAACTTCGCATGAACTGATATCTCAGATTTCACATTAAAACACAACATCGCGCGAACTTGGGCAATAAAAATATTGTGTTTATAACAGGGATCAACTTCGCACGAACTGAGATATAATTGTAACATTTATCAGTTGTAACTTCGTATGAAGTTGAGCAAAACATTTTGTAAATGACATGACAAGTTCACACGAACTTATCCTCGTCCCCAAACAAACACAAACAACCTGCAACACAGTTACATGTCCAATGTCCAAATTGACGATTCATTTAGTGTTTATACATGCCGATTATCAATTTTCAACATTCAATTTTAATGTACAAACCCTAAATCTATCTTTTTATCAATTTTAAGTTCGAAAGCATCAAATACAAAGTTTTTGTCCAAGAATCTACCTCAGCCATTGAAATAGGTGTGCAAGTCACCTAAAACAAGAAATTTGGGCAGAATGACGGTATCTTCTTTGCAATTACAAGTTCGCACTAAATACTTTCTCTCAAACAAAAAGATCTGATAGAGATTAACTTCGCACAGAAGTTTGTATTTATATACAATTACTAGCTTACTTCGCACGAACTTGACTTAAATGTTTATGATTGAACTTCGGTCGAACTTGACATCAGCACACCTAACCTTTTATACAACTTCGTCCGAAGTTGTATACTGTTTCTCAAATTTTCAAGTTATCAAGATTTTACAATTTAAACCCTGAACTTTAACACTTCTTACTAGTTTTGAAAATCCACTCAGTTTACCTAGTCCAAGTTAATGAACTTGGTTAACCCATTTTTTTACCAAGTCCAAGTTAATGACCCCGTTTTGACCTATTATGAACAAACTGATTTTTTTTTGTCATTTGTAAAATTCAACTTAATGAACTTTTAATCGTTTTGAACCATTCTTGATTTTACAGATTAGCTCCCAACCCATTGTCATCAGAATTCCCAGTTCTTAGCACCATTCCAGACTTCAAATATCCGCTTTCCATCATTGGCTGTTAAAAACAAGATAGAAACAAAATCTTTTTGATTTTTAGAAAGTTTATGCTAAAACACACCGAAAACCTTTTTGGGTTTATTTTGCAATGAAATAGAACTATGTACAAAAATATTTTTGTGAATTCGTGTCTAAGGATCATATCAGGTCTGAGACATATCACCAGTACCGTTGACCTTCTGATGACTCTAAGTTTTTAACAAATTTACCAAGATTGTCGATATGTTTGTCCACTTAAACTTTGACACATTTCTCAATTGTTCCAAGATATGTTATGTAGATTGAAGAAATTTGACTTAACTATGGTTCCCATCTCAGAATATACCCCCGTATCAAGATTCCCTAGATTTCATCTTACATGTGAGTATAGCGTAATCGATATCTTATTTGGGTTATGCGAGGCCTTGAGAGCTCAGGTTAATACCACCGTATCGACAAAGAGATGAAGGCTCGACTTTAAGGTGTTGTTCCAATATGGAATCTTTTTACTGCAAATGATTAGATCTTACGATACTTTCAATTTGTTACAGTTTACGGGTTTTTTTAGCAAAAGTATTATAGAAGTTCTAGGCCATTGCTTACGCAAAATCATAAGAACTTGTATAATACCCCAAATATCAATCATCTATAAAGACCTCGTATCTCAGAATCAAGCAATCTCTCAAACGAAATTTCGGAGTACTAAGTCCATATATCCAGAGATGTTAATCCACAAGCTAAGCAGTTGTAAAATTTAGTTTATATCCCGGAAACAATCTACTAAACGTGTAAAGTGTGACACGCCGTGTTTTCCGATTTCTATCCTACTATAATTTCAAATGTTTCATTATGAAGTGGTGCAATAATATTTACTTTATGTGTGATTAAAGTCAAAATTTTAAATATATAAGTCCTAATGTGCAATGGAATTTGCAAACAATGAGATTTAAAGAATCGCCGTGATCCGATGTGATGACATACCCGTAACGCCTGTTGGTGACGAGCCGGTTAGTGTTTAGAAGCCTATGAATGTGCCTAACATGTTAATATAAGGTGGAATTATAAGTCATTGGGGAAATTTAGAAGAAAAGCGTATACACCTTAATTGGCGGTTTCTGTCTAAATTGTCCGGAAATTTGTTTGTGCGACAGATATTTAGCAGGCCTAAGCAAACCTAGACACCATTAAACATCTGGTATTATTCTAGTTAGTAAAATTATGATGGAATTTATGGGAGAATATTATTCCATAATTAATAAGTTCAATCAAGTGAAATTAGGCACTAAACTTTTATAAAAGTTGCAAGACTTTTATAAAATGTTGTAACTAATGTAATAAAGAAAAAAATATATATATAAATCTTAAACCAAATCCTAATTTTCGGATTTGTGGGTCACACCCAGCTAAAAACCATAATAACTCATTTAAATCCACCTTTTAAACCCACCAATCATCCCCAAACCCATCCCAACACTCCAAACACTCATTATTACACCCCAACTCCCAAAACACTTCACCTCTCTCTCTCCTCTCTCCATAAATTTGTCCACCACCACCTCCCAAATCCTTCATCCCTTTTCATTTTCATCTTCTCCATATTCTTTCCATTTACATCTTCATTTACACACAATAAGAACTTGGAGCATTCTTGAACACTTTCTTGAAGATCCAAGCATCTTTAGAAGCATATCAAGGAGGAATCATCATCAAGAAGCTATTCTACTCTTAGAAATCCTAGTGTGTTCATCTAAGGTAAATCCACCTCTTAAAATCTCAAGTTATGAGATTTTAATTTGTTTAAAAGTGAAGTTGTTCACCAAACAAAAGGAATTCTAATGAATTAATAAAATCAGTAAATCTAGGGTTTTAGTAAGAAATTTTGAAGGTTATAATGTGTGTAAATGATTCATGAGTGAAAGGTGTGTGTATGGTAGCTTTTATGGGTTAAAATGATGCTTAAAAGGGTGTTAAAAGGGACATGCAAGATGATAAATTAAGGGTTTTGTGTAATTTGAGTTTGATGCTTTATTTGAAGTGTTTTATGGTCTAAAAATGTTTGATGGTAAACTTTGATGAAAAACCCTAAGTTAGGAGGTGTATGGTGTATGATTAATGAAGAAAATGCACAATAAATGTAGGATTTTGACATGCATGTAGAGATTAATGGTGAACTGAAAATATGGTGATATTATGGTGGTATTTTGTATATAATATTCTGGTCATATCTAATTTTTATGATAACTATGAGTTGGAAGCTTACAATCTAGTAAATAATGCTTAAAATGGTGTTAAAAGCGATTATACTATGTTAATAAGATGATCTATGTGGAACTGAAAGTGTGATGCTATAAACATGATATTTTATCTATAAAATCATATTTTAAGTTTGGTATAAGAACAACATGATTTGGATTGCTTATGTGGTCATTATAGGCTTAAAAAGGCGTAAAAATGGCGATTTTGGGTATGATCGATGCATGCAAAGTGAATCTGATTTAAAACAGAAAATTTAGGCATATAACATGATGTTATAACAGGTCTTAAAGTGTATATTATGTTGTGTCCATGTTTGATATGTTCTATGTGAGAGTATGAGTCGAAAACACTAATTCTACACTTGAAAATGGACATAACTATGCATGTGTAAACCATGTGACATAAACTTGTTTGAATGATAAGATAATGTATAACATGAATATTTTGATGATATAAAGTGTATTTTTGTCTTACATGATGAATATAGAATGATTAATGTAAGATAAGTAGCTAATTGGAGCACATGATACTTGAGGTGTTTGCTATGAAGAAACTATGTGATTATGTTGAAACATGATTGTGTGATGATGATAGTATATAATATGATTATGTTTATGAGTTATGTGACTTGTGTGATTAGGTGAAATATTGTATATTATAATACGAGAATGCTTGAATATGGATTTGAGTTATGTGGAATCGTAACATTAACAGTTGGTGTAAATAATTATGTGTTGGTGTGCGTCATTGAGTAGACATTTAGGGAGAAATTATGTATCACTTTGATATGATTGAACGCTAAGAAAATAGGAAAATATAACCATAAGGGTCGTAGTCACCAACGGGTCGTCTAAGCAACGGGTCAAACACGCAAAACTGTTTTATAAGTCTAAAGGGTTGATTGAACAACTTCGTTAGTAGACTTGAAATTAATTTGAAAGTGTGCCTTGTATATAGGGCACTAATATGTGAATACCTACTTGATTTGGGCTTTTTGTATCAAACTTTTAACGCACCCAAAGGTGAGTTCACGGCCCCTTTTTTAAATTATGTTTTTACATTTCGGGGGAAAAACACGTAAAGTATTTTGAGTTAATATGATCAAAAGACAACAAAGGAAATGTAAGCTATGTTGGCCTTGAGTAAGGGCCTTAAGTTACCCTAACAAGGGTGTATCCATGGACATTTTCCGCCGCTGTAATCATTAACCTCTTGGATGGGGCCCAGGATATATTGGTAGATCTATCGGGTTTGACAAACCCCAAGCTTGTCGATTGGTCGCTCCGATCATAAAAGACAAGGAATATATTTTGAAAGAGAGAATATGGGAAACAATTAAGGCTTTGTGTTGATTATGGGCTCTTGGTTGCGAACATTATTTCGTATTCCTAGCTAGTTTACGATGTTACATGTCGATCTAATGGTATCATGTTTATCAAATTGAAACAAGAATTATATTTTGATATTAATAAGTAAGTAAAACCCGTGAATTCGCCAACTTTATGTTGATATTTTAAAACATGTTTTTCAGGTACAAAAGTGGCTTCGAAGTTTGATGTGGGTTTAGGGCAACTCTAAAATGGACAATTATAATGCTGGTGTCAGGGTTCACATGACGAAACTTTGATCATGAACACTTTTAAACAATACATTTTGGATGATTGTAATAACTTTTGACTATTTTTGTCTATTTAAATAATTATGTGTGTTTGCCCTATAATTGTTGGTTGCCAACCTCCGTCACCACCATGCTTGTCTTCCGCTGCGATTTCCAGGGTGTGACAGAAGTTGGTATCAGAGCCAATGGTTATAAGGAACTAGAAGTTTTCAAAATGTTTTTATAAAAAAAGAGAGAATATGAAAAATATAGACTATAACCCAAGAAAGTTAGAATACTTTCAAACTCACGAAGCCCTTAGTAAACAAACGAGTATGCTATGATTGATTTATGAGAATCTTATGAGATATCCATTTTATATGCATACGTGTTTACTTTTATGTAAAGTTATTTAGTATGGATAATATCATATTACAAATGTCGCCCGAGTCGCACGCTATCACTATTCCTTCAGATGATGAGATGGAGTTCGCCTCCGCCCAACTCACTTCTCCACCACCAACTTCGCATTCTGGATTCGCGAGAGTTGGTACTCCCATGGAAGGCATTCGATGGAGAAAGAATCTGAAGATGAGGACCTTAGTGAGACTAGCCAGTTGCTGAGATTCCCGTTGTAGAGACTCTTTTTATAGAGACTCCTGCAGTCGAGACTCCCGCTGTCGAGACTACCGCTGAAGAGATCTCTGACGTTGAGAGTCGTGATGGGAAGGAACCGATGGTTGAGCCATCCAGTGACAAGGAGCGAGTGGAGGTCGAGCCCCGCCCTCATTCCAACCGCCTACCCGCATTTTGGAGGGAGTACGTCCAGCCTTCGAGGATAGCGAGTCATCCACCGCCTCACAAGTCTTGCCTCTCACAGGGCAGACTGTGGAGCAAACTGTTCCATTACTAGCGGCATGATGTGCCCGTCATGAGACTCGTCTTAATTCTTTGTAGGGTCGACTCAGAGTACTTGGTCGCATGCATGATTCTTTGGATGATCGGATGGATTTGGCCGAGAAGAGACGAGTGACTGAGGTGAGCAGGAGGGAGGCTATGCAGTCCCAGATCATGGAGCTAAAGGTAGAGATGGCGGACATGAAGAAGCAAATGGAAGATGCCAAGCAGAGAGCTCAGGTGATGAGTCAGCAGATGTATATGGCCTACGAGATGATTTATGGCTTGATAGATAGGGAGTTGGTTGCATTACAACGAGTGGACGCGCTCGAGCAGCGCATTGAGTCCACTATTGTGTTTGCTGTCATATGCACCCTACTTTCCTCTACCACGATGCAGATGGGAGCCCTTACCAGATTCACACATTAGCTTCATCATGTATTTGAACTAAATCAGTATTTTTTTGGGAACACTTGTATCGGTGAAAGCTTTAGTTTCCCCAATTCTAATATTTTGTTTTTGGAAACAATGTAACAAGTGATATTAAATCCCAATTTAATATTATGGTTTATGTTTATTTATCATGTGTGGCTATGATGCTTTTGTGGTTGGTTGTTGTGTTGATGGTCGTGATTAGTTACAATTCATACATGTTTGGTTGACTTTAATATTGCGCGAATATTATCTCATCAAATTGAAATGTTTGTTTTAAAAAGAAAACTATGCCTCCAAAGTCATGAACCGTTGATGGAAGCAGTAACGCTCTTCCTACCATTCCTGAGGAACTGGCTACGTTGATCTCTCAACATGTGAATGACGCCTTAGCCCAATGCGAAGCTACTAACGCTACTAACCAAACTCACGGTGATATATCGCTTATAATGCTGGTGATGAGTTATCGTGGTATACCTAATGACCTTGAAATTTGTCGATTGTTAACCTGATCAATTTACACAATTTCAAAATTAGGAAATCAAGACCAAGGTTGTTCCTACAAGACTTTTCAAGCTTGTCAACCACGATCATTTGTGGGAACTGAAGGTCCACTTAGGGTAGTGCATTGGATTGAGAGAATGGAAGCTATGATGGTCACTAGCAACTATAGTGTTGGTCAGCGTGTGAAGTATGCTACCAGTTCACTGTTGGATGATGCCCTGACTTGGTAGAACACCCAAGTTCAAGCATTAGGAGAAAATGCAACACTTGCGGGAATGTTCATTCTAGAGAATGCAAGAAGTGTGGAAAGTGTAACAGATTTGGGCACCTGGCCCAAGATTGTCGTGCCCAGGTCCGAGACAGTGATGTTAACCACAATCGTGGCTGTTATGAATTCGGTGATGAAGGACACTTTCAAGAAGGATTGCCCCAAGCTGAAGAATGCAAAAGGTAGGGCGTTTGAGATGAACGCAGGAAAAGCCCGCAAGGACCCCTCTGTAGTCCCGGGCACATTTCTTGTAAACAACCATTTTGCCTTGGCTTGAAGTCAAACAAACTTGATAGTAAGTATATGATAGAGTTAGCTAATGGTAAAGTTATAGGAACTAAAGAGGTCATTCGAGGGTGCACACTTCAGTTGAAGGAACACAAATTCAATATCGACCTTCTACCTGTCAGTTAGGAAGTCTCGATATCGTCGTAGGAATGGACTGGTTGTCCAAGAATCACACTGAGATTATCTGTTCCGAGAAATTGGTACATCTACCACTCCCTAATGGAGAAATCTTGGAAGTTCAAGGCGATAGAAAGAAAGTGGATCTTAAGATCGTCAATGTCATGAAGACGCATGAGTATCTGCGTAAAGGATATCCAGCCTCTTTGGCAAATGTAGTAGATATCAAGGCCGAAGAGCGTAAACTCGAAGATATTTCCGATTATGCGTGATTTTACGGAAGTTTTCCCTAAAGACCTACTTGGTCTACCGCCCCCAAGGCAGATAGAATTCAAAATTGACCTTGACCTAGGGCAGCGCCAATAGCACGATTTCCGTATCGTCTAGCTCCGTCGGATATGCAAGAGTTGTCCCAACAACTTCAAGAGCTGTTGGATAAAAGATTCATAAGACCAAGTTTATCGCCCTGGGGAGCACCAGTTTTGTTTGTGAAGAAGAAAGACGGATCATTCAGAATGTGTATTGACTACCGAGAACTAAACAAGCTAACTATCAAAAATCGGTACCCATTACCGAGGATTGATGATTTGTTTGCTCAGTTGCAAGGATCTAGCTTTTATTCGAAGAATGATCTCCATTCCGGTTACCATCAGCTAAGGATAGCCGAAGAAGACGTCCCTAAGACAGCGTTCAGAACACGATATGGCCACTATGGGTTTTTGGTTATGCCGTTTGGGTTAACCAATGCACTCGCAGTATTCATGGATCTCATGAATCGAGTGTGTAAACCATATTTAGATAAATTCGTGATAGTATTCATCGATGATATACTTATCTATTCACGAATTAAAGTGGAGCATTAGGAACATTTGAAGCTGATACTGGAGCTGCTAAGGAATGAGAAGTTGTATGCCAAACTCTCCAAATGCGAGTTTTAGATTAGAGAAGTGCATTTTCTCGGTCATGTCATAAATGAGAAAGGCATACATGTGGATCCCGCAAAGATCGAAGCCATCAAGAAATGGGAAGTGCCAAAGTCCCCTACAGATATACAACAATTCTTTGTATTGGCTGGATACTACCGAAGGTTCATCGAGAACTTTTCTAAGATACCGCAACCTTTGACGTTGTTGACTCAGAAAGATCGAACGTATTCGTGGAGTGAGAAACAAGAGGAATCCTTTCAGACGTTAAAGCAGAAGTTGTGTAGTGCGCCTATTTTGTCCCTTCCTGATGGAACAAATGGATTTGTGGTTTATTGCGATGCCTCACACCAAGGACTTGGTTGTTTCTTGATGTAAAAAGACAAATTCATAGCTTATGCTTCCCGACAATTAAAGGTGCATGAGAAGAATTACATGACACACAACTTGGAGTTAGGAGCGGTGATCTTTGCATTAAAGATCTGGAGACATTATCTCTATGGCACTAAGTGTACGATCTACACCGATCATAATAGTCTCCAACACATTTTTGATCAAAATGAGCTTAACATGAGACAACGAAGTTGGGTGGTGATTACGAATTTGACATTCGTTATCACCCAGGCAAAGCCAATGTAGTGGCAAATGTCGTGAGTAGGAAAGAAAGAGTGAAACCGCTACACGTTCGTGCGTTGGGATTAACGATTCAAACGAGCCTCACGGCTCGTATCTGCGATGCACAACGTAGAGCGTTAAAGAGAAGAAAGATCAAGAAGGAAGAATTGCGTGGGATGGATAGCGAGCTTGCACCCAAGGAGGATGGTATGTTGTACTTTAGAAATCGTATTTTGGTGCCACGTCTAGGAAATCCGCGAGAGTTGGTTTTGGACGAGGCCCACAAATCGAAGTATTCAATCCACCCAGGGGCAGACAAGATGCACAAGGACCTCAAGGAGTTCTATTAGTGGCCCAATATGAAAGGTGAGGTAGCTCGTTAGCAAGTGCTTAACCTGTTCGAAGGTTAAAGCCGAGTATCAGAAGCCTTGCAACAACCCGGATTCCTCAATGGAAATGGGAGAGACTAACCATGGATCTTATAACCAAGCTGCTGCTAAGGACATCCAATGGATACGACGCTATTTGGGTAGTTGTTGACCACTTAACAAAATCACTCATTTATTATCAATTAAGGAATAATATGACGCAGATAAGCTGTCAAAAATCTATCTCAAAGAAATAGTTGCACGACACGGAATGCCAATTTCGATAATCTGCGATAGAGATGGTCGCTTTACATCGAAATTTTGGCAGTCGCTGCAAAGAGCGTTAGGATCATGTTTGGATTTGAGCACGGCATATCACCCACAGATAGATGGTCAAAGTGAAAGGACTATCCAAACGGTAGAAGATATGTTGCGAGCATGCCCAATTGATTTCGGTGGAAATTGGGACACTCACTTACCCTTAGTTGAGTTCTCCTATAACAACAGTTACCACTCGATTATCAAGGTGCCCCTTTTGAAGCAATTTATGGAAGGAAATGTCGATCTCCCCTGTGTTGGGTAGAATTCGGTGAAAAGCAATTAACTGGACCTGAAATCATTCAAGAGACTACCAATAAGATCTCTCAAATCAGGGACAAGTTGAAAGCAGCCGCAAATCGACAGAAAAGTTATGCCAATAATAGAAGAAAACCGTTGGAATTCCAGGTCGGAGACAGAGTCATGTTAAAAGTCTCACCCTAGAAAGGTGTGTTTAGATTTGGTACAGGAGGAAAATTGAGCCCAGATATATAGGACCGTTCGAGATTATAAAACGAATTAGTGTAGTCGCTTATAAGCTCAAGCTACCTCAAGAACTCAGGGGAGTACATGATGTATTCCATGTATCTAACTTGAAGAAGTGTCTGTCCGACAAGACACTTGTGATACCGCGGGGGTGAAAATCAGATTGATGAAAAACTCCAATTTGTTGAAGAACCTGTTGAGGTTTTGGATTGGAAGGTCCAAAAGCTCAGGCGAAGCCGTATCAAGTTGGTCAAGGTTAGATGGAATTCAAAGCGTGACCCGAGTATACCTGGGAACATGAGGACTAGATGAAGTGGAAGTACCCTCACCTTTTCAAGATCAGACCCAAGACGACGACACAGCTTAAATTTCGGGACGAAATTTCTTTAAGTATGGGAGATTGTGACACCCCGTGTTTTCCAATTTCTATCCGCACTATAATTCCAAACGTTTCATTATGAAGTGGTGCAATAATATTTAATTTATGTATGATTAAAGTCAAAATTTTAAATATATAAGTCCTAATGTGCAATGGAATTTGCAAACAATGAGATTTAAAGAATCGCCGTGATCCGATATGATGACATACCCGTAACGACTGTTAGTGATGACCCGGTTAGTGTTTAGAAGCCTATGAATGTGCCTAACATGTTAATATAAGGTGGAATTATAAGTCATTGGGGGAAATTTAGAAGAAAATCGCATACGCCTTAATTGGCGGTTTCTGTCTAAATTGTCCGGAAATTTGTTTGTGCGTCAGATATTTAGCAGTCCTAAGCAAACCCAGACACCATTAAACATCCGGTATTATTCTAGTTACTAAAATTATGATGGAATTTATGGGAGAACATTATTCCATAATTAATAAGTTCAATCAAGTGAAATTAGGCCCTAAACTTTTATAAAAGTTGCAAGACTTTTATAAAATGTTGTAACTAATGTAATAAATAAAAAAATATATAAAAACCAAATCCTAATTTTCGGATTTGTGGGTCCCACCCAGCTAAAAACCATAATAACTCATTTAAATCCACCTTTTAAACCCACCAATCATCCCCAAACCCATACCAACACTCCAAACACTCATTATTACACCCCAACTCCCAAAACACTTCACCTCTCTCTCTCCTCTCTCCTTAAATCCGTTCACCACCAATTCCCAAATCCTTCATCCCTTTTCATTTTCATCTTCTCCATATTCTTTCCATTTACATCTTCATTTACACACACATAAGAACTTGGAGCATTCTTGAACACTTTCTTGAAGATCCAAGCATCTTTAGAAGCATATCAAGGAGGAATCATCATCAAGAAGCTATTCTACTCTTAGAAATCCTAGTGTGTTCATCTAAGGTAAATCCACCTCTTAAAATCTCAAGTTATGAGATTTTAATTTGTTTAAAAGTGAAGTTGTTCACCAAACAAAAGGAATTCCTAATGATTTAATAAAATCAGTAAATCTAGGGTTTTAGTAAGAAATTTTGAAGGTTATAATGTGTGTAAATAATTCATGATTGAAAGGTGTGTGTATGGTAGCTTTTATGGGTTAAAATGATGCTTAAAAGGGTGTTAAAAGGGACATGCAAGATGATAAATTAAGGGTTTTGTTAATTTGAGTTTGATGCATTATTTGAAGTGTTTTATGGTCTAAAAATGTTTGATGGTAAACTTTGATGAAAAACCCTAAGTTAGGAGGGTGTATGGTGTATGATTAATGAAGAAAATGCACCATAAATGTAGGATTTTGACATGCATGTAGAGATTAATGGTGAACTGAAAATATGGTGATATTATGGTGGTATTTTGTAAATAATATTCTGGTCATATCTAATTTTTATGATAACTATGAGTTGGAAGCTTACAATCTAGTAAATCATGCTTAAAATGGTGTTAAAAGCGATTATACTATGTTAATAAGATGATCTATGTGGAACTGAAAGTGTGATGCTATAAACATGATATTTTATCTATAAAAATCATATTTTAAGTTTGGTATAAGAACAACATGATTTGGATTGCTTATGTGGTCATTATAGGCTTAAAAAGGCGTAAAAATGGCGATTTTGGGTATGATCGATGCATGCAAAGTGAATCTGATTTAAAACAGAAAATTTAGGCATATAACATGATGTTATAACAGGTCTTAAAGTGTATATTATGTTGTGTCCATGTTTGATATATTCTATGTGAGAGTATGAGTCGAAAACGCTAATTCTACGCTTGAAAATGGACATAACTATGAATGTGTAAACCATGTGACATAAACTTGTTTGAATGATAAGATAATGTATAACATGAATATTTTGATGATATAAAGTGTATTTTGGTCTTACATGATGAATATAGAATGATTAATGTAAGATAAGTAGCTAATACGAGCACATGATACTTAGGTGTTTTCTATGAAGAAACTATGTGATTATGTTGAAACATGATTGTGTGATGATGATAGTATATAATATGATTATGTTTATGAGTTATGTGACTTGTGTGATTAGGTGAAATATTGTATGATTATAATACAAGAATGCTTGAATATGGATTTGAGTTATGTGGAATCGTAACATTAACTCTTGGTGTAAATAAGTATGTGTTGGTGTGTGTCGTTGAGTAGACATTTAGGGAGAAATTATATATCACTTTGATATGATTGAACTCTAAGAAAATAGGAAAATATAACCATAAGGGTCGTAGTCACCAACGGGTCGTCTAAGAAACGGGTCAAACACGCAAAAACTATTTATAAGTCTAAAGGGTTGAGTGAACAACTTCGTTAGTAGACTTGAAATTAATTTGAAAGTGTGCCTTGTATATAGGGCACTAATATGTGAATACCTATTGATTTGGGCTTTTGGTATCAAACTTTTAACGCACCCAAAGGTGAGTTCACGACCCCTTTTTAAATTATTTTTTACATTTCGGGGGAGAAACACGTAAAGTATTTTGAGTTAATATGATCAAAAGACGACAAAGGAAATGTAAGCTATATTGGCCTTGAGTAAGGGCCTTAAGTTACCCTAACAAGGGTGTATCCATGGACATTTTCTCGCCGCTGTAATCATTAATCTCTTGGTTGAGGGCACAGGATATATTGGTAGATCTATTGGGTTTTGACAAACCCCAAGCTTGTCGATCGGTCGCTCTGATCATAAAAGACAAGGAATATATGTTGAAAAGAAGAATGTGGGAAATTAAGGTTTTATGTTGATTATGGGCTCTTGGTTGCGAACATTATTTCGTATTCCTAGCTAGTTTACGATGTTACATGTCGATCTAATGGTATCATGTTTATCAAATGGAAACAAGAATATATATTTTGATTTTTATAAGTAAGTAAAACCCGTGAATTCGCCAACTTTGTGTTGATATTTTAAAATGTGTTTTTCAGGTACATAAGTGGCTTCGAATTTTGATGTGGGTTTAGGGCAACTCTAAAATGGAAAATAATAATGTTGGTGTCATGGTTCACATGACGAAACTTTGATCATGAACACTTTAAAACAATAAATTTTGGATGATTGTAATAACTTTTGACTATTTTTGTCTATTTAATAATTATCTATGTTTGCCCTATAATTGTTGGTGCCAACCTCCGTCACCACCATGCTTGTCTTCCGTTGCGATTTCCGGGGTGTGACATAAAGCCTATCAACACATCCACAGTAAGACTTGTTTAACCCTTTTAAACTTTACAATTCTTTAGCATACTATGATAGTCCACTGATATACTATCATTTTCTTTTTGACACAAAATTCTTTTTTGTCTTTTTTCATTTTTTGTACATTTTGCTTTTTTATATGTTTTTGTATTTTCTTGTTTCATTTCTCCCCCTAAAATCAAAAACATATTTTTGGATTTTAGTTTTTAAGAAATCTAATTCAAAAAAGATAACAAAAGAATGAGGATCACGAAGTCCGATCCATATTCAACCTCTGCTTCCGCACCTGTCAAAAGATTTTTTATACCGTTAAGCCTCATTAAGTATTTAAACCGTGTTAGACTAAAAGGTTTGGTATAAAAATCAGGTTTTTGTTCATCGGTGTGGATTTTCTCAATTCGTACTAATCTTTTTCGTAGCAATCACGAATAACGTGGTAACGAATTTCGATCTGTTTAGTTCAAAAGTGATGAACTGGATTTTTTGTTATGTCGATAGCTGCCTTATTGTCTACATATAGTGGAGTGTCAAGAAATTGCAATCCATAGTCTATCATCTACTGTTTGATCCATAGAAGTTGTGAACAACAGCTGGAAGCTGAGATATACTAAGCCTCACAGGTTGAGAGAGCGACTGTGGTTTGTTTCTTGCACTGCCAAGTTACGAGTCATGTTCTGAAGAACTGGCAACCGGCCGTCATAGACTTTGCGTTCAATTTGTCAACACCGAAATCAGAGTCTGCATATCCAGTCAGATCAAAGTTGTCATTCTTTGGATACCACAAGCCGGTGCTCGGGCAACCCTTCAAGTATTTGAATATTCGCTTCACGATCTACATATGAGATATTCTGGACTAGACTGATATCATGCACAAAGGCAGGTAGGATACATGATATCCAGGCGCGATGCTGTCAGATACATCAATGATCCTATCATCAACCTGTAAAGAGTCTCATCAACTTTGGTTCCATGCTCACCGATGCAGTACCACGATTGAGTGCCAATGGTGTTGATAACGGCTTCGCGCTATCCATCTCAAACTGTTTCAAAATATTATTAACATATTTGATTTGGTGGATAAAGATACAATCCGGCAATTGATCAACCTGCAATCCCAGAAAGAATTTCATCTCGCCCATCGAGCTCATTTCGAACTTTTTCTTCATGATAGATTCGAATTCTTTGCAAAGATCGTCATTCATCGAACCAAATATGATGTCATCCACATAGATTTGTACGATCAGTAGATGACTCCCAACTTCTCTTGTGAATAGTGTATTGTCCACTGTGCCTCTGATAAAGCCTTTGCCGACTAGGTGCTGAGATAACCTCTCGTACCAGGCTCTCGGGGCCTGATGCAACCCATACAAGGCTTTATCCAGGAGAACTGATTTCTTCTTGTTTAGTGGATCGACAAACCCCGGTGGTTGGCTGACATACACTTGTTCCCTCAGTTTGCCATAGAGAAAAGCGGATTTAAGATCTAGCTGGTACACCTTAAATCCTTTCCAAGACGTAAACACCAAGAAACTGCGAATAGACTCTAATCTCACAACTGGTGCGTACACTTTCGTGTAATCAATACCTTCTTGTTGATGGAATCCTTTGACAACAAGTCGAGCTTTGTTTCGCACAATTATACCTCGATCGTCACGCTTGCACTTGAAGACCCATTTAGTTTCAATCGCCTTTTGATTCGCCGGGAGGTCAACAAGCTTCCGTACACCCAATTTCTCGAATTGTAGTAACTCCTCTTGCAGCGCAATTACCCAGTTTTCATCACTCAATGCCTCAGTAACCAACTTTGGCTCAATTTGTGATATAAAGCAGCGATAAGAGCAAAATTCTTGAATCAGAGCCATCCTGGTGTAGAAACAACTAAGCGCTTTATTGATCTGGCTTCTTGTTCTGATTCCTGCTTGCAACTCACCAATAATATTATCAAATGGATGGTAAGAATAAGATCTCGACATCACTTCATTAGAAACATCAAATGAGCTTTCCAAATTAGTAAGATCCAGATCTACCACTAATTCAACAGGAGGATTGCTAGAGGATGCTTCATTTCTAGAACTCGGGCCAGTAGATTGATATAACATACTAGTTATCTGCTCAGATTCCTCATCATAACTGCATTCTCCATCTTGATCAAAAGTCGGAGCCTCATCAGAATCAGAATCATGCGTTGGTGAAAGAATAGGTTTTGTAGTAACATTCACTGGTTCCGTAGTAGGTGTCACTTGTTCATCTGGAATACTACTTTGACCTTCACCAGAAGAATATGTACCAATAGGTGGTTGAGTAACCACTATCGGTCTTGAAACTTGTTCTTGATTAGCAGATTGATGCAAATGATATAGAATAGCAATCTCTTCGTCAGACGGCTCTTCTAGAAGATCGAAAGATTTCCATAAGCTGTCATAGTTGAACAACCAAACATCACCTGCCTTTTGAGGTTGCATTGTTTATCTGCGGCAGTCGACGTGCTGAACGAGAACCACTTGATTCATGCTAGGAAGATAAACTCGCATGAGTGGACTCGCGTAACCAACAAAGAAACCTTCTAAAGATCGTGCACCAAACTTTCCGTTGGGATGAATGACCGTACATGGAGATCCAAATGGTTCCAGATACTCCAAATTAGGTTTCCTTTGGTTTAGAAGTTCAAAACATGTCTTCTGGTAGGTTTAACAGTTAAAACCCAGTTCAACGTATAAAAAGCTGACGCAACTGCTTCACTCCAAAAACTGACAGGAAGCTTAGAATCAGCAAGCATAGTCCTTGTTGTCTCAATGAGTGTACGGTTCTTCCTCTTAGCACTGAATTCATGTAGAATTCCTTTTTCGTTGCAAAACTCGGTCATATGGCTGTTCTTGAATTCTGTACCATTGTTATAGTCTCCCCTACTTTAGGAAATTTTGTCCCGAAATTTAAGTAGTGACCGTAACAAAGAGATGTGGATATTTAGCCTTCATGTCACTTTCCAATTCCAAAGTGAACTCGGCACCGCGTTTGCCTACCCATCGGACTTTTACAATAGGAATGCGAGACGTCATAGTTTCTTGGTCTCTCAGTCCATGATTTCAACAGGCTTTTCCACAAAGTGAAGAGTCTTGTTGATTTGCAAATCCTCGAGAGGTACATGGAGATTTTCTTCAGCTAGGAATTTCTTGAGGTTTGACACATGGAAAGTCGGATGTACGTTGTTGAGTTATGCTGGTAGTTCGAGTCGATAGGCCACTTTGTCAATTCTTTCCAGAATCTTAAAGGGACCCACGTATCGTGGCGCTAGCTTTCCCTTCTTTCCGAAATGGATCACTCCTTTCCAAGGTGCAACCTTTAAGAGAATGTGATCTCCCACTTCGAACTGTAGGGGCTTGCGGGGTATATCGGCATAACTCTTTTGGCGACTCCGAGCTTTCAAGAGATTGTCTCTGATTTGGAGGATCTTGTCTGTCTTTCTTGAATTAGCTCATGCCCAGGTGATTTGTGCTTCTCCGATCTCGTGCGATGCAATAGGCGATCGACATTTTCTTCAATACAATGCCTCAAAATGGGCCATTTGAATACTATTATGATAACTATTATTGTACGAGAATTCTATAAAAGGTAAATGTGTATCCCAATTACCACCGAAATCTATTATGCACACGCACGATGGGTGGTCATTGCTCTTTGAGGGTGCGGACTGAGTTCAGCGTGATGTCGAGAGGGATTGGGAAACTCTCCCAGAGACGCGAGGTAAAGCGACCATCACGATCAGTGATGATGTCACGAGGCGTCCCGTGTCGACATATGACTTCGTCGGTATAGATTCTGCTAATCGTTCTACCTTAAAGTCTTCTCATATGGCAATAAATGAGCTGATTTAGTAAGTCGATCAACGATAACCCAATGCTATCGTGACCAGAGGAGGTGCGAGGGAGTTTCGTAAAGAAGTCTATGGCTATGCTCTCCCACTTCCACATCGGGATTTCGGGTTGTTCGCGCAAACCAGAGGGCCTTTGATGTTCGGCTTTAACTTTCAAACAAGTTAAGCACTTCGAGACGTAAACGGCGATATCCTTTTTTCATGCCCGGCCACCAATACTTAGGACGAAGGTCTGGTACATCTTGTCGGCTCCGGGATGAATGGAATATCAGATTTATGAGCTTCGGTCATTAGCAATTCTCGAAGATTATCACGGCTAGGAATCCAAATACGATCGAGATGAAGATAAATGCCGTGGGTTTAACTACGAGTTGAGTTTCGGCACCACAATTCATTTCTTCTTGCAGGGTTATTCTCGTTAAAACAAGCAAACTAGGCGGAGCGAATCATAATATCGAGATTATTCAAAGCTTGAGAGTCACGAACACTATACACATAGCTTCGTCGACTAAGAGCATCGGCTACAACGTTTGCTTTGCCAGGATGGTAGTGTATCTCACAATCGTAATCGTTGAGAAGTTTAACCCATCTGCGTTGGCGCATATTCAGTTCCTTTTGATTTAAGATATGCGTAAGCTCTTATGGTCGGCGAAGACCGTACACTTGGTAACGTAAAGGTAGTGTCGCCATATCTTCAATGCAAAAACAACTGCACTGAGTTCGAGATCGTGGGTTGTGTAGTTCTTCTCGTGGATCTTGAGTTGTCGAGATGCATATGCGATAACCTTGTCTCGTTGCATAAGAACACAACCAAGACCTAGGTTAGAGGCATCGCAACAAACAACGAAATCTTCGTTTCTGTCGGGTAGAGCGAGTACAAGAGCGTTGCATAGCATAGGCTTGAGAGTTTGAAAGGCTTCCACTTGTTTGGAGTCCCAAACGAAAGGCTTGTCCTTATGAGTTAAAGCGGCAAGCGGAACAACGATTTTAGAAAAGTCAGCGATGAATCGACGGTAGTAACCCGCCAATCCGAGAAAAGAACGGATTTCAGATGCATTCTTCGGCGTAATCCAACTCTTTACAGCTTTATCTTTGCAGGGTTGACGTGAACTCCTTGACTATTAATGATATGGCCGAGAAATTCGACTTCTTTCAGAGCCAGAATTCACATTTGGAGAACTTGGCGTAAAGGGATTTCCTTGAAGAAGTTCGAGGACTAAACGGAGATGGCGCGCGTGTTCCTCTGTCGACTTTGAGAAAATGAGGATGTCATCGATAAACACAATGAGGAAACCATCTAAGAAAGCTTTACACACACGGTTCATCAAATCCATGAAGACCGTGGGTGCATTGGTGAGACCAAAAGGCATGACCACGAATTCAAAATAGCCATAACGGGTACGAAAAGTGGTTTTCGGAATATCTTCTTCTAACACGCGTAACTGATGATAACCGGAACGTAGATCGATCTTAGAAAAACAAGTCGTCGATTCGAGTAAGAGGGTAGCGGTTCTTTATCGTGAGTTTGTTAAGTTCACGATAATCGATGCACATTCGAACGTCCCATCTTTCTTTGTCACAAAAAGTACGGGTGCGCCCAAGGGGAAGTGCTCGGGCATATGAAGCCTTTATCAAGAAGCTCTTGAAGTTGGCTAGATAGCTCGCGCATTTTGGATGGTGCGAACGATAGAGAGCTTTAGCAACGGGAGTAGCACGGGAATCAAATCGATACGAAATTCAACATCACGAGTAGGGGGTAAACCAGGTAAATTATCGGGAAAACTTTAGGAAATTCACAAAAAACGGGTACGTCTTTCTAGGTTTTCTTTTCTTTCTCTGGGTTCATGATGTGGGCTTGGAAGGCAACGCATTGCTTTCGTAAATGCTTGCTCCTTGAGTACATGACATAAGCATCAACTTCTTTGAGGGAGTTTCACCATAAACATGGAGTTGATCACCTTTTGGAAGAGGAAAGCGAATCATTTTATCAAAGCAAACAACTTCAGCATGATTTTCACGAAGAAAATCCATGCCTACTATGATATCGAAGCTACCTAACTGCATAGGTATGAGATTGATCAAGAAAATGTGGTTGTTGAGATCGAGAGTACAACCACGTAGGACGGAGTTAACGGTAACGGTTCTTCCGGTGGCGACTTCCACATCGAAAGTCTTTGGGAGTTTAGCGCGTTTACATTTTAACGAGTCTAAGATACAAAACAATTATCGGCACAAGTATCAAATAATCAGGAAGCATAAATACCATTAACAAGGAACGTACCATTGACAACATTGTTGTCGTTCTGATCCTTGCGATGATTGAGATTGAAGGCTCTTCAACGCGCAACCTGTGGTTGTTGCTGCTGCGGTGGCTGTGGTGGCTGTGGCTGCTACTGATGTTGCTGTTGCGGTTGTTGCTTAACGGCTCTTTTTGGGCAGACATTACTAAAGTGGTTTGGATCGCCACAAGTGTAGCAAGCATGTGCCTTTGTGGCTGGTGCTTGCGGCTAGAACTACTGCTGGTTAGCCTGAGGAGCACGAGGTGGAGCTGGTAGAGCTGCTAGTGCTGCTGGAGCTTGAGGAGCTGGCTGACGAGGACCTGAACGACAGCTGATGGTGAAATGGTCGTAAATGTTGCAGTTGGTGCAGAAATGCAATTGCCTCCAACCGCATGGTGATAAGTGCACTTCGAGCACAATGGATGAGGACCAGTATACGCACGCTTTGCTGAAGGTGCGTTTGGCATAGCAGACTGAAGCGGCTGAGGGTTCGGTGGTGCGATGCTGCACAGTTCTTGCTCGGGTTTTCTCTCTTGCGACCTCGGCGACTGGACTTTGACTCTCGAGACTGATCGTAGAGCACTCGACTCACTGATAGCTTGGTTCATCGACTTTTCTTTTTTGAAGTAACCTGCCTGAACCCTTTTGTCATTGATTTTGGCGGCTAGCTGATAAATTTCCTCAATGGTGGTAGGACGCGCTGCTTGGACAAAATCAGCGAGCAATCCGGTAGAGCACGGAGGTATTTCTTGATAGCTTTCTCAGTAGTGTCCACCTGACTAGGACAGATAATACTCAACTGTTTGAAACAAGCTGTTAGACCAGCGTTGTTGGGACCGTCTTGTTTGATATCCCAAAATTCGTTCTCCAGCTTTTGAACTTCATGAGGGGGACATAATTCTTTCACCATGATTTCCTTGAGTTCCTCACAAATGAGCCCGTAAGCTTCGCCGTTCCCGCGTTTGTTACGCTCCGTGGTCCACCAATCAAGAGCTCTCGATTGGAACACGCCGGTAGTGTTGATGGTGCGTAGAGCTTCGGGGAATCCGCTTTGGCGAAGGTAACCTCGATGGAATCGAACCAATGAAACATAGCACTTGTCCTTCAGTGCTGGTGAAAGTGAGAGGTCCACATGCCTTGAATTGCTTAAAGCTGAAGGAGGGCTTGGGTGCGTTGGCCTTTGAGTCCACTAACGTGTTGCTGCTGGGAGCCTGAATCTCGCTGACGATCTGAGGAATGACTTTAGCCATTTTCTTGGCTACCAGCGAGGCGATGCGCTTGTCAGCGTTGTTGCACTGGATGTTCCTCCGCGTGTGAGATCCCATGGAAGACATCTACATGAAGGATTTGATTGGGTGAGATTTGATTATGATAGGTTTATGTTCAAAAGTTTATTATTTATTATTATTATTATTATTATTATTATTATTATTATTATTATTATTATTATTATTATTATTATTATTATTATTATTATTATTATTATTATTATTATTATATTATTCAATTAAGGCACAAACACATAAGCATGTATCCATATAAGCACGTCAGCACATAAGCACATAATCACATGGGCACATAAGCATGTAAGCACATATTTTGGACGTATTCATTTTTAAAATAAATCATGCGTAGCGCGTACGACATGCGATATAATAGCGTAATAAGAGAGTAAAGCTGCGTATGAGGACATTCGCGTAGGAGAGTTGAGCGTTTTAGTTTGGTTGGTGAATTAATTAGTGTTTTAGATTTCGAGAGCTGTGCGAGTTGTGCATATACCGATGGAGCGTAAAAGCGATAAATCGAGAAATCGATAAAGCGAGAAATTAAATAAGCGTAAAATCCATAAATTTAAACACATAAATAATAAATAAACTCGATGATGCATAAAATCGACGATTGCAGGATTAAATCAATTGGGAGTGTCCTGGGTTTTGAGACAGCGACTACCCAAAGTGGTTTGAAAATTCTCTGAGTTCGGACACACGATTTGGCCTAATAGACAAATGCTCTCTCCGTACAACGGTTGACGACATTTATCCTTCCAGTTACGTCGTGTTCCGAGTCATCGAAATAATCGAGACTTTGGTGAGATTGAAAATCGAGGAGTGGAACTAGTTATTAAGATGCGGGTTTCACCCCTAACTTAACAACTTCATTCCTAGTTGTGGTTATGCTCACCGATCAAGTCGGGAGTTCCACTAGATAGAAATGGAGATTTCCGTTGAGGTTTTGATACCACTCCTAACTCAATGAAGGTATCTCGTACGAGAGGATGCGCGGAGTGAATGATCTTGTCGAGAGTTCTTTGTTTTCACACATATTCTCGACTTGATGACACGTTTTGTGTGATATGAGCGTTCTTCACGTGTATTGTGGTAGCTTTAGGAAAAGCATACGTAGTTTAAAAGTCCGTTTCGAAGATGTGTGATCAAGTTCGGGCGAAGTTGACCAACTTCGGGCGAACTGGATCTTCGAGCGAACTTGTTGTAGTTTGAGAGGGGACTGGCAACTTCAGGCGAATTTGGTCAATTTCGAGCGAACTTGCCCCAATTTCGGGCGAATTTGTTAGTGCGTATCAGTTTCGGGCGTTTAAACGATGCGTAACGGTCTGATTTGGTATCCTAACTATAGACTAGGTCAAACAGAGTAGTTCTACCTAATTTTCCCTATAGTTATGGCTCTGATACCAATCTGTCACACCCCAACCGATGGCGGAAACATCGGGGCGTGGCACTAGGCGAACCAGATTGTCTCATGAGAAATTCCATAACACTATTTAAGCGACAATATGTAAGAGTCAAAGTATCAACATATAATTCTCAAATAAGTTACAAAATACCAAGTAATCTCATAAAACAATTCAAGTTAGATCTCCCCTAGATTTTATTACAATGCGTTTCTAAAAGTAAAATCCTAATCCATTTCAGCGAGAAGTCATAAACCTGCCACATATGTTAAAATAAAACGTCAATACAATTAAGTAAATGTGAGCATACAGGTTTGCATACAATATAGATATAAAAAGCGTTTAGCATACACCGCATGACATATGTAAGAGTTGTGAACTATGTATCTACTAGATTCAACTAAACCAACAAACCGCGATTGATCGAGTCATGCGTACAAGTATCCACATCCTAAAGAGAAAATAATGCGAAATAAAAATTCGAGCCTTAACAACCCCGGGCCTCTGGGAGGCGGGTCAACCTCTAGCAAGCTATCATGTTAAGGGTGGCGTACTAGCAATCAAGTAACATACACAATTCAGCAGATTTCACGTATAGTCATGTATAGCGGATTGCGAATAAGAGTTTGAGTTGTGTGATGTGATGTGATTTGATATAAGAACATATGTGACACCCAAAAGGTGTGTTAAGCGTAAAGGGGTTCAAGTATACTCACAGTTGGTGTGATTTGGAGAGAGATACGGGATGTGAGGTAAGTTGAGGAGAGCGCCGGATCAGCCTGTAAGGGAACAGAAGTGCATCAGTCTTCCGAAATGCTGAAACAGTTAACGGTTGAAGGAACAGTAGACAAGTTCGGGTGAACTTGTACCTTGGGGTACAACTTCGGGCGAACTTGTGTGTTTTTGTCAAAATTGATCAAGTTCGGGCGAACTTGGTCACCAATCTGGTGACAAGTTCGAGCGAACTTGATGTTTTCCGAGCGAACTTTACTGTTTTGGCATCCATTTCGTGCGTTTTCGCGTCGTATGCTGAGGAAATCGAGTGTCCATCCCTCCAACCTTAACCTACCGCGCAAAACCTAGGCTGGAGAGGTCTTTTGGAGTGAGTTTTAGCCATTTTACAGAAACTCGGACTAATTCGAGCGAACTTGATGGTTCTTACGGGTTAGTCCTGTTTGTGCTTCCGGATTTGAGATTTTGCTTGACAACGCCTCGTTCCACTTCAAAGTGCACGAAACATACGTCATTAGTCCGTATTTATGTGAAAATCGATGTTTAAAAAGGGTTTTACTTAGATCTAAGTATAGATCTAAGTGAAAAACAGAAGTTTTGTATAAAAAAGATGAAAATTTTCGTAAACAAAAGAGTTTTGATGAAATCGAAGGTAAAACCTTGTGCAAAATCGTTGTAAAACATTGTTGTTGCATGAAAACGGGTTGATTCTTACTTGGAAATCAAAGGTTTTCGGTTTCGAGAGGTTTCAGGCTAACTTGCAGCAAGTAGTGCACGAATGGAGGTGTTGGGTATTTATAGGTGAGGAGAGAATGGGCTGGAATAGATCAAGTTCGGCCGAACTTGACATCATTTCAAGCGAACTTGGCACAAGTTCAGGCGAACTTGGCCAGTTCTACTTGAAAGATGTAAGTTCGAGCGAACTTAGGGTGATTTGTGGTGATTTGGTAGCCTGAGCAATTTCGGGCGAACTTGGTATTACCAAGTTCAGCTGAACTTGGCCTATTTGCTAAGTTTCGTTTGTTATTTTCGCGTTAAGCGTTCGTTTGGCAATTCAGTTCGTATTAGATGGTTATATTAAGCGTTTTAGCGAAGCGTTAAGCGTTATATTACCATTGAATTGAGAGAGTGCGAGTTGCGTAAGCGTGTGAGAGTTTTAGCGATAGTAAACCATAACATAAACAAACATAACACAAATAAAACATAATACCACATAGTTTAACTGTGTTTGCGCTGCGATGAGATAAGCGATGCGATGACATAAGTGGTTATTGTACAACAACACACTCGGCTATTAAAGTAACACATTTACTTGTGATTGCGTTGAATTGGCAATTAATGTAACATTTGTCGAAAAACGGGTTTTCGAAACCCGCTTCGTTTAATAACCGAACAATCAGTTTTAAATTTTTGTTGTTCATTTACAGCTTATTTTAATTTTAAACGATTCATAATTGATCAACAAATCAAAAGATATAAATTAAAATTGTAAAAATATGAAAATGAATTAATTAAAAAGGAAAACCGGCTGCCGGGAGTCGAACCCGGGTCAGCCGGATATTTCCTCAAAGTCTTAACTCGCGGGCAATAAACCACTCCGCCACTTTGATTTTCTGATAATATAATGAATCTTTTAATTCAAATATTAATATACGAATTCAAAACCCAGTCAATTTGCGCCCACACAGCAGTCGTCGGAAATCTCGACGACTTCGCCGATAAATTACGTTTCCGCTCGAATTAACCATTGAATTAACTCTAGCGACGGTTATAACGGACGTCTGAACCCGCGACAACAGCCGTAACCGCCGGAGAACGGCTGACTTCGAATTAAGACCGAATTCAGACCCCATTCACCTCGATACTACCCTATAAATTCACCCACAAATCACCAGAAACCTTTTCGCTCCCAAATCGCACTTTTTCTCGACGAAAATTTGCTCGCCGGAAAACATCTGCAAGCCGCCGGAAAACCGAGACTTCCACCTGCACGGTAATTACTTCGATTTTTCTGGCTCATTCCTTTATTAGACAAATTCTAATATAAATCCCTCACCCAGAATCCTTTGCAGTCGACGTTGCCGGATTATCTGATTCGCCGGAGAAATTTCTGAACTTTCAGGGGAACTGCTGATTATCGGTATGATTCTTCTGTTTCACTGATAGTCATTACCAGTAGTCCCACTTCACATCTAATCCCTCCAAATAGTTGGTAGAATCTATCAGCCGCAGCTCACCAAGACGGAGCCGACGACCTTGCCGGACGTCTGAAGAAAAGCGAACAGTTGGTACAATCAACCTTCCAATCTCTTTCCATTCATTTTCTTTTCGATGGCTCATAACCTTCATTGAGCTAACTTAGCAAATAACAGTCTTTTGATCGATGTTTATGTTTTGAACGAAGAAGATGAAGTGTGGTATAATATAAGAATAATTAAAATCGGTTTAATAAACGGGTTAGACACACAGTCCAGCGGTGGACTGTGTGCAACAAACATACACGAGACGCGAGTTCGAATCCTGTCCCAGCTTTACCCACTTGAAATAAAAATTTGCCTTTTTAACTGAACCGGGTTGACGCACAGTATATGTTAAGTATAATAAAAACCGAGTTAATAACCAAGTGACACACACAGTCCAGCGGTGGACTGTGTGTACGCTAACCCACAGGTCCCGGGTTCGAGACCTGTGGTCAGCACCGGTCCGTTACATTTAAAAAGCTTTTTAAAAATAAATAATTTTCGGTTTAAAGTAAATAGTATATAAGTATAATTAAAAACAGAATTATTTCGGGTTAGACACGTAGCTCAGTTGGTAGAGCTGCGTGCACGCGTACGGGAGGTCTCGGGTTCGAGCCTCACTCAGCGCACAATTTCACACAATTAAACCGGTCAACAGTAACGGTCAACGGTCTCGGTCAACGGTCAAAGTCAACTTTTTTTATTATTATTTATTTTATTTATTAAATCAATTATTTAAATTAAAAACCAATTAAAAATACTTAAAAATAACGTTTTCAAGATTAGAAAGTAGCCTTAAACTCACAAATTTATACCCAAAAATCTTATTAAAATAGTTAATAAAATCCACATACTTACCGTGCCTTTTCATTACTTATTTGGTTAGTTATCTCTCGTCGATCAATCCCCTAAACTCGTGCGCATCCAACATCTTCAAACAAACGCATTCAATGTGAGTGAATCTCTACAAATTCCCCGTTTTAATCACATTTTGGGGTGTATCATGTGTCGTATTTATTTATTATAATTAAATCATTTGTGCATCCAACATGTTTATGATCAATGTGTATTCAAGGTGTATCCATTGACTGTGTGGTTGAAGTTTAGATTAATTTTATCATTTCAGTACATACATTTCATAGGCCGCCGCTCCCCATTACCTATGAGCGTGAGCTGTTCCCCATTACCTATGAGCGTGAACCAGGCGTTGCCAACCTAAGATCGGCTCTGTTTGATTGAGCCTTGATCTCACATACATTAGCATAGGCCGTCCGTTCCCCATTACCTATGAGCGTGAACGGGACGTTGCCAACACATACATTGTCATTCTTATTTCATGCTTAAGCAAGGTGGTTTGTGATTGTTATGTTTACATACATTTGTTCATATATGATTATTGCACAATTTTCCCAAAATTAAATTAAATAATAAATCAATAACAAACGTTTTTAAACAAGGTTCACTCGCCAACTTTTGTTGACCCAAAATTTCCCATTTTTACACATGATACAGGTGATCAAGTTGAAGCAAGAAACATATAGGGCGGCCTAGAAGAATAAACCAGTTTAGATTATGGATTTGTTTAGTTAATCTTTCCTTTCCTTGTATTGTATGAATTTGACTTGGAACTTTGAAATGTAATTTGGATTTAATAAATATGAAACATATTAGTAAACATCATGAGCTTTGGTGATAACCCAATTATGCCCCGACTCTTATTTCCGCTGCGGGTCGGGGTTGTGACAATTAATAAGCGATTAGATGCGATATTGATGTGACAAAATATAATTATCTTAACATAAACTTTTCCATAATCAAATCTCAGAGTACAACGATGGATAGAAATGAAATATACGGAAATAAAATAAAACAAATAACAACGAAAATTGGGAGTTGTTACAGTTCTACCACTAGTCCCTTTATTAAGGAACTTAGCTTCTAAGAACTTACCCTTTTGAGCAACAAATACCTTTTGGTCGGTTGGATCGTAGAAGTAATATCCTATATCATCTTTAGAATATCCTAGAAAGATACACTTAGTGGATCGGACTTCCAATTTATTTGAGGTGTATTGCTTGACATAAGTTTCACAACCCCACACCCTTAAGAATGATAATAATGGAGGCTTTCCATACCATATTTCAAAAGGTGTCCTTTCCACTTTCTTGGTTGGGGCCATATGTAATATACGGACCGCGAAGAGCAAAGCGTAACCCCAAAACAATAGAGGTAATGTGCTCCTAGCCATCATAGATTGAACCATATCCAATAGAGTTTGATTCCTCCATTCAGACACACCATTATGTTTTGGTGTCCAGGTGGAGTAAATTGTGAGATGATCCCATAACTCCTAAGATGATTATGAAAAGCATCACTAAGGTATTCTCCTTCTTTATCGGTGCGAAGGACATTGATTGTTTTCTTGAGTTGATTTTCTACTTTTGAAAATTTTAAACATTTCAAGTGCCTCATCCTTGTGTCTTAGTAAATACACATAGCCATAACGACTATAATCGTTGGTAAAAGTAATGAAGTATCATTCACCATTCCTAGTCATTGGCTTAAAAGGACCACACACATCCGAATGTATGATGCCTAATAAGTCTTTTGCCCTTTCAAAGTGCCACTAAAGGGTGCCTTAGTTATTTTGCCTTGTAAACAAGATTCATATACATCAAATGAATCTTCTTCATTTGTTTCCAAAAGATCATTCTTTTGAAGTGTTTGCATGCGATTTTTTTATATGTCCAAGGCGACAATGCCAAAGATAGGAATCACTCAAATCTGTTTTGAGTTTCTTGGTGGTTACTTGGTACATTGAGCTATCATATGATGTGTCATCTTGAACTAATTCATAAATACCATTTAAAAGCATAGCTTTAAAGTAAAACACATCATTCATGGAAACATAAATGTCATGGTTAACAAATTCAAAATTAAAACCACATTGTCTCAAAAGGGAAAATGGAATAATATTCCTAGTCAAACTAGGAGCGTATAAAACATTTTTCAAAATTACTTCTAAACCACTTGGAAGCTTCAACACATAGTCTGCTTGAAGGACTTCAACTTTTGCTCTGTTGCCCATGAAGAGACTAGCGTCTCCCTACTTATAATGGTTATTTCTTTTGAAACCCTACAACAAATTGCATATATGAGTTCCACATCCGGTATCTAGTACCCATGTGTTAGAAAAAATAACATTAAGCTCAACATGTATCATAAATATTGTAGCTGAGATTTGCCCTGCATCCCTCTTGTTTTTCAACTCCTTGAGATAGGTTGGACAATTTCTGTTCCAATTTCCTATCTCTCCACGCTCAAAGCATGGGTCATTCAAGGCAACCTTTTGCTTCTTTTCCTCAGGTTTTGTGGGTTCCGCTTTAGCCTTTCCCTTCCCTTTCCCTTCCCTTTCCCTTTGACGTGCCCGTTCCTTTTGGCAAAACTTGCCTTGGAGTCGGGGTGGGGCCTCTTCTTATTGCTTCCCTCATTGATCGTTAGAACGGGTAAAGCCTTTTTAGCCATGCCCACCTCGTCAGTTTTGAGCATTGCATAAAGTTCACCAATGCTCTTGTCCATCCGTTCATGTTATAGTTCATAAAAAAAGTCTCGAATTTCCTTGTTAAAGAGTTGAGGATCAAATCGGTAGCCAACTCTATAGAGACGGGAAAATTGAGCCTTTCGAGGCGATCAATGTGGCTTTTCATCTTAAGGACATAAGATGAAACCGGTTGGGTTTCCTCCATTCGACATGCATGAAGCACCGAACCGTTTTGAAGCGTTCTACCCTTGCTTGTTGTAGGAACATTTCCTTTAATTGAGTAATCATGTCGTACACCCCGTGATGTTCAAAATCCTTTTGAATTTCAGGAATTATAGTTCCCAACATGAGGCAAGAGGCTTGCATGGAGTCCTCGGTATACTTAACCTAATCGTTATAGGCATCCTCATCTTCCACGTTAGGTTCATCGGGAATAGGATCGTCCAACACATAGGATATCTTCTCTTGCTTGAGAATGATTATCAAGTTTCGAAACCAATCCATGAAGTTATTATGGTTGAGACGATTCTTTTCAAGGATTGTTCTTAGTGATAGGTTACGGACTGTTTGGGTAATTGTGTTTGCATTGTTAGCGGCCATCTACAAAATTTAACAAAGCTCAATTTTAGTATTTTCGATATTATTAAATTTTAATCATTAATAGCCTTTTATGTCTCATAGAAAATTAATAATTAAAATATAGAATTCAACGTTACATTTAAATATTGGTTAGGTGACCTTTATCCCATTATTTAAATTAACAAGGTAGTCAATGTTTGACAATTGCAACCCTTTGCAACTTCTAGTCGTATGGGATCCGTTAAACATCTTTATGTTTAGTTGGCATGTTTAATCCCATCAACACCTTTGTACGCCATGCTTCGGTGACCCTAATCATATGGTTTCCAAATCAAGTCGTCCTACTTACACACAGATGTAAGTTTACACATACAAGCGGTTAGGTGACCTTTATCCCACAAATATGATCACCCAACCTCAAACACACAAGTTCCTTCAAATGTGGTTAAGTGACCTTTATCCCACAAAGAGTTCCCAAGTGATCTGAATATTATATAAAAGGATGGTGTTTGACTTGTTTCATAAAGGGGTTTTAAGTTTTTCAAAATTCTAATTTAGAAAACTTGTGTCCCATACATTTGCATGCATTCAAATTCATGGTACCTTAGTCAAATTTCAAGGTTCTTATAATAAAGCCCATTTTATTATAAATCATTAACTTTTAATGAAATCATTTTATTAACCTTTTAATGATGTTGTTAAAAACCAATTTTAAGCTTGTTGTTGATTATTAGTTTGTTTAGCATCCATATCAACATATCATCCAAACAACATAAATAAACAACCATACAAGCATAACACACAAATCAATAGGTGCATAACCATAGCCAACATTTTTAACAACACTAGTCAGGCAAAACAAGTGTGCTAATAGGTCTCTCCTAAGGTTGAAAATTTGACACTAGTGTTGTGTCGATGAACTCCCACTTGAACCCGCATCCAAATGCTTCAAGTATTCTTCTTATGTTGTGATTTCTATGCTTTCTTTGGGCTTCCAAATGGTCTTTAACTTCAGCTCCAAACTCCTTTGGGCTTCCAAAATGTGTTTTGATTATTGGGCTAAAACCCCATTTAGAACTATGAGGTCCTTTAGGTCCAAAATTGGCCCAACCAAAACCTATTTTTGTATGCATCCTCTTTTACAAAAAAGTATCCTAATACATTTTTCTAGTAAAAGAAATGAAATTAATCTATTTACTTACATACCAAATGAAAATAAATAAATTATACAACTTTCAAATGGAAGAACAAAGATATTTAATTATTACAACCCATTGACTAATTAAATGCAAATCATGAACACAAAGAATCAACACATCCAAACACAAGGTCATGCTAGGTTATGAAAATCAAATTATACATCCACATATGTATATGTTTCAAGATCAAAATGGTTCCCTTTTTACAATCCATATTTTTGGCCAAGAAAGAAAAACCAAAAAAATGTGGGTTTTTGTCCAAACAAACAAATCATCCATATGTGTTAGCATCTGAGTTTGAATTGATTGTATTGTTTTAACCGATTTGATAATAATATGATAAATCATAAAGCACTTTGTAGCGGAAGAACAACTAAAACTTATAACACAATCAACAAGAGAATAGTTTTCATCATAACATCTTTTCATTACTCAAACGATTGAAATCATTAGAAGATAACTTACATGTATGAATCACTAACTCCCCCTCAGACCGAGCTTACACTTGAAAGAAATGTACAATAAAGTGAAAAAGTGAAAAGCTGAATAGAACAGTACATGCACTGTCTATTTATAGTATAAACCTAACCACAGATAGTCTAATGCTGACATCATCTTGATAATGACATCTAACAGAAATAACAAACTTCTAACCACTACCTAACCTAAAACATTGTTTGCAAAGCACTGATGACCCTAACCTCTGATAGACATAAACTCTGATGAAAGTATTCTTCAAAGGATGATCAGACCTTTGACTTCCAGCAGACCTTTGACTTAAAAGCAGACCTTTGGCCTAACGCGGTTTAGTGAAACATCAGTCTTTACAACAGGCAGAGCTTTGACATTTGGCAGTTGTTTGAACTAGCAGTGGTTTGGAAGCTGGTCTTTGGAAGGAGTGAATTCTAAACTCTGTTTATTCTGGATCAATAGAGCAGATCTGTTTTGGCTTTCTATCATCTGTTCTTTTATAGGGTTCAATCCCAACAATCTCCCCTAGAACAGATGAGGCCGAAACTCTTCTTTATTCATGATCTTTATGCCTCATCAATTTTTCCCTGATTTGTTCTTTGAATTTTGTTTCAAAGTTCAAGGAATCTTCATCATCCTCATCCCTGTACAGTTGTAGTTCCCAAAAGATCTTGAAGGTCAGCTACACCCAGGCTTAGTGCATCCTTCCTTGGCATACTAACAACTTTCCATTGGACCTGAGCAGAGTCAATACACGGGTCTTTTTATCAGAGAGCCACTTTAGTATTTTTGAGTTCAATGGGTTTCTTGGGAGAGGTGTTATTTGTGATAAGAGTTGAAAAGGTGAACTTTTTGAAAGCCTTTGAAAAAGATCTTCAGATTTAGCTAAAGGCTTCAATGGTTCTTTATTCAAGTCAGGCAAAGGTTCCTTGATAGCCTGGTTACTTTTGTTAGCATCCCTTTGCTGATCTTGCATATCCATCTGAGCTGCCTCTTCTTTTGGTTAAGGGCTTTAATGGTTGTTTCTAAGACCAGATCTGCACTGATGTTCTTAGCATCTTTCCAATCTGGTGCATTATGTCTTATTTGAGGGTCTTTCTTCATTCTATCAATTCTATCTGCTTCTTGTTTGAGAGCTTGGATGGACCACTCTTTGAATTGATCTTCCTCAGCTTTATAGGGTTTTTCTTTCATGATAAATCTTGTGAGGTTTTCCCTTAGCTTCTTTTGAGGATGAACTTTTGGAGATTCTTTTGTCATTTTCTCATTGAGCTCATTTGCATACTCTTCTAATTTCTTAACTTTTCTTAGCTCATGCTGCTCCATTCTTGTTAAGTGAGTATTACCTTTCCCTTTGCTTTCTTCTTTTGTTGTGTTTTTGGCTTGTCTGGTCTTCAGTTTTAGATAATCCTCAATGGTCTTGGGATTTTTATAGCCATGAAGAGATGGGAAAGTTCTTTTGGATGGATCAGCTTCTGTATAGAATTGTAGCATCTCTCCTTTTACTGCAGCCAACTCTAAAGGATATGATGTATCCATAGGAATATTTCTCTTTGGATTTTGACCTTTGAGTGGCTCAGCAAAGCTGATATGTTGTGATGATGAATGGGTGATAACTGGTTTTGGTTTTGGATTTGTTTGTACGACAGGTGAAGATGGTATGTCATCATTTTTAACTGTAGCCAATCTTCTTCTTTTTCTAGCATAAACCAGTTTTGGTGTAAGGGCATTTGTGCAAACCACTGCTGTCATAACATCTGCTGTACTTTTACTAGTATCAACATATGTTACATTGACAAGTGGTTGCTGAGATGAGGAAGGCAATATGATTGAGCTGTTAGTGGTTTGCCTTTTTGTACCAACAGTGGTTTTAGGACCATCAGTGGTATCCTTCATCTCCTTCTCTTTTATCCTTACATGACTTTGAACTATCTTCATTTGTGTATCTTCATCATCTGCTTGAATTTTCAGGGTTTCATCACCTCCCTTTTCCTTTTCTTTGACAGATGTTTCAGCAGAAGTTACTGGGAGATTTTCCTCAGAGTCATTTCCCCCCTTTTTGGCATCATCAACTCTTTCGAAGGTTGGTGTTGGGGTAGTGTCAGGAATGAGAATTTTCTTGATCTCTTTAAGCTCTTCATGTGTGTCAGTATACCTTGCTTCAACTTCTTCTTTGAATGTTTGCACTTTTGAATCATATAACTGATTAGCATGCTGAATGTGTTGTTGGAGCAGAGGATACACTTGATTTGCAATTTTGGTGGCTTGAGCAGAGGATTGAGCAGTGTGTTGAGATTTTGCAGAGTGTAACATCTGTTGCAGCACATTTTTGATATCTCCCACTGATGCCTCAATCTTTGTCACTTTATCCGTCAATTCCTTATGTTTTAGCTCATCTCCTAAGTTAATAGGATCATCTGAGCTCCTACCCAACGTGGTAGTTTTATCTAGGGTATCATGAGCATGTGATTTATCACTTGCTTCAACCTTAGATGCCCCTTTTTCTTGGTACTGGGGTCTTCCCACTGCATCAGAGGTTACTTGGGTAGCCTCAACAGCTTCAAAGGAGACTTATATATGAAACTACTGTCTAGATGTAAATCAGTGGATTCAACATCTGTTGTAGCTGCTCCAGTTGAACTATCAACAAGGATATCAGGAAATCCAAGTGATGTAGCCTCCTCAACTGTTTGTGGGATAACCAATTGATTTTTGTCAGACACAGCGATTGTTGAGGTTTTGCTCTCAGTAATGTGTTGGTGAGAGTGGCCTTTTTGTGACTGACTATCAAGGGTTTCAAACAGTGATGTGGTGGGTGTAGTGTTTTGAAATGTGGAGAGTGGTATAGAAAGCAGGTTTTTCCTCAGAGATGGACATTTTAACATACTCTCAAATGAGGGTGATGTTATCAATTGTGGGATCCCTATGCTTACAACATGTTCCTTTTGTGAGGAATCATGAGGAGTTATGTTTTGGGTGATCTTTCTACCATCCTGCTGTGAGGAAGTAGCAGCAGTGGTTTCATATGACTTTTGTGTTGTCATTGGATTAACTTCTGGGATCTCATCTTCCAGAAGGTCCTTTTTGGTAGGTTTGGTGGGTTTTGGAGATTTTTTTTTGGTCTTTTTAGGAGTTTTTGGTGTTGGTTGCACAGCAGTGGTTTTGCTGCTGCGTGGTCACCAAGAGCAGTGTACTCAGCAGCTGGGATCTGAGAAGCAGATGTGGACTCATCTAAATTTTGCTTAGACTCCCCTGCTTGTGTTTTTGAAGCTTTTGACTCTTTAGCCATAAGGCGAGTATATGTTTCAGATGATAGACTATTTATTTGGAAAGGCACACCTTGAACAAGAACATGTGCACTTTCATTTGGAATTTTCTGTTTTAAATAATAGCTAAAAAACCTAGGAAATAGCAGAAGAGCATTTTCCCTTTTGTTTTTCATATTTTCTAGGTTTGTTACCAAATCATTAAATAATACTTGGGAGTAATTGTAACCAGATTTAGACAAAAGGGCATACCCCAATTATTGAATTTTCAATGGTATTTCAACAAACCCAGTGGTCTTATTTGAAATACATGTGAGCATGGTATGAAACATAAATTTCATAGGAGGTGGGAATTTTCCCTTTTTCATGGTTAACTTTGATAAGTCTCCTGTATACCCTTTGTTTTTCAAAACAATTTGATACTCACTTTTGGGGAAAGAAGTTTTACCTTCTAGGTCGTTCATCTGAAAAACCTCCGAGATCGTTGTGGGGTTATTGAACAAAAATCCCTCCCACTTTTGACGTGATTGCCTAAGGTTTTTGATTCAGACTTTCAATCTCAACATTTGCCCAAAAATCTCTAAGGGCATTTTGATAAATTGGTGCATTACAAGTTAACAGAGTCTTGTACTTTGAGGAAGGCAGTATATCAATGATTTCGTGAAACTCGGTGTTCTTCTTCGTCTTCTCAAGAGTACAGAGATAATTATGTGGGTTTTTGATGTTGAGAGTGTTTTTTGGTGATTCCTGTCTTGATTTCACTTTAGGTGCCATGATTATCAGATGAAAAGATTTTGAGATTTTTGAAATAGCACAGTAAAGGTGAAAACTCTGTTTGTGGATGAAATAGGTTTTATAGAGTTTTCAAAAAGCGATGATGACATGGCATCTGATGCAACAATTGTCGAATAACATCTGTCCACGTGTAACCTCTGATTGACAATGGAAGACAGTTGTTTGGCTAACCACTGTCTGAGTAACTTATTAGTGGTTGTGACCAAGTGTTAACACTATCAGAGGTTTCACATTAGTGGATAGATTTTTCTAAAAAACAGTGTTTTTGTGCTATTAGAGCTTTGAACAGACTTTTAAGGATTTTATTGAAAAAATCAATTTTAACTATTTTTAAGGATGGATTTCTGGAATTCTAAAAACATTTTACTACTATTTACACATGGATCACAAGAAAATTTGTTTTTGATCCATGTTTAGCATTCCAAACCTAGAAATCAAACTGTCAAATGTGGAAGCATCAAGTGCTTTTGTCAACACATCTGCTAGTTGATCCTTGGTATGGACATGTTGTAAAGTATTCAGACCTTTTTCATAGCAATCCCTCACAAAGTGATATCTGATATCAATGTATTTAAAAATTTTGTTAATTTGCAAGGTTAATTTTGACAGACCAAAATGTCCTTCTAAGATTTTTCAATGACAAGTTTTTACAACTTTTCAGTTAAAGCTTCATTTACATGCCCGTCCTTGTGTACAAACACTTTACAGGCCTTGGCAGAGGTTGAATATCTCAGATGGTACAACAATTTTGTCTGTAGGAACAAATTTTCAAGGACATTTAAAACTGATTTGAACTGCACATCAACCAGAGTCCTTTTGATTCACTTTAAGAGGAAGTAACTTCCCTTTCTAAAAATAGGGTACTACTTCAGGCAGGTACTTAAGTTTTGACATTCAAAGACTAGCAAAACTCAAGGTGTATTATCTCCAAACAAAAACTCAGATGAGAAACACATGTCCTTATATAAACCAGAAATTTCTACTATAAAATTCGTAGAAAATTTCGTGATAAGTGAATCAAATTGATCTGATAGATTTCCAGCAATCCTTTTAAGAAAATTAATGAATTAAAAGTTCATCTCAATCACTCATATGAGACTGATATGGATCCTTTTCATCAAATAACCCTAAAATCAATATAAATTCAAAACACAACAATAGAACCACATGAATCATGAATTTCCACACAATCTCGACTCCGTTTAAGATCGTGCTGATCAATTTAGGTCAAATTGACGATTAGATCAATTTGACTGACCAAGCTCTGATACCAATTGTTAGGATCTGAGTTTGAATTAATTGTATTGTTTTAACCAATTTGATAATAATATGATAAATCATAAAGCACTTTGCATCGGAAGAACAGCTAAAACTTTATAACACAATCAACGAGAATAGTTTTCATCATAACATATTTTCATTACTCAAACGATTGAAATCATTACAAGATAACTTACATGTATGAATCACTAACTCCCCCTCAGACCGAGCTTACACTTGAAAGAAATGTACAATAAAGTGAAAAAGTGAAAAGTTGAATAGAACAGTACAGGCACAATCTATTTATAGTATAAACCTAACCACTGATAGTCTAATGCTAACATTATCTTGACAATGACATCTAACAGCAATAACAAACTCTAACCACTGCCTAACCTAAAACACTGCCTGCAAAGCACTGATGACCCTAACCTCTGATAGACATAAACTCTGATGAATGTATTGGCAGTTGTTCTTCAAAGGATGATTAGATCTTTGACTTCCAGCAGACCTTTGACTTAAAAGTAAACCTTCGGCCTAACAGCGGTTTAGTGAAACAGCAGTCTTTACAACAGGCAGAGCTTTGACATTTGGTAGTTTTTTGAACTAGCAGTGGTTTGGAAGCTGTTCTTTGGAAGGAATGAATTCTAAACTCTGTTTATTCTGGATCATATAGAGCACATCTGTTTTGGCTTTCTATCATCTATTCTTTTGTAGGGTTCAATCCCAACAATATGATATAATTTTTCAAGATACCTATGTATCAGGATCTAAGTTTGAATTGATTGTTGTATTTGTTTCAAATAATAGAAAATGATTGAAAATAGAGAATGCGTGCAGCGGATTAATGGAAAACTTTTACAACAATCAATTGGTCGTTTGTTTTCATCACCATCTTGCTTTTAAGTAATTAAACTTTTGCAAGTGATTCACAAACTCCCCCTTAGCCCAATAATGATCGTTTGATAGTAAGCCATGAAGAAGATATGTGAAACTGATCTTTTTAAGAAGAAAAGTAAAACTGTTACATTGAGCACCTATTTATACTAAACTATCTAACCACATATCGTCTTACAGTGACGTCATGGTTGATAGTGACAGCTAACAAACGTAACTAACTCAAAGCACTGCTAGACTAATACTATCAGTGCATAGCACTGTGACATTGATTAAACTAAGACTAGACTAAAACACTGTTGGCCAACCTCTAATCTTGTAATCTTCTATCAGCGGTTGGGAAATTCTTCTGTCAGAGGATAGGTAACAGTGTTCTTTATTGAAAGCAGTAAAAGCCTACCAGAGGATGGAAACCTCTGATAGCTGGACCAAAGCTCGGATGGTGTGTTTTGACTTTGTATCATCTGTTCCTTTCCAAAGGTTCAATCCAAACAATCTCCCCCTAGAACAGATGATGCCAAAAACACCTTGTTCTTTATCTTTATTCCTTAGAAAGAATTCTCTTATTTGGCCCTTGAATTGTAGTTCAAAGTTAACAGATTCTAAGTCATCAGCATCCTTCTCAAGCTCTAAACTTAGTAGTTCGTGGAAGTCTTCTACTGTAAGCCCATAAGCAGCTTCCATGGATAGTTTAGTAGCTTTACCATCAGACTTGAGCAGAGTCAATTCGTGGGTGTCTTTGTCGACCTTCCACTTTAGAATTTTTGGGTCTGAAGTATTTCTTGAAGGAGCTTTTATTTCTGAGGATAGAAAAGGAGCTACTCTTGTTAAATCTTCGGCCAACTTGGCACTTCTATCACCTGTTGGATAGTCCATCATATTCTTGATCCCTTATTTGATAAATACTTCCTCAAACTCTCTGTCAACCTCCTCAGACATCTCCTCTTGCCTTTTTTGCTTTGAGAGAAGCATCTTCTTTGGAATAATCAGGTTTAGGAGGCATTGATGGATCCTTTTTCCTTCTAGCTTTAAGCTTCTTGTATGTATCCAACACTCTTATCTCCCCTCATTTCATCACCTGATTTTTAGACCCATAGTGATTCTAAATTAGCTCTTCCTTCATTCTTCTGAGCTTTAGGGTCTTTTTAGGAACATTCTTCTTGTATTTGTTCCAGTCTGGACATGTAGGTTTGTTGTGAGAATCTTTTGATTGTGCTTCTATTCTTGCATTTTCTTCTTGAAGCTCACTAAAAGACCAATCCTTGAACTGTGCTCTAGTAGCAGCATATTTCTTCGTTTCCATGATGCGAGAGATATAATTTTCTTTCAAGAGTTTATCTTCTGCTTCAGAAATTTTATTTGATAAATCTTTGAAAATCTTTCAAGGGATTGGACTTTGCTCAATTGAAACTGAAGTTGATTCTGCACTTCTCTATCATTTTTGCCTTTAGAGAACTTCCTTGCAATATCCTCTACCTGTTTTTCTTTAAATGCCAGGTATTGATCGATATTTGCAGGCTTTGGATAACCTTGAAGAGAAGGGAAGTGTCTTTTGTCTGGATCTTCTTCAGCATAAAAAGATATGATTTCGTTCTTAACTGCAGGCAAATCAAGAGGAAATTTTATAGCTGCAGGAATCACTTCTTTTGATGGAGCAGATGTTTCAGTTAGAGAGGCAAAGGTTAGATTTAGCATTGGTGTAGATGCAAGAGGCTTAGGAGCAGGGATCTTTTCTTCTTTTATGACCTTTGTGACTTTTCTCCTCTTAAAACTGATTGATGGTGATGATGGATGGCTTGGAATTCTTTGTGGTGTTGGTAAAGTTTGTGTGGAAGTGGGAAAAGTGATGATGGAAGTGGTTGTGATAACATCTGCTACAACCTCTGTTGTGTCAACAGATGTTGGCACAACAGTTGCTGTAACATCTATTGAGGTGGATATGGATTTTGTGTGAGAAGATCTGGTTGATTTTGTATTGGCAGAGGTTTTTGTTGTTGGATTGGTAGCATCTTCAGTTTTGAGAGGTGTGGATTCTGGTTGTCTTGCTTTTGTAGAAGATCTCCTCTTTGTTGAGGTACCAGTCTCTCCCTTTTCTAACTGCTGATCAATTTTTTTCTCAACCAACACCTTCCCTTCATCAAACACAGCCTTCTTTTGGGACTTTTTTGCCCTTGTCAAGATATCTTCAGTTAAATCCGGTTTCTTTGAACCATCTGGCTTAGGGATATTCATTGTAGGCCTTGCCTTTGAATCATCCACCTTCAACTTTTTGTTACCCAAAAGTTTCTCACCCTTTTTGGCTTTATCTGGAGTTAGAAAAATAACAGTAGGAGGAGATTTACCAGTGGTGGTGAGCAAGTGGGCTTTGATTGCCTTGATGTCTGCAACAATGTCATTATATCTTGCATCAACCATATTCCTGAGTTCCATCATTTGGTGCTTATGTTTTTGTTCCAGGAAGTGTTTCTCTTGTTGAAAGATAGGATTTATAGCAGATTTGAGCTCAGCAGTGGTTGGAACAGGGGGTTGGCTCTGTATAGTGATCAACTGTTTCAAAAGAGCTTTCATTTCATCAACAGTGCTTTCAACCTTGGTAACCCTTTCCGTCAATTCCTGATATTTTTAGCTCATCACCTAACTTAATAGGATCATCTGAACTCATACCAGATGTGGTAGTTGTATCCAAGATATCATGAACAAGTGGTTTACCACTTGCTTCAATCTTAAATGCCCCTTTGTCTTGGTTCTGTGGACTTCCCACTGGAGCAGAGGTTACCTTAGTAGACTCAGCAGTGGTTGCCTTCAACAAGGTCTTAGCTATGTAACCACTGTCCAATTGAGAACTTGGGAGTTCAGCAATTGTACTGGCTGCCATTGTTGAACTATCACCAGGAGTTACATGTAACCCAAGGGATGTAGCCTCTTCATTTGCTGATGGGCTAGCAATTAGAAATAAGTCAGACCCAGCTTCTTGTTGAGGTATATTCTCTTTGATGAGTTGGTGAGAAGTGCTGGATAATGTCTGCTCAATCTCAATTGCATTCAGCAAGGGTAACATTGTAGGTGGAAGAGATGTCATTGGTGAGAGTGGCTGTGTAGAAAGCGACATTGCCCTGGGAGAGGGGCTGTGGAAGATAGAACCAAGTGATCCTAGAGCTTTATAATCAGGTGTCCCTGTGCCTACAACCTGATCCTTTTGTGAGGATGCAGGAGGAGTTTCAAAGCCGGTTTGAGATCTTTCTACCATCTGCTATGAAGAAGTAGCAGCAGTGGTTGGTGACTTTGGTGGTGTTACTGGGTTTACCTCTGGGATCTCATCTTCCAGAGGACCCTTTTTGGGTTTGGTGGGTTTTCGGGATGCTCTGGATGGTTTCTTTTTGGAGATTTTAGGTGTGGGTTTCAGAGCAGCGGTTGTGATGCCCTGATCACTAGAGTAGTATGCTCAGCAGCCGGAGGTTGAGCTTGAACATTTTGTTCTTGGAAAATAGGCTCAGCCTCCTCTGCTTCTGTTTTGGAAACTTTATCTTGATTTGTAAATTGTGTGAACGTTTCATGGTTTAGGCTGCCAGCGTTTGTAACTGCGCCTTGTTTACTTGCATTTGAATTGATCTGGTCTTGCAAGTAAACACCATGAATCTTGGATGTATCAAGAAAGCTTTTTCTTTTGAAATATTTTTAAAATTTGTTACAAGATCATTGAACAGCACCTGGAGAAGTTAAAATCAGAACCAGTTGAAATTGCAAATCCCAGATACTGAATGTTCAATGGAATCTCGTTGAAAGCAACTATTTTTGCAGAGACACAAGTAAGTAGGACGTGGAAAAAGAATTTCATCTCTGCTGGAAAATTAGGTTTGAAGATTGTCATACCTTTCATCTGTCTGATGTAACCTCTTTCAACGAATTCATGATGCATCTCCCTCAAAGGAAATGATACGAGATGTTGCATATCATTTAACATGAAGACTTGGGAGATAGATTGTGGGCTTATTTTCAATTGAGTGCCACCAACTTTAGAAGTTATGGAGTAGGGCACATCGTCAGTGGATGAGTGTAGTTTAGCATTTGCCCAAAATTCTTTTAAAGAACCAATGTAAATTGGGGCTTTGACTTCCCTCATGTGTTTGAATTTTGATTCATTGAGAATCTGAATCATTGAATGATAACGAGTGTTTGCGTCAGTTTCTTCGATAATAGTAGTGTAATTGTGTGGTGTTTTGATGATGAGGACAAATGGGGGTTTTTCTTTTGTCGATTTCTTCTTCGAGTTGGTTTTAGGAGCCATGATTTATGGATGATTTGTGAGAGAAAAGCTATGATAATTTTTAAATTGCACAAGAAGGGTGAAACCTCTGTTTAATCCATGTTTAGCATTCCAAGCCTAGATATCAAACTGTCAAATGTGGAAGCATCAAGTGCTTTTGTCAACACATCTGCTAGTTGATCCTAGGTATGGACATGTTGTAAACAAATCAGACCTTTTTCATAGCAATCCCTCACAAAGTGATGTTTGATGTCAATATGCTTGGTGATAGAATGTGAAACTGGATTTTTGATGATGTTTTCTGCTGCTTGACTATCAAATTTGAGAGGAGTCCTCAAGGCAGTCACACCAAAATCCAAGAGTTGATTTTGAAGCCACAAAATTTGAGCAGTGCAACTTGCAGCAGCTATATACTTTGCTTCAGCAGTGGATGTGGATACTGCAACTTGCTTTTTACTTTGCCAAGAAACTAAGCAATCCCCTAGGAATTGGGCTCCTCCAGATGTGGACTTCCTTGTTGTTTTACATCCAGCAAAATCACTATCAGAATAACCTGCAAGCTCAATGTTACCATTAGCTGGATACCAGATACCAAGTGTGGGAGCACCTTTTATGTATCTGAATATCCTTTTTACAGTAATAAGATCTGATTTTCTTGGCATTGACTGTGATCTGGCACAAACACATGTGGCAAACATGATGTCTGGTCGTGATGTAGTTAGGTACAATAAAGACCCAATCATGCTTCTATACAATGTTTGATCAACAAGGTCATCTCTGCCATCTATAGTGACCAGCTTGGATGTTGCCATGGTGTACTGCAAGGTTTACAATCATTCATATCAAATTTCTTAAGCAGTTCTTTCACATACTTATTTTGATGAATGAAATTGCCTTTTTGCATTTGTTTGACTTGTAGACCAAGAAAACATTGCAACTCACCCATTGCACTCATTTCAAACTTTGCTACCATGAGTTTTCTGAACTCTTCACACATGGCAGTGCATGTGGATCCAAAAATGATGTCATCCACATAAATCTGGACAAGCATCAATTCTTTTCCTTTCCATTTTAAAAATAGGGTTTTGTCAATCCTACCTCTGGTAAAACTAATGGATAAGAGAAAAGTGGATAGAGTTTCATACCAGGCTCTTGGTGCTTGTTTTAGACCATACAGTGCTTGTTAAACATGTACACATGATCAGGATGGAAGTGATCCTCAAAGCCAGGAGGTTGACAAACATATACTTCTTCCTTGATCTTTCCATACAGGAATGCGCTTTTGATGTCCATTTGATACACCTTGATGTTGTGGTTAGCAGCAAAAGCTAAGAACATGCTAATGGCTTCCAGCCTTGCTACCGGAGCAAAAGTTTCATCATAGTCAATCCCTTCTTCCTGTCTGTAGCCTTGAACAACGAGCCTTGCTTTGTTTTTGACAACAATACTCCTTTCATCGGTTTTGTTCTTAAAGACCCACTTTGTGCCGATGGGACTCACATCTTTTGGCAATGGTACAAGTTCCCAAACTTGTTGTCTCTTGAATTGTAGGAGCTCTTCTTGCATGGCTTCTACCCAGCTGTTGCCTTTCAGTGCCTATTGGTACTTGACAGGCTGTGTGAGTGATAGAAAATCAGCAAAAAGACAAATGTTTTGGGCTTGGCTTCTTGTAAGCACACCCTCATTGATGTTGCCAATAACTTGATCCACTGGATGACTTTTGAGGAAAATCAAATCACCTTGATATGGGACAATGGCATTTTGAGGTGAAGCATGCAAATGTGTATCATCTGAGCTATCCTCCGCTGGTGAATTTGATGGTCCAGCCTCCGATTGGAATGGTGGTGGAGGAATTGGTGGTATGGTAGTGAAAGTGGGTTGATTTTCATCCGTTTGTTGTGGACTTTTATCAGCAGATGTTTGGATTTGAGAGCTGGCAGAGGTTTGAGTATTAACCACTGTTGACCTGGCAGAGCTTTCACCATTGCTACTAACATCTGCTCCTCTGCCTGTAGGATTGATTTTGAAATTTGGAAGAATACAATCATATCCTTGCTCTTCAAATGATGAGTGTGGGGTACCTGCAGGGTTAGTCTTGACAGACGCATCTTCAAATGTAAATTTAGACAAATCAAACAATTTAGCAGGTCCATTTGCTGGGATTTTCAAAGATGAGAGTTCATTGAACTTCACATTTAGAGTTTCCTCAACACACTTGGTCCTAGAGTTAAAAACTCTGTAGGCTTTGGAAGTGGTTGAGTATCCCAGAAAATAACCACAATCAACTTTGGCTGCAAACTTGGATATTGAATCTTTGATGTTTAAAATGAAGCATGGGCAGCCAAAGACTTTGAAATAAGAGATCAGATTTGATTTTGTAAAGCAATTCATAGGCAGTCTTTTGATGCCTAAGGTTTATCAAATCTGTTCTGGACATAGCAAGCAATGTTTACAGCCTCTGCCCAAAAAGACAAAGGTAAACCTGAATCTGCAAGCATAGTCCTTGTTGATTCAATTAAAGTTCTGTTTTTCCTTTCAACAACCCCATTTTGTTCTGGAGTTCTAGGGATGCTGTATTGTCTAACAATCCCTTTTGAATCACAGAAGGCATCCAACTCCTTGTTCCTAAACTCTATCCCATTATCACTCCTAAAGATTTTTACAGGAAGATCAAATTGCTTTTCAACTTGTTTGACAAAGTTTTGCAAAATGTTTGTTGTTTCATCCTTAGAGTGTAAAAAGAAAGTCCATGTGAACGTGGAAAAATTATCAACTACCACCAGACAATATCTTTTGTGTTTTAAGCTCATGATTTTTACAGGTCCAAACAAGTCCATATGAAGCAACTGTAAGCACTGACTTGTTTTAGATTCCTCAATTGACTTGTAAGAGCTTTTATGTTGTTTACCTTTTAAACAGGGAACATAATGCTCTTCACAAGTAAATTGTTTTTGGGGCAAACCTCTAAGCAGACTTTATTTTGAGAGAGTGGAGATGGTTTTTAGATTTGTGTGTCCTAGCCTTTTATGCCATAGCTCTGTCTCTTTGCTTGAGGCAACTAAGAACATGCATGCATTTGACATAGGATTATCCTTCACCATATCAACCACATACACATTTCCTACTCTATGAGCAGTCAACTGTGCTTTGCTCTCTGCAATGATTTGATCAATCTTTTTGACAACCTCTGGCCCTACAATTTGGCAAGTTTTCTTTGTGAAAAATGAACCATAACCCTTATCACTCATCTGTGAGACACTTAAAAGGTTGAATTTTAGATTGTCAATGAGATTCACATTTTCAAACTTGAGTTTTCCTGCTGAGACACATCCTGACCCTAACACCTTCCCTTTTGAATTATTCCCAAAGGATATATCACCCCCTCCATGAGCTTTATAATCTCTGAGCAGGGCTTTACATCCTGTCATGTGCATGGAGCCTCCACTATCTACATACCAAAGACTGTCAAGGCAAGTAGAAGGTCCCTACACATGTTTTGAAATAATTAGTTCAGGTGAGTCTCCAAAGCCAAAATGGCTTTGGATGGGGTATCAGATGATCCAGACTCATGTTCAGATTGATGAGCATTGGTTAGATCAGGCTTTTGTAACCACTGCTGTCAGCTACCTCCTATCAACTGTTGGTAACCATGAGGATGCCTATTTACCCTTGGCTTAGAAGGCTTTTTGTAAGTCTCATAAGTCATAGGCACCTTTTGGTAATTAGGCTGGCTTTTCCCTCTTGGAAACTGGTGTGATGGAGGTGCATCTGTTACTTGAATTTCTCTGCGGACAGAGGTTTGATTTAAAGCTTTGGTGACAGATGTTTCAATTGATTCAAACCTCTGCTTGGATTTATTTCCAGCAGAGCTTAAACATTCTCTTTCAAGAGCTTTTTCTCTAATCTCTTTTACCTTTTGATGATAGGTTTTGAGATAGACACACTCTTGAGTTGAATGATTTGTTTTGTTGCATATGGTGGATCTAGGAGATTTAGGTATAACACAAGTTTTGTTTATGTCATTAGCTTTCAAAAGAAAACAATCTGCTGTATCATGATTCCTCTTTTCACAAAATTTACAAAACAAGTGTTTAACCTTTTCCTTCCTTTTTCTATCAGACTTTTTGAGAGTAGATGACATAACCTCTGCTGGTAAGTCTTTGATATGAATTACCAATGCTTTTGGTGCTTTTATACCATCAAGATTTGAAAAATCCATTGGCTTGAAGTTTTCTAAGATATCACATTCATCTGACCAGGTTGGTTTAAACTGATATTTTTAAATTTCCTTCTCTTTTGGTGAAACCTTTGGTCTTTCAAGAACAATTTTGTTTCCTTCTTTATCAGTGATTTTAATTTCTTCACCAGCCAAATTTGTTGGGACTATTTCAACAGACTCAGAATCAAATTTTGCAACATTTTCACAAGTATGGTCATATTCCCTAAAGCCTATACCAAACTTTATGTTTCTCTTGACTTGAGCATCAAGCATAAGCTCATAACCTTTTGCAAGACTCTACCCATCTTTCACAAGTGATCTGGGTAGATTCAAGCTCCTATTTGCAGACCTGGTATTTTTCTACCATGGTTTGGAGCTGGTCTTTGTTATGCTTGATTCATGCCTTAGGCTACACATTTCAGAATCTTTTTCACTTAATTTTGTTTTTAACTCTTTCACAAGTTTTTCAAATTTAAGTTCATCTTCCAAAATTTTGTTTCTCAGGTTTTCATTCACCTGTTTTATGTTTACAAAAGCAATAACGCACTTTTCAGAACATAGATCTTTTAGGATCTGAGGTGATACCTTTGAAGCAGCCATAAGAGCACAATCACATTCTTCTTCACACACCTCTGTGTCCCATGGGTCAGATAGATTATCTTTTTCAACTTCAGCAGCTTTCATTTCAACCATAGGTGTAACTCTGGTGTAACCACTGCTTCACAACATTCAACCACATCAGATTTTGAGTCCTGTTCCACAGACTCGTCACCTTCAACTATGGTCTCAAGATCCATAAAACATAAGTTTTCATTTTCAAAATCATTTTTGGCTATGAGTGCAAAGTTTTAAGAAGTTAAATCCTCAGGCAAACTACTCCAGTCAATAAATCCTTGGATAAAGAAACTTTGTTGTGTAACCTCTATTGGTGCAGCAGTGGTTTGAGTAGTTTGAGTGACATGTGGAGTTTGTTGCACTTGCACTTGAGGTGGTGCTTGAACATATTGAATCTGTGGAGCAGGGGTTTGTACATAATGAATAGGGACAATTGTTACAGGATTTACAAATGAGCAGTATTTTGCATTTGATTTGCAGGGGTAAACTGGGAATATTGGACAGTGCTTTGAGGATTGGTGCCAGGATGAGTAACAATTGGCCCTACAGTTTGAGTTCTGCATTCCCTGGAAAAATGTCCCATCCTATTGCACTTGTAACATTTTATCTTTGATTTATCTAACCCAACTTTTAACCCCCCCCCCCCCATTCAATCCTGGAAACCTCCTACCAGTTCTTTTGTAAAACTTACTAGCCCTGACACTCAAGAGTGCCAACTGGTGTAGGATGTCCATTTCTTCGAAATCCATGGGTTCAAATGTTTTAAATCATTCATCTCAAAACTCAGATTGTCAGAGGTTTGGCTTTCACAATTTGCAGCAAAAGCAAAATTAGGTGTACAGGGATCAGAGTTGAAATTGTTTCCAGAAGTTATGTCAATGTAATGATCAAACTCTGATCCTTTCCACTACCAGGCCCCTCTTCATGACTATAGAGAGCAGTGTTTCCCAGTGTATAGTCATCAGTCACTTTCCCAGACTCTTGAAGCTTCTTTTTCTGGTTCAACTTTCTCTCATAAGTGAGAAGTCGACCATGAAGCTGTGTGAGGGTCATTTCTTTATAACCAACAGATGTTCGAGTAACATAAGCTATTGTCTCCCATTTTTCTGGTAGTGATCTTAAGAAACGTTTATTAATAGTCGAATTAGGAAAGCTCACATCTACCAGTTTCAATTCGCTTATGAGACAGCTAAATCGCTCGAACTGTTGGGTTAGTGACTCACCTTTTACATGGCAAAATTTTTCATACTGCTGATTCAAGACTTCTCTATTATTCTCGATCACCTCTTCAGTACCACCGAATAGCTCTTTAAGAGCATCCCATAACTATTTAGCACTATTACAATGAAGTAATACCGCATAAATCTCATTGGATAAAGCTGAAGCAACTATGCTGAAAGCCTTAGCATCCAATTCGATTTTAAGGAAATCTTGTTCAAAGTAATTTTCGAGTTTTTTAAGGACTTGAGTGTGGGGATCCTCTGTGCTTGGAACCATGGGAACATGAGGTCCAAACACGACGGATCTCCAACATCCGGTGTTCTGTTGAGCGAGAATATGACCCATTCTACGTTGCCAGATAAAATACTCATTTCGTTTCAACATAGGTGGTTTAAACATGGATCCAATATTGGAATCCTGTGTGTTTTGTGCCATTTCACTTGTTTACAACAGATTTGTGTTTTAAAAACTTTTGTAGTTATAAAACTCTGTATTCAAGTAAAACTTGTCAAACAAAATTAGCAACATAGAGCTGATCTATTCAAATCAATTTGACGTTTAAATCAAAATTGATTGACCAAGCTCTGATACCAATTGTCAGGATCTAAGTTTGAATTAATTGTTGTTTTTGTTTCAAATAATGGAAAATGATTGAAAACAGAGAATACGTGCAGCGGATTAATGGAAAACTTTTACAACAATCAATTGGTCGTTTGTTTTCATCACCATCTTGCTTTTAAGTAATTAAACTTTTGCAAGTGATTCACAAACTCCCCCTTAGCCCAATAACAATCGTTTGATAGTAAGACATGAAGAAGATATGCGAAACTGATCTTTTAAGAAGAACAGTAAAACTGTTACATTGAGAGCCTATTATACTAAACTATCTAACCACTGATCGTCTTGCAGTGACGTCATGGTTGATAGTGACAGCTAACAAACGTAACTAACTCAAAGCACTGCTAGACTAATACTATCAGTGCATAGCACTGTTACATTGATTAAACAAAGACTAACTAAAACACTGCTGGCCAACCTCTGATCTTGTAATCTTCTATCAGCGGTTGGGAAATTCTTCTGTCAGAGGATAGGTAACAATGTTCTTTATTGAAAGCAGTAAAAGCCTATCAGAGGATGGAAACCTCTGATAGCTGGACCAAAGCTCGGAGGTGTGTTTTGACTTTGTATCATCTGTTCCTTTCTAAAGGTTCAATCCCAACACTATGCATGTGAGAGAAATATTTTGAAAAACAAAAGGAGAACCATGGTTAAAATTTCGGCCATAGGGTTTTAACCAAACCCATAATTTTAAATCCTTTGAAGCATGCATTCATATAAGCAGCTGTGATACCAATGTTGGGTTTTCACATGTTTATCAAAGTCATTTTATCTATATAAAATGAAAAACGCAGCAGAATAATTATTTAAACATGTGAGTATTATGTTACAAAACTTATTTTATGTAAAACCCAAAACCCGGATCGATATATGAACATGTATGCTATCAAAACACAACCATAGGGTGTTTTAAGAAACCACCTTTCAAGGAGCTAGGAGATTGAAGTAGATGATGATTCTTGAATGGTAATCTTCAAAAATAAAGACCTCAAGCTTGCATACCCCATGCCTCCAACAAACACCTTTGATTGCTATATTTTTACTTGTAAGAACTCACTTGGAACCACCCTTGGCCGAAAATTCTAGAGAGAATTTTTGAGTTCTTGCACTTGAAACTAGTGTGTATTCTCTTGTGTGTGTAAGATTGTGAGAGAATCAAATCAAATCCCAAAACATCCATATAATCTTGTGTGATCTTATGTTGGATTGTGTGAATACTACATGTAACACAATTGGTGGAAATCCACATTGGGAAGACCCTAAAGGGGACGGCCACATAGGCCTATTTCATAAAAAAAAATTTCAAAATTTTCATTTAAGTTAATCTTGTATTATTTAATAACTTTTATAAAACATAACATACCATATCACAAGACTTTATGTAACATTTCACAACCATTTATAATGTTATTCAACCCACTAAATAACAATATAAAATATTCTCTCAAAATAAATTATCCATATAATTTATTAGTTTCTCAAGTGCAATTATTTAGAAAACCAATTTCTAAATATTCTAAGTGTTAATATTTATTTGTTTGATCATATCATAAATAAATATCATAGGTGTTTGTCTAGCTTGTTATTGGGTATGACCCTACTTGGATCATAACGTACTAACTATATCAATTTAATATGTGCCTTAGGGCATACCGATTCCAATAATTAGGTGATTAACACGTTAAAATGCGATATGGATCAAAATAGGCATTTATAGAACAATCAAAAGAGTTCTACACAAGTTGGGTTGCGTTGACGTGTAATTACATTATTTGCATGTTTTCTAACATTTAAATTTAATTTTAAATTATAATTATGAAAGCTAAATTATTAAGTAAGAAAGACTTTTTGAATATAACATACTAATTGCATTAAGCTAGTACCAAAAGATCTATTAGAATTCGTATAGGGCTAAGTCACTTCGTATAGGCATATCGTATAGGCATATGCCTTTTTAGATAGAAAAAGATCCCAAATCCAAACTTGCATAAAAAGTAATTTAGAATTTTAGTGTAAAATGAACTAAAGTGATATTTGTTGTTTAAGAAAAAGGACTTAGTAGAACTGCACATAACACATCCCTACAAATTAAGGACCAATAAAAATCAACTAAACCTAACAATCTTGAATACATAATAATCCATCGCTCAAAATGACCCATTTGTATTAATCTTGAATACTTAATAATCCATCACCCAAAATGACTCATTTTCCTCATAAATGGAGCACCATATATATTTTATAGCATACTATTTTTTCCTAACATAATATTTAATAAATTTTATGTTAAATAATTGACTCTATAAATCATTGGTAGGTCAACATCTTAAACATCAGTTGATTTCAGTTAAAGTGCTTATGAATGCACACACCTAACACATCTGATAAACAGATAAACACATCATTTGTCCAAAAGAGCACATGGTATATAGTACACTTTGTTGTGTATAAAGAACATTTTTATATAGTTACACCGGTTTTAAGAATTCAATTACGATATGGTACATAGTACACTTTGTTGTGTATAAACTACATTTTTATATAGTTAACAGGTTTTAATAATTTGATTACTATATATTATGAAATCATGCATATACCAAATTGCACTAAACTTTTTTTTTAATCGATGACATCATCATTAAAGAAAGTACAAGTCTTGAATAAATATTCTGCTACCCCATCACCCCCACATCATCTAGGCTGCTATCTCTCCTTAGAATTAAATTTGTTCCACACAGCTTGTTGGCATACACACATATAGTACAAAATAAAAATTACTATCGTGTAAAGTTCAATCTCCAAGAATATGGTTATTAGAGGTGGCATTTTGAATAACTAACGAATGGGATTTGTTTGGGTATTTTAAGTTTTACCTCAACCAGGAAACCCGTTTAAATTAGTTAAGGAAATGGTTAAATGGGCTGAAAGTATTTGTCCTCTCCTTCTCTACTTGGCGACCAAAATGTATTCGTCCTCCCCTTCTCGATTAACTTCACGCAGCCCGAGATGAATATGCGAGCGGTGGGTGTGGGCTGAGAAAGCGACGAAGATGAATAACATATATGGTGTTAGGGTTTTTTATCTTCTTTTGTTACCCATTTGACCTATTAAGTGACAAAAATATAACCCGAATCGAACCATTAATCCATAGATGGGTCGAAATTACTAGTGCTAACCGAGGCGTAAGCCTCAAGGCATGCCTCACAAAGCCTTTTTAAACCTTGATCATTACCATAAGACTAAGACCCAACCAGGCTTAACCATTGGGATTAGATAAAACGTAGAGGTTTACCACAACCAGATGGACCATAATAAAACAGATGTCCTTCGGCGGAGACATACCAAACTTTTCATTTCTCCGAGATGTAACACGAGATATTGAACAGTCTGCATAACAGTTAATAAGGATGACTTGAAAATTATCCGAAACTTGCATTTTTCCTTCTGACTATTGCACGTTCTTATCTCAGTAAAGAAAATCTTTCCGAGTGGTTTATAAGAAAAACTTTGATATACACATTCTTATATATATATTAAAGTAGTGGTTATTGCTTGTGATAGAAGCATGAGGCCGACCTGCACAAGTGGCGGACACATGATCAAAATAGTTTTCGATATACATGACAGCGTGACACTGATTCGTTTATTTATTTATTTATTTTGAACGGCAAAAGAAAAAAATACAAGAGGGTCACCACACTGACAAGCAGTTTCTTTGAGTATCTTCAAACAACCGTATCTTTCAAGATAACCTACTAATATTGATAATCCAAAATTGAATTAAGCAAAAGATATATGTTTTATTATACAGTATGATAGACAAAAGGTAATATTATATATATATATATATATATATATATTATATATATATATATATATATATATATATATATATATATATATATATATATATATATATCAAGGTAAATTACACTTTTTTGTACCGGATTGCAATAGATAGCCTTTAACTTTAATAATTACAGTCACAATCCTTTATTTGTAAAAACTCCTTACACTCTACGTCCTTTAGTACTTACCAGGTTAAAATTTTAAGTTAAGTCTGATCACATGAGGATAGATTGGTAATTTTCCTCATTTGTTCACAAATAAACATAAAACCTTGTCTCTTTGTTCAGCCATCTCTCTCTCTCTCTCCAACCAACCTTCACCACCATAACCATTAAATCTAGTCACCTTCATGTGCCATGCGTCGTTTTGGCTCAATTTCACACGGTATCTTCATGCGCCATGCGCCATTTTGGCTCAATTTCACGCGCTATCTCTACACGCCATGTGCCGTTTTGGCTCAGTTTTTCACGCCATATTCATGCGCCATGCGCCGTATTGACTCAGAATTATATCCAACACAAGCAACAACAATCACATTTTTATGAGTCTAGTACCTCTCCAGATTGATAAACTCATCCAGAAGAGACACTGGACTAGGGGGACTTGAAGAGGTACGGTCCCAAGTTAATGCATATGTGGCAGGGACAACACCACCTTTTTGCAGTTTGGCGTCCCACATCAGCCAATGACATCCAGAAGCTTCTAGAAAATTCTGGAAAGAATGGCAGGGGACAAAGAAGATGCTACTCCAGACATAAAGGACGGAACGCGTCACCAACAAGAGGACAACAACTGGACCAGCAAGGGATCGGGAGGACAGACCGACAGCTACTGCCTGGCGACGTTTAGCTGGACGAATAAGGGTGCGCCATGTCACCCACTACTCTGGCAACGACAGAGGGGACAAAAAGGATATTCCCCTTGGTCAGACAGCTGGCACACGCAGGATAGCTGGCAGGTCTCTTCCTCCTCCTCCTTTACCCTTCGGCTATAAATAGAAGACTTTCCTCCAGGTTTAAGGGTCTCTACTCTCACTCTCATTACTATCAACACACATTATTTCTCCTCAAAATAGTACTTATTCTCACGCCGGAGGGTGGTCACAAGGAGAACCCCGCCTATTCTCCTCCTTGTGGCGAGTCACAGGTGTTCTGTTTTGCAGGACATCAGCTATTGGTGAGTAGAAAGAAAGATTGAACCCCTTTATACGAGACAACTCAGCTGGAATTACCCTTTGTTAACTAGTGTTTCATCATTATGTAAATGCCAAAAAATATAAAAAAAGAAATAGATCCTGAGCGGTATTATTTATTTATCCATATCAAGAATTATTTGGAAGTGTTTGTGCGTGTATGTGTATCACAAGAATGACGGTTTTGAATTAATCTTGATGAATAGGTTAAGATAATTCTTTTGTGGATTTAGTGGTGTACAACAGTTAAGGAAGTCCTCACAATTGCATGTGAATTAAGGCTACCAAAAAAGAAAAAGAAGCAGCTTGTGCATTGTAATGAGTTAATGACAACCTTACAAAGATTTGGACCTCCAGGAATGAGAAGGTCTTCAGCTGAGCTCATATCTCAAACAACAGACTAATTAAAAAATCAAGGAGTGCACTTTTCTATTTACTAAAATATAGAGCCAAATTAAGTTACATTACAATAGAAAATTGGTGTGGTGTTAGGCTATGCGGTATGGTGATGACCCATCCTTGTAGGATGATCCGTCACGTAAACGTTACGTAGATCGGATGTGAGGATGGGGCAAAGAGGATGGAGGTAAGGAAATAGGGGATGAGCCTAAAATATATATATGTATATATGTTGTATGTATATATTCTTGTGAGAGAGGGAGGCCCGTCTTCAACGTCTGAAAGTCGACGTTGATGACGACGACGGAGGGGGGCGAAATGGTGTTGGGGCGGCGACGGGGCATGCCGAGCCCAAACCGACCCCCACACCTTAAGATTAATGTTATAGATGGGTTAGTTGGAGATGGTCTGAGGTGTATTGTGCTAGCTCAGAGGAATTCTTTTTTTGTTTTGTGAAATATAAGTGCTCCACTTTTTGTTAAAATGAAACATAATATATGTTTTCTTATGTTGAGTATACACGGTATACAGTGAACTGTTAAATGTTATGTAATTCAAAGGCATATGAACTAGATGTCTGGATGATATAAAAGACGTTTATCTTTCGTGCTTGTTCGATTACATATTATGTTATTGTTTTAGAAGAGCAACAAGCAGAGAAATTAGGAAATGTGTAATTTATGGCATCAGAAAGAGGAAATATGTAATAAGTTTATTAGAGGTAAAATAGTAATTCAATAAGAGTAGTTTTAATGAAATAAATAAATGTGTAATATATATAGTTTAGAAAGAGGAAATATGTAATTAATTTTAAAGATCGGATAAATATGTAATAAATGATGTTAGCAGGGGAGAATATGTAAAAACCCTAAAAATATTTTCATTTGAATATCTATGATTGTAATTGGGTTTTTTTTCCATCTTGAACTTCCCATGAAAGGATGAGATGATATATCATATTTTCAAAAAAGAATCTTGTAAAGGAAAAACCCAATTCTTTTTGTCTGACCTCGTTTAAAAAGAATCTTGAAATAGAAAAACCTAGGTTTTGAGATAAGCTCTAAAATTAATCAATAAGAGTTTGTGGTGGTAGTTGCATGAGTGGTGATGGTTTTTGGCGGCGATAGTACTTGTGGTGGTGGCTACAATGGTTGTCACTTAAAAGAATTCTAAATTAATTCCTAAATATTAGGGTTTGGTGGCGTGGAGTAGGATCAAATACAAACCATATTTTTATGTATAAACAGCAAAAACCATTTAAAAAGTGTCATGTGAAATCTAATCAATTATAAAGAAATGATAAAATAATAAACTAAATTAAATCAATTATTAAATTCTCTATAATTATATTAACAAACAATTAATTCTTTATTTAGATATTTCTTTTTTTTAAGTGCTAATAAAAAAAAATTGTTGATTTAATTCACATATGTGCTAAAATCAATCATGTTGATTAATTTTCACGTGCTAATATAATTTAAAAGTGCTACTATTATGTGTGTATTGTTTTAGTATGTGCTAATTCAACTTTTTTTATACTAGGATCTGTTCTTACGGTTTGTACCGGAACTAACCCCCGGTGGTGACCAAATTTTTTTTTATTAAAATATTTTTAAAGTTCAAAGACTAAATTACCCTTATATGACCAAAGTTAACTGAAAAACTTAACCTAGTTAATGTTAAAGGGCAAATAGTGTAACAAGTTTTGCAAATAAAGGATTGTGATTGTAATTATTGAAGTTAAAGGCTATCTGTTGCAATCCGGTACAAACATAAAGGACGAAAAGTGTAATTTACCCACATATCAATATTAATATATCTTGTAGCTCTCGTTTAGCATTCTCGAGGCCGCTAATGTCTTCCCAACTAACATGTTCCGAGGGTTGTCAAAAGCACATAGATCACATATGAGTCACATCATTTTAACAACAATACCTACTCACACCTAAGCATATCGAAGAATACCACTGTTACGCATTATCCGATGCCTGAGAAATAACCTGCAGTCAACATCTAATTCTTCATGTCACTCCCGATGAAATTATCATATGATGATTAATAATCATACATTAGCTAAAGAGTGATAGGACCGTCCTCCTCAGCTCGGGAACCTAAATTTGTATTTATTGTTCATATATGCGGAATTTATGTGACAAGTTAACCAAATACACAAGAATTACAGTTTAATCGTCAGTTTATTAAGTCCAAAAGTATTACATCTTGAAATTCAAACTGACAGAGCTTCGCCGTAGAAGTCGTAAAATCATTATAATGAAAGAACCTTGACATCCTATTTATAGACACACAAGTTCGCTTGAACTGTGTCACTGGATAGATCAAGTTCGGGTGAACTTGATCATCCATACACAAGTTCGACCAAACTTGTGTTTACATCTTAAATACTTTCAAGTTCTAACAGTTTAAGCCCTAATCACACAGACTCGATCTAATACGATGACGTAGGCAACAGGCATATGCACCAACAGACTCCCCCTTGGATGTTGCCGTAGTCATCAGACTTCAATTAAATTCATGAGTCTTTAATATTCTTGATCTTTAGTCTTGAATAACTTTATCATCCTTGATCTTCAAATCTTTTTAAACCTTTCTCCTTTTCTTGAGCATGTCTTGATAAAACTTTAATCACCATGCTCCCCCTTGCTTTGAGCTATGCTCCCTTTTACTATGAACTTTCTGGTATCTTTAATCAACGTTTTATCTAGCTCTCCCTAAAAATTTAATTCCTATTTCAAAGAATCTCAGACATTCAAATAAACATTTCAGATTCAAACTTTGAAATTTCTAAAACGTCAATATTTCAAATTTTAATCTTCCCAACAATTCTTTCAATTATTCAAGTTCAAATTAATGATTTGAATACTTTTTACATTTAAGAACTTGAACTTTCACATGTTTTAACAGTTATGACAATCCACTCAGTTGAACAAGTCCAAGTTAATGACCTTGATTAACCGATTTGTCTGCCGAGTCCAAGTTAATGACCTTGGTTTGACCCTTTATGAACAAACTGATGTTTTCTTCAAATTTTAAAGTTTCAAATTAATGAACTTTTAATCATTTTCGCTTATCAAATTTTACAGATTAGCTCCCAACCTGTTGTCAATTAAATTTTACCAGTTTAGCACCTTATTAGACTTCGAAGATTTGTTCTCCATCATTGGCTTGTTGAAACTAATGTAGAAACAAAATCTTTTTGTATTTTCGAAGTTTATGCTAAAACACACTGAAAATCTTTTTGGATTTAAATCTGAAGTCAAATAAGCTATGTACAAACATACTTACAAACACATTTTTGTGATTTCGTGTCTAAGGATCATATCAGCTGTATGAGACATATCACCAATACCGTTGACCTTATGATGACTTTAAGTTTTAAACTCGTTTAGATTGTCGATATGTTTGTCCACTTAAATTTTGACACATTTCTCAATTGTTCCAAGATATCTTAGATAGAATTATGAAACTTGACTCAACTTTGGTTCCCATCTCAGAATATACTCCCGCATCAATATTCCCTAAATATCATCTTACAGGTGAGTATAGCGTAATTGATATCTGTATCTGGGTTAATGCGAAGCCTTGAGAGCTCAGGTTAATACCATCGTATCGACAAAGATATGAAGGCTCGACTTTAAGGTGTGTTCCAATTAAGAAATCTTTTAAGCACTACAATTTAATTAGATCTTTCGATTCTTTCAATTTTGCATGCAGTTTTGGGGTTTTTAGCAAAAACATTATAAAGTTCTAGGCTATTGCTTCCACAAAATCAGAAGAACTTGTATAATACCCCAGATATCAATCATCTATAAAGACCTCGTATCTCAGAATCAGGCAATCTCTCAAACGAAATTTCAGAGTACTAAGTCCATATATCTGAGAGATGTTAATCCACAAGTTTAAGCAGTTGTAAATTTAGTTTATATCCCGGAAAAAATTTACTGAACGTGTAAAGCCTATCGACACAACCACAGTAAGACTTGTTATACTTTTAAACTTTACAATTCTTTAGCGTACTATGATAGTCCACTGATATACTATCATTTCCTTTGTGATACAAAACTCTTTTTGTCTTTTTCAATGTTTTTGTGATTTTGGAGTTTTTCATATGTTTTTGAATTTTCTCATAAAATTTCTCCCCCTAAAATCAAAAACATATTTTTTTATTTTAGTTTTTAAGAAATACTAATATAAAAGATAACAAACCAATGTGGATCACGTGAACTCGTCGTCCGATCTATATTCAACCTCTTCATCCGCACCTGCCAAAAGATTTTTTTTTCATACCATTAATCCTCATTAAGTATTTAAACCGTGAAAGAATAAATGGTTTGATATAAAAATCAACTTTTTGTTCATTGGTGTGGATTTTCTCAAAGTAAACGTTAAGAATAACACTTTTCATTGATTGCTTTAATATCAAAGAGTAGTGCTTTCATCCCAGTCATGTGACGTGAAGCTCCGCTAACCAGAATCCACTTCGATAATATGGATCTTTGGAGCCCCTGCACATGCAAAGGAACTACTTAAAGAGAGAAACCCAAGCCTTTCCGGTCTTGGGTTGAATTGGATAACCATTGTCGTAATCAAATTTGTTGGTGCATATGTCTGTTGCCTTCGTCATTACATGAGAACAAGTCTGGAATAAACGAGACTTTCTGAAGACCGAACAAGACAAAGTAGATATCCAGAGGGAGTCTATTGGTGCATAATGTATATAGAATAGTCTTCTATCGAGTCTGTATAGAATAGGTGAAACGAGGCGTATTTAAGAGTGTTAGATAGCAAGTTCGCTTGAGAGTGACTTGAGAAGTCAAGTTCGGCCGAACTTGACCAGGTCAAGTTCGGGCGAACTTACCTATGGCTGTCTTCTCACCAGCGAACTTGCAACACTATATATAGGTGCCTTGGGATTTCATTTGAAAGAGAGTTGGAGATTTTGGCATAGAGACGGAGAAGCTCTGTCGGATCCGGATCTTGAATGTATTGAACTTTAGATCAATGAAAACAACTATTAAACGAGTAATTCTTGTTATTTGGTTAACTTGTCATTAGTTTCCGCCTAATAGGAAGTTAGATAACAAATTTAGGTTCCCGAGCTGTTCGTGGACGTTCCTACAAGTGGTATCAGAACCTGGATACCTGAATTTGTTGAAATCAAGACAAGAATCTCTCTATTCCATCTCCATTCTTCTATTTTTCTTAACTTTTGATCAAAAACGAAGAATTCACGGTCAAATTCTGTCCAATTTTGAATATGTCATGTTAAATACATTCGTGGTAAACCCCTGAGAGTTTGGACATCAAATTCACAAGATTTGACATCAAAAAGTTGCAAAACCCATGTTTTTGAAACAAGCCATGGCCGAACTTAACATCAAGTTCGACCGAACTTGATTAAAATCTTACTGATTTTCATCAAGTTCAACCGAACTTGATAGGTTTTTCAAGATTTTTCAAGAAGTTCAACCGAACTTGATAGGTTTTTCAGATTTTTCAAGAAGTTCGACCGTACTTGAGTAAATTGTTTGTTTTTCTCACGCAAGTTCGCCCGAACTTGAAAGTAATCTTGAAAGTTCACCTAAGTTTGACCGAACTTACCTGTTTCTTGATAAGTTTTCACAAGTTCGCTCAACATCAGAATCTTTATCCAAGTTCGACCGAACTTGGATTAAAACTCAAATTTTCATCTGTCAACAACAAGTTCGACCGAACTTGTTTAAAACTGAAAAATTCTCATTCTTTCACTACAAGTTCGACCGAACTTGTAGTAGTTCTAATCATTTTTCAAAGTTTGAACGTGTTTTCAGCATACGTGTGCTTGACAACGAAATGGACACGTCAGTTAAACCACCAAAGTTAATAAGCATGAACGAGTACGAAGGATGGAAGGAAAAATTCAGTTACTGGGTTCAAGCCATGCATTTTCAAGGTTGGGTATCGATTGAAAGAGGTTATGTAGTTCCGTTAGATGAGAATCAGCAAGTTCTGGAGAAATACAAATATTCTTTGCAACAGAAAGATGATTATATTGCTGAGAAGAAGATGCTTAATTTGTTACAACAGTCTGTGACAGAAGATATTTTGAGATTGTTACCAACATGTGATACATCACAAAAGATGTGGGATGTTTTACATGCTAAATATCAGGAGCATGCGAAGATGTTCAAGAGCAAAAAAGCTCTAATCATGGAAGATTTTGAGATTTTCACAATGATCAAAGGAGAAACAATGAAGTCAATGATAGATCGCTTTTGTCATTTGAAAAATCAGATGAGTCGTCTTGGTATTAAGAAAACAGATAGGGAATGCATTGACAGGATGGCTGAAGCACTTCCAAAAGGAGAATGGACAAAATACTTAAATGTATTGAAGGAAAGTTCGATCTGGAAATTTTTAAAGTTGTCCACCTTCATTGACAAGCTAGAAAATCATGAGAAGGAATTGCTAAAGAAAGCTAATCTTGTCACTATTCAAAGTTCAAAAACTCTGACAAAAAACAAAGAGAATTTAGTGGCGAAGATTTGTAAAGAACAAAGTTCAGAAATGTCTACAAAAAAGGTTTCAAGTACAGAATTTGTGTGCTCAAATTGTCAAAAATCCAGATCTATTAATGTCAAACTCTTGACAGATTTGGATTGTTTGTCTGTAGAAAATAAAAAGCTAAAAGAAAATGAAAATAATTTGGAAAATAAAATAAAAATTTTAGAAAACGAAAAATCACAAATGTTAATAGATTTTCAAAATGAAATAAAAAAGTTTAAAAATGAGAAAATTGTTTTTCGAAAAACTGAAAATAGATAATCGAAAAATAATAAATTCTCATATTGATAAAATTGCTCAACTTGAAAAGGAAGTTGAGATTTCTAAAAATAAAGTTGTTAATTCAAAAAAAATTTGAAAGATTTTGTGACTTTTTCATTGAAGTTAGATTATATATGTCCAAAACCGGTCAATAATAATAAAAGAAATTAAATAAGTGATGGTGTCACAAATTATGACGATGTCATAATTAAGAATTGTGATGATAATACCGATGATGAGAATACTAAAAGGAGAAAAATGAAATATTTTTAAAACTAAAAGAAAAATTTTCAGGAAACAGTTCTACAATCTACTAAAAAAGGTGAAAGCTCAACGCAAAAACCTTCTAAGCAGAATGGAGAACGAAAACAAAAGAAAAAAAAGTCCTAAAGTTGTTCAAAACAAAAACAAAAGCTCATCGGTACAGTCATCAATCATCATAAAAATTTACAAAAATTTGTAGATAAATGGTGCAAGTCAGACCATGGTGTTTCAAAGTCAAATCAAGTTCATAGAAGAAGTAGAAGATATGGCTATCATACTTCAAATCAATGTTATGATTTGAGTATATGGTTTGATAAAATGGCTCAGAAAGAAAGCTTGATAGGTAAGAAATCAAACGATGATTTCAAGAAAGAAAAGAAACTTCGGGACAAGGCTATGACCAAGTCCATAAGTGGAGTAAAACCCACTAGTGGAAATGTTCGTGATACTCGGACTTGCTTTAAATGCAATGAAGTTGGTCACATTGCTCGCAAGTGTCCGAAGTCTAAGCCTGTGTATCCCCGAAGAAAAGAAGCTTCAAGAGAGGTAAAACAAAAACAATCTGAAAATGATCAAAACAGGATTGTAAAAAGAAATGGTGACTTAAAAGAAATGTAACGTAATGTTGAATCCAATCTTGAAATAAAACCCAAAAATGAATCAAATTTTGAAAATTCAATTTTTCAAAAAGAAGAGACTTCAAAGTCAAACAATGATTCTAGGTTTTATATCAAGAAAGCTAGAGTTAATTCTCAAGCTTGGATTGCTAAAAAGAAATCACCTGAAAAAGTGAAGATTGTTTGTGATAAAACCGAAAATGTCAAATCAATCAAGAAAGATAAAAGTAAAGTTGATTGTGAGTTTGAAGTTTGTGATGTTGAATATGCTTATCAAAGAGCATACGAATGTGATTATGAAGATGTGTATGAGGAATTATATCCAAAACCCAAGACCAAGAAGGCTTGGATTGAACTTTTTAACTAAATCCTTTCATGTGCAGGAGTTCCAAGATCCAGCTTATCAAAGTTGATTCGGGATTAAGGAGCTTCATAATTTTTAACTTATCCAGAAATGTCCTATCTTTGTCATTTTGAGGGGGAGTAGTTAAAAAGAAAAGTTTTTGAAATTACAAGTGGTTGTTAAAAAGGAAAATTTTGAAAAGTCAAAATTATGAAAATCCACACCGTTGAACAGAAAAACTGATTTCAAAGTTCTTACAAGTTTAAACTACTTTTACAAGTGGTAAATAAGTTTAATGATTGTTTGTTAAACAATTGCAGATACAGGATTGAGAAAAAGGATCGGACGATGATGTCACGGGATCCGTATCGGTTTGTTACATTTTTAGAAGAATTTGTTTAAATCTAAAATCCAAAAATATTTTTTTGATTTTAGGGTGAGTAAGAAAATTTTAAAAATTGTTGAAAATAAAAAAACATATGAAAAAGTTGAAAATTCAAAAACATTGAAAAATTCAAAAAGTACAAAAACATGAAAAAGACAAAAATAATCTGTTGTCAAAAAGGAAATGATAGTACATCAGTGGACTATCACAGTATGCTAAAGATTTGTAAAATTTAAAAGTGATAAGCAAGTCTTACTGTGGATGTGTCGATAGACTTTACACGTTCAGTAGATTGTTTCCGGGATATAAACTAAATTTTACAACTGCTTAGTCTTGTGGATTAATACATCTTGGATATATGGACTTAGTACTCTGAAATTTCGATTGAAGGGTTGCCTGATTCTGAGATACGAGGTCTTTATAGATGATTGATATCTGGGGTATTATACAAGTTCTTCTGATTTTGCAGAAGCAATAGCCTAGAACTTATATAATGTTTTTTGCTAAAAACCCCAAAATAGCATGCAAACTTGAAAAAATCGAAAGATCTAATCATTTGCAATGCTGAAAAGATTCCTTAAGTGGAACACTCCTAAAAGACGAGCCTTCATCTCTTTGTCTGTACGGTAGTACTAACCTGAGCTCTCAAGACCTCGCATAACCCAAATACAGATATCAATTACGCTATACTCACCTGTAAGATGAAATCTAGGGAATCTGGATTCGGAGTGTATTCAAGAAGTGGGAACCATAGTTTAGTCAAGTTTCATAATTCTTACCTAACATATCTTGGAACAATTGAGAAACGTGATGAAGTTTAAGTGGACAATCATATCGACAATCTAAGGTAAACAAGTTTGAAACTTAAAGTCTCAAAAAGGTCAAAGGTACTGGTGATATGTCTCAAACAAACTGATATGATCCTTAGACGTAAATTCACAAAAATATGTCTGTAAATATGGTTGTACATGGTTTAATTTACTTGTTAAAAGTTCTGTAAATGCTTTACTTACTTTTTAAATCCAAAAAGATTCTCAACGAGCCAATGTTGGAGAATGGATCATCGAAGTCTGGTAAGAAAAAGTTCATTAATTTGAAACTTTAAAATTGACAAAAACATCAAGTGTTCACAACGGGTTTAACAAGGTCATTAACTTGGACTTGGTAAACAAAATTAGTTAATCAAGGTCATTAACTTGGACTTGATCAACTAAGTGGATTTTATTTCAATAATTGAAAGCTGAAGGATTTTTAAACGTAAAATGTTTCAGGGTCATTAATTTGAACTTGATATAACTGAAAAATGAAGATTAAAATTTGAAGTCCAAGTTGTGTACAGGTGGTATGTAATACATGTGGTACAAAATTTTCAAAGTTAGAATCTGAAATGTTTATTTGAATTCCCAAGTACTTTGAAACAGGAAGTAAAGTTTTAGGGGGGGCAGGATGTAACGTGATTGAAGATAAAGCTCAAAGCTAGGGGGAGCACAGCTCACAGCAAGGGGGAGCTTGGAGATTAAAGTTTTATCAAGTTAAATTGAAGAAAAGAGAGTTTGAATATCATAAAAGTTTAATGCTTATTCAAATATAAAGATAAAGACTCAGGAACTTATTTGAAGTCTGATGATTACAGGGTGTTCAAAGAAGACTATGACACTTGAAGACTGACGAGGATGATTATTGACAAAAGATGTCTATGAAAGTAGATGACTGCGGCAACATCCAAGGGGGAGTTTGTTGGTGCATATGTCTGTTGCCTTCATCATTACACGAGAACGAGTCTAGAATAAACGAGAGTTTCTGAAGACCGAACAAGAAAAAGTAGATATCCAAGAGGGAGTCTATTGGTGCATAATGTATATAGAATAGTCTTGTATCGAGTCTGTATAGAATAGGTGAAACGAGGCGTATTTAAGAGTGTTAGATAGCAAGTTCGCTTGAGAGTGACTTGAGAAGTCAAGTTCGGCCGAACTTACCTATGGCTGTCTTCTCACCGGCGAACTTGTAACACTATATAAAGGTGCTTTGGGATTTCATTTGAAAGAGAGTTGGAGATTTTGGCATAGAGACGGCGAAGCTCTGTCGGATCCGGATCTTGAATGTATTGAACTTTAGATCAATGAAAACAACTATTAAACGAGTAATTCTTATTATTTGGTTAACTTGTCATTAGTTTCTGCCTAATCAGACAATAGATAACAAATTTAGGTTCCCGAGCTGTTCGTGGACGTTCCTACAAAATTCACATTCATCTGCATAATCAAAATCATCATCAAGCATCTCGTCTAATGTCAATTTTGAAAATTTTCCAATTTTGTCTTCCATTTTTCGTTTTGAAAGTTCACTTATTAATTTCAGAAAAACATTATTGACTGACTCGGATGATTTGACATTCTTTGCACTTTCAGATGATGTTATAACTTTCTTTGCGACCCAAGCTTGAGATTTCACTCGAGCTTTCTTGATGTAAAACTTTGAATCTTTGTTTTCGTTTGATTTTGAAGTTTCCCTTTTTTCAAAAGTTGAATTTTCAAACTTTGATTCAGTCTTAGGTTTCACTTAAATTTTAGATTCATTGTTTCTTTTTAAGATTGTGAGTGGTTTTACAATCTTTGGGCGCTTGAGTTTCTCATCATCTGAAGATGTCTTTCTTCGTGGATACACATGCTTTGATTTCGGACACTTGCGAGCAATGTGACCAACTTCATTGCATTTGAAGCAAGTCCGAGTATCATGAGAATGTCCACTAGTGGGTTATACTCCACTTGCGGATTTAGCCTTGTCCCGAAGTTCCTTTTCTTTCTTAAACTCATCACTTGATTGCTTTCCAATTGAAGCTTCTTTTTGAACGTGTAAAATGGTGACTTTTGTTTCTTATTAGGTTCATCTTCAACTACCAAACCCAAACCTGCTCTCCTATTCTCAGGAAAATCACCACCATTCTTTCGGTAGTTGTTATAGTTTCTTTTGGGTTTTGAGTAAAACTTTTTCTCATTCTTCTCAAGATCATTTGACAAAACTTCCACAAGTTTGAACAATTTATCGATTTGATCTTCCTTCACATTTCGAATCGGAAAACTATCATCGAAATATAATCTATCAGATTCCTTAACTTTGTACATGACAACGTTAGGATCATTACTTAGATCATTTTCTGATAATGTATCGTCATTTTCGGACTGTGACTCAGGACTGTTCAAACTTGCATTGGCGCTCTTAAAGCTGACATCATCAGATTCGCTCAACACATTTTCAACAACATTTTTTACCACCGCTTCACTATCAACATTTGATTTTGTATAGATTATGTCAATGTTCTCAGGCAGCTCATTTTTCATTTCGGTCAAAAGTTCAACATTAAGCGCCTTTTCCATCCCTTCAACTTTCTTGCGACAATATTTTTCGCACAAGGGAGGTGAAACACTGCTATAATCCCCACGTTCTTTCTTATCATTTTCTTCCGACGGAATCGTTGGAAGAATATGATCGATGACGTAAGCGTTTGTGGTATAGCTTTTCAAAAGTTGTCTCACTCTTTCAGTTTCAATTTTCATATCTTGAAACTCTTGTTTACTTTCAGCAATGGTATTTATGTAAATGTTAATGACATTTTGTTTTTCCATTACTGTTGCTTTTAACATTCATACTATGTCATGTTGTTCAATGTTGTTTTTATCAAGTGTGTTGTAACCGCCTTTCATTTTATCATAAGCTTCCTTCATTGTGCGATAATAATATTTAAAATTGTTGTTATGCACATTGAGTTCACTTATGATTTGAGATTTTTCGGTGCATTGCGTACAAGGCTCAATACATTTCGTGCAAGGGTTTTCAACCTCAACGATTTGCACTTTTACCACTTCTTTTTCTATCACTTTTACCTCTGGACCTACCTTTGTCAGATTTGCCATCATTGCTTTGTTGGCGATCTCCGTAAGATTTTCTTCATTCATTTCTTTAGTCACGTTAATGACTTCCTCAACTTCTGATTTCTCTTCAACCACTTGCTCATGTGAAATTTTGTCAAAGTAACTTGCAAAACTAGAAGTAATGTTAGGAGCCATAATATTATGCATATTCATTTGATGATAGATCTCTCTCTTCTTCTCTTTCTTGCATGTACTCTTCTAGAATCGCGTTCCCCAGAGCTGCATTCTCAGCAGACATATCTTGCTCTTCCACGATTTCGGCCATTAGAGCAACTGCAGTTTTCTTGGCAATATATTTGTTCCAATCAAAACCATCATCTTCATTAGAAGCAACCATCGCTTTTTCTGCGGTGTTAGACGGTTTCTCTTGGACTTCGACTTCCCTCGGAAACGATTTGTATTGCAATGCTTTCTTGTAGTAATCATTGCTGCCTCCGAAAGGAATTTGGTTGCCACTTGCTTCTGGATTTGTGCATTCTCTTTTGAAATGCCCTTTTTGTCGGCATCTGAAGCATGTAACTTCGTCTTGTCAAATCCCAGTTTGTTGCTCGAATTTCCGATATCTTTTCTGGTGAGCGCTACAAACTTTGTTACCCTTTGTATAATTGAAGCTAAGGACCATTTGATGTCCATCAGCTCAAGTTCTTCCTCATCCACTTGATCGTAATCCTCGGCAGTCATTTCTGGATTACCGATCTTCCCAGCCACTAAACTCTCATAAGATTCTAGCACTGTAGCAAGAAGTGCTATATGTTGTTTAGCCACTTGTTCAGGAAAGACATTCTTCAGGTTGACCGTTATATTGCATTGAAAAACCTTTGAATCAGAACTTGAATGATTATTCTGATTCTGAAATGGTGAGTTAGAACTCGTGCTCGGATATGACGCATTCTGAGGACTCTGATCATAGTTAGGATATGATTGAGTATTCTGTGACGAATGATTCGAGGAATTTATATTCGCACTGAAAGCTGTCTGGATCTTTGGACTTGAAATATTCTCTTGAGCTCTACTCTTGTAATAAATTCCTACATCCTGAACACTATTCGAATTCTTTGACTTGGCAATCTTCAACAATTCCATCTCCCCTCCAACTTGTCGATAAAAGTGGATAACTTGAAAAATTCCCAGCTTGGACTTTCTTTTAGCACCATTAGATATGTTGTCCATTCACCTTCTTGTAAAGCATCAGCCAACTTGTCAATATATTCTTCTTCAGTCTTATCAAGACCATGCCTTCTCATTATCACTTTCAAATGACAGAATCGTTCTATCATTTGTTTCATCGACTCGCCTTTCAACATTGTGAAGATGTCAAACTCTTTCAAAATTAGAGCCTTTTTGCTCTTAATAATTTCCGCACTCCCCTGATATTTCGCCTTTAGAGATTTCCATAACTCTTGTGCAATTTTGTACTCTGGTAATAACACCAAGATGTCTTCCTTCACGGACTGCTAAATCAGACTGATCATTTTCTTTTCAGCAACATACACATCCTTCTGTTGAGTCGAAAACTTATTCATTTCAATAATATTTTCATGTTCATCTCTTGGCCATGTGTAACCTGTTTCGACCGCAACCCAACTGTGAAAGTAAGTAGCTTGAACCCAGTTCGTAAATTTTTCTTTCCACCCCTCGTATTCATCCATGCTCATAAGCTTCGGTGGCTTCACTGACGTTCCCATTTCATTTTCCAGATTAACTTGATTCACCATATTGGAATTTGATGAGAAGCCGTCCTATATGCATTGTGTAGATCTTGATCATAACGAGAAGCAGAGGTCGTATAACTGAAAACACGTTCAAAAGTTTGAAAACTTGATTAGTATACTGAAAAGTTCGGTCGGACTTGTTCAGCTAACAAATTTCAAATTCAATTTCAACAAGTTCGGGCGAACTTGTTTGAAATTTTCAAGAATTTTCACAATTACTCAAGTTTGGTCGAACTTGAGTTTAGTTTTGAAAATTTTCAATTTCTCTTCAAGTTCAGGCGAACTTAGTGGTTGATTTTGAAAAATTTCCAAGGTTTACCTCAACTTCGAGCAAACTTAGCAGAATATTTCAACAGAAATGACAAGTTCGGTCGAACTTAGTCAAATTTCAATGAAAAGTCAAGCAAGTTTGGGCGAACTTGTTGGTCAAGTTCGAGCGAAGTTATGTTTCAAAACTTAGTTTTTTGACATTTTTTGCATGAATTTGATTGTCTTTGATTCTCAAACTTTCAGGGGTTTTTAATTATGTGATTTTGTATGACATGTTCAATTTTTAGCTATTTTTGTCCATGAATTCTTCAATTATGTGAAAAAGTTAAGAAAAATGGTAGAAATGAGTAGAAATAGAATGATTCTTGTGTTGATTCTAGCAAATTTAGGTATCCAGGCTCTTATACTACTTAATAGGACCGTCCTCCTCAGCTCGGGAACCTAAATTTGTATCTATTGTCCATATATGCGGAATTTATATGACAAGTTAACCAAATACACAAGAATTATAGTTTAATCGTCAGTTTATTAAGTCCAAAAGTATTACAACTTGAAATCCAAATTGACAGAGCTTCGCCGTAGAAGTCGCAAAATCATTACAATGAAAGAACCTTGACATCCTATATATAGACACACAAGTTCGCTCGAACTGTGTCACTGGATAGATCAAGTTCGGGCGAACTTGATCATCCATACACAAGTTCGGCCAAACTTGTGTTTACATCTTAAATACTTTCAAGTTCTAACAGTTTAAGCCTTAATCACACAGACTCAATCTAATACGATGACGTAGGCAACAGACATATGGACCAACAAAGAGCATATAAAACCTCATATCCATAAAAGATCAGAAGTTATATTTCTAAATTCATCACACAATTATGTTCTTTTCTCAAATTCTTTTCTTATCGCACAAGTATAAATGAAATTTATAGCAAAAGTAATAGATTGTTTGTATATCAACTCGCCAGTTTGCTGTTCCAAATTGATTTAAAAGCAATTGCAGCTGACCCAACAATATTTAAAGTAGACCATAAACAATTTTCAAGTTTCAACCTGTTTGACATGTTAAACCGACTTCAGATGTTCCACTTGTATTTTGTTTTTTTCAAATTCGACACAAACAAAAAACGACAACTCAAATCATCCCATCTAGGTCGATATTTTCACCAAGACCCCTAAAGTCCAAAAATTATATATAGAGTAAACTGCCATTTTGGTCCCTGAGGTTTGGCCAGTTTTGCCACTTTAGTCCAAATCTCAAACCTTTTGCATCTAGGGCCCTGTGGTTTCAGTTTTATGGCCATTTTGGTCCAAATCTCAAATCAGGTCAGATTTCCCAAATAAAACCCTGCTATTTTGTCCTTTTCCTCAGGGGTATTTTAGTCATTTAAATCATTATTAAACCGCAAACACCCCTAAAACTCACTCTGCACACACACACACTCTCTCTCCAAACACCCATCTCTCTCTTCTCTCTCACTCCTCTCTGTCGAACACCACCACCACCGCCTCCTTGAACACCACCACCACCACCACCGTGATTCTGTAACATTTTGATGCAATTCTGTAATTTTGTAACATTTATTGCCATTTTGATGCAATTCTGTAACATTTCCTTGATCTGCTCTTGACCTAGATACGTATCGGTAGAAGTAACATCAGTTGCTTGCGGAAACACAACAGGTTTCAGGCGGTTGGCAGAAGCACGGGCGGCGCGTGCTTCAGCACGCTCGAGTTTGTCATTGTTGGAGCCCAAAAAGAGAGTTCGGTCTGGCGATATGACCGGCGCTTGCTGTTTGAAGCCCGGAGTACGGCTAGGGCTTAGGACTTCAGCCATTTTTTAAGTACAATTGTTGGATCTGTGGAGAATTGAAGCGTTAGGGTTTGAGGCTGAAGGTTGGTTAACTCGCTATGGCGGTGGTGGAGTTCACGGTGTTCACGGAGGCGGTGGTGTTGTTCACGGAGGCGGTGGTGGTGGTGTTCGACAGAGAGGAGTGAGAGAGAATAGAGAGATGGGTGTTTGGAGAGAGAGAGAGACAGAGGTGTGTGTGTGTAGAGTGAGTTTTAGGGGTGTTTGGGGTTAATAATGCTTAAAATGACAAAAATACCCCTGAGGAAAAGGACAAAATAGCAGGGTTTTATTTGAGAAATCTGACCTGATTTGAGATTTTGACCAAAATGGCAATAAAACTGAAATCACAGGGCCCTAGATGCAAAAGATTTGAGATTTGGACTAAAGTGGCAAAACTTGCCAAACCTCAGGGACCAAAATGGCAGTTTTCTCATTATATATATTTAAAAAAACCCACTTGACGCACGTTTATCCCCGACTCTCTCCTCTCTTATTATTTCAAGCTCTGCCAAATTATTTCTTTGTGATCATCTTCATCACTAACCAAAAAAATGCCAGAATTATTAGAATATCAAGGTTGTTAAAATAACTCAAAGATACACTTAGCCTTGCTTAAATATGTTGAAAAATGTCTTTAGAGCATTATCCCCAAACCACATGGCAGCCAATATAAATGCTAATGCATAAACAAATATTATGTATGAAGATAGCATGGGTAAAATTGTGTTGTGTGTACAAAATTACTATAACAAGTTATAGTAATGGAGAAACAAATAAATAGATTATACTAACGCACAAACAAGTATTATATATCAAGATGGCATAGTACTTCAAATTAAATTCAAATCTCGCTTGCAACTATGTTCATCCATAGAAGATTAGTTTCAACCCTCACCATTAAATTATTAGTTTCTTCAAAATTTCAAGTTATACCGAACAAACAAAAAACTAATGTTGGTAAATCCGTATAAGATTCAGATGTAAATTGCCAAATTAGATAAAAAAATCCACCCCAGATCTTCAAAAATTTGAATATAAACACTTCGAACAAATGAAATTACAAAAAAAAATGTTATGGTTTTGGGGTTTTCTTTGAGAAGAGAGAAACAAAGAGTGAGGAACATTACCTCGCAATTCAAAAGAACCAAGATCGCCAATGGAAGAGAAATGCATGAATTGTTGATGTTACAAATTGAGGATCCCGTACCCATCATGTATATGGAAGCGAGAAACCCTAAAAACCAATAGGGAAATAATTAGAAACGACAACGCTTAGTTCTTGTTACGCCGGTGAACCACAATTGCTAAGACCCTAATGAAACTATCAGTTAAGAACTCAAGGATAGTTCTCCCTCAAAGTAGACGGACAACAAGAAGAATTTGAGCTCGCTCTGGTACATTTAGACATTTTAGGGTTTAGATGTTACCTTTGTGGTCCCAATCATTGAGTGGAAGAAAGCTGGAACAACGGTTCTTTTCTAGTCAGGTCTAACAGGGGAGTGGGAGAAAAATGAATTAAGAGAGAAAAAGAAGGAAAATATGTGATTTTTTCGTGTTTCCGAGTTTAATGAAAAGTAAAGGAAAAGAGAAGAAATTAAGCATTTTATGTGTTCTCGAGTTAGGAGGAAAAGAAAAGAAAGGAACAATTTTACCAGGATATGATTTTCATTTATAATCTCTCTAATTTTGGAGGATCAATATACATACAAATTTTCTTCCCTTTTTCCTCCTTTCCCCTCCCCTTCTATCCTTGAAAAATATCAGGAACATGGTTTTTTTTTCTTCATATTTTCATCTCTTTTCTTTCCCCTCCCCTTGTTAAATGAGACTCGGGAATATAGTGTAAATGCCATCCGTCATCACCACTTGTGACCGGAACCCACCAATTCTCTCCCTCCTTCTAACATTTGCTCGTTCTATCTCTACAAACCCATATCTTCCAAATCTAGCATCCAATTTTCATTCTACAACAGGATTTTAGGTTTTTTGGGTTTCTCTTGAACAAGATGAAAGAGAACCGAACGAAGTACTTAAACTTTAAACGGAGACGATTTTGATATTCTAGAACAACGCCGTAGGTGTACCTTTTGCTTAATTTGAAGGAGATAGATGGTCATTCTACAGTACTCAAAAGAACATAGTAGGTTGAGGTTGGAGAGATTATCTTCTGTGATGAGGACCCAACGGATTTTCTTGATTTTGGATGGAGCTTTTGATGAAACCCTAGAAGATGCCATAGTTGTGAGACGCTCCAAACCACATGGCAGCCAATATAAATGCTAATGCATAAACAAATATTATGTATGAAGATAGCATGGGTAAAATTGTGTTGTGTGTACAAAATTACTATAACAGGTTATAGTAATGGAGAAACAAATAAATAGATTATACTAACGCACAAACAAGTATTATATATCAAGATGGCATAGTACTTCAAATTAAATTCAAATCTCGCTTGCAACTATGTTCATCCATAGAAGATTAGTTTCAACCCTCACCATTAAATTATTAGTTTCTTCAAAATTTCAAGTTATACCGAACAAACAAAAAACTAATGTTGGTAAATCCGTATAAGATTAGATGTAAATTGCCAAATTAGATAAAAAAATCCACCCCAGATCTTCAAAAATTTGAATATAAACACTTCGAACAAATGAAATTACAAAAAAAAAATGTTATGGTTTTGGGGTTTTCTTTGAGAAGAGAGAAACAAAGAGTGAGGAACATTACCTCGCAATTCAAAAGAACCAAGATCTCCAATGGAAGAGAAATGCATGAATTGTTGATGTTACAAATTGAGGATCCCGTACCCATCATGTATATGGAAGCGAGAAACCCTAAAAACCAATAGGGAAATAATTAGAAACGACAACGCTTAGTTCTTGTTACGCCGGTGAACCACAATTGCTAAGACCCTAATGAAACTATCAGTTAAGAACTCAAGGATAGTTCTCCCTCAAAGTAGACGGACAACAAGAAGAATTTGAGCTCGCTCTGGTACATTTAGACATTTTAGGGTTTAGATGTTACATTTGTGGTCCCAATCATTGAGTGGAAGAAAGCTGGAACAACGGTTCTTTTCTAGTCAGGTCTAACAGGGGAGTGGGAGAAAAATGAATTAAGAGAGAAAAAGAAGGAAAATATGTGATTTTTTCGTGTTTCCGAGTTTAATGAAAAGTAAAGGAAAAGAGAAGAAATTAAGCATTTTATGTGTTCTCGAGTTAGGAGGAAAAGAAAAGAAAGGAACAATTTTACCAGGATATGATTTTCATTTATAATCTCTCTAATTTTGGAGGATCAATATACATACAAATTTTCTTCCCTTTTTCCTCCTTTCCCCTCCCCTTCTATCCTTGAAAAATATCAAGAACATGGTTTTTTTTTTCATATTTTCATCTCTTTTCTTTCCCCTCCCCTTGTTAAATGAGACTCGGGAATATCGTGTAAATGCCATCCGTCATCACCACTTGTGACCGGAACCCACCAATTCTCTCCCTCCTTCTAACATTTGCTCGTTCTATCTCTACAAACCCATATCTTCCAAATCTAGCATCCAATTTTCATTCTACAACAGGATTTTAGGTTTTTAGGGTTTCTCTTGAACAAGATGAAAGAGAACCGAACGAAGTACTTAAACTTTAAACGGAGACGATTTTGATATTCTAGAACAACGCCGTAGGTGTACCTTTTGCTTAATTTGAAGGAGATAGATGGTCATTCTACAGTACTCAAAAGAACATAGTAGGTTGAGGTTGGAGAGATTATCTTCTGTGATGAGGACCCAACGGATTTTCTTGATTTTGGATGGAGCTTTTGATGAAACCCTAGAAGATGCCATAGTTGTGAGACGCTCCCCCTTCTCTCTCTTTCTTTCAAATGGATGGTAGTGATCCTAATCCATAAGGTGTACTTCTATAAAAATGGACGGTGCAGATCGCAATCTGTGTGGTGTATTTCAGGTGCAATTTGTGTGGTGTGTTTCTTGGTGCATAAGTCTATGGGGGGGGGGGGGGGGGTTGGGGGCATTGGTTGACATGTGGCACATGTAGGTTCCACTAGTCCATACCCAAAATAGTGGGGTTTGGTGGGAGCGTGGCTAGGCGGCGTGGCTGGCCATTTGGCACCTAGTTTTTTTGGTTTTTTAACATAAAATATATTAGTATTAAATACCTACAAAAAAATACATTACATCACAAAAAAAAAGTCAATCATCTTCATCTTCGTCTTCAATGTTGTCAAATATAGAAAGTGTTGAAACATGTTCTACCAAATCAGCTCGAAGATTTGAAAATATTGTCGTGATTCAATTAGATTTTAGTTTTACGTTCTCTGTTCGTTACTAATGTCTTGGTTGTTTGATTCGGTCTCCTAGGGAAAATATTCAAGTATTGCCCGTCCGTCATCCTCTAAAATCATGTTGTGTAGAATGGTGCACGCGTACGTCACGTTTCTTATTTGATATTTATCATACAATCGACAAGGCATGCTTAAAATGCTCCACCTTTTCTTCAAAACAACAAATGCTCGCTCGGCGTCTTTGCGTGCCGCCATCTGAACTTTGTTAAACTTTACTCCTTTAGGATCTAGGGTTCCATATCTTGAAAAAGATTTCACAAAAACAACCACCCAAGGTAAATTCCATCTACAAGATAGTACCCATGCTGGTATTCAACATCATTTACAAAAAAAATGCTCCTTTAGGTCCAACACCGTTTATTAGATCATCGAAAAGGGGCGAGTGATGAATAATGTTTATATCGTCGTGTAAACCTGAAATACCAAAGAATGCATGTCAGATCCAAAATTCTTGTGATGCAACAGCTTCAAGCATCATAGCCAGCATTCCATGATATCCGCTTGTGTGAGAGCCTTGCCATGCAGTTGGACAAAGTTCCCACTCCCATTTTCATACAATCTAAATTACCTATTATCCCGGGGAGACCATGATATTCAGCATGATATCCGCTTGAACTTGAAGAATTCATTGAATATATTTTTTGAAGGGAGGTGGTTTTTGAATATTTGGGTAGTTAAATATAGTTCGAATTGTTTGATTTATATAGAAAAAATAGTTAAACATTTTTTTTTAAAATAGCCGTTGGTAACGGCTAGCCCAACGGTCCTATGAACCCAACCAATAGCAGCAATCCACCTCATCCACCGAACCCGCCCCACGCCAGCGCGGCAACGCCGCTAGCCAGGCTAGCCCAGCGTGGCTAAAGCGGCGTTGCTTGGCTAGCCATACACCCAACCCAAGCTCACACCCTGCAGTGTAAAGGGTTGTAAAAATATTAAGGATTTGTACCCCTTAAAAGTATCTAAAATCACCAAATCTATCCTTCAAATATGCAAATTATATATAATATAGATATATAATAAAAGTCAGAATTTTGAACAAAACTCTAGGTGGTCTACGGTAGTACCCTTGCTTATGAAAGCATCCTCTTTCAAGATTTGAAACATTCTCATTTTGTTTTGTTTTTGTTTTTGTTTTTGTGTTACTTTTTGTTTCTGTTTTTAACAGTGTCAGGCGGCAGCTTCATTTTGTTTTGTTTTGTTTTTGTTTTTGTGTTTACTTTTTGTTTATGTTTTTAACAGTGTCAAGCGGCAGCTGCCTGACACCTCTTATTGGTTATGGCTTCTTCTATTATATTTTGAACATTTAACTTTGTTAATATACATGTTTAGCCCCTCTACATTAAATTTTTTTATTGGTAAACTTTGTTTATTGCCTGTTTAGTCCCTCTGCTATCACTTTAGTAGTGTATATGTTTAAACCTTCTATCTTTTTTTCCTTTTAGTAATTGATCGTGGCTTTTTTATCTTGCTTTTAAACCTACAACTTTGCTAATATACGTGTTTAGCGCCTCTGTTTAAAAAAATTAATTATCTTTGTTTATATGTGTGTTCAGTGCATCTGCTTTAACTTTGATTGTGTACATGTTTAATCTCTCTAATTTTATTTCTTTAGTATTTCATCTTTTAGCCTTTTCCCCTTGCTACTGTGACGAACCAACCCGCACTACAAAAAAAGTCCGTTTAGTGGCACACACTTTTAATGACATTTATCTTTTATGCCACAAGATAGGGTTTTAATGGCACTTTACGTATGCCATACTTGTTTATTACTTGCTTTTAGTGACGCTTAGCTTTTATGCTACTATTTACGCTTAGTGGCACTTTCCATGTGCCACTAGAACTTTCAATAGGTTTTAGTAGTGCTTTACATATGTCACTAAAATGTTCAAACACTTTCTAAAAATTTCCTCTTCCCTCCTTACAACCGTTTAAATTAAAATTCATCTAATTTTTATTCCCTCCCATTTCCCTCTAATCTCTCAGATTCATTTTTCCATTTCGAAATCACGTTTCCCCTTCCCTCTTCAAATTAGGGTAACTCCACCTCTGGTTATTGATTTTTTTGTGATTGATTTGTTGGTTAAAACTAGGGTATGATGGGTTCATGGGTCGATAATAGCACAATTGTCTCTCTCGTGAACAAGTGGAACAAAATTGAAGCTTGAAACAAGAACTAATAGGAATCTATGGTCAGTATCTGGGTAAAAGGAAGGATTCAGGTATGATTATTTGACAGAGTTCATCTCGTATTATAAGTTTCAAAGATTTTTTATGAATTGTTCATATGTCATGAAAATTTCTTCTTAAATGCAGTAGGAAAAGTAATTAGATTTTTTATTATACACGATCTAATATCTATTTAAAATTTTAAAGGGTAAGAGAAGGCAGTTTATGTTAGGGTTTTTATTTTTCTTATTTTAGGGAATTAGAAGAGTAATGCGCATAGGTTGTCCGATGAAATGCCCAAAAGGAATGGAATTGACTCAACAAGTAGTAAACTGGGGGTTTTGATATATAGGGATTTCTTGTGTTTTCAAAGATAAAACCGGCTTGAAATACGCTTTAAAGAACAAACAGTTATGCTAATTACCTTAAGTGTGTTAAATTTTTCAATGTTTGTAAATAAGAAGGAAAAGTGTTGTGACAGTTGTATTTATATACAAATGAACACTGATAATTAAAGTTGATGTTAGGAACTGAAATAATCAAGCTTGAAGATGAAACCATTGGAAGTTTGTCAAGCAAAGGTAAGTCAACTCTTACGATTTATACATTGAAATTGTGCTTTGTTGGTAGTTTTGTTTACCTATCTGATGAGATGATTTATTAATGAGAGATATATGTAAATTGATGATTCGTTTTGATATATCTATCTTGTCAAAGGTCATAAGTTGCAAGAAGAAAATAGTCAAATGGTTGGACATGTGCATGGGTTATATAGTTTTTTAGAGTATTGGAACTCACATTTTGGTCATACTATCTATCTAGGATACACTAAAAGCAAAGTTTTTTTTTCTTGATTTCGTGAGATAAACTCAAAAGAAAAGGAGCTGCAAAAGTGGTCTTTGTGAGTGATCTTTGGAAACAAACATACTATCACAATCACCACAATTTTGATTTTTGCTTGGTTTGCTGTTCTTATTCTATCATGGGTCTTAGGGGTGTAAACGAGTGGAGCTACTCGAGATCGGCTCGAAAAAAAGCTTAAATGAGCCGAGCTTAAACATGCTCAAGCTTATATATGCCAGAACTTATGCCCAACAATGGCAAAATGGTATTATAGTAATGGATTTTTCCTATAGATGAGATATAATTCTCATAATGTTTGTACAAAATGGTATTTTTGTTTGATGTTGCTTCACTATGATGAGGATAAGTATTTGGTGCTACTTTTGATTTATTTTCTATGGTTGTAGTTATAATTCTTTTGCGTATAGACATTTTACAATATGCATGTTGTAAGGATAGAAGTTACAATCATTGTCAGGTATGATGTTTACCTAACAAGGTAGGTAGCAGTGCACGGATAATCACTTAAGATTTCTAGTTGTTGAAAATTAAAAGTCTTTTGTGTATTTCAAGAGTATGAATATTTGATATTAAGGTATGTTTCTTTCAAATAAAAGAAAGTTTTTAGTCCTTAGTGAATGTATTATCATTTTGGGGTTGTGGTTAAATCTAAGTGTATTTAGTTGTGATGTTACCTTGTCAGGTTGAAATACAGACTAGTCTTGGGAAGAAGTATGAAGGAGCGGATTCGGCCTATGGTACGTGGTCAAACAACATGAGGACAATGATCGAACACTTTTGTGTCTAGATGAACCTTGGAGGCAGGATATATACACAAATTTGGAAGGTTTTAAGATCTTTTTTGTTTTTCATTTTTGATCTATAATGTTGTATAATAATCTTAATGTTTTAATATACTGATTCTTTTATAAACAAATTTAAATTAAACTTAAAGTGCTACACTTTTAGAATTTGTGGTTTAGAAAGAATTGGTTCATTGCCTACTACACAAGCTGGTGGTGTACAAAGAAAAGCTGCTACAATCCAGGTATGCTTAATCATCACATCCTTTGTTGGTTTTGTGTCCTCAACTGATCTTTAACCATATATGCAGGCTGACTTAGATGGATATTCATACCACTAACAAAAGGAAATTTTGCAAAACGGTAAAGGTAGTGAAACGGTTACATCATTTGCTGGAAGTTGGTTACATGCAGGTTAGCAAACAGGTCAACGTATTTTAAATTATGAATAAATGTGTCATGTCTTCTCTTTCAACATGTTCTCTGTTGTCAAATTTTGTGTGTATTCTAAGGGTTTGTTTCGTTCTGTTTTCTAACAGGTAATTGCTATAATCATTGCGAAGAAAGAATTCATGCCTGTTTGGAGTTACCGAAAACTGGAATTTGAGCACAACTACAGTACTCGATCAATGCTGAAAATGCAGATTCGGATAAGTCAAATCAGTTATCTTTGGCGAGATAAAAGTTGTACGTTGCTATCTTGCAGATGCTCTTCTAGTTCAATTTGTTTCCATACACCCTAATTTTAGGGGCATTTAGTAATCAAACAAGGTACATTATAGCCTAGTAAATGATGTTAAAATTAAATTTGTTCAATATATAACGAGGAGAACATAATTTCAAATTTTCCAAATGTGACACTGAAAACCCGAATATGGTTTCCCTATGTGCTAGGATCACTATTTTGTGCCAAAAGTTTTGCTACTTGTACTTGTATCCTAATGGAGAAGACTACATCCATTAGTACTAGCTTTTTTTTAATGGTAAAGACTTGGACATCTTTATCTATTGTTATTGTAATTTAAGGCAACCATAACTAAAAGACAACTCGAGATGAAAAAATTCTCGTGGAAACATAGAAAACGTTGTTTGCAATAAGTTTTAACTGATGTCTGACCTAAAACTCTAGTTGTTTGCAATATGTAGTTCTTATTACTAAACCGTCGACTTTTCTAGACAAAATTGTGTGTGCCAACAATATAGAAACTGTGATTTCTGTTATCTAGAATCAAGGTTCATCTTCAAAATTGCGAGATATACAGGATTATAATTATGTTAATTGTTTTTTTATTAAATTTTATATATTTTATGTTTTTTATAACAGTTTCTTGACTAATAGTGCATTTAAGTTTTCAAAAAGTATGTCGTACAACAATTGGATTGTTGTGTTGTAGGTAGTTATTTGATTGATAGTAATACTCATAAATGATTGGCTCTTATTTTGCTTTTCCCTTTTAAGATGTTCTATTAGCTTACACTGTTTGTGATTAATATTGATGCTCGTTTATATGGTTGATAATGGTAGGGTTAATATGATGAGAGGTTTTGGAGCTAAGTTTTAGAACATGAAAAGTTTCTAAAAGAACGTTTTAGATTTCTCGTGTAAACAATTAGAATTTGGAATATTTTATTCATCAGATAGTGTATTGATAACATTTGGAATATGTTTTGAATTGAACATATTATTGAATTAATAATCTTGTGATTTCTATATTTACAATTTTATCGCATTTTTTTATTTTATATTGTAAATAATGTGATTTTTGTGGCATTGTGTCATTCAAAATGGTACATATATTTAACTAGAAATATTTTCTACTGACACAAACTTATGCCACAAAAGGTATTCTTTTATATTGTAACAAAAGAGTGCCACTAAAAATTAGTATGGACTTGTAACTAGGATTACTTTTTAATGGCATAAAAATTGTGTCACAAGATTCTTTTAATACTGTGGCAATAAAAAAGTGCCATTAAATGGCCAAAAACTTGTGCGTCACATAGAAAAGTGCCACTAAAAGGCTTTAGCGTAAGCGTTTTTAGTGACACTTTTTTTTTGTGTGCCACCCATTCTTAATAGCAACTTTTTTTGTTCTTTGTGGCATTTTTTGTATGTCACTAAATGACAATTTTTTTTGTAGGGGGGAATATGACGTCTGCTATTGGTAGACAAGCTCTATTACTCACGGACTTTAATAAAGTTACTCTATTTCGAGCGCATTTTAACCTATGTCTCGATGTATTTTTTTATTAAGATTGTATTATGAGTAGTATGTTTAAGTAACCGAAACATAAACATACTTGTTATCAAACTGAGATTTGTTTACCACCCCGCAAAGCGGGCATCGCATAACACTAGTTAGAGACAACATACATCACACAGGTTCCTTTTTTACTTCTTTTCATTTCTATTAACATTTAAGTAACTTTTATTGATTAAACTGATGAGTTTTTAAGGAGTTAAATGATTGATTGGTATTTATGAGTCTTTAAAGAGTTAAATGTTTGATTCGTTTTATCTTCTACAAATATTAATTGTTAGTCCTCATTGGTCTGTAGTACACAATTGATCCAAGTGGCTATAAATTTACTTACATGTTCCTTGTGATATCATTTTGTAAATATGGTGATCTTTACTCGCTAATATCATTAAACATCAAGTCTGTGTAAAATTACCAATGTTAGAAAACAAAAATAAACAAAGAGTTTAAAATAATAAAGCAATTTTCGTTGTGGTCATTAATGTTTTTTCATACATGTCACATCAGATCTAACCACTAATCATGTTAAACTATCAACTAATAACTTGACTAGCGATAAAGTTTAAATGTCCAAAACACAAGTTATGTTGCAGCGGGAAAATAAAGTAAAACCCATCAAAAACTTAAAACCACAAGTTTAATAAATATTCGAAACATAAGGCTTTAAAGAACTACACACTCCAGCCAACTACGCCCGCCCATAGCTGTATCTAACGACCTGCGAAGCATGCAATAGTGTGTCAACATAAAGTTAGCGAATTCACAAATTTGACTAAGCAAAAGTAAAGTTCACAATGTTTTTGAATTAAGCATTGTAACATCCGTCAAAAACGGATTTACCAAACCCGCTCCGTTTATCAACCGAACAGTCAGTCAAATTTTTTCGTTGCGAATTAAATGCCCAAAATAATTTTAAACGATCCGTAATCAATTATTATGCGGGGATATATATTTAGTTTTTGAAAAACTGATAAAAATAACAAAATAAAAATGTTTTAATCATGCCGGGTTTCGAACTCGGGTCTATACCGGTTCAACCAAACACTTAACTCACACACCATAAACCACTCCGCCACTTTGATTTTCTGTTAATGAAGAGAATCAATTAATTCAAATATTCAAGTTAGGAAGTCAAATTCAGTGAATTGCCGCCCAAAAGAACTTCACGCGTAAACAGCCTGTAAATCCTTCCTTTTTCATGAATCCTAATTGACCGGGACGTGTATTTGTAATTCCTTTCCATGTTTACGCCAATCATGAACCTACCCTTGGAACCGACTCGTTTCGGTTCGGAAAACACTTATAAATAACCGACGTCCGCAAGATGTTTAACCCGCACAACCCATCTCATCACTCTCACACCTCTAAACCATACTCTCATCGCTCACTCTCTGTTTCAACGCTAGTCGCCGGAAACACAAGACTCACTCGCCGGAAATTTTTATTACCTCGCCGGAAAACCGTATCAGTAATCTCTGAGTTTACTGAACCCCCTAAACTTTCACCGAAGTCACCCACAACCTTTGTAACCTTTCGGAAGACTCTCTGCTGCAAGAGACTTGTCGCCGGAAAAAGGATTCTGTCGCCGGAGTTCTGCCGGAAAACAGAGTAAAACCAGTCGGTACATCTCACGCTTAATTCATTCCCTTTTTACTTTTATCTCATTTGTAATTGATCATTAAACGCTAAAAGAGCATGAATCAACCTTTCGAACCAGTCAGTCGTCACTTCCGGTTAAAAACAGTGAAGAAGACGACATTTCGGTAATGGTTAAGTATAATTAAAATCAAGTTATTTACCGGGTTAGACACACAGTCCAGCGGTGGACTGTGTGCACTTTTAACGCTAAGGTCACGAGTTCGATTCCGGTTTCACACACGCCGCCTGGATAAAAATCTTTTTTTTTTGCAAACTGAACCGGAGTCGCCTTGAGTATATGTTAAGTATATTGATAACCGAGTTATAACCAAGTGTGACACACAGTCCAGCGGTGGAGTGTGTGTCCGCTAACCCACAGGTCCCGGGTTCGAGACCTGTGGAGCGCGCCGGTTCTCGAGACTTAATTCATTTTTAATAATAAAGGATTTCTGTTAATTCTAATTAATATATATATATAATTAAAATCGGATATATAACGGGTTAGACACGTAGCTCAGTTGGTAGAGCTGCGTGCACGCGTACGGGAGGTCCCGGGTTCGAGCCTCACCCGGCGCACAACAAAATGCCATTGAACCGGTCAAACAGTCAGTCAACGTCAACGGTCAATATTACTGTAGCAAAAATAAAATATTTTTTATTATTTTTATTTAATTATTTTAATTAAAAATCAATTATAAATATTTAAAAATAACATTTTTAAGGTTTGAAAATAGCCTCAAATTCACAAAAATACACCCAACAATCCTACTAAAATAGATTCATAAAACCCGTTTACTTACCGAACCATTATGCGATTTATCTAGGATTAATTTCACTCGTGGTTAACACCATTTCGCGTGCATTCAACCTCATCAACCGAACGCACCCAATGTGAGTGAATTCTTACAAACTCCCCTTTTCTATTCATGTTTTGGGGTGTATCATGTGTCGCTTAAACTAATTCTCTTATGCAAATTCGTGCTATACCATTATATGAACTAAATTAGAATGTAACTATTGTTTGGTTGTGATGTATTTCATATTGTCAAAGTTGTATACAAATTATTTAGGCCCATCAGTTCGTAAGAACAACGCGTGCCTCAAAACTCATTTATTAGGCCCATCAGTTCCTCGTGTGAGACGAGAACAACGCGTGCCTCAAAACTCATACATTAGGCCCATCAGTTCGTAAGAACAACGCGTGCCTCAAAACTCATTTATTAGGCCCATCAGTTCCTCGTGTGAGACGAGAACAACGCGTGCCTCAAAACTATCATTTGGTGTTTGTATGTTCAATATTCAATATTATGTGTTGTGTGAATAAATTTACATCTACATTTACTCATATGAGGTATGCACATTATTTATAATCAATTGGATAAACTCGTTCAAATGTTTTTCCATAGGATTCACTCGCCAACATTATGTTGATCCAAAAACCTTTTTACACATGATACAGGTGGACAGGTTGAAGCAAGGAAAACATAGGATATGCCTTAGAAGAGAAACAAGAAGCTTAGACTGATAGTTAGAACATGTTGTATCATTTATTGTAAATTTCCATTAAATTGTATTAATGAATATGAAACATATAATAAATGTCATGAGCTTTGATGATAACCCAATTATGCCCCGATCACCTTTTCCGCTGCGGGTCGGGGTGTGACAGATTGGTATCAGAGCCATGACTATAGGGATATAGGATAGGTTATTAGACCCTTAGAGCCTATACTATAGTCTGCCTAAATTTTAAATTGATTAGGTGGTTACATACAAACTTGTGATATTTATTTGTTTCATATTTGTTTACATTTCAGTCAAACATACATGCTCATTCATTATACATATATACATATATCGATGTTCATGTATTCAATTTATTTTCATACTCTCAGTATCCAAAGATTTTATGCAATTTTCAAATCTCATCAAAGTAAGTTCTGCGACGGGCATGTAGTAACTGGAAGGGTACAAGTACCGGTAGTCGGAACGTCCTGTCTAGGTTGGCATTCGTATAAATCCAAAATAACGGACCAGTTTGCCTACCTGGGGACTAACGATGAGAGTACGACGGACCTATTAGGCCAAAGCATGCCACACCAAACGTCGTTCGAACTAACCTCCCTTTGAGATGTCACCGTGTCTACACCTGGACACATTCCGAATATCACACGTTGTATACATATTTCTCGATTTTCTCCGGGTTTTGTGTACGCAATCAGGCAGAAACCATGCGAACCATATGAAAAACCGGTATTCATGGGGGCCCACATGATTACACAGGTAAAGTATGGCGGCATGACGGGCCTAACAGCGAGCAAAGCCCAAGACATCCTATGGATGTAGTAGAGTTATTTTTCTATAATTATTTTATGAACGTTCAATCCCAAACACGACCCACGATCCCAAAGGCATTCAACTCATACTCTTGACATGTATTCCTTGTAGATGTCTTCTAGCCTCGCTCGTAGGAAAATGAGAGCAGGAAAAGCCCGTGAACGCATGGCTACCCAAATCGCTCAGCAAATGGCGACCGTAATACCCAACATCGTAGTTCAAGTTCAACAAGCCCTTACCGCTAATTCCGTTAACCCAACTCAACAAGAAGATCAAAACACTATCAATCCTTCAGTCACTAAATGCACCTACAAACATTTCAAATCCTGCGATCCTCCAAAATACGAAGGTACTGAAGGTGTCACCGCTCTCCTCCATTGGTTCGAAGAAATGGAGAACACTTTTCTAAATTGCGATTGCCCCGATGATCGCAAAGTGCGTTATGCTACCGGTCGCTTACTTGGAACGGCACTCACATGGTGGAATACAGAAAAGACCAAACGAGGTGTTGAAGAAACTATGACCTTGACTTGGGAAGAATTGAAGGGAATCATGACAAGACGGTTTTGCCCAAGAAGTGAAATCAAGAAATTGGAGGATGAGTTCCATGCTTTGAAACAAAAGGAAGGCGACCACACCACATACAACAAGAGATTCCTTGAGTTAAATCAAATGGTTCCCAACTTGTTCACTCCCCTCTACCGTTTGATCGAGCACTACATTCGTGGTCTTCCATCAAAAATTCAAGACCCTGTAATAAGCACCTCGCCTGCAACTTTGGAAGCAGCAATGGAGCTAGCAACCGCGCTCACCGAGAACCGAATCCGGAATAAAGATTTCAAAGAGGAGAAGAAGAAGGATAAAGCATCAACCGAAACCTCAAACTCCACCCGAACCGAATCCTCTACACCACCTATTTCTAAGAGAAAACGTGATGGGCAAATCTTCGCCGTCACCCAACGTAACCAACCAGCTTCACAAGTTGTACCTCCTCAAACTATCCCAAACGCTCAAGTAGCACCCAACTCAACTTACCCAAACAAGAAACCTTACATTGGACCTCACCCTCAATGCAACACCTGTTTCTATCACCATCCATCTACCTTACCCTGTCGACTATGTGCGAATTGTGGACGCTACGGTCATTTGAGCAACGTTTGCCGCACCCCTCAAAACCAAACCTCAACCCCTACTCAACCCATGATCCAAACATATCAACAACCTCAATACCCCATGTACCCATATGTTCGAGCTTGTTTCAATTGTGGCGACCCTACCCATTTTAGAAACACGTGCCCTCGTTTGGTTAACATCATAAATGCCCAAGCTCAGGCAAACCCAGTTAACCAAGCAAACCAAGCAAATCCAGCTCCACCGCCAGCAAGGGGAAGAGTTTATAACATCAATGCCAATCCTGTTGAAGATGTTAACGGACCAAACCAACCACTTAACTAGCCTTCTCTCACCAAGAATCAAGATTCAACTCCAATCACTTAGTTTTTATGTTTATATCTCGATTTTTATGTATCTCAGTTGGAATTTTACCCAAGAAATTTTAATGCAAATTACTAGTTCAGTTTGTTTTATACTCATTATTCATATCATCATACTTCACGGCATATTTCAGTTTCATCATTTAAAGAAGTTGAGTTGTGTCTCACTTCTACATAGACTAACCTCTCCATCATATTAAACGAGAGAGGTTTTGTCAAACACGGATACTATCAGAATTAAGACTCAAGCGCTGGTTGTTGTGTTGTTTATGTTGTAGAGTCGCATAGAACTAATCATAATTCACTGATAAAACCAAGGAAAATTTGACAAGAATATGGTGGATACGCCGCTGGTACTTCCTATATATAAGTATTCTTGCCAAAGGATCAGAGGCGTTATCAGGCGGTTATGAGATGTTCCATGTAGGATTTAGTATTGCCTTGGTTGAAATTTGTGTTACAATTACATCATCTCACTATTTAAAGAAATTGGATTGTGTTCCATTTCTACATAAACTAACCTCTCCATCATAACAAGCGAGAGAGGAACCATCACCATTCAAACATATATGCTATCAGAATGTGGATACGATTGTTAGTTGTTGTGTTTATTTGTGTAGATTGTAGAATTTTTGCCTTAGGAAATAACCCTAAGCATATTCAAACTCTTATGCATGTTATCATTTTAGCGAATCATTCCTGCTTAACAAAACTTATACAGTAGGCAACAAAAAGCGATTCCTGTATTAGGATACTTAACCTTTACAAGGAACGTTACCGCCTCAAACAAAAACCTAAACCCTAATTTTCTTCTAAAAATGTAACCGGCAAACTCAACACCATCATTCTTTTAGTCAATTATATTCCCTAATTAAATTTCGGGACGAAATTTCTAAAAAGCAGGGGATACTGTAACATCCGTCAAAAACGGATTTACCAAACCCGCTCCGTTTATCAACCGAACAGTCAGTCAAATTTTTTCGTTGCGAATTAAATGCCCAAAATAATTTTAAACGATCCGTAATCAATTATTATGCGGGGATATATATTTAGTTTTTGAAAAACTGATAAAAATAACAAAATAAAAATGTTTTAATCATGCCGGGTTTCGAACTCGGGTCTATACCGGTTCAACCAAACACTTAACTCACACACCATAAACCACTCCGCCACTTTGATTTTCTGTTAATGAAGAGAATCAATTAATTCAAATATTCAAGTTAGGAAGTCAAATTCAGTGAATTGCCGCCCAAAAGAACTTCACGCGTAAACAGCCTGTAAATCCTTCCTTTTTCATGAATCCTAATTGACCGGGACGTGTATTTGTAATTCCTTTCCATGTTTACGCCAATCATGAACCTACCCTTGGAACCGACTCGTTTCGGTTCGGAAAACACTTATAAATAACCGACGTCCGCAAGATGTTTAACCCGCACAACCCATCTCATCACTCTCACACCTCTAAACCATACTCTCATCGCTCACTCTCTGTTTCAACGCTAGTCGCCGGAAACACAAGACTCACTCGCCGGAAATTTTTATTACCTCGCCGGAAAACCGTATCAGTAATCTCTGAGTTTACTGAACCCCCTAAACTTTCACCGAAGTCACCCACAACCTTTGTAACCTTTCGGAAGACTCTCTGCTGCAAGAGACTTGTCGCCGGAAAAAGGATTCTGTCGCCGGAGTTCTGCCGGAAAACAGAGTAAAACCAGTCGGTACATCTCACGCTTAATTCATTCCCTTTTTACTTTTATCTCATTTGTAATTGATCATTAAACGCTAAAAGAGCATGAATCAACCTTTCGAACCAGTCAGTCGTCACTTCCGGTTAAAAACAGTGAAGAAGACGACATTTCGGTAATGGTTAAGTATAATTAAAATCAAGTTATTTACCGGGTTAGACACACAGTCCAGCGGTGGACTGTGTGCACTTTTAACGCTAAGGTCACGAGTTCGATTCCGGTTTCACACACGCCGCCTGGATAAAAATCTTTTTTTTTTGCAAACTGAACCGGAGTCGCCTTGAGTATATGTTAAGTATATTGATAACCGAGTTATAACCAAGTGTGACACACAGTCCAGCGGTGGAGTGTGTGTCCGCTAACCCACAGGTCCCGGGTTCGAGACCTGTGGAGCGCGCCGGTTCTCGAGACTTAATTCATTTTTAATAATAAAGGATTTCTGTTAATTCTAATTAATATATATATATAATTAAAATCGGATATATAACGGGTTAGACACGTAGCTCAGTTGGTAGAGCTGCGTGCACGCGTACGGGAGGTCCCGGGTTCGAGCCTCACCCGGCGCACAACAAAATGCCATTGAACCGGTCAAACAGTCAGTCAACGTCAACGGTCAATATTACTGTAGCAAAAATAAAATATTTTTTTATTATTTTTATTTAATTATTTTAATTAAAAATCAATTATAAATATTTAAAAATAACATTTTTAAGGTTTGAAAATAGCCTCAAATTCACAAAAATACACCCAACAATCCTACTAAAATAGATTCATAAAACCCGTTTACTTACCGAACCATTATGCGATTTATCTAGGATTAATTTCACTCGTGGTTAACACCATTTCGCGTGCATTCAACCTCATCAACCGAACGCACCCAATGTGAGTGAATTCTTACAAACTCCCCTTTTCTATTCATGTTTTGGGGTGTATCATGTGTCGCTTAAACTAATTCTCTTATGCAAATTCGTGCTATACCATTATATGAACTAAATTAGAATGTAACTATTGTTTGGTTGTGATGTATTTCATATTGTCAAAGTTGTATACAAATTATTTAGGCCCATCAGTTCGTAAGAACAACGCGTGCCTCAAAACTCATTTATTAGGCCCATCAGTTCCTCGTGTGAGACGAGAACAACGCGTGCCTCAAAACTCATACATTAGGCCCATCAGTTCGTAAGAACAACGCGTGCCTCAAAACTCATTTATTAGGCCCATCAGTTCCTCGTGTGAGACGAGAACAACGCGTGCCTCAAAACTATCATTTGGTGTTTGTATGTTCAATATTCAATATTATGTGTTGTGTGAATAAATTTACATCTACATTTACTCATATGAGGTATGCACATTATTTATAATCAATTGGATAAACTCGTTCAAATGTTTTTCCATAGGATTCACTCGCCAACATTATGTTGATCCAAAAACCTTTTTACACATGATACAGGTGGACAGGTTGAAGCAAGGAAAACATAGGATATGCCTTAGAAGAGAAACAAGAAGCTTAGACTGATAGTTAGAACATGTTGTATCATTTATTGTAAATTTCCATTAAATTGTATTAATGAATATGAAACATATAATAAATGTCATGAGCTTTGATGATAACCCAATTATGCCCCGATCACCTTTTCCGCTGCGGGTCGGGGTGTGACAAGCATGACTCGGGTAGCTAATCCTCATCACATGACGAAACTGTGTAGATACCGAAACTGACGTAGTAAGTTTTTGTGCCCTCCATCAATGTCTATCCGCATTGATGCAGTAGTTCAATAGTTCACGCTCGGCTCCCAGCAGAAGGGGTATTGTTGGTAGCGCTTTTAGGCGTGACATTGATGCGGATAGACATTGATGGAGGGCACAAAAACTTACTACGTTAGTTTCGGCATCTACACAGTTTAGTAATGTAATGAGGGTTACTTACCCGAGTCATGCTTAATTAAAAAAACATTGTGAACTTTACTTTTGGTAAACTCAAATTTGTGAATTCACCAACTTTATGTTGACACACTATTGAATGCTTTGCAGGTCGCTAGGTATAGCTATGGGCGGGCGTTGCAATCGACTGAAGTGTGTGGTTCATTAAAGCCTTATGTTTCAAACATTTATTAAATTTGTGGTTTTAAGTTTTTGATGGGTTTTATTTTATTTTTCCGATGCAACATAAACTGTGTTTTGGACATTTAAACTTTATCGATAGTCAGGTTTTTAGCGGGTTTTTTATAATTTAAATGGTTGGTTCAATATAATTAATGGCTAGATCATGATCAGTCGCACATCTCGCAGTAAAACCCAGCATGTGGAATTAACAGATAACTACTAGTCTACCACCAGTACTTTTCAATTTTTTTCTTATAATGGAAATCATCATATAAAAAAGGATATATTAAGAGTCCCATGTTATCCGAATTATTATTAACTAACTAAATTAATAATATTCAGATCTGATGACTATAATTGCACACCTACTACAAGTTTGTGAAATTAATGAGTACATGATGTTTACTTCCATTTACTCATCCTATTCTGTGTAACCCATGTTAGACAATTTTCTTATACTCAAACATATATTTATGTTTTTGGATTCGGTCATGACTTCAAAAAAAAATGATTTAAACTTAAATAAAATTAAGTAAAGATGACACAAATGCTCCTCGGAATTAAAATAGAGTAATGACATAAATGATCCTTTTAAAATAAAAGGGTATTTTAGTCATTATATTGAGAAAATTAATTAAGTTTGGTGTTAGTACCCAAAAGTGTTATAAAATTAAAACCATGAAACCTGAACATGTTAAAAAAAAGTTAGTATCCAAAGATGAAATTAGCTATAAACCACAGGGTCTATATATGTAATTAACTCTTATTTGAAATTAGATTTCTTATTATAGTCAAGAGGTTGACTACTTATAACAAATTAGGTGGATAATGGGATACGGAAAATTTTGTTAAGGCGTACTTAAAAATGCATCCACGTTATTACTAATTTTAAGATAATGGGATACGAAAAATATTGCTAAGGCGTACTTAAAAATGCTTACATATCCACGTTATTACTAATTTTAACATTATGTTTAACATTATTTTTAATAGACAATAGTGTTTTATACCAAGCCAAACTATTCATGATATTTTATATAACTTATTGATTAAGTTGTTAATAAATTTATGTAAATTTATAGTATTGAATAAAAAGCATTGTAAAAGTTTAATTATATTAATTTTTTTAAATTAAGACATTAAATATTTTTTCTTTCCCCTTTTTATCATATTTAAAATGATTAAAAATTAAAATTTGATTTTATTCAAGATCTGAAACTACTTCTACAACAAAACAGGTATCAAATGGGACATGGGCAATGTTACAAAAGCCTATGAATGGGTAGAAGATAGTTTTGTCTCGGTTCCAGAACGTATAAACACATGGCACAATTCTACCTTGCATGCGTTGTTGGAATCGGGAGTTGGTCCAACAAATGGCTTTACCGTTGAGCACCTTCAAGGCGCCAAAGTTAGTGGTTCCACATTTGATGGGTCCGGGATAAGACATGGTGCTGTAGAGCTTCTCAACAAAGCGAACCCTAAGACACCGGGTGTGGTTTCGGGGAGGTGGTCGGGGCGCCTAGGTGGCACCTGTCCCCGTCGGGGAACACCCCCCCCCCCCGAAATTATTGACAAGATTAAAGAAGATGGCGAAGACGAAGGAACTTCACAGCCAAGAATGAGGGTCGTTGCGTTAAATAGACATCACGAAGGTATATTATTTTTATTTAATTTATAGAGTAAAGTACAGTTTCAGTCCCTGGAGTTTACACCCAGTCACATGTTCAACCCTCATTTGAAAAAATTTAACAGTCTGGTCTCTATGGTTGTCGATTGCTAGCAATCAGGTCCCTGTGCCAAACTTTTGTTAGTTGAACGCTGGGATTTCTAGTAAAAGACCAAAAAGCCCCTTAGGGACTGAAATTGCAACACCGAATGTTTGTTATCTTCTTTATAAAGCCTGTAACTCTTATATATGGTAAATGTCATTCTTGTGCAGAAATTGCATCGATAAGAAATATACTAAGGTTCCACTTTCACACATCATTGGATGTCCATGAAATCCAAGACCTTTCATCGCTTAGGTCTGCAACTACAGAAATCAACGGCAATTCATCATACAAGAAGGTCACCATACATTTCCCAAATCCAATACATACATTCTGCCAAAGGTTAAACAAATATTATCTCAAGATTGATCGATGTTGTATAGAATACATGCCACAAGTACCTGTAAATTAATCGGTGTTCCTAGATATATTGGCGAAGCCGTACACATTTTGATTTGTTTTCAATAAAATACAACCATATTTTTGGAGTCCGGTAAGGTCTTACAGTCTTTATAAGTCCGATGTGTTATTTCCGGTCATCATGTTCTTATGTTTTGCGGCAAATCCAGTTCATATGTTTTATGTCAGATTATGTTCTAGTAAGTATATATGTCTTCTAGCTAAAAGTTAAATGACTTCTAGAATACAGTGCACTAGCCATGGTGTACATTGCAGATGCTCCTCGAGATCTTGGTGTGGCATAACCATTTTCAAGATTTCCTAAACTGTTTATGTTCTTTTGAGCCACTACTGTGGCTGGTGTTCTTGAAAGCAACTTTGAGCCTTGACTAGATCCCATGTAATGCTTTGCCAGCTCAGCAGGTGAAGCAGTCTTGATGTAGCGTGTGATACGATAGTGAAGAACTGATCATGTTGATTCGGTGAATACCCGTGATAATCTTCCCCAAACCCCCCAAATTCAACCCAAAAGGCAGAGAATTCAAAGTGAAAAGTGATTATCGTTAAAATTGATAACTGACTATTTGAATTACATGAGAAGGATATAAATAAAGACAAAAATTCGAAACGGGCAACAAAAAGGCCATTGGCAAAACACAAGCCCAAAAACAAAATATATATAACGTGGAAAACATTAAAAAGCACATAAAACATGGAAAAAAACAATGAAACTTGGACAAGGCCCTTTCGGGTCCTTCCACAACGTGTTCCTTGTTTCAAGGTTCGATTTGATTGGTAGAACGCCTGAAACGGAGACCCGTAGCCAAAGTTATGGTCGTTCTCATAAATCACCCTTGGTAGTGCGATGAAAGTTATCTCGCTTAGCTCCATGTTTTTCCAGTGAAACAATTATCTAATGGTCAAATGTAATTCAAATTGTCACAAACCTAATAATAAAAAAGTAGCAAACCCTAAAAATCCTTACAAAAGTCTACACCAGGGTGAAACCCTCGAGAATTAGCTGCTCATGACTAACGGGACTTAATCAATGATTTATTGAAGTTTGAACTTGAATATCTTGAAGCCTTGATGAATGATTATGATGATGGTTAGGGTTTGTAATGGATGATTGAGGTGAATGGATGATGGATTGGATGATGGTTTTGATTGTAGTGGATTAGGGTTAGGATCGAAGCTAATGATTTGGATGATTGGATGGATTGTTGTGGAAGAATGATGAAGGTAGGGATGGTCTTGGCTCCAAGACAGTGTTTCAAACTCACCAAATGCATAACTCTCAAAGAAAAGGTCAAAACTACTCATATAACTCATCCCCCAACACAAAACAAACATTTTTCGCGAACTGGAGCAGTAAGAGGCGTCGCCGACGCCCTAGAAGGCCGTTAGCGACGGTGCCTGGTTTATATGTTTTCCTTCGATGCTAAAACCCACTGCCTACGGCCAATTCTGGTCGACGGCATTTTCTGGAGGGTTTCACCGATAGCCCAGGAGGGCGTCGGCGACGGTGCATTCATTTTCCATTTTCTATTTTTTCCCTTTCGCATTCCCGGTTGATCCAGTTCAAGTCCCGTTGCTCCGTATAGCTCCGGATTAGGTCCTTAAACTCCATTAGACCTGCAAAACACAATTCTAATTAAAGGTAGGCTTCGAAACTCAAAGTTATGTAAAAACATCAGCTTAAACATGAACAAACACCGGTTTTCTACCATGCGTCAATTAAAGGAATAAGTGAAAAATGTGAGGAAGGAAATGGGGGTAATTCGGGAGCACCTGTCATCCCAACCCGAGTTGGAAAGTTGAAATTCTATAGAGCTCTGTTGGATTATGGAGCGGGAATGAGTATGTCACACCCCAACCGATGGCGGAAACATTGGGATAAGACGAAAACGAGATTGCTCATTGCTCATAAATACTATTGGCGACAATATTTAAACAAAACCCATATTTCATTCATGATAACATTTTCAAGTACATCATTTGAAAACAAATACATCAATAACAAGTCAAAATTTGATACAACGTTTCATAAACCTAACGTCTATATGTGTATCTAAGCATCATCTCTACTCCAATTTCATGGCAAAGCTTCATCAACCTGTAACATGTTAAAAATACGAGTTCAATGCAAAGGCAAAGGCGAGTACATAAGTTTTTGTGATTACATAGCATAAGTATAAAAAGGTATAACTCGAATCCACATGGTAATTGTTAGCAAGGTTCATACTAATCATACAATACTAGATCAAACCCCGAGTTTCCACAAAAGTTTTAACGAGATCGAGCTTCCCTTATCACAAAAGCGACAAGACTAAAGTAAGTATGAGAATCTTAACATAACCCCGACGGGCGGTGTGCTACTCCTATGGCGCTATACGTGTCAATTTTGGGCTAGCTAAGTTAATGATCAAGAATGTCTAATCAAGCATGTATCAAGCATAACAAGTATTCAGGTATAAGGATTGAGTATGTAAAAGCATGAGTTTCGTGATATGTGAATTTTGATAAGTAAACATGTTACATCCCAAAAGTGGTTAAAGGTAAATCGGTCGAGTGTACTCACGGTTTTGCTAAGCGTTCCACTTAAGAAATCCCGAGAGCTTTGTTGTGATATTTAGAGTTTGGCACCTTGTCCTTCTAGAAGAAGAACATAGGCATTAGTTAGGAGTGTAACGGTAGGTTTGGATTATTCGAGCAAGATCACGGAAATAAGGTTAAAGTATTATGTATGAAAATATTCACTAAGACATAGCACTTGTTCTTGACACTATGATAACCCGAAAAGGGGTTGATATGGTTTCATAGGTTCGAGACCTATTAGAATCGTGACAAGGAACTACGTACTTTAGTGATAATTTAATAACTTGATAGGTGATTATTTAGTCATTATCAAGGTTTCGGTCTTAGGATTATATTATAGTTCATAATATATACATAATATTAAGTTCATGTAGGAGGTGGGAGAATGAACCATCCACTTTGGTATCTCTAAGTATACAAGTAAGTCAAGCATGGAGGTAGGATGATGAACATCCATTTAACCTCTTTATATGATTCACCACTACACGAGTTGTCATAGACAACAAGGAGGGTCATGAATAAGAACAATACAAGAATGAAATGACAAGAATTGAAAGTATGTTACCATAATATCAAGTAGCCAAGTGAATACAACCCGGAGAGTACACGAGGACACATGTCAACGGCTTGGCAGGGTTGTGACACTCTAGGACTATTAAACTACTTGAGATGTTGATGAAAATCATCAAGTGATGTGTGGTCTCAATGTTTAGGATAGACAAAGATAACCTTGGTGGACACACATGAACAAGTCTATGAACTTGCATCACTTGTGAGCTAAATGCTCTATGAAAACAGAATTATTGTGAGGTTTAAACCCCTTGTTGAATGTCTCAACCTTGTTTTTAAGCCTAACCAACCACAAGAAGTGTTGTAAGCATTCGGACATAGGTTTGAGATGAGATAAACTCAAGTTGGATGAACATAAACAAGTTTCAAAAGAATTTGAAAACAAACAGAAAGTTAATGGAGGCGCATTTCCAGGTCTGGATTCTCCATGGAGAACCCTAGGAATTCGATCCAAAGATTATCCAAGTATGTAGGAAGAAGAATCAAGTGAAAAGACGAAGTTTTGAGCAAGTTATGCTCACTTTAGTGAAGATGATACAATCTGCCCGAAAATCTGATGAGGAGTGTTCTTGAGATGATTTGAGAGTGATATTGGTGAGATTAGGATGTTGTGAAAGTGTCAAATGGCTTGGAGGAGTATTGTATTTATAGGGGAAGGGTTTAGGGTTGTTAGGAGGTGTTAAATGGAGGTTAGAAGGTGATTGGTGAGGTTGTGGATGTGTGAATCCGTGCATTTTCGCGAGCCAAAACCAATATGTCCCGCCTAGAGTGCCTTACGGACCGCAAGCCGGGTTTAAAAATTGATTTTTGTTGTTTAACTCAAAAGTGACGGGTTTTAGTGATTATTTAAGATATTTTATGGACTTGTTAAGTATTATAAGGTATCATAAGCATAAATAATGAGTGGTAATGTATGTGTATGCATCAAGTGATCGAGATCGAGTATATGTATCATGTAACAAGTATGTATTATGTAAGAATTTTGCGTATTATCAAGTATATCACGTATTCGAGTATGAGTATCATGTATAAGTATCGTATAAACAAGTATAAGAAGTATGAATGTGTATAACAATTATAATTATAAACATGTTTTATTCCATCACGAATCAAGTCTCGATTACAAAGTTTACAATGAAAAGATGAATACGAATACAAAGGTTTCCCAAAATAGAATTACAACATGAGCTTTTTATAAATAGAAAGTATGAAAACGCGAGGTGTTACAGAGTATCCTGCCAGGTACCTTGTATGACCAAAATAACTTTGGTCCTCTAAATGAAATTGATCGCATGGCGATGTTTGCTGATGCGAGTTGGAAACAACCCTGGGGGTTTTGAAGGACGTGATGATCCAATTTGGCAAATTCTATTACCTGGTTGATTTTATGGTGCTGGACTATGCACCGTCGAGGACTAATGAGCAAACTCAGGTTGTAGGTTTATTGTCCCCTTAAACCCAACCACAATTGTCCAGGCCCTTCTTCATGATACGTTTAAGTTCAAATGGGTCAATCATCTATGGGTTTCATACTTATTAATCCACAACTCTACATTTTCCGCCTCAAGCATATAAGGTAAAAGATTTTAAATCTACCACTTTATATAAAAACCTTTATGTAATTCCGATCAAATTCAGTGGATGGTGGGCGAAGGTTATAAGCTTAGACACGATTTTGCTTATGTTTAACTTAGAGGGTATATAACACCAAGTCGCCATCCTGGAGGGTAATACCATAAGCTTTAACATTATTTTTTTTCTAACTAGACCTAGAGGGATATACCACCGTAGTCACCATTCCGGTGGCAATACCGTAGGTTTTTGTTATTACACATCTAGCCCAATTAGTGGATGAATGGAATTTTTTTTCTAGGTGCCACCTGTTCGAATTTATTTTCATAAAAAGGAAGAGCGTGCCATTTAACCAGAATCATATTGGGTTATACTTACAATGATACTCTTTATACTCTCAAAAGTTTCGGTTTTCTATACTTCCTAAGGCGAGAACCCACTACACTCATAACAATTTAGTGCATTATATCAATCCTAAGGAACCTTTCAAACGGCGCCTGGGCCTACTCACATATCCCAAGTTAGATTCGTTTACAAACATTTAATTATCTCATATTTATAATAGTTGAAAACCAACAATCAGATTACACCTAACCAAACAACTAGTTTCCCTCCCCACATTTAAAATATACGTTGTCCTTAATGTGGAAAGTAAACTAACTAAAATATAAAATAAGATATATAGATATGTATATACATACACACACACAAGATTGGAACAGACTCTCCTGGTTAAATCTGTAGAATCCTCATAAGTCGTGTTCCACAAATCCAGGAAAGACTCAGTTTGCTCTCTACAAGTGGTCAAATTATCCATGTCCAAATGGAGATTGAGTATGGACACATCTGATTGAATCTGATCAGCATCGAACATGTTGAGTTTAATGGTCAATGGGTAAATGGTAGTATATGGAGTTGGTTTTTTAAGGTAAAGCGGTGAGGCAGGTTCTTGAGTTTAGACGTTTTATGTTAATGGATCAAATAGGTTTAAAGTTAGTGGTTGGATCTCATAGGTTTTGAATAATGTGGGGACGAGTTATAAGTGAAGGTCCGTGATTAGGTGGTTCTAGACGGAAGTTAGTGGATAAACGTAAACCGATTCGGTAGAATGTTATTACAGAAGGAGTAGAAGTAGAATGCAGTGGAAGTCTTCATTCATACCGAAAGAGTATACATCTTTATAAGTCCAACTGCCGGAGTTCCTGGAGAGAATCCGGCAGCACCTCCCCGTAGGGATGCCAAAAACTTAAATGACAAATGAACACACACCACCTATTTATAGGGTAAGAAGTTCGCTGGTAAGCATCTAAGTTCGGGCGAACTTGACCTAGTCAAGTTCGGCCGACCATGACATCAACATTACCATTATGAACGAATTTGACCTTCACAGGTCAAGTTCGAGCGAACTTGTTACAATTTACACTAAAAACTCCGTATTTCGGTCGTGTGTTCAATTCTAACCTATACAATACTCAACACACGCTCTATCTAGCCTATTCGACAAGTGACGAACACAAAGTGCATCAACAGATTCCCCCTTGTTCGTTACTGTCGAATCTTGGTCTTCAAACGCGAGCCGTGTTGAATATTCTGCAACCTCAATCAAGGTATCTGCTGATGTCGTCGAAACGCGTCAACAAATTCCCCCTTAATTGATGATCCGGGTTTGCACCCCCTGAAATCTCCAGTTCAGATATTTGTTTGCATAGTTTCCAACCTCCTCTGATATACTTGACCGATAGATTATCTTGAATAGACACCAACTTGAAATTCATCAATACAAGCTTCTCCATTTCACTTTAACCACATCCTTGTTCAGTTTTAGCGCATATCTCCGATGCTCGATCTTCCGATCTTCAAAAATCAACCGGCAATTGATAGAAACTTCGAATTACCACACTGGTAAACTTCAAATCAATGTTTACCCGTAATAATCTGAAATCCTGATTTCCGTAATCACTCCAGATCAGCAAATCAGTAATCTTTTCCGAAAACAGATAATCTGGTAATACATCGAATCTGAGAAACATACGTCCGTGACCGAAAGCACATTCTTCCTCTTCAGTCATAATGCCAGATATATAGCTATCTCAGGTAGACCAGTGCCACTTAATCACCAAACATCATCATCCAATGGCGGTTAGTCCAAAGAAAAGAATGATTCATCTGCTTGAAGACTAAAAATAATGGCCACCAAAGGCTATCATCAGTTAGCGTATCTGGGATAACTTCAGATCTCCTTGGTAATTTTGAAATCATCCGTCTTCGGAGCTAGTCATTAATCCTAAGATCCACTGAACGTTTTGAACGTCCTCAGTTCCTTCATCGGTACTAACGACTGCTAATCCAGCTAACTGTTCCTTAACCAGAGATCAGGACTCTAACCCTTAAGCATCAATCTGTATCATGATCTGATAAATCAGAACTTCCTATGATCCCAAAATCTCATGAATCTCAATTCTATGCATTTCCCGAAAATCTGCAATCGGTAACCACCCGGATACTGTTGCAGTAGTCACAAATTTCAAAAATGTTCGGAATCTTCAAATATTGAAAATTTTTTTATTCCCCCTCATTTTTGCAAATTTTGACCATACTGAAATTTTCACTGAAATTCCCCCTCAAATCCGGAATTTTGTTTTCATCAAATGCGAAATTTAACTTTAGGCCCATCAGTAGTCTTCAACTCTAATGATCACCAAATTGCTTTGGAATAAATGACTACCCTCTAATCTTCAACCATCTCTAACCTCATCATCTCAGCTTATCTCTAAGGCCTCTGACGGTGTCCCCGAACAGTCAGTATCGGACGTTAAAATCTCAAAAAAAAATTCTATCACCAATTTTTTTCTAGACACCCATCTCATCAAACCGAACAATAAATTTTTTCAATGCCTTGTTAAGTTCGGGCGAACTTGACCTCGACAGGTCAAGTTCAGGCAAACTTGGTCTCCCAAATCAGCCATTTTTCACATTTTTTGATCCAAAATCCTTATTTCTTCGAATTTCGAAATGATTTCACCATATATCTTGTCGAAATTGGTTTTCTAACAATCCTATCCGTTCAATTTTGGATTTTTTCCGTGGATTGTAGGTTTATTTCATGATTTACATCCAAAACCCCTCCTAATGTCCATAAATGTCCAAATTCATGAGCGTAGGTGATAACCGTAGCTCTGATACCAATTGAAGGTCCGTGATCAGGCGGTTCTAGACGGAAGTTAGTGGATAAACGTAAACCGATTCGGTAGAATGTTATTACAGAAAGGAGTAGAAACAGAATGCAGTGGAAGTCTTCATTCATACCGAAAGAGTATACATCTTTATAAGTCCAGCTGCCGGAGTTCCTGGAGAGAATCCGGCAGCACCTCCCCGTAGGGATGCCAAAAACTTAAATGACAAATGAACACACACCACCTATTTATAGGGTAAGAAGTTCGCTGGTAAGCATCTCAGTTCGGGCGAACTGACCTAGTCAGTCGCCGACTTGACATCAACATTACCATTATGAGCGAACTTGACCTTCACAGGTCAAGTTCGAGCGAACTTTTTACATTTTACACTGAAAACTCCGTATTTCGGTCGTGTGTTCAATTCTAACCTATATAATACTCAACACACGCTCTATCTAGCCTATTCGACAAGTGACGAACATAAAGTGCATCAACAATAAGTGTTTTAGTTGAATGGTGGCAGGTTATTTAAAGGGTCTTAAGATGGGTTAAAAGGAAGGTGGGTGTGATTAAGGATGAATCAGGTCTGTTGTTGAGTAAAGTGTTTGGTGGGTAATAATGGAAAGTGGGTAAATAAAATATTTGAGATGTGTTGGTTCAATGGATTAAAGGAAGGTAAGTAGGTGGTGCTTTGTGTCACGTGACAGTTTAATTGTGGAACAGGTTGTAAAACAGAGGTGGATCTAATCATTAAACAAAGATGGGGCGGTTTTTTATTTTTATTTTTTAGGATCACTTGGTTCCGACTTGTTATTTATTTATCATTTGATGATTTCCATGCTTTGGGTTTTTTAAGAGATTATCTTAGTTATAGTGGCATGCCCCTCTTTTGGAGGCGACAATACCCTCAGCCCATATTGGTATTAGTCAACAGGGACACAGTCCCACAAGGCCGGAATATTGAAAGATAATTAAGTAAGTTATTAAAAAAATGTGGCATGTCCCTCTTTTGGAGGCAACGCTACCCTCAGCCATATTGGTCTAAGTCAGCAGGGATACAGTCCCATAACGCCTGTTTAAAGTTTTAATAGTAGTTTATTTATAAGGGACTCAAGTCGTTCTTACTTCCCCCGTTTTGATGCTATCTGCCCCAAAGGAAGTCCTAATAAGATTGACCCAAGTCCTCGCATGATCTATAAACTGAACAAGGCAAGAACTTTACCCATACCACCCTTCTAACCCCCTTTCAGGCAATTAACGCGCTTTATATAGACCGTAAAGTCACAAATGAGTGAATCAATGAAACATAAAGGATGATAGAATAATATTCACTTTTAATATAAAAAAACAAGTTATTAAAGTCATTAATACATACCGAAATAAAAAGTGTAACAAAGCTAGGAAATCAAAAGTAATACATAAATAACTTATCTTCACCAAGTGATGTAAGAGATGAGCCAAGCGTGGCCTTTGTTTGACAAAAACTCTTACGATCAATCTTGGATCTCGAGACTACTACACACTCTAAGATGGAGAATGGATGAAACCGGTGGATGATGGTGGTATTGTGGTAGTGGGGTGGTGGCTGATGTGAGAGAAGTGGTTTGCCATGGGATGAGTTGGAATGAAATCAAGCAGCCCTATTTATACTCAGAATCAGACTCTTTACACCGGCCCATGCCTGCAGAGCACAGGCCCCATGTCTCATTCCTTCTCTGTCTTCATTTAATGCAGAAGTCAGATCAGCCTATTGCACGGCCCCGTGCATCAACGGCAAGACCTTGTGGCCCTTGTACTTGCTGTACTTTCTGTGATTCACAAATCTGAGAGTTGACCACGGCCCGAGCCCTGAGGGACATGGCCCCGTGTCTCTTGCCCGCTTCTGTTTTTCTTCTTCCGATTTGGAACCTGGAAGGGGAACAACCCCATGCCAACTAGGCACTGCCCCGTGCCAGTCTTCTAACTTGTTGTTTTTGTCTGTGGGTTGAAGTTTGGTGGGTTGGTTTTCGTGTGTTGTCTTCCCGTCTTTCATACCTATGCTGGATTTTGTCGTTAATTTGTTCCTTTTGTACATTTAAGCTCCTTTAATCCTGAAAATCAAAAAGTTTACAAGGAAACACACTTTTTCAACATTGGTACTAATAAGGGGATTTTATACCGTATTTGATATACTTTATATGTTGCATTTGGCGCATATCAAATACCCCCAAAATTTGACGTGATGTCGAAGTGTCACGTAAATTTAATCCAATTACTACTAATTAGCTAGCGGTAAGTGGCTATCGAACACGAGGAGTTTGTGGAAAATGTGTTTATTTTGTAGCTTTATCAATTAACTAATCAAATCAAACTAAGTTGCAGAATAGTAATTTCCAATGATTTTGATTGATGATTTTAAAACTAAGATTAACTAAGTAATTTGCGAGCGAAAGATTTGGTTTGTAAACAATTTAGAGACAAATGACCATCCTAGGTTTCCAGTTTTCATTGACATTCATGTTTAGTTTCAACTAGAAAGAACCACATAGACATGGTTCATGTGTTATTACTTGTTGTGATGAAAGGGAACTAAGTACTCGGATTACACGAATGCGAGGTTGTTACCCGATGACCAATCAATCAATATCCAACCCCAATCCTACCCATGATCTCTCGATTGCCAACGGCACCAAGAACGTATGATCTCATATTATGATTAACATACAGATTACACTTTACAAACAAGCAATCAACACACAATAATAAACAAACAACGCAAGTTTATTATTCTAGAAATTCGAAACAAAACACAAATGTCATGAGAAAACCTTCAACCTAGGATGATCACCAATGAGTGTAGCCGCTATTGACTCGGTGGATCATCATAACATTCAAACAAGTATTCATAGAAATCAAAATACAAACCGAAATGTTTAGAATTGTTCACAAGCCGAGAAGTACACCCAAATTCGTCCCAAAAGCTGCTGCAAAACGTCTGGTGATGATTGGTAGTGAAAGACACCATAAAAACTCATAAAACATGGCAGTTACACAATTCACGCACGTCGCCACCGTAGCTTATGGTGGCCATCAGAAAACCTTACGGTGCTTCGAACCTGTCTTACGGAGAAGAAAATACTCCCAGCTTCCACCGTAAGCTACGGTGCCACCGTAGCCTATGCTAGTCGCTGGCTTCACTTCAATTTTGTGTATCATCATTTCAAGTCTCCATTGTAACTCACAGCATGAGCTTCATCCAAACATAATAACATCTCTTCTTTATGCTCTTTAGACCTGCAATAACAAACACACCGTAGTTATCTAATTCCACTAATTAATCGAGTTAAGTATGAGATGTTTATCATTTTAGAGCATTTAAAAGGTGTCCTATGGATCACCCGTCACATCCCCACACTTAACCGTTGCTTGCCCCAAGCAACCCGTTCAAAACCATTCTCAAACTTATAAGCGATCGATACAAACCAAGCAACCAAATGTCCTCATTTACTAATTTTTTCTTAGAACCGCACATAACACACCCCTCACAAAAACTCTACTCTCGGGTGACAAGTAATAACTAGCAAAGATAAGCTAGATCACACTTTAAGCAAACGGGTGGTTGTACAACAATAAGCTTGTAGTTAAATCGGTCCTTCTCCTAAATAACTTGCTAAACATGCACGTGAATCAAAGGGGCTTAGAGGTTGTAACGTGGCTAGGCAAATGGGCAGGAAATGGAAATATATATGCAAAGTAGCTAACAATTCAACCCGGTCTTTATTTCTATTAATAGAACATAACAACTAAGTACATACTAACTAACTCAAGTTTTTTTTTTAGATTGCTTTTTCTCTTTTCTGATTTTTTCCTTTCTTTTCGATTTTTTTAAATACTACAATTGCAATACAACCAAACATACTAAAACAAGATAATCAAACTAAACAAACTAATAGACCGGGTTAAATAAGGGTTATTTTTATTTTATTTTTTTAGAGAAATTCATTACGGGAAACAAATGATCGGCTTAAAGCTCAAATGGGCTACTAAAGTCCAAACCCCCGTCCCTCTCACTACCATGCTCATATATATAATTTATGAGGTCCAACCCCCCAAATCCCACACTCACACTGACCATGACGAGGCTACCTAATTGCCCTTATCCTTTTCACATGCATATCAAGCTAAGGCCTTAAACTGCATTCAAGCACAAGTTCTAACATACCCCCACCCGTTGCTACTCTCATCAAGGAAGATATATACTAAAAGTTCAACGAAATGGCTCGAACTCTCACCACAAAAAAGGGAATATGGGTTGACGATGTGTCATGCGGTTTAGTACTTAAATGTTCAATTTGGACCATTTTTCGCTTGATTTTTTTTTTCAAAAAATTTCCCCTCATTCCCACACTTGGGATACATTGTCCCTAATGTATGGCTTTGAAGGGCAGATCATTTAAACATCAAAACATCCACTTTTGCTTTTCAACTCAAATCCCAAATACTTTTTGTATTTTTTTTAAATTCAAAAATCCACCAACCTTCACAACCCATTAACAAAGATTTCAACACCACCCTTCCACCCAACCGAAAACATCCACAAAAACACAAATGTATACACAAATATACAAGCAAAGACAGAACACCACCTGATCAATAATAGCAAGGTTGGGGCGGCCAAAAAATAGATGTCATCATCTCTGAGAACTCACCGAACCCAAAAGCTCCACTGCTGCTTCCACCTTGATCGTCACCTTGAGCAGATTGTTGACTTCTTATACCAGTATTTGGATCCACCCATTGGGAATGGTGCAATGGTGGGGTAGGATATGTCATACTACCATCATATAGCGGTAAAAAAGAATAGTCAACGATTAGTGGATCAGAGACAACTGGCTGACCGCATGCCAAGCGTCGTGCATCCGTCGATTCCGATCATCCATGTAACGATTGTTTATCTCCTCCTCATGAGCATACATATGAGCTCTATTCCACTGCTCCTGTCGGTCATAATTCCTATTAAATGACTGCTCTATACTCGCTCCCATGAAAGTTTATAATCAAACGCCACTTGAGCAGAATCATTACCGAAAAAACAGGCGAGCCGCATTCTCTCCACAACCTGCTCCATCGATCCACCATATGCCCAATCTGAACCGTATGATATTTGTGCATAATCAAATGCATTTCCAACATAACCTGATTGAGTACCACCTCTACTACCACTTTGTCCTTCCCTATCAGAATCCATGTGCTCCACATTATGATTATCCATGTAATCCTCATCACCACTCGGTACCTCATCTTCACTCTCGGGGTCATCAGCCTCCCCTGGTCGTAACGGCCTCGCATAAGCTTTTAACACCCTCCACCTTTTACCTTCATTCTTCAGCTTATGATACCTTTCTGAATCTGAAAACAACCAACCAGGCCCCAACTGTTTAAGATCAAAGGGTTTGAATTTTTTATACGACCTTTGTCATCCGTCGTGATTGCCCCGTACATCTTGAGCATGCGGTAATTAGTCGACAATGCGGAATTATCTTCTGTTGATCGCTATTTCGACTTATCCACACATTGTTTAACACCAAAAATCGGAAAGGAATCAAAGGAGCTCCCATCAACAATGAATACAAAATTGGAACTTCCGGATATCTCACCTCAACCCTATCACCCCTCCGGGAATTACATTCTGCGTGCAAATCACCAACATTAACCTTGCTTCAATTATCAAATTCTTCCGATACAGCTACCCATGTGTAGTACCCGGTAAGAATAGATAATCCAACATATTTTGCCATCGCGGATGCTTCTCAAGTGAGATATACAAATCTTTCAATCTAGGAGTCATGTACTGATTCGTAGGTTTACTGTCAAAGTTTGCCACCCTTCTCAAAGAATCAAATGACATCTCAACATCAATCCCGTTTACCGTCCCAATTAACTTCATTTTTTTTTGCACCTTTAAATGGAGGGCATCGTAGAGTGCCATCCACTCTTGAATTTCTTTGACATACAAGTTGTTCCCTACCTTATCATGGCACTTCAATGCCGCCTCCCAACCAAGCGTCCGAAATTTATCAGTGATCCCAAACGGCCCAAAATCCACCTCACGAACCTCCTTTTCACAAATAAAAGCTTCCTTGCATTGAGTCAATGCATTCATCTGATCAAGAAACAGGTCCTTTTGCCACTCAGCTGGCTGATCATGCAATGGACCAGATGTCCACTTCGGCTTTGGCCCTTTCGGTTGTTCCTCTTCCTCCTCTGATTCTCCCGGGTCTTGTTGCAAAACTATCTTCTCTTCGATCCCGGATTCTCAGCTGGATCGCTCAATGATCCCACAGGATCTTTTCCTTTACGCCCCATAATCCTCCACATCATAATCAAAACACACAAACACATAAAATTTACTTCCTTTCTTATCCTTCCCCACACTTGCTTATTACACTGGTTGTAGATATAAAAACACAAGCTTTTATGTTTTCAACAAAATTTGGGCTTAATGTCTCTACATTACAAGAATTTCCTAAAAACATAGATCAACAACTAGACATCACCCCCATCTACAACCGTAGCTTCAACCAACCCACAAGTTCAAATTATCTAATCTCTATAAAGTAAGCAAAAACAACTATGATAACTTACAAATCTACAATATACCTCAAATAATGAACATAAATTGCATACCTTTGCTTTGTAGATGATGAGAATAACAAGAACTTCAAGCTAAACAAACACCCACAAAAAACCCCAAATTTTTGGACCCAAGATGTCCAAAATCGACCCCCAAAACAAAGGAATCTTGGAAAAACAAGCACAAATATGAATTCCTTGCGAAATTCTAGCCAAGATTGACCTGAAAATCTCTTGATTTCGTAAATATTTGATGATTTAGTGAAAGGTTGAAGTTAGGGTTTATGTTTTGAAGAGAATGGAGAAGAAGAAGAAGAAGAAGAGAAAAATATGGTGAAAAGGGTAAAAACCTGTATTTGTGGTTAGTAATTAAAGTGCTTTTTCGGTTTTTTTTTAAAACCCAGACCCCACTCGCCCAACGACCACCGTAGCTTACGGTGCCACCGTAAGCTACTGTGGACCTGGGAAACAATTTTTTCACTGTAATCCAGGTTCCAAATGGTGTAGAGGTTTAAAAGGGCCACCGTAAACCGCGGCGGAGCCGTAAGCTACGGTGGTATCTGGGCATTTTTCTTGAAATTTTTTTTAATAAATTTTTTTGTAATTTTTATGATTTTTATATTTTCAAAAAGCATGAAAATTACCCTACCCCCATGAAAAACCCGTGTTGTCCTCAACACTATGTTAAAGAAATTCAAAAGAATTTCCCCACACTTGTTTTGAACACAAGCTAAAACAGATATGGTAATTAATCAAACAACTAAATAACTAAACTACATATTTACACTACCAAACCTAGGCCTCTCATGCTTGTTCTTCATCGACCGGGCGTAAGATATAGCCCACTTTATCAAGCTCGAGTGTGTTGATGTCGGTCCCTTCCAAGTACGGTTTGAGCCGATGCTCGTTCACCGTTTGCTTTTTGTTAGTATGAACATCCACAATATCAACATCACTGAATCGACCCACTCGCATGATCTCATATGGACCCATCCATTTACTCTTCAACTTACCCGCAAACATCTTTAACCGAGAATTGTACAACCAAACCTTTTGACCCACTTCAAAGGTTCGTTTCCAAATCTTCGCATCGTGAACCCTTTTCAATTTGTCCTTGTAAGCGGATGCGCATTCATATGCTTCATCATAATCCGCATTCACCGTTTTGATTGCCCAATGCGCCCATGAGCTAACTCCATCGGTAAATGACACCCTTTCCCGTATACCATCCGATAAGGAGTTGTACCAATAGGAGTTTTATAAGCCGTCCGACATGCCCACAATGCATCGTCCAACTTACTTGACCAATCCTTCCTATCCGTTCGCACCGTCTTCATGATAATTTCTTTGATTTGACGGTTGTACACCTCAACTTGTCCACTTGTTTGCGGACGATACGGTGTAGCGATCCGGTGGTTCACACTATATCGCCTCAATAACTTCCCAAAGTTAAATTTTTAAAATGCGAACCTCCATTGCTAATTATAACTCTCGGAATCCCAAACCGAGCAAAGATATTGGATTGAACAAAATTACACACAACCGAATGATCATTGGTTCTTGTAGCAATTGCTTCAATCCATTTCGAGACGTAATCTACCGCCACCAATATATATAGAAACCCATTCGAACTCGGAAAAGGGCCCATAAAATCTATACCCCATACATCAAATATCTCAACCACCAAAATGGGATTTAAAGGCATCTCACCCTTCTTCGAAATACTTCCCATCTTTTGGCAAGTTAAACAAATCCGAGCAAACTCACACGTATCTTTAAAAATGTGGGCCAATATAACCCACATGTAAGTACCCGGTACCCCGATTTGTGGCCACTAAAATGACTCCCACAAGCGGATGAATGAGCATGGGTCAAAATCTCTAGCACCTCCGTCTCGGACACACATCTTCGAATCACTTGGCCGGGTCCAATCTTGAAGAGATCCGGTTCATCCCATATATATTGTTTAACTTGAACCATAAATTGTTGTCTTCGTTTCTTGGTCCAATGATCCGGAATAGCACCTGAGGCCAAATAGTTCACGTAATAGGCATACCACGTTGCAACAAAAGTAGAAACAGCCAAGAGTTGCTCATCGGGAAACCGTTCATTGATCTCGCTCATATCATCAACACCTTCTAATGGAATCGGAGACAAGTGATCCGCCACAACATTTTCACATCCCTTTTTGTCCTGGATTTCCAAATCAAACTCTTGTAGTAATAATACCCAACGGATCAATCGAGGCTTCGCGTCTTTTTTCTCCATGAAGTATCGAACCGCGCTATGGTCCGAGTACACAACCACTTTGCTCTCCCAAATATATGAGCGAAACTTGTCCAAGGCATACAACACCGCAAGCAACTCCTTTTCGGTTGTGGTGTAATTCAGTTGCGCCTCGGACAAAGTTTTGCTAGCATAATAGATTACCACCGGCTTTTTGTCGACCCGTTGACCCAAAACTGCTCCAATGGTCGTGTCGCTAGCGTCGCACATAATTTCAAATGGCTTCGACCAATCTGGTGGTTGCAAAACAGGAGCTTTAACTAACTGTTCCTTCAACACATTAAACGCTAGCAAACATTCATCAGTAAACTCAAACGGGACATCTTTTAACAACAAATTACATAAAGGTTTAGTAATGACACTAAAACCTTTAATAAATCATCAATAAAAGCCCGCATGTCCCAAAAATGATCTCACCCCTTTTACATTTTTAGGTGGAGGCAAAGATGATATTACCCGAATCTTTGCTTTATCCACCACCATCCCCTTTTCAAAAATGACATGGCCTAACACAATACCCTCTTGTACCATGAAATGACTTTTCTCCCAACTTAGCACCAAGTTTTTCTCAACACATCTTTTTAAAACTTTTTGTAATTCATTGAGACAAGATTCAAAACTTGTGCCGAAATGGAAAAGTCATCCATAAATACCTCAAGTGACTCTCCTACCATGTCCGAGAAAATACTCATCATACATCGTTGGAAAGTCGTTGGGGCATTACACAAACTAAATGGCATTCGCCGAAAAGCGAAAGTGCTGTACGGACAAGTGAAAGTGGTTTTGTGTTGGTCATCCGGGTGAATGGCGATTTGGTTATAACCCGAATACCCATCCAAAAAACAATAATATTTTTGACCCCATAATTTTTCAATAATTAGGTCAATGAAAGGTAACGGGAAATGGTCCTTAGAAGTGGCGGCATTTAATTTTCGGTAATCGATACAAACACGCCACCCGGTGGCCGGTCGGGTGGCTATTTGTTCACCGTTTTCATCTTTCAAAACTTGAATACCGACCTTTTTGGGCACAACTTGAGTAGGACTTACCCAAGCACTATCCGAAATCGGATAAATAATTCCCGCGTCTAACCATTTAATTACCTCCTTTTTTACTACCTCTCGAAGATTCGGGTTCAATCGCCGTTGCACCTCTCGTGTTGGTTATGCATCTTCGGTTGTGATAATTTTATACATCAGAATCGACGGGGTAATTCCTTTCAAATCGGCAATCATCAATCCCTTGGCCGCTTTATTTGCCTTCAACACCTCTAACAAGGCTTGCTCTTGAGCCTTTTCCAAACTAGTGGCAATAATGACCGGTAAAGTGTCATTATCCCCTAGAAATGCATACTTCAAATGACTCGGCAAATACTTTAATTCCAATGTTGGTGGCTCCTCCGATGATGGCTTCGTGCCCGAATTAATTTCCACCAGTAAACTCTCAAACTGGTGGGTCCATGACAGTCGACCCTCTTTTACCGCTAGAGCATCCAACTTTTGCTCCTCTATCCTCAATGCACAAGCATGTACCTATTCAAAAAAAAAACACAAACACAAGTTTCCATGCTATCCTCCTCATATTCGTGCGGTTCTCACCCATCAACTAAATCTGCCATAAAACAGTTATCAACAACAACAGAATTAGATATGTTAGTAAAAACATTTAATCTAATTTTCCTATTACCGAACGTCATGTCTACCGTACCAAATCGACAATCAATAACGGCATGTGCGGTGCTCAAAAATGGCCGACCCAAAATACCGTTTTGTTGTTGTTTTGGGTACGCAGATGAGTAGTCTAGGACTAAAAAGTCAACCGGATAGTAAAATTCATATACGTTTACTATAACGTCTTGCACCATCCCCCGTGGCAATTTATGAGACAAATCAACCCGCCCTAATGGACCAAAATCATATTGGTCATAACCGGCAAAATACTCACTCCGGCTCCAAGATCTAACAATGCCTTCGACATTGGAAAATTTCCAACTTCAATGTTTATTAACGGCGTTCCCAGATCTTGGAGCTTAGGAGGAAGATCCCCTTTCAGCACCGCGCTTACTTGACCGGTTAAATCGACCCACTTTGGCATCTTTTTTTTCTGTTGCCTCTTTTGTGTGCATAATTCTTTTAAAAATTTTGCATAAGCGGGTACTTGCTTAATTGCATCAAGAAACGGAAAATTAACTTTAACTTGCCTAAACACATCCAACATTTCCTCTTTTTGAGGACCCCTAGTTGAAATAAAAATTTTCTTACCCGGGTCAAGTAAAGCCGAAGGAAATGGAACTTGGCTAGGTTCCACTTCCTCATTTTTATCTTGTAAAATTTCACCCAACCCCGGTTTTTAATTACCTTTTCAACGTTAGGGTCCTTAGACACAATTGAGGGTGACCCCTCATCCTCATCACTTTCATTACCCGTAATATCCTCAACCACCCCCATCAACAAAACCCGGTGATAAATTTGCTTTAAATTCTTTACCACTTCTTAAGACACTAACATGGTTAATAGGAATATTACGCGAATTATTATTAGAAGGATTTACCTTGGTGTCACTAGAAAGTTCCCCTTTACCTTTTTTCAATTCCGCTACCTCGGATGCAAGTTGACCCATTTGAGTGGTCAACGTCTGGATGCTTTTATCACGAACCTCATCCTTTTGCATTCGGACCTCATCGAGTTGGTTCCTTTTTTGCATGTCTTGTTGCATAATCCTAAGCATGTCCATAACTTCGTTTCCACTCGACGAAAGTTGACCCGAAGAACCACTTTGACCACCACCAGGTTGTTGATATTAACCTTGGTAACCTTGATTGTTCCCGCTTCTAAATTACCTTGATTGTATTGTTGACGCGGAACAAAATTTGCTTGGTCCCTTAGAAATTTGGGTTAACTTGATTCGTCGGGTTCCCATAACGAAGGTTTGGATGATTCCTTAACCGGGGTGGTATGTGTTCGAATTAATGCCAAAATTTTCACCACCCCCTTGAATAGCATTCACCTCCTCCGCTTGACCTTCAACATATGCCGCCACACAAACATCCGCCGCATGCCCTATTTCATTGCAATTAGTACACACATTAGGTGGTTCTCGTTTACTTGAATTTCAGATACACATTATTGAATATTAATTATTGAAAAAAATGCATTTCAATAATTATTGAAATGCATTGATATTGGTATAAAAGAATTAGTTTAATTGATTTATATGGTTTGTAGGTTCCAAAATAAAACATGCTAAAAATATGAATTAAGTTGATGAAGTTTTAATGAAGCCTCAAATTAATAAATGTCTTAAGAAAAAGTAACATTAGTGTTTATAAAACAATTGAATCATGTGTGTTAGAGAAAGAATAAAAGAAAGTGACGTAAGATGTTTGTAAATAAATCTTGAATGATATAATAATAGAATTAAATAAATCAAAGGCTAATTTAGTTTTTCTATTGTTTGTGATATCGTGTACAGGTTATAAATGTGAGAATTCAGTTTGAGTTTTGGGCTTTGGACTACAACAATCAAGAAGCATTGTCTATTGGGCTTGGGTTGAAAAATCTATTCCAAAGAAAAGGCGGTGGAGGTCTTTGATGAGGAGGATCGTACAACAAATATTAAAAGGAGTTTTGACGAAGCCTTGGGGGTTCGCATACACAGATTTTGGACGGCAGAATTTTGCAGAAGGGACGAAGGGCAGCCCCTTGGCTGACAAGAAAATCAAAGCAACAAGGTGACAAGCATGAGCGGCTAGCCTCTTTGTGACTTCCTCTAGACGGAAGCTTCACTTAGGTTTTTACTTTCCTCAGTTTATACTTATGTTTGGATGTGTTTTTGACCTTGAGAAAGTTGTATGAATACATTGATGTGTTGGTTTTTTTGAACTATTTGCATGTGTTTTGAGTTCTTGCTTTACAACTTGTTCGGTTGATGACAAAACCTAGTAGCTTGTTGGGTGACATAGAGTAGGTTGACTCACACTAGTAAATAGGGTTAATCGAACTATAAAAGATTTGATGACAAAGACCTATTTTTTATTACCATCTTAACTTAACCAACTTTCCAGTATCATGTCTATGTGATAGGCCAATTAACTGAGTAAACTGTGTTTTGTGAAACCTAGAACCTGAAGTTTGGAGGAGGTTACATTTTGTAACTCTGATATTATTTCTCTTAATTAGTTTAAAGTTTTCCCTCAAATCAATCAAAGCCTCCAAATTAAGATTCTTAATTAATTAATTCGATAATCTAGCTAAACACTAACCACATATTCCCCGTGGATCCGATACCCTACTTACGCTATCTACTTAGTTTAATTAGGTTGTTGCATGACCCTTACGACAGTCATCAAAATGGCGCCGCTGCCGGGAATTAGTGCGCTATGTTAGTTAGTTAGTTAGTTCGTTAGTTGTTCTTGCTTTCAAAAAAAAAATCCAAAAAACCCAAAAATATTTCTCTTTCGTTTTTTATTTTATTTTTCTTAGTTTGAAATTACGCTCGGGTGTTTTGTTTGTGCTTCTACAGATCTTCGAATCATGGATAGAGCCTATCAGCCCGAGTTTAATGAATTTCAGGATGCTGAATTCTCACAACACAGCCCACCAGTGCAACAACAATTGAGCTTTCAAAAGAGACAGTTAGCGCTTCAAAACCGATATGCCAGATATAATGTAGATGAAGAAGATGGGTATTATAACCAGTTTGGATGTGATGAGTATAATGTGTTGTGCCTCCAATGCAACAATTACTCAAAGAGGTCAGAATCGGGTCAGTTTGGGTCACCAAAGGTATAATGATGCTCAACAGAATAGTTATGGAAGATCTTTCAAGGTATCAAATCAAAACCACCAGCAAGGAAATCAACGGAATTATCAGCAAGGATTCTACAACGATTGGAGCTATCAAGGAGATCAAAATAACTATGAAAGCAACTAGCACACTCAAGAGAATAGGCAAACGGGTCAGTATGAGGTGAATGATAACTCCATCAATGAAAAGTTTGACGCACTTATGGAGTTAGGGAGGTTAAGGCATTGTCACGGCAAATTGGAGAATTAGTTGAAGAACTGATTATCATTAGAAGAAGTCAAGATAAGTTGCTTAGTGATTTTAAGGAAAATACAGCTCACAAATCTTCTGACACAACAAGTGTTCACATAGATGAGGTAAGTACTCGTTCCCTTTCTAAAAATTCTACTGTTGAAACTCAGTCACCACAATATGTTGAGGGTATGATAGAGGATGTAACTGAGTTTGAGGGTAAGAATGAACATGATCAGGACGTTAAAAATTTTACATCTGAAAATGGTTCAAATAACGTGTTTTCTGGAATTAGTAATTTGAATGTGAAAGTTTAATTTCCCATGGCTTTACTCGCACACAAAAATTCAAGTAAACGAGAACCACCTAAGGGTGAAAGGTGGGAAAGTTTTGAAAAGTGAAAATAAATAAACCATTGCTTGAACAAATTAAAGAGAGTCTTTGATCATATTGAATGTTTAGAAGAGTTAAGCACCCAAAAATGACGTTACACGCTACCTAAAAACTTGATTTAACCGTTCATGTGAACGCCGTTTTGATGGGTACCCTTCCCCGAAACTCCAAGATCCTAGGCACCTATTATTTCAATACAAATAGGTGATTTTAAATTGGATAGGGCTTTGTTGGATCTTGGAGCCTGTGTGAGTATTTTACCGGGGAAGTTATATGATCAGTATGATTTTGGGCCACTACAAAAAGTTGAAACCATAGTGGTGTTGGCTGATCAAACTCCTACGTGTCCTTGGGGGATTGTAAAAGATGTGATTGTGAAAGTAGGTGAGTTTTATTATCCTATCGATTTCTTGGTGCTTGATTCTGTTAAAAATAACGAACCAACTGTTATATTGGGTAGACCGTTCCTAGCTACTGCTCATGCAATCATTAATTGTGTTGAGGGAACGGTTAGGTTTAGGTTTGGGGATCAAAAGTTGACTTTAAAATTATTTTCAAACTCGCCCAAATCTATTGCTAACAAATGTGGACCTTCTAAAAAGAAGAGTCTTGTGGAAGAGAAAGAATGCTTTATGATTGACATGTTGGTAGAGGTTAAGAAAAAGAAGAAGAAACCAAGGAGGGGCAAGAGAAAGAAAGGAAAGAAACCATAGAAGATGGATGAAGAAGAAGGAAAGTGTGAGTTGAATAGCTGGTTATTGAACAAGTTGGATGGTGTTTCAAAGTTGTGGATGAATAGGTTAATGAAAATGAGAGATTGCAAACACCCTACACGTCCACCATGACTTGATAAGTATGATTTGGCTGAAGATCTAAAACTTAGCGCTTCTTGGGAGGCAACCCAAGTTTTGGTTTTATTTCAGTTTGTTTTTGGTTTTTGTTTTTGTGTATGAACCGGACAAGTGTGGGGAAGTTTTGCAGAGTTGTTTGGTAAGCTTCAGCGCAGTTGAGGGTAATTCACATGTTTTAGGGGGCAAGGTTGAAAAAGTTTATTTTAAATGAAATTAGCCCATTGTAATTCTTGTAGAGTTTTTGTGTAATGAGTCGGTTTAACGTGTTTGGGAGTGTTTGAGCTTTATGTTGCAGATTTCGATCGCCCAGTCTATACTCAAATTCCATTAGGCGGGGATGACTCGAATATGTTTTGAGAAGAGCATCCCACATTTTTGTTGCGGTCGCGAATGAAATGCTATACGGTCGTTGTGGAACATGACTTATGAGGATTCTACCGCTTTAAACCAGGGGAGTCCGTTCCATTTTTGTTATTGTTGTTGTATGTTTTTTTATTCTTTTTTTAGATCAGTAGTTTCTTGCTCCATTGAAGACAATGCAGAATTTAAGTGTGGGGAGGGGGAACTAGCGTTCTAGTTTGTGTTGTATATAGGTTTAGTCGCCAAAAAAAACTGAAAAATCAAAAAATCAAAAAGTAAAAAAATAAAAAAATTTGAAAATGTCCTGTAAAAGTTTTGCAAGCAAAATGGAAAATGATAGATATAATCAGATCGTTGGCTTTCGATTACTATACATATGAGATAATTAAAAAGTTTAACACGCGTCTAATTTAAGATATGTGAGTAGGCCCAACCGGTTGACAGGTTTCTTAGGATCGACATAATATATTTGAATATTAGGAATCTTGTGGTTCTCACCTTAGGAGCTGTAGCAAAGCCAAAACTGTAATGAGTATAAGGGGTACCGTTATAAATAAAAATCTTATAAGTATTTCGGTTAAACGGCACACCTGTTTCTTTTTATGAAAATAAATCCGAAACATGGTGGCGCCCGAAAAAATATTCCATCTATCCATTCATCTGAGCTAGCTGTATATTGACGAAGCCTATGGTATTGTCACGGGGATGGTGACTCGTGTGGTACATACCCTCTAGATGGAGTTAGAGAAAAAATATGAGAAACGTGTGAAGCTTATGGCATTAACCACTAGGATGGTGACTCGGGTGGGGTATGTCTGCTAAGCTGATCATAAGCAAAGCATATCAAAGCTCATAATATCATTCATTATCCATTATAAATTTAATCGGAAATATATAAGAGTTTTTTTTTATATAAGATGGTAATCTCATAAGCTCGAAGCAGGATTAGGTGACGTTGTGGTCTTTTGAGTGTGGGATCCATGGATACTAATTCACTTGAACTTAATGAATCATGAATGAGGGCTTGGAAACTGGGCTTGGGTTTAGGTGGATCATATGCCCGTAATCTTTGTTAACGTGTGATTAGATTCGTTAATAAAGTAACCGAATATATTGAAGGCCATTGATTTTGATTGTGATTCTATTGCAAATAATTTTTTCGGGACAAAAAAAGGTAAGTGTGGGGATTCAGTGCATTTCAGGTACACATTATTGAATATTAGTTATTGAAAAAATGCATTGATATTGGTATAAAAGACATTAGTTTAATTGATTTATATGGTTTGTAGGTTCCAAAATAAAACATGCTAAAAATATGAAATAAGTTGATGAAGTTTTAATGAAGCCTCAAATTAATAAATGTCTTAAGAAAAAGTAACATAAGTGTTTATAAAACAATTGAATCATGTGTGTTTAATAAAAGAAAGTGACGTAAGATGTTTGTAAATAAATCTTGAATGATACAATAATAGAATTAAATAAATCAAAGGCTAATTTAGTTTTCTATTGTTTGTGATATCGTGTACAGGTTATAAATGTGAGAATTCAGTTTGAGTTTTGGGCTTTGGACTACAACAATCAAGAAACATTGTCAATTGGGCTTGGGTTGAACAAATCTATTCTAAAGAAAAGGCGGTGGAGGTCTTTGATGAGGAGGATCGTACAACAAATATTAAAAGGAGTTTTGACGAAGCCTTGGGGGGTTCGCATACACAGATTTTGGACGGCATAATTTTGCGGAAGGGACGAAGGGCAGCCCCTTGGCTGACAAGAAAATCAAAGCGACAAAGTGACAAGCATGAGCGGCTAGCCTCTTTGTGACTTCTCTAGAAGGACGGTTCACTTAGGTTTTTACTTTCATCAGTTTATACTTATGTTTGGATGTGTTTTTGACCTTGACACAGTTGTATGAATACATTGATGTGTTGGTTTCTTTGAACTATTTGCATGTGTTTTGAGTTCTTGCTTTACAACTTGTTCGGTTGATGACAAAACCTAGTAGCTTGTTGGGTGACATAGAGTAGGTTGACTCACACTAGTAAATAGGGTTAATCGAACTATAAAAGATCTGATGAAAGACCCTTTTTTGATTACCATCTTAATTTAACCAACTTTCCAGTATCATGTCTATGTGATAGGCCAATTAACTCAGTAAACTGAGTTTTGTGAAACCTAGAACCTGAAGTTTGGATGAGGTTATATTTTATAAATCTGATATTATTTCTTTTAGTTAGTTTAAATTTCCCTCAAATCAATCAAAGCCTCCAAATTAAGATTCTTAATTAATTAATTCGATAATCTAGCTAAACACTAACACATATTCCCCATGGATACGATACCCTACTTACGCTATCTACTTAGTTTAATTAGGTTTTTGCATGACCCTTACGATAGTCATCACATACCTATGCTAGTTTTTGTCGTTAATTTGTTCCTTTTGTACATTTAAGCTCCTTTAAACCTGAAAATCAAAAGTTTACAAAGAAACACACTTTTTCTACATTGGTACTAAAAAAAGGATTTTATACCGTATTTGATATACTTTATATGTAGCATTTGGCGCATATCAAATACCCCCACATTTGAGTATTTGCTTGTTCTCAAGCAAAACTCTTTAATTATTGCTTACACACCTAAATGGAATTGGTAGAGAAGAAGTTTTTGGGTCTTGTTTGTAGAGTGTTGGGAATCCAAGTTCTTTTTATTCTTGTTTTTATATTATTTACAATCCTATTCGACATGATTTATTTAGAACATTTTTAGAAAAATAAATATTTTGGGGCATAACTTGCCTTTATAAAATTATATTCAGCTATATCCAAGTTCACACGCCTCACAAGTGATCACTTAACACTCGGCCGTAAATGTATAAGTGAAACGCTCGAATATCGGTATGGAACTTACTCCTACCATATGCTTGACAAGAAATCAAACCTCCTCCGTTTTAACAAAAAATCTTTGTAAATATCAAGAGGACTTTTAAAAGGGTAGGTTTTGGTTAGGGGTAGGGTGATTTTATTGAAAAGTGGCTAAAGCGTGGTGCGTGTAAAGCGTGATATGATTTTATTAGTATTTTATGTCTGTTTCACGCATTAGTCAAGTTTTAAGTTTATAAAACACGATACTGTACTAACACTAAACACACACTAGGGCAAGTGCACCCATCGCGAGCGTAGTATTGTGTTGGTAAGATACCGAGGTCGTCCAAGGACACAAGAGCTTTTAATACCGGTTTATCGTCAACATCTAATCGATAAAAATTTTAATAGAAGTGTTGAAAGATAAAAATAAAAATAAAATGGAAAAGATAAATAAAATGAAATACAAATAGACAAGATAGAATCACTTAGGTCCAAATCCTCTTTTATGTACCCTTTGATTATTTTCGCACTTTCAGACTTTTTAAGTGATTCTCTTGTTATAATAGTAGGCCCCTCTTTTGAAGGTGACCTTACCCTTGGCCAAGTGGTTTGAGTCGGTAGGATACAATCCAAAGAGTCCGGAATATTGAAAGATAATTAAATAAGTTATTAATGCAAAAGTGGTACGCCCCTCTTGAAGCTGATGTTACCCTTGGCCAAGTGGTTTGAGTCAGCAGGGATAAAATCCCAAGAGGCCGGTTTAATGTATTAATAGTAGTTTACAAATGAGGGTTCAAACTATTCGCACCCCCGCCATCCAATACCATAGGGTATTAAAGGAGCTCCTAGTAAGCTTGAACCAAGTCCTCGCAGGATCTATACACTAAATGAGACAAGAACTTACCAAACCACCCTTCTAACCCTCTTCCTTTATATAGACCGTAAAGACACGAATGAGCAAATCAATGACATCATGAAGAAATGGTTAGGATAATTCACTTTCAACAAAAGAAACTGGTTATTAAAGTCATTAATACATACCCAATTAAAATCTAGCCGATAGATTAAAAATCAAAAGTAATACATAAAAGATTTTTCTTCACCAAGTTGTGTAAGAGATCAGCCAAGCATGGCCTTTGTTTGACAAGAACAATTACGATCAATCTTGGATCCTGAGACTACTACACACTCTAAAGACAGAAAATGGATGATGGTGGTGGGTGTTGGTGTTGTTGTGGTAGTGGAGTGGTGGCAAAGTGAGAGAGAAGTGGTTTGCCAAGGGATGTCTTTGAAGGGAACCAAGCACCCCTATTTATAGTCGGAACGGAGCCCCGGCCATGGCCCCGTGCCTATTGGGCACGACCCGTGGCCACTATCTTCTCTTCCTTCATTTATTGCAGCTGTCAGAAGAGGGACCCACACGCCCCCCGTGACTCCTGGGAACGGCCCCGTTGTCAACTCTTTACTGTACAATCAGGATTCTACAAATCTGAAAGTTGACCATGGACCGTGTCTGGGGTGAGCACGTCCCTATGATGGGCATGAAATCTGCCTTTTGTCTTTTCTGCAGGTCTTGTTACTGACCACGACCCATGTCTGATGGACACAGCCCCATGGTGGTCTTTTGTATCTCTTGTTTTTGTTATTTGAATGCTACTGTGATAGGACCGTCCTCCTTAAGCATAGGAACCTAGATTTTTTTCTAACGTTCAATTAGGCAGAAACTAAGACGTGTTAATCAAATCACAAGAATTACTCATTTAATGTTCGTTTATTGATCCATAATGTTCGGTACATTCAAGTCCCGGATCCGACAGAGCTTCACCGTCTCCGTGCCAGAATCTCTAACTCTCTCAAATGAAAATCCTAGGCACATATTTATAGGAGTGCAAGTTCGCTGGAGGGTGAACAAGTTCGGGCGAACTTGTCTTGAACAAGTTCGGCCGAACTTGTTCTTACAACAAGTATCCCGAGGGAACTTGGCTTCTAATACACTTAAATACACCTCATTTCTAACAGATTAAGCTCTAATCACTCAGACTCGGTATACAATGACGTAGGCAACAGACATATGCACTAACAGACTCCCCCTTTGATGCTGCCACATTCATTTTTGCACTAGTCATTTGACTTCAAATAAGCTCCTGAGTCCTTATCATTCTCTTGATCTTTAGTCTTGAATAACTTTAACATCTTTGATCTTCAATTCTTCTCAGCTTCTTGAACTAGTCTTGATAAAACTTTAAACTCCATGCTCCCCCTAGCTTTAAGCTTTAATCTTCGGACTCTCCTTTGCTTTGATCTTTAAACTTCAAACTCCCCCTTGCTTTGACCTTCCTGGGTCTTTAGTCAACGTTTTATCAGCTCCCCCTAAAACTTTACTTCTGTTTTCAAAGTTCTAAGACATTCAAATAAACATTTCAGATCTAAACTTTGAACTTTTGTATCATCAGCATTTCAAATTTCAATCTACACTTTCAACTTTTCAAAACTTTAGTTATTCAAGTTCAAATTAATGACCTTGAACACTTTTAACATTAAAGCCTTTGTCTACTTAATAAAATTTTCAATTATGAAATCCACTTGGTTGACCAAGTCCAAGTTAATGACCTTGGTTAACCAATTTCATTTACCAAGTCCAATTTAATGACCTTGATTTGAAACCTTTATGAACAACCAATGTTTTTCTTCAATTTTAAAGTTTCAATTTAATGAAATTTTCAACACTTTCGATCATTTTGGTTTTTAACAGATTTCATCAAGATTTTCACCATTATAGCAGCTTAACAGACTTCGAGGAACTGTTCTCCATCATTGGCTCGAAAAAACTAATGAAGAAACAAAATCTTTTTGATTTTTTAGAAAGTTTATGCTAACACACACTGAAAATCTTTTTGGTTCTAATCTGTAAAGCAAGTAAAGAAAGTAAACTATGTACAAACATATTTACAGACATATTTTTCTAAATTCGTGTCTAAGGATCATATCAGTTGATTGAGACATATCACCAGTACTGTTGACCTTTTTATGACATTAAGTTCTAAACTCGTTTACCTAGATTGTCGATATGTTTGTCCACTTAAACTTCGACACATTTCTCAATTGTTCCAAGATATGTTAGGTATATATTATGAAACTTGACTTAACTATGGTTCCCATCTCAGAATATACTCCCGTATTCCATAGATTTCATCTTACAGGTGAATATAGCGTAACTGATATCTGTATTTGGGTTTTGCGAGACCTTGAGAGCTCAGGTTAGAACCACCGTACAGACAAAGTGATGAAGGCTCGTCTTTAAGGTGTGTTCCACTTAAGGAATCTTTTAAGCGTTGCAAATGATTAGATCTTCGATACTTTTCAGTTTTGCATGCAGTTTCGGGTTTTTTTAGCAAAAGCATTATAGAAGTTCAAGTCTATTGCTTCCGAAAAAGAAGAACTTGTATAATACCCTAGATACAACTATCTATAAAGACCTCGTATCTCAGAATCAGGAATCTCTCAAACGAAATTTCGGAAGTACTAAGTCCATATATCCGAGAGATGTTAATCCACAAGATTAAGCAATTGTAAAATTTAGTTTATATCTCAGAAACAATTAACTGAACGTGTAAAGCCTATCGACACATCCACAGTAAGACTTGTTTATCACTTTTAAACTTTTCAATTCTTTAGCATACTGTGATAGTCCACTAATATACTATCATTTCCTTTTTTACAACCAAATTCTTTTTGTTTTTTCAAGGTTTTTGTACTTTTTGAATTTTTTCAATGTTTTTGAATTTTCAACTTTTTATATGTTTTTTATTTTTTACACTAATTTTTAAATTTTCTTACTCCCCTAAAATCAAAAACATATTTTGGATTTTAGGATTTAAGAAATACTATTCTAAAAAGATAACAAACCAATGTGGATCATGAGAACTCGTCGTCCGATTCTTTTTCCAACATCAGCATCTGCATTTGTTCAACAGATAAACCATTAAACTCATTTACGTGAACAATAAATGGTTTTAAAATCAGTGTTTCGTTCAACGGTGTGGATTTGCACAATTTGATCTCTTACGAATTTCCTTTTCAAACCTCCTTTTCAAAAATGATTATGAATTTTGACTTTCTGAATAAGTTAAGTAACATGAAGCTCCGCTATCCAGATTTAACTTTGACAATTGGATCTTTGGAACTCCTGCACATAAAGCAACTATGTGAATAAGGAAACTCAAACCTTTTTGGTTTTGGGTTTGACATGATAAGCATCATAAACACTTTCAAAAACATCATCGTATTCAAAATCATCATCAAACATTTCGTCCAATGTTGATTCTGAAAACGTTTTGAACTTTTCTTTCTTTGTCTGTTTGATTACTGACTCAGTTGATTTGATATTTTAAGTTTTATCAGTAACAGACTTTGGTTTTTCAGATGATGAAAGCCTTTTCTTCACAACCCAGGATTGTAACTTGCTTCTTGCTTTGTTGATATGGAATCTAGAATCTTTGTTTTCATTCGTTTTTTAAGTTTCCCCTTTTTCAAAAATTGAGTTTTCAAACTTTGATCCATTTTTAGGTTTCACTTCGCATTTGATTCATAGTTTCATTTAATTCTGTGACAGGTTTTACAATCTCTGGTTGTTTTTGCTTTTCATCTTTTGATACATTTTTTCTTCGTGAAAACACAAGCTTTAGATTCAGAACTTGCGAGCAATATGACCAACAGTATTGCATTTAAAGCAAGTCCGATTATCAGACGCATGTCCACTAGTGGGTTTTACTCCACTTTGTGACTTGGTCTTAGCCTTGTCCGAAGTTCTTTCTCCTTTTTGAATTCATCATTCGATTTCTTACCGATCAAGCTTTCTTCCTGAACTGTGTTCGTCCCATTTACAAACCTTATGTTTTTACCTTTGTACTCATGAAATGGCAACTTCTGATTCCTTTTCGGCTCATCTTCATTTTCCTCCAAACCCAATCCTTCTCTCTTGTTCTCAGGAAAATCACCACCATACTTTCGATAGTTGTTAGTATTCCTTTTGGGTTTCGAGTAAAATATTTTCTCGTTTTTCTCAAGATCATCTGATGAAACTTCCACAAGTTTGAAAAACTTGTCAAGTTGATCTTCTCTCACGTTCCTAATCGGAAAACTATCATAGAAGTATAATCTATCAAATTCCTTAATCTTGTACATGACAACATTAGGATCATCACTTAGATCATTTTCAGATGATGTATCGTCATCTTCAGATTGTGTTTCCGAGTTGTTCGAACTTGATTTGGCGCTTACAGAGCTGCCTTCATCAGAATCATTTCCCAAAACATTCTTTACCACATTTTTAACAAACGTTTCACTGTCATTGTTTGATTTCGTATAGACTACGTCAATGTTCTCAGGCAATTGATCTTTCATTTAAGATAAAAGCGTTATGTTCTTTGCCTTTTCAATACCGTCCTCTTTCTTGAGACAGTAACTAGCAAGTGGTGGAGGTGGAACATTTCCATACTCTTTACGTTTTGACTTTTTGGTTTATCATCATTTTCCCCTAATTTAATCGTAGGAAGAATGTGATCAATGACATATGCGTTTGTGGTGTAACTTTTGAACAATTGCCTTACCCTTTCAGTTTCTATCTTCATATCTTGAAGTTCTCTTCTTGTTTCAGCGTTAGTGCCAATATACATGTTAATTGCTTTTTGTTTTTAATGGCAGTTGCACTTAACATTGTAACATTATCACTTAATTCTAGATTAGCTTTTTTTACATTACAGTAAGTTCCTTTCATTTTCTCATAAGCTTCTCTCATTGTTTTGTAATCATAACGAAAATTTTTGTTATGTACAGTCATTTCGCTTATGGTTTTGACTTTTCAACACATTGTTCACAAGGATTTGCGCACTTTGTGCAAGGTTTTTCAACCTCCACAACTTTCACAATTTCCTTTTAAATTTGTTCCCTTAGAACTTACCTTTTCAGCTTCTGATTTCATTGCGTTTGTCTTTGGGTTTCCAGATAAACCATCTCCTCTTCCTCTCTTTGTTGCATGTATTGTTCCAGAATTGCATTTTCCAGAGCTGCATTCTCCACTGACATATCCTGCTCTTCCACGATCTTGACCATAAGAGCAACTCCAGTTTTCTTGTTAATATATTTGTTCCAATCAAAACCTTCATTATCACTTGAAGCTACATAGCTTTCTCTGTGGCATTGATGATTGATCTTGAACTTCGACTTTCCTTGGAAGTGGTTTGTATTACAGCGCTTTCTTGTAGTAATCATTTCCTCCAAAAGGACTTTGATTGCCACTCACTTCTTGGTTCGGACACTCACGTTTGAAATGCCCTTTTTGTCGGCACTTGAAGCAAGTAACTTTTGTCTTGTCGAAGCCCAGTTTTTTGCTTGAATTTCCAATATCTCTGCCAGTTAACGCTACAAACTTGGTAACTCTTCTGATGATCGAAGCCAGACTCCACTTAATGTCCATCAGCTCCAGCTCATCTTCATCCACCTGATCGTAATCCTCAGCAGCCATTTCAGGATTTCTGATCTTCCCAGCAACTAAACCTTCATACGATTCCATAACTGTAGCAAGAAGTGCTATGTGTTGTTTAGCCACTTTCTTTGGGAAAACATTCTTCATGTTAACTACAATGTTGCATTGAAACACATTCGGATAAGAACTAGATTGGTTTGTCTGATACGACTGATTGTTCTGACTTTGAAATGAAGAATTTGAACCCATGCTTGAATATCCAGTGTTTGGAGAATTCTGATTCTGTGACGAATAATTCGTTGAATTGATATTAGCACTGAATGTTGTTTGAATTTTCGGACACTGAATCGGAGTATCTTGAACACCTCCTTTGTAATATACACCGACATCTTTAACAACGTTTGCATTCTTAGACTTTGCAATTTTTAACAACTCCATCTCATAGCCTTCTTGTTTGTCTATGAAAGATACAACTTGAATGCATCCAAGCTGGACTGTTCTTCAAAACCATCAGATAAGTTGACCACTCTCTCTCAGGAAGTGCATCAGTCAACTTTTCTATTTGCTTTTCGGTAGTTCTCTTGATGTCATGCCTTCGCATCTAGACCATTAGATGATAATATCGTCAATCATCTGTTTCATCGTCTCTCCTTTGATCACCGTGAATATTTTCGAATTCTTTCTTAATTAACGCCTTTTTGCTCTTTTTCATCTCATCACTTCATTTGAATTTGTCACAAAGAGCTTGCCACAAATCTTGTGACGTTTCACATTCTGGTAACAATATCAAAATATTTCCATCACAGATTGTTCAATATGACTTATCATTTTCTTTTCAGCCACATACGCGTCTTTATCAGCAGGTGTGAACATGATCAATGGTAGATCCTGTTCACGCTCATCCTTTGGCCATTTGTATCCATTCTCTACTGCAACCCAGCTATGGAACTGATTGGCTTGTACCCGGTTTACAAACTTCTCTTTCCATCCCTCAAACTCGTCCATACTCATAAGTTTTGGCGGTTTAGTCGTAGTACCCATCTCGTTGTCGAGGTTCATCTGGTTTACCGCAATATTGTTAGATGTTGAAGCTTGAGCTACTCCCACAGCACACGCATTATGAAAATCATCCATCTTGAAAAACCGACGAATATCACTGAAAAACACATGTTCACAAACTTCGAAAAATAATCAGTACACTGTTAAGTTCGGGCGAACTTGCAGTTGGTGAGAAATCAGTTTTTTATTAACACAAGTTCGGGCGAACTTGTGATTGAGAAAAATCAGATTTTGTTATTACACAAGTTCGGACGATCTTGTGTTTAACTTTGAAAATTTCTCCCTGATTAAGTTCGGGCGAACTTATGATGACTTTCAAGTGGAATGTTAAGTTCGGGCAAACTTATAACTCAAATTCAACAAAGATTCAATCAAGTTCGGGCGAACTTGATTAGAATTTGAATAAAAATTGTATAAGTTCGAGCGGACATGTGAAAAACTCTTGAAAACCGATCAAGTTCGGGCGAACTTGATGTCAAGTTCGGCCAGAACATGTTTGCAAATCATGGTTTTTTTAACTATTTGATATCAATTCGTTTGAATTTGATGTCCAAATTCTCAGGGGTTTACCACAAGTGTTTTTTACATGACATGCTCAAAAATCAACAACTTTTGTCCATGAATTCTTCAAAAATGTGAAAATTATAAGAAAAATGGTAGAATGAGGTAGAATTAGAGTGATTCTTGTGTTCAATCCAGCAAATCTAGGTATCCAGGCTCTGATACCACTTGATAGGACCGTCCTCCTTAAGCATAGGAACCTAGATTTGTTTCTAACGTTCAATTAGGTGGAAACTAATGGCGTGTTAATCAAATCACAAGAATTACTCATTTAATGTTCGTTTATTGATCAATAATGTTCAGTACATTCAAGTCCCGTATCCGATAGAGGTTCGCCGTCTCTGTGCCAAAATCTCTAACTCTCTCAAATGAAATTCCAAGACACATATTTATAGGAGTGCAAGTTCGCTGGAGGTGAACAAGTTCGGGCGAACTTGTCTAGAACAAGTTTGGCCGAACATGTTCTTACAACAAGGATCCGAGCGAACTTGGCCTCGAATACACTTAAATACGCCTCATTTCTAACAGATTAAGTCTAATCACTCAGACTCGATATATAATGACGTAGGCAACAGACATATGCACTAACAGACTCCCCCTTGGATGTTGTCTCACTCATTTTTGCACTAGTCATTTGACTTCAAATAAGCTCCTGAGTCTTTATCATTATCTTGATCTTTAGTCTTGAATAACTTTAACATCTTTGATCTTCAATTCTTCTCAGCTTCTTGAACTAGTCTTGATAAAACTTTAAACTCCATGCTCCCCCTAGCTTTAGGCTTTAGTCTTCAAACTCTCCTTTGCTTTGATCTTTAAACTTCAAACTCCCCCTTACTTTGACCTTCCTGGGATCTTTAGTCAACGTTTTATCCAGCTCCCCCTAAAACTTTACTTCTGTTTTCAAAGTTCTAAGACATTCAAATAAACATTTCAGATTTAAACTTTGAAATTTTGTATCATCAGCATTTCAAATTTCAATCTACACTTTCAAATTTTCAAAACTTTAGTTATTCAAGTTCAAATTAATGACCTTGAACACTTTTAACATTTAAGCCTTTGTCTACTTAATAAAATTTTCAATTATGAAATCCACTTGGTTGACCAAGTCCAAGTTAATGACCTTGGTTAATCAATTTCATTTACCAAGTCTAATTTAATGAACTTGGTTTGAAAACGTTATGAACAACCGATGTTTTTCTTCAATTTTAAAGTTTCAATTTAATGAACTTTTCAACACTTTCGATCATTTTGGTTATTAACAGATGTTATCAAGATTTTCACCATTATAGCACCTTACCAGACTTCGAGGAACCGTTTCCCATCATTGGCTTGTAAAAACTAATGAAGAAACAAAATCTTTTTGATTTTTAGAAAGTTTATGCTAAAATACACTGAAAATCTTTTTGGTTTTAATCTGTAAAGCAAGTAAAGAACGTAAACTATGTACAAACATATTTACAGACATATTTTTCTGAATTCGTGTCTAAGGATCATATCAGTTGATTGAGACATATCACCAGTACCGTTGACCTTTTTATGACATTAAGTTCTAAACTCGTTTACCTAGATTGTCGATATGTTTGTCACTTAAACTTCGATACATTTCTAATTTGTTCCAAGATATGTTAGGTATAAATTATGAAACTTGACTTAACTATGGTTCCATCTCTGAATATACTCCCGTATCAAGATTCCCTAAATTTCATCTTACAGGTGAATATAGCGTAACTGATATCTGTATTTGGGTTTTGCGAGACCTTGAGAGCTCAGGTTAGTACCACCGTACAAACAAAGAGATGAAGGCTCGTCTTTAAGGTGTGTTCCACTTAAGGAATCTTTTAAGCATTGCGAATAATTAGATCTTTTGATACTTTTTAGTTTTGCATGTAGTTTCGGGTTTTTTTAGCAAAAGCATTATAGAAGTTCAAGTCTATTGCTTCCGAAAAGCAGAAGAACTTGTATAATACCCTAGATACAACTATCTATAAAGACCTCGTATCTCAGAATCAGGAAATCTCTCAAACGAAATTTCGAAGTACTAAGTCCATATATCCGAGAGATGTTAATCCACAAGATTAAGCAATTGTAAAATTTAGTTTATATCTCAGAAACAATTAACTGAACGTGTAAAGCCTATCGACACATCCACAGTAAGACTTGTTTATCACTTTTAAACTTTTCTAATTCTTTAGGATACTGTGATAGTCCACTAATATACTATCATTTCCTTTTTTACAACCAAATTCTTTTTGTCTTTTTCAAGGTTTTTGTACTTTTTGAATTTTTTCAATGTTTTTGAATTTTCAACTTTTTCATATGTTTTTTATTTTTACACTAATTTTTAAATTTTCTTACTCCCCCTAAAATCAAAAACATATTTTGGGATTTTAGGATTTAAGAAATACTATTCTAAAAAGATAACAAACCAATGTGGATCATGAGAACTCGTCGTCCGATTCTTTTTCCAACATCAGCATCTGCATTTGTTCAACAGATAAACCATTAAACTCATTTACGTGAACGAATAAATGGTTTTAAAATCAGTGTTTCATTCAACGGTGTGGATTTGCACAATTTGATCTCTTACGAATTTTCCTTTTCAAACCTCCTTTTCAAAAATGATTATGAATTTTGACTTTCTGAATAAGTTAAGTAACATGAAGCTCCGCTATCCAGATTTAACTTTGACAATTTGGATCTTTGGAACTCCTGCACATAAAGCAACTATGTTAATAAGGAAACTCAAACCTTTTTGGTTTTGGGTTTGACATGATAAGCATCATAAACACTTTCAAAAACATCATCGTATTCAAAATCATCATCAAACATTTCAGTCCAATGTTGATTCTGAAAACGTTTTGAACTTTTCTTTCTTTGTCTGTTTGATTACTGACTCAGTTGATTTGATATTTTAAGTTTTATCAGTAACAGACTTTGGTTTTTCAGATGATGAAAGCCTTTTCTTCACAACCCAGGATTGTAACTTGCTTCTTGCTTTTTGATATGGAATCTAGAATCTTTGTTTTCATTCGTTTTTTAAGTTTCCCCTTTTTCAAAAATTGAGTTTTCAAACTTTGATCCATTTTTAGGTTTCACTTCGCATTTTGATTCATAGTTTCGATTTAATTCTGTGACAGGTTTTACAATCTCTGGTTGTTTTTGCTTTTCATCTTTTGATACATTTTTTCTTCGTGAAAACACAAGCTTTAGATTCAGAACTTGTGAGCAATATGACCAACAGTATTGCATTTAAAGCAAGTCCGATTATCAGACGCATGTCCACTAGTGGGTTTTACTCCACTTGTTGACTTGGTCTTAGCCTTGTCCCGAAGTTCTTTCTCCTTTTTGAATTCATCATTCGATTTCTTACCGATCAAGCTTTCTTCCTGAACCGTGTTCGTCCCATATACAAACCTTATGTTTTTACCTTTGTACTCATGAAATGGCAACTTCTGGTTCCTTCTCGGCTCATCTTCATTTTCCTCCAAATCCAATCCTGCTCTCTTGTTCTCAGGAAAATCACCACCATACTTTCGATAGTTGTTAGTATTCCTTTTGGGTTTGAGTAAAATCTTTTCTCGTTTTTCTCAAGATCATCTGATGAAACTTCCACAAGTTTGAAAAACTTGTCAAGTTGATCTTGTCTCACGTTCCGAATCGGAAAACTATCATAGAAGTATAATCTATCAGATTCCTTAATCTTGTACATGACAACATTAGGATCATCACTTAGACTACGTCAATGTTCTTAGGAAATTGATCTTTCATTTAAGATAAAATCGTTATGTTCTTTCCCTTTTCAATACCGTCCTCTTTCTTGAGACAGTAACCCGCAAGTAGTGGAGGTGGAACATTTCCATACTCTTTACGTTTTGACTTTTTGGTTTATCATTATTTTCCCCCGATTTAATCGTAGGAAGAATGTGATCAATGACATACGCGTTTGTGGTGTAACTTTTTAACAATTGCCTTACCCTTTCAGTTTCTATCTTCATGTCTTGAAGTTCTCTTCTTGTTTCAGCGAAATTGTCAATATACATGTTAATTGCTTTTTTTTTCAATGACAGTTGCACTTAACATTTTAACATTAGCAATTAATTCTAGATTAGCTTTTTCGACATTACAGTAAGTTCCTTTCATTTTCTCATAAGCTTCTCTCATTGTTCTGTAATCAGAACGAAAGTTTTCGTTATGTACAGTCATTTCGCTTATGATTTTTGACTTTTCAGCACATTGTTCACAAGGATTTGCGCACTTTGTGCAAGGTTTTTCAACCTCCACAACTTTCACAATTTCCTTTTCAAAATTTGTTCCCTCAGAACTTACCTTTTCAGCTTCCGATTTCATTGCATTTTGTCTTTGAGTTTCCAGATAAACCATCTCCTCTTCCTCTCTTTGTTGCATGTATTGTTCCAGAATTGCATTTTCCAGAGCTGCATTCTCAGCTGACATATCCTGCTCTTCCACGATCTCTGCTATAAGAGCAACTCCAGTTTTCTTGTTAATATATTTGTTCCAATCAAAACCTTCATTATCACTTGAAGCTACCATAGCTTTCTCTGTGGCATTTGATGATTGATCTTGAACTTCGACTTTCCTTGGAAGTGGTTTGTATTGCAGCGCTTTCTTGTAGTAATCATTTCCTCCAAAAGAACTTTGATTGCCACTCACTTCTTGGTTCGGACACTCACGTTTGAAATGCCCTTTTTGTCGGCACTTGAAGCAAGTAACTTTTGTCTTGTCGAAGCCCAGTTTGTTGCTTGAATTTCTAATATCTCTTCCAATTAACGCTACAAACTTGGTAACTCTTCTGATGATCGAAGCCAGGCTCCACTTAATGTCCATCAGCTCCAGCTCTTCTTCATCCAACTGATCGTAATCCTCAGCAGCCATTTCAGGATTTCTGATCTTCCCAGCAACTAAACCTTCATACGATTCCAAAACTGTAGCAATAAGTGCTATGTGTTGTTTAGCCACTTTCTCTGGGAAAACATTCTTCAAGTTAACTGCAATGTTGCATTGAAACACATTCGTATCAGAACTAGATTGGATTGTCTCATACGACTGATTGTTCTGACTTTGAAACGAAGAATTTGAACTCATGCTTGAATATCCAGTGTTTGGAGAATTCTGATTCTGTGACGAATAATTCGTGGAATTCATATTAACAGTGAATGCTGTTTGAATTTTCAAACACTGAATCGGAGTATCTTGAACATCTCCTTTGTAATATACACTGACATCTTTAACAACGTTTGCATTCTTAGACTTTGCAATTTTTAACAACTCCATCTCATGGCCTTCTAGTTTGTCTATGAAAGATGACAACTTTAAATGCATCCAAGCTGGACTGTTCTTCAAAACCATCAGATAAGTTGACCACTCTCCCTCAGGAAGTGCATCAGCCAACTTTTCTATTTGCTCTTCAATAGTTCTCTTGATGTCATGCCTTCGCATCGGGACCATTAGATGAGAATATCTGTCAATAATCTATTTCATCGTCTCTCATTTGATCATCGTGAAGATTTCGAATTCTTTCTTAATTAACGCCTTTTTGCTCTTTATCATCTCATCACTTCCTTTGAATTTGTCACAAAGAGCTTGCCACAAATCTTGTGATGTTTCACATTCTGGTAACAGTATCAAAATATCTTCCATCATAGATTGTTGAATAAGACTTATCATTTTATTTTCGGCCACATACGCCTCTTTATCAGCAGGTGAGAACTTGATCAACGGTAGATCCTGTTCACGCTCATCCTTTGGCCATTTGTATCCATTCTCTACTGCAACCCAGCTATGGATAAGATTGGCTTGTACCCAGTTTATAAACTTCTCTTTCCATCCCTCAAACTCGTCCATACTCATAAGTTTTGGCGTTTAGTCGTAGTACCATCTCGTTGTCGAGGTTCATCTGGTTTACCGCAATATTGTTAGATGTTGAAGCTTGAGCTACTCCCGCAGCAAACGCGTTATGAAAATATTCCATCTTGAAAAACTGACGAATATCACTGAAAACACGTGTTCACAAACATCTAAAAATAATCAGTACACTGACAAGTTCCGGCGAACTTGCAGTTGGTGAGAAATCAGTTTTTGATTAACACAAGTTCGGGCGAACTTGTGATTGAGAAAAATCAGATTTTGTTATTACACAAGTTCGGGCGAACTTGTGTTTAACTTTGAAAAATTTCTCCCCGATTAAGTTCGGGCGAACTTATGATGACTTTCAAGTGGAATGTTAAGTTCGGGCGAACTTATAACTCAAATTCAACAAAGATTGAATCAAGTTCGGGTGAACTTGATTAGAATTTGAAGAAAAATTGTATAAGTTCGAGCGGACTTGTGAAAAACTCTTGAAAATCGATCAAGTTTGGGCGAACTTGATTAAAAATCAATGAATTTTAATCAAGTTCGGGCGAACTTGATGTCAAGTTCGGCCAGAACATGTTTGCAAATCATGGTTTTTTGAACTTTTTGATATCAATTCATTTGAATTTGATGTCCAAACTCTCAGGAGTTTACCACAAGTGTATTTTACATGACATGCTCAAAAATCAGCAACCTTTGTCCATGAAATTCTTCAAAAATGTGAAAATTATTAGAAAAATGGTAGAATGAGGTAGAATTAGAGTAATTCTTGTGTTCAATCCAGCAAATCTAGGTATCCAGGCTCTGATACCACTTGATAGGACCGTCCTCTTAAGCATAGGAACCTAGATTTGTTTCTAACGTTCAATTAGGCGGAAACTAATGACGTGTTAATCAAATCACAAGAATTACTCATTTAATGTTCGTTTATTGATCAATAATGTTCAGTACATTCAAGTCCCGGATCCGACAGAGCTTCGCCGTCTCTGTGCCAAAATCTCTAGCTCTCTCAAATGAAAATCCAAGGCACATATTTATAGGAGTGCAAGTTCGCTGGAGGGTGAACAAGTTCGGGCGAACTTGTCTTGAACAAGTTCGGCCGAACTTGTTCTTACAACAAGGATCCCGAGCGAACTTGGCCTCTAATACTCTTAAATACGCCTCATTTCTTACAAATTAAGCTCTAATCACTCAGACTCGATATACAATGACGTAGGCAACAGACGTGTTACGTTATTCTTCCTTCTTATATTTGTGTTGGTTTTAGGCACTTATTTTTTTCTTTTGTTCTTTTAAGCTCATTTGGTCTTATAAATTAAAAAGGAACAAAGAAACATGCTTTTTCCCACATTAGTATCTGAAAAAGGTTGGTTTTACGCCTCGTTTTATGTAATTTATATGTTGCATTTTGTACACATCAAATACCCTCACACTTGAATCTTTGCTTATTCTCAAGCAAAACTCTTAAATGTGGCTTACACACCAAAAATGGAATTGGGAGAGAAGAAGTTTTTGTGGCTTGTCTAGAGTGTCGGGTTTCCAAAATCTTTATGTTATTTTGTTTTTATTTTATTTTCAATCATATTCGTCATGATTTATTTAGAACATTTTTAAGAAAAATTAATTTTTTTAGTCATAACAATGCCCTTTTTAAAATTTTATTTAGTTATATACAAGTTCACACACCACACAAGAGATCACCCCACATTCGGCCAAAGATGTATTTTTGTAATAACACTTGATTCCGGTGTGGGACTTACTTTACTATATGCTTAATAAGAGATCAAACCTCCTCCTTTTTAACTAAAAACCTTTGTAAATATCAGTAGGACTTTTAAAAAGGGTTAGGCTTGGCCTAAGGGTAGGTGTTTTTGAGTTAGAAGTTAGTAAAATGGCGAAAAGCGTAGAAAGTGTTGGTTTCGTAAAAGTTTTTATTTTGTGACATTTATTTAAACTAGATAGCGTCAAACAAGATTTTTAACCGTCTTTTTTGGTTATTTCAAGAACCACATTATTTATTTATTTTTTTTATATTTTACTAAAATAAATTAGTTTAAAATGAAAAAAAAAGGTTTTTTAGTGGGTAATGTGTGTTTTTATGTTTTGTGGGTTTAGAAACGAAAATGTTTAGGCTCAAAGGGGTTAACTAGGGGGATTTTGGATGAGGGATAAAAAAAAGAAAAAAATAATGGTTTTGAATAAAGAATGAATTAGTCCTAATGCTTCCATCATTGACTTACTTGGTTTAAGTTGGTAAGGACCGGGAATGTATCATCTAGGCAAGTTCTAGAGTTGTAAGAACCAAGCGGGCTATTCACACAAGAAACGAAAAATGAGCATCTAATTAAAGATGTATACTTGTATGCTCGTTAAAGGCTCAAAACTCACTTGTCATGGGAAATGGGCTTATAGTGTGAACATGTATATATGATCAAATTCTAAAAGAATTTGTTATGCCCTTTTTATAATTTTCTATATTTAGTTCTTTTATCACGATGCTATCAGTTGTAAATTTATAAAAAAAAATAATTTTTAGAACTTGATATTCCCAAATTAACCAAGACAAGTAAAAAAATGAAAAAAATTCGAAATAATTTGAGGTGATTAGCGGTTCCAAGGCGAGTTTTGTGTAAAGCTTGTTTTTAGGACTTGCAACATTCAAGGTTTTAATATCCCTCCACACTTAAATTACACATTGTCCTGGCCACGAGCCCGTGATATCCGGCCATGGCCCCGTGGTCAGGGTGCCAGTAACAAAAGTTTACATAAAGGTGACCACGCGGCGTGCTGGTTGAGCATGACCCGTGGCCAGTTACCTGTTTGAAAAGAAATTCTGCAGACTTATGGGCACATGGCGTGGTGGCTGAGCACGGCCTAGTGCTGCACATGCTAAAATGTGGAAAAGTTGTCAGAAAGCTTCTGTTTACGTGCATGGGGAATTGATTACACGTTCCCTTGGCAGTTTTCATCTCTTTATCATTTGTTAGGTTATTCCACAAGTTCCAAACACCACAATGTTTATTTAAACCACACATTAATATTAAAAGTACGAGTTACAAGGTTCCTAAGATTTAGATAGATAACTCCAAGATGCAAGAAACTGAAACCATGAGGAAACTCTACCTTAGATTACACATGACCAAACAACAAAAACCCGAAAATAATTTTTTTTGGAGAGTAAGGTCTTAGGAGCTTCCTTTTCGGATGGTGCACCCCTCAAAAGTCGTTGAGCATCTCCTCAATCTCCCTAGGGAGAAATAGAAGGGCTCATCATCCACATTCTCATGTGGGAGAGGCGTGACGGTCATTGAAACCTCGTGTAAAATGTCTAGAGGAGGTTCCAGGGTTAGGTCATCCCAACCGGTTGGGATAATGGTTTCTTGAGCAAGGTTCCAATCCTCTTGTAGGAAGATTGGTTCCATTGGAGGCATAGAAAAATATTCAACCTCTAGGGCAAAAGGTTGATTTCTTGAAAGCTATTTTCTAGCCCCACACTCAAGTAGTTGATACGGTCGATGAGGACCTCCTCCATCGATGTCATTTTGTCGATAGCTTCCCTTAAAGCACACACGTAGCGGACTAGAGTAGCTTCGATAAACGGTCTTCTCCCCCTCCTGCTGTTTCTTGTGCTGGTCGACCAGGTTCCGCTGTTTTGGCTCAGCATACTAAGAACAAGAATGAAATTTCAAGAACATTGGACTTAAAACTTCACCACGGCCCCGTGTCCACTGGACACCGATCGTGCTCAATCCTCTGTAGTGGTTGTGAATTCAAAACCCATTGTGTTGTAGTATTTTTCTTTAGCTTTGAACTTTTGCGAACGTAAATATCTTAAAAAATGTTGTAAAATATTTGTTTATCAAGAGTTTTTGGATTAAAACCACTTATTTTCTTAGATAAAGATTGAAGTTATGAAGCTTCAAGCTCTAATGGAGGTTGGAGTTCTTTGTAGTAGAAGGAAAGTGACAAAAGTGGTAAAGACAAGATGGTTTGAGTAAAACCTTTTTAAGAATATACCTTGTGGGGTATGTGTGCAAATCAGAGCAAATCTTGGTCTTTGGAATAGGTCTAAACATGTTGCCCCAATGCTGACTTTATAGAAAGTGACAGCACACTAGCCACGGCCCCTGGTCAAGAGGGGTCTGACATTTTTTTCCGTATTAAGGGCACGAGGCGTGTTGGCCTAACACGGCCCCGTGGTCAAAATTTCAGGTGGGCACGGGGCGTGTCGCCTGAGCACTACCCGGTGGCTAGATTTTTATGAAGTGGCGTCTATTTAAATTTTAAGGTTTTCTTGGATCAGGAGGTTCCTTATTTGAGAGGACACCACCGAAGTGCTGAATGTACCTTAGTTGCCTCCGATTTATTTAAAAACGCAAGAGGTTATCGGAAAGGGTAAAACATAAACTAATGAACGGTGGGCAGAACCAAACTTTATTCCCCTTACCGGGGCTCTTGTTAAAGAAGGTATATGTCAAATCGCTCAGGTCTATGAAAGCATCGGTGGTTGCCGATGGAGAGTCCTTCATGGCACAGTCGACACAGGGATGAGTATCGTCTTTACAGGTGGTCGACGCATATGCGATGGCTTCGACGTTGATTATGTCCGAATGTGATCTCAACATTTCTCCTTGGTTTTTTTTCTTGTGATGAAAACCTCTTTTCCATCATAAGTTCTATTATCTTAGTTTTTGGAGAATTCTTTCTTCTATTTGACATATTTCAGTAGAGGTTATGTGGTTTGGAGGAAAGGGTTGAGGGCATTCGGTGGGATAATAGTTATCGTTTTTACTTTCGCCCATCTTAAGATGAGTTTCACAGGAAAACGATGGGTCTACTAAGTAATAGGGGTCAAAATATAGAATGTAACATTCAAAATCTTGATGAAACCCACCACATAGTTAACATCATTCACCGTAAGAGTGGCGAAAGTAAAAATAATCAATATCATCATAGATTTGTCATATGTTACCAACCGTTGGGATCAAACGGTCCTGTTTTCAGTAAATGAGAATGGACACGGCCACGTGTTTAGTGGACACGACCTCGTGGTCAGCTACTGCCTGACTGAAAACAGCTGGGTTGCAGCTATCGATGGCACGGGAATGTGGTGGATTGACACGGCCCCGTGCTGCAGCCTGCAGAGTGTGCAGATTTTGCTGGAAAAGAGAAAAAAAATCCTAAAAATCTAAAATATGTTAAAGATAATCAGGCCGTCGATTTTAAACTTTCTTAAAATCCTTGTGTCCCTGGCAACGGCGCCAAAAACTCGGAGCGTGTAAAGCGTGATGTGATTTTATTAATATTTTAAGTGCGTTTTACGCATTGGTCAAGTTTTAAATTTATAAAACACGATTTTGAACTAACACTAAACACACACTAGGGCAAGTGCACCCATCGTGAATTTAGTATAGTGTTGGTAAGATACTGAGGTCGTCCAAGGACACAAGAGCTTTTAATACCGGTTTATCATCAACGTCTAATCGATACAATTTTTTATAGAAGTTTTGAAGGATAAAAATAAACAAAAAATGGAAAGATAAATAAAATGAATAAAAATAGACAAGATAGAATCACTTGGATCCAACTCCTCTTTTATGTACCATTTGATGATTTTTGCACTTTTAGACTTGTTAAGAGATTCTCTTAGTTATAGTAGTAGGCCCCTTTTTTTAAGATGACGTTACCCTCGTCCAAGTGGTTTGAGTCAGCAGGGATACAATCCCAAGAGACCGGAATATTGAAAGACAATTAAGTAAGTTATTAATGCAAAAGTGGTAGGCCCCTCTTTTGAAGGTGATGTTACCCTCGGCCATGTGATTTGAGTCAGCAGGGATACAATTCCAAGAGGCTGGTTTAATTTATTAATAGTAGTTTACATATGAGGGGTTCAAGCTCTTCGCACCCCCGCCATCCAATACCATAGGTATTGAAGGAGGACCTAGTAAGCTTGAACCAAGTCTTCGCAGGATCTATACACTGAACGAGACAAGAACTTTACGAACCACCCTTCTAAACCCCTTCCAAGTAGTTAAGGCGCTTTATATAGACCGTCAAGACACGAATGAGCAAATCAATGACATCATGAAGAATAGTTTGGAAAATTCACTTTCACATAAGAAACTAGTTATTAAAGTCATTAATACATAACCAATTAAAAAGTAGCCGAAAGATTAAAAATCAAAAGTAATACATAAAAGATTTGTCTTCACCAAGTGATGTAAGAGGTTAGCCAAGCATGGCCTTTGTTTGACAAGAACTCTTACGATAAATCTTGGATCCCGAGACTACTACTCACTCTAAAGACAGAAAATGGGTGAGCACGGCCTCGTGGTGCCGTGAAATCTGCCTTTTGTCTTTTCTGCAGGTCTTGTTACCGACCATGGCCCATGTATGACGAACGCGACCCCGTGGTGGTCTTCTGTTTATCTTGTTTTTGTTCTTTGGATGTTGCTGAGGGGCCGGGCGTGTTACGTTATTCCTCCTTCTTGTATTCTGTGTTGGTTTTAGCCTCGTATTTGCTTCTTTGTTCTTTTAAGCTCATTTGGTCCTGTAAATTAAAAACGAAGAAAAGAACGTGTTTTTCCCAACATTAGTACTGAAAAAGGGTTGGTTTTTGGCCTCGTTTGAGGTAATTTATATGTTGCATTTTGTACACATCAAAGAGTAAAACATTGATTTTCCTTTTGAAATTTATTTATTTGTGACGTAGTTACGTACTGAACATTTATAAACAATAGTTTTGATTTATTCCAAATAACTAGAGAGCTTTTTTTATATGATATACTATGTCACTTCGTTTTATAAAATTTTCAAAAGAACCGTGTTTTATTAAAACAAAGGGGTGTTAAAAGCAAAACCGGTTTTGGGTGATGGGTAGTCTGTGCAAATGGTGTTTTTGCGGGTTTTGAAGCGAGCGGTTTTTGGCTCAAATTGGTTTAACTAGGGGGATATATTTTTGCTGTTTTGGTTATGGTGGGCGTTAATAAGAAATGAAGTTGAAGATGAAAAGGGGGTTTAACACCCTAATGCCTCTATCATTTGCTTAGTTGGATTTGTCGGTAAGGACCGGGAATGTATTCTCTTGTCAAGTTGTAGATTTGTAAGAACCATACGGCCATTCACTCAAAAAACGAAAAATGAGCATTTAGTAAAGATACAGAATTGAATGCTTGGTATAGGCTCAAATCTCATTTTTTGTTGAAAAAAGGGTATTAGTGTGAAAATGTATATATAATCAAATTTTACAAAGAATTCTCATGCCATTTTTATATATTTTTCTTGGGTTCTTTTTATCACGACGCTATCGGTTGTAAACTTTATAAAAACTATAAAATTTGTATATCTTGGTTTCTACTTACTCTATAAACAAGACAAAACAAACAAAAAAATGTTATTTTTATAGATTTGTGGTGTTTTAGCGTTTCCAAGTAGAATTTTGTGTAAGACTCGTTTTTAGGACAAACAATTTCAAGTTAAGCTTACCCCCACAATTAAATTACATATTGTCCTTAATGCGTCCAACATTGGTTAGAATTGGTTAAATGTGTAAAAGTGGGATAAAAACAACAAATTTTTAGAAAACTACACACTAGACACGGGTCTCGGTAGAGCAGCACGACCCCGTGTCACAAAGTGCCAGTAACAGTTTCCTTAGAAACTTTTCAGAAGGCAGACATGGGGGTGTGCTTGTTTAGCACGACCTCGTGTCAAAAAGTGCCAGTAATGAAAATTTTCCAGAAGCTTGGCACGGGGGCATCTCAATGGGACACGACCCCCTGTCTTTGTTCCAGAATTAAAAATTTTATATGGAGACTTGTCTGCAGACTTGAGGCAGTGAGGCATGCTTACCTGACACGACCTCGTGCTGCACTTACTGTTATGAATATTTTGAGTCAGTAAGCATGTGTTTAAGTGCATGGAGTGCTGGTTTAACGTCCCTTTGGTTGTTTTTCATCTTTCCTTCGAGTGTGGTTTATTCCTACAAAGATATTTCATAAAGAAAAACATTAAACTAAAGATTACACTAAAATTTATTATAACTAAACTAAGGATAGTCCATGGATTGCCTGCATGGTGTGCCACATTTATAAAGGTCCTTGGCTAGACCCAAAGTCGGTCAAATGTTACCGAGCGGGATGACTCGCATCCCAAGTTGCACCGGCGAAGGGTGCAGTCTAAGCTTGAGTCTATGGCTTTGATGTAATTGATCGGGTCGTCGTTTACCCGTTGTCTGACATGATGTCTAAGTGTCACGCAAATTTAATCCAATTACTACTAATTAGCTAGCGGTAAGTGGGTATCGGACACGAGGAGTTTGTGGAAAATGTGTTTATTTTGTAGCTTTATCAATTAACTAATTAAATTAAACTAAGTTGCAGAAAAGTAATTTCCAATGATTTTGATTGTTGATTTTAAAACTAAGATTAACTAAGTAATTTGCGAGCGAAAGATTTGGTTTGTAAACAATTTAGAGACAAATGACCATCCTAGGTTTCCAGTTTTCATTGACATTCATGTTTAGTTTCAACTAGAAAGAACCACGTAGACATGCTTCATGTGTTATTACTTGTTGTGATGAAAGGGAACTAAGTACTCGGATTACACTAATGCGAGGTTGTTACCCGATGACCAATCAATCAATATCCAACCCCAATCCTACCCATGATATCTCGATTGCCAACGGCACCAAGTGTCACACCCTCAATTTCCACTTGCGGAGTTTTACCGCGAGGCGTGTGAACAAACCAGAATCTGAAACACTAGTACGTCGAACGACTCTATATGATTTGATAATACGTTTTCCAAAATCACTTGTTGTAGATTTTATATTACCAATATTTAGCAGAAGCATCAGTTTTTAAAGTTTGAGCGGAAGCATAAATAAGTAGTGAAGCGGGCGCCAACACAAACGCCAAAACAAATGAAAAATCCCAAAACAATATTAATAAATAAGACTCGATAAAAGATGTCTTGTTCAATGCATGTGCGTGCACCTAGAACTCCTAGCGTCCTGAGAAACATGTAAAGAAACAAGTGTCAACATTAAAGATGAGTGAGTTCACAGGTTTTCATAAATTCGTTTGTTCGGTTATAGTTTGTTTACTCCGTTATCCCTAACCCGGGATAACGTATTAGTTCCATTATTCCAACCCGGAATAATAAGTTGTTGCTTCCAATATTCCAACCCGGATTATTAAGTTGTTGTTTCCATTATTCCAAACCCGGAATAATAAGTTGTTGCTTCCAATATTCCAAACCCGGAATATTAAGTTGTTTCGTAATTAAGTTCAATGTTAATATATATAGGTAGCTAGCCTAAAGTCATGTCACGTAAGAGTTCGCGATCGAAGCTGACTGTTGTGCCTCCGTTTTGCCAGGCCTATCACATGACCATGGCGAAGTTAGGCCAAATTATTCACCCGTTGACCATACCCGGTCGGCTAGCGCGACTAGCTCGGATGGGGCTTGTCGGGCCCAGTAGTACTACTTATAATTCCCCCGCTATTAAACCCAATACTATCGATCCGAGAGATTGACGAGGACTTAAGTGATAAAGCTGCTTAGTGACCATAACATTACATTAACATTAACTTAGTTACCGAATAGTTATGTGACGTTAAATTCGTTTAACGTAAAGAGATTGAGTTTGAGAGTGTATACATGTTTCTCCCCCTGTTGTTTAAAAACCGGATAAAGTTAGGGGCCGTAAACTCACCTTTATTTGCTCGGTTAGTGTAGCAAAGAAGTTATAAGAGATGGGACTGCTAGTTGCGTCCTAACAAACCAATTAATTCCAAGTTAGTGTGTGAACACACCAATACAAATTCCACACGTAATTTACACACAAAGTGATACACACAAACAACATATCTAACACTCAAACATGCATGAAAGTATCCTCATGTGATCCTAGTGATTAAAACAACTTATCATAACCATAAACCAATTCATGCCACAATTTGGTGCACACAATCACAAGTTCTCAAATTTCAGCTTAGCACTCATAATTCAGCTGTTTTCTAGGATTTTTACAAAATAGTTCTAACATTCCAAAAATTCCAATATTTTTACAGTAGGTGAAATTTATACTATAGAAATTTACATAAATTTTCCAAGTCCTAAATCTTTACCAATTAACCATAAATATTAATATACTAGGCTGCAGTCAGATTTACCGTTTTCTGACTGTAGTCCACGGAAGAATTTATTTAAAAATCACTGATCGTCCAATTAACAAAATTCTAGTTGGAGTTGCCCGGAAATTTCCATACCTAGTTGCTGTACAAAAATCATGACTCAACTCCCTACCGATCTTAAAATCCAACTCGATAAACAACTAACAAAATTTCAGGATTTTCACAGTTTTAGTTACTGAACTTATTTGGCCTTTTAAAAATATCAAACGACTTTAGAAAATTATGAATCCAGCGCCATTAGATTCGTTATTCAAATCCCTACATTCTAGACATCAGAAAGCCGTTTTTCGACTACTAATGACCGAGTTACAGCCAGATGAAGTCGGCTGTAACTATTATTCAGCAGACTGTTTTCAGCATATCTTTATCATAAACTCGTATAACCCGTTCATGCGATTAACCTAGGCGATCAAGAACTGATTTCTAATCATAGATTAATACTAATAACCTATCCATGCAAACCCTAGTTCTTACTTCTAGTTTTTACAAACAAAACACAGCCTATATATTCAGCTTTCAAACAACATTCCAACTTTCAATCTAGTATTAACAATCCGAAACAATACAATCATCCATCTCATTCAATCATGCAAATCCGAGAACAGCAAAAATCAAGACACATATACTCGAATATGATCTAGCAACATATGATAAATTCTAGACTTTTAATGATAAGGTACACGAACCGAGTACTATAAGAGATCGGTGTTCAAGGGTGCTTGCGGCCGAGAGATGATGATGAAGTAGACTGTTTGTGATCGAGGAACTGATCAACTGCTGATCTCGCGACCGAATGGAATAACAAGGGCTGACCAGATCAAGGTGATGAAGAACGAGGTTGCTAGCGATCGAAGAGATGTTGATGGCGATGATTGCTGCTGCTGCGACCGAGAGGAAGAAGCGAACAAGGAAGCTGTCTGCGATCGCAAAGCTGCCGACGGCTGTTGAACTTTTAGGGTTTTGTGTTGTGAATGAGGGCATGCATGGGTTTGTATTTATAGGCGCAACAAGATAAGTGGTTACGGTTTGGATAAACATTCACGGCCGAGTAACTTGGATTGATTCGGTTTGGGTTTGGGCTTGATCTCGCGGCCAAGGACTACGGTGGGTTGGTTTGGTTTGGGTTTGATCGGCCGAATAGTTTTAGGTGTGCTACGGGTTTGGGTTTGATCTTGGCCGAATTAGTTTTAGGTTTTGATCTTGCGGCCAAGACATGTTTGAGTCCTAACTTGATTAATTCCTAGAGTTACAATGAATCAAAGTTGGTTCGTGTCGTGGTTCGGTTCAGTTCGTGTACATATCTACCATACTTACTCTATAACTAAAACAATCACACAACACACATCACGTATTCATTTAACTCGTACACGTTTAATACTTAGCATATACATTATTCGACAAGTGTCGCGTTTAAGTTATCCGAAAAACCCGGGATATCACATTATCCCCATGTTGAAAGAATTTTCGTCCCGAAAATTGAGTGAACGCGGTTTAGCATGTAGCGTACATGTTTAGAGTGCCACGCACAAAGAGTTAGTTCGTTTACAAGAAGTTCCCAAGTGCCATACACAAAGATTTCCAAGTGCCATGCACTAGAATTTAGCTAACAATAGTACACGAAAGTATGAGAAGTTTCCAGGTTGTCACATCATCCCCATGTTGAAAGAATTTTCGTCCCGAAAACTTAGGTACTGGTATCGTTAGTTTGCTGCTCAGTTGCGAAGAGGTGCGGGTATTTGCTTTTCATTTGGTCCTCTCTTTCCCACGTGAACTCCGGTCCACGCTTAGAGTCCCAACGGACCTTAACGATCGGAATTTTGCTGTGCCTTCGAGTCTTGATCTCACGATCCATGATCTCGATAGGCTGTTCCACAAAGTGCAGTCGTTCATCCACTTGGATCTCATCCAATGGAATGACTAGAGTTTCATCTGATAGACACTTCTTCAGATTTGACACGTGAAATACGTTGTGAACTCCACTGAGTTCGGCAGGAAGGTCTAATTGATAAGCTACGGGTCCAATACGTTTCAAGATTACAAACGGGCCTACGTACCATGGGTTAAGTTTGCCCCGTTTTCCAAAGCGGATTACACCCTTCCAGGGTGACACCTTTAGTAGGACGCGGTCGCCTACTTGAAATTCGAGCGGTTTGCGTCGTTGATCAGCGTAGCTTTTCTGTCGATCTCGTGCCGCCGCCATGCGGTTTCTGATTTGTACAATCTTTTCGGTAGCCTCAAGTATTAACTCAGGGCCTGTGAGTTGACTGTCACCGACTTCTGCCCAACAGACCGGTGATCTGCATTTACGACCGTATAATGCCTCAAACGGTGTTGCCGAGATACTCGTATGATAGCTGTTGTTATATGAGAATTCTACTAGAGGCAGGTGGATTTCCCAATTATTTCCGAAGTCCACTACGCATGCCCTAAGCATGTCTTCCAAGGTTTGTATGGTCCTTTCACTTTGACCATCAGTCTGAGGGTGATAAGCTATGCTCATATCCAGACGTGTTCCCAACGCTTTCTGGAGTGACTGCCAGAAGTTTGACGTGAAGCGAGCATCTCTGTCTGAGATGATGGACGTTGGCACTCCGTGCCGAGAAACTACTTCCTTAATGTAGATGCGAGTCAACTTCTCCATCTTATCTGTTTCTTTAATAGCTAGGAAGTGTGCGGACTTAGTTAAACGATCCACGATCACCCAGATGGTATCGCAACCACCCAAGGTTCGCGGGAGTTTAGTGATGAAATCCATTGAGATTTGATCCCATTTCCACACTGGGATCTCAGGTTGTTGGAGTAGCCCCGATGGCTTTTGATACTCCACCTTGACTTTGCACAAGTCAAACATTTACTCACGTAGGTGGCTATATCGGCTTTCATGTTGGGCCACCAATACGCAGCTTTAAGGTCTTGATACATCTTATCCGAACCCGGATGGACAGAGTATCGGGATTTGTGAGCTTCATCCATGACTAGCTCTCTGAGATTTCAGTAGAGAGGTACCCATATGCGATTCATAAAATACCGGGCTCCATTGGGCTTTACTTCCCAATCGCGCTCCATTTTTCCCACTGATTCGGCTTTGATGTTTTCCTCCTTAACTGCTTCTAACTGGGCGTCGCGTATTTGTTCGGGTAGCCCCGAATGAATAGTGAGTTGTAGTGCTCGTACGCGACGAGGTTTCAAGTGTTCCTTCCTACTGAGGGCATCAGCTACCACGTTAGCTTTACCCGGGTGATACCGAATGGCACACTCATAGTCGTTCAAGAGTTCGACCCAGCGACGCTGTCGCATGTTCAACTCCTTATGATCAAAGATGTGTTGGAGGCTTTTGTGGTCAGTAAAGATTGTGCACTTTGTTCCATAGAGGTAGTGTCTCCAAATCTTAAGTGCAAACACTACTGCTCCCAATTCCAGGTCATGCGTCGTATAGTTTTTCTCGTGAACCTTCAGTTGTCGCGACGCATACGCGATGACCTTATCGCGTTGCATGAGTACGCATCCCAATCCCTGAATGGAAGCATCACAATACACTACAAAGTCATCTGTCCCTTCCGGCAAGGACAGAATGGGTGCACTGCAAAGTTTCTGCTTCAGCAATTGAAATGCTGCTTCTTGCTTGTCACCCCAAGCATACTTGATGCCTTTCTGGGTGAGGGTAGTGAGCGGTTGTGCGATCTTTGAGAATCCCTCGATGAAACGTCTGTAGTTGCCAGCCAATCCCAAAAATTGGCGGATCTCCGTCGGTGTCTTAGGTGCTTCCCAGTTTTTGATGGCTTCAATCTTGGCAGGGTCTACGTGGATACCTCTTTCATTCACGATATGCCCGAGAAACTGAACTTCCCGAATCCTTCCCGAATCCAGAAATCACACTTCGAAAACTTGGCATATAGTTTTTCCTGTTGAAGTAGCCCTAGCAGTAATCGTAGTTATTCTGCATGCTCTTCTTCACTTTTGGAGTAGATGAGTATGTCATCGATGAACACAATGACAAACTTGTCGAGGTATGGCTTACACACGCGGTTCATGAGATCCATGAACACCGCAGGTGCGTTGGTGAGACCGAAGGGCATGACCAAGAACTCGTAATGGCCATACCGAGTGCGAAATGCCGTCTTGACGATATCCTCCTCCCTGACGCGTAGCTGGTGGTAACCGGACCGTAAATCAATCTTAGAGTAGTAATTTGACCCTTGAAGTTGGTCGAATAGATCGTCGATGCGAGGTAACGGGTATCGGTTCTTGACGGTAACCTTGTTGAGTTCCCTATAGTCGATGCACATGCGGAAAGTCCCGTCCTTTTTCTTGACAAACAGGACTGGAGCTCCCCATGGTGAAACGCTTGGTCGGATAAATCCTTTTTCTAATAGCTCCTGAAGTTGGGTAGATAGCTCCTGCAGCTCGGCTGGAGCTAGTCGGTATGGAGCCTTGGCGATGGGAGTTGCATTGCTTGCCAATTCGATTTCAAACTCCAATTGTCGATGTGGTGGAAGACCAGGTAGTTCTTCTGGGAATACATCGGAAAAATCACGGACGACAGGGATGTCTTCTATACGTTTCTCGTCCTTAGGCTGTTTGGTAATTAGTGCGAGTAAAGCGAAGGAGTTCTTTCTCCGAAGATACTTCTGCGCTTGCATGTAAGAGATGATGTTGGTGACGGCGCCTGCCTTATCGCCTTGTACCGTCAGGATTTCGTCGTTAGAGAGCGGAATACGGATAGATTTTTCGAAGCAGAGAACTTCAGCCCGGACGTTGGATAGCCAGTCCATTCCGACTACCACGTCAAAACTACCCAGGGTAGTTGTCATCAGATCAATGGTAAAAGTGTGGCCCGCGAGTTTGAGTTGACAGCCGGATACGATTTGGGTCACATCTACAGATTTACCATCGGCTAATTCTATAACATAAGGGGTCTCTAATGGTTTAAGCGTGAGATTTAGGTTCTTCCTAAAAGACTCAAATATAAAACTCCCATCCGCACCCGTATCAAAAAGCACAGAAGCAAAATGTTCATTAAGGGAAACTTACCGGTGACCACGTTCGAGTCGTTTCTGGCCTCTCCGCGGCCCAATGTAAATGCGCGACCTTTAGCACCTCCTGTGCCACCGTTCCCATTGTTGTTGTTATTTTGTTGTTGTGGTTATTGTGGTTGTGGTTGTTTCCACCATTATTGTTGCTGTTACGCAACTGTGGGCAGTCTCTTCTGAAATGAGCAGTGCTACCACACTGATAGCATCCCCGGTTTATACCCTGCTGCTGACCCTGGGGCTGATTTTGATCTTGTCGGGACATGATTTCCCCACGACAATCCTTTGCCGCATGTCCCACCTTGCCACATCGTTGGCAGCGGTTTCCGGCACAAGGGCCGTTATGGTGGAGATTACAGCGGTTGCACTGCGGCTTTCGACCTGCATAGCCGCTTGCGTTCGGGTTGTTGTTGTTGTTGTTGTTGTTGTTGTTGGCGGGCTGATTTTGATGACCCCGGTGGCTGTTGTAGTGATTGAACTGTTTCTGGTTCCCTTGCTGCAGATGAGATGACGAAGACTGTCGAATAGTGGAGTCTTCAAATTTTCTTTTGTTATCCGGGGCAACTTCAGTTGTACCCCGTGCTGGCAGTTTCTTCTGTTCCACCGCCTTATCGGTGAGTTTGTGAGCCAATCGGATTGCTTGATGTTCAGTTACAGGGTTACTAGACATTACCATACCCTAAATTTCCGAAACCAGACCCCCGAGATAGAACTCGAGTCTTTTCTCCACCGTGTTGGCCAATTCGGGACACAGAAATACTAAGTCATGGTGTTTTGCGGTGTAAGCTTCAATTTCTGATCCCACCATCTTGTGGTTCCATAGAGCTTGCTCCAGCTGTTGCACTCTGTCTCGTGGACAGTACTCCTCTTTAATTAGGGCCTTGAACTCAGCCCATGCCATTGCATTCGCAGCTATAAGTCCACGTGTTTGGACTTGTGCATTCCACCATGTCAGTGCCCCATCTTCCAGTGTTGAGGCTGCGTATTTAACCTTGTTGGCCTCTAGGCAGTTGCACATTTCAAAAACGGATTCTGATTTTTCGATCCAGCGGACCAGTCCAATGGGTCCTTCCGCCCCCGAGAATTTGCTTGGCTTTGCGTCAAGGAACATCTTGTAGGGGTTAAAGCCCCCTCCTGCTGACAGAGAACAGGAAGGCAGCAAGGAATTTTACTAGCCTCACTATTAGATTTTCACGCGAAAATTTAATAATGGTTACCTGCCGATTGGTTGTGAACACCCGCTAAAGCTGCGTTCACGTGCTCTTGAATCATGGCAGCTAGCTCTTCGGGAGTCAAGTTAAGGTTTCCACGTCTTCCGGTTGCCATTTAGCTCTTCGAAACACAACACAAACACACCCCGATAAGTCTATATATCCAATATAGTTATCCTACTTCGTACTTTAATAATTATTAAGTTACGTCAACTCAATATATTAAATAGTCAAAAGAAATACTTGATTAACTGAAATTTCAACGTCTTACAAGAGTGCAAATCAAACATACGAATTCACTATAAAGTCTCAACTTTAAACACAAGTGGGAAAATAAATAAACTGAAGGAAAACAAATAAAATAAACGAGACGTGTCAGTCGTCTACATCTCCATCCCCCAAGTCACTGTCGTTGCCGTCATCCTGTGCGGCATCTCCAGCTTCTTCAGCTGGGTCCTCCTCCGGATCCTCCTCTGGATCCTCCTCAGGGTCCTCCTCTGGATCCTCTTATGGATCCTCCTCTACCGGCTCTGGAGGGGCCGGTGCTGGTGCAAGTGCTTGGTTTTGTAGCTCCTGAATGTTCCAACTATTTTCCAGGACTCTGTCCTCAAGCCAGTCGGCTCTTATCTGCTCAGCACGCAGATCTCTGGCTATGGTGTTACGAGCTATCTTGCTCGTACGATGCTCTTCCTCGAGCGAGTCGGTCTTACCTGTAAGTTGTCGAATCATCCACCCTTGTGCTAGGATGGTTTCCTGCATTCTTTCTAACTGTTTTTGTTGTGTATGCACCAGGATTCTAAGCATGTCAATTCCTATTTCTACAGGATTAACCGGTTCAACCGGTACAGCAATGGTTGGGCGTAACGACGACTCCTCCCCCAGAGCGAGCCTTTTCCTCGCCGCTGAGCGTGTCTCCACGCCATAAGGTGGTATGGGTTCCACCATTGGTGCCTTTCCTGGTACCCTTGGTGGCGTAAGTCTGTCGGACGATGATGACGATGAGCATGATGACATTGCCTGTTAGGTCGTGTAGTTAGTTATGAGTTGTTTTCATTTCTTATTATGAAGGCATGATCTACCAAACACAGTTGTGGTATATTACATAACAAGATATAATAATTCGGTGCCAAACTAAGTCTAGTGTCGTGATATCAGCTATAGTTTAGGTCTACTTCTAATGCAAACCTGGTTCTCTATAGCTAGTGGCTCTGATACCAATCTGTCACACCCTCAATTTCCACTTGCGGAGTTTTACCGCGAGGCGTGTGAACAAACCAGAATCTGAAACACTAGTACGTCGAACGACTCTATATGATTTGATAATACGTTTTCCAAAATCACTTATTGTAGATTTTATATTACCAATATTTAGCAGAAGCATCAGTTTTTAAAGTTTGAGCGGAAGCATAAATAAGTAGTGAAGCGGGCGCCAACATAAACGCCAAAACAAATGAAAAATCCCAAAACAATATTAATAAATAAGACTCGATAAAAGATGTCTTGTTCAATGCATGTGCGTGCACCTAGAACTCCTAGCGTCCTGAGAAACATGTAAAGAAACAAGTGTCAACATTAAAGATGAGTGAGTTCACAGGTTTTCATAAATTCGTTTGTTCGGTTATAGTTTGTTTAGTCCGTTATCCCTAACCCGGGATAACGTATTAGTTCCATTATTCCAACCCGGAATAATAAGTTGTTGCTTCCAATATTCCAACCCGGAATATTAAGTTGTTATTTCCATTATTCCAAACCCGGAATAATAAGTTGTTGCTTCCAATATTCCAAACCCGGAATATTAAGTTGTTTCATAATGAAGTTCAATGTTAATATATATAGGTAGCTAGCCTAAAGTCATGTCACGTAAGAGTTCGCGATCGAAGCTGACTGTTGTGCCTCCGTTTTGCCAGGCCTATCACATGACCATGGCGAAGTTAGGCCAAATTATTCACCCGTTGACCATACCGGTCGGCTAGCGCGACTAGCTCGGATGGGCTTGTCGGGCCAAGTAGTACTACTTATTATTCCCCCGCTATTAAACCCAATACTAACGATCGAGAGATTGACGAGGACTTAAGTGATAAAGCTGCTTAGTGACCATAACATTACATTAACATTAACTTAGTTACCGAATAGTTATGTGACGTTAAATTCGTATAACGTAAAGAGATTGAGTTTGAGAGTGTATACATGTTTCTCCCACTGTTGTTTAAAAACCGGATAAAGTTAGGGGCCGTGAACTCACCTTTATTTGCTCGGTTAGTGTAGCAAAGAAGTTATAAGAGATGGGACTGCTAGTTGCGTCCTAACAAACCAATTAATTCCAAGTTAGTGTGTGAACACACAAATACAAATTCCACACGTAATTTACACACAAAGTGATACACACAAACAACATATCTAACACTCAAACATGCATGAAAGTATCCTCATGTGATCCTAGTGATTAAAACAACTTATCATAACCATAAACCAATTCATGCCACAATTTGGTGCACACAATCACAAGTTCTCAAATTTCAGCTTAGCACTCATAATTCAGCTGTTTTCTAGGATTTTTACAAAATAGTTCTAACATTCCAAAAATTCCAATATTTTTACAGTAGGTGACATTTATACTATAGAAATTTACATAAATTTTCCAAGTCCTAAATCTTTACCAATTAACCATAAATATTAATATACTAGGCTGCAGTCAGATTTACCGTTTTCTGACTGTAGTCCACGGAAGAATTTATTTAAAAATCACTGATCGTCCAATTAACAAAATTCTAGTTGGAGTTGCCCGGAAATTTCCATACCTAGTTGCTGTACAAAAATCATGACTCAACTCCCTACCGATCTTAAAATCCAACTCGATAAACAACTAACAAAATTTCAGGATTTTCACAGTTTTAGTTACTGAACTTATTTGGCCTTTTAAAAATATCAAACGACTTTAGAAAATTATGAATCCAGCGCCATTAGATTCGTTATTCAAATCCCTACATTCTAGACATCAGAAAGCCGTTTTTCGACTACTAATGACCGAGTTACAGCCAGATGAAGTCGGCTGTAACTATTATTCAGCAGACTGTTTTCAGCATATCTTTATCATAAACTCGTATAACCCGTTCATGCGATTAACCTAGGCGATCAAGAACTGATTTCTAATCATAGATTAATACTAATAACCTATCCATGCAAACCCTAGTTCTTACTTCTAGTTTTTACAAACAAAACACAGCCTATATATTCAGCTTTCAAACAACATTCCAACTTTCAATCTAGTATTAACAATCCGAAACAATACAATCATCCATCTCATTCAATCATGCAAATCCGAGAACAGCAAAAATCAAGACACATATACTCGAATATGATCTAGCAACATATGATAAATTCTAGACTTTTAATGATAAGGTACATGAACCGTGAGTACTATAAGAGATCGGTGTTCAAGGGTGCTTGCGGCCGAGAGATGATGATGAAGTAGACTGTTTGTGATCGAGGAACTGATCAACTGCTGATCTCGCGACCGAATGGAATAACAAGGGCTGACCAGATCAAGGTGATGAAGAACGAGGTTGCTAGCGATCGAGGAGATGTTGATGGCGATGATTGCTGCTGTTGCGACCGAGAGGAAGAAGCGAACAAGGAAGCTGTCTGCGATCGCAAAGCTGCCGACGGCTGTTGAACCTTTAGGGTTTTGTGTTGTGAATGAGGGCATGCATGGGTTTGTATTTATAGGCGCAACAAGATAAGTGGTCACGGTTTGGATAAACATTCACGGCCGAGTAACTTGGATTGATTCGGTTTGGGTTTGGGCTTGATCTTGCGGCCAAGGACTAGGGTGGGTTGGTTTGGTTTGGGTTTGATCGGCCGAATAGTTTTAGGTTTGCTACGGGTTTGGGTTTGATCTTGGCCGAATTAGTTTTAGGTTTTGATCTCGCGGCCAAGACATGTTTGAGTCCTAACTTGATTAATTCCTAGAGTTACAATGAATCAAAGTTGGTTCGTGTCGTGGTTCGGTTCAGTTCGTGTACATATCTACCATACTTACTCTATAACTAAAACAATCACACAACACACATCACGTATTCATTTAACTCGTACACGTTTAATACTTAGCATATACATTATTCGACAAGTGTCACGTTTAAGTTATCCGAAAAACCCGGGATATCACACCAAGAACGTATGATTTCAGATTGTGATTAACATACAGATTAACACTTTACAAACAAGCAATCAACACAGCAAAATAAACAAACAACACAAGTTTATTATTTTAGAAATTCGAAACGAAACACAAATTTCATGAGAAAACCTTCAACCTAGGATGATCACCAATGAGTTTAGCCGCTCATGACTCGGTGAATCATCATAACATTCAAACAAGTATTCATAGAAATCAAAATACAAACCGAAATGTTTAGAATTGTTGACAAGCCGAGAAGAACACCCCGTCCCAAAAACTACTGCAAAATGTCTGGTGATGATTGGTAGTGAAAAGACACCATAAAAACTCATAAAACATGGCAGTTACACAATTCACGCACGTCGCCACCGTAAGCTACGGCGCCACCGTAGCTTACGGTGGCCATCAGAAAACCTACGGTGCTTCGAACCTGTCTTACGGAGAAGAAAATACTCCCAGCTTCCACCCTAGCCTACGGTGGTCGCTGGCTTCACTTGAATTTTGTTGTGTCATCATTTCAAGTCTCCATTGTGTCACACCCCGACCCGCAGCGGAAATAAGAATCGGGGCATAATTGGGTTATCACCAAAGCACATGACATTTACTATAATGTTCCATAATTAAATGAAGTCAAAGTTACATTTCTCAAACATCCAAACATGTTCATTCATTACAAAGGAAAATAACCAGACATGATAATCCAAATACTAAATCGTTTTATTTCTTCTAATCCAGGTCCTATGTGTTCCTAGCTGCTGCTGGTTCACCTGTATCATGTGTAAAAATGGGAGGTTTTTGGGTCAACATAAGTTGGCGAGTGAACCTTATAGATAAACATTTGATAATGATTTTCTGGTTAGTTTATCAATAAAATATTGTGCATAATCATAAAAGAGCATATGTATGAAATCAAGCAATGGCGAACATCAGTTACAACTATAACATACATTAACAATCGATAGCATACATGAACATACCAACATCATATAATAATTAACATAAATGAACTGTGCGATCAAGGCTCAATCAAACGGAGCCGATCGTATTGCATGAACTGGAAATGTAAATTGAACTGTGCGCTCAAGGCTCAATCAAACGGAGCCGAACGTATTGCATGAACTGGAAATGTAAATTGAACTGTGCACTCAAGGCTCAATCAAACGGAGCCGAGCATATTGCATGTATTGAAATGTAAAATGAAATGACCGATCAAGGCTCAATCAAACGGAGCCGATCGTGCGGGCATGCCCTGATCAACCGCATAATAAAATGGGGATCAAACTCAACCTCGATGGATGGGGAGCTACGGCCTCGGCAATTGCATGTACTGAAATAATAATTTGCAAACAATAATAACTACTTAACAGCAACAAACTAATACACATGTCATGATATGATATATGCACAATAACTTGGTTATAATATGAAAATGAACAAGACACATGATACACCCCAAAAACGTGATTAAAACGGGGAATTTGAAGGGTTCACTCACATTGGGTGCGTTGGATTGGAGATGGTGAGATGCGCACGATTTAGACGAGCGAGTCGACGAGGAATACTAACCTAAATAATAATGGAAAGATATATTAAATGGATAGATTTTATTAAGGATTTTAATGGGATTTTTAGATATATTTTTGTGAGTTTATGGCTATTTTCTATCTTTAAAAATGTTATTTTTAAGTATTTTTAATTGATTTTTAAATTAAAATAAACAAATAAATATTTAAAAAAAATATTATTTTTTACTGTTTGACCGTTGACCGGTTCGGTCAGCGGTAAATATTTGCGCCAAGCGGGATTCGAACCGGTGACCTTCCGTTCACGCGCACGTAGCTCTACCAGCTGAGCTACGTGACTAACCCGTTAGAAACCCAGTTTTAATTATATTTATATACTTATTCGAACTTACCGAAAATTCCTTTATTTTGCAAAACGTTTTAATCTCATGGACCGGTGCTTGTGACGGGACTCGATCGCGCGACGTGAAGTTTGTTTTGCACACAGTCCACCGCTGGACTGTGTGTCTAACCCGGTTATATTCTTGATTTATATTATACTTAACAACTACCCGTTCTAACCGGTTAGTTCATGAATAAAAAGAGTGTTATTACGTGAAGCGTGTGTGTAGTAAGGATCGAACTCGGGACTTGTATATAAACTTTGCACACAGTCCACCGCTAGACTGTGTGTCTAACCCGTTTATAATTCGAATTTTATTTACTCTTATCCCGTTTTTAAGTTCATCTTCTTCACTACAATTACCGACTTCACTCAAACAACTGGTTCATGATTTAACTACTTAAATAACATGACTACTAGCTTGAATGTACAAAACCGAACAGCTTGGGGAAAGGAAATACCGGACAGGTCGTCTTCTTTAAGGAGTCCGGCGAGAACAGACAACTCTGTTTTTTGAACCTTCGGCTGCGAGGGTCTAACAACAGAATTAAGGGATTAGATTTGAAATTGAACCAGAGTACATGGATTATTAGCACGATTTAATGTGTTTACCGTTAACTAGCGAGTTTCCGGCAATTCCAGAATTTCTCCGGCGAACCCAGAAAATCCAGCAAAGTCTTCTGTGACTGATTTTGAGTGATGGATTAATGTTAGAAGAGTCCTAACAATAGATTGAAACCGCAAAGGAGGAAAATCTTACCGGTTTGTGTTGAACACGGTTTTCCGGCGAGTTTTGCAGAGAATTCCGGCGAACAGTTTTTTTGTGCTCAAAAGACTTGAAAACGCGACGAAAAAGAAATGGAGTGTATTTGAGACGGTTCTGAATCGCATAAATGATTGGAACCTGAATTATTTGGAGTTTGAATACTTTTCGGTTTCAAAACCGAAACTTTAAGTTCAATCAATTTGGACTTAATTAGAAACCGATATTCATCGGTTATAAGCTAGCTAAACAACTCAAACTGATTTGGCGATTCGGTTTACCGATTTCCGTTATTCAGATATCAATAACTGTTAATTCGAGTTTGCGTATAAAACCCAATTGTTTTCCTAAGATTAACAGAAAACACTTGGTGGCGGAGTGGTTTGGGAAGTGGATGTTAAGTTGTTGGATTGCTTCAGCTGACCCGGGTTCGAGTCCGGTCAGCTACAATATTTTTTTTTATTTTTTTTTTAACTTTTTATCAAATATAACTTTTATGGTTTAGTTTTTTTATTAATTATGTAACGTTTAAACTCAAAATAACCATAAAATAATTACTGTATTTTCATAACTTGTTATTTGATTACAAAACGGAGCGGGTTTTGGAGACCCGATTTATACAAATGTTACACATTGCAACTCCCAGCACGAGCTTCATCCAAACATAATAACATCTCTTCCTTATGCTCTTTAGACCTGCAATAACGAACACACCGTAGTTATCTAATTCCACTAATTAATCGAGTTAAGTATGAGATGTTTATCATTTTAGAGCATTTAAAAGGTGTCCTATGGATCACCCGTCACATCCCCACACTTAACCGTTGCTTGACCCAAGCAACCCGTTCAAAACCATTCTCAAACTTATAAGCGATCGATACAAACCAAGCAACCAAATGTCCTCATTTACTATTTTTTTCTTAGAACCAAACTTATAAGTGATCGATACACACCCCTCACAAAAACTCTCCTCTCGGTGATAAGTAATAACTAGCAAAGATAAGCTAGATCACACTTTAAGCAAACGGGTGGTTGTACAACAATAAGCTTGTAGTTAAATCGGTCCTTCGCCTAAATAACTTGCTAAACATGCACGTGAATCAAAGGGGTTTAGAGGTTGTAACGTGGCTAGGCAAATGGGTAGGAAATGGAAATATATATGCAAAGTAGCTAACAATTCAACTCGGTCTTTATTTCTACTAACAGAACATTAACAACAAATACATACTAACTAACTCCACTTTTTTTAACATACTACAATTGCAATACAACCAAACATACTAAAACAAGATAATCAAACTAAAAAAGCTAATAGACCGGGTTAAATAAGGGTTATTTTTTTAGAGAAATTCGGTACGGGAAACAAATGATCGGCTTAAAGCTCAAATGGGCTACTAAAGTCCAAACCCCCGTCCCTCTCACTGTCAACAGGTTCACTACATCTCTTATCTGCATCCAATGTAACGGTTAGCCCTAGCATCCGCTTTAATTACTACAATCACACTGAAGATGTACATCAATGCTGGAACGCTGTCGAAGTTATTAGAAAATTGTTGGCTACTCCAACCATGGAGGAGTACATGTTTGGTGGACAAAGTTTCAAATTTATAGGGCTGCCATTACCTGAGGATTCATCTGATTATGAGACCATTGCGAGTTTCTGTCGTGACACTTTGGCCACATTTTGGCATATTCACGGTGGATGCTTACCTAACAAGGTGGTTGATAGCCATCTGAAAGTCATCGGGGTTGATTCTTTACGAGTCGTCGATGCTTCAACATTTTTTAACTCACCGTGAACAAATCCTTAGGCAACCATTATGATGTTGGGCCGGTATATTGGTGTGAAAATGCTTGAAGAGAGAGCAGCAAGTAATCCGTTCTTAGAGTACATCTCAGGATAAATCTGGTTTATTGTATGTGATGTCTCATTGATGCCTTACTTCCACCTTTTAGTAATTTCACGTTAACTAATAAGATTAGTTTAATAATAGATTACTCAGGTGTTACGTTAGTGATTCAAAAATATAAATACCTAGATAAATTGACCATTGATCTATACCTGATCATGAATTGACAAAAAGATCTATAATAAATATTAACATTTTAATTCGAATACCAATATAAAGGTAAAGTACATGCACATTTGAGGCAAATCTCAAAGACATGAGACATTTTACATGTAGGATTAGAAAAACAAATCATTCGTATTAAAAAATAGCATCTTTTGATAGTAAAACTTACCAAATTTTTCCTTTAGCATCTTTTCACGGTGACTGTTCAATAGGACTGTCCAAACTGCTCGACGCTCGAAAATTGTTCGACGATCGTTCGAAAAAGCTCGGAAATTTGCCCGTTCGATTCCTTGCTCGGTTAAAACCGAGCCGAGCAGCTCGGTTCGGTTTAAAAACGAACCGAGCACGAGCATAGGTAAGCTCGCTCGTCGCTCGTTCGATTTCGTCGAATTTATTTTTATTATATATATATATATATATATATTAAATAGGTTCAATCGAATTTATTTTATTATTATTATATATATATTATTTATTAAATATAAACATGTAACATAAGTATTGTGTTTATTTTTTGAGGACTTTTTATGTTTCTATTTTGTTAAATTGTTAGGTGTGTGTGAGACATATAAGTTTGTGCATTTTGGTGAATGAATGCTAAATAAAACTGCGTAAAAGCGAACCGAACCGAGCACGAGCATAAGATTTCCGCTCGATTTCCTAAAAACGAACCGAACTGAGCGGCTTGGTTTCAAACCAAACTGAGCACGAGCATACATTCGTTCGGTTCGGTTTGGCCTTGAACACCCCTACTATTCAATAATATCATTCCTTTATGAAGAAGCTGTGGTACCGAAGATACAGAGAACATGACTAAAGAACCAAATCTTACATTGTAAAACATCAAACTAATACAAAGATGTGATATTGGACTTACCGAATCAATTATAATTTTTAGTGTTTTTGGTTTTGACGAACTCATACCTTATTGCTATCATACCGTATCGAACAACATAGGTATCAATATACATTTATTTTTATAATTTCCTGTTTGATAATAGGTACTTTGATCATATCTTAAAAGTTATATAAAAATATGTTTAAATAAATTAAACTAATAAAACAATAAAATAATAAAAGCTTCGAGAAAACAAGAGTTAACTACCATTTTCGACCTCGTGGTCTGTCCAATTATGCTACTCTATTCCAAATTTCCAATCTGTACCATTTTCGTCCCTAACATTATTGAAACATGTCAGTTCCATCCAAAAAGCTAAGGCTGTATCGAATTATTGGACAAACCATAGGAACGAAAATGAGAGTTAACTGATATTTTTTCTGAACAAAACTGAAATGTTTCAAGAATGTTAGGGACGAAAATGACACAAATTTAAATTTTGATCTGAACTATAATAATTTGACAAACCATAGAGACGAAAATGACAGTTAACTCAAAAAACAATTTTATAAAAAATCAAAACCATGTTCATTGTCTCTCTCTAATATAATATAATATAATAATTTCAAGTAACTTTTTATTTTTATTATAGATTGTTCAAATGTTTTATTATGAAACACTTTAAAGTAAACAATATTAGAAAATATCAAAACCTCTCGTTATTCATATGTGTAACTAGTGCTAATTCACGCGAATTTCGCGGTGTTGAGTAATGATATGTTTCTTACTTTTAGAAAAAATAATCACGTTTATATAATTACTTTTAGAAAATGTACGCATCGACTTATTTAAGAAATTTGTCATGTACACCATAAAGGTTGGTAAATATGTGGTATGTGGTCTTCATCTTTCCAGCCACCAAACTCAGTTTTCTTGAGAGGTGAAGGTCCGGATTGGTTCACCGAAGAACACGAACTCCGCGTTTAATCCGGTTAACGTGCGGAATCCGTTAAACCAAACTGTAATCGTGACAACGAATTGTAAATAATCAACGTTTATTACGTATCAAACAACAACCGGATAGAGTTTCAACGTCTACGTTACAAAATCGACTCGATCCAGATCGGAACGGTATGTGTGTTCTTCAGAGTGTTCTGGAGCGAAGTTGTTGTTCTCTGTTATGTGTGCTTTACGTTGGTATTTATAGGATAAACATGCATGCACTTCGCCCGAACTTATATGTTGAAGTCCAATCTCGAGCGATCTTGACATGCACTTCAACGAACATAGAATATCACCATTCCCATGCAATCTGTGTTCACTAAAATGATATCATGTTTGTGTAATATTGTGATGTCATCACATCAATGTGATGACATCACCCTCGAACATGCCCGCCCTCTTCGCACCGAGCCGTATCGAATCCTTACCTGACCTAAACAATCCTAATACAATCTAGCGAAACCTCTGTCCGGTATAATACAGACTCAAGACACTAGACATTACACGTCCAATTAGATTTCTATCTATGGCCACACAGATAGTGCACTAACAGTCTCCCCCTTGAACATAGCTAGAAATCTGTGATATTTAGTCTTGAACTGCCTTGGAAAACATCTTCAAGAGAAACCGCAGTCTCCCTCTTGAATGATGCTCCGAATCTCTAAAATTTGATGTTTAAGAACTAACATACGTATCCACACACAAACAATTTCTTAACAGTCTCGTTGGTCCGGCTCACATTCAACATATCAAGTTACCATGGAAGATTTTTAAAGAAAATCTTTTAGAGTTTTTAATATTCAATGCAGAAATTTAAACAAACTAAAATGTAATATTTACAATTTGTATTTTTGTGAGAAAAACGTGCTAGAGGATCATATCAGTTTATTGAGACATATCAGCTACACCGTTGATCTAGATGAAACACTTAGTATAAACAATTCACATGGATTGTCGATATTGTTGTCCACTTAAACTCAATCTAAAAACTTTCGTAATGCTTACCGATATATTAAGGTACATTAATTTGCATTAAATTCTTATGGACCCCACGATCTCAGCATATCCCCTCATCTTGTAATACACTAACTCAAGTAATGCCTTTAAACTTTCATCAAATGTGATTTGTGTGAAAATAATGCAGAGTGTTTAAATATTAACAATCAGGTCGATCTTTCGATACGCAGAGAAAGTCCAATTTTTAAACAAAATAAGAAATGAAAAACAAGTTGAAATTGTTTAGATCTTAACCACCAGTTCGATATGCACATATACGTAGAGGTGATCCAAGATTTAACGAAACACCAAGTAAAATAAAGCAGAAACGTTTAGGCATTAACATCCAGTTCGATACTTTCGTATACGCAGAGGATGTCCAATGCTTAAACAAAATAAAGAAATAAAACAAGTTTAAATCTTTTGAAAATGAAAAGACAATCACAGTGACTCTTGCAGTAAGATGTGAAAGTTCACAAACTAACCAGTTTTTATGCTTTTCAGCATTCAGCGATTACCGAGTAGGTACATAATCACAAAGGACAAAACTAAGTACTATGCTTTCAACGTTTCCCACTAGAACTAGGCTTTTCAATTTAGGTTTGTAACATTTTCGCAAAACTACTAGTCTAGCTGAGCCTACCGACACATCTTTAGTGAGATTGTTTAACCTTTTTAACAATACATGTCTTTAGCATTCACTGATAGTCCACTGATGTACTATCATTTCCTCTTTTTGCACAAGTAATCTCATTTTCATTTTTTAATGTTTTTAACATTTTGAGATTTTCTATTGTTTTTGGCTTTTTGAAAAATTTTATCTATCTAAAATGATTTTGAAATAATGTTTTTCAGTTTTACAGGAATTTTTTATTTTGACAATTTTAAAATTTTCTCCCCCTAAAATTGAAAACATCCTTTCGAAATCCAAAATAAGAATCTTCCACTTTAACCGTTTAATGACTTTTTACGAATGTGAATGCGAGACTACCATTTTGTTTGTGTGGAATATCACTCCTGTCTCTTTGCATGAAAAACCACTGCTTCTGAAATGACGTTTGCCTTGAAGCTTGGTTATCCTGCACATTCAAACAAACTTCAATTAGTTTTGAATTGGAACCCAGTCCGTTTTGGATTTAGGTTTACCAAATTCATTAACATCTGAAGTAAAGAACATTCACTTTCTCTTTTATACTCAAACATTTTGATAAAAACTTTATCTGAAAATTTTACTTTCTTTGATTCTTTAACTGTTTGATTGATCAATTTATTCATTGTTCTCTCTTTTGTCCTCAGATTTGTATCTGATGGATCCGTTTTACTTGACTGATCACTCTTTGTATAGTAAAACGATTCTCCAGAACTTGTATCTGAAACGCTCGTATCCGAGGACAAAATCTTTTCTAAATACTCTCTAACTTTCTTTCTCTTTTTCCTCAATTTGTCTTTTTGCCCTTGCGATATTTCAACTTGTTGGATCGCTCCATGATTAGCATAGGAACCTAAATTGGTATCTAACGTTTATATAGGCGGAAACTATGTGATGTGTTAATCAAATATGCAAAGATTACTCGTTTAAATGTTGTTTATTTATCATAAAGTTCAATTACATGTCAAATCCAGATCGGGCAGAGCTTCGCCTCTGTTGTGACAAAGTTGCAAAAGTTACAAATGAAAATCACAAGTCACCTACTTATACTATCATAAGTTCGCTAGTAGGATAACAAGTTCTGGCGAACATGTTTAGAACAAGTTCGGCCGAACTTGTTCTCACATGATATTCCGGGCGAACTTGCATAGTATTTACATAAATACCCTTATACTTTGACATAATCTAGCCCAAACTAAACAGACTCGATCCAAGACTAAGACATAGACCTTATGTACTAACAGACTCCCCCTTGGATATCGTCTTCGTTTTGATCAGTCTTCAAAGATCTATCTCTGTCTAACGCGTCCAAAGAAGTTCTTGATTGGTTTCTTTCTACGTTCTTGCGACGGAATCGGCGTTTGGTCAGTAGGCGGCACTTTAGTCATGAACTGAAAACGTTGAGTCTCGCCTCCCTACCCATATCATGAATACGTTCAATACGCTTCTCCTCTTTCAAAAACTCTTTGCGCTCTAATTCTCTCCAACTGGATTCCCACATTCTTCCAGAATTCACACTATGCGCGTAGCAAACATTTACAACCCTCTGATACTGCATCGCTTGTTCTTTTTCACGTTCTTCATAGCATATCTTACTGAAGAATAAACATTTAATATCCTCCTTCGAGCAGTTCACTAGCCACATCGGGTCTAGTATTCGAATCGTCCTCCACAACCCTCTCAATCCTTCTATCCCAAACATTTCAACCCTTTCTTTAGTGATATCCAAATGATCTTCCAATCTTAGCACTATCACTGCTTCACACGTTGTCAGATCAACTTGTCACCACTTAAACAAAGTATAGAAATCTTGTTCAATCGGCAATTAGAGGCATGTTTCTCATTGCTCTTAGACGCTTCATAATCAATGTAATATCCTTTACTCCAGTCTTCTTATCAGTTTTGATGCAGCGCTTCGGAATGAACGGTTTCCAGTACTTAAAACCCTGTGTCGCTTCAAATTTGATCATCTTCCACAATAACTGATCAATAAACTTCATATGATAAGTAACATTTCTCGTCTGCACCAACTCCTCTATATCCCATTATGTAAGTGTTTTGAAATCTGCCAAATATTTGAATTATTGAACCCCAACTTCCCTCTTGATGGCATAAACGTTCAATTCTTTAAACCACCTCCAGCTAAGTATATCACCCAATGAAACATCGGCATCTCTGGTAAATAATGCTAATGGACGTCGAAAATTTCTTTCTCTCGGCATCTCTTTGAACCAGGATTTCTTTGCTTGTGCAATTTCCTCCTTTGTCATTGGTTTAGGGATTTTACCTTCTCGTACAAACTCAGCAATCTTATCTTTCAGCAGATCTTCATTCAACTGATCATACATCTCTTCAAATGTCGGAAAACTATCAGTATTCATACCAGTATACTTTTCTGCTTCGTCCTTTTCATCATCTGACGACCAATCTTCTATAATCACCTTGTTGTAATCGTCAGCATCAGATCTACGTTTGTAACAATATTCATTCGGCTCAAACGTATCAATGTTCACCACATCTTCTTCAATGTCAAAGTCAAATGATTCAGCATCAACATTAAGAAACTTTGCTAGATCTTCCTTTGAGTAGTTGTGAACAAACTCTCCTCCTCAACATTATGCTCAAGCATTAGAATCATCGGCTTTGTCGGAATAGCAGCAACAGGATTTGCAGTAATTGCATCAGTCATTTCAACATCTGTTTGCCCCTTTTCCCCTGTCTGCTCCCCCTGACTTTGATCTTCCATTATGTTTGTTTCATCATTTAGTAGTGAAGAGAAATCAAAATCATCAGCAACTTTGGCATCCACTACTTTCAGACCAACTCCTCCCTGACCATCATCATTACCATCATCATTGTCAGAGTCGTCTTTTGTATCATCAACCGGTTCATCATCATCTTTATCTTCAGCTTCTTCATCGTCTTTTTGTTATGTTTCTGTTTCTGGTGCAACAATAGACTCAGAAGCTTTCGCAGACTCGACTATAGGCTCTGTAATATCAGCCATACTTTCAATCACATTCTTGCCTTTCCCCTGTTCTGATAACTCTTTCTCTGCTTTCTCTTTTGCTACTTGCAAATCCAATCTAGCATATTCTGCATCAAAATCAATTCCCAGACTATTCACCAATATTTTCTGCAGCCTGTTGAACCTTCAATCATTCAAATCACGTTTCGATCATAGTTCTGCTATCTTTTTCTGCAATCTTTCATTCGCATCCTGCAGACTTTCAATTAGGGCCTTCAAATACCCTGATCACCTTCCAGGAATTTAACTTTGTTTCTCAGAATCTCCTTTTCAACTTCGCTTTGTTTCACCAACCTTTCTAATACAGCTTTCTCTGTTTCATTCTTTGCAACCTTGTCTTCCAGGACTTTAACACGTTTCTCCAGCTCATCAACATCTGATTCTGGAAGAAATCATTTAAATCTTGAAGATCAACTGGCTCATTAGGAATATTTCCAAATAGCTTCGACTTCGAAGTAGTCTTTGGTGTAGACTTAGGAGTACTCTTCGGTGTAGAAACTGGAACTTCTTTAGGTGTTGAGCTTTCAGGTTGAGAAGCTGTTGGTGGATCTTGAGACTGAATGATAGGAATTTCGAGCAATTCAGACTCAGGAGGTTCTTGTGTGACTCCTGTCTGTATTAAATTCTCTTGAACAGCAGATGTTTGCACTGTTTCAGCTGCAGGAGGTTCTTGTGTAACTCCTGATTCTTTTGCAATAGAAGGTTCTTGTGGGACTTCTGTGCTTTTTGGCTTTCCAATGTATCGGCGCTTTTGAGCTTTGAACTTTTTGCCTTTTGTATTTGGAGACCCTGTAGTCTTCGTTGTTGTAGCTTTAGCAGAAGACTTCACATGTTTAGCTTTCTTTTTCGGTCTCTCCTCATCAGAACCTTTTTCAGTCTCCGGTTCATAATCTGCATCTGTTTCTTTGAATTTCTCTGCAGCTGTTTCAGCGATAGCTTTCTTTGTAGCTTTTTCTAACGAATCATCGCTATCTTCATCTTTATCTGATGTCGCATAAATAACATCATCTTCCTGAGTAGACTTTTCAACCTCTTGACTCTCAATGTTCACTGCAGCACTCGATCCCTCTTCTGTTTGAACATTAACAGGCTCCTCTTCATCGATTAACATTGTTTCAATTTTCTTTGCCCTTCGTGAAGTTTTCTTTTCTCTTCAACCGCAACTTTCTTAAGAAACCAATCACTACGTTTCTCTTTGAATGTAGACATCCATTCTAGCTCAGCATTCCTTTCCTTTTCGTCACCACTATCATCCTTACGCCATTTGTACTCTGGTGGCGCGACATAATCAGCAGAAACTATTGCACCGAATAATGGCTTTGCGACAGGTGCTGAAGCTTGCTTTTGAAACGTTATAAGCTTCTTCACAGTTGTATCATCCAAATGACTAAGATACACGATATTATTAGGATCTTTTGCAATCTTCTTGAACTTATCATCGATGAGCATCTGAATAAATCTTGGATACATCACGAGCCAGATCAATCCCATGTTATTCTTCATATGTGTGAAAATAAGCTTTGAGAAATTAAACTTCTTGTTAAGGATCAACGCAGTAGCCATGCACGCCATGTAATCTTGAACGTCGTCTAATCCTGCTTTACGATGACTAAAAGCGTGAATTATAGCATGCATCAAGAACTTGTAGGGGTTCGGAACTCCCCCTTTCTTCAAGGTAGAATCATTTGCGTGCCCCTTGTATCCCATTCTGTAGAAACAACCTTGCACCATTCGTTCATCGAGCATCATTGGATCATTCTTATCGTCGTTAAAGTTTAGAACTTTTCGGATGTCAGTTTCTGTCACTGTTATTTCCTTATCCAAATCTCCAACACGAACTACTGATGTAATCATTGTATCATCGTCATTTATTGCCGCAGAATTCCAAAATCTATAGACGTGCGACCTATAAACCATTGTCTTCTCCGTTATCGCTTTATGAATAGGGATACGCTCCATAAACTTGAGAATACTATCAAATGCTTCAAGTGATGGACAGATAGTCTTGTCGAGTGTAATACATGTATTCTGGAACTTGTTAAACGAGAGCTGAATATTCTGCAAACACAAAGATCGAGACAAAATTAGTAAAGTTTAACAATTTAACAAACCCTAATAACAAGTTCGGGCGGACTTGTATTACCATTTAACCATTATAAAAACATCAAGTCCGGGCGAACATGTTAATCAATTTGACCGTTTCTAAACAAGTTCGGGCGAACTTGTTAATGTTTAACATTTGAAACAGAATCAGACAAGTTCGAGCGAACTTGTCAAATGACTATTCATTTTAAAATAATGTCAGACAAGTTCAGGCGAACTTGTGAAAGATATAACCTTTTAGCTCATGAGGACAAGTTAGGCCGAACTTGGTTTAAAGAACCAATATACAAGTTCGGGAAAACTTGTCATCTCTTTCAACAAAACCTGCAACAACATTTCCAGATTGATTTGAATCGAATTAATGACATGTTTATGTTCAATTATGATTGTTTAACATGTTTAATTGTTCAATTTTTCCTATAACAATCTAAAACAAGTCCAATCGTTCCGTTCAGATCTAACTTGTTCAAAAACAAGTCAAAATACGGTTCAATATAGAATCTCTAACCATAGCCATGATAAGTAGTATTTATATCACCACAAATCAATATCAATTTCAGCAGAAATTCGACACAAGATTGCCAATTTTGAAAATCGCTCAAATTCGCCTAAGTTCGCTCTGAGTATGTGAAAACGAGTAATGAAGTTCGGGCGAACTTGTTTAATCCAATCAATCAAAAGATCGGATATAAGTCTGGGCAAACTTGTCATATAATCATGCCTTAGAAGCACAGACAAGTTCGGTCGAACTTGATAAACAAGTCCGGGCGAACTTAATCAACTCAAAATCAAAATTTTTCAAATTTTACAATTTAGACCCTGAACTTTTCTAATTTTACCAGTTTTAACAATCCACTCAGTTGACCAAGTCCAAGCTAATGACCTTGGTTAATTGATTTGTCTGTCGAGTCTAAATTAATGACCTCGGTTCGACCCGTTATGAACAAACTGTTGGTTTTTCTCAAAATCAAGTTTCAAATTAATGAACTTTTAATCGTTTTGGCTTATCAGATTTTACAGATTAGCTCCCAGCCCGTTGTCAATTAGATTTTCACCAGTTTAACACCTTACCAGACTTCGAAGATCCGTTCTCCAACATTGGTTTGCTGAAACTTATGTAGAAACAAAATCTTTTTGTATTTTTTCAAGATTATGCTAAAACACACTGAAAATCTTTTTGGTTTTAATCTGTAAAGCAGATAAACTATGTACAGACATATGTACAGAAATTTTAAACAAGTAAACTATGTACAAACCTATTTACAGACATATTTTTGTGAATTTTGTCTAAGGATCATATCAGTTGTATAAGACATATCACTAGTACCGTTGACCTTTTGATGACTTTAAGTTTTAAACTCGTTTACCTATATTGTCGATATGTTTGTCCATTTAAACTTCGACACATTTCTCAATTGTTGCAAGATATGTTAGATATGAATTATGAAACTTGACTTAACTATGGTTCCCATCTCAGAATATACTCCCGTATCAAGATTCCCTAAATTTCATATTACAGGTGAATATAGCGTAATTGATATCTTTATCTGGGTTAATGCGAAGCCTTGAGAGCTCAGGTTAATACCACCGTATCGAAAAAGAGATGAAGGCTCGACTTAAATGTGTGTTCCAATTATGGAATCTTTTAAGCACTGCAAATGATTAGATCTTTCGATTCTTTTCAGCTTTGCATGCAGTTTAGGGGTTTATAGCAAAAGCATTATAGAAGTTCTAGGCTATTGCTTCCGCAAAATCAGAAGAACTTGTATAATACATGTTGGTGCATATGTCTGTTGCCTACATCATTATAACTAGAACGAGGTTGAATGAACGGAGCTTCTAAAGATTGATCAAGACGAAGACGATATCCAAGGGGGAGTCCGTTAGTGCAGTATGTCTATGTCTTATTCTTGTATCGAGTCTATATAGAATAGGTGAGATCACATTAGAAAACTTCGTATTTATGTGTAAAGAGACCAATTCGCCCGGAATAGCATTGTGAAACAAGTTCGACCGAACTGTTCAGACAAGTCGCCGAACTGTTTAGACAAGTTCGCCCGAACTTGTTCATCTCCAGCGAACTTGGAAGCCTATAAATAGGTAGCTTGTGATCTCTCATTTAAGAACTTTGGCACACTGACGGCGAAGCTCTATCGGATCCGGAACTTGAACTTTACGAATATTGATCAATAAACTGACATTTAATGAGTAACTCTTGTTTTACGATTAACATGCCTAATTGGACGTTAGATACAAATTCTAGGTTCCTGTGCTATCGAGGACGGTCCTATCAAGTGGTATCAGAGCTTGGATACCTAAATTTGGTGAAATCAAGTCAAGAATAACTCTATTTCATCTCATTTCTACCATTTTTTTTAATCTTTTTCACATATTTGAAGAATTCACGAACAAATATGGCTAAAAATTGAATATGTTATGTAAAATACACTGATAATAAACCCATGAGAGTTTCAACATCAAATTCAAACGAATTAATGTCAAAAAATTGAAAAAATCATGTTTGAAAAACTCATTTTGATCGAACTTGACATCAAGTTCGCTCGAATTTGATTGAAAAATTCACATTTTTTTTTCATCAAGTTCGCCCGAACTTGATTAAGTTTTCACTGATTCAGCTAAGTCCGCTCGAACTGGTTTCTTTTTCTTCAAAATTTATCAAGTTCACCCGAACTTTATTAAATCTTGTTGAAAATTTTATACAAGTTCGCCCGAACTTGTGAATTCTCTTGGAAATTCTTATCAAGTTTGACTGAACTAATCAGGGTGAAATTTTTCTCAAAATATAACAACAAGTCCGATCGAACTTATCATCTTAACAACAAGTTCGCCCGAACTTGTTTGTTTGAGATAAAAAGTTGTAAATTTCATACAAGTTTGCCCGAACTTGTTGAAATTGAATTCAAAAGTTGTTTTCTCACAAGTTCGACCGAACTTGTTTATTGCTAATCAGTTTTTGAGTGTTTTTTATTGTGCTTTCAGATAAGTTGTTAGTTTGTCAAAAGGGATGATTTCCATAACGCGTTTGCTTCACAAGTGGCTTCTTCATCAAATGCTAATACTACTGCGGTTAACCAGATGAATCTGGATAATGAGATGGGTACTACAACTAAACCGCCGAAGCTAATGAGTATGGACGAGTTTGAGGGATGGAAAGAAAATTTTGTAAACTGGGTACAAGCCAATCAATTCCAAGCTAGGTTGTAGTAGAAAACGGATACAAATGGCCAAAAGATGAACACGAACAAGATCTTCCTTTGATAAGTTAACACCTGCTGATAAAGATGCATATGTGGCTGAAAAGAAAATGATTAGCCTGATACAACAATCTGTGATGGAAGATATTTTGATATTAATACAAGAATGTGAAACCTCACAAGATTTGTGGCATGCTCTTTGTGACAAATTCAAGGGAAGTGATGAGATGATAAAGAGCAAAAAGGCGTTAATCAAGAAAGAATTTGAGATCTTTACAATGATCAAAGGAGAGACTATGAAACAGATGATTGACAGATATTGTCCTCTAATGGTCCAGATGCGAAGGCATGATATTAAGAGAACTACCGAAGAGCAAATAGAAAAGTTGGCTTATGCACTTTCCGAGGGAGAGTGGTCAACTTACCTGTTGATATTAAAGAACAATCCAGGGTGGAGGCATTTAAAGTTGTCATCTTTCATCGATAAATTAGAAGGTCATGAAATGGAATTGTTAAAAAATTGCAAAATCAAAGAATGCAAATGTTGTTCAAGATATTGGTGTCTATTACAAAGGAGGTGTTCAAGATACTCAGATTTAGAGCCCGAAAATTCAGACAGCTTTTAGTGCTAATATGAAATCCACGAATTATTCGTCACAGAATCAGAGTTCTCCGAACACTGGATATTCAAGCACGGGTTCAAATTCTTCGTTTCAAAATCAGAACAATCAGTCGTATCAGACAAACCAATCTAGTTCTGATCCAAATGTTTTTCAGTGCAACATCGTTGTTAATCTGAAGAATGTTTTTTCCTGAAAAAGTGGCTAAACAGCAAATAACACTTCTTGCTACTATTCTGGAATCTTACGAATGTTTAGTTGCTGGCAAGATCGGAAATCCTGAAATGACTGTTGAAGATTATGATCAGGTGGATGAAGAAGAATTGGAACTGATGAACATTAAGTGGAGTCTGGCTTCGATCATCAGAAGAGTTACCAAATTTGTAGCATTGACCAGAAGAGACATTGGTAATTCAAGTAACAAGCTTGGGTTTGACAAGTCAAAAGTCACATGCTTCAAGGGCCGACAAAAAGGACATTTCAAACTAGAGTGTCTGAACCAAGAAGTAAGTGGAAATCAAAGTCCTTTCGGAGGTGGCAATGATTACTACAAGAAAGCATTGCAATACAAGCCATTTCCGAGAAAAATAGAAGTTCAAGATCAGTCATCCAACACCATAGAAAAAGCTATGATTGCTTCAAATGAAAATGAAGGTTATGATGGGAACAAGTATATTAACAAGAGGACTGGAGTTTCTCTTATGGCTGAGATTGTGGAAGAGCAAGATATGTATGCTGAGAATGCAGCTCTGGAGAATGCAATTCTGGAAGAATACATGCAGAGAACCGACAAAGAGGAGTTGGTTTATCTTGAAACTCAAAGGAAAAATACAATGAAATCAGAGGTTGAAAAGGTAAGTTCTGAGGTAACAAAAATTGAGAAGGAAATTGTGAAAGTTGTGGAGGTTGAAAACCCTTGCACAAAGTGCACAAATCCTTGTGAAAAATGTGCTGAGAAGTCTAAAATCATAAGCGAAATGACTGTAAATAACGAAAATTTTCGTTATGATTGCAGAACAATGAAAGAAGCTTATGAAAAAATGAAAGGAACTTATTGTAATGTCGAAAAAGCTAATCTTGAACTAAGTGCTAATGTAATAATGTTAAGTGCAACAATAATTGAAAAACAAAAAGCAATTAACATGTACATTGATACTATTGCTGAAACAAGGCGAGAGCTTCAAGACATGAAGATTGAAACAGAGAGGGTAAGGAAATTGTTGAAAAGTTATACCACAAACGCTTATGTCATTGATCACATTCTTCCTACGATCAAGTCGGAGGAAAATGATGAAAAACCAAAAAGTACACAGCGTAAAGAGTACGGAAATGTTCCACCTCCACTACTTGTGCGTTACTGCCGTAAGAAAGAGGATGGTATTAAAAAGGCAATTAACATAACGCTTTTATCAGAAACAAAAGATCAGTTGCCTGAGAACATTGACGTAGTCTATACGAAATCAAACAATGACAGAGAAGCGGTTGTGAAAAATGTGGTAAAGAATGTTTTAGGAAATGATTCTGACAACAACAGCTTGGAAAGCGCTAATTCAAGTTCGAACAACTCGGAATCACAATCCGAATATGAAGATACATCATCAGAAAATGATCTAAGTGATGATCCTAACGTTGTCATGTACAAGGTTAAGGAATCTGATAGATTATATTTTGATGATAGCTTTCCGATTCGAAACGTGAAAGAAGATCAAATCGATAAATTGTTCAAACTTGTAGAAGTTTTGTCAGATGATCTTGAGATAAATGAAAAGAAGTTTTACCCAAACCCAAAAGGAACTATAATAACTACCGAAAGAATGGAGGTGATTTTCCTGAGAACAGGAGAGCAGGGTTAGCTTTGGAGGTAAGTGAAGATGAAACCGAAAAAGAACCAGAAAGTCTTCATTCCACGAATACAAAAGTAAAAACATGATGTTTGTATATGGGACAAACACTGTTCAAGAAGGAAGTTTGATCGGTAAGCAATCAAATGATGAATTCAAGAAAGAGAAAGAACTTCGGGACAAGGCTAAATCTGCAAGTGGAGTAAAACCCACTAGTGGACATGTTCATGATACTCGGACTTGCTTCAAATGCAATGAAGTTGGTCACATTGCTCGCAAGTGTCCGAAATCAAAGCATGTGTATCCACGAAGAAAGACAATGTCAAAAGATGAAAAACAAAAGCAACCAGAGATTGAGAAACCTGTCAAAGTCTTCAAAAGAAACTATGAATCTAAATTCGAAGTGAAACCTAAAACTGAAACAAAGTTTGAAAACTCAACATTTGAAAAAGGTGAACTTCAAAATCAAAAGATAACAAGGATTCTAGATTCTATATCAAGAAAGCTAGAAGTAAGACACAATCCTGGGTTGCAAAGAAAGTTTCTTCATCATCTGAAAACCAAAATCTATTTCAGATAAAACTAAAAATGTCAAATCAAATGAGCCAGTAATCAAAAATGATCTTTCAAAGTTAAATTTTTCAAAACAAATAAAGGAAGAAAAGGTCAAATTTTTTCAATGTTGACATCGGACGAAATGTTTGATGACAATTTTGATTACGATGATGGTTTTGAAAGTGATTACGATGATCTTTATCAAGTTCAACCCAAGACCAAAAAGGCTTGGGTTTCCCTATTCAAGTAGTTACTTTTCATGTGCAGGGGCTCTAATGATCCACAGTATCAAAGTAGAATCTGAAGAATGGAGCTTCCTGTCACTTAACTTATTCCAAAAGTGTCATAACTTTGTCATTTTGAGGGGAGTAGTTTGAAAAGAAAAATTGTGAAGAACAGATTGTGAAAATTCACACCGTTGAACAGAACACTGATTTTTATGTCAAAACCATTTATTCTTTCATGTTAATAAAATTAATGGTTTATTTGCTGACAGGAATGGATGTAGATGTTGGAAAAAGGATCGGACGACGAGTTCTCGTAATCCTCATTGGTTGTTTATCTTTTTAGATTAAAATTTCTTAAAAAATCTAAAATTCAAAAATATATTTTTGATTTTAGGGGGAGTAATGAAAGCAAAAAAATAAAAAACATATGAAAAAGTTGAAAATTTAAAAGCATTTGGAAAATCAAAAAGTATAAAACATTGAAAAAGACAAAAAGAATTTTTGTGTCAAAAAGGAAATGATAGTACATCGGTGAACTATCACAGTATGCTAAAGAATTGTAAAGTCTAAAAGTGATAAACAAGTCTTACTGTGGATGTGTCGATAGGCTTTACATGTTCAGTAAATTGTTTCTGAGATATAAATTAAATTTTACAACTGCTTAAACTCGTGGATTAACATCTCTCGGATATATGGACTTAGTACTCTGAAATTTCGTTTGAGAGATTGCTTGATTCTGAGATACGATGTCTTTATAGATAGTTGATATCTGGGGTATTATACAAGTTCTTCTGATTTTGCGGAAGCAATAACCTAGAACTTCTATAATGCTTTTGCTATAAACCCCTAAACTGCATGCAAAGCTGAAAAGAATCGAAAGATCTAATCATTTGCAGTGCTTAAAAGAGTACTTATTGGAACACATCTTTAAGTCGAGCCTTCATCTCTTTGTCGATACGGTGGTATTAACCTGAGTTCTCAAGGCTTCGCATTAAACTAGATATAGATATCAATTACACTATATTTACCTGTAAGATGAAATCTAGGGAATCTTGATACGGGAGTATATTCTGAGATGGGAACCATAGTTAAGTCAAGTTTCATAATTCTACCTAACATATCTTGGAACAATTGAGAAATGTGTCAAAGTTTTGTTGGACAAACATATCAACAATCTAGGTAAATGAGTTTAAAACTTAAAGTCATCAAAAGGTCAACGGTACTAGTGATATGTCTCATACAACTGATATGATCCTTAGACACAAATTCATAAAAATATGTCTGTAAATATGTTTGTACATAGTTTACTTTCTTTACTTGCTTTACAATTTTAAAACCAAAAAGATTTTCAGTATGTTTTAGCATAAACTTTAAAAATTCAAAAAGATTTTGTTTCTACATGAGTATCAATGAGCCAATGATGGAGAACAGATCTTCGAAGTCTAATAAGGTGCTAATATGGTAAAAATCTTGATGACATATGTTTAAAAACCAAAATGATCAAAAGTGTTGAAAGGTTCATTAAATTGAAACTTTACAATTGTAGATAATATTGGTTTGTTAACAACGGGTCAAACCGAGGTCATTAACTTGGACTCGGTAGACAAAATTGGATAATCAAGGTCATTAACTTGGACTTGGTTAACTAAGTAGATTTTCATAATTGATAAATATATGAAAATTCAAGGTCTTAAATGTAAAAATATTCAAGTTCATTAATTTGAACTTGAATAGCTGTAAAGATTAAAAGATGAAAAAGGAGATTAAAATTTGAAATGTTGATGTTATAAAATTTCAAAATTTGAATCTGAAATGTTTATTTGAATATCTGAGAACTTTGAAAACAGGAAGTATAGTTTTAGGGGGAGCTAGATAAAACATTGATTGAAGATACCAAAAAGCTCAAAGCAAAGGGGAGTTTGAAGATTAAAGCACAAAGCTAGGGGGAGCGCGTGATTAACGTTTTATCAAGATAAGCTTAAGAAACAGAGTTGAAGAAAATTTGTAGATCAAGGATGTTAAAGTTTATTAAAAAACTAAAGATCAAAGACTGCTAAAGACTCGGGAGTTTATTTGAAGTCAATGACTGCGGCAACATCCAAGGGAGAGTCTGTTGGTGCATATGTATGTTGCCTACGTCATTATAATTAGAACGAGTCTGAATGAACGGAGCTTCTAAAGACTGATCAAGACGAAGACGATATCCAAGGGGAGTCTGTTAGTACGGTATGTCTATGTCTTAGTCTTGTATCGAGTATGTATAGAATAGGCGAGATCACGTTAGAAAACGTCGTATTTATGTGTAAAAGATACCAAGTTTGCCCGGAATAGCTATGTGAGAACAAGTTCGGCCGAACTTGTTCAGACAAGTTCGCCCGAACTTGTTCATCTCCAGCGAACTTGGAAGCCTATAAATATGTAGCTTGTGATCTCTCATTTAAGAACTTTGGCACACTGACGGCGAAGCTCTGTCGGATCCGGAACTTGAACGTTTACGAATATTGATCAATAAACTGACATTTAATAAGTAATTCTTGTTATACGATTAACACGTCACTTAGTTTCCGCCTAATTGGACGTTAGATACAAATTCTGGGTTCCTGTGCTATCGAGGATGGTCCTATCAATATCCCAGATATCAATTATCTATAAAGACCTCGTATTTCAGAATCAGGCAATCTCTCAAAGGAAATTCCGGAGTACTAAGTCCATATATCCAAGAGATGTTAATCCACAAGATTAAGCAGTTGTAAAATTTAGTTTATATTTTAGAAACAATTTACTGAACGTGTAAAGCCTATCGACACATCCACAGTAAGACTTGTTTATCACTTTTAAACTTTACAGTTTTTTAGCATACTGTGATAGTCCACTGATGTACTATCATTTTCTTTGTGACACCTAATTCTTTTTGTCTTTTTCAATGTTTTTGTACTTTTTGAAAAATTTTATCTATCTAAAATGATTTTGAAATAATGTTTTTCAGTTTTACATGAATTTTTTATTTTGACAATTTTAAATTTTTCTACCCCTAAAATTGAAAACATCCTTTCGAAATCCAAAATAAGAATCTTCCACTTTAACCGTTTAATGAATTTTTACGAATGTGAACGCGAGACTACAATTTTGTTTATGTGGAATATCACTCCTATCTCTTTGCATGAACAACCACTGCTTCTGAAATAACGTTTGCCTTGAAGCTTGGTTATCCTGCACATTCAAACAAACTTCAATTAGTTTTGAATTGGAACCCAATCCGTTTTGGATTTAGGTTTACCATATTCATTAACATTTGAAGTAAACAAACATTCACCTTCTCTTTTATACTCAAACAGTTTGATAAAAACTTTATCTGAAAATTTTACTTTCTTTGATTCTTTAACTGTTTGATTAATCGATTTATTCACTGTTCTCTCTTTTGTCCTCATATTTGTATCTGATGAATTCATTTTACTTGACTGATCACTCTTTGTAGAGTAAAACGATTCTCCGGAACTTGTATCTGAAACGCTCGTATCCGAGGACAAAATATTTTCTAAATACTCTCTAACTTTCTTTCTCTTTTTCCTCAATTTGTCTTTCTGCCCTTGCGATAATTTCACTTTCGGTTCTTTGGGCTTGTCTTCTGTTTTTACTGTCTTCTTTGCAACTTTTGTGTTCTCCCCATGAAATTTATCCGACGATCTTCTCTTCGAATTTATCGGACAATTTCTGGAAATATGACCTTTGATTTGACAATATAAGCATCTTCTCGTATCAAATCTCTTTCTCGGGTAGTTAACAGCAATGTGTCCATTTACTCCACAGTTGTAACACACCCTGTTATCGTTCTATCTTCTTTATCAAACCATACACTCAAATCATAACATTGTTTGATGTGTAGTAGTCATCTTTTTTACTTCTTCTGTAAATTTGATTTGACGTTAAAGCACTGTGGTCCGACCTGCACCACTTATTTCAATTTTTATGAATTTTTATAATGATTGGATAATCTTACCGATAAGCTTTTATTTTTCTTTTGAAAATTTTGAGAATTTTTAAAATTTTGATTTTCTTTTTGTTTTTGTTCTCCATTCTGCTTAGAAGGTTTTTGCGTTGAGCATTCACTTTTTTCAGGAGATTGTAGAACAGTTTCTTGGAATTTTTCTTTTAGTTTCAAAAATATTTCTTTTTTATCATTTTCATTATCGGTATTATCATCACAATCATCAATTATGACATCGTCACTTATTGGATTTTTCTTTTTATTTTCATTGATCGGTTTTGGATATATCTGATCTAACATTAATAAGGAGGTCACAAAACCTTTCAACTTCTTTTCCAAATCAACACTATTATTTTTAGCATTCCCAACTTCATTTTCAAGTTGAGTTATTTTCTCAAGATGAGAATTTATTGATTTTTTATTTTCAATATTATTTTTCTCAAAAACAGTTTTTTCATTTTCTAAAATTTTTATTTGATTTTTCAAATCATTTTCTAATTTTATAAAATTTTTGTTTTCTAATGTCAAACTTTCTACATCTCTCATAAGTTTGGCATTATCAGATCTGGATTTTTCACAATTTGAGTACACAGGTTCAGAACTTGAAGTTTCATTTGTTGATGCACTTGATTCTTTGACTTCACTGTTCTGTGACAACTCGGTTAACTCCTCTTGTTTACATTTTTCTTGTTAAGTATTGTCAACAATTTTTTCTTTAGATTCTTCATTTTTTTGGAGTTAAATCTATCTTGAATGTACCTGCAGAAAAATTTTTAGTAAAATCAACAGGATGATTCATATTTTCATCTATATAACAACCCCTCTTAATATCATATTTCATAACATTTTTTGCTCCAAGACATATATCGATTCTTCTGCTTACTTCAAGAACCACATCCAAACGTATATTATCTAGCTTCTTTTCTATCTTTTTAAACAAAGCTTTCTTCTTATTTGTAATTTCTCTATCGTGGTTTTAAGCTCAATGAAAAACTCATTGAGATAAAACTTTGAATATCTAGAATCCTTTTTCAATTCAATCAAAAATTCATCCCACTCTGAAGGTAATGCTTCTACAAATTTTGATATTTGTTCAGCATTTGACATTCTTATATGCACTCTTTTAAATTTTCAAGTAATTCTTCATATCGTTTTTCAACTGATACAACGATTCATATTTTTTACACAAAAAATGTTCAAATCTCTTAACCCTAATATTTTTTCTCTCATCTTTATCCTCAAATACCCAAAACCATCAAACCAATCATTTATTCTTTCACAGCTTATCATTTTACATTTCGTCAAACATTTTAAACACAATTTCTTTGTTAAACCACTTGGTTCAAAAATTATTTTTAGCTCAAAGTCCACAAATTTCAACTTACACGAGGCCCACTAAACCTTTGTATCCCACTTTTAATCCACAAGTCAGCGGCCCTCTAATCAAAATCTTTTTATACTAGAAGCCCAAAAAAAACATTACAGTCCAAAAACTATACTTAAATAACCTGGCCCACTTAGCCAAACACGGTTCAACTTCAAAAACTTACTGGCCCACTTGATTAACCTTGATTCAACTTGAAACCCAAAATTTAACTAAAAAAAACTTTTGATCACCAAAAACTTTGATCCGCTAAGAATCTAAAAAATTCAATCGGCCCTCTTGTATTAAACGATCCAAACCAATCTTGAACTAGCCCAACAATTAATAACTTCTCTTTTCAATATTTGTCTTCTTCAAAACCTTTAGAATGTCAAGTAAAATGAACTGTCATTTTAAAAAAAAAATCAGTCTTTCCTTTTAAAACTTGACCTTTTGTATTATCTATTTTTATTAAGTTTTTTTCTAAAAGGGTGTTGTGGAAAAATTTATTTACCAAAATGGGTACTTTAAGAAATATTTATCAAAATGAGTGTTTTTTGAATGGTTACCTTTTCTTCCTCCTAATTTTATTGGGTAAAAGTAATTTCCTTATATAAATACGTTATCTAAGAAGAATTAGTTAAAAGTTTCTAATAAAATTAAAAAAAAAACGTTTTGTTTGTATCATGAAATTTTATTAACATATCTTTTTAATTCTTTTATAAACGTTTTCTTTAAAAAAGTTATAATGTTTAACTAAATGAAACTTTTATATTCTCACATATACTCTCTTTTAACACTTTTTCTTTATAACAATTTTGTTCTTCAGTTTTTTTTATTCTTTAATATTAAAGTACATTTTTGAATAATTTAAATGTAAAATATGTAATAAGAAAACAAATCTGCTTCCTGAAACCATTTTATTAGAAAAAAAAACTAGAATTATGAATATTCATGGGTTGGCACAAACACGTCCCGTTTTAACTAGGGGTGTGAATTTCTGACACGACCCGAAAACCCGACACGAACCTAACACGAAATTCGCGGGTTTAGGTTTCGTCTAAACGGGTTCGGGTCAGTTTCGGGTTGAACACGCGAACCCGTTTAGGTTTACGGTCAGGTTCGGTCAACCTGGTCGGGTTGGTGGTTGACCCGTTTAACACATTTATACTATATTATATTTTTTACAATATATTTTATCTCATAAATTAAATGGGGCATGTATTTTATGCCATGATTATAACTTAAAAGGAGAAATTAACATAGCTTTTATAATTTAAATATGATATTATTATATACATTTGTGTTTTTTAAGTAATTTTTAATTTTAATATATTAGTTTTAGAAAAAAAAATTAAAAAATTCGGGTTAAACGGGTCGTGTTAGGGTCAACCACAAAACTTCGGGTCGTGTTCGGGTTCATATATATGATACGATTTTCGGGTTCGGGTCGGGTTGAACCCGCCAACCCGCGAACACGACCCGTTTAGCACCCCTAGTTTTGACCCCCACTTTTTTTTTGCATATTAAATCTCTAATTTTAAAAATACAAATTTATTAAAAAAATTCCGTTTTAGTTATAAAATTCTACATAATCTATATAAATTTGTAGAGTAAATGTGAAAACTTGGTAAATAGTTCTGGATATAAGAAAAAAAACGCATTTGTAAATTATTTCAAACTTAGCTACAGATGAATATCTTTAAATTGTTTTAAAGCCATATATATATATATAATATATATTATATATATATATATATATATATATATAAGCCATAAAATTGTTTAATGTTTTTTTCATTAAGCACTTTATTGAAAAAGCTAAAAGATAATGTTCATATAATTATTAGAACACTTTTAAAAAGTAAATATTTTTTTTAAGAAAATGTTTATAAACAATTAAAAATCAGTATATAACATTTCATGATGCAAACAAAATGTTTGTTTTTTTTTTTATTTTATTACAAACTTTTGATTAATTCTTCTTAGATAATATGTTTTTAAAGGAAATTATTTTTATCCAATAAAATTAGGAGAGAGAAAAGATAACTATTTAAAAAACACCCATTTTAGTAAATATTTCTTAAGGTACCCATTTTAGTAAATAAGTTTTTCCACAACTCTTTTGAAAAAAAAAAACTCTATTTTTATATTGAAAACCTTTTTAAATTTTTTATTACAAACCCTACAATAAAACTTCAACTCTGAAACAAATCTGACTTTTATAGTTTTTCAAATCTAGTACTCTTTTTCAATCAATTTGTTTCCAATGAAACGTCACCAAATTTTTTATTTCTTTCAATTTTATTAGTTTCAGAATTTGCAATACATCAAGGAAAAATGGTTTTAGATCAGTGCCATCACCAACCCAATGACGATGTCAAATTTTTATTCACACAATGTCAAGTTTTATTCACACGAAATTCTAGAAATTATTACTTTAACCAACACCACCTCTCGCATATAATCTTTTCTCAACAAAACTGAATGTCATTTATAATCTGTCTTCTTCACACTTCTAAACCCTGTTCACTCGACACCCTTAAATGCACTTTTTCTTTTCTTCTACATACGAAAACCTGCAACTCTTTAATGATCTTAAACAAACAACTAATTTTCTTCAACTAAACAACAAAACCAAACTAAAAATCTGCATTTTTTCTGTTCCTAAACAACAAGATGAATCTTCAATTCAATTCAGATCTGGAACAGAAAACCAATACATAAACGCAGATTCGTAATTTTTGAAAACAATAAACATATATCCAGATCTGAACAGTATATCAATGATGAAAAATTTTCAACTTTCAGCAAGTTTTTTAACTGTTTAAACAGTTTGTAATGATTCGAGATGTCAAACTGATAGTTTTTCACACTGAAACAATTTCAAGTTGATAAAAACTATTCAAAATTTATAACATGTGCAGCGAATCAATGAAAACTGTTCAAAACAATTCGATAATCACAGCAAATCCTACCGAATCTGAAAAAAAAACACATCGAAACACAATCAAATCAGTTCGAATTTCGTCAAAGTTACTCCGAAACAATGAACACTCTTTAAGATGATCAAATTTTTATCCGAAAATTACCAAAACTCAACCGAAAACAATCCAAATACACTGAAACTCATCGTAATGAACAAACTTCAATCCTAAACAGATCGAAAATGTCCAAAATTCAACAAAAATAACCAATTCAGTCCGAAATACACAACCGATACACCGAAACTCGTCCGATTCGAACAACGATTACACGCAGAGCTTCCGAAGCTCTGATACCAATTGAAGGTCCGGATCGGTTCACCGAAGAACACAAACTCCGCGTTTATCCGGTTTAACGTGCGGAATCCATTAAACCGAACCGTAATCGTGACAACGAATCGTAAATAATCAACGTTTATTACGTATCAAACAACAACCGGACAGAGTTTTGACGTCTACGTTACAAGACTCGATCTAGATCGGAACGGTATGTGTGTTCTTGAGAGTGTTCTGGAGCGAAGTTGTTGTTCTCTGTTATGTGTACTTTACGTTGGTATTTATAGGATAAACATGCATGCACTTCGCCCAAACTTGTATGTTGAAGTCCAATCTCGAGCGATCTTGACATGCACTTCAACGAACATAGAATATCACCATTCCCATGCAATCTGTTTTCACTAAAATGATATCATGTTTGTGTAATATTGTGATGTCATCACATCAATGTGATGACATCACCCTCGACATGCCCGCCCTCTTCGCACCGAGCCGTATCGAATCCTTACCTGACCTAAACAATCCTAATACAACCTAGCGAAACCTCTGTCCGGTATAATACAGACTCAAGCCACTAGACATTACACGTACAATTAGATTTCTATCTATGGCCACACAGATAGTGCAGTATGAGGCTGAACACAGCAGCCTATTGCAGGGAAAGAATCTTCATCATGGGTACCTAACACAAAATAGCAGGGTAAAGCTAAGGAATTCGGTTAAACATATTATGATATCACTTCACAGAAAAAAAAGAATTTAATATTACATTGCAACCATGAATTGAGGGGGGGGGGGGGGGGATTTTAGATTTATATATTAGTGCACCAACTTTCCTTTATAGATAAATAACCAAGAATACATATAGAATGATACAGATGATTCATATAATAATTTAAACCTTTTAAAAAATTACTGTTTTGACCTGATATGTAATTGCCAAGGGTGACTTTTGCAACAAAAGTACAGTAAAGCCAAACTTTGTTATTTAGAAACTTATGACAATAATATAAGTGTTAATTTTTATCAATCAATGCTAAACCTAAAACAGACTCATCCATGGTGTTTGGGTTCATAGTTGACATGTTCGTTACTTGAGGAAAAAACAAACAAAAAGTGATCGGGTCAACCCAATCTGACCCGTCCGAAAATATACATATTTTTTACCTGAACTCGTGCCAACCCATCCGACTTGTATTGTTTGCACTCTTTCAAGTATTTTCTTGTGGAAAACAACATAGCATTCCTAGCTCTTTTTTTCACAGAACTCGATCGAGCACACTCTCTAGCCAGTAAGGCTAGCAAACAATAAGTACCAGGTTACCATCAATTGAACCATAACTGAAAGGTCATACGGGGGCTGCTTGCGTCTGGTTGGTGGCTAACATGCAACAAAGGCCATGTTAATAACAACCCCTTGAATCTTTGATGGCAGTTGCCTCTTGTTTCTCCCATAATGTGTTACTGTTGCAACTTGATTTTCAAGTCAACTGGACTATTTTAAACCTCACATTAATATGATCCTTATAATGTCAATCAAACTAAAATCTAAAATAAAACAAATTAACCAAAGCTAAAAGCGGACTCTTTTTTATGATCTCAACAAAATGGGAGAACCCCTCATAATCTAAAATAATTATTTTAATTTTAATATATTAATTTTCGGGATAGAATTAAAAAAATACAATTCGGGGTAATGGGTCGTGTTCACGTGAATATTCGAGTACGTTTAAATTTTTAGAGTTCGGGCCGTGTTGAACTCACCGACCCACGAACATGGCCCTGTGTAGCACCCAAAGCAAACGATAAAAAATCACAAAAAGGAAAGAAAAATAAAGGTGTACCAAAAAACCGTAGTCTTCGTAACCAATGCACTACCACCTACACTACTGAAATCCAGCTGCATAATAAAGAAACAGAAAGCGTCTATTAATTTAAGAAACCAACATCTAGGACAAAAACATTTATCATAAAGGATAATGGGATTGATTACCTGTAGTAGGATGGTGCTATTACATCAACTAACTCATTCGTTGGCATAGTGAAATATGGCTGTAGAAACTTTAAGCCTCAAACCAATGTTAGGATTGAACCTGAAATCGTAAAAACAAACCTGCAGCGTACTTGATCCAACCAAATCCCCTGCCCTGTATGCAAAACATGTTGAGATTATAGTTTTTAGGGCCTCATTTTTTTCATTTATTTTTTATACAAAAAAAATGTTTGTACATATACATCTATATATACACACACTCTATTCAAAATTACTCGAACTACATTTCAGTTAACCCATAATAGCACCAATAGCTTAAACCAATCCAAATTTCAAATTCATTTTTTTTTATAAACAATACTTTGGATCCCAGCCAAACATTCAACAAAGTTAGAAGGCGTACATGAAGTAAAGTGGGCTAAGATGTGTAAATTAAAAGATAAGCTCTATTTTAACATGAACTGCGACATATTGCAGAAGAATGATGGGAATCAATGTAATTGTGCATTATGGAAATTTTAACAAATCATAACCCAAAGTAAATAGGCACTGTAAGTGGGCATAATTGTATACATTAATTATATACTTAGGAGTTAGGATGATCTTACCTGTAACCATTTTTAGCGAAACGGTTTCATTTGGACAAACAACCCAACTGCAGGTCTAAATTACGACGTGTACATTGTATAGCAATCATGTTCAGAAGATAATGGGTGCATTGCACACATTTTATACGGCCTATTGATTCTTTAAGGCCATTGACCGGTTCCTTTGGCATAATTTTTGTCCGCCTTAACACATTCTAAAATGTCGAATTTGGGATTGATAGTCCTTAGAAAATTCAAATCGATTCCCACAAACCACTCCATGTCCCCTAAATCAATACAAAGCTTATAGAAAACAAAATCACAATCACAATCACATAAAATTACTGTTGCAATGAAAAACAAAGCAAAGACCAAAGATCAAAAAAGGAAACGTACGTTGCTAGATGAAACAGTAAAAATCGCCACGGATAGAGGCCATGTCTCATTTTCAGCGCGATGTCAACCGTCCCACCCAGAGTTTGACTTGTCAACCAAAGCATCTATTGTTTGTACCCTTGGCTTTTGTTTATGAATAACCCGCTTCTACCTGTAAACACCACCATCATTACCAAGTGAAGTAGCTTTACTTTCAGCATCAGTCGGATTACAACACCTTGTGTCATATGCAAAGACCGACCATGAGGTTCTTGTTGACTGTTCAGACTGAAGTCGACAGGCTCTTGTATGCTATCATCACCCTTCAACAACCTCTAAACCAAATCAATCAAATACAAACACAAAACAAATCAACAATCAACTCGGTATAAATGTAGGTTTTCGAAACAATCGAAACCTAATTCACACATATGCACGAACATAAATCCAACAAATTAAAAAAATATACATATCAAAATCAAAAGGTCTTTTGAAAGAATCGCATTCAATCAAACACATAGAATAACATATTTTATCAAATAAACAAAAACAAATACCTTATCACGAAGTAGTATACGGATACTGCTTCAAGAGATGACTCATCAAACATGAAATTAACCTTGGCACCCTTATTCTTGCTCTGGACCAAAGAGAAAGATTTGTTTCTTGTTCCTAAAGATCACAAAAAAATTTAATTTTAAACTCTGCAAAATCTAACAGTTTCTACATACAACAATGATTTAAATATAAATAAATTAGATAATAATGAAAGTAATCTTTTTCTAATCCATTAAATAATAGGCGAGTAAAAAATAACTAAAATCAATATTTCATATAAAACATATTGAAACCTATGAAGTACTAATCTGCAGTTAAATTAGGTGTGGTAACCGATTGTTGGTTGCACTTGCTTTTTGTTGTGTTAATAGTTTAATCAACTTTTCCCAGTAGTCATGCATATATTTTTTTTACATAAAAATAAATACGTATAAAATGTTTAATAAAGTGCTTAATATCTACACCGAGAAAGTGCCCTTTAAGTGATGTTAGTCTCCAATCTAAGTATCAAAACTATCTTCAAATGTGTTCGCAAATACAGGTTATATCAATTAGTTAACTGATTAATTAAGTGGTCTCATGTTACATCCAATACTTAGTTATAACATTAAACACACTCAGAATGGGGATATAGTTTTAGGTACCCCGTTTTTATTAGGTATATGCATCAGAAAACGAATCAAAGTCAAAACATTTAACTAACCCTAACTAGCAGTTAACCCCAAATTGAAACTTGCCAGAACCATTATGCTGAAGATCTTTGAAGCCGACTACAAAAAAGTACTGAGATGAGTGATAACATCGAACCTTTATAGATCGAGCGCGAGATTTCACCTGTTGCAACAAAAAGTATTGAGATGAGTGAATAACGTGTAATATTTTTATTATGAGTTATTTCCCAACTTATTATTTTGTTTGCTCTACCCCATGGCATTATAACCAGTTGCAAAAATAATAAAAACTCTAACAAAATCTTGAAGATCTAGAAATCAATAAATACTACCATTACCGAAATCGTGAGAAATAATACATCCCTTATAATAAAATACATCTAACCGTCAGATCCGAGCCATAATAATCAGATCTTGAAGAAATATATTGACGAATAATTCCACATTCGGAGATAAATTTGAAATCATGAATATCTTCCCCAATATCTTTAGTTCTTAGAAAAAGCATAATCGATTAGCATTTAAAGAACAGAAACCATCGAGTTAAATGGAGAGTAGAAATTGCGGAGCCTGGAAGAAACCGTAGCTTCGTGAATGAATTTTTGTGTGGATCCGGGTCAGATCGAATAAGAAAACCCTAGGTAAAATATAAATGAACATCGAATCAATCAACAATGAAAAACAAGATTCGAAATTAGTATGTTTAATTGAAACTGATGATCTAACCTGCATTTGAAGCGTGGAGATGAAGATCTATTGAGATGTGAGAGAGAAATTGGGAAACCCTAATCGAGTGAACAGGAAGAGCGGTGGAGATTCATTGATATATATTGCAAAATTTATGTTGGATCTATATAAACACATTCGATTTACCTTATCAGACGTTTGAGATTGAGAGAGGAAGCTCGGAGAAGACGCTGAAAACCCTAGAAGCGTAATGAAAAGCGGAGTAGCATCCGGGTTATATCAAATGTATAGTGCAACGATTTTGACCCATTTTCATAAACCGGTCTGCATCACAGGGAATGTATAGAGTTTTGGCGGGAAAATAATGATTTGTGGCCCGGATGGGAACATGTGTACGTGAACTTTATTAGATATATAGATATAGGTAATATATATCCTTAGTGTCTAGAGCCCCTGTGAAGGAAATCTGTGTAGCTTTGATAGCATTCTAGACGGTATTAGTCGAAATATTTTGTCGGTTCAAAATTGATAATTCAAGTAGGTTTTATCTAAAAAGTTAAAGATTAAATCAAAATTATCTAAGCTTATTATTTTTATTAACCAGATATTAAATCTATTTTATATGAAATAAATTTTTCTAAAGACTATAGAATTAAAAAGTAACATTATTTATTTATTTCTTATTAGTCAAGATTATTATGACAAGCATAAAATAAAAGTTTGCTTAAATTTGCTTATTAAAAGTTTCCTTATAAAATCTAAGAGTGTAAATTATTTAAAGATATTTAAAAATTAAAAAGAACAAGGGTCCAACATGCTTCCGTACCTTTTTGCCGTTTTGACCAAAATATTGTCGGGTTACACCACGGGTCTTTTTACTAGGTTTTTTCACACCAAACCTAAGAGGCCTTAGGTAACTCCCCTTTGGATCCTTCAGCAATAGCTAGCACAACCTGGTTTCGTTTCCTACCTCTGGTGTAGGGTAAAAAGAGACGGTTTAATATTGGAGCGTTATTTTCTTTTTAAAAGAAAATATCTAAAAATAGAAAGATCACTCAAAAGACTTTATAAGGAAAAATGAAAACTTTTATTTCATGGTGGATGATTTACAATGAATGATGTTTTGAAAAGATACAGAAACTAAGAAAAATACAACGCACTTTTTTAGTACATGAAAACTTATTTTAAAGACTAGTTGAAGTTCGATGCCTCTTCTTCTTCTTTCTTCCTCTTTTTATAGTCTCCTTTCCAAGATAAGCTCCAGGTCTTTTCTTCTTCACATGCCCTCATTATGACCTTGTAACTCTAATTTTTGTCTTCAATGTCTTGGAAGTTGTCTCTTATTAAAAGAAAGTCCACTTTTGAAAATTTGGACTCCTTTTAGTCTTTGTTTCCTTTCTAGCCACGTTCATGTAAGTCTCATAAAATTGATGTGCATGGGGAAGGCAAATCTTGGCTCCATGTGAGTCTTAAAGGCTTAGATTCAATGTCTTATCTTCGTAGGGTCTTGTATCAGATTTGAAGATTGTAATCATATCATATTTGGAGTAGAGGATTTATAGAATCCCTAATAATATAGGATTTATAAAATCCTTAATCATCAGATGTTTGACCCTCATTTTGAGAATCAATACTCATCTTGAAATATATTTTAAAAGTATAAGTTTTCCCTGTATTAGGGTTAAATGAAAAAGATTTTTTCTTTAAGTTCTTCTTGGTCAGGTGTAAGGTCCACCGTTTGTATTCCTATTGATGAAGTTGAAGGATTATCTCTTTTTTCCCTTGTTGGTGAAGAATGTCTATGTCTTAGTCTTATATCGAGTCTGTTTAGATTAGAGTTGAATTAGTTAGTAAAAAGTAGTATTTATGTATTAAGAGGTCAAGTTCGCCTATGTGTAACACGTAAAAGACAAGTTCAGGAACGGGCGAACTTAGCTATCCACTGGCGAACTTGAACATCTATAAATAGCTAGCATGCCTCACTCACTTGTAACTTTGGCATCTCTGAGGCGAAGCTCTGTCAATTTGGATTCTTGACGTTATGTCAATAAAGTTGACGTTTAACTGATTAATTCTTGTTATTTGGTAAACTTGTCATAATATTTCCGCTATTATGGACAATAGAGATCAAATCTAGGTTCCTATGCATTGAGGATCCGTCCGACAAGTGGTATCAGAGCTAGAATAGCCTGATTTGATTGATATCAAGACAAGAACACTTCTAATTCTACTCCATTCTTCTATTTTTCTTAACTTTTACACAAAAATGAAGAATTCACAGTCAAATTCTGTCCAATTTTGAATATGACATGTTAAATACATCATAGATAAACCCCTGAGAGTTTGGAGACTAAAATCAAACGAATTGGTGTCAAAATGTTGCAAAAACCATGTTTTCCAAACTCATCATCATCGAACGCTGCTAATCAAGAAGAAGTCTGATCGTGTTAGTGATCAAGGAAATGATTGGGAAGCACAAAGTTCAAATGATCAGTTTAACAGAGAAGGAAGTATGATTGCGAAGAACTGTGAAGAACAAAGTTCAAGAATGTCTACAAATGAGGTTTCAAGTTCTGAATTTGTGTGCTCAAAATGTGAAAAATAAAGCTGTTAATTCAGAAAAGTTATTGAAAGGTTTTGTGACTTTCTCATTAAAGTTAGATCATATATGTCCAAAACCGATCAATGATAATAAAAAGAAAATTCCAATAAGTAACATTGTTGCAAATTATGACGCTGTTATAATTGAAGATTGTGATGATGATACCGATGATGAAAGAGCTAAAAATGATAAACATGAAATATTTTTAAAACTAAAAGAAAAATTTTTAAAAACTGTTCTACAATCTACAAAGAAAGGTGAATGCTCAACGCAAAAACCTTCTAAGCAGAATGGAGAACGAAAACAAAAAGAAAAACAAAGTTTTAAAAATTCTGAAAGTTTTCAAAAGAAAAATAAAAGCTCATCGGTACGATCATCCAATTATTATAGAAATTCACAAAAATTTATAAATCAAAACTCACAAAAATTTGTAAATAAGTGGTGCAGGTCGACCACGGTGCTTCAACGTCAAATCAAAGGAACATGAGAAGCAGGAAAGTTGGCTACCATACATCAATCAATGTTATGATTTGAGTGTATGCTTTGATAATCGATATGAGAACAGGAAGTGTCATAAATGAGAGATATCTTCACATGCAGAGACATGGAAATTTATCATCTAACTCTTGTGATAGTTTTGCAGGACACTTTGACGGAAGTTCTCAAGAACAAGTTGTCGAGGAGAAATCGATTGATGAAGTGGTTATTGAGTTCTCAATAGGTGAATGCCGAAAACCTCAAGGACATTGAAGATAAAGCTTTAATGGCGAATCTAACCAAGGTAGGTCCATAGGTAAAGGAAGTTGTTAAAGTACAAGTTGTAGAGGTTGAAAAACCTGTACAAAATGTACCGAGCCATGTGTTGAATGTGCCAGAAAATCACAAATCATTGCTGAACTCAATGTACATAATGAACATTTCAAATACGATTATTGTACAATGAAGGAAGCGTATGACAAAATGAAAGATGATTATGGCAGGCTCGATAGAAATAATATCGAACAACATGATACTGTAAGGATGTTGAAAGGTGCAGTAATGGATAAATAAAAAGCAATAAACATCTATATAAACACCATTGCTGAGACCAAACAACAACTCCAGGACATGAAAATTGAAACAGAACGTGTTCAACAACTTTTAAGAAGTTACACTTGTAACGCATATGTCATTGATCACATTCTTCCGACAATCCCATCGGAAGAAAAACCTAAAAAGAAAATTGGTAAAGAATACAACAATGTTCCTCCACCCCTATGCGAGAAATACTGTCGCAAAACTGTTGATGGGATGGATAAGGCACTCAACATTGAGTTGTTAACTGAAAAGAAAAATGAGTTGCCGGAGAACATTGATGTAGTCTATACTAAATCTGATAATGACTATGTGGTAGTGAAAAAGGTTGTTGAAAATGTTCTGAATGATTCTGATGATGGCAGCTTCAAAAGCGCCGACTGAGTTCAAAGAATTCTGATTCACAATTCGAAAATGACGATAAATCATCGGATGACGGTCTAAGTGATGATCCTAATGTTGTCATGTACAAAGTTAAGGATTCTGATAGATTGTACTTCGATGATAGTTTTCCGATTCGGAACGTGAAGGAAGATCAGTTGGATAAATTCTTTAAACTTGTGAAGTTACATCAGATGATCTGGAGATCAATGAAAGGAAGTTCTATTCCAAACCTAAAAGAAACAACCACAAAGGAATGGTGGTGATCATCCGGAAAACCGGAGAGCTGGGTTGGGATTAGAAGAATCTGATGAACCTGTTAAGAAAAGTCATCATTTCACGAATACAAAGATAAAAAATGAAATTCGTTTATGGAACAAACATGGTCATGAGGAGAGTTTGATTGGAAAGCAATCAAACGATGAGTTTAAGAAACAAAAAGAACTTCGAGATAAGGCGAAAGTCACAAGTGGTGTAAAATCCACTAGTGGACACTCACATGATACTCGGACTTGCTTCAAGTGCAATGAAGTTGGTCATATTACACGCAAGTGTCCGAAATCAAAACCGCCTTATCTTCGAAGGAAAGAAAGTTCAGATGTTGTTAAACCAAAGCAACCAGAGTTTGTAAAACCGTCACGATTTTCAAAAGAAATGAATCAAAACCTGAAGATAAACCTAAATCTGAAAAGAAGTTTGCAAATTCGACTTTCGAAAAAGGTGAATCTTCAAAAGCAAACGAAACAAAGTTTTACATCAAAAAGGCTAACATCAAATCACAAGCCTGGGTTGCTAAGAAAAGGTCAACAACATCAGAGGTTATTAAGTCTGAGCTTGTAAAGACTAATAGCACGAAAGAATCAAAATCTGAAATCAAAATTGAAACTGTCAAAATTACAAGTGGTAACAATTTGAAAGATAAAAAGAAAATGAAGTTTTCAAACATAAACATCGTAGAAAATCCAGATGATGAATATGAATTTGATTATGCTGACGAATGTGAATTTGATTACGACGATGGTTATCCAATTCAACCTAAGACCAAGAAGGCTTGGGTCGCGCTGTTTAACTAATTGTTGAAATGTGCAGGGGCTCCAGAGATCCGTACTTTTCAAGTGGATTCTGGATAGTGGAGCTTCCAGACATATGACAGGAATGAAAGCGCTATTATTCGACATAAAAGCTATCAATGGCGGATATGTTGGATTTGTTGGAAACCAAGGTGGAAGGATTGTCGCCGAGGGAAAGTTCTCAAACAGAATTGTTTCATTTGATCGAGTGAACTACATTGCGGAGCTTGAAAACAACCTTCTGAGTATTTCTCAAATTTGTGATAAGAAGTTTACCATCCACTTCAACAATAAAGAATGCATGATAATCAAACCGAGTTTAAAAATACAAGACGAGTGGATACTCATGCGTGCACCAAGAGAGAATGATTTGTATGTTCTTGACATGGGAAATGCTACTACTTCTTCAAAAATAGTATAATGTTTTGTTTCGAAAGCTACTAAGAAGGAGTCAATCTTATGGCACAGAAAGATGGGTCACATTCACCTAAGAAAGATGAATCATTTGGTGCATAACGATTTGGTGGAAGGTGTGAATCTGAAAAGTTTTCATATGTCAGACAATTGCCTCGAGTGTAAAAAGGGAAAGCAGATCAAGAAATCTCATCCGAAAAGATTTCAATTCGATAAAGTTGCCACTCGAAAGACTTCACATGGATCTCTTCGGTCCAGTGAATGTTCGAAGCATCTATGGAGATCTCTATTGCTTAGTAGTAACAGACGATTATTCCCGATACTCGTGGGTATGCTTCCAAGAATCAAAAGATAAAGACGTTTGAAAACTTTGTGATTCTTTTCAAGAAACTTGAGAACCTGTATCATCTTCTGGTGAGACGCATTAGAAGTGACAATGGTACTGAGTTCAAAAACACCAAGATGAGGGGAATTCTGCAACGCTAAAGGGATTTTGCACGAATTCAGTGCTCCCTACACTCCGCAACAAAATGGAGTTGCTGAACGGAAAAATAGAACTTTGATAGAAACTGCAAGAACAATGCTCGCAGATTCTAAAATTCCCGCCAGCTTTTGGAGTGAAGCTGTTGCAATGCTTGCTATAGACTTAACAGAGTCTTAACAGTCAAACCAATGAAGAAGCCTTGTTTTGAGATGATTAACCGACGAAAGCCGAACTTGAAGTTTTTAGAGCCATTTGTTGCGGCATGTACTGTAATCAATCAAGATGGTAAATTCGGAGCCAAATCTCTTGAAGGTTTCTTTGTCGGATATGCAGGTCCGTTAAGACGTGCATATGTTCCCTCGTCGAGAAAGGTTAATGAAGCACAACATGTGGATTGCTTTAACTATACGGATCTTATCCAAAGAAGAGGCGACGCATGGTTATTCAACTATCAAGATCTTTGGAAATCATTTGATTTGCCTGAAGAACCATCCGATGAAGAAATTGCAGCGTTATATTATCTTCATCAATCAGCAAATCAAGAGCAAATCGTCAGACCAATTGTGGTTAATCAACCCACGTAGGGATCATCTTCCTCTGGTACTAGTTCAAGTAATAGCGGTGGTCAAGAAACTCAAACAGAACAAGTGACACCGACTACAGAACCTGTCAATACTACAGTGATTCCTAATCTTTCTGAAGCACATAGTTCAGACTCGGACGAGGCTCCAATATTCGATGCCGATGGAGAATCTTCTTCAGATGAAGAAGCAGAGCAGATTACAAGTTTAATGAATGAATCTGCAAGCCCAAGTAGTGCTCCTGAAGTTGAAGTGGTGGTAGATCAAAATATCACAAATCAAGAGAATATTGTGGTTGTTCCAGGCGAAGTGATGCCAAGATCATATTCTTATCATCCATCAAATTCTATAATAGGCGAATTACAAGCTGGTGTGAGAACACGGAGTCAAACTAAACAAAGCCTTGAGCTGTTTCTATACTCGTGTTGCTCTAATTCAAGAATATTGCTACTATTCATGTTTCATATCCCAGATAGAGCCAAAGAATGTTTCTGAAGCCTTAGGCGATGAAAACTAGGTACAAGCAATGCAAGAGGAACTGTTACAGTTCGAGAAACTAGGAGTGTGGAAGCTTGTAGACCTACCTGAAAATCAGAAAGCGATTGATACTAAATGGGTTTTTAAATGCAGAGACGATCGAGGGGTTATAGTTTCGAAACAAAGCTTGGCTTGTTGTCAAGGTATTTCACCAGCAGGAAGGGATAGACTACACGGAAGTCTATGCACCAGTAGCTCGCTTAGAATCTATTCGAATATTTCTTGCTTTCGCGGCATGGAAAGGATTTAAAGTCTATCAGTTGGATGTCAAATCAGCTTTTCTGTACGGAAAATTACGCGAGAAGGTGTACGTCGGACAACCACCAGGGTTTGTCGATCCACTCAACAAAAAGAAAGCATATCTTCTTGATAAAGCTCTTTACGGTTTACACCAAGCCCCGAGAGATTGGTACGAGACGTTATCGCAACATCTTGTGGGAAATGGTTTTGTCAGAGGAACTGTGGATAGTACTCTTTTCACCAGAGAAGTTGGTAGTCATCTAATTATAGTTCAAATCTATGTGGACAACATCATCTTTGGATCAACGAATGATAGTCTTTGCAAGGAGTTTGAGGGCATCATGAAGAAGAAATTCGAAATGTCTTCGATGGGCGAAATGAAATTCTTCCTCGGATTACAAGTAGATCAACTTCCAGACGGTATTGTCATTCATCAAACCAAGTATGTGCATGACATCTTGAAGAAGTTTGGAATGGAAAGCTCGAAACCGTTATCTACTCCTCTTGCTTGCTCTTAATCACGGGATTTGCATCGACGAAACTGGAACCAAAGTTGATGAGACGCTCTACAGATCAATGATAGGATCGTTGATGTATCTGACGACATCGCGCCCAGATATCATGTATCCTACCTGCCTTTGCGCCAGATATCAGTCAAGCCCGAGAATCTCACACATGCAGATCGTGAAGCGAATCTTCAGATACTTGAAGTGATGCCCAAGCACCGGCTTGTGGTACCTGAAGAATGATAACTTCGATCTTGCAGGATACGCTGATTCTGATTTTGGTGTAGATAAGTTGAATTCAAAATCGACTACAGCGGGATGCCAGTTCTTTGGAACAAGAATGGTAACCTGGCAGTGTAAGAAACAGACTATGGTCGCTCTCTCTACCTGTGAAGATGAGTATATCTCGGCCTCCAGCTGTTGTTCACAGATTCTGTGGATACAACAGCAGATGAGAGACTTGGTCTGTAATTTCTCGACACTTCGCTATATGTTGATAATAAGGCAGCCATTGATATAACCAAAAATCTGGTTCATCACTCACGTACTAAACACATTGAAATTCGTTACCATTTCATTCGTGACTGTTACGAAAAGAAATTGGTGCGAATAGAAAAAATCCACGCCAACAAACAAAAGGCTGATTATTATACCAAACCATTTTCTTTATCACGGTTTAAATACTTGTTAAGAATTATGGTATGAAAAATTTGCTGACAGGTGCGGACGTTGAGGTTGAATACGATCGGACGACGAGTTCATGTGATCCACATTGGTTTATTTATATCTTTCTAGTTTAGAATTTTATTAAAAACTAAAATACAAAAATATGTTTTTGATTTTAGGAGGAGAAATGTTAGAGAAAATACAAAAACATTTGAAATTTTTAAAATTCAAAAACATATAAAAATGCAAAAAGTACAAAAACATTGAAAAAGATAAAAAGAATTCAATGTCACAAAAAAGAAATGATAGTACATTAGTGGACTATCAGAGTATGCTAAAGAAATGTAAAGTTTAAAAGTGATAAACAAGTCTTACTGTGGATGTGTCGATAGGCTTAACACGTTCAGTAAACTGTTTTTGAGATATAAACTAAATTTTACAACTGCTTAATCTTGTGGATTAACACATCTTGGATATATGGACTTAGTACTCCGAAATTTCGTTTGAGAGATTTCCTGATTCTGAGATACGAGGTCTTTATAGATAGTTGATATCTGGGGTATTATACAGTTCTTCTGATTTTGTGGAAGCAATAGCCTAGAACTTCTATAATATTTTCGCTATAAAACCCTAAACTGCATCCAATCTTGAAAAGTATTGAAAGATCTAATCATTTGCAGTGCTAAAAAGATTCCTTAAGTGGAACACACCTTAAAGTCGAGCCTTCATCTCTTTGTCTGTACGGTGGTACTAACCTGAGCTCTCAAGGCCTCGCATTATCCCAGATACAGATATCAATTACGCTATATTCACATGTAAGATGAAATCTAGTGAATCTTGATACGGGAGTATATTCAAGAAGTGGGAACCACAGATAAGTCAAGTTTGATAAATAATACCTTAATGTATCTTGAAATAGTTGAGAAACATGGTAAAGCTTAAGTGGACAAACATATCGACAATCTAGGTAAACAAGTTTAAAACTTAAAGTCATCTAAAGGTCAACGGTACTCGTGATATGTCTCATACAACTGATATGATCCTTAGACACGAATTCACAAAAATATGTCTGTAAATATGTTTGTACATAGTTTTACATTATTCTGTACATAGTTTATCAGCTTTACAGTTTAAAACCAAAAAGATTTTCAGTATGTTTCAGCATAAACTTACAAAAATACAAAAAGATTTGTTTCTACATTGTTTTCAGCAAACCAATGTTGGAGAACGGATCTTCGAAGTCTGGTAAGGTGCTAGAACTGGTGGGAATCTCATTGACAACGGGCTGGGAGCTAATATGTAAAATCTGAAAAGCCAAAACAATAAAAAGTTCATTAATTTGAAACTTTGATTTTGAAAATATCAACAGTTTGTTCGTAACGGGTCAAACCGGGGTCATTAACTTGGACTCGGCAGACAAATCAGTTAACCAAGGTCATTAACTTGGACTTGGTCAACTGAGTGGATTTTCATAACTGGTAAAAAGTTGGAAAGTTCAGGGACTTAATTGCAAATTTGAAAAAGTTTGAAAATTGGGTTTGGCAAGTTCGGCCGAACTTGTCAAACTGATTAAAAGGTTAACATTTCAGCAAGTTCGACCGAACTTATGTATGGGCTTGACTGGCTCATCAAGTTCGCCCGAATTTGCCAAGGTATAAATACCTACAAGTTCGGCCGAACTCATTACATGCACCAAAGAACTCTGAGCGAACTTAACCATCTTGTGAGCGATTTGTGAAATTGGCTTGATTATACCGTACTCTGCCGAATTTTGAATTGATCTTGGTGATTTGCACACCACTATCAATGGAAGAGGTAGGATTTTGACATTTGGATCGAGAATTGAACGTTAATCATGAACATAAGATCTGAACTTATAAAACTAGATAGATCTAGGGGTTTAATGAATCAATTGAACTTAAAATCATGTTAAACATCTAAAATCGACCATAAAATCTTGTTTGATTTGAACAATTTGGTTGTTATTGTTAGTAGCAGGTTTGATGGTTGAAGATGATAACAAGTTCGGCCGAACTTGTTATCAAGTTCGACCGGACTTGTTAACCAATCTGAATAAAAATGATCAAAACAGAAGTTCGACCGAACTTCAAGGAAAAACTATTTTAAGATTACAAGTTCGACCGAACTTAGTTTTTGAAAATGTTGAAAAATGAAAATGTGTAAGTTCGCCTGAACTTATGTTTGAGAATTGTTGAACATGTGTATAGTGCATGTTCAGGCGAACTTGACTAAACCAGAATATTATACATACATCAAGTTCGCCCGAACTTGATGAAAAAGTGTTAAAAATATTTTTATAACTTTTTTCGTAATGCGTGCTAATTGTTTTGCGTCGTTTTTCAGGCACAAGTACCAGCGAGGGTGATTTCTATGGACTTTTCTAAGTTCCATAATACATGTATTACACTTGATAAAAGATATGTCCATCGCTGAAGGAGTACGACAGTATTCTGAAGTTTCTTAAAGAGTGTCCTATTATCGAGCTATCACAGAGCGCACAGTGGATCACACATGTACCATTTCTAGATGAACGCAAGCCTTAGTGATGATAAGAAGACCATTATTTCATCAATGCAAGTGGGAAATGAAGTCAAAGAGATCACGATTACAGAAGATGATATTCGCAGGATCCTTTAGTTCAACGATGACAAAGACGATACTATATTCCTTGATGAGAAGATGGTTAGAGGGTGTTTTTATCGAATGGGTTATAAGGGGAGCGTTAACAAGCCGACACTGAAGAAGGGGGAAGTGCCTAATCCCTATAAGCTTCTAATGCATGCAATTATTCATACATTCAGTCACCGAAAGGCAGGCCTTAACGACGTGCAAGATTACATGGCCTATATGGCAACGCACTGATTCAGAAGAAGCCGTTTAATACTCAAAGCTTGTTTTCATGCATATGTCAAAGAACTGAAGATTCAAGATTGTGCTTATATCCGAGGTTTGTTCAGATGCTAATCGATGAGAAGTACACAAATATTGCATGAGATCCAAATATATTCTTTATCTTAGTCACCTCGATACAATGGTGAAGAAGTTGATCAAGTATCAAAAGCAAGCATCAGCACCGGTAGCTAAACCCGTATTTAGGGCTATCAAAGATCAAAATTATATAGCGCCGTCTGACAACAAATGGAGGAAGACGGAAGTGGTGATGAGAAAGAGTTAAACGCTGAAAAAGAGTGGTTTAAAGATTTCAAGCCGAAAGCTCGAAGTGATTGGTTCTTAAAGGCTGAAGTCAAAAAGCCTAAGAAGAAGCGAGCTGCTAAAAAGATTGATACGATGCTTATTGATGAAGAAGAACCAGAAAATGTTCAAGCAGAGGCTGGTTCAAGCGCAGCGGTTGTTGAGAGTCAGGAAATGGTTAAAACGACTTAGGAAGATGATGTGATATCAGCTACTTCAGAGAATGATGATTCTGACAATTCTCTTAAAAGAGTTACAAAGAAAAAAATAGCAAAAACTGAGGCAGAGAAAGCCAAAGAAACTGATGCTGATTTCGATCCGAATCTTGAAAAAGAATCTGACGAGGAGAGACCCAAGAAAAAGGCTAAGCGTGTGAAGTCTGCTACAATTTCAACAACAAAGACCATAGGTTCTCCACAAGCAAAAGGAAAAAAGTCAAAGAAGGCTCAGAAACCGGCTAGCAGAAGGTATATCGGAAAGCCCAAAAGCGCAGAAGTTACACAAGAACCTTCTGGTGCATAAGAGAGAGGAGTTACACAAGAACCTCATACACAGAACCTCATACACAAGAACCTCCTGTTATCATTTCTGCTGAAGTTGAACGTCCAGGAGTCACACAAGAACCTCCTGAGACTGAATTACTTGAAGTGCCTATTATTTCATCTCCGGTTCCTCCAACGACTTCTCATTTTGAAAGTTCTACTACAAATAAGTCTACACCAAAGGCTGCTACTCCAAAAGTAAACACCAAAGACTCCAGGACCTAATCTGTTTGGTGATATGCAGAATGAGCCTATAAGTCTTCAAGATCTGAATGATTTCTTTCCAGAAACGAATGTTGATCTTCTCGAAAAGCGTGTAAAGATCTTGGAAGAAAAAGTGGCCAAGAATGAAGAAAAAAAAGCTGAGTTGATCAATAAGATGAATCAAAGCGCAGTTGAGAAAAAAATGTTGGATGATAAAGTAAAAGTGTTAGAGAATGAACGCAAATTCTTCAAGGCGTTAATCGAAAGTTTACAAGACGCGAATGATAAACTTCAAACAGAGATTGCTGATCTGAAGTCAATCCAAGCCCTAAATGATCGTAGATTCATAAGAATGCAGAAAGTATTATCTAACACACTGGGGATTGATTTCATCTCTGAATATGACCGTCTGGATCGACAGAAGCTAAGGAAAGATTTGAAAAAGAATTAGCAGCAAGTGGCAAAGGTAAAGGTGTTGAGGGTGAAGCCTCTAAATCATCTAAGCTGCAGAGAAGTCTGTTGATGATGTTGTTATAGCTTCTGAGTCTGATATTCAAAAGGTTGACGAATCTGTCAAGCCTTCTGATCCTATTGTTGCTTTGAAGATAAGGATGATGAAGAAGCAGAGAAAGAGGATAAAGATGATGATGAAAATAAAGATGATTCTGATTATGAGGATTGGAATAATGATGATGACGATGATGATGATCAGGGTGGAGTTGCCTTTAAGATTAGTGAAGTGAAATTCTCTGATGAATTTGATTTTTCTTCTCTGATGGACGATGAATCTAATAAGATGGATGATCAGAATCAGGGGGAGTCAGGGCAAAAGGGTCATCTGATGATGTTGATATGATGAATGTTGATAAATCTGCAAAGCCTGTGACTGCAATGCCCACAAAGCCTTTAATGCTCATGTTAGAACATAATGTGGAGGAAGGTGAATTCGTGCACAACTATACTAAAGAATATCTTGCAAAGTTGATTGAAGTTGATGCAGAATCACTAGAATTTGATTTCGAAGAGTAAGTGTTGAATGTTAACACTTTTGAGCTGAATGATTATCAGTATATTCGAAGGTTTGAAGCTGATGAATACAACAGAGTGATTGTAGAGGATTGGTCTTCTGATGATGAAACTGATCAAACTGCGAAGTACGTCGGTCCTAACACTGATAGTTTTCCTACATTTGAGGAGATGTACAAGCAACTAGACGAAGATATGTTGAAAGAGAAGATTGAGGAATCTTTACACGAAGGAAAAGTTCCAAAGCCGAAGATGAAAGAAGAAATAACTCAAGCGAAGAAATCTTGGTTTAAAGAAATGTCGCACGAACGTAAATTTCGACGTCCTCTAGCATTCTTTACCAGAGACAAAGATGTATCATTGGGGGATATTCTCAGTTGGGGTTGGTTTAAGGAATTGAACGTATATGCAATCAAAAGGGAATTTGGAGTGCAATACTTCAAGTATCTAGCTGATTTCAAGACTTTGCCCATACTGGGATGTTGAGGAGCTGGTTCAGACTGTGAATGTTACATATCATATGAAATTCATTGATCAGTTATTGTGGAAGATGATTAAGTATGAAGCGGTTAAAGGTTTCAAGTATTGGAAGACATTTATTCCACACCGCCGAATCAAAACGAACAAGAAAACGAGGGAAAGGATATAACGTTGATCATGAAACGACCAAGGGCGATGAGAAACATGCCATTGATGCAGATTGAGCAAAACTTCTTTAGGATCTGAGTTTGAATTACTTGTAGTTTTGTTTCAAAAATGGAAAATGATTGAGTTTTAAAAGAGATTTGCAGCGGAAATAAATGGAAAAACTTTTACTACAAGCAATGGTCATTTGTTTTCATCATCATCATGCTTTCAGTTTGGTAAACTTGCATATGATTCACAAACTCCCCCTCAGCCTTTGCAATTGAAGTTTGGTAGTAAGAAAATGCAGAGAAGATGATATACGAAAGTTGATCTTTTGATAGACAAGTTAAACTGTTACACAAGTTACCTTTTTATACTAAAATATCTAACCACTGAGCATCTTTAATGACGTCAGGGTTGATAGTGACATGAAACTATATGTAACTAATTAAAAACACTGCTAATACTAACTATCAGTGCTTAGCACTGTTACATTGATTATCTACCTAATGACTAAGCTCTGATCTCTATTATCTGATCCTTGTAACTCTGCAGACCTTTGCAACTTAGTGTAGTCAGATGATAGGAGAGTAGTCTTTAGGGTAAGCAATGTATATACAACAGAGGTTGCAACCTCTGATAGTTTAACCAAAGCTCGGATAGTGTTATTTGGCTTTGTATCACTGTTCCTTTCATAGGGTTCAATCCTAACAATCTCCCCCTGGAACAGATGATGCCAAAAACACTTTATTCTCGGTCTTTATTCCTCGGGAAGAATTCTCTTATTTGACCTTTGAATGAAGTTCAAAGTAGAGATTCTATGTCATCAGCATCCTTCTCCAGCTCTAAACATAATAATTCTTGGAAGTCTTCTACTGTAAGCCCATAAGCAGCTTCCATAGATAGTTTAGTGGCATTACCATCAGACTTGAGTAGTGTCAATTCATGGGTGTCTTTGTCGACCTTCCATTTTAGAATTTTTGGGTCTGAAGGTTTTCTTAAAGGAGCTTTTATTGCTGAGGATTGAGAAGGAGCTATTTGTGATAAATCTTTAGCCAGCTTGGCACTTGAATCATCAGTTGGATAATCAATCATGTTCTGTATACCTTCTTTGATGAATGTATCCTCAAACTCTTTGTTAGTCTTTTCAGACATCTCCCCTTTGCCTTTTTCTGTGTAACAGAGCAAGTGTGGAATGGGCAGATGTTGTGCTGGACTTTTTGGAGAGTTGGGCTTTGAGAATAGCATCTTCTTTTGAATAATCAGGTTTAGGAGGCATGGATGGTTCCTTTTTCCTCCTTTCTTCCAAATTTTTGTAAGTGTCTATCACCCTGACCTCACCCCGTCTCATCACTTGGTTTTTTGAACCATAATGATTCTGAAAATTAGTTCATTCTTCATTCTCTTCAACTTTAAGTCTCTTTCAGGAATATCTTTCTTGTGTAAATCCCAGATGGGAGGAGTTGGCTTTTAAGAGGATCTTTCAACATTTCTTGCATTCTGTTGATTTCTTCTCTCAGCTCATCTAAGCTCCAATCCATGAACAGTGCCCTTGTTGCCTTATACTTCTTGTTCTCCATGATATACTCATTGATTCATTTTTGACCAGCTTATCTTCCCTTTCTGAAATCTGGTTGCTTTGGTTCTTGACAAAGTTTTGTAAAATGCTGGCTTTACTTAGTTGAAAGGACATAGCAATCTGTATTTCTCTATCATCTTTACCAACTGATTCTCTTTTGGCAATATCCTCTGCTTGCTTCCGTTTCAATTCCAAGTAATCATCAACATTTGCATGTCTTGGATAGCCATCAAGGGATAGGATTGTTCTTTTGTCAGGGTCATCCTCTGAAAAAAACTTAGAATCTCTTCCATGACTGCTGGTAAATCAAGAGGATACAACTTTGCTGCGGAGTAATTTCAAGAGTTGAAGATGTTGTAAGCACTGATGTGGAGGTCATTGGTTGTGATGATAGTGGAAGAGGTGCAAGAAACTTATCATCATTTATCACTTTTGTGATCTTTCTCCATTTAAACTTTAAAGTGGGTGATGGTGGTAGTGGGATCTTAGGTGGTGTGGATAATGGATGAGTTGATGTGGGAAATGCGATCATGGCAGTGGATAGAGTTACATCTGTTGCAACCTCTGCTGTATCAACAGATGTTGACACAACAGTGGCTGTAACATCTGCTTTTGTGGATGTGGGTTGTGGTTTTGAAGATGTGATAGGTTTTTGAAAAGCAGAGGTTTTAATGGTTTGATTGGTTGCAGGCTTAGTTTTAGGAGGTGTGGATGTTGGTTGCCTGGCTTTTCTAGCAGGTATCCTCTTTGATGAAGTACCAACCTCTTCTTTTTCTTTTTGTTGTTCAATCTTTTTCTCAACCAACACTCTTCTCTCCTTGATCACTGTCTTCTTGTGACTAGCCCTTGCCTTAGCCACAGTTTCATCAGTTAAATCTATCTTCTTTGGAACCATCAGACCTTGGAATATTTAAAGTAGGTCTGGCCTTATCATCATCTATTTTCAGCCTTTTGTTTTCCAAAGGTTTCTCCCCCCTTTTGGCTTCATCTGTTGTAACAAAGATAACCGTAGGAGGTGCATGACCAGTGGTTGTGAGTAGATGAGCTTTGATGGCTTTAAGTCTGCTGCAGTGTCTTGATACCTTGATTCAACCATGTTTCTAACATCATTCATTGGTGCTTGTGTTGTAGATCCAAATAATGTTGTTGATGTTGAAACAGAGGGTTAAGAGCTTCTTTGAGATCAGTATGGATAGAATAGAGGGTTGACTTTTTGGAGCTATCATCTGCTTCAGTAAACTTTTGATTTCATCAACATAATTTTCTATCCTTGTCACTCTCTCCGTCAATCTTGGTATTTTAGCTCATCATCCTAATTTAATAGGATCATCTGAACTCCTACCTAAGTGGTAGTTGTATCCATGGTATCATTTGTCACACCCTCAAAAATTCACTTGCGGGGTTTTACCGCGAGGCGCGTGACAAACTAGGATCCAAGACACTAGTCATATAGAATGCCTCTATATGCAAAAAGATACGTTTAAATAAATCCAACATGCAGTTTAATAAATGCGGAAGCGTAAGTGAAAGTAAATAAAGTGTGCGCCAAAACAACGCCCAAACCAAAATACTTAAAAAGTAAAATGCAAAGCGTTTAAAAGAAATAGTTTTTCATGCTCGTGCCGTGCTCCTATGCGGAAATGATACCTTAACAACCTGAGAAAACATGCAAAAGAGAACAAGTGTCAACAATTAATGATGAGTGATTCACAATTTTTGTTCACAATTTTAATCATAAGTTTCTCCCCACTGGTTCAACCCTGAACCAGTGTCTCATAAGTTTCCCTGATCCAACCGTATCAGATTAACGTTAAGTAGTTTAGCAGTTCATGTTATATGTTTAGGTAGCTAGCCTAGGTCATGTCAACAAAGTGTTCGATCCGAAGCTGACGTTGCTGCCCTGTTGTGCCAGGACTATCACCAACCATGGCTAGAAAGTTATGGCAAATTCTACATTTGTGACCATCAATGTTCGGTCTAACTGGCGCGACCAGTTCAAGTGGGGCTTCTCGGGCCCAGTAGTACTACTAAAAACTTCCTCGCTATAATCTAATACTAACGGCATCGTAAGTGTTAAGAGGACTAGTATGTGATATATGCTTCCTTGTGACCATAACCGTATAATATAACTCTAAATAGAAAGGCGTTACTGTACCGTAATATAATCAACCCATATATCACTGTAACGTGTACATGTTTTCTCCCCCTGTGTTTAGTAAACATTTGCGGGAATAGGGGCCGTGAACTCACCTTAATTTGCTCGGTTAGACTTTTATGAAAATAGAGTCAAACTGGTTCAATCACGGCCTATTATGATTACCACTTAATTTATTAGCGTGTTCAAGAAATACCCATAGATTAATGAAATTAACTTAACACGTTTAAGGCAATTACGTTGACGATTCGTATACTCTTCGCATGCATATACATACACATAGATATCACACGGCAATTTCAATTAAAGTATAACTTGATTATAAACGGCTCATTCATTCACAAGTACCACATGCAACATTTAAACACACATATATGCAACTTATCATGACTTAATTTGTAGACTTGAAACTAGGCTCTTTTCGGAAATTTTATAAAATAGTTCCCATGCTCCAAAAATTCCAATTTTTTTATAGAAGATGTCAGTTAGTCTGTAAAATTTAGTGTAAAATTTTCAAGTCCTAAGTCTTTACCAAATATCTATAAAAATTCATTTACTAGGCTGCAGTCAGATTCGTCGCTTTCTGACTGCAGTCCACTAGAAAAATCGTTTAAACATCATCGAATACCCGATTAACGAAATTCCAGTGGGAGATTTTCGGAAATTCCAGTCTCCAGTTACTGTACAAATTTTGTGACCTAACCCCTTAGAGACTGTGAGATATGACTAAATAAACAACCTGCAAATTCTGCAGAAATTACGCAGCTTCAGCTGCTGCACTAAATAATCATTTAAAAATAGCAAACAACCTCAGAAAAATATGAATTCGGCGCCATTTGAAGTGTTTTTCAAAAATACACGTTTTAGGTTTCGGAAAATCCACTTTTCGATAAATAACGGTCGGTTTACAGCCAATCGAAGTTGGCTGTAAATGTTAATCAGCTTTCTGTTTTCAGTTTTATCGTGCTAGAGCAAGTTTAAATGACCATAACACTTAGTTTTATCGATTTACAGCAGGTTAACGTATCAATTATCATCTAGTACATCAGATTCACACACAAACCCTAAGCAAGTAACACCCTAACATCATCACGAACGCAGCCACTCTCATGTATACATGCATATCATTCTAGTAATCAAGTTAAAAATTATTATGAACAAGATTATCACGAAACATCAAAAACGCAGCCACGTATACAAGGGTTTTCACCCAAACAACTACTAGAACAACTCACCTTGCAAAGATGACTAGAGGGAGGATAGCGAGAGAGAAGGAGAGTAGCGAGAGGGAGAGAGATCGCGAGAGGGGGGGGGTCTCCACTGCCGTCACACACCAAGGGGGCTCTAGGGTTTTGTTGTTTTTTTGCCAATACATGCAGGTACGTAACATAAGGGTCGCACAAGAGGGGGGGTTTGGGTTTAACTGGGCTGCAAGGGTGTGGGCCGCAAGGGATAAGGGTTCGCGGGTTGGGTTACGAGTTGAGTTTACGCGAAAGGCGAGATAGTGCGGGCTCGGGTTCGGGTTTATTATAACTCGTTAAATAATCGCGACGTTTATTATGTATACATACAAGAGATAGAATCGTATAATTACAAGGAATCGACTCGGAAGGATACCTGATTTTTCCGAGATGTCACATCATTAGAAGTGGTTTTAGTACCAACTTCAACCATAGATGCCCCTTTGTCTTGGAACTGGAGACTTCCCACAACAGAGGTAACAGTCCTCAACAGTGGTTGCCTTCAACCAAGTCTTAGTAATGAAACCACTGTCCAACCAAGAACTTAGGAGTTCAGTAATTGTAGTGGCTGCTTGAGTTGAACTATCACCAAGGGTTACATGTAACCCAAGGGATGTAGCCTCTTCATGTGCTGATGGGCTAGCAACGAATAAAGAGTCAGACCCAGCCTCTTGATGAACTATATTCTCAGTAATAGGTTGTTGAGAAGTGCTGGTTTGTGCCTGGTCTAATTCAGTTGCATTCAGCAATGGTAAAATAGTAGGTGGAAGTGTGGTCATTGGTGAAGGTGGCTGTGTAGAAAGCGACAGTGCGCTGGGAGAGGGGCTGTGGAAGATAGAACCAAGTGGATCTAGAGCTTCATAATTTGGTGTCCCTGTGTCTACAATCTTTTCCTTTTGTGAGGAAGAAGGAGGAGTTTCAAAGCCAGTTGGAGATCTTTGAACCATCTGCTGTGAAGAAGTAGCAGCAGTGGTTTGTGACTTTGGTGCTGTCACTGGGTTAACCTCTGGGATCTCATCTTCCAGATGACCCATTTTGGGTTTGGTGGGCTTTTTGGGAAGTGTTTTGGTTTTCTTTTTGAGGATTTTTGGTGTGGGCTTCAGAGCAGCGGTTGTGGTGCCCTTATCACCAAGAGCAGTGGGCTCAGTAGCAAGAGGTTGAGTTTGAAAATTTTGTTCAGGTAAAACTTGCTCAGCCTCCTCTACTTGTGTTTTCGCAACTTTATCTTGGTTTGTTATTCTGGTGAAGGTTTCATGAGTGAGGCAGCCTGGTTTAGTCACAGCGCCTATTTTACTTTCAGGACCTTTGATTTGATCTTGTAAGTAAACACTTAGAAAACGTGGATGAATCAAAAAAGGTTTTCTTTTTGCAATATTTTGAAAATTATTCACAAGATCATTGAACATGATCTGGGAGTAGTTAAAATCTGTGTCAGTTAAAATTGCATACCCCAGATATTGCATGTTCAATGGAATTTCATTGAAAGCAGTGGTCTTTGCTGAGAGACAAGTTAGAATTGTGTGAAAGAAAAATCTCATCTCAGCAGGAAAGTTAGGTTTAAAGATGGTCATACCTTTCATCTGGCCTACATAACCTCTTTCCATAAACTCTGCTTGGATCTCATTTTGGGGAAATGACACAGGGTGTTCTATGTCATTTAACTTGAAAACTTGAGAGATCGATTGGGGGCTAATTTGCATCAACACTCCCCCTACTCTTGAGATTATTGTATAAGGAACACCAGCAGCAGTTGAGTAGACCTTAGCATTATTCCAGAAGTCACGAAGAGAATCAATGTAAATTGGGGCTTTGACTTCTAACATGTGCTTGAATTTCGACTTTTGCAAAATTCGAATCATTGGATGATAGTGAGTATTTGCGTTGTTTGCTTCAAGTATGGCAGTGTAATTATGTGGGGGTTTTGATTATGAGAGTGTAGGGTGGAAGTGCTTGTGTGGATTTCTTTGAAGATTTTGATTTGGGAGCCATTGTGTTAGAGAGAAAAACTGTTTTGAGGTTTTTGAAATCGACACAGTTTAGGGTAAACACTGGTGACAGATAAAACAGGGTTTTTATAGGGTTTTGAAAAAGTGATGATTACATGGCATCTGTTGCAAGATCTGGTGGCTAACATCTGGCCACGTGTAACCTCTGATGAGAAAAGTACTGATTTTTAACATATCAGTGGATAGCTATCAGTGTTTTAAAAAAGTGGTAAAAATGGAAGTCAGAGGATACACTTTAACAGTGGATAAGATTTTGAAGCCTATCAGAGGTTTTGAGCAAACAGATGTTATGAGTAGACTTTTAAAGATTTATTGAAAATTTTTTAACTATTTTTAAGGATGAGTTTTTGATTTTCTGAACACATTTTGATGCTATGTATGCATCGATTTACAAGAAAATTTGTTTTTAATCCATGTTTAGCATTCTAATTCTTGAGATCAAGTTTTCAAAGGTAGATGTATGCAATGCCTTGGTTAAAACATCTGCCAACTGATCTGAAGTATGCACATGATGCAAAGAAATCAAACCTTTTTCATAGCAATCTCTCATAAAGTGATGTCTGATGTCAATGTGCTTTGTAGTTGGATGAGAAACTGGATTTTTAATGATGTTTTCAGCAGCTTGACTGTCCAATCTGAGTGGAGTCTCTAGTGCAGTTACACCAAAATCCAGCAATTGGTTTTGAAGCCACAAAAGTTGAGCAGTGCAGCTAGCAGTAGCAATATACTCTGCCTCAGCAGTGGATGTTGAAACTGCAACCTGCTTTTTTGCTTTGCCAAGACACTAGACAATCACCTAGGAATTGACATCCTCCTGATGTGGACTTCCTTGTAGTTTTGCACCTAGCAAAGTCACTATCTGAAAAACCTGAAAGTTCAATATTCTCATTAGCTGGATACCAGATACCAAGTGTGGGAGCACCTTTTATGTATCTGAATATCCTTTTTACAACAATAAGGTCAGACTTTCTTGGTAATGCCTGTGATCTGGCACAAACACATGTTGCAAACATGATGTCTGGCCTTGATGCAGTTAGGTACAATAAAGACCTAATCATGCTTCTATAAAGAGTTTGATCAACAAGGTCATCTTTACCATCAATGGTGACCAGCTTGGTGGTTGCCATGGGTGTGCTACATGGTTTACAATCATCCATATAAACTTTTTAAGCAGTTCTTTCACATACTTGTTTTGATGGATAAATGTACCATTTTGTAATTGTTTAACTTACAGACCAAGAAAACATTGGAGCTCACCCATTGCACTCATCTCAAACTCTGCTTTCATGAGTTTTCGAAACTCTTCACACATAGCAGTGTTTGTGGATCCAAAAATGGTGTCATCCACATAAATTTGGACAAGCATCAAATCTTTTCCTTTCCATTTTAAGAATACGGTTTTATCTATTTTACCTCTAGTATTTAACATTTGTCGAAAACGGGTTTTACCAAACCCGCTCCATTTTGTAATCGAATATCAAGTTATAAATGTTCATTGCCTATTTATGCTTATTTTAAATTTTAATGATACATAATTAATAAACAAACTAAACCATAAAAGTTATAATTGATAAAAAGTATAAATAAAACAATTAAAAATAAAATGGGGCTGCCGGGACTCGAACCCGGGTCAGCCGGGTTGTAACTCCAAAGATTTAACACTCACACGCATAACCACTCCGCCACTTGTTTGTTTTCTGTAAACTCTAGGAAACAAATAAGTCTTATATACAAACCTAGATGAACCGGTTGCGCCAACTGAAAACCGAAATCGGCTATTCAACCGTCTAAACATTTGAATAATCGCGAATTCAGGTTTATAACCCATGCACCGACGATTCTAATCAATTCAGACTTGAATTGACTTCAATTCTGATGATGATGGGTTTTATAACCGAAAATATCTCATAACCTGAATTACTGCAATCAAAGATCTTCTCGCGACTCAGAAACATTCCACAAACCTCCAATTACATTTCCGCACACTTTACAGTCCACCGGAGAAGTTTATTTTACTCGCCGGAAATATTCTGCAAGTTCGCCGGAAAACCGTATTCTTCCTCAAAACGGTAAGTCCTTCAATACCGTCGTAGTCTAACAATTGTTAAGCTATTTCTAACTCAAACATTTCACTTGAAATCGAATTCAGACGCTACTATCGGATAATACCAGTTCGCCGGAAAAGTTCTGGAAATCTTTATTTTCATCTGTGAATCGGTAAGGACATTCAAACACTCTGTTAACGTTTGTTTATCACTTCAATTCCACGATTAGCTAATCAAAACGGTTAATTGTCTTGTTCAGTTGAAGTGCACAAAAACAGAGACCGACACCTTACCGGAATTCTGAAATAAACCGTTCATCAGTATGTTTACTTCTAACTATCGTTTCTGCCATTTCATATTAGATTGTACAATGTTTATCAATCAAACTAAACAAGATATAACGGTGTAATCTACTGCCTGTAAAATCTAACGAAGAAGATGAACTGCGCTAACAATATAAGAATAATTAAAATTGGTATTTTGAACGGGTTAGACACACAGTCCAGCGGTGGATTGTGTGCGAACAAAAACACGCATACGTCCCGAGTTCGATCCCTGATACACGCACCCTCTATGTAATAAAAACGTTTTATTTTTCTAACTGAACCGGGTTAATTCAAGTTAGTTGTTAAGTATAATAAAAAGTTGTATATTAACCAAGTTAGACACACAGTCCAGCGGTGGACTGTGTGTCACGTTAAACCACAGGTCCCGGGTTCGAGACCTGTGGAGTACACCGAGTCGTTACGTAAAATCTTTTTAAAATAAATGATTTTCGGATTAATCTAATTAGTATATAAATATAATTAAAAACAAAATTATTTCAGGTTAGACACGTAGCTCAGTTGGTAGAGCTGCGTGCACGCGTACGGGAGGTCTCGGGTTCGAGCCTCACCCAGCGCATTTCAGTCACACAATAAACCGGTCAAACAGTCAAAGTCAAAAAGTCAACGGTCAACCCAAAAAGTCAACATATTTTTATATTTTTATTTATTTAATTTAATTTAAAAATCAATTAAAAATACTTAAAAATAATGTTTTTAAAGATAGAAAATAGCCTTAAACTCGTAAAAATATATCTAAAAATTTTATTAAAATCCTTAATAAAATCCACTCATTTACTATTCTTTCCGTTATTATTTAGGTTAGTTAATTCTCGTTGTTCCGCTCTTCCAACTCGTGCGCATCTCACCATCTCCAATCAAACGCACCCAATGTGAGTGAATCTTTAGAAATTCCCCGTTTTAATTGTCACACCCCGACCCGCAGCGGATAAGGTGATCGGGGCATGATTGGGTTATCATCAAAGCTCATGACATTTATTAAATGTTTCATATTCATTAATACAAATTAAATGAAAGTTTACAATGATTGCTACAACATGATCTAACTAACAATCTAACTCCTTTGTTCTCTTCTAAGGCATATCCTATGCTATCCTTGCTTCAACCTGTTCACCTGTATCATGTGTAAAAAGGTTTTTGGATCAACATAATGTTGGCGAGTGAATCCTATGGAAAACATTTGAGCAATTTATTTAAATTGATTATGAAATATGTGCACAACCAAACATGAGTAAAATTAGATGTAACTTGATCAACAATCATAAGATGTTAAATGAAACACTCATGAATAATAATGGAAACAATTAAAGGCACGCGATGCTCAACTCGTCTCTCACGAGGAACTGAGGGGCCTGATGAATGAATTGCATAAACATGATAATATGAATAACACAACTACAAACAATATAAACTCAATGAAAACACACATGAACAATAATGAATTTGAATTGAAGCACGCGATGTTCTACTCGTTTCCCACGAGGAACTGATGGGCTTAATGTATGAGTTTCATGTAATTTGACAAACGGAATATAAATAAATCACAACAATAAATCAATCTAAGATTAAGTCATGATGTGGTATGGCACAAGTTTAAATAAATAAATTAATTAATTCATAACACATGACACACCCCAAAACGTGTAATTTAAAAGGGGGAATTGTAAGATTCACTCACAGTGGGTGCGTTCGGTTGATGATGATGAATGCACGCAAAGTGGTTTTAACCACGAGTGAGATTTAACCTAGATAAATCGCATTATGGTTTGGTGAGTAAACGGATTTTATTAAACTATTTTAGTAGGATTGATGGGTGCATTTTTGTGAGTTTGAGGCTATTTTCTAATCTTAAAAATGTTATTTTTAAGTATTTATAATTGATTTTTAATTAAAATAATTAAATAAAAATAATAAAAATATTTATTTTTTTTCTGCTACAGTTGACTTTGACCAGTTGACTTTGACTGGTCGTTGACCGGTTTGAGGAATATTGTTGTGCGCTCGGTGAGGCTCGAACCCGAGACCTCCCGTACGCGTGCACGCAGCTCTACCAACTGAGCTACGTGTCTAACCCGTTATATATCCGATTTTAATTTCATATATACATTAATTAGAATTAACAGAAAATCATTTATTTTAAAAACAGTTTAAATGAAACGGTCATGCACACCACAGGTCTCGAACCCGGGACCTGTGGGTTAATCTAACACACAGTCCACCGCTGGACTGTGTGTTCAACATGTTATAATATTCGGTTTTTATTATACTTAAATACAAAATAGATATTTCCTTTTCTGCCTTATTTAAAAGAAAAGATAATTGTCCGAGTCGGTGCTGAGGACCGGACTCGAACTCGTGACCTGTGATATAAACAAACACACAGTCCACCGCTGGACTGTGTGTCTAACTTGGTTATTATTCCGGTTATTAATATACTTAACATATAACTAAGGCGACTCCGGTTCAGTAATAAAAAAAAAATAGATTTTATTAAGGCAGCGTGTGAAACGGGAATCGAACTCGAGACCTTTGCATAATTAACGTCTTATGTGCACACAGTCCACCGCTGGACTGTGTGTCTAACCCGATTAAAATCATGATTTATAATATACTTATATGATATGGAAGTGCGTCGTCTTCTTCGACAAAGTTGAACCAGAAATCGGGTCTGACTGGTTCGAGTTTTTATTCAAGTTTCAATAGTGTTTTAGGTTAATTACTGGTAAGATAGAAGTGAAAAGGAAAGAAAACTGAGCGGAGAATATACCGACTGAACTCTCTGTTTTCCGGCAGAAACTCCGGCGACTGAATTCAACTCCGGCGACGTGTTCCTTGTAGCAGCTAGTCTCCGAAAAGTTTGGAAAAGGTAAGGGTATCACCGGTATCAGCTTCAGAGGTTCAGAAAAGCTCGGCAATGGGGAAACCGGTTTTCCGGCGACGAACAGGTTTATTCCGGCGAGAGAAATTACGCCGTGAAAAGATGTGATTTTTAGCGAAAAGGTTTGCAGACGATTGTGGTTGAATTTATAGGGAATAATCGAAATGTATTTGGTCTGATTTTGAACTGTATTCATCAATTTAAGTTTTCCGGCGGTTTTGAAAAGTGTCGCGGACTTCAAACATCGGTTATAACCGACGTCTGATTAAAGGTTTACGTTATAACGTAAATCGTAGTTAAGGCTCGCGAATATTCCGGGATTCCGACGACTGAACCGTTTGGGCGCCGGTTTTGAATTTGTAAAGTCACTATATCAATTAAATGATTCTGTTATTCATCAAACATAACAAGCGGCGCAGTGGTTTGTGTGTGAGAGTTAAGTCACTAGGTGACTCGGTACAGACCCGGGTTCGAAACCCGGCTGTAACAATTCATTTTTATTTTTCGATTTTCAACAGTTTTTCAAAAACTAAATATATACCCCCGTATAATAATTGATTACGGATCGTTTAAAAATATTTTGGGCATTTAATTCGCAACGAAAATTTTGACTGACTGTTCGGTTGCTAAACGGAGCGGGTTTGGTAAATCCGTTTTTGACGGATGTTACAGTATCCCCTGCTTTTTAGAAATTTCGTCCCGAAATTTAAATAATGATATATTTTGACTATAAGAATGATGATGTTTTGTTTGACAGTTGTATGCTTAGCAAAAATGAGGGTTTAAGTTTTTGTTCGAGGCGGTAACGTTCCTTGTAAAGGTTAAGTACCCTATTCAGGAATCGCTTTTTGTTGCCTACTGTATGAATATTGATAAACAGGAATGATTCTCTAAAAATGATATCATGCATAAGAGTTTAGATACGTTTGGGAAAAATATGGTTATATCCTAAGGCAAAACTTCTAACACTACAATCTACATAAATAAAAACACAACAGCTGATATCCAAACATGAATGAACACATCAGCAAATATTTGAACATGAATAAACATAACAGCAAATATTCGAACATGAATGAACACATCAGCAAATATTTGAACATGAATAAACACAACAGCAAATATTTGAACATGAATAAACACATCAGCAAATATTTGAACATGAATAAACACATCAGCAAATATTTGAACATGTATAAACACAACAGCAAATATTTGAATCCACATTCTGATAGCATATATGTTTGAATGATGGAAGTTTCTCTCTCGTTTATTATGATGAAGAGGTTAGTTTATGTAGAAAATGGAACACGATCCAATCTCTTTAAATAACATGATGATATAAATGTAACACAAATTCCAACCAAGGCAATACTAAATCCTACATGGAACTTCTCATAACCGCCTGATAATGCCTCTGATCCTTTGGCAAGAATACTTATATATAGGAAGTACCAGCGGCGTATCCACCATATTCTTGCCAAATTTTCATTAGTTTTATCCACAAGTTATGATTGGTTACCAAGAAACTAATAAATCCTACATAGAACTTCTCATAACCGTCCGATAATGCCTCTGATCCTTTGACAAGAATACTTATATATAGGAAATACCAGCGGCGTATCCACCATATTCTTGTCAAATTTTCATTGGTTTTATCAGTGAATTATGATTAGTCCTATAACTCTACAATCAATACAACAAACATAAAATACTGAAATGAAATATATCTGTGCGATCAAGGCTCAATCGAACGGAGCCGATCGTATTGCATGTACTGAAAATAAAATGGATGTGCGCTCAAGGCTCAATCAAACGGAGCCGAACGTATTGAATGTACTGAAATTGAAATTGTGTGCTCAAGGCTCAATCAAACGGAGCCGAACATATTGAATGTACTGAAATTGAAATTGTGTGCTCAAGGCTCAATCAAATGGAGCCGAACATATTGCATGTACTGAATATGAATAACTTAACCACACAAACAGCCTATGCATGGAACCTCTCATAACCGCCTGATAATGCCTCCGATTATTTGACAAGAATACTTATATATAGGAAGTACCATCGGCGTATCCACCATATCCTTGTCAAATTTTCGTTGACTTTATCCGAAAGTTATGGTTAGTTCGATGCGACTCTACTACAAACACCACAACCACAAGATACTGATAATGAAATTGTATGTGCGCTCAAGGCTCAATCAAACGGAGCCGAGCGTATTGCATGAACTGGAAATGTAAATAAATCTGTGTACTCAAGGCTCAATCAAACGGAGCCGAGCATATTGCATGAACTGGAAATGTGAATAAATCTGTGTACTCAAGGCTCAATCAAACGGAGCCGAGCATATTGCATGAACTGGAAATGTAAATAAATCTGTGTACTCAAGGCTCAATCAAACGGAGCCGAGCATATTGCATGTATTGAAATGTAATATTACGTAACCGATCAAGGCTCAACAAACGGAGCCGATCGTGCGGGCACGCCAAGATCAACCACATAATAAAATGGGGATCCAACTCAACCTCGATGGATGGGGAGCCACGGCCTCGGCAAAATCGTATACTGAAAACAATATATAATATATAATATACCATAATTACTCTAACAGTCTACCCATGTGATAAAGAAGACTAAACAACAGGAGTTGAATCTGGATCTTCGGCGAAAAGGACTAGCTGAGTATCTTCGTTTGGGCCGTCATTATCCTCGACAGGGTTGGCGTTGATATTGAAGACTCTTCCTCTTGCTGGTGGCATAGTGGTTGGGTTTTCTTGGTTTACTTGGTTAACTGGGTTTGATTGGGCTTGAGTGTTGATAACGTTTACCAATTGAGGGCATGTGTTTCCAAGGTGGGTAGGGTCGGCACAATTGAAGCAGGCTCTAGCATATGGGAACATGGGATATTGAGGTTGGTAATAAGTTTGGGCCATGCTTTGAGTAGGGAAGAGGTTTGGTCTTGAAAAGTGCGACAAACATTGCTCAAATGACCATAACGTCCACAAGCTGCACATAGACGACAAAGTAGAGTAAGGGGATGGTGATAAAAACAGTTGTTGCATCGAGGGTGAGGTCCAAGATATGGTTTCTTATTTGGGTAAGCTGAGTTGGGTGCCACTTGGGTGATTGGGATAGCTCGGATGGGTATAGCGTGAAAAATTGGTTGATTTCGTTGGGTCGCAGCGAAAAGTCGCCTGACTCTTCTTCTCTTAGGTTTGGGTTGAGAAGGGGATTCGGGTTGAGAAGGGGATTCAGTTTGAGTGGAGTCGGAGGTTTCAGTCGATTCTTTATCCTTCTTCTTCTCCTCCTTGAAGTCTTTGTTTCGGATTCGTTTCTCGGTGAGCTCTGTTGCTAGCTCCATTGCTGCTTCCAAAGTTGCAGGCTTGGTACTTATCACAGGGTCTTGAATCTTTGACGGAAGACCACGAATGTAGTGCTCGATCAAACGGTAGAGGGGAGTAAACATGTTGGGAACCATTTGATGTAATTCGAGGAACCTTTTGTTGTAGGTGGTGTGGTCTCCTTCCACTTGCTTCAATGAGTAAAATTCATCTTCTAGCTTCTTGATTTCGCTCCTTGGACAAAAATGTCTGGTCATGATTTCCTTCAACTCGTTCCAAGTTAGGGTCATAGCATCTTCCACACCTCGTTTGGCCTTCTCTGTGTTCCACCAAGTAAGTGCTATCCCATATAGTCGACCGGTAGCATAACGCACTTTGCGATCATCAGGGCAATCGCAATTTAGAAAAGTATTCTCCATTTCTTCAAACCAATGGAGGAGTGCGGTGACACCTTCAGTCCCTTTATATTTCGGAGGGTCGCATGATTTGAAATGCTTGTAGGTGCATTTAGTGGTATTTGGGGAAGAGTTGAAAATGTTTTGGTTTGCTTGATTGACAGGATTATGGGTAAGTGCTTGTTGAACTTGGATTACAATGTTGGGTATTACGGCAGCCATTTGTTGAGCGATTAAGGCAGCCATGCGTTCGCGGGCTCTTCTTGCTCTCGTCTTCCTACGGGCGAGGTTAGAAGACATCTACAATGAATACATGACAAGGGTATGAGTTGGATGCTTTTGAGATCATGGGTCGCATTAGGGATGAACATTCATAAAATAATTATACAAAAATACTACATCCATAGGATGTCTTTGGCTTTGCTCGCTGTTAGGCCCGTCATGCCGCCATACTTTACCTTATGTAATCATGTGGGCCCCCATGAATTACCGGTTTTTCATATGGTTCGCACGGTTTCTGCCTGGTTGCGTACACAAAACCCGGTGAAAATCGAGAAATATGTATACAACGTGTGATGTTCGGAATGTGTCCAGGTGTAGACACGGTGACACCTCAAAGTAGGGTTAGTTCGAACGACGTTTGGTGTGGCATGCTTTGGCCTAATAGGTCCTTCGTACTCTCATCGTTGGTCCCCAGGTAGGCAAACTGGTCCGTTATATTGGATTTATACGAATGCCAGCCTAGACAGGACGTTCCGACTACCGGTACTTGTACCCTTCCAGTTACTACATGCCCGTCGCAGAACTTACTTTGATGAGAATTGAAAATTGCATAAAATCTTTGGATAACGAGAGTATGAAAATAAATTGAACACATGAACATCGATATATGTATAATGAATATGTATATATGTATAATGAATATGTATATGAGCATGTATGTTTGACTGAAATGTAAACAAATATGAAACAAATAAATATCACAAGTTTGTATGTAACCACCTAATCAATTTAAAATTTAGGCAGACTATAGTATAGGCTCTAAGGGTCTAATAACCTATCCTATATCCCTATAGTCATGGCTCTGATACCAATCTGTCACACCCCGACCCGCAGCGGATAAGGTGATCGGGGCATGATTGGGTTATCATCAAAGCTCATGACATTTATTAAATGTTTCATATTCATTAATACAAATTAAATGAAAGTTTACAATGATTGCTACAACATGATCTAACTAACAATCTAACTCCTTTGTTCTCTTCTAAGGCATATCCTATGCTATCCTTGCTTCAACCTGTTCACCTGTATCATGTGTAAAAAGGTTTTTGGATCAACATAATGTTGGCGAGTGAATCCTATGGAAAACATTTGAGCAATTTATTTAAATTGATTATGAAATATGTGCACAACCAAACATGAGTAAAATTAGATGTAACTTGATCAACAATCATAAGATGTTAAATGAAACACTCATGAATAATAATGGAAACAATTAAAGGCACGCGATGCTCAACTCGTCTCTCACGAGGAACTGAGGGGCCTGATGAATGAATTGCATAAACATGATAATATGAATAACACAACTACAAACAATATATAAACTCAATGAAAACACACATGAACAATAATGAATTTGAATTGAAGCACGCGATGTTCTACTCGTTTCCCACGAGGAACTGATGGGCTTAATGTATGAGTTTCATGTAATTTGACAAACGGAATATAAATAAATCACAACAATAAATCAATCTAAGATTAAGTCATGATGTGGTATGGCACAAGTTTAAATAAATAAATTAATTAATTCATAACACATGACACACCCCAAAACGTGTAATTTAAAAGGGGGAATTGTAAGATTCACTCACAGTGGGTGCGTTCGGTTGATGATGATGAATGCACGCAAAGTGGTTTTAACCACGAGTGAGATTTAACCTAGATAAATCGCATTATGGTTTGGTGAGTAAACGGATTTTATTAAACTATTTTAGTAGGATTGATGGGTGCATTTTTGTGAGTTTGAGGCTATTTTCTAATCTTAAAAATGTTATTTTTAAGTATTTATAATTGATTTTTAATTAAAATAATTAAATAAAAATAATAAAAATATTTATTTTTTTTCTGCTACAGTTGACTTTGACCAGTTGACTTTGACTGGTCGTTGACCGGTTTGAGGAATATTGTTGTGCGCTCGGTGAGGCTCGAACCCGAGACCTCCCGTACGCGTGCACGCAGCTCTACCAACTGAGCTACGTGTCTAACCCGTTATATATCCGATTTTAATTTCATATATACATTAATTAGAATTAACAGAAAATCATTTATTTTAAAAACAGTTTAAATGAAACGGTCATGCACACCACAGGTCTCGAACCCGGGACCTGTGGGTTAATCTAACACACAGTCCACCGCTGGACTGTGTGTTCAACATGTTATAATATTCGGTTTTTATTATACTTAAATACAAAATAGATATTTCCTTTTCTGCCTTATTTAAAAGAAAAGATAATTGTCCGAGTCGGTGCTGAGGACCGGACTCGAACTCGTGACCTGTGATATAAACAAACACACAGTCCACCGCTGGACTGTGTGTCTAACTTGGTTATTATTCCGGTTATTAATATACTTAACATATAACTAAGGCGACTCCGGTTCAGTAATAAAAAAAAATAGATTTTATTAAGGCAGCGTGTGAAACGGGAATCGAACTCGAGACCTTTGCATAATTAACGTCTTATGTGCACACAGTCCACCGCTGGACTGTGTGTCTAACCCGATTAAAATCATGATTTATAATATACTTATATGATATGGAAGTGCGTCGTCTTCTTCGACAAAGTTGAACCAGAAATCGGGTCTGACTGGTTCGAGTTTTTATTCAAGTTTCAATAGTGTTTTAGGTTAATTACTGGTAAGATAGAAGTGAAAAGGAAAAGAAACTGAGCGGAGAATATACCGACTGAACTCTCTGTTTTCCGGCAGAAACTCCGGCGACTGAATTCAACTCCGGCGACGTGTTCCTTGTAGCAGCTAGTCTCCGAAAAGTTTGGAAAAGGTAAGGGTATCACCGGTATCAGCTTCAGAGGTTCAGAAAAGCTCGGCAATGGGGAAACCGGTTTTCCGGCGACGAACAGGTTTATTCCGGCGAGAGAAATTACGCCGTGAAAAGATGTGATTTTTAGCGAAAAGGTTTGCAGACGATTGTGGTTGAATTTATAGGGAATAATCGAAATGTATTTGGTCTGATTTTGAACTGTATTCATCAATTTAAGTTTTCCGGCGGTTTTGAAAAGTGTCGCGGACTTCAAACATCGGTTATAACCGACGTCTGATTAAAGGTTTACGTTATAACGTAAATCGTAGTTAAGGCTCGCGAATATTCCGGGATTCCGACGACTGAACCGTTTGGGCGCCGGTTTTGAATTTGTAAAGTCACTATATCAATTAAATGATTCTGTTATTCATCAAACATAACAAGCGGCGCAGTGGTTTGTGTGTGAGAGTTAAGTCACTAGGTGACTCGGTACAGACCCGGGTTCGAAACCCGGCTGTAACAATTCATTTTTATTTTTCGATTTTCAACAGTTTTTCAAAAACTAAATATATACCCCCGTATAATAATTGATTACGGATCGTTTAAAAATATTTTGGGCATTTAATTCGCAACGAAAATTTTGACTGACTGTTCGGTTGCTAAACGGAGCGGGTTTGGTAAATCCGTTTTTGACGGATGTTACATTAATCACGTTTTTGGGGTGTATCATGTGTCTTGCTATATATTATATTTAAATCATTGTGCACACATCATGTCATGAACAAAAGTGTATTCAGCTTGTTTCCACTGTTTGTGTGGTTATTGTTAGATTCAATTTATTATTTTCAGTACATGCAATTTCATAGGCCGCCGCTCCCCATTACATTATGAGCGTTGAGCATGTTCCCCATTACATTATGAGCGTGAGCCTGGCGTGCCAACATACGATCGGCTCCGTTTGATTGAGCCTTGATCGCACAGACATTTATCATTTTCAGTACATGCAATACGATTGGCTCTGTTTGATTGAGCCTTGATCGCACAGTTTTATTCATGTTATTTATTGTATGATGTTAGTATGTTAATGTATGCTATCATATGTTATTGTATGTTATAGTTGTGACTGCTATTGCTGCTGTTTGATTATTTACATTTGCTCATTTATGATTATGCACAATTTTTCATTGATAAACTAACAAGAAAATAAATAATAAATGTTTATCTAACAAGGTTCACTCGCCAACTTATGTTGACCCAAAAACCCCCATTTTTTACACATGATACAGGTGAACCAGCTGCAGCCAGAAACACTTAGGATTGGACTAGAAGAATAAAATGATTTAGAGCTTGGAATTGTTTTGTTTGGTTATTTTTCTTTGTATTGTATGGACATGTTTGGATATTTGGGAATGAAACTTGGACTTTAATAAATATGAAACATATTAGTAAATATCATGAGCTTTGGTGATAACCCAATTATGCCCCGACTCTTATTCCGCTGCGGGTCGGGTGTGTGACAGATTGGTATCAGAGCCATGACTATAGGGATATAGGATAGGTTATTAGACCCTTAGAGCCTATACTATAGTTGATTAGAAACTTATAAGATTTTTGTGTGTTACATGCCAAATTTCATGATGTTTATGTGTTTTAAGTTAAATGTTACATTCAATGTTATGCAAGCATGTTCATAAGTATATATTATCATATAATGCCTATCATGAATCATATTCTCATAACATATCATATCCATGAAAGCACACACCACATCATGATTGCTTTTACAATGATTTTTGTGTTTTCAAATCTCATCAAAGTGAGTTCTCATGACGGGCATGTAGTAACTGGAAGGGTACCAGTACCGGTAGTCGGAACGTCCTGTCTAGGCTGGCATTTGTATAAATCCAAAATAAAGGACCAGTTTGCCTACCTGGGGACTAACGATGAGAGTACGAAGTACCTATTAGGCCAAAGCATGCTATACCAAACGTCGTGTGAGCTAACCCCACTTTGAGTTGTCATTGTGTCTACACCTGGACACATTCCGACCATACATCTCGTAAGCATATTTTGTGGTTTGCATTCGGGTGATGCGAGTGTTAAATCGCCAATACTAATGTGAATCCTACCAAGCCAATAGTCATGGGGGCCCACATGACTATAAAGGTGAAGGTATGGGGGACATTTGAGGCCCAACATGAGCAAACCCAAGACATCCTATGGATGTAGTTGCATTATTGATATTTATGTTATTTTCATTTTCTTAAAGACACATGACACCTAAAAAGACTCCATAAACTCACAATCTTCTTATGTATGTTTCTGTAGATGTCGTCTAGACAACAACGAGGGGGTAAAAGATCCGGAAGGTCTCACGAACGCTTGGCCACGCAAATCGCGAAACAAATGGCCGCGGTACTTCCCGACATTGTGGTTCAAGTACAACAAGCTCTCGCCACAAATACCACTAATCCTCCCCAACAGAATGACCAGAACATCGACAACCCTCCTACCAGCAAGTGCTCATACAAACATTTCAAGTCTTGTGATCCTCCTAAATTTGAAGGGACTGAAGGTGTCACTGCTCTCCTCCATTGGTTTGAGGAGATGGAAAACACCTTCCTTAACTGCGATTGTCCTGAAGATCGCAAGGTTCGATACGCCACCGGGAGACTATTTGGGGTAGCTCTCACCTGGTGGAATACTGAAAAGGGGAAGAGGGGAATTGATGATTCAATGGCCTTAACATGGGAGGAGTTAAGGGAAATCATGACTAGGCGTTTCTGTCCTAGGAGTGAAATTAAAAAGTTGGAGGACGAATTTCATTCTTTAAAGCAAAAGGAGGGTGATCATACCACCTATAACAAGAGGTTCTTAGAGTTGAACCAAATGGTCCCAAATTTGTTCACCCCAACTTATCGTTTGATCGAGCATTATATTCGAGGACTTCCCTTGAAAATTCAAGATTCAGTTCTCAGCACTTCACCAGCAACACTTGAAGTTGCTATGGAACTAGCCACTGAACTTACCGAGAATCGAATTCGCAACGGTAAGTTTAAAGAAGAGAAAAAGAAAGCCCCTGTTGAGGGACAAACTTCAAACCATTCCATCTCCTCCTCTAAGTTTGCTAACAAGAGGAAGCGCAACACCAGAAACTTCGCCGTTACTCAAACCAATTTCCCTATTCCTGCTGCACCCATTACCCAAGTCGCCCATTCACCTACACCATACAAAAGACCCTACTCTGGCCCGTTACCAAAATGCAACTGTTGCCAATATCACCATTCTCCTGATTATCCTTGCCAACATTGCATTGGCTGTGGTCGCGCAGGTCATACTGTTCAAACCTGCCGCATGCCTCAGCGAACGAACCGCCACCAGCCTTCAACCCAAACCCACCAACAAATAATGGGTCAAGCCCAACAACCCCTACTATTACCACCCACCCAACATTTAGCCCAAACATATTACCAACCCAATTATCCTATGGTTCAACCTATGCGGGCTTGCTACAATTGCGGAGACCCAAGCCATTTCAGAAACACGTGTCCAAGGTTGGTAAACATTATTCATGCTCAGGCCCAAGCCAACCCGGTGAATCAAGCGAACCAAGCTCCTCCACCTGCAAAGGAAGAGCTTTCAATATCAATGCTAATCAGGCTAGAGCTGACGGCAATGTGGTTAACGGTACGTTCCTTATAAATGGTAGATATGCATCCATGTTGTTTGATACTGGGGCGGATAAAAGTTTTGTGTCCTTAGAATTTGAACCTATCCTAAACCAAAATCGTGATAAACTCATGGAATCCATAACAGTAGAAGTTGCAGACGGGAAACCGGTCTCACTAAACTCTATTATACGCAACTGTACACTCACCTTAAACGACCACGACTTTTCAGTTGACCTTATTCCTATGAAGTTAGGAAGTTTTGACATCATAATTGGTATGGACTGGCTCAGTCAACATCAGGCAGAAGTTGTATGTCGCGAAAAATTTATACGTATTCCTCTTTCAAACGGTCAGACTCTTCGAATCTTTGAAGAAACCTCGTCGAAAGTGCTCAGCTTAATGTCTTGTCTTCAAGCTCAAAAATATCTTCGCAAGAATTATGTTGCGTTTTTAGCTCATATCATCAAAAAGGGAACCATGGAGAAGAAACTTGAAGACATCCCAGTAGTAAAAGATTTCCCGCAAGTTTTTCCTGACGACATTTCAGGACTTCCTCCAGTTAGAGAAGTCGAATTCCGTATTGATCTTATACCTGGTGCTACACCAGAGTCAAAGTCTCCTTATAGGTTAGCCCCCTCTGAAATGCAAGAGCTAGCCAGTCAATTACAAGAGTTGACTGACAAGGGATTCATACGTCCTAGCTCCTCGCCTTGGGGTGCACCTGTCCTTTTTGTAAAGAAGAAAGACGGATCGTTTCGTATGTGTATCGACTACAGAGAGCTCAACAAATTAACAATTAAGAGTCGCTATCCATTACCTCGCATTGATGATCTTCTTGACCAACTTCAAGGTGCCAGCTGCTTTTCAAAAATCGACATTCGATCTGGTTATCATCAACTTAGAGTACATGAAGAAGACGTCCCAAAGACCGCATTCCGAACTCGTTATGGCCATTATGAATTCATGGTCATGCCATTTGGTTTAACCAACGCTCCAACAGTCTTCATGGACCTAATGAACAGAGTCTGCAAACCTTATCTTGATCGATTTGTTACAGTCTTCATCGACGACATTCTTATTTATTCAAAGTCTAAGTCTGATCATGAGCGTCATCTTCGACTCATCCTTACACTTCTAGAGAATGAAAAGCTTTACGCCAAATTCTCCAAATGCGAATTCTGGTTAAAAGAGGTGCAATTCCTCGGACATGTAGTCAATGACAAGGGAATACATGTCGACCCCTCAAAGATCAAAGCGGTACAAGAATGGCAAGCTCCACGTACACCAACAGAAGTAAGATCTTTTCTTGGTTTGGCTGGTTATTATCGTCGTTTCATTTCAAACTTCTCTCGCATTGCCGTACCACTCATGGCTTTAACTCATAAGGGAAAACCTTTCATATGGGGACCCAAGCAAGAAGAAGCCTTCCAAACCCTTAAACAAAAACTTTGTGATGCACCAATCCTCACTCTTCCTGAAGGTTGTGATGATTTCGTGGTCTATTGCGACGCGTCAGGGCAAGGATTAGGCTGCGTTTTGATGCAAAGAGGAAAAGTTATAGCTTATGCTTCGAGACAACTCAAGATGCATGAGAAGAACTACACCACCCATGACCTAGAACTTGGAGCCGTTGTGTTCGCTCTTAAGATATGGAGACATTATCTCTATGGTACTAAGTGTGAAATATACACTGACTACAAGAGTCTTCAACATATCTTCAATCAAAAGGAGTTAAACATGAGGCAACGAAGATGGGTTGAACTTCTAAATGACTACGACTGTGAAATTCGGTACCACCTTGGCAAAGCAAATGTGGTGGCTGATGCACTTAGTCGAAAGGGGTATGCGAACTCCATTCGTCTTCTATGTTCGCAAATCATAACTGACATTAAAGATCAAATTCGAGAAGCCCAACATGTTTCAGTAACAGAAGATGATGTGCGAAAGGAGATGTCCTGTGGAGCTGAACTTAAAATTGAAACTAAATCTGACGGTATTCTGTACTACCTAGATCGTATCTGGATTCCTGACCACAACAATCTTCGTGAAATTCTTATGAATGAAGCTCACAAAACGCGATCTCTATACACCCAGGAGCCGATAAGATGTATCAAGACCTACGATATACCTATTGGTGGCCTGGAATGAAAAAGGATATTGCTGTTTTTGTTTCTAAATGCCTTACATGTTCCAAAGTGAAAGCTGAACACCAAAGACCCTCAGGACTTCTGGTCCAACCTGAAATACCTGTATGGAAGTGGGAAAATATAACCATGGACTTCATTACCGGGTTACCTTGCACTTCTGGATGGTATGACACTATATGGGTAATAATTGACCGACTTACAAAATCAGCTCACTTTATTCCTATCCGCGAAGATTTCAAGAACGAAAAGCTAGCTCGTATTTATATCAGCGAAATCGTAAGCCGACATGGTGTACCGTTAAGCATTATTTCTGATCGTGATGGTCGTTTCACTTCACGAACATGGCAAGCAGTACAAGCCGCTATGGGTACGCGATTAGATCTCAGTACCGCCTATCATCCTCAAACTGATGGTCAATCTGAACGTACCATTCAAACTCTTGAAGATATGCTTCGAGCATGTGTCATAGACTTCAAGGGAATTTGGGACGCTCATCTACCATTAGTCGAATTTTCGTACAATAACAGCTATCATTCAAGCATCGGCATGGCACCTTTTGAAGCCTTATATGGTCGTAAGTGCCGATCTCCAGTATGTTGGCACGAAATTGGGGAAGCTCAAATCACTGGTCCGGAATTGATTCAAGAAACCACAGACAAGATCCATCAAATTAGAAACAATCTTCTAGCGGCTCAAAGTCGTCAAAAGAGTTATGCAGATAAACGACGGAAGCCTTTAGAGTTTAACATTGGTGATCATGTACTTCTAAAAGTATCACCGTGGAAGGGAGTAGTTCGTTTTGGTCAAAAAGGCAAGCTAGCACCACGCTACGTAGGACCTTTCAAGATACTCGAAAGAGTAGGACCTGTAGCATACAAGCTTGATCTACCAGAAGAACTCAACAGGATTCATCCCACATTCCACGTATCAAACTTGAAGAAGTGCCTCGCTGATGAAAACCTCCACATTCCTCTGGAAGATATTCAGATTGATGAATCTATGCATTTTATTGAAAGACCAGTAGAGATCATGGATTTCAGAGAAAAACGTCTACGACGAAGTCGCATTCCAATTGTTAGGGTACGCTGGGAGTCGAAACGGGGACCTGAGTTTACTTGGGAACGTGAAGACTCAATGCGTGAAAAATACCCGCATCTTTTTCCTACTACTTCTACTACTTAAATTTCGGGACGAAATTCCTAAAGTAGGGGATACTGTAACATTTGTCGAAAACGGGTTTTACCAAACCCGCTCCATTTTGTAATCGAATATCAAGTTATAAATGTTCGTTGTCTATTTATGCTTATTTTAAATTTTAATGATACATAATTAATAAACAAACTAAACCATAAAAGTTATAATTGATAAAAAGTATAAATAAAACAATTAAAAAAAAAATGGGGCTGCCGGGACTCGAACCCGGGTCAGCCGGGTTGTAACTCCAAAGATTTAACACTCACACGCATAACCACTCCGCCACTTGTTTGTTTTCTGTCAACTCTAGGAAACAAATAAGTCTTATATACAAACCTAGATGAACCGGTTGCGCCAACTGAAAACCGAAATCGGCTATTCAACCGTCTAAACGTTTGAATAATCACGAATTCAGGTTTATAACCGATGCACCGACGATTCTAATCAATTCAGACTTGAATTGACTTGAATTCTGATGATGATGGGTTTTATAACCGAAAATATCTCATAACCTGAATTACTGCAATCAAAGATCTTCTCGCGACTCAGAAACATTCCACAAACCTCCAATTACATTTCCGCATACTTTACAGTCCACCGGAGAAGTTTATTTTACTCGCCGGAAATTTCTGCAAGTTCGCCGGAAAACCGTATTCTTCCTCAAAACGGTAAGTCCTTCAATACCGTCGTTGTCTAACAATTGTTAAGCTATTTCTAACTCAAACATTTCACTTGAAATCGAATTCAGACGCTACTATCGGATAATACCAGTTCGCCGGAAAAGTTCTGGAAATCTTTATTTTCATCTGTGAATCGGTAAGGACATTCAAACACTCTATTAACGTTTGTTTATCACTTCAATTCCACGATTATCTAATCAAAACGGATAATTGTCTTGTTCAGTTGAAGTGCACAAAAACAGAGACCGACACCTTGCCGGAATTCTGAAATAAACCGTTCATCGGTATGTTTACTCCTAACTATCGTTTTTGCCATTTCATATTAGATTGTACAATGTTTATCAATCGAACTAAACAAGATATAACGGTGTAATCTACTGCCTGTAAAATCTAACGAAGAAGATGAACTGCGCTAACAATATAAGAATAATTAAAATTGGTATTTTGAACGGGTTAGACACACAGTCCAGCGGTGGACTGTGTGCGAACAAAAACACGCATACGTCCCGAGTTCGATCCCTGATACACGCACCCTCTATGTAATAAAAACGTTTTATTTTTCTAACTGAACCGGGTTAATTCAAGTTAGTTGTTAAGTATAATAAAAAGTTGTATATTAACCAAGTTAGACACACAGTCCAGCGGTGGACGGTGTGTCACGTTAAACCACAGGTCCCGGGTTCGAGACCTGTGGAGTACACCGAGTCGTTACGTAGAATCTTTTTAAAATAAATGATTTTCGGATTAATCTACTTAGTATATAAATATAATTAAAAACAGAATTATTTCAGGTTAGACACGTAGCTCAGTTGGTAGAGCTGCGTGCACGCGTACGGGAGGTCTCGGGTTCGAGCCTCACCCAGCGCATTTCAGTCACACAATAAACCGGTCAAACAGTCAAAGTAAAAAAGTCAATGGTCAACCCAAAAAGTCAACATATTTTTATATTTTTATTTATTTAATTTAATTTAAAAATCAATTAAAAATACTTAAAAATAATGTTTTTAAAGATAGAAAATAGCCTTAAACTCGTAAAAATATATCTAAAAATTTTATTAAAATCCTTAATAAAATCCACTCATTTACTATTCTTTCCGTTATTATTTAGGTTAGTTAATTCTCGTTGTTCCGCTCTTCCAACTCGTGCGCATCTCACCATCTCCAATCAAACGCACCCAATGTGAGTGAATCTTTAGAAATTCCCCGTTTTAATCACGTTTTTGGGGTGTATCATGTGTCTTGCTATATATTATATTTAAATCATTGTGCATACATCATGTCATGAACAAAAGTGTATTCAGCTTGTTTCCACTGTTTGTGTGGTTATTGTTAGATTCAATTTATTATTTTCAGTACATGCAATTTCATAGGCCGCCGCTCCCCATTACATTATGAGCGTTGAGCATGTTCCCCATTACATTATGAGCGTGAACCTGGTGTGCCAACATACGATCGGCTCCGTTTGATTGAGCCTTGATCGCACAGACATTTATCATTTTCAGTACATGCAATACGATCGGCTCCGTTTGATTGAGCCTTGATCGCACAGTTTTATTCATGTTATTTATTGTATGATGTTAGTATGTTAATGTATGCTATCATATGTTATTGTATGTTATAGTTGTGACTGCTATTGCTGCTGTTTGATTATTTACATTTGCTCATTTATGATTATGCACAATTTTTCATTGATAAACTAACAAGAAAATAAATAATAAATGTTTATCTAACAAGGTTCACTCGCCAACTTATGTTGACCCAAAACCCCCCATTTTTTACACATGATACAGGTGAACCAGCTGCAGCCAGAAACACTTAGGATTGGACTAGAAGAATAAAATGATTTAGAGCTTGGAATTGTTTTGTTTGGTTATTTTTCTTTGTATTGTATGGACATGTTTGGATATTTGGGAATGAAACTTGGACTTTAATAAATATGAAACATATTAGTAACTATCATGAGCTTTGGTGATAACCCAATTATGCCCCGACTCTTATTCCGCTGCGGGTCGGGGTGTGACATAGTAAACCCTATGGATAAGAGAAAAGTGGATAGAGTTTCATTCCAGGCTCTTGGTGCTTGCTTCAAGCCATACAATACTTTGTTGAGCTTGTAGACATGATCAGGATGGAATGCATCTTCAAAACCTGGAGGTTGACAGAGATACACCTCTTCTTTGATTTTTCCATACAAAAATGCACTCTTTATATCCATTTGATACACCTTTATGTTGTGGTTAGCAGCAAAAGCTAAGAACAGGCGAATAGCTTCCAACCTTGCTACAGGAGTAAAAGTCTCATCATAGTCTATACCTTCTTCCTGTCTGTAGCCTTGAACCACCAACCTTGCTTTGTTTTTGACAACAATACCCCTTTCATCAGTTTTGTTCTTGAAGACCCACTTTGTGCCAATTGGACTTACATCTTTTGGCAGTGGCACAAGCTCCCAAACTTGTTGTCTCTTGAACTGAAGGAGTTCTTCTTGCATGGCTTCTACCCAGCTGTTGTTTTTCAGTGCCTCTTGGTACTTGACTGACAGTGTGAGTGATAGAAAACCAGCAAAAAGACAAATATTTTGGGATTGGCTCCGTGTGAGCACCCCAGATTTGATGTTGCTAATAACTTGATCTGTTGGATGGCTTTTGAGATAAATCAAATCACCTTCGTATGGAACAATATCATTTTGAGGTGATGGCTGCAAATGTGTATCATCTGAGCTAACCTCTGCTGGTGAATTTGAAGTATCAGCCGCTGATGTAAATGGAGGTGGTGGTATTGGGGGGTATAGAGGTAACATTCTGATGATTTTTGTGCCCAAATGTAGGACTTCTATCAACAGATGTTTGATTTTGTGAACTGGCAGAGGTTTGAGGATCAAACATTGTTGACCCAGAAGTGGCAGAGTTTACACAAGAGCTTGTGGCACCTGATCCTCTGTTGGAAGGATTGACTTTTGGTTGTGGAAGCACACAGTCATATTCTTGATCTTGATCTTCTCTAGATGATTGTGGTGTACCTGCATTGTCTAGATTGATAGAAACATCAGCAAATGTGAATTTATCTAAATCAAAAAGCTCTGCAGGATTTGCTGGGATTTTCAGTGATGAAAGTTCATTAACTTCACATTCAAAGTTTCTTCAACACACTTGGTCCTAGAGTTAAAAACTTTGGCTTTAGCGGTGGTTGAGTATCCCAGAAAATAACCACAGTCAATTTTGGATGCAAACTTAGATATAGAATCTTTTAAGTTCAAAATGAAGCATGGATAGCCAAAAACTTTAAAATAGGAAATCAGAGGTTTGATTTTATACAAAATCTCATAGGCAGTCTTTTGATGCCTGGGGTTAATCAAAACTCTGTTTTGGACATAGCAAGCAGTGTTTACAGCCTCTGCCCAAAAAGACAAGGGTAAACCAGAGTCTGCAAGCATAGTTCTTGCTAATTCAATTAAAGTTCTATTTTTCCTTTCAACCACCCCATTTTGCTCTGGAGTTCTTGGAATGCTATATTGTCTAACAATTCCTTTTGACTCACAAAAAGCATCCAACTCCCTATTTTTAAACTCTGTTCCATTGTCACTCCTAAAGATTTTTACTGGAAGATCAAATTGCTTTTCTACTTGTTTAACAAAGTTTTGCAAAATGACTGCAGTTTCATCCTTAGAGTGGAGAAAGAAGGTCCATGTAAACCTAGAGAAATCATCAACTATCACTAGGCAATACCTTTTGTGTTTTAAGCTCATGATTTGCAATGGGCCAAACAAGTCCATGTGAAGCAATTGTAAACACTGGCTTGTTTTGGACTCTTCAATTGATTTGAAAGAACTTTTATGTTGTTTTCTTTTTAAGCAGGAAACACAATGTTCTTCACAGGAAAATTGCTTGTGAGGCAAACCTCTTACAAGACTTTGTTTTGAGAGTGTGGTGATAGTTTTAAGATTTGTGTGTCCTAGTCTTCGATGCCATAACTCAGTCTCTTTGCTAGAAGCAACTGAGAATAAGCACGTTCTAGACATAGGATTATCTTTTAGCATATCTACCATATACACATTCCCACTTCTGTGTGCAGTCAGTTGTTCTTTGCTCTCAGCAATGATTTGATCAATCTTTTTAACAACCTCTGGTCCCACAATTTGACAGGTTTTCTTAATGAAGAAGGATCCATACCCTCTGTCACTCATTTGTTAGACACTCAGCCGGTTAAATTTCAAATTGTCAATTAAAATCACATTTTCAAACTTGAGTTTACCAGCCAGAACCGACCCAGACCCTAAAACCTTTCCCTTTGAGTTATTACCAAAAGATATATCAACCCCCCCCCCATGAGCCATGAAGTCCTTGAGAAGGGCTCTACATCCTGTCATGTGCCTGGAACCTCCACTATCTACATACCATAAGCTATCAAGGCAAGTAGAGGGTCCCTGCACATCAAGTAAATAGATCAGTTAAGATAGGTCTCCAAAGCCAAAATGGCTTTGGATGGGGTCACAGATGGTCCAGCCTCAAGTCTAGGATAATGGTCAGTGGTTTGGATATTTTCTTGTAACATCTGCTCTTGACCATTTCATATCAGATGATTGTATCCATAGTGATGCTTATTCACTCTTTGCTTTGAAGGCTTTTTGTATCCTTCATAAGTAAGAGGAACCCTTTTATAGGCTCGTTGGCCATACCCTCTTGGAAATAAGTTTGATGGTGGGGCATCTGTCACTTGCACCTCTCTAGGAACAGAGGTTTTGTTTAAAGCATTTATAACAGATGTTTCAGTTGGTTTAAAACTCTGCTTAGATTTATTTCCAGCAGAACTTGAACCTTCTCTTTCTAGTGCTTTTGCCTTGATCTCTTTTACCTTTTGCTCATAGTTTTTGAGATAGGCACACTCTTGAGTTAAGTGATTTGTTTTGTTGCAGATGGTGCATCTTGAAGAATTTTTGATAACACAAGTTTTGTTAATGTCATAGGCTTTTAAAAAAAACAATCAGCAGCCACATGATTTCTTTTTTCACAAAATTCACAAAACAAGTTTTTAATCTTTACTCTTCTTTTCCTATCAGACTTTTTATCAGCAGTGGTTGTAACCTCTGCTGGTACATCTTTGATAGGGATCGCCAGTGCTTTTGGGGCTTTAATACCATCAGAGGTTGTAAAGTCCATTGGCTTAAAGTTTTCTAAAATATCACATTCATCTGACCAGGTTGGTTTAAACTATATTTTTCAATTTCTTTATCTTTTGTTGAAACCTCTGATTTTTCCAAAACAATTTTGTTTCCAGCTTTATCTGTGATTTTTGTTTCTTCCCCAGCCAAATTTGTTGGGACTATTTCAACCAACTCAGAATCAATTTCAGCAACATTTTTCTCATTTTGGTCATAGGTTCTAAAACCTACACCAAACTTAATGTTGCTCTTAATCTGAGCATCGAGCATAATCTCATAACCTTTACAAGACTCAACCCATTTTTCACAAGTGATTTGGGTTTCTTCTAACTCCTTTTTACACACTTGGTATTTTTCTACCATAGTTTGGACTTGGTCTTAGTTATGCTTGATTCATGTCTCAGGCTACTCATTTCAGAATCTTTTTCACTTAACTTTGATTTTAACTCTTTAATCAGTTTTTCAAAATTAAGTTCATCTTCTAAAATTTTGTTCCTCAGGTTTTCTTTCACCTGCTTAATGTTTGTAAAAGCAATGATGCATTTGTCAGCACATAGATCTTTAAGGATCTGATGTGATACCTTTGTAGCAGCCATGAGAGCACAATCACACTCATCTTCACACACATCAACATTCCATGGGTCAGCAGGAGAGTTCTTTTCCTTATCAGCAACATTTTTCTTTTCTTCACTTGAAACCACTATTTCATCACAAACTTGAACTTCATCAGTTTTTGACACTAACTCCACAGATTCAACACCTTCAACAATTGTCTCTAAGGCCATTAAACAAAATTCTTGTTCAACATCATTTTTGGCCATTAAAGCAAAGTTCTCATCAGTCAAATCCTCAGGCAAGCTACTCCAGCCAACATAACTTTGTGTGAAAAAACTCTGTTGACCAACCTCTGCTGGACTAGCAGTAGTTTGAGTAGGTTGTGTGACAATGGGTACTTGTTGTACATGCACTTGAGGATGTGATGGTGCCTGAACATATTGAATTTGTGGAGCAGTGGATGGAACATAATGCACTGGAACAGTAGTAGCAGGATGTGCAAGGTGGGCAGTGTTTTGAACATGTTGAGCAGGGGTATATTGGGAATAATGAGCAGTGTTTTGTGTGTGCTGAGGTCTAGGGCCAGGATGAGTCACTATTGGTCCAGAATTTTGAGGCCTGCATTCTCTAGCAACGTATCCTAACCTATTACACTTATAATCACTTGACCTTTGATTTATCCATCTCCAACCTTCAATCCCCATGCAATCCTCGGAATTTCCTACCAGTTCTCTTATAGAATTTACTAGCCCTAACACCCAATAGGGCCAGTTGGTGTAAAATATCCATTTCCTCAAGATCAGAAGGTTCAAAATGTTGCAAGTCATTCAGTTCAAAGGATAGATTATCAGAGGTTTGGCTTTCCCCACTAGTAGTGACAGCATAGTTGGGTGCATATGTTTTAGATCTAAAGTTCCCACCAGAAGTAATATCTATATAGTGATCATAACTTTGGTCCTTACTGCTGCCAGATCCCTCTTCTTGGCCAAAAAGAGCTGTATTACCCAATGAGTAATCATCAGTCATTTTCCAGAATCTTGCAACTTCTTTTTCTGGTTTAACTCTCTTTCATAAGTGAGAAGTATCCCATGAAGTTGTGTCAACGAAATTTCTTTAAACCCAACAGACTTTCGTGTTACATAAGCTAAAGTCTCCCACTTATCTAGTAACGATCTAAGGAAACGACTATTGACAGTCGAATTAGGAAAAACCACGTTAACCAGTCTAAGTTCACTGATGAGACAACTGTAACGTTCGAACTGTTGTGTTAGAGACTCTCCTTTCAAGTGACAAAACGTTTCATACTGCTGATTTAGAACTTCTCTGTTACTTTCAATCACTTCCTCAGTCCCACCGAATTGCTCTTTCAGTGCATCCCATAACTCCTTTGCACTATTGCAATGGAGTAGACCAGCATAAATCTCATTGGGTAAGGCCGAAGCAACTATGCTAAATGCCTTAGCATCCAATTCAATTTTCTGGAAATCCTGCTCCGAAAAGTTTTCAGGATTTTTGGCACTTGTTTAGTTGTATCCTCTGTGCTTGGAACCATCGGAACGTAAGGTCCATAAGCAACAGATCTGCAGCAACCAGTGTTTTGCTGAGCAAGGATATGACCCATTCGTCGTTGCCAAATGAAATATTCATTTCTTTTGAGCATCGGCGGTTTGAACAAGGATCCAGAGTTGGCATCCTGTGTGTTTTGAGACATTTTCAGTTGATTTTTCACAGATTTCTGTTTTAAAAACTTTGAACAAATAAAACTCTGTTTATCAAGCAAAAAACATCCAAACTAAATAGCAGAGAGCTGATCTGTTCAAATCAAATCGATTGTTAGATTGAATTTGATGAATCAAGCTCTGATACCAATTGTTAGGATCTGAGTTTGAATTACTTGTAGTTTTTGTTTCAAAAATGGAAAATGATTGAGTTTTAAAAGAGATTTGCAGCAGAAATAAATGGAAAACTTTTACTACAAGCAATGGTCGTTTGTTTTCATCATCATCATCATCATGTTTTCAAGTTGGTAAACTCGCATGTGATTCACAAACTCCCCCTTAGCCTTTGCAATTGAAGTTTGGTAGTAACAAAATGCAGAGAAGATGATATGCGAAAGTTGATCTTTTGATAGACAAGTTAAACTGTTACACAAGTTACCTATTTCTACTAAACTATCTAACCACTGAGCATCTTTGATGATGTCAGAGTTGATAGTGACAGAAACTATATGTAACTAACTACAAACACTGCTAATACTAACTATCAGTGCTTAGCACTGTTACATTGATTATCTATCTAATGACTAAGCTCTGATCTCTATCCTCTGATCCTTGTAACTCTGGCAGACCTTTGCAACTTAGTGAAGTCAGATGATAGGAGAGCAGTCTTTAGGGTAAGCAGTGTATATACAACAGAGGTTGCAACCTCTGATAGTTTAACCAAAGCTCGGATAGTGTTATTTGGCTTTGTATCATCTGTTCCTTTCATAGGGTTCAATCCTAACAACTTCTATCCAGTGTTCAAGTGGTGGCAGATAGATCCAACCACATGTGAAGCTGTTATCGTGTTACGATTTGAAGAACACTTGGATATTACAAAAGAAAGGGTTGACATATTGGGTTTTTAGGGCATGGAGGGGTTATGGAGAACAATCAGGATTCTAGATCCAATGTGGCTTGTCAACTGTTCAAGGGAAGATATCAAGTGCTTGTTCTATAGCAAGATACTATTCGAGGAACGTGAAAAAGAACAGGCTATGCAATATCAAAGAGTTGTGAACGTTTGCTATGCACGTGAAGTGAATTCAGGGAAGATGTGGCAGACAAGCTAGAGAGAACTAGAACGGGTTGAATTTCTGAAAGAAGAAAAGCGTCTCGAGGAAATATACGAGAAAGGTAAAGCTGCAAGGCTTAAAAGGTTTCAGTACATGAAAGTGCCTCCTACAGATCAGACGCCGGATCCTAAAAAAGAACGAAGAAAGAAGCCTTACAACAACTTCTTCGGTCGTGTGCTTTAATGTTTATTTGAAGACAGAGTTTTTGAAGACTGATACAAGACTGAAGACGATATCCAAGGGGGAGTCTGTTGGTGCATAATGTCTATGTCTTAGTCTTATATCGAGTCTGTTTAGATTAGAGTGAATTAGTTAGCAAAAAGTAGTATTTATGTATTAAGAGGTCAAGTTCGCCCATGTGTAACATGTAAAGACAAGTTCGGCCGAACTTGACTAGGTCAAGTTCCGGGCGAACTTAGCTATCCACTGGCGAACTTGAACATCTATAAATAGCTAGCATGCCTCACTCATTTGTAACTTTGGCATCTCTGAGGCGAAACTCTGCCAATTTGGATTTTTGACGTTATATCAATAAAATTGACGTTTAACTGATTAATTCTTGTTATTTGGTAAACTTGTCATAATATTTCCGCTATTATGGACCATAGAGATCAAATCTAGGTTCCTATACATTGAGGATCGGTCCTACATCCCTTTTTACTTCAGGATAAATGAAAGAAAGATCTATTCTTTCTTTTATGTGATGCTTTACCAGAAGCTTTATCTTCATGCTATCAAACTCATAAAATGATATCTTAGAATTTATGAGAAGACAATTTCTCTCAATCAAATCCTTTATATCTGGGATCTTCTCAGGGATTGTTTCTATGATGTTTAACATTTCTCCCATATCTTTTTCAATTTCTTTTATCGACTTTATTTGTTTATCCATATCTACAATATATTTACTAATTCTTGCTCCTACATCCCTGGTTAGAAAATCTGCTAGAACATTTTTTTAGATTTGATTATTTCTATATCAAAGTGATACTCAGATAATAATGTCTGCCATCTAATCAGTCTTTTATATTCCGGTTTAGAAGGAAAATTATTTTTAATAAAAGCCTTTACCTGTGTATTATCTGTCCTTAGCAAGAATTTATTTGGTAATAAAAAATAACAAAACTTTTGACAGCTTCTAATAACAGCTAATAATTCTTTTTCATTATATGATACCTTGTTTCAGTATCACTAAAAGTACTAGAACAATATCTACAAATACTTCACCGATTTTTTCTTTTTCAGAATTATAATATATTTTCTTAAGTACTCTACTCCAATAGTATTCTGAGGCATCAATTTCTATAATAAGATTATCATTTTCTTTAGGAAGTTGTAACTTTGGTAAGTTTTTGCAGTATTCCTTAATCCGTTTAACTTGGTTTTCTAGGTTTTTATCAAAAGTAAATATTTTATCTTTTTTTAAGTAGATTTTGAAATGGCTTTCTTAATTCTGCAAGATTTTTTTTATAAAATCTGAAGCATAATTTAGTATGCCAAGAAAACTTTGTACTTGTTTTTTATCTACTAACTTATTAGGAAAGGCTGTAATTTTCTCAAGAATGTGACTTTGGAGTTCTATACCCTTTTCATCTATTTTCATTCCCAAAAAGTCTATTTTCTCTTGTAATAGGCTAGTTTTCTTTTCAGATAAGGCTAATCTATGCTTTATACATAAATCTTTAAAAATATTAAGATGTTTTAGATGTAAATTAACATCGTCTGATAAAATTAAGATATCATCTATGTAAAGAAAAATAAAATCATAATTTCTGAATATTAAATCCATTTTCCTTTGGAATATTTGTGGTGCATTTTTTAATCCAAAAGGCATTAAAAGTCATTCATATTGCCCTTGAGGAGTAGAAAATGTTGTGTATGCAACACTATCAGGATGCATTTTTATTTGCCAAAATCCTCTTTTACAATCAAACTTAGAAAATATCTTTTTATTTCTTGTCCAATTTATTAGACTTTCTTTATGAGGTAAACAAATATCAATCAGAAAACATTATTATCATTTAACTTTTTATAATTTATCACCAGGCTTACCTCTTATAATTTCTGCATATTTTCTTACCATGAATGCATGAGAGCTATGAGGGCTATGACTAGCTTTGATTAATTTTAAATCCAGGAGCTCTTTTATCTGGGAACTAAATTCTTTCGGTCTTCTGAATTATATCTCATTGGCTTGTACTCGAATTTTATTATCTTTGTCTTTCATTTCTAATTTTGCTGTTATCTGATTTTTATTACAAAATTGTAATGGATTATCTGTATAACATTGTTTTAACTTATATTTTATATTTTCTATTTGAGTATCTAAGTTTCTTAGATTCACTTGGTAATCTAGAGGTTCTTCTGGATAATATTCCAAAATTGGTATCCTTTTTTCGAGTTTGGGTTTTTGTTTATATCCTAATTCACCACGCTGGCTTGCGCGTGTTTGTGAACTTAATTGGGAATTTTCTCCCCTATGCATTTTTTATCCTTTTTACCACTACTAAGTGGTGACATGACGTTTTTAGTATTATCTGATATGCTATTATATCAAAAGTTATTTTGTTAAATCTTTCTAGAAAATCATTTCCTCGTAATACATATGATCTTGAATTTATAAAATAAACGATGGACATTTAGCAATATATGATCCTATTAATATAGTTCGGTTCTTTACTCCTCTTCTTAAAGGGATTATATTTTGTGAAAAACTAACACCATTACAAGGTGTTAAATCTTCATGATATTCCTTTGGAAAACAATTAGGTTTACATATGCATAACCCTAATCCACTATCTATTAAGCAGCAAAGTATTCACCTTTATAATCTTTATAGGTTATTCCTATAGGGATATATATACTTTTAGGACTTGTAATTTTGGTATATATATATCATCTTATTATTATATGTGATTGTTAACCCATAAGAGGTTATTTGATAGGATTTAACATTTTTAAAAAGGTTAATCCTAGCATTATTTCTAATGTATCATTTTCGTCTTCATTACCTATTTATAACCTAAATGGAATTTTTTCTTCACCAAATTTAATTATAGTTTCTATGGCTTCATTTATCTCATCTCATGTAACTCACCATTAAAGTTAGTATATTGGTGAGGTTCATCTAACAGATACTTTTGCAAATGGTCACAAAGTTTATGATTTATATAATTTCCATTTGCACCTGTATCTATTAGTATATTTATATGAGATAATTTTCTTCCATTGAAATATTATCCTTGTATGTTTATAATTTCTTATGTTTTCTTCTTTTGCATCAATGATATTATAAAATCTGCTAGAGTTAGTCAACCTTGTAAGGGGATGACTACTTACACCTTTATTTGAGAAGGATCAATCTAGGGGTGATCTGGTTAGTTAATAAAATTGATTTATCTTGTAAATCAAGACTTAATGGTCTTGAATCTATTTCCTCAATTTTAGGTAGGTTGGTACCTGTATTTGGCATACATCATTAAATAAAAAAGGAAAATCGATAGTATTTTTTATACTAAAACAATCAGAATAGTGAGTATTTGATATAGCATATGTAATAGAATATGACCTATTTTGTTGTCTAAAGAAATTGTTTCTTTTAAAATCTTGTAATAAACTTAAAGTTTTACCAAAATCCTTGTCTTGGATATCATAGGAAATTCTTGGGTATATATTAAACTTTAGCTTACCATATTGTAAATTCTCTTAGTATTCTAGCATATTTCTCTGTTTGGATTCTATCACCATAACTGCTAATTCTATAGGGGTATCTATACCTTTTTTAAATGTGGATTTTATTATTATTTGGATAGCTCCTACGTGTACCCAACCCAAGTATTCCTTATTCAGGTTTTATCTTTTGCAGTTTTTCTTGAATATCTTTTTTAGCCAACAGTGGTATCATTACTTTGTTAGATGTTATAATTAATATCCAGAGCTCGTTCCTGAATATTTAAGCCATAATATGGATGACGGTTTCTTGGTTTTATCCACAACCTTTGTAAAGTATTTATTTTAAATCCTGAATAATTAGATAATGAAAATTTTTCATGTTGTATTTGTTTTAATTTTTTCTTATCTATTAAAATTTCCTGTTTGTATTCTCTTAGTTGCTCTTCTTGACAATCTATTATAGCATTATCTGACTTACTAGTACTACTATATCAGACTTATTCATTTTTCAGAGGACGTATATTCGGTTTCGGTTAAAATAAATATACTTCCGTCAGAATCTATATTATGAAAATCGTTAATGTGTATAAAATCTCCTTCATCTATCATTTTTTTAATATCTTCATCTATTTCAAATATTTAAGGTTTTTATTAAACTTTTAGGGTACTTATTTGCTAAATGTCATTCCTCATGACAAAAGAAACATCTACATTTTTAGGATATTGTTTTCTTTTGTATGTAGGCTTAAAAGTCTTATTGTATCCTTTTCTTTTATAGTATTTCGTTTTACGCTTTTTAAAATATCTTTTTCTAAAATGGCTTCTTTTCTTGTATTTTCTTTTTATCTTTCCATAGTAATAGGATCATTAGAGACATTTTTGGGCTACTACAACATAAAGATATCTTTCTTTTTAAGCCTTTACTCATTTTAGCTAATATGGCGTCTCCACACAATTCGCTCAATTTATCTCTAGCATGTGTTATTCTTTTCCTTAAAGTATCAGCTGTTCCTGGGTAGTATGTATTAATTAGTTTTTGTCCCCATAGGTTAGGTATCTTTAAATAAGGGTAAATAACTACAAGTATTTAGTACTTGATTATAGATATGATAATAATAATATTGAAAAACACAAATATATCTATCAATTTCACAAATATCACATAATTGTAGATGTAATAAGGCTGTTAAATATTTTTGTATTGTTGCTGGGTCTCTAATTATATTACCTTCTCCACAAAATTCTAATCTAAAAGCTTCAACAACTCTTGTTATTATATTAGCGATATTTTGATCCTTTGATTCAAATATATAGTTTTTTGCATCAAGGCTTTTGTTTTGCCAATATCTTAAAGCACTATTTAAAAGAGTTCTTTCTAAAAATCCTTTTATGTTTCAATGTCTATTTTATTAACAGAAGCTGCTATTCTAAAAGCGGTTTCCCGATTTATCGATTGCCTCCTCTGTATTATTCACATAATCTATATCTAAGTATATTCCAAAACGATTAACTGGTTCATTTTTCATAACCTGGTATGGTTTATAATTAGAGTTAATTACTATTTTCGTCCCTATGGGTTGTTAAAAATTACTATTTCAGTCCATTAGTTTAAAAATTACGGTTTAAGTCCCTATGGTTTCACTTTCGTAACCATTTCAGTCCACCTCGCAACCATTTCAGTCCCTGTACTTACAGAATAAATGGAATAAAGTGGTTTGAAAGTGAAACCACAGGGACTGAAATGGTTACGAAAGTGAAACCAAGGGACTGAAATCGCAATTTTTAAACTAATGGACTGAAATAGTGATTTTTGACAAACCACGGACGAAAACAGTAATTAACTCTTATAATTATCTTCTTGTTTTATTGTTGACTTCATTGCCGCATATCCTAGAGTAGGTCTTTGAGATTCATTTCTTATTGGTATATTTCTATCATTACTTGTACTAGGTGTGTCATTTATATTAAAATTTTCATGGGTTTTAATATTTATAAAATTTTCATTTATACCATATCTCTTATTTTAGTTACTAAGTTGTCTACATCAGAATCTTCTAAGTTAGAGATTATATTATTTTCGCTTTCTGTATCTAAACTCATTTCTAATTTTCTTTTGTAACGCTTAGGTATTTTCATGTTTTGTAAGAGTTGGATCAAAGGATCTTGCAATCTAGTTACTTTTTCTTTATCTCTCCTACTAGCATAGGCGGACTCTAATAATTCCATAATTTTATCTAGTCTAAAATTTATTTTATCTCCATAAACATGATAGTTTTTTGTACTTCTATCAAATCTTTATCTATTTTTAAAGAATTTTCACTTTCTTTTAGTTTATTAAAATTATGGTTATCGATTAAGATGAATTATATTGCCAATTAGTATCATCATATAAAAAGTCAAAACTAGTCCATTCATATCTACTAAAATTAAAATCCTCGTCTGATATTAATTTTTCGTCAAAATCGTCTTCAGAAGTTAAATTTTCAACTAAATCATTTTCCATATTTAATCTAAGCATACTAGCTTATTATTTAAAAATTAAAAGTTAATATAATTAAATAATCAAAATCAATGTCATGTAGCCCCGCGAAGGAAATTTTGTTACCATTCTGGGCGGATAAGATAGTGTGTTATCATCCTGTTATTCTCTACGCTTACAGAAGGAGACTATCATATGTGTAATGTAATATAATATAATATAAATAATAATATAATATTAATATATAATATAATATAATATAATAAATATATATTAATTTTTCAGTTAACTTTTTATTTTTATTATACATTGTTCCAATATTTTTAGGCAACACTTTAAAGTAAACATTGTTCAAATAATTTTTTTAATTTATTAATATATGGTTAATATATATATATATATATATATATATATATATATATATATATATAACAAAATACAACAAAAGTCTTTAAGATCAAGATAAAGTAATAATGTAACTAAGAATGTTAATGTAAAGCTAAACACTATCTTATAGGAAATAAAAAAGTAATTAACTAAATGTCTAATTTAAAACAACATTGTAATATATTAAATATATATTTGAACAATAATTACTATTATAAAATTGAGGGTATATATATATATATATATATATATAGTAGAGTGTTCAAATGAGAAACAAATATTCTGTAAGAATAGAAAGAACAAGTTTAAAGTTTAAACCAATAGAAATGCTCCAATAAATATTTGTATTTATTTTTTTAAGGGTAACTGAGTATACTTATATAATTTATTAATTTATTGTATTCCTCTAAATTAGTTAATTAAATGAACTAATAGCATATTCTAAAAATGTACCCTTTTAAAACAACCCTTATTTACTCAAAAGATAAACTTTATATGTATAGAATAAATTTTAATATTTTCAGGATAGATTTATTTTAATTAATTAATTCAAAATAGAATAACAATAAGAGGAGTTATCATTAATTTGGCCTTTTACCATTATTCAATATTTTTTCTTTCTTCTCAAAAATCATTACCCAATGTATTTATGTGTAAATATACATATTATGTTATATGGGTGAAGTTAGGCTAAAAAATGTGTTTTTCTTGAAAAGTGTAAGAATTTATGTGAGCCTTTAGATTAGAGTAATTAATGGGCGAGATTAAAGAAGTGGCAATTTATATTATAATATAAAACTTTATTGATTGATATCTTGGGTTATGAGCATGTTCTTCGGTATTTTTTAAATGTCAATAACTTTTTTATACGTAAGTTATTTAGAAAAAGTTACACAATAATAACGAGCGTTATTATCTTTAATATGAGTAATATATATATATATATATATATATATATATATATATAGGGGATGGATCATGAGAAAACTAGTTTAAATGAGAAAACCAAAAAACTAACAAAAAGCCAAAGAAAAACATATTAATTTTTTTTATTTTTTTATTAAAATTCTCTATATATTATATAAAAAAACTTTTAAAAATAAAAAATAAAAAAGCATATAATGCACATGTGCAACATAAACATATAATGCACATGTGTAGTACACATATGTGCACATGTGCATACAAGTTTTTTTTTTGAAAAAAAAGTTTTTTTATACATAAAATGCAGCGATTTTTTATAAAAAACTGTAAAAAATTGTATGTTTTTTTATGCTTTTTTGGGCTTTTTAGTTATTTTCTATTTTTCTCATTTATATCTAGTTTTCTCATGATACTCTCCTTATATATATATATATATATATATAGGGAGAGGATATATATATATATATATAGGGAGAGGATCATGCGAGAACAACCTTTATTGTGAGAACCGCGAGAACCACCTTTATTGCAAAATAAAATCTAAAAAAATCATAAAAGCATTCAAATTTTTTTTATTTTTTTAAATATTTTTAATAAAAATCGTTATATTTCGTTACAAAAAAAAACTTTTTTTTCCGAGTAACAGTTATCCATGCACATGTACATATGTATCATAAATTCGACAAATTCAGTAATACGTTATCAGTAGTAGACAATTGCACTTAATTTACAATACCATCCATAATACACTCAATTTTACATTAAATGCACATGTGCATCATTATGTATAATAATTACATACCGTTTTGGTACAAAAAGTTTATGATTTTGAATGATGAAGTAAGCTTATATATATGTTTTTTGGTTAGTTATATCTAGTGGTTGATGGGTTCATTATAGTTCTCATTTTATGATGTAATATGTTGATTGGATGGTATAAACAATGTTAATATACATGTAATAAAGTGAAAATATTGGTATTGGTATTGTATTATGGATGGTAGGAGGTAATGGTATTGTATTATGAATGGTAGGAGGTAATGGAAGTATATTATGGATGGTATGATAGATGAAAGAGAAAGTGTATTCAAAGTAGTGTACTAAAACACCTTATTTCATGTTGATACATATAGATGCACATGTGCATTTCTTATATTGGTAACGTAAAAAGTAGTGTATTACACATGGTAGTGTAAATGAAAATACAATTGTCTAATGTTTGTAATGTATTATGGAATTTTCAAAGAAATGAGAAAATGCACTTATGCATGGTAGTGTATTATGGATGATATGATAGATGAAAGAGAAAATGTATTCAAATTAGTGTACAAATTCACCTTATTTCATGTGATATATATAGATGCACATGTGCATTGCTAATATTAGTAACGTAAAAAGTAGTGTGTTACACATGGTAGTGTAAATGAAAGTACAATTGTCTAATGTTTGTAATGTATTACGGAATGTCAAAGAAATGACGAAAATGCACATGTGCATGGATAGTTGGTACTCAATTTTTTTTGAATTTTTTTAGTGTTGAGTAAATATAGCGACTTTTAAAAAAAAATATTAAAAAAACAAAAACAAATGGTTTTTTTTCGGATTTTTTAGGTATTACTGTTTGTGTTCACACTGGTTCTCGCGGTTCTCGCAATATCCTTGTCCTATATATATATATATATACAGGGTTAGGTTCATTAATGAACAACCCCCCTTGTTTGTAAACACTAGTGAACTAATCATAGCCCTTAATTATCAATACACAAGTGTAAATCAATGACAAGGATTCGATGATAAAAATACAGTAATGTATTTTACGGTTTGACATTGTAAATTAAAGGTCATGATTTGTTCACTCAGTTCACAAATACACTAGTGTTCACTCTAGAACCCCCCCCCCCCCCACACACACATATATATATATATATAGGTTTATGATCCTATAAAAAAGACATCTTTCATGAGAAGTGTGAGAAGGCATAGGAATTGACATGTAGGCATCATGTTTTGGACTTTAGCATGATGTTTTGGGTTGTTTTGGCAAGAAAAACACCAAACATAACATTTTAAGACACAATGCAATGAATTCTAAGCTTAAAGCTTAAAACACCATGCCAAGAACGTTACGTAGTGTGTTTTAAGTGTTAAGTAGTATGTTTAAATTGCATGCCTATGATACATTGAATTGTGTTTTAAATTATTATGTTTGGTGTTTTTCTTTTCAAAACAGACCAAAACATCATGCCTAAGTACAAAACATGATGCATATATTTTAATTCCTATGCCTACTCACACTTCTCACGAAAAAGGTCATTTATACAGGAAACTCACCCTATATATATATAGAAAGTATATCCTACAATATGCCTTAACGTACGCTGCGTACGCAATGGCAAAATCACATGTTATGATACCAAAAATGAAAATCGCATGGTTCAAAAAACCTTGAAATTGCATGTACATAAAGAAAAAATGAAATCGCGTGTTCAATATATAAATCAAAATCGCATGTAGAGAAATAAAACGAATTCACATGTAGAGAAACAAAATCAAATTCGCATGTTATAAACCAAATTTCGCATGTTCATACGGAATCTCGTACGTAGCGTACGTTAATTTGTACAATAACCCCCTCTCTCTTGTGTGTGTGTGTGTGTGTATATATATATATATAGGGTGAGAATCATGAAAACTAGATATAAATGAGAAAACTAGAAAACTAACTAAAAAAGCAAAAAAAAAGCATAAAAACATACAATTTTTTTTAATAAAAAATCGCTGATTTTTATGTATAAAAAAACATTTTTTTTCAAAAAAAAAACTTGTACTACACATGTGTACGACACATGTGCATTATATGTATATGTTGCACATGTGCATTATATGTTTTTTTATTTTTATTTGTAAAAAGTTTTTTATACAATATATATAGCGATTTTTTATAAAAAAAATTTGATATGTTTTTTTGGCTTTTCTAGTTAGTTTTTTGGTTTTTTCATTTAAACAGTTTTCTCATGATCCATCCCACATATATATATATATATATATATATATAATATAAAAACTTACACTAAGGGTAATATCGCAAAAACGCCATGCACATGTCACTCACATGCCAAGAACATGCATATGCAAGTCACATGCCATTTCTCATGTCTTATATATAATAAACTTACACAAGGTAATATCGCAAAAACGCCATGCACATGTCACAATGCAAGTCACATGCCATTTCTCATGTCTTTTTTAAACACTCGTAAGTTTGTTATCAATTAATATATATTTTTTAAATTACACCATAAAATCAGTCGTTTTTTATCTTTCCAACAAGTATACTATTGATTTACTTTTAAAAAAAATGATCTAGGTTTATATGGTATTTTGAACCGAATGTTTATGGCATCTTTCTCTAGCCATTTTATGTTTTTTCTAAATGAATTTTTATGGTATTTTTCATTTTATGGTGTTTTGTGGGTATCATGGAACTAGGAGTTTTATGGCACTTTTAGAACTAGAACTGTGGTTTTATTTAGAACTTCATGTTTATGAGCATGGTATCCGTTCGGTATTGAACCGGTACCAGTACTGAAAAACATGGAAAAGTGATACCGATATTTACCGGTGTTTTACCTGTAAATATAGGTACCGGTATGGTATTGCTACCAAAAAAACATGGAAAACCGGAACCGGTACCGGTACCGAACCCCGAATATACTTGTTACGGTTCGGTACTGGTACTCGGGACCAAATGCTTATTTCTATTTAGAACTGCGGGTTTATAGTCTTTTTTTGGAACTGCATGTGTATGGTGTCTTTTTAGAGCTTGTGTGGCTGATGATGAAGATAGGAAAAGGAATACGAGAATTAAAACCCCATGTATTAAAAAAAACACCATAAATTACAACTATATTTTACCAAGAATAAAACCCGGTTAACAAAAGTATACAAAGCCGAAAAACCATGAATTTAAAAACACCCTAAAATTTATGGTGGTTTCAAATTGGGTACTTTTATTACTATTTTGTGGTGATTTTGAAATTGGTCAAAACACTATAAGAAATACCTAAAACATAATACATTTATGGTATTTTTTGAAATTGGGTAAATACACCATAAGCTTTTGAGTTCATACAACACCCAGTTCAACTTCTTTTGTTTAGAAGTATAGCAATAGTATACTCATTTGAAAGATAGAAAACAATCACTTATATGGTGTAATTTCTTTTAAAAAAATAATCACGCATAAAAAAGTTATGGACAGTTAAAAATGATGGGGAGGGGGGAACGACACGTAATTGACATGTGCAACCTTTATGCTTGGATCTTCCCATTCTATACATCCTGCGTATTTACAAAAATGTAACCACATCAATTTCAGTCATAAATCACAAAGATTTTGTGGCTGAGATTTCTTCATGCACTTTGTGAAATTTTGGGATCTTTGTAGAGTAACACTACACTATATATATAGGGGAGGGATCAAGAGAAAACTCCTCTTAATGAGAAAATTAAAAAAGCAGTATTTCTTTCATTGAATTTGATGAACAAATGATAATTTTGAGATAGATAAACAAATTTCGTACGTAAACATCAACGAAGTCATCACACTTCCTATACCATAGAGATCACATCAATATTTATGTCCAGGATGATCTCCTCTCAAACACACACTTCATAGCTCTGACAAAGATTTGACTCTAGAAAGTTCTAATAGTTTATAAGAAATTTCAAGTGATTGGATTTATATAGGTGCTTGACTCAATCACTAAACCATGACTCACTTGTTTACATCCCCAAACAATTGTGTCTCAATCACTTACAAAGGTTAACACAAATTAACCTATTCAGCACACGACAACACCAAGCCTGTTCGAACGGCGACAAACACCACAAACGATTAAATATGATACCACTGTTTAGGTGTATTAGATCGACTGCCACTGCTAAGTAATTTTGAGAACCAATTCCACTTCTAGGATTATCGTTGTTCAACTATTATCTTTAAAAAATGTTTCAGATTCAAATCCATATCTATTAATTAATCGGATTTCATAAGTTATTATCTAATCAAAATAACTATTTTTATAACTTTGGAGATTTATATCTAATAAACAAAATAATTTACATGTTTAAAAGTAGAATAATTTGATCGTTGCGAAATTTCTTAAACCATTCGGAAAATCGACTCGAAACAAAGACAAATTCAATGTCGTATATAGAACTTACATTAAATCAAGTACTACATACACAAATAAAACCTAAACGTGTAACACTGAATCTGAATCCAAATCAAAACTGCCACTCAGAGGAAAGTGTTAGAAACAGGTACAAATACTAAGTCAAAACAAATATAACTAATACAGAGCAGAATCATATACTAAACATAATCAGAAGTATAACCTGATACATGATCGGAAACATAATCAGATGCGTACAAACATATAGAATAGAAACTGAGCATAATCAGAAAATAATCAGAAGCATACAGAAATGTAACAGATCTTATATGGATACTAGCTACACGATTATAATTTAACAATAAGTCATGTAATACAGAAACGCCCAGAGCCTAAACAAATGGGTACATGGCTAGATAGTCCATGCACCATAGAGAATGTGGATGTAGGCATTCACACATTATTCCATCTCAAATAGGAGTTAGGACTCAAAGCTAATATCAATCTATACACCTCTAGAGTCCAAGGTGCTACACAAATATGTACTAGAGATGTCGGGAACTCTTGTTATGCACTGTCAAGATGAGTGCCATACTGTTGACGTCCCAACCACAAGTCAGAAGAATATGCTCGGGTAACATAGTACAAAAGGTCGTATACCAATCCAAAAAGGCAACCGACATACTCCTAAAGGGATCATGCAATAACGAGTAGGGTCTACTTCATGCAACAACGTACTAAACAATAACAAATAATACCATATTGAAATCAAGTAATGTACCAAATACCAAATAATTATACATATGGAAATTATACTTTAAAACATAGGCAAATATTTTGTACTACAAAGCAACGGACATAGAAAAATACTACAATGGCAAAGCTAAAGAATTTGTACCCGATAAAAGGAAATGAAATATATACACTATGATGATAAAGAAGCAAAACCCATACCTTAGTTTAGCAAGTTAGGAAAAACTCCAATAATTGAGTTGTCCAAAAAAATATGTAAACCTAAATCCCATATTTTCGAGATTAGTTTTATTACGCTTTTATTTAAATCAAAAGATCCATTGTTGACTTTTTCAGTGAGCGCAAACTAAACTTACCCGTAATAGCTCATCAAGGTGCACTTTTGGTTAACACTCACAATAATTATTTAATCGCCACATTCTAAAAGATAAAAGGTATCATGTTTGTAACAAGGATATAAATAGAGAGAGACAGAGAGAGACACAGACAGAGAGATAGAGAGGAGGATCATGAGAACACTCCTCTTTGATGATTAGGAATCAGGGTTCCACCATACATAGTCTAAAGAGGACGGTGGCAGAAATGGCAAGGAGGATGACTAAGAGGCCCGCATGTTCATTCCGTAGCACCACCCAGGTTAACCCTAATGCCAGATACATGCGGTGTTCACACATAGTGGTATGAGTGATGACTGCTGAACGGGTCACGCAAAAACCTAATTAACCTTGGTAGATAGGGTAAGCAGGGTATCGAATCCAGAGGAGTCTGGTGGAAAGCGTTATGAATTAAGCACTAATTAACTACTAGCAGAAATATAAACTTGGTTGTTTGAGAGTTTGATTTAACTAACGAATTACTTAAAACGAAGTTGTAAACAGTTGGAGAAATGATGGTTCCTCCGATTTTAGATTCAAAGAAACGTCAATTGTGTGTTTAATCGTGACAATCACATAGATATGATTGTTTAATTTAACTAATGATTGTGATTACCTAAAGACTACTTACTTCGATTGTAACACAACGGAAGGTTATCATATAAGCAATCAACTGAAATTACCAACCCTAATCCCAATCAAATCTATCCTAATTACTAGAACTCTCAGGAACTGAATGAATCAGAAATAAAGTTGAAATAAAATCAGTCGTTACAAACATTCAATCAATTCAAATGGTAACAAGCATCGACTGCTTAGATTACTGTGTTCAGGAATAAATTTAAACACATAAAACCGTTAACTTACAAGAATCCTCCATCCGGTGAAAACCACTAGAAAATTAGCCACTCATGCTGATGATTCGATCTTCAATAGCTTGCTATACGGATGAAATCATCTTCAATCCTATGGATGTAATGATAATTATGATGATTAATGTGAAGAGATGATAAAGTTGTGATCTTGTGTGCCTAATCTCGTCCGCCCACGGTCTGCCCCTCTGTTCTATGGTTTGAAACCCTTTAAATATTTTCCCCAAAGAACAACACGTGCCTGCCATTTAAGTCCACCGTAGGCTACAATTGTCACGACCCCGACCCGCAGCGGAAAAGGTGATCGAGGCATGATTGGGTTATCATCAAAGCTCATGACATTTATTATAACGTTTCATATTCATTAATACATTTTAATGGGAAATATACAATCATAATTACATCATGTCCTAAACATCAATCTAGGCTTCATTGTTTTCTTCTAAGGCATTTCTATGTTTTCCTTGCTTCATCCTGTTCACCTGTATCATGTGTAAAAATGGTTTTTGGATCAACAAAAAGTTGGCGAGTGAATCCTATGAAAAACATTTGAACAAGTTTATTTAATTGATTATAAAATAAAGTGCACAACCACACATGAGTAAAAATATATGTAAACTTATTCACCAATCATTTAATATTAAATAATGCACACATGAACAATAATGGAACGTTTTGAGGCACGCGTTGCTCAACTCGTCTCCCACGAGGAACTGATGGGCCTAATGAATGATTTGCATATACTTGACAATATGAAATACATAACTACAAAAAATATAAACTAAATAATACACACACGAACAATAATGGATTTGTTTTGAGGCACGCGTTGCTCAACTCGTCTCCCACGAGGAACTGATGGGCCTAATGAATGAATTGCATATAACTTGACAATATGAAATACACAACTACAAACAATATATACAATCTAAGTTTAGAGCACAATATGGTATGGCACCAGTTTAAATAAACGAGTTAATTTTGGTGACACATGACACACCCCAAAACGTGTAATTAAAAAGGGGAGTTGTAAGATTCACTCACATTGGGTGCGTTCGGTTGATGATGTTGAATACGCACGGAGTTGGATTTAACCACGAGTGAAACTAACCTAGATAATAACATAATGGTTTGGTAAATAATGGGATTTTATTAATCAATTTTTGTAGGATGATTGGATATATTTTTGTGAGTTTAAGGCTATTTTCTAACCTTAAAAATGTTATTTTTAAGTATTTTTAATTGATTTTTAAATAAAATAAATAAATAAAAATAATAAAAAAAGTTGACTTTTTTTGTGACCGTTGACTTGTTGACCTGTTGACCGGTCAGGCTGTGAAATTGTTTGCGCCAGGTGAGGCTCGAACCCGAGACCTCCCGTTCGCGTGCACGCAGCTCTACCAACTGAGCTACGTGTCTAACCCTGAAATATTTCTGTTTTTATTATATTTATATACTAATTGAATTAAACTGAAAATCATTTATTTTTAAAAACGATTTAATGCGTCGAACTGTTGCTCTCCACAGGTCTCGAACCCGGGACTGTGGTTTAGGTTAACACACAGTCCACCGCTGGACTGTGTGTTTAACTTGTTATATAATCTGATTTTTATTATACTTATATACAAACTAAATAATTTTATTTCTGCCTTATTTAAAAAGTTTGATAATTGTCCGGATCGGTGCGGTAGTCCGGACTCGAACTCGTGACCTGTGTTTTAAATGCCACACAGTCCACCACTGGACTGTGTGTCTATCTTGGTTATTATTCCGGTTTTTATTAAATTTAACATCTATGTGAAATGAATCCGGTTTAGTAAAAAGAGAACATTTTTATCAAAGCGAGTATGCGTGGGACAAGAGTCGAACTCGGAACGTAAGCGTGTTTAATTTGCACACAGTCCACCGCTGAACTGTGTGTCTAACCCGAGTTATATCTTAATTTAAATTATACTTATATAATACGAATCTTCTCTTCTTCGTCAGACTTAACCAGAAACGGAAGTCCGACTGGTTCGAAGATTTAATCAAGTTCGTTAGTGTCTGGTCGGTTAATTACATGTGAGATTAATAAGAATAATGAAAGATTAAGTGTTAGATATACCGAACAGTGGCTCCTCTGTTTCGCATGCGAAACTCCGGTGACAGCAAACTATTCCGGCGAAATGTGTCTTGCAGCAGAGGGTCTTCAGCGAGCTTGAGGTGAGTGTAGGTGGCTTCGGTATGAGCTCTGGGGGTTCAGTAAGGCTCAAAGGTGAAAGGCTCGGTTTTCCGGCGAGTTGCAGAACTTTTCCGGCGAGTGGAATTACGTCGGGTAAAGGTGTGATTGTGAGCGAAAAAGCTAGCAGAGGTTTGAGGGGGTATTTATAAGGCAGGACATCGATGAATTTGGTCCGATATCCGTCTTGATTCGTCGGTCATTAGTTTTCCGGCGGTTATGACTTGCGTCCGGGTTAGACGTCGGTTATAACCGATGTCATAGTTAAAGCTTCGGTTAAAACTGAAGTAACCGTCCAATCTCGGCGAAATCGTTGGGATTTCCGACGACTGCGATTGGGCGCGTCGGTTTTGAATTCGAGAATTATAATATGTATTAATTGTTTCCATTAATTAGCAAGAAACACAAGTGGCGCAGTGGTTTAGTGTGTGTGTGTTAAGTCATTGCTGAAACCGGTTGACTGACCCGGGTTCGAAACCCGGCTACAACCTTTTATTTTTATTTCATTATTTTTAACAGTTTTTCAAAAATAAATTATATATTCCAATATAATTATTAATTATGTATCGTTTAAAATTAATTTGGGCATTAAATATGCAACGAAATTTTTAACTGATTGTTCGGTTAATAAACGGAGCGGGTTTGGTAAAATCCGTTTTTTTTACGGATGTTACAGTATCCCCTGCTTTTTAGAAATTTCGTCCCGAAATTTAAGTAGTGATATATTTGACTGAAATGATGGTGTTTAGTTTAACCGTTACATACTTAGAAAAAGTAAGGGTTTAAGTTTTTGTTTGAGGCGGTAACGTTCCTTGTAAGGGTTGAGTACCCTGTTACAGGAATCGCTTTTTGTTGCCTACTGTAAAAATATTGATAAGCAGAGTTGATTCGCTAAATATGATATCATGCGTAAGAGTTTTGATATGTTTGGGAAAATATGATTATATCCTAAAACACATTTCTAATACTACAACCTACATGGAACTTCTCAAAACCGTCTAACAATACCTCTGATCCTTTGACAAGAATACTTATATATAGGAAGTACCAGCGGCGTATCCACCATATTCTTGTCAAATTTTCATTGGTTTTATCAGTAAGTTATGATTGGTTCTATGATGTGACTCTAGAACATAAATAAACACAACAACCAATATTTGAGTCCAGATTCTGATAGCATACATGTTTGAATGGTGACAGTTCCTCTCTCGTTTGTTATGATGGAGAGGTTAGTTTATGTAGAAATGGAACACAATCCAATTTCTTTAAATGGCGAGATGATATAAATGTAACACAAATTTAAACCAAGACAATACTAAATCCTACATGGAACTTCTCATAACCGCCTGATAATGCCTCTGATCCTTTGACAAGAATACTTATATATAGGAAGTACCAGCGGCATATCCACCATATTCTCGTCAAATTTTTGTTGGTTTTATCCGCAAGTTATGATTAGTTACCAAGAAATTACTAAATCCTACATAGAACTTCTCATAACCGCCTGACAATGCCTCTGATCCTTTGACAAGAATACTTATATATAGGAAGTACCAGCGGCGTATCCGCCATATTCTCGTCAAATTTTCATTGGTTTTATCAGTGAATTATGATTAGTCCTACGTGACTCTAAAACATAAACAACACAACAACCACAGCTTGAGTCTAAATTCTGATAGTATACATGTTTGAATGATGACAGTACCTCTCTCGTTTGTTATGATAGAGAGGTTAGTCATTGTGGAAGTGAGACATAGCTCAACTTCTATAAATGATGAAATTGAATACACTGAAATGTATGATGAACAAACTTCAACCAGAACATAATAAATCCTACATGGAACCTCTCATAACCGCCTGATAATGCCTCCGATCCTTTGACAAGAATACTTATATATAGGAAGTACCAGCGGCGTATCCACCATATTCTTGTCAAATTTTCATTGACTTTATCCACACGTTATGATTAGTTCTATGTGACTCTACAACAAACACAACAACCAAAAGATCGTATTGCATGTACTGAAAATGAAAAATGTCTGTGCGATCAAGGCTCAATCAAACGGAGCCGATCGTATTGCATGTACTGAAAATGAAAAATGTCTGTGCGATCAAGGCTCAATCAAACGGAGCCGATCGTATTGCATGTACTGAAAATAATAAACAATAATCACTCAAACAGTTTATACATGGAACCTCTCATAACCGCCAGATAATGCCTCTGATCTTTTGGCAAGAATACTTATATATAGGAAGTACCAGCGGCGTATCCACCATATTCTTGTCAAATTCTCATTGGCTTTATCCTTAAGTTATGATTGGTTCTATGTGATTCTAAAACATAAGGAAAAACATAAAACTAAACGATTGGAGTTGAATCTTGATTTCGGTGAAGGGGACTAGTTGGGTGTTTTCGTTTGGGCCGTCATTATCTTCAACAGGATTGGCGTTGATGTTGAACACTCTTCCTCTTGCTGGTGGCCTAGTGATTGGGTTTTCTTGATTTACTTGGTTAACGGGGTTTGATTGAGCTTGAGCGTTTATGATGTTAACCAATCGAGGGCACGTGTTTCTAAAGTGGGTAGGGTCGCCACAATTAAAACAAGCTCGAACATATGGGAACATGGGGTATTGGGGTTGTTGATAGGTTTGGATCATATTTTGAGGAAGGGGTGAGATTTGATTTTGAGGGGTGCGGCAAACCTTGCTCAAATGACCATAGCGTCCACAATTCGCACATAGTCGATAAGGTAAGGTAGGGGGATGGTGATAAAAACAGGTGTTGCATTGAGGGTGAGGTCCAAGGTATGGTTTCTTAATTGGGTAAGTTGGGTTGGGTGCTACTTGCGTGATTGGGATAGCTTGGATGGGTATGGCTTGTGAAATTGGTTGATTACGTTGTGTGACAGCGAAAAGTTGCCCATCTCGTTTTCTCTTAAAAGTGGGTTGAGAAGGGGATTCGGTTTGGGTGGAGTTTGAAGTTTCAGTCGATGCCTTATCCTTCTTCTTCTCCTCCTTGAAGTCCTTGTTCCTGATTCAGTTTTCGGTGAGCTCTGTAGCTAACTCCATTGCTGCTTCCAAAGTTGCAGGCGTGGTACTTATTACAGAGTCCTGAATCTTTGATGGAAGACCTCAAATGTAGTGCTCGATCAAACGGTAGAGGGGAGTGAACAAGTTAGGAACCATTTGATTTAACTCGAGGAATCTTTTGTTGTATGTGGTGTGGTCGCCTTCTTTTTGCTTCAACGAATAGAACTCATCCTCTAATTTCTTGATTTCGCTCCTTGGGCAAAACTGTCTTGTCATGATTTCCTTCAACTCTTCCCAAGTCAAAGTCATAGCATCTTCAACGCCTCGTTTAGCCTTCTCTGTATTCCACCAAGTAAGTGCTATTCTATATAAACGACCAGTAGCATATCGCACTTTGCGATCATCGGGGCAATCGCAATTTAGAAAAGTGTTCTCCATTTCTTCAAACCAATGGAGGAGAGCGGTGACACCTTCAGTCCCTTCGTATTTCGGAGGGTCGCAGGATTTGAAATGCTTGTAGGTGCATTTGGTGGTAATTGGGGGAGGATTGACAATGTGTTGGTCTTCTTGATTGACAGGATTAGCGGTAAGTGCTTGTTGGACTTGGATTACAATGGGTATTACGGCAGCCATTTGTTAGGCGATTAGGGCAGCCATGCGCTCGCGGGCTTTTTCTGCTCTCGTCTTCCTACGAGCGAGATTAGAAGACATCTACAAGGAATACATGTCAAGAGTATGAGTTGGATGTTTTGGGTTCATGGGTCGCATTTAGGAATGAACATTCATAAAATATATATAGAAAAATAAATCTACTACATCCATAGGATGTCTTGGGCTTTGTTCGTCATTGGGCCTTGCATGCTGCCATACTTCACCTTCGTAATCATGTGGGCCCCCATGAATACCGGGTTTTTCATATGGTTCGCATGTGTTAGCCTGGTTACGTACACTAAAACCCGGAGAAAATCGAGAAATATGTATATAACGTATGATATTCGGAATGTGTCCAGGTATAGACACGGTGACACCTCAAAGTGGGTTAGTTCGAACGACGTTTGGTGTGGCATGCTTTGGCCTAATAGGTCCTTCGTACTCTCATCGTTAGTCCCCAGGTAGGCAAACTGGTCCGTTATATTGGATTTTTACGAATGCCAACCTAGACAGGACGTTACGACTACCGGTACTTGTACCCTTCCGGTTACTACATGCCCGTCGCAGAACTTACTTTGATGAGATTTGAAAATTGCGACAAAATCTTTGAATAATGAAAGTATGAAGATGATTTGAATATATGAACATTGAAATATGTATGATGAATGTGTATGTAAGTATGTATGACTGTAAATATAAACAAATATGAAACAAATAAATATCATAAGTTTGTATGTAACCACCTAAACAATTAAAATTTAGGCAACTATAGTATAGGATCTAAGGGTCTAATAACCTATCCTATATCCCTATAGTCATGGCTCTGATACCAATCTGTCACACCCCGACCCCAGCGAAAAGGTGATCGAGGCATGATTGGGTTATCATCAAAGCTCATGACATTTATTATAACGTTTCATATTCATTAATACATTTTAATGGGAAATATACAATCATAATTACATCATGTCCTAAACATCAATCTAGGCTTCATTGTTTTCTTCTAAGGCATTTCCTATGTTTTCCTTGCTTCTCCTGTTCAACCTGTATCATGTGTAAAAATGGTTTTTGGATCAACAAAAAGTTGGCGAGTGAATCCTATGAAAAACATTTGAACAAGTTTATTTAATTGATTAAAAATAAAGTGCACAACCACACATGAGTAAAAATAGATGTAAACTTATTCACACAATCATTTAATATTAAATAATGCACACATGAACAATAATGGAACGTTTTGAGGCACGCGTTGCTCAACTTGTCTCCACGAGGAACTGATGGGCCTAATGAATGATTTGCATATACTTGACAATATGAAATACATAACTACAAACAATATAAACTAAATAATACACACAGAACAATAATGGATTTGTTTTAAGGCACGCGTTGCTCAACTCGTCTCCCACGAGGAACTGATGGGCCTAATGAATGAATTGCATATAACTTGACAATATGAAATACACAACTACAAACAATATATACAATCTAAGTTTAGTCACAATATGGTATGGCACCAGTTTAAATAAACGAGTTAATTTTGGTGACACATGACACACCCCAAAACGTGTAATTAAAAAGGGGAGTTGTAAGATTCAATCACATTGGGTGCGTTCGGTTGATGATGTTGAATACGCACGAAGTTGGATTTAACCACGAGTGAAACTAACCTAGATAATAACATAATGGTTTGGTAAATAATGGGATTTTATTAATCAATTTTTGTAGGATGATTGGATATATTTTTGTGAGTTTAAGGCTATTTTCTAACCTTAAAAATGTTATTTTTAAGTATTTTAATTGATTTTTAAATAAAATAAATAAATAAAAATAATAAAAAAAAGTTGACTTTTTTTGTGACCGTTGACCGTTACTGTGACCTGTTGACCGGTCAGGCTGTGAAATTGTTTGCGCCAGGTGAGGCTCGAACCGTGAGACCTCCCGTTCGCGTGCACGCAGCTCTACCAACTGAGCTACGTGTCTAACCCAAAATATTTCTGTTTTTAATTATATTTATATACTAATTGAATTAAACTGAAAATCATTATTTTTAAAAACGATTTAATGCGTCGAACCGTTGTTCTCCACAGGCCTCGAACCCGGGACCTGTGGTTTAGGTTAACCACAGTCCACCGCTGGACTGTGTGTTTAACTTGTTATATAATCTGATTTTTATTATACTTATATACAAACTAAATAATTTTATTTCTGCCTTATTTAAAAAGTTTGATAATTGTCCGGATTGGTGCGGTAGTCCGGACTCGAACTCGTGACCTGTGTTTTAAATGCGCACACAGTCCACCACTGGACTGTGTGTCTATCTTGGTTATTATTCCGGTTTTTATTAAATTTAACATCTTGTGAAATGAATCCGGTTTAGAAAAAGAGAACATTTTTATCAAAGCGAGTATGCGTGGGACAAGAGTCGAACTCGGACGTAAGCGTGTTTAATTTGCACACAGTCCACCGCTGGACTGTGTGTCTAACCCGATTATATCTTGATTTAAATTATACTTATATAATACGAATCTTCGTCTTCTTCGTCAGACTTAACCAGAAACGGAAGTCCGACTGGTTCGAAGATTTAATCAAGTTCGTTAGTGTCTGGTGGTTAATTACATGTGAGATTAATAAGAAGAATGAAAGATTAAGTGTTAGATATACCGAACAGTGGCTCCTCTTTTCGCCGGCGAAACTCCGGTGACAGCAAACTATTCCGGCGACGTGTGTCTTGCAGCAGAGGGTCTTCAGCGAGCTTGAGGTGAGTGTAGGTGGCTTCGGTATGAGCTCTGGGGGTTCAGTAAGGCTCAAAGGTGAAAGGCTCGGTTTTCCGGCGAGTTGCAGAACTTTTCCGGCGAGTGGAATTACGTCGGGTAAAAGTGTGATTGTGAGCGAAAAAGCTAGCAGAGGTTTGAGGGGGTATTTATAAGGCAGGACATCGATGAATTTGGTCCGATATCCGTCTTGATTCGTCGGTCATTACGTTTTCCGGCGGTTATGACTTGCGTCGCGGGTTCAGACGTCGGCTTATAACCGATGTCATAGTTAAAGCTTCGGTTAAAACTGAAGTAACCGTCCAATCTCGGCGAAATCGTCGGGATTTCCGACGACTGCGATTGGGCGCGTCGGTTTTGAATTCGAGAATTATAATATGTATTAATTGTTTCCATTAATTTGCAAGAAACACAAGTGGCGCAGTGGTTTAGTGTGTGTGTGTTAAGTCATTGCTGAAACCGGTTGACTGACCCGGGTTCGAAACCCGGCTACAACCTTTTATTTTTATTTCATTATTTTTAACAGTTTTTCAAAAATAAATTATATATTCCAATATAATTATTAATTATGTATCGTTTAAAATTAATTTGGGCATTAAATATGCAACGAAATTTTTAACTGATTGTTCGGTTAATAAACGGAGCGGGTTTGGTAAAATCCGTTTTTTTTTACGGATGTTACAACAATCACAGGACATAGCTTACGATCCAAACTTGCTAACTTTTATTCCTCGCCTATACCGTATCCTACGGATTCCAAGCGTATGCTACGTTTTTCAAGCGCTAGAACTTCTTGTCTCGCATATGTAAACCGTAGCGTACGGTTTTACAACTGTAGCTTACGCCGTGTATTGTGGCTCCATGCATTTGCTTGATTTCAACTTTCAATTAATGACATACAGGCCCCTAGACTTAGATATCTCTCGTTTCTTATACCTCCAAGCTATATTGTGGCCTGAAACAACTTCCGAATAGTATCTTTCGTATTTTTTATCATCCTCGGTAGTTCCTTTTCATCACCCTATGCTCTAACTTCACAGATTTACGTGATTAACCTGTAAAACCTTAAACTTTCACAGTTAACACATTCAAAGCGTATAATCACGTAAAACTCAATAGAACACACAACATAAGCACTTTAACACTCGGGTTTCACCCTCTCCATCACATCCCAACACTTATCTTTTTTCGTCCCGAAAAATTATTTGCAATGGGATCACAATCAGATCACTTGCTTTCAACTTATTAACAAGTCTAATCAAGCATTAACTAAGATTGCAGATATATGATCCACTTCACATATTTGTTTTTTTTCCTAACTCCACCTAGAGGGTAAGCACCACACGGTCACCATCCCCGTAGCAATACCATAGGCTTTGTCAATACACAACTAGCTTAAAATAATGGATAGATTGATTTTTTTCAGGCGCCACCTAGTTTCGGATTTATTTTAATAAAACGAAACAGATGTGCCATTTAATCGAAATACTTATAAGCTTTTTATTTATAACAACAACTCTTATACTCTCTATAGTTTCGGTTTTGCTATAACTCCTAAGGCGAAGATTCCTAATTTTTAATTATATTATATCAATCCTAAGGAACCTTTCAACCGGTTGGGCCTACCCACATATCCTAAATTTGACGCATTTTCAACGTTTTATTATCTCATATATAATTATTGAAAACCAACTATCTGATTATACCTATTATTTTCTATTTTAACTGCAAAATCTTTACTAGGCATTTTCAAAATTTTCAAAAATTTTCAATTTTAGCTAATTTCAACCATTCAAGCATTCATGAATTTGAAATCATCAATCTTACCAACCCCCTCTCTCGAATTACCGCATCCCCACACTTAGGATACATTGTCCCCAATGTATGGTGCAATTTATGTATAACCCCGAGAGATACCACCTACACACCATAAACAGCTAATAACCCAATCAACTCATAAATAGAAACCACTCCCAACACAAATGCTAACACCACCAAATACACAAATAAAAAAAATGCAAGAAAGAGAGACACATGGACCTATCAATCAATCAGTAGGTGTCGGTAGTAGTGTGGCTGCTGCGAACTGACAGGGACGTAAACATCTCTTGGATTCTTTTATATCTCACTAGGGATGTTGCCAAACATCCTTACATTTGACTCATTGCATCCATGAGGATTGAAACGTAGTAACCTACCAAAACACAAACACACACCAAAACAAAACCAAAAATACAAACTCTACATCCTCGGGCTACCTCCCGAGAGCGCTAAGTTTATAGGTCTTCAGCCAGACCGTACCTAATATGCTCAGGGTGGTTCAGATGCCTACTTACCTCCCCACTTCTCTACAAATAACTGCATCTAGTTTTGTGGGAGGTTTGCAGCTTCACGCTAGTTAGAGTCAAACTCAGCTTCATTGTCCCCATCCAATCCCACCATCGGGTGGTTTTCTTTCACCCGTTCTCCTTCGCACATCCACCTTCTTCACCTTAGACCTGTCAAACTCGACACCACTCGTATCTAACGTGCCTTTGCTCACACATGAAGCAAACTCATTAGTAGCAACTGTACGACACAACTAATCAACACTATCGTAAGTAATGGATTTTGCAAACACATTAAATACTAACTTACGATTCTCGTAACTCATCGTGACTACTCCATTTTTGTAATCGATCTATGCATTAGCTGTGTGCAAGAACGGACGACCCAATACCACCTGTGGCTGCTCATATGCTCTCGAACGGTGCATAATCAATCACCATAAAATCCACCAGGTAGTAGAAATCGCCAAGTTGGATTATCACGTCCTTCACCACCCCTCGGGGTTGTTTCCAACTTGCGTCAGCAAACATAGCCATGATGTCAACTGCGTGCAGAAGACCAAAGTCATACTTGTCATATAGACTACCTGGGTGAACACTCATCCCCACTCCATAATCCAACAATGCTCTATGGATCTTTAACTTCCCAACTCGGATTGGGATGACCGGTTCTCCTGCATCAATTCCACTTCTTTCCTTACTTGTTTCAGTCACACCTGCAATCACTTAGAAACAGAAGAAGTTAAAAATTTATCATGTAAATCATTTTTAGGAACGAAGCTTTCCCGTTGATTGGTACGTTCTTTACACTCTTGGGGTTGGTTTGAGTGTCACTTGGCAACTGGTGTGCGTGAAGCGTGATATGCTTTTCTTAATATTTTAAGTTCGTTTACGGATTAGTCAAGTTTAAAATTTATAAAACACGATATTGTACTAACACTAAACACACACTTGGGCAAGTGCACCCATCGCGAGCGTATTATAGTGTTGGTAAGATACCGAGGTCGTCCAAGGACATAAGAGCTTTTAATACTGATTTATCGTCAACGTCTAATCGTTCTAAATTTTTGGATAAAAGTTTTAAACATAAAAATAAATCTGAAAATGAAAATGAAAGATAGTAAAATGAAATACAAATAGACAAGATAGAATCACTTGGATCCAACTCCTCTTTAATGTATCCTTTGATGATTTTGGCACTTTCGGACTTTTCAAGAGATTATCTTAGTTAAAGTAGTAGGACCCTCTTTTGAAGGTGACGTTACCCTCAACCCAGTGGTTTGAGTTAGCAAGGATACAATCCTAAAGGGTCGAACATGGAAAGATAATTAAATAAGTTATTGATGCGAAAAGTAGCAGGCCCCTCTTACCCTTAGCTAAGTGGTTTGAGTCAGCAAGGATACAATCCCAAGAAGTCGGTTTAATGTTTTAATAGTAGTTTCATATGAGGGGTTCAATCTACTCGTACCCCCGCCATCCAATACCCGTGGGGCATTGAAGAAGGTCCTAGTAAGCTTGAACCAAGTCCTCCTAGGATCTAGACACTGAACGAGACAAGAACTTTACCAAACCACCCTTCTAACCCCTTCCAAGTAGTTAACGCGCTTTATATAGACCGTAAAGACACGAATGAGCAAATCAATGACATCATGAAGAAATGGTTAGGAAAATTCACTTTCAACATAAGCAACTAGTATTAAAGTCATTAATACATACCAAATGGAAAAGTCCCGAAAGACTAAAAATCAAAAGTAATACAATAAAGACTTTTCTTCACCAAGTGATGTAAGAGATTAGCCAAACATGACCTTTGTTTGACAAGAACTCTTACTATCAATCTTGGATCCCGAGACTACTACACACTCTAAAGATGATAGATGGATGATGGTGGTGGGTGTTGGTGTTGTAGTGACGGTGGTATGGTGGCAAAGTGAGAGAGAAGTGGTTTGACAAAAGATGCCTTTGAAGTGAACCAAGCACCCCTATTTATAGTCAGAATAGTAGCCCGGCTACGGCCCCGTGTCCGGTGGGCACGATCCGTGGCCAGCTTCTTCTCTTTCTTCATTAATTGCAGCTGTCAGCAGAGGGCCACACACGACCCCGTGGCTCCTGGGCACGACCCCGTGGTCAACTCTTCGCTGTACTATGAAGATTCTTCAAATCATAGAGTCAGACCACGCCCCATGGTGATCTGGGCACGGCCCCTTGGTGGGTATAGAAGCTTCTGCATGCTTTGTCTTTAAGTGCAAGGTCTGACCATGCCCCATGCCTGGCTGGGCACGGCCCCGTGGTCAGCTTCAGTTTCCTTGTTTTTGCCTTTAGGGTGCTACTGAGGGATTGGGCATGTCGCGTTATTCCTTCTTCTTGTATTTATGTTGGTTTTGGCTGCTTATTTGCTTCTTTTGTTCTTTTAAGCTCATCTGGTCCTGTAAATTCTAAAGGAACAAAGAAACGTGTTTTTTCCAACATTAGTACTAGAAAAGGGTTAGTTTTATGCCTCATTTGATGTAATTTATATGTTGCATTTTATACACATCAAATATCTCTACACTTGAATCTTTGCTTTCCCTCAAGCAAAACTCTTTAAATATGGCTTACACACCCAAATGGAATAGGTAAGAAGAAGTTTTGTGGCTTGTCTTGAGTGTGGGAATCCAAGATCTTTATTTAGTTTTTATTTTATTTTATTTACAATCTTATTTATCATGATTTATTTAGAACATTTTAAGAAACATTTTTTATTTGGGCATAACATGCCTTTTTTAAAATTCTATTTATTTATATACAAGTTCACGTACCTCACAGGAGATTACTCAACACTCGGCCGAAGATGGAACTTACTTCTACCATATGCTTGCCAAGTGATCAAACCTCCTCCTCTTTAACTATAAACATTCGTAAATATCAAGATGACTTTTGAAAGGGTTAGGCTTGGGCTAAGGGTAGGTGATTTTTGGGTTAGTAGTTAGTAAAATGGCGAAAAGCGTTGATTGTCATAAAACTTTTTGTTTTTGTGACGTTTATTGAAACTAAGCATATTCAAACAAGATTTTTGAGGAACTTGTTTGGTTAATGCAAAAACTATGGTTATTTTTTCTTTCGATGTGTGTGTCACAAGATAACCGAGCTTGTTACTAAAACAAATGGGTTTGAAAGAAAAGGGTTTTGGTGGGTAATGGGTGTTTGTCTTACAGGTTTTTGAAATGAAAAGGTTTAGGCTCAAAGGGGTTAACTAGGGTGATTTTTGGTAGGGGAGTGAAAAGAAGGAAAATAATGGTGTTGAATAAAAACAGGTTAGTCCTAATGCCACCATCATTTACTTACTTGGGTTAAAGTCGGTGAGGACCGGGAATGTATCGTCTAGGTAAGTTCTAGAGTCGTAAGAACCAAGCAGCTGATTCACACAAGAAATAAAATATGAGCATTTAGTTAACGATGTATGTATGTATGCTCGATAAAGGCTCAAAACTCACTTATTGTGGGAATGGTTTATAGTGTGAACAAGTATATATAATCAAATTTTAAAAAGATTTGTCATGCCTTTTTATAATTTTCTTGTTTGGTTATTTTTATCACGATGCTATCGGTTGTAAACTTGTAAAAACGTAACTTTTTTAGAACTTGTTATTCCCAAATTAAACCAAGACAAGTAAAAAAATGAAAAATTCTGAAAAGATTTGGGGTGTTTAGCGGTTCGAAACGAGTTTTGTGTAAGGCTTATTATTAGGATTTGCAAGATTCAAGATTTTAGCTCCCCTAAAACACTTACACATTGTCTTCAATGCGTCCAAAAATAAGTTTTTCGGTTGATTCGAATGTGTAAACGTGCGTTAAAAACAAGTTTTTATGATACTGGGCACCTGGCCACGGGCATGTGTTGTCCGGGCACGGCCCCGTGGTCAGAGTGCCAGTTTCAAAAATATACAGAAGTTTGACCATGGGGCATGTCCACTGGCACGGCCCGTGGTCAGTTACCTGACCATTCATTTTTCTGTAGAGCTCCGGGTACGGGGCGGGTTGGGTTGGGCACGCCTCCGTGCTGGAAAGTTGAAGTGTCGCAAGGTACTGTTTACGTGCATGGGGTGTGGTTTAACGTCCTTTTGGCAAATTTCATCTTTTCCAGTGTGATTTATTCCTGAAAATGTAAGATTATTCCTTAAAAGTTAAACTAATTTAACACTAAGGATAGTTCCGCGGAATGCCTCCATGGTGTGCCACGTTTATAAGGGTCCTTGGCTACACCTAAAGCCTGTCATACGTTACCCGATCGGGGTGTCTTGCATCCCGTGTTGCATCGTGGGAGAGCGTCATCCAAGCTTGAGTCTATGACATCCATGTAGTTGACTGGGTCATCCTCTATTTTCCTGCCCCAAACTTCATCTCCTTGTCTCCTACCCTCAATATTAATTTCCCGTCGCTTATATCCACCATGGCACGAGCGGTGGCGAGGAATGGTCTTCCTAGAATGAGGGGAACTTTGGTATCTTCTTCCATGTCGAGTATGACAAAGTCGGTTGGATAGACAAATTCTCTGACCTTTACCAAGAGGTTTCGGTAAATACCTTGTGGGTATTTGATCGACATATCGGCAAGTTGTATGCTATTTTTGTGGGGCTTGGTTTTCCGAGTCCGAGTCGGTCAAACATTGATGCGGGCATAAGATTGATGCTAGCCCCAAGGTCGGCTAATGAATTTCTATATGGGTGATCCCCCAATGGAGCAAAGGATGGTGAAGCTTCTGGGTCGATTTTCTTTTGGAGAAGTTTGTTGAGGAGCACGACAGAGCATTCTTCACTTAGGTTGACCAATTGTAATGTTTCAATCATTCTTTTATGGTTGAGGAAGTCTCTCATGAATTTTGAGTATTTTGGCATTTGAGTGAGGACTTCTACAAATGGGAGATTGAAACACAATTGGTTTAGTAGGCTTATGAATTTTGTGAATTGCTCGTTGGTCTTTTGACGAAGTAACCGACCGGGGTAGGGTACCAAGGGGTTTTTGGTTGGTTCGGGATTTTATGGGTTGGTTGTTTCTTGTTAGGTTGGAGATGGATTTGTGGTTTGTTCAGGTAGATTGTTGTTGGTGGGGGTAGTGGTGTTTCCTCGGGACCTACTTTCCGGTTTCTTAATTTATGAGGTGTACTTGTGCTTTTGGGTTGTTCTCGGTATTGCTAGATAATGCACCTTGTGGTCTCTCGGAGAAACTTTGGCTAGTTGGCTTATTTTTCTCAATGTTTTGAAGACTAGCTCGCTGGTTTTTAATGTCGATTCTGTTTGTGAGAACCGATCCGAATACCTTTTGTCGGTTTCGGAGATGAGGCGTGTGATGGGTCTTCAAGCCTTTCCCGACCCCCTTGTTGTTGAGTGAAATTTTGTGATTCATTTCTTGGTTGTTGTTGAACGTTTGGTCTTTGATTTTGATATTGTTGGTTACTACTATTCCCCAGCTCCCTCCAACTAAGGTTAGGATGGTTCTGCCAACCTTGGTTGTAGGTACCCGTTGGGGGACTCGATGGTCTAGGTCGATTGTCTACGTAGTTCACCATTTCCGTTTGATTTTCCATTTCTTTCATACAACTCCAATTTTCATGTGGCCCACCACACCCTTCACAAGCCATAACCGAGGCCGTTTTTGCGATTTCTAGTTTTTTAATTTTCGAGGATAGGGCCTCGATTTGGGCTTGTAAAGAGATGTTCTCATCTACTTTATGAGCGCCTGGGCAATAGACTTTGAACCTCGGGGGTGTGCCATTGAAAATTATTTTGAGCAATTTCCTCAATTTGATTATAGATTTCATTTAGGCGTCTATTACCTAAAAGTCCCCTAAGTTGAGTCGAGTGTTTGTCTCGTGTGTGGTAATAATCCATTTTAGAAGGTGGATACTTGTTGCCACACTGCGAGACGATGATGAGGTATTTCCTCAATAGCTCCTTGAATCTTTCCAAGTTTCAGATAAAAGATTCCCCGTCCTCTTGGGAATAAGTGTTTATTTCAGTCATTAATTTAGCGGTCTTAGAGGGCGGGAAATACTTGTATAGAAACTTTTGGGCAAGTTCATCCCAAGTGCTTACCGATCCGCTTGGGAGGGTATTGATCCAAACTTTAGCTCGGTCTTTTAGCGAGAATGGGAACATTCGGAGGCGAAATGGCGTCGTTTGATGCTCCATTGATTCGAAAAGTGTCAAATATTCCAAAAGGTTGGTAATATGTAAATAGGGATCTTCATCGGGTAGGCCATGGAATGTGGCGGAGTTTTGGAGCATTTGGATCAAATTCGGCCGAAGTTCGAAGTTGTTGGCATCGACGTTCGGTGCATTGATGGCGGCTCCGAGGATTACCGACCGTGGGCTGTAGGTAATCCATCAATGTGCGTTGCTCCGCCATTGGGAGTTTGTTCCCCGAAACTTTCTCTTGATTCTTGGCCTTTAGTCTTTTTCTTAGAAAGCGTTTAGGTTCGTCTAGAGGTTCTTTGATGTCTTTATCGGAACTGGAGCTCATGCACTGCATAGAGATTTCAGTCCCTACGATTGAGTTCTAAGTTCTGCGATCAAAACAAAAAACAATGTTTGTCAGATACTTTTACCACGGCCCCATGGTCAATGGCCTCGACCCGTGGTCACGACACAGTTTATTGCTTTCTGGATCCCAGTTACTGGGGAGCTGGTCATGGCCTCGTGGTTGCTCTTCTGTAACTCAGAAAGTAAATACTTCCAGTAAGGATGGTGGACACAGCCCTGTGTCTGACCGGGCACGACCCTGCTGAATTCTATAGAAAGGTCAGAATTTTGTAAAAACTGGAGAAATCCTAAAAAAAAAATGTGTTAAAAATAATTAGGTCGCTGATTTTAAACTTTCTTAAAATCCTTGTGTCTCGGCAACGGCGCCAAAAACTTGGTGTGCGTGAAGCGTGATATGATTTTCTTAATATTTTAAGTTAGTTTTACGCATCGCGAGCGTAGTATAGTGTTGGTAAGATACCGATGTCATCCAACGGCACAAGAGCTTTTAATATCGGTTTATCGGCGACGCCTAATCATTCTATTTTTTAGATAAAAGTTTTAAACATAAAAATGAATCTGAAAAGAAAAGATAAATAAAATGAAATAAAAATAGACAAGATAGAATCACTTGGATCAAACTCCTATTTAATGTATCCTTTGATGATTTTACAACTTTTGGACTTTTCAAGTGATTATCTTAGTTAAAGTAGTAGACCCCTCTTTTGAAGGTGAGTTATACTCAACCTAGTGGTTTGAGTCGGTAGGGATACAATCCCAAAGGGTAAATTATTAATGCGAAAAGTAGTAGGCCCCTCTTTTGAAGGTGACGTTACCCTAGGCTAAGTGGTTTGAGTCAGCAAGGATACAATCCCTAGAAGCCGGTTTAATTTTTAATAGTATTTTACATATGAGGGGTTCAAGCTATTCACAACCCCTCCATCCAATACCTGTGGGGCATTGAAGGAGGTCCTAGTAAGCTTGAACCAAGTCCTCGCATGATCTATACACTGAACGAGACAAGAACTTTACCAAACCACCCTTCTAACCCCCTTCCAAGTAGTTAATACGCTTTATATAGACCGTAAAGACACGAATGAGCAAATCAATGACATCATGAAGAAATGGTTAGGAAAATTCTCTTTCAACATAAGAAACTAGTTATTAAAGTCATTAATACATACCGAATTGAAAAGTGCGAAATATTAAAAATCAAAAGTAATACAATAAAGACTTGTCTTCACCAAGTGATGTAAGAGATTAGCCAAGAATGGCCTTTGTTTGACAAGAACTCTTACTATCAATCTTGGATTTCGAGACTACTACACACTCTAAAGATGATAGATGGATGTTGCTGGTGGGTGTTGGTGTTGTAGTGGTGGTGAATGGTGGAAAAGTGAGAGAGAAGTGGTTTGCCAAGGAATGCCTTTGAAGTGAAACAAGCACCCCTATTTATAGTCAGAACAGTGCCCCGGCCAGGGCTCCGTGTCCGGTGGGCACGGCCCGGGGCCAGCTTCGTCTCTTCCTTCATTAATTGCAGTTGTCAGCAGAGGGTCCCACACGACCCCATGGTCAACTCTCGTTGTACTATCAAGATACTACAAATCTTAGAGTCTGACCACGCCCCGTGGTGATCTGGGCACGGCCCGTGGTGGGCATAGAAGCTTCTGCATGCTTTGTCTTTAAGTGCAAGGTCTGACCACACCCCATGCCTGGCTGGCACATCCCCGTGGTCAGCTTTTGTTTCCTTGTTTTTGTCTTTGGGGTGCTGCTGAGGATCAGGCATGTCGCGTTATTCCTTCTTCTTGTATTTATATTGGTTTTGGCTGTTTATTTTGCTTCTTTTGTTCTTTTAAGCTCACTTGGTCCTGTAAATTCAAAAGGAACAAAGAAACGTTCTTTTCCAAACATTAGTACTAGAAAAGGGTTAGTTTTTGTCTCATTTGATGTAATTTATATGTTTCATTTTATATACATCAGTAACCTCCCATTTTGCTGCTTTATCATAGCTATTTCACTAGCTAGCTGTCCCATCTGCGTCGTCAAGATTGGATGGCCTTATCACGAATTTCATCTTTTTGGGCCCTTGCATCATCCAGTTGATTCCTCATCTGCATCTCCTTCTGCATCACCTTCAGCATTTCCATCATCTCATTACCCCCTCTCCCGTGGCACTAGAGAACCCAAATGGTCCTCCTTGATTATTGTTTTGGTAATGAGATTGGCCGAAATTTCTCTTCCCACCCGTTTGCTTGTTACCTTGAAATCCGGGGTTGAGCTGATTATTTGTGTTCCCATAACCAAACTTGGGATGATTCCTAAGCCCCGGATGGTAGGTGTTAGAGTTCATACCGAAGTTCCTACCACCGTTTCCATCTCCTTGCACAAAATTCACATCTTCAAACCCACCAAAACACTAGGACACTGATCTGCAATATGGCCCAAATCTCTGCAATGCCCACAGATTGGGAATTGTCCCCTGACCTCAGGTGTGTTCTCTACGCTCTCACTACCGCATGTCTACCCCTTCTTGAAGATTGAGCCTTTCTTTTGGAAGTACTTGCCATTTTCTCTAGATGTTCCAATCCACATTCTCATAGTTTGTACCGAATGTGCCATTGGATATCAAGCTCAGATCCCGTGCACCTTCCGGTGTTATTCCCTCATGAAAGGCATTGAGTAATTCCCACATTTGTCTACCATGATGTGGACAATTCTTTAGCATCATTTTGAAAAGTTGAAGGATTCATGAAATAACTCGCTAGAAAGTTGTTGGAAATTTCTGATATCCTTCCGAGCATCATTGGTCTTTTGAGGCGTATAAAACTCATCCAAGAACAATTGTTGCATCTCTGGCCATGTGAAGATAAAAGCCGAGGGCAAAGAATGAAACTACTGTTGTGCCTTGTCTTCTAGTGTGAATTGGAACAGTACCAATTTCACATCCTCGGGTGTAAAGCCTTGACCCCCAATAGTGTTGCAACGTGCATCGTAGGTGGCATGTGCAGATACGGCTCTTTTTGTGGCCAGCCCGTGATACTTGGGCAAACTAGAGATGGACTGTGCTCTAACCTCGAACAATTGACCATGCACTCGAGGTAGTACAACCGGTGATGAGTTGTTGGCAATTGCGGGTTTGAAATGATTTTCGACCCCCCGTACTGGTCCTCTATTGTATCTTCTAGGAATACCCTCGGGTTGGTTGACTGGTGGAACCAGATTTCTCAGGAGTGGCCGTTGTTGGACCGGCCTTTGATGCACCGGTGGTGACAACGAAATGTTTATGGCTCTTGCATGAATCGACTACTGATTACTCGGATCCGGTTGATTAACATACTATTGGTACCCAGATGTATCACGACTGCTGATTACTCATACCTCTCAAAATTACCCATATTCACAACTTGTACATCATCCTAATTTCCTATATAATTGTCATATTCATCATACCCGTCTCTGAATTCCCCTGTGCCATCCCTTTGATCAAACGTACAAGCTTTAACCGAAAACTATTGCTGTTGAGACGGTTGATATTGCGAAGTCTGGGACGCTAAGGTTGAGGAATTTATAGGTTGAGTGTGAGTAGGTGGGATGATATTGTCATTAGGGACAATTCTCACATAGGGTGATGATTGTTGAACATTAGTTGTTTGGATAAACATTGGCTAGTGAGAAGATGATGATTGGTTTAGGAATGGTGGAAAGTTGTCTAGATTGGGAACGGTGGTGGTGGCATTGGTGGAGCTTGAGTGGTGGTAGGTTAGGTGAATTGTGGTGGTGGTTGAGATGGTATAGATGTGTTTGGTGGAGGTTGAGTAGGCATTGGTGAGAATTAGGCTTGTGGAAGCCATATCGCGGTTTGCTTATTTGGGTTTCCTGAACTCTCCATTGGTTTGGGAGTTGGTGTTGGTGATTGCACTACTTTGTTTTCTTGATGCAAAACTCGGGTTTGCCGAACAGTCCTCTCGATTTCTTGATCAAACACTTGAATTGAAGACTTTCCGGATTTCCTAGTATGATGCATGCACTTACAGAATCACCTGCACAAACACAAACTAGAAACCGCCTAATTCTAAAAAAAAGAGGGAAAGTCTATTTTTTGATTTTTAACTATTTTTTGAAAAACCTTACACAAAATACTTTTCCCACGACTACCGGGCAACGGCACCATTTTCATGTCTGTCGAACAGGTCGTGCAAAAACCTATTTAACCTAGGTAGCTAGGGTAAGCAGGGTATCGAATCTGGAGGAGTCTGGTGGAAAGCGTTATGAATTAAGCACTGACTACTTGCAAAAATATAAACTGTTGTTGTTTGAGAATTACTTAAAACGAAGTTGTAAACAGTTGGGGAAACAACGGTTCCTCCGGATTTTAGATTCAGAGTAACGTCAACTGTGTGTTTAATTGTGAGAATCACAAAGAGATGATTGTTTAATTTAATTAATTGGCTGTGATTACCTAAAGACTACTTACTTTGATTGTAACATGACGGAAGGTTATCATATAAGCAATCAACTGAAATTACCAACCCTAATCCCTATCAAATCTATCCTAATTACTAGAACTCTAGGGAACTGAATGAATCGGAAATAAAGTTTAAATAAAATCAATCTTTAAAATCATTCAATCAATTCAAATGGTAACAAGAACCGACTGCTTAGATTACCATGTTCACGAATAAATTTAAACACATAAAAACCGTTAACTTACAAGAATCCTCCATCTGGTGAAAACCACTAGAAAATTAGCCACTCATGCTGATGATTCGATCTTCAATAGCTTGATATACGGATGAAATCATCTTCAATCCTATGGATGTAATGATAATTATGATGATTAAATGTGAAGAGATGATAAAGTTATGATCTTGTGTGCCTGATCTCGTCCCCCAAGGTTTGCCCCCCAAATAACAACACGTGCGCTTCCATTTAAGTCCACCGTAGGCTACGGTCACAGGACCGTAGCTTACGGTCCAAACTTACCGACTTTTATTCCTCGCCTAGACCGTATGCTACGGATTCCAAGTGTATGCTACGTTTTTTCAAGCGCTGGAACTTCTTGTCTCCCATATCAACCGTAGCTTACATTGTGTGTGGCTCCATGTATTTGCTTAATTTCAACTTTCAATTAATGATATACAGGCCCCTAGACTTAGATCTCTCCCGTTTCTTATACCTCCAAGCTATATCATGGTCCGAAACAACTTTCGAATAGTATATTTCGCATTGTTTATCATCCTTGGTAGTTCCTCTTCGTCACCCTGCGCTCTAACTTCACCGATTTACACGATTAACCTGTAAAACAATAAACTTTCGCAGTTAACACATTCAAAGCGTATAATTACATAAAACTCAATAAAACACATGGTAGAAGCACTTTAACACTCGGGTTTCACCCTCTCCATTATATTTTTCTTAATTGGTTTTCTTTTTATCACGACGTTATCAGTTGTAAATTAGCAAAAATATAAAACAAATTTAGAACTTATTTTTCCCAAACAACACCAAGATAAAAAAATTAAAAATGAAAAATTTTGAAAAATATTTGGGTGATTAGCGGTTTTCCAAGGCGTATTTTGTGTAAGGCTTGTTTTTAGGACCAAAGATTCAAGGTTTTAACACCCCCCACATTTAAATTACATACTGTCCTCAATGTGTCCCAAATAAGATTTGATTTGACTAAATGTGTAAAAAGGGGGTAAAAACAAACAAATTTTAAGGTTACTAGGCACTGAACACGGGACATGGGGGCGTGCCAGGTGGGCACGGCCTTGTGGCCAAAGTGCCAGTAACAAGGTGTAACCGAAAACTTACCAGTATGGGGGACACGGGGGCATGCCTAGTGCGCATGGCCAATGCCACCTTTTCTGCAGAATATTTTGGCATTAGACATTTGGGTACGGGGCCGTGCCCGGTGGGCAGGGCCCCGTGCTGCAGACTCTGATGTGCAGTTAGGAGGCTCTAGTTTACGTGCATGGGGTCGCTTTTTTCAACGTCCCTTTTGCCATTTCCAATCCTTATTTGAGTGTTTATTATTCCTACTAATTTATAACTTAAAAAATCAAAGCATTAACTAAGAACTAAATCTTAAATATGATTGTCCTTTCAAAATAAAAGAAGCCATACTTTTGAAAGTTGAATAAGTATGTTTAAGAAAACTACTTTTATTAATTTATAATCCATGGAATGCCTCCATGGTGCGCCACGTTTATAAAGGTCATTGGCTAGACCCACCGTATCGGGTGTTCTGGCTCATTTTCAATCAGAGGGTCGTCATTGCCAATTGGATATTTAATTGATTGGTCAAGATTGACGTACCTTTTGTCGGTCCCTAATTGAAGTGGTAGGTTATTTTGCTTCCGTTTGACTGAGGTTTGATGGGTTTTTATGAACGGTTGTCCCAACGCGAGGGGAGCATTATCTAAGATAATGAAGTCGGTCGGTACAACCATTTGTTACGTTTGAATGAGAACGTTTTCAACCACTCTTGTAGCATTTTTAGTTTTTGATTAGCCAAGAGGATATGAATTTTGATCGGAAGGAAATCATCAACACCTAATCTTTGAAATACATAGCTAAGCATTATACTAAAACAAAGATCTTTCTGTATTAAAATGTTACTAATATAGATGTTTTGAATAAAACATGTTACCAGTTTTATGTTTAATTCAAGTTGTTCATCTTGTATTAGTGAAGTTTGATCTTTAGTTAAATTAACACTTGCCATTTCTTTGATGTTAGGATTAGTGTTTCACTCTTTCAAAAACTTAGCATGAGATGGTACCAAACTATGATTTTCAATAGAAGGTTGTAAAATATATATTTCTTGGAGGTCTTGTTGTTCCTCTTCAAAATTTACCTTTGTAGACTTACCTTCCGTGTGACTTTGTTCGGTTTTTTCATCTTCATGCGTATGATTTTCTTTGAGTGGTTCATCTTCTTTGGGCTTTTGAGGTTTTACCTCTTCTTCGATTACCTCCTTGGTACAAATGATCTCTTCTCTTGCACGAGATTGCTTGATCAAGCATTCTAAGTTCTTGAGATTTTGGATAATGCTTTAGGCTTTGGGCACAATTGTGGGTGGTTTCTCGTATGTTTCAAACAGTGGAGTGTCCTAATCAAAGCTTGATTTTGGGAGCTCAGACCTTGGTTCCTCATATGTTGTGTATGAGATTGATGGTTGAAAGGCATAACAATGTTGTAACGAATGAGATTCACCGCAAATGGTACAATATGGTTCCTTGTAATCATAATAATAATAGTAGTCATAATCTCCCATGTAAGAATCCATTATTAGGATAATCACCCACCACGGCCCCGTGCCCAGGATTGTGATTTCGATGATACCGGGTGTTTTTAAACACGGCCGCGTGTCAAATGTGGCACGGCCCGTGGTGAGCCTTACGTGAAGAAATTTTTGTCGATTTTTAGCTACTGTAAGCTTCACACGACCCCGTGTTGATCAAGCACGGCCCCGTGCTGAACCTGCAGAAAGTTATCAAAATGCAGAAAAAGAATAAAAACCTAAAAAGAAAAATAAAGAAGATTAAAAATGTTTAGGATGTCAATTTTAAACTTTCTTAAAATCCTTGTGTCCCGGGCAATGGCGCCAAAAACTTGACGTGTGTGCCGGTGTTTATGTTTATAGTTATATTTAAGAACTTTCACTCATAAATCAAGCTTTACATTTATAAAACACGATACAATACTATCACTCTACACACGTTAGGGCAAGTGCACCCATCGTAGACGTAGTAGAGTGATGGTAAGATACCGAGGTCGTCCAAGGACACAAGAGCTTTTAGTACCGGCTTATCGTTAACGTCTAATCTAATCAAATTTTGATAAAAGTTTTTGAAAGATAAAATGTAAAATAAAAAAATGGAAAATAAATAGACAAGAAAGAATCACTTGGTTCCAACTCCTCTTTTAGGTTACCTTTGATGATTTCTACACTTTGGGCTTTTTAAGAGATTATCTTTGCTATAGTAGTAGTCCCCCTTCCAGGTAGCATTACTATCAACCTATTGGTCTGAGTCAGCAGGAATACACTCCCGCAAGGTTGGAATATTGGAAGATAACTACGTAAGTTATTTATGCAAAATATGGTAGGACCCCTTCCAAGTATCGTTACCGTCGGCCATATTGGTCAGAGTCAGCAGGGATACAGTCCCGCAAGGCCGGATAAAGTTTTAATAGTAGTTTATTTATAAGGGGTTTAAGTCATTCTTACTTCCCCTGATTTGATGCTATCTGCCTCAAGGAAGTCCTAATAGGCTTGAACCAAGTACTCACGGGATCTATAAACTGAGCGACACAAGAATTTACCCAAACACACTTCTAACCCCCTTTCAGGTAGTTAACGCGCTTTATATAGACCGTAAAGACACGAATAAATGAATCAACAAGACATAAAGGAATGCTTAACTAAAATTCACTTTCATTATAAAAAAACTAGTTATTAAAGTCATTAATACATACCCAAATAAAAAGTTGCCAAAGATTGGAAATCAAAAGTAAAACATAAAAGATTCGTCTTCAACTAGTGATGTAAGAGATTTAGCCAAGCATGGCCTTTGTTTGACAAGAACTCTTACAAATCAATCTTGGATCCCAAGACTACTACACACTCTAAAAGATGAAAGATGGATGATAGTGGTGGCTGTTGGTGTTATAGTGGTGGTGGACTAATGGCAAGTGAGAGAGAAGTGGTTTGCCAAGGGATTCCTTTCCCTAAATCCAAGCACCTCTATTTATAGCTGGAAACAGAGGGTTGCCACGGCCTCGTGGTGGAAATTTTCTCTCCCTTCATTAACTGCAGATGTCAGGTCTTGTACTAACATGCCCCATGGTGATAGAGCATGGCCCCCTGGTCAGTGTACTCGTTGTACTATCAAGATTCTGCGAATCTTAGAGTTGACCATGACTTGTGTTGGGTTTGGCACGACCACGTGTCAGTTGTCTTTTACTGTTGTCTTCTTCTGCAGGGAATCTTAACTGGGCACGGCCCCATGCCTGGTGGGTACGACCCATGTTGGGTTGGCACAACCCCGTGGTGGTTTGTTAGTTGTTGTTGTCTTTTTCTTCAAAGAAAATCTATTGGGCACGACCCCATGCTTGGTGCGCACGGCCCCGTGCCAAAGCTTCCATCTGCTTTATTTTTGCTGTTTTAGATGTATATTGGGGTTCGGCAAGTTGCGTCAATCCTTCTTCTTCGTATATGTGTTGTTTTTTGCTGTTAATTTGTTCCTTTTGTTCATTTAAGCTCTATTGATCCTGTAATTTAAAAGTAAACATAGAAACGTGCTTTTTCCAACATTAGTACCAAAAAAGGGTTGATTTTATGCCTTTTTTGATGTAATTTATATGTTACATTTTACGCACAACACTAATATATGTGTAATCTTTTCTGTTAGCAATGTTAGATGCAAGGTGATGTCAACTGATTGCAAACAGTGCTTTAGTACTTGTATAAATAGATCTCATATGTTAGAGATCTATTTGATTACAATCATTCCTTTTGTACGAACAAAAAAATTAGTGATTCGTCTGAGGGGGAGTTTGTAAAATCATTATACTATGATTGAAATTATATGATTTTAATATAGAACAGTTTTGATATAACTTCCTACTTGTTTGTTTATCTTATTTTGCACTACAACTTATTAATTGTTTGTTCTTCATTGTATAAACTTACAAGTATTACAAACACTGATTCCATCAATTGGTATCAGGGCCTGGTCACATTAAACTTGATTTCACAATCAGTTTAATATTCAAAGATCAAGTCACAAAGAGATCCAGTCTGTGTAACATCCGTCAAAAAACGGATTTACCAAACTCGCTCCGTTTATCAACCGAACAGTCAGTCAAAATTTTCGTTGCGAATTAAATGCCCAAAATAATTTTAAACGATACGTAATCGATTATTATACGGGAATATATATTTAGTTTTTGAAAAACTGTTGAAAATCGCAAAATAAAAATGAAAGTATTCTGCCGGGTTTCGAACCCGGGTCTGTACCGAATCAGCAAAGCGACTTATCTCACACACACAAACCACTGCGCCACTTGTTCTGTTTGGTAAATATTGAAATCATTTAATTGATAAAGTGTCGTTACGAATTCAAAACCGGCGCCCAAACGGTTCAGTCGTCGGAATCCCGGAAATCTCGCGAGTTTTAACACCACTTTCAGTTATAACGTAAACCATTAACAATACATCGGTTATAACCGATGTTTGAAGTCCGCGACCAAAATCATAACCGCCGGAAAATTTAAATAAACAAACACAGTCCGAAATCAGACCAAATACATCTCGTTTTTCCCCTATAAATTCACCCTCAACCCACTGCAAACTTTTTCGCTCAAAACCACACTTTTCCTCGGCGTAATTCCACTCGCCGGAACTTATCTGTTCGTCACCGGAAAACCGGTTTCCCCATTGCCGAGCCTTACTGAACCTTCTAAGTTTATACCGAAGTCACCCTTACTTTTTCCAAGCTTTCCGGAGACTTGCTGCTGTAAGACACCTGACGCCGAAGTTGATTGCTGTCGCCGGAGTTCTGCCGGAAAACAGAGGGTCCAGTCGGTATACCTTTTTCGCTTATTTTCTTTATCTTTTCACCTTTATCTTACCTTAATGGACTGAAACACACTAATAAACTGATAAAAATCTTGAACCAGTCGATTTCCGATTTCTGGTTCTAACTGGATGAAGAAGACGATGTATTTCTGTATCATATAAGTATAATATAAATCAGGATATTACTCGGGTTAGACACACAGTCCAGCGGTGGACTGTGTGCACGTTAAACATGCAAAGGTCTCGAGTTCGATTCCCGTCTCACACACGCTGCCTTAATAAAAATCACTTTTTTTGTTAAACCGAACCGGAGTCGCCACAGTTATATGTTAAGTACATTAATAATCGGAATAATAACCAAGTTAGACACACAGTCCAGCGGTGGACTGTGTGTTTGTTTATATCACAGGTCACGAGTTCGAGTCCGGTCTTCTGCACCGACTCGGACAATTATCTAGTCTTTTTAAATAAGGCAGAAAAGGAAACAAATAAATTGTATTTAAGTATTATAAAAATCGAATAATATAACATGTTGAACACACAGTCCAGCGGTGGACTGTGTGTTAGATTAAACCACAGGTCCCGGGTTCGAGACCTGTGGAGTGCATGTCCGAGTCGCTTAAACTGTTTTTAAAATAAAAATGATTTTCGGTTTAAACTAATTAATATATATATATAATTAAAATCAGATTTATAACGGGTTAGACACGTAGCTCAGTTGGTAGAGCTGCGTGCACGCGTACGGGAGGTCTCGGGTTCGAGCCTCATTCAGCGCACTTGTATTCCGAATTAACCGGTCAACGGTCAGGTCAACGGTCAGTCAAACGGTCAACGGTCAGAAAAAAATAAATTTTTTTATTATTTTTATTTAATTATTTTAATTAAAAATCAATTAAAAATACTTAAAAATAACATTTTTAAGGTTAGAAAATAGCCTCAAACTCACAAAAATACACCCAACAATCCTACTAAAATAGTTTAATAAAATCCGTTTACTTACCAAACCATAATGCGATTTATCTAGGTTAAACTCACTCGTGGTTAAAACCACTTCGCGTGCATTCAACGTCATCAACCGAACGCACCCACTGTGAGTGAATCTTACAACTCCCCCTTTTAAATTACACGTTTTGGGGTGTGTCATGTGTTATGAAAATAATTAATTTATTTATTTAAACTTGTGCCATACCACATCATGACTTAAACTTAGATTGTTCTATTGTTGTGATTTACTTATTTCCTTTTGTCAAATTATATGAAACTCATACATTAAGCCCATCAGTTCCTCGTGGGAGACGAGTAGAACATCGCGTGCTTCACATCAAATTCATTATTGTTCATGTGTGTATCATTGAGTTTATATTGCTTGTAGTTGTGTCATTCATATTATCATGTTTATGCAATTCATTCATCAGGCCCCTCAGTTCCTCGTGAGAGACGAGTTGAGCATCGCGTGCCTCTAATTGTTCCATTATTGTTCATGAGTGTTTCATTTAATATCTTATGATTGTTGATTAAGATACATCTAATTTTACTCATGTTTGGTTGTGCACATATTTCATAATCAATTCAAATAAATTTGTTCAAATGTTTTCCATAGGATTCACTCGCCAACATTATGTTGATCCAAAAACCTTTTTACACATGATACAGGTGAACAGGTTGAAGCAAGGAAAACATAGGATATGCCTTAGAAGAGAACAAAGAAGTTTAGATTGTTAGATAGATCATGATGTAACATTTATTGTAAATTTTCATTTAATTTGTATTAATGAATATGAAACGCTTAATAAATGTCATGAGCTTTGATGATAACCCAATCATGCCCCGATCACCTTTTCCGCCGCGGGTCGGGGTGTGACAGTCTGTTCGTTATATCTGAATTCAGAGTTTAAAGTATAACTTCCAAAAGGTTTACATACTTTTTTTCATAAAAGATCAAAAGGAATGGCACAAACAACGATGATCACCATAATACCGGCTTCAGCAACAAGCCTCCTATGCTTGTCAGATCTGAGTATAATATCTGGCAACGTAGGATGGTTCACGTGCTTGCTCAATAGAACATAGGGTGTTAGAAGTCCTTTATATTTGGAACTCATTCCAATGGTACCTAATGCCTAAAAACCCAAATGTTCAAGAGCTAAAGAAGCTGGAAAATTACTGAGAGCAAGATTTTCTAAAATTTGAGCTAGATGACAAGGCCTTTAGCATTGTGGCCACAGTTCTACAAAAGAGTTATGGGAGGCATTGAAGGAACAATTTGGTTGAATAGAGGATGTGATCAAGAACACTCATGAAATTCAGAACCAGCAATATGAGACTTTCACACATGTTAAGGGAGAAACTCTTACTCAACAACTTGAGAGATTTTCCTATCTAATAAGTGAACTTTAGTTAAGTAAAAAATTTGTGAGATCACTTCCTAAAAAATGGGATACAATTGCAATTGTGATGGGAACATCTCAAGATTTTAAGGATATGACCTTGACTTGGCTTCATGGAAAGCTCTTGACATTTGAAAGCGAGCTTTTCTAGAAAAATAAGCTCCAGGAAACTAGAAAAATGTCTGATGACTATGTTTTTGGTAACACAACACTTTTTAGTCAAGAAGGATCATCATCAGGAATAACAAATGATCAGAGTTATGACCATTTTATTGACAATTCATTTGGAATAATCCTCAAACTATGGTTACAACAAATGATGACATTCATAACTCTGATAATCTTTCCTTTGTTCTTGATGATCTGAAGCATATTTACCCAATTGACCTTGAGGATATGGATATTTTGCACCAAATGGCACCACTTAGTCTAAGAGAAAACAATTTTTATAAAAGGTCTGTTTGGAAATATCTAGGGTTAAATGGTAGGTCAAGGGTAGGGTTGGATAAATCAAAGATAAATTGTTGCAAATGTAACAGATTAGGTCATTTTGCAAGAGCATGCGGAAGTTAAGCAAACGATTCTACATCGGTGATAACAAACCCAAATCAAAGACCTCAATCAAGCAATCAACAATTTTTTTATCAAAATACCCCTGGACCAAATGTACATAACACTAGAAATTTTGCACAAAGCATGAACCCTACGCCTGTGCAATATATTCATACAACACATGTTCCTAAGGTTCAATATGTTCAAATGCATGTTGCACGTGTGCAACAACCTCCAGCTACTCCGGCTCCTTTACCTTCAAAAGACAAACAATAATGCTTTTTTCACTCAATGCTTTGTTGACTGGAGCAGCTTGCCAGAGGACTTAAAAGATGAAAATTATGCTCTTATGACAGAGGAAGATGATGATTCTAAAAAATTATGTTTTATGGCACTTGATTGTATTTTAGATGAAGTTCATCTAGAGAAGGAAAAGACCATTGATGGAAACTATGTTTGTGATACTAAAGAGAGCCTAGAGCAAACATTTGTTTGTGGATAAGGTTATGCAGAAATGATTGAAAAAGATCATCCCAAAAGTTCATTGACATCAATGATGATTGTGTGAAAACGGTTGGTTCGAATATATCACCTAGAATTTTAAAAGAATTATGTTTAGACAATTGCATAATTGCATAATTGCATTTGCTAACATCAAAGAGGTAAAGGAAAACCTTGGGGAGGGGGGTTCAAGTTAGTGAGTTACAAATAGAGAAATTAAAAAAAGATTTCAAAACTAAACTAACTGAAAAACAGACCTAGACATCAGCAGTCTCAAACATGAAGCAACCATTTCCAAGACCATCTCAAAACAATGATAGAAAAATATCAAAATTGTGAAAAATGGGTAAAATCATGTGTTGGTTATGAGATGCTTCTTATAAAGAATTTCCGAGCAATGTGATCTTTAGAGTTGGCTTCATAAAATATGATTAAGACTAATCTCCCTTGAACAAACTAGCCCTAACTCACAAATGGTTGAGGTTAAACCAAACAATTCAAATGGAAAAGAAATCAAGATCATCGAACCAAGTGGTAAAAAGATCACTCTAGAAAACCATGAAGTTCAATTCAGGTTAAAAACAAAAAATATGAATTAGAACCTACTTGATTTGATAAATGTGATGTGCTTGATAACTTCAAACCAATTAATTTCATAGACCCTAATGGTCTCAAAGCACCTAGGTGCAAAATCATTCCTATTACCAACTACTAAACAAATGATCAAAATTTTGTTTCAGAAAAGAGTGAAAACCGTAATAAGAAAGAAAAGATCACAGACTGTATTGTGACTTCTGTCAGAAAACAAATCATATAGCAAAAAAAATTCAGTTAAAATCTTATGATATAAATAGAGAAAACACTTGCAGAGGGTCAAAAACAACTGTTTAACATAGTTCAAAAACTACTCATTACAAAACACAATTCCCAAAAGGTTGATACAGTGGAAGGAAAGACCAAATCCAAAGCAGATAAAGCTTTGGATTCACTGCAGATTTGACCCACTTCACCGATTGTTTTTTTATTTGACATATTTCACTGATTTCCTGTCGAAAAAACTTTGAGCCTATACCTTTCTTTTGTTAACCCATTTTATCAATTTATTTTGATAACCGGTTTGTTTTATATATTTGTTGAAAAAATATATAAAAAATAAAAGGAAAAAAATTAGATGATGAAATAAAGTGAGAGAGAGAAAGAATAAATTTAGTGGGTCGAAAAGACCAAGTTTGTTTGAGTTTGTTTATCCGGTTTAATAGCTTTTCTCCCTTAGCCAAATTCTCTAAAAATTACTCTACCTATAACCCTTGCTTACTCGTTAAAGTCCTCTTGAGCTGTGTTAGGTTTTAAGCAATTAGGTAGAGATTTAATTGGCGTACAAGCTTTTGATAATTGTGCTTCTGTATTCTTTTTTGATAGATTCACTCCAAAAATATATATTTAACTAAGAGATGAGTGACATTGTGACGGGTGCATAGTTGGTCGCTTGAAGGTAAGTGATTCTTGATTAGGTAGGGCATGTTTTTTTAAGTTACATCATCTTGACTAGTCCAAATTTTGAACGATTTAAGTCTTATGAAACCGCTGTGATTTTTGATTTCATAGCTTGGGTTTGGCCCTATTTATGCTATCATTTTTATTAAGTGTTTCGTTGAAAATTTTATTTAGGATTTTGCCTAGGGACAAGCAACAGGTTAAGTGCGGGAATATAGGTTGTTATCTAAATTATATATATATTTATATAGTATTTCCAACAATTTTAAGTAGCTTTAGGGTTGTTTTTATTAGAAAATATACTATTTTGATCGTTTTTTATATTTAGTAGGTTATTAAGAATATGAGCTAAAGCTTTCAAAATTAAACTAACTACAAAACAAATTAGAGATATCAAAAATCAAACATGGTTAAATACTTATTATAATATTAGTTTTTAGAAATTAATATTATATACAGTAATTCTAAATGTCATTATTTCTTATATGTTGTAGATTGTTTCTAGAAAAATGAAATCCTTGAATTAAATGAAATTACAAGTGGGCACAATTGTCAAATGTGTGTATTGAGTTTGTGGAGGTAATAAATTTGAGAAGGCAATTCTTGTATTGAATTAATTCATGAGTTGACATCAAAAGCAGAATACAAGATTGGAGTAAAACCAAGTTGGGCTTGGAGCATCGCATGAGGCTTTGGGCCTGTTATTTTCACCAAGGGAGCCCAGGATCATGAATTTTTTCTAAAGCCGCTTGTGACACCATATTGTAGGGGTACATCCAATTAACCTACGGTGGAAAAAAGCAGGCATCGCATACGAACGAATTAAGAGGCTAAAGGCTATTGAAAAGAAAAATAGAAGCTTTGGTACGAAGAACTTGGTTAAAGTTTACAGCTATATTTAGTTAGAACATCGTTTATGTTTTCGATTTTTGATTGAACTTGAATCTCATGACAATGTTTTCTGATTCAACTTGCTTTAAATTTATTTTTTTCGCTTCCGACGATGAGTAACTAAACTTTTATGGTTGCTTCGGTTGATGAACTAGACGACTTGTTCAATTGAATAACCTTTGGTCTTGGATGAACGTGTTGATTAACATGTTATAACTTTGAAAACCGATTCTAATTATTTGCATGTTGGTATTGACTGCATTGGAGATTTGTTTGTTGATTCCATTGTTCTTGATACTTTGAAATATACCCTAGATTTGGGAGTTAGTCTAGTTTTCTAATCTAATTCTCAGTCTAAACCTTGAAAGTGAGAAATATAATTCAAGTGTAATAATTATTAAAACCAATGAATTAAGGTGGGCAATCTTTATTTGTTGGGCGTTGTTTGGCAGTAAGAAAACTAATCTAGAATTGCTAGGTTATTTGTTGGGCATTGTTTGGCAGTTTGGGTAGCTGATCACTCGGGTTCACCTATTTATTCATCTCTAGAGTTTCCTAGGGTTTCGGTGTTCTTAGTTATATCAGCTTCATAATTTGAGGGTTTTTTGGTACATAAATTACTTTATACTTGATAGTTGTGGGACTTGGTGGTTGATAAATCGAGTCAGTCCGTTTTAGCACTTCTTCGCGTGTCATACTATTAGTTTCAACATATCTTCCGAGGGTTTATCTAGTTAGACAGAGTCTTCATTCAGTTCCAGAGTTAGGATTTTATTCATGAGTCTAGGGATTCTTGCCTAGGTAACATGCTGTCACTCATACTTGAGTTCCAGTCCATTCTCTAGTTGTCCGAGCTTGTTGTTCTGTTTGGTTGTCTATTTGTTCTAATTTGGTTTGATTAAAATCTATTTTCTCATAAACCAAGTTATTAAGCTAGGAGTCAATAGAGGACTAGTACCAAGAGTTGCTACTATTTTGTCCACAGTTGGATACTCGAACTTACTTGTTTTACTACTTTTTGATCGGTACACTTGTCGGTAGTGTGTGGTTTAGCATGCTTTCCAATTTTAAAACTTGTTTGAATTTAATTAATACACATTTCACACATTAGAGAGGCTGATTTTGCTGGGGTGGTGTGGTAATCATGTTACGTTTGGCCATCTGGTGTGATGGTGACTGGCGTCATATCAAGCAAACTAAGAGTCTCGAGACATGACTAGGAGGGTGGCAATTAATAGAATATTTATGAGTTGCAAAGGGGACTGATTGGCTAGGGTATTGGTTAAAAATATTGGAATTCATAACTAAAAAGGTGGATTTCTCAATCATCATACAGGAAATGAGGAGCAATCTACAGAAGTCGAAAGAACCGATCCACAAAGAGTTGTTGAAATTGAACCTGTGAGATTCAAGAGACAGTTGCCACACCAAGTGTTTGCAAAAGTACTAGGAAACATCTTGAACCCGATAGGTATATCAGAATTCATAAGGTAGATTACATCTTGATATTAATTAGGTTGAGCCTAACACTTACAAAAACAGAATCGAAGATTAAAAATTTGAGAAATCACTTGAAGAGATGAACACCTTGACGCAATCCATGTATGACAACCAAGTCCAAAACTTAGTTGATCTGCCTCCTGATAGTCGGATCACAGGAAACAAATGGGTCTTGAAGAAAAAACTGACATGGATGGAAACGTGCAAACATTCAAATCAAGGCTTGTAGCAGGAGGCTTTACTCGGACTCAAGGAATTGATTATGAGGAATCCTTCTCGCTTTTAACCATGCTTAAGTACATTAGGATCTTACTTCTTTCGGTGTATATTATGATAAAGAACCATGGAAAATGGATGTCAAAAGCACGATTATGAATGGACACCTCACTAAAGAAATCTATATAGTTTAGCTAGAAGGTTTTGTGAATATAAGAATCCTAGAAGGTATGCACGTTAAAAAAATCAATTTATGGATTAAAGCATCTTCGTTTTGATCATAAAATCAAAGAGATTGGTTTAATTAAGAAGGCAAGTGGGAGTTTTATCACTTTCTTTATTTTGTATGTAGGTGACATACTGCTCAATGGAAACAATGTTCCTATGCTATAGGACATTAAATCATGGCTAGGAAAATGTTTTGCAATGAAAGATCTTGGTGAAGGTGCCTATATTCTAGGAATAAAGATCTATAAAGATAAAAAATGACTTTAGGTGTAAGTCAAAGTACAGATATTGACAAAGTCCTTTAAAGTTTCTCAATGCATGATCCCAAGACAGGAGCATTACCAATGGCACATGGAACGATACTCAATAACAAACATTCCCTTTAGGCAGATGCGGAAAAGAAAAAAATATAATTGGTTCCATATTTTTCTTCTATCAGTTCCATTATGTATGTCATGTTATGTACTAAACCTGATGTATCGTATGCTTGAGAATGATGAGTAGATATCAGCAGAATCCTGGAAGGGATCATTAGACTATAGTGAAGAACATTCTTAAGTACTTGAGAAGGACTAAGGAGATGTTATTAATATATGGAGGACAAAAGGGGATATATTAGTTAAGTGATATACTTATTCTTGCTATTAGACAGATCGAGATGATTTCGATCGCAGACGGGATACATATTCGTTATGAATGGTCGAGCTACTACTTGGAAGAGTTCCAAACAGAGCGTGGTTACTTGTACATGTTTTCTATGTATATCCACTCCCATTTATATGTACTTTTGAGACTTATTTATGAAGAAACACTACCTAAATTGTTCCTTTTCAATTTATATTTGATTTGTAGGTATAAAACCAAAAAAAAGCAAAAAACAATAGACACACCAACATACAAGTTTCTAGGAAGCATGCCCGTGCACACTATGGTGCACAACCGTGCCACCTCCCCTCAGCCTTGCCTTTTAAAAAATAGAAAAGATCATATAAGCGTGGTGGGCAAGAAAAGACGTACACACACGACCGTGCAAGCTAAAGGCACGACCGTGCCTCCCACTAAAGACAAGGAGACAAGAAAAATTAGAAGACCAGAAGTACACCATATGTGTGACTTGTCGGGACACTTGCCCTGTACATGGCCATGCCTATGGTGGACATGCCCGTGCATAGTGACTCAACAAAGACAAAAGGATGGTTTCTAAGAATCTACGGACAAAAGGATAAGCATGATTGTGCCTCATCATGCATGGTCGTGCACTCCTGCATCTAGCTCCACTTTAAATAAATGATTCCCCCTTTCAGTTAAAGCATGCCTTGTTATGTCTTGTTATTTCTTGTGAGCTCTACGCCTCAAATCTGGTTGACTTGTGCTCTAAGCCTTGTTATCTCTCTTTTGAAGGCCATAACTCTTTGGCTAGTGTGGATGATCTATAGGTCTTAGTGAATTAATGCCCAAGTGTGCCATGTTTATGATTCTTCCTAAGCTCCCTTTTCTTGGAAGATGAGATGTTGATCCTTCGGGGATGCATTCATGTCGACCGAAACCTCTCCAAAGAGAGAATTCCAAAATTCTATCTTTGATCATCCATGTATATAACAAGCCATTGATAGGTTAGTTCAATATAAATATGTAATAAATGAGAGTCGAGAGACACACTTTACATAGACTTACACGTAAGCTTGAGCTTGATGATCATGCATGAATTGGTAGTCACCATGGGTAAAAGTGTTAAGATCTTCATATGGTTGTAATATCCAGGTCTTGTCAAACTCTTGGATTAGTTAATCTTATTAATCTTGTATTTTTATTTAATCCAATGTGTTTATCTTTTACTAATTCTTGGTTTATTATATTTTGTGGTAGGATCACTTTGCAACTTTAAAACTAAATTAACTTAACAACTTAAATTAACTAAATTAATCAAATCTAATTTAACTTAACTGGGTTTGTGCATGGCTTCTGGTACCCTTAATCAGGTTCGGTGTAAGCTTCTTGTATTTAACCAGATCTTTCTTAGGGTTTTCTAATATTGAACTAATTCAGTTGACAAGCGTCAATATCAAACAAGATCTTGGGGTAATAAAAAGGCTTATGATATTTCATCAAGATCCTTATGAAGGCTTCTTGTAATGCATTAGATCCAATTGGCGGGTAAAAGTTAAGAAAGGTTAATCAATGGGGTTTCGGGTAATCCATCAAAGTAATGAAACCGACGAGATTGATACCAAGTACATATATAGAGGTCCGCAATGTAGCAAGATTAAAGGAGGATTTACTTTGTTTATTTGGTAACCTAACTAATTTGGAAGATTAACCGCCTCGGTAATTAGTAGATCCTAACCTTGATCCCATTTGTGGGCTTGACATAACGAAAACTAATTAGGTTACAAAAAGATAATAATACAAGATAGCCTTAAAACCAATCATGTTGTGGGATACTGTTTACTAGTCGAGAGATTAGGGATGGCTGAATGGAGAGCCTATAGAACCAGAATCTTCCAACTAGTCTATCAATATGTTGTGACAAAATTGGGGAAAAACGACAACCTTAGCAGGAGCCTCCTCTTTTATAAAAAAACGATACTATTTAAGTGACATGTCGTGTTGTGTATATAAACAGACATATATTTTTAGTCGTTTTATACGCTGGTTCAAACTTAATATTTATAAAACACAATAAAATATGATCACACGTTCACTTCACGTTGGGCAAACGCACCATCGTTGGCGTAATCAGTGATGGTAATATACCTAACTCATTCAACGATACAAGACTTTTTAGTACCGAGTCTTCGTCAACGTCCAGTCAAACAAAAGTAAGGGTTAAATGCTCAAGATAATATAAGAGATAAGTAAAAGGATACTAATCAATAATAAGAAAATGGGGGTGTTTGGGATATATTTACGTCTTGATGCTTCGTTAACTAAACCATATCATGGATAAAGAAGGCATGATTGTTAGACGAGAAGTTGTGTTTGTTAATACATAAAGTTGTGTAGTTCTTTTTAGGGACCCTCACACACTCGACCATATTGCATTGAATAAGATGGGAAACATCACGCAAGGTTGGATTAAACCACAATGATATTGCCCAAACATCACGCAAGGTTGAAACAACTCTCCAAAACACCCCGAATTTAGCCGAAACGTAAAACCGGACACGCAAATCGAGACGCGGAACACAAAACGAGACAGGTCCACCTGGACAGTCCAAGCGCCACGCGCTAGAGACACCTGTCTCTGTCGTGACGCGCGGGAGGTGTCCAGGTGACGTGTCAGTGTTTCGCGCCATCTGGCAACCCTACACTTGCGACCAGGCTGACCTAGCCTAGCTAGGCACCTCAGGCGCCACGCGAGAGGGAATCCAGATCCCAGCGCGACGCGGGGGAGGTCAAAATGGGTATAAAGGAGCAGCGTGGGACTGAGTTATGTGCTCAAAATTGAACGAAAAATTCGATTGTATACTCTCTATCCCCGTTCTCTGAACAACACCCCCTAAAACCCTAAACCGCCTAAACCTGCGAAGCGCTGCCCGCTGTAAGTAACTTAACCCCCGATCACTAATTCGCTATCCTACCCAATCGATCTAGAATCGCCAACGCATGTCTAGGCTCTGCCCGACTACGTTCGTTGGAGTTCTGTCGAGTGTTGTATGGACACCCTACCCAATCGATCTAGAATCGCTAACGCATGTCTAGGCTCTGCCCGACTACGTTCGTTGGAGTTCTGTCGAGTGTTGTATGGTTAAAGTGACTTGGGTTAACTTACTAACACATGTGCATTGTATGTTTTAATAGAAATCCAAGGAAGTAATCAAGAACTATCACCAGGAACTCCGTAGGAATACTTAAGTGTTCAAGGCGAGTACATTATCTTTTTGTAAATTTTTTTGTGAGTCAAAATGTGTTACCAAAAACCTCAAATGTTTTAATTATGCTTAACAGTAATTAAGTATATGTATTCTTAAATTACTGCCGGTATGTTGGGGTTTTGTATACATTGCTAGTCCAAAGTCACGGGAATGTGACAGGAATTGTTACTATTGGGTGACAGGGCCCAAAGTAATATGACCCACAGGTCAGGATTGACAGTACTGATTGAGTAATTATGTAGATATAAACATTGTAAATGCGGATGCTCCTCAATAACTGTAAAGTATAATCACTTGTTTTGATAAAAATGAGATGGATTCGCCAGTATTTCTTGCTGATAAAATATTTTTAAAATGCGTTTCAGGTAACTTAATGTGAAGCTAACAGAAGCCAGCTGGAGAGCACTGAAGGCTTAGAAAAGTGGCTATAAAAGTTACCTAAATAAAAAGAAATTTCTGTTTTCCATAAATTAGGGTCTGTCCCTAAAAATATGTATTGTGATGGAAACATGGGTTTTACCCCATTTGTTTAATATAAAAGTTTGGTGTTTTGAAACTCTGATATTTCTTTTCTAACTACGATCCTGAATGTCGCAATTCCGCTGCCAAATTAATAAACACCGGTACCACCAGCTCTGTGTCTCGCGGCCCCCGCTCCCGGAGTGGGGTCGGGGGTTGCGTAAAGAGGGTGGTATCAGAGCTATGCCACTGGTTTAAGCCATTTAGTTGTTCTTTTGAAATACCTAAAGTTTAAACGAATGTGTTAGAAAATATCCGTGACTTTACATGTATAAATTATTATTTTGTATTATTTTATTAACTTCTTTAGCTTATAGAATGAGTGATCAGGGTACTTTTGACGCTTATCGTCACCTACCTCATTCTCTGATGGATGAAGGAACATCCCAGCCAACCACAGACTACACCGCTGATTCCAAAGATGCTTTTGTTTTCAAAGCCAAATCGTAGAACCTTTTCCCCCTAAAAAGAGAAATTGGTTTAGTAGAGCCAAAGTAGAGAAAAGGAAAAGATTGAGACAAGCTCAACAACGAGCCATAGCAGCTAGAACTGAGAGAAACACCCGAAACCCAGAAATTAGACCTTGTGGGAGGAAGAATTGGATAGGCAGCTAGCAAATTTTCACATGTTTGGAAATGCGGAAGAAGAACCCAATTTCAATCAAGTAGCAAATCCAGAACCCCCGTTGCTTCCCTTATTTCCTAACCAACCCATAAACCTAGAACAGAATCAGGAAAATCAATTTCCAATACCAGCCTTTGACCCCAACGAGATACCTAGAATTCCAGCACCAAACCCTTTAGATCCATGGTCTGCTAATAACTGGGCTATTCAAAACCTGCTAGAAAACCCAATCCCGTATGAAGAACCAGTTCCACCTTACCCTGAACCAATGCCAACTCCAATACTACCCAGGGAACATGTGGAATGTAACATCCGTCAAAAACCGGGTTAACCAAACCCGCTTCGTTTATTAAACAGAACATCCAGTTAAAATTTTCGTTGCGTAATTAATGCTCAAATTAATTTTATACGATACATAATTAATAAACATTTTATAACTTAAAACCTATAATTGAAAATTTGTAATAATCAAGGAATAAAAAAATAAAAGGGTTGGCCGGGATTCGAACCCACGCCAAAAGCCGGGTCACCCGCCTCCATAGCATACACATAAACCGTTCGGCTGCCGAGCCTCATTCGGTTTATTTTAGAACCATTAATATATGTATACGCATTTCAATTCAGGGAAGTTTCAAAAAGAAAGCCGCCCAAAAGATTTCGGCAGTTACGAGTTCAACGGAAAAATGGAACGCGCATACAATCATCGTTACTGAATTGTGTTTTAATTCAACTTCAGTTACCAATTCTACTCTGAATCAAAGAATTTCAGTTTTTCATAACCGAAAACATTTAAGAAAAATGAATGAGATCGGAAACATTAAAAGATGAAACCGATTACAAATCATTTGATCTGCAACATCTCGAGCTTTCTGTTCAAACACACCATTGCAGAATTTATCTGTGTTCGCCGGAATTCTCTGCAAGTCACCGGAAAACCGAACCCATTTCATCTCTGTGCCTTACTTTATAAACAGAACATCTAGAGCCCATACCGAAGTCACCCACACTCACCTCAAACTTCCTGAAGATCCTTTGCCGCAAGATACACGTCGTCGGAATAACCTGCTGTTATCGGAATCTCGCCGGAGAATCAGGGAATCTCTGTTCGGTATATCTTACACCTAATCTCTCTCATTTTTATTAATCTCATATGTAGTTAATTACAATTTACTAAAGAAATTGATGAATGTATCGAAACAGTCGGGATTGGTTTCTGGGTAAAGTTTATGAAGAAGATGAAGTTTTGGATTGTGTATATATATAATATAAATCGAGTTATATCTCGGGTTAGACACACAGTCCAGCGGTGGACTGTGTGCATTTGAAACATAGAGATACCGAGTTCGAGTCTGTCCTTGTTCCGATTCGTCACAATATTCAACCCTTTTTATAAAACCCAAATACGAAACCTTTCTGTTAGTACTTAAGTTTAATAAAAACCAGTATTCTAATCAGGTTAGACACACAGTCCAGCGGTGGACTGTGTGCAACGTTAAACAACAGGTCCCGAGTTCGAGTCCTGTTATGTGCACCGGTGCTAATATAATTAAAATTCTTTTTAAGTAAATGATTTCTGGATAAATCTAAATAGTATATAAGTATAATAAAAACCGGAATAATAACCAAGTTAGACACACAGTCCAGTGGTGAACTGTGTGCAAAAACATTAAACATGTCACGGGTTCGAGTCCAGGCTACCGCACCGGTTCTGGCAATTATCAAGTTTTTGAATAAGGACAAAAAATGAATTTATCTAATTTGTATATAAGTATAATTAAAAACAGAAATATTTCGGGTTAGACACGTAGCTCAGTTGGTAGAGCTGCGTGCACGCGTACGAGAGGTCACAAGTTCGAACCTCACTCGGTGCAAACAAATACACGACCGAACCGGTCAACAGTCAAATGGTCAACGGTCAACTGGTCAACGGTCAACTAGTCAACGGTCAACTGGTCAAAAAGTAAAAAATTTTTATTTTCTTTTATTTATTTATTTTATTTAAAAATCAATTAAAAATACTTAAAAATAATATTTTTTAAAGTTAGAAAACTTCTTTGAACTCACAAAAATAAACCTAACAATCCCATTAAGAACACTAATTAAAAATATTAATCGCAAATAAAAGTTTATTTATTTATCGGACTATTATGTTATTATTTAGGTTAGTTTCCTTGCCGATTAAATCCGAATTCGAGCGCATACATCATCAATCCAAGAAACGCACCCACTGTGAGTGAATTCTTACAAATTCCCATTTTTATTCATGTTTTGGGGTGTATCATGTGTCGCTTAAACTAATTCGTTTATTCAAACTCGTGCTATACCATATTATGATCTAAACTTAGAATGTAAATATTGTTTGTTGTTATGTATTACATATTGTCAAGTTGTATGCAAATTATTTGTTAGGCCCATCAGTTCCTCGTGGGAGACGAGTTGAACAACGCGTGCCTTAAAACTCATTCATTAGGCACATCAGTTCGTAGAACACGCGTGCCTCAAAACTCATTCATTAGGCCCATCAGTTCCTCATGGGAGACGAGTTGAACAACGCGTGCCTCAAAACAATCTATTGTTGTATGTGTGTGCAATATTTAATATTAAGTGTTTTGTGAATAAATTTACATCTACATTTACTCATATGTGGTTATGCACTTTATTTTATAATCAATTCAATAAACACGTTTAAATGTTTTAATAGGATTCACTCGCCAACTTTTTGTTGATCCAAAAACCATTTTTACACATGATACAGGTGGATAGGATGAAGCAAGGAACACATAGGAAAGTGCCTTAGAAGAAAAATAATGAAGCCTAGAAAGATGTATAGAACATGTTGAACTTGTATGATATGATTGTATGATCTCCTTTAAATTGTAATAATAAATATGAAACATTATAATAAATGTCATGAGCTTTGATGAAAACCCAATCATGCCCCGATCACCTTTTCCGCTGCGGGTCGGGGTGTGACATGGAAGAACTCCGCCAACTTGGAGATGAGTTGGTGGAGGAAGGAAACCGAATTCGCCACATCGGAGAGAAGCTCGTCTGGTAGTATGACGAACGAGAAATGCAGTTTTAAGGAAGCCATAGCTTATTATATAATATATATATGTGTGTGTATTTTGTAACATAAAAAAAGGTATATCACTTATATAAATATATCGATGCATAGGCTAGTAATATTTGAATTTCAGTTATGGTTGAACTAGATGCATATGTATGAAAAGAGTAAAAGTCGCAATGCTCGACGATTTTGGTTCACTGTGTTGGTATAATTATTATTTAAATTATTCTATGATATTAATACCAGCTAAATGTTTATAATTCAGATGTCAGACGAAGTAAATCAGGAAACCCAGAATAACGATAATAACGGGAATCAAATGAATAAAAGTGCTATCGAACACATAGTGGCCCAAGGAATCATAGATGCTATGCCCTATATTATCGACACCATTAAAAAGGCAGGAAATAATGATTCCATAAACGGAAATAAACGTGTACCCCCTGAAGCAAATCACAGCGTGAATGGAAATCCCGAACTGTTAATACAAGCTCCAATTCCAAAAAGAAGAAGAACCATCTCATATGATTGTTCTTATAAAGAATTCTTATCATGCAAACCGATAGAATTCTCAGGTAATGAAAGAGCTATTTCAGCCTTGCGCTGGACAGAAAAGACAGAAGCTGTCCTCAAAATAAGTAAATGTGCAAATGAAGATAAAGTCATGTATGCTTCTAATCTTTTAAAGATGCAACTTTAGAGTGGTGGAATACCATTCTTCAGTCCAAAGGAAATGACAGTGTTTACAGTATGGAATGGAACAACTTTAAGGAAATAGTTGAAAGGAAATTCTGCCCTCCTAATGAAAAGGAGCAGCTTTCTAATAAATTCCTAAATCATAGAATGACTGGGGTAAATTGCAGGGAATATACTACCACATTCTTTGAATATGCAAGGATTGTACCAACCCTGGCCTCACCAGAACCAATATTAATCTCCCGTTACATCTAGGGATTAATTAGTGATATCATACATGTAGTCAAAGTAGCTAGACCACAAACCATAGAAGAAGCAGTAGAGCTAGCAAACAGTTTGACAGATGAATTGATACATACGCAAGAAGAAAACCAGAAAAGGAACCTAGCTCAAAAGATCACACAGGAGTTATGTTATGGATATTCCAACCGTGGGAAAGGAGCAAGTTCTTCTTCACCCCCGTGTAAGTACTGCAAAAGGAGACATTCAGGAAAATGCTCGACATACTGGAATTTTTGCAAATTTCCAGGGCATAAGGAAAAAGACTGCAGGAACTATGCTACCATTGTGGGGAAGCCGGTCATATTAGAACTAATTGCCCGAAACTAGCTCTAGCGGCAAACAACAAAGCAAGGACGACGGAAGGACCCAAAGAAGACCGCCAGAGCATTCGTGCTGACTGCCGAAGAAGCCAAGATGATTCCGGATGTGATTGCCGGTACATTTTTAGTTAATGATGTTTATGCAAAAGTATTGTTTGACTCTGGTGCAAACCAAAGTTTCATTAATACTTCCTTTTGCAATTTTCTTAATCAACCGTTAACTAAACTTCACCAAAACTGTCTGGTGGAGACGGCAAATGAATCTTCTATCCAAATAAGCAAAATCCTGCAAGGAGAAAAGATAGGAATTTTAAATCATAATTTTTCTGCTAACCTTTTTCCAATGGATCTTGCTGGATTTGATGTCGTGTTAGGAATGGATTGGTTGGTAGCCAATCAGGCACGAATAATATGTGATCAAAAGTCTGTAGAAGTAAATGTGCCCTCGGGTGAAAGGATCACAATTAAAGGAGATTAGTCGAAAAAATCAACAAAGTTCATCTCTGTGATGAAAACTGCAAGCTATGCACGGAAAGGAGAAATAGTGTATATGATTTCCGTAATCATTAACACTAAAAGAAAAGAATTAAAAGATATTCCTGTAATATCTAATTTCTCAGATGTCTTTCCGGAAGAGTTGCCTGGATTACCACCAGATCGAGAGGTTGAATTTAGAATTCACCTAATACCAGGAACGACACCGATTGCCAAAGCACCCTATCGCCTAGCACCGACGGAGATACGGGAACTGAAGAAACAACTGGACGAATTACTAGAGAAAGGTTTCATACAACCCAGCTCATCGCCATGGGGAGCGCCGGTGTTGTTTGTTAAAAAGAAAGACGGATTAATGCGTATGTGCATTGACTACCGAGAATTGAATAAGGTTACAATTTAAAATCGGCACCCGTTACCAAGAATTGATGATTTGTTCGACCAACTCCAAGGAGCCCGATTCTTTTCTAAGATCGACTTACGCTCAAGATATCATCAGTTGAAAGTACAGGAAGAGGACATTCCTAAAACAGCTTTCCGAACAAGGTACGACCATTATGAATTTACTGTCATGGCATTTGTTTTAACCAATGCCCCAGCTGCATTTATGGACATGATGAACAGGATATGTAATCATACATGGATAAATTCGTAATTTTTTTTATAGATGATATTATAATTTACTCTAAGAGTAAGGAAGATCACGCAGAGCATTTGTATATACTCCTGTCATTGCTAAGGAAGGAAAAGCTTTACGCAAAATTCTCAAAATGTGAATTCTGGTTACAAGAAGTGCAATTCCTTGGACATCTGGTAAACCACGAAGGAATTCATGTGGATCCCACAAAGATCGAAGCAATTACCAATGGAAGGTTCCAGAATCACCCACGGAAGTACGAAGTTTTCTTAGATTGGCAAGATATTATAGACGTTTATTCAAGATTTTTCTAGAATAGCCATCCCGTTAACCAAGCTAACTTGCAAATCGGTTAAGTTTGAATGGGGACCAAAGCAGGAAGAAGCATTCATGATTTTGAAGCAAAAATTAACCAACGCACCAATACTCGCTTTGCCAGAAGGAACTGAAGACTTCGTAGTTTATTGTGATGCGTCTAAGTTAGGTTATGGATGTGCGCTGATGCAACGTCAAAAAGTTATTGCTTATGCCTCTAGACAACTTAAGAAGCATGAAGAGAATTATACAACCCATGATCTAGAGTTAGGAGCAATAATTTTTGCCCTTAAGATTTGGAGACACTATCTTTACGGTAGTAAGTTTGTAGTATTCACAGATCATAAGAGTTTAAGATATGTCTTTGGACAAAGGGAATTAAACATGAGACAGAGGCGATGGTTGGAAATCCTTAGTGATTATGATTGTGATATCCAGTATCATGCAGGAAAAGCTAACGTAGTAGCTGATGCTTTAAGTCGAAAGTATCATGAGAAGCCAAAAAGAATACGCTCTCTTAGACTAAATCTGCAAATAGATTTAAATGAGCAAATTAAATAAACACAGAAAACAGCAATCAAAGGACGATGCTGAAGGATTAAAAGGAATGATTAAAGAATTAGAGAAAGGAACAGATGGAATTTGGAGATTCCATAAAAACTGAATTTGGATCCCTATCCAAGGAGATCTACGAAAGCGAATACTAGAGGAAGCCATAAGACTAAGTATACAATGCATCCTGGAAGTGATAAGATGTATAAAGACTTGACCAAGAATTTCTAGTGGATAGGAATGAAGAAGGATGTAGCAAGCTACGTTGCCAAATGCCTAACCTGTTCACAAGTTAAAGCTGAACATCAGAAACCTTCAGGATTGTTACAACAATTGGAAATGCCAATTTGGAAATGGGAATTGATAACAATGGACTTTGTTACCAAACTACCCAGGACACGAGAAGATAATGATACAATCTGGGTGATTGTAGACAGGTTAACCAAATCTGCTCATTTCTTACCGATAAAGGAAACGCTCAGTATGGAACAGTTAGCTAAATTATATGTAAATGAAATAGTTTCATTACATGGAATTTCTTTATCCATTTATCTGTCAGGGACAACCGTTTTACCTCTCATTTTTGGACAAGTTTCCAAAAAGCAATGGGAACAAGACTAAATCTGAGTACGACATATCATCCTCAAACAGACGGTCAAAGTGAAAGAACAATTCAAACAATGGAAGACATGCTGAGAGCTTGTGTAATTGATTTTGGAGGAAATTGGGATGAACATTTGCCTTTGATAGAATTTTGCTACAACAATAGCTGTCATACCAGCATCAATGCTGCACCATTTGAAGCCCTCTACGGGCGGAAATGTCGAACTCCAGTATGCTGGGCAGAGATTGGAGAAAAGAAACTATCAGGTCCTAAAATTGTGCAAGAAACAACTGACAAAATTATTCAAGTTAAGGAAAGACTGAAAACAGCCCGAGATCGCCAAAAGAGTTATGCAGATAACAGACGTAAACCCTTGGAATTTCAAGTCGGAGATAAAGTGCTGTTAAAAGTCTCACCTTGGAAAGGAGTTTAAGATTCGGCAAGAAAGGAAAACTAAGCCCAAGGTATGTTGGACCTTTTAAGATTGTCAAACGAATAGGGCCAGTAGCCTATCAGCTACAATTGCCAGAGGAAATGGCAGGAATACATGATGTATTTCATAAATGCAATCTCAAGAAATGTCTAGCAGACGAATCATTGGTGATACTCTTCAAGATGTAGAGGTAAATGAGAAACTAAAATTCGTTGAGAAACCCATTCAGATTGAAGATAGAAAGATCAAGAATCTCAAATGCAAGAGATTAATTCTGGTAAAAATAAAATGGGCTTCAAAGAAGGACCAGAATATACATGGGAGCTTGAGTCAGAAATGCAAAGAAAGTATCCACACCTATTCAAGTGAATCTCGAGGACGAGATTTAAAACAAGGTGGGGAGGATGTAACAAATCTCCAAAACACCCGAATTTAGCCGAAACGTAAAACCGGACATGCAAATCGAGACACGACACGCAAAATGAGACAAGTCCATCTGGACAGTCCAGGCGCTACGCGCCAGAGACACCTGTCTCTGTCTCGACGCGGGAGGTGTCTAGGTGACGTGTCATTGTTTCGCGTCATCTGGCAACCCTACACTTGTGACCAGGCTGACCTAGCCTAGCTAGGCACCTCAGGCGCCACACGAGAGGGAACCCAGATCCTCGCGCGATGCGCGGGGGAGGTCAAAATCGGGTATAACAGGAGCAGCGTGGGACTGAGTGCTGTGCTCAAAATCGAACGAAAAATTCGATCGTATACTCTCTCTATCCCCGTTTCTCTGAACAACACCCCCCTAAAACCCTAAACCCCTAAACCTGTGAAGCGCTGCCTGCTGTAAGTAACTTAACCCCCGATCAATAATTCACTATCCTACCCAATCGATCTAGAATCGCCAACGCATGTCTAGGCTCTGCCCGACTACGTTCATTGGAGTTCTGTCGAGTGTTGTATGGACACCCTACCCAATCGATATAGAATCGCCAACGCATGTCTAGGCTCTGCCCGACTACGTTCGTTGGAGTTCTATTTAGTGTTGTATGGTTTAAGTGATTTGGATTAACTTACTAACACATGTGCATTGTATGTTTTAATAGAAATCCCAGGAAGTAATCAAGAACTATCACCAGGAACTTCGTAGGAATACTTAAGTGTTCAAGGCGAGTACATTCTCTTTTTGTAAATCTTTTTGTGAGTCAAAATGTGTTACCAAAAACCTCAAATGTTTTAATTATGCTTAACAGTAATTGAGTATATGTATTCTACAATTACTGTCGGTATGTTGGGGTTTTGTATACATTGCTAGTCCAAAGTCACGGGAATGTGACAGGAACCGTTACTGTTGGGTGACAGGGCCCAAAGTAATATGACCCACAAGTCAGGATTGACAGTACGATTGAGTAATTATGTAGATATAAACATTGTAAATGCTGATGCTCCTCAATAACTGTAAAGTATAATCACTTGTTTTATAAAACTGAGATGGATTCGCCAGTATTTCTTGCTGATAAAATATTTTTAAAACGCGTTTCAGGTAACTTAATATGATGCTAACAGAAGCCAGCTGGAGAGCACTGAAGGCTTAGAAAAGTGGCTATAAAAGTTACCTAAATAAAAAGGAGTTTCTGTTTTCCATAAATTAGGGTCTGTCCCTAAAAATATGTATTGTGATGGAAACATAGGTTTTACCCCATTTGTTTAATATAAAAGTTTGGTGTTTTGAAACTCTGATATTTCTTTTCTAACTATGATCCTGATGTCGTAATTCCGCTGCCAAATTAATAAACACCGGTACCACCAGCTCTGTGTCTCGCGGCCCCCGTTCCCGAGGTGGGGTCGGGGGTTTGTGACACAACATGTTTTGATTCTACATAGACATCGAAAACATGAATGTTCCAAGTTAATGACGACACAAGATTGTTGGTAGTTTTTAAGGGTTAAGTCGAAAAAATAATGACCCAAGTTAATGGCGACACTAATATTCCACTCACTTTCAATAAACATTTCTGCACGAATGAACCTTTTTCATTCATGACCCTTTTTCATCCACGCGAATAAGGCAATTTTTATCGTGGTGACGAGACTAGTGTCCAAAAAAAAAATTTTGAGTGAAATTTTAACATCATATACATATTGTTCGGGGACATAGTCGGAGCTTTAGAGAATAGATATGATGATAAGATCACAGAGTGTTGAAGATAGTGGGTAAATCATTGATACCTACGTAGAATGTTTATCACTTGGTATAGTGACTATTAATGGGCCAACAAGAAAAATACGCAATTGATGAAAAATAGACTTTTGAGGAAAAAAATGTCATATTTGAGTTTTTTAGTTAATAGAGTGGACTGAATTTGTCAAGTTTGAGGGGGAAATTCAGTGAAGAGATTAGAGATGCCAGAATTTGCCAAAAATGAGTGTGGAACAAAAATTTTCAAATACTAGGACATTTTTGGAAATTTAGATGTGCAACAGTATTCGGGTGGTTCCGACTTCAGATTGTCTGGGGATGCATAGGTTTAGATTCGTTAGTTCATGATCATAGGAAGTTCAGAGTCTTCAGATCGTGACCAGATTGATTTCTTAGGGTTTGGCTCCCGAGTTTTTGTACAAGCCGGTTTGCAGGATTAACGTCAGGAGGATACATTAGTACTGCCGATACATAAAAGATATTAGAGAGCTTTCAAAGATACTTGACAATTCAATGATAGTCTAAAGTGTCATAATGGTTAATCTTCGAGCAGATGAATTGTTTTCTGAACTAACTGTCAAGGAATGATGATGTTTGTTGATTAAGTTGCTTTTGAGACTAACCGAGAAGAATACACGTATATATTATCGTGACTGAAGAGGAAGAATATGAATCTAATTGTGGAAGAATGATTCCTGGATCATAGTGTGTCATTAGATAATCGATAATCTGGGAATTCAATGAAGATTTACTGATTGTGGAGATTTTTGCGGGTATTCACACACTTGAAGATTACCGGTGTGGTGTTCATAGTTTCTATCAATTGTCGGTTTGGGTTTTTAAAGATTCAGAGATTGAGCTAAAGTTGTAAATCAAAAACCAAACACGGATGTGATTAACGTTGAAATGGAGATGCTGGAATGATTAGTTTCAAGTTGGTGACTATTCGTGAAGATTATGTTAAGCAAATCAGAGGAGGTTGGGAACCGTGTAAACAAAGACCCGAGGATTCATTTCAGGGCGAACTTATTGAGAAAATGGAACCCCGAATCATCGATCAAGAGGTAATTATCGTATCACCAATTACTTGATTGAAGTTGCAGAATATTCAAGCACGACTCTCATATTTGAAGATCAAGATTCGACAGTGACATATAAGTGGAAAATTGTTAGTGCATATTCTGTGTGTCCTCCGCTGTGCGAATAGGCTAGATAGAGCGCGTGTTGAATATTGTATAGTTGAGATACGAACACATGACTTTGGAGACAACGAGAGAGGTTTGTACGGATGAGACTCATCCACAGGATGAGCTCATCCGCACGGAGGTACACGTCCGTCCCAAATCTCATGTATAAATAATGTCATGTGTTCATAGTTCGATAAGTTTTGAGAGTTTTGCTAGAGAGATGTGTTGATACTCTCTCCGGTCTATCAATGATGTATGCTCTTTTGATATGAATAGAACCTTCTAATTATGACTATTCTTACGAGACTTCTACCGAATAAGCTCTATATTATCCAAACTTTCGTCTAAACCCGCCCTATCTATAACTTTCACACCTTAATTCCCCTTTTGAGTGAGGAATCAGCTAAGGAAACGATGGATCTACCTGAGGGGTGGATCTTAGATCGATGTGCTTTTTGACTTACTCTGGCCACTCACACCTAAAGCTATCTCGGCCCAAAATTGAATCCTAATTCGACCGGGTCTTCCTTTGTCGGGCTCGTTGTGGAATCCAATCGGGTAACTAGAGTAGGTTCCCAAATATACTCCTTCAAGGGAGTGTAACGCCAAGGCTACCCCAAATTTTGGTACCAATGTTTCGACCAATTTAGTCCGGAGCCTAAATTGCACATTTCCTATCTTGTGCATTTGGGACTTTTCGTTTGAAAAGTAGAGAAAGGAAAGAACCTGTATGTACATTCATCAATGGACCTTTCATCAATCTCCTAAACCTTCTTAGTTGGGGTGGAACCAAATTCATTTACCTCCATATTTGCTCGAGTGCCTCTAGAGTCTCATAGCACACGATCCTCAGTGCTTCTTCCATCACTTAACAAGACATTAAGCCTTGCTCGACACTCGTATTTGTTTCTTCTTGGGATGTGCAACCAAGGATGGTCTTAGAAAGCCCTACGAAATATATTTCTTTATTAAAACACTGTGAACTGAAAAAATGATGTGTCTCGAGTCTGCAGAAATTAAGAAGTTGTTCTAAAAAATCCCAACCGATTGTTTTGAATTTTTTTTCTGTGAAAGTATTAAGCAACCACCCGAAATCAAACCCCATAGTCAGTTTTTCCATATCACAACCCATTTTTCCAAGATTTGACCTAGAATGGTTCAAATGGGTCAAGAATAAATCAACCAAATCGGGTCTAAATCTGCAAAATTTATGGGTGCATGTTGTTTCTAATCATTAATCTATATCTAAGAATCAATGTTCATAAACAATTTTGGTCAATTCGGGTTATAAATCAAATTCCCTGATTTTTCTAACCATTAAAGTTAATGAATGAACGCATACATTGATAAGGAAATCGATAAAAACTTTTGTGGAACATGTGGTGGTCTAGAGATTGTGGATCTAAGACAGAAACGAAACATGTGTGAGTGACGAATGACTTGAACCCTTTTAACCCAAACCCGGTTTGAAGTTACTGCTGCGGAGACATGGGGCGTGTCTCAAAATTTTTATTTATTTTTAATACGCTTAGGGACCCACCATTCAAAGGATATTTTTTTATTTTTTTTTGTTGAAAAATTGGAATAATAATTCCTCTTTAGTTTTTACTTGACCTATTTTTCTCCCTTGCCCGTTTTGAGAACCAAATTTTCCCTTGTTCTCTACCGTCGATACTTCTTTCTTTTCTTTTAAGGTTTCTAATTAGGAAACTTACCATTGTGTTGATTGTTTTTTAGCAGGCAGAGTTGGGTGTTTAATCCGCATTAAATCATATTTTATTTTAATCAAGCTTACCTTTGGTAGATCGGGCGGTTTTTCCCTAGGTCGGTTACTTTTACCTGGCGTGGTGAGTTGGGTAAGTTTTTTTTTACTTCTGTTGGAAAGATTTTTATATTTTTCTTTAAATGTATTCTAAATACTCACCCACCATTCCATGTTGAAGATAACGGCCTACAAAGTTGGGCATCTTCATTATGTGTGCTGAATTTACTAGTTGTGGAAATGAGAGCTAGTTTCTTTGAAGTTTGTTCGAACCTTGCTTTTTATTCTTTCCTTGCTCTTGCCTTTAGTTTCACATCTTCGCTGCAAACATTCCAAGGATTTTTTTCCAAGGCGGTAAGGCCTTGAAGAACCCTCTCTGCTTCAAGAAATAAGAATATTGAGGTTGTTCATTTTGAGAAATTGGGGAGATCGGCGTAAACGTTACAGTTTTTTCAGTGTGCAATCCATAGATCATACAACGAGTGTCGTATGAAAAGTTTTAGAAAAACTCACTTTTTGTCATTTTCAGATTTTTGAAAAGAATATAAAGTATAATAGATTAGGTCGTTAGCTTGGACTTTTCCAAAAACTTTGTGTCCCTGGCAACGACACCAAAAACTTGACATGTCGTCTCCTGTATATAAAAAGTGGTATATTTTCAGCCGTTTTATGCATTTCGTTAAGTTTTAATATTCAAATAAAAATACGATCACATTACACATCACGTTGGGCAAGTGCACCCATCATTAGCCTAATATAGTGATGGTAGCATACCAAGGTCATCCAAGTATACAATGACTTTTAGTCCCGAGTATTTGTTAATGTCTTTGAGGTACATTAGAAAATGGGTGTTTGAGTTATATGTACCTCTTGATGTTTCGTTAACTAAACCTTATCATGGATAAAATGGGCATGATTGTCTAACGAGAAGTTGTGTTTTGTTAATACATAAAGTTGTGTAGTTCTTTTTAGTGACCCTCACATGCTCGACCATATTGCATTGAATCAGAAGGGATGTGCCATGAAGGTCCGATCAGACCACAGCGATGTTGCCCAATCGGCAAGGAAGTATATACTATTGTGGTTTAGTATTTGTTAACAAAACATTTTCAAGTATTTAAATTGCTTGTGACTATGGTTCGTTTGGTGAGGCGTCAATTTCTCAAAGGTAGTTACTTTTATAAAGACCAAGTCATCCACACATTGATCTTACAGCCACGCTTTGGCAAGTGCTTACCAACCTAAACTCCCATTCCAAAACCTTTAATCCCCTTTCGAGGTGTCAGCATGTTTTGACTCTACATAGACATTAAAAACATGAATGTCCCAAGTTAATGGCGATAAAAAATTGTTGGTAGATTTGAATGGATAAGTTGAAAAAATAATGACCCAAGTTACTGGTGACACTAATATTCCACTCATTTACAATAAACATCTCATTATCTAATGTCATTAACACACACACCCACACACGTACACCCTGTTAATCCATGACTCACTTTAGTGAACTCCTCATCAAGGGGTATGTTTCCCCAAACACCCAGAAGAAACTTAGCCAAGAATGGTCATGGAGATAATTTTCACCAAATTTGAAAAGATTATATTAATCATTACAAGGTCTATTACATTAATGATTCTTTTGTTTTTCTTAAGGAATTCAATGATTAGAGATAGTGGGTGGAAGAAAAGTGAGTTATGGAGAAGAGAGAAGAATCGAGTAAGTGAAAATGGAAGCTAGAAAGCTCTATTTAAGGATGTTGGGGGCCTAGATATGGGGCGTGCATTCGGCTCACTAAAGGCCTTGTCTGGTAACCTGTAATTGGCTATAGGCAGTTGCCTAGAATCTGAAGATTTTGTTTTCTCTTTTAGTCCCCAGGCATGGGTCGTGTCTTAGGATACGGTGCGTGTCTCACTATTTTGAACTGGAAATTGAGTGGCGGTCTTCAGAGGAGAAGATGCTGGTTGTGTTCGAAGTTCGAGACACGGGACATGTCTTGCGAGACATGGGGTTTGTCTGGATATTTTTTAGCAGTTTTTCATATTTTTGCCCCTTTTGCTTCCTTTGTTTGAATCGGGTTAATTGTATCCTGAAAATAAAAAATAAATCAAAATAAGTCAATTTCAAATATATTCTTAACAACACCAAAAAAAAGTTATGTGCAATTTGAAATTAAAATAATGTGCACTTTTGCTTATACATGTCAATACACTTATCTAAGATTCCATATATTACTATTTATTCTACTAAATTATCTGCAAAATTAAATTAGGCAAGATAATAATGAAATGTTGAGTAGGGGAAATGCATCTTTGGATGATACTTGTTTTCTTAGCTTAGCTATCTTTACGCGATGGGTTCTCTGCCCATTGTATGTATTTAGTCTAATTAAAAATCATGTTTATAAATTTAAAACTACATAACCGTGTCCCAAATTTATAAAATTAACCCACTAATCATGCTAAAAGTTATTAAATTAACTACTACTAAATCACATGCATCAAGATACATAGCGACATCAGATGCTTCAAAGGAGGCCACTTGGAACAAGATGTTCATTGTTGACCTCGACGTGGTGCCATGGCTTAGGCAAAGGAACCAAGGTCACACCACGACACGAATCACATACTCAGTAAGTTCCACTATCTTAAAGAGATACTGGAACAGGAAGGCATCGTTATAAACAAAGTTCATACGGAGTATTTCCGCGAGGCGTGTGACTGACCAGGATCGTGCCACCAATCATATTGAACAATTAAATAAAATAAAATAATTAAATCCATCTCATCAATACAACCAATGATTAAATTTAAAGTTCAAAACATCGTTAAAGTTAACAGCGGAAGCATAAAGTTAAATAGTCCAACAATAGTTTTTAAAAGTTCATGGACATTATTAATAACCCAACAAAGGTTCAAAGCAACCATTATACTCCTCCCTTGCAAACTCCAGAGCTGTACCTAAGGTCCTGCAAAGCATGCAGTAGAGTGTCAACAATAAAGTTGGCGAGTTCACGGTTTCCCAATTTTATTTCCAAAAACATAAGTCGTTTAGTTACTCGTTTATAAGTCATGTTATAGGGAGCTACCCCATATGTAAGCTACTAAACTGCGTAATACCGAACACTTGCGACTGTCGTTTTGTTGTTCCCTCGTTTGTCAATGTCTATCATCATTGACGGTTGCCAAGGTATACTAGTTCACGCCTGTCCTCCCCGGTACGGTGTGAGGTTTGTGAGACCTAATAGCGCTATAAACTAATATCCTGTTCTCCAAGCTAAGTGATTAATCAGTATAGTAAGTGGGGACTTCGTGATAGAGTTGCGTTTAGTACACTTAAGACATGAATTATAAAATAGTATTTTGTAGTATTCTTCCGCGAAATATTAGGCAATCCCAAACAAGGGAATGTGTAGCTCGTTCCCAACATCGAGAATACATGCTTTTAGTAAGTTGTGAACTCATCTTTGCTTCGCTCGACGAATTACGGTACTTGAGTTAAGTTGGTCAACCACACCCTATTATGGTTACCAATATCAATTAGGTTTGTATGCAAGTAATCCACGTATATTAATACACGTAACTAACCAGTAGCATACAAGTTAAGATATCACGTATCACGTAAGACAACATGTGGACTAAGTACGGGTTTATTATACAAGCCCAAAAACGAACAGTAACACAAGCAGTCCATATAGAGTGTGCGGCCAATCGAGTAACAGTCTACATGAGGGTGTGCGGCCCACAATCTAGTGTGCGGCATTATAATAGGTAGTTGTATCATGTGCATCCGACACTTGTACACAAGACCGTGTGGTCCTCGGGGTATGCGACTGTGCACCACACATTTGTATGTTGTGCATTAATCGTGGTGTTCCATGCTGTGCGACCCATGTGGTACCCCTAGTGTGTGATGTACTACCTTGGGTTGTACATGATGCAACTTAAGGTGTACATTTCTTGAGTGTGTGATATCAATTTATCCAAACAGTAAACATTCAACCAAAACACAAATTGTTGCATGAACCCTTATGAACATCAATAATGAATCACTCCCTTTTTATCACATCTATTTGTACAATATCACAAACGATTATTAGAGCTATGCCACCATACAATCTTAGTTCAATTCTTACACAATTATCATTGATCACAACAGATTTCATGTCATACCGAAACATCAAATACTAATCATCATGCCAAGAATAGATCTACATTTCATTATCATGGATAATCACTCGAGACAGATTTACATCAATATATTATGCAAAATCATCAAACAATCCATCCTACATCTTTTGTTATCTCACCAACATAGATTTTGGTTCACAAACAGATTCGATATTCCAAGGATTTGTCAACATCTTTTTATTGTTTGACATTCTAAGAATCAGTATGTCATTAGTATTTCAAATTGCCCTAGCTCATCAATTTAAATCATGTTATTCAAGTAGGTCATTAAACAAGTATGTACATTTCATGAATCAAACAATGGCAATGTACCAACCTAGAAGTTATAAATGGAAAGGTGTGCAAGAATAAAGATGGATCCTTCAGAAGAAAGAAAAGGAAAAGTTGCTGCCAAATCCTCAAAGATTGGAATGTTATTGGAAAAGGAGAAGGGAATGTTCTAGGGTTCTGTGAAAAGCTGCTGTCCATATGTTTGGGGGTAAAAATGCCAAGGTTTTCGCCACATGTAGGTATTTATATTCAGCAAAGATTCTGCACACATTCAGGTGTGCGCCCTAAATGCGGGTGTAGTCCATTTAGGCCCAATATATGGAGGGTGCGGTCACTTGTGGGCCAATCACCTAAAAGGAATTTGTGCCCATAGGGGTGTGCGACCAAAGAGAGGTGTGCGACCACATATTCACACACATTATTAAGTTTCTATCTACAATATACACCTAGCATTCATATGTATGTCAATGTAGTGTGCGGCCAATTATAGTAAATAATAACATCTGATAACATATTTCATTATATAACAATTCACAATCTTTCACATAACACATTATATGTATAAATTCAACCAATAATAATTAATAAATTGCATTATTGACTTCATGTAGTAACAACATATAACAGAACATAACGGGAAGGTTCGGGTTGTCACATTATCCCCAAGTTGAAAGAAATTTCATCCCGAAATTTTGCAAGCAGTCACCAAATCAGCTATTGTAGTTAAGTGTTTTCGTGGGGTGTCACATTATCCACATGTTGGTTTGGAATTTTGTCTCGAAATTCAGTAGTAGCTTCAGTACTAGATATTTGTTTTTAAATAACTAGGGATACTAGTGCGTCATTTGGTCCTCCCGTTCCCAACTAAACTCTGGGCAACGACATGAGTTCCAACGAACTCGAACTATTGGTATCTTGCTACGCTTGAAGGTTTTGATTTCTCGATCCATGATCTCAACTGGTTCCTCAATGAAAGGAAGTTGATCATCGATCGTAAGTTACTTTAAAGGAAACACGAGAGTCTCATCTCATAAGTACTTCTTCAGATTTGCCACGTGGAAAACATTGTGTACTGCACTAAGCTCCTTAGGCAAGTTTAATCTCTAAGCTACTGCACCGATTTTTTCGATAATTTCGAAAGGTCCGACAAACCACGGATTAAGCTTGCCCCTTTTGCCAAAACGGATCACACCTTTCCAAGGTGAGACTTTTAGCAAAACTTGGTCTCCAACTTGGAATTCCAAAGGTGTCCTACGCTTATAAGCGTAGCTTTTCTAACGGTCCGGGCGACCGCCATTCGCTGTCTGATCTGGGCAATCTTTTCTGTTGTGTCGAGTACGAGTTCGGGGCCAGTGATTTGGCTATCGCCAACTTCAGCCCAACACAAAGGTGATCGACATTTCCGTCCGTAAAACTCTTCGAACGGTGCAGCGTGAATGCTAGTGTGGTAACTGTTGTTATAAGAAAATTCTATTAGATGTAAGTGTCGTTCCCAGTCGTTGCTAAAGTCGATAACACATGCCCGCAGCATGTCTTCAAGGGTTTAGATGGTATTCTCGGTTTGACCATCCGTTTGCAGGTAATAAGCGGTGCTCATGCCTAAACGTGAGCCTATACATTTGTGCATAGCCTGCCACAAATCAGATGTGAAATGTGGGTCACGATCAGAGATAATAGAAGTTGGCACCCCGTGCCTAGCAACTACTTCCTTCAAATAGATGCTTGCAAGTTTCGAAAACTTGTCGGTTTCTTTGATCGCGAGGAAATGCACAGATTTAGTCAAGCGATCTACGACCACCAAATGGTGTCGTTCCTGCTTTGAGATCTAGGCAAACCGGTTACAAAATCCGTGGAAATTTGCTCCCATTTCCACATTGGTAATTCCGGTTGCTTCAGTAATCCCGACGGCTTTTGGTATTCGATCTTGACCCTAGCACAGGTCAAGCACTTGCTAACGTACTTTGCGATGATTTCTTTCATGTTAGGCCACCAGTACAAGGCCTTGAGGTCGTGATACATCTTGTCGGAACCAGGATGTATCGAGTAGCAAGACTTGTGTGCTTCATCCATCACAAGCTCTCAGATGTTTCCGTAGGATGAAACCCATATACGTTCCATAAAGTAGTGGATGTCGTCGTCCCTGATTTCGAGTTGCTTTTCCATGCCCCGCATGGACTCAGCTAGGAGGTTCTCCTGCTTTAGTGCTTCAACTTGAGCGTTTCAGATCAGATCCTTGAATTGGTTCCAGGGAGTGGCATTAGCACCCGCCAATCCGAGCATCTGAACTTGCACGTTCCACCAGGAGAGTGCGTTTCCTTCAAGAGTGCCAGTGGCGTACTTCACTCGATTGTTAACATGGAATTCACACATCTCGTCTCGAACACAAACTCGACCTTCTAGATCCAGTGAAGAAGGCCTACCACTCTTTCGGGACCATTGAAAGAGTGAGGTTTGCAATCCATGAGACCCTTGAAAGTGCAAACTCGAGGTTGAGCGGGTGCAGGTCGCATTCCGGGATGGGCTCCCAACGCCTCCGCAACCTGTGAGCTAATCATGGCCGCCAGTTGGCCCTGGGTCAGGTTAACATTGCCTCTCATGCGTTCGCTCATTTTCTTCTCATCCACAAAACACAGAACAAGAACGACGCCGTAGTAATGCGAGAATAATAGCGAGAATAATAGAAGATAGTTGATCATAAAACATATGAACGTATCTTACTGTTAAAGTTTCACATACTGAGTATTTTGTTACATATATCATCAAATATATATACCAAATAAGTAACAAGTAAACACATGCACGAGCTATCGATTCTAGTTCGTTGAGCCTTGCACTTGGAGTGTAGTGACGTTGCGGTCCGTTTAACACAAATCAGGTTATAGTCTGGTTTTTCTCAAAAGGATTTTCTTTTCAAAAACGAGTTCACTATAACCAATGACTCTAATACCTATCTGTCACACCCTTGATTTCCACATGTGGAATATTTCCGCGAGTCGTGCGACTGTCAAGGGTCATGCCACTAATAATATTGAACAATTAAATAAAATAAGTAAAGCCATCACATCAATATAATCAGTGATTAAAGTTAAAGTTCAAAACATCGTTAAACTTAACAGCGGAAGCATAAAGTTAAATCGTCCAACAATAGTATTTAAAAGTTCATGGACATTATTAAGAACCCAACGAAGGAAAGGTTCAACGCAACCACTACACTCCTCCGCTGCAAACTCCCGAATTGTACCTAAGGTCCTGCAAAACATGTGGTAGAGTGTCAACAATAAAGTTGGCGAGTTCACAGTTTTTCCAGTTTTATTTCAACAAACGTAAGTCGTTTAGTTACTCGCTTATAAGTAATGTTATGGGTGTCACACCCTGACCCGCAGCGGAAATAGTAGTCGGGGCATGATTGGGTTTTCATCAAAGCTCATGACATTTACTATAAAGTTTCATATTTATTATTTCTTTTTAAAGAAGAAATTACAATAAACATACAAGCACAACATGTTCAAATACATTTTTCATGACTTCTTTATTTTTTTCTTCTAAGGCAATTTCCTATGTGTTCCTTGCTTCAACCTGTCCACCTGTATCATGTGTAAAAATAGGGTTTTGGGTCAACAAAAGTTGGCGAGTGAATCTTATTTAAATATTTGAAAGAATTAGTTATATTGGTTATTTGAAATAAAATGTGCATAACCAAATATGAGTATACGTATATGTAAATTAAACCACAAAACACATAATATTATTAATGCACACGCACACACCAAATGATGAACAATGAGATCAAGGCTCAATCAAACCGAGCCGATCTAATGAGGCACGCGATGCTCAACTCGTCTCCAACGAGGAACTGATGGGCCTAATGAATGATTTGCACGCAACTTGACAAAATGTAAACACACATCATAACAAACAACATTTACATCACACATTTAGATCATATAATGGTAATAGCACAAGCTTGAATAAACGAAATAAATAAAGCCACACCATGAACAAAAAGGGGAATTTGTAAGAATTCACTCACAGTGGGTGCGTTGCCTTGGTTGATGAAGAGTACGCACGAATTTAAGATCTAGCCGACGAAGTAAACTAACCTAAATAATAACGTAACAATTCGATAAATAAATAAATGTTAATATTTTTAATTAATGCTTTTTATTAGATTTTTAGGTTATTTTTGTGGAATTTATACAAATTTTGTAGGCTTTAAAACCTTTTTTTATGTATGTTTAACTAATTTTTAAAAATAAAAAGGATTTTAATTATAAAAAAATTACCCCTTTCTCTCAGGGTTGACTGGTCAACGACCGGTCAGACTCGTCTATTATAGGCAGCGTGTGAGGTTCGAACTCGTGACCTCCCGTATACGTGCACGCAGCTCTACCAACTGAGCTACGTGTCTAACCCGTAAGATTCTCTGATTTTATTATATTTATACACCATTTAGATTATTTAGAAATCATTTATTTTAAAAAGAATTTAAAATCCTTTGAACCAGTGTGTAGAACCGGTCTCGAACCTGTGCCCTCGGCGTTGATTTGCACCCAGCCCAACCAACTGGGCTGGGTGTCTAACCCGGTCAATATGGAAATTATAATATACTTAACAACTTACCGAGCCTTGATTTGTTTAAGTTTTAGAAAAAGAATTTTATTGCGAAAAACCGGTTAGGCACAAGAGTCGAACCTGAGTATGTTGGCATATATTGCACACAGTTCACCACTGGACTGTGTGTCTAACCCGGTCAATAATACAATTTTAATTAAATTTATACACATTTACAACTTCATCTTCTTCCCAAGTATATAAACCCGACTGTTAAGAAATCCACCAAGATTTATTCAAATTAATCCATAACATAGTTTATATACGAATGTTTAGAAACTTGTACCAGATCGATTAGTGACGTTTGATTTCCCTGGCGACTGAACAGAAAGTTTCCGGTGATGATTTCGACGGCGGCAAGGGTTCGCAGAAAAATTGATAACAGAGAAAGGTATGAGCGACTTGCTTAGATGTTTAGGGTCGGTATTTATAGTTTTACAATACCCTTCTTTCAGTAATTTCGGTTTCACATATTAATGATTTGATTTTCGGTTTCAATCTCAATTAATCATATGTTTTGGGTCAGTTTCGTTTTGAATTGAATATGGGTGCCAGTTATAACTAACATTGTATCATCTATTATTCACAAAATTCTCGCGATAAACCAGAATCTGAGATTTTTTGAAGTTGTTGGGCGGGTTCAGTTCCGGTTGAAATCAGATAGTACGCGGGTGAGACTTTAAGTTTTATTTGATTAAATTACTTCACAACATGTGCGTGTGGTGCAGTGGTGTAGACTGTGTGTGAGTTTGCAGGAGACCCGGGTTCGAGACCCGACTACTCCTTTTTATTATTTTATTTGTTTTATTTTATTATAAAGCTTATTTTCTATAACTTATTTTTTTTATTGGTTATCTTTTTACTTTTTTGTTATTTATTAATTATGAATATTAATATACAATAACTAACGCAATAAATACGAAATGAACATTTAGATGAATACTTGATTTTTAAACGGAGCGGGTTTTTGAAACCAGTTTTACGACGAATGTTACAGTATCCCCTACTTTTAGAAATTTCGTAGTAGTAGTGGTATATTTGACTCGAAGGGAGGGTGTTTTAATTTGACAATTACATAATCAGAAGAGGGTGAAAGTTTAAATTTTTATTTGAGGCGGTAACGTTCCTAGTAAGGGTTGAATACCCTGCTACAGGATCGCTTTTTGATGCCTAAAGTATAAACATGCGGAACATGGGTAAACATAGTTGATTGACTAGGTATGATCTCATGCATAAGAGTTTTGAGAGAATCGATACTTTTGAAAAGATAAGGTTATATCATAAAACAAAAACTTCATTCATGACGATATTAGAACCTACACGGAACTTCTCATAACCGTCTGACAAGGCTTTTGATCCTTTGACAAGAATACTTATATATAGGAAGTACCAGCGGCGTATCCACCATATTCTTGTCAAATTTTCATTGGCTTTGTCAGTAAGTTATGATTAGTTCTATGTGATTCTAAATCTACAACACATAAACAAACACAACAGCCAAAGCTTGAGTCTCAAATCTGAAAGAATACATGACTGGATGACGACAGTACCTCTCTCGTTTGTTATGATAAAGGGGTCAGTCTATGTAAAAGTGAGACACAACCCAACTTCTTTAAATGATGAGATCGAGATAGGTCGTGATGTATGATGATATGAAAGTTAAATCAATGAGTAAAGATATAAAACAAAATGTAATATCAATTTGCATTAGAATTCTTGGATACATAAATTCCCAATTTATAACAGGGATGCGTAAAGATTGAGAAAACATTAAGAACTAGATGGTTGGAGTTGAGTCTTGATTCTTGGTGTGGGAAGGCTAGTTGGGTTGTTCGTTTGGGCCGTTATTATCTTCAATAGGATTGGCGTTGATGTTGTAAGATCTTCCTCTTGCTGGTGGTAGTGCTGGTTTTCTTGATTTGCTTGGTTAACTGGGTTTGCTTGAGCTTGGGCGTTTATGATATTAGCCAATCGAGGGTACGTGTTTCTAAAATGGGTAGGGTCCCCACAATTAAAGCAAGCTCGAACATGTGGAACCATGGGGTATTGAGGTTGTTGATATTATTGGATCATGTTTTGGGTAGGGGGTGAAGCTTGGTTTTGAGGGGTGCGACAAGTTTTGCTCAAATGACCATAACGCCCACAATTTGCCACAATCGACAAGGTACGGTAGATGGATGGTGATAAAATAGGTGTTGCATTGAGGGTGAGGTCCGATGTAAGGTTTCTTATTTGGGTAAGTAGAGTTGGGTGCTACTTGAGTGATTGGTATAGCTTGGAGGGGTACGGCTTGTGGAGCTGGTTGATTGCCTTGGGTGACAGCGAAATTTTGCCCATCTCGTTTTTCTTAGAAGTGGGTTGAGAAGAGGATTCAGGTCTGGGTGGAGTTTGAGGTTTCGGTTGATGCTTTATCCTTCTTCTTCTCCTCCTTGAAGTCTTTATTCCGTATGTGGTTTTCGGTGAGCTCTGTAGCTAACTCCATTGCTGCTTCCAAAGTTGCAGGTGTGGTACTTATTACAAGGGTCTTGAATTTTTGAAGGAAGACCTCGAATGTAGTGCTCTATCAAACGGTAGAGGGGAGTGAACAAGTTGGGGACCATCTGATTCAACTCAAGGAATCTTTTGTTGTATGTGGTATGGTCGCCTCCTTTTGTTTCAAAGAGTAGAACTCATCTTCTAATTTCTTGATTTCGCTTCTTGGACAGAAACGTCTTGTCATGATCTCCCTCAACTCTTCCCAAGTCAAGGTCATAGCATCCTCAGTACCTCGCTTGCCCTTCTCTGTATTCCACCATGTAAGTGCTACTTCGAACAAACGACCGGTAGCATATCGCACCTTGCGATCATCGGGGCAGTCGCAATTGAGAAAAGTGTTTTCCATCTCCTCAAACCAATGGAGGAGAGCGGTGACACCTTCAGTCCTTTCATATTTTGGAGGATATGCAGGATTTGAAATGCTTGAAGGTGCATTTAGTGGTATTTGGGGGAGGGTTGACAACGTTTTGATCTTCTTGGTTGATTGGGGTGACGGGATTAGCAGTAAGGGCTTGTTGAACTTGAACTACGATGTTGGGGATTACGGCGGCCATTTGTTGAGCGATTTGGGCAGCCATGCGCTCGCAGGATTTTCCTGATCTCCTACCTCTACGAGAGTGACTAGAAGACATCTACAAGGAATATGTATCGAGAGTATGAGTTTGACGTTTTAGGTGTCATGTGTCGTATTTAGAAATGAACATTCACAAAACAAATGAAGAAAATAAATTTGCTACATCCATAGGATGTCTTGGGCTTTGCTCATGTTTGGGCTCCCATGTGTCCCCTTACTTGGCCTTGGTAGTCATGTGGGCCCCCATGACTACTGGGCTCTGGTAGGGTTCATATTGGTGTTGGCCTGTTAACACTTGCGCCACCCGAATGAAAATCGTAAAACATGACAACAAAGTATAAGGTCGGAGGGTGTCCTGGTATGGACACAATGACAACTCAAAGTAGGGTTAGTTCGAACGACGTTTGGTGTGCTGCTTTGCCCATGTCCCTCGTACTCTCAATCGTTAGTCCCAGTAGGCAAACTGGGTCCGTTTATCGATTTACGAATGCACCTAGACAGTTCGAATACTATTTACTTGCCAGTCTACATGCCGTCGTAGAACTCACTTGATGAGATTGTAAAACGAAAATTGCACAAAATCTTGATAAAGGAAATATGAGGATGATTTGAATATGTGAACATTGAAAATGGTGATGAATGATATGTAAGCATGTTATGTTTGACACAAGTATAACTCATTAAGTATCACACAAAAGATAGTGGAATGTTTGCATGCATTTTGTGTGTAATAATCAAACGAATAACATCATGATTTGTATGAAACAATAAACAATTAAATCAATCAACTAAGTTAGGCTCTAAGGGTCTAATAACCTATCCTATATCCCTATAGTCAAAAGCTCTGATACCAACGTCACAAACCCTTGACCCGCAACGAAAATGGTAGTCGGGCATGATTGGGTTTTATCAAGCTCATGATATTTACTTAAAGTTTCATATTTATTTTTCCTTTTTTAAAGAAGAATTACAATAAACATACAAGCTAACATTTTCAATATATTTTCATGACTTTTATTTTTTTCCTTCTAAGGAATTTCCTTGTATTCTTCTTCACTGCCACCTTATCTGTGTAAAAAAGGGTTTTGGGTCAACAAAAGTTGGCGATGAATCTTATTTAATTTTGCAAAGAATAGTTAATTGGTATTTAATAAAATGTATAACCAAATATGAGTATACATATATGTAAATTAAACACAAAACAATAATATCAATAATGCACAAGCACAACCAATATACAATAGATCAAGGCTCAATTCAACGGAGCCGATCTAATGAGGCACGCGATGTCAACTCGTCTCCAACGAGGAAGATGGCCTAATGAATGATTTGCCGCAACTTGACAAAATGTAAAACAATATCAAACAAACACTTTACATCACACGTTTGATCTATAATGGTAATAGCACAAGTTTGAATAAAGAATAATAAAGCCACACATGATACACCCCAAAACATGAATAAAAAGGGGAATTTGTAAGAATTCACTCACAGTGGGTGCGTTGCCTTGGTTGATGAAGAGTACGCACGAATTTAAGATTTAGCCGACGAAGTAAACTAACCTAAATAATAACGTAACAATTCGATAAATAAATAAAAGTTAATTTTTTACTAATGCTGTTTATTAGATTTTTTAGGTTATTTTTGTGGAATTTATACAAATTTTGTAGGCTTTAAAACCTTATTTTTAAGTATGTTTAACTAATTTTTAAAAATAAAAAGGATTTTAATTATAAAAAAATTACCCCTTTTTCTCAGGGTTGACTGGTCAACGACCGGTCAGACTCGTTTATTATAGGCAGCGTGTGAGGTTCGAACTCGTGACCTCCCGTATACGTGCACGCAGCTCTACCAACTGAGCTACGTGTCTAACCCGTAAGATTCTCTGATGTTATTATATTTATACACTATTTAGATTATTCAGAAATCATTTATTTTAAAAAGAATTTAAAATCCTTTGAACCAGTGTGTAGAACCGGTCTCGAACCTGTGCCCTCGGCGTTGATTTGCACCCAGCCCAACCAACTGGGCTGGGTGTCTAACCCGCTCAATATGGAAATTATAATATACTTAACAACTTACCGAGCCTTGATTTGTTTAAGTTTTAGAAAAAGAATTTTATTGCCGAAAACCCGGTTTGGCACAAGAGTCGAACCTGAGTATGTTGGCATATATTGCACACAGTCCACCACTGGACTGTGTGTCTAACCCGGTTAATAATACAATTTTAATTAAATTTATACACATTTACAACTTCATCTTCTTCCCAAGTATATAAACCCGACTGTTAAGAAATCCACCAAGATTTATTCAAATTAATCCATAACATAGTTTATATACGAATGTTTAGAAACTTGTACCAGATCGATTAGTGACGTTTGATTTCCCTGGCGACTGAACAGAAAGTTTCCGGTGATGATTTCGACGGCGGCAAGGTTTTCGCAGAAAAATTGATAACAGAGAAAGGTATGAGCGAGTTGCTTAGATGTTTAGGGTCGGTATTTATAGTTTTACAATACCCTTCCTTCAGTAATTTCGGTTTCACATATTAATGATTTGATTTTCGGTTTCAATCTCAATTAATCATATGTTTTGGGTCAGTTTCGTTTTGAATTGAATATGGGTGCCGGTTATAACTGACATTGTATCATCAATTATTAACAAAATTCTCGCGATCAAACCAGAATCTGAGATTTTTTGAAGTTGTTGAGCGGGTTCAGTTCCGGTTGAAATCAGATAGTACGCGGGTGAGACTTTAAGTTTAATTTGATTAAATTACTTCACAACATGTGCGTGTGGTGCAGTGGTGTAGACTGTGTGTGAGTTTGCGGGAGACCCGGGTTCGAGACCCGGCTACTCCTTTTTATTATTTTTTTTGTTTTATTTTATTATAAAGCTTATTTTCTATAACTTATTATTATTATTTTTTTATTGGTTAGCTTTTTACTTTTGAGTTATTTATTAATTATGAATATTAATATACAATAACTAACGCAATAAATACGAAATGAACATTTAGATGAATACTTGATTTTTAAACAGAGCGGGTTTTTGAAACCCGTTTACGACGAATGTTACAATGGGGAGCTACCCCATCTGTAAGCTACTAAACTGCGTAACACCGAACACATGCGACTGTCGTTTCATTGTTGCCCTGTTTGTCAATGTCTATCATCATTGACAGTTGCCAAGGCATACTAGTTCACGCCCGTTTTCCCCGATACGGTGTGAGGTTTTTGAGATCTAATAGCACTATCAACTAATATCCTGTTTGCCAGGCCAGGCGACTAATCGGTATAGTAAGTGGGGACTTCGTGATTGAGTTGTGTTTCGTACACTTGAGACATGAATATTAGGCAACCAACCACCAGGAATGCATGCTTTTAGTAAGTGTGTGAAATCTCCTTTGCTTAGCTCGGCAAATTACGTTACTTGAGTTAAGTTGGTTAACCACACCCTATTATGGTTACCAATATCAATTAGGTTTGTATGCAAGTAATCCGCATATATTATACACGTAACTAACCAGTAGCATACAAGTTAAGATATCACGTATCACGTAAAACATCACGTGGACTAAGTACGGGTTTGTTATACAAGCCCAATATGGAACAGTAACACAAGCAGTCCATCTAGAGAGTGTGCGGCATTATAATAAGTATTTGTGTCATGTGCATCCGGTACCTATACACAGACTGTGCGGTCCCCCGGGTGTGCGACCGTGCACCACACATTTGTACGTTGTGCATTAATCGTGGTGTTCCATGGTGTGCGGCCCACAAGGCACCCCTAGTGTGCGATGTGCTACATGGGGTTGTACATTATGAACTTAAGGTGTACATTTCTTGAGTGTGTGATATCAATTTATCCAAACAGTAAACATTCAAGCAAAACACAAATTGTTGCATGAACCCTTATGATCTATTCGTACTATATCACAAACGATTATTAGATCTATGCCACTAAACAATCTCAATTCTTACACAATTATCATTAATCACAACAGATTTCATGTCATACCGAAACATCAAATACTAACCATCATACCAAGAATAGATCTACATTTCATTATCCTGGATAATCACTTAGAAACATATTTACATCATTATATTATGCAAAATCATCCAACAATCCATACTGCATCTTTTATTATTTGACATTCTAAGAATCATGCCATGTCATAAATATTTCAAATAGATGTAGCTCATCATTTTAAATCATGCCATTCAAGTAGGTCATTAAACAAGCATGTACATTTCATGAATCAAATAGTGACAATGTACCAACCTTGAAGTTGTGAATGGAAAGGTGTGCAAGAATAAAAGATGGATCATTGAGAAGAAAGAAAAGGAAAAGCTGCTGCCAAATCTTCAAAGAAAGGAATGTTGTTGGAAAAGGAGAAGGGAACGTTCTAGGGTTCTGTGAAAAGCTGTCGTCAGAATGTTTGGGGTAAAAATGCTAGGGGTTTAGCCACATGTAGGTATTTATATTCAGCAAAGATTCTGCACGTTTTCAGGTGTGCGCCCTAAATGAGGGTGTAGTCCATTTAGGCCCAATTTATGGAGTGTGCGGCCACTTGTTGGCCAATCATCTAAAAGGAATGTGTGGCCATAGGGGTGTGCGATCAAAGTGAGGTGTGTAGCCACATATTCACGCACAATACTAAGTTTCCATCTATAATATACACCTAGCATTCAAATGTATGTTAATGTAGTGTGCGGCCAATTATAGTAAATAATAACATCTGATAACATATTTCATTATATAACAATTCACAATCTTTCACATACTTTCACATAACACATATTTATGTATAAATTCAACCAATTATAATTAATAAATCGCATTATTGACTTGATGTAGTCATAACATATAACGGAACGTAACGGGAAGGTTCGGGTTATCACAAGCATACCCCTTCATTAAACCTATTACACTGCCTAGGACATTAAATTGTTACGTTATGTATTTATTTTGTCAAGAATATATTTAAATTAATAAAAAAAACAATGACTACAAGTGATTGTAAATGATTGGTGTTTACTTAAAGGCTCCATGCCTACCTCGCACTTTCGTGTGACACTGTAACAAACCATATTAACTAAAACTAGTACATTAGTCTAACAAAACATTAATAAACTCTTTACCTAAGGATTATTTTCTCTCTTCTCTTACTTTTTTTTTCTTCCCTCCACATCACCTTTTCCCTAAGAATTTTTTTCCACAACACAGATTCTTACTCCCATGTTGTAGAAAGGAGTTAGTGGAGAAGTCGTATGACCGGGCTCAATGCGGACTTGACCAATTCTGGTTTAAACATGTCGGACTAGCTCGATCAATGGGTAAATAGGAGTTGAATCGGTATACTATTCAGGGTTTTAATTTAGAACGGCTAATACAAATACACAATTCTACTTCTAACCAATATTCAATACGGACTCAAACACTCAACCTTATTGGGAGAGACATCACTTACATAGTTTGATCTGATACGTTAGTTATCACGAACATAGGATCCTAATGTTTCTTGAAATTATTATAATGAATTTTGATATGATACGTTTAGAAGCGTATGGTACTCTACAAATTATAATAAGCGTAGGATCCTAATATTTCTTGAAATTATTATGATGATTTTTTCGGTTTATATTCCCCTTATGTAAGTGCTGTTAGGGTAAAAGAAGCTAAAAAAGACGTGATAAACACCTTTTGATGGCAAAATTAAACAAGGAAACATTATCCAGTCTATTCTTTTGATTAAAAATGAATTACCGTAAAAAACAAAACACCTTTTCATACTCAATCCTAAACCTGCAGCTAAACATGCCCATAAACGTCTAGACCCGTAATCTACCTAACCCGTAAACTTCAATTAATCATAATAAAACATGTGGCCTAAATAAACTAACCGACATATAATCTACTAAACCTACATACTCCTCACCTATAAATGTGTGTAATTATTGTCCCATCTTTTGTAACAGAAAGATCGAGTTGTAAACTATACCAGTCCGTCGTTACTTTATAGCCTTACTTCGTCTCAAAGACTGCTACTATATATTGTTCTACGATACCATAATGATGAACTTTCAAACAATATTTCATAACATTTTTCTCTTTTGTCTCCTGCTGCGCATTCGGCTGCAACAAGTAAATTGCTCTTTTCAGCACGATTCTCCTCCAGGCAAGAATCACTATATCACTCTTTCACACACATATAGACCGTATTCAAATCCTGAAAATACATACATAACATATACGTAAGTTTGTTTGTGTTAGTGTGTGCTAGTGGGGCCTGAACCAATAGATTTTAGACAAAAGAATCTCTAGATATATACTTTTACAGATCACTCAAATGATGCATGTATGTAATGCAGATTCAGGTTACCTTCGTTTTACATACGAAGCCACTGATTTCTTTCCTGCGAAAGCTTACGATTACATCATCATTGGAGGAGGGACTGCTGGTTGCCCGTTAGCTGCCACTTTATCTGAATCCTATTCTGTCCTGCTACTTGAGAGGGGCGGTAATTTTAACAAGAGCGTTTTATATGAAAGTAATATCTTTCAGACTCTCCTAGCTGCAAACGATAACGATTCACCTGCTCAAACTTTTGTTTCGGAAGATGGTGTACAAAACGCAAGGGCGAGGATTTTAGGGGCGGTAGCATGAAAAATATTGGATTTTATTCGAGAGCCGATGACTACTTTTACGATAATGCAGGTATCGACTGGGATATGGGAGCTGTTGAAAGAGCCTATGAATGGGTAGAAAATAGTATTGTTACTCGTCCAGCACGTTTAAATAAGTTTCAAACTTCTCTTTTTAATGGATTACTCGAATCAGGAGTTGATCCTGATAATGGGTTCACCTTTGACCACGTTCGAGGAACCAAGATTAGTGGTTCAACATTCAATGATTCGGGGGTACGACATGGGGCGGTTGAGCTTCTTAACAATGCCAACCCGGAAAATTTAGATGTGTTGGTTCACGCGATAGTCGACCGGGTGATCTTCTCCACCTCTGACCCTTTAGGTGATTAACCATTCTGCATATGATCTAGTTTATTATTATTGTTGTTGTTGTTATTATTATTATTATTATTATTTACTTTTTATTTTTTAATTGTTTAAATCGATGGAGGGTCATTATACTCGAATGAATGGCTGGATTACCCAATGCAGTTATTTGTCCGCATGATAGTTATTGTTTTGTTTTGGCATAGTTGCGGTTGGAGTTACATACCATGATTCAAACGGAAGATTTTATGAAGTCCATGTAAGAACAAATGGAGAAGTAATTTTGAGTGCCGGAGCTCTTGGAAGTCCGCAACTTTTATTGCTAAGTGGACTCGGGCCAAGTTCGTACCTTTCATCCCTACACATTCCTGTTGTTCGAGAGCATCCATTCATCGGTCAGTTCATGGCTGATCATCAACGAACCGGGTAAATCTCTTGCTTCCAGCGGCAATAACAGCGGCAGGAATGCATGTGGTTGGGATTACTGAGAGTGGACCGTACATCGAGTCAATGTCAATTCCCCCAAACACACCTCTCACGAGTTTCATACCTTCCGTGGGTTCACATCCACTTTTAAACTCAACTGTGCAGATAATTGCTGGAAAGGTTACTAGGCCAATATCAACAGGTTCACTAGATCTCTTATCTGCGTCCAATGTAGCGGTTAGCCCAAGTGTCCGCTTTAATTACTTCAATCACACAGAAGACATACATCAATGCTGGAACGCTGTGGAAGTTATTAGAAAATTGTTGGCTACTCCAACCATGGAAGAGTACAAGTTTGGCGGACAAAGTTTTAGATTCATTGGGCCGTCCCTACCTGAGGATTCATCCGATTATGAGACCATTGCGAGGTTCTGTCGTGGATCTTTGGCCACATTTTGGCATATCCACGGTGGATGCTTGCCTAACAAGGTAGTTGATAGTCATTTGAAAGTCATCGGGATAGATTCTTTACGAGTCGTTGATGCTTCAACATTTTTCAACGCCCCTGGAACAAATCCTCAGGCAACAACTATGATGTTGGGACGGTATATTGGTGTAAAAATGCTTGAAGAGAGAAAAGTTAAGGGCATTCGATATTAGATACATTTTTAATGTAGTCTCATGTCTCATTTGTCTTACTAGCCCCTTTGAATTTAAACACCTACATACAACTACATGTACTTCTCATAATTTCATATTAATTAATAATAATAGTTTAATAGTATATTAGATCTTCTGTGATGAATGGAGTAAACAAAATAATAATATTAGAAGGTTAGCTGGTACTCACTCGGTGTAATCATGAACCTTGTATCATTAACATCATAGGGGTTGTGATGGAAGGCTGACAAATCTTTACATCACACGGTGTGGGGTAATGCACTCAATCAACTCAGCTAGGTGGAACCTAACCACACCCCTCCCTCGTTAAAGAGGAGAGCCACCAGTAGGCTCGTCGGCTCAATAACAGATAACCACCGTTAATCTTTAAAGAGAACCACCATTGTTGCCCTAAACCTATGAGGCGCTTATGTGACCCTTTCATTAATCCTAAGGGTTTAATCTCACATCATGAAGGCCTATAGATAAGATTTTGTATCACACTTTCAAACTGCCTATAGATAAGATTTTGTATCACACTTTCAAACTTTGTGAGTAGGGTTGAATTTGTGATGACCCTTTCTGATGTAGAGTAGAAACGATAAGTAAGATCAATCACGTTGATTCTACGAATACCCGTGATGAACTTGTCCCAACCCCAAAATTCAACCCAAAGGGCACGTAATTTGAAGTGAAAATCTGTTTTTTCCAAAACTGAAATCTGATCATTATCCCCTCATAACCAACATATTAATAGAGTTATAAATTCGAAACGAGCCCCAAAATACACTCGGGCCAAAAACTAAAACAAAATAAAAGTTGGCAAAAAGCTCAAAAAAACATAAAAATGAAAAATACTCATAGAAATAAGCCTTTTTTGGGCCCGAACATCCACCCAAACCGCCGAAGGCATTTGCAGCAAAATGGGATTTTTCCTCACGATCGTTTTGACTGGTCGCACGCCCAAAACGGACCCCCGTAGCCCAAATTAAAGCCATTTTAGTGAAGTCCTATTTGTCACACGATCTTGGGCTTCTAAATATAACATAATCCGCTCCTCCACACTTGGGCTCACATCACTTCCATTGGTAATATGTTGTAAATTTGAATATGAGATTGCAGTCAGTGTCATGCAAGATTAAGGTCATATTCTTTTAGTGGTCGGTTATATGTCGTTAATGTGTTATGTTGTTTCAGTTAGTTAGGTCGGTAAAAAAATTAAATACACACAAATTAGTATGTATACATTTTAGACTTGGTTATGAACTAGGTTGACATGCGCTCTAACAACTAAAAAATCTAATAAACAAAGTTGAGAGATGCATTTTTATTTATTTAAAAAATAATGATAGCAGTTTATAAAGTTGAGAGATGCTTTTATTTAAAAATAATGATGTCAGTGTATTAATATTGAGTTGTCGCTATCATTACTACTTTTGGTTTTATAGTCTCCTTATTTCTTTTGTTTTTTTATTTTCAATGTAATTATGGGTTTATTCTTATTAATTACCAATTCATTATGCATCCATATCTTTTGTTTTTACTTTTACCAATTACCGATGTCTTATCCACCTTGTCTTTTACTTTTACTCCAACCGGTACTCGATTAATTAGAAAAAAACGCCTTCAAATATTATTTCCAAATATCAAATTTTGTGTATCTTTTTTGTATATCCAACAATTCATATTATTTGAATATTTTGTCTATTCATGAAGTCTTGCTATTATTATTGCTATTATTATTATTGTATTATATTATTATTATTATTATTATTATTATTATTATTATTATTATTATTATTATTATATTATTATTATATATATTATTATTCTTTTAAGAAAAGAAAATTTTGGTTAGTCTTGAGATCCCTTCTCACAATGTTTTTCCCTAAACATCACAACACCTCCAAATTAAAATTCACATATTTCATGTATAGCTTTTATACATATCCAATTCATTTTATTTTTTAATATATAAAATAAATATTTACACATTACACTGGTCTATTTCATTAAGTGATGCTTCTTATTTCTTATAATATTATATTATTATTATTTCTTTTCTAAGAAAAGAAAAATTCGCTTAAGATCTTGATATCCATTCCCACAATTTTTTTCCAAAACATCATAACACCTCCAAAATGCATTATTTTTTTCAAAACACATCTAACAACAAACCATTACCATTATTAAATATAAAGGGGTTATGTGTCATCGAAATCAAAATCTTGCCATATTAATCCACATCATCATACGACATTTTTTGGTGGAAAACCTAGGTGTATACATCGAAACCAAAAACCTAGGCTCAGAGTTATCGAAGGAAGTTGCAGGTTCAAAACCTACATCCCCGACCCATGCCATGCCAACTTCATGAATTCTCATGTAAATGCGCAACTCATCATAGCCAGATTCACCTGCATCGGCACAATCATGAACACAAACCACAACACCAAAATGAAAACGGCCGCAAACGGTGTAAAGATGGTGGTGAGTCACCGACACCATCACCTCAACACCATCAAGCACAGACCACTACACCGAAAATAACAGTACCATAGGAGGCCGGTGTGAAAATGGCGACGATGCGTAAGACACATCCCAAGCATCATTACAACACTAAGAAGCGTAAAACCACAACACCAAACCGACATCGGCAACGGTGGAAGGTGTTAACACGGTGGTGATCCACCAACACACGCACAGTCAACGACACCTCAACACCATCAAACACATGCACCGGCATAAATACCGGATGTCAAAAGAACACCGGCTCTGCAAGCTCACTAGAATCGGAGCTGTTTTCTAGAGAGAGAAATATGAGAGAAGAGAGAGTGTCTGAATTAAAGAGAGAGAGAGAGGGAGAGAGAGTGTGTGAATTAGGGAGAGTGAGGTGTGGTTTTTATACCCAAAATGAGTACAACCTCCAAGCCAAGAGTACAAACCTTCTCATGCATGAAACACCATCCAAGCCTCAAGTACAACACCAAGAAGCCAAACTATGTTACTAATTGATATATTATAAATTATAGATTATAAATAAATTGTGTTAATATTAATTCTTTATCAATATTTTTAAATATACTTTTATTTATTATTATGATTATATTAGATCAAACTAGGGTTGTGGTAGGCTCATGCTTTGCGTCGGACAATAATTGTTGTGCTAAATTATACAACACTAAACATGCTTAGTCTTACGTAGGTGTTAGTATTAAGCAAAATGAATTAAAGTGATTTATTTGAATTCCCGACACATTGGTGTTCGATCCCACATCAGACCATGCGGTAATATTATACCGTATCCCAAGCTCGTATAGGTAAAATAGGTTAAGAGTATTTACCAGAGATTAGCAAAATCCTTTAAATCAAGAAAATAAGATAAGCACAGTCGTATACAAAATAACTAGCTCGGATGCAATCTACCGGAAGTCTCTAGTCTGGAGTTAATGGTATTATTAACCAATTAGATGATTAGCGGGTCTTTATTCAAGTCATTGACTTAGACCGGCTAACTTAAATTAATGAAATCGGTGCGATACGTAAATTAAGCGATGACCGGAATAGAATGTAATTTTAACCCAACAAGTACTAAGACTTGTATAATATGGGTAAAGTATTTACATTCTTGAATTTGAGATTAAAATGATAAGGTTTGACCCATTTCAGTAAACTTACGTAAACAAATTATACATAAGCTTAACCGAACACATAAATGTGATACCAGGTAACCGGATGAACCATGGCCAAGTTCTTCATGCCAATATACTTTAGTTAAGTTGTAATATCAGTAGGATATCAAGTTATATACATGTTAAGGTTTTAAAATGAACTTATGCCTCATAAGGGCATTTCGGTCAGGTGTTAGTCCCTTCGTAATTAGGTAGGTGTTAGTCCCTTAAAAGGGCACCTCCTAAAGATCACGTTTACTAGACCTATTGATGTGGAATCTAGGAGTCAAAGACGAAACATGAATGCAGATCAGAACAAGAAGACGGTGCTAACGACAAAATTATTTCTTTCTAATCTACCGGGTAAGTGTTCATCTTTCGATCTGAAGAAGGTTTTCCAATATTATGGGGAGTATGAAGGGTCGTATATTGCTAGAAAACTTGATAGATTGGGGAAGAGATTTGGTTTCGTATCATTCCGTAACGTGAGAGATGCAAAGAGATTGGAAGTGACATGAAGGACGTATGGATTGGATCGTATAAGTTGTTCGTGGTGCTGGCCAGGTTTGTCGATGGGATGGACGGGGGTTTCATGCATGATAGATCGAATGAGAAATCTGGGGTTAGAGAGGGTTGTGTTGAGGCTAACCCTAATCATACTACGATGGAGGATAATCAGCAAAGGAAGATGGAAGGGGTTAATAACTCGTCTAAGGCGGGCATAGGGAGACGATCGTCCCGTGATGCAATATTGAATAAGGAGCCAGACTGTGAGTTGAAGGAGAACATGATCATTGTGGACGATGATATTCAGGCCTATGGGGAGTGCGTAGGTAATGCGGAGGTTGGTAGGGTAGTGGATTTCACTGCTCTTAAGGAAATGCACAAGTTTTTGAACAAGCTTGACAGGAGTAATGTGTTGATTAAGTATATAGGAGGCTTTTATATTCTTGTGATTTTCCAAGATGGTGAAGAGAGGTCGAATTTCATCAATGATCCAGAGATATGGAAGAACGTATTTGCGAAGATGGAGCCTTGGGGTTGTCAAGAATTACCGTATGCACGGATAGCTTGGTTGAAGATACATAGCGTACCACTCCAGTTGTCATGCGACTCAGTTATGGATTCAGTAAGGCGGCAGTTTGGTCAAGTTGTCAATTGGCTTCTTATTTAGGTGAAGTTAGTGATTTTTCTTTTGCTTATGTGGGGGTATTGTGTAATCAGAGTTCTAGAGTTGAGTGTAAGTTTGTATTGAATTGGCGTAACTGTAAGTATGGTGTTTGGGTGGAAGAAGAGACTAGGGACTGGATTCCCAACTGTTTGGAAGACTTTGATGAGCTGTTTGATGTTTCAAGTGATCAGGAGAAGTCGAGTTCTCATGTGCGGTTGGAGGATGAAGACTCTGATAAGGGTCATGATTCCGATCACATTCCGATGGATAGGCATACGGTAGGGGAGGATACATCTTCCTTCTTTGATAATGCTAATTCAGGAAACACGGGTGGCTATTTTAATAGCGGTATTATGGATGAATAATGGGCATTCAAATTCAGGCGGTAAGAAAGGTAGGAGGAGGGTTCATAAAAAAAGGGTTCATGCTATTAGAGTCGGGTCACCTCCAGGCTAAGAAGGACCAAAGAAATGGGCTAGGGATGAAACGGACCCTTTTGGGCTAGACAGCTTTATCCGGCTTTTAATCCTATCCAGGCCCAACAAAACAGTCAACAAGAGGAGGCCAATAGCCCTTACTGCTTTTTTACTCCTGATCTGAATCAGAGGGTGGTTTTGACTAATAAATCTGGGTCGTAGGATGAGGTGGGAACTTCTTTAGGGACTGTCATTGGGGAAGAGGATGTAATTTCGGGGGAGGATCAACTCCTGGATGGTGTCTTGCAAGAGAAGACCAAGACTATTCCTATAGGGAAGACTTTAGGGGCCGAGAATATTAGTATGATCAATCAGGAGGGTTTCAATGGAGTGACTCAAAGAATATTATGACTCTCAACATTCGTGGGTTAGGTGTTCTGGGGAAAGGCGATTTGGTTAGAGGTTTAATAATGAAACATGAAATTTGTATGATTATGTTACAAGAGACCAAGTTTGCGCAAAAATCGGAAGGGGTGTTTTATGGTTTCTGGGGTGGGGGTGTTTATAATGCTGAAAGGGTGGAGGCTACGGGTAGATCTGGTGGTCTTGTGTCTTTATGGGACCTGTCGATCTCTACGGTTACCTCGGTTCAATGATCAAGGTACTTCCTTTGTCTTACGGGTTCAGTTAAAGGGTTGGGTGCGGTTTGTAACTATCTCAGTGTATATACCCCTCAAGAGACGATTTTGAAAAAAAGGTTATGGGATGACATCTTGGGTCTCATTCGTTCAGGAGAAGGTTGGTGGACTATAGCTGGAGATTTTAACATGGTTAGGTACCATTGGGAGAGGAGGAACTCGGTGTTTTTGATGGTTGAAGCTCGGGATTTCAATTGGTTTATTGATGAAGCCAATGTTCATGAGTATGGTTTAAAGGGTCGTCAACACACTTTTGCGTCCGGGAACAAGATGAGCCACCTTGATAGGATTTTCATTTGTTGGAATTCCTTGAACAACTTGCCTGTGGCAAAATATCGAGCTCTTTCAAGAGATAAATCCAACCATAATCCGATAATTCTTAAGGTTGAGTCAAATAATTTCGGACCGAAACCTTTCCGTTTTTTTCAACTCGTGGTTTAAGAGGAAGGGTTTTGATGAGATGATAAAAAATGAACTTGCGAATATACTGGTCGATGGAAGCCCGGACGTTAGATTGTTATTAAAATTCAAGAGGTTAAAGCAAGTAATCGGTGATTGGAAGAAGCAAATCACGAAAAAAGAAACAGAGGAGGAGGCGATCCTTAGACAGGAGCTTAAGACGTACGAGAAGATGTTAGATGAAAGGGATCTGCTAGAATTCGAGATGTGGGTTCTAGAAGAAACAAAGAAGCGACTTCGAGAATTGGAAGAACTCAAACACTTGGATTTAAAACAAAAGGCTAGAAATAATTGGACTATGTTTGGAGATGATAATTCCAAGTTTTTTCACGGGGTTATTAACAAGCGGCGAGCTCGTAATCATATACCGGGGCTATTTGTTAATGCGAGTGGGTTCATAAGCCAACTGAGGTGAGAAGGAAGTATACGGTTTTTTTCGGAACAAATTTATTGAAAACATGAAAAATCGGCCATACTTAAAGTTCTCAGGTTCGACTTCTTTGAATGAAAGTGATTCTCTTATGTTGGTGGATCAGTTTTCTGTGAAATAAATTAAAGAAGCCGTGTTCGATTGTGGAGACGACAAAGCCCCAGGTCCAGACGGGTTCAACTTTTGTTTCATTAAACACTTCTGGAAGGATTTTGAGGACGATTTTTTTCGACTGATGCAACAGTTTCATGTCGAAGGGAAGTGTGGTACGGGAGTTGGTTCTACATTTATAACTTTGGTGCCGAAGACAGGGGATCCTACGGGATTAGCCGATTCCTATAAATCTCATTGGTGTTATTAGCAAGGTGGTTTCCAAGGTTTTGGCGGACAGATTGAGATGCGTTATGGGTAAGGTTGTTTCCGACAATCAATCGGCATTCTTAGGTGGGAGATATATCTTAGAGGGTCCTCTTATGATTAACAAGGTTTTGTCTTGGTCTAGACAGGTTGATAAGGAGATCTTTCTGTTCAAGATAGATTTCGAAAAAGCATATGATAACGTGAACTGGGATTTCTTGATATCTATGTTAGATCAAATGGGGTTTCCGGCTTTGTGGTGTAAATGGGTCAAAGGAGTTTTGGAGTCGGCGAGATCATCGGTGCTTGTTAACGGCTCGCCGACTTTTGAGTTTAATTGTCAGAAAGGCATCAGACAAGGTGATCTTGCGTCTCCTTTTTTGTTTCTCGTTGTCATGGAAGCTCTCTCTGGTATGATAAAGAAGGCGTGTGTGGCTGGAGCTTTCGATGGTGTTCATTTACCTAACCAAGGGCCGGTTTTGTCCCATTTATTATACGCAAACGATGCAATGATTATGGGAGAATGGTCGGATTAACTTCGGTAATTTAAAGCGAATTCTTCTTATTTTTTATTTATGTTCGGGCCTAAAGATAAATCTCCATAAATCGTTGGTATATGGGGTTGGGGTTACGGATGAAGTGGTGAATGTCAAAGCTAGTTTATTGGGGTGTAAAGCAGATGCTTTGCCTTTTTATATTTGGGCATCAAAGTTGGGGCAAACATGAATAGAGTTAATAATTGGGTGGCAGTTATAGATATATTTCGGAACTAATTATCGAAGGGGAAAGCTGAAACTCTTTCCATAGGAGGCAGATTTGTGCTTATCAAATCGGTGCTCGAAAGTCTTCCCACTTATTATTTTTCATTGTTTAAAGCTCCGGTGGGTGGTGGTGGATAAATTGGAATCTCTGATCAAGAGTTTCCTGGGGGAAGGTAGACCGGAGGTTAGGAAAACTCATTGGGTATCGTGGGACAGGATAGCATGTCTGAGAAATAAAGGAGGATTGGGCTTATCTAAATTGAAATTGTGTAATAATGCTCTAATTATTAAGTGGATGTGGTGGTATAAATCGGAATAAGGCGCGTTATGAAGGAGAACTATGGAAGCCATTCACGGTTCAAAAAGGAGGTGGGATATGATGTCTTGTAATAAAAGGTTCACAGGAGTGTGGAAAAACATTATGTCTTTTGGAAACAAAGTGAGGATTAATGGTAAAGGGTTATCGACTGTGCTACGGGGCGTTGTGGGTGATGACTTAAAGATTCGGTTTTAGTATGACCCGTGGTTAAATGATCATGTTTTGAAAGATAGATTCCCTAATATCTTTAGATTAGAGAAGGAGAAAACGTGTTGTGTCGCTGATAGGTGCAGAGGCTCCAGAGAAGACACTATCGCCTCATGGTCGTGGAATAAACTCCCCGAGACTACTGTGGAGGTTCAGGAGCAGTCAAAATGTGAGGTTATGCTGCAGAATGTCTTTATGCAAAATCGACCATATAAGTGGCAATGGGCTGCGAGTGCGGATCTTTCGTTTTCGGTGGGAGAAGTGAAGAAATGGTTGCAGAGCGAAGTGGGAAATAGTAATCAGAATGCAGGCCGGTTCGTTTACGTTTGGTGCAAATGGGTTCCTAATAAATGCAACATTTTTATGTGGCGTGCAGAGCTTGATAGACTACCAACTAAACTTGCTTTGCGAAGGAGGAATATACAGGTGGAAGATGCGGTTTGTAGCTTTTGCGGGGAAGGGGAAGAGACGGTTGATCATTTGTTCACATCGTGTAGCGTTGCGTGTGGTGTTTGGAGTGTTGTATCCAGTTGGTGTAAATTTCCACAAATGTATGCGTTTTCTTTCAAAGATCTAATTGATTTGGGGAACAATACAAGTGGGACGCAAGTAAAGAAAAAGGCGTTCTATGGAGTCGTGATTATTGCTTGTTGGAGGATATGGAACGCACACAATGAAAATCTCTTCTCCAAAATAAACACTCAGGTGATGGATATTGTTTCAGATGTGAAGGTTTTGGGTTTTCTTTGGTTTAGAAATAGATGTAAAGGTTATGAGGTGGATTTGGAGAAATGGTATAAGTTTGAATTGATGTAATTATTTGGTTGGGGGCGTGTTGTTTCTGTCTTGGAAGCAACACGTTTCGCCTTGTTTTGAATGAAAGTTATTTTTCAAAAAAAATATGATGTATAAAAGAAACTTGTGTAAAATCTGATGTTATGATCATAAACATTCTGGAAAAATACTTAATTTGTGATATAATATCAGTAGGATATCAAATATGTGTGATTAGTGGTTTAAGACCAAACTATGCACTATTAGGGCATTTTGGTCATTTCACTCATAGTTTGACAACTTATTTGGGATTTTGAGTTTGAGACATATACCTACTGTAAAAATATTTAAAATGAGTTTAAAACTCAGTAGGTAACAAGTCTTGGTGGCCAAGTATGGTTTGAAACCATACTATGTGCCGAAACGGCGTTTAAGTCGTTAAATGACGATTTACGCGATGTTTAATATAAATAGAAGTTATGAACAGGTTTGTGTGACCAAGATATGTTATTTAATATAACATATAAGTAGGTAATTGTTTTTTATATGAAAGACTTGATTAAAACCATTTTATGCGCCAAAAAGGGCGTTATCGTCATTTAGCGGCATAAAACAAGAACTCGTGTATAAACTCAGAATGTAATCTATTACAACATTCCAAATATGTCAAATTATGATATTATATCAGTAGGTTTCAATTTTGATATCAAAATCATGTTTAGAAATCAATTTAGATATCATAAGGGCATTTTGGTCCTTTTCAGGACATGGTTTGCGATAATTATAAAAACTTAGTTTATGATCCTTATTATAACATCAAGATATGCTATCAGTACATATTTCATTTATAAGTTCTTTGTTGATTAAAACCTTTTTTTTAGCAAAAAGGGCAAAATGATCAAAGATTGGCATAATGAAGAACTAATGCATAAACTCGAATTCTAATTATGATCTTGTAGTATAACCTTAGAGGGTTATACTACATTATATTAGGATCATAATGCAACCTAAAGGCAGTAGCTAAAGTCGATAATTTGGTTCATAATCGAAAGTCAAAGCAGAAGTCAAACTTCACGACTTTCAGTTGTGAACCGACACTTAGACTAAGATTGATGGGATGAACATGTTTATACATGTTCTAGTATAACATATATACATGTTCTATTTATTACCAAGTTATTTTAAGTTTTGAAACATTTTTATAACATATATAAACTCAGATTATGAGTTTTTATTAAATCTTGACCCGTTTGACTTTTAACAACTTAACTTTGACCCGTCAATAGGTCCAGTAAAGGTGATCTTTAGGAGGTGCCCTTTTAAGGGACTAACACTTACCTAATTACGATCACTTAGCCATGTTCGATTCAAACAATGGCTGGACCAAAATGGTCTTAACCGAAAGTCAAAGCATTATTACGACAACGCTTGACTTGTGGCTTAAAAGCCTAAAAAGTGAAAAGAACAAGGATGGAACACTTATAAGTGGTCCAAGAGTATGAAGATAACTCAGAGGAAGCTCCCAATTATCTCAGGAACTTTCCATGAGAGTTAGAGAGAAAGAAAGGGATGAATGAGCAAGGTTTGAGGAGTTTGAAGGTGCTCTTTATAGTTAAGGGGGTTGCACAAGGTGAAGACAAGTGTCAAGGCATGTTCTAGGACCTCTCCAGGCGTAATTGGACGTGTCTAAGGCTTCTCAAAGAGTGGCATTTACGAGAGAGGTGACATGGCAAGAATCTGCCACTGGCAGGTCCTTGCGGACCGTAACCATATGTGGTTGCGCTCCGTAAGGACCTCATGGTGCCCACAGTTTCAAACTGGTTACGAACCGTATGGGAATACCCTTGCGGTCCGTAACCGACTTCCTGAACATATTCCTTTTTAATGGTTACGGTCCGTAACCATTCATGGTTACGGTCCGTAACCATTCATGGTTACGGTCCGTAAGGTCACTTAGAGGCCATAAAATTGGCATGTTGACAATTTTGACCCTCAACTTTTGTAATCACTGTTCAGAGGTTATATCATTAACATAACGGCAACTCCAGTCCCTCTCATCCATTACATGTCATATGAGAATTAGCGGGACACGTTTCGGTATATTACCGGTCATGAATTTTCGAGGTGTTACATCTCACCCCTTAAAAGAAATCTGGACCTTGAGGTTTTATTCAAAAGATGGGGGTACTTCTGTCGCATATTGGACTCGACCTCCCACGTATACTCGGGTCCTCTACGGGCATCCCATTTGACTTTTACAATAGGTATATTTTTCTTACGGAGCTTCTTAACCTGTCGATCCTCGATCGAAATTGGTTTCTCAATGAACCACAAGTTTTCATCGATTTTCACATCATGATGTGACATAGCTAGAGATTCATCAGCTAGACATTTCTTCAAATTTAATATGTGGAACACATCATGAATTCTGTTGAGCTCCTCAGGTAAAATGAGCTTGTAAGCTACACACCCGACACATTCGATTATCTTGAATGGTCTAATATACCTTGGGCTCAACTTGCCCTTCTTTCTGAAGCGGATCACACCTTTCTAGATCCAGGGTGATACCTTCAACATAACCTTGTCCCCTACTTGGAACTGAAGAGGTTTATGCCTCTTATTGGCGTAGCTGTTTTCCCTATCACGTGAAGCTTTGAGACGATCACGGATTTGCATTATTTTATCCATGGCTCGAGGACAATCTTTGGTCCAGATAGTTGGGCTTCCTCAACTTCAGCCCAACAAACATGCGTTCTGCACTTTCTCCCATGCAAGGCTTCAAAAGGAGCGGCCTCGATGCTCGTATGATAACTATTATTGTAGGAGAATTCGATTAGGGGTAAGTGATCATCCCAACTTCCACCTAAATTGATCACACACGAACGAAGCATGTCTTCTAATGTCTGAATAGTACGCTCAGTTTGCCCGTCAGTCTACGGATGATAAGCCGTATTGAAATTCAATCTCGTGCCTAAGGATTGCTGGAAATTCTTCCAGAAATGTGAAGTGTATCTTGTATCTCTATCAGATACAATGGATACCGGCACGCCATGCAAGGACACAATCTCATCCACATATAACTTAGCCAGCTTGTCAGAGCTATACGTCTCCTTAATCGGAAAAAAAGTGAGCGGACTTGGTTAATCTATCCACAATAACCCAAATCTTGTCATTGCCACATTTGGTCTTTGCTAACTTGGTAATCAGATCCATAGTTACCATCTCCCATTTCCATACGGGAATTTCAAGCTGTTGTAGGAGTCCTGATGGTTTCGGATGTTCAGCGTTAATCTGTGAACACGTCAAGCACTTCGCTATATGGGTGGCTATGGACACCAATAACTTAATTTCAAATCTTGATACATTTTGTCACCTCCAGGGTGAACTGAATATTTAGAATTACGCGCTTCCTGGAAGATTAGATCTCTAAGTCCTCCATAAATCGGAACCCATATTCGATTATTAAATCTAAGGATTCCATCCTTCCCAGGTGTTAACTGCTCAACTGTTCCACCTAATCCCTCGTTCGGGATATTAGCCTCCATCATGGCTGTTAGGGCTGGTTTTCTTTTACTTATGAATCAAGGATCCTCTCGAATATCATGAATGAATCTTTCTGAGACACATGGAGGATACTGGAAGGATTAAGGATCCTTAGTACGTCTAACAGTTACTAACAATTGTCTTCAATATGTTGTTTAAATTTAATGCAGGTATTTATTGAAGACTAGGTCAAGCTGGAATATTGGAATATACTGAGAATTAAACACGTGCATTAAGCTATATGGACGTTGTGGATGAACGTGGGTAATCCCTGAAATTACAGATAGTTAGTTGCTGGCTAGAAACTATGTTATTTAGGGGGGGGGGGGATATTGAGCTATTATTAGAAACACACACATTTTTATCACAACCCTCGGAGAACTCACTACAACACTCTAGATTTCGCTTATAAACAGCTCAATATCTTCCAAAGTTGTAATTTTGCTCGTTGAATATAGTCGATAGTGATAGTTTTCACTATCCGAGGTTTTTATGCCGACGATATACTAGTGATCAAGGGCTTTCCTCATATAAATCCCTGTGTTCGACGTTTTTTACATTTATAACTAGTTCATTTGATCATCACATTCAAAGTTTGGTTACATTATCCTTGATCAGATTTTTAACCAAAATAGTTTGGCGCCCACCGTGGGGCAATCAGTGCTTCAATTTTAAAAATCCCATTCATTTTATTCATTTCTATTCATTTTATTCATTTCTATTCATTTTCATCAACCACATGGCTTCTCAGGGAAAATCCAGTTCAAGTGCCATGTTGACGGTTACCTCATTCCAAACTTGTGCATCGTTGCCTCCTCTTCTCCCTGCACCCATGAAGAGTGCTGAGAATCCTCAGAAGAAAACTACTCCTTTTTACACAGGATCGAAAACCTCCACTGTTTCTTCGTCTACAGCTACTAACAGTGATGTTTCTACTTTGATTTTGCAGATGAAGAACTACATGGAGCAGCAGGACAAAACTAACAAGATGATCCTCAGGAAGATTGATGAAATCATGGAGCAGAAGAGATCAGTGGAGGATCACTCTCCACTGATGCCCAGGTCATTGGATTTCGCTTATCCAACATCCACAATCCAACATTCTAGAGGATAGGGGTTCAGATTCAAGGATCATCCAATTATCAGCAAGGATCACTGGCGATGACACACTCTCAAGGATCATTTATCCAGCCTCAAGGATCATCTATCCTTTAGCGAGGATAACTAGGAATCACGGAGCCTCAAGGATTCTTCTATGAACCTGGAGGATCGCAAGGGATGTACCAGTCCAGAGGATTCGATGCACCACATCAAGGATCCTCATCTCAAGTTCAAGGATCCAACTTGTTCCAGGATCAAGGATCCTTAGGGGGCCAACCATCCAGGAACTCTAAAGTTCATACACGAGACTTCATTAATATGCAGACTATTCTTCATCTGGTCCAACCATTGCACCTGAAGCACATGGTTTTGGATATACTTCTGGGATATCGGTGCCAAACCAGTCAGGAGGTAAAAATTTCAATACATCTTTTGGTACTAATTATTGTTCCATGCAGGATACACGTATCAATCAGGCTATGGCACGGAAGCTCCAGAAGCTTAAGGATATGATATCCAGCGTCCCAAGAGTGGTTAAGCTCATTCCTAAGATCCTAGATGGAAGTCACAGGGTGTCTCATTTTGCACCTCCTATATGCAATGCTGAAATACCAAAACGCTTTCAAACCCCCAACATGAAGCTGTACGATGGTACGGCTGATCCAGCGGAGCATGTGGCACAATACGGGAGAGAATGGAGATCAACCTCATTCCAGAAAGGTTAAAGGAAGCCTGCCTTTGGAAGGGCTTCAGATCTACACTCAACTGGATCAGCAGTCAAGTGGCTGCTAAGTCTTCCTCCTTACTCAGTTACTTCATTTTCTCATTTAGTTAATTTGTTCAATAATCAATTCTTGTGTAGTAGAACCTTTGAACGATTAAGTAGTGATTTGTATAGGATAACCCAAGGCCGTGATGAATCATTAAGAAATTACATCACTAAGTTTAGTAGAGAATCCCTAGAAATCCCTAACCTTGATATTGCCACTATTGTGGAGGCGTTTAAAATGGGATTGCTAAAGAATTCCTCCTTCTATGATGATCTTTTGTGACACCTTGCAGGAATTTAGATGAAGTGACGAACATGGCATTGAGGTTCATTCATTTAGAAGATGATAAAAGGAACCAAGAGTGGTTGTTAGGATCCTCGAAACAGGAAAAGCAAGGATCATTCTTCAAGAATAATCGATCTAAACAATACTCTGGGCATGACAACCAGAATGTGCATGCAGTTGAACAAGAGAAAGACGATGAGGATTATCCTCCAATCTCTTAATATTGTTTTCTGCTGATAATAATGAAATAATAATTGCTATGCAGAATTTAGGTGACAAAGCTAGGTGGCCGCGAAAGAATGATAAGCCCACAGCCAACAAGGATAAGTCCAAATGGTGTGCTTATCATGAGGATTTCGGTCACCTCACTGATGAATGTATAGCCTTGAGGAAGGAAATTGGTTACCTTCTCAGCAAAGGATACCTGAAGGAGTTGCTTGGAAGGAAACGATCAAGGAACCAGGATTCTGAGAAAGTTCCTAAAAGAGCTCCTCCTCCACCGGCTGATGCTCAGATCATTATTTTCATCTCCGGAGGCTCTAACATATGCGGAACCTCGTTTTCGGCAGAAAAAAGACATGCCAAAGAAACAAAGATGGAAAATGGAGAAAGACCAATTTAAACATCCACGTTGACTCAGAAGAAAGTTATATCCTTTGATGAGGATGATCGTGTAGACATACAGGATCCTCATCATGACGGTTTAGTTATTACCTTGTTTATTTCTAACCATATTGTTCGCATGATCCTTATTGATGGAGGGAGTTCAGTGAACATAACACAGTTGGATGTCCTCAAGAAGATGAATATTCCTAAATCCGAAATCATCCCCAGATCATCGGTGCTCGTGGGATTCAGTGGAGAAACCAAGAATACATTGGGGGACATCAAACTCCCAATTTACATAGAGGGAGTGAACTCTATCAAAAAAATATGTATAATAGATTGCTTATCTTGTTGTAATGTTATCCTTGGCAGGCCATGGATACATGACATGAAGGCAGTCCCCTCAACATATCACTAATGTGTCAAGCTCCCAACTCCATGGGGAGTAGTCAAGATAGAGAGTGATCAGCAGGAGGCAAAGAACTGCTACACTTTTTCAATGAAACCAGCTTTCAAATCCAGGGAAGCATAGCAATTAAACTATCCTCCGAGAGACGTCATGGAGGCTAGAGAACAAGACGTCAAGGATATCCTGTTGGACCCTGAGGATCCTGAATCCAAGGTGCATATAGGATCCGGGATCCAAGATAGCATAGAGCAGGATTTAGTATCCTTCCTGAAACGAAGAAAATCTACCTTTGCTTGGAAGCATGAAGACATGACAGGTATTTCAAAAGATGTTATTACTCATAAACTTGGTATTGATAAATCTTTCAGGCCAATAAACCAAAAGAGGAGAAATTTTGCACCTGAAAGGAATGGCATCATCCAAGAAGAGGTAGACAAATTGCTAAAGGCATGTATGATTAGAGAGGTTAAGTATCCAAGATGGTTAGCCAATGTGGTTGTTGTTCAAAAGAAAAATGGAATGGAGGGTATGCGTTGATTTTACTGACTTGAACAAGGCATGTCCCAAGGATCCTTTCCCGTTACCCCACATTGACTCCATGGTCGATGCCAAGGCGGGTCATGAGTTGTTAACTTTTATGGATGCTTCATCTGGATTTTAGCAAATTCAGATGGAACCATCTGATCAAGTGGATACAGCATTCATGACATCCACCGGCATATATTGCTACATTGCTATGCCCTTTGGTTTAAGAAATGAAGGTGCTACATACCAATGGTTGTTGAGTATGATGTTCAAGGAGCAGCTTGGACACACAATGGAAATATACATAGATGATATGGTGGTCAAGTCTAAAAGAGCTGAGGATCACTTGAAGGATCTCGAAGAAGCATTCACTATCCTTGACCAGTATAACATGAAGTGAATCCATCCAAGGGCCATTTCGGAGTTAAAGCTGGAAAGTTTTTAGGATATATGGTGACCAAGAGAGGAATCGAAGCAAGTCCAGAGCAGATCAAGGCAATTGTGAACATCAAATCTCGTGCCAACCCTAAGGATGTGCAAAGATTGATAGGAAGAATTACAGCTTTGAACAGATTCATCTCAAAATCCTTAGAAAAATGCAAGGATTTCTATGATATCCTGAGGAAGAATAAGAAGTTTGAATGGACTAAAAAGCATGAAGCTGCTCTACAAGCCCTCAAGGATTACTTATCCTCTGCACCAGCTTTGATGAAACTAGAAAAAGGGAGAACCATTATCCTTATACCTAGTTGTATCAGGTAAAGCGGTAAGCGCGGTCCTAGTTAAGGATCATGAAGGCCAATAACATCCGGTATACTATGTAAGTAAAAGTCTACTTGATGCTGAGGCCAAGTATTCTCATTTAGGGAAACTTATTCTTGCTTTAATTATGGCTTCTACTAAGCTTAGACGTTATTTTGAAACTCACACTATTGTTGTTAAGACTAACTTTCCTATTAAGAATGTCCTCAGGAACCCTGAGATGCCCGATAGGTTGGCAAAATGGGCAGTTAAACTTAGTGCTTATGACATCAAATATGAACCAAGGACTGCCATCAAGTCCCAGGCTTTGGCTGACTTTGTGGTTGATTCAGTAATGACCTACCAAGGGAAGCTGAGTTGGAAGTGCAAAAACTTGAGGAAACCAAGGATCCTTGGATACTCTTCACAGATGGAGCTTCAAATGTCAAGGGAACTAGACTAGGCTTACTACTAAAATCGCCACATGGGGACATTATACCCCAATCTATTACCCAATCTATTACGTGTGATTTTCAAACCACTAATAATGAGGCAAAATATGAGGCCTTGATAGCATGTTTGCAATTAGCTAAGCATATGAGGATCAGGTATCTTCAAGTATATGTAGATTCCTTATTAATTACTAATCATTATAACGGTTCCTATGCTATTAAAGGTGAAAGACTAATCAAATATTTGGAGATAGTCAGGAAACTGGCAGATTCCTTTGTTTTTTCAGTATAACAAAGGTACCTAGGGAAGAAAATGCATAAGCTAATGCCCTAGCCAATCTTGGATCCTCACTAAAGATGCCAGAGGATGTGAAGATACCTATCATCCATGTTCTAACTCATGCAATTGAGGAAAATGAAGTCATGAAGATAGTGGAAGATGCTGCAATTATACCTGGTGATGAAATACAGTCAACGCCAGGATCATGGATCCTTTCAATTCTGAGATATATTCAGAATGGGGAAATTCCCACTGAAGAGAATCCCAGAGCCTTCAAAATTAAGGTATCCCAATTCACTATAATTAACAATTTTCTATATAAAAGATCTCCTGCAAGTCCTTATCTACGATGCATTAAGGATCCTGAGATCCAAGAGGTCCTGAAAGATTTTCATGAAGGAGAGTGTGGAAATCACACTGGGGCAGAGCACTATTTTCAAGGATCCTCAGAACAGGATACTATTGGCCTACAATGAAGAAGGATGCTATGGGGTATGCAAGGAAATGTGATGCTTGCCAAAGACACAGTAATATTCTTCATCAAAAAGCAGAACCTCTGCATCCTATATCCTCCTCTTGGCCATTCATGAGATAGGGAATGGATATAGTAGGCAAACATCCTAAGGCACCGGGAGGAAAAGTATTCATGTTGCCTATGACAGACTATTTCTCCAAATGGATAGAAGCTGAAGCCTTTGCCCAAGTCAGAGAAAAGGAAGTCATATCCTTTATTAAAAGAAATATCACAACTAAATTGTTTGTGATAACGGATTCCAGTTTATTGGGAGTCGTACTACTAACTTTTGTGACAGCTGGGGGATTAGGATGATAACATCAATACCAGTCCACCCACAAGCTAATGGCCAGCAGAATCATCCAACAAGATCATTATCAACAACTTGAAGAAAAAGCTTGGATCCAAGAAAGGAAAATGGGCTGAGGAATTACCATATGTCTTATGGGCAGACAGAACAACCCCTAAGAACGCTACAGGTCAAACTCCTTTCTCCCTAGTGTTTGGAACTGAAGCAGTGATCCCTACAGAAATGGTAGTCCCAACAGCCAGAACAAGCATCCATGATCCTGAAATAAATACTGAGAACCTGATTCAAGACTTGGATACCGTGGAAGAGCTTAAAGATTTGGCAAGGATAAGGTTGGCTAGCTATCGACAAAGAATGGCTGGTGCTTATAACAAGAATGTCAGAGTGAGAAGATTTCAAGTTGGTGACATGGTATTGAGGAAAGCATTCCAGAATACCACCAATCCTGCTGATGGCATGTTGGCACCAAAGTGGGAAGGCCCCTATCTCATTGAAGCTGAAGTGCGAAAGGGGGCATATTGTTTGCTGACTATGGATGGTGATCTCCTACCAAGAGCTTGGAATGCTACTCATCTAAAAAACTACTTTATGTAGTAAGGATCAAGGATCCTTGGAGTTTCTCAAATTCAGTTCAGGTTGAAGGATCCTCAAAGAATATGTTATCCTTAATTTGGTAATGTTTAACTAATCATTTAATATTATATTTACTATTTATTATGAGAGAAGGATGTTAGATTCTTAACATTCAATTTTATCAAGTCTCAATTTTTTGCAGAATTTATTACGCTTTTGACAAAGGATCAAGAGGTTGGCCACCTCTCCAAAGTTTCCAGGGCTTGACCCAACTTAAGGTATCCATTACCTTCTAGGGTTTAAAGATTTTCACCTTTCACACGAATTGGGTTTCGACACCCCTCCAGTAGCGCACGTTATCCAAGTATAGTTCGAGGCAATGGGATCAGTACCAGCTTTAGGGGCTGACAATTTCATTGTTGTTGGCTATATGAAGGATCCTAAGTATAATGGTAGACGTAGCATACATCCGTTCCTAAGGTTTCTAGCGCTTTCACGTTAGCTGAAGTTTTTGCATTTTCATGTCACTCATGATTGGTTAGTCGCCAGTATGGGCCATACACAAGTTTCCTAAGGTTTCTAACGTCTTCACGTTAGCTCAAGTTTAACATTTTCATATTGCATACGATTCGGCTTGTCCCTAGTTTATTGGGCTTGTCCCTAGTTAATATGGGCTTGTCCCCAGTCACCCGCTTGTCAATGATTGGATTAGTCCCAAATTGCTTATTACAGGTTCTCGAAGCTTTACAAGTAAGGATCCTGGATCCACAAACTTTAATTAATTCCTATGCTCTGTTGGTGCAACAGTAAGTTTTAAGGATATTGAATCCTAACATGGATTCCCTGGTATGAGTTATCCTTAATTCATTTGTTTCACCGTATTAGTCTTTAGCCTTAGAATTAAGAACATGTGATCCTAGATCATATGATTTTCGATACTTTAGCAGTTGCTATATTACATACTTAAAATATTTTTGAAAATACAAGATCATATGAGTTTTACATAACAAGGTTTACGAACATAAGCATGCGAATGAAACAATTCAGGAGTAAAGATACAACACCAGAGATAGTAAAAAGTTTAATATTATCAAGCCCGTTAATATTTACCAAAAGTATCCGGCCCGGACTTCACCAGCAAAACGTAGACCATCCATCCAGGCCGGATCAGGTTTATCTAACAGTTAATGTTTGTGCAGAAAAGTAAAATGCAGGAAACAAAGAGCAAGATAACAAAGGCTTCATCCCCCCAAACAGAGGATCCCTCCATCTTTGTCATCCTACCTATTGTATGGAGGATCAGTGATCCTTAAACCTAAAAGCTATTGTTCAAAACAACCAACAAAAACCAAAAATCCTAGAAAAGTGGGCTCCGGCCTCGTCTAAATTATCCATCATCGCCCACATATGCAGCTTACACCGTAGCTACCTCACCACCTTCACATTCAGTGTCACACCCCGACCCGCAGCGGATAAGGTGATCGGGGCATGATTGGGTTATCATCAAAGCTCATGACATTTATTAAATGTTTCATATTCATTAATACAAATTAAATGAAAGTTTACAATGATTGCTACAACATGATCTAACTAACAATCTAACTCCTTTGTTCTCTTCTAAGGCATATCCTATGCTATCCTTGCTTCAACCTGTTCACCTGTATCATGTGTAAAAAGGTTTTTGGATCAACATAATGTTGGCGAGTGAATCCTATGGAAAACATTTGAGCAATTTATTTAAATTGATTATGAAATATGTGCACAACCAAACATGAGTAAAATTAGATGTAACTTGATCAACAATCATAAGATGTTAAATGAAACACTCATGAATAATAATGGAAACAATTAAAGGCACGCGATGCTCAACTCGTCTCTCACGAGGAACTGAGGGGCCTGATGAATGAATTGCATAAACATGATAATATGAATAACACAACTACAAACAATATAAACTCAATGAAAACACACATGAACAATAATGAATTTGAATTGAAGCACGCGATGTTCTACTCGTTTCCCACGAGGAACTGATGGGCTTAATGTATGAGTTTCATGTAATTTGACAAACGGAATATAAATAAATCACAACAATAAATCAATCTAAGATTAAGTCATGATGTGGTATGGCACAAGTTTAAATAAATAAATTAATTAATTCATAACACATGACACACCCCAAAACGTGTAATTTAAAAGGGGGAATTGTAAGATTCACTCACAGTGGGTGCGTTCGGTTGATGATGATGAATGCACGCGAAGTGGTTTTAACCACGAGTGAGATTTAACCTAGATAAATCGCATTATGGTTTGGTGAGTAAACGGATTTTATTAAACTATTTTAGTAGGATTGATGGGTGTATTTTTGTGAGTTTGAGGCTATTTTCTAATCTTAAAAATGTTATTTTTAAGTATTTATAATTGATTTTTAATTAAAATAATTAAATAAAAATAATAAAAATATTTATTTTTTTTCTGCTACAGTTGACTTTGACCAGTTGACTCTGACTGGTCGTTGACCGGTTTGAGGAATATTGTTGTGCGCTCGGTGAGGCTCGAACCCGAGACCTCCCGTACGCGTGCACGCAGCTCTACCAACTGAGCTACGTGTCTAACCCGTTATATATCCGATTTTAATTTCATATATACATTAATTAGAATTAACAGAAAATCATTTATTTTAAAAACAGTTTAAATGAAACGGTCATGCACACCACAGGTCTCGAACCCGGGACCTGTGGGTTAATCTAACACACAGTCCACCGCTGGACTGTGTGTTCAACATGTTATATAACTTGATTTTTATTATACTTAAAGACAAATTATTTATTTCCTTATCTGCCTTAATTAAAAGAAGAGATAATTGTTCGAGTCGGTGCTGAAGACCGGACTCGAACTCGTGACCTGTGATATAAACAAACACACAGTCCACCGCTGGACTGTGTGTCTAACTTGGTTATTATTCCGGTTATTATTATACTTAACATATAACTAAGGTGACTCCGGTTCAGTAAACAAAAAATGGATTTTATTAAGGCAGCGTGTGTGAGACGGGATTCGAACTCGAGACCTTTGCATAATTAACGTCTTATGTGCACACAGTCCACCGCTGGACTGTGTGTCTAACCCGAGTAAAATCCTGATTTATAATATACTTATATGATATGGAAGTGCGTCGTCTTCTTCGTCAAAGTTGAACCAGAAATCGGGTCTGACTGGTTCGAGTTTTTATTCAAGTTTCAATAGTGTTTTAGGTTAATTACTGGTAAGATAGAAGTGAAAAGGAAAAGAAACTGAGCGGAGAATATACCGACTGAACTCTCTGTTTTCCGGCAGAAACTCCGCCCACTGAATTCAACTCCGGCGACGTGTTCCTTGTAGCAGCTAGTCTCCGAAAAGTTTGGAAAAGGTAAGGGTATCACCGGTATAAGCTTCAGAGGTTCAGAAAAGCTCGGCAATGGGGAAACCGGTTTTCCGGCGACGAACAGGTTTATTCCGGCGAATGAAATTTCGCCGTGAAAGATGTGATTTTTAGCGAAAAGGTTTGCAGACGATTGTGGTTGAATTTATAGGGAATAATCGAAATGTATTTGGTCTGATTTTTGACTGTGTTCGTTATTTAAATTTTTCCGGCGGTTTTGAAAAGTGTCGCGGACTTCAAACATCGGTTATAACCGATATGCGATTAAAGGTTTACGTTATAACGTAAATTGGTGTTAAAACTCGCGAATATTCCGGGATTCCGACGACTGAAACGTTTGGGCGCCGATTTTTGAATTTGTAAAGTCACTTTATGAATTAAATTATTTCATTATTTATCAAACAAATCAGTTGGCGCAGTGGTTTGTGTTTGTGAGATAAAACACTGAATGACTCGGTACAGACCCGGGTTCGAAACCCGGCAGATGTATTTCATTTTTATTTTTCGATTTTCAACAGTTTTTCAAAAACTAAATATATATCCCCGTATAATAATTGATTACGGATCGTTTAATAATATTTTGGGCATTTAATTCGCAACGAAAATTTTGACTGACTGTTCGGTTGATAAACGGAGCGGGTTTGGTAAATCCGTTTTTTGACGGATGTTACAGTATCCCCTGCTTTTTAGAAATTTCGTCCCGAAATTTAAATAATGATACATTTTGACTAAAAGGGATGATGACGTTTTGTTTGACAGTTGTATGCTTAGAAAAATGAAGGTTTAAGTTTTTGTTCGAGGCGGTAACGTTCCTTGTAAGGGTTATGTACCCTATTCAGGAATCGCTTTTTGTTGCCTACTGTATGAATATTGATAAGCAGAAATGATTTGCTAAAATGATATCATGCATATGTGTTAAGATACGTTTGGGAAAATATGGTTATATCCTAAGGCAAAACTTTTAACACTACAATCTTCATGGAACATAAATAAAAACACAACAGCTGATATTTGAACATAAGTAAGTACAACAGCTAATATTCAAACATGAATGAACACATCAGCAAATATTTGAACATGAATAAACACAACAGCAAATATTTGAACATGAATAAACACATCAGCAAATATTTGAACATGAATAAACACATCAGCAAATATTTGAATCCACATTCTGATAACATATATGTTTGAATGATGGAAGTTCCTCTCTCGTTTGTTATGATGGAGAGGTTAATTTATGTAGAAATGGAACACAATCCAATCCCTTTAAATAACGTGATGATATAAATGTAACACAAATTCCAAACAAGGCAATACTAAATCCTACATGGAACTTCTCATAACCGCCTGATAATGCCTCTGATCCTTTGGCAAGAATACTTATATATAGGAAGTACCAGCGGCGTATCCACCATATTCTTGCCAAATTTTCATTAGTTTTATCCACAAGTTATGATTGGTTACCAAGAAACTAATAAATCCTACATAGAACTTCTCATAACCGTCCGATAATGCCTCTGATCCTTTGACAAGAATACTTATATATAGGAAGTACCAGCGGCGTATCCACCATATTCTTGTCAAATTTTCATTGGTTTTATCAGTGAATTATGATTAGTCCTATAACTCTACAATCAATACAACAAACATAAAATACTGAAATGAAATATATCTGTGCGATCAAGGCTCAATCGAACGGAGCCGATCGTATTGCATGTACTGAAAATAAAATGGATGTGCGCTCAAGGCTCAATCAAACGGAGCCGAACGTATTGAATGTACTGAAATTGAAATTGTGTGCTCAAGGCTCAATCAAACGGAGCCGAACATATTGAATGTACTGAAATTGAAATTGTGTGCTTAAGGCTCAATCAAATGGAGCCGAACATATTGCATGTACTGAATATGAATAACTTAACCACACAAACAGCCTATGCATGGAACCTCTCATAACCGCCTGATAATGCCTCCGATTATTTGACAAGAATACTTATATATAGGAAGTACCATCGGCGTATCCACCATATCCTTGTCAAATTTTCGTTGACTTTATCCGAAAGTTATGGTTAGTTCGATGCGACTCTACTACAAACACCACAACCACAAGATACTGATAATGAAATTGTATGTGCGCTCAAGGCTCAATCAAACGGAGCCGAGCGTATTGCATGAACTGGAAATGTAAATAAATCTGTGTACTCAAGGCTCAATCAAACGGAGCCGAGCATATTGCATGAACTGGAAATGTGAATAAATCTGTGTACTCAAGGCTCAATCAAACGGAGCCGAGCATATTGCATGAACTGGAAATGTAAATAAATCTGTGTACTCAAGGCTCAATCAAACGGAGCCGAGCATATTACATGTATTGAAATGTAATATTACGTAACCGATCAAGGCTCAACAAACGGAGCCGATCGTGCGGGCACGCCAAGATCAACCACATAATAAAATGGGGATCCAACTCAACCTCGATGGATGGGGAGCCACGGCCTCGGCAAAAGCATATACCGAAAACAATATATAATATATAATATCCAATAATTTCTCTAACAGTCTACACATGTGATAAAGAAAGACTAAACAATAGGAGTTGAATCTGGATCTTCGGCGAACAGGACTAGCTGAGTATCTTCGTTTGGGCCGTCATTATCTTCGACAGGGTTGGCGTTGATATTGAAGACTCTTCCTCTTGCTGGCGGCATAGTGGTTGGGTTTTCTTGGTTTACTTGGTTAACTGGGTTTGATTGGGCTTGAGTGTTGATAATGTTAACCAATTGAGGGCATGTGTTTCTAAGGTGGGTAGGGTCGCCACAATTGAAGCAAGCTCGAGCATATGGGAACATGGGGTATTGAGGTTGGTGATAAGTTTGGGCCATGTTTTGAGTAGGGGAAAAGGTTTGGTCTTGAAAGGTGCGACAAACATTGCTCAAATGACCATAACGTCCACAAGTTGTACATAGCCGGCAAGGTAAAGTAAGGGGATGATGATAAAAACAGTGGTTGCATTGAGGGTGAGGTCCAAGATATGGTTTCTTATTTGGGTAAGCTGAGTTGGGTGCCACTTGGGTGATTGGGACAGCTCGGATGGGTATAGCGTGAAAAACTGGTTGATTTCGTTGAGTAGCAGCGAAAAGTCGCCCGACTCTTCTTCTCTTAGGTTTGGGTTGAGAAGGGGATTCGGGTTGAGAAGGGGATTCGGTTTGAGAAGGGGATTCGGGTTGAGAAGGGGATTCGGTTTGAGAAGGGGATTCGGTTTGAGAAGGGGATTCGGAGGTTTCAGTTGATTCTTTATCCTTCTTCTTCTCTTCCTCGAAGTCTTTGTTTCGGATTCGGTTCTCGGTGAGCTCTATTGCTAGCTCCATTGCTGCTTCCAAAGTTGCAGGCTTGGTACTTATTACGGGGTCTTGAATCTTTGACGGAAGACCACGAAGGTAGTGCTCGATCAAACGGTAGAGGGGAGTAAACATGTTGGGAACCATTTGATGTAATTCGAGGAACCTTTTGTTGTAGGTGGTGTGGTCTCCTTCCACTTGCCTCAATGAGTAAAATTCATCTTCTAGCTTCTTGATTTCGCTCCTTGGGCAAAATCGTCTGGTCATGATTTCCTTCAATTCGTTCCAAGTTAAGGACATAGCATCTTCAACACCTCGTTTGGCCTTCTCTGTATTCCACCAAGTAAGTGCTATCCCATATAGTCGACCGGTAGCATAACGCACTTTGCGATCATCAGGGCAATCGCAATTTAGAAAAGTATTCTCCATTTCTTCAAACCAATGGAGGAGTGCGGTGACACCTTCAGTTCCTTTATATTTCGGAGGGTCGCATGATTTGAAATGCTTGTAGGTGCATTTAGTGGTATTTGGGGAAGAGTTGAAAATGTTTTGGTTTGCTTGATTGACCGGATTATGGGTAAGTGATTGTTGAACTTGGATTACAATGTTGGGTATTACAGCAGCCATTTGTTGAGCGATTAAGGCAGCCATGCGTTCGCGGGCTCTTCTTGCTCTCGTCTTCCTACGGGCGAGGTTAGAAGACATCTACAATGAATACATGACAAGGGTATGAGTTGGATGCTTTTGAGATCATGGGTCGCATTAGGGATGAACATTCATAAAATAATTATACAAAAATACTACATCCATAGGATGTCTTTGGCTTTGCTCGCTGTTAGGCCCGTCATGCCGCCATACTTTACCTTATGTAATCATGTGGGCCCCCATGAATTACCGGTTTTTCATATGGTTCGCACGGTTTCTGCCTGGTTGCGTACACAAAACCCGGTGAAAATCGAGAAATATGTATACAACGTGTGATGTTCGGAATGTGTCCAGGTGTAGACACGATGACACCTCAAAGTGGGTTAGTTCGAACGACGTTTGGTGTGGCATGCTTTGGCCTAATAGGTCCTTCGTACTCTCATCGTTGGTCCCCAGGTAGGCAAACTGGTCCGTTATATTGGATTTATACGAATGCCAGCCTAGACAGGACGTTCCGACTACCGGTACTTGTACCCTTCCAGTTACTACATGCCCGTCGCAGAACTTACTTTGATGAGAATTGAAAATTGCATAAAATCTTTGGATAATGAGAATATGAAAATAAATTGAATAAATGAACATCGATATATGTATAATGAATATGTATATATGTATAATGAACATGTATATGAGCATGTATGTTTGACTGAAATGTAAACAAATATGAAACAAATAAATATCACAAGTTTGTATGTAACCACCTAATCAATTTAAAATTTAGGCAGACTATAGTATAGGCTCTAAGGGTCTAATAACCTATCCTATATCCCTATAGTCATGGCTCTGATACTTCAGTGTCACACCCCGACCCGCAGCGGATAAGGTGATCGGGGCATGATTGGGTTATCATCAAAGCTCATGACATTTATTAAATGTTTCATATTCATTAATACAAATTAAATGAAAGTTTACAATGATTGCTACAACATGATCTAACTAACAATCTAACTCCTTTGTTCTCTTCTAAGGCATATCCTATGCTATCCTTGCTTCAACCTGTTCACCTGTATCATGTGTAAAAAGGTTTTTGGATCAACATAATGTTGGCGAGTGAATCCTATGGAAAACATTTGAGCAATTTATTTAAATTGATTATGAAATATGTGCACAACCAAACATGAGTAAAATTAGATGTAACTTGATCAACAATCATAAGATGTTAAATGAAACACTCATGAATAATAATGGAAACAATTAAAGGCACGCGATGCTCAACTCGTCTCTCACGAGGAACTGAGGGCCTGATGAATGAATTGCATAAACATGATAATATGAATAACACAACTACAAACAATATAAACTCAATGAAAACACACATGAACAATAATGAATTTGAATTGAAGCACGCGATGTTCTACTCGTTTCCCACGAGGAACTGATGGGCTTAATGTATGAGTTTCATGTAATTTGACAAACGGAATATAAATAAATCACAACAATAAATCAATCTAAGATTAAGTCATGATGTGGTATGGCACAAGTTTAAATAAATAAATTAATTAATTCATAACACATGACACACCCCAAAACGTGTAATTTAAAAGGGGGAATTGTAAGATTCACTCACAGTGGGTGCGTTCGGTTGATGATGATGAATGCACGCGAAGTGGTTTTAACCACGAGTGAGATTTAACCTAGATAAATCGCATTATGGTTTGGTGAGTAAACGGATTTTATTAAACTATTTTAGTAGGATTGATGGGTGTATTTTTGTGAGTTTGAGGCTATTTTCTAATCTTAAAAATGTTATTTTTAAGTATTTATAATTGATTTTTAATTAAAATAATTAAATAAAAATAATAAAAATATTTATTTTTTTTCTGCTACAGTTGACTTTGACCAGTTGACTCTGACTGGTCGTTGACCGGTTTGAGGAATATTGTTGTGCGCTCGGTGAGGCTCGAACCCGAGACCTCCCGTACGCGTGCACGCAGCTCTACCAACTGAGCTACGTGTCTAACCCGTTATATATCCGATTTTAATTTCATATATACATTAATTAGAATTAACAGAAAATCATTTATTTTAAAAACAGTTTAAATGAAACGGTCATGCACACCACAGGTCTCGAACCCGGGACCTGTGGGTTAATCTAACACACAGTCCACCGCTGGACTGTGTGTTCAACATGTTATATAACTTGATTTTTATTATACTTAAAGACAAATTATTTATTTCCTTATCTGCCTTAATTAAAAGAAGAGATAATTGTTCGAGTCGGTGCTGAAGACCGGACTCGAACTCGTGACCTGTGATATAAACAAACACACAGTCCACCGCTGGACTGTGTGTCTAACTTGGTTATTATTCCGGTTATTATTATACTTAACATATAACTAAGGTGACTCCGGTTCAGTAAACAAAAAATGGATTTTATTAAGGCAGCGTGTGTGAGACGGGATTCGAACTCGAGACCTTTGCATAATTAACGTCTTATGTGCACACAGTCCACCGCTGGACTGTGTGTCTAACCCGAGTAAAATCCTGATTTATAATATACTTATATGATATGGAAGTGCGTCGTCTTCTTCGTCAAAGTTGAACCAGAAATCGGGTCTGACTGGTTCGAGTTTTTATTCAAGTTTCAATAGTGTTTTAGGTTAATTACTGGTAAGATAGAAGTGAAAAGGAAAAGAAACTGAGCGGAGAATATACCGACTGAACTCTCTGTTTTCCGGCAGAAACTCCGGCGACTGAATTCAACTCCGGCGACGTGTTCCTTGTAGCAGCTAGTCTCCGAAAAGTTTGGAAAAGGTAAGGGTATCACCGGTATAAAGCTTCAGAGGTTCAGAAAAGCTCGGCAATGGGGAAACCGGTTTTCCGGCGACGAACAGGTTTTATTCCGGCGAATGAAATTTCGCCGTGAAAAGATGTGATTTTTAGCGAAAAGGTTTGCAGACGATTGTGGTTGAATTTATAGGGAATAATCGAAATGTATTTGGTCTGATTTTTGACTGTGTTCGTTATTTAAATTTTTCCGGCGGTTTTGAAAAGTGTCGCGGACTTCAAACATCGGTTATAACCGATATGCGATTAAAGGTTTACGTTATAACGTAAATTGGTGTTAAAACTCGCGAATATTCCGGGATTCCGACGACTGAAACGTTTGGGCGCCGATTTTTGAATTTGTAAAGTCACTTTATGAATTAAATTATTTCATTATTTATCAAACAAATCAGTTGGCGCAGTGGTTTGTGTTTGTGAGATAAAACACTGAATGACTCGGTACAGACCCGGGTTCGAAACCCGGCAGATGTATTTCATTTTTATTTTTCGATTTTCAACAGTTTTTCAAAAACTAAATATATATCCCTGTATAATAATTGATTACGGATCGTTTAATAATATTTTGGGCATTTAATTCGCAACGAAAATTTTGACTGACTGTTCGGTTGATAAACGGAGCGGGTTTGGTAAATCCGTTTTTTGACGGATGTTACATTCAGCACCTTCAACCACCATCTCTTCAACCTCTTTCTGCACCCCGCTGGATCCTGCTTCACCTACCGCCACCATCGGCAGCTCTGGTTCATCGCTACCTAGGTTGCTCAAGGCCATCTCCCAAGAAGCTATGTCACATGAAGACCTATCAAAACTAGGATCACCAGCCTCCTTAGCCATCTTGATCATGGATTGAAGAATGGTCTTAGCCGCGCTGAGCTTGGCTTGTTTTGTTGCTTCCCTTAGCAGTTCATCGGCAATGGCCTCTGCTTCCTTTAGCGTCTTCTCCAGAGCCTTCTTCTCCTTTTCGAGCTTGGACATGTCTCTGTCCTTGGCAACAACAACGGAGCGCATCCCAGCCAGAGTGTCTTCATATTTAGCCACCCTCTTTTCATAATAGATCTTCGCATGGCTGAAACCATGCAAATGATTAGCAAAACTTAGGATGCAGTATCCTTATAAGCAGGTAAAGTATAAAGTCAGGATCAGGGATCCCTACCTCAGTAAGGGTATCGTGGAGGCGTTTCTCAATGTCAAAGAGGTTTCCCTCTGGTTCAGAGGACTTCTTCCTCTTTGAACCAGACTTAGCTCTGGTGGTGACTTGGCGAGGTTCAACAGCAGGGACGTTCTTCATCGACTCCTTCTTCACAGCCGTGGAAGTGATGATGTTGTAGATATCATCAAGGGCAAAGGATGCAGACTTGGAATTGCATTTCTGGACACATGTTCATCATACATCAAAAAGATAAGTTTTTAACTCAAACTTTATTACTTCTTTGCATTACATATTCTACGCTTGCGTACTTAACATGTTGAAGGATAAGGAGGTTTGAACTTCTTCAACAGGATCCTGGATCCTTGCTTTGAATGATCTCCCTGCAGGGTCAAGGTTCAGGAAAGCTTGCACTCGTTCCGCAACACCCGGAAGGTCAGCAAGAATTGCAAAATTCTTCACCGCAAAAAGACAGAAAGATCAAAAGTGGTTAAAATATGAGTGAAATATGTATGGCAAATCAGTAAATTCTACCCTCTGCTATCCATCTATGAGGCAACAAATCCCCCTCTGGTAGAGAGTCTCTTTTGACAAAGAAAAACTGATTCTTCCAAGAAGAATCGTTTTGGGTTGTTTTGAGGACAGGAACTTGTTGGTGGGCTTTCACCTTGAACAGGAATCGGTTGGAACCATGGGTATTAGAGAATACATGAAGGCCAAGTCGGAAAGGGTCACTTGTAACCCCTTCTTTTCAATGAGTTCTTCAACGGTGAATAGAGTTCTCCACACCATCAGCATCACTTGGCTGAAGCAGATACCGGTGAGCTTGAAGAAACTTTGGGTTAAAGATGGAAAGGGATATGAGAACCCAACAAGGAAGGGTAAGGCATGAAAACTAAATCCAAATGTCTGACAGTCCATCACTTCAGGCGGATGGATCAAAAGTTTTGAAGATGGTTCCCGGAGGAAAATAAGACTTTAGGTTTGGATCTCTGGATCTGTGAACTTACATATCTCAGAGGAAGGGTCCTTTAGCAGGTTTTGTGATGGGAGAGACTCGTCGGATTCTTTGGAGTTCGGAGAGGATCTAGTATGCATGTTGTCGGAACAAGGAAAGAGAAGGAAAGAAAGGGGAGGAAATTACCTTATTTGCAACGGAAGAGCTAGATTTATGAGAATAAATCTTGGAATTTAAAAGAAAAGGGAGTAATCTCTTCCCTATTACTAGTGATTATTGTTTTGTGTAGCCTGTGCAAGTCCCATCATCCCTTACAACGACAAATTTTGAATTTAAGCTAATATGACAGTTGTGATCCATTATCAGAACCGCCATATTGGGGGCAATTGTTAGGGATGGTTTTCTTTTATTTATGAATCAAGGATCCTCCCGAGTATCATGAATGATTCTTTCTGAAACACATGGAGGATACTGGAAGGATTAAGGATCCTTAGTAACTATAACAGTTACTAACAATTGTCTTTGATATGTTGTTTAAATTTAATGCAGGTATTTGTTGAATACTAGGTCAAGCTGGAATATTGGAATATACTTAGAATTAAACACGTGATCCCCGAAATTACGGATAGTTAGTTGCTAGCTAGAAACTCTGTTATTTGGGGGGATATTGAGCTATTATTGGAAACACACACATTTTTATCACAACTATTGGAGAACTCACTCCAACACTCTAGATTTCGCATGTAAACAGCTCAATATCTTCCAAAGTTGTAATTTTGCTCGTTGAATATAGTCGATAATGATAGTTTTCACTATCCGAGGTTTTTATGCCGATGATCTACTAGTGATCAAGGGTTTTTCCTCGTATAAATCCAAGTGTCCAACATTTTTTGCATTTATAACTAGTTCATCCGATCATTCATTTTCATTAGCACTCAAAGTTTGGTTACATTATCTTTGATCAGATTTTTAACCCAAACAATGGCTTGTTTATATGCATCGATTAGTTTCTCATTTAAACTACTTCTAAGTTCGATCCTTTTGGCGTTAGTCCTTAAAGGCTTAACTCTTTCTTTGCGACTAAGAACATCGTCAACTACATTCGCTTTACCGGGATGATATCGGATTTCACAATCATAGTCGTTTAATGTTTCCATCCAATGGCGTTGCCTCATACTTAAATCTTTCTGATTAAACAGATGTTGAAGGCCTTTGTGATCAATGTATATTACACACTTTGTTCCATAGAGATAATGCCTCCAAAGCTTAAGTGCAAATATTACAACACCTGGTTCCAGCTCATGGGTGGTGTAATTCTTTTCATGCACCTTCAATTGACGTGATGCATAGGCATTAACCTTGCCTCTTTGCCTAAGTACATAGCCTAAACATGTGTACGAGGCATCACAATAAACAACGAAATCTTCAATACCTTCTTGTAATGTAAGCACTAGTACATTGCTTAACTTGTGCTTTAGAACCTCAAAGGATTGTTGTTGTTTTGGACCCCATTCAAATTTAACATTCTTGCGGGTCAAAGTAGTGAGAGGAGTGGCTATACGAGAGAAGTTTTCAATGAACCTGTCACACCCCGACCCGCAGCGAAAAGGTGATCGGGGCATGATTGGGTTTTCATCAAAGCTCATGACATTTATTATAATGTTTCATATTTATTATTACAATTTAAAGGATGCATACAATCATAATTACAACATGTTCTATACATCTTTCTAGACTTCATTATTTTCTTCTAAGGCACTTTTCCTATGTTTTCCATGCTTCATCCTGTTCACCTGTATCATGTGTAAAAAATGGTTTTTGGATCAACAAAAAGTTGGCGAGTGAATCCTATGAAAAACATTTAAACAAGTTTATTGAATTGATTATAAAAATAAAGTGCATAACCACATATGAGTAAATGTAGATGTAAACTTATTCACAAAACACTTAATATTAAATAATGCACACACATACAATAATAGATTGTTTTGAGGCACGCGTTGTTCAACTCGTCTCCCACGAGGAACTGATGGGCCTAATGAATGAGTTTTGAGGCACGCGTTGTTCTACGAACTGATGGGCCTAATGAATGAGTTTTAAGGCACGCGTTGTTCAACTCGTCTCCCGCGATGAACTGATAGGCCTAACAAATAATTTTCATACAACTTGAAATATGTAATACATAACTTCAAACAATATTTACATTCTAAGTTTAAATCATAATATGGTATGGCACGAGTTTGAATAAACGAATTAGTTTAAGCGACACATGATACACCCCAAAACGTGTAATAAAAAGGGGAGTTTGTAAGAATTCACTCACATTGGGTGCGTTCGGTGGATGATGTTGAATGCGCACGAGTTTGGATTTATCCACGAGAGAAAACTAACCTAGATAATAACATAACGGTTCGGTAAATAAGCGGATTTTATTAATCAATTTTAGTAGGATTTTTGGATATATTTTTGTGAGTGTAAGGCTATTTTCTAACTTTAAAAATGTTATTTTTAAGTATTCTTAATTGATTTTTAATTTAAATAAATAAATAAAATAATAAAAAAATGTTGACTTTTTGACTTGACCGTTGACCGTTGACCATTACTGTTGACCGTTGACCGGTTCGGTCGTTTGTATATGTGCGCTGGGTGAGACTCGAACCCGTGACCTCCCGTACGCGTGCACGCAGCTCTACCAACTGAGCTACGTATCTAACCCGAAATATTTCTGTTTTTAATTATATTTATACACTATTTAAGTTAATCCGAAAATCATTTATTTTTAAAAAGGATTTTAATTGTATTGAACCGGCACCGTTAACCAGTCTCGAACCCGGGACGTGCGAGTTAGTGTTGCACACAGTCCACCGCTGGACTGTGTGTCTAACCTAGTTAATATTCCGGTTTTTATTATACTTAACATGATTCTGTGAGTTATCCCGGTTTGGTTAAAAAGAGCATTTTTGTTTAAAGGAGTATAAAACAACTGAGATAGTAATTCGCATTAAAAATTCTTGGATAAATTTCCAAATATATAATTGAGACACGGGAAAATTGAGATAACATAAAGAAAAACATAAAACTAAGCGGTTGGAGTTGAATCCTGATTTTTGGTGAAGGAGACTAGTTGGGTGGTTCGTTTGGGACGTCATTATCTTCAATAAGATTGGAGTTGATGTTGAAAACTCTTCCTCTTGCTGGTGGCCTAGTGGTTGGGTTTTCTTGATTTGCTTGGTTAACTGGGTTTGCTTGAGCTTGGGTGTTTATGATGTTAACCAATCGAGGGCACGTGTTTCTAAAATGGGTAGGGTCGCCATAATTAAAACAAGCTCGAACATAAGGAAACATGGGGTATTGGGGTTGTTGATATGTTTGGATCATGTTTTGAGTAGGGGGTGAGATTTGGTTTTGAGAGGTGCGGCAAGCCTTGCTCAAATGACCATAGCGTCCACAATTCGCACATAGTCGACAAGGTAAGGTAGATGGATGGTGATAATAACAGGTGTTACATCGAGGGTGAGGTCCAAGGTATGGTTTCTTATTTGGGTAAGTTAAGTTGGGTGCTACTTGAGTGATTGGGATAGCTTGGAGGGGTATGGCTTGTGAAATTGTTGGTTGCGTTGGGTGACAGCGAAAAGTTGCCCATCTCGTTTTCGCTTAGAAATGGGTTGAGAAGGGGATTCGGTTTGGGTGGAGTTTGAGGTTTCAGTCGATGCTTTATCCTTCTTCTTCTCCTCCTTGAAGTCCTTATTTCTTATGCGGTTCTCGGTGAGTTCTGTAGCTAACTCCATAGCTGCTTCCAAAGTTGCAGGTGTGGTACTTATTACAGAGTCTTGAATTTTGAAGGAAGACCTCGAATGTAGTGCTCGATCAAACGGTAAAGAGGAGTGAATAAGTTGGGAACCATTTGATTTAATGCGAGGAATCTCTTGTTGTATGTGGTGTGGTCGCCTTCCTTTTGTTTCAACGAATAGAACTCATCCTCTAATTTCTTGATTTCGCTCCTTGGGCAAAACCGTCTTGTCATGATTTCCTTCAACTCTTCCCAAGTCAAAGTCATAGCATCTTCAACACCTCGTTTGGCCTTCTCCGTATTCCACCATGTAAGTGCTATTCCAAGTAAACGACCAGTAGCATATCGCACTTTGCGATCATCGGGGCAATCGCAATTTAGAAATGGGTATTCCATTTCTTCAAACCAATGGAGAAGAGCGGTGACACCTTCAGTCGCTTCGTATTTTGGAGGGTCGCAGGATTTGAAATGCTTGAAGGTGCATTTAGTGGTAATTGGGGGAGGGTTGACAACATTTTGATCTTCTTGATTGACGGGATTAGCGGTATGGGCTTGTTGAACTTGAACTACAATGTTGGATATTACGGTAGCCATTTGTTGAGCGACTTGGGCAGCCATGCGCTCGCGGGCTTTTCCTGATCTCATCTTCCTACGAGCGAGACTAGAAGACCTCTACAAGGAATACATATCAAGAGTATGAGTTAGATGTTTTAGGGATCTTGTGTCGTATTTAGGAATGAACATTCATAAAATAAATATAGAATAATAAATCTACTACATCCATAGAATGTCTTGGGCTTTGCTCGTAATTGGGCCTTGCATGCCGCCATACTTCACCTTCGAAATCATGTGGGCCCCAATGATTACCGGGTTTTTCATATGGTTCGCATGTGTTAGCCTGGTTACGTACACTAAAACCCGGAGAAAATCGAGAAATATGTATGTAACGTATGATATTTGGAATGTATCCAGGTGTGGACACGGTGACACCTCAAAGTGGGGTTAGTTCTAACGACGTTTGGTGTGCCATGCTTTGGCCTAATAGGTCCTTCGTACTCTCATCGTTAGTCCCCAGGTAGGCAAACTGGTCCGTTATATTGGATTTATACGAATGCCAACCTAGACAGGACGTTCCGACTACCGGTACTTGTACCCTTAAGTTACTACATGCCCGTCGCAGAACTCACTTTGATGAGATTTGAAAAATGAAAAATGCGACAAAATCTTGAATAACGGAAGTATGAAGATGATTTGAATATGTGAACATTGAAATATGTATGATGAATATGTATGTAAGTATGTATGTTTGACTGTAAGTATAATTCACTATGTATCACAAAATGTAATATCGGAAGTGTTTGCATGCATTTGCGTATGTAATAAATATGAAAGAAATAAACATCATGAGTTTGCATATAACCACATAAACAATTAAAATCTAATCAACTATAGTATAGGCTCTAAGGGTCTAATAACCTATCCTATATCCCTATAGTCAAAAGCTCTGATACCAATCTGTCACACACCCCGACCCGCAGCGGAAAAGGTGATCGGGCATGATTGGGTTTTCATCAAAGCTCATGACATTTATTATAATGTTTCATATTTATTATTACAATTTAAAGGAGATCATACAATCATAATTACAACATGTTCTATACATATTTCTAGACTTCATTATTTTCTTCTAAGGCACTTTTCCTATGTTTTCCATGCTTCATCCTGTTCACCTGTATCATGTGTAAAAAATGGTTTTTGGATCAACAAAAAGTTGGCGAGTGAATCCTATGAAAAACATTTAAACAAGTTTATTGAATTGATTATAAAAATAAAGTGCATAACCACATATGAGTAAATGTAGATGTAAACTTATTCACAAAACACTTAATATTAAATAATGCACACACATACAATAATAGATTGTTTTGAGGCACGCGTTGTTCAACTCGTCTCCCACGAGGAACTAATGGGCCTAATGAATGAGTTTTGAGGCACGTGTTGTTCTACGAACTGATGGGCCTAATGAATGAGTTTTAAGGCACAGCGTTGTTCAACTCGTCTCCCACGATGAACTGATGGGCCTAACAAATAATTTGCATACAACTTGACAATATGTAATACATAACTACAAACAATATTTACATTCTAAGTTTAAATCATAATATGGTATGGCACGAGTTTGAATAAACGAATTAGTTTAAGCGACACATGATACACCCCAAAACGTGTAATAAAAAGGGGAGTTTGTAAGAATTCGCTCACATTGGGTGCGTTCGGTGGATGATGTTGAATGCGCACGAGTTTGGATTTATCCACGAGAGAAAACTAACCTAGATAATAACATAACGGTTCGGTAAATAAGCGGATTTTATTAATCAATTTTAGTAGGATTTTTGGATATATTTTTGTGAGTGTAAGGCTATTTTCTAACTTTAAAAATGCTATTTTTAAGTATTTTTAATTGATTTTTAATTTAAATAAATAAATAAAATAATAAAAAAATGTTGACTTTTTGACTTGACCGTTGACCGTTGACCGGCGTTCGGTCGTTTTGTATATGTGCGCTGGGTGAGACTCGAACCCGTGACCTCCCGTACGCGTGCACGCAGCTCTACCAACTGAGCTACGTGTCTAACCCGAAATATTTCTGTTTTTAATTATATTTATACACTATTTAAGTTAATCCGAAAAATCATTTATTTTTAAAAGGATTTTAATTGCATTGAACCGGCGCCGTTAACCAGTCTCGAACCCGGGACGTGCGAGTTAGTGTTGCACACAGTCCACCGCAGGACTGTGTGTCTAACCTAGTTAATATTCCGGTTTTTATTATACTTAACATGATTCTGTGAGTTATCCCGGTTTGGTTAAAAAGACATTTTTGTTTAAAGGAGTGTAAAACAACTGAGATAGTAATTCGCATTAAAAATTCTTCGATAAATTTCCAATTATAATTGAGCCCGGGAAAATTGAGATAACATAAAGAAAAACATAAAACTAAGCGGTTGGAGTTGAATCCTGATTTTTGGTGAAGGAGACTAGTTGGGTGGTTCGTTTGGGACGTCATTATCTTTAATAAGATTGGAGTTGATGTTGAAAACTCTTCCTCTTGCTGGTGGCCTAGTGGTTGGGTTTCTTGATTTGCTTGGTTAACTGGGTTTGCTTGAGCTTGGGTGTTTATGATGTTAACCAATCGAGGGCACGTGTTTCTAAAATGGGTAGGGTCGCCACAATTAAAACAAGCTCGAACATAAGGAAACATGGGGTATTGGGGTTATTGATATGTTTGGATCATGTTTTGAGTAGGGGGTGAGATTTGGTTTTGAGAGGTGCGGCAAGCCTTGCTCAAATGACCATAGCGTCCACAATTCGCACATAGTCGACAAGGTAAGGTATATGGATGGTGATAATAACAGGTGTTACATCGAGGGTGAGGTCCAAGGTATGGTTTCTTATTTGGGTAAGTTGAGTTGGGTGCTACTTGAGTGATTGGGATAGCTTGGAGGGGTATGGCTTGTGAAATTGGTTGGTTGCGTTGGGTGACAGCGAAAAGTTGCCATCTCGTTTTCGCTTAGAAATGGGTTGAGAAGGGGATTCGGTTTGGGTGGAGTTTGAGGTTTCAGTCGATGCTTTATCCTTCTTCTTCTCCTCCTTGAAGTCCTTATTTCTTATGCGGTTCTCGGTGAGTTCTGTAGCTAACTCCATAGCTGCTTCCAAAGTTGCTAGGTGTGGTACTTATTACAGAGTCTTGAATTTTTGAAGGAAGACCTCGAATGTAGTGCTCGATCAAACGGTAAAGAGGAGTGAAAAGTTGGGAACCATTTGATTTAATTCGAGGAATCTCTTGTTGTACGTGGTGTGGTCGCCTTCCTTTTGTTTCAACGAATAGAACTCATCCTCTAATTTTTTGATTTCGCTCCTTGGGCAAAACCGTCTTGTCATGATTTCCTTCAACTCTTCCCAAGTCAAAGTCATAGCATCTTCAACACCTCGTTTGGCCTTCTCCATATTCCACCATGTAAGTGCTATTCCAAGTAAACGACCAGTAGCATATCGTACTTTGGGATCATCGGGGCAATCGCAATTTAGAAATGTGTTTTCCATTTCTTCAAACCAATGGAGAAGAGCGGTGACACCTTCAGTCACTTCGTATTTTGGAGGGTCGCAGGATTTGAAATGCTTGAAGGTGCATTTAGTGGTAATTGGGGGAGGGTTGACAACATTTTGATCTTCTTGATTGACGGGATTAGCGGTATGGGCTTGTTGAACTTGAACTACAATGTTGGGTATTACGGCAGCCATTTGTTGAGCGACTTGGCAGCCATGCGCTCGCGGGCTTTTCCTGATCTCATCTTTCTACGAGCGAGACTAGAAGACATCTACAAGGAATACATATCAAGAGTATGAGTTAGATGTTTTAGGGATCATGTGTCGTATTTAGGAATGAACATTCATAAAATAAATATAGAATAATAAATCTACTACATCCATAGGATGTCTTGGGCTTTGCTCGTAATTGGGCCTTGCATGCCGCCATACTTCACCTTCGTAATCATGTAGGGCCCCCATGATTACCGGGTTTTTCATATGGTTCGCATGTGTTAGCCTGGTTACGTACACTAAAACCCGGAAAAATCGAGAAATATGTATGTAAAGTATGATATTTGGAATGTATCCAGGTGTGGACACGGTGAGACCTCAAAGTGGGGTTAGTTCGAACGACGTTTGGTGTGGCATGCTTTGGCCTAATAGGTCCTTCGTACTCTCATCGTTAGTCCCTAGGTAGGCAAACTGGTCCGTTATATTGGATTTATACGAATGCCAACCTAGACAGGACGTTCCGACTACCGGTACTTGTACCCTTACAGTTACTACATGCCCGTCGCAGAACTCACTTTGATGAAATTTGAAAAATGAAAAATGAGACAAAATCTTGAATAACGGAAGTATGAAGATGATTTGAATATGTGAACATTGAAATATGTATGATGAATATGTATGTAAGTATGTATGTTTGACTGTAAGTATAATTCACTATGTATCACAAAATGTAATATCGGAAGTGTTTGCATGCATTTGCGTATGTAATAAATATGAAAGAAATAAACATCATGAGTTTGCATATAACCACATAAACAATTAAAATCTAATCAACTATAGTATAGGCTCTAAGGGTCTAATAACCTATCCTATATCCCTATAGTCAAAAGCTCTGATATCAATCTGTCACACCCCGACCCGCAGCGGAAAAGATGATCGGGGCATGATTGGGTTTTTATCAAAGCTCATGACATTTATGATAATGTTTCATATTTATTATTACAATTTAAAGGAGATCATAAAATCATAATTACAACATGTTCTATACATCTTTCTAGACTTCATTATTTTCTTCTAAGGCACTTTTCCTATGTTTTCCATGCTTCATCCTGTTCACCTGTATCATGTGTAAAAAATGGTTTTTGGATCAACAAAAAGTTGGCGAGTGAATCCTATGAAAAACATTTAAACAAGTTTATTGAATTGATTATAAAAATAAAGTGCATAACCACATATGAGTAAATGTAGATGTAAACTTATTCACAAAACACTTAATATTAAATAATGCACACACATACAATAATAGATTGTTTTGAGGCACGTGTTGTTCAACTCGTCTCCCACGAGGAACTGATGGGCCTAATGAATGAGTTTTGAGGCACGCGTTGTTCTACGAACTGATGGGCCTAATGAATGAGTTTTAAGGCACGCGTTGTTCAACTCGTCTCCCACGATGAACTGATAGGCCTAACAAATAATTTTCATACAACTTGAAATATGTAATACATAACTACAAACAATATTTACATTCTAAGTTTAAATCATAATATGGTATGGCACGAGTTTGAATAAACGAATTAGTTTAAGCGACACATGATACACCCCAAAACGTGTAATAAAAAGGGGAGTTTGTAAGAATTCGCTCACATTGGGTACGTTCGGTGGATGATGTTGAATGCGCACGAGTTTGGATTTATCCACGAGAGAAAACTAACCTAGATAATAACATAACGGTTCGGTAAATAAACGGATTTTATTAATCAATTTTAGTAGGATTTTTGGATATATTTTTGTGAGTGTAAGGCTATTTTCTAACTTTAAAAATGTTATTTTTAAGTATTCTTAATTGATTTTTAATTTAAATAAATAAATAAAATAATAAAAAAATGTTGACTTTTTGACTTGACCGTTGACCGTTGACCATTACTGTTGACCGTTGACCGGTTCGGTCGTTTGTATATGTGCGCTGGGTGAGACTCGAACCCGTGACCTCCCGTACGCGTGCACGCAGCTCTACCAACTGAGCTACGTGTCTAACCCGAAATATTTCTGTTTTTAATTATATTTATACACTATTTAAGTTAATCCGAAAATCATTTATTTTTAAAAAGGATTTTAATTGCATTGAACCGGCGCCGTTAACCAGTCTCGAACCCGGGACGTGCGAGTTAGTGTTGCACACAGTCCACCGCTGGACTGTGTGTCTAACCTGGTTAATATTCTGGTTTTTATTATACTTAACATGATTCTGTGAGTTATCCCGGTTTGGTTAAAAAGAGCATTTTTGTTTAAAGGAGTGAGGTTGGGGCAGGGATCGAACTCGAGACGTGTTCTTATTATTTGCACACAGTCCACCGCTGGACTGTGTGTCTAACCCGTTTATTAATTTGATTTTAATTAATCTTATAATACACAGTCGACTTCGTCTTCTTCGCTCAAAGACTCAGTCGACGATTTTTCAACAGTTCTTGATTGGGTCGTTCATCGAGCATATTACTGGTTGAAATGTGATGAATAAAATGAACTCAGGAAACGAATGTACCGATCAATTGTATTTCTTCAGAATTCCGGCAATGAACGTCGGCTCTGATTTGTGTATTCTTTCTGCTTGAATCAATTATCAGTTTTGTTTGATTAGTAATGAAAGTGGGGTACTAAACAAGGATTAATAGAAGTTCGAATGATTATACCGATTCACAGCGTGAGATTAGAAATTCTAGAGGTTTTCCGGCGAGAGCTGAATATTCCGGCTACGTCGTCTGGGATTGATTCTGATTGTTGGATTGAAGTTAGTAACAGTCTAACAACGGATTGAAACAGAAAGAGTCGAGGTGTTTACCGTGTTGAGGTGAGTCTTGGTTTTCCGGCGAAAGTCCGGTGATGGCAGGATATTTCCGGCGAGTGAAATTGCTTCGAGAAAAGGTGCGATTTTGAGCGAAAAAGGCTACCAGAGACTTGTGGGTGTATTTATAGGGAAGAATCGAGACGCACTGGGTCTGATTACCGTCTTGATTCGTTGGTCATCCGTTCTCCGGCGGTTACGACGGATGTCGCGGAACTGGACGTCGGTTATAACCGATGTTAGGATTAATTCTTCCATTAAATCGATAGAAACCGTCAATTATTGGCGAAGTCGTCGGGATTTCCGGCGACTGCGAAATGGCGTCAAAGACTGAATTTGATTTCTGTTTTTATTATATGTATTAATTGAATCAATAAATCAACAAGAAACACAAGTGGCGGAGTGGTTGAGCGAGTTTGAGTTAAGTCTTTGAGTTCTCGGCTGACCCGGGTTCGAAACCCGGCTTCAGCATTTTATTTTTATTTCACTATTTTTAATACATTTTCAAATATAAATTTTATATTCTAATATACTTATTAATTATGTATCGTTTAAAATTAATTTGGGCATTAAATACGCAACGAAATTTTTAACTGGTTGTTCGGTTAATAAACGAAGCGGGTTTGGTTAATCCGGTTTTTGACGGATGTTACAGAACCTTCTATAGTAACCGGCCAATCCCAAGAAGCTACGAATTTCTAATGGAGTCTTGGGTGCTTCCCAATTCATTATAGCTTCAATCTTAGTGGGATCCACTTGGATTCCACGCTCACTAACCACATGCCCAAGAAATTGGACTTCACGAAGCCAGAATTCGCATTTAGAAAATTTTGCGTAAAGTTTCTCTCGTTGTAGTAATTCAAGAATGCACCTTAAATGTTTCTCATGATCGGATTAGCTACGAGAATAAATAAGTATGTCGTCTATGAAGACAATGACAAACTTATCTAAATATGGCTTGCAGACCCTGTTCATGAGATCCCTGAAGGCTGTTGGTGCATTAGTGAGCCCAAAAGGCATCACTAGGAATTCATAATGACCGTATCTGGTCCTCAAGGCAGTCTTTGAAACTTCTTCACTCCTGACCTTCAGTTGATGATACCCTAATCTCAAATCAATCTTGGAAAAATAATTATCCCCTTGATGCTGATCAAACAAGTCATCGATCCTAGGCAATGGATCTTCTTGATCGTTATCTTGTTCAATTAGCGATAGTCAATGCACATCCGCATTGAACCGTCTTTCTTCTGAATAAATAGGATAGGGGCTCCCTAGTGTGATGAACTAGGTTGTATAAATCCTTTCGTTCGAAAGTTCATCCAGTTTGGTTCTTAATTCTTTCATTTAGTCGGTGCTAAACGGTAAGGAGCTCTAGCTATCGAAGCTGCTCCGGGTAGGATATAAATCATAAATTCCACTTGTCTATCAGGGGGTAATCCAGGTAGATCTTCTGGAAACACATCGGGATAGTCAGATATAACAACTCGAAAACTCGATTTTATCTTTCCATTTTGTTTTCCCGTTTATCTACCTTTGTAAACCCGAGATTCGGTTAATAATAAAGTTGATCTTAATTACTTATGGTGTTGAACATTATTATCGCACCTAGACGCTTATTAAATCGCATTGTCTATCTCATCGCATCACAATCGCAATTAATTATGTGGTTTTATGTTAATTATGTGTTATGTGTGTTTGTGGATTATGATTACGCTCATTATCGCATCGCTCTCTCACTCTCGAATCGCTAAATCGCGCTACTATATCAATTATAACGCTTAATATAACTAACTAATACGAACCGAATAGCCAAGCAAACTCTTAACGCGAAACAAACGAAGAAAACCCAAAATTTGGGTCAAGTTCGCTCGAACTTGGTGTTACCAAGTTCGGCCGAACTTGACTGACCAAAATGAATCCTCCCTTCTATCCCCAAGTTCGCTCGAACTTGTCTGAATCCTTAGAGATTCATCAAGTTCGGCCGAACTTGACTGAATTCTCTTGAAAATCTAGCAAGTTCGCCCGAACTTGGTCTCCATCAGCTCTCATTTTGCCTTCTCCTATAAATACCAAGCTCCGTTCTCTTATTTGAACTTGCTGCAAGTTCGCCCAGAGTTCTCAAAACCTGAAACCTTCATGTTCTAAGTAAGAATCAACCCGATTTCAACTACTATGATGTTCAACAACGTTTTACAAACGTTTACAATGATTTTGGCACAAGGCATCGTCTTCGTTTTCATCAAACCTCATTCTTTTACAAAAATCTTCATCTTTTTCTTCAAAAACTTTTGTTTTAAGCTTAGATCTACACAATACGAGTTCGTTTGGCGATAGTAGAGACTTCCCAAACACGAGATCTGCAAGATCTCGGCTTGTAAGTGATAGATCTGAGAAAAACCTTTGAAAACCATTGATTTCGACACAAGATACGGACTTTTGATGATGTTATGTTCATTTTCTGGTATGAAACAAAGCATCTATCATTCAAGATCCCAGATCTGGAAGCACAATGACGTTTATGTTGGTTAACACAAGCCGGACTAACCCGAACGTACCCCAAGTTCCCCGGATTAGCCCACGCTTTTGTAAAACGGCTAAATCAGCTCTAAAAGACCTCTCCCACGTAAGTTTGCTCAGTAGCACAGGGTTGGAGGGATGAACACTCGATTTTCCTCAGCAAACGACGCGAAAACGCAAGATTTTGGACCTGAAAACATCAAGTTCGCTCAAGATTCACCAGTTCCCTGGTCAAGTTCGACCGAACTTGCACCCTTATGGGCAAGTTCGACCGAACTTAGGTCAAACTCACCAAGATTTCTTACAAGTTTGCTCGAACTTGCCTAGTTTCTTAGGAAACTAAGCAAGTTCGCCTGAACTTGCCTTTTTAGTAAGATTGTCTTATATGTTCGCCTGAACTTGACAAGTTTCTCAGGAAACTCCTCAAGTTCCACCGAACTTGACTCTAAACCACTCAAAATCATACAAGTTCGCTCGAACTTGTGTGTTTACACACAAGTTCGCCCGAACTTGGCCCCCGCCATACTCAAACTTGTATGCTCACCTTTACTTAATTGTATTGACTTGTATTTTAACGTATGTGACAGGTTGAGGATTTAGCGTGGATGCTTTGGATGTTGCTTAGTTAGTTTGTTTTGTTTAGTTAGTTTGTTGATGTATTTTGGATTTGGAACTTATGTATGAAATCTACGGGAAATCGAACCCGGTTGAATTTTATGAGAAATCTTCGGTTTTAATAATTGTTTAAACGTTATGTTTAATAGTATGGGATATTAAGCAGGTTGTGATATGTTAAATGATTGTTATGGAACATCTCGTGAAATCAATCTGGTCGCCTAGTGCCACTAACCCTAATATTTCCGCCATCGGTTGGGGTGTGACAGATTGGTATCAGAGCAACCCATAACTTAGGATAATAGGTGAATTGCCATGTTTCGACCTAGAAGCATGTTTAAGTACCCGATTGACCTATCTTTGACTTAAATGCTAAACTACTTGCCATAAATGCTTAAATGTGCCTTTCCTAAAGGCTAATACAATAATACATGCTTGGAAACGCTCGTATCACACAAAACGAGTGATCAAGTCGAGAATAGGTGTGAAAACCGAGAACTCTCGATGAGATCATTCACTCCGCGAATTCTCTCACACGAGATACCTTCGTTGAGTTAGGAGTGATATCCAAACCTCGACGAAAATCTCCATTTCTATCTAGTGGAAGCGCCTGATGTGATCGGTGCGCGTCACCACAACCTAGGACGACGTTCCTAAGTTAGGGGTGAAACCCGCATCTTAGTAACAAATTCCACCTCTCGATTTTCAATCTCACCAAAGTCTCGGTTATACCGATGATTTGGCACACGTATTAACTAGAAGGGTAAACGCCGTTAGCCGCTCGCAGTGAGAGCGTTTATCTATTAGGCCAAAGCGTGGGTCCGAATGCAAAGGGTAGTCGAACCACTTTGGGTAGTCAACATCTCAAAACCCAGGACTTTCCCAATTGATTTAAGTATATATCGTCGATTTACGCATCATCGAGCTTACTAATATTTATGTGTTTAAATTTTGAGAATTTTCGGTTATTCGATTTCTCGCTTTATTTATTTCCCGCATTATCGATTTCTCGCTTTATCGCTTTACGCTCCATAAATGCATGCACAACTCGCACAACTCTCGAAAATCTAAAACGCTAATTAATACACCAACAAAACTAATCGCTTAACTCGCTTACGCCTATGAGGACAAGTGTGTCTCATACGCGGTATTATCTCGCCTATCTTGCTATTAAATATCGCGTATATCTCGCTTATATCTCGCTATCATCTCGCATCTCATACCGCGCTACGCATTGTTACAATTAGAAGGTAAACACGTGCAAAATATGTGCTTACATGCTTACTTGCTTACTTGCTTATGTGCTTATGTGCTTACTTGCTTATGTGCTTACGTGCTTATGTGCCTACGTGTGTTATATGTGATTCTGTGCCTTATATGAATAATAATAATAATAATAATAATATAATAATAAAAATAAAATTAAACTACTCTATTACAATGAATCTCGTCTAATCTAAATCCTTCGTGTAGATGTTTCAATGGGATCGCACACCCAAAGGAACCTTCAGCGCAGCAACGCCGACAAGCGCATCGCCTCTATGGTAGCCAAGGAAATGGCTAAGGTGATCCCACAGATTGTCAGTGAAATTCAAGCGGTTAGCAGCAACTCTTCAGTTGACTCTAAGGGAGATGCCCCGAAACCCCGCTTCAGCTTTAAGCAGTCCAAAGCATGTGGACCGCTTACCTTCTCAGGCACCGAAGGACCGAGTGCCATGTTCTACTGGTTTGACTCTACCAAGGTCACATTTTGCAAGGGTGAATGTCCTAGGCCCTGCGCACTATCAATGCCATCGGTGTGTTTCAGTCAAGGGCTCTCGACTGGTAGACAGCTAAACGCAACAGGCGTGGAAATAACGAAGCCTACGGACTCACTTGGGAGGAACTTAAGGAAATTATGATCAAGGAATTATGTCCTCCCTACGAGATCCAGAAGTTGCAGAATGAATTCTGGAATATCAAGCAAGATGGTCCCGATAATGCTGGCCGCACTGCTCGCTTCAAACAATTGAGCATCATCTGTCCCGGTCAAGTAGATACGACCGAGAAAGCAATCAAGAAGTACCTCAATGCTTTGCCCGATTGCATCGCTGACTTTGTGCAAGCACACGCCCTGCTACCATTGAAGATACCTACCAGTTAGCCGCCGAGATTAATGACAAACGAGTTCAGTCTGGTTACTTCAAAAGCAGCAAGGTTGCAAATCAGGCCATTACCGAATCAGCAGCTCCTGCTACCGAACAGCCCCGAGAGCAAAAGAACAGTCGCCGTGGTCGCAAAAGGGAAAACCCGAGCAAGAACTTTGCTCTTACTGCTCCAGCTAACCCTCAGCCACTCCAGTTGCAGCACCAAAAGCACCACCAGCTAAGCGTGTGTTACACTGGCCCGACACCCTTTGTGCCCTAAGTGCACTTATAATCATGCCGTTGGTGGCAATTGTCGCTTCTCACCAACTGCAACATTTACGGCCACTTTACAGTCAGCTGCCATAGTGGTACCCGTCAGCCAGCTCCTCAGGTTCCAGCAGCTCCAGCTTTACCCGCTCCTCCTCAAGCCAATCAGCAGCAAGCTCCAAAAGCACGTGTGTGCTATGTGTGTGGTTATCTGAATCATTTCGCCAATGTCTGTCCAAATCTTCCTGTCAAGCAAGAGCAGCCAGCACCGCAGCCTCAACAGCAGCCTCAGCCACCGCAGCAGCAGCAGCAGCAACCACAAGCTGCGCGTGGCAGAGCCTTCAATCTCAACCACCGCCAAGCTCATAATGACAACAATGTTGTCAATGGTACGTTTCTCGTTAATGGTATTTATGCTTCATGTTTATTTGATATTGGTGCCGATAATTGTTTTGTATCGTTAGAATTCGAAAAGGTTTTAAAATGTAACGCCTAAAACCAGGCTTCCAGGAGTCGCCACGAATACTTACCGCACTCCGCCAGTGTTGTTCTCTCGATCTCAACAACCATGTCTTCTCGATCAATCTCATACCTATGAAGTTATGTAGTTTCGATATCGTAGTAGGCATGGATTTTCTTCATGAGAATCATTCTGAAGTTGTATGCTTGATAAGATGATTCGTTTTCCTCTTCCTAACGGTGATCAGCTTCATGTATACGGTGAAACTCCCTCAAAGAAGTTGATGCTTTTGTCATGTACTCGAGCACACAAATGCTTGCAAAAGCGATGTGTTGCCTTCCTCGCCCATATCGTGAACCTGGAGAAAGAAAAGAAGACTTATAAAGATGTTCCCGTTGTTTGTGAATTTCCTAAAGTCTTTCCCGACGATTTACCCGGTTCACCCCTACTCGAATGTGAATTCGTATCGATTTAGTTCCGAGCTACTCCTGTTGTTAAAGCTCCTAATCGCCTTGCACCATCCGAATGCGCGAGCTATCGACCACTTCAGAGCTACTTGATAAAGGCTTTATATGCCGAGCACTTCGCATGGCGCACTTCCTTTTCGTGAAAAAGAAGGATGGATCGTTCCGAATGTGCATCGATTATCATGAACTTAACAAACTCACGATAAAGAACCGCTATCCTCTTCCTCGTATCAACGATTTATTTGATCAGCTTCAAGGTGCTATTTGTTTTTCTAAAATCGACCTTCGTTCCGGTTATCATCAGTTACGCGTGTTGGAAGAAGACATTCCGAAAACCGCCTTTCGTACTCGTTATGGCCATTTCGAATTCGTGGTCATGCCTTTTGGTCTTACTAATGCACCCGCGGTCTTCGTGGATCTGATGAACCGTGTGTGTAAAGCCTTCTTAGATCTCTTCATTATCGTTTTCATCGATGATATCCTTATCTATTCGAAGTCGAGAGACGAACACGCCGCCATCTTGTTTAGTCCTCGAACTTCTTCAAGGTAATCGCCTTTATGCTAAATTCTCTAAATGTGAATTCTGGCTCGAAGAAGTCCAATTTCTCGGCCACATCGTTAATAGTCAAGGAATTCACGTCGACCCTGCAAAGATTGAAGCCGTCAAGAGTTGGATTACACCGAAGAATGCCTCTGAAATCCGTTCATTTCTTGGATTGGTGGGTTACTACCGTCGATTCATCGCCGACTTCTCAAAAAATCACCGTCCCGCTTACTGCTTTAACTCATAAAGATCAACCTTTTGTTTGGGATTCCAAACAAGAGGAAGCTTTTCAAACGCTCAAGCGTATGCTATGCAACGCTCCCGTACTCGCTTTACCCGATGGAAACGACGATTTCGTTGTTTATTGTGATGCCTCGAACCTTGGTCTTGGTTGTGTTCTTATGCAACGAGACAAGGTTATCGCATATGCGTCTCGACAACTCAAGATCCACGAGAAGAACTACACTACCCACGATCTCGAACTTGGTGCAGTTTTTTTTTTGCATTAAAGATATGGCGACACTACCTTTACGGTACAAAGTGTACGGTCTTCACCGACCATAAGAGCCTACAACATATCTTCAATCAAAAGGAACTGAATATGCGCCAACGCCGATGGGTTGAACTTCTCAACGATTATGACTGTGAGATACGCTACCATCCCGGCAAAGCAAACGTCATCGCCGATGCTCTAAGTCGACGAAGCTATGTATATAGTGTTCGTGACCCTCAAGCTTTGAATGATCTCGAAATCATGATTCGCTCCGCTCAGTTCGCTTGTTTTAACGAGAATACTTTGGAAGAAGAAATGAAATGTGGTGTCGAGACTCAGCTCGTATCTAAGCCTAATAGTATTTATTACTATCTAAATTGCATTTGGATTCCCAGTCGTGATAATATTCGAAAGTTGCTAATGACCGAAGCTCATAAATCTCGATATTCCATTCACCCCGATGCCAACAAGATGTACCAGGACCTTCGTCCTAAGTATTGGTGGCCGGGCATAAAAGGATATTGCCTTGTACATCTCAAAATGCTTAACTTGCTCGAAAGTTAAAGCCGAACATCAAAGGCCCTTTACTTTACTCGAACAACCCGAGATCCCGATGTGGAAGTGGGAGAGTATAGCCATGGACTTCGTTACTAAACTTCCACGCACTTCATCCGGTCACGATAGCATTTGGGTTATCATTGATCGTCTTACTAAATCTGCGCACTTTATTGCTATACGAGAAGACTTTAAGGTCGAACGGTTAGCCCGAATCTATACTGACGAAGTCATTTGTTGACACGGGATGCCTCGTGACATCATCTCTGACCGCGACGGTCGCTTTACCTCGCGTCTCTGGGAGACATTTCGATCCGCTCTCGGTACTACTCTCAATCTCAGTACCGCTTTTCACCCTCAAACCGACGGTCAGATTGAATGAACGATCCACACCCTCGAAGACATGCTTCGTGCATGCATCATAGATTTTGGTGGTAACTGGGATACGCATTTACCTTTAATCGAATTCTCGTACAATAATAGTTATCATACCAGCATTCAAATGGCTCCTTTTGAGGCACTGTATGGGAGAAGATGTCGATCGCCTATTGCATGGCACGAGATCGGAGAAGCATAAATCACCGGTCCTGAGCTAATTCAAGAAACGACGGACAAGATCCTCCAAATCAGAGACAATCTCTTGAAAGCTCGGAGTCGTCAAAAGAGTTATGCCGATAAACGCCGCAAGCCCCTGCAGTTCGCAGTGGGAGATCAAGTTCTCCTAAAGGTTGCACCTTGGAAGGGAGTGGTCTGCTTTGGCAAGAAAGGAAAGCTAGCGCCTCGATACGTTGGTCCCTTTAAGATTCTAGAAATGATCGGTAAAGTAGCCTATCATCTCAAATTACCGCAGGAACTCAACAACGTACATCCGACTTTCCACGTGTCTAACCTCAAGAAATGCCTAGCCTAAGAGAATCTCCATGTACCACTCGAAGATCTACAAATCAACGAGACTCTCCATTTCGTGGAAAAGCTGTGGAAATCATGGACCGAGAGACTAAGAAACTACGACGCTCTCGCATCCCTATCGTGAAAATTCATTGGGAGGGCAAACGCGGCGCCAAGTTTACTTGGGAATTGGAAAGTGATATGAAGGCCAAGTACCCGCATCTATTTGTTACATCTACTACTTGAATTTTCGGGACGAAATTCCCTAACGTAGGGAGACTGTAACAACTCAAAAACTCGATTGTTATCTTTCCATTTTGTTTTCCCATTTATGTTCCTTTGTAAACCCGAGATTCGGTTAATAATAAAGTTGATGTTAATTACTTATGCTGTTGAACGTTATTATCGCACCTAAACGCTTATTAAATCGTGTCGCCTATCTCATCGCATCGCAATCGAAGTTAATTATGTGGTTTTATGATAATTATGTGTTATGTGTGTTTGTGGATTCTGATTACGCTCGCTATCACATCGCTCTCGCACTCTCGAATCGCTAAATCGCGTTATTATATCAATTATAACGCTTATATAACTAACTAATACGAACAGAATAGCCAAGCAAACTCTTAACGCGAAACAAATGAAGGAAACCCAAAATTTGGGTCAAGTTCGCTCGAACTTGGTGTTACCAAGTTCGGCCGAACTTGACTGACCCCAAGTTCGCTCGAACTTGTCTGAATCCTTAGAGATTCAGCAAGTTCGGCCGAACTTGACTGAATTCTCTTGAAAATCTAGCAAGTTCGCCCGAACTTGCATGAATCTCATGCAAGTTCGACCGAACTTGGTCTCCATCAGCCCTCATTTTGCCTTCTCCTATAAATACCAAGCTCTGTTCTCTTATTTGAACTTGCTGCAAGTTGCCCAGAGTTCTCAAAACCTGAAACCTTCATGTTCTAAGTAAGAATCAACCCGATTTCAACTACTATAATGTTCAACAACGTTTTACATACGTTTACAACGATTTTGGCACAAGGCATGGCCTTGGTTTTCATCAAAACTCATTCTTTTACGAAAATCTTCATCTTTTTCTTCAAAAACTTCTGTTTTAAGCTTAGATCTACACAATACGAGTTCGTTTGGCGATAGTAGAGACTTCCCAAACACGAGATCTGCAAGATCTCGGCTTGTAAGTGATATATCTGAGAAAAACCTTTGAAAACCATTGATTTCTACACAAGATACGGACTTGTGATGATGTTTAGTTCATTTTCTGTTATGAAACGAAGCATCTATCATTCAAGATCCCAGATCTGGAAGCACAAGGACGTTTATATTGGTTTACACAAGTCGGACTAATCCGAACGAACCCCGAGTTCGCCCGGATTAGCCGACGCTTTTGTAAAACGGCTAAAACAGATCTAAAAGACCTCTCCGACCTAAGTTTGCTTAGTAGCACAGGGTTGGAGGGATGAACACTCGATTTTCCTCAGAAAACGATGCAAACGCAAGATTTTGGACCCGAAAACATCAAGTTCGCTCAAGATTCACCAGTTCCCTGGTCAAGTTCGACCGAACTTGCACCCTTATGGGCAAGTTCGACCGAACTTAGGTCAAACTCACCAAGATTTCTTACAAGTTCGCTCGAACTTGCCTAGTTTCTTAGGAAACTAAACAAGTTCGCCCGAGCTTGCCTTTTTAGTAAGATTGTCTTATAAGTTCGCCCAACTTGACAAGTTTCTCAGAAACTCATCAAGTTCGACCGAACTTGACTCTAAACCACACAAAATCATACAAGTTCGCCCGAGCTTGGCCACTGCCATACTCAAACTTCACCGTTTCGGCTCTCCGGAAGACTGATGCACTTCTGTTCGTTTACAGACTGATATGGCGCACTCCGCAACTCCCCTCAGAATCTCTAAGCTAACTAAAACGCACCCACAGTGAGTATACTCGACCCATATTCGCTTTAACACACTTTTTGGGTGTTACATACGTTCTATATCAAAAATCACATCATAAATCAAATTGTTTATCGCACGCGAATAATCTGATTGTATATGCTTGATACGTGATATAGAAACATGTGACTAGGACTTATTTTCGTTAACTTGCCTCCTTAGCTAGTATGGTACTATAGTTTGGCTAACACCCGATGGGGTCTAGTTAGGATGGACGCGCAAGCCTTCTCACGGTAGTTAGCATGAGAAATAAGCCTATGTTAATCTGTGTGAAATGTTTCGGTGTATCATGATATGTAGTTAGATTATCTCGCGAACGGTTTCTCTATTATGCTAGTATTACAAAACTCGTATGCTCACCTTTACTTAATTGAATTGACTTGTATTTTAACGTATGTGACAGGTTGAGGATTTAGCGTGGATGCTTGGATGTTGCTTAGTTAGTTTGTTTTGTTTAGTTAGTTTGTTGATGTATTTTGGATTTGGAACTTATGTATGAAATCTAGGGGAAATCGAACCCGGTTGAATTTTATGAGAAATCTCCGTTTTGTAATAATTGTTTAAATGTATGTTTAATAGTATGGGATATTAAGCAGGTTGTGATATGTTAAATGATTGTTATGGAACATCTCGTGAAATCAATCTGGTCGCCTAGTGCCACTAACCCCGATGTTTCCGCCATCGGTTGGGGTGTGACATCAGAGATGACAGAGCTTTGGTTTAGGCTCATCAACAGTTACATGTGCCATATAAATGACACAACATCTCTTCAGACATCGAGATGCTTTAAGCAATGATGCTTTTCTCGGGTAAACCGTAATGATGGTATCCCGAGATAGTGAGCATTTCACCAGATGGGGTATTGATTTCAATGAGTTTCTTATCGCAAGCAATAAGGGCTTGGTTATGAGATAACCAATCCATGCCTAAAACCACATCGAACCCCACCAAGTTAATTGGCAGAAGAGAGATAGGGATAGATTGATTCTTGATGGATATAGAACATCCATCCAGAATGGTAGAAGCGGTTTCTATGGTTCCGTCAGCGAGTTCTACTTCATACGTTAAGTCTAGAGTTCTTGGGTAAATTCAATAGTTTACTAAACGTATGGTCCACAAAAGACTTATCAGCCCCTGAATCAAATAGAACTCTAGCAAAGATGTTGTTGACGAGGAACGTACCCGTGATTACATTATTATCATTCATAGCCTCCTTAGCATTCATCTGGAAGGCCCGAGCCTTGCCCTTCTTAGTTTCTTCAGTCTTTGTTGTTCCTTCTAATGTAGCCTTAGGACAATTGGTCTTGATGTGGCCTTTCTCACCACATTTGAATCAAACCGCATTCTTAATATCCCGACATTCATGGGTCTGATGACCAACCTTCTTGCAGATATTACACTGCTTGGGCTTTTGCGCAGCACAACATTGTCCCCCGTGTCGTTTTCCGCAGGTCTTACAGACAGGTCTATCATCGGACCTCTGTTGATTCTTGTTGAATCCAAACTTTCCCTTTTTGTTAGATTTACGGGAGTTGTCCTCCTCCCGCTTCCTTTTTCCTTCGTTGTCAGCCTTGACTGACAATTGCATCACAAAATCTTGAGTGAGGGAAAGAGATAGTTCGACAGCAGATTTATAAGTACCAGGCTGAACAGCCTTTACCAGACTCCTTATGTCTGGAGCCAACCCATTAATAAAACTCGCAATGTGATTGGGTTCTGGAGTAACCAAGCAGGATACCAGTCTGGAATAGGAATCGAAGTCAGTAACATACTTCCGACAAGCAAGGTTTTTGATCGTGAGAGCCAGGAAATCCAGTTCTATCCTCTCCACCTCATGCGGTGGGCAATATGTGTCCTTGACCAAGTCCATGAATTTGGACCATCCCAAGTTATACAATTGTACTTTCCCAGTTGACTGCATTAAAGCCTTCTACCAGATTAGGGCATTGCCCTTGAAAGACTGGGATACAAATTTGACAACATCCTTATCAGCACAACTGCTGATATCAACCACCGTCTCTATCTCGTCCAGCCACCTTAGGGTTTCAACATCCCCTTTTTCTCCATTTAAGTCTCATGGCTTGCACGAGACGAAGTATTTATATGAATATCCATCCTTAGAAGAATGGATCTTATCATGAAGTTTTTGCTTCTTAGCCTCGCTCCTTACATTGGAGGAGTGGATAGAGCTTTCCTTCTGCGAAGGAGGTGGTTTGGATATAGGCTTAGAGCGAGTAGCACTCGACTCTTTAAGCTTCTCGAAGGCTTTTTCCATAGCCTTTCCTACGGCTGCATCTATGCGAGCCTGGAAGTCGTCATCATTGGTGACTATATTTGCATTATCGTTATCAGTGTGGCGACTACTTGCACCATCAGAATGAGCCATTTCTAATGCACCGGTACTAATCATAAAAATAGGCATTTCATATGTTAGCCATGGTATTAACCAACCATATAGGCTTATAAACTTAGATATATAAATCCTTCGCCCTTGTGCACATTGCAACAATTATTTGGCTTCGACATTACGATGAATGTTATTTAGGATATTTATGTATTTAGCCTAGGTCTAAATGGATCATCAAAGGCAATTTAAAAGTTTCGGATTAAGTCCAAAGATTTATTGAACAGTGGATCATAATGTCACAACTGTCCCTGCCGTATTGGCAATTCTTATATAGCTCATCGGATTGTGTCAAGGACATTTTAGAATATGACGCATTGGTCTGTCACCAAGGACGTAGAATACGGCACATTGGCATGTCTCATTGGATATAAGATATGGTACATTGGCCCATCACATTGCACATAAAATATGGCACATTAGCCCGTCACATTGGACATAAAATATGACACATTGGCCCGTCACATTGGACATAAAATATGTGAGCCGTGATCTCATTGGATCATAAGGCTTCGAGGTTTGGAAATAACCTATTATCTCTGGACAGAATATATGAGTTGTGATCTCGTTGGGTTATAAGACTTCGAGGTTTGGACACGGCCTATTACCTCTGTATAGAATATACGAGCCGTGATCTTGTTGGATCATAAGGCTTCGAGGTTTGGACACAGCCTATTACCTCTGGATAGAATATATGAGCCGTGATCTCATTGGATCATGAGGCTTCGAGGTTTGGACACAACCTATTACCTCTGGACAGTGAGTCACAAGACTACAGCTGTCACTGTCACAATGGAAAATATATAGCACATTGGCAATACATCACTAGCGGATGTTTAATTATAATCATCATATTGATGATATTAGCTGGGATCTAATTTGATCACATAGGCTATAGGGTTTGGACACAGCCTATTACCCAGACGGCTAGTGTGGTTCCTCAAATCACACTACCTGGAGTTTTAGCATTACATTGAGTGTTAACACTGAATAATCTTAATGTTTGACAAAAAGTTATAATGATTTGGAAGTTGAAACATTGTTCACCACTTTCTAAACAGAAGGACTACTTCCATAATTATCATCTTCCAATTTATTTGGACATTGCCTTTGGCTGGTCAAACCATTAAGAAATCATTTGAAATTTTATAGCGGATCGATAAAGATCTAACTAAAATCGAGACGATCGCATTGAACAAATGAATACATATATAATAGATAATTCCAAAAGTTATCATTAAACCAGATAAAAATTACAATACTTTCCTCGAACAGGACTTCGTAATAATTTTGAAATACTAGTCCACACAGTGACTTTATAAGCAACACAAGTCCACGTAGGGACTAAAAGGAAGGATATGTCAACATAGGGACTATAATAAACAAATGTCCACAGAGGGACTAAACAGCAAATTGAAATGCAAAATGAGAATAGGATCTTCCATTGTCTTCTTTAATTCATTCCTTGTTGTTCTCCTTTTTGGCTTGCCGCGTGTGGCTTTTCACACAAAGGTTTCAATAAATAGTGTAAGTATTCCGTATCGGGATCCATTGTAGAGGTAGAATTCAAGGATTCAACAGTTAATGAATAGAATGGATCACGGATTAGAGTTTGGCAAGCATAATCCAAGTTTGGAATTTCAAAACTAGGAGGTAAAAATTTTGGATCATAAGCATCCATTGGTATTACTTTTGAAGTTGGAGCCTCACGGATTTTGACACTGATTTTGAAGTCTGATTAAAGCTTTCAGTAAGTATGATTTTGGGCATAGATCCATAAAGGTCTTTTCTCCACACTTGTCGCACGCTTATTCTGGCCGTGGTACGAAGCTTGGCATTCCATGACTTCGGATGAGGAGAATTTCCAATAACGACTTTATTATTAGGCGACATGTTCCTGAAATACATAAAATCGAAAACCATGCATACTTAATAGGGATGAGAGTATTCCTATATCATAATCTAGACTTGGAAAGTCTAAGGAATGTGTTACTGTGTCGTTTGAGATCAAACACAAAAGACTAGTGTTGAATTCACTAAACTTTAGCTCTGATACCAACCTGTCACACCTCGATTTCCACGTATGTCCGGTGGGGAGTATTGTGACGTAAGATTGATAACATCATAACCAAACAAGACATAGTACACAGCGGAAGTTTTGGATTTAAAATATTATTACAAACCAAATATTTAAATGTTCAAAGATAATTATACAACGGCTTGTAATAACAATCCACATGCAGATCGAAAATGTTATAACAAAAGATGTTTAGCAGACTATGGACTTTCTAAGAAAGGAGTTGCAAATTCCTCTTAAGCTTTGCCGAGCATTTCCAGCCTATTACGTAACCTTGCTACATGCGCTTATTCTTTTGAAAATACGCCAGTTTTTACTAGTAAATACAAATAACTAACACGTTTTGAAAATATTTCAAAATCATTTCCATGTACTCATTGGTACATATATTTGATAAATAACTTGGGACAGACTATATCTCATGTTATTAGTTTTACATGCTAATAATAGATTTATGGCCCGGAAACTATGCTGGGATCATGATTAACTGATACACTACTTTCATACCTTTATTAGGTATACCCATATTGGGTTATAAAACATTTTAATATTCATTAGCATCTAACAGGTGTTTGGATGTGTTGATTATTTGTGTTTGTGATTTGTATTTAATTATTCAATGGGTTGTAATAATTAAATATTTTATTCTTCCATTTTAAAGTTATGTAATTTGTTTATTTTCATTTGGTATGTAAGTAAATAGATTAATTGCATTTTATTTTACTATAAAAATATATTAGGACATTTTCTGTAAAAGAAGATGCACACAAGAATGGGTTTTGGTTTGGGCCCAAATATTTGGTCCAAAGGACTTCATGGTTCTAAATGGGATTTTAGCCTAATAACCAAAACACATTTTTGAAGCCCAAAGGAGTTTAGAGCTAAATATAAAGTCCATTTGGAAGCCCAGAGAAAGTGGAGAAATCACAACACAAGAAGAATACTTGAAGCATGTGGATGCGGGTTCAAGTGGGAGTTCATCGACACAACACTTGTGTCAAATTTTACCCTTAGGAGAGACCTATTAGCACACTTGTTTAGGCTAACAAGTGTAGTTAAAATAGTTAGCTATGGTTATGCACATATTGGTATGTGTGTTATGCTTGTATGGTTGCTTATTTATGTTGTTTCGTTGATATATCGATATGAATGCTAAACAAACTAATAATCATCAACAAGCTTAAAAATGGTTCTTCACAACATCATTAAAATGGTTAATAAAATGGTTTTATTAAAAGTTAATGATTAATAATAAAATGGGTTTTATTAAAAGAACCTTGAAAATTTGTTATCACTAAGGTACCATGAATTTGAATGCATGCAATACATAGAGTTTTCTAAACTAGAATTTTGAAAACTTTAAAACCCTTTTATAAAAACTAGTCAAACACCATCCTTTTATACAACACTCAACTCGCTTGTGAACTCTTTGTGGGATAAAGGTCACCTGACCATTTTGAGGGAACTTGAGTGTTTGAGGTGGGGTTAACGTATTTGTGGGATAAAGGTCACCTAACCACTTGTATGTGTAATCTCACATGTGTGTGTAACTAGGACGACTTGATTTGTAAACCATGTGATTAGGGTCACCGAAGCATGGTATACAAAGGTGTTGATGGGATTAAACATGCCAACTAAACATTAGGATGTTTAACTGATCCCATAACGCTAGAAATTGCAAAGGGTTACAATTGTCAAATGTTGATTACCTTGTTAATTTAAATAAGGGGATAAAGGTCACCTAACCAATATTTAAATGTAACGTTGGATTCTAGTTTTAATTATTAATTGTCTATGAAAAATAAAAGGGTATTAATAGTTAAAATTTAATAATAATATCGCAAATATTAAAATTGAACCTTGTTAAATTTTTGTAGATGGCCGCAAATAATAACACCACCAACATGATCGCCCCGACCGTCCGTAACCTATCACTAAGAACACTCCTTGATAAGGATCGTCTCAACCACAACAACTTTATGGATTGGTATCGAAACTTAAGAATCGTTCTTAAGCAAGAAAAGAAATCATATGTGTTAGACGATCCTATTCCGGATGAACCTAGCATTGACGATGTGGAGGCCTATCATGATTGGGTTAAGTACACCGAGGACTCCGTACAAGTCTCTTACCTCATGTTGGCAAGCATGACTCCCGAAATACAAAAGGATTTTGAACATCACGGGGCATACGGCATGATTACCCAATTGAAGGAAATGTTCCAACAACAAGCAAGGGTTGAATTCTTTGAAACCGTTCGAGCGCTTCATGCATGTCGAATGGAAGAAACCCAATCAGTCTAATCTTATGTCCTTAAGACGAAAAGCCACATTGACCGCCTCGAAAGGCTCAATTGTCCCGTCTCTAAAGAGTTGGCTACGGATTTGATCCTCAACTCTTTAACAAAGAAATTTGAAACTTTTGTTATGAACTATAACATGAATGGATGGGACAAGAGCATTGGTGAACTTCATGTAATGCTCAAAACTGCCAAGGCAGGCATGGGTAAAAAGGCTTTACCCGTTCTAATGATCAATGAGGGAGGTAACAAGAAGAGGCCCCAACCCGCCTCCAAGGCAAATTTTGCCAAAAAGAAGGGGCACGTCAAAGGGAAGGGGAAGGGAAAGGCTAAAGCGGAACCCACGAAACCTAAGGAAAAGAAGAAAAAGGTTGCCTCGAACGACCCATGCTTTGAGTGTGGAGAGATAGGACATTGGAAAAGAAATTGTCCAACCTATCTCAAGGAGTTGAAAACCAAGAGGGATGCAGGGCAAACCTCAGGTACAATCTTTATGATACATGTTGAGCTTAATGTTATTTCTTCTGACACATGGGTACTAGATACCGGATGTGGAACTCATCTTTGCAATTTGTTGCAGGGGTTCAGAAGAAATAAGCATTACAAGAAGGGAGGTGTTAGTCTCTTCATGGGCAATGGAGCAAAAGTTGAAGTCAAAGCCCAAGGAGACCATGTTTTAAAGCTTCCAAGTGGTTTGGAAGTGATTTTAAAAAATGTTTTGTATGCTCCTAGTTTGACTAGGAACATTATTTCAGTTTCCCTTTTGAGACAATGTGGTTTTAATTTCGAATTTGTTAACCATATTTATATTTCTATGCATGATGTATTTTACTTTAAAGTTGTGCCTTTAAATGGTATTTATGAATTAGTTCAAGATAACACATCATATGATAGCTCAATGTACCAAGTAACCACCAAGAAACTCAAAACAGATGTGAGTGATTGCTATCTTTGGCATTGTCGCCTTGGACATATAAACAAAAATCGCATGCAAACACTTCGAAAGAATGATCTTTTGGAAACAAATGAAGATGATTCATTTGATGTATGTGAATCTTTTTTACAAGGCAAAATGACTAAGTCACCCTTTAGTGGCACTTTTGAAAGGGCAAGAGACTTATTAGGTATCATACATTCGGATGTATGTGGTCCTTTTAAGCCAATGACTAGGAATGGTGAAAGATACTTCATTACTTTTACCGACGACTATAGTCGTTATGGTTATGTGTACTTACCAAGAAACAAGGATGAAGCATTTGAAATGTTCAAAGACTTCAAAAGTGAAGTAGAAAATCAACTCAAGAAAACAATCAAAGTCCTTCGCACCGATAGAGGAGCTGAATACCTTAGTGATGCTTTTCAAGATCATCTTAGGAGTTGTGGGATCATCTGACAACTTACTCCACCTGGAACACCACAATATAATGGTGTGTCTGAAAGGAGGAATCTAACTCTATTGGATACGGTTCGACCTATGATGGCTAGAAGCACATTACCTCTATCATTTTGGGGTTACGCTTTGCTCTCCGCGATCCGTATATTAAATATGGCCCCAACCAAGAAAGTTGATAAGACAGCTTTTGAAATATGGCATGGAAAGCCTCCATCATTATTATTCTTAAGTGTGTGGGGTTGCGAAGCTTATGTCAAGCAATACACCCCAAATAAATTGGAAGTCCGATCCACTAAGTGTATTTTTGTAGGATATCCTAAAGATGATATAGGATATTACTTCTACGATCCAACTGAGCAAAAGTTCTTAGAAGCTAAGTTCCTCATGGAAGGGACTAGTGGTAGAACGGTGGAACTTGAGGAGGATCAAGAACCACAAGCCGATACACGTTTGGTTGATACTAGCACTCAACAAGAATATGTTGAAAATGATCTAGTGGTTGATCAATACACACAAAACGTTCACAGGTCCGGTAGAATTAGTAATCCACCCGAAAGATATGGATTTTTCATGAATGGATGCTATGTGGTAGATTCGGATGAACCAACCACATACCATGATGCAATGTCACAGTCCGATTGTGACAAGTGGCTTGAAGCCATGAACGTAGAGATGCAATCCATGTATGACAACCAAGTATGGGAATTGGTTGTGCCACCTCTTAACTCCAAAGTAGTTGGAAGTAAGTGGGTTTTCAAGAAGAAAACCGATATGCATGGTAACTTGGATACTTATAAAGCGAGACTTGTAGCAAAAGGTTTCACTCAAACTCAAGGGGTTGATTATGATGAAACCTTCTCGCCCGTGGCGATGCTAAATTCAATTAGGATATTATTTGCCATAGCTGCACATTATGATTATGAGATTTGGCATATGGATGTCAAAACAGTTTTCCTCAATGGATATCTTGATGAAGATGTCTATATGGCTCAGCCTGAAGGTTTTGTCAATCCAGCATATCCAATAAAGTATGCAAGTTGAAGAAATCAATCTATGGATTGAAACAAGCATCTAGAAGTTGGAATCACCGTTTTGATGAAGAGAGCCAGAAATTTGGCTTTTTTCAAAAATGGTGATGAAGCTTGTGTGTATAAGAAAGCTAGTGGGAGGATCATCACTTTCCTAGTACTGTATGTCGATGACATTCTACTCTTTGGAAATGATATTCGAACCATGGAAGGTGTAAAAACGGGCTTGGAAGTCGTTTTTCCATTAAGGATCTTGGTGAAGCCGCCTATATTTTGGGAATAAAGATCTATAGGGATAGATCAAGGCGCTTGATAGGTTTAAACCAAAGTGCATACATTAACAAAGTCTTGATAAAGTTCAAGATGGAAAACTCTAAGAAAGGTTTGGTACCTATTCAAAAGGGGACAATATTGAATGCGTCTCAATGTCCAAGCTCAAAGGATGAGCAAGAAAGAATGAAAGGAGTCCCATATGCGTCTGCTAGGGATCCATCATGTATGCTATTATATGCACTAGAATGGACATGTCATGCGCCTTAAGCATGACAAGTAGATACCAACAAAATCCAGGAAACAGTCATTGGATGGCTGTTAAAAGCATATTGAAATACCTTAGAAGGACTAAGGATATGTTTCTAATATATGGATCTGGTGAAGAGGAACTCGTTGTAAAGGGTTACACGGATGCGAGTTTCCAAACTGATTGAGATGATTCTCGATCACATTCCAGGCATGTCTTCATTTTGAATGGAGCAGCAGTCTATTGGAAGAGCTCGAAGCAAGATGTGGTAGCATTGTCCACTAGAGAATCAGAATACATCGCCGCTTCAATGGCAGCGCAAGAAGCTGCATGGTTGAAGAAGTTCATTGCCGACCTAGGGGTAGTCCCTACCATTCAGGACCCCCTAAAAATCTTTTGTGATAACGAGGGTGCGATTGCTCAAATCAAGGAACCTCGTGCACACCAAAAGACTAGGCATATAGAGCGAAGGTTAAAATACATAAGGGATGAAGTTGAAAAGGAAAGATATGTATTCGCAAAGTTCACACTGATCAAAACATTGCGGATCCACTCATGAAGCTCCTTGAAAGGCCAAAACATGAGAATCATACTTGTGCCTTAGGAATTCACTATTCTAGTGATTGGATTTGATCTACTTTGTATTTGGATATCGGAAAAATTGTCATTTTGACTCTTTTATATGATTATGGCATTTTGAGTTATGTTCCATTTTAGCATGTTTAAATCCATGAATAAGTTAATTATTCTAAATGTCCGTAGTCGATCATATTTGTGGGAACAAATATGAAGGTAAGACTATTATGAACTTGGATTCATGGATATTCATTATGTATGAATATAGAGCAAAGTGTTGCTGCCAAAGTTCATAGATATTTGTGGGATACAAATATTGGATTGACCCGCTCTCAAATATTACTACATGGAGTCTTTGTGATTGATCATAAGTAATTTTGAGTAAAGGAGAATATCATAGTATCCTCTGACCTGAGATACATATTGGGTCTTGATATGCACCAAATATTATACCTTGACCTAGTTCTTCGCTTTCTGAAACATGACAGTACATAAGGCTAAGCTCGGGTGTGGTACAAGGTGATTGTGATAGACATATGTAGTCAAGATGGGATTTGTTTCTCTTATTCGTTGAGAGTAAGATGTTTAAGGCCTGCTATAGTTAAATCAACAGAGAATGATCACTCTACGTCACTGGATTCAACATGACATCATGAAACAAAAGGATAAATGATCGATTCACCTAAATCATGTTTAAGTAAGGGACTTGAAGGAGATGATGTTATTGAATTGCACTTCGTCATACGTATTAGGGGTAGTAAACCGTTGTTAGGCGGTATTTACTACTTGCATCAATCTGCTATGTATCTTGTGCAAGTGGGCGATTGTTGTAATCGGTATGCCCAAGACACATATTAAATTGATGTGGCTAGTACGTTATGATCCAAGTCGGGTCATACCCAATAACAAGCTAGACAAACACCTATGATATTTATTTATGATATGATAAAACAAATAAATATTAACACTTCGAACATTTAGAAATTGGTTTTCTAAATAATTGCACTTGAGAAACAAATAAATTATATGGATAATTTATTTCTGAGAAAATAGTTATTTAAAAGGTTAAATAACAATTTTAAATTTTAAGAGGTGTTGTAAACTTGTGTTGCATGTTTATAAAAATTATAAATAAATAATAAGGGATTAAATGGCTTTCTTGAGTGGGGGACACCCACTTGGCCGCCACCCTAGCTGTCACACCTCAATTTCAACTTGCGCGGTTTTACACCGAGGCGCGTGACAAACCAGGATCACAGACACTAGTCATATAGATGACCTCTATATGAAAAAGATACGTTTTAAAAGCTCAACCAACACAAATAAATCGTTGTACGAAAAATAATGCGGAAACGTAAAGTAACAAGTGAAACCGAGCGCCAAAACAAACGCCCATAACCATAATAATGTTTAAAATGCAAGACTCGATAAAATAGTTTTTCCGTGGCGTGCACCTATTTCCTAAAGCTAGCGTCCCGAGAAAACATGCAAGAAACAAGTGTCAACGTAAAGAAGAGTGAGTTCACAGGTTTATTAAGTTTAACAGTTTAATCAAATCAATAGTTTTCCCATTATTCCTAACCCAAAATAATAATGTTGCGTCGATAATAAGTTTCATGTTATAATTTAGGTAGCGAGCCTAAGCTATGTCACATAAGAGTTCTCGACCGAAGCTCACTGTTGTTGCCTCTGTGTTCCAAGTCTATCACTGACCCTGACGTGTGTTAAGCCAAATTCTACACCCGTTGACCATGACCGATCAGCTAGTGCGAGTAGCTCGGGTGGGGCCTGTCGGGCCCAGTAGTACTACTCAAAATTTCCCTTCTATAAATCCCATACTAACGGACCGAGAGTTGATGAGGACTTCCCGTGATAAATTTGCTACTTAGTGACCATAACCGTATAACATAAACTAAATTATCAGTTTAAACGACGTTATTCAACAATAACGTTAAAGTGGAAGTTTACCGTGAGCGTACATGTTTTCTCCCCATGTGTATTTAAAAAAACCTTAGAATATAGGGGTCGTGAACTCACCTTTTTTTGCTCGGTTAGACTTCTAAAAAGATTAGGAGTCAGAGTAAGTCAATCACGTCCTAATATGATTACCACTTAGTTTATTAGTGTGTTCATGAATGGCACGAAATTCCTACACGCATCGAACACCTCTCATACGAATTCACATTGCCAACTAACAAACACGTATATAACCATTGATGATCATAGCATGCAACAACTCACATACTATATTAGTTGACTTAAAACAAGTTCGACTCTTCTCAGGTAGCATAAACAAACATTTAGATGCACACATATCATTTATTACGTTTCAGTTTTAAATGTCCAGAACTGGGCTGTTTTCAAGAATTTTTATAAAATAGTTCCCCTATTCCAAAAATTCTAATTAATTTACAGGACGTTCCAAGTGCTCCGCTACCCTTTATGCAAAATTCTCAAGTCTGAATCATTACCAATTATTTACAAGAAATTATTTACTAGGCTACAGTCAGATTCGTCACTTTCTGACTGCAGTCCACGTAAAAATTCATTTAAAAATCATTATCCGTCCATCTGACGAAATTCTAGTTGGAGATTTTCGGAGACACCCGTGTCCAGTTACTGTACGAATCTGATGTGGCTAGTACGTTATGCTCCAAGTCGAGTCATACCCAATAACAAGCTAGACAAACACCTATGATATTTATTTATGATATGATAAAACAAATAAATATTAACACTTCGAACATTTAAAAATTGGTTTTCTAAATAATTGCACTTGAGAAACAAATAAATTATATGGATAATTTATTTCTGAGAAAATAGTTATTTAAAAGGTTAAATAACAATTTTAAATTTTAAGAGGTGTTGTAAACTTGTGTTGCATGTTTATAAAAATTACAAATAAATAATAAGGGATTAAATGGCTTTCTTGAGTGGGGGACACCCACTTGGCCGCCACCCTAGCTGTCACACCTCAATTTCAACTTGCGGGGTTTTACCGCGAGGCGCGTGACAAACCAGGATCACAGATACTAGTCATATAGATGACCTCTATATGAAAAAGATACGTTTTAAAAGCTCAACCAACACAAATAAATCGTTGTACGAAAAATAATGCGGAAACGTAAAGTAACAAGTGAAACCGAGGGCCAAAACAAACGCCCATAACCATAATAATGTTTAAAATGCAAGACTCGATAAAATAGTTTTTCCGTGGCGTGCACCTATTTCCTAAAGCTAGCGTCTCGAGAAAACATGCAAGAAAAAAGTGTCAACGTAAAGAAGAGTGAGTTCACAGGTTTATTAAGTTTAACAGTTTAATCAAATCAATAGTTTTCCCATTATTCCTAACCCGAAATAATAATGTTGCGTCGATAATAAGTTTCATGTTATAATTTAGGTAGCGAGCCTAAGCTATGTCACATAAGAGTTCTCGACCGAAGCTCACTGTGTTGCCTCTGTGTGCCAAGTCTATCACTGACCCTGACGTGTGTTAGGCCAAATTCTACACCCGTTGACCATGACCGATCAGCTAGTGCGACTAGCTCGGGTGGGGCCTGTCGGGCCCAGTAGTACTACTCAAAATTTCCCTGCTATAAATCCCATACTAACGGACCGAGGGTTGATGAGGACTTCCCGTGATAAATTTGCTACTTAGTGACCATAACCGTATAACATAAACTAAATTATCAGTTTAAACGACGTTATTCAACAATAATGTTAAAGTGGAAGTTTACCGTGAGCGTACATGTTTTCTCCCCATGTGTATTTAAAAAAACCTTAGAATATAGGGGTCGTGAACTCACCTTTTTTTGATCGGTTAGACTTCTAAAAAGATTAGGAGTCAGAGTAAGTCAACCACGTCCTAATATGATTACCACTTAGTTTATTAGTGTGTTCATGAATGGCACGAAATTCCTACACGCATCGAACACGTCTCATACGAATTCACATTGCCAACTAACAAACACGTATATAACCATTGATGATCATAGCATGCAACAACTCACATACTATATTAGTTGACTTAAAACAAGTTCGACTCTTCTCAGGTAGCATAAACAAACATTTAGATGCATACATATCATTTATTACGTTTCAGTTTTAAATGTCCAGAACTGGGCTGTTTTCAAGAATTTTTATAAAATAGTTCCCCTATTCCAAAAATTCTAATTAATTTACAGGACGTTCCAAGTGCTCCGCTACCCTTTATGCAAAATTCTCAAGTCTGAATCATTACCAATTATTTACAAGAAATTATTTACTAGGCTACAGTCAGATTCGTCACTTTCTGACTGCAGTCCACGTAAAAATTCATTTAAAAATCATTATCCGTCCATCTGACGAAATTCTAGTTGGAGATTTTCGGAGACACCCGTGTCCAGTTACTGTACGAATTTCATGACCTAACCCTCTCCAGATTACTAGTTATGACACAATACTCAACACGTAAATTCTACAAAAACAATGTAGCTTCAGCTGCTGCACGAAACAATTATTTTGAAATAGCAAATGACCTCAGAAAAATGCAATTCTAGCGCCATTAGAAGCGTTATTCAAAATCCTACGTTTTAGACTTCAGAAAATCCGTTTTTCGATATTATACGGCCTGTTTACAGCCAACTGAAGTTGGCTGCACATGCTAATCAGCCTACCGTTTTGCACGTATATGATACTAAAACGATTTAAAACGATCATACAACCTAGTAATGCCATGTATTAAGAAGTTTATCAATCACATAACATCTTGCATATCAAAATCACCACAAGCCCTAGACATATAACATAATAAAAACACAAGAAACGCAGCTTTAGTACATGAGATCTTTACTAACCTTGAAACGGATTGAAAGCTAGAGATAGAGAGGGAGGTGCGATCGAGATGGGGGGGCTGCCGTCGCACAGGAGAGGGGAGGGAGGGACTAGGGTTTTCTATCTTTCACTCATGCATGCACACAAAAACGTATTTTATAAAAACTAAAGGGGTGGGGATGATTTGGGCTGGTTGGGCCGCAAGGGAAAGGGTTGCGGGTTGGGTTGCTTGGGCCGCAAGTTTGGGGCGGGTGATGTGGGTTCGTGCAATAGTGAAACGGTTCGGGCTCGGGTTCGGGTTTTAAACATAACTGTATTTTATTAACCGTTAAATATTCGCGACGTCTTATACTTATATACTTATATATATTTAAAGATAAAGCGTACAAATACAAGGAATCGAATCGAAATTATCCCTAAGTTGAAAGAATGTTCGTCTCGAAAATTGAGTATACGCGAGTAAGCATGCATAAGCATAGGAGTTGTGTTGTTAGAGTTGTGCGTGAAAATCCCAGTCTGTCACATCATCCCCCTGTTAGCAGAATTTCATCCCGAAATTCAGTTTGTGGTACTATTTGGTTGCTGCTCACTCACAAAAAGGGTGGGGGGTACTTGCTCTTTATCTGATCCTCTCTTTCCCATGTGAACTCCGGTCCACGCTTAGAGTTCCAACGAACTTTAACAATTGGTATCTTGCTATGCTTTCGAGTCTTGACCTCACGGTCCATGATCTCGATCGGTTGCTCAACAAAATGAAGTTGTTCATCCACTTGGATTTCATCCAATGGAATAACTAAGTTCTCATCCAATAGGCATTTCTTCAGGTTATAAACATGAAAGACATTGAGTTCGGTAGGGTGATCTAACTGGTAGGCTACTAGGCCTATTCGTTTCGTAATCACAAATGGGCCTACGTGGCGTGGATTAAGTTTACCCCATTTGCCGAAACGGATAACACCCTTCCAGGGTGACACCTTTAGTAGGACTCAATCGCCTACTTGAAACTCGAGAGGTTTGCGGCGTTGGTCAGCGTAGCTCTTCTGCCGGTCACGTGTCGCTGCCATACGATTCCTGATTTGCACGATCTTTTCTGTAGCTTCAAGTATCAACTCGGGACCCGTGAGTTGACTGTCACCAAATTCTGCCCAACAGACTAGTGTCCTGCATTTCCTACCATACAATGCTTCAAACGGTGCTGCCTGAATGCTCGTGTGGTAATGTTGTTATATGAGAATTCCACTAATGGTAAGTAGTTCTCCCAACTGTTTCCGAAATCTACCACACACGCCCTGAGCATATCTTCCAATGTCTGGATCGTCCGTTCACTTTGACCATCTATATGAGGATGGTAAGTTGTGCTCATATCCAAGCGTGTACCCAACGCTTTCTGAAGTGGTTGCCAAAAGTTGGATGTGAAACAAGCATCCCTATCCGAAATAATGGACGATGGCACCCCGTGCTGAGAGACCACTTCCTTAATATAGATGCGAGTCAACTTCTCCATCTTATTCGTTTCCTTAATCGTGAGGAAATGCGCAGACTTGGTTAGACAATCCACGATCACCCAGATGGTGTCATGACCGTCTGGAGTTCTCGGGAGTTTGGTGATGAAGTCCATAGAGATTTGATCCCACTTCCACACTGGGATCTTTAGCACAAGTCAGACATTTGCTCACGTAGGTGGCTATGTCAGCCTTCATGTTGGGCCACCAATACGCGGCCTTGAGGTCTTGATACATCTTGTCCGAACCAGGATGGACAGAGTATCGGGATTTGTGAGCTTTGTCCATAACAAGCTCTCTTAGATTTCCGTAGAAGGGTACCCATATGCGATTCATAAAGTATCGGGTACCATTTGGCTTCGTTTCCCAATCACGCTCCATTTTGCATAGAGATTCCGCCTTGATGTTCTCCTCCTTGTCAACTTCCAGTTGAGCGTCGCGAATCTACTCGGGTAATCCAGAATGAATAGTGAGTTTTAGAGCTTGGACTCGACGAGGTTTCAGATGTTCCTTTCGACTGAGGGCATCGGCTACCATATTGGCCTTACCCTGGTGGTACTGGATAGCACAATCATAATCGTTCAGGAGCTCACCCAGTGACGTTGTCGCATGTTCAACTCCTTCTGGTCAAAATATGTTGTAGGCTCTTGTGATATGTGAAGATCGTGCACTTGGTTCCATACAGGTAGTGTCTCCAAATCTTTAGTGCGAAGACTACCGTTCCCAGTTCCAAGTCATGTGTCGTGTAGTTTTTCTCATGAATCTTCAATTGACGAGATGCATACGCGATGACCTTATCACATTGCATTAGTACGCATCCCAATCCCTGGATGGACGTGTCACAGTATACCACGAAGTCATCTGTCCCCTCTGGCAAGGACAAAATGGGTGCGCTGCAAAGTTTCTGCTTCAGCAGCTAAATGCTGCTTCCTGCTTATCACCCCAAATATACTTGGTGCTCTTCTGAGTTAGGGTGGTAAGTGGTTGAGCGATCTTCGAAAATCCCTCAATGAAACGACGATAGTAGCCAGCTAAACCCAAGAATTATCGTATCTCTGACGGTGTCGCCAGTGCTTCCCAGTTCTTGATAGCCTCAATCTTAGCTGGATCAACGTGAATACCTTTTTCGTTCACTATATGCCCAAAAAACTGAACTTCACGCATCCAAAAATCGCATTTGGAAAACTTGGCATATAGTTTCTCTTGTCGTAACAACTCCAACATTAGGCGTAGATGTTCCTCATGCTCTTCCTTGCTCTTGGAGTAGATTAGTATGTCATCAATGAACACAATGACAAACTTGTCGAGGTACGGTTTACACATGCGGTTCATGAGGTCCATGAATACCACGGGTGCGTTGGAGAGACCGAATGGCATGAACAAGAACTCATAATGGCCATACCGAGTACGGAACACGGTCTTGGAGTTGTCCTCCTCCCGCAATTTCAACTTGCGGGGGTTTACCGTGAGGCGTGTGACAAACCAGGATCACAGATACTAGTCATATAGAACGACCTCTATATGAAAAAATATACGTTTTAAAAGCTCAACCAACACAAATAAATCATTGTACGAAAAGTAATGCGGAAGCGTAAAGTAACAAGTGAAACCAAGCGCCAAAACAAACGCACATAACCATAATAATGTTTAAAATGCAAGACTCGATAAAATAGTTTTTCCATGGCGTGCACCTATTTCCTGAAGCTAGCATCCTAAGAAAACATGCAAGAAACAAGTGTCAACATAAAGAAGAGTGAGTTCGCAGGTTTATTAAGTTTAACAGTTTAATCAAATCAATAGTTTTCCCATTATTCCTAAAAAGGAATAATAATGTTACGTCGATAATAAGTTTCATGCTATAATGTAGGTAACGAGCCTAAGCTATGTCACATAAGAGTTCTCGACCGAAGCTCACTGTTGTTGCTTCTGTGTGCCAAGTCTATCACTGACCCTGACGTGTGTTAGGCCAAATTCTACACCCGTTGACCATGACCGATCAGCTAGTGCGACTAGCTCGGGTGGGGCCTGTCGGGCCCAGTAGTACTACTCAAAATTTCCCTGCTATAAATCCCATACTAACGGACCGAGAGTTGATGAGGACTTCCCGTGATAAATTTGCTACTTAGTGACCATAACCGTATAACATAAACTAAATTATCAGTTTAAACGACGTTATTCAACAATAACGTTAAAGTGGAAGTTTACCGTGAGCGTACATGTTTTCTCCCCATGTGTATTTAAAAAAACCTTAGAATATAGGGGTCGTGAACTCACCTTTTTTTGCTCGGTTAGACTTCTAAAAAGTTAGGAGTCAGAGTAAGTCAACCACGTCCTAATATGATTACCACTAAGTTTATTAGTGTGTTCATGAATGGCACGAAATTCCTACACGCATCGAACACCTCTCATACGAATTCACATTGCCAACTAACAAACACGTATATAACCATTGATGATCATAGCATGCAAGAACTCACATACTATATTAGTTGACTTAAAACAAGTTCGACTCTTCTCAGGTAGCATAAACAAACATTTAGATGCACACATATCATTTATTACGTTTCAGTTTTAAATGTCCAAACCGGCTGTTTTCAAGCATTTTTATAAAATAGTTCCCCTATTCCAAAAATTCTAATTAATTTACGGATGTTCCAAGTGGTCCGCTACCCTTTATGCAAAATTCTCAAGCCTTGAATCATTACCAATTATTTATAAGAAATTATTTAGTAGGCTACAGTCAGATTCGTCACTTTCTTTCTGACTGCAGTCCACGGAAAAATTCATTTAAAAATATTGTCCGTCCATTTGACGAAATTCTAGTTGGAGATTTTCAGAGACACCCGTGTCCAGTTACTGTACGAATTTCATGACCTAACTCTCTCCAGATTACAAGTTATGACACAATACTCAACAGTAAATTCTACAGAAACAACGCACGAAACAATTATTATAAAATAGCAAACGACCTCAGAAAAATGCAATTCCAGTTCCATTAGAAGCGTTATTCAAAATCCTACGTTTTAGACTTCAGAAAATCTGTTTTTCAATAATATACGGCCAGTTTACAGCCAACTGAATTTGGCTGTACATGCTAATCAGCCTACTGTTTTGCACGTATATGATACTAAAACGATTTAAAACGATCATACGACCTAGTAACGCCACGTATTAACAAGTTTATCAGTCACATAACATCTTGCATATCAAGATCACCACAAACCTTAGACATATAACATCATAACAACACAAGAAACGCAGCTTTAGTACATGAGATCTTTACTAACCTTGAAACGGAATGAAAGCTAGAGATAGAGAGGGAGGTGCGATCGAGATAAGGGGGCTACCATCGCACAGGAGAGGGGAGGGAGGCACTAGGGTTTGCTATCTTTCACTCATGCATGCACACAAAAACGTATTTTATAAAAACTAAAGGGTTGGGGGCGATTTGGGCTGGTTGGGCCGCAAGGGAAAGGGGTGGCGGGTTAGGTTGCTTGGGCCGCAAGTTTGGGGCGGCTGATGTGGGTTCGTCCAATAGTGAAACGGTTCGGCCTCGGGTTCGGGTTTTAAACATAACCGTATTTTATAAACCGTTAGATATTCGCGACGTGTTATACTTATATACTTATATATATTTAAAGATAGAGCCTTGCAAATACAAGGAATCGAATCGAAACGATACCTGATTTTCCGGGATGTCACACTAGCCCTCTAATAGGAGGGTTTCTTCCCTTTTAAAAGCATGCAAGATCTACTCATGAGTTTACACTTCCAAGAAATATCTACACACCTTTTATCTAAAATAACTAAGTGCAAGAAAACTCCTTTTGTTTCCCTTAAATTTTCAGCCAAGGTGTGATTCAAGGAGGTGTTCAAGTTTTTTTTTTAAGTGTAAAAAATCCTAGTAATCTCGTGGTGTTTGTTGGAAAGCTTGGGGGTATACGAGCTTGAGGTCTTCTCCTTTGAAGATTATCATTCAAGTCGCACATCCTTTTACCTACTTGTTCTGGAAAGGTAGTTTCTTGAAACACCCTAATATTATGATTTGATAGCATGCATGTTCATATATGGATCCGGATATTGGGCTTTACATATAAAATGGGTTTTATATCTTGTAAGTAACATGTTTTAAATAATTATTCCGCTGCATTTTTATTTTATATGGATAAAACAACTTTAATAAACTTGTTAAAAACCCAACAAATCTATTATTTATTACCAAGTTATTTTAAGTGTCAAAACATTTTATAACATATATAAACTCAGATTATGAGTTTTTTATAAAATCTTGACTCGTTTGACTTTTAACAACTTAACATAGTAAACGTGATCTTTAGGAGGTGCCCTATTAAGGGACTAACACCTATCTAATTACGATCACTTAGCCATGTTCGATTCGAACAATGGCTGGACCATAATGGTCTTAACCGAAAGTCAAAGCATTATTACGATAACGCTTGACTTTTCGCTTAAAAGCCTATCAAATGAAAAGAACAAGGATGGAACACTTACAAGAGAGTGAGAGAGAAAGAAAGAGATGAATGAGCAAGGTTTGAGGAGTTTGAAGGTGCTATTTAGAGTTGAGGGGGTTGCACAAGGTGAAGACAAGTGTCAAGACATGTTCTAGGACCTCTCCAGGTGTAATTGGACGTGTCTAAGGCTGCTCAAAGAGTGGCATTCGCGAGAGAGGTGGCAGAGCAGGAATCTGCCACTGGCAGGTCCTTGCGGACCATAACCATATGTGGTTGCGGTCCGTAAGGACCTCATGGCGCCCACAGTTTCAAACTAGTTACTCTAACCCTTGTGCCAAAATTTCGGGCTTTGAGAAACTTTTTCTTTGAAGGCAGTCTGCAAACCGATACTTAAACGTAACCCGTTTATCACGACGCACACTCCGAAATAAGGACATAACTAATCAAACCCTAAATACCCTTTACATAATTTAGATATAAGTTTTGAGGGCTTAGGAATGACAAAAACATGATTATACAAGTTCAGAGACTAAACTGCAACAACTGCGAAAGTCTGTCGATTCTCGTATTTTTAATCCGGACTTTGTGTAGACATCAAAAAAAATTCTCATAATTAATAAAATCCTTATTTTATTGAAGAGATTTCAAAAACATAAATCGTTACACATTTCGATCTTTTTCGTGTCCGTTAAAGCGTTTTACGCATTTTAGCGAATCGCGTAAACGTACAACCGAACGAACAGACATCCATAACATTTTTGGACATATTTTAAGTTCAATATGCTTTACCATCCTTATAGAGCCTAGAAATTAGGTTAACGGGTTTTTGAAACGACGAAACGCGACGAAACAAGTCCAGGGGCTTGTTCTGCCATTTTCCCAAACTTCTGCCCGAGACCCCTGCTTACAGACCGTATCAATATCCCCTTACGGTCCATAAGGGGTGCCCAGCACAGCATATTTTGGCATAAACATGGCAGCTTTTTGTTCATTCCCTTGGACACCAAGCATTCGAATTTGTCACACTTTCTCTGGTTGCAACACCTCATTAAACACTTGTTTGAATCCTAGAAACAACCCCTAACACTTGGCATGATCTTGTGATCTTGTGATCTTGTGATCTTGTTTCAACTATAAATAGCCTCCTCATTCTTCATCACAACTTGCTCAGTTCTTTCCTTTCTCTAAATCTGCTCTAAGTGGAGTTTGCTTCCTTTGGATGCCTCCTACCTGAGCTCTTGAGGGTGCTACAACAACAGGTAAGTGCTCTCTTCTAGTCTTGTTCATCTCTTTTAGCTATTTGAGCTAAAAGTCAAACAGTTTGACTTTCTGTTTGACTTTCAGTACTGACCAACTTTGGTCAACTTAAAGTTCAATCGAACTTTGCAACGTGATCGTAATCACGAAGGTTATGATCCCTAGAGATCACGCCTACTGATTACCACTTTTACTGGTCGAGTGACGAGTCAAAATTTTGGTCAAAATACGCATTATGTGCATTTTGCAACATAACTATTTTCGGGTATCAAAACACCAAAGTTTTGATACCAAAACATTTTTGTAATTTAAATAGACATGTTTTGACATGTCTAACTCGTCACTTTTAGTTTAGTGCTTATTTAGGGTCGTAAGTCAAGCGGTCTTGATCACCGCTTTGACTTTCGAATCTGACCCATTTGGTCTATCTTAGGATCCAACCAAACACATATTTGTGACCATAGTTATATAGGGAATAACCTTCTGAGGTTATACCTTATGGTCACGTCATTTGGTTAATGTTATGTTAAGTCGCTTATTATGCCTTTATAAATGACCAAAATGCCCTTTTTGCGTATAAATCAACTTTAAGCATATGTGACCAATGTTTTAACATATAAACTTATGTTGCAACTTTATTAAACTTATTTTGGCATATCAGACTTATCATAGGACTAGTTTGACCATTTGAGCGCGTTTTTACGCAAATGACAAGTTAACGTAGCGGAAGCTACCTTAACGAGTCATAACGGGTCAAAAGCACTTAGGTTCATTCCAAATCAGAATGTTAAGTTTGTGAAACCATATTATATGAGTTCCAACACTCATTGTTTATAAGACTTCATTCAATCCGATCTCTTGTTTTCAAGTCTCGATACTAACATAGTATCCGACACACTAGGAACCACTTCTACATTTAAACTCTTGATTCTTTGAGCATTGTTATACCATTTGAACAAGATCTATACGCAATCCCAATAGTACATAGTTCCCCTCTTTTACGTTTTTCAAATGTTTTGGGGTGATACATATGTGTAACCAATTTTTCTCAAATGTATGGCATGTATGTGTTTACTAAGTACTTTTTGTGTATTATTCCTATTATGCAAATACAACGATTGATGACACGAACTAAATCCTTGTAGGATCTATTTATCTTCATAGTCATATTCTTTTAGATATTTTAAGTACAGTCTTAAATCTTCTATCTTCATAGTAAGATTTCTAAGAAGTACTTTACACGCCGATGACGATGTTTATTTTTTATGTGTAGAGATTGTTGGTGATTTAGATCACGAAACTAGAGTAATACAATAAGAACATGGTGGATACATCGCTGGTACTTCCTATATATAAGTGTGCTTATTTATTACCCTTCGTAGCCTTATCCGAATCACCATTAGGATTTAGGACTTTATAATTCAATGGGACGATGTGATAAACCAAAGTATAGTCTGATATACTAAAACAAAGCATAGCTTGATATGCTACCAAATCCTTAAAACATCTATCTATCTTCATAGTTAGATTTTTGTAGGATGTTTAAAGTACTAAACTGATGTCCTTGATTGGATTTTTTGTGTACTTTAATGCGTATCTGGCGAGACGATATGACTAAACCAAATCCTTAAAGCATCTATCTATCTTCATAGTTAGATCCTTGTAGGATGTCTGAAGTACTAAACTGATGTCCTTGATTGGATTCTTTGTGTACTTTAATGCATATGTGACAAGACGATGTGACGAGACGATGATTATGTGTTTATAATTAGTTTTGATTTAGATACCGAAACGTGTGTAATTCCATAAGAACATGGTGGATACGCCGCTGGTACTTCCTATATATAAGTGTTCTTATTGTATTACCCTTGTAGCGTGATCCAAATCACATTAGGATTTTGTGTTCGATTGTTTCAAAGTACAATATCCTAATCATTGTAGAACTCTTTCTATTTTTATATGTTAGATTCTTAGAAGGATATCCAAAGTATTATTATAAATCATTGATTTGATTTCTAATAATACTCACAGAGTTATGACCAATTTCTATATTAATCCTTGATTGGATTTCTAATAACATACTCACAAGTTTTATGACCGAATTCAATGTGATTACGATGAACAAAGTACAATTTTCAATGGCATAAAAATTACTTAGTATTAATCATGTTGCCATATATAAAACTCTTTTGTCACAAGTTTCTTAATCAAGTTAATGTATTGCGTTACTAAATCTTTTTGCCATTCCTTGGCTTCAGTGAGTCCATTTTCAATAGACAACTCTCGTAATTGTGGAAGTATTGCAACACTAAACATTTTGCCATTAACTTGGCCAACAAAACTATGTACTCGCCAACATTGTTTGTTGATGTCTTTTTTTACATATGTTTCAGGTTTCGATTATTCAAGCATGATGCACATAGGAATGCATCCGGACTTTAGACTTCTTTAATCAAAACACAATTGCATGTATTCTTTGTATTGTAAAATAATGTTAACCATAACGAAACAATTTAATACCAGTAGTTGTGAGAATTTGTAGCGTGACTCCCGATATTTCCGCCGCGTGTTGTTGTACTACGCGATTGGGGTGTTAAAGTTACGTACCATATGGGAATACCCTTGCGGTCTGTAACCGACTTCCTGAACATATTCCTTTTTAATGGTTACGATCTGTAACCATTCATGATTAAGGTCCGTAAGGTCACTCAAAGGCCATAAAATTGGCATGTTGACAATTTTGAACCCTTAACTTTTGTAATCATCGTTTAGAGGTTATATCATTAACATAACGACAACTCCAGTCCCTCTTATCCATTACATGGCATACGAGGATCAGCAGGACATGTGTCGGTATATTACCAGTCACGAATTTTCGAGTTGTTACAATAAGATAACGAAATTGTTTTAATGACAAAGTTGTAAATAAAATTTACCTTACCTTGTGCTGCTAAGAGTTCTTTTTCGGATTTCTTGAGAATCTTATAGGCTTCATAATTAAACCGGGTCAAAGTCACAGTACCAGTACAATATTGCACACGAATGGGTGTCTTAAATTTGTTTATGTTAAAAGAAATAAAACGTGAGTGATTAATTTCTTTATTGGTTTATCTAATAAAGTATAAAATGAGTAAAAATGTAACCGATAAATTGAGAAAATTTTAGCGTCTTCACAGACATGATTGGTACATTTTCTTATCTTCCACATCACCTGAACCATCCTCCTTTTCAATTGACTCAAATGTTTTCTCGACACGTGATTTACAATGGTTGCAACCTTTATAATCTTATCATTGCAAATGATAGAAACTGTCCCAATAACCAATACCTTCTTTTTATAATCAATACTAACTAAAAGGCATCATAAATCAAAACGTATATGCAAAAAAGTATAAAAAAGTACACTGCTATATGGTACTGAGAAAAACTCCAAGAGTAAAATCAGTGTTGTTAAGGAATTCATCCTCGACGCTTGAAATTACATACGATCCAACTTGGTCACTGGATGCTGATGTTAAAGATATTTTCCCAATATACCTATATATTTACTAATGTGTCTTATCTTATACAAAATAAATTTGTATACATGTTCTGATTGATAATTTCATTTCTTTATCTGAAAAACTTTAGTATACCGAGTCTTAAATAAATTAATTTATTCAAAATCATAGTTGATGAACAGTCTACTAACATCATATGTGTTAGAAACACACGTTTACCTACAATAAAAATATATTCGATTTAAATATCATTGAAATACAAAATGGTACCTATAATTTAGAATCTATTATTAATAAAAATATTTTTTGGCATTTAAATTAATTAATAAAATATCATATATTTTTCATTTGATATGATTTGATTAAAAGATAATGTATTAATAAATTTAATTGAGTAAAGGGAAGTTAAAATTCGAATTTGAAATCGTAATATACCAAGTAATTATGTATTTCAATTAAAAAGATTTCCTATCATACAAAATCAATAATGTTTACCAAATTGAAAATTATTCAATTAAAAAAAGTTTCATATAATATAACACCTATACTTTAAAATTAAAAATTAGTAAAATAATAACTTGATTGATCTTAATTTGCTCCATAGTTTATATACCATCATTATTAAAGCTTTTATATTCGATAATAAGCAAATAAAGGTTGTTAAATTAGGATGTTAATAAACGATAGTTACAAATTAAAGAATAATTGAAATTGACTTAGAAATCTGGCATAAATAAAGATATTTCAAAGTTTGAAAATACATATACAACTTAATATTCAATAAAATGAGATTCATATAATATAAAATCTATGTTTTAAAATTAAAAGTTTTGAAACGTTAACAACTCAACATTGCTTCTCTTGTTTTGAAATATCCGATCAAAAAATAGCAATAGTTTAACCTATCATTGTGTATTAGAAAACTAAGTATTCAAAAAGTGGTGCTGCAAAAAAACTACATGGATCAATATTAATTGTATATCATTATGGTACAATATAACTAGTCTGGTCCAAACCTCTATTCACATAGTTGATCGTCCTTTTGACTCATATCCAATCAATCTCGTGTTTGGATCCCAGCCACGAAGATATACACTTCATCATTCATGTCATCCCAAATCTCTGGGCCCGTTGTCTCAAAATGCACCTATAGTCATCATCATATAATGTCAACTACTCAACTCGACTAAAAGTCAATGTTTTCACTTGAACCAGTTTTAACCCATTACTAATAGTATGATATTACTATGTGAAAGCTCACAACTATATATAAGTTACTTTAATAGTTTGCAGCTCGAGAAAAGACGGTTTGTCAAACAGATGATCCAACAACAACTTTAAAGAATGGATCATGTTGTTTTTCACCCATCTTATCAGAATACTAGTCTAAAAGGCAAACAGATCAACAACATGGGCTTATGGTGTAAAGCGTACAGAAGACATCATTCATTCCACCCGTTTCTTCATTTAAAGATTGTCAGTGTCGTTCAGTACTGAATTGTTTAATCACATTTTGGGGTGTTTGCAGAAGTAATCCACCATTTGAGTCACCATTTTTAGAGCTTAATTTTTTCCAGCCAAAACATACTAATCAACTAATCCTGCCATTATCTGCCCTTTACAAGAAACTATGAATTAGTTTCTAATAAAAATAATTAGAAAAAATCTCCAAAAACATATCATTTTAACCTTCTGAATTGTGTAATATGGAGCCCAATCTAGAAGAATACCAACAAATGGTTTAAAGATTACTCAGTCAGGAAAGCCGAGAGGTAGCCATTGCTCAGATGTACTTATTTTTTCAATCATGAAAACTCTGCAGAGGATCACCTGCATACGGCGTAACCCCGTACACTGACTAAAGGAATACCAACTGACTCGCTCCTTCAATTTGTAGAAAACACGAAAAATTTCATGTGTAGGATTGATCCCCAACGCCTTACAACAAAATTCGAAGTGTGCAATTCGAAAGATGCCATTCGGATGCATCTTCAACAAATGAACTTTGTAAAAAGTAAGTAGAGAGGCAAGAAACTTTGTCATCAAAAAACGAAGTTGCCCTTGTGAAAGAAAAAACTCAAAATGTAAAGTAATCTTGAGAGTCAGAGGTGTCACGGTTGTAATACTGTTTGCTGGAAATTTGGCTTCCCATTCCTTTGGAAATTCATAACTATGGTAGAGTGTATCAAAATGTTTTGTTCTCTATTTTACGAGGATCTGGGAGATATTCAATTGGGGAGAAGCACATCGACCTCCTTTCTTTGCCTGAGCCGGTTATGAGGATGACGCCATTAAAAAATTATGAAAAGAGCTCGAAGGAAATTTAGGGTTTTGACTAGAAGAAAGAGAAAAAGATGAAAGCGATGGGAGAAATTGAAGGGTTCCTCCCTTTTATATACGCATCGCATTTAATGCAATAGAGGAACATGCCCACTCTACCTTAGCCAACCAATACGCAGACACCACGTGACGCAAGAAACAAGGTGACGGTTCAACTAGGCACAGGACCCACACCTTCTATGCAAAAAATAAAACAAGGCATGGTGACGATGGTACGTCATACGTCATCCATGATGTCAGATATCACTTCAAAGCAACCAACCTTGCCTATCTTAAAGGAATCTTTCAAAATTCAAAACCACATCCACAACCTGTAGTCCACGACAAACAAGCCTGCGGCCACTAGAAAATGAAAATAAATTTAAGTGATAACCAGTGGTGGACCAACACTCGGACAAGTGTGCAACACCATCCATGGGAAACTCCAAAAAAACAATAAATACTCCAACACTCGGATACCCGTGCAACACCATCTATGGAAGACTCCAAAAAATGCAATAAATACCCCAGTACTCCACCTGCATGTCGCAAACGCAAGAGAAATACTGGACTGAGAGGACTTGAAGAGATATTGGCCTGGAACCCCCACGAGTACCGGGAAAGCCCAAACTCAACCCATAACCCGTATAACTGACTAAGACAAATCATCCGCGAGGCCCGCGAGCCACGTTGGACATGCTAGGATAAAGGAGATACGAACAACATTGTGAAAGCGACGTGTAGCTAGTGACGTCACGCAAACCATTCTTCCCTATATCTCCATTAGCGGTTATCTCTTTAGAGATAAGAAATACAATTGACAATGACATCTAGCAAATCAAGATTCGCGGATTCTTACTCCTCAACGCCCACTAACGGTTGTAAGCGCAATACCCGGTGACTGAAGATTATCAGCCCACACAGAACTGATAGCAACAGTTAAAGGGTAGTCTGTAAGTACAGCTCCCGCTGGGTAACTGTGTATCAGTTCTGGTTAACGAAGTCAAAGGTCCAAGTCAAAGAATAAACCAAGTCTTGTTCAAGTTTGTTATTTTGTATTGTTCGAATTTATTATAAGTTCGAATAGTTCTATCAGGACATGTTGTCCGAGTTTGTCAAAGTTTAGTCCCTAGCCTATATATGTGTGTGTATAGGTGAGATTAGGAAAACAAGCCTTTTGGCAACTCTCACAAACTCCAGCCATCCTCCATCAGTGTGTGCACATTCTAGAGAGAGAGACTATTTGTTAGTGAGAGAGAGCTAGGTTTAGATCTTAGTGATCTAAGCCAGCTTGTAGGAGATGATGTATACTCTTTCGGTTGTAAATATGTGTTGATTAATTCATTAATAAAGATATCATCTTTTACATCTTTCTATCTTTTTACGTTTTTGTTGATTTCACGTCTTGTTCGAGGGCAGTGGATATTGTTATTCAACGATCCAGGGGGTCCCGGGGACTTTCAATTGGTATTAGAGCATGGTACCGATTCGGAATGGTCTAACATCCTTCCGAATCACCATTTCTCTTGATTTGATGTTTGTTTCCGCCAAAGATCATGGAGACATGAAGTTTCTGGAGAAAACTTGAAGAAATTAAAGTTATTCGTTGGCTGAGATGTTTTCTTCTTTTCCAAGTTGTTTCAGATCTGTGTTTTGATCTGAAAAAGGTATTGTCCGAACTTAATTATGTGTTAGAAGTTTGGTTGTCCGTATTTATTATTCTGATGACTTGTGTGAAATCACAGTTGTAAGTATTTGTGAAAACTTTTTGATTTATCCGAATTTAAATCAGGGTTGTTTAAAAATTCCGAATTTGTGGTTTACCCTTATTCCAAATTTAATTGATCAATATAATCCGAACTTGTGAAGTCCTTCTGTCCGAATTTGTGATATTCATCTAATCTGAATTTGTTATAAAGTTTCTTTGTCAATTGTAGTTTAGTGAAATCCAACATAACTCGTTGAAATCGAATTGTTGAGTTCCCTCCTGTCCGAATTTATACACTCTAAAAATCCGAATTTATGTGAAGATGAGACTTGTCAGGATTTATTTCAAAGCATGTCAGAATTTAGGAGTTGTCAGGATTTTTCAATTCCTTGTACAAATTTAGGAGTGTCAGGACTTATTCATCTCCTAAGTCCGAATTTGTTGGTGAACTTATTCTTGATTCTGATTGGTTGAACTTAATAGGAGGTATATAAAGTTGAACTTATTTTGGTGGTGAACTTATTCTAGAATGTAATTGGTTGAACTTATTCAAGAATACTATTGGTTGAACTTATTGTAAGGACTTGTATGTCCAAACTTAATACTGTGGGCAAAAAAAACAAAACAAAACAAAACAAAAAATCCGAATTTGTTGGTGTTGTTCGAATTTATGGGTTATATTCGGAGTTTTTGAGTTATATTCGACATTCCTTTGCGTTCGAATTTATGAGTTGCGTTCGAATTTATGAGTTACATTCGGAATTTCTTGCTTGTTCCGAATTCCTTTGTATTCTAAGTACTGTTCAGATGATTTGATCCAAGGTTTCAAAAGCTTCCGGGTTTTAGGAGTCCCGAATTTTCTAAAAATTCTGGGTTACCTGGGGTACCTGATTATTAGCTAAGTTTAGAAGTTTGTGTAGTTCGGATGTTCTGAGTTTTGCATGTTCCGAGTTTTTCTAGTTATTTCGGGTTACCTGGGGTACCGGATAATTAGCTAAGAGTCAGAATTTTGTGTAGTTCTAAAACTTGAAGTCGTTTCGGATCATTGAAAAGTTCCAGGGTACTTATGTTGTTCGGATCAAGTGAGGAGCAAGTCTTATTATCTTGGGGACTTCTATCGGGCATTCAAAGAGAATCGAGTTGAAGCGACTTGGACTTTGAAAGTTTACAAAGAAATAGGGGGAGTAAAATTTCAAATATATTAATTTCTTTGTAAATTTCTAAATGCTCGTGGTGCGACAGTGAACCAAGTTCGTGGTTGTAATTGTGAGATTAAATGAGGTTTAATTTTGTCGGTGCAAAAAAGTTCAAAACATGATACAGTTTAGAGCTAGTGTGTTTGATTGAGTTTCGTTAAGTTTGTTCGAGGTTTGATCAAGTGTTGACGTGATGAAGGTGATTGTTCGTTTGGCAACTACTTGAAGATTGAGCCTTTATCGTATACTCGTTAGAGTAGGGAAGATTAGTCTTCTTGGTCCCTCTTCCAATGGGTGACTGGTCGGATTCTCAAATAGAGGTTCTTACATTGAGGGGGAGATCGGAGATGAAAGTCATCGAGTAATTGGTGGATTTGTGAAGATACGAGATTAGATCTTTAAGATTCGAGATGAAATGATTTCAGACACTCGGTTGAAGACTTTGATCAAGATGATGGATGTACATTTTCGTAGTTTGGTTTGTTATTAACTTATCGAACCAAACTTCAAGTCTTTACCAAATTTAAAGTGTTCGATGTTGGGCATTGAAAATCCGACATTTCGTTCTTCTGTCGGTTAAGTTTGAAGATCAAGGATCGAGCGATGTTCTTACATTTGGTTGTAGGTTGGTTCGTGTTAACTTTGATTCGGGAGTAGTTTGAGGGGAGTATCTACAGTGGTTGATGTTGGATTCTTCGGGTTTATCAAGCGGCTATTTAAGTTATCATCAGCAAGTCTTTTATTAATAGGGTTGAAGATTGTTGTGCTCTGCCACAAAGATCAAGTCTCAGCCAAAGTTGGTAGCAGGCATCATATCATCAGTTAAGGAGCAGTCTGTAACCGTAGTATCCGGTGACTGAAGATTATCGATGCCACACATAACTCATAGCAACAAGTAAAGGGGGAGTCTGTAAGTGCAGCTCCCGCTGGGTAACTGTGTATCAGTTATGGTTAACGAAGTCAAAGGTCCAAGTCAAGAGAAGTCAAAGACTAAACCAAGTCCTGTCTGAGTTAGTTATTTTGTATTATCCGAATTTATTATAAGTTCGGATAGTTAAGTCAGGACATGTTGTCCGAGTTGGTCAGAGTTTAGTCCCTAGCCTATATATGTGTGTATAGGTGAGATTAGGAAAACATGCATTTTGGCAACTCTAACAAACTCCAGTCATACTCCATCAGTGTATGACATTCTAGAGGAGGGAGACTATGTGTTAGTGAGAGAGAGCTAGGTTTAGATCTTAGTGATCTAAACCAGCTTGTAGGAGATGATATATACTCTTTCGTGTTGATTAATTCATTAATAAAGAGATTCATCTTTTACATCTTTCTATCTTTTTACGTTTTTGTTGTTTTCACGTCTTGTTCGAGGGCTAGTGGATATTGTTTGTCAACAATCCAGGGGGTCCCGGGGACTTTCAACCGTTTCATAGAAGAGACCACAAGAACATCTCGATACCGATGCGTAGCGAATGGTGGGACGCAGATATACACCCTCCTCTGCCACCACTAATTGCCAATAGGGAGAGGACCAAAGTGATATTTCAATAGAGACGTCTTATCCAATCATTTTTCATCATCTTGACTATAAATACCCACCCCATCAAGGTAAAACAATTTCACATCCTATGCTCTCTCCTTCTCGTAACGAGTCTCTCTGTGTTGTGTTAGTTTTACGGATCGAACAATTTCTAAAGGACTTGTAGAGATTGGAGCACTATAGCCTGTTGAGCATTTTTAGTCTACCCGATTAAATTGGTGTTTTTTAAGAAGGTTTTGAGCTTGTCACAAGAAAAAAAATATGGCCACTTAATCGATTTAATTTCCCCTTCGAAGATTTATGTAACACCTACAATTAACCTATTTTCTTTTAGCACGTAACAGTTTGATTATTATCGTTATTTAATATTTTAAGGTAATTTTATTATATTTTTTACCTACTATATGAAAAAAGTAGTTTATTTTAAATATAATCTGGTTATAAAAGTTAACTGTCAAAGATGTGATAAATAGAAAAAAAATAAGGTTAAGAAAAAAGATGGCCTATTACATAGGAAAATCATTGCACGAATTTGGATGAAGGGGTAGCATGATCACCAGTTTAATGAATTTTATGTGATTTTATTATTGTCATATCATCTAGTTTCATAGCAATGTAAAGATAAATGCTTTCTTCTTTAGCACCATGGAGACTCGCATTGGTAACACATAGTTTATTAAAGAACAACAAATTACACAATTAAAGAATATTTAGCAAAGACGCATGTTACATGTATTCCACCTTGGAATTATTTGATATAACTTTATCTTCGTTATGGTTAACTGAGCTGACATGGTCGTATATGGGTAAAAGTGACTCTGGAAAGGCTTTGGCCTTGTCTAGTAAACTATACATTGCTAAGGTGCACACTCTCCTTGTTATTTCCGATTAACGATAAAACTTGTGCAGCAATATGTTTCGGGGCAAGACCGGCCTCCTCAATCTGGTATGTTTGATCCCCATGTTCGATATATCGATCAGGTAATGTCATAGCCCTCCACTAAAACATAAGAGAAAGCACAAATATAGATAAGTTTGGATTGAATTGTTTTATATAATAATATAGGATTAAAAAAGTCATATCTAGCAACCAAAAATATTTCTGGAGAAAGGAAGAAAGTGAAGCATATACCTTGAGGTTTCCATCAAGTAAACCATTCGAGGCCATGTAATGTGCAACATGTGAGCTGAATCCTCCAACGGAACCTTCTTCGAGAGTGATGAGGACCTCGTGCTCTTTCGCTAATTGTCTGATTAATCTTCCATCTAGCGGCTTGCAAAATCGTGCATCTGCGACTGTCACTGAGATTCCAAGCTCTTTAAGAAGCTCGCTTGCGGCTAAACAACTTTGCACTATGGTTCCATATCCAAGTAAGGCCACTCTACTTCCTTGCTTAAGTATTCTGCCTCTTCCAACCTATTAGAAATGATTGACATGTTAGATCAAACAAGATTAGTATTGGTATTTTTGTTATATATGGACGGTTGTGCTATAAAAGATTTTTTAGGAGTCTTGGGACGGGCTATCATGCCTCTTTTTTAGAGCCCAAGATATGTATTATAGGGTGAGCTTGTGTGGCCCAGTTGTCAGGCCCAATAGTACATTTCCTTTGGAAAATAGTATATATTAGGTGATTATACTTTCATAACACAAACTCAAGTACCTCAAGTGGAGTTCCTTTGTTATTTGGTGGAAGTAGTGAACCTATGCCATTGCCTCTGGGGTACCTAAAGCAGCTAGGACGGTCGTTGATGGCTGCAGCTGTCGCAACCATATGCATTAGTTCGGACTCATCAGAAGGAGCCATCACCACCATGTTTGGTAAACAAGCCATAAAGGTTGTATCAAATGCACCACAATGAGTAGGACCATCCGCGCCTACCAAACCAGCCCGATCCAGAACGAATCTCACTGGAAGCTTTTGAAGATCAACATCATGAACTACCTGCCTCACCAAATACCATTACATTGGTTAACATCATGAACTACATGCATCCTCAAATACATTTACATTATAGAAAGAAAAAAAACTTAATATAATGTACTAATGGACTTACTTGATCATAACCTCTTTGGAGAAACGAAGAATAAATAGCACAAAATGGTTTAAGCCCTTCGGTTGCCAAACCGGCCGCAAAGGTGACCGCATGCTGCTCGGCTATGCCAACATCGAAACACCTCTTTGGAAACTTATTTTCAAACGTATTAAGACCGGTGCCTCCTCCCATAGCCGCATGTATGGCAACTATTTTATCATCTCTTTTGGCCTCAGCGACCAAAGCGTCCGCAAAATATTGTGTATACGATACAGTCTTACCCTTCGTTTTCAACTGCTTCCCTGATTGCGTGTCGAATTTCACAACTCCATGCATCTTATCGTCTGCAATTTCGGCTGGAGGGTAGCCTTTGCCTTTCTCAGTAACAATGTGAACTAGAACTGGTCCTGGATTAGGCATTGACTTGATCTTGTTGAAAACATAGACAAGATCCTCAACATTGTGTCCATCCACTGGGCCAACATAATAGAGCCCAAGCTCTTCAAACATAGAAGCCCTTGACCACCTATCATTCCCCTCATGTAAGAGTCCATTTTGGCTGCTACTTCATGTGTTTGTTCTCCTAAATTCTTTGTCACCCCCTATTTGTGACAAGAGTTGGATATGTCATTATTTTGTCACTATGGTGTAAAACCATTATATAAGATACATAATTAGAAAATGGGTATTACTTATTTTGTCGGAAAAACGTCGGAATTTTCCAACATAAGGTTTTCAATTTTGTTGATATGTTGTAAGTATAGTGTCGCTAAATGTGTAGGTATTTCTGACTTTTATTTCTATAAAAATTTGGTACGAATTTTCCAAGTAGTGATATGAAGAGATTGTACCTTCACAACTTCACGTAGTTGGCGAAACTTTCTACTAGTTTGTAGCCTTGTGAGGGATCGACTAAGAGCGCCAACGGGTGGACACGGACCATCAAGATTCGCGGTTGGAAGGGAGACTTGGCGGTTGTCGTTCAAGACTATGATTAGATTGGACTCGACACAGCCAGCATTGTTCATGGCTTCATATGCTTGTCCTGCAGTCATGGCTCCATCTCCGATCACCGCAATAACATGGTTGTCTTTCCCGAGCAAGTCTCGGCCAACAGCCATTCCTAGTAGAAACAATATGAATAAAGTTATAAAACTAAACAAGTTGATACTTCTTTACAACATGCAATATATGTTATTATGTCACATTCCACAAATAAATTTATGGTTGTCGTTTTTTACCGCTAAAAAGATGTAAATTTGCGACAATCCAGTCACAAATGCTTAGTAAATCGCATTTGGTGGCTAAGACCGTCATGGGTAATCCTGCTTTGCGACGGTTTTGCAACCAATTTTAGCGACTGCTTACAGGTTCTCAGATTTGCGACTGATCTACGACTGTTTTTTTCAGTCGCATTTAACATAAAATGCATAGTATTCTAACAATAGTGGTTCGTTCTACCACATATTGTTATAATTTAAACGAATCGATCCATTATTTGAGGGTTTGTTGAGAAGTTTTCATTTTCGAGGGGGCTGTTAAATAAATTCAAGGTTTGAATTTACTTATTTTTTTCTACTTGAAAAATTCAGATTTTTCCTTCTCCAAAAATATATAGATTATCAGTATATAATAACTGATACTTTTCCTTGAATACCAATTATACAAATATGTAAGTTAGAGAAGTTACCTAAACCCGCAGAAATGCTAGTCGAGCTATGACCAGCACCAAAAGCGTCATGTTTACTCTCATCTCTCTTCGGGAAACCTGCAAGACCACCCGTTTGTCGAATTGTCCCCATTTTCGATCGCCTCCCGGTCAATATCTTATGTGGGTATGACTGCATTATAAAAATAAGTTGTCACACATAACCATTTATGAACATTTGCATGATTAATAGGAAGGTCCAGTGAAGTTGGTTGTCACCTGGTGGCCAACATCCCAAATGATCTTGTCCTCCGGGGTGTTGAAAACATGGTGGAGTGAGACGGTTAGTTCGGCCACCCCTAAATTTGAGCTCAGGTGACCCCCGGTCTTAGAAACCGTATAGACAATCTCTTCTCGAAGCTCATCAGCCAGCCTTTCGAGTTCCTATACATATCATAATATTTTGAAAATATTAGCTAACAATAGTTTTGAATCACTTTAATTTGTGATCCATGACTCCATGAGCGGATGAGCCCTTCATCTTAACCCATGACACATGTGATTTAGAAACTGAGAACTCTTAAAACCTGAATTTTTTAAGGAAAACGTAAATAAATTTTATTATTTATATTATAATTTAAACTTAGTTTTTAAATCTTATAAAATATAGAAATGATATAACTCACTAAAAATATATTTAATATGCAGTGTTTATTAAACTTATTATGAAATGAAATGGTCTTCTTAAATAGTCAAAAAAGGATGGCCGAGACAAAAAAGAAATAATACGTGCATGTACTTGGGTGGTGATAGAATGTTGTAGTCATTTGACTAATTAAATATGATGCATGGGACCCATTATATATATTGAATTTAAACCGAGTTTGATTTCTAATTAGTGCATAAGAAAATAATCTTAAAAAGCCCTTTCGTTTAAAAGAGTTTCATAATTCAATTAATGATAAAACATAAAATGTTACCCTGACCAAAAGTAGCATTAGTTGTATATCATAATGCATGTGAACAAACATAAAGTTGACATTACATTACGTTCGTTATTAGAGAAAACATCAATAAATAGTAATAACAAATTAACTGAAAATAAAAAATCAAGTGAAAAGATTTGTGTCACTACTAGGCCATGAATATGCGGAACTTGTAAACAATCAAAAGAGAGAAAAAAAAACAAATGCATAATACATTATACTGAGTTAATTTTAAAAATTTACCTCGACTCCAAGACTTGTCAGATGGATTGGTTCATTGATGGTATCCAAGATCGGTGTGGCCGGTTTCTCCCCCGTATACCTGAGGATAGTGGACGGCCTCCCATTCACTCTTTTAATTTGTGTGGTTTCATTAGCCGCATTCTCCTTTGCGACAGCCACGATACCGGTAAACTAATAAAAGAACAGATAGTTAACACTCGTTATTTATTGGGGATGCAAAAGCTACCTCAAAGATAGAGATCACATGTTAAAAGTTAACTTTGTCTCATTTTTTCAAGTTGGAAGCAAATGAAAAATAAAAAAAAAATGTATTTAATCGTTTGTAATGATCTATATAGTTCGTTCATTAGTATAATAAACTTGTTAGTTCTAATAACGTAACATTAAATACAAAAAAGGCAACCTTTCGCTTGCTCGGCTGGGCGGCTGCATTGGCGGATGGATTAAGCAAACTAGAACCTAACCTTCTTTCGCTAGTGGCGAGATCATAAACATACCCTTCAAAGCACTAGAGGAAGCCATTGTTTAGCGTTCGTTTAGTAAGACACAAGGGGATAGAGAAGGGGATTGATTTCCACGGATATAAATTGGATCATATTTATAGGCTGGGACAAGTGTGAGTTGTTTGTCTAATTAATAATAAATAAATTGAACACTTTTAAGTAAACATTGTATGGCTGCCGGTGGCTCTTAGACTTTTTGTATATAACATGTTCAAATTCTTTCGCCCACAACATGCCACTTATGACTTTCTGTAAAGATATTATTTTATAGCACCGTGAGACTCATACCATCTAAACTTGACGTACTGATAGTCACATGTATATTATATTATATGTCCAGAAATACAAAGGCATATTATATTATATTGTATGTCAAGAAATACACACATGATGTTATGTTTATCCTCTATACACTTCACCACAAAAGGGCAAAAATGTAGACTTATTACTATGAGGTCAAGATTGGTTTTGTCGTTTAGTTTATTTCACTCATTTGTGTTCTGTTTTTTCTAATTTTAAAAAAAGAATAAAAATAATTATACATAATTTCAGTTATATCGTATCTTATAGTATCAGTCTATAATTTTTTAAATATTCATTACTAACTATTTTTGACATTTCATCTATTTAACCGCATAATACAGAAATTTCATACCTAGTAGACGATAAGCTCGGGTTTAGTATTTATGATTTCTATTTTATGTAATTTTAGTCTCTCGGGCTATCAACCTTTGTCTTCGCTATTAAATGTATTGAGTAAAAGTCATTTATCTTAAGGTACAATTTGTTAGTTAAGAAAATATATATTTCTTTCTGTTAGTTGAGAAAATATATATATTTTTCTTCCCAAAAAAATGAAAAGACCAAAACCCCACACACTTGCTGCCTTAAAATTCCGGCTAGATAAATCCACCCCACCATTTACTATCACTGGCCATCTCGACCATGACCATAACATATCCGACCCCACCTATGGCCTTGACCCCCCACTAGTTCACCTTCTAGTTTAATCTTCAAGATCGATGCATGCAGATCATTCTAAGAAATTTCCACATTTCTCCAATCCCCTAAATTCACTTGTAGTCAAGCATTACTTGGTTGAATCCCATGATATTTTATCACTTCTTCTCCAACTCATAACCTGCTCGAAATGGGTGATAACCCTTTAGAATTCGATCCTTTTTTTACTAGTGACTACACCCGGTTTCTTTTGCTCTTAAGTAATTAAGAATAAAATATTTTAGACATGTCGCTAAAGATGTTAATTTTTTTTTATATAATACTAGTGTCAAAGGTTTCTCTAGAAATGGCATTTCTGTCCTTAAGGATGGAGGTAAGGTTTACTGAGTATGATTGATTGATTAATATTTTCTTTTATAATACCAATTACGCGGGATTTACGAAATTGGCCCGTCAGGTTTTTGGTAACCTATAGCGACGACATTACTATCGGTGTAAACAATAATTTTATTTTCCTATTCTCTTAATAAATAAACAACATAATAAGAAAAAGACATTAGCCTATAGCCCATAGCGATGGTATTTTGTGACTATAGGTGAAAAAAATTTGGTAATATTTTTTTCCTTTTAAACAATATAAAAAAAGATTTAGCCTATACAAACATCTGATTGCTATAAGTGAAAATTAGATTTTTGTATTTTTTTTATAAACACAATGGTTTTTATTGTGATTGTATAACTCATTTTAGTTATATAAATAAAGAAACATATGTATGTGTATGGATACAGGCATAGGACAAGGATCCGTTAGGAACCACCATTTATTGCGATAACCACGAGAACTAGTGTGAACACAAACACTAATACCTAAAAGAATCCAAAAAAAAACCAATTTTTTTTGTTTTTTTAATAATTTTTTGAAAAACGTCGCTATATTTACTCAACAATAAAAAAAATTCAAAAAAAAATTGAGTACCAACTATCCATGCACATGTGCATTTTCGTCATTTCTTTGACAAATTCCATAATATATTACAAACATTAGACAATTGTACTTTCATTAACACTACCATGTGTAACTCACTCCTTTTTACATTACCAATATTAGCAATGCACATGTGTATCTATATATATCAACATGAAATAAGGTGTTTTGGTACACTAATTTGAATTCATTTTCTCTTCCATCTATCATACTATCTATAATACACTACCATGCACATGTGCATTTTCATCATCTCTTTGACAGATTCCGTAATACACTACAAACATTACACAATTGTACTTTCATTTACACTACCATGTGTAATACACTACTTTTTACGTTACCAATATAAGAAATGCACATGTATATCTATATGTATCAACATGAAATAAGGTGTCTTGGTACACTACTTTGAATACACTTTCTCTTTCATCTATCATACAATCCATAATACACTCCATTACCTCCTACCATCTATAATACAATACCATTAGCTCCTACCATTTATAACATAATACAATACCAATATTTTCACTTTATTACATGTATATTAACACCGTTTATACCACCCAATCAACATATTAAATCATAAAGTGACAACTATAATGAACACATCAACCACTAGATATAACTAACCAAAAAACATATATATGAGCCTACTTTATCATTCAAAATCACAAACTTTTTGTACCAAAACACGGTATATAATTGTTATACATAATGATGCACATGTGCATTTAATGTAAAATTGAGTGTATTATGGATGGTATTGTAAATTAAAGTGCAATTGTCTACTAGTGATAACGTATTACTGAATTTGTTGAATTTATGATACATATGCACATGCATGGATAACTGTTACTCGAAAAAAAAGGTTTTTTTTTTGTAACGAAATATAACGATTTTTATTAGAAAATACTAAAAAAAAAATTGAGTGTTTTTTTGATTTTTTTTTAGATTTTATTTTGCAATAAAGGTGGTTCTCGCATGAACCTTACCCTACAAGCATATATGAGAAGTACTAGGCTAATTGAGAAACTTGAGAAGCATTCTGAACCACACATTTTCCCAAAGCTTTCTGTAATATACACATATGTATAGTTTAAAATTGATTATATACGTATGTGTATAAGCAATATACATATATGTATATAGTTAATTTTAAACTATACATATGCGTATATACGAAAAGCCTATGGAAATGTATGGTCTAGAATGTTTCTCAAGTTTCTCAAATAGGGTGGAGTTCTCTTAGGATCCCTACCCTATATATTAGGATCAAGTGAGAAGCACTATGCTAATTGAGAAACTTGAGAAGCATTCTGGACCACACATTTTTTCTAAGCTTTTCGTAATGTACACATACGTATAGTTAAAATTGACTTTATACATATTTGTATAATCCAATATACATATATGTATATAGTGAATTTTAAACTATACGTATATGTATATTAGGAAAAGCTTAGAAAAATGTGTAGTCCAGAATGCTTCTTAAGTTTCTCAAGGGTGGACTTCTCTTAGGATCCCTTATATATATATTATATATATATATATATATATATGGTTAGGATCATGTGAGAAGCACTAGGCTAATTGAAAAACTTGAGAAGTAATTTGGAACACACATTTTCCCAAAGTTTTTCGTACTATACACATATGTATAGTTTAAAATTGACTATATACGTATGTGTATAATTCAATATACATATATGTATATAGTCAACTTCAAACTATACATATGTGTATATTACGAAAAGCTTAGAAAAATGTGTGGTCCAGAATGCTTCTCAAGTTTTTCAAACAGGGTCGATTTCTCTTAGGATCCCTACCCTATATATATAGATAGGATCAAGATTAAGGGAAAACTCTTCTGAGTTGTGAGAACTTAGAAAACTCGCCTTTCCGTTCGAGTTTTACCCCCATTTTTTTCACACCACTAGATTAAAATATTAGAAAAGACTACCCAAAAAAATTTAGAATAAAAATTTCGAAGCGGTGTTCTTCGGCCCCTTACGGCAGCTGTAAAAAGCCGATGCCGTAAGCATGACATCACTTTTTAGAGCATTTACGGCTGTTGTAAATGAAAAAAAAAACTAGTTTTTTTTTTTTGAAAAGTTGATTTTTTAGAATTTTTGGTAAAAAAAAATTAAAAAAACCTTTTGTAAGGTCGAGTTCTCTAAGTTTCACAACTCGTATAAGTTTTTATTTTACACTAACCATATATATGTGTGTGTAGTCGTGTAATGCAATGACAGGTAATATTGAGGGCATCAAAAAATATTTTTATCATACATTCAAGGGTATTCGAGTATTCAATACATAAGCCCTTAATAGACCCACACCCTTAATATGATGTATATACAAATGTGTATGTGTATAAATATGTAAATCTATACGTATTTATTGTGTATAATTGTGCATATATATATATATATATATATATATCATATATATAATAATATACATTACAACCGAATTATAATAGATATACGGTTATAGACAATGATATAAGTACGTATACTAAAGTATATATATATATATATGTATCGGGTAGGGTTCATGCAAAAACCGCGAGAACCATTGTGAACACCAAAAAAACCTAAAAACACAATTTTTTTTAATATTTTTTCATAAAAACTGCTATATTTCGTCAAAAAAATTCGAGTAACAACTATCGATGCACATGTGCATATGTTACCGGCATTATATAATTGCACTTTCATTTACACTATCATCCGTAATACGCTACTTTTTACATTACCAATATTAAAAATGCACATGTGCATCATTATGTATGACCATGATATAACGTGTTTTGGTACAAAAAGTCTTGTGATTTTAAATGATGAAGTAGACCCATAAACATGTTTTTGGTTAGTTATATCTAGTGATTGATGGTTTGGTTCTATTTGTCACTTTATGATGTAATTGTTGTTTGGTATGGTTGTTTAGTATGGTATGAAGGGTGTTGATGTACATGTGCATAAAGTGAAAATATTATACCTATTGGTAATGGTAGTATTATTGGTATGAGGTAATGGTCGTGTATTATGTATGGTATGATAGATGAAAGAGAAAGTGTATTCAAAGTAATGTATCAAAACATGTTATATCATGTTCAAACATATAGATGCACATGTGCATCTCTAATATTGGTAATGTAAAAAGTAGCGTATTACGAACGGTAGTGTAAATGAAAGTGCAATTGTCTAATCTTGGTAATATATTACGGAATTTGTCAATGAAATGATACAATATGCACATGTGCATCAATAATTGTTACTCGAATTTTTTTTATTTTTTTAGTGACGAAATATAGCTATTTCTAAAAAATTATATAAAAAAATTGTGTGTTTGTTAGATTTGTTAAGGTATTTTTGGTTGTGTTTTACATTGGTTCTCGTTGTATATATATATACACGTATATGTATATGTATGTATATATATACACACATATATGCTATATATATGTATAAGCATGTATTGTAAAACCCTACACCTGAATCGTTGCTTCTATTATACGAATCAACCAATCCAATCACATCGACGTGCGGAATCCATCAACGCAATAGCTAGTAGTAATTGAACACTTGAATCGTAAATAAACAAAGTTTTGGTTTAACCTGGGCAGGATTTCATTACATAGAGAATGATATTTCACACCCTAAAAAAATTGACGTGGAAGGCAAGCATGCTGGTGACGGAGATTGCCACCGATAATAACATTTTATCAAACATTAACCATGATACATTTGGACATATTTATCTAATGAGATTACAATTATCCAAAACATAAACTTAAAAGAGTTTAGTTTAAGACCAAACAAACAGGTCTAATTACTCCAACTTGTCCCAAATTTTAAAAGCAGTATTATTATTTTCTCTTTTCTCATCAGGAAATTTATTTATTTTTTCTCTTGATATTATCACTTTTTATGTTTTTTCAGTGTTTTTGTATTTTTCTATTGAAATTTACTCCTCCTAAAATTCAAAAAATAAATTAAATTTTAAAAATACCTTTGTTGATTTTCTCAAGAAAAATATTTAACAAAAACGATTTCCTGATGTAGATTTACTCTTGTTTTACTAGAATGCCGTTTACCAAAATTATTAATCAAAACGTGAATTATGAAAAGCTTTGGTAAATGAGTCGCACATTGGCGGTCACTGTAGACTTATTAAGGCCGAGTACGGGCTACAACAATATGTATGGCAATTATAACTCATTTCATCCTTATATGACTTATTCCAACCTAATATATTAAACAAAAACGTAATAATTTACATCGTGGGCCATTAAGCATAGCCATGACCCATCAGACCCAATATAATAGCTTATTTTTAACTATTACGACCTAATCTTATTAATTAGGACATAATATGACTTGTGATCCAATCATGCTCATTTAAGTGCTATGATTACTCTTAAGATCCATTATACCCGTTAAAACATTTGTGATCCATTATAATTATAACTCATTATGATATTTATCCCATTACAACCAAACTTAAAATAAAGACCCAATATGACATATGAAGGCTTATCATGTCCGAAAGAAATAATATCAAGACTCATCTCAATTAAGATCATTAAGACACTTATGACCTAATGTAACTCATTAGAATGTAATATATAACTCACTAAAACTGAATGTAACACGCTAAATCCTAATATAACCTGTTGAGGCCCATCAAACCCCACTAAGATATATCTTGACTCCTCAGAGACAACTTGATTCTTTAATGTTTATGCCCTATTTTAACTCATTATAGCATATATAACTAATTAAAATCTAATCTCACTAGTTAAGACTTAATATAACATCCTGCCTTTCATGTCACCAATATTGTCCACTAAACACACCCCCCCCTCCATGGGTTGCCTATCTCGAAACGCACCGATTTCTTTTTAGCTGACCTTAGTTGAGACTTCCCATGAGTCACCAATCATGGTACTACGCACACCTAAGCATGCTTAACTATAATGTTTTCATATGCTCTACAACCAATCCGCCTAAAATGTGTTGATGCTTTAGAAGGCATGTCCATCCTTATATATAAGAATCTCTATTATCCAAGATCAATGTAGGATTTGCATAGGATCTTACAATGGGACATGTTAATCTTCTGTATATCATTACAATCACCCACTTAGGGTCTCATCATCCTCGATAAGGTTTGTCGTACCATGCCGAACGAAGCAGGAGTGGATTTGATACCAAATGTAACATTCGGTCTCTCGTGCTACCAATATTATCTGGTTTGCCCCTGATGGGATGCCATCCAAGAACTCTTATGTTTGTTTTTGAATGCTCCGTTGGAGAATTCATACAAGGAAACCCATGCTAGTACTATCTCGTACTTGAGCATGCTTAACTGTAGAGTTTTCATGCATTGTATTGTAGGGGTATGTAAAGTCGGTTAACCAAGGGTTCGGTTAATTGAAAAGTATTAACCATAACCATAACTAATGATTAGTTAACCGTTGTTCAGTTAACCATTAGTTATGGATTGGTTTCGGTTAATTATCCGATGTATATAAAACTTGTAAAATATAAACTCATGAATATAAAACTTGCAAAAATATATAGATAGCACATGCATATTGAATTCATCAAAAAAATGTCTAGTGGAAGCATACATAAAAAAACTTTATCATCTAGTCCCAATCAAAAGTACAAAGTTACTAAAGTTTTAAATGCAAAATTATATATATATATATATATATAGTGTGTGGTGTGTGTGTGTGGTTGTGTGTGTTTGGCTAATTAGTTTGGTTAATTTCGGTATTAGATATATGATTAGGTTCGAAACCAAAATTCGGTTATTCAAACAAACAAAACCAAACCATCGGTTATTGCTTCGGCTCGGTTGGTTATTCAGTTTCGATATATTTGGTTTTATGCACACACCTATTGCATTGTAACAACCTTTCTAATACTGGGGTGATCATGCACAATTGACACACTTATTGTAGAAGCAAAATGAACTTCCATTAGAATTTACAATAGTCTGAGTGTAACACATTATTTATTTACAATAATAAACCACTAAGAACTTCTTGGGCTTCATTTCCACCTTTTGCACTTGGTTCCAACGACTGTCTCACTGATTGCCTGTGACATGTATACTCTAAACGACGTTAGCTATATGTTGGTGAGCTCATGTTATACACTTTACAAAATACAATTGACATGCATGGAACATGAGTTGTGATATTTTGGGTCAGGGGCATAACGTGCCAACCCTGGCTTTTTCACAACCACAAAACAACGGGTTAGTTGGACCCCTTGGTCATCACATAGGTATGGTAGTGTCGTGATGCATTCGAGGAACCATATCCTCTTTTAGCTAGTTCTAAGATATCCCATTAAGCATATGTGGATCCCAATAACCCATACCGAAATGCACTTTAGCATCATTCTTGTATTGTTACAAGCTTAGACATAACGAGTATATAAACACAACTTTATGAATAAACATGATAACTTTGTATAACAGTTGTTAGACAATTAGCTGGTGTCTCTGATCCTAATAAGTTTAAGAAATCCTAGGTTAGGTAATGGTACACCGAACTAGTCATTATCATGATTAATATTTGTTAAGCTACTTTTTAAAGCATGGATGATCGGTCCACGCCTAACTAAGACTAGGTTACCCAAATCTCTTCCTAGGCATTAACTCTAATACTAATAATAAGAACAACAATAATAATTAACTAGGTATAAACTTAGACAAGAGAATACTTGAAACCATCTATGACAATTTGGTATGGAGTCTCCATATTCGTGCTATCTATATTGCCTCATTGTCTACTATTCTTTCGCACTTCCATGGGTCCTCCATGTGAAATTATTACCTCCAATATAGTATAGCACAAAATGTATTGGTGATCCCTTCCAAGTTGAACATACATTACAAAGATTCAGAGCAATAGGGACAAAATTTGTCACCGCTAAGGATCCCATTTGTCGCCGCGTGTCGTTGCTAGATCCCATTTGTCGCCGCTAATGCCGATAATGGCGATAAATCTCTGCTAATGATGTGTCCCCAAATGCTTCGTCTCTAATGCTCAATAGCTACGACATTTTTCGTCACTAATGCCTATGCCAGATCTTTTGCTGAAAGTTTGGGGAAGATGGATTTCCATGTTTTTTACAAAACAAAGCATGCTAGAAGGTGGTGGAGGTTATTATTAATAAAAACTGAAGTAAAAAATGTAACAAAATACCATTAGTTTCTCATTAAAATTGGTCATACATTATAAATTTCTCATAAGATTAAAATAAATAGAAAGGTAGCCGGAGTTTGACGGTGGCAGAGCTTGACAGTGGTAGGAGCCTAACGGCGGTGGAGCTTGACGGTGGACGTGGTTAAGGGTGAAAGTTGCTTGGAGGGTAGTGACGGTGGTTGAGGTCGACAGTGGAGGTGGTTGAGGTTGACGATGGTGGTGGCTTTGAGGTTGAAGGTGGAGTGTAATTGAAGGAGATGAAGATGGAGTGTGTTGTTCAAGGTTTAGGAGCCGCTCTTGCAGCAACACATGGATCAAAGCATTAGAGGCAACCCCAATAGCGGCGACGTGAAGAAATAGCAGCGTCAGGTGATGATGCCACCCCTAATGTTCCTTGTCACCACTATTCGTGTCGCTCCTAATGCTCTAATTTCTTGTAGTGATTAGGGAGAAGTATATGGTATCGCTATCTTTGAAAGAGAGAAGTATAGGGAGATAAATACTTGTATTAATTAGTGAGACGTTTATATTGGTGATCATCTCTACTAAGTTTAAAGAGACGTTTTGATAGTGAAATTAACCATTTATTTGGGATCAAGGAGTAAACATAAGGTGATGTTTCTATCTATTATCCTTCGCTTAATTTACTTTTAAGTGTTTTAGCTTCAAAAGAAGCCCTTCTAAATGTTATAAAAATCGAAATAAAAACCATCCAACCCACTAGGTTTTAACATAAACTATTTTAATAGGTGTATCCAAGACCCCTAGTGAAGGGGTATGGTCCCGAAAGCTGTGCTCCATGGCCGCGTGCAAGACCAAACCCTAGACACGTCTGAGTAATAACTCCACGGACCTCGCGCCGACTGATCAGATGCCCCGAAGGGCACACGCGGGGTCAGGAAATAAAATTAACCTTCCTTATACACTTGTACTCGTGAATACAAGAGGACCAAGTCCACTACCTTGCGCCGAATACAAAAGACACACATGCACTGAGAATATGTACAAAGTGTAAGATAACGTCAATAAGGTACGAAAGGTACAAGTAGTAGGACAGTGAACAATAGGCGTCCAACAGGCTGTATTGGATCATGCTGCACGATGAACAATCGTGCAGGGGACAAGAAGTACACAAGGACGTATACGTGGCACCAATCTGCGTGCGCTGACCACTGTTCCAATATCTCCATTAACCGCTGATGACAGACCAGACAACAAGGACGACTGTCAAGACACGTGCATCCATTCACCATGCGCCAAGCACTCTTCTCGCCAGAAATCACTAACAGTCGTGACAGAGGAGACAGAATCGATATTCCTTGTTGTCGAGGTCCGGCCCAAGGCCCATCAGCCCATCTCCTTCGTGAATATTTCCGCCTATAAATAGAGGACTTCATCTACAGGTTTAAGGATCACTCTCTTGCTCTCTCACTTTATATACACATTATTGTCCTCAAAACAAATACTGATTCTCACGCCGGAGGGTGGTTACAAGGAGCACACCCCCCCTATTCTCCTCCTTGTAACGAGCTGACGGTGTTGTGTTAGTTTTGCAGGATCAACTGAGTTACATTTGGCGAGACGGAAGAAGATTAACCCTTGTTTGTACCCTTATCACAAACTAATCCCTAAATTAGTTTGGTGTTTCTTCACCTAGGCATCTGAAGATTATAAGAACAAAGGTACATGGTTATGTTAATTCGAAGTTCAGCACTTGATACTATGACACTTACGGCAACATAATGATTCCCATTGTGATGCCTAGCTTAATGTGCAGTTCTTAAACTTCTGTGCAGGACATTTCGATAGTAGCCCAATAAAATAGATAGATTCTTTATTTAAAAAACATGTTACATATATATTCCACATTCTTGAAATTATATAAAATACAATTTCAACACTTTTTTGTAAGAGATTATGTCAACAAATTTAACAAGAGATCACGTAAGTTACAAGACAAATTACACTGTATAATGTCATCACAAGACTCCTGCAAGACTTTGGCCCCATATGTTTTCCATTGACAGGAAAAAAATTTCATTCGGCTTTATCGTATATATCATGAATATTTTTCAAATTATACATTGACAGCATGTAACATCTCCTTGCTCCCGCCGATCAATGATAAAACTGTTGCCGCGATATGTTTTGGGCTGAGACCAGCCTCCTCCATCTGGTCGGATTGAGCCCCATGATCAATATATCTATCAGGTAAAGTCATTGCTCTCCACTGTAATCAATCAAAGATATAAAAAAGTCAAGATGAGTACAATATTTCTTTTTTGTGGAAAAGGATTTAGTAAAACAATAAATGTTAGTTAACTTCAGGGCCTGCTTAACCTCTTTAGGGGTTAAAATGGATTCTAAGAAAGTGTTGTCACTGATTAGTTGTCAATAACTTAGAAAGTGTTGTCAATGATATACCTTGAGGTTTCCATCAAGTAATCCATTTAAGGCCAAGAAATGAGACACATGAGAGCTAAATCCTCCTATAGAGGCTTCTTCAACTGTGATGAGGACCTCATGCTCATTTGCTAGTTTTCTGATCAAATTTCCATCAAGTGGCTTGCAAAATCGCGCATCTGCCACAGTCACTGATATACCGATCGTTTGAAGAAGCTCACTTGCGGCTAAACAACTTTGTACTATGGTGCCATATCCCAATAAGGCCACTCTACTTCCCTCTTTAATCACCCGTCCCCTTCCAACCTATATAAATATTTGGTAGACAAATCAGGATTCAATAATTGTCACATATACAATGAGCAAAATATCATCATTGATACACAAACTGAAGTACCTCAAGTGGGGTTCCTTTGTTATTTGGTGGGAGTAATGTGCCAATGCCATTGCCTCTTGGGTACCTGAAGCAGCTAGGACGATCATCAATGGCTGCAGCTGTCGCAACCATATGCATGAGTTCTGCCTCATCTGAAGGAGCCATCACCACCATGTTTGGTAAACAAGCCATGAATGCTGTATCAAATGCACCACAGTGAGTCGGACCATCGGCTCCGACCAAACCAGCTCTATCCATAGCAAATCTAACTGGAATCTTTTGAAGATCAACATCATGAACCACCTACATCATCAAATACATTAACTTAACCAATGTTCAAGAACAAAATAGGCCTTAAAATAAGAAAAAATTACAGAAGGGTAATAGATACTGCATTCTGGTTATTGGTACTTATTAGAAAGGGTCGGCTAAATGTACCCCACCCCTTAAATTTTTCAGCGTACTCCCATGAAATCGTTTAATCGAAGGGAACTTTTTTGTATTTTAGTGTGAAGAGGTTATATGACAACTCGAGGAGGGGTATGACAAGTAGATATGTTACCTTTTTAAACATATTAAAGGTAAGTTATCTTTTCACACAAGATAAAATTCTCTAAGCTAGAAATCCCTCATATTGTACAATAGCATTTCATGAAATTTTCGCTTAACAATAAGCCAAAAATCTTACCTGATCATAACCTCTTTGTAGGAAAGATGAATAAATAGCACAAAATGGTTTCAGCCCTTCAGTTGCTAAACCAGCAGCAAAGGTGACTGCATGCTGCTCGCTATGCCAACATCAAAACACCTCGCAGGAAACACTTTTTGGAATGTGTTAAGGCCTGTGCCTCCTCCCATAGCCGCATGAATCGCCACTATTTTTTCATCCTCCTTCGCTTCGGCTACCAACGAATCCGCAAAATATTGAGTATAGGAGAGTGTTTTTGTCTTAGTTTTCACTTGCTTTCCGTTTGAGTATCGAATTTCACAACACCTATAAAAGATATTATTAGCAAGACCTATTTTTCTTTATCATATGTTCATTTTGTTGTAAAACTTGCATACCATGCATTTTATCGGCTGCAACTTCAGCCGGGAGGTAACCTTTTCCTTTCTCGGTTACAATGTGGACTAGAACAGGTCCTGGAGCGGGCATGGCCTTAATCTTATTGAAAACATGGACAAGATCTTCAAGATTGTGTCCATCTACTGGACCAACATAATAGAGCCCAAGCTCTTCAAACATAGAAGCTCCTTGACCACCCACCATTCCTTTTATGGCAGTATCCATTTTTGTTGCAAGTTCATGTGTTTTTTCTCCCAGTTGCTTCGTAACTCCCTATCAAATACAAAAACTTTTAATAATCCGATAAAGACAGAAAAATAATGCAAAGAACTTGGATGTTTATTTCTGTGAAAACCAAATTGTAAAATTTGTGTGTTGAACAGATGAAATGAAGTTCTTTTATATAGGGATCCAACCGTACAATTAATTTTCTTGTTTCTATATAACTTAGCTTGTCACATTTGTAACCAAATTTACTGACAAGGTTAAAATGCATATTTTTTAATAAATTTTTAAAGTAAGTATCATCTTTCATCTTTGAAATTTATGATATAAGTAAATAATGAGTGATACATATTTGACATGTGGAAAACATCAAATAAGGAAAAAAGAGATTGGACCTTTGCAACTTCACGTAATTTGCGAAACTTGCGGCTGGTTTGAAGCCTTGTGAGGGATTCACTGAGAGCCCCGACAGGCGGTGCAGGACCATCAAGAGTAGCTGTGGGTAGGGAGACTTGGCGGTTGTCATTCAAGACTATGATCAGATTGGAGTCAAGGTAGCCCGCATTATTCATAGCCTCGTATGCTTGTCCTGCAGTCATGGCTCCATCCCCGATCACGGCGACTACATGGTTGTTCTTTCCTAGCAAATCTCTACCAACTGCCATTCCTGTTTTTAGAAGAAAAAAGCTATGATATACACAAAATTTGAAATTTGTCATTTTTTAAACCAAAAGATCACATGCAAAATAAATAATGCGATTACAGCTATAATCTTCGGTTCTAAGTGGTTGCTAATTAACGTGGGGCTAGCCCACTTGGTAAAAACATTTTTATAAAAGGTGAGGTCATAGGTTTAAAAATCAGTAAAGGAGATTAGTTTAGCATTATTAGAATAATAAAGTAGAAACAAGCTATCATTCAAAGAAAAACAAAATTGTGTCACAATGAATGTAATATCACCATCTTCTAGGATAGTGGGAAAGTTTGTGTTTATCTTATTCTATTTACTATTTCAGTGGAAAAGTTTATCTTTATCTTATCCTTTCAAAAAGTGTTACGAGTGTGATATTACTGGATACAAAGCAAAAATTTTGAAATCATATCTCTATGATAAAGACTAATGAATATGGTTAGAGTAATTAATGAAAGACTAATGAATATTGATAGAGTAATTAATGACTAATGAATATGGAGAGTAACTAAAAAGTTAAATGTTATTTAGGAAAATTATTTTTTATAAAAAAATCCGTTTTACCAATTTAAAATTTTTGTTACTATTATGGAATTTAAAAATATAATCGTTAACCACCCGTCAGATTAGAATATTTTTGGTCAAACAGGGGTGGTATAAAATGCATTAAATATATTCTTATTTCTACTACTAAAAGTCTAAAAAGAACTTCTGTAGTTTATATAATATGGTTTTAATTCCATGGTCCTTTTTAGAAGATTATGATTTATGGATGATTACAATAAAGACTATATCTTCAAATTTTCCATTTAGAACGTATTTAAAGGTTTTCAAAACAGTAAATATAAAATTCACTTAACTATTCAAGTAGCATCTGAAAACTGTACTTGGGTTTATAAGTTTTTTTTTAATGGCTAATGTTACTTCTTCCAAACTCCTATATTTACAAAGAAATCACCCATTGCTTAAACTTGGGTTTATAAGTTACAACTGATGTTAAGGTCTTGATATATAAAAAATAAATTTAAACCAACTAACTCATATTTTTAACATATGTATTTGTATATTTGTAATTACATCCTCTAAAAAGTAGGTACTATTGCAACTTTTACAATATATATATATATATATATATATATATATATACACTTAACTTTTTAGTTTAAAATTAAATGTTTTTAGAAATGGCAATTTATATGAAGGCATCAAATATTCATTTTTTTACTTAAACAACTCATATGTTTCTGCTATAATATCGATTATTTCGTTTATATTGAAAAAAAAAAAGATAGTTCAAATCCTGAAAAGACAAAAGTGTCCTGAAATATTATTTTTAAAATTTTTTTATTATGAGTGTCGTTATCTTGAATTTCTTTGTTGGTGGGTTATTGTCTTTTTCTTTGAAAATATATATATCTTGAGAAATAAATAAAATCATATGATAAATAAGATCAAGATGTCTTTTTACAAAGATGTGGCTGAAAAATAATGGTATATAAAAGGTATGATTTTTTTTAAAGGTGACTTTCTATGTACAGGACTAGTGGTCACAAGTTTCTTGTCAAATACAATTCCTCGTCAACCCTGCCCCGGCCGTCGCGCAAACGACCTTCGCCCGGAAACTTACTGCCCTCACACGAGAGCCTCGCTGGGGTAACAGCTGGGTAAAACCGGGTTGCCCTCCGGATCGAACCATGCCTCGGTAGGAAACGATCCATCATTGGGACGTCCCGCACCTTTTGCTACACTCGGGAGTCGAACCGGCGTCTCCAAGGAGAACACCGTCCCAACTGACAAATTTTTTTGATTTTAGTTATTATATAATATTGTTAATTTTATATAATACCACTATCTTTTTTTTAAACGGTGACTTTCTTTTTAGTGACCTAATGTCACACCGCTTAAACGATGGTCCTAGCCAAGATCTGTCCAGACTACATTGTTTTAATCGAATCTACGTTGGTTTAGTCAGACTTGATTATAGTATTGCCCAGACTTGGTACCATTATCTATATATGGTTTAAAAATGAATAATTTAATTATTTAAGTTTAACTAACTTATTTATGGAACTTGGTCCATGTATAAAAAGGTGATCCAAAGTAATGAGAGAGAGATGATCAATCTCACCTGTCACATTCACCCAATAGATCTAACAGCATTTATACAGTTTATACAGTTGTTACAGTTTTCAACAGATTATCTTGATATCTTCTATATATATAATAATACGTTAATATTCAATAAAAACCACTCAAAAGAGTTATGGATACTATAAGTTTATAAAATGACAAATCTATAAAACCATCATATGACATATTATGACAAATTTATAAACCTTTAAAATCGATATATGACTTGAAGGTGAATGATATATATAACCGAAGATGTATATAAATGATCATTATATTACCTAAACCTGCAGAAATGCTAGTAGAGCTATGGCCTGCGCCAAAAGCATCATGAACACTCTCATCTCTCTTTGGGAAGCCTGCGAGTCCACACGTTTGTCGAATCGTCCTCATTCTCGACCTCCTTCCTGTCAATATTTTGTGCGGGTACGCCTATACAATACATAAAACAAGTTTTCATTTATTTATTTAAGAAATGATATCACACGTATAATATAACAATTCAATCTAGCTATTACCTGATGTCCAACATCCCAGATGATCTTATCATCAGGCGTGTTAAAAACATGATGGAGTGAGACAGTTAACTCAACCACACCCAAGCTCGAACTCAAGTGACCCCCGGTCTTTGACACTGTATATACTATCTCTTCTCGGAGTTCATCAGCTAAATGTACCAGCTCCTACAAATACATATTGTTTTAAGAATTAAAAAAAAGAATTAATCTTTTTTTAGTTTTAATATTTGTTCTTGTCATAACTCATAACCCAACAAAATACTTCCCTTGTCTGGTTCTTTTCATGTCACAAGCTTTTTAGGACACCACGTGATACATGGAAATAGCGAGAAACATTGAATTGGACAAGTCATGGTATATAGTAAATAAATTAGTTGAATTAAAACAATAATTATAATTAAATTCGGATAAGTCATGGTATATGGTAAATAAATTAAATGAATTAAAACAATAATTAAATTAAATTGAATTTCACCAGTGGTTTTAATAAGTTATTAATTAATTCCCTTTTTTTGCATTTCTGTCTGGCAATTGAAGTTAAGAAAAATTAATGTTGTATTAAAAGAAATTTCAATAAATATTTAATCTGATATATACCTCTAAACAAAGATTTTTCATATGAATTGGATAATTAATGGTATCCAAGATCGGAGTTTTGGGTTTCTCCCCGGAGTACTTGAGGGTAACAGATGTAGTCCCATTCACTATTGCTAGGTCCTCTTGTTCGTTACTCGCGTTGTCTTTTGCAACAGCCACGATTCCAGTAAACTAGTACATACAAAATAAAGACGATTAAAATATGTACATGCAATAAGAATATGAATATTCTTTTTGTTAGAGAATAACATATGATCATTTTAAGAACAATAAACCCGTATTATAAATGTATCGTCTCCAAACAAGATAAGATTAACAAAAAGATGTAGAACGTACCTTTCGTTTGTTTGATGGCATGATCGCGTTGGCGGATGAACTAAGCAAACTAGAAGAAGTGTAACCATTTTGAGCAATGGGAACAAGTCCACCCCTCAAAGCACCACATAAAGCCATTTCTTGGGGTAGTTATGAGGAACACCCAAGAGAGGAGGAAAGAGAGTTTGAGGGGTTGATTTGAATTTCGGAAGAAAGTTTTAGAGCGTTTTATAGGCCAACCGAAGAGCATAGATTCCCTTAGCAGTTAGTATCAGCAATTAGGTTATTGTATTTTGGAAAAAGTCAAATTAGACCACCTGACACGTATGCAGAGATCAATATTTATACACGTTGTAATTAATATTATCAATAATAGAATATCATTCCTGCGCTAAGAACGATTGATATCTAATCATATGCCTACTTTTTATCTTATATTTTTCATAAAGTAAACTATTTAGTCATTTTTATCACTTTAGTTCAAAACACAATTTTTTTAAATCTGGGTCCTTATACTTTCAATTTTTTTTTATTTTCATCCTAAATCAAAATCTGCTCAGATTTTGAAATTAATATCCATTCTTTTTTTTTTATCTTTTTCCGCCCTTTTAACGAATGGAAAAATATTCAGATTTTTTTATTTTTATATAAAACGTTAAAAAAACATTTTGTCATTTATTAAAAGGGTGGGAAAAGACAAAAAAAAACTGGATGTTAACAGAAAAATATGACTAGATTTTAATTTTGAATGAAAATGACAACAAAATTAAAACCACATGGATTCAGATTCAAAAGTTTATTTGTACTAAAGAGACAAAAGGAACAAAATCTCAGAGACCATTTTGGCAGTTTACTCTTTTTCATACAAGCATTGAACTAAACAAGGTTGTTAAAATAGATCTTATCATATTTAAGAGGTTAGAGAAGATGTGATTATCACAAGTATCAAACATGGATACGACTCGTTTAACTAATTTATACCTCATGTCTATAACACAGTTTTATGTTTTTGAATAAAAAAGATGAAATTACGGAGCCTAGCCTCCTAATTTTAGTTATTTTCGTCTTAACAAAAGTATAAAATTACATACTGTATTTTTTCTTAAATTAATTTTTATCATGATTTAGACAAAACTATCAGCCCTAAAGTAACTATGAGGTTGTTATCATAAATGAGTAAGGATGGAAAGAACCCCAAGTCTGACAAGTATACCGTAACCGAAGCATCCGGAACAGGTAATCCTAATACCCGACGAGTATGGGATTGAGAAAAAAATATTTTGTGTGTATCGGATGGGTATGTAATTAGATGATAACGGCCCGATTACCTAAAACTATATATTCATTGTCACATCCCGATTTCCACGTATATCTCAGTGGGCCCCTATGAGAAGTATTGTGACGTAAGATTGATAACATAATAACCAAACAACACAAAGTACACAACAGAAGTCTTGGATTTAAAATATTATTAAAAACCGATAATGTTCAAAGTTCAAAATAATAATATAAAAGGCATGTAATAAAGATCCACAGATGGATCGTAAAGTATATATAAAGTGATCAACAAACTTTGGCACGACTAAGGACTTGCAAAATCCTCTATGTCACTACCAAGCAGCTCCTAGCCTATTACGTGTTGTACCTGTACCTTAGTCTTTTGAAAATACGTCAGTTTACACTGGTAAATAAAAATAACCAACAAATTTTCAAAATCTTTCAAAAATTTATTTAAGTGCACGTAGCACATTTTCATAAATAACTTGGGACAATTCAAAATGATCTTGTATACAGTTTTACAGATTTGTCAATACATATGCGATCCGGTGCAGAAACCGAATAATCTGATTAACCGACACGCCACTTAAATAACTCCAGAGAGTATATAAAAATAATTTAGCATAAGCATTTGACAGTTGTATGCCTACACCTCGTGCGTTGGTCGTGGCCATTAGTAACTTAAATGAGCCGAGGATATCGAGGACGCGGTCGAGATAACCCCTAATGTTTAAGTTATCAGACAATACAGATTAAAACGGCTTAGAGATTTAGTTAAATCACAATCCGACAACATGATCCCATACCCGACCAAGTGGTAATAATTTACCGTATCCCAAGCCCGTATAGGGAAAATAGGTTAAAATTATTTACCTGAGCAAATTCTTCAAAGATTTATACAGCCGTTAATCAAGAAGATAAGTAAAGATAACAATCTACCGGAGGCTTCTAGTCTGGAATGATGGTATTAATAACCAATTAGAATGCTAACGGGTCCTTAATTGAGTCATAGACTCGAACCGACTAGTCTTAAGTAATGAAATACGATACGATACGCTAGATTTGTAAGTCCCAAATCAACTACGATCACAGTGGTTTGGTTGTAAACACACAAACACCAATATATTAGGTGTTGAATGTATGAAGATAAGAAAAATCAAGGTAGAAGATGAAGGTTCTTGTTTTGGTAGAAACTACAAGTGTTGTATGTTAAATCCCAATTAGTAAAAATGATTTAAGCACCTAGATATGCGGATTAAGCACAAGATCAGACACAAGAATCACAACACAAGAAATCACCCAAATGCTAGTCCAAGAACCTTGGAGCTAGGGTTTTCATTAAGCACATATTTATAGATCTGGGCAATTGACGTAATTAATAATTACACCAGTATGTTAATTACGCCGCCCAGTACAAATCTTCACAAAATTACATTTTCAGTCCCTAAAGCAGCTAAAACAACATAAACTAACATAGAACTATCCAAAACCTAAGTTAATCAAGTATAAACGATCTCAAAAGGTCTAACAATATCCCCCTAGATCGTTGCGTACTTGACTGTTCTTCACTTGTTTGCTTCCGGTTCTGGATTTTTTGTAGCTTTCTCAGAGGACTGTTCAGGTGGTGCTTCGGTTGTTGGTGGTGATTTGTAACAGCTTCACTTGTTTGTTGTTGGACCTCCATAGTGACTTCATATGTGGATGAAGTCGGAGGTGGTGGAACGATGATTTGAGGATCTGATTTTAGAGGAGGATTAGTTGAGTGAGAAGATGAGGATTGCTCCTCCGCAGCTTGTTTAGCGATTTCTCTTGTCTTGGTTTGTCGATTCTGCTCAACATTTCCATCATTTCAATCTTTCTTTCTCTTGCTCGTCCAATAGCTCTTTGAAATAGCATGCCTTCCTCCAGAAACACATTACCTGCTCCAACATGTATTTTGTTTGTAAGACCTACTTAAATTTTACATTTCATTTTATAGCATTTTAAGCGTTTTACTACTAAATGCCACTTACAAAAATAAAATTATTGTAAAGGATATTCACACATAGTTATAAACATTTCAAAATCTTAACTTATCGAGGAAAATACCCGTAATTTTGTAGTAGTAGTATATCTTCTGTTCTTCATTGGTTACTAGCTCATCACAGAATCTTAACTTATCGAGGAAAATACCCGTAATTTTGTCTATCGTTTCACCTCTTTGTCTCATTTGGATGAACTCCTCCTTGATTTTATTGATAACCGCCTGGGGACTGTGATGTTTAAGAAATGGTGCCTTAAACTCGTCCCAAGTCATGTTCTTCACCGCACCAAGCTCCTTTTTCACATTGTCCCACCAATCTTTGGCTTGACCCCTCAGCTGACCCATTCCGTAAGCTACAAAGTCACTTACGTCGCAGTGGGTCCTTTCAAAAACCCCTTCAATGTCACTCAACCATCGTTGACATATTATCGGATCGACCTCCCCGTTGTAGATTGGAGGTTTGCAAGCCATGAATTTATTATACGGGCAAGCCTTTCGCTCCACCGACTTGTCTTTCAATTGGTGGGAATTTTCCTCCAACCTTTTGATCCACTCTTCCACTACAATGAGTACTGTGTCTTGGATCTTGTCTATAAACCCAGATAGACTATTCTCTATTGCCTTTCCAACCTCTTCGGCAATTACTTCTCTCATCTGTTCGGTGACTACCGACACCGTATCGTCATTACCTTCATCTGTCATCTTGAGTCTGAAACGTTTATATTAATTGTTAAACATTTCATTTTGTATCATTCGTATATTTTGCTGTGGTTTAGTCAAGTTTACAACTCTTTTAAACCATTCAGTTTATGCACTTTCCGGGTTTGAGTGTATTAACACACTCTTCCCATGCACATCGAATCGTATTTCCTTTCTATGTTTCGTTAAAGCTACTAAAATAATTAATTCTTACCGGATGTTTGATCAAGCTTCGAACCGAACACACTTTGTCAACAACCTTGAGCTCTGATTACCAAATTGTAAGACCCACTTAAATTTTACATTTCATTTTATCATATTTTAAGCTTTCTACTACTAAATGCCACTTACAAAAATAAAATTATTGTAAAGGATATTCACACATATTTATAAACATTTCAAAAATGGTCATAAGTGTTTACATAAGTTACTGTCAACAAACAAAACATGATTTAACGAGGAAGCTTCATTTAACGTGTGTTCGGTTCATGTCCGTCACTTGATCTTCTTCCGGAGACTTATAACATTCACCTAAATTAAAAACATTACCGATATTAATTATTAAGTTACTTAGTATAAACCAAACAAACTACTAACTCAAACAAGGAAAAAAATCAATTTTTGCACGTTTAGGGGCGTCGCGCTATGCCACGGCCCCTTTTTGACAGAAAGTTGTTTTAACTGGTGCTGTAGATTTTCCAGCTCTTAACCTTCACAAGTGTGATACTTAAACTTGCATAACTTTCAATCTACTTATCCGATTTACACGATTCTTGTTTCTATAGGTTTATAATTAAATTACGGAGCCGTTTATCATTCTTACTTGCATCAAGATTCAGTTATAATCATTTGGCTTATAAATCCCTTTCTACAATTATTCGACCCTTTGGTTTTAACATACACTACATGATTGTTATAAAAAATCGTTTCTAAACATTTTTACCCAGCTGGGCTTATCAAAGCTTAGCGTTTCGCTCCCATCACATGGTTTGCGCGCGCATTAGTGTCATGCTTATTGTCGACGTTTCAAGCATGCACATTTAAGCAAATTTTACAATATCACCATTTTTTTTTACTTTTGACCCATATCCAAGGGTTTGCAAAATAACTTTTCGCTTGTTCCAACTTAACCTCCACATCAATACTCCGGTTTATTAAGTGTCGTTCAGATCACTTAAAACCATCAATTTGTTAGCTTATTTCATTTTGACCCGTTTGGTTGTCGAGTGAGTTACATCACTTCATTGACATTCCAAACACGACTATTTTAACAATATCCTCAACAAACATATCTAATTGACTATTTTGATCCGTTTGGTTATCGAGTGAATTACATCACTTCATTGACATTCCAAACTCATATATTACACTTTATCGTATCAACATAAATACGACCCAATATATATGCAAATATAACGAAATTACAAGTTACATACCTTTAGAGCTTTCACTTCGAGCGCGCGTCCGCTCGCTGTCCGCTAGAAGACTCGGTTCCCTTGCTATGAGTTCGATAAACGACTCGTTTAGAACTCTAATCATATCGTATTACGCATAATTCGCCCTAACATTTAAATATGCATTTTTGTTCAAAGTCTCAACATTTAGCTTTCTTTTAGGCATTTCAAAAAACACTTAAAGGGCATAATTTTACGAATCAACAATCAAGTTTTATAAATAGTTATTTAGCCAAAATTAACATCTTTCACAAGTTCATTTGTCTAGTTCTTACATCAACATTCTAGACTTACCTCATGGGGTTCAAATAACACCTAATTCAGGACCAAAATTCTAGTGTTCTTTGTTCTACAAAACCCATTTAACACCTAAGTGAGTGATTATGAATCTCATATTTATGAACACTAATTCAACAAATCATTGACTAGGGTTTACTCCTAGACATGATTTCATTTCAATCTCATCCAAGCATCAATCATGCAGGCCAAAATTTCGATTTCATATGCTCACCAAGAATTCAAGGTGGAACTAAATAATGAAATTTGACATACCTTATGATCCCTTCATGGAGGTGATCACTAATTTGAGCTTAGATTTAAATTTGGACTTGATTTGCCCTTTTAATTTGATGAAATAATGCTGATTAGGCTTTGAGCTCAAGAACTCCTTGGCTCCTGTGGAAAATCTCGACCAGAACACACATGAAGTGTGTGTTTTGGTGTTTTGTTTTAATTAAATAAAACCATTTTCAATTTTGTCAAGTTTAGTCCCCTCACTTGTTTATTTTCATTTTATGAAGAGCATTTTAACTAAGTTTTTCTTATTATTTCGAGACTTATGATTAACTAGGTTATTTATCCCTAGTTATTCCGTCTTAACCATAACTGATATTTAATTATAATATAAAATCTATGTTTTCGGGTGTTATAAGTCCACCTCCTTAAAAAGGTTTCGTCCTCGAAACTGGAATATGTACCAAATAATGAAGGGTAGAGGCGTCTCATTTCCTCTTCGGACTCCCAAGTTGTGTCCGATCCTTTTCGATGTTCCCATTTGACCTTCACTTGGTCAATCTCCTTAGTTCTAAACCCCCTTGACCTATCGGTCAAGGATTTCTATCGTTTAGCTATATAGCTAAGTTTGTCATTGACTTCTATATCACCATATGGCATATATGTCGTCTCGTTCGCCAAACATTTGCGAAGGTGTGATACGTGGAACATGTTATGAATCCCACTTAACTCATTTGGAAGCTCTAGTCAGTAAGCCACTTTACCCACTCGATCAATAATCTTGAAGGGTCCAATAAACCTCGACTCAACTTTCCTCGTTTTCTAAATCGAATTATTCCCTTCCATGGTGATACTTTAAGCATTACTCTATCGCCGATTTGAAACTCGATGGGTCTCTGTCTTTTATCCGCATAGGACTTTTGTCGGTCTTGAGCTGCCTTTAAATGAGCTCGTACCGTGTCAATCTTTTCGTTTGTTGCCTTTATCATGTCTTTATGTGCGAGTTCCCTCGGACCCACTTCACCCCAACACACCGGGGTTCGGCACTTTCGACCATAAAGCATTTCATATGGTGCCATACCGATGCTCGAGATAGCTGTTGTTGTAAGAAAATTCGACTAACGGCAGGTAAACATCCCAACTGCCGCCGAAAATCAATTATACATGCCCGAGGCATATCTTCCAAGGTTTGAATGGTTCGTTCGCTTTGCCTATCTGTTTGCGGGTGATAAGCCGTACTGATCAATAGCTTTGTACCCATTGTTCTTGGAAGTCACGCCAAAATTTTGAAGTAAACCGGGTATCTCTGTCGGACACAATGGACATCGATACTCCATGGCGTGCTATTATTTCATTCACATATACTTCTGACATCTTTTCAGATGTATAAGTCTCACGAATGGGAATAAAGTGACCGCTTTTTGTCAATCTATCCACAACTACCTAGATGGCGTCAAATCCTCGTGTCGTTCCGGCAATTTGGTTAATAGATCCATAGTCACCTGTTCCCATTTCCATACCGGTATGTCTAACGGTTGGAGCTTACCATAAGGTTTTTGATGTTCTGCCTTGACTTGTAAACAAGTCAGGCACTTTTCGACATATTTCACTATAACTCTTTTCATTCCAGGCCACCAATAATTTTGTTTTAAGTCTCGGTACATTTTATGGCTCCGGGTGAATCGAGAACGTGATTTGTGAGCCTCATCGAGTAGAAGGTCTTTAACGTCACAAGTGTTAGGTACCCAGATTCTACCGAATCGAGATTTCAAACCGTTTTTTCCATCTTCTATGTCTTTTACTAATCCCTTCACACGTTCACTTCTCCAATTCTCTTTCTTTACCGCCTCTTCCTGTGCTACTCGGATTCGTTCAAGTAGCCCAGAAGTGATCACGAGTTGCATGGATTGTACCGGATAGGTACGTATTCTTCCTTCCGGATAAGCGCATCCGCCACTACATTAGCTTTTCCTGAGTGATAGTGGATTTCACAGTCATAATCCTTCACTTTCTAACCAACGCCTTTGTCTCATATTCAACTCTTTTTGATCAAAGAAGTACTTTAGGCTTTTATGATCGATGAAAATAGTGCACTTCACCCCGTACAGGTAATGCCTCAGATTTTTAGAGCAAAGACTACCGCCGCCAACTTAAGGTCGTGAGTTGGATACTTCTTTTCATGCACTTTTAATTGTCTCGAGGCGTAGGCAATTACCTTTCCTCTTTGCATGAGTACACATCCAAGGCCTATGTGTGATGCATCCGAATACACTACTAGATCATCAGTAGCGTTAACACCGGAGCAGTGGTTAATTTTTCCTTAAGCGTTTGAAACGCTCTTTCTTGTTCGTCTGTCCAAATGAATTTCTCGTCCTTACGGGTTAGCTTCGTTAATGGCGACGCAATTTTGGAAAAATCTTGAATGAATCGCCTATAATATCCCGCAAGCCCCAAAAAGCTTCTAATTTCTGATGGGTTTTTCGGAGGATTCCATTTTGATACTGCTTCAATCTTGGTTGGATCTACTAATACTCCATCAGTGCTTATGATATGCCCGAGGAATTGGACCTCTCAAAGCCAAAAAGCGCACTTTGAAAACTTAGCATAAAGTTTCTCTCGTCTAAGCGTTTTTAGCACTTCACGTAAGTGATGCGCATGTTCCACCTCGCTCTTTGAATTCACTAGAAAGTCGTCGATGAATACTATCACTGACTTATCCCAGCATTGGTTTACAAACCCGGTTCATGAGATCTATGAATGTAGCGGGTGCATTTGTTAATCCAAAGGAGATCACAAGAAACTCATAGTGCCCATAACGTGTGCGGAAAGCTGTTTTTGGAAAGTCTTCTTCCTTTACTCTCAATTGATGGTAACCCTACCTTAAATCGATCTTTGAAAACCAACTTGCACCTTGTAGTTAGTCGAATAGGTCGTCGATTCTCGGAAGCGGGTATCGGTTCTTTACCGTAAGTTTATTTAACTCGTGATAATCGATACACATGCGCAAGCTCCCGTCTTTCTTTTTCACAAATAACACAGGTGCACCCCAAGGGGAAATGCTCGGTCATATAAACCCATTATCAAGTAGGTCTTGTATCTGCGACATTATCTTGAAGCTCCGATGGTGCAAGTCTATATGGCTCCTTAGCTACTGGCTTTGTAGCCGGAACCAATTCGATCCCGAATTCTACTTCGCGTGCAGGCGGTATTCCTGGTAAATCCTCCGGAAACACCTCTTCAAATTCTCGTACTACCAGCACATCTCCTATCCTTGGCGATTCTTTCTCCGAGTCACTTGCGTAGATAAAAAACTCCTTACACCCATGTTGCATGAGTTTGTGGGCTTCTATCATCAAGCATACTATGGGATTACCACTCTTTTCTCCATAAATGGTAACGTGTTTCCCGCTCGGAGATATCAGTTTTATCTCCTTGCGGAAACACATAATTTTAGCGTGATGTCGAGACAACCAATCCATCCCGACGACTACTTGAAATTCCCCCATCGACATTGGTATTAAATCTATCGAGTATTCTTCATCATCAATACTCAATTTACAATCTCGGCATATGTCACAAACCATAAAGCTCTTGTTATTACCTATTTCAACTTCTAAAGGCATAGGCAATTTCGTTCATACAAATGAAGGATGTCGAATAAATCCATTTGAAACAAAAGATTTGTTCGCACCCGTATCAAATAAAATACGTGCGGGAATAAGGTTTATGGCAAATATACCTGAGACCACATCGGGTTCTATCTTAGCTTCTGCCGCGGTCAAGTGAAAGGATCTAGCTCTTGCTTTCTGAGCCTCTGTTTGCACATCCCTTCCATCTTTCTTTCCTATCAACTTCGGGCATTCAGACTTCTTGTGGCCCGGTTGATAGCATTTAAAGCAGACTGAAACTTTTCCGGGGCATAATGAAGCCGTATGCCCTGTCTTTCCGCATATAGGACACGGTTTATCTTTGAAGCGACATTCGCCCTTGTGACCCTTTCCACAGATTTTACAACTTGGCGACCCGCCCTTCTCATTCGACTTCCTTGCAGATTCTGTCGTTTTTGCTTTCTTTGTCGGGCTTGGATTAACATCTTGCGCCCTTCGTTTCACCCCATGCAACTTGCTTTCTCAGCTCAATCTCTCGTTCCCGAGCAACGTTTATAATCTCGGTGAGAGTTTCATACTTTGAGGGAGTCATGAACTCCCGATATTCAGCACTCAACATGTTGTAGTAGTAGTATATCTTCTGTTCTTCATTGGTTACTAGCTCATCACAGAATCTTAACTTAGCGAGGAAAATACCCGTAATTTTGTCTATCGTTTCACCTCTTTGTATCATTTGGATGAACTCTTCCTTGATTTTATTGATAACCGCCTTGGGACTGTGATGTTTAAGAAATGGTGCCTTAAACTCGTCTAAAGTCATGTTCTTCACCGCTTCTACACCAAGCTCCTTTTTCACATTGTCCCACGTATGCCCTGTCTTTCCGCATATAGGACACGGTTTATCTTTGAAGCGACATTCGCCCTTGTGACCCTTTCCACAGATTTTACAACTTGGCGACCCGCCCTTCTCATTCGACTTCCTTGCAGATTCTGTCGTTTTTGCTTTCTTTGTCGGGCTTGGATTAACATCTTGCGCCCTTCGTTCACCCCATGCAACTTGCTTTCTCAGCTCAATCTCTCGTTCCCGAGCAACGTTTATAATCTCGGTGAGAGTTTCATACTTTGAGGGAGTCATGAACTCCCGATATTCAGCACTCAACATGTTGTAGTAGTAGTATATCTTCTGTTCTTCATTGGTTACTAGCTCATCACAGAATCTTAACTTAGCGAGGAAAATACCCGTAATTTTGTCTATCGTTTCACCTCTTTGTATCATTTGGATGAACTCTTCCTTGATTTTATTGATAACCGCCTTGGGACTGTGATGTTTAAGAAATGGTGCCTTAAACTCGTCTAAAGTCATGTTCTTCACCGCTTCTACACCAAGCTCCTTTTTCACATTGTCCCACCAATCTTTGGCTTGACCCCTCAGCTGACCCGTTCCGTAAGCTACAAAGTCACTTACATCGCAATTGGTCCTTTCAAAAACCCCTTCAATGTCACTCAACCATCGTTGACATATTATCGGATCGACCTCCCCGTTGTAGATCGGAAGTTTGCAAGCCATGAATTTATTATACGGGCAAGCCTTTCGCTCCACCGACTTGTCTTTCAATTGGTGGGAATTTTCCTCCAACCTTTTGATCCGCTCTTCCACTACAGTGAGTACTGTGTCTTGGATCTTGTCTATAAACCCGGATAGACTATTCTCTATTGCCTTTCCAACCTCTTCGGCAATTACTTCTCTCATCTGTTCGGTGACTACCGGCACCGTATCGTCATTACCTTCATCTGTCATCTTGAGTCTGAAACGTTTATATTAATTGTTAAACATTTCATTTTGTATCATTCGTATAATTTGCTGTGGTTTAGTCAAGTTTACAACTCTTTTAAACCATTCATGTTTATGCACATTCTGGGTTTGAGTGTATTAACACACTCTTCCCATGCACATCGAATCGTATTTCCTTTCTATGTTTCGTTAAAGCTACTAAAATAATTAATTCTTACCGGATGTTTGATCAAGCTTCGAACCGAACACACTTTATCAACAACCCTGAGCTCTGATTACCAAATTGTAAGACCCACTTAAATTTTACATTTCATTTTATAGCATTTTAAGCGTTTTACTACTAAATGCCACTTACAAAAATAAAATTATTGTAAAGGATATTCACACATATTTATAAACATTTCAAAACATGGTCATAAGTGTTTACATAAGTTACTGTCAACAAACAAAACAGGATTTAACGCGGAAGCTTCATTTAACGTGTGTTTGGTTCATGTCCGTCACTTGATCTTCTTCCGGAGACTTATAACATTCACCTAACATTAAAAACATTACCGATATTAGTTATTAAGGTTACTTAGTAAAACCAAACAAACTACTAACTCAAACAAGGAAAAAAAATCAATTTTTGCACGTTTAGGGGCGTCGCCACGCCGACGGACGCCGCTACGCACGGCTCTTTTTGACAGAAAGTTTAGCTCTTAACTTTCACAAGTGTGATACTTAAACTTGCATAACTTTCAATCTACTTATCCGATTACAGGATTCTTGTTTCTATACGTTTATAATTAAATTACGGAGCCATTTATCATTCTTACTTGCATCAAGATTCGGTTTATAATCATTTGGCTTATAAATCCCTTTCTACAATTATTCGACCCATTTGGTTTTTAACATACACTACATGATTGTTATCAAAAATCGTTTCTAAACATTTTTACCCAGCCTAGGCTTCTCAAAGCTTAGCGTTTCGCTCCCATCACATGGTTTGCGCACGCATTAGTGTCATGCTTGTTGTCGACGTTTTAAGCATGCGCATTTAAGCAAATTTCACAATTTTTTTTACTTTTGACCCATATCCAAGGGTTTGCAAAATAACTTTTGGCTTGTTCCAACTTAGCCTCCACATCAATACTCTGGTTTATTAAGTGTCGTTCAGATCACTTAAAACCATCAATTTGTTAGCTTATTTCATTTTGACCCGTTTGGTTGTCGAGTGAGTTACATCACTTCATTGACATTCAAAACACGACGATTTTAACAATATCCTCAACAAACATATCTAATTGACTATTTTGATCCGTTTGGTTGTCAGTGAATTACATCACTTCATTGACATTCCAAACTCATATATTACACTTTATCGTCATCAACATAAATACGACCCAATATATATCCACAATATAACGAAACTACAAGTTACATACCTTTAGAGCTTTCACTTTGAGCGCGCGTCCGCTTCGGCTTGTCCGCTAGAAGCTGGTTCCCTTGCCTATAGAGTTCGATAAACGAATCATTTAGAACTCTAATCATATCTTATTACGCATAATTCGCCCTAACATTTAAATATGCGTTTTTGTTCAAAGTCTCAACATTTAGCTTTCTTTTTGGCATTTCAACAAACACTTAAAGGGCATAATTTTACGAATCAACAATCAAGTTTCATAACTAGTTATTTAGCCAAAATTAACATCTTTCACAAGTTCATTTGTCTAGTTCTTACATCAACATTCTAGACTTACCTCATGGGGTTCAAATAACACCTAATTCAGGACCAAAATTCTAGTGTTCTTCTTTGTTCTACAAAACCCATTTAACACCTAGTGAGTGATTATGAAGTCTCATATTTATGAACACTAATTCAACAAAATCATTGACTAGGGTTTACTCCTAGACATGATTTCATTCCAATCTCATCCAAGCATCAATCGTGCAGGCTAAAATTTCAATTTCATATGCTCACCAAGAATTCAAGTGGAATTAAATAAAAAAATTTGACATACCTTATGATCCCTTCATGGAGGTGATCACTAATTTGAGCTTAGCTTTCAATTTGGACTTGATTTGCCCTTTTAATTTGATGAAATAATGCTGATTAGGGTTTGAGCTCAAGAACTCCTTGGCTCCTGTGGAAAATCTCGACCGAACGCACACTGAATGTGTGTTTTGGTGTTTTGTTTTAATTAAATAAAACAATTTTCAATTTTGTCAAGTTTAGTCCCATCACTTGTTTATTTTCATTTTATGAAGAGCATTATAACTAAGTTTTTCTTATTATTTCGAGACTTATGATTAACTAGGTTATTTATCCCTAGTTATTCCGTCTTAACCATAACTGATATTTAATTATAATATAAAAATATGTTTTCGGGGTGTTACAAGTCCACCCTCTTAAAAAGGTTTCGTCCTCGAAACTGGAGTACGTACCAAATAATGAAGGGTAGAGGCGTTTCATTTCCTCTTCGGACTCCCAAGTGTGTCCGATCCTTTTGATGTTCCCATTTGTTATATAGCTAAGTTTGTCATTGACTTCTATAATTCACCATATGCTATTTGTCGTCTCGTCCGCCAAACATTTGCATGGTGTGATACGTTGAACATTGTTATGAACTCAACTTAAACTATCTTGGAAGCTCTAGTCGGTAAGCCACTTTACCCACTCGATCAATAATCTTGAAGGGTCCAATAAACCTCGGACTCAACTTTCCCCGTTTTCAAAATCGAATTATTCCCTTCCATGGTGATACTACTCTATCGCCGATTTGAAACTCGATGGGTCTCTGTCTTTTATCCTCATAGGACTTTTTTCGGTCTTGAGCCGCCTTTAAATGAGCTCGTACCGTGTCAATCTTTTCGTTTGTTGCCTTTATCACGTCTTTATGTGCGAGTTCCCTCGGACCCACTTCACCCCAACACACCGGGGTTCGGCACTTTCGACCATAAAGCATTTCATATGGTGCCATACCGATGCTCGAATGATAGCTGTTGTTGTAAGAAAATTCGACAACCGCAGGTGAACATCCCAACTGCCGCCGAAATCAATTATACATGCCCGAGGCATATCTTCCAAGGTTTGAATGGTTTGTTCCTTTGCCTATCTGTTTGCGGTGATAAGCCGTACTGATCGATAGCTTTGTACCCATCTATTCTTGGAAGTCACGCCAAAATTTTGAAGTAAACCGGGTATCTCTGTCGGACACAATGGACACCGGTACTCCATGGCGTGGTATTATTTCATTCACATATACTTCCGACATCTTTTCAGATGTATAAGTCTCACGAATGGGAATAAAGTGACCGCTTTTTGTCAATATATCCACGACCACCTAGATGGCGTCAAATTCTCGTGTCGTTCTCGGAAATTTGGTTAATAGATCCATGGTCACCTGTTCCCATTTCCATTCAGTATGTCTAACGGTTGGAGCTTACCATAAGGTTTTTGATGTTCTGCCTTGACTTGTAAACAAGTCAGGCACTTTTCGACATATTTCACTATAACTCTTTTCATTCCAGGCCACCAATAATTTTGTTTTAAGTCTCGGTACATTTTAGTGGCTCCCGGGTGAATCGAGACGTGATTTGTGAGCCTCATCGAGTAGAAGGTCTTTAACGTCACAAGTGTTAGGTACCCAGATTCTACCGAATCGAGATTTCAGACCGTTTTTTCCATCTTCTATGTCTTTTACTAATCCCTTCACACGTTCACTTCTCCAATTCTCTTTCTTTACCGCCTCTTCCTGTGCTACTCGGATTCGTACAAGTAGCCCAGAAGTGACCACGAGTTGCATGGATTGTACCCGGATAGGTACGTATTCTTCCTTCTGGCTAAGCACATCCGCCACTACATTAGCTTTTCCTGGGTGATAGTGGATTTCACAGTCATAATCCTTCACCGTTTCTACCCAACGCCTTTGTCTCATATTCAACTCTTTTTGATCAAAGAAGTACTTTAGGCTTTTATGATCGATGAAAATAGTGCACTTCACCCCGTACAGGTAATGCCTCCAGATTTTTAGAGCAAAGACTACTGCCGCCAACTCAAGGTCGTGAGTTGGATACTTCTTTTCATGCACTTTTAATTGTCTCGAGGCGTAGGTAATTACCTCTCCTCTTTGCATGAGTACACATCCAAGGCCTAGGTGTGATGCATCCGAATACACTACTAGATCATCGGTACCATCTGGTAGCGTTAACACCGGAGCAGTGGTTAATTTTTCCTTAAGCGTTTGAAACGTTCTTTCTTGTTCGTCTGTCCAAATGAATTTCTCGTCCTTACGGGTTAGCTTCGTTAATGGCGACGCAATTTTGGAAAAATCTTGAATGAATCGCCTATAATATCCCTCAAGCCCCAAAAAGCTTCTATCTGATGGGTTTTTCGGAGGATTCCATTTTGATATTGCTTCAATCTTGGTTGGATCTACCAATACTCCATCAGTGCTTATGATATGCCAAAGAAATTGGACCTCTCAAAGCCAAAAAGCGCACTTTGGAAACTTAGCATAAAGTTTCTCTCGTCTAAGCGTTTTTAGCACTTCACGTAAGTGATGCGCATGTTCCACCTCGCTCTTTGAATACACTAGAATGTCGTTGATGAAGACTATCACCGACTTATCCCAGCATTGGTTTACAAACCTGGTTAATGAGATCCATGAATGCAGCGGGTGCATTTGTTAATCCAAAGGACATCACAAGAAACTTATAGTGCCCATAATGTGTGCGGAAAGCTATTTTTGGAACGTCTTCTTCCTTCACTCTCAATTGATGGTAACCCGACCATAAAACGATCTTTGAAAACCAACTTGCACCTTGTAGTTGGTCGAATAGGTCGTCGATTCTCGGAAGCGGGTATCGGTTCTTTACCGTAAGTTTATTTAACTCGTGATAATCGATACACATGCGTAAGTTTAAAAAGATTGGTTTATATACGAAAAATATCTACCAGCGTAATTATCAATTACGCTGGTATGTTAATTACGCCGCGAAGTTTAAAATTCAGTGGTTTCTTCAAAATTAAGAAAACAAAACAATTACGCTCGAAAATCTTAAAATTTCTCGAAAGCATGCCCTTTTTAGTTAAATTAAGTGCAAAAACTGAAAATAAGTTTAGAGAAATTTTTTTGCAATCTGGACACCGAAATATGTTTTTCGATCCTAGGAAGCTCCTTTTTCACAATTGATCGATTTTGTTTGAAACTCTGTAACAATCCTGCAAAAGATCATGCTGTCAACACTTGTTAGTTTGTTGATAATGTTCTGAATAATCGAGGCACAAGAAAAACTGTCAGTATGTTTGTCCTCTTAAATCCATGCATCCTTCTTTCAACATTCCTTTCGGTGAATGTTTTTATCATATTGTGGTAATATTGAAAAAATTTCAATGGCCCCCACTCCTGCTAGATAAGTAGAATACTATGCCCACGAGTCCCACGTTAGGACATACCCCGGTGATCAAGGTATGCGCAAAGGTTCCTCATAACAGGTGAGTATACCGAGTTCATTCATTTGAAAGATACAAGATCAGCGCAATGGTGAATAGGTATGCACTTTCGTGCAGTCATAGAGACCAGTTGCAGTCCTGACCAGGGTTAGGCAGATACCTCGTTGTGGTATGATTACTTTTGAATGGCTCGTTTGATTTGAGCATTTTCAATTGTAGGGTTTTGGCCTCTTGGACTCTTTTAGATAAGATATCATAATCGTGTATAGGTCTGCATGTTTCTTGATGCAACAGAAGAGCGACCATGATATCCCCGAACAATAAACGATATAAAGACCCGAAATCTCAGACTTTGGCAATCTGTCAACGCAAGATTTAATACCATTAAGCCATATGCCACAACGTGTTACCCGCAAGAAGCACAGTATTGTGGGTATCCGGAATTCTTGTGTAAGCTTTTATCTTTTATCGCCTAATCGCAGTTTACTCGAGAGTATTGCTGAATCTACTGACACGTCGTTGCTTGGTACCCCGATCTTCTTTGCATAGCTTCTCGATTTTGCTTTTTCTGTTTCAAAGAGAAACAAAAGAGTTAGCAGTCTTCTATCATTTCTCAAGCAGGAGCCAAACAAGGACTTTAAACAGAATTTATTTATTGTCTGAATATCTTCCTCCCTAAAATTTTATTTTCGTATGTCCATTGCTTTTGAAAATTAAATTTTAATTTGCAGAAAATCTTTTTGTTGGGCACGATTTTACGATACTCATATATGTTGGAAGGCGTTTTTTTGAAAGTATGTACAATTTGTTATCCAACAAAACTCAATTCCACTCAAGAAAATTAACCTTTTCCAACCAGGTTACCAACTGGTTGAAACGGGTTTTATCAAAGGCTTTCGTGAAGATATCGGCTTTTTGTTGCGTCGTATTCACTGGCACCACTTGACTGTAACCCTTTTCGTACGCATCTCGAATCACGTGAATATGAATCTCGATGTGTTTTGTTCTCGAGTGATGGATTGGATTCGTCACATTTCCTAGACACGTCTCGTTGTCGATGAATATAAGAGTCTTCATGAGGTTGATTCCATAATCCAGCAACTGATTTTGTATAAGGACTTGTGAGCAGCAACTGTAATGTGTATTCAGCTTGAGCAGTAGAGGTTGACACGGTTGTCTGCTTCTTGCTTTGCCATGATATGAGACGATTTCCTAAGAATTGGCAACCTCCTGAGACAGATTTCCGATCGACTTACAACTTACAACCTGCATGATCACTACCAGAAAAGGCAATTAAATCAAAGTTACTATCTTTAGGATACCAAAGCCCAAGCTTGGGCGTTCCTTTCAGATAGTGGAAGATTCTTTTGACAGCTGTCTCATGAGATTCTTTGGGATTCGTCTGAAATCGTGCACAGATGCAAACAGCCCACGTAATGTCAGGCCTACTTGCAGTTAAATACATCAATGAGCCTATCATTGAGTGGTAGAAGGACTTGTTCACGGGCTTCTCTTGAGGATCGAGAGTTAGTTCAGTTTAAGGTACAAACGGAGTACTTGCGGTCTTGCAGCCATTCATATTACACTCTGCAAGGATATCCCACATGTATTTGGCATGATGAATGAGAATTCCGTCTTCTCGCTTTTTTACCTCCAATCACAAGAAGAATGTGATTTCACCCATCATACTCATTTCAAACTTTGCTTTCATAACCTTTTCGAATTCCTTGCATAACGCCTCATCGGTTGACCCAAAAATTATATCGTCTACCTAGATCTGAACCATCATCACATCATCTCCGATCCTCTTTGTGAAATAAGTCATGTCAATCTTGCCTCTTGTGTATCCACATTCCAGAAGACACGTTGACAGAGTCTCGTACCATGCTCGAGGTGCTTGGTGAAGACCATAGAGAGCTTTGTCGAGCTTATAGTATCGCTTGGGAAAGTGTGGATCTTCAAAACCTGGAGGCTGACATACGTAGACTTCTTCCTTTATATACCCGTACAGAAAGGCACTCTTCACATCCATCGGAAATACTTTGAAATTTTTGTACGATGCATATGCCAAGAATATTCTTATTGCTTCCAATCTTGCGACAGGTGCAAAGAGTTATTCGTAATCAATTCCTCCCTCTTGTTGAAAACCTTGAACGACCAGTCGTGCCTTGTTCTTCGTCACCACCCCACGATCATCCATCTTGTTACGGAATACCCACTTTGTTCCGATTGGAAACTTTCCTTCAGTTAAATCGACTAGCTCCCATACTTTAAGCTTCCAGAACTGAGATAATTCTTCCTGCATTGCTTACACCCAGCTATAGTCTTGAATTGCTTCTTCTATGTCATGTGGTAGAGATTGCGATAGGAAGGCGACATACAGTCCTTTGTTGATAACATAAGTTTGACCACGAGTTCGTACACCATCTTCCACAGGACCGATAACATTTTCAAGGGGATGATTCCGATTTGTCTTGTATTCTACATTGATGTGGGTTTCAATTTGTTGAGGTAGATTAGTGAAGTGTTCATTGACATAGATGATTGGAAGTCCATCTTCCTTTGGTTCATTCACATTCATCTGTGAGGAAGAAGCATCATTGGTAGATGCATTCTCAGCCGATGTGTCACCACTTGTTTCATCCACAGGAATAATTGGATCAGCAGAGAGAGGAGTGACGCGAGTAGTGAAAGGAGTGAAACCAATATATGACGAGTCAAACAGCAGTTCCACTTGAGTGGTTTCTGCCGGTTCGGGAACAGGTTCAGGAATGTCAATGGTGTTGAAAACAATGTCTGCATCATAGAACCAATTTGGAGAACTCCTAGTGTTGATGTAATTTCCTTCTTGAAAATCGACATAATATGACTCAGCCACCATTTTAGTTTGTTTGTTGTAGACTCGATATGATTTTTGCGTAGATGAATAGCCCATGAAATAGCACACGGCACCGACTGCTTCAAACTTGATAAGATTATCTTCAGTGTTCAGAAGTGTGCTTTCTTGAGTTGTCTGATCCTTTATCATCACTTGATTCTTCTTCATCACCAGTTGAGATTGTTGTGGTTGAATCTTTGTTGCTGCTTTCTTGACTTGAAACTTGTTCGGACTCAGATGTACCTGTACATGATGGAACAAACTCGGGAATTTCCTCTGTAAGGAATTTTCCGAAGCTGTTGTTCTTTAACTCTGGAACAAAAACAGGTGATTCAAGCACAACATTTTCATCGCAAAAGGCAGATTTCAAGTCCATGCATTCAACACTACATTCTCGTGTTTTGGGTCAAAGGTTTAGGCACATGCCTATTACAGTCATCCTGGATGTTAAAACTATGTTTAATACAGTCATCCATCCTAGTTAAATTATTACATTCATCCCGAATAGATTTGTCTTTTGATTTTCCACAACTCCAGGCGAACCGGTTAACAGTAGTATAACTGCCACCTGAATAACCTATGCCTATTTTTTTGCCTTCACCTTTCTCATCGCACACATCTCCTTCACGCTCATTTGCGTCTACATTACTTATAAAAACATTAGTATTTTTGTCATTTACGTAATCACACTATGAGCAATTAAATCATTTTTATCAATTAAATCGTTTTCTGGATGAGGTGTCGGCATGGGTACATAGTTGTTGTTGTGTGGTGGAGGAAAAATTCTTCTTTCATTTCCCAGCCTGTTTTTGTATCCAATGCCATCTTTTACGTACGTCGGTTGTTGTCAATTTTCAATATCGATCAGTGCCTTTTTACTTACGTTCCATTTGTCATGGTGAGTTGTAGTTTAGTATTTTTTACATCAAAATTTCTAATCTTTTAGCTTGATCATTTATAATGAAATCCTTTTTAAAAAGCAACTCCATTAAAGATTGCATTTCAGTTAAAGTTGAGTTTAACTTTCTCTGATATGCAGCTTCGTTTAGTTTCATTTCTTTTTTTACTGTAAAACCTTGTTTTTTCTTTAATAAGGTCACGGTTGAGCGATTTGTAATGAGCCACGACATTCATAGGTTAGTTTGTTGAATTATAAGTCAAACTTTCAGTATCAGCATTCATGTAGGAGCTTCAGCATCTTGTTTCTTCTTTCCCTCGTGTAACAACTCTCCAAAACACCCCAAACCGGACCGTTAACGAAGAACCGGACACGCGAATCAAGACGGGCAAGCAAAACGCGCAGGCCACCTGGCATCCTAGGCGCCACGCGCCAGAGACTGGGGTCTCTAACGCGACGCGCGGGAGACGTGCAGGTGACGTGTCACCGTTTCGCGCCATGTGGCAACCTACACTTGTGACCAGCTGACCTAGCCTAACTAAGTGACCGGAATCCCGCGCGACGCGCATGGGGAGGTCAAATTCGGGTATAAAAGGAGTGGCCTGGGACTGAAATCGTCTCTCACTTTCGATCCTCTGAATCGATCGTATACTCTCTGAATCTCTGTTTCTCCGCGCAACACCCAAACCCCTAAACCCCTAAACCTGCGAAGCGCTGCCCGCTGTAAGTAACTTAACCCCCGATCACTAATCACTATCCTACCCGAGTTAGGACCAACGCATGTCAAGGCTTGCCCGACTACGTTCGTTGAAATCCTATCTCGTGTTGTATGGACACCCTACCCGATCGATCTAGAATGCAACGCATGTCTAGGCTCTGCCCGACTATGTTCGTTGGAGTTCTGTCGTGTGTTGTATGGTTAAAGTGACTTTGGATAATTTACTAAACATGTGCATTGTATGTTTTAATAGAAATTCCAGGAAGTAATCAAGAATTGTCACCAAGAACTCCGTAGGAATACCTAAGTGTGTTCCAGGCGAGTACATTATCTTTTTGTAAACCTTTTTGTGAGTCAAAATGTGTTACCAAAACCTCAAATGTTTTAATTGTTCTTAGCAGTAATTGAGTATATGTATTCCACAATTACTGCCGGTATGTTGGGGTTTTGTATACATTACTAGTCCACAGTCACGGGAATGTGACAGGAACCTTACTGTTGGGTGACAGGTCCCAAAGTAATATGACCCACAAGTCAGGATTGACAGTACTGTTGAGTAATTGTGTAGATATAAACATTGTAAATGCGGATGCTCTCAATAACTGTACAGTATAATCACTTGTTTTGATAAAATTGAGATGGATTTACAGTATTTCTTGCTGATAAAATGTTTTTAAAACGCGTTTCAGATAACTTAATGTGAAGCTAACAGAAGCCAGCTGGAGAGCACTGAAGGCTTAGAAAAGTGGCTATAAAAGTTACCTAAATAAAAAGGAGTTTATGTTTTTCATAAATTGGGGGTTACCCCTCTATGAATGTATTGTAATGGAAACATGGGTTTTATCCCATTCGTTTAATATAAAAGTTGGTGTTTTGAAACTCTGTTATTTATTTCCTAACTATGATCCTGATGTTCTGATTTCCACTGCCAAATTAATAAACACCGGTACCACCAGCTCTGTGTCTCGTGGCTCCCCCTCCCGGGTGGGTGTCGGGGGTTGCGACAGAAGGTGGTATCAGATCCACTGATTTAAGCCATTTAGGTGTTCTTTTAAATACCTAAATTTTAAACAAATGTGTTAGAAAATATCCACGACTCTATATGTATACATATTATTATTTTGTGTTATTTTAATAACTTCTTTAGTTTACAGTATGAGTGATCAGGTTACTTCTGACGCTTATCGTCACCTACCACATTCTCTTATGGATGAAGGGACATCCCAACCAACCACAGACTACACCGCCGATTCCAAAGATACCTTTGTTTTCAAAGCCAAATCCGCAGAACCTTTTCCCCCCTAAAAAGAGAGGTTGGTTTAGTAGAGCCAAAGCAGAGAAGAGGAAAAGACTGAGACACGTACAACAACAAGCCATAGCAGCTAGAACTGAGAGAAACACCCGAAACCCAGAAGTTAGAACCTTGTGGGAAGAAGAATTGGATAGACAACTAGCTAATTTTCACATGTTTGGAAATGTAGAAGGAGAACCTAATTTCAATCAAGTAGCAAATCCAGAACCACCGTTACTTCCCTTTTTATTAATCTTATATACTAACTGAAAGGTTCCGTATTTGGGTTTTATAAAAAAAGTTTGAATATTGTGACGAATCGGAACAAGGACATACTCGAACTCGGTATCTCTATGTTTCAAATGCACACAGTCCACCGCTGGACTGTGTGTCTAACTCGAGATATAACCCGATTTATATTAAATATATACACAATCCAAAACTTCATCTTCTTCGTTAAAACAACCCAGAACTCCCAATACCGACTGTTAGCCCATATAATTTCGATTCCCAGTTTTAAACAAATGCATATAAACAGTATTGAAGAAAGTTAAATGTTTGTACCGATTGGGCGAGGTGTTAGACTTTTCGGTTTAACTCCGACAGAAAATTCCGGTGACTGAAACTTTTCCGGCGACGTGTAACTTGCGACAGAGGATCTTCAGGAAGTTTGAGGTGAGTGTGGGTGACTTCTGTCGAAGCTCTAGAAGTCCTATTTATAGAGTAAGGCAAAAGAGATGAAATGGGTTCGGTTTTCCGGCGACTTGCAGAGAATTCCGGCGAAACAGAGACTGGTTTTCAAAATGCGGTGAGAGTGTGGTTATGAATTGAACGAGACTTACAATCTTCGGACTTGATATTCATAGCTAACATGTTCGACGGTTTTCGGTCAAGTGACTTAAATCATCCTTCGGTTATGATTTTGACGATTTGAATGAGTTCTTTTTAGGTTTTCGGTTATAACTGACGTTAATCGTCAGTTACACTTGCTTGATTCCGGAGTCAAAGGAAAACGGTCGCAAATTCGCGTATTTTCCGGCGACTGCGGATTTGGGCGCGCTGGTTACCCATCTTTGAGTTTCGAGTTTTATATTAAGTATTAATTGTTTCAGTATTATTCCAAACTAAGCGGGTGGCGGAGTGCTGTGTTGGCTGTTTGGTTAGCCGGATGACCCGGGTTCGAAACCCGGCAGCCTCAATTTTTTTTATTCTTTTATTTTTGTTATTTATTAATTTTGGTTTAAACTTCTATCAATGTTTATTAATTATGTATCGTTTAAAATTAAAATAAACAATATATAAGCGACGAAAATTTTGACTGACTATTCGGTAAATAAACGAAGCGGGTTTTGGAAACCCGGTTTTTTACGGATGTTACAGTATGCCCTACTTTTAGAAATTTCGTCCCGAAATTTAAGTAGTGGTATGTTTGACTCAAAAGGAGGGTAGTTTTGGCAATTACATACTTAGAAGAGGGTTAAGAGTTTAAATTTTTATTTGAGGCGGTAACGTTCCTTGTAAGGGTTGAATACCCTGCTACAGGAATCGCTTTTTGATGCCTACGATAAAGAATATTGATAAACGGAGTTGATTGACTAGGTATGATTTTATGCATATGAGTTTTGATACGTTTGGAAAGATAAGGTTATACCCTAAAACAAAACTTCTACCACTAAAACCTACATGGAACTTCTCATAACCGCCTGACAATGCCTCTGATCCTTTGGCAAGAATACTTATATATAGGAAGTACCAGCGGCGTATCCACCATATTCTTGTCATATTTTCATCGGCTTTATCAGTAAGTTATGATTAGTTCTATGTGACTCTAGAACATAAACAAACACAACAACCAAAGCTTAAGTCTTAATTCTGATAGTATACATGTTTGAATGATGACAGTACCTCTCTCGTTTGTTATGATGGAGAGGTTAATCTATGTAGAAGTGAGACACAACCCAACTTCTTTGAATGATGAGATTGAAATACGTTGAGATGTATGATGATATGAATGCTAAATCAGTGAGTATAAAACAAACTTCAACCATGACATCACTAAATCCTACATGGAACTTCTCATAACCGCCTGACAATGCCTCTGATCCTTTGGCAAGAATACTTATATATAGGAAGTACCAGCGGCGTATCCACCATATTCTTGTCAAATTTTCATTGGTTTTATCAGTAAGTTATGATTAGTTCTATTTGACTCTAAAACATAAACAAACACAACAACCAAAGCTTGAGTCTAAATTCTGAAAGTATACATGTTTGAATGATGACAGTACCTCTCTTGTTTCTAATGATGAAGAGGTTAGTCTATGTAGAAGTGAGACACAGCCCAACTTCTTTAAATGATGAGACGGAGATACGTCGTGAGGTATGATGACATGAATGTGAAATCAATGAGTATAAAACAAAACTGAAATAGTAATTCGCATAAGATTCTTGGATAAAATTTCCAATTTATAATTGAGATACGTGAAGATTGAGATAAACATAAAGAAAACATAAAAACTAAACGGTTGGAGTTGAATTCTTGATTTTTGGTGAAGAAAACTAGTTGGGTGGTTCGTTTGGGCCGTCATTATCTTCAACAGGATTGGCGTTGATGTTGTAAACTCTTCCTCTTGCTGGTGGCCTAGTGGTTAGGTTTTCTTGATTTGCTTGGTTAACTGGGTTTGCTTGAGCTTGGGCGTTTATGATGTTAACCAATCGAGGGCACGTGTTTCTAAAGTGGGTAGGGTCGCCACAATTGAAACAAGCTCGAACATATGGAAACATGGGGTATTGGGGTTGTTGATATGTTTGGATCATGTTTTGAGTAGGGGGTGAGGTTTGTTTTTGAGGGGTGCGGCAAACCTTGCTCAAATGACCATAGCGTCCACAATTCGCACATAGTCGACAAGGTAAGGTAGATGGATGGTGATAAAAACAGGTGTTGCATTGAGGGTGAGGTCCAAAGTAAGGTTTCTTATTTGGGTAAGTTGAGTTAGGTGCTACTTGAGTGATTGAGATAGCTTGGAGGGGTACGGCTTGTGAGGCTAGTTGATTGCGTTGGGTGACAGCGAAAAGTTGCCCATCTCGTTTTCTCTTAGAAATGGGTTGAGAAGGGGATTCGGTTTGGGTGGAGTTTGAGGTTTCAGTTGATGCTTTATCCTTCTTCTTCTCCTCCTTGAAGTCCTTATTTCGTATGCGGTTCTCGGTGAGCTCTGTAGCTAACTCCATTGCTGCTTCCAAAGTTGCAGGTGTGGTGCTTATTATAGAGTCTTGAATTTTTGAAGGAAGACCTCGAATGTAGTGCTCGATCAAACGGTAGAGGGGAGTGAACAAGTTGGGGACCATTTGATTTAACTCAAGGAATCTCTTGTTGTATGTGGTGTGGTCGCCTTCCTTTTGTTTCAAAGAATAGAACTCATCCTCCAATTTCTTGATTTCGCTTCTTGGGCAAAACCGTCTTGTTATGATTTCCTTCAACTCTTCCCAAGTCAAAGTCATAGCATCTTCAACACCTCGCTTGGCTTTCTCTGTATTCCACCATGTAAGTGCTATTCCAAGTAAACGACCGGTAGCATATCGCACTTTGCGATCATCGGGGCAATCGCAATTTAGAAAAGTGTTTTCCATTTCCTCAAACCAATGGAGGAGAGCGGTGACACCTTCAGTCCCTTCGTATTTTGGAGGGTCGCAGGATTTGAAATGTTTGTAGGTGCATTTAGTGGCTTTTGGGGAAGGATTGATAACATTTTGATCTTCTTGATTGATTGGGTTGACGGAATTAGCGGTAAGGGCTTGTTGAACTTGAACTACAATGTTGGGTATTACGGCAGCCATTTGTTGAGCGATTTGGGCTGCCATGCGCTCGCGGGCTTTTCCTGATCTCATCTTCCTACGAGCGAGACTAGAAGACATCTACAAGGAATACGTTTCAAGAGTATGAGTTGGACGTTTTAGGGGTCACGTGTCGTATTTAGGAATGAACATTCATAAAATAAATATAGAATAATAAATCTACTACATCCATAGGATGTCTTGGGCTTTGCTCGTAATTGGGCCTTGCATGCCGCCATACTTCACCTTCGTAATCATGTGGGCCCCCATGATTACCGGGTTTTTCATATGGTTCGCATGTGTTAGCCTGGTTACGTACACTAAAACCCAGAGAAAATCGAGAAATATGTATGTAACGTATGATATTCGGAATGTATCCAAGTGTGGACACGGTGACACCTCAAAGTGGGGTTAGTTCGAACGACGTTTGTTGTGGCATGCTTTGGCCTAATAGGTCCTTCGTACTCTCATCGTTAGTCCCCAGGTAGGCAAACTGGTCCGTTATATTAGATTTATACGAATGCCAACCTAGACAGGACGTTCCGACTACCGGTACTTGTACCCTTACAGTTACTACATGCCCGTCGTAGAACTCACTTTGATGAGATTTGAAAAATGAAAAATGCGACAAAATCTTGAATAACGGAAGTATGAAGATGATTTGAATATGTGAACATTGAAATATGTATGATGAATATGTATGTAAGTATGTATGTTTGACTGTAAGTATAATTCATTATGTATCACAAAATGTAATATTGGAAGTGTTTGCATGCATTTGTGTATGTAATAAATATGAAAGAAATAAACATCATGAGTTTGCATGTAACCACATAAACAATTAAAATCTAATCAACTATAGTATAGGCTCTAACGGTCTAATAACCTATCCTATATCCCTATAGTCAAAAGCTCTGATACCAATCTGTCACACCCCGACCCGCAGCGGAAAAAGGTGATCGGGGCATGATTGGGTTTTCATCAAAGCTCATGACATTTATTATAATGTTTCATATTTATTATTACAATTTAAAGGAGATCATACAATCAAATCATACAAGTACAACATGTTCTATACATCTTTCTAGACTTCATTATTTTTCTTCTAAGGTACTTTTCCTATGTGTTCCTTGCTTCATCCTGTCCACCTGTATCATGTGTAAAAATGGTTTTTGGGTCAACAAAAAGTTGGCGAATGAATACTATGAAAACATTTAAACGTGTTTATTGTATTGATTATAAAATAAAGTGCATAACCACATATGAGTAAATGTAGATGTAAATTTATTCGCAAAACACATAATATTAAATATTGCACACACATACAACAATTGATTGTTTTGAGGCACGCGTTGTTCAACTCGTCTCCCACGAGGAATCTGATGGGCCTAATGAATGAGTTTTGAGGCACGCGTTGTTCAACGAACTGATGGGCCTAATGGATGAGTTTTGAGGCGCGCGTTGTTCAACTCGTCTCCCACGAGGAACTGATGGGCCTAATAAATAATTTGCATACAACTTGACAATATGTAATACATAACAACAAACAATATTTACATTCTAAGTTTAGATCATCTAATGTTATAGCACGAGTTTGAATAAGCGAATTAATTTAAGCGACACATGATACACCCCAAAACATGAATAAAAAGGGGAATTTGTAAGAATTCACTCACAGTGGTTGCGTTTCCTTGGATTGATGATGAATGCGCACGAATTTGGATTTAACCACGAGAGAAACTAACCTAAATAATAACATAATGGTTCGGTAAATAAGTGGATTTTATTAACAATTTTAATAGGATTTTTAGATTTATTTTTGTGAGTTTAAGGTCATTTTCTAACTTTAAAAATATTATTTTTTAAGTATTTTTAATTGATTTTTAAATAAAATAAATAAATAAAAGAAAATAAAATTTTTTACTTTTTGACCAGTTGATTTTGACTGTTTGACCGGTTCGGACTTTGTGTTTGTTTGCGCTGAGTGAGGTTCGAACCCGAGACCTCTCGTACGCGTGCACGCAGCTCTACCAACTGAGCTACGTGTCTAACCCGAAATATTTCTGTTTTTAATTATACTTATATACTATTTAGATTTATCCAGAAATCATTTATTTAAAAAGGTTTTTAAACTAGTCGAACCGGTACGCATGATGAGTTTCGAACCCATGACCTGTGGTTTAACTTTGCACACAGTCCACCGCTGGACTGTGTGTCTAACCTGGTTTAAATACTTGTTTTTATTAATCTTATATACTAACTGAAAGGTTCCGTATTTGGGTTTTATAAAAAAAGTTTGAATATTGTGACGAATCGGAACAAGGACATACTCGAACTCGGTATCTCTATGTTTCAAATGCACACAGTCCACCTCTGGACTGTGTGTCTAACTCGAGATATAACCCGATTTATATTAAATATATACACAATCCAAAACTTCATCTTCTTCGTTAAAACAACCCAGAACTCCCAATACCGACTGTTAGCCCATATAATTTCGATTCCCAGTTTTAAACAAATGCATATAAACAGTATTGAAGAAAGTTAAATGTTTGTACCGATTGGGCGAGGTGTTAGACTTTTCGGTTTAACTCCGACAGAAATTTCCGGTGACTGAAACTTTTCCGGCGACGTGTAACTTGCGACAGAGGATCTTCAGGAAGTTTGAGGTGAGTGTGGGTGACTTCTGTCGAAGCTCTAGAAGTCCTGTTTATAGAGTAAGGCAAAAGAGATGAAATGGGTTCGGTTTTTCCGGCGACTTGCAGAGAATTCCAGCGAAACAGAGATTGGTTTTCAAAATGCGGTGAGAGTGTGGTTATGAATTGAACGAGACTTAGAATCTTCGGACTTGATATTCATAGCTAACATGTTCAACGGTTTCGGTCAAGTGACTTAAATCATCCTTCGGTTATGATTTTGACGATTTGAATGAGTGGCTTTAAGGTTTTCGGTTATAACTGACGTTAATCGTCAGTTACACTTGCTTGATTCCGGAGTCAAAGGAAAACGGTCGCAAATTCGCGTATTTTCCGGCGACTGCGGATTTGGGCGCGCTGGTTACCCATCTTTGAGTTTCGAGTTTTATATTAAGTATTAATTGTTTCAGTATTATTCCAAACTAAGCGGGTGGCGGAGTGGTGTGTTGGCTGTTTGGTTAGCCGGCTGACCCGGGTTCGAAACCCGGCAGCCTCAATTTTTTTTATTCTTTTATTTTTGTTATTTATTAATTTTGGTTTAAACTTCTATCAATGTTTATTAATTATGTATCGTTTAAAATTAAATAAACAATATATAAGCGACGAAAATTTTGACTGACTATTCGGTAAATAAACGAAGCGGGTTTTGGAAACCCGGTTTTTTACGGATGTTACATTTCCAATCCCAGCCTTTGACCTCAATGAGATACCTAGAATTCCAGCACCAAACCCTAGATCCATGGTGGGCTAACAACTGGGCAATTCAGAACCTGCTAGAAAACCCAATTCCCTATGAAGAACCAGTTCCACCTTATCCTGAACCAGTACCAGCCCCAATACTACCCAGGGAACATGTGGAAGAACTCCGTCAGCTTGGAGATGAACTAGTGGAGGAAGGAAACCGGATTCGCCACATCGGAGAGAAGCTCGTCTGGAAGTTTGACGAGCGGGAAATGCAGTTTTAATGAAGCCATAGCTTAATATGTACACACACACACACACACATATATATATATATATATATGTGTGTGTGTGTGTGTGTGTGTATTTTGTTACTCTGAAAAAAAGACATAAAGTAATATCATCTATATAAATATATCGATGCATAGGTTAGTAATATTTGAATTCCAGTTATGTTTGTACTAGATGCATATATATGAAAAGAGTAAAAGTCGCAATGCTCGACGATTTTGGTTCACTGTGTTGGGGTGATTGTTATTTAATTTATTCTGTGATATTAATACCTGATAAATGTTTATAATTCAGATGTCAGACGAAGTAAATCAGAAAATCCAGAATAACGAAAATAACGAGAATCAAATGAATAAAAGTGCTATCGAACACATAGTGGCCCAAGGAATCATAGATGTTATGCCCTATATTATCGACACCATTAAAAAGGCAGGAAATAATGATTCCATAAACGGGAATAAACGTGTACCCCATGAATCAAATCACAGCGTGAATGGAAATCTCGAACTGTTAATCCGAGCTCCAATTCCAAAAAGAAGAAGAACCATCTCATATGGTTGTTCTTATAAAGAATTCTTATCATGCAAACCGATAGAATTCTCAGGCAATGAAGGAGCTATTTCAGCCTTGCGCTGGATAGAAAGACAGAAGCAGTCCTTAAGATAAGTAAATGTACAAATGAAGATAAAGTCATGTATACTTCTAATCTTTTTAAAGATGCAGCATTAGAGTGGTGGAATACCATGCTTCAGTCCAGAGGAAGTGACAGGGTTTACAGTATGGAATGGAACAACTTTAAGGAAATAGTTGAAAGGAAATTGTGTCCTCCTAATGAAATGGAGCAGATTGCTAATAAATTCCTAAATCATAGAATGAGTGGGGTAGATTGCAGGGAATATAGCACCACATTCTTTGAATATGCAAGGATTGTACCAACCTTGGCTTCACCTGAACCAATATTGATCTCCCATTACATCTGGGGATTAATCATTGAGATTAGACATGTAGTCAAGGCAGCTAGACCACAAACCATAGAAGAGGCAGTGGAATTGGCAAATACCTTGACAGATGAGCTGGTACGTACGCAAGAAGAAAACCAGAGAAGGAACCTAGCTCAAAAGATCACCTAGGAACTACGTTATGGTCATTCCAACCGTGGGAAAGGGGCATGTTCTTCTTCACCCCCGTGTAAGTACTGCAAAAGGAATGCAGGGAAATGCTCTACATACTGCAATTTCTGCAAATTTCCAGTGCATAAGGAAGAAGACTGCAGAAAGAAAGTTAGCAATGGGCTATGCTACCATTTCGGGGAAGCCGGTCATATTAGAACCAACTGTCCAAAACTAGCTCTAGCGGCAAACAATAAAGCAAAGACAGCCGAAGGACCCAAGAAGACTGCCAGAGCGTTCGTGCTGACCGCTGAAGAAGCAAAGATGGTTCCGGATGTGATTGCCGATGCGTTTTTAGTTAATGATGTTTATGCAAAAGTATTATATGACTCTGGTGCAAACCAAAGTTTCATCAATACTTCCTTCTGCAATTTTCTTAATTAACCATTAACTAAACTTCACCAAAACTGTCTGGTGGAGACGACAAATGGGTCTTCTATCCAAATAAGTGAAATCCTACAAGGAGTAAAGATAGAAATTTTAAGTCATAATTTTACTGCTAACCTTTTTCCGATGGATCTAGCCGGGTTTGATGTCATGTTAGGAATGGATTGGTTGGTAGCCAATCAGGCACGAATAATATGTGATCAAAAGTCTATAGAAGTAAATGTGCCATCTGGTGAAATGATCGCAATTAAAGGAGATAAGTCGATAAGATCAACAAAGTTCATCTCTGTGATGAAAGCTGCAAGCTATATACGAAAAGGAGGAATGGTGTATATGATTTCCCTAATCATTAACACTAAAGAAAAGGAATTAAAAGATATTCCCGTAAATCTGAATTCTTTGATGTATTCCCGGAAGAGTTGCCTGGATTACCGCCAGATCGAGAGGTTGAATTTAGAATTCACCTAATACCAGGAACGGCACCGATTGCCAAAGCACCCTATCGCCTAGCACCAACGGAGATGCAGGAACTGAAGAAACAACTGGACGAATTACGAGAGAAAGGTTTCATACAACCCAGCTCATCGCCATGGGGAGCACCGGTGTTGTTTGTCAGGAAGAAAGACGGATCTATGCGTATGTGCATTGATTACAGGGAATTGAACAAAGTTACAATAAAAAATCGGTACCCGATACCAAGAATTGACGATTTGTTCGATCAACTCCAAGGAGCCGATTCTTTTCTAAGATCGACTTACGCTCAGGATATCATCAGTTGAAAGTGTAGGAAGAGGACATTCCTAAAACAGCCTTCAGAACAAGGTACGGTCATTATGAATTTACTGTCATGCCATTTGGTTTAACCAATGCCTCAGCTGCATTTATGGACATGATGAACAGGATATGTAAACCATACCTGGATAAATTCGTAATTGTCTTTATAGATGATATTCTAATTTACTCTAAGAGTAAGGAAGATCACGCAGAGCATTTGCATATACTCCTAACATTGCTGAGAAAGGAAAAGCTTTACGCAAAATTCTCAAAATGTGAATTCTGGTTACAAGAAGTACAATTTCTTGGACATCTGGTAAACCATGAAGGAATTCATGTGGATCCCACAAAGATTAAAGCAATTACCGAATGGAAGGTCCCAGAATCGCCAACGGAAGTAAGAAGTTTTATTGGATTGGTAGGATATTATAGACGTTTTATTCAAGATTTTTCTAGAATAGCCATCCGGTTAACCAAGCTAACTTGCAAATCAGTTCAGTTTGAATAGGGACCAAAGCAAGAAGAATCATTTAGGATCTTGAAGCAAAATTTAACCAACGCACCAATACTCGCTTTGCCAGAAGGAACTGAAGACTTCGTAGTTTATTGTGATGCGTCTAAGTTAGGATATGGATGTGTACTGATGCAACGTCAAAAATTAATTGCTTATGCCTCTAGACAACTTAAAAAGCATGAAGAGAATTATACAACCCATGATCTAGAGTTAGGAGCAATAAATTTTTCCCTTAAGATTTGGACACTATCTTTACGATAGTAAGTTTGTAGTATTCACAGATCATAAGAGTTTAAGATATATCTTTGGACAAAAGGAATTAAACATGAGACAGAGGCGATGGATGGAAATCCTTAGTGATTATGATTGTGATATACAGTATCATGCAGGAAAAGCTAACATAGTAGCAGACGCTTTAAGTCGAAAGTATCATGAGAAGCCGAAAAGAGTACGCTCTCTTAGACTAAACCTCCAGATATATTTAAATGAGCAAATTAAACAGACACAGGAAACAGCAATCAAGGATGATGCTAAAGAATTAAAAGGAATGATTAAAGAATTAGAGAAAGGAACAGATGGAATTTGGAGATTCCATAAAAACAGAATTTGGATCCCTATCCAAGGAGATCTACGGAATCGAAATACTAGAGGAAGCCCATAAACCTAAGTATACAATGCATCCTGGAAGTTAAAAGATGTATAAAGACTTGAGAAAGAATTTCTGGTGGATAGGAATGAAGAAGGATGTAGCAAGCTACGTTGCCAAATGTCTAACCTGTTCACAGGTTAAAGCTGAACATCAGAAACCTTCAGGCTTGTTACAACAATTGGAAATGCCAATTTGGAAATGGGAATTGATAACAATGGACTTTGTTACCAAACTACCCAGGACACGAAAAGGTAATGATACAATCTGGGTGATTGTAGACCGGTTAACCAAATCTGCTCATTTCTTACCGATGAAGGAAACTTTCAGTATGGAACAGTTAGCTAAATTATATGTAAATGAAATAGTTTCATTGCATGGAATTCCTTTATCTATTGTATCTAACAAGGACAACCGTTTAACCTCTCTTTTTTGGACAAGTTTCTAAAAAGCAATGGGAACAAGACTAAATTTGAGTACAACATATCATCCTCAAACAGACGGTCAAAGTGAAAGAACAATCCAAACAATGAAAGACATGCTTAGAGCCTGTGTAATTGATTTCGAAGGAAATTGGGATGAACATTTGCCTTTGATAGAGTTTTCTACAACAACAGTTATCATACCAGCATCAATACTGCACCATTTGAAGCACTCTATGGACGAAAATGTCGAACTCCAGTATGTTGGGCAGAGATTGGAGAAAAGCAGCTATCGGGTCCTGAAATTGTGCAAGAAACAACTGACAAGATCATTCAAGTCAAGGAAAGACTGAAAGCAGCCCGAGATCATCAAAAGAGTTATACTGATAACAGACACAAACCTTTGGAATTTCAAGTTGGAGATAAAGTGCTACTAAAAGTCTCACCATGGAAAGGAGTTGTAAGATTTGGTAAGAAAGGAAAACTAAGCCCAAGGTATGTCGGGCCTTTTAAGATTATCAAACGAATAGGGCTAGTAGCCTATTAGCTACAATTACCAGAGGAAATGGCAGGAATACATGATGTATTTCATGTATGCAATCTTAAGAAATGTCTAGCAGATGAATCATTAGTGATACCTCTTCAAGATATAGAGGTAAATGAGAAACTTAAATTTGTAGAGAAACCCGTTCAGATTGAAGATAGAAAGATCAAGAATCTCAAGCGCAAGAGAATAGTTCTGGTAAAAGTAAAATGGGTTCAAAGAGAGGACAGAATATACATGGGAGCTAGAGTCAGAAATGCAAAGAAAGTATCCACACCTATTCAAGTGAATCTCGAGGACGAGATTTAAAATAAGGTGGGGAGGATGTAACAACTCTCCAAAACAACCCAAACCGGACCGTTAACGAAGAACCAGACACGCGAATCAAGACACGACACGCAAAACGGAACAGGCCCATCTAGGCATCCCAGGTGCCACGCGAGAGACGTCCAGGTGACGTGTCACCGTTTCGCGCCATGTGGCAATGCTACACTTGTGACCAGGCTGACCTAGCCTAGCTAGGTGTCTCTGGCGCCATGCGAGAGGTGACCCGGAATCCCGCGCGACGCACGGGGGCGGTCAAATTCGGGTATAAAAGGAGCGGCCTAGGACTGAAATCGTCACTCACTTTCGATCCTCTGAATCGATCGTATACTCTCTGAATCTATGTTTCTCCGCGCAACACCCCCTAAACCCCTAAACCTGCGAAGCGCCGCCCGCTGTAAGTAACTTAACCCCCAATCACTAATTCACTATCCTACCCGAGTTAGGACCAACGCATGTCAAGGCTCTGCCCGACTACGTTCGTTGAAATCCTATCTCGTGTTGTATGACACCCTACCCGATCGATCTAGAATCTCCAACGCATGTCTAGGCTCTGCCCGACTACGTTCGTTGGAATTTGTCGTGTGTTGTATGGTTAAAGTGACTTGGGTTAATTTACTAACACATGTGCATTGTATGTTTTAATAGAAATTCAGGAGTAATCAGAATTGTCACCAGGACTCCGTAGGAATACTAAGTGTTTTCCAGCGAGTACATTCTCTTTGTAAACCTTTTTGTGAGTCAAAATGTGTTACAAAACTCAAATGTTTAGTTATGCTTAACAGTAATTGAGTATATGTATTCTACAATTACTGCTGGTATGTTGGGGTTTTGTATACATTACTAGTCCACAGTCACGGGAATGTGACAGGAACCGTTACTGTTGGGTGACAGGTCCCAAAGTAATATAACCCACAAGTCAGGATTGACAGTACTGTTGAGTAATTGTGTAGATATAAACATTGTAAATGCGGATGCTCTCAATAACTATAAAGTATAATCACTTGTTTTGATAAAATTGAGATGGATTCGCCAGTATTTCTTGCTGATAAAATGTTTAAAACGCGTTTCAGGTAACTGAATGTGAAGCTAACAGAAGCCAGCTGGAGAGCACTGAAGGCTTAGAAAAGTGGCTATAAAAGTTACCTAAATAAAAAGGAGTTTATTTTTTTCATAAATTGGGGGTTACCCTCTACGAATGTATTGTAATGGAAACATGGGTTTTATCCCATTCGTTTAATATAAAAGTTAGTGTTTTGAAATTCTGATATTTATTTCCTAATTATGATCCTGATGTTCTGATTTCTGTTGCCAAATTAATAAACACCGGTACCACCAGCTCTGTGTCTCGCGACTCCTGCTCCCGGGGTAGGGGTCGGGGGTTGCGACACCTCGCCATTCCCTTGAGCCATCTTCTCAGATTCAGCATTGGAAGAGTTGACAATGCTCTTCAGACCTTTGTCAGATGAATTTTCTCCTTTTGGAATACCTACATTTTTGTTACACACCTTTTGAAGGAAGAAGAGCTGGTTCAGCTGGTGACTTTGTTGATTCCTTTGAAATTTTAGCCATCAAAGCTTTGTTGACTTCCTCCTTGGTCTCAGCAATCTCATCTGCCCAATCATAATCTTCGACCACCAAGGCCTTTTGTGTATTCTCAGCAGCATTTGTGTTTCCTTCTATAGCAATCGGCCTTCTAGCATGAGTAACTTAAGCGTTTTCTCTTTTCAGCAAAGGGCAGTCTCTCTTGAAGTGCCCTAGGTCCTTGCAGTTGTAGCATCGGAGCTTTGACTTGTCAAAACCAGCTTTGCCAAGCGATAACCTCTTCCCTGTCTTATCTTGGAACTTTTTCAGATGAAGAGTGATCATAGCCATTTGCCACTTCAAGTCCATCTCTTCCATGTCATCTGGATCCACCTGATACATGTCTTCAGTAGTAAGGTAATCTCGTTTTAATTCACCCGACATAAGAGCTTCATAAATGCTCAGGAAGGTATTGAAGAGCGCAACGTGTTTAGTGGATATCTTGAGTGCTTGAGCATCTGTAGCCACATTAGTTTTCATGTTGGACTGTGGAGCCATAGTAGAGTTTGCGGAAGCATTGTTGTAAGATGCGTTAGCACTCTGAGAGCTCGAATCCACCTGAGCTTGTTGGAGCAAGAAAAGCCATGTTCATAGACATGATAACAGCTGCTGACTGAGCAGATTTTTAGCCAGTTTGATTCATTTCTCTTTTGATCACGTCCATTTCAAAAGCCTTCAGAGTGTTGATTAAATCGGAAAGCGTGACCGGTGTGGTACTGCACAGAAAACCCCTTTTGATTATCATGCATTGCAGACTCCATTCTTTTGGAAGAGAATCCAAAAGTTTCTTATTTGAGGCATAGTTGGCGACGGGGTTACCAACTTTCTTCATCTTGGTCAGTACATTCATAAATCTACTAATGTGATCGGACAAGCTTTCTCCTTGGACACTTCCAAACATATCATACTCCTTCTGCACCATGTCTCTCTTGTTGTCCATCAATTCTTAGTTCCCTTCATAGTGTTCAATGAGAGCCAGTCATAGATCGTGTGCAGACGTGTATTCTTAAACCAGATTGTTGTCATCCTTGTTCAAGGCCAATGTTAAAGCAGCATGAGCACGACGATCACGCTGAATCAATGCCCTGTCTTCTTCAGTGAAAGTGGTTGGATCTTCATTCACGATACGAACATCATCTTCAATGATCACAGGAACATGGGGTTCAACGGTGACAGACATCCATTGAGTATAGTCAGTGTACTCAAAGAATGACTTGATACGGTTGTTCCAGCTGCTAAAGTCCTCAGATCCTTTCAACTTAGGAGGTCTAGTGGCAGTTCCAATTTCAAGTTTGGCTTGTGCAACAGTGTTCAATTGACTTAGAGACATTTTGATTAAAGATTGATTTTTAAGTTCTTGATCAAATGTTAAATACGCTGGTTTATATGATTTACTAGGACAAATGCGCTGGTCCGATGTTAAGTTCGCTGATAAAGACAAATTCGTTGATGATTCCCGAGTCCTGAGCAGGCGTAAATACTAAATCCATTGTCAAACACAAAACAAACAAGAGTTCTGTTAAGTTCGCCGATCACCGTAATAAGGTCGCTGAGGATCCTTATCACTGACTTCGAATCGCCTTCGATTTAAATACACTGACACTATTTCACAGGAATCAACAGATACCTGGTGTATATCCGGCATATTTGTCAATTACGCTGTCTTCATAGAGTTCTACGCCAAATTCGAATTTATCTACGCTGGATTCAAAATAAATACGCCCAGTAGGGTTTAAACACAAACAAAAACACTCTAATTACCAAAAAAGGACTCAAAATCCATGATTCTTTGTACCAAAATGACCCAAATGTTTGTCTCAACACTTGATTAACAACAACCCAACAATTAATCACACTAAATCAACTCATTTTAAGCCCAAAAATTTGAAAAACCTTGAAACTTTGAAAAACCTTTGATAACTCTTCAAAAACTTGAAAAATCTCTACAAAAATCAAACAATCAAGAGCACAAAGGCTCTGATACCAAATTGTGAGTCCCAAATCAACTACCGATCATACTGGGTTGATTGTAAACACACAAACACCAATTGGTTAGGTGTTAAATGTATGAAGATAAGAAAAATCAAGGTAGAAGATGAAGACTCTTGTTTTGGTAGAAACTACAAGTGTTGTATGCTAAATCCAAATTAGTAAAAACGATTTAAGCACCTGGATATACGGATTAAGCACAAGATCAGACACAAGAATCACAACACAAGAAATCACCAAAATGCTAGTCCAAGAACCTTGGAGCTAGGGTTTTCATTAAGCACATATTTATAGATCTGGGCAACTGGTGTAGTTAATAATTACGCCAGTATGTTAATTACGCCGCCCAGTACAAATCTTCACAAAATCACATTATCAGTCCCTGAACTAGCTAAAACAACATAAACTAACATAGAAGTATCCAAAACCTAAGTTAATCAAGTATCAACAATCTCAAAAGGTCTAACAAGATTAAGCGAGGACTGGAATAGAATGTAGTTTAAACCCGACAAATATTAAGACTTGTTTATAATGGGTAAACATATAACATTCTGGATTTTGAAATAAAAATAATAAGGTTAAACCCGTTTCGGTTAAATAACTTAACAAGTCGCGTAGGTTTAATCGTATGCGTATAAGCGATACCGGGTAATCGGATGAGTGATAGACAAGTTCCGTATGCCAATATACTTAAAACATGTTATAATATCAGTAGGATATCAGCATGTATGCCCGTTAAGATTTAAAATCGAGTTAAGCCCCAAAAGGGCGTTTGGTCATTTTACGACTTTAAAAGGAGCTTCCAAGTAAATTTAAAATATTAAATTTGTGATGTTATATCAGTAGGATATCAAATATATATGTGGTTTATAGTTTAAAACAAAATATGCCTCGTAGGGGCATTTTGGTCATTTCACACATAGTTTTGATAGCTTATTTGGGAATCTGAGTTTAGAACGTGTACCTACTGTATATGTATTTAAAATAAAGTTTAATAATCAGTAGGTAACAAGTTTTGATTCATAGATATGGTTTTAAACCACACTATGTGCCGAAATGGCGATAAAGCCGCTAAATGACGATTTAATCATGTTTAAGGAAAACTGATGTCATGAACAGGTTTATATGATGAAAATATGCTATATAAAATAATACATCAGTAAACAAAAGGTTTTGTATATAAAGATGATTAAAACCCATTTTAAGTGACGTAAGGGCAATATCGTCATTTAAGGACTTCATACAAGGATTTGTTTCTAAACTCAGTTTATAATCTGATTTAATATCCCAACTAATCCCACTTATGATATTATATCAGTAGATGATGAGTTTTGGTAAAGGAATTATGTTTAAAACCATTCTTTGTCCCGAAAGGGCATTTTAGGCATTTTAAAGCTTAAATTACGATATTTATACAAAACTCAGTTTATGATTAGAATATTGTCATCAAAATAAGTTTAACAAATTATCATATCAGTTTATATTTCATTTGCATGCTCGTTTATATTTAAAACCTCATTTTAGGCAAAAAGGGCATATTAGTTAAAGTTAATCATATTAAAGGAAACTTGCATATAAACTTAGATTACTATATGACCATGTAATATAACTTCAGAGGGTTATACTACAACATAACATGGTCATAATGCAACTTATAATCAGTAGCTAAGTTGCTAATTCGGGTCAGAACTGAATGTCAAAGCAGGAGTCAAACCTTGTAACTTTCAGTTGCGAACCGACCTTAAACCTGGAATTGACGAGCCGAACATATTTACACATGTTCTAATAATTATTACCAAGTTATTAAAGTGATAAAACAAATTTTATAACATCTACATTACTAGATATGCATTATATCAAAAACTGACCCGTTTGACTTTTATTAATCATAACTTTGACCCCCGTCAATTGACCAAGCAAACGTGATTTCCAGGAGGTGCCCTCTTAACGGATTCACACCTACCTTATTATGATCACATAGCCATGTACATACCGAACAATGGCTGGACCATAATGTTCTTAACCGAAGGTCAAAGGTTTTTACGTAAACGCTTTGACTTTTGGCTTTAAGCCTACAAAACTGAAAAGAAAAGGTTGGAACACTTACAAGTGATCTAAAAGAAGACTTAGAACTCAGAGGATGTCCCCAAAGATCTCAGGAACTTCCAATGTGAGCAAGAGAGGAGAAGAGTATGAATGAGCAAGGAAAAGAGGCAACTTAGATGCCCTTTTATAGTTGAGGATGGTGTATGGAGCAGGTGCCGAGTGTTGGAGGTGTTCTACGAGGTCCCCAATTGTCCATGGTCATGGCACAAGCTGCTCAAAGGGTGGCAATTGCGAGATAGGTGGCAGGGCAGCAAGCTGCCAAATTATCTGTCATTGGCAGGTCCTTACGGACCGTAAAGGATCAGTCTTGCGGTCCGTAAGGGCCTTAGTGCCCATGGTTTTTAAATATGTTACGGGCCATAAGGACCATGCCTTGTGGTTCGTTACTACCTCTCAATCAGACCAACCCTTTAAGCCTTAGGTCCGTAACTATGTATAGTTACGGTCCGTAAGACCCTTTCAGAAGCTAAAGATTGGCATTTTGACACTATTGGTCCCTCAACTTTAGTAGTCGCCATTCAGAGGTTATAATAATAACATAACGACAACCTTGGTCCCTCTCGCTTAGCACATGGCATATGAGGATCAGCGGGACACGTGTCGGGATTTTACTGGGCGAGTTCTTATGAGGTGTTACATCCTCACCCCCATAAAAGAAATCTCGACCTCGAGATTTTATTCAAAAAGATAGGGGTACTTTTGTCGCATAGGGGACTCGACCTGTCATGTATATTCGGGGCCTCGACAGGCATCCCACTTAACCTTCACAATAGGTACATGCTTTCTTCGAAGCTTTTTAACCTGCCGATCTTCGATCGCTATTGGTTTCTCAACGAACCTCAGGTTTTCATCAATTTGCACATCTTCATGCGACATTGCTAGCAACTCGTTGGCTAGACATTTCTTTAAGTTTGAGACGTGGAACACACCGTGAATTCCACTTAGCCTCTCGGGTAACTTGAGCTTGTACGCTACTGACCCGACGCATTCGATGATCTCGAAGTCCTATATATCTCGGGCTCAACTTGCCCTTCTTTCCGAAGCGCATCACACCTTTCCTGGGTGATACCTTCAACATGACCTTGTCCCATATTTGGAATTATAGAGGTTTAGGCCTCTTATCCGCATAACTTTTCTGCTTATCCCTGCCAGCTTTGAGACGTCACGGATTTGTATTATCTTATCCGTGGTCTCTAGGAAAACTTCTGGACCTGATAGTTGGGCTTCCCCAACTTCTGCCCAACAGAGGGCGTTCGACATTTTCTCCCATATAATGCCTCGAAAGGTGCAACTTAATGCTCGTATGATAGTTGTTATTGTAGGAGAATTCAATTAGGGGTAAGTGATCATCCCAACTTCCACCTAAGTCGATTACACATGCACGTAGCACGTCTTCCAGTGTCTAGATTGTACACTCACTCTGTCCATCAGTTTGCGGATGGTATGTCGTACTGAAATTTAATCTTGTGCCTAAGGATTGCTGGAAACTTTTCCAGAAATGAGAAGTATATCTTGTATCTCTATCGGATATAATAGATACCAGCACTCCGTGTAGGGACACAATCTCGTCCATGTACGTCTTTGCCAACTTGTCAGAACTAAACGTTTCCTTGATTGCTAGAAAATGAGCTGACTTAGTCAGTTTGTCCACAATGACCCAAATCGTGTCATTACCACGTTTGGTCTTAGGTAATTTGGTAATCAAGTCCTTCGTTACCATTTCCCATTTCCAAGTGGGAATTTCAAGTTGTTGTAGAAGTCCTGATGATTTCTGATGTTCGGCTTTAACCTGTGAACATGTCAGGCACTTAGCTACATAGGTGGCTATAGATTTCTTCATACCCATCCACCAATAATTCTTCTTCAAATCTTGATACATTTTGTTACCACCAGGGTGAACTGAGTATCTTAAATTATGCGCCTCTTGGAGTATTAGATATCTAAGTCCTCCAAAGATTGGAACCCAGATTCGGTCATTAAGTTTGAGGACTCCATCATTTCCAGATGATAACTGATCCACAGTTCCACCTAATCCTTCACTTGATAAGTTAGCCTCTAGCATGGCTTGTTTTTATGCAATAAGCAGCTTCTCATTCAAGCTGTTTCTGAGCTCAATGCTCTTGGCGTTAATCCTAATCGGCTTAACCCTTTCCTTTCGACTAAATGCATCAGCAACTACATTTGCTTTGCCGGGATGGTAGCGAATTTCGCAGTCATAATCGTTAAGTGTTTCCATCCAACGGCGTTGTCGCATATTCAAATCCTTCTGATTGAACAAATGTTGTTGACTTTTGTGATCGGTTTAAATAACACACTTGGTTCCATATAAATAATGTCTCCACAACTTAAGTGCGAATACAACAGCACCCAACTCCAAGTCATGGGTGGTGTAATTCCTTTCGTGCACCTTAAGTTATCGTGATGCATAGGCAATCACTTTGCCTATTTGCATTAGCACATAGCCCACGCCAGTGTGCGAAGCATCACAATAAACAACAAATTCCTCAATGCCTTCTGGCAGAGTTAGTATTGGAGCATTGCTCAACTTCTGCTTCAGAGTCTCAAATGATTCTTGTGGTTTTGGACCCCAGTCAAACTTGACTTTTTTACGGGTCAATGTAGTCAAAGGAGTGGCTATTCTTGAAAAGTTCTCTATGAATCTTCTATATTACCCAACCAGTCCTAAGAAACTACGAATCTCTAATGGTGTCTTTTGTGCCTCCCAGTTCGTAATCGCTTCAATCTTGGCGGGATCAACATGGATACCATGCTCACTAACAACATGTCTAAGGAATTGGACTTCGCGAAGCCAAAATTCGCAATTGGAGAACTTGGCGTAAAGCTTCTTCTTCTGTAATAACTCTAGGATGCACCGTAAACGTTTCTCATGATCAGAATGATTTCGAGAATAGATAAGTATGTTGTCTATAAAGACAATGACAAACTTATCCAAGTATGGTTTGCAGACTCTATTCATGAGATCCATGAATGCTGTAGGTGCATTAGTGAGCCCGAAAGGCATAACTAAGAACTCATAGTGGCCATATCTGGTCCTGAAGGCCGTCTTCGGAACATCTTCACTTCTGAACTTCAATTGATGGTAGCCCGACCTTAAGTCTATCTTTGAAAAGTAGCTTGCCCCTTGAAGCTGATCAAACAAGTCGTCGATCGTGAGCAAGGGATAATGATTTTGATCGTTATTTGTTAGCTCACGGGAATCAATGCACATGCGCATGAACGTCCCTCTTTTTACGAACAAATTGGAGCTCCACGGGGAGAACTAGGATGTATAAAGCCTTTCTCAGAGTTCATCTAGTTGAGTTCTCAATTGTTTCATCTCGGTCGGTGCTAAGCGATAAGGAGCTCTTGCAACTGGTGCAGCTCCAGGCAGGATATCTATTCTGAACTCCACTTGTCTATCAGGAGGTAAACCGGGTAATTCTTTAGGGAATACATCTAGATACTCAGAGATTATAGGTATATCTTCGATCTAAGTCTTTGGCTCATTGACGGTTACTTGTGCCATGTAGATGACACAACCTCTCTTCAGACATCTGGATTCCTTAAGCATAGAAGCTTTTTCAGGCAATCCATAATGTATATCTCCATGTAAGGTGAGTATATCACCGGTTGGGGATTTGATCTCGATGAGTTTCTTATCGCAGGCGATACGGGCTTGGTTATGAGATAACCAATCCATGCCTAACACTACATCGAACCACGCCAATTTCATTGGCAGAAGAGAGATAGAGATAGAATGATTCTTGACAGATATAAAGCGTCCATCAAGAATAGAAGAAGTGGTTTCTATGGTTCCGTCGACGAGTTCTACTTCATAGGTTATGTCTAGAGTTCTTATGGGCATATTTAATAATTTACTGAATTTATGGTCTACAAAAGACTTATCAGCCCCTGAATCGAAAAGAACTCCAGCATAAATGTCATTAATGAGGAAAGTACCTGTGATGACATTATTATCGTTGATCGCCTCTCGAGTGTTCATCTGAAAAGCTCGAGCATTTCCTTTCTTTGCCACACCATTCCTTTCAGCAAAATCTTTGTTCTTGGGGAAGTTAGTTTTTATGTGGCCATTCTCGCCACAAGTGAAACAAGTTGCATCCTTCAAATCCTTGGATTCCAAGGTCTTGTGTCCCATTTTCTTACAAATACCACAAGGCTTGGCTTGTGGGTTAAATCGGCATTGTCCACCATGCCTCTTATTACAAATCTTGCAAACCAGTCTGTTATTTGATCCACCCTGATTCTTGTTGAACCCAGACTTCTTTTTCTTGAACCTATGGGAGTTATCATCCTCCTCTTTCTTTTCCCTTCATTCTCTAGCTTGATTGACCGGTGTCTCACTAAATCTTGAGTGAGTGCCAGAGATAGGTCCACAGCAGACCTATATGTGCTGGGCTTTGAAGCCCTAACCATACCCTTGATTTCTGGAGCTAAGCCTCCTATAAAACGCGCTATACGTTTGGGTTCAGGGGTGATGAGGTATGGTACTAACCTAAATAGAGAATTGTAGTCGGTCACATATTTCCGACAACCTAGATTTTTCACTGTCAGAATCAAGAAATCTAACTCGATCTTCTCCACCTCGTGAGGTGGGCAATAGGTATCCTTCACTAGGTCCATAAACTTGGACCAACTTATATTATATAGATGTACTTTCCAGCAGATTGAACCATAGCCTTCCACCATATTAGGGCATTGCCTTAAATGATTGTGACACAAACTTCATAACATCCTTGTCAGCACAGCCGCTGATCTCAACTATGGTTTCCATCTCATCCAACCACCTAAGAGCTTCCATAGCTTCTTTCTCCCCGTTAAAATCCTGAGGTTTACAAGACACAAAGTATTTATAGGAAAAACCGTCCTTGTAGGTGTGTGTCTTTTTCTGATGCTCATGTTTTTCACTCCTAACATTTGAGGAGTGTACATAAGTCTCTTTTTTATCAGAAGGTGGAGGCTTGGAGAACTGTTGGAAATATGTTTGGAGGTATGTTTAGAGTGAGAAGCACTCGACGCTATAAAGGCATTCATGGCCTTGCCAACTTCTATGGCTATAATGGCTTGTAGTTCGTTTCTATCAACGTTATTATTGGCGTTGTCATTGTGTCTGCTACTGGCTCCATCCGAGTTAGCCATATTTGCTTGATCTTATATACAAATTTGTATTTGTTAGTTGTTGTAGCAAGTGACTTATATGCCATGGTATTAATAAACCATATAGACTTTTAAAACGGATATATAAATCCTTTGCCTTTTTGGGCTAGTGGTCATAATGCCACAATTTGCCAGTCTTTAAAATATTTTAATTGAATGTTATAAATAATTGGCTTAGGTCTTCAAATGACCATCAATGGCAACTGAATTTGGACGTAGTCCTTCAGTTTTGGACAGTGGATCATAAAGTCACATCTGTCATTATCATAATGACTATTTAAGATTGCTCGTAAGCTTGTCACAAAGGACTTGAATTATGGCACTAAAGGCCTTGTCATAAAAGACGATAAAAATTATGGCACAAAGGCCTATCCCAAGGGATATAGAATTGTGGCACAAGGCCTGTCACTAAGGACTTATAGATATGGCACAAAAGGCCTTGTCACTAAAGGACATATAAATATAAATAAGCTGTAACGCCCGGGTTTTTCATACTTTCCATATTTAGAAAGCTCGTGTTGTAGTTCTATTTTTGGAAACTTTGAACCTTGTATTCATTCTTCGTTGTAATCATTGTAATCCGAGACTTGAATCATAATGAAAACTCGTGTTTTATTCCTATTCATGTTATACATATTCATACATTTATACATATGATACCTAAATCGTGATACTTGTAACGTGTGACAAACTTGCAAATACATGACATTCCTACTTCATACGAGACTTAAACGTGATTCTTATACTTATTCATATTCGTTATACACTTGTAACCTTTAGTATATGTTATTTTTGCTTATAAAACCTTAGGTTATAATAACCAAACATTAGAAATATCATGCCACACCTTATTACAAGTTCATAACCCATTAAAAGGTAACATATTAACCAATTAATAACCTTTAATAAGCAAAAAAAAATATATATGGCAGCCAACTTTTAAGGGTGTGTTTGGGCTTATTTCAAGCCTTAATGCCCATAACCTTGTCCAAAGCCCAACTCATTAAAACCATAATCCCTTCCCTATATAATAAGCACTTCCCCACTCCTTATTCCACTTTTGCAAGCCTCCAAACACTTCAAAAACCCTCCCAAACTCAGCTGAGTTTCAGCCACGTTTTTTAGAGTTCCAGCCATAAAAAGTGAGTTTTAACTCACTTCCACTTCAATTTTCTTCTTGTTTCTTCTTCTACAACACTTGGATAACCTCTAGGAAGGTTCTCACAAGTTTGCTTGGGCAAACTAAGGTGAAACCTCACCATTTTTGAGGTCCAAAGTGCACCTATAATTATGCTCATTTTTATCTTTTTGATTATTCATATTTTGAAAGAAAACTAATGTTTACTTATACAAACCTATGTCTTTATGCCACTAATCAAGTCTATGATTAGTGTGCTTAAAAACAAGGTTGTTACATACAAATCGAAGGTGTTTAACCACTCTAAACTTTTTTTTACATGAGCTTTAAGCTCACAAGTGTTGCCAAGTCTTGAACTTGAAGCTAGTGTGACTACAAGGTTAGCTTCGGCTATCCTATACTTAAGTCCACACAACACTTGATGTTTTTCCATAGATAATATAAAGACTTTGAAAATCAGTTTTTCATCATCAGTGGTCGAAACTAAAAGATAGTATAATCTTTTTGTTTTTATGAAATGAATACAAACACTAAATATTACAAACATATTTACAAACATATTTTTGATGGGTTTGTGTTAAAGGATCAATCAGTTTTTGAGACATATCTCTAGTACCATTGACCTTTTGAGACTTTAAGTTTTAAAAAATTTTACCTAGATTGTCGATATATTTGTCCTCTTAAACTTTAACACATTTCTCAATTGTTCCAAGATACGTTATGTAGAATTAAGAAACTCGACTTAACTGTGGTTCCCATCTCAGAATATACTCCCGCATCAAGATTCCCTAGATTTCATCTTATAGGTGAGTATAGCGTAATTGATATCTGTATCTGGGTTATGCGAGACCTTGAGAGCTCAGGTTAGTACCACCGTACCGACAAAGAGATGAAGGCTCGACTTATAAGGTAGTGTTCCAAAATGGAATCCTTTGACTGCAATTGATTAGATCTTTCGATTTTTTCAATTTTTATGCAGTTTTAGGGGATTTTTGCAAAAGTATTATAGAAGTTCTAGGCCATTACTTACACAAAATCAGAAGAACTTGTATAATACCCCAGATATCAACTATCTATAAAGACTTCATATCTCATAATCAGGCAATCTCTCAAACGAAATTTCAGAGTACTAAGTCCATATATCCGAGAGATGTTAATCCACAAGATTAAGCAGTTGTAAAATTTAGTTTATATCTCAGAAACAATTTATTGAACGTGTAAAGTCTATGACACATCCTCAGTAAGACTTGTTTATGAACTTTTAAACTTTACAAATCCTTAGCATCCTATGATAGTCCACTGATGTACTATCATTTCATTTTATCCACCAAACTTTTTTGTCTTTTTCAATGTTTTTGTACTTTTTGCATTTAATATGTTTTTGGATTTTCTAAAAAATTTTCTCCCCCTAAAATTCAAAAACATATTTTTGGAATATTTATTTATAGAAAAATATTGACCAACCGATGAGAATCACTTCAATTCGCCATCCATTACTGCTTGACAAATTTTCTTTTAAAACCTCTCCTGTAACATTCGTCGGAAAAACGGGTTTTCAAAACCCGTTTCGTTTATTAATCGAATAATCAGTTTCAAATTTTCGTTGCTCATTTAATGCTTATTTTAATTTTAAACAATACATAACTAATAAACTTTTAGAATATGGAAATTAAAATTGTTGAAAAAATAAAAATAAAGCAATTAAAAATGAAAAGGGGCTGCCGGGTTTCGAACCCGGGTCAGCCGGAAGACCTAACCAACCAACACTTAACCACTCCGCCACTTGATGTCTTTGTGTAATCTAGGAAACAAATAAAACATAAGTTCACCTGTGAAATCATCTGTTTGCGCCAAACCGAAACCGTTCATCGGCTTTCAACTTTCTAGACGATTGAGTGATCGCAATTACTGATAATAACCGATGAAACCATTACGACGCACGTTCTTAATCAAATTCAGTCTTTGATTGTTTCGATTCATATGAGTTTGGGAGTTAAAAACCGAAATCCTTTACTTCCTGATTTACTCTATCAAAATCATCATCTCGCGACTCAAAAACACTCACAGAACCTCCCATTTCACTTTTGCTCTAATTTCTGAATCGTCGAAATCGCTATCTGATATCACCGGACTTTCGCCGGAAAACCGTTCATTCATCAAAACGGTAAATTTCTCAATTCTTTCATCTTCTATCTATTGTTAGACTTTTACTAACTCAAACCCTTCAACAGAATCAGTCCCAGACGACGATATCGGATAATCAGCACTCGCCGGAAGATTTCTGAAAATTCCTAAATTGCGCTGTGAAACGGTATAATCATTTAAACCTTCTAATAACTCTTGTTTAGTCATTCAATTTCACAATTTGTTAATCAAAACTGCTAATTTGTCCGCTCAGACGGAGTTCATAAAACAGAGCCGACGACTTTGCCGGAGTTCTGAGAAAAGTCATCTTTCCGGTACATTCATTTCCAAAACCTTCCCTATCCGTTACGTTTTAATCATTTATATGTCCGTTAATTGAATTGAACAAGATCAGTCGAATATCAGTTATCTGAGTTGTTTTAGCGAAGAAGATGAAGTTAGGTTGTGTATATATTTAATATAAATCGGGTTATATCTCGGGTTAGACACAAAGTCCAGCGGTGGACTGTGTGCATTTGAATCAAAGGGATACCGGGTTCGAGTCTGTCCTTGTTCCGATTCGTCACAATATTCAAACTTTTTATAAAACCCAAATACGGAAACTTCCAGTTAGTATATAAATGAAATAAAAACAAGTATTTTAACCAGGTTAGACACACAGTCCAGCGATGGACTGTGTGCAACGTTAAACAACAGGTCCCGGGTTCGAGACCTGTTATGCACACCGGTTCGATATAATTAAAATCCTTTTTAAAATAAATGAATTTTGAATAAATTAAATAGTATATAAATATAATTAAAAACAGAAATATTTCGGGTTAGACACGTAGCTCAGTTGGTAGAGCTGCGTGCACGCGTACGGGAGGTCTCGGGTTCGAGCCTCACCCAGCGCATACATACACACGTCCGAACCGGTCAACAGTCAACAGTCATGGTCAATGGTCAACGGTCAACCCAAAAAGTCAACATTTTTTATATATTTTTATTTATTTATTTAATTTAAAAATCAATTAAAAATACTTAAAAATAATATTTTTAAAGTTAGAAAATGACCTTAAACTCACAAAAATATATCTAAAAATCCAATTAAAATTGTTAATAAAATCCACTTATTTACCGTACATTTTCGTTATTATTTAGGTTAGTTATTCCTCGTCGATCAACCCTCTAAACTCGTGCGCATTCAACATCGTCAAACGAACGCACCCAATGTGAGTGAATCTCTACAAATTCCCCGTTTTAATCAAGTTTTTGGGGTGTATCATGTGTCATAGTATTTATTACATTTAAACACTTGTGCATCCATCATATCAATGATCAAATGTGTATTCAATATGTATCAACTGTTTGCGTGGTTAATGTTTAGATTAAATTTATCATTTTCAGTACATACATTATCATAGGCCGCCGCTCCATTACCTATGAGCGTGAGCCGTTCCCCATTACCTATGAGCGTGAACGAGGCGTTGCCAACATACGATCGGCTCCGTTTGATTGAGCCTTGATCGCACATACATCATCATAGGCCGTCCGTTCCCCATTACCTATGAGCGTGAACGTGACGTTGCCAACATATACATTACCATTCATGTCATATATTCATGCAAGGTGGTTTGTTATTGTTATTGTTATTATTATTGTTATTGTTATTGTTATTGTTATTGTTATTGTTATTGTTATTGTTATTGTTATTGTTATTGTTACTGTTATTGTTATTGTTACTGTTATTGTTATTGTTATTGTTATTGTATGTTTATTTACATTTGCTCACATATGATTATTGCACAAATTTTCCATAATAAATATAACAAGAAATCAATAATAAATGTTTTCTAACAAGGTTCACTCGCCAACTTTTGTTGACCCAAAAAACCCCCATTTTTTACACATGATACAGGTGATCCAGTTGCAGCAAGAAACATATAGGATGGCTTAGAAGAATAAATCGGTTTAGACTTTGGATTGTTTATTTAGTTACTTTTCTTTGTAATCGTATGAACTTGTTTGGAATATTGAGGATGTAACTTTGAATTTAATAAATATGAAACATGTTAGTAAACATCATGAGCTTTGGTGATAACCCAATTATGCCCCGACTCTTATTCCGCTGCGGGTCGGGGTGTGGACAGATTGGTATCAGAGCCATGACTATAGGGATATAGGATAGGTTATTAGACCCTTAGAGCCTATACTATAGTTGATTAGAATTTTTAAATTGTTTGTGTGTTACATGCAAAATTCAAGATGTTTATATGCTTTATGTTTATTGTTATATTCAATGTTATGCAAGTATGTTCATAAGTACATATTATTATACAATGCCTATCATGAATCATATTCTCATAACATATCATATCCATGAGAGCACACACCACACAATTTCCATGATTTTTGCAACGATTTTTGTATTTTCAAATCACATCAAAGTGAGTTCTCTGACGGGCATGTAGTAACTGGAAGGGTACAAGTACCGGTAGTCGGAACGTCCTGTCTAGGCTTGGCATTCGTATAAATCCAAAATAAAGGACCAGTTTGCCTACCTGGGCACTAACGATGAGAGTACGAAGGACCTATTAGGCCAAAGCATGCTATACCATGTAACATTTGTCAAAAACGGGTTTTTCCAAACCCGCTCCGTTTGTAATCGAATATCATGTTATAAATGTTTCGTTGCGTATTTATGTCAATTTTAATTTTTAATGATGCATAATTAATAAACAAACTAGAATATAAAAGTTATAATTGTTAAAAAGTAAAAATAAAATAAATAAAATGAAAAATAGGCTGCCGGGACTCAAACCCGGGTCAGCCGGAAAGAGCTCAACGACTTAACACGCACACTTGTAACCACTCCGCCACTTGATGTTTTCTGTTAGTTCTAGGAATAAATTAAATCTTATGTTCAACCATGAATCGATCTGTTTACGCTAACTGTAACCGAAATCGGTCACCAAACGTCCAAAAACGTTTGATCGTTCACGGTTTACTGATTATAATCGATACACCGACACCTCCAATCAATTTATCTTTGAATGGACTTGAATTCAAGAGTTGATCGGTTTTAATAACCGAAAACCTGCATTTCCTGAATTACTCCAATCATAGTCCCCTCTCGCGACTCAAACACATCTGCAGACCTTTAATTTCACTTTCGCAATACTTTCAGTTCGTCGGAAAAGCTGTTTGAACTCGCCGGACTTTCGCTGGAAAACCGTGTTTTCCATCAAATCAGTAAGCCTCTCAATTCTTTCATCGTCTATCAGTTGTTAAGCTGTTGCTAACTCAAACCCTTCAATCGGAATCAGTTTCAGACGTCGATATCGGATAATTCACTCTCGCCGGAAAACTTCTGAAAATTCTAAATTCTCGCTGTGAAACGGTATAGTATTCTAAACCTTCTGGTAATTCTTGTTCAGTGCTTCAATTTAGCATTTAGCTAATAAAAATTGTTAATCTGTCCGCTCAGACGAAATCCGTAAAAACAGAGCCGATGACTTCGCCAGAATTCTGAGATAAATCGTTTCTCCGGTATGTCTACTTCCAAAATCTTCTCTGCCTTTTCATTTTAGTCATTTGAATGTTTATCAATTGAATTAAACAAAAAAACAATAGAGTAATCGTAGTCTGAGATTTGGTAACGAAGAAGACGAAGTTAGGTTGTTTATAAGTTTAATATAATTCGGATATTATCTCGGGTTAGACACACAGTCCAGCGGTGGACTGTGTGCACACATATATCACACGCCGCGAGTTCGATCCTTGACACACACACACCCTCTGTAATTAAAATGTTCCTTTTTAAACTGAACCGGATCCTTTCGCAATTAGATGTTAAGTATAATAAAAATCAGTATATTAACCAAGTTAGACACACAGTCCAGCGGTGGACTGTGTGCAACATTAAATCACAGGTCCGGGTTCGAGACCTGTTGACTGCACCGGTTTGATAATTAAAATCCTTTTTAAAAATAAATGAATTTTGAATAAATTAAAACAGTATATAAATATAATTAAAAACAGAAATATTTCGGGTTAGACACGTAGCTCAGTTGGTAGAGCTACGTGCACGCGTAAGGGAGGTCTCGGGTTCGAGTCCTGCCCGGCGCATACATGCACACAATAGAATCGTCAAACAGTCAACAGTCACAGTCAAACAGTCAATGGTCAACGCAAAACTCAATTTTTTTTATATATTTTTATTTATTTAATTTAATTTAAAAATCAATTAAAAATACTTAAAAATAATGTTTTTAAAGATAGGAAATAGCCTTAAACTCACAAAAAAAATATATCTAAAAATCCTATTAAAATTATTAATAAAATCCACTCATTTACTATACCTTCCGATTATTATTTAGGTTAGTTAATCCTCGTTGATCAATCTTTCAAACTCGTGCGCATCTCATCATCTCCAACCGAACGCACCCAATGTGAGTGAATCTCTACAAATTCCCCGTTTTAAACACGTTTTTGGGGTGTATCATGTGTCTTACCATATATTATATTTAATCATTGTGCATACATCATATCATGAACAAATGTGTATTCAGCTTGTATCAACTGTTTGTGTGGTTATTGTTTAGATTTAATTTATTATTTTCAGTACATGCAATATCATAGGCCGCCGCTCCCATTACATTATGAGCGTTGAGCAGTTCCCCATTACATTATGAGCGTGAACCTGGCGTTGCCAACATACGATCGGCTCCGTTTGATTGAGCCTTGATCGCACAGACATTCATCATAGGCCGTCAGTTCCCCATTACATTATGAGCAGTGAACGTGACGTTGCCACATATCAGTTTCATTCATGTTAATATTCATGCAAGTTCATATGTTATTGTATGTTATTGTTTGTGGTTGTTATTGCTATTGTTTGATTATTTACATTTGCTCACATATGACTATTGCACAATTTTTCCATGATAAAGATAATAAGAAATCAATAATAAATGTTTATTTAACAAGGTTCACTCACCAACTTATGTTGACCCAAAAACCCCCATTTTTACACATGATACAGGTGAACCACTACAGCAAGAAACACATAGGATTGGCTTAGAAGAATAAACTGGTTTAGAGCTTGGATTGTTTAGTTGATTATTTTGTTCTTTGTATTTGTATGAACATGTTTGGATTATTGAGAATGTAATTTTGACTGAAATGAATATGAAACATATTAGTAAATATCATGAGCTTTGGTGATAACCCAATTATGCCCCGACTCTTATTCCGCTGCGGGTCGGGGTGTGACAGATTGGTATCAGAGCCATGACTATAGGGATATAGGATAGGTTATTAGACCCTTAGAGCCTATACTATAGTTGATTAGAAATTTTTAAGATTTTTGTGTGTTACATGCAAAATTCATGATGTTTATATGTTTTATGTTTATGTTACATTCAATGTTATGCAAGCATGTTCATAAGTACATATTATTATATAATGCCTATCATAAATTATATTCTCATAACCTATCATATCCATGAAAGCACACATCACATCATTTTCATGATTGTTTTTACAATGATTTTTGTATTTTCAAATCACATCAAAGTGAGTTCTCATGACGGGCATGTAGTAACTGGAAGGGTACAAGTACCGGTAGTCGGAACGTCCTGTCTAGGCTGGCATTCGTATAAATCCAAAATAAAGGACCAGTTTGCCTACCTGGGGACTAACGATGAGAGTACGAAATACCTATTAGGGCAAAGCATGCTATACCAAACGTCGTGCGAGCTAACCCCACTTTGAGTTGTCATTGTGTCTACACCTGGACACATTCCGACCATACATCTCGTAAACATATTCCATGGTTTTCATTCGGGTGATGCGAGTGTTAAATCGCCAATACTAATGTGAATCCTACCAAGCCAATAGTCATGGGGGCCCACATGACTATACAGGTGAAGGTATGGGGGACATTTGAGGCCCAACATGAGCAAACCCAAGACATCCTATGGATGTAGTTGCATTATTGATATTTATGTTATTTTCATTTTCTTTAAGACACATGACACCTAAAAAGACTCCATAAACTCACAATATTCTTATGTATGTTCCTGTAGATGTCGGCTAGACAACAACGAGGGGGTAAAAGATCAGGAAGGTCTCACGAACGCTTGGCCACTCAAATCGCAAAACAAATGGCCGCGGTGCTTCCTGACATTGTGGTTCAAGTACAACAAGCTCTCGCCACAAATCCCACTAATCCTCCCCAGCAAGAAGACCAGAACATCGGCAACCCGCCTACCAAAAAGTGCTCATATAAACATTTCAAGTCTTGCGATCTTCCTAAATTTGAAGGGACCGAAGGTGTCACTGCTCTCCTCCACTGGATTGAGGAAATGGAAAACACCTTCCTCAACTACGATTGTCCCGAGGATCGCAAGGTACGATACGCAACCGGGAGACTATTTGGGGTAGCTCTTACCTGGTGGAATACTGAAAAGGGTAAGAGGGGAATCGATGATGCAATGACCTTAACGTGGGAGGAGTTAAGGGAAATCATGACGAGACGATTCTGTCCTAGAAGTGAGATTAAAAAGTTAGAAGATGAATTTCATTCATTGAAGCAAAAGGAGGGAGATCATACTTCCTACAACAAGAGGTTCTTAGAGTTGAACCAGATGGTCCCTAACTTGTTCACCCCAGTTTACCGCTTAATCGAGCATTATATTCGAGGTCTTCCCTCGAAAATTCAAGATTCAGTTCTCAGCACTTCGCCAGCAACACTTGAAGCTGCTATGGAACTAGCTACTGAACTGACCGAGAATCGAATTCGCAACGGTAAATTTAAAGAGTAGAAAAAGAAAGCCCCCGTTGAGGGCCAAACTTCAAACCATTCCACCTCCTCCTCTAAGTTTGCTAACAAAAGGAAACGTAACACCAGAAACTTCGCTGTCACACAAACCAATTTCCCTATCCCTGCTGCACCCATTACCCAAGTTGCCCCCACACCTGCACCATACAAAAGGCCATACTCTGGCCCATTACCAAAATGCAACCGTTGCCAATACCATCATTTTCCTGATCATCCCTGCCAACATTGCACCGGCTGTGGTCGCGCAGGTCATAGTGTTCAAACCTGTCGCATACCTCAGCGAACGAACCGCCACCAGCCTTCAACCCAAACCCACCAACAAATAATGGGTCAAGCCCAACAACCCCTACTACTACCACCTACCCAACATTTAGCCCAATCATACTATCAACCCAACTATCCCATGGTGCAACCTATGCGGGCTTGCTACAATTATGGAGATCCAAGCCACTTTAGAAACACTTGTCCACATTTGGTGAACATTATACATGCTCAAGCTCAAGCAAATCCGGTGAATGAAGCTAACCAAGCTCCTCCACCTGCAAGAGGAAGAGCTTTCAACATCAACGCTAATCAGGCTCGAGCTGACAGCAATGTGGTTAACGGTACGTTTCTTATCAACGGTAGTTATGCATCCATGTTATTTGATACTGGCACGGATAAAAGTTTTGTGTCTTTAGAGTTTGAACAAATTCTAAACCAAATTCGTGAGAAGCTCATGGAATCCATAACAGTAGAAGTTGCTGACGGAAAACCGGTCTCATTAAACTCTATTTTACGCAATTGTACTCTCACCTTAAACGACCACGATTTTCTAGTTGACCTCATTCCTATGAAGTTGGGAAGCTTTGATATTATAATTGGTATGGACTGGCTCAGCCAACATCAGGCTGAAGTAGTATGCCGCGAAAAGTTTATACGCATTCCTCTTTCAAACAGTCAGACTCTACGAATCTTTGGAGAAACCTCATCGAAAGGGCTCAGATTAATGTCCTGTCTTCAGGCTCAAAAATATCTACGCAAGAATTATGTCGCATTTTTAACCCATGTCGTCAAAAAAGGAACCCTGGAGAAGAAACTTGAAGACATCCCAGTAGTAAAAGATTTTCCGCAAGTTTTTCCTGACGACATTGCAGGACTTCCTCCCTTAAGAGAAGTCGAATTCCGCATTGATCTTATACCTGGTGCTACACCAGTTGCAAAGTCTCCTTATAGGTTAGCCCTATCCGAAATGCAAGAGCTAGCCAGTCAATTGCAAGAGTTGAATGACAAAGGATTCATACGTCCTAGCTCCTCGCCTTGGGGTGCACCTGTCCTTTTTGTGAAGAAGAAAGATGGAACGTTTCGTATGTGCATCAACTACAGAGAACTCAACAAGTTAACGATCAAGAATCGCTATCCATTACCTCGCATTGATGATCTTCTTGACCAACTTCAAGGCGCCAGCTGTTTTTCAAAAATCGACCTTCGTTCTGGTTATCATCAACTCAGAGTACATGAAGAAGACGTCCCAAAGACCGCTTTCCGAACTCGTTATGGACAATATGAATTCATGGTCATGCCATTTGGTTTAACCAACGCTCCAGCTGTCTTCATGGATTTAATGAATAGAGTCTGCAAACCCTATCTCGATCGTTTTGTTATAGTCTTTATCGACGACATCCTCATTTACTCAAAGTCTAAGTCTGATCATGAACGGCATCTTTGACTCATCCTTACACTCCTAGAGAATGAAAAGCTTTACACCAAATTCTCCAAATGCGAATTCTGGTTAAAAGAGGTACAATTCCTTGGACATGTAGTCAATGACAAGGGAATACATGTCGACCCCTCAAAAATCAAAGCGGTACAAGAATGGCAAGCGTCACGTACACCAACTGAAGTAAGATCATTCCTTGGTTTGGCTGGTTATTATCGCCGTTTCATTTCAAACTTCTCTCGCATTGCTGTACCACTCACGGCTTTAAGTCATATGGGAAAACCTTTCATTTGGGGACCCAAACAAGAAGAAGCCTTCCAAACCCTTAAACAAAAACTCTGTCATGCACCAATCCTCACTCTTCCTGAAGGTTGTGATGACTTCGTGGTTTATTGCGACGCGTCAGGGCAAGGACTAGGCTGTGTTCTAATGCAAAGAGGAAAGGTTATAGCTTATGCTTCGAGACAACTCAAGACTCATGAGAAGAACTACACCACCCATGACCTAGAACTTGGAGCCGTTGTGTTCGCTCTTAAGATATGGAGACATTATCTCTACGGTACTAAGTGTGAAATATACACTGACCACAAGAATCTTCAACATATCTTCAACCAAAAGGAGTTAAACATGAGGCAACGAAGATGGGTCAAACTATTAAATGACTACGACTGTGAAATTCGGTACCACCCTGGCAAGGCAAATGTGGTGGCTGATGCACTCAGTTTAAAGGGTTATGCGAACTCCATTCATCTTCTATGTTCGCAAATCATAACTGACATTAAAGATCAAATTCGAGAAGCCCAACATGTTTCAGTAACGGAAGACGACGTACGAAAGGAGCTGTCCTGTGGAGCTGAACTTAAAATTGAAACTAAATCTGACGGTATTCTGTACTATCTAGATCGCATATGGATTCCTGACCACAACAACCTTCGTGAATTCCTTATGAATGAGGCACACAAAACACGATACTCTATACACCCAGGAGCCGACAAGATGTATCAAGACCTTCGATGCACTTACTGGTGGCCTGGAATGAAAAAGGATATTGCTGTTTTTGTTTCCAAGTGCCTTACATGTTCCAAGGTAAAAGCTAAACATCAAAGACCCTCAGGACTTCTGGTCCAACCTGAGATACCTGTATGGAAGTGGGAAAACATAACCATGGACTTCATTATCGGGTTACCTCGCACTTCTGGTGGGTATGACACTATATGGGTAATCATTGATCGTCTTACAAAATCAGCTCACTTTATTCCTATCCGCGAAGATTTCAAGAACGAGAAGCTAGCTCGTATTTACATCAGCGAAATCGTAAGCCGACATGGTGTATCTTTAAGCATTATTTCAGATCGTGATGGTCGTTTCACTTCACGAACAAGGCAAGCAGTACAAGCCGCTTTGGGTACACGATTAGATCTCAGTACCGCTTATCATCCACAAACTGATGGACAATCTGAACGCACCATTCAAACTCTTGAAGATATGCTTCGAGCATGTGTCATAGACTCCAAGGGTAATTGGGACGCTCATCTACCATTAGTTGAATTTTCGTACAACAACAGCTATCATTCAAGTATCGGCATGGCACCTTTTGAAGCCTTATATGGTCGTAAGTGCCGATCTCCAGTATGTTGGCACGAAATTGTGGAAGCTCAAATCACCGGTCCAGAATTGATTCAAGAAACCATAGACAAGATCCATCAAATTCGAAACAATCTTCTAACAGCTCAAAGTCGTCAAAAGAGTTATGCAGATAAACGACGAAAGCCTTTGGAGTTTAACATTGGTGATCATGTACTTTTAAAAGTATCACCGTGGAAGGGAGTAGTTCGTTTTGGTCAAAAAGGCAAGCTGGCACCACGCTACGTAGGACCTTTCAAGATACTCGAAAGAGTAGGACCTGTAGCATACAAGCTTGATCTACCAGAAGAACTCAACAGAATTCATCCCACATTCCACGTATCAAACTTGAAGAAGTGCCTCGCTGATGAGAACCTCCAAATTCCTCTGGAAGATATTCAAATTGATGAATCTATGCATTTTATCGAAAGACCAGTAGAGATCATGGACTTCGGAGAAAAACGTCTAAGACGAAGTCGCATTCCAATTGTTAGGGTACGCTGGGAGTCGAAACGGGGACCTGAGTTTACTTGGGAACGTGAAGACTCAATGCACGAAAAATACCCGCATCTTTTTCCTACTACTACTACTACTTAAATTTCGGGACGAAATTCCTAAAATTAGGGGATACTGTAACATTTGTCAAAAACGGGTTTTTCCAAACCCGCTCCGTTTGTAATCGAATATCATGTTATAAATGTTTTGTTGCGTGTTTATGTCAATTTTAATTTTTAACGATGCATAATTAATAAATAAACTAGAATATAAAAGTTATAATTGATAAAAAGTAAAAATAAAATAAATAAAATGAAAAATAGGCTGCCGGGACTCGAACCCGGGTTAGCCGGAAAGAGCTCAACGACTTAACACGCACACTTGTAACCACTCCGCCACTTGATGTTTTCTGTTAGTTCTAGGAATAAATTAAATCTTATGTTCAACCATGAATCGATCTGTTTACGCTAACTGTAATCGAAATCGGTCACCAAACGTCCAAAAACGTTTGATCGTTCGCGGTTTACTGATTATAACCGATACACCGACACCTCCAATCAATTTAGCTTTGAATGGACTTGAATTCAAGAGTTGATCGGTTTTAATAACCGAAAACCTGCATTTCCTGAATTACTCCAATCATAGTCCCCTCTCGCGACTCAAACACATCTGCAGACCTTTAATTTCACTTTCACAATACTTTCAGTTCGTCGGAAAAGCTATTTGAACTCGCCGGACTTTCGCCGGAATACCGTGTTTTCCATCAAATCAGTAAGCCTCTCAATTCTTTCATCGTCTATCAGTTCTTAAGCTGTTGCTAACTCAAACCCTTCAATCGGAATCAGTTTCAGACGTCGATATCGGATAATTCACTCTCGCCGGAAAACTTCTGAAAATTCTAAATTCTCGCTGTGAAACGGTATAGTCTTCTAAACCTTCTGGTAATCTTGTTCAGTGCTTCAATTTCGCATTTAGCTAATAAAAATTGTTAATCCGTCCGCTCAGACGAAATCCGTAAAAACAGAGCCGACGACTTCGCCAGAATTCTGAGATAAATCGTTTCTCCGGTATGTCTACTTCCAAAATCTTCTCTGCCTTTTCATTTTAGTCATTTGAATGTTTATCAATTGAATTAAACAAAAAAAACAATAGAGTAATCGTAGTCTGAGATTTGGTAACGAAGAAGACGAAGTTAGGTTGTTTATAAGTTTAATATAATTCGGATATTATCTCGGGTTAGACACACAGTCCAGCGGTGGACTGTGTGCACACATATATCACACGCTGCGAGTTCGATCCTTGACACACACACACTCTCTGTAATTAAAATGTTCCTTTTTAAACTGAACCGGATCCTTTCGCAATTAGATGTTAAGTATAATAAAAATCAGTATATTAACCAAGTTAGACACACAGTCCAGCGGTGGACTGTGTGCAACATTAAATCACAGGTCCCAGGTTCGAGACCTGTTGACGGCACCGGTTTGATAATTAAAATCCTTTTTAAAAATAAATGAATTTTGAATAAATTAAAACAGTATATAAATATAATTAAAACATAAATATTTCGGGTTAGACACGTAGCTCAGTTGGTAGAGCTGCGTGCACGCGTACGGGAGGTCTCGGGTTCGAGTCCTGCCCGGCGCATACATGCACACAATAGAACCGGTCAAACAGTCAACAGTCACAGTCAAACAGTCAACGGTCAATGGTCAACGCAAAAGTCAATTTTTTTATATATTTTTATTTATTTAATTTAATTTAAAAATCAATTAAAAATACTTAAAAATAATGTTTTAAAGATAGGAAATAGCCTTAAACTCACAAAAAAATATCTAAAAATCCTATTAAAATTATTAATAAAATCCACTCATTTACTATACCTTCCGTTATTATTTAGGTTAGTTAATCCTCGTTGATCAATCTTTCAAACTCGTGCGCATCTCATCATCTCCAACCGAACGCAACCAATGTGAGTGAATCTCTACAAATTCCCCGTTTTAAACACGTTTTTGGGGTGTATCATGTGTCTTACCATATATTATATTTAAATCATTGTGCATACATCATATCATTAACAAATGTCTATTCAGCTTGTATCTACTGTTTGTGTGGTTATTGTTTAGATTTAATTTATTATTTTCAGTACATGCAATATCATAGGCCGCCGCTCCCCATTACATTATGAGCATTGAGCAGTTCCCCATTACATTATGAGCGTGAACCTGGCGTTGCCAACATACGATCGGCTCCGTTTGATTGAGCCTTGATCGCACAGACATTCATCATAGGCCGTCAGTTCCCCATTACATTATGAGCGTGAACGTGACGTTGCCAACATATACAGTTTCATTCATGTTAATATTCATGCAAGTTCATATGTTATTGTATGTTATTGTTTGTGGTTGTTATTGCTATTGTTTGATTATTTACATTTGCTCACATATGACTATTGCACAATTTTTCCATGATAAAGATAATAAGAAATCAATAATAAATGTTTATTTAACAAGGTTCACTCGCCAACTTATGTTGACCCAAAAACCCCCATTTTTACACATGATACAGGTGAACTAGCTACAGCAAGAAACACATAGGATTGGCTTAGAAGAATAAACTGGTTTAGAGCTTGGATTGTTTAGTTGATTATTTTTTTTCTTTGTATTTGTATGAACATGTTTGGATTATTGAGAATGTAATTTTGACTTAAATGAATGTGAAACATATTAGTAAATATCATGAGCTTTGGTGATAACCCAATTATGCCCCGACTCTTATTCCGCTGCGGGTCGGGGTGTGACATACCAAACGTCGTGTGAGCTAACCCCACTTTGAGTTGTCATTGTGTCTACACCTGAACACCCTCCGACCATACATCTCGCAAACATATTTCATGGTTTTCATTCGGGTGATGCGAGTGTTAAACCGCCAATACCAATGTGAATCCTACTAAGCCAATAGTCATGGGGGACATTTGAGGCCCAAACATGAACAAACCCAAGACATCCTATGGATGTAGTTGCATTATTGATGTTTATGTTATTTTTATTTTTTTTACGACACATGACACCTAAAAAGACTCCTTAAACTCACAATCTTCTTATGTATGTTCCTGTAGATGTCGGCTAGGCAGCAACGTGGGGGTAGAAGGTCAGGAAGGTCAAACGAACGCTTGGCCACCCAAATCGCAAAACAAATGGCCGCGGTGCTTCCTGACATCGTAATTCAAGTCCAACAAGCTCTCGCCACAAATCCCATCAATCCTCCCCATCAAGAAGACCGGAACGTCGACAACCCTCCCTCCAAAAAGTGCTCATACAAACACTTCAAGTCTTGCGATCCCCCGAAATTTGAAGGGACCGAAGGTGTCACTGCTCTCCTCCACTGGTTTGAGGAAATGGAAAACACCTTCCTCAACTGTGATTGTCCCGAGGATCGCAAGGTACGTTACGCAACCGGAGACTATTTGGAGTAGCTCTTACCTGGTGGAATACTGAAAAAGGTAAGATAGGAATCGAAGATGCAATGGCCTTAACGTGGGAGGAGTTAAGGGAAATCATGACGAGACGCTTCTGTCCAAGAAGCGAGATCAAAAAGTTAGAGGATGAATTTCACTCGTTGAAGCAGAAGGAAGGAGATCATACTTCCTACAACAAACGGTTTTTAGAGTTGAACCAAATGGTCCCTAACTTGTTCACCCCAGTATACCGCTTAGTCGAACACTATATTCGAGGCCTTCCCTCGAAAATTCAAGACTCAGTTCTAAGCACTTCGCCTGCAACACTTGAAGCTGCTATGGAACTAGCTACCGAGCTTACCGAGAATCGTATTCGTAACGGCAAATTTAAGGACGAGAAAAATAAAGCCCCCATTGAGGGCCAAACTTCAAACCATTCCACCTCCTCCTCAAAGTTTGCTAATAAGAGGAAGCGAAACACCAGAAACTTTGCTGTCACACAAACAAATTTCCCTATCCCTGCTGCACCCATCACTCAAGTTTCCCCCTCACCTGCACCATATAAAAAGCCATACTCCGGCCCATACCCAAAATGCAACCGTTGCCAATACCATCACTTTCCTGATCATCCCTGCCAACATTGCACCGGCTGTGGTCGCGCAGGTCACACCATTCAAACCTGTCGCGTACTTCAGCGAACGAACCGCCATCAGCCCTCAACCCAAACCCACCATCAGATAGTGGGTCAAGCCCAACAACCTTTACTACTACCACCTACCCAACATGTAGCCCAATCCTACTACCAACCCAACTATCCCATGGTGCAACCTATGCGGGCTTGTTACAACTGTGGAGACCCGAACCACTTCAGGAACACCTGTCCACGCCTGGTGAATATCATCCATGCCCAAGCTCAAGCTAATCCAGTAAACCAGGCTAACCAAGCTCCTCCACCTGCAAGAGGAAGAGCTTTTAACATCAACGCCAATCAAGCTAGGGCTGACAACAATGTGGTTAACGGTACGTTTCTCATCAATGGTAGTTATGCATCCATGTTATTTGATACTGGCGCGGATAAGAGTTTTGTGTCCTTAGAGTTTGAACCCATCCTCAACCAAACTCGAGATAAACTCATAGAATCCATAACGGTAGAAGTTGCTGACGGAAAACCGGTCTCATTAAACTCTATTATACGCAATTGTACTCTCACCCTAAACGATCATGATTTTCCAGTTGACCTCATACCTATGAAGTTGGGAAGTTTCGACGTTATAATTGGTATGGACTGGCTCAGCCAACATCATGCTGAAGTTGTATGCCGCGAAAAGTTTATTCGCATTCCTCTTATAAACGGTCAGACTCTACGAATCTTTGGAGAAACCCCTTCGAAAGGACTCAAATTAATGTCTTGTCTTCAAGCCCGAAAATATCTCCGCAAGAATTATGTCGCATTCCTAACTCATGTCGTCAAAAAGGGAATCAAGGAGAAGAAACTCGAAGACATCCCAGTAGTAAAAGATTTTCCGCAAGTTTTTCCTGACGACATTTCAGGACTTCCTCCCGTGAGAGAAGTCGAATTCCACATTGATCTTATACCTGGAGCTACACCAGTTGCAAAATCTCCTTATAGGTTAGCCCCATCCGAAATGCAAGAGCAAGCCAGTCAATTGCAACAGTTGACTGACAAAGGATTCATACGTCCTAGCTCATCGCCTTGGGGTGCACCTGTCCTTTTTGTGAAGAAGAAAGATGGAACGTTTCGCATGTGTATAGACTACAGAGAACTCAACAAGTTAACGGTTAAGAACCGCTACCCATTACCTCGCATCGATGATCTTCTTGACCAACTTCAAGGCGCCAGCTGTTTTTCAAAAATCGACCTTCGTTCTGGTTATCATCAACTCAGAGTAAATGAAGAAGACGTCCCAAAGACCGCCTTCCGAACTCGTTATGGTCATTATGAATTCATGGTCATGCCATTTGGTCTAACCAACGCTCCAGCTGTCTTCATGGATCTAATGAACAGAGTCTGCAAACCCTATCTCGATCGCTTTGTTATAGTCTTCATCGACGACATCCTCATTTACTCAAAGTCTAAGTCTGATCATGAACGACACCTTCGACTCATCCCTACACTCTTAGGGAATGAAAAGCTCTACGCCAAATTCTCCAAATGCGAATTCTGGTTAAAAGAGGTACAATTCCTTGGACACGTTGTCAATGACAAGGGAATACATGTCGACCCCTCAAAGATCAAAGCAGTACAAGAATGGCAAGCGCCACGTACACCAACCGAAGTAAGATCATTCCTTGGTTTGGCTGGTTATTATCGCCGTTTCATTGCAAATTTCTCCCGCATTGCTGTACCACTCACGGCTTTAACACATAAAGGAAAACCCTTCATATGGGGACCCAAACAAGAAGAAGCCTTCCAAACCCTTAAACAAAAACTCTGTGACGCACCTATTCTCACTCTTCCTGAAGGTTGTGATGACTTCGTGGTTTATTGCGACGCGTCAGGGCAAGGACTAGGCTGTGTTCTAATGCAAAGAGGAAAGGTGATAGCTTATGCTTCTAGACAACTCAAAACTCATGAGAAGAACTACACCACCCACGACCTAGAACTTGGAGCCGTTGTGTTCGCTCTTAAGATATGGAGACATTACCTCTACGGTACTAAGTGTGAAATATACACTGACCATAAGAGCCTCCAACATATCTTCAACCAAAAGGAGTTAAACATGAGGCAACGAAGATGGGTCGAACTTCTTAATGACTACGACTATGAAATTCGGTATCATCCTGGCAAGGCAAATGTGGTGGCCGATGCGCTCAGTCGAAAGGGTTATGAGAACTCCATTCGTCTTCTATGTTCGCAAATCATAACCGACATCAAAGATCAAATTAGAGAAGCCCAACACGTCTCAGTAACGGAAAACGACGTACGCAAGGAGCTGTCTTGTGGAGCTGAACTTAAAATCGAAACTAAATCCGACGGTATTCTGTACTATCTAGATCGCATATGGATTCCCGATCACAATAACCTTCGTGATTTCCTTATGAATGAGGCGCACAAAACACGGTACTCTGTACACCCAGGAGCTGACAAGATGTATCAAGACCTTCGATACACCTACTGGTGGCCTGGCATGAAGAAGGATATCGCTGTTTTCGTTTCCAAGTGCCTTACATGTTCCAAAGTAAAAGCTGAACATCAAAGACCCTCAGGACTTCTGGTCCAACCTGAAATACCTGTATGGAAGTGGGAAAACATAACCATGGACTTCATTACCAGGTTACCTCGCACTTCTGGTGGGTATGACACTATATGGGTAATCATTGATCGTCTCACAAAATCAGCTCACTTCATTCCGATTCGCGAGGACTTCAAGAATGAGAAGTTAGCTCGTATCTACATCAGCGAGATCGTAAGCCGTCATGGTGTACCGTTAAGCATTATTTCAGATCATGATGGTCGTTTCACTTCACGAACATGGCAAGTCGTACAAGCCGCTTTAGGTACACGATTAGACCTCAGTACCGCTTATCATCCTCAAACTGATGGACAATCTGAACGCACCATCCAAACTCTTGAAGATATGCTTCGAGCATGTGTCATAGACTTCAAGGGAAATTGGGACGCTCATCTACCATTAGTTGAATTTTCGTACAACAACAGCTATCATTCAAGTATCGGCATGGCACTTTTCGAAGCTTTATATGGTCGTAAGTGCCGATCTCCAGTATGTTGGCACGAAATTGGAGAAGCTCAAATCACCAGTCCAGAATTGATTCAAGAAACCACAGACAAGATCCATCAAATTCAAAACAATCTTCTAGCGGCACAAAGTCGTCAAAAGAGTTATGCAGACAAACGACGAAAGCCTTTGGAGTTTAACATTGGTGATCATGTACTTTTAAAAGTATCACCGTGGAAGGGAGTAGTTTGTTTTGGCCAGAAAGGCAAGCTAGCACCACGCTACGTAGGACCTTTCAAGATACTCGAAAGAGTAGGACCTGTAGCATACAGGCTTGACCTACCAGAAGAACTCAACAGAATTCACCCCACATTCCACGTATCAAACTTAAAGAAGTGCCTCGCCAATGAAAACCTCCATATTCCCCTGGAAGATATTCAGATCGATGAATCTATGCATTTCATTGAAAGACCAGTAGAGATCATGGACTTTGGAGAAAAACGTTTAAGACGGAGTCATATTCCAATTGTAAGGGTACGCTGGGAGTCGAAACGAGGACCTGAGTTTACTTGGGAACCTGAAGACTCAATGCGCGAAAAATACCCGCATCTTTTTCCTGTTACCACTACTACTTACATTTCGGGACAAAATTTCTAAAAGTAGGGGATACTGTAACATTCGTCGAAAAACGGGTTTTCAAAACCCACTTCGTTTATTAATCGAATAATCAGTTTCAAATTTTCGTTGCTCATTTAATGCTTATTTTAATTTTAAACAATACATAACTAATAAACATTTTAGAATATGGAAATTAAAATTGTTAAAAAATAAAAATAAAGCAATTAAAAATGAAAAGGGGCTGCCGGGTTTCAAACCCGGGTCAGCCGGAAGACCTAACCAACCAACACTTAACCACTCCGCCACTTGAGTCTTTGTGTAATCTAGGAAACAAATAAAACATAAGTTCACCTGTGAATCATCTGTTTGCGCCAAACTGAAACCGTTCATCGGCCTTCAACTTTCTAGACGATTGAGTGATCGCAATTACTGATAATAACCGATGAAACCATTACGACGCACGTTCTTAATCAAATTCAGTCTTTAATTGTTTCGATTCATATGAGTTTGGGAGTTAAAAACTGAAATCCTTTACTTCCTGGTTTACTCTATCAAAATCATCATCTCGTGACTCAAAAACACTCACAGAACCTCCCATTTCACTTTTGCTCTAATTTCTGATCGTCGGAATCGCTATCTGATATCACCGGACTTTCGCCGGAAAAACCGTGTCATTCATCAAAATGGTAAATTTCTCAATTCTTTCATCTTCTATCTATTGTTAGACTTTTACTAACTCAAACCCTTCAACCAGAATCAGTCCCAGACGATGATATCGGATAATCAGCACTCGCCGGAAGATTTCTGAAAATTCCTAAATTGCGCTGTGAAACGGTATAATCATTTAAACCTTCTGATAACTCTTGTTTAGTCATTCAATTTCACAATTTGTTAATCAAAACTGTTAATTTGTCGCTCAGACGGAGTTCATAAAACAGAGCCGACGACTTTGCCGGAGTTCTGAGAAAAGTCATCTTTCCGGTACATTCATTTCCAAAACCTTCCCTATCCGTTACGTTTTAATCATTTATATGTCTGTTAATTGAATTGAACAAGATCAGTCGAATATCAGTTATCTGAGTTGTTTTAGCGAAGAAGATGAAGTTAGGTTGTGTATATATTTAATATAAATCGGGTTATATCTCGAGTTAGACACACAGTCCAGCGGTGGACTGTGTGCATTTGAATCATAGGGATACCGGGTTCGAGTCTGTCCTTGTTCCGATTCATCACAATATTCAGACTTTTTATAAAACCCAAATACGGAAACTTCCAGTTAGTATATAAATGAAATAAAAACAAGTATTTTAACCAGGTTAGACACACAGTCCAGCGGTGGACTGTGTGCAACGTTAAACAACAGGTCCCGAGTTCGAGACCTGTTATGCACACCGGTTCGATATAATTAAAATCCTTTTTAAAATATATGAATTTTGAATAAATTAAATAGTATATAAATATAATTAAAAACAGAAATATTTCGGGTTAGACACGTAGCTCAGTTGGTAGAGCTGCGTGCACGCGTACGGGAGGTCTCGGTTCGAGCCTCACCCAGCGCATACATACACACGTCCGAACCGGTCAACAGTCAACAGTCATGGTCAATGGTCAACGGTCAACCCAAAAAGTCAACATTTTTTATATATTTTTATTTATTTATTTAATTTAAAATCATTAAAATACTTAAAAATAATATTTTAAAGTTAGAAAATGACCTTAAAGTCACAAAAATATATCTAAAAATCCAATTAAAATTGTTAATAAAATCCACTTATTTACCGTACATTTTCGTTATTATTTAGGTTAGTTATTCCTCGTCGATCAACCCTCTAAACTCGTGCGCATTCAACATCGTCAAACGAACGCACCCAATGTGAGTGAATCTCTACAAATTCCCCGTTTTAATCAAGTTTTTGGGGTGTATCATGTGTCATAGTATTTATTACATTCAAACACTTGTGCATCCATCATATCAATGATCAAATGTGTATTCAATATGTATCAACTGTTTGCGTGGTTAATGTTTAGATTAAATTTATCATTTTCAGTACATACATTATCATAGGCCGCCGCTCCCCATTACCTATGAGCGTGAGCCGTTCCCCATTACCTATGAGCGTGAACGAGGCGTTGCCAACATACGATCGGCTCCATTTGATTGAGCCTTGATCGCACATACATCATCATAGGCCGTCCGTTCCCCATTACCTATGAGCGTGAACGTGACGTTGCCAACATATACATTATCATTCATGTCATATATTCATGCAAGGTGGTTTGTTATTGTTATTGTTATTGTTATTGTTATTGTTATTGTTATTGTTATTGTTATTGTTATTGTTATTGTTATTGTTATTGTTATGTTTTATTTACATTTGCTCACATATGATTATTGCACAAATTTTCCATAATAAATATAACAAGAAATCAATAATAAATGTTTTCTAACAAGGTTCACTCGCCAACTTTTGTTGACCCAAAAACCCCCATTTTTTACACATGATACAGGTGATCCAGTTGCAGCAAGAAACATATAGGATGGCTTAGAAGAATAAATCGGTTTAGACTTTGGATTGTTTATTTAGTTACTTTTCTTTGTAATCGTATGAACTTGTTTGGAATATTGGGATGTAACTTTGAATTTAATAAATATGAAACATATTAGTAAACATCATGAGCTTTGGTGATAACCCAATTATGCCCGACTCTTATTCCGTTGCGGGTCGGGGTGTGACATCTCCCCTCATGTGACAAAAACCTTGACACTTTTGTTTTTATAAAAATTTATATCCATGAGTTTTGTCTGTTCAACAGTGAGCATTCTGTGAAATTTTCCAAATTTTCTTCAAAAATTTGTAAAATTTTAAAGTAAACATTTTTGGACCATGTTTTGTAAAAATGGCCTTTATATATAACATGATAACCCGACCCTTCGTCTTCAATGTGTGCTACAAACTTCATTCTCAGTAATTTACTTTCTCATCGGAAGCTCCTGCACAAAAAATCAAACAATTAGTTGAATAGTGACACCCAAGCCTTTGCAGTCTTAGTATTATTTCTTCAACCTTAACTTTGACTTTCTTTTCACAATCAGGTTTATTTGGAACTTTCTCAAGATTTTGAAAGTCCTCTAATCTTTAAATTTTCACTGATTGTGTCACTTCCTTTCCTTTACCAACCATATTTGATTTTTCATTAAAGTTTTCTTGAAATACAATGTAGAAACTATTTGTTCATTACCATTCGAGGATTCATCAGTTTAAAAATTTGAAAACTTAGTAATAACTAGTTTCACCTTGTTTGTAGTTTCTGTACATTGTTTCCAAACCTGAGTTGGTACTATCAAATATTCAAAAATTTTCTTATCAATATGAATAGGTTTAGGATTAATTTGAAAAGATTTTCTAGCAATGTGTCCAGTTACTCCACATTTATTACACTTCATGTTCTCATATCGATCTTTTCTATCAAACCATACACTCAAATCATAACATTATTTGATGTGTGGTAGCCATCTTTCCTTCTTCTCCTATACCTTTGATTTGACGTTAGAGCACTGTAGTCCGACCTGCACCACTTATTTACAAATTTTTGTGAGTTTTGATTTACAAACTTTTGTGAATTTCTATAATAATTGGATGATTGTACCGATGAGATTTTATTTTTCTTTTGAAAATTTTCAGAATTTTTAAAACTTTGTTTTTCTTTTGTTTTCGTTCTCCATTCTGCTTAGAAGATTTTTGCATTGAGCATTCACCTTTCTCAGTAGATTGTAGAACTGTTTCCTGAAATTTTTCTTTTACTTCTAAAAATATTTCATGTTTATCATTTTTTGCTCTTTCATCATGGGTATCATCATCACAATCCTCAATTATGACATCGTCATAATTTATGACATTATCACTTATTGGAATTTTCTTCATATTAACATTAATCGGTTTGGACATATATGATCTAACTTTAATGAGGAAGTCACAAAACCTTTCAATAACTTTTCTGAATTAACAACTTTATTTTTAACAGTCCCAACTTCTTTTTCAAGTTGAGCTATTTTTCAATACGAGAATTTATTACTTTTTGATTTTCTATATTTAATTTTTCAGAAACATTTTTTTTCATTTTGAAAATCTACTAACATTTGTAATTTTTCATTTTCTAAAATTTGTATTTTGTTTTCAAAATTCTTTTCATTTTCTTTTAACGTTTTATTTTCTAATGTCAAATTCTTCTAATCATTCAAGAGTTTGGCATTATCTGCCAGATAATCGTTCAGATCTACATCAAATCCTTGGCAGACTGGTTTAGAACTTGAAGACTCTTTCCCTTCTCTCTTCAACTGAACATTTGAACTTTGTGTTTCCCGATCATTTCCTTGATCACTAACATGATCAGACTTCTTCTTTATTAGCACCTTCTTGTTCTTAATCATCTCAATATTTTCCAAATATTTAGTGCCTAGAGATTTCCACAAATCTTGTGCAGTTTTGTACTCTGGTAACAAAACCAAGATATCTTCTTTTATCAATTGCTGTAACGAGGTTAGGATCTTCTTCTCATGGGAATATGCAGCATTCAGTTAAGTTGTAAACTTTGATACTGAAAGCTCAGCTCCACGTTTATCAAATGGCCATTTAAATCCAGTTTGAATAGCAACCGAACCATAGAGGTGATTTGCTCGTACCCAGTCCTCGAATTTTTCATTCCAGGCTTCATACTCTTCTAATCTCATCAACATTGGCGGCTTCACAGACCCCATTTCGTTTTCCAAACTAATCTGTCGTTCAAAAACACTTGAAAAATGATTAGCAAACAGATGATTTTTTGAAAAATTTGACCTTTTAACCGACAATATTAACGTATCGGTTTGCTAAAAACGTTTAAAATTTTTCGGAAAACTGTTTTTACCAGATTAAAGCTTTAACCTCATCTCGTCGATACGAATCTAACGATATATGATGTCCGAGACGCTTTTCTGAATTTTCCGAAAAACTCTTTTTTTTAAAAACCCTTAGACAAGTTCGGGCGAACTTGTGCTAACAAACAATCAGATTTAACAAGTTAGGGTGAACTTGTATGAAAGTTCAGAAAAATTTCACCTTTAACCAAGTTCGGGCGAACTTGTATGAAATTTATACAAGTTTGAGCGAACTTGTGATGATTTTCAAGAGAGATGACAAGTTCGGGCGAACTTGTATGAATTTCAACAACTTTGATCAAGTTCGGGGGAACTTGATCAAAATTGATGAAAAATAGCTAAGTTCGAGCGTACTTGAGTGAAATTTCTTGAAAAATAAATCAAGTTCGGGCGAACTTGATGAAAAATCACTCAAAAAGTGAGTTTTTCAGTCAAGTTCGAGCGAACTTGCTTACAAGTTCGAGCGAAGTTGTGATTTCAAACATAGTTTTTTCAATTTTTCAGCATGAATTCGTTTGTTTTAAGCTCTGATCTTTTCAAGGGTTTTAGTGTAATGGATTTTACGTATTACACTTGAAAATCAGTCCATTTTGTCCGTGAATTGTCCAAGAAAAAATTAAAATAGAAGAAATGAGTAGAAGATGAGATGTTCTATTTCCAATGTCTTCAAATTAGGCCAATCATGCTCTGATACCACTTGTAGGTCCGTTGTACGGATCATTCTGGTCCTAATTTGGCAAACCTAAGGTAAACGTGCGAAATCTGTTTGCATAGGCGACATTGGATACAAGTTTGTTAATGTTTGACACCGTTTCATTAATGTGTAGACGTTACAGATCCTGGAAACACTTGGACAGAGCTTCGCCTCTGTCGTGACAAAATCTCTGAATCTTACAAATGAAATGACAAGACTCCTATTTATAGGAGAACAAGTTCCCTGGAAAGGATGTAAGTTCGGGCGAACTTGCTTAGTCAAGTTCGGTCGAACTTGACTACAACATACTACTTTCAAGCGAACTTGTCCCTTTATATACATAAACTTCGACATTTCGCTCCTAAATACTGACTCGACGTTATACGATGATGTAGGTAACAGACATATGCATCAACAATAATCAGTAGCCTAAGTTGCTAATTCGGGTCAGTACTGAAAGTCAAACAAGAGTCAAACCTTGCAACTTTCGGTTGCGAACCGACCTTAAACCTGGAATTGACGAGCCGAACATGTTTACACATGTTCTAATAATTCTTACCAAGTTATTTAAGTGATAAAACACATTTTATAACATCTACATTACTAGATATGCATTATATCAAAAACTGACCCGTTTGACTTTTATTAATCATAACTTTGACCCGTCAATTGACCAAGCAAACTTGATTTCCAGGAGGTGCCCTCTTGAGGGATTAACACCTACTTATTACGATCCCGTACCATGTTCATACCGAACAATGGCTGGACCATAATGCTCTTAACTGAAGGTCAAAGCGTTTTTACGTAAACGCTTTGACTTTTGGCTTTAAGCCTAGAAAACTGAAAAGAGAAGATTGGAACACTTACAAGTGATCCAAAAGAAGACTTAGAACTCAGAGGATGTCCCCAAAGATCTTAGGAACTTCCAATGTGAGGAAGATAGGAGAAGAGTATGAATGAACAACGAAAAGAGGCAACTTAGATGCCCTTTTATAGATGATGATGGTGTATGGAGCAGGTGCTAGGTGTTGGAGGTGTTCTAGGAGGTCCCCAAGTGTCCATGGTCATGGCACAAGCTACTCAAAGGTGGCAATTGCGAGAGAGGTGGCAGGGCAGCAAGCTGCCAAATAATATGTCACTGGCAGGTCCTTACGGACCGTAAGGGATCAGTCTTGCGGTCCGTAAGGGCCTTAGCGCCCATGGTTTTTAAATATGTTACGTACCGTAAGGACCAAGCCTTGCGGTCCGTAACCACCTCTCAATCAGACCAGCCCTTTAAGCCTTACGGTCCGTAACTATGTATGGTTACGGTCCGTAAGACCCTTTCAGAAGCCAAAGATTGGCATTTTGACACCATCGGTCCCTCAACTTTTATAGTCGTCATTCAGAGGTTATAATAATAACATACGACAACCTTGGTCCCTCTCGCTTAGCACATGGCATACGAGGATCAGCGGGACACGTGTCGGCATTTTATTGGACGGGTTTTTACGAGGTGTTACATTCATTTACTGAAATAATATACCCGAAACTTATATTTGAACACCTTTAACTTTTGTTTTATATTCCTTAGCTATTATTTAAAAAAAATCATTTTGATATCTTAATTACTTTAATTTTAACTTTTGTTCTACAATATATATTTTGATGATATATATATATTTATATACTACGAAATACAAAATTATATTTTGAGATTATAGTATACATTTTTAAATATTAATATTTTTATGATGATAATGATATGTATGTTATTTAATAATTTAATATATTAAAGATTTTAAAAACATAAAACTATAAAGAAAATAAAAAATATATATACATCAAAATTTCAAAGGGTATTATTTCAAAAAACTAATGGATATACCTGATCCCCGCGGTTATGCCCGATACTTGTAAATACTTGACAAATTTCCGACGGTAATGGATCAGGCATGAGACAAAATTTTACAATCGGGTATGGGCATAGGATTAGTCTTACCCGCTCCATACACGACTCATCGCCATCGCTATAAATGAACTAAAAGTCATGAGTTTGAGTCGTAAAAATAGTCTCTTACATGAATACATGGTAAAGATGCATATATTGGGCCCAACTTACCTAGCATTCATTGAACTTCACACATGTGAGAGCCTCATGCACCGAGTTTGCTTTAGCTTTATAAATCTTTACGCAAAATAAAAAAATCAATAAGGGGTATCAACTAAAAGTAACTTTACACTTGAATAGTGGTAGAACTAGTATAATGCTCGTACGCTTTGTGCTACAAGCATTATGATGACGAAACGTATATATTTGATGCTTACTAAATATCCGATTTATTGTAAAACACCCTCGTTCAAATTTACAATCAAATAAAGTTACTATTTTATGTAATAACATAACACGAGAAGTAATTTTCTATTTCCACTTCATAATGTGTGTATGGCGCATCAACTGCAGCTTGTAGTTCTAGCTGTTTCGTACGAATATTAGCTACCCACCGGAAGTTTTCTAATTTCTCTATAATCTGTTGATCGTATGCGATGATCTCGTTAACCAAACCTTGAAAGCGTACCAAAAGTTGTCTCTCGTTTGTACTTGACATTCTGAATACTATAAACATACCTGAGATGGTTTTAGAAAAAAAACATTACCAAAAAATACGTTTACTTTTCTAAATCACATATGTTTTGCATATTATTAGGGCCTTTAGAAAATGAATTTAAAACGTCACCGATAGGCTTAAATAAATCTCTTTCGTAACTGTAACAGGTTGCCATGCTAGGTAGAGATATCTCGTTGATTCTTAAAAACACACATTCACTACAAACTCGTTCTAGCGTATCGTACAGTAACAGACACAAATATGCATCAACAATCTTCTAATCTGATCTCATGCCCAACTAAACCTCACTTTCTTAGAAAGTTGATAATTTATATAATATCAATTATCAACCATTGTACATTACAAGTGAATATGCTCATATTAAAGTAGGTGTGGTTGCTTGGTAAAAGCCATCTCAGCTGCCAAACAAAAAAGGTCATCATCACAGCTTAATATTGGTTGAGCCGAATCCGATATAATCGAATAAATAACAAAAAGTATCAACAACACCTTCATAGGCTAACTTTCCAACACATACGATTAAAAAGTACGCTTTGATCGCATATAACACAGTATTCCAATCAATGAGGGACATTGAGTCAGCAATGCCATCACGATCGCTAATCCACCAAAGGTATCATGAACATCTTATATGCCATGAGGCAAGCATCCTAGCCCTTGAGACTCAGCCAAGCATCATATCCTCAGTATCTTAGAAGACACAAATGACATCCAACAAAACAAATCCAAATGTAAACGTAAGCAACAACAAACCCCAAGTAATATTAGGTTTTAAAACATAACAATCATAGATCCAAATGTCCAATTAAACCATCTCTCATTATACATCATATCCATGGCTCACCAACGTTCATTGCCACTAACAAATCCAAATCTTAAGATAAGCAACAACAAAATTAGGTTCAGCTACATAACAACCACAAATCCAAAGACCCGATTAAAGTTTCTTTGGGAACACATCATATATAGGGCTCAACCACAGATCATTGTCGCTGCATTCTGAGAACAAAGTTCGATTCAAGCAACAAAAACATAAATTAAAGGTAACGTATCCAAAGACACATTCTATACACGACTCACCAATGGATCATCTCCTCTGCATTTCGAAGATAACTACGCAACCAAAACAAACGCGAATTTCACCCTTACAAGAGTCATCGCCTCTACATTTCGAAGATAAACTCTGATTCAACCCAAACATACATATGCAAGTTTAACGTTTTGAAGAGTTAGGGTTTCAAAAATAACCCAATGAAAGGAACGTTCAAAGAGAGAGAAGAGGTGATACGATAATGAGAGAGATGGAGAACATGTGAAATAAAAAACAAATGAGGAATCCACAAAATAAATAGGTGCGGCACACTAAAAGGCCCTCAAACAACACGGACAGGTGGGCCCAAAGCCCAAACGCAAAAAGAAATCAAACAAACAATAATGCATAACGTACAATACCTAATACGGACAACAACAACAATGCATAACATACAAACAAACAAAGCCTGCAAAAGTTAATGATTGATATTATATAAATTTGATAGGATAAATATAGTTATGATTGTTACGATAATAGGGTTTTTGTTTTTAACTTTTAACAAGATTAAGAGTTATGATTTTGTTAGTTTTCATTTCTAATTATTATAAATTTATTTCTATAAATAATTAGTTCATAATTGACAATATTTTAAAGATTTCACTATTAAGTATAGAGTTTAATTACCAATGGGGTGATAGTCCATTGGCAAAGGCAAAGCCTTTAAACATCTTAAGAGAAGGAGATATTGGGTTCAAGTCCCACACATAACAGGGATTAAAATAAAATAATAAAAAAAGTATTTAATTTAGTTTTCGTCCAGGAGGCTGGTTTGGTATTTTAGCTATTTACCTCTATTCTGTTTCTTATATGATAGCCACATGTTTCCTTTTTAAACATTTTCGAAAGGGTATTTCAAACATTGACACTATTTGTTATGTATTTAATCACTAAATATTATGTGTATATATAACCCTAGGCCCCTCACCCCATTTGTTCATCACCAGATTACTAAATTCTGATTTAGATTGTGGTTCTAAAATCAGGCATATAACATTAACGGGTGGTGGTGGGAATTCAACTATTGTTGGATTACCAGAAAATTTGACAAAAACCTGAAAATTGTGTCAGACATTTGAACTTGAATACAATTATTTACGCTTTGACACAAACACGACTCATTTTATATATATATATTATATATGTATGCATGCATGTTAATTCTCTAAATATACATATTTGCAACAACAAAAATTTCTTTATATATCAATTAAATTTTAATTATAAAATCTTATGTAAATTTATGTTGTAATTTTTAAATTTTGCTATAAAATACCTAGAAAATGTAATTTATGACTTTAAAACATATTAAGAAAATAAATGGGTTAAACAGGTCAACCTGAAAATCTGTCGGGTTGACACAAACCTGACCCGTTTAGCTAAACGGACCGACACAAAATTGACCTGAATCTGTTTAAAAGCTAATCGGAGGTTCACCCATTAATGACTGATTAATCGTTAGGCGATCAATTCTAGCCAAATTATGGTCAGAACCCGGCTAGATTTCGACCAAACCTTATAGGTTCATGCTAATTACTTAAAAAAATAGGTCAATGCGGGGTTAAAGCATGTTTACTTTAAAAGAACTACATATAAAAATGTGTGTGTATATATATAACTAAAAATTACATATAAAAATTCAAATCCGATTAATCACTATTAATCCCGATTAATCGCTAGCTAGTCGGTACCCCACTGACCGACTAACGCCTAACGATTCTCAATGTTAGGTTCGTGTCGTGTTTTAGTATTTTTCACAAATGCACTCAGCTACCTAGATCCCATTATGGACTTTTTGTTATTTTTTTTATTCTTTAATTCCTTATTCACATGCTAAAAAAATCATTTTTAATTAATATAGCCAATATAAATAGTATTCAAGTTAATTGAGGAGTATAAAATGTGAAGCACTTGCTGAATAAGCCCCGTCAATTGAGGAGTATAAAATGTGAAGCACTTGCTGAATAAGCCCCGAGAAAATGTGTGATAAAAGGGGAAATTAACAATAAGATGTTAAATGTTCGTCTTATATAAACTAAAATTTAAAATTATGAAAGTCTTTTTATGACTAAGAAGACTATATATGCAACTGAATCTTTGGAATTGGCTTTCAAAAGGTTCGTCACCTAGGTACTAGTGGACAAAGTAGCTTGAGGTGTGAGCCTTTGATCGTAATTTTTCATGGTGGTCTCGATTTCAGATTTCGATTCCTATTGTAATGATGCTTGATGGTCGACAAAGAGGTTGGAGAAGGTAGATATAGCGCCTATTGTGCTTTCGAATTTGGTGATGATGGTTAGTGAATAAGATGATGGTGGTCAGTGAATAAGATGATGGTGATGACAAACAAGATGACCGTGCTGCCGGTTTTGGGATTTAATCTTTTGGAATAATGGATTTTAAAAATCATAACAATTAGTTGTTGGCCGGAAACGGTCACAACTTAAATAATAACCAGTGGTGGTTCCACCTTTTCACATATTGTAAACCAATGAACCTTTACTAACATAACATTTAATTTCTTTTTGTCCTCTTTTCCTTTTCTGTTAGCAAAGCACCATTGGTTTACAATATGTGAAAAGATAGAAATACCATTGGTTATTTTTTAAGTTGCGAATGTTACCCGCCAATGGCTAATAGTTAAGATTATTAAAATCCATTATTCCTAATTTTTTAGCCTTAGAGTACTTTTGTTATAGAATATCTAACAAAATTAGTGTCAGTGATGAAAAAGGTTTAAAAAGAATATAAGATGTGATCATGATAACAAGAAAATGGTATTGGTATTGAAAGTTGATAAAAAATAGAAAAACTTCAGGAATCAAAATTGAACTTGACTCTTACATATAGTATCACCTGCTCACAGCCTTTAAGTTGTAAGTCTCTCTGTCTCTTTGCTTACTATCTTATGTGTCATGATATATAAAATAATATATAAATATATATATATATATATATATAAAACTTATACCCACTGTCTCACAAGTAACAAGTTTACATTGCGGATTCAATAAGAGTATAGCACTTATTCGTTCATATTGGGGATTTGCAAGTTTAGATGGTATTCAGGAAGATTTGGATGAAAACTCGTAGAAACAAGGCTTTAAACGAGCCATACGTGAGCAAATAGAAAAAAAGGACGGAAAAATATGGTATAATTATGGACGTATTTTCCTAAAATTTGTGGTCTTGGTCGTCAAGTTATTTTACCGACTTACCATTGCACAATATCGGGGAACCCTAGGAGAGCCGCCGACTCCATCTACCGTCCATGTGCGATCCATACTAAATCTGACCAACTTCCCATCCTACCTCCTCTATGTTCTTGACATTCTTGATAACCCATCTTTGTCTCAGTAGAGTCTTTCAGTGGCATGTTTCGGTCCTCTTCCCCATTACTTAGAAAAAGTGAGCCACCGGTTCTGGTACAAGATACTACCATTACCACCTGGACAATTAGACATCCAACCCGTGATCGCAACGACCCAATTGCAAGAACGAAGCTCTACCAACTGAGCTATATCCCCCGAGCCAAGTGGAGCATGCATGAAAGAGTCAGACGCTTCTTTATTCTTTTCCCTGACGCACTGGGCCATTCTGGACTTGAACTAGAGACCTCGCCCGTGATGTAAATCATCGCACCTACGGTCCAACCAATTGGGAGAGAATCAGTAGATTCCTTTTTGGGAGCGATTCATCCTTCCCGAACGCAGCATACAACTCTCCGTTGTACTGCGGTCTCCAAGTGTGCCTGTTCCCCCCTTCTTCCTTACCATGGCAAGTCTTTGTGAAAGAACTCCGATGAGAAGAAAAAAAAAGGAGTTAAGAAACCCTCCTGGCCCAACCCTAGACACTCTAAGATCCTTTTTCAAACCTGTTCCCATTTCGAGTCAAGAGATAGATAAATAGACACATCCCATTTGATTTCAGCTTTCTCCAGACCTCGGGGAAAAGCATGAAAAAAGACTCGAATGGTATGATCCTTCCGTCACCCCAGAATGAAAGAGGTGATCTCGTAGTTCTTGGTTTATGAAGATGCGTTATTGTATACAGGTCGCATGTCGTGTTAAAAAAACCCTAAAAATTGCATATTTAAGCACGTTTGATGACCATCTTGACCGAATACGACTTTAGGGTCATATTGCATTGGAGGGTTATGGTGCTTGATTGAAGATATGTTGAAGTCCAGATCAAGACGCGCACCCGGTTAATGTGTATTTGCGACGATTTGTTTTTTTTTTTTTTTTTTTCTGTTTTTACTTTGATATCAACCATGAAACCAATTGAGTCGGCATTGTTTATATTAATATAACTAAACCTTATTCGTTACCTAGATTTAGATGAATATTGTGAAACCAACGGGTCAAGAAACAGGATCAGCAGCAAAAGCGAAAATAGCTGGAGAAGGGCATTTAAGGAAAAGCACTAGAGAGAAAAAGATCCCATCCAGGCTAACCGTCTGTGTGAAGTGATGCCACATCAAAATTATTATTAAATTAAAGATTAACTATGTAATTGGATATATAGACGGCATGTGTGAGTGAGGTAGGCATGAAGAATGCATGAGTTTGTTATGTCCCCTCTCCCCATCCTTTCTCTGTAATCCTATTCCCACCTATCTTTCTTTTTATCAATAAAACTTCCCATCTCCAAATTCTCTATTTGATTATTTCTTGCTGAAAATTAGTTTACTCAATTTGGTGCTTTCATTCACCTTCCGTTCCTATGGCCGATGGTACTCGATTTCGTGGAATTGATGAGAATATCAAGGCTCTGCAGGAGTTTCAAGCGAATTCCCAGATTTCTCAATTTAAACTAAAAACAGAGGTCACCGAATTACGCTCTGATGTCAATTCAATTGCCACTTCGTTTGGAAGAAACTAAACAGGTGATGAATAAGGTGTTGGTGCGTCCTAAAGTGGTGGATGGATCTGTCGGATCTGGACCTTACGACGTCATGGTTCATCTATTCTCAGGCGGCACAAACCGGACCCTATTCACTTTTCCTGTTTTACCGGAACACATCCGGAACGGTGGATGATGCAATGAAATTCGCTCAATTACACGAAACTCGGATCCAGGTGGAAAAAGGCTTGGGCCAGGGGTCCATTAATCAAGGGTCTAAGCCCATTTTACCCACACCTAAAACCCTACCAGTGAGTGTGAGTGGTCTGGTACCACCACCACTCCTAACCCTAAACTCCACCTACTCAAATCGGGTTTCGTCGTCCCGCACCATCCGAATTAGCACTAAAAAGGCTCAAGGATTATGTTATAAATGTGATGAAAAATATTCCTCTGACCACAAATGCAAAACTATTCCTCAATTGTTGTTCTTCGATGATGAGTTTGTATCTGAAACGTCTACTGAGTCGCCCTCAAGCCCAGCTTCAGATTCAATTGTGGCTCATACATTACAGTTCGAGGAGGTGCGAAATCATTCAGCCATATCGTAAAATGCTTTGTCTGGGGGGGGGGGGATTCCGCTACTACTCTTCGTTTTACCGGTTTAGTCAAAGGTAAGTCAATTCTGGTATTATCTGATGGTGGCAGTACCCACTGCTTTGTACAATCTCGCATCGCTGCATTTTACAAGCGCCGGTGGAGTCGATTCCACCATTTTCAGTTTTGGTCGGCGGTGGTGAACGACTTCCCTATTCTGGGATTGCAAAACAGGAGGAGTTGGTTATTCAATACTCTTCTATTTTTGTCGATTTCTTTGTCTTACCGCTACTGGGATAGGACATGGTACTCGGTGTGTCTTGGTTATCGACATTAAGACCAGTTGTGACAAATTATGCCACATCAACGTTGAATTTCAATATGGCACATCTCATATCATTTGGCCAGGTGACTCGACCCCAGTGGTTCACTCTATTTAGTTTAATGGGTTGGGCAGATAGCTCAAACAGATGCTAATGAAGAGTTTTACCACCTCACTTTATTATCCCTGATGTCACCAGTGTTGTGGAGTGTCCTACTGACATTCAACCATTACTTAAAGAGTTCGCTCAAATTTTTCAGCCTCCAACCGCGTTACCACCAGTTCCTTCGCAGGACCACAATATTGAACTCCTACCTAATTCTGCCCTAGCAGCAGTTCGCCCTTACTGCTATCCCCATTTTCAAAAGTAGGAGATTGATATGTTGGTTAAGGAAATGTTACAACAGGGTATCATCCGCCCAAGTATCAGCCCGTTTTCTTCGCCGGTCTTACTTGTCCGAAAGAAAGACGGCACGTGGTGTTTCTGTGTGGATTACCGCACACTCAACACAATTACGGTATGTGATCCTTTCCCGATTCCCACCATTAACGAGTTGTTTGATGAGTTACATGGAGCTGAATTCTTTTCTAAGTTGGACCTATTGGCTGGTTATCATCAAATAAGGTTACAAGAAGGTGCCATTGCGAAAACAGCTTTCCGCACTCATGATGGGCACTATGAATTCCTTGTCATACCCTTTAGGTTGACAAACGCACCGTCCACCTTCCAGCGATTAATGAACGATGTGTTTCAGCCGTTTCTTAGAAAGTTTGTTCTCGTTTTCTTTGATGATATCCTCATATATAGTTCTTCATGGGCGGCTCATTTGGAACACCTCAAACTTGTGTTTCAAAACTTGCTTTCTAATCATCTAGTCGCTAAACTTCTAAGTGCCTATTTGATCAAACTACAGTGGGTTACCTGGGTCATTTGATTTCTGCTCAAGGAGTTGCGGTTGACCCGGCTAAAATTTCGTGTATTAAACAATGGCCTGTTCCACGGTCGGTCAAAGAGGTTCCAGCTTTCTTGGTTTGGCGGGTTACTACCGTCGGTTTATTAAGAATTATGCTTCAATCTCAGGTCCTCTAACTGATTTATTACGCAAAGATGCTTTCGTTTGGTCTCATCTACAAGAGACCGCCTTTCACCACTTAAAGGAAGCTTTGAGTTCCACACCGGTTCCCCAACTACCGGATTTTTACATGCCATTCACTGTGGAGATCGATGCATCTGGGTCCAACATCGGCGCAGTATCGTCTCTAGATAAGCATCCCATCTCTTATTACAGCCATAAACTCAGTCCCTGCATGCGACAATCATCAGCTTACCAACGTTAGATGTTTGCTATAACTCAAGCGTTGGCTAATTGGCGCCAACATTTGCTTGTGCGCCACTTTCAAATAATTACCGACCAACAATCTTTACGTAATTTACACGACCAAGTAATTCAAACACCGGACCAACATAAGTGGCTTGGCAAGTTTCTTGATTATGATTTTGAAAACGTTTATCGCCCGGGAAAACAGAATGGAGCCGACGCGTTATCTCGTGTTCTTGCTGCCCAATTTCATGCTCTTTCGAGTCAGCAGTTGTCGTTTTGGGGGTGGTACGCACTGCTAGACAACAAAGTAAGGAACTACAGTCTCTACTCACGGTTATTACAGCTGATCCATCTAGCTACCCAGCCCACAAAATTAACGATGGGCTGATATTATTTCCGGGTCTCATAATGTTACCGTGTGACTCTCATCTTTGTCAACAACTCCTTACTGAATTCCATGCCTCAGTTTTTGGGGTCACTCCGGTGTTACACCACCTTCCATAGTTTGGAATCCAGTTTTTATTGGAAGAACATGAGACAAATGGTGTAAACGTTTGTCACTTTCTGCCAAGTTTGTCAGCAAATGAAAGCTTCGCTTTTACCCCCGAAGGGGTTTGCTTCAGCCACTCCCTATTCCTAACCTGGTTTTTGAAAGCATTGCCATGGATTTTATCACGTGTCTTCCGTTGTCCCAAGGTAAGACCGTCAGTATGTTCGTGGTCGATCGCCCCAAGTTTTGGGCATTTTGTAGGGCTACTTCTTCATTTACGAGTTCCATAGTTGCCCAGACCTTTTTTTTCTGAAACTGTGTGGTTGCATGGCATTCCAATTGATATTGTTTCAGATCGAGATCCCCGTTTTATGTCTGATTTATGGAAGGAAATCCATCGGCTACAGGGAACCACCTTATCATTTTCCACAGCCTACCATCCTCAGTCCGATGGGCAATCTGAATCTCTCAACAAAGGTTTAGAAATGTACCTTCGTTGTTTCGTGGCAGATTGTCCCAAGGATTGGGTTCATTTACTTCCGTGGGCTGAGTATTGGTACAACACGTCATTTCAAACTGCTGCCAAAATGACCCCTTTTAAGTGTTATACGGTCGCAAACCGCCTACTATTCCTCGTTACCTCAGGGTGATTCCACTAGGAACAGTTTGGTTGCAGCCTAGTTTCTTGGACGTGATCAAGTGCTTGATACTCTCAAAACACAATCTGGTTAAGGCCCAAGCTCGAATGAAAATTTATGAAGATTCGCACCGACTAGATGTCCAGTTTCAGATTGGTGACTGGGTCTATGTCAAGTTACAGCCATTTCGTCAAGGCTCACTTCGCCATACCAAGTTGGGTCGCCAGTATTTCGGTCCATATAAAGTAGTGGCTCGTATCGGGTTAGTGGCTTATAAACTCGAGTTGCCTACTAATGCTTAAATCAATAATGTGTTTCATGTGTCTCTTCTTCGTAAATGCACCGGTCAACCGGATCAGCATATTACCCCCATTGACTTGGTTGCCTCCGATCTACTTTAAGACTCCGACCTGCTGCCATTGTGGACCATCGCACCATTCTTCGGGCTCAACAACCTGTGGTTCAGTTTCTAGTCCAGTGGGAGGGCTTGCCAGCGAATGAGTCAACCTGGGAAGATAAACACTCCCTGCTGAAAGCTTTTTCAAACCTGCACCTTACGGATAAGGTGCTCTTAAATGGGGAAGGAAATGTTGTGAAAGCAACGGGTCAAGAAAGCACAGCAAAAGCGAAATAGCTGAGAAAGCATTAAGGAAACCTAGAGAGAAAGATACACCAGCTAACCAACTGTGTGCTGTGATGCCACATCATAATTATTAAATTAAAGATTAATTATGTAATTGGATATATAGAGGGCATGTGTGAGTGAAGTAGGGCATCTCCCCGTCTTTTCTCTATAATCCTATTCCCACATCTTTTTCTTTTTTTATCAATAAAACTTCCTATCCCAAAATTCTCTATTTGATTATTTCTTCCTGAAAATTTGTTTACTCTAAATATTGACTTTGATTTGAATGTTTGACTGTACTACAAACCTGAGTTAATTTTACTGAAGTTTTGGTAATTTATACTCTTATGATGTGTATGTGTGCCTAGTAATATTTATTAAATATATGGTTCATGTGGTTGTGTTGAATCTAGGGTGTAGGCCTGCACTTTGGGATTGACGTATTATATCATTAGGTTATATCCTTCTGTTTTATGATCTAGAACTGACACTTTTGATACTTTAGATGTATTGTTGGTAGAATATGTGTGCTCCTTTAGGACTTTGCCTTATTAAAATCGCTTAAGAGTTTGTTAGCATTTTCTGACTCATTGTCAGGTTGAATGCAAAAACTGTTGACAAATGATACGTCTTCTTGGCATGTTAAGGAGATTCTAAGTCATAAAATAGGCATATCAAGATCCGCCTTTCGGTTTAATATTGTTAGTGTGAGTCTATAGCATTAACATTCTTTTTATCATAGGATACCAAGCCCCTAGAGAGGTAGTTGTCTACTCTAGCACTTCAACTTAGGAGTTGTTTGTTCTTCATTGTAGATGGTCGTAGAGTACCTAGCGTTACATTCTGGAGATTTAAGGTATCAACTCGTCTAGATATCCATAGTGGGATTCTAGCCTTAGGGGAACAGCTATCGTAATTTAAGTCATTTGGGATAGTCATTCAAAGGTAGGAGGATTCGAAGCCTAGTTGATCATCTACCCTATCTGATTTCCATTAGTTTCTTTGTCGTTTTTAATTTTCAATTACTTAAATTATTCGATGAACCTATCTTTAATTGTCAACTAGATATCAATAAAGATTCATTATATGTAGCTACCGTCTCCTTTCTCCTGACGATACGTGTTGCTTGTCAGTACCCAACTATATATCCGATAGGTACACTTGCATATATTTGTAGATTAGTAGGCTATTAAAAATCATATTTACATAAATTTAAAACTCAAATTGTGTAAAATGTTTTTTTTTTTCTTATAAAAAAATTATACACTTTAACACAAGTCACCTTCTCCGCAACCCTCACCATTTCATCTTGGCTCGTTGCTTGCCTATTCTCCTAAATAACCGTTTGTAGAAACTTTCTTCTCTTTATCCATGTTTGTTCCACTTTACAGCAGCTGTAAAAACTGATTACATAAAAGTATGATATCACTTTTTACAGTATTTACGGCTGCTGTGTATAAAAAAAACAGTTTTTTTTAGAATAATTTTTTTAGGGTTTTTGGTAGAAAGTTTTTTTAAAAAATCTTTCATAAGTCTGAGTTCTCTAAGTGTTCACAACTCGTATGAGTTTTCATTTTACCCTAACCCTATAGATTACACAACTATGAGTTCAACTTTTTTCTATGGTCGACGTTATAAACTGTGAACACCTATTATATATATTTTATATCTATCTACTACTAATTATATATATATATAAGGATAGAAAAGAAATAAGAGGATTTTCTGTGCTAATTTGCTTGAACTTTCGAATTATAAACAGGGAACACATGTATATTTTAATTTATTATAATATAATTTATAAGGATAGAAACGAAATAAGAGGATTTCTCTTGTGTATTTTCATCTTTCGTTTTATGCAAATTGTTTGAAATTTCGAATTTCCACTACCTACATATATCATATTGATCCCATCATTGACTTTTTGTTATTTTAAATATTTTTTGCACATGCTAAGAAAACATCAACGTCAGTTATAAAATATCCAATAGAGTATTCAAATAAATACAGAAATATACAATTTAATTTTCTCTCGTCTTTGATAATCCTTTCACTCATCGTGTATCAACATATTAATGTGAAACACATGCTAGTTAACAATATAATGGTAAATTTTTGTCTTATATAAACTTTAAACTCCAAGAAAATCTGAAATTATCAAAGTCATTCTAATCTAAGCTACGACTTGACAAAGTAGCATGCAAGGGTTTAATAACTACAACTTATTTCACATGTTAAACCGGTTATATTGAGTTATCCACGGTAAGTTTAATAGCATTGATGATAGTAGGGGAGAAAAAGGGTAAATGCACGGTACCTCTGACGCAGGAGGGTTCTCCCTCCCCAAGCTAGCTTAGCCCATAGCTGCCTGCGATTACTACCCAGCAGGATTATTCGGCGAGATTAGCCCCATAGCTTAGCCCCATAAATGCGTTTTGGTTACGGTGACGTCTTTGAAACAAATAAGTATATGAATCCCTTTTGGATTCACTTATTCAACGTGTCGACCATTCAACCTAAAATAGTAAACTGTATTTTTCGTCCTCGTGTTTGCATAAGTTAACAAGTTAAATCCACGCCTAACATGTTTTGTCCCCGACATTTAATATTTTAACACAATGCTTCCTTTTATCTAAACTCCATACTATCTCCTTTCTCTGCTCAACCATCAATGACAAATGACCGCCACTATTTCCTCAACCATCACCGACGGTCAGTTTCTAAGATCTAGCTACTCATTCTCTCTTCCTCTATCTAAACTCCATACTATCTCTCTAAATCTCCACACCAGATCTAGTCATTGTTGCCAGAAACATCTGAAGCAAGGCGAGATGCGATAGCGAAATGATAGATGATGTCATGGAAGTTAACCGTTTCCACCGTCTTCATCCGTAACTGTTTCGATTTCTCCTCCGTGAAAACCTCCCGGAGTAAAGCGAGATCTGTATTGATTAAGCTTATCAAGATTTGAACCTTTCTTTACAATATTGGTTACGGTTGTCAGATTGTGAATGTAATTGGGATTTGATGATTAGCCGAATAGTGGCATCCACCACTTTCCGGAGGATGATGCCGATGCAGTGATTCTTGTGTTTCTTCGGTGGAGAGATGAGGGTGATCAGAGCGAAAGAAGCTGCCATTGAGGCTGTGAAACTTGAAAGGAAAGCCGACGGAGACGGTGGCGAAGCTTGCCATCGAAAACCGGGGGGGGGGCAAAACGTATATACCCAAAAATTTCTATACGAAAAACACATACGTCACACTACTGCCGAAAAGTTCGGGGGCGGGCGCCCCTCCCGGCCCCTCACATGCTGCGCCCCTGGACGGAGATGACGATGTGGGGTGGTTTGAGGAGGGTTTAATTTATTGGACTGTTGGTGGTTGTTTCGGGTCTTAGGTGACAATATGATGATCTAGGCTTCATAGTGGTGGCTTGATGATGAAGATGGTAAACTCATGCGATGGTGGGTTGGTGGTGGTAGCAAGTGTTGGTGGTAAGTTCATGGTAGGTGGTGGTGGTGGTGGTTGGATGATGGGGGATGGCTAGAGAAGAAAATGGAGGATTGGAGGTTATATCAGTAATTTCCCACTAAACTAACGAAGAAGTTACAAACATAGGAGTAGGAACGCATAGTGTTATAGCATCAAACATCAGCGATAAAAGGCGTTATCTAGACTGACCCCATTAACTGCTGCAAACCACAAGGACAAAAATTACAATTTACTCGACCTAAAAATTATTTATAAACCACAATTATTATACAACCTAGTAAGTGGTATACGATTATATGTGATTACATAATCTAGTACGTGATTAATTACAACAGAAACTGATATTAATAGACATTCCCATCAAACCTTGCCAACGCAAATATAAACGGGATGCTAGTTATACAATGAGAGACTTCATCCATGCCATAATCCAGAAACTCTCCAACTAACCAACTTTAACCTCATGTGATACTAAAAGTCAACTAAGCTAAGTGTGTTCTAGTTTCATAAGGAAACTATAAACTGTAGAAACATAATCATTACATACACATAAGGCACATCATCATATCACATAAATTTACATAACAAATCATAACATAACACTTCACTATAAACCACAACATGCATACTAAACTATATGTAGTTATATAACCGCTGGAAAGTCACAAAGGCACTACCCCTTTATCTTGGTCATTGCATTAACTTTAGACGTCTACTTTAAGTTCAGACACATTTATGTCAACAGGTTAACTTTGGATGATGTTTGAGACTTTAGTTTTAACTTTAGAAACTGATGTTAACTTTAGACGTAACAAATCTCCGTTAGCCTTTATTAGTGCACCATGCATACATTAGAAAATTTACAATTTAGCACTTTACTTTAACTTTAGAACACTTTAAGCTTGTCAGATTTGTAACTAAGAGAATCTTAACTCTAAAACGCCCCCCCCCCCCCCCCCAAATCACATTCCCGAGACCAATGAGGCTAGAAGCCATATGATTACTTTCTTAATAAGAATAAACTTTGCATTAAAACAATTTATCATGTATGCATACCACCTCAAAACCATATAGTAAAAAGGGTCTATAAACTTTCCAAGAGCTATAGATATGATTACTATAAACTTGTGGTATTAACCCTCTCTTAATGTTCGACCAATTAAGTCAAATATAAGTAAAGGTTCACATGTGAGATGGTCAACTTTTCGCATTAACATACTATCTTTGCAAGAGAGATAAAGATTGAAGGAAATAGAGAGAAATAGAGCGGGTTTATAGAGGTTCAAATAGTGTCACTTCAGATAACTTTCTCTCTCTAGTCTTTTTCTCTCCTACTAATCTTCCACCACCCACACAACCCCTGAAATCCAACCACATTCTCTATCTACTATCTTTCTTCTCTCTCTCATATTGTAGCACCCTTTGCTGCCTAGGAAAGGCAGTCACCAATGGCACCCCTAGAAAAGTCTCCACCTCCAGTTGCAAACAACTTTCATCATCACCATCATATTGTTGTACTTAAAAAAGACATAAAACACGCATTTTAAAACCCAAGATCTAAAATGGTGGTTGTGCATTAAGAGATTTTGATGCAATGAGAATGGAGTTTAACGTCTCGCACCCACCACCCTTTGTCCTCCACTAATCGATCTCGCCACCCTTCACTTCCAATGGTATGGATGCCAATTTCTTTTTCCAAATAATCCAAAATGCAACTTTAGCTAACTGAATGATCGCAAGTCCACTACTTGTTTTCGTATTCTCCTTGAAAATTTAATTACCTCATGGAAAAGTAAGAAACCTTAGTTTGATTCTGGATCTTCTAAGGAGGCTGAGCAGCGTGCTATGGCTGTGACTACTAATGACATTTTTTAGTTACATTGGCTTCTTGCAGATATGAATGCAAATATTTTTCCGCCCACCCCTTATCAATATTGTGACAACAAAAGCCTGATACAGATTGCGAGGAATATTTTTTACATGACTAGACGTAGTATATTTAGATTGACTGTCATTTCACTCGTTATCACCTACAACTTGGAACCATCTCGCTATTATATGTTTCATCAGCTTGCAAATTGTTGATATTTTCAAAAAGGCTCATTCGCCTTCTCGGTTTCATTTCTTGTATAACAAACTCTTAGTTCTTATTGCAATGGCGTTGTGTTATATTGGGATCTTTATCTATGAGGCTTTCTTCAAGCCCTTTAGCTATGTGAACACCAGAGATATGTTCTATGTTCATTCTTATTTTCCTTTGTTGTTCTTGTATTTATTCTTCTTTTGCTTTGTTTCATTGTACTTGATTTTTGTATGTCCATGTGACCGAACCAATTCGTTCGATTAACGCATTCAACGTATGGAATCCGCCAAACACAATGTGGTAAATCAACAAGTAAGAACACATATCTGAATATAATCACAAGCTTGGATGGATCTTGTCAAACCCTAGATTCTATTACATATGTGAAAGTGATTTCCCCTAGAATCTCTAAAATGATTAGCAAGCTAAGACTTCCTATTTATAACCCTTGGACATAGTAAGGAATATACAAGTTTGCCCCTCATGTCACTAAATATCACCTAACCACACTTAAATAATTATAACAAAATTGCCTAAACATATTAATTGATTTATTGTCACTGGATACGCACTAGCAGACTCCCCTTTGACAACAACATCAACTACGTGATTCTTCATCCATGACTCGATCATCATGATGACTATATTGCTTTGGAATGCTTCAGAAGCTTCCTTTGATGCCGTAACAAACACAAACCCTAGTTGTATTCTCTTTATATTATTGTCAACTTGCATTGGATCCTGCGCTTCACTGTGTGGTCATAGGAGGATGCTGGCGATGATATATTTTTACATGATATATCGATGGGTTATTGTAGACCATGCAAGCTTTAATTTAAACAATAGTAAAAGTAAGCAATCAACATGATTAAGTAAACATATCTAGAGCTAAAAGTTAGCTTTAATTATAATAAGGTAAATAAATAAATAGTTAAATTTGTTACCTAGTATATTAAAAGGTTAATATAAACCAAGTAGGCTTTAATCTAAATAACAATAAAAATAAGCAAACAACACGATTAAGTAAACATGTCTAGAGTTAAAAGTTAGTTTTAACTATAATAAATTAAGTAAATAATAAGTAGAATAAAAAATAATTAAACTTAAAGAAAGATAAAGAACAAATATTTGTATAAATATAAAGAATTTTAACTTTATTAAACTTTAAATCCCGTATGATGAATCTATTAAAGTTGTTGGGCCAAAACGTAAATCATATATAGAAAAAGAATTATTATTAAACTTATCTATAGTAAATCTATTAAGCTTTTGGGATGTAAACGTAAATTATCGATGAAAAAGATAATTATTAGAGTTCAGGGTTATATAATAATTTTTCAATGTGTCGCTTGTGTATTCTTTTTATAATCCAAAGTTGTTTCCTACTGACTTAGTGAAACAATAATGTTATGTAATTGTGGTAGTTAGCGATGCCATGTTAGCATATCTATACTTTAGCATACATTTATAGACTAAATATGATCACACGTGTTATAATCAAATGAAACGTTAAGGATCTAGCTGTAGCAAAATTCACTAATGGCTTGTAGGAAAAGCAAGTTGGGGACGAGATATTTCGACCAATATTTTATAAAAAAAACTTGCACATTCATTTGGACTTGTTAAGTTATGTAGGCACAACAACAACTAAAGGCGTGACCATAAGAATATTGGAACATCAAAAGTAAAATATGGCATACTTTATATATTATAAATTATTTGAACGGCATACTCTCAAGTGATTCCATCTAACCTATCTTCACACTCTTATTAGATTAGATGTTTAGGTCTATTAGTTGATTCCATCTCCCATCGATGAAAGCCTTGTGTTTGATTGTAGTGAATCGCTTTAACTGAGATTATCTATCATTATAAGATATTACACAATGCAAATGTTTTAAGTTATACAGATGTCTCATTCTATGACTCCTTTTATGATGCGCCCTCCTATTTATTTTTTATTTTATCTTTTACCTTTCTTAACATTATGAAAATGATATATATATATATATATATATATATATATATATATATATATATATATATATATATATATATATATATATAATTTTGTGAAAATAGCATTTTCATAAATATAGGAAATGCGTATTTCCTAATTTTAGACGAGAAATAAATATTATAAACTAAGGTTTATATAAATATTTATTTCAGGGTTTGTGTTCTATGTTGGAAGAGCTTCGCAACGAACTAAACCACGTCCAAAACGGAGCTAAGATGAATGAGATATCGATACTAAAAGTTTGGTGTTTGAAACATTAAATGCTGAAATAATGGGAAAGTAGCATCTTGTCCCACATAGGAGGAGCGATGAAACTTAAAGGGGTATTTAAGCGGGAACACTCCTTCTTTATCGTTTCATGGAAGCACACACTAAGTGTACTCGTGAAGGGTGCAGAGCACCCTAACTCGCACTCGCACACGCGTGCGCGCGTGGCGTGGGCGATGGGCGCAATGTGGCACTTTGATGTCGCACTTTGCACTTCGCACGCCGAGAGCCGCCTTTGTATTTTTTACCGCGCGCGCGTGGCTCAGCAAAGGCTGAAAGGACCAGGTGGCGGAGACCCTAGAAGGCAACGTGGCAAGGGGCGCGCACCAGCAGGCTGCCGTACGGAGGCGCGCGCACGACCTGCTGCTTCCAGAGTTAATGACAGATCAGTTACACTTCAGCGGTTGAAACAGACGAGTCAAGGGTCTTGACCAGGAATGTAACTGACGAATTAAAGTGCGTTAAAGACGTTTAATGCAATTTAATTCGTTGAGTTAAATCTTTTTGACTGTTTCAACATAGATGCAGTATAAATACTGCATTACATCAACACCATAAGAGACACCGAATCACCAACGAACCCTCTACTCGAAATTCTTCTTCCTCTTTCTTGCAGCAAGGTACACCTTCGGGTTGCGTCATCTCCGGCAGTGGAACTGCTTAGGCTGTTGTATCCTGGAAACAAACGAGTTCTCCTGGGAGACTCGAAATTTGTTTTAAGGGACCCGTGTCTAACACGATCCTCAGCCAAGAACTTCATCTTTTGTTGAAGTTTTGTTCTTGTATTTTCTTTATTTCAGTTGTAATCTGTACTGTAATTTACTGCTTTCTTTATTTTTCTGTTTGTGTAATTCAGTTAAATAATTTTTTATTTATTTTATGGGAACAGTTTCCACAATCTTAAAACAAATTTCTAAAAAAAACACCGTTCGTGTTGAATAAAAACCATTATGTTTTGGCAGTTTGTGTTTTTAAAAACATATTTTTTTTCGGTTTTCATCTTCAAAGGAGCGACTTTGGTTGAAAACCATTTCAGTTTACTTCAATTCGTTCGTGACAGAAGTTATAAAACTTTATGGTTCGGTCTTCAAAGTTGGACTTAGAAGCCAAACAGTTAGTGTACACTAAAATTATAAGAGTTTTCTGTTTTTGGTTTTCAAAGTTGGACTTAGAAGCCAAACGGTAAATTCGTGGTAAATTAAAATTAAGAGTTTACTTCTGTTTTTATTGGTTTAAAACAGAATTTCGGACTAAAATTTTAATTTTACTTTTCTGAATGTCGACTGAAAACAACAACAATGTGAACATGAATGTTAACAACCTTGTCGTTGGAACCCCTGCCAACATTGTGGTTGCGACCACAGTGGCAAATCATGCTGAACGACCCGAGAAATTTACAGTTCTCCACTTCAAAAGGTGGCAACAGAAGATGTTCTTCTACTTGACCACCATGAACCTTGCGAGGTTCTTGACTGAAACCGCTCCCCAACCTGCAGAACGGGAGACCGACGCTCAAGCTCAGTGCGCGGTTGATGCTTGGAAGCATACGGATTTCATATGTCGAGGCTATGTGCTTAATGGCCTTTCGGATGCATTGTATAATGTGTACTACAATGTCAAGACTTCCAAAGAATTATGGGATCTCTTGGACAAAAAGTACAAAACGGAAGATGCGGGAACAAAGAAATTTGTTGTCGCCCGTTTCTTGGACTACAAGATGGTTGGTAACAAGACTGTTATGAACCAAGTCCAAGAGTTGCAAATCATACTCCATGACATCCACGCTGAGGGCATGGTACTTAGCGAGACGTTTCAAGTGGCAGCAATAATTGAAAAATTGTCTCCTTCGTGGGTAGAATTCAAAAACTACCTAAAGCATAAGCGAAAGGAAATGACGGTGGAGGAACTTGTGGTCCACCTTCGAATAGAAGAGGACAACAGGGTAGCCCAAAAAGGCACCATTGCGTAAGCTGCGGCTAAAGCAAACATGGTGGAAGTTGGGGATTCCTCCAAAGGTAAAAGGGGTAAACTAACGAAAAAGGACAAGGGGAAAGCAAAAGTTAACAACCTTGGACCAAGAAAGGGGGCTGTGAAAAAGAAGTCTTCGCCTTTCCAAGGTACTTGTTGCAATTGTAACGAGACAGGGCATCGTGCTAACGAATGCAAGAAACCTGCGCTTGAGCATGCGCATATGGTTGATGAGGATGGTATGCCTCTAATTGCAATGATAACCGAGGAAGCGGCTATGATTGAAGAAGTCAACGTGGTGGGCGCCAACCCACCAGGATGGTTCGTTGACACGGGTGCAACCCGCCATGTTTGTGGAGACAAGTCATTGTTCTCAACATTCAAGGAAGCAACGGGTGAAGAAAAGCTTTATATGGGAAATAAAGCTACCGCCGACATCAAGGGTGAAGGCACGGTGATCTTGAAGATGACTTCTAGCAAGGAGCTCACGTTGAGCAAAGTCCTCTATGTCCCGGATATACGGAAGAATCTCGTATCGGGTTGGATGCTCAACAAGTTTGGTTTTCATCTAGTGTTTGAATCGGACAAATTTGTTTTATCTAGACGTGGAATGTATGTTGGAAAGGGCTATGCCCTTAATGGTATGTTCAAAATGAATGTAACGGTGGTTAACACCAAGAAAAACATGAATGAAATTTCTACTTCTACTTACATGATTGAGTCTTCAAATGTTTGGGATGGTAGATTAGGACATGTAAATTTTAATTCATTACGATGTTTAATTAAATTAATATGATACCAACATTCCATATTGATTCCGATTACAAATGCGAAACATGTGTAGAATCCAAACTTACAAGATCATCGTTTAAATCGGTTGAAAGAATAACCGAACCCCTTCATTTAATTCATACCGATGTATGTGATTTAAAAGCGGTTCCCACACGTGGAGGAAATAAGTACTTTATCACGTTTATTGATGATTGTACTAAATATTGCTATGTATATTTACTTAAAAGTAAAGATGAAGCAATAGAAAAGTTTATCTTGTACAAAAACGAAGTTGAGAATCAACTTAAAAAGAAGATAAAAGCGGTTAGAAGCGACCGAGGAGGTGAATATGTCGCACCTTTTGTGGATTTATGCGCAAAAAGTGGCATTGTACATGAGTGCACACCTCCTTATTCTCCACAATCAAATGGCTTTGCGGAACGAAGAACCGTACATTAAAAGAAATGATGAACGCCATGTTGATCAGTTCGGGTGTGAACCGAGAAATGTGGGGGGACGCGATTCTCTCAGCGAATTATCTTTTGAACAAGATACCACTTAAAAATAAGGACGAAACTCCATATGAGTTATGGAGAAAAAGGAAGCCTTCGTACAAATACTTGAAAGTGTGGGGGTGCCTAGCAAAGGTGATTGTACCACCTCCTAAGACTCTTAGGATAGGACCCAAAACTGTTGATTGTGTATTCATAGGATATGCACATCAAAGTAGTGCACATCGTTTTCTTGTACATGAGTCCAAGAATCCCGATGTCCACGTAAAAACTATCATGGAGGCAAATCCTAACATTGTCTCATACTTTTAAAATGTGTTTCCTATGCTAGGAGAACCACATGAAACCTCACAAACAATGGTTGATGAAACAGTCCAAGTTCATCTACGTAGTTAGATGAAACACATGATCGACCAGAGGCCGACCAAGGTGACCTTAGACGAAGTAAACAGCCAAGGATTGCAAAATCATTTAGGCCAGACTTCATGAGCTATATGGTTGAGGGTGAGCCCAATACCTATCGCAAAGCGGTTTCTTCCGCGGAAGGATCTCAATGGAAAGAAGCAATTAAGAATGAAATTGATTCTATATTGCAAAATCATACTTGGGAGTTAGTAGATCTTCCACCTGGTTGTAAACCACTTGGATATCGTTGGATATTCAAAAGGAAGATGAAAGCTGATGGAAGTATTGATAAATACAAGGCGAGGCTAGTAATGAAAGGGTTTAGACAAAAACAAGGTCTAGATTACTTTGATACTTACTCACCTGTGACACGAATAACCTCTATAAGATTGGTTCTTGCAATTGCGGCTTTAAGAAATTTGGAAGTTCACCAAATGGATGTAAAAACCGCATTTCTAAACGGCGATTTAGAAGAAGAGATTTACATGGAACAACCCGAAGGTTTTTCCGCCCCAGGAAAAGAGGGCAAAGTATGTAAATTGGTCAAGTCTTTGTACGGCTTGAAGCAAGCTCCAAAACAATGGCACCAAAAGTTTGATCATGTCATGATTGACAATGGTTTCAAAATAAATGAGTGCGACAGATGTGTTTACTATAAAGACACACCAAGAGGTTATGTGATTTTATATCTTTATGTGGATGATATGCTATCATTGGGAGTAATGATCATATGATCAACTCAACTAAAGACATGTTGAAAGCGAGGTTTGACATGAAAGACATGGGCTTAGCGGATGTGATTCTTGGTGTAAAAATCACTAGAACGCAAGATGGTCTTATCTTAAGTCAAAATCACTACATGGACAAGATCCTTGGGAAATTCAATTTGGAAGATACGAGTATAGCTCGAACTCCGATTGATATACTCAACGTCTAAGGAAAAATAGAGGCGAAGGAGTTGCTCAGTTAGAGTACTCAAGGATCATCGGTAGTCTCATGTATCTAATGACATGTACTAGACCCGACTTAGCATATGCAGTAAGCAGGCTAAGTAGATACACTAGTAATCCAAATGATGATCATTGGAAAGCTATCACACGAGTGCTAAGATACATAAGATACACGAGAGATTACGGATTACATTATACCCGTCATCCAGCAGTGATCGAAGGATACACTGATGCGAACTGGATTTCGGATATAAAGGATCATAGATCGACAAGTGGATATGTATTTACACTTGCGGGAGCAGTTATAGCTTGGAAGTCGTCCAAGCAAACTGTTATAGCTAGATCCACGATGGGATCCGAATTCATCGCTTTAGATAAAAGCGGTGAAGAGGCAGAGTGGTTACGTCAATTTGTGGAAGATATTCCAAGATGGCCAAAGCCGTTGACGGTGATTTGCATATATTGTGACAATACATCAGCGCTTGTGAGAGCACAAAGCTCTATTTACAATGGCAGATCAAGGCCCATTCGATGTAGGCACAACACAGTACGTCAACTAATCTCAACGGGTATTATCTCGGTTGACTATGTGAAGTCAAAAGAGAATATTGAAGACCCATTAACGAACGGCTTAAGCAAAGATTTAGTTTATAAGACGTCAAGAGGAATGGGACTAAAGCCCATGGATGAAGGGAATATGAGGGAAACCTAACCTAGTTGACTGGTGACCCCAAGATCTAGGTTCAATAGGCAAACTTAATCATAAACCCAAAGGGAGTCACTGTGGGGGGTGCCCCAAAAGATTCATAAAGGGAGTTATATACTTCCTAGTCCATTCCAATCAGTGACATGAAGTAAGGTTAAGCATGTTGAGGTTAAGGATTTGAGGAAATCAAATTAACCATGTTGCTTTTAATGATTCGACGAATCACCTATGTTAGAGAGAAGTGGGGTCGCTTTGAATGGATTTGTGGGGAGGCACAAATCCTAGAGCTCTCGCAGAACCAGGAAAGTGTTCCATGACCATGAACGGACACAACCATGAGGAGTTGACTAAACTAGGGAAAGTATTGTGTGAATGTATATTGTCGCCTACATAAATGGGGGATTGTTCAAAGACACCGCGTCTACAAGACCCTAGGAGGCTAAGTATGCTTCACAAAAGAGGGTTCAAAGGTTACGCCTACCTATCTTGCAATACTTGACTGTTGAATTTGTATCGTTGAAACTTGAAAGGGGAAAGATCGATTTCCATTCATGTGGGGGATTGTTGGAATTTTGTGAAAATAGCATTTTCATAAATATAGGAAATGCGTATTTTCAAATTTTGGATGATAAATAAATATTATAAACTGAGATTTATATAGATATTTATTTTCGGGTTTGTGTTCTATGTTGGAAGAGCTTCGCAACGAACTAAACCACGTCCAAAACGGAGCTAAGATGAATGAGATATCGATGTTCAAAGTTTGGTGTTTGAAACATTAAATGCTGAAATAATGGGAAAGTAGCATCTAGTCCCACATAGGAGGAGTGATGAAACTTAAAGGGGTATTTAAGCGGGAACACTCCTTCCTTATTGTTTCATGGAATCACACACTAAGTGTACTCGCGAAGGGTGCGGAGCACCCTAACTCGCACACGCACACGCGCGCGCGCGTGGCGTGGGCGATGGGCGCAATGTGGCGCTTTGAAGGCGCACTTTGCACTTCGCAACGCCGCAAGCTGCTTGAGAGCCGCCTTTGTATTTTTTACCGCGCGCGCGTGGCTCAGCAAAGGCTGCAAGGACCAGGTGGTGCAGACCCTAGAAGGCAACGTGGCAAGGGGCGCGCAGGTACACAGGTAGTGGCGCATGGTGCAGGCAGTCCAAGTTGCGCCATAGATGCCTGACGTGCGCGACAACGCACCAAAGTGAACCAGTATGGCGCGACTGTGTGGCGTGACCAGATGGATTCCCTGGTGACGTGGCGTGCGCGCGCAAGGCCTGGCGCACCAGTAGGCTCGCGCAAGGATCTGAGCCATACTGGCGCACGCGCAATAGGACTGTGGAGCAAGGATGCGCGCGCAAAGGCTGGCGCACCAGTAGGCTCGCGCAAGGATGTGAGCCATACTGGCGCACGCGCAATAGGACTGTGGAGCAAGGATGCTCGCGCAAGGTGTTGCGCACCAGTAAGCTCGCGTAGGGATGTGAGCCACACTGGCGAGTGCACCAGCAGGCTGGCGTATGGAGGCGCGCGCGCGCGACCTGCTGCTTCCAGAGTTAATGACAGATAAGTTACACTTCAGCAGTTGAAACAGACGAGTCAAGGGTCTTGACCAGGAATGTAACTGACGAATTAAAGTGCATTAAAGACGTATAATGCAATTTAATTCGTTGAGTTAAATCTTTTTGACTGTTTCAACACAGATGCAGTATAAATACTGCATTACATCAACACCAGAAGAGACACCGAATCACCAACGAACCCTCTACTCGAAATTCTTCTTCTTCTTCCTCTTTCTTGCAGCAAGGTACACCTTCGGGTTGCGTCATCTCCGGCAGTGCAACTGCTTAGGCTGTTGTATCCTGGAAACAAACGAGTTCTCCTGTGAGACTCGAAATTTGTTTTAAGGGACCCGTGTCTAACACGATCCTCAGCCAAGAACGTCATCTTTTGTTGAAGTTTTGTTCTTGTATTTTCTTTATTTCAGTTGTAATCCGTACTGTAATTTACTGCTTTCTTTATTTTTCTGTTTGTGTAATTCAGTTAAATAATTTTTTATTTATTTTATGCGAACGGTTCCCACAATATATATATATATATATATAGGGTGAGGTTCCTGTAAAAAAGACCCTTTTCTTGAGAAGTGTGAGAAAACATAGGAATTAACATGTAGGCATCATGTTTTGAACTTAGCTATGATGTTTAGGGTTGTTTTGGCAAGAAAAACACCAAAAATAACAATTTAAAACACAATGAAATGTATTATATGCGTGCAACTTAAAAAACACTATTTTACACATAAAACACACTACTTAACGTTCTTGGCATTGTATTTTAAGTTTTAAGCCTAGAATTCATTGCATTGTGTCTTAAATTGTTATGTTTGATGTTTTTCTTGCCAAAACAACCTAAAACTTCATGTCTAAGTCCAAAACATGATGCCAACATGTCAATTCCTATGCCTTCTCACACTTCTCATGAAAAATGTCTTTTTTACATGATCCTAAACCTATATATATATATATATATATATATATATATATATGATAAGTTTAGATAGAAAACCCTACAAATTTGAGAAAACCCTCGAAAATCCAACCTCCCGGCATTTTTTTGAAAAAAATAACACATGTAATATACATGTTTTTAAGAGTTATTGGTAAAAAAAACAAAAAAGCGCCGAAGGATTATTTAAAAAAATAAACAAATTTCAGCAACTTTTGTGACTAACGTGTGTTAGACAAAAAATGCTGAAACTTGTTTATTTTTTTAAATATTCCTTCGGCGCTTTTTTGTTTTTTTGGCCCAAAACTCTTAAAAATATGTATATTACATGTGTTATTTTTTTTCAAAAAACAAATGTCAAGAGGTTGGGTTTTCTAGGGTTTTCTCAAAATTTTAGGGTTTTCTATATAACACTACCCTATATATATAACGTGATGTTTAATGGGGAACCATAAAAAAAAACCGGTAAATCATTAGTTTCATATAAAAATTCATTAAAAATAATTTTAAATAGACAAAAATTATTTGTACATATTTTTTCAGAGCTTTTGTATATAATCATATGTAGAAACGTTGAAATAAAAAACTTTTGTAAAAATAAAAATTTTTAAAAAAAGTTGATAAAAGGTTAAAAAATTACAAAAAATACTTTTTTCTATTTAAAAGGCTTGTACATTTGTTTCTATAATAAAGTTGTGAACAAATTATGAAAAATGATTTTTATAATGTTTTACATGTAATATAGTGGTTCCTTATTTCCTCACTTTTTTATTTTCTCCATTCAAGCTAACCTTACACACACAACCCTTAAGAAAATAAATTTGTAATTTTACATGATTATTAAATTAATATATATATATATATATTAGGGGTTAATTAACGTACAATTGGCCTTAACGTATGATGCGTAGGCGATGAATATATAACATACGGATTTTTAATAACATGCGGATTTTAACGTACAAACTCAGAAGACCCATAAACTAGGAAGATGTACCATGCGGACTTCACAAACTCGGAAACTATAACATGCGGACTTCACAAACTCGAAAGATTCATTATACGGATTTATGGGTTTTGAAGTTTATAACGTGCGGAATACTCATCGAGTACGCTCGTACATTAAGGCCAATTGTAAATGTTGATGCATATGTCTGTCGCCTACGTCATCGTATAATATCGAGTCAGTATTTAGGAGCGAAATATCAAAGTTTATGTATATTTAGGGACAAGTTCGCTTGAAATGGCAATGTTGTAGTCAAGTTCGGCCGAACTTGACTAAGCAAGTTCGCCCGAACTTGCACTCCCACCAGCGAACTTGTGTTAGTATAAATAGGAGCTTTGATGTTTCATTTGTAACTTCAGAAACTTCGGCATCTTAGAGGCGAAGCTCTGTCAGTGTGTAACCAGAACGTTTGATCAATAAAACTGACGATTAACTGATTAAATCTTGTCTATTGGTAAACATGACGTAATATTTCCGCTATTATGGATGTTAGATATCAAATTTAGGTTCCTAAGCATTGAGGATCGGTCCTACAAGTGGTATCAGAGCAGGATTGGCCTAATTTGAAGACATTGGACTGAAATCACCTCAATCTTCTACTCATTTCTTTCATTTTTAACTTTTCATTGACGATTCACGGACAAAATGGACTGATTTTCAAGTATAATACGTAAAATCCATAATAGATAAAACCCTTGAAAAGATCAGAGCTTAAAACACGCGAATTCATGTCAAAAATTGCAAAAAACCATGTCGAATAACTCATGTTCGCTCGAACTTAACATCAGACGTCAACTTAACATCAAGTACGCTCGAACTTAACATCAAGTACGCTCGAACTTGACTGAAAAATTCACATTTTTCATCAAGTTCGCCCGAACTTGATTGATTTTTCAAGGATATTGGGTAAGTTCGCTCGAACTTGCTTATTTTTCAAACAAATTTCATCAAGTTCGCCCGAACTTGATTAAATATTGTTGAAAAATATTACAAGTTCGCCCGAACTTGTAAAGCCTCTTGAAATTCTTACAAGTTCGCCCGAACTTGCTTATTTCTCTTGAAATTTATACAAATTCACCCGAACTTGCTTCTTTTCTCTTGAAACTTATACAAGTTTGCCCGAACTTGTTAAATAGCTGAGTTTCACACACTGTGACAAGTTCGACCGAATTTGTCCAAGGTTTCTAAAAAAAGGCATGAAAATCCTGAAAAAACGTCTCAGACATTATTTATCGTTAGATTCGTATTGACAAGACGAGTTTAAAGCTCTAATCTAGTAAAAACAGTTTTCCGAAAAATTTTAAACGTTTTTAGCAAAGCGATACGTTGATATTGTCGGTTAAAAAGTCAAATTTTTCTAAAAATTGTCTGGTTGCTAATCATTTTTCAAGTGTTTTGAACGACATATTAGTTTGGAAAACAAAATGGAGTCCATGAAGCCTCCTATGTTGATGAATATAGATAAATATGATGTTTGGAAAGGAAAATTTGAGAGCTGGGTCAAAGCTACGCATTTCCGTAGTTAGGTCGTGATTTAGACAGGTTATGTCATTCCTAGAGATGAAAATCAGCAAATTCTGGAGAAGTGCAAATATTCTACTCAACAACAAGATGATTATTTTGCTGAAAAGAAAACGATCAATCTGATGTAGCAGTCGTTGAAAGGAACTATCTTGAATCTGCTACCAGAATGTGATACAACACAAAAGCTATGGAATGCTCTACGTGCTAAATAGCTGGAGCGTGCTGAGATGATTAAAAGCAAAAGGTAAAGTCAGAGGTAAAAATTGTTGATAAAGAAGTGGTAAAGGTCGAAAAACCTTGCACAAAGTGTACTGAATCTGTGTGCTTAAATTGTCAAAAATTCAAATCTATTAATGTCAAACTTTTGAAAGATTTGGAATGTTTGTCATTAGAAAATAAAAAGTTAAAAGAAAATGAAAAGAATTTTGAAAATCAAATAAAAATTTTAGAAAATAAAAAATTACAAAATGTGAAATACTTTCAAAATAATATAAAAATTTTAAAAAATGATAATCTGTTTTGAATAAAAATGTTATTGAAAAACAAAATATAATAAACTCGCATCTTGAAAAAATTAGAAAACTTGAACAAGATGTTGAAATTGCAAAAAATAAAATTGATGATTTAGAAAAAACAATTGAAAGGTTTTATGACTTCATCTGTAGTATTAGATCAGATATGTCCTAAACCGTTCAATAAGAATAAAAAGGAAATTCCAATAAGTGACAATGTCACAAATTATGACGATGTCATAATTATGATTTGTGATGATAATACCGATGATAAAAATGATAAAAAGGAAATATTTTTGAAACTAAAAGAAGAATTTCAAGAAACTGTTCTACAATCTGCTGAAAAGGTGAATGCTCAACGCAAAAACCTTCTAAGCAGAATAGAGAACAAAAACAACATGAAAAACAAAATTATAAAAATTTTCAAAACAAAAATAAAAGCTCATCGGTACGGTCATCCAATCATTATAAAAACTCACAAAATTTGAGAATAAGTGGTGCAGGTCGGATTACAGTGCTTCAAAGTCAAATCAATTTTATAGAAGAAGCAGGAAAGATGACTACTACATGTCAAATCAATGTGCGGATTTGGGTGTTTGGTCTGAATGAAGAGATTGGTACGATAACATAGTGTGTTACAACTGTGGATTTGGTGGACACATTGCTGTTAACTGCCTGAAAATGAGATTTGATACGAGAAGATGCTATAAATGTCAAATCAAAGGTCATATTTCCAGGGATTGTCCGACTAATCTCAAAAGAAGATCGGTTAAATCTCAGGGGAGAAAATACCAGAGGAGAAGAAAACAGGGAAGAAAAATGAGAAAACTGTAGAGAAGCCCAAAGAACAAAAAGTCAAGTTATCACAAGGGCAAAAAGACAGATTGAGAAAAAAGAGAAAAAAAGTTAGAGAGTATTTGGAAAAGATTTTGTCCTCGGATACGTCTAAAAAATCAAATAAAAGTTCTAATGAATCATTTTACTCACAGTCAAGTAAAACGAATTCATCAGATACAAATCTGAGGATAAAAGAAAGAGCAGTGGAGAAAAATTTTATAATTCAAACAGTTAAAAAATCAAAGAAAGTAAAATTTTCAAATAAAGTTTCTATCAAATTGTTTGAATATCAAAAAGAGTGTGAATGTTTGTTTACTTCAGATGTTAATGATTTTGGAAAACCTAAATCCAGAATGGATTGGGTTCCAATTCAAAACTGATTAAAGTTTGTTTGAATGTGCAGAAAAACCAAGCTTCAAGCCAAACGTCATTTGAGAAGCAGTGGTTGTTCATGCAGAGAGACAAGAGACAGGAGTGATACTCCACACAAACAAAATGGTATTCTCGCATCCACATTCGCAAAAAGTCGATAAATGGTTAAAATGGAAGATTCTTATTTTCGATTTTAATTAGATGTTTTCAATTTTAGGGGACAAAAAATTTTAAAAATTGTAAAAAAATCTTGTAAAATTGAAAAACGTTGTTTCGAATCATTTTAGATAGATAAATTGATTGAAAAAGCCAAAAACAATAGAAAATCTTAAAATATCAAAAACATTGAAAAATGAAAAATGAGATTACTTGTGCGTAAAAAGGAAATGATAGTACATCAGTGGACTATCACTGTACGCTAAATATTTGTAAAGTTTAAAAAGTTATAAACAAGTCTTATTGTAGATGTGTTGATAGGCTTTTCACGTTTAGTAAATTGTTTCAGGGATATAAACTAAATTCTACAACTGCTTAAATTTGTGGATTAACATATCTTGGATATATGGACTTAGTACTCCGAAATTTCGTTTGAAAGATTTCCTGATTCTGAGATACGAGGTCTTTATAGATAGTTGATATCTGGGGTATTATACAAGTTCTTCTGATTTTACGGAAGCAATAGCCTAGAACTTCTATAATACTTTTGCAATAAACCCCTAAACTGCATGCAATCTTGAAAAGTATCGAAAGATCTAATCATTTGCAGTGCTGAAAAGATTCCTTAAATGGAACACACATTAAGTCGAGCCTTCATCTCTTTGTCTGTACGGTAGTACTAACCTGATCTCTCAAGGCATCACATTACCCTGATACAGATATCAATTACGCTATATTCACCTATAAGATGAAATCTAGGGAATTTTGATACGGGAGTATATTCAAGAAGTTGAGAACCACAAATAAGTCAAGTTTCATAATTCTTACCCTAACATATCTTGGAACAATTGAGAAATGTGTTAAAGTTTGGGTGGATAAACATATCGACAATCTAGGTAAACAAGTTTAAAACTTAAAGTCATTAAAAGGTCAACGGTACTGGTGGTATGTCTAAAAAACTGATATGATCCTCTAGCACGTTTTCTCACAAAAATACAAACTGTAAATATTACATTTTAGTATGTTTACATTTCAACATTCAATATTAAAAATCCAAAAAGATTTTTTTCTCATATCTTCCATGGAAACCTAATAATATTGAATGTGAGCTGGACCAACGAGACTGTTAAGAAATTGTTTGTGTGTGGATACGTGTGATTATTCTTAATCGTCAAATCTTAGAGATTCAGAGCATCATTTGAAGGGGAGCTAGATAAAAATGTTGATTAAAGATACCAGAAAGCTCAAAGCAAGGGGGAGCATAGATGTTAAAGTTATTCAAGATATAAAGATAAAGAGAACATTAAAGACTTAGGAACTTAATTGAAGAATGATGACTACGACAACATCCAAGGGGGAGTCTGTTGATGCATATGTCCGTTGCCTACGTCATCGTATAATATCGAGTCAGTATTTAGGAGCAAAATGTCGAAGTTTATGTATATTTAGGGACAAGTTCGCTTGAAATGGTAATGTTGTAGTCAAGTTCGACCGAACTTGACTAAGCAAGTTCGCCCGAACTTGCACTCCCACCAGCGAACTTGTGTTAGTATAAATAGGAGCTTTGATGTTTCATTTGTAACTTCAGAAACTTTGGCATCTTAGAGTCGAAGCTCTGTTAGTTTGTAACTAGAACATTTGATCAATAAAACTGACGATTAACTGATTAAATCTTGTCTATTGGTAAACACGACGTAATATTTCCGCTATTATGGACGTTAGAAATCAAATTTAGGTTCCTAAGCATCGAGGATCGGTCCTACAGTACATTTCACTTGTCTCTCTCTCTCTCTCTCTATATATATATGTATATATATATATATATATATAGGGCTATTATAGGATGAAAAAATATATTAGTTAAGAAAAAACTAAGAAACCTAAATGAATGGACCTCTTTTTGCCACATGTTACACCTTTTACAGGCGTATTACTTATAACAACTAGAGAAGGCCATGTGTTACGTAACAACTTTTACTTTTTCAAAAAAAAGTTCAAAGTCGGCAAAAGTTGTTACACGTAAAACAATCTGCAAAAAGGTGTAACATGTGGCTAAAGAAGGTCCATTCATTTGGGTTTTTTAGTTTTCTTAACTAATATGCGTTATCCCCTATATATATATATATATATATATATATATATATATATAGGGAGGATCATGAAAAAACTAGAAAATTAACTAAAAAAGCCAAAAAAAGCATAAAAAACATACAATTTTTTTACAATTTTTTTTATAAAAAATCGCTGCATTTTATGTATAAAAAACTTTTAAAAAAAAGTGCACTATATGTGTACTACACATGTGCATTATATGCTTTTTTTATTTTTTTTAAAAGTTTTTTTATATAATATATATAACAAATTTTAATAAAAAAATAAAAAAAATTGATATGTTTTTTAGCTTTTTTAATTAGTTTTTTGTTTTTCTTATTTAAACTATTTTCTCATGATCTATCCTATATATATATATATATATGTATATGTATATATATATATGTATGTATATGTATATAATACACCATCAATTAGAAAACCCATAAAAACATGAAAATTAAGATTAAAAAATATATGTAGACTGAAGAGCTATATATATGTAGTTCATAAGCTACATACATTTTGTTTATCTTAAGTGTTAAGAAAGAGATTATTAGAAAACTTAAAAAATACTAAAACATTTCGAAAAACTACTTTTAGACAAGTTTTTTTATGGTAAAAATAAAGCTTATAAAGTGAGAAAAATACCATGGTAGAGAATTTGTAAATAATGATAGCTATAATTACTCAGTAGCAATTATTTAATTACTTTAGAATAATTATATTATATAACTAGCATTGAGTAATTTTGTTTGAACATATATATCCAAGAGTAAATTTATATGTAGCGCGTAATTATATAATTTATTGTAGAGTAATTAATAGCTATCCTACGTATAACTAATTTCGAGTAATTCTGATCTGACTTTATCATATTGGTATGTTCTTATATAGGCATTTATTATAATATTTGTTACGTATATATTGCTAGTATAATCCAACAAGTCAGGTTAATGTCACAGCTCTAGCTTAATCGTTCATTGTCCACAATACGTTAGGCATTTGTAATAAGGGTGGTGCTAAATACACCCTTCTACTTATGAGTAGACCCTGTATGAAACCGGTACTTTTTCTCTCGTAAAAGAGGGTATAGTTAGTAATTAAAGAGATGCATTTAGAGCAAGCCTATAAAAATCCTTGTTACATATATTTTGCTAGTATAATCCAACTTGTTAAGTTAATGTCACATCTCTAGGTTAATCATTAGTTGTCTACAACTCATTATAGACCAAGCAGCACTTTACGTTTAAGTTCATGTGTAATGGGGCTGGATGCCGCGCCCAAATAGCCGGTAGCGCCCCATAGGTCTCGGCTACACCAATACGGCCTGCGCTATGGGGGTCAAATTTTAAAGGGGAGTGAAAAATATCGTGGCGTGATCTTGTGTTTCAAAAAAATATTTACTGTTGCAAACAGTCAAAAAAGAAAAAAAAATTAAATTTCATTTATTTTACTATATATTCTTCTCATTTCCAAACTTTTTTTTTACATACAAACACTCTCAACTATCAATCTCTCTCTATATTTTTATAAAAATTACAAGTTTTATACAACGCAACCATACAATCGTGGGTTTGTTCCTCCCCGTATAACGCCGACACGAACCAAACGTCCACCCTCACCAACCCATTTCTCCGATTCCCACTTGGCCAACCCCTTACGGAACCGGTTTCGTTGATTACAACCAAAGTCAAAAGGGGTTTATGAACCATTTGAACCAACTCCTTTCATGAGACCCAAATCAATACGGTTGGAACCTGAATCAAGATATCGGAGGATTCGGGTCGTCTCAAGCTTTCGGCATGGCTCAAGCTTTCGGCATGGCTCAAGCTTTCGGCTCACCACTACCCGAGTCCGACGTAGTCCGGATATAATCTTTGAGTTTTTTTTATTTCATTGTAACGTTTTTTTAGTTATTGTAATGTTTTTAATTTTAATGAAATGTTTTTTTTAGTTTTTTATATTTAATAAAATTGTTTTTTAAAATATTTGAGATTAAATGTAATAAAATCATTGAGTAAGGATGGGTGTGGTACTTTATAACTACGGATGCTTGTGATATAAAGCCCCATATTACACTTTACCGCCACGTGTCGCATAACGCTCATCTGGAAGTTTTATGACTACGAATGGTCTAATTGTGTAACTTAAATACCCATTATCCCCTTGAATCACAATGAATTTTGTGCGTTCAAGTTGTACACGTCTTGAGAGAAAATAACTTGTGGTAAAAAATCAGTATAATACTTTCTCCAACAAGGTTTTTATGAAATTATCGATCTATTGTTAATCAAAATCACTTTTATGTGTTATATGTATAAATGTTGAAACTTAAACTTATTATATTACCAAAACTCATACTTCGTGTACCAAATTACCTAAAATGTTAATGTGGTAGTTGTTTGGTGTTTGTTTGAAGATATTAACTATTGACTAAAGTGCAATGTATGTCTTTGGGTTTGTTGGCGTGATCAACTTGTGTGCTCTCAGCTTTTGTTGTTTTGTTTTTTTATTCTTTTTTGCTACTTGTGTGCTTTGGTTTCAAAATTGAACACTTTGCATCCCAACCTCTAACTTCGTTCACATATTTTGTCTAATGCCCAATGACAGGGAGGCATTTTGGTCTTTTCAACCCAAAAAAAAACCATAACCCTCTATTTATCAACAATAAAAGAAAATGAGTCCCTCACATTTACCCATCACCCCATCTGCTATCCATCTTGCACCCGACCACCACCAGTCGGTTGCTGCAAGCTTCTCCTACACCAAACAACCACCTTCCCTCTGTCATTTGCTACATACACAAAAATAAAAATTAGAAACAACAAAAACCGAACTTGCCAACATTAACAAAAAGGGAATTAATTTCATGACCTCTAATTGAGTGCATTGAATATACCGTTCACGCTTACTAGTTACGAGTAGAAACCAAGACTGCAAAGAAAGAAAGGGTGTTTATCATTGAAGAAGTTGAAAAACAAGAAGCTGGAAATTCCTAAAAAGCTAAAATCGAGTTTAAGATAGATTTATCAGAGAAAAGATCAGAAACTGGCATAGAAGAGGCAAATGAACAGACTAGAGCAATCTAGCAGAGCTCCTAATCGATTGCATAAACCAAATCGTCTTAACAGACTAGAAGTATCATGCGTAACGATCAGAGCAGTAGCGGTTCTATGAAACATAACCAATAGCAGTGGAAAAAATTAATAACCACCAGCTATTGAACTAATAGTAAATTTTAAGGACAACCGATCAAAACCAGAACCCTAATTGATATATTTACCAGCGTCAGATGAACAAGACTTCCAAAATCAACAATTTAATAGGGCTTCAAAAAGTTTTCTTTAATTTTGGAAACCTATTTGATGAACATATGATTTAGGAACGAACTCAAGTTAGCAATTGAATCACCACCAAGAACATGTAGGAAGAACCGATTAATGCAGAGGTGATGTTGGTGATTGAAAGTTTCAGATCGGGCGGGTTTAGACTGAAGTTTAGATAGGATAAAGCTAAATCGGTAGAATCCTCATAAGAATAGTCAAAAGTAGAAAGCTTCCATTCATACCGAAAGAGCATACATCATTTTACAAGCATTTCCCCTCAATTTCCAAAACTTAGCTAATTCCTACACATGAACCTATATATAGACATGATGTTTAGGACACACCATCTTGTCCATGTGGATGAGCTTGTCCGTGCGGATGAGCTTCATCCATGCGGGTTAACTTCATTCGTGCGGATGAGTCTCATCCGTACGAACGAACTCTCGTCCTCTCCAATGTCTCATGTGTTCGAATCTGACTCTCAACTATACAATATTCAACACACGCTCTATCTAGCCTATGCACTAACAGTTTCCCCTTGTACGTCAGTGTCGAATATTGATCCTTAAATATGAGAGTCGTGTTTGAATATTCTTCAACTTTAGTCCCGACAACAACTTATTCAACAAACATCATCATTCCCCGGTTGTTAGTCCGAAAAATAATTCATCAACTTGAATATTAACCTTCTAACACTTTAGACTATCATAGAACTATCATGTAAATTTTTGAAAGCCCTCTGATATCTTTTAAGTATCGACAATACTGATGCATCCTCCTGACGCTAATCCTGCTAACCGACTTGTACGAAGACTCAGGACTCAAACCCTAAGACATCAATCTGATCACGAACTCAAGAATCGGAACTTCCTATGATCACAAACTATCGAATCCAGATCCTATGCATCCCCAGACAATCCAAAGTCGGAACAACCCGAATACAGATGCATCGTCTGAATTTCCAAAAATGTCTAATATTTGAAAATTTTTATTCCCCCTCATTCTTGGCAAATTCTGACATCTCTATACTCTTCTCTGAATTTCCCCCTCAAACTAAGCAAATTCAGTCCTTTCTAAACTCAACTATGTGAAATATATGTCATTTTACTCCACAAAAGTAAGTTTCTCATCATATGCGGATTTTACGTTTTAGCCCATTAGTAGTCACTGAACCAAATGGTAAACATTCTGAATAGGTATCTGTGACTACCCCACTAACTTCAACACTTTGTGATCTCATCATCATATCTATTCTCTGAATCCTCTGACGGTGTCCCCGAACAGCCCGTATTTGACATTAAAGTCTCGAAAAAAATTTCAATAACCAAATTTTTTTAGACATTTTTTACTCATTCGTGTGGATGAGGAATGTTCATTCGTGTGAATGTCTCCTTCATACGGATGACTAAATTGATTTAGAACGTATCAATCAGTTCATGTGATGAGAACCTTTCGTGCGGATGAAGGTTGGTTAGTGCGGTTGAAATACTGCGTGCGGATGAACACGATTTTCAAATGGATTAGGGTTCATTCGTGCGGATGAATAACTCCTTCACAGGAATAAGCACTCATGTGCATGAAACTCTCTCGTCTGTTCAAATCTACTTTTCAAATCAATTCAATCTAAAATCTTTATTTCTTTGAATTTTATGATGATTCTTTCATAGACTTGTCTGAAATTCATTTCTAATCAATCAGATGGTTTCAATTTTACTTCTCATCCGTGGTGGACTTTCAATATGTTGTTTTACATCTAAAAACCCATAATTCATGAGCGTAGGGGACTAAATCAACTGTTAGATTGTAACACTCCAATCGCGTAATACAACAAGACACGCTGGAAATATCAGGGAGTCACGTTACAAACTGCTCACCACAACTGGTACTAAATCGTTTCAATATTGTTAACATTGTTTTACAAACAAGATTACATGATATTGTCTTTTGTTTAAAGAAGTCTAAAGCCCGGATGTGTTCCTATGTGTAGCATGCTTAAATAGTCGAAACCTTAAACATATGTGAAAAGACATCAACAAGAATGTTGGCGAGTACATAGTTTTGTTAGCCGAATTTATGGCAAAAGTTTGGTATTGCAATGCTTTAACAACTACAAGAGTTGTTATTTGAAAATGGACTCTTTAAAGCCAAAGAATGGCGAAAATGTTTAGTATTGCAATACATAATCTTAATTGTGAAACTTGTGACAAAAGAGTTTTGTATATGGCAACATGATTATTACTAAGTAATTTTTATGCCATTGAAATTGTACTTTGATCTTTGTAATCACAATGAGTTCGGTCATAAAACTTGTATGTTATTAGAAATCCAAACATGGATTAATGACAACAATATTGAAATCGGTCGTAACTCCTGTGAGTATTATTGGAAACCAATCAATGATTTATAATAACATTTTGGATGTCCTTCTAACATAATAAAATATGATAGGATTCTACAAGGATTTGGATATTGAACTTGAAAAATTCAAACACAAAATCCTAAAGTGATTTGGATAACGCTACAAGGGTAATACAATAAGAACACTTATATATACGAAGTACCAGCGGCGTATCCACCATGTTCTTACGGTATTACACTCGTTTCGTTATCTAAATCACAACTAATCACAAAATCACATAATCATCAAATTGGTCATCAACTTGTACATACGCATTAAAGTAAACAAAGAATCCAATCAAGGACATCAATTTAGTACTTCAAACATCCTACAAGAATCTAACTATGAAGATAGATAGATGATTAAAGGATTTGGTTTAGTCACATCGTCTCGTCACAATCGTCTTGTCAGATACGCATTAAAGCACACGAAGAATCCAATCAAGGACATCAATTTAGTACTTTAAACATCCTACAAGAATCTAACTATGAAGATAGATAGATGCTTTAAGGATTTGGTTTAGTCACATCCTCTCGTCTCATTGAACCTAAATCCTAAAGGTGATTCAGATAAGGCTACGAAGGGTAATACAATAAGCACACTTATATATAGGAAGTACTAGTGGCGTATCCACCATGTCCTTATTGTATTACTCTAGTTTCGTTATCTAAATCACCAACATTCTCTACACATAAACAATAACCATCGTCGTGTAAAGCACTTCTTAGAAATCCCACTATGAAGATAGGAAGATTTAAGACTGTACTTTAAATATCCTACAAGAATCTAACTATGAAGATAGAAAGATCCTAGAAGGATTTGGTTCGTGTTCTCGATCGTCGTGTTTTGCATAATTAGAATAATATACAAAAAGTACTTAGTAAGCATATCTATGCCATACATTTGAGAAAATTTGGTTACACATATTAATCACCCCAAAACATTTGAAAAAACGTAAAAGAGGGGAGCTATATTGCGTATAGGTCTTGTTCAAATGATTATACAAAGCTCAAAGGATCAAGAGTTCAAGTGTTGAAATGGTTCCTACTGTATCAGATAACCACATGTTAGTGTACTGAAACTTGAAAATGGGAGATCGGGTAGAATGAAGTCTTATAAACCAAACGAGTGTTGGAACTTATATGAAATGGTTAAATAAACTTAACATTTTGATTTGGAATGGATCGTATGTGCTTTGGACCCGTTATGACCCGTTAAGGTAGTTTATGCTACTTTAACGTGTCATTTGCGTAAAAACACGTTCGAGTGGTCAAACTAGTCTTATGATAAGTCTTATATGCCAAAATAAGTTTAATAAAGTTGCCACATCAGTTTATATGACAAAAGGTTGGTTACATTTGCTTAAGGTGGATTTATGCGCAAAAAGGGCATTTTGGTCATTGTTAAAGACTATTAAAGCGACTTATAACTACGACGTGACCATAAGGTATATCCTCAGATGGTTATTCACTATATAACTATGGTCACTAATATGTGTTTGGTCAGATCCTAAGATCGACCAAACGGGTCGGATTCGAAAGTTAAAGCGGTTGTCAAGACCGCTCGACTTAGGACCCTAAATAAGCATTAAACTAGAAGTGACGAGTTAGACATGTCAAAACATGTCTAACTAAGTTGCAAAACTGATTTCATATCAAAACTTAGTGTTTTGATACCCGAAAATAGTTCCGTTGTAAAATGCACATAATGCGCATCTTTGACTGTAGAGTGTATTTGAAATAATTGAAAGATAACAAAGCTTAAGATTCCAAAGGTGCGGAGCATCATTTGGCGATGGGAATTTTTTGGGGATTCAAAGTGTGAAAAGGGATATTCAAAGTATCTCAAGGTACTCAAACCTTTAGAACTTATGAATCTTTAAAAGCGTCATCGAGTGTATAAAAATTGTTTTGCATGGCACTATGTTATACTAAATGTTTTAGTGTAAATCCTAAGCAAACAAAGGGGTGTACATTCAAGCCTAGCCATACGTACACGGTTTCTAACGTCCCACGAGGTATATCCCATGTACCATGAGCGTCGCATGCATATGAGACGGGTCAACATACATGTGGCATCAAGATCGTCACCTTTAACACCACAATATACTCCCGGTCGCTCGAATAGAGTTAATGAATGTACTCGTCTTGTTCAGTGCATTCAATAAACAATAGATAGTCACCTAATCACATAATGATCCAAGATAACATAAACCTTCAAGTGATCCGAATAACGTTCCGAGGAATGACTCAATAAGAACACTTACATATAGGAAGTACCATCGGCGTATCCACCATGTTCTTATTGCGTTATACTCATCCTGTTACCCTATCACTCTAGATTTTATGCCACCGTATTTAACAAGGCTTACTATGAATCTCATGTGTTGAACCTCATAATTAAGTGTGTACCCATAATTATTCGTTTCGTCGTATGGTCCACATAGCCTATCTTGTTAAGTGAAGGAAAATAAATAATAAGGTCGAAGCAACATCTAAATCAAATAAGCATCGTCATAACACAACATCTATTGAATCAGAACGTTTTCATACTAGCAATGATAGCACTACTTGTTTTGCATGCAACAAAATTAGTAGCAGGTATTTCATTCTAGTACAAAGGTCAATATATGTTTCACACTTAACCAAACTGGTAGTATGCATCATATACTAAACATGGATTATCATAAACAATGCAAGTATGTCGTGACAATGTTTTGAAACCATGTGCTTGGTATGCTAGGTCAACATACTAAGCGAAAAAGTATTTGTAAATCGTGTACTAAGTATGCTAGGTCAACATATGAAGCAAAAATGTATTTGTAATCATGTACTATAGATGATAGATAAACAACCATGTATTTAATGTCATGAAAACAAAAGTAGTAGTGATAAGCACATGGTTTTTGTAGAGATCGTTTTGAGAAGATTGTATGAATGCACTAATGTGCAATCATAATATGCTAAACTGCGAGATTTAGTTCCTAATGATAAAGAATAGAATTCTCGAAGTTGGTATGCAGTTGTATATTACACAAAGTGTAATCACATTCGAATTTGTAAATTGGAATTCGAATAACAAGAATGAATAAAAATTTCTTGAAATTTATATTGTCATTACAAATATTCTTGAAATATGTTCATAGTTTTTAGATCATAAAAAGAAAACATAAAGGTTCAAATGATCATGTGTCTTGATCATCAACTTGAACCTCATTGACATTGTATATTCATCCATTTGCGTTAGCAAGCTTAAGGAAGTTTCGCTTGAAATGATTTAAATCACCGCAATTGAAACATGCTCCAGCTGGATAGCGAGGGCGTGCTTAAGTAGGGGTAGCTTGGTTTTGGATGCGACAGGTCGCAACTAGATGTCCAAAAAGACCACAGATTGTACACTGGCGGCATGGAGAATTTGCTGGGTGATCATAGTTGCAACGATTGCACGAGGTTGTTTCCCACGATAAAAGCCCCTGACGGGTACCGAGTTAAGTGGGATTGGTGTAGCAATCGTATAATTCTTTGAAGTCTTACACTTCTTAGAATTTTTGGAAGTTTCACCCTTTGTTTCCCTTGGTTTCTCTTGTGTAGTTTCAACAGTTCGTCTCTTGTCTCCCTTTTAAAAAAGTTTCCCTTTTCTAACTTGGGAGTCAGTTAGCGTAGCGGCTAGTTCAATAGCCTCCTTAACTGTTGCGGGTTTGCTGCTAGTGACAATATCTTGGACTGGATCAGGTAGGCCATCAATGTATTTCTCAATGGCCCCATCCAAAGGTGTGACCATAGTGGGGCAGAGTAGGCTCAACTCTTCGTACCTATCAGTGTAGGAATGATTTTCACCACTATCTTGTTTGAGGTAATAAAATTCTGTTTCAAGTGCCCTTATTTCGCTTCGCGGACAGAATTCTTTCATCATAAGATTCCTGAATTCTTCCCACGTTTGTGCCATAGCTACTTCTACAACTCTGTCTCTCATGACTCCATTCCACCAAGTGAGTGCTCTCTTTTGGAAAACACTCGAGGCGAACTCTACCTTGCACTCACTAGGACACTGAACATGGCAGAATGTGCTTTCTATTGTAACATTTGTATAAATCGGGTCTCCAAAACCCGCTCCGTTTTGTAATCAAATACCAAGTTATGAAATTACATTAAGTATTTATGAGTATTTTGAGTTTAAACGTTACATAATTAATATATAAACTAAACTATAAAAATTAAATTGGATAAAAAGTTAAAATAAAATAAATAAAAAAATTTGCAGCTGACCGGACTCGAACCCGGGTCAGCTGAATCACTCCAACAACTTAACATCCACTTCCCAAACCACTCCGCCACGACGTGTTTTCTGTAACAATTGGCAACTAAATGGATCTTATACGCAAACTCAAATTAATCATTGGTGCCATCTGAATAACGGAAACCGGCAAACTGAACGCTAAATCTTTTCGACTTCGTTTGGCTAGCTCATAACCGATGAATATCGGTTTCTAATTAAGTCCTAATTAAATGAACTTAAAGACTTCATCACTTCCGGTATTTGAAACCGAAATTATACCAAACTCTGATTAAATCCACGTCCTGATCATTTGCGCGATTCATAACTATCACATCAACACTCAATTTCATTTTCGTCAAGATTCTGAACTGTAAGACCCTCTGAATTCGATCGCCGGAAATTTTCTGCAACTCACCGGAAAACCGGGACTTGCATTCTCACGGTAATTTCTTCGACTCTTTTTGTTTAAAACATGTGATTAGTCAATCTCTAACACAATTCCATCATCAGAATCAATCTTAGCCAACAATTATCGGAAATCTCACCTTCGCCGGAAAGTTACTGAAATTGCCGGAATTTCACTGTGAAAGGGTAAGATATCCTACACTTCATTTAAACCTTGTTTAGATGATTTAATTCTATAAATAATCGAACCACACTGTTAATTGATTCAACAGTCGGAACTCAATTCCTGTACCGACAGAACTTTCGCCGGAATTCTGTGTTTATCTCCAATCGGTAAATCCTGTTCTTTAAACTCTTTCCATTCCTTACTATTGAATTACTATTAGTGTTTAAGATCTTTAAAAGTCGCAAAATCAATCTTAACCAGTTGAAATACGCTGGCAGTTTAATCCGATGAAGAAGATGAACTTATTTCAGAATATAAGAGTAATTATAATTCGGATAATTAACGGGTTAGACACACAGTCCAGCGTGGACTGTGTGCAAAGTTTATATACGAGTCCCGAGTTCGATCCTTACTACACACACTCTGCGTAATAAACATTCCTTTTTATTCATGAACTAACCGGGTTAGATCGAGTAGTTGATAAGTATAATATAAATCAAGAATATAACCGGGTTAGACACACAGTCCAGCGGTGGACTGTGTGCAAAACAAACTACACGTCGCGCGATCGAGTCCCGTCACAAACACCGGTTCAATGAGATTAAAACGTTTTGCAAAATAAAGGAATTTTCGGTAAATTCGAATAAGTGTATAAATATAATTAAAACTGGATTTCTAACGGGTTAAGTCACGTAGCTCAGTTGGTAGAGCTACGTGCGCGTGAACGGAAGGTCACCGGTTCGAATCCCGCTCGGCGCAAGTATTTACCGCTGACCGAACGTACCGGTCAACGGTCAACGGTCAAACAGTAAAAAAAATAATATTTTTTTTATATATTTATTTGTTTAATTTAAATTAAAAATCAATTAAAAATACTTAAAAATAACATTTTTAAAGATAGAAAATAGCCATAAACTCACAAAAATATATTTAAAAATCCCGTTAAAATCCCTAATTAAATCCATCCTTTTAATATATTTTTATCCGTTATTATTTAGGTTAGTGTTTCCTCATTGACTCGCTTCGTCCAAATCGTGCGCATCTCACCATCTCAGATCCAACGCACCCAATGTGAGTGAACCCTTCAAATTCCCCGTTTTAATCACGTTTTTGGGGTGTATCATGTGTCTTGTTCATTTACATATTATAACCAAGTTATTGTGCATATATCATATCATGACATGTGTATTAATTGTTGCTGTTAAGTAGTTGTTATTGTTTGCAAATTATCATTTCAATACATGCAATTGCCGAGGCCGTAGCTCCCCATCCATCGAGGTTGAGTTTGATCCCCATTTTATTATGCGGTTGATCAGGGCGTGCCCGCACGATCGGCTCCGTTTGATTGAGCCTTGATCGGTCATTTCATTTTACATTTCAATACATGCAATTACGCTCGGCTCCGTTTGATTGAGCATTGAGTGCACAGTTCAATTTACATTTCCAGTTCATGCAATACGTTCGGCTCCGTTTGATTGAGCCTTGAGCGCACAGTTCAATTTACATTTCCAGTTCATGCAATTCGATCGGCTCCGTTTGATTGAGCCTTGATCGCACAGTTCATTTATGTTAATTATCATATGATGTTGGTATGTTCATGTATGCTATCGATTGTTATTGTATGTTATAATTGTAACCGATGTTGCCATTGCTTGATTTCATACATATGTTTTTTTTATGATTATGCACAATATTTTATCGATAAACTAACCAGAAAATCAGTATCAAATGTTTATCTATAAGGTTCACTCGCCAACTTATGTTGACCCAAAAACCTCCCATTTTTACACATGATACAGGTGAACCAGCAGCAGCTAGGAACACATAGGACCTGGATTAGAAGAAATAAAACGATTTAGTATTTGGATTATCATGTTTAGTTATTTTCCTTTGTAATGAATGAACATGTTTGGATGTTTGAGAAATGTAACTTTGACTTCATTTAATTATGAAACATAATAGTAAATGTCATGTGCTTTGGTGATAACCCAATTATGCCCCGACTTTTATTTCCGCTGCGGGTCGGGGTGTGACAGATTGGTATCAGAGCCATGACTATAGGGATATAGGATAGGTTATTAGACCCTTAGAGCCTATACTATAGTCGATTAGAAACTTATGAGAATTTTGTGTGTTATATGCCAAATTTCATGATGTTTATATGTTTATGTTAAATGTTACATTTGATATTGTTCAAGCATGTTCATAAATATGTATTATCAAATAATGCCTATCATGAAATCGTAAGATCATAACATATCACATCCATGCAAGCACACACCACATCATGATTGATTTTACAATGATTTTCGTGTTTTCAAATCTCATCAAAGTGAGTTCTCATGACGGGCATGTAGTAACTGGAAGGGTACTAGTACCGGTAGTCGGAACGTCCTGTCTAGGCTGGCATTCGTATAAATCCAAAATAAAGGACCAGTTTGCCTACCTGGGGACTAACGATGAGAGTACGAAATACCTATTAGGCCAAAGCATGCTATACCAAACGTCGTGAGAGCTAATTCCACTTTGAGTTGTCATTGTGTCTACACCTGGACACGTTCCGACCAAACATCTCATGAACATATTTTGTGGTTAGCATTCGGGGGATGCAAGTGTTAAATTGCCAATACTAATGTGAATCCTACCAAGCCAATAGCCATGGGGGCCCACATGACTATATAGGTGAAGGTATGGGGGACATTTGAGGCCCAAAATGAGCGAACCCAAGACATCCTTCGGATGTAGTTGCATTACTGATATTTATGTTATTTTCATTTTCTTAAAGACACATGACACCTAAAAAGATACCATAAACTCACAATCTTCTCATTTTATGATCCTGTAGATGTCGTCTAGATCGCATCGAAGGGGTAGGAAATCGGAAAATTCTCGGGAACGTTTGGCCACTCATATCGCGAATCAAATGGCCACGATATTACCTGACATCGTAGTACAAGTACAACAAGCCCTTGCTGCAAATCCTACTAACCCTCCTCAACAACAGGACCAGATCATCAACAACCCTCCTACCATCAAATGCTCCTACAAACATTTTAAGTCCTGCGATCCCCCAAAATTCGAAGGGACTGAGGGAGTCACTGCTCTCCTACATTGGTTCGAGGAGATGGAAAACATTTTCTTAAACTGCGATTGTCCTGAGGATCGCAAAGTTCGTTATGCCACCGGGAGACTACTTGGTGTAGCTCTCACTTGGTGGAATACCGAGAAAGGAAAGAGGGGAACGGAAGATGCGATGGCCTTAACTTGGGAGGAGTTAAGGGAAATCATGACTAGGCGATTCTGTCCTAGGAGTGAAATTAAGAAATTGGAAGATGAATTTCATGCCCTGAAGCAAAAAGATGGTGATCACTCTACTTACAACAAAAGGGTTTTGGAGTTGAACCAAATGGTTCCAAACTTATTCACTCCAAACTACCGTCTGATAGAACATTACATTCGAGGACTTCCCTCGAAAATCCAAGATTCGGTCCTCAGCGTTTCACCAGTAATACTAGAAGCTGCCATGGAGTTGGCGACGGAACTGACCGAAAACCGAATTCGCAATGGGAAGTTCAAGGAGGAAAGAAGAAAACCCCTGCTGAGGGACAAACCTCAAACCACCACACTCCTTCCTCTAAATTTGCTAACAAGAGGAAGCGTAACACCAGGAACTTTGCAGTCACCCAAACCAACACCCCTGTTCCTGCTGCACCCATCACTCAAACCACTCCTTCACCCGCGCCATACAAAAGACAATACTCAGGGCCACTACCAAAATGTAACCGTTGTCAGTATCACCACTCCCCTGCCTATCCTTGCCAATACTGTACCGGCTGCGGTCGCGCTGGACACACTGTTCAAAACTGCCGCACGTCTCAACGAACAAACCACCACCAACCTATAACACAAACCCACCAACAATTAATGGGTCAAGCCCAACAACAACAACCATTTCCACCCACTCAACATTTAGCCCAAACATACTATCAACCCAACTACCCTATGGGCCAACCTATGCGGGCTTGTTTCAATTGCGGTGATCCAAGTCATTTCAGGAACACATGTCCAAGGCTGGTCAATATTATTCATGCTCAGGCCCAAGCCAACCCTGTGAACCAAGCAAACCAAGCTCCTCCACCTGCTAGAGGAAGGGCTTTCAATATTAACGCAAACCAGGCCAGAGCTGACGGCAATGTGGTCAACGGTACGTTTCTTATAAATGGTAGTTATGCCTCTATGTTATTTGATACTGGTGCGGATAGAAGTTTCGTGTCATTAGAGTTTGAACCTATCTTAAGTAAAAATCGAGATAAGCTCGCGGAATCCATAACAGTGGAAGTTGCAGATGGAAAACCAGTTTCGTTAGACTCTATTTTACGCAACTGTACGCTCACCCTAAACGACCACGATTTCTCAGTCGATCTTATTCCTATGAAGCTGGGAAGTTTCGACATCATAGTCGGAATGGATTGGCTCAGTCAGCATAATGCGGAAGTTGTATGTCGTGAGAAATTTATTCGTATTCCTCTTTCAAACGGTCAGACTCTTCGAATTATTGGAGAAACCTCGGCGAAAGGGCTCAACTTAATGTCTTGTCTTCAAGCTCAAAAATACCTTCGCAAGAATTATGACGCGTTTTTAGCCCATATCATCAAGAAGGGGACCTCAGAAAAGAAACTTGAAGATATCCCTGTTGTAAAAGATTTCCCACAAGTTTTTCCTGACGACATTTCAGGACTTCCTCCAATCAGAGATGTCGAATTCCGTATCGACCTCATACCTGGTGCTACACCAGTGGCAAAATCTCCATATAGGTTAGCCCCCTCTGAAATGCAAGAGCTAGCCAGTCAATTGCAAGAGTTGACTGACAAGGGATTTATACGCCCCAGCTCATCGCCTTGGGGTGCACCTGTACTTTTTGTAAAAAAGAAGGATGGATCTTTTCGCATGTGCATCGATTACAGAGAGCTCAACAAGTTAACTATCAAAAATCGATATCCTTTACCTCGCATAGATGACCTTCTTGACCAACTACAAGGTGCCAGTTGCTTTTCGAAAATCGACCTTCGATCCGGCTATCATCAGCTTAGAGTGCATGAAGAAGACGTCCCTAAAACTGCTTTTCGAACTCGATATGGTCACTATGAATTCATGGTTATGCCATTTGGATTAACCAACGCACCAGCTATTTTCATGGACCTAATGAATAGAGTCTGCAAACCTTACCTTGATCGATTTGTTATTGTATTCATCGACGATATTCTTATCTATTCAAAATCTAAAGCGGATCATGAGCGTCATCTGCGACTTGTTCTTGCACTTCTAGAAAAGGAAAAGCTTTATGCCAAGTTCTCTAAATGTGAATTTTGGTTAAAAGAGGTGCAATTTCTCGGGCATGTAGTCAATGACAAAGGAATACATGTGGACCCATCAAAGATCAAAGCAGTTCAAGAATGGCAAACTCCACGTACGCCAACTGAAGTAAGGTCTTTTCTTGGACTTGCTGGTTACTATCGTCGATTCATTTCAAACTTCTCTCGCATTGCGGTGCCACTCACGGCTTTAACCCATAAAGGGAAACCATTTGTATGGGGGCCCAAGCAAGAAGAAGCTTTTCAAACTCTCAAGAGAAAACTTTGTGATGCACCAATCCTCACTCTTCCTGAAGGTTGTGATGATTTTGTAGTCTATTGCGACGCGTCAGGACAAGGATTAGGTTGCGTTCTCATGCAAAGAGGAAAAGTCATAGCTTATGCCTCAAGGCAACTCAAGACACACGAAAAGAACTACACCACTCATGACCTTGAACTTGGAGCCGTTGTATTCGCTCTTAAGATATGGAGACATTATCTTTATGGTACGAATGTGAAATATACACTGACCACAAGAGTCTTCAACATATCTTCAATCAGAAAGAGTTAATATGAGGCAACGAAGATGGGTCGAACTCCTAAATGATTACGACTGTGAAATCAGATACCACCCTGGTAAAGCAAATGTGGTGGCTGATGCACTTAGTCGAAAGGGTTATGCGAACTCCATTCATCTTCTATGTTCGCAAATTATAACCAATATTAAGGATCAAATTCGAGAAGCTCAACACGTTTCAATAACAGAGGAAGATGTACAAAAAGAGATGTCCTGTGGAGCCGAGCTAAAGCTTGAAACTAAATCTGATGGTATTTTGTATTACCTAGATCGTATATGGATTCCTAACCACATCAATCTTCGTGAAACACTCATGCATGAAGCCCATAAGTCGCGATATTCTATACACCCAGGAGCCGATAAGATGTATCAAGACCTACGGTACACCTATTGGTGGCCTGGAATGAAGAAAGATATTGCCGTTTTTGTTTCCAAGTGTCTCACTTGTTCTAAAGTAAAGGCTGAACACCAAAGACCCTCAGGACTTCTAGTCCAACCAGAAATACCTGTTTGGAAGTGGGAAAATATAACCATGGATTTCCTTACCGGGTTACCTCGCACTTCTAGTGGGTATGACACTATATGGGTGATTATAGACCGACTTACAAAATCAGCTCACTTTATTCCTATTCGAGAAGATTTCAAGAACGAAAAGCTTGCACGTATTTATATCAACGAAATCGTCAGCCGACATGGTTCCATTAAGTATTATTTCTGATCGTGATGGCCGTTTCACCTCACGAACATGGCAAGCAGTGCAATCCGCTATGGGCACTCGACTAGATCTCAGTACCGCCTATCATCCTCAAACTGATGGACAGTCTGAGCGCACCATTCAAACCCTTGAGGACATGCTTAGAGCATGTGTCATAGACTTCAAGGGAAATTGGGACGCCCACCTGCCGTTAGTCGAATTTTCGTACAACAACAGTTATCATTCTAGCATCGGCATGGCACCTTTTGAAGCTTTATATGGTCGAAAGTGTCGATCTCCTGTTTGTTGGCACGAAATCGGGGAAGCACAAATTACTGGTCCAGAATTGATCCAAGAAACCACAGATAAGATTCATCAAATCCGAAACAATCTTCTAGCGGCTCAAAGTCGTCAAAAGAGTTACGCAGATAAACGACGGAAGCCCTTGGAGTTTAGCGTTGGTGATCAGGTGCTTTTAAAAGTGTCACCGTGGAAGGGAGTAGTTCATTTTGGTCAAAAGGGAAAGCTAGCACCACGTTACGTAGGACCTTTCAAGATACTCGAAAGAGTAGGTCCTGTAGCATCAAGCTTGACCTACCGGAAGAACTCGACAGAATTCATCCCACATTCCACGTGTCGAACTTGAAGAAATGCCTCGCTGATGAGAATCTTCATATTCCACTGGAGGATATTCAGATTGATGAATCCATGCATTTTATTGAAAGGCCAGTAGAGATTATGGACTATGGAGAAAAGCGTCTACGTCGAAGTCGCATTCCTATTGTTAGAGTACGCTGGGAGTCGAAACGGGGACCTGAGTTTACTTGGGAACGTGAAGACTCAATGCGTGAAAAATACCCTCATCTTTTCCCTACTACTTCAACTGTTTAAATTTCGGGACGAAATTCCTAAAAGTAGGGGATACTGTAACATTTGTATAAATCGGGTCTCCAAAACCCGCTCCGTTTTGTAATCAAATACCAAGTTATGAAATTACATTAAGTATTTATGAGTATTTTGAGTTTAAACGTTACATAATTAATATATAAACTAAACTATAAAAATTAAATTGGACAAAAAGTTAAAATAAAATAAATAAAAAAATTTGCAGCTGACCGGACTCGAACCCGGGTCAGCTGAATCACTCCAACAACTTAACATCCACTTCCCAAACCACTCCGCCACGACGTGTTTTCTGTAACAATTGGCAACTAAATGGATCTTATACGCAAACTCAAATTAATCATTGGTGCCATCTGAATAACGGAAACCGGCAAACTGAACGCTAAATCTTTTCGACTTCGTTTGGCTAGCTCATAACCGATGAATATCGGTTTCTAATTAAGTCCTAATTAAATGAACTTAAAGACTTCATCACTTCCGGTATTTGAAACCGAAATTATACCAAACTCTGATTAAATCCACGTCCTGATCATTTGCGCGATTCATAACTATCACATCAACACTCAATTTCATTTTCGTCAAGATTCTGAACTGTAAGACCCTCTGAATTCGAGCGCCGAAAATTTTCTGCAACTCACCGGAAAACCGGGACTTGCATTCTCACGGTAATTTCTTCGACTCTTTTTGTTTAAAACATGTGATTAGTCAATCTCTAACACAATTCCATCATCAGAATCAATCTTAGCCAACAATTATCGGAAATCTCACCTTCGCCGGAAAGTTACTGAAATTGCCGGAATTTCACTGTGAAAGGGTAAGATATCCTACACTTCATTTAAACCTTGTTTAGATGATTTAATTCTATAAATAATCGAACCACACTGTTAATTGATTCAACAGTCGGAACTCAATTCCTGTACCGACAGAACTTTCGCCGGAATTCTGTGTTTATCTCCAATCGGTAAATCCTGTTCTTTAAACTCTTTCCATTCCTTACTATTGAATTACTATTAGTGTTTAAGATCTTTAAAAGTCGCAAAATCAATCTTAACCAGTTGAAATACGCTGGCAGTTTAATCCGATGAAGAAGATGAACTTATTTCAGAATATAAGAGTAATTATAATTCGGATAATTAACGGGTTAGACACACAGTCCAGCGGTGGACTGTGTGCAAAGTTTATGTACGAGTCCCGAGTTCGATCCTTACTACACACACTCTGCGTAATAAACATTCCTTTTTATTCATGAACTAACCGGGTTAGATCGAGTAGTTGATAAGTATAATATAAATCAAGAATATAACCGGGTTAGACACACAGTCCAGCGGTGGACTGTGTGCAAAACAAACTACACGTCGCGCGATCGAGTCCCGTCACAAACACCGGTTCAATGAGATTAAAACGTTTTGCAAAATAAAGGAATTTTTGGTAAATTCGAATAAGTGTATAAATATAATTAAAACTGGATTTCTAACGGGTTAGTCACGTAGCTCAGTTGGTAGAGCTACGTGCGCGTGAACGGAAGGTCACCGGTTCGAATCCCGCTCGGCGCAAGTATTTACCGCTGACCGAACCGGTCAACGGTCAACGGTCAAACAGTAAAAAAATAATATTTTTTTTTTATATATTTATTTGTTTAATTTAAATTAAAAATCAATTAAAAATACTTAAAAATAACATTTTTAAAGATAGAAAATAGCCATAAACTCACAAAAATATATTTAAAAATCCCGTTAAAATCCCTAATTAAATCCATCCTTTGAATATATTTTTATCCGTTATTATTTAGGTTAGTGTTTCCTCATTGACTCCCTTCGTCCAAATCGTGCGCATCTCACCATCTCAGATCCAACGCACCCAATGTGAGTCAACCCTTCAAATTCCCCGTTTTAATCACGTTTTTTGGGTGTATCATGTGTCTTGTTCATTTACATATTATAACCAAGTTATTGTGCATATATCATATCATGACATGTGTATTAATTGTTGCTGTTAAGTAGTTGTTATTGTTTGCAAATTATCATTTCAATACATGCAATTGCCGAGGCCGTAGCTCCCCATCCATCGAGGTTGAGTTTGATCCCCATTTTATTATGCGGTTGATCAGGGCGTGCCCGCACGATCGGCTCCGTTTGATTGAGCCTTGATCGGTCATTTCATTTTACATTTCAATACATGCAATTACGCTCGGCTCCGTTTGATTGAGCCTTGAGTGCACAGTTCAATTTACATTTCCAGTTCATGCAATACGTTCGGCTCCGTTTGATTGAGCCTTGAGCGCACAGTTCAATTTACATTTCCAGTTCATGCAATTCGATCGGCTCCGTTTGATTGAGCCTTGATCGCACAGTTCATTTATGTTAATTATCATATGATGTTGGTATGTTCATGTATGCTATCGATTGTTATTGTATGTTATAATTGTAACTGATGTTGCCATTGCTTGATTTCATACATATGTTTTTTTTTATGATTATGCACAATATTTTATCGATAAACTAACCAGAAAATCAGTATCAAATGTTTATCTATAAGGTTCACTCGCCAACTTATGTTGACCCAAAAACCTCCCATTTTTACACATGATACAGGTGAACCAGCAGCAGCTAGGAACACATAGGACCTGGATTAGAAGAAATAAAACGATTTAGTATTTGGATTATCATGTTTAGTTATTTTCCTTTGTAATGAATGAACATGTTTGGATGTTTGAGAAATGTAACTTTGACTTCATTTAATTATGAAACATAATAGTAAATGTCATGTGCTTTGGTGATAACCCAATTATGCCCCGACTTTTATTTCCGCTGCGGGTCGGGGTGTGACATCTATACTCTCAAACCATTGTATGAGCCCAATTGTTCCTTCAGACCCATTAAACTTGAGTGGTTTAGCCGAGATGAATTGTTTGTAATTGCAGGACGTGATAACATTGTTGTTATTTTTATTGTTGTAGTTTTGATTAACCTGGGTCACAACGTCTGGGAGTACAGCAGCTAGATGCTGTGCGATCATTGCTGCCATTTCAGCGTTCCAAGTAACGTCACGATGAGGAGGCATCTTGAAGAAGTAGCTATAATGAAATCAAAATAAGTGAGATCTCATAGATTTGCTACAAATTTAAAACATCATAGTGAATTGAAAATCTTAACTTGGTATTCGTTCAAAAAACTTGTTCTTGTATTTAGGAAAAATAGTGTTGTGGATTTTGTTTAGAAATACAAATTTCTTGAAAATAAACTTTTATTATATTTTTGGATGAGAAAATTACAAACCAAGTTAGTGGTTTGTGTTAAAAATTCTTTACCTTTTAAAAATTAATTTTTAAGATAAAATATTTTTAATCCAATTTTTTTTAAATAAAGAAACTTTGTGTTTAAAGATTTGAAAATTCTCATCCAAATGAACAAAATTTGGAATTATGAAAGACAAAAGATAGTATTCGAAAATAAAATAGGATTACAAAGTGTCATGAAATAAAATGAAATTTATCTCGAATGTTTTTGAATAATAACATATTACCAAAGGTAACATGATGGAGTAGCGTCGCAAAGGTAATAATGTTTAGGAATTGTTCGACATGGTCCAAGTGGGTGGGTTTTCATAATGTTTCGAGAAGACATGCTTTAGCCTATAAGTGAACACTCACCCTAATAGTTCCCAGGTAAGAGTGACTGATCCGATAATGCGGATTTGTACGAACACTCTAGCCTTAGATAGAAAACTCGGGGTATAGGCATTCACCCTTCTAGATTGCATGTGTTCATGTTATTAAAACCCAAGTTTCGATGAAATGTTTGAGAGTAAAACATTTTGAGAAACCTTTTGATAAAATGATTGAGATAAATAGGTCGAGAAATATTTTGATGAAAACGTTTGAGAAAACATTTTGAGGAATATTCTAATGAAAATGTTTTGAGAAAAATATTTTGAGGAATACCTTAAGGCATTAAGCCTAAGGATTTTGGGTAAATCATCTAAGGATAGATGATTTGTAGATCATAGAGTAGTTGTGGCACGAGTAAGGATGAGGATGGTAATTAGGATGGAGATCCTAATAATACTCATGTTTTGGTCCCTAGGAAGGTTATAGACTAGGTTAAAGGCATTTTAATAACCTAATTCCTTATAATCAGTGCTCTGGTACCAATCTGTAACACCCCAATCGCGTAATACAACAAGACGCGGCGGAAATATCAGGGAGTCACGTTACAAATTGCTCACCACAACTGGTACTAAATCGTTTCAATATTGTTAACATTGTTTTACAAACAATATTACATGATATTGTCTTTTGTTTAAAGAAGTCTAAAGCCCGGATGCATTCCTATGTGTAGCATGCTTGTATATTCGAAACCAGGAACATATGTCAAAAGACATCAACAAAGAATATTGGCGAGTACATAGTTTTGTTGGCCGAATTTATCACAAAAGTTTGGTATTGCAATGCCTTAACAACTAAAAGAGTTGTTATTTGAAAATGGACTCTTTGAAGCCAGAGAATGACGAAAAGGGTTAGTATTGCAATACATAATCTTAATTGTGAAACTTGTGACAAAAGAGTTTTGTATATAGCAACATGATTATTACTAAGTAATTTTTATGCCGTTGAAAATTGTACTTTGATCTTTGTAATCACATTGAATTCGGTCATAAAACTTGTGAGTATGTTATTAGAAATCCAAACATGGATTAATAACAATATTGAAATCGGTCATAACTCGTGTGAGTATTCTTAGAAATCAAATCAATGATTTATAATAATACTTTGGATATCTTCTAACATAATAAAATATGATAGGATTCTACAAGGATTTGGGTATTGAACTTGAAACAATCGAACATAAAACCTAATATGATTTGGATAACGCTACAAGGGTAATACAATAAGAACACTTATATATAGGAAGTACCCGCGGCGTATCCACCATGTTCTTATGGTATTACACTCGTTTCGTTATCTAAATCAAAACTAATCACAAAATCACATAATCATCAACTTGGTCATCAACTTGTACATACGCATTAAAGTACACAAGAATCCAATCAAGGACATCAATTTAGTACTTCAAACATCCTACAAGAATCAGATAGATAGATGCTTTAAGGACTTCGTTTAGTCACATCGTCTCGTCACAATCTTCTTGTCACATACGCATTAAACTACACGAAGAATCCAATAAAGGACATCAATTTAGTACTATAAACATCCTACAAGAATCGAACTATGAAGATAGATAGATGCTTTAAGGATTTGGTTTAGTCACATCATCTCGTCTCATTGAACCTAAATCCTAATGGTGATTCAGATAAGGCTACGAAGGGTAATACAATAAGCACACTTATATGTAGGAAGTACCAGTGGCGTATCCACCATGTCTTTATTGTACTACTCTAGTTTCGTTATCTAAATCACCAACATTATCTACACATAAACAATAACCATCGTCGTGTAAAACAATTCTTAAAAATCCCACTATGAAGATAGGAAGATTTAAGACTGTACTTTAAATATCCTACAAGAATCTAACTATGAAGATAGAAAGATCCTACAAGGATTTTGTTCGTGTTCCCAATCGTCGTGTTTTGCATAATTGGAATAATACACAATAAGTACTTAGTAAACATATCTATGTCATACATTTGAGAAAAATTGGTTACACATATGAATCACCGTAAAACATTTGAAAAAACGTAAAAGAGGGGAGCTATGTACTCACTTGGGATTGTGTATAGGTCTTGTTCAAATGATTAAACAAAGCTCAAAGGATCAAGAGTTCAAGTTTTGAAGTGGTTCCTAGTGTATCGGATAACCCACATGTTAGTGTGTCGAAACTTGAAAATGGGAGATCGGGTAGAACGAAGTCTTATAAACCAAATGAGTGTTGGAACTCATATGATATGGTTCACTAAACTTAACATTCTGATTTGGAATGGAACTTAAGTGCTTTTGACGTGTTATGACCCGTTAAGGTAGTTTATGCTACTTTAACATGTTATTTGCGTAAAACGCGTTTGAAAGGTCAAACTAGTCTTGTGATTAGTCTTATATGGCAAAATAAGTTTAATAAAGTTGCCACATCAGTTTATATGTAAAAAGGTTGGGTACAGTTTCTTAAGATGGATTTATTCGCAAAAAAGGCATTTTGGTCATTGTTAAAGAATATAAAAGCGACTTATCATAACTCTAACCAAACGACGTGACCATAAGGTATAACCTTAGAGGGTTATTCCCTATATAACTATGATCACTAATGTGTGTTTGGTCGGATCCTAAGATCGACCAAACGGGTCATATTCGAAAGTAAAAGTGGTGGTTAAGACCGCTCGACTTACGACCCTAAATAAGCACTAAACTAGAAGTGACGAGTTAAAAATGTCAAAACATGTCTAACTAAGTTGCAGAACTGATTTGGTATTAAAAATTAGTATTTTGATACCTTAAAATAGTTCCGTCGTAAAATGCACATAATGCGCATCTTTGACCGAAACTTTGACTCGTCACTTCGACTAGTAAACGTGGTAATCAGAAGGTGCAATTGCTATTCATCATAACCTTCATGATTATGATCACGTTGAAAAGTTCAATTGAACTTTGACTTGACCAATTAAGGTAAGAACCGGAAGTCAAATAGAAAGTCAAACTGTTTGACTTTTAGCTCATAACAAGCTAAAAATGAAAGAAGACTGGAATGGAGCACTTACTAGTGATCCAAGGTGAGGTATTCAACTCTAGGAAGCTCCCAAAATGATCAGGAACTTCCAATGTAGAAGATAGGAGAGAAAGATGGAAGTGAGCAAATGAAATGGAACATGAACACATCTATTTATACTTGAAACATGATCACAAGTTCATGCCAAGTGTTAGGGATGATTCTAGATTGTTAACAAGTGCCTAGTGATGTGTTAGAAGCAGATGGAGTGTGGCAATATCGAGCTAGGTGTCAAGAGGTGGCACAACATGGCAGAACTTGGAGGCCAAGCAAATATTCTGCAGCTGGCACCTGGACTTGTATCGTCGCGTTTTGTCATTTTTAACACCCGTCAAAACTTATATCTAAGTTATGTGAAGGGTATTTAGGTTATGTGTAGCTTATGACCTCGTATCGGTGCGTACGTTACGTTAAACGGGTTACGTTTAAGTATCGGTTAACAAAATGTCTTCAAAGAAAAAGTTTTTGAAAGCCCGTAATTTTGCACAGGGGTTACATAGACCGATTGAATCAATACCGTAGCTCTGATGCAAAATGAAAGTTCCAGATTGGGCGGGTTTAGACGGAAGTTTGAACAGAATAAAGCTAATTCGGTAGAATTCTCATAAGAATAGTCAAAAGTAGAAAGATCCCATTCATACCAAAAGAGCATAGATCATTGTATAAGTTGCAGAAATATTTCTCTAGCATTTCCCCTTAATTTCCAAAACTTACCTAATTCTAACACATGAACCTATATATAGACATGATGTTTAGGACGAACCAGCTTTTCCGTGCGGATGAGCTTGTCCGTGTGGATGAGCTTCATCCATGCGGATGAGTCTCATCCGTACGCACGAACTCTCGTCCTCTCCAAAGTATCATGTGTTCGAATCTAACTCTCAACTATAAAATATTAAACACACGCTCTATCTACCCTATTCGCACAGTGGCGGACACATAAAATTTGCACTAACAATGGTGGATGATGTCATGGTGGTGGTTTTATAGAGTAAGGGTGTTGGTCTTATAAATAATTCCAAGCAAGCACAAGGACGCATGTCACAATAACAAAAGTGTAGTTTCATCTTTCACCAAGTTTTAAAATGAAATCCAACGTCTGATAGACAGATGTAAGTAAAGTGTTATATTTTGAAACAACAAACAAACAAGTGGCAAAAAAAAGTTGGGGGACACAAGTTGATCGAGCCACCAAACCACTTGTACACAAATTGCACTACTCATAATTATTTTTATTCATTATTTTATGATTTTGATAAAATTAATATAAACTAGTTAAAAAATTCCTCCTTTATATATGATAACGATGCTAATAAAATGATAGTATTCATCTTGATTTCCATTTGTTGTCAGCATTATCTTTGACTAGTCATCCTGGTAGTGTCGTATCATCAATCTTCGCATTTATCATCATGTTGCCACTTTCGATATATAAAGCTTCAAGTACATATTGGGTAGGTTTAATTATGTATGTAAAGGGTTCTAAAATATGTTGTAGTGTTTGAATTTGGGTTAATTTGAGCACTTTAGGAATCTGTTGGTTATTTAGTTGATTCAAGCAAGTGTTTATTTGTAACTTCCTAGTTTGTGTGTTTGAAATGATGTGTGTATGCATGTATTATCTTTGATTCTTCTTACGTTATACTATGTGTCTGTGGATTTCATATACCATGTGTGTGAATATGGTTCCCTTTGATACTGGTGTTTGATTTGAGACTTCAATATGTGTTTACGTTTGATCACTTATGTGTCTCCATTCATTGCATTCAGTTTTTTTCCGAATGTATTTAGGTGTTTTCAACCAAGTTTGTTTCCATTAGTTATTTAAAGAGTTGATAACACAATATAGTTTATATTGTTTGTTAAGAGCAACATCGTTGAGGTCTAAAATTTGGAAAGTTAAATGTTTGAGATAATTAGATTTTTATTTGAACATGTTTGTATTCAAACACTAAGTTGTGTTGTAAGATATTCTCTAAAATTAGAAAAGGAACAAAACAATACCACTCAATCCTGAAAGTTCTGGAACTGAAGAACACTACAAAATCCGTAAAACCGAGTTGTAATCATGAAAAATGATCGTAAATATAAACATTTAAGCTATATTCGCAATATAAGCTGCTATCGAGATCGATCTGTAAAGTTATGTGAGTTCTATATTGGAGCACACGACTTAATGTGTGTATATATAGAAATTGAGAGTATCCGTAGGTGTCCTTAAGCGTATGAGACCTGCGCTCATATCATCACGTAGGAGTCATACGTGCTTGTCAACCTCCATGCGTAGGAGTACATGTGAATGTATACCACGCTTCTTTCATCATGTATTCTTCATACCATCATACATCATGATGATGTTTGATGATCTCATGCCTTTATCTATAATATTAACCCAAACACTTCGTATCCTAATGAAAACTAACAGAACCCCAGCGAAACCTCTGTCCGGACACATACATAGACTCAAGACTATTGGACGTTATATGTATACTAGATTTCTAAGCTATGTTGATGCATGCATCAACAGACTCCTCTTTGGACACAACTAGAAATCTGTAATTTATAGTCTTGATCTGTCGTGGATAACATCTTCAAGTGAGACCGCAGTCTCCCCCTTGAATGATACTCCAAATCTCTATTATATTTAACTTCAATGCTCAATCACACATTCCCACACACAAATAGTTCCTCACCAGTGTCGCTTGTCTGTCTCATATTCAAGTAGTCTCGTTGGTCCGTCTCACATTCAACATTAGCAGATTTTCTTGGAATTTTTTTAAAGAAAGTCTTTTTGGATTTTTTAATATTGAATTCAGAAACGTAGACATACTGAAATGCAATATTAAGAGTTTATATGTTTGTGAGAAAACGTGCCAGAGGATCATATTAGTTTATGAATAATAATAAATGGCACCGTTGATCTTGATAAAACACACTATTTAGACAATTCATATGAACTGTCGGTATTGTTTATCCACTTAAACCCAATCTAAACCTTTCATAATGCTTATCGATATGATTAAAGTACATTAATTTGCACTATGTTCTTATGGGCCACACAATCTCAGCATATTCCCTAATCATGTAATACACTAACTCAAGTAATACCTTTAAACGTCATCAACTATGATATGTGCAAAAATAACGCCAAAGTTTAAACATTAATAATCAGGTCGATCTTTCAACATGCAGACAAAGTCCATTGTTTAAACAAAATAAGAAATAAAACAAGTTGAAATTGTTTAAATCTTAACATCTAGGTCAGTACATGTGATTACACGCAGTGGAAGTCCAAAATTTAAACGAAACACCAAATAAGATTAAACAGAACGTTCTGCACTAACTTCAAGCTTCATACTTTCGTATACGCAAAGGATGTCCAATGCTTAAACAAAATAAAGAAATAAAACAAGTTTAAATCTTTTGAAAACGAAAAAAACAATCACAGTGACTTTTTAGTAAGTTGTAAAATTTCATATACTGACTGGTCATCCACACAGTTACGAAGGGAAAAACTAAGTACTATGCTTTCAACCATGTTTCCCACTAGAACTAGGCTTTTTCATTTAGTTTGTATCAGTTTTTTTCAAAACTACTAGTCCAGTTGAGTCTACCGACACATCTTTAGTGAGACTCTATAACTATATTAAACAATAGAAATCTATAGAATGCACTGATAGTCCACGGATGGACTATCATTTCCTTTTTTTGCATAAGAACTCTCATTTTATCATTTCTCAATGTTTTTGCCATTTTGAAATTTTCTATAGTTTTTGGCTTTTTGAAAATTTATCAATTTGAAATGATTTTGAAATGATATTTTTGTATTTTACTAAAACCTAAAATCCAAAACAACATTTCAAAATCGAAAATAAAAAACTTCAGTTTTAACTGTTAACAAGTTTTACGAATGTGAACGCGAGACAACCATTTTGTCTGTGTGTAACACCAAACCTTTTATCTCGTCTCCACTTTTTCTTTTTCTAACCTCTGCACGAATGACCGCTGCATCTAAATATACTTTTGTTCACAGCTTGGTTATCTTGCCCACATGTAAACAGACTGAGTTAGTTTAAATTGGCACCCAATCCATTTTTATTGACATAATAAACAACAGTCCATTCACAATCCATCTTTTCATCGAATAGTTTAGAAACTTCTATTGGAGTAGAAATTTCATCTAAAAACTTAGGTTTCCAAATTTGCTCCTGTTTGATGAACAACTTTCTTCTCAACTATCCTTTGCACTGACTTTTCTTCTATCCTTATATTTGTATCTAACAAGTACGTTTTACTTGAGTAATCAATTTTAGTATTGTAAAATGATTCTTCAGAACTATTATCAAATTCAACGGTCCTATTCGAGGACAAAATTTCTCTCTAAATATACTCTCGCCTTCTTTCCCTTTTCCTCAACTTATCTTTCTGCCATTTTGATAACTTGAGTTTATGTTCTTTGGGCATCTCTTCTATTTTCACCTCTATTTTCGTCTCTTTCACCTTCTATACGGCTATCTTTTTCTCCCCCTAAGATTTATCCGACAATCCACCCTTCGATTTATTAGGACAATCTCTTCTGATCTGGCCTCCGATTGACATTTAAAGCATCTTCTCATGTTGTCAAACTTCCTTTCACTCCTCTTTGGTGTATACAATACACAACAATGTGTCCAATTATACCACAATTGAAGCACATTCTGTTATCACACCACTCTCTTCTATCATACCACACTCTTAGATCGTAACATTGATTTGACTTATAGTAATCCTAACTTCTGTATTCTTTTCTCTCATTAAAATGATTTGATTCTGTATAATTCCCATTCCAGTTTCTTCGATTGTAAGAATTTGACTTTGAAGCACTACGGTCAAACATGCACGAATTATTCTGAAAATTTTGTAAGTTCTCAAAATGATTGGATGATTGAACTCATTATCTTTTATTTATGTTTTGAAAATTTTGAAAAGATCATTCACCAATTACCTTCTCTGAGTTTTCTGTACTATCAAACTCTTGTAATTGGCTGAGGGGGAGTTTGTGAATCACATGCAAAGCTTATAAACTTGAAAGCATGATGATGATGAAAATAAACGACCTTTACTTGTAGTAAAAGTTTTTCATCTATTCCGCTGCATTTACTTTACAATTCAATCATATTTCCATTATTTGAAACAAAAACTACAAGTAAATCAAACTCAGATCCTAACAATTGGTATCAGAGCTTGGTCAATCAAAATTTGATTAAGTTAAATTTGATTTGAAAGATCAGCTCTCCTTGCTAATTAGTTTGATAGTTTTACTTGAAAACAGAGTTTTATTACGTTCAAAGTTTTTAAAACACAAATCTGTTGTAAACAAGCAGAAATGTCTCAAAACGCATCAGATTCCAACATTGGATCTATGTTCAAACCGCCGATGTTGAAACGAAATGAATATTTCATATGGCAACGTTGGATGGGTCACATCTTAGCTCAGCAAAACACCGGTGTTGGCGATCCGTTGTGTTTGGACCACAAATTCCATTGGTTCCAAGCACAAAGGATCCAACACTCAAGTGCCTAAAAATCCTGAAAACTACTTTGAGCAAGATTTCCAGAAAATAGAGTTGGATGCAAAAGCGTTTAGCATTGTTGCTTCCGCACTACCCAACGAAATCTATGCTGGACTGCTCCACTGCAATAGTGCAAAAGAGTTGTGGGATGCACTAAAAGAAAAATTTGGTGGAACTGAGGAGGTGATTGAAAATAATAGAGAAGTTCTGAATCAACAGTATGAAATGTTTTCACACGTAAAAGGTGAGTCGTTAACACAACAGTTCGAACGTTATAGCTGTCTCATCAGTGAATTGAAACTGGTTAACGTAGAGTTTCCTAATTCGACTGTCAATATTCGTTTCTTAAGATCGTTACCAGAAAAATGAGAGACTGTAGCTTACGTTACTTGAACATCTGTTGGGTTTAAAAAGATGACACTCACTCAACTCCATGGTCGACTCCTCACGTATGAGAGATAGTTGAACCAGAAAAAGAAGTTGCAAGAGTCAGGGAAAGCAACTGACGACTATACTCTGGGTAATACTACTCTTTATAGTCATGCAGAAGGTTCTGGCAGTGGAAAGGATCAGGGTTATGATCATTATATTGATATAAACTCTGGAAACAATTTTACATCTGATCCTTACACACCCAATTTTGCTTTTGCTGCAAATGGAGAAAGCCAAAACTCTGACAATATGTCTTTTGAAATGAATGACTTAAAACATTTTGAACCCACTGATCTGGAAGAAATGGATATTTTACATCAGCTGGCACTTTTGAGTGTTAGAGCAAGTAAATTTTACAAAAGGACTGGTAGAAAGTTTCCTGGATTGCATGGAGGGTTATTCCAGGCCTTAGACCTCAAAGCACTGCTCATTATTTTACAAAAGGACTGTAGCAAGTAAATTTTACTCACCCAGGCCCTAGACCTCAAAGCACTGCTCATTATTCTCAATATACCCCTGCACCACAAATGCAAAACACTGCTCATTATGCACATCCTGCTACCACTGTTCCTGTCCATTACATCCAAACACATGCTCCATAGATTCAGTATGTCCAAGCACCACCTCAAGTGCATGTGCAACAAGCTCCACATGTCACTCAAACTACTCAAACCACTGCTCCTGCAGAGGTTAACCAACAGAGCTTCTTTACACAAGGCTTTGTTGATTGGAGTAGTTTGCCTGAGGATTTATCTGATGAAAACTTTGCTCTAATGGCTAAAAATGATTTTGAAAATGAAAATATTTGTTTAATGGCCTTAGAGACTGTAGTTAAAGGTGATGAGTCTAAAGAACAAGTGTCAAAAACTGATGAGGTTCAAATTTGTGATGAAGCAGTAGTTACACCAGTGGTTCCACAAAACATTGTTGATGAAGAAAAACTTCTCTATCTGACCTATGGGATACAAATGTGTGTGAAGAAGATTGTGATTGTACTCTCATGGCTGCTTCCAAGGTATCACCTCAGATCCTTAAGGATCTCTGTCCAGAAAAATGTATAATAGATTTTGCTAATATTAAATAGGTGAATGAAAACCTTAGGAACAAAATCATAGAAAATGAACTCAACTTTGAAAAACTTATCAAAGAGTTGAAAACAAAATTGATTTCAAAAGATTCTGAGATAAGTAGTCTGAAGCATGAAGCCAGCATAACCAAGGACCAACTCCAAACTATGGTAGATAAATACCAAGTTTGCAAAAAGGAGTTAGAAACTACCCAGATCACTTGTGAAAAATGGGTAGAATCTTCCAAAGGTTTTGAAATTATGCTGGACAAACAGATTAAGAGTAACATAAAATTTGGTGTTGGTTTTGAAAAACAAGTCACTAAAAATGTTACAAAATTTGATTCTGAAAAGGTTGAAGTGGTTCCTAAAAATTTGGCTGGAAATAAGATAAAAATCACTGATACAAATGTTAACAAAATTTCTCTTGGAAAACATGAAGGGTCTTCAACTTTAAAGAAATTGAGAAATACCAATTCAAACCCACATGGTCTGATGAATGTGATATTCTAAAAAATTTCAAGCCAATGGACTTCTCAACCATTAAAGGTGTCAAGGCACCAAATGCTAGAATCATTCCCATCAAAGATCTTCCAGCAGAGGTTACAACATCTGCTGAGAAGAAATCAGATAAAAAGAAAAGGGAAAAGATCAAACATTTTTTCTGTGAATTTTGCAACAAAAGAAATCATGTCACTAAAAAATGTTTTCTTTTAAAAGCATATGATATTAACAGAACACATGTGATCCCAAATGATTCAAAATGTTTTGTGTGTGGTAAAACCAATCAATTAACTCATGAGTGTGTCTATCTCCAAACCTATGGTCAAAAGGTAAAAGAGATCAAGGCAAAAGATCTAAAGAAAGAAAGTTCAAGCTCTGCTAGAAATAAATCTAAGCAGACCTTAGAACTTGTTGAAACATCTGTGACAAAAGCATTGAACAAAACCTCTGTTCCCAGAGAAGTACAAGTGACAGATGCTCCACCTGCAAACAAGTACCCAAGAGGATATGGACATCCTGTTTATCAAAACGTTCTTATGAGTTATGAAGGTTACAACTAACTTTCAAAGCCCAAAGTGAACAGATATCCTCATGTTTACCAACATCTGACAGGAAATGGTTTACAACAGTGGAAACAAAGCAAAACTCAAACCACTGACCATGTTCCTGGATTTGAGAATGGGCAATCTGTAACCCAATCCAAAGCCATCTAGCTTTGGAATATCATCTAAACTAATTGTGTACCTATGTCCAGGGCGCTTCTACTTGGCCTTGATAGTTTATGGTATGTAGATAGTGGAGGCTCCAGGCACATGACAGGATGTAGAGCCCTTCTCAAGAATTTCTTGGCTCATGGAGGGGGTGATATATCTTTTGGTAACAATTCAAAAGGGAAGGTGTTGGGATCAGGATGTGTTCAGACTGGGAATCTCAAATTTGAAAATGTAAAATCAATTGACAATCTAAAATTCAATCTTTTGAGTGTCTCACAAATGAGTGACAAAGGATATGGATCCTTCTTTACAAAGAAAACATGTCAAATTGTAGGACCAGAGGTTGTAAAAAAGATTGATCAAATCATTACGGAGAGCAAAGCACAACTTGTTGCTCATAGGAGTGGCAATATGTACGTGGGTGATATGTTGAAAGATAACCCTATGTCTAGTGCATGTCTGTTCTCAGTTGCTTCCAGCGAAGAGACAGAGTTATGGCACAGAAGATTTGGGCACACAAATCTGAAAACAATCACCACACTCTCTAAAAATTGTCTTGTTAGAGGTTTGCCACAAAAAAATTACTTGTGAAGAACATTGTGTTTCCTGTTTAAAAGGTAAACAACATAAAAGTTCTTACAAGTCAATTGAAGAGTCCAAAACAACCCAATGTTTGCAATTGCTGCACCTGGATTTGTTTGGCCCTGTAAAAGTCATGAGTTTAATGAAGAAAAGATTTTGCTTAGTCATAGTTGATGATTTTTCAAGGTTTACATGGACAGTCTTTTTACACTCCAAGGATGAAACTGCTGGTATATTGCAAAATTTTGTCAAACAAGTTGAAAAGCAATATGACCTTCCATTAAAAATATTTAGGAGTGACAATGGAACAGAGTTTAGAAACAAGGAGTTGGATGCCTTCTGTGAGTCAAAAGGGATTGCTAGGCAATTTAGTGTCCCAAGAACTCTAGAACAAAATGGGGTTGTTGAAAGGAAAAACAGAACTCTGGTTGACTCTGCAAGAACCATGCTAGCAGACTTTGGTTTACCTATGTCTTTCTGGGCAGAGACTGTAAACACTGCTTGTTATGTTCAGAACAGAGTTTTGATTAACCCCAGGCATCAAAAGACTGCCTATGAATTGCTTTACAAAATCAAACCTCTGATCTCATATTTCAAAGTTTTTGGTTGTCCTTGTTTCATTTTGAACTTAAAAGATTCTATCTCTAAGTTTGCAGCCAAAGTTGATTGTGGTTATTTTCTGGGATACTGAACCACTGCCAAAGCCTACATAGTTTTTAACTCTAGGACCAAGTGTGTTGAAGAAACTCTAAATGTGAAGTTCAATGAACACTCATCTTTGAAAATCCCAGCAAATCCTGTTGAATTGTTTGATTTAGATAAATTTTCATTTGAGGATGTGTCTGTCAAGACTAACCCTGCAGGTACACCACAAGCATCCACACAAGAGCAAAGATATGATTGCTAACTTCCAAACTTCAAGATCAGTCCTTCAAGTAGACGAGCAGATGTTAGTAACAATGGTGAAAGCTCTGCTGGTTCAATAGTGGTCAATACTCAAACCTCTGCTTGCTCTCGAAATCAAAACACTGTTGATAAAAATCCATCAAATGTGGATAAAAATCAACAAACACTCACATCAATACCACCCATACCACCACCTCCATTCCAATCAGAGGCTGGACCATCAAATTCACCAGCAGAGGTTAGCTCAGATGATACACATTTGCAAGCTTCACCACAAAATGTAATTGTCCCATATCAAGGTGATTTGATTTTCCTCAAAAGCCATCTATTGGATCAAGTTATTGGCAACATAAATGAGGGAGTGCTCACAAGAAGCCAATCCCAAAACATTTGCCTGTTTGCTGGCTTTCTATTACTCACACAACCTGTCAAGTACCAAGAGACACTAAAAGACAATAGTTAGGTAGAAGCTACGCAAGAGGAGCTCCTTCGGTTTAAAAGACAATAAGTTTGAGAACTTGTACCACTGCCTAAGGATGTCAGTCTAATTGGCACAAAGTGGGTCTTCAAGAACAAAACAGATGAACTGGGTATGTTGTCAAAAACAAGGCAAGGCTCGTGGTTCAAGGCTACAGACAGGAAGAAGGTATTGACTATGATGAAACCTTTGCTCCTGTAGCTAGGTTAGAAGCCATCAGATTGTTCTTAGCTTTTGCTTCTAACCACAACATCAAAGTGTTTCAAATGGACATCAAAAGTGCATTCGTGTATGGAAAGATCAAGGAAGAAGTGTATGTGTGTCAACCTCCTGAATTTGAAGATATGGTTACAGGTTAAACAAAGCACTGTATGGTCTAAAACAAGCACCAAGAGCCTGGTATGAAACTCTATCCACTTTTCTCTTATCCATAAGTTTTTCAAGAGGTAAAATTGATAAAACTTTGTTTTTAAAATGGAAAGGAAAAGATTTGATGCTTGTCCAAATTTATGTAGATGACATCATTTTTGGATCCACATGCATTGCCATGTGTGAAGAGTTCAGAAAACTCATGGCATCGGAGTTTGAAATGAGTGCAATGGGTGAGTTGCAATGTTTTCTTGGTTTACAAGTCAAACAAATGCACAATGGCACTTTCATCCATCAAAATAAGTTTGTCAAAGAACTACTTAAAAGGTTTAATATGGATGATTGTAAACCTTGCAGCACACCCATGGCAACGTCCAAGCTAGTCACTATTGATGGTAAAGATGACCTTGTTAATCAACCACTTTACAGAAGCATGATTGGGTCTTTATTGTACCTAATTACATCAAGGCCAGACATCATGTTTGCTACATGTGTGTGTGCCAGATCACAGTCTCTACCTAGAAAGTCTGATCTTATTGTTGTGAAAAGAATATTCAGATACATAAAAGGTGCTCCCACACTTGGTATCTGGTATCCTGCTAATGGGAACATTGAGCTTTCAGGTTACTCGGATAGTGACTTTGTTTGATGCAAGACAACAAGGAAGTCCACATCAGGAGGTGTTCAATACCTAGGTAATTGCCTAGTGTCTTGGCAAAGCAAAAAGCAAGTTGCCTAGTGTCTGAGGCTGAATATATTGCTGCTGCAAGTTGCACTTTTCAAATCATGTGGCTTCAAAATCAACTTTTGGATTTTGGTATCACTGCTTTAAAGACTCCTCTCAAAATTGATAGTCAAGTAGCAGAAAATATCATCAAAAATCTTTTCTCTCACTCCACAACAAAACATATTGACATCAGACATCACTTTGTGAGGGATTGCTATGAAAAAGGTTTGATTTCTTTACATGTCCATACTAAAGATTAATTGGCAGATGTTTTAACAAAAGCTTTGGATACATCTACCTTTAAAAGTTTGATCTCTAGAATTGGAATGCTAAACATGGATTAAAAAAACTTTTCTGGTAATCCATGTGTAACTAGCATCAAAATGTTTTCCAAAAATCAAAATCTATCTTTAAAAATAGTTTAAAATTGAATTTTTCAATAAATCCTCAAAGTCTGTTCAAACCACTGATAGCATTAAAACTGTTCATTTAAATAAAGTCTATCCACTGCCAAAGTGTATCCTCTGAGAGTGTTAAACACTGTTCACAATCCACTGCCCATATCTTCAAACAATATTTCCAAACAACTGTCTTCCATTGTCAAACAGAGGATAGACGTGATTAGACGTTATTCGTCGGTAACATGCATCAGATGCCACGTCATCGTCACTTTTTCAAAACCCTATAAAACCCTGTTTTATCCATAACAGAGTTTCCACCTTTATCGTGTTGAATCAAAAAATTCTCAAAACGATTTTCTCTCAATCATGGCACCCAAAGCGAAATCTAAACCAGAACCACCACCTTTCACCTTAATCATCAAAACTCCTCACAGTTACACTACAAGTTGAGTTTTTGGAAAGGGGTTACATTGGCCAACTCAAAGGTATGACTATCTATAAACCCAACTTTCCTACTGAGATGAGATTCTTTTTCCGTACACTTCTAACTTGTCTCTCAGCAAAAACAACTGTTTTAACGAAATACCTTTGTATATCCAGTATCTGGGTTATGCTATTTTTACTGGATCAAATTTTAACTTTTCCAAGATACTATTCAATGACATTGTGACAAATTTCAACCCAGGCAACCTAACTCATGAAACTTTCACAAGGACTACAAATCAAGACAAAGTTTCAAAAACACAAGTAGAAGAGGAAGAGCAAGTTTTACCTGAACAAAATATTCAATCTCAACCTCTTGCTACCTTAGCCCACTGCTCTTGGTGATCAGGGCACTCAAACCACTGCCCTGAAACCCACACCAAAAATCTCCAAAAAGAAACCATCAAAAATTACCAAAAAGCGCACCAAACCCAAAGAGGGTCCTCTGGAAGATGAGATCCTAGAGGTTAACCCAGTGACAACACAAAAGTCACCACAAAACACTGCTGCTACTTCTTCACAACAGATATTAGAAAGATCTAAACCTGGCTTTGAAACTCCTCCTTCTTCCTCACAAAAGGAAAAGGGTGCGAACACAGGGACACCAAATTATGAAGTTCTAGGATCACTTGGTTCCATCTTCCACCTCCCATCTCCCAGGGAAATGTCTCTTTCTGCACCACACGCTTCACCAACAAAATCACTACCACCTACACTGTGGCCTTTGATAGATAGAACTAGAACAGACATTAACCAGTTCTTCTCACCAACCCATTAATGAGAATATACTCCAACAAGTGACTGGGTCTGATTCTCTATTTTTTGCTAGCCCGTCAGCAACTGAAGAGGATACATCCCTTGGGTTACATGTAACCCTAGGTGATAGTTCATCAAGAGTAGCCACTACAATTGCTAAACTTTCAAGTTTTCATTTGGACAGTTGTTACATACCTAAGACTCTGATGATGGCAACCACTGTTGAGGCTACTAAGGTAACCTCTATTCGAGTGGGAAGTCCCCAGTACCAAGATCAAGGGGCATCTATGTTTGAAACAAGTGTTGAAAAACTTGTTCATGATGATGTAGATACAACTACCACTTTTGGTGGGGGTTCAGATGATCCTATTAACTTAGGTGATGAACTAAAATATCAGGATTTGACGAAGAGAGTTTCTAACAATGAATCTTCTGTGCTTGAAATAAAGATTTATTGAAGCAGATGATAGCTACTAAGAGCCAACCCTCTGTCATAACCACTGATGATCTCAAACAAGCCTTAGACCCTCTGTTTCAACAACAAAGATATTTTGCTGATCTTCAACACAAACATCAAATGCAAGAAATGAGAAACATGGTTGATGCCAGATATATGGATACAGTTGCAGATATTAAGGCAATCAAGGCTCACATTCTTCAAACCATTGGTACAACTCCTCCTACAGTTATCTTGGTAAACACTGATGATGCCAAAAAGGGGGAGAAACCTTTACAAAGACAAGTGTTATTGCTTGAAAAAGATGCACGGCCAACACTAGAAATCCCTAAGCCAGATGGATCTAAAAAGATTGATGAAACAGAAAATCTTTTGGCCAGGGAAAAGTTGAAGAATAAGATGAGGATAAGGGATGAGAGCAAAGTGTTGGTTAAGAAAAAGATAGCTCAACAAAGAGAAAAAAAGAGGTTGGTACTTCCACAAAGAAGAGACCATTTAGGAAAACCAGGCAGCCAACATCCACACCTTCTAAAACTCAATCTGTGGCTACTCCAACCATTGAAACCTCTGCTCCCACAAAATCTGTTACACCTCCTCCAACAGCAAAACAAACTTCCACCACAACAGATGTTACAATACCTGTTGTGTCAACATCTGTTGGCACAACAGAGGTTATAACAGATGTTAACCCATCCTCTGCCATGATCATTTTTCCTACAGCCACCCAACCAATACCTACACCAACAAGAATTCCTGATCATCCACCATCACCTGCACTCATGTTCAAAAGGAGAAAGTTCAGAAAGGTCATAAATGAAGATGAGACCATTCCTGCTCCACTTCCTTTGTCATCACAACCTCTGACCTCCATAACATTTGTTCATCAATCTTCCATTCAAACAACTGTTCAACCATTAAAATTAGTTCCTGCAGCAGTAAAATTTCCTCTTGATTTATCATCTGTAAGAGAAGAGATCAAGTCCTTATACTCTGAGGAAGATCCTGATAAAAGACTTATCCAATCTCTGGAAGGCTATCCTAGGACAACAAACATTGATGAGTATCTATTACTTAAAGCCAAGCAAGCTGAGGATATAGCCAAAAAAGATACAGCAGGTAAAAGTGATAGAGAATTGTTGAACTACATGCAGTTCCAGCTGAGCAAAGTCAGAGTTTGGAAGATTTTGTTAAAGACTTGTGCAAGAAGCTGTCAGAAATGGAAGATTGGAGTTTAAAGCAAGATTACATTGAGCAATAATGACAAACAAGAAATACAAGGCTACCGGGGAATAGTTCAAGGATTAGACTCTGAGTGATCTAAGAGAAGAAATAGAAAGAATGCAAGAAATGCTGAAAGATCCTCACAAAAAGCCAACTCCTCCAGACTAGAAGAAATACCAGAAAGTTTTGCCTGACAAAGCTTTGAAAATCAAAAGAATGAAGGAAGAATTGATCCAGAACAACTATGGTTCAAGATATCAGGTCATCAGATGGGGAGAGTTGAGAGTGGTTTATACTTACAAGAAGTTGGAAGAGAGAAGGAAGAAAGATCCAAGCATGCCTCCAAAGCCTGATTACTCATCAGAGGATGTGATTCATAAAGCTCAACACTCTAAAAAGTTTGTCTCATCATCTGCCCCTTCCACACTTGCCTTAAATCAATTAAAAAGGCAAGAGGAGATGGCTGAAGAAGATAAAAGAGTGTATGAACACATCAAAGAAGGGATCCAATGCATGATTGATTACCATACTGATGAAACCAGTCAAAAGCTTGCAGAAGATCTATCACAGTTGGCAAATCAATCAAATCAACCAACCTCAACAATAAAATGTCATCCTAGAAAGCCATCAGACCCAAAAATTCTAAAGTGGAAAGTTGACAAAAACTCCCACGAATTGACTTTGCTTAAGTCTAATGGCGATGCTACCAATATGAGAATGGATGATGCATATGAGCTTTGTGTAGAAGACCTCCAAGAACTTATGGATTTGGTACTCGAAAGGATGATGATGATGAAGTATCTCTGAACTTTGAATTACAATTTAAAGGCCAAATCAGAGAATTTCTGTTGAGGAATAAAGACCAAGAATAAATTAGTGTTTTGGCATCATTTCCAGGGGGAGATTGTTGGGATTGAACCCTATGCAAAGGAACAAATGACACAAAGCAAAATACACTATCCAAGGATTGGTCCAACTATCAGAGTTTACAACAACTGATCACCCAAACTCTGTCTTTCTAAGATCTGATACAACAGTTTGCCAAAGGTCTGATAGAAGATCAGAGATCAGATGATAGAGATCAGTGTTTTACTTTTATTAGTTAAATAATCAATATAACAGTGATTTGCACTATCAGATGATAGAGAGCAGAGTTTCTAGTTAGTTATATGTTTGTTAAATGTCACTATCGACCCTGACGTCATCAAAAGATGCTTAATGGCTAGATAGTTAGTATAAATAGGTGATTCATTGTAACAGTTAAACTTGTCTTAAAGATCATTCACCAATCACCTTCTCTGATTTTTCTGTACTATTAAACTCTTGTAATTGGCTGAGGGGGAGTTTGTGAATCACATGGAAAGCTTATAAACTTGAAAGCATGATGATGATGATGAAAACAAATGACCTTTACTTGTAGTAATAGTTTTCCATCTATTCCGCTGCATTTACTTTACAATTAAATCATATTTCCATTATTTGAAACAAAAACTAAAAGTAAATCAAACGCAAATCCTAACAAAAGGTTTTCGAAAAGCAACTGTTTTGAAGTGCTGGAGCGGATTTCGAACAAGTTTTCGAATAGTCTTTTCGAACAAGTTTTCGAATGGACTTTCTGAGTAACACTGTTTCTAAAAGTCACCGAAGGTTTTTGAACAAGCTACTTTTTCGAGTTGTGCTGGGTTTTCGAACAAGCTACTGTTTCGAGTTGTGCTGAGTTTTCGAATTGTGGAATGATTTCAAAACTTTAATATTCCGAAAAATCACTGGACTGTTAACAAATTTTTAGTATACCTTAAGTCTATTTGGTAATTTAAAAATGATGAACATGAATGGACTGATGACTGCAACGGATCTAACGAATGCCACTCTGGCTGCTATTCAATCACAGACCTTGGCTCTTCATCATGAGTTTGATCAAACCATCGGTACTGCCACTAAAGTTCCTACCTATTTGGTGATGATTACTACGAGTGGACATTTAGATTTGAACAAATTGTAAGGCGAAGGAGCCTGGTGTTTGGATATGTATTAGGGATGGATCTCGTGCTAGCATGTATTCAACTAAGGCTGACCTAGTGACTCAAATTCCAAAACCGAAAAATTTGTGGCCAACAGAAGATCACAAAATAGATGAAGATGATGAAAAAGCCTAGGCAATCCTAATAATGGCACTTAGACCAAATATTTCAATTGCAGTCAAAATTTCAAAAATGCTCAGGAAGTGTGGAATGAGTTAAAGAATTTGTAAGAAGGGAATGCAGATATGAAGGCGAGCAGAGTCAACATGCTAAATCAGCAATTCAGCTCCTTTAATCACATCTATGGTGAAACAACAGACAATCAGATCAGAAGTTTTGTTAAGCTTGTCTCTTATAATGATAAGTGCTGAAATAACTGTTATAAATAGTGCTATGAATCGTGAACTTCTAAATTCTTTTCCAAATAACTGGGATGCTAGTGTAGCCACGATCAAAAGGACTTAGAACTTGAATGATTTCACACTCACTGAATTGATTGCCACCATCAAGGCGTGTGAAATTGACAATCAACAGAGAGACTTGAATCATAAAAGTAGCCGATGGCTGCAGGACTGACTGGTGCAAGATTGTCTGGTTCTAATGTTGTTCTAGTCTCTCAAGCTCATCCAAATATTGTGTTTAGTCCAGTTTGTAGTAAAAATTCAAATTCAAATGCAAATCCAAACATCGTCTACAGCCCATTAACTCAAACTCTGAAATCTAACTACGTGTATGGGATTTCTCTTCCAACCCAGCAAGTTTTTGTCAACAGTTCTGAACCTCAAGCTCAACCATAGTTTCCAAACATAGTCTGTAGCCCTGCAACCTCTTCACTATCTCAAGGCACCACTTCTTCTGCTACAACACAAAATACAGCTTTCTTGACCAAACAAAATGAAGAAAAATTGGCCCTTGCCGCTTCCATGATTAATACTTTACATGCTTTCTTAGCAGGTGATCTTTTGCCTCCATCTCTTTTAGCTACTGACATTGACCAAGTTGTTGAACAAGATGTGGAGGAGCTAGACGTGTCATGGAATATGGCTATGGTGGCATTTAGAGTAGAAAAATTCCAGAAGAAGTATGGTCACCGTCCAATGTCAAATCTGCGTTCTAGACCTACTAGAGACAAGCTAAGATGCTACATATGCCATGAGCCAGACCATTTTGCCCTGATTATTCGGAAGACTGTATGGTACGTTCCAAGTCAGACAACTGCTACTCAAAATCCCGAAAGAGCAATGGTTCCTGTTACACCTGTATCGACATCTTCAAGTTCAGGAGGAAGTGGAGTAGAAAAAGTGTTGATAGTTCAAAAGCAGCAAGGATTTAGCTGGACAAATCCAGCGGCTCAAGTGGAAGCACTCAAACTCTCTGAAACAGCACAAACAAATCACTATATGATGGCTCAAACTGATGACCCAAAATCGCTCTCTAACACGGTAAACCCTCTTTTATTTTCTAATCTTTGTAGAAGTAAACTTGCACAGATAAGAGCCCATAACTTTAATCTGATTAACGATTACAACAGTACAATGACTAAGTGCATCGGCCTTAGAGAAAGCAACAACTTGCTTACTAAAAAGGTTGAGGCACAAAAGAAGGATCTTAACCAACAACAATGTTGGGTCTATGATTATAAAAACAAGCTTAATGTAAAAACCATGGAACTTGATTTTGTGAGAGCTGAGCTAGAGCTCCTCACTGGAAAGTACCAACAAAATGAAATAAATATAAAGAAGTTTGATACATCCAGTGACATTGTTCGAAACTTGTGTAATGTGAAATTGGCATACAAAGAGAACACAGGGAAGGGTCTTGGTACAATCAGGTTCCTCCTCCATATAATTATAACTATTCTAGAATGCCTACCACCGAGCAAGATTAAGAAAATGAGAAAAATATGATGTATGGTAAACCACGTGACTATGTGTCGTGGGAACTCTTCAAACCCAAACATGCTAGGTCAACTGATTTTAAAAAACCCATGGAATCAACTCAAAATGTTGCTAATGAATTAGTTGATGAATCAAACCCGAAAACTGAACCTGTTTAGATGATAGAAAAGGCCGATAAATGTGATTTTGTTAATAATACTAAGATTACACGTTCATGTGCAGTGTCAACGATTATTGAGAATCAGTCTGAAGAGGATGATAAATAGCATTCGCATGCTACTGTTGATTTGAATGCATCTTTATATGTTGAACATGATCTTTATCTATTTGAATATATTAAGTCTATGCTTTCTGAAACTGATGGTTTTTCTAGCGATGTTGCTAAGACTAACGGTTTTAAGTCTTTGCTTTCAAATTCTGATAGTGATCAAAATGTTTTACCAGAGGAGACTATTACATCATCTGATGCCTCAGAATCCTCTGAAACTAATGTGGTTGAAAATGTTGTCTTGGCTGATTGTGTGAATAATAGTAGGACAATTGATGAAGAGGGATCATCTAATTTTTGCACTAAGCCTGAGAATCAAAATGATAATTTAGACGTGAAAGATAACGTTTCTAAGGTTTCTGGTGCATCATCTGATAAATCGAAACCCTCTGATTCTGTTAAACTTGTCGTGAAAGATAACCTTTCTGAGGTTTCAGATGCATTACCTTTTGTTCCTGTTAAAGTTGAAGACTCGCCTGAGGTTTCTGGTACATCAGCTGATACACCAAAACCTTCAGAATCTTATGTTTGTAACGATAAGATTAGTGACCACAAGTCTCAACCCAAACTAGTTTTGAAAACATACAGGGTTTGGAGCAAGCAAAAGGAGTCGAAACAAACAGATCAAAGATGAGGGAAGGAAAAGTCTAAACATCAAAGATAATCACGCTCTCCAAGATCATCTACAAACAGCAATAGTTCTCAAAAGGCTCGTGATATGAAAATTGTTTTTGTTACGCCTGCCAATAATGGCAAATATTAGAAATATACATTTGACTTTGCTAACAAATATTTTGGAAATATAGATGAGATTTCTAAACAAGACATGCAATCTAAGCAAGAAAAAAAGAATCAAAAGAAATACCCACAACAAAAGGCCTCTACAAATGACAAGTATAGGCATCCAAATTCATCTTCGTTTGCAAGAAAATCAAGCACAAAAAGGATCGATTCATCCCTAAGGGGCTGCAAGAGCAACACAAGCTGATCAGAATGCCTTCTAAATGAAGAGACAAATATACTTCAATTGTAGCATTCCTGGTCACATTGCTAGAAATTGCACACATCGTCCTTATATATTATGCTCAAAATCAGACGGTTACACCAAAGGATAACTATCATTCTAAGCCAATGAAGGTATCATCACCTAAGGCAGTGAAGAATGTGAATCCCAAGGTTAAACCATCTGATGGGGATTGGAATGCTGCTAAAAACAAACGCAAGACTATTCAAGAACAAAAAATTGTTTCTGAAAGTAATAAACCTGAAACAGCTAAAGTTGCTCAACCGAAAGCAACAAACACGTTTGTTAAGCCGAAACAAATTTAGAAACCCAAATGCAAAAAGGGGACATGTGTTTGAAGGAAGTGTCTTATTTGATGCTCAAGGATATCCCAGGACCACGATGGCCTGGTTACCAATTTCTTACTGATCTCCTTATTTATCCAGGACAACCAAGGAGGAGTTGTTGACAATCTTTGGAATGTTGATAGCGGTTGTTCCAGGGATACGACGGGTAAAATTTTGCTATTGCAAAAGGTTCAAGTTTTTACAGATGATATGTTTCCACTGGAGGAGATAAGGGAGGTAAGATAAGATCAGCAAGAAAGGTACAATCTAAATTTCGAGCTTTGATTTTAACATTGATTAGTCTTCATTCTGACGACCGAATAGTTAAGCAAAAACAACAAAAATATCTTTTTCTTTAGTTTATAACTTAGTACATACGTTTTCATTATTAGGTAAATTTGCGCATAAGGTGTGATGCACAAATTTAGGGGGGGGGGGAAGAGTATGATATTTGTACATATGCATTGTTTTAGGGAGAGAAAATGAAAAAAATCCAAAAACATTTAAAAAAACAGAAAAATCCAAAAAGATTTTATTGCATCATATGGGAAGTGAAATAAATGTTCGTGTTAAAGGACTTATCTGACACATGTAAGGTGCTATAGCTGAAAGGACTAGGATCTACTGTGATATGTTGATAGGCATGACGGTCAAAGTGATAAAAGATACTAAGTGATATAAACATAATAACTATGTACCATGTGGGTAACATACCATCGGCGTATGATTTCATGGTCTTAAATCTTGCGCTGATAGATAGTCAACGTCTGAGGTTTCGGGTCTTTATACTGATGAGTCATCCGGGTATATCTTGGTTGTCCTTATGTTGCATCCAGAGTATATACAGACCTAGGCACAATCAGTATTTCTTAAAAGAGTCAAAAAGGCCAAACACTTTAAAGGAAGATAAACTCGAAGTGCGGGAATTTCATTAAGCTAAATAGCTAAATTCATAAAAAAAAGGTATCTGCCTAACCCTCGTTGGACACAAATATTGGTCACTTTGTTGTACGAAAGTACTGACCAATTCACCAATATTCTAACGTTGAAAAATCAAAAGGATGATCTCAGTATACTCACCTGCTACGATGAATCGTTGTGCTTACCTTGATCGTGGAGGTATGTCATGGAATGGGACACATGGGTACTATAGTATAATATTACCTTAAGCATATCACGAAGTTGAAATTTTGAAAGTTGAGCATTGGGTTTTAAGTGTACAAACATATTGGCAATCACTTAGACAAGTCTGAATAAGTTCGTACTCAAAAGTGTTTCTTGGTATGCCTCAGAATGATATTGATCCCATTGCAATTCTAATTGGTATTGTAACTATTGAGTTAGTTTCTTTGTTTATTTGTGTTTCTGTTTATGTTCTCGAATATAAAAAACTTATAAAAAATAGAACATCCAAAAATATAGTGTTTTATTTGAATTGGGAAATCTAAGTACAAATACCTGGATGTACTAAGTGTTCATATGGTACTTTCCTCTGTTGCATAGAAATGTTTTCTTATAAATTTATGAGAATTTTGCAAAACTTGGATTAAATCAAGAAACAGGGGTTGATGAAGATTGAAATGTTGTTAGTTGCTGACAAAGCATGAATCATTACAGCAACAAGATGTACCTGAGTCAGAAGAACCAGATACGAGTCATCATCTAACAATGATAGTATTTTTAAGGAGTACCTGTGAACCTGCTTTAAAGAGAAAGATTGAAAAAGAAAATAGTTGCCGAGAATCCTCCTCTCGCATTCTTTTTAACAAAATGCTCAAGCAGATGCTGATCGTGATCCTAATATGAAGTTGACCACAAGAGAAGAAGAAAGAGACCCAGTGCTGAGAGTTTAGAAGTCAAGAACTTCAACAACAACTACTGCAGAGCAACTACCATAGACTTCGTTGAGGACTTTGTTGAATTCATGTCATGATGACAATTTGATAGCATCAGTCGAGGGGGAGATTGTTAGGCCCTAAAAGTGTGAGACTCATGCATCAAATATACGCAACGGGCTATGGTTATGAACTTGGCTTTAGTGAGTAGTTTATATTAGGAATTGGACCTTTATAGGTCATTTGGGCCATGCCTAACGCCATGTGGGCTAGGTAGGCCCATGGGGAGCCCATGTGTGGCATGGGCTTGCTAGAGTATAAAAGCTAGTTTCTTTCACAAACTAGGGTTTCAGGCCTCCAAGTTACAGAGAATTCTGGAGAGTTAGAGAGGCTGTGCTTTTGGTGTTTGTGTACTTGTACCACGCGTTTTTGCTAATCAATAGTAATAGAAACGTGTGTGAGTTGAAAGTATTTCGATGTTCTTGTTTTTCATTTTTCTTGAATTACATCAAGTTTGGATTCTGCCCATCCTTGGTGTTTATTTGATATCATTGTTTGATCCGTTACTAGGACTCACAAACATTTTTTTCCACAGATCTCATCCATAAGAACAACTTATATGAGATATTAATGTAGAAGTGCTCACAAGAAGCTAAACCTCAAATGTCTGCCAATGTGCAGGCTTTCTATCTTTAATTCAACCTGTCAATTAGTAAGAGGCATTAAAAGACAACAGTTGGGTAGAAGACATGCAAGAAGATCTTCTTTAGTTTATAAGACAACAATTGAGGGAACTTGTACCATTACAAGAGGACACATGTCCTATTGGTACAAAATGGGTCTTTAAAATGATGAAAGAGGTATTGGAATAAAAAAGAAAGCTAGGCTTGTGGTTCAAGGTTATAGACAAGAAGAAGGGATAGACTGTGATGAAAACTCTACTCCTGTAGCAAGGTTAGAAGCTATAAGACTCTTCTTGGCCTTTGCTTTCAACCACAATATGAAGGTGTATCAGATGGATATAAAGTGTGTTCTTCTATATGGAAAAATCCAAGTAGAGGTCAATATGTGTCAACCACCTGGATTTGAAGACACATTCCATCCTAATTATGTCTATAGGCTAAATAAAGCTCTGTATTGACTAAAACAAGCACCAAGAGCCTAGTATGATACTCTATCCACTTTTCTCATATCCAATGAATTAAAAAGAGGTAAAATTGATAAAACCCTATTTCTAAAATGGAAAGGGAAGGATTTTTGTGGATGACATCATTTTTGATCCACATGTGATAAACTGGTGATGTTTTAGAAAACTGATGACATCTCAATAAGAAATGAATGCCATGGGGGAGCTACAATGCTTTCTTGCGTTTCAAGTATAACAACTTGAAGATGGAAAATTCATTAATCAAAATAAATATGTCAAAACACTTTTAAAGAAATTTAACATGAATGATTGTTAACCATGTGCCACCCCAGGAGTATAAGCAAGCCATTTATGTCTGATGAAAAAGATGACTTGATAGATCAGACACTGTACAAATGTATGAGAGGATCTTTGATGTACTTAACTGCATCAAGACCTAACATTATGTTTGCAACTTGTGTTTATGCAAGATATCAAGCATCACCTAGAAAGTCATACTCAATAGTTGTAAAAAGGATATTCAGATACCTCAAATGTGCACTTACACTTGGTATATGGTATCCAGTTAATGGAAATATTGAGCTTTCAGGTTTTTCAGATAAGGACTTTGCTAGTTGTCATAAAACAAGAAAGTCCCCATCAGGAGGTTATCAATTCCTAGGAAATGCCTTGGTCTCATGGGAAAGCAAAAAGCAAACAGTAGTCTTTAATTCTATAGCAGAGGCAAAGTACATAGTTGTTGCAAGTTGCACTGGACAACTCAGGTGGCTTCAAAATCAATTACTTGATTTTGGTATAATTGCTCTAAAGACACTAGTAGTTTTGGATAGTCAAACAGCTAAAAACATTATCAAGAACCAAGTGTCACATTAAAAAACAAAGCACATTAACATATGTCATCACTTTGTAAGAGACTGTTATGATAAGGGATTGATTTCATTACATCATGTTCCCATTGAAGATCAATTAGCAAATGTGTTCACAAAAGCATTGGACACATCTACTTTTGAAAGGTTGATATCCAGAATTAGGATCCTAAATAGAGATTGAATGTATTTTTCAAGCTTCTAAATAAAAACATCAAGATGTCATTTTGAAAAATAAAAAATTTATGTTCTTAAAACAAATAAAAGATTGATAAAATCAATACAAACAAAACTCTGTTCAAAGGAGTGTAACATTTGTTTCACTGGTTCAAAAATCTATTAAACCTTGGTTAACCACTGTTTAAGACTAAAGAACCATTGATTCACTAACCACTGTTTGACTTCAAAAGTCAAACAAATCCATTGTTTTCCTTCAAAACTCTATTTAACCTAACAGAGGTTTCAAACATGGGTTTTACATCCATTTGTTGACCAAAAGTCAAACAGACGTCCAGACCACTGATTTGGTCATTCAAACAATTGTTGAGCACAACAGAGGTTTCAAACAGATGTTTTGAAAACAGACGTTATCTTTCTTCATCAAAGGGTTTAGTTAAACAGAGCTTTGAACAAACAGAGCATTGCCCTTAAGAAATAAAAACCAGCCACGACACGAAAAAGGTAACCGTTTAGCCACGTCATCGCCACTGTTGAAAAACCCTATAAAAATCCTAACCAAACAGTGTTATCCTTACCAGTGCGATAAACTATTAAAGTTCAAAAGTTATCTCTCTCTACAATAAAAAAGGTCATCGTTTAAAAGATTTTCTATAAGAATTTCACTTTTCACTTAAAAGAGTATCTGTTTAAAAGATATTAAAAAGAGTTGACCTAATTTCATGATGACTCTTGTTATGAAAACACCCCACAATTATCTTCCATATCTCGTGAAATCTTCTGCAAACACAGAGTTTCACTCGATAATTGACATCATCACCCCATCTAAATATCACAACATCCTTGTCGCCAATACACCCACCCACTTGGAAAATATTGAAGATTTTGGGCAAACTAAGATGTTTTACTTCATGATAAAAAAGCCTATACCATCATTTCAACAGTCAACGGTGTTGCAATCCAAATCACCCCTAGAGTTGATTTCAACAACTTTTGGCTTAAACGATGAGATAGGTAGTGAAACTTTTCCAAAACCTGATCTTCATCATGAATTTAGAGAGAGGGGGTATGATGGACAGATGGCAGGAGCAACATTTTATAAACCAAATTTTCACATGCCAATTTTTCTTCCATACCCTACTCATATGTTTATCACCAAAAACCACTACATAAAATGAGATTCCTTTAAAAGTATACTATTTAGGATATGCTATTTTACAAATGAAAATTATAAGCTATCCAAAACTCTGTTTGTAGACACGCTTTCAAATGTAAAAGTCAAGAACGATGGCAAACCCAAAGCCCTTCTGTTGTACCCAAGACTTATAAGTTATCTTTTACAAAGGGTCTTGGCACAAAACATACTCTTTAAATTAAAAGTTTGTCAAATGAAACATTCACCCGTATGAAAGAAAATGTGGGTGAAGAAAATGTTTGAGAAACCCAACAACAGATGTTACGACACTGTTGCTGAACTCATTGCTCCCCGTGACCACAGTACTCAATCCAGTACTGTGGAACACACACCAACCATTTCCAAAAGGACCACTTCTATCCGCAAGCCCAAATCCAAAAAGGGTGGCTCTGGAAGATGAGGTGCCAGAGGAGCTTGGTATTACAAAAGCAACAAACATATGTTGTTACTTCCTCATAACAGATGCAAACATCTCAACCTATCCAAACTCCTCACATATCCTCACAAAAGGATTGTGTTGTAAGCACAGGGGAGCCACATCAAGAGGGAGATGACTCACTTGAGCATTTCTTCTCAAGCACCTCTCCAGGACTGCTTCTCTTTACACAACACCCACAACACTACTATTATCTATCACAAGACCATTGCTTGATGCACTTGATAATCCTTCCTTGCGTATACCTAGTTCCTCTCACCAATAAATTACTAAGAGTTTACCACTACAAGTGACTAGGGCAAGTCTAGGTATCAGTGCTAACCCACAAGTAGAGGGGGCTACACCTCATGTGTCTCAAAAGACATTTGAAGGTATTTCAAGTAGGGCAGGTACTACAATTGTAGAGACAACAATCTCATAATTTGACAGTGGTTACATTATTAAGATCCCCTTGATAGCAACAACTGTTGAGTCTACAATTGTACACTCTAAAACAGTTGGAAGTACCTAGTACCAAGAAAAAAGGGCATATGGTTCAAAATGAGATACTACCACTTTTTGTGGAATCATATGATCCTATTCGCTTAGGTGATGAGTTAAGAGATAAGGAATAGACAGTTAGAGTATCCAATTTAGAATCTTAAGCGGCTGAGATAAAAGACATGATGAAGATATTGGTACAGAACTATACTCTTCTTCCTACAAATGCAGAACTTGCATAAAAGCAGTCTGTAGATGCCACCTACAACATCCACATGGAATTGATCAGAAATATGGTTGAAGCAAGATTCTCTGATACACAAGCAAAGATTCAAGCCATTAAAGATCATCTCCTCCAAGCTACAGACATTGCTCTAACTCTCAGGCATCCTTCAGATGATGCCAAAAAGAGGAAGAGTAGTGATAGCCTAAGCAAACTTCCACCATCAAATCCAACAAATAAGGCTAAGGTTTCTCATACCACTGTTTCATTAACTCAAACCACTATCCCATTCCAAACCACCACACCCCTAACATCTGTTGACATTTCAAAAGTACCAACAAATGTTACAAGAACACCACCACTCACCATTTCACTACCACATGCCCCTCACCCATTAACACTTCTTCCACCAAAATCACAACACCATCAACTTCAGTATCATCACCACCATCATCATCTATACCATCTTTAAACCTTCCAAGCGCAACCAGTGTTAATGAATACTTAGAATTCTTAGGAGACCTGCGTGTGCTATGATGGGGGACAAGTTTATTAGCGTGATGTATACGTGCATGACACTACACAATATGATCTCAAGGGACAACGGGCATGCGTTCTCATCGGTCCACATCAGGGATCCAGTCGTCCAACCCGTTTTTTATGCTAGAGTTCTTGGGGAGTTGATGGATCGAGATACACATTTCTACTTAGAAATGGTCTTGTTGTCTCTCTTGCAGCTCAAAATCTACCGTACCTCAAAGAGTAGTGTTGATTGTTTGGGGCTAGGGTACTACCTTGAGTGTACCTTCCTCCCTTATAGACATCCACGTTAAGGAAGACTAAATATAACGAGTATTAAGCTCTTCCCATTGCAGCAGGGGGTAAAACCTATGGATGAGCTCGTTACCAATCGGTTGATACCAATACCGAAAATCCCAAAAAATGGGCCGATACCGAAAATACCCGATATGGTACAGTTCGGTACTGCTACAGAAAATATTAAATGTCGGTACCGAATCAGTACCGGAAATCGAATCGGTTCAGGAAATTCGGTACCGTTCTGAACCAGTAGCATTTGCTCATCACTAGTAAAACCATCTCAAATAGAACTAATGCCACAACATTGTCAGTGGCCACAAACACCGGAAAAGCTCGTAAATCAATAAAAAATGAAACCAAATAAAACGTTACCGTAAAAATGTTAAGCTATGCACGCTCGTTGTCGCATTTTATTGCGTAAAAATTAGACCGAAACATAAAATACATAATAAAATAGTTAAGTTGATCTAGTTTCCTTGTGTTGTGACGGGTAATTAAAAGAAAAAAATAGATATAAAAATGTTGAACTACAAACTCATGTTGCGACGTGTTAACTCGCATAATATACACCGAAACGTAAAACAAAACATTTGAAAAAAAATAAAAAAGTTTGGGGAACCAAAGTTAAAAATGAAAAAGTGTTAGGATTAAACTGTAAAAATAGATATGGGTTAATAAGAAAAAATATGCAAAAATAGAAAACTTAATATGATATTCACAAAGCATTTAGTACAACCAACATTGTATTTACATATAATAATTAATATACATATAATTTTCTCATTTTACATATGTATATGCATGAAACTTGTTACAAGTAAAAAAGAAAAAGATGGAAATTAGTTAATTTGAAAGACAAATAATTTAATGCTTTATAATAATAAAATTTTAAGTAACTCTTAATAAAAATTAATTAGATTGGTTTCAGATAACTATACACAATCGTCTGTGATCATGTATCAAATCATCTATTATATAGAAGTTTATCTATCATTGGTTTGGTGGTCTAATGGGAAAAGAGAAGCATTTTAGTTGTGGATATCATGGGTTCTCCAATATCACGAGATGAAAAAATGAGATTTGTCGTTAGAAAAAAAGAAGTTTATCCTTTTACATTGTTGGCATCAAAGTAGCAAAATATCTTTAAGGAGACCAAATAGAAACGCCTAGGAAGACCAAAACAATGTTGTAATTGCGAATTAGGAATATTGTCACAACCAACGTGCCATTAAATGTACCTTTGGACTTGGAGTACAAGGGTAGACCGTATCGGGACCGTCCCCGTCCCGTCTTGCCTTGGCGTCGCCCCTACACACCATTTCCGCACCTTCGTCGGCTTCATGTTTGCCCTCCTGCAAACGTTTAAGTCGGGCCTTCCCCTTTTCTCTCTCTCTCTCTCCCACACACACACACACATATATATATATATGGAGCGGATCATAAGAAAACGATATTTACGTAAATGAGAAAACTAAAAAAGTATTTTTTTACAATTTTTTAATTAAAATTCGCTACTTATTTGAAACTTTTTTCCAAAAAAAAAACTTGTACTACACATGTGCATGATATGTATAAGCTGCACATGTGCATTATATGCTTAAACTTAGTATTTGAGTTTAGTTTAACTTTTAGGGTTAGGTTTTTTGGAGTTTTAGGATTAGGTTTTTGGGTGAGGGGGAGAGGGGGTTTAGTTTTTTTTTTTTTTTTTTTTTTTTTTGGGGGGGGGGGGGAGGGGTGCGGGTGGGGGGTTTAGGTTTTTTTGGATTTATGTTTACGGTTTAGTTTTAGGTTTTTTTTGGGGATGGGGGTTTAGGTTTTTCGGGGTGTCGGTGGGGGTGGGTTAGGTGGTTTAGGCTTTTCCGTATTATTGCACATGTGCAGTACGACTATTTTTTTTTTGAAAAAACGTTTTTTATATATTATTTATTTTTTTTAAAAAAATTGGTATGTTTTTTAGTTAGTTTTTTTGTTTCTCATTTAAAGTAGTTTTTTCATGATTCATCCCATATATATATATATATATATATATATATATATATATATATATATATATAGGGTAGGGTTCATGAGTGGACAAAGTTGTATTAGTGAACAAAATGAACTAATCCTAACCATTGATTTTGTAGATCTAGATTTTTTCTTTAGTGACAATATTGTAATATCTTTTGTAACTTCTATTTAGTTAATTACTTTTTTTCTCCCTCCTGATTTTTCTTTTCAATTAAAAGAATATTTAATTTTATTCTATACCTTTTTCTTTCACTATTACATAACTTAATAACTGAATAATTCTTTTTAAAATACAAACATTATCAAATATTGTTTCATATAAAACATAATTAAAAATATTTAATTACATTCTTTATGTACTAATACACAGGTGTATATGTCTGATATAAACATATGTACTTGAATTATACACAGGTGTATAAGTCAGATTTATACCGACCTGTTGAAACAAGTTTTAATATTACACATGTGTATAAGTCTTGTATACACATACATACTTGATTAAAACATGGGTGTATAAGTCAGGTTTATACCAACCTGTGGAAACAAGATGTAATAATACACAGGTGTATTAGTCTTGTATATAGCGACCTGTATACACATATGTTAAAAAAACATAATTTAATTAGGTTTAATATATTTAAAAAAACATAAGATGAAACAATATTTGATAATGTTTTTATTTTTTTTAATTATCAAATATCAAGTTAGGTAATTAGTGAAAAAAAGTATTGAGAATATAATTAAATATTCTTTTAATTAGAAAGAGAAATCAAGAGAGAAAGTCAATTAATTAAATGAAGAGAAAAAATACAATTAAATACATGGAAGTTACAAAATATAACTACAATCTTGCCATTAAAGCCAAATTCTAGATCTACAAAATCAATGGTCATGATTAGCTCACTTTGTTCACAAACAAGGATGTTGTTCACTCATGAACCTAATCCTATGTCACACCCCGACTCACAGCGGAAAAGGTGATCGAGGCATGATTGGGTTATCATCAAAGCCCATGACATTTATTATGCGTTTCATATTCATTAAATACAGTTTAATGGAAATTTACAATGAAGATTACAACATGTTCTAACTATCAATCTAAGCTTCTTTGTTCTCTTCTAAGGCATTTCCTATGTTTTCCTCGCTTCAACCTGTTCACCTGTATCATGTGTAAAAGGGTTTTTTTGGATCAACATTAAGTTGGCGAGTGAATCCTATGGAAAGCATTTGAACAAGTTTATCCAATTGATTATAAATAATGTGCATAACCACATATGAGTAAATGTAGATGTAAATTTATTCACAGAACACATAATATTAAAAATTGCACACACATACATCAAATGATTGTTTTGAGGCATGCGTTGTTCGACTCGTCTCCCACGAGGAACTGATGGGCCTAATGATGAGTTTTGAGGCACGCGTTGTTCTACGAACTGATGGGCCTAATGAATGAGTTTTGAGGCACGCGTTGTTCTACGAACTGATGGGCCTAATGAATGAGTTTTAAGGCACGCGTTGTTCAACTCGTCTCCCACGAGGAACTGATGGGCCTAATGAATGAGTTTTGAGGCACGCGTTGTTCTACGAACTGATGGGCCTAACGAATGAGTTTTAAGGCACGCGTTGTTCAAATCGTTTCCCACGAGGAACTGATGGGCCTAAATAATTTGCATACAACTTGACAATATGTAATACATCACAACCAACAATTTTTACATTCTATTTTAAATCATATAATGGTATAGCACGAGTTTGCATAAGAGAATTAGTTTAAGCGACACATGATACACCCCAAAACATGAATAAAAAGGGGAATTTGTAAGAATTCACTCACATTGGGTGCGTTCGGTTGATGATGTTGAATGCACGCGAAGTGGTTTTAACCACGAGTAAAATTAACCTAGATAAATAGCATTATGGTTCGGTAAGTAAACGGATTTTATTAATCTATTTTAGTAGGATTGTTGGGTGCATTTTTGTGAGTTTAAGGCTATTTTCTAACCTTAAAAATGTTATTTTTAAGTATTTTTAATTGATTTTTAATTAAAATAATCAAATAAAAATAATAAAAAAATTTGACTTTTTCTGACCGTTGACTTTGACTTTGACCGTTGACTGACCGTTGACCGGTTCGAATCGAATATAAGTGCGTTGGGTGAGGCTCGAACCCGAGACCTCCCGTACGCGTGCACGCAGCTCTACCAACTGAGCTACGTGTCTAACCCGTTATATATCTGTTTTTAATTATATATATATATATTAATTATGTTAAACAGAAAATCCTTTATTTTTAAAAACGATTTTAATTGATTCGGACGGTGCGCTCCACAGCTCTCGAACCCGGGACCTGTGGGTTATGATAACACACAGTCCACCGCTGGACTGTGTGTACAACTTGTTAACTTAACTGATTTTTATTATACTTAAACACAATTTCATTATTCTCATTTCTGACTTATATAAAAAGGTAATTAATTGTCCGGGTCGATGCAGCAGACTGGACTCGAACTCGCGTGCTTTGATTAAACATACACACAGTCCACCACTGGACTGTGTGTCTAACTTGGTTATCTTTCCGGTTATTAATATACTTAACATATATCAGTATGACTCCGGTTCGGTTAATCAAAAAATCATTTTTATTAAGGTCGTGTGTGTGGAACAGGATTCGAACTCGAGACGTTAGTGTTTATTGTGCACACAGTCCACCGCTGGACTGTGTGTCTAACCCGAGTAATATCTTGCTTTTAGTTATACTTAAACATTACCGAACATCGTCTTCTTCACTGGTTTTAACCAGAATCGGAAATCGACTGGTTCGATGATTAAAACATGTTCTTTAGTGACAGAGGGTTAATTACAAGTGAGATTACATAAAAAGAATGAAGAAATTAAGCGTGAGGTATACCGATTGAATTCCTCTGTTTCTCCGGCGAAACTCCGGCGACAGCAATCCCTTCCGGCGACGTGGGTCTTGCAGCAGCGAGTCTTCAGAAAGTTTGAAAAAGGTATGGGTGACTTCGGTATACGTTCAAAGGGTTTAGTAAGGCTCAGAAATGGGGAAACCGGTTTTCCGGCGATGAGCAGAGATATTCCGGCGAGTGGAATTACGTCTGGTAAAGGTGTGGTTTTGAGCGAAAAAGCTTGCGGTGGGTTGTGGGTGAATTTATAGGGAGAAACCGAGATGTATTTGGCCTGATTTCCAACTGGATTCATTGGTTTGAATTTCTCCGGCGGTTATGACTTTGGTCGCGGACTCAAACATCGGTTATAACCGATATGGCGTTTATGATTTACGTTATAACTGAAAGAAACGTTAAGTTTCGCGAGATTACCGGGATTTCCGACGACTGCAACAATGGGCGCCGGTTTTGAATTCGGAATGTTATGATATGAATTAAATGATCTTAATAATTAACAAGTAACATCAGTGGCGCAGTGGTTTGTGTGTTGAGTGCTAAGTTGTTTGTGAACCGGTTACTGACCCGGGTTCGAAACCCGGCAGAACCAAAACATTTTTATTTTGCGATTTTTAACAGTTTTTCAAAAACAACTTATATATTCCAATATAATAATTGATTATGTATCGTTTAAAATTATTTTGGGCATTTAATTCGCAACGAAAATTTTAACTGATTGTTCGGTTGATAAACGGAGCGGGTTTGGTAAATCCGTTTTTGACGGATGTTACATCCTATATATATTATATATATATATATATATATATATATATATATATATATATATATATAGTAGGGTTCGTGCGCAAAGTGTGTTTTTCCTACAAAATATATGAAGCGATCTGAGCCATCCGATGGGTGTGTTTAATGGTTGAGATCAAGTCAGTGGCATTTTTTTGTAATATATGTGTGTCATTAATTAGTTGTCATAACAGGTTAAGGATAGTCTTGTCAATTTACGTGTTTTAAATCAATCAAATAACTGTCCTAAATAACACACTCCCTACAATCTTGAGATTTTTCCTCTCTCTCTAAAACCAAGTATAGAAAACCTTTTTCATACAAAAAATAGCTAGAATAATGGATCAAGATACCATGTTTATCATTCCATTCGCAATTCATCATCTTCTTCTAAAGCACATTCAATTCGTATTTCATCTGGTTCGTCACATGTATTTTATCACTAAAACGCACTATTATAAAACACATCCGGTATCCAACTTCAAGTGTAGTAAAACACAACACTATGATAAAACACAATGTGAAGAGACGAGAAACTGATGAAACACTACGTCAAGACAATGTATTTCATCTGGTTCGTAACATTGTGTTTTATCTGGTAAACACATCAATATCTCTCAGTGAACTGCGATTGACTGTTAACTGTTAAAACACAATACCAATATCTCTTAGTGAACCACGTTTCATTAATTAAACAACATTTAATAGCAAAGGAATTTTAACACATTAACATTAACATTCTAACTGCTAAAACACATCGTCAAGAAATTATTGATGAAGGATTGTAGCTGATGAAACACATCGTCAAGAAATTGTTCATGAAGGATTGCAACAGATAAAACACATGTTACACTGTGAATGTTTAAAATATAACGAGAAAAAATCCTCTAATTACTCCAATGATAAATTGCTAAAAAATAACGGCATCAGTCTACTTGCTGCTAAAACACAATGGTATTAGTCTGCTTGCAGTTAAAACACACTGTCAAGAAATCCGCCAGCATTAATTCAATATCGTAATCATGTTAGATAAATCATACAATTTCTACAACACATGAAACAAAAAAATCAAGTTTATGCAATATCATAACATTTTACCATCACATTTTGATCAATAAAGGTGTTATGAAGAACCAGATGCAATACGAATGTTCTGGGGATATGTTGTATCAAGCGTATAATTTAAACGAAACTGTCGATTTGATTACAATGAGATATTTAGTTTCCTTAATTATTCGGTTAGTTAGTTAATCTATTAATATAATTCATAATTAAAATAATAATCAAATTACCTTAATACGCTTTTGATTAAAAACTCCAATTGCCACATGTCACATGTAGGAGGCTTCCTACACTTTGTAGGAAAAAGATGGCTTTGTAACCAACTCCTACCATATATATATATATATATATATATATACCCAACCCCTTTAGGCTCATCCTCATACCCATCCTACATGGCGGAGCATCCTTTAAGGACTAACCTCTCCACACCGAGTAGTTTAAAGGCGTCGATTAAACAATCACACCAAACCCTTTTTTATTGTCTTTTTACTTCATTTTAACTAAATTATTACACACCTTAATGGGGTTAGTGGGTGAGAGTTTCACCACCTATAGGAGTGATATAACACTTTTTTTACTCAGTAACATTAACCATAACACGTTGTTCTCATGTTGGCTTCCTAAGAGAGTGTAGAGAGTCTTGCATAATAATTTCTCGACGTCGAAGAACTAGAGCTTTGTTTTTAGTAGAATAGGTTTTGCAATTCAATTGTGGGTTGCGGCTGTTAGATCTGAGAGTCTTTGTTGTGTGTGTTTTTATGATAAAACAGTTAAATCAAATTGGAAATTCAATCAAAAAATAATTAGCAAACACATCAATACAATAGTACTGGGTTTGAAATGGCTGCAAAATTATTTCACTGGATTTATATAAGAATGTAATACACTATTGCATTGAACTACTGCTTCTGATGTGAGATAGAGTGAACTGTTGGATCTCTGAGAACTGATGGTTGAGAACCAGCACTTCTGGAAATCCAAAACTTCTGTCTTTGATTTGTTGACTTGGTCTCCTAGTCTTCAGTCTTTGATTTGGTTGACTTTACTATTGACAATCACTTTGACAATCCAGCAGGTGTTCTTCTATACTCTAAACTTTGAAGGCAATAGTTTAATGTAGCGGTAGTTGGGGCAGCTGTTTTGAAAAACTTTCAAAGAGGAGAAACTATTGGACTTGTGGTTGTATTTTAACTTATTTCTTTAAATAGGGATGATGGTTTCCTTGGGTTTTGGTTTTTATCATCAGCAGATTTTACATAACCAAACAACGACGTAGCTTGTTACCCGTTTACCACTACTATTATTACTATTATATAATTTCATACTTTTCATGTATTCAAACAAAAAAATGTGAAATTATTTATTTATTTACCATGGTATTAATTTTCTTTTTGTTTTGTTTTTATTTTTTTTTAAGAAGGATACAACTAAAGAGTAATTAAATTCAGTTCACATTAGAATGAGCTATCCCACATTGGTGAATGAGTCAAACCGAGCCCGAGCTCTACTAAGTTTAAGCTCGATCTCGTTTAACTTATGAAAGCTCCGTCTCGAGCTCAATTTGATTCTATCTTTGTGTGTAACGTTGGACCTAAACTCATAGATAGTTTTTCAAGCTTAAGCTTAGCTTGGGCTTTGTTTATTAACCTCTATTTTATTTAATTACTATTAATATATAATTTAGTTACTTTTTCATAATTTTATAAATGGTAATTTTATTATTATATATTTAATATATTAATAAAAAACTATAAATACTAGGCTCGTTTAGGCTCGCGTGTTGGCTCAAACTCGATAAGCGAAGCTCGGGCTTGGCTTCATTTATTAAATGTGTTTGTTTTTAGCTCATTTAAGGTCGGCAAGTTCGAGCTTTTTTCGAGCCAAGCTCGAGCTCATCTCTCATCCAGTTGCGAAGCTTGGATGGGGGGGGGGGGTGGGTCGAAAACGTATATACCCAAAAATTTCTATAGAACCGGGGGGTCAAAAATGTATGAACCCAAAAATTTTATACGAAAACTACATATATAAAACTACTGAGCGAAAAGTTTGAGGGGTCAGGCGCCCCTTCCGGCCCTTCAATACTTCGCCCCTGCTCTCATTCACACCTCTAATAAATAATTAATAAGAAAGTTATAAATTATTTGGTATTTTACTATTAGATTGTACGTTTTTTTCTTTTCTCACATTAAAATTTATTCCCAAAAGATCAGAGGATATTTTCCTAAGTAAATAGACACACATATATCAATCCACATCAACATGTATATTTGCTGCATGGTAGGTCATATGCGACTCGTGTTTCATGCCACTAGTCTTTTACACATGTTTCTCATTGACATCGATGTCACAAATACAGTATGTCCATATATGTAAGGTCGAGATAGAAATTGCATTTAATTTACATGGTTTGTATTGTGTGTCTATTATATATATTTTTGACTTTTTTTGGTATCATAAAACTAAGAAAAAACGTATTAAACGTCAATTGATATTAATCCAATACATCTAAACAGATAAGCTTTTAACAACTAACGAGTAATTCAGTTAGATTTTATGCTTTTTTCTACAAATCCATGAATAAAAATACAACGTAAGATCCAAAACAAACGTTTGATATTATAAAAAATCAACATAAATTCTTTTCTAGTGAAAAAGTCCATTAACATATATACAGAGGCGTACCCAAGTGAGGCTTGGGTGCATCACCCCCGTTAAAAATATTCTTTTGTATATTTATAGGCAAAATCTTGATCGCACAACTTGAAAGTTTGATTGAACCTCTTGTTTGTAATTTCAGAATATAAATCTTGACTACGCCACTAATTGTATAAATTAAATACCAAATTTAATATGCAGGTTGTATTATGTGTTTTGATTGATTTTTTTAGTTGGGGTTTCAAATTTAATAATGAGTTTTTTAAATACAAATAAAACATCAAGATAATAATTGTTGAAACTTTTCGTTGATGATAATGCTACGAAAACCGTTTATGGAGAAAAAAAACGAGTGTTATTTAAAATTTATGTTTCAATATTCAGAAAAAAAATAAACAAAACAAAACTTTACATTTCGTTTTTTAGAAGCTAACGAGTAACAGTTATATAACAAAATCTGTTTGGCTATATAAGATCTGCGAATAATGAAAACTAAAACCTAAAGGATCCATTATTCTTGCCTGAATACATTAAAATACAATCTTCAAATCCAGTCAAAGAATAAAGAGAACAAGTGTTGATTATCAAAATAGCTGGTCAACAAAACAACAGTCAACGTCAACCAAAGTCAAAGGATGAAAACCCAAAGACCAGCCAAAGGCATAAGTTCTGGATTTCCAGAACAACTGGGTTGAGAAATCCAGTAGTTTACTATATTTCTCAGAAGATCCAGCAGTTCAATGGAGCAATGTAAGACCAACCGGTATGGGGGCCGACATATGCCCGGCAAGGCCCGACGCCGGACCCCCACACCGCCCCCCTATGCCCGGAAGCGGCACACCCGGCCCTTCCCTGCCGTCTCTGCCGTTCCATTTTTGGCACATTTTTCGAAAAGGGACGTTACATAACGGCTCTTTTCATAAAAAAATTGTTTTTTTTTTAATTTAAATACCATTCAACCTCCCATTTTTTATACCACATTCATCCAAAATCCACCCACTCTTCTCATCCACTTTATAAATTTCTTATCTTTTTTATAAAAAAAACGTGAATCCTTTCAACTCGAACAACCCGAACAACCCAAACAACCCGAACCCGAATCCTTTTTCCACGCCCTGTCACACACCAGCTATCGACCCCTCTTGGGCGACACCGCAATTCACCTTTTCGGGATTCCAACAAACACCGAACGCCTTCCATTCCATGTCTCAAATCCAACAAATGCAACAATATCATGCTCTTCATCAAATGATGCTCCGAAACCCGTTAGAATCTCAACCAACAATAGAATCTCAACCACCGTTCGAATCTCAACCTCGATCTTCTCCGGTTCGACTAGACGATAACGTCGAAACCGTCCCCAAATCACCACCGCAAAGGAAAGGACACAAAAAAAAAAACAAGGGGAAAGCGGCTCAAGACAATTCGAACACCAAACCAAAGCAAAGACCTTGGTCTATAAAGGAGGAGGAAGCGCTAGCGATAGCGTGGGTCAAGTCGTCTACTAACCCGGTTGTCGGTATGAACCTAATACTCTATTTTTAATTTAAAATTTAAAAAGATTTTATTTTTATTTACTAATGTTATTTTTTTAATTTTAGAGAACAACCAATCGGGTAATAGCTTTTGGAGGAAAATAACAGATGCTTTTAACAACATTATGGAGCACCCCGACCTACGCGATCACGAGTCCGTCTCTTCCAAGTGGGGAAAACGAGCCCCAAAATCATCCGCTTTAGCGAAATTTACAACCACTATTATACTAATCCTCCTAGTGGTTCAAACGAAGTCACCATCCTCAACCTTGCTTTGGAAAATTGGGATCCGAAGGGTAGAACCATGTTCTCACATCTTCAAGCTTGGAAATTTTTGAAGAAAGAAAACAAATGGAAACCGGTTCCTAACTATCCGCAAACGGAGTAAAACTTCTGAGTCCGGAAGTTATAGCGCGGGAGGCTGCACCGCTCGTTGTCAAATAGACATAAACGACGAGCCGGAGGACTTTGACGAGGTGGAGGTTGAGGTGCAAGAGTCGGAACGTCCCGCTGGCAGGGACAAGGCGAAAAAAGCGGCGTCTTCCGAGAGCGATTCGAAAATGAATGAGTTGATAAACGAGATGCGTTCGTTCCGAGAGATCACGGAGAAAAAAAATGATTATAAGAAAGATTTGTCGGCCGACTTCGCTCGAGCAGTGATTTAAAATTCTACAGTTGGATCTTGATACCGTACCTAAGGATGAACGGGAGGTTTACCGGAGTATGAAGGAGGACGTTAAAAGAAAGTGGACCTCGTAGTTTTATTTTTAGGATTCGAAAATTTATTTTTAGGAATCGTAATTTTTATTTTTTAGGAATCGTAATTTTTATTTTTAGGAATAATTATCGTGTTTCATGTTTTATTTTTATTTAATATATGTAGCGTTTTTATAAAACCAAATTAATAAAAACTAAAAATTAATTTAAAATTAAAGTGGACCATGCCCATCCTCCACCCCCTCATTTTACTAGGAGTGCCATCCTCCAAAGGATGGGGATGTGGTATCCTACGTGGCAGCCCATCCCTTTGGGGATGACCCTCCCCATACCCTTTAGCCTAACAATCAAGCAGTTGTGAAACTACTGGCAGTTACAACAATTAATGAAGCTATTGAAGGTCGTTTTCATTATAATGTCACCAACAATTTATACGTCCTAGATATAGTTTTGAGTATGGTTATAATTAGTTAACACTAAGAGCCAAAGTGCATGGAAACTTAGTGAGAGTGTGATCTCCTGGTGATGGGGGGAGGGGAGGTATTGGGCACTTATTGATTATATTACATCTATTGATTCTATAATGAATCATATGCAGATTTCTTTGATGTGTTTAGCTATCATTGTTTGATTGAAGTTACCAATTTAGTAAATTGTTTTACAAGAAAAAACAAACACAACACACACTCAGATCCAACAATTGGTATCTGAGTAAGGTTCACTAAATTGACTTCACCATTGATTCAGAAGGTACTCTAGTTCAAATTGATAATTGATTGAGTGATCAAAGGACATTGAGAAGAATTAGACCAATCAAATCAACTAGTTTTTTCTGTACTCTGTTTCTGAAATTGAAATTCAATAGAACTCAGAGAAATGCCAATCACTCATGATCCACAAAATACTGGATCAGCAAACAAGCCTCCGATGCTAGTTCGTCATGAATTCAAAATATGGAAATGAAGAATGAGTCACTACTCGTCAAAGCAGTAAACTGGTTGATGGAGATCAGTGGTATATGGCCCTCATTTTCCCATAGTTCCGAGTAGTGAGCAACTAAATATTAAGAAGCCCACAGATTATTCTGAGCAGGATTTTCAAAAGTTGAAACTCGATGCTAAGGCATTTGGGATACTGGCCATGGCCTTACCCAACGACATCTACGTTGGATTGCTCCAATATAAGAATGCCAAAGTGTTGTGAATGCTTTAAACGAACAATAGGGTGGTACAGATGAGGTTCAAGAGAATAAAAGAGAAATACTGAATCAACAATACGAAACTATGCTCATATCAAAGGAGAGTCTCTGACTCAACAATTTGAAAGGTTTATTGTCTTATCAACGAGCTTAGGCTTGCCGATAGAGTGTTTACTAACTCTGCTCTGAGTCACAGATTTATGAGATCACTTCCTGATAGATGGAGAACTACCACTTATGTGCTGAGAAACTCTGTTGGTTTCGAAGATATGAATCTGACACAGATTCATGGCAAACTCCTCACTTATGAGAGAGAGTGAATGCAACATATAAATTACATCAAACATGGCATAAAACTAACCCTTTTTAGTACTAATGTTGGAAAAAGCACGTTTCTTTGTTCCTTTTATATTTTCAGGATAAAATAAGCTTAAAAGAACAAAAGAAGCAAATAAGCAGCCAAAACCAACACAAATACAAAAAGAAGGAATAACGTTGCCTACCCGACCCCTCAGAAACACCCCAAAAGACAAAACAAGAGACAAAAGACTGGACACGGGGCCGTGCCTAGCCAGGCACGGGCGTGGCCAGCCAAAACACTTAAAGACAAAACCTGCAGAAGCTTCGACGCCCACCACGGGGCCATGCCCAGCTCAACATGGGCGTGGTCAACTATCAGATTCGCAGAATCCAGAATAGTACAGTGAAGAGTTGACCACGGAGCTGTGCCTAGGAGGCACGTGGTCGTGTGGGGCCCTCAGCTGACAACTGCAATTAATGAAGGAAAAGAAGGAGATGGCCACGGGTAGTGCCTACTAGGCACGGGGCCGTGGCCGGGCTACTATTTGGGCTATAAATAGGGGTGCTTGGTTTACTTCAAAGGCATCCCTTGGCTAACCACTTCTCTCTCACTTTTCCATCACTCCACCACCACTACAACACCAACACCACCACCATCATCCATCCATCATCTCTAGAGTGTGCAGTAGTCTCAGGATCCAAGATTGATTGTAAGGGTTCTTGTCAAACAAAGGCCATGCTTGGCTAAATTCCTTACATCACTTGGTGAAGACTAATCTTTTATGTATTACTTTTAGTTTTTAATCTTTCGGCATTTTTTAATTGGGTATGTATTAATGACTTTAATAACTAGTTTTTATGTTGAAAGTGAATTTTCCTAACCATTTCTTCATGATGTCATTGATTTGCTCATTCGTGTCTTTACGGTCTATATAAAGCGCGTTAACTACTTGGAAGGGGTTAGAAGGGTCGTTTGGTAAAGTTCTTGTCTCGTTCAGTGTATAGATCCTGCGAGGACTTGGTTCAAGCTTACTAGGGCCTCCTTTAATGCTCAATGGGTATTGGATGGCGGGGGCATGAATAGCTTGAACCACTCATATGTAAACTACTATAAATACTTTAAACTGACCCTTTGGGATTGTATCTTAGCTCACTCAAACCATTGGGTTGAGGGTAACGTGACCTTCAAAAGAGGGTCCTACCACTTTTCGCATTAATAACTTATTTAATTGTCTTCCAATATTCCGACCCTTTGGGATTGTATCCATGATGACTCAAACCATTGGGTTGAGGGTAACGTCACCTTCAAAAGAGGGGCCTACTACTATAACTAAGATAATCTCTTAAAAAGTCCGAAAGTGCGAAAACTATCAAAGGATACATAAAAAAGAAGTTGGATCCAAATGATTCTATCTTGTCTATTTGTATTTCATTTTATTTATTTTTATGCTTCAAAACTTTATCCAAATTTAGGTCGATTAGAGGTTGACGCTAAACCGGTATTAAAAGCTCTTGTGTCCTTGGACGATCTCGGTATCTTACCAACACTATACTACGCTCACGATGGGTACACTTGCCCAAGTGTGTGTTTAGTGTTAGTTGAATATCGTGTTTTATAAATGTAAAACTTGACTAACGCGTAAAATAGGCTCAAAATATTAATAAATTTATATCACGCTTTACGCACACCAAGTTTTTGGTGTCGATGCCAAGGACACAAGGATTTTAAGAAAGCTTAAAATCGACGACCTAATCATTTTTTCAAAACCTTTTTTCAAAACTGTACGCTCGTTTTCATATTTTTAAGAAATTTTCCTTTTTATAGTAAACTGAACACGGGCCGTGCCCTCTGGACATGTCCCGTGCTGTAGGTTTCAAAGAAAAAAACCAACTTTTAAAACGCCCAGACATAGAGTTTGACCACAGGCCATGCCCACGGAACACGGGGCCGTGGTGAGCTTCTGTATCTATTTTTAATTTTTGTTTTCTGGTCCCAAGACTCTGTAATCTGCTGAGTATTACCTCATGGGCCACTACTCAGGGGATTACACTCGCTACTACATAGAGGATGATTACGAGGAGGATCATTGTACCATTTGCAGCAACCCTCATTCGTTACAATATTGCGACCTTTTTCATCCATCCACCTCATATGACTACTATGAGGAACCAAGGTATGAACTTCCACATTCACGCTTTGTTTGGGACACTTATTCCTCTCAACAACACCACACACCACCTGCTAACCTTCCCGAAGCTAAAAGCGCTATACAAAGTCTCAAAAGATCGAACGCTAATTAAAAGAATCCCGAGAAAGGGAAGAGGCTGTTTGTACTAAGGAAGTGATAATCGAAGAAGTAATAAATGGAAGAACAACTAAGTGAAAAACCAACGCATGAACTAAACGATGAAAAAGGTAAGTCCGAAAATGATAATTTCAAAGAAGAGTCAAATTTTCAAGAAATTAATCTTTTATCACCTTCTTTTAAAAGTCATTGTTTGGTATTCACTCATGCTAAGTTTCTAAAAGAATTAAATACTAATACTAAAATTGACGAAATAGTTAACATTAACTTAGCAAGCGATCAAACTACGCTAATACAAGATGAACATTTTGAAATTAACATAACACCGGTTCCATGTTTCTTTCAAAACACCTTTATTAGTAATATCACCATCGACAAAAATCTATGTGTTAATATAATGCCTAACTACCTTTTCAAAAAATTAAATATTAGTAATTTTCTCCACTTCAAATACTCATTTTTCTATCCAATCGGAAAATGTTAAGGTCAACGGGTAGTAGAGGATGTGTTAGTGCAAACAAACCAAACGGTGGTCCCAGCCGACTTCATCATTCTTGATGATGCTCCACTTATGTTGGGACAATCCTTTGTGAAAACCCATCAAGCATTGATCAACCGGAAGCAAAACAACATACCTCCTCGATTGAGAGCCGACAAAAGGTATGCCAATCTTGGCCAATCCATGAAATACGCATTCGGCAATGACGACCTCTTAATCGAAGACGAAGATGAACCACCCTATACGGAGGAAGAACTCGACCAACTTGTTCAAGAGGAGGATGCCATTGAACAAGCCTTTTTTCGTTCTCGACCAAAATGAAGAGCAATCAAATGAGGAATCTCCTAAAGAACCATCACTTGAGCTCAAAGAACTTCCAAAATATTTGGAATATGCTTTTTTAGACAAGCATGGTAAATTACTGGTAATTATTTCTTCAAATTAACTAGTTTAGAAAAAGAAAAATTAATTTCACTTTTGAGAAAACATAAAAACGCGATTGCATGGAAGCTTGTAGATATTAAAGGAATAAACCCTTACATGTGCACGCACAAAATTTTAAAGGAGGATGACTACAAATCAGTAATACAACCACAACGTAGGGTAAATACAAATGTCCAATAAGTGGTTAAAAATGAAGTCATCAAACTACTTGATGTCGGACTCATCTACCCAATTTCGGATAGCCCATGGGTGAGTCCCGTTCAAGTAGTTCCCAAACAAGGAGGAATGACGGTAATAACAAATTAAAAAAATGAATTAATACCAACAAGAGCCGTCACCGGATGGAGAGTTTGTATAGACTATCGACGATTAAATGAGGCAACATGGAAAGATCATTTCCCTTTACCTTTTATTGATCAAATGTTAGAAATATTATCCGGTCACAAACTTTATTGTTTTTTAGATGGTTTTTCAGGTTACTTTCAAATACCATTAGCTCCGGAAGACCAATAAAAAACAACTTTTACATGTCCCTATGGAACTTTCACTTATCGACGCATACCTTTTGGTCTAAGCAATGCCCCCGCAACCTTCTAACGTTGCATGGTGGCCATTTTTCATGACATGATAGAAAAAACCATGGAAGTTTTCATGGATGATTTTTCTATCTTTGGTGATTCATACGAACAATGCCTTGATAACCTTGAACGACTGCTATCCCGATGTGAGGAAACTAACCTCGCCCTTAACTGGGAAAAATGCCATTTTATGGTAACGGAGGGAATAGTACTCGGTCACAAAATCTCAAGCGAAGGAATGGAGGTTGATCGAGCTAAAATTGACACCATCTCTCTATTACCACCTCCATCCTCCGTTAGAGCCATAAGAAGTTTCTTAGGCATGCCGGATTTTATAGACAATTTATCAAAGATTTTTCAAAAATTTCAAGACCTCTAACTAAATTACTTGAAAAAGACGCACCATTTGTTTTTTACAAGAATTGCAACAAAGCATTTTTAACTCTAAAAGAAATGCTGGTCAATGCACCTATCATGATAGCACCCGACTGGAAATTACCCTTCGAAATCATGTGTGATGCAAGTAACTTTGCGGTTGGAGCGGTTTTTGGACAACGAAAAGATAAGCATTTTCATCCAATATACTATGCTAGTAAAACTCTTAATGATTCGCAAGAAAACTACCTGTTAGGATCTGAGTTTGAATTACTTGTAGTTTTTGTTTCAAAAATGGAAAATGATTGAGTTTAAAAGAGATTTGCAGCGGAAATAAATGGAAAACTTTTACTACAAGCAATGGTTGTTTGTTTTCATCATCATCATGCTTTCAAGTTGGTAGAATCGCATGTGATTCAAAAACTCCCCCTCGGCCTTTGCAATTGAAGTTTGGTAGTAAGAAAATGTAGAGAAGATGATATGCGAAAGTTGATCTTTTGATAGACAAGTTAAACTGTTACACAAGTTACCTATTTATACTAAACTATCTAACCACTGAGCATCTTTGATGATGTCAGGGTTGATAGTGACAGGAAACTATATGTAACTAACTACAAACACTGCTAATACTTATCTATCTAATGACTAAGCTCTAATCTCTATCATCTGATCCTTGTAACTCTGGCAGACCTTTGCAACTTTGTCAAGTCAGATGATAGAAGAGCAGTCTTTAGGGAAAGCAGTGTATGTACAACAGAGGTTGTAACCTCTGATAGTTTAACCAAAGCTCGGATAGTGTTATTTGGCTTTGTATCATTTGTTCCTTTCATAGGGTTCAATTCCAACAATCTCCCCCTGGAACAGATGATGCCAAAAACACTTTATTCTTGGTCTTTATTCTTCAGGAAGAATTCTCTTATTTGACCTTTGAATTGAAGTTCAAAGTTAGAGATTCTATGTCATCAGCATCCTTCTCCAGCTCTAAACATAATAATTCTTTGAAGTCTTCTACTGTAAGCCCATAAGCAGCTTCCATAGATAGTTTAGTGGCATTACCATCAGACTTGAGCAGTGTCAATTCATGGGTGTCTTTGACGACCTTCCATTTTAGAATTTTTGGGACTGAAGGTTTTCTTGAAGGAGCTTTTATTGCTGAGGATTGAGAAGGAGCTATTTGTGATAAATCTTTAGCCAGCTTGGCACTTAAATCATCAGCTGGATAATCAGTCATATTCTTTATACCTTCTTTGATAAATGTATCCTCAAACTCTTTGTCAGTCTTTTTAGACATCTCCCCTTGCCTTTTTCTGTGTAACAGGGCAAGTGTGGAATGGGCAGATGTTGTGCTGGACGTTTTGGAGAGTTGGGCTTTGAGAATAGCATCTTCTTTTGAATAATCAGGTTTAGGAGGCATGGATGGATCCTTTTTCCTCCTTTTTTCCAATTTTTTTAACTGTCTATCACCCTGACCTCACCCCATCTCATCACTTGGTTCTTTGAACCATAATGATTCTGAATTAGTTCATTCTTCATTCTCTTCAACTTTAAGTCTCTTTCAGGCATATCTTTCTTGTGTAAATCCCAGTTGGGAGGAGTTGGCTTTTTTAGAGGATCTTTCAACATTTCTTGCATTCTGTTGATTTCTTCTCTAAGCTCATCTATGCTCCAATCCCTGAACTGTGCCCTTATTGCCTTATATATCTTCTTCTCCATGATATACTCAATGAGTTCACTTTTGAGCAGCTTATCTTCCTTTCTGACAACTGGTTGCTCAGGTTCTTGACAAAGTTTTGTAAAATGTTGGCTTTACTTAGTTGAAAGGACATTGCAATCTGTATTTCTCTATCATCTTTACAGCTGATTCTCTTTTGGCAATATCCTCTACTTGCTTCCGTTTCAATTCCAGGTAATCATCAACATTTGCATGTCTTGGATAGCCATCAAGGGATAGGATTGTTCTTTTGTTAGGGTCATCCTCTGAAAAGAAACTTAGGATCTCTTCCCTGACTGCTGGTAAACCAAGAGGATACAGCTTTGCTGCAGGAGTAATTTCAAGAGTTGAAGATGTTGTAAGCACTGATGTGGAGGTCATTGGTTGTGATGATAGTGGAAGAGGTGCAGGAATCTTATCATCATTTATCACTTTTGTGATCTTTCTCCTTTTAAACCTTAAAGTGTGTGATGGTGGTAGTGGGATTTTGGTTGGTGTGGATAATGGATGAGTTGATGTGGGAAATTTGATCATGGCAGTGGATAGAGTTGCATCTATTGCAACCTCTGTTGTATCAACAGATGTTGACACAGCAGGTGCTGTAACATCTGCTTGTGTGGATGTGGGTTGTGGTTTTGAAGGTGTGATAGGTTTTTGAGAAGCGGAGGTTTTAATGGTTTGATTGGTTGCATGCTTAGTTTTAGGAGGTGTGGATGTTAGTTGCCTGGCTTTTCTAGCAGGTATCCTCTTTGATGAAGTACCAACCTATCCTTTTTCTTTTAGTTGTTCAATCTTTTTCTCAACCAACACTCTGCTCTCCTCGATCACTGTCTTCTTGTGACTAGCCCTTGCCTTGGCCATAGTTTCATCAGTTAAATCTATCTTCTTTGAATCATCAGGCCTTGGAATATTTAAAGTAGGTTTGGCCTTATCATCATCTATTTTCAGCTTTTTGTTTCCCAAAGGTTTCTCGCCATTTTTGGCTTCATCTGTTGTAACAAAGATAACCGTTGGAGGTGCATGACCAGTGGTTGTGAGTAGATGAGCTTTGATGGCTTTAATGTCTGCTGCAATGTCTTGATACCTTGATTCAACCATGTTTCTAACATCATTCATCTGATGCTTGTGTTGTAGATCCAAATAATGTTGTTGATGTTGAACAGAGGGTTAAGAGCTTCTTTGAGATCAGCAGTGGATAGAACAAAGGGTTGACTTTTTGTAGCTATCATCTGCTTTGGTAAACTTTTGATTTCATCAACAGAATTTTCTATCCTTGTCACTCTCTCCGTCAAATCCTGGTATTTTAGCTCATCACCTAATTTAATAGGATCATCTGAACTCCTATCTGAAGTGGTAGTTGTATGTATGGTATCATTAGCAGTGGTTTTAGTACCAGCTTCAACCATAGATGCCCCTTTGTCTTGGAACTGGGGACTTCCCACAATTGAGGTAGCAGTTGTTGCCTCAACAGTGGTTACCTTCAACCAAGTCTTAGTAATGAAACCACTGTCCAACAGATACGGTTACGTACAATAAAGACCCAATCATGCTTCTATAAAGAGTTTGATGAACAAGGTCATCTTTACCATCAATGGTGACTAGCTTGGTGGTTGCCATCGGTGTGCTACATGGTTTACAATCATCCATATCAAACTTTTTAAGCAGTTCTTTCACATACTTGTTTTGATGGATAAATGTACCATTTTGCAATTGTTTAACCTGGATACCAAGAAAACATTGGAGCTCACCCATTGCACTCATCTCAAACTCTGCTGCCATGAGTTTTTGAAACTCTTCACATATAGCAGTGCTTGTGGATCCAAAAATGATGTCATCCACATAAATTTGGAAAAGCATCAAATCTTTTCCTTCCACTTTAAGAATAGGGTTTTATCTATTTTACCTCTAGTAAACTCTATGGATAAAAGAAAAGTGGATAGAGTTTCATACCAGGCTCTTGGTGCTTGCTTCAAGCCATACAATGCTTTGTTGAGCTTGTAGACATGATCAGGATGGAATGCATCTTCAAAACCTGGAGGTTGACGGACATACACCTCTTCTTTGATTTTTCCATACAAAAATGCACTCTTTATATCCATTTGATACACCTTTATGTTGTAGTTAGCAGCAAAAGCTAAGAACAGGCGAATAGCTTCCAACCTTGCTACAGGAGCAAAAGTCTCATCATAGTCTATACCTTCTTCCTGTCTGTAGCCTTGAACCACGAGCCTTGCTTTGTTTTTGACAACAATGCCCCTTTCATCAGTTTTGTTCTTGAAGACCCACTTTATGCCAATTGGACTTACATCTTTTGGCAGTGGCACAAGCTCCCAAACTTGTTGTCTCTTAAACTGAAGGAGTTCTTCTTGCATGGCTTCTACCTAGCTGTTGTCTTTCAGTGCCTCTTGGTACTTGACTGGCTGTGTGAGTGATAGAAAACCAACAAAAAGACAAATATTTTGGGATTGGCTCCGTGTGAGCACCCCAGATTTGATGTTGCCATAACTTGATCTGTCGGATGGCTTTTGAGATAAATCAAATCACCTTGGTATGGAACAATAGCATTTTGAGGTGATGGATGCAAATGTGTATCATCTGAGCTAACCTCTGCTGGTGAATTTGAAGTATCAGCCTCTGATGTAAATGGAGGTGGTGGTATTCGGGGTATAGAGGTAACATTCTGATGATTTTTGTGCCCAATTGTAGGACTTTTATCAACAGATGTTTGATTTTGTGAACTGGCAGAGGTTTGAGAATCAAACACTGTTGACCCAAAAGTGGCAGAGTTTACACAAGAGCTTGTGGCACCTGATCCTCTGTTGGAAGAATTGACTTTTGTTTGTGGAAGCACACATCATATTCTTGATCTTGATCTTCTCTAGATGATTGTGGTGTACCTGCGTTGTCTAGCTTGATAGAAACATCAGCAAATGTGAATTTATGTAAATCAAAAAGCTCTACATGATTTGCTGGGATTTTCAGTGATGAAAGTTCATTGAACTTCACATTCAAGGTTTCTTCAACACACTTGGTCCTAGAGTTAAAAAATCTATAGGCTTTAGCAGTGGTTGAGTATCCCAGAAAATAACCACAGTCAATTTTGGCTGCAAACTTAGATATAGAATCTTTTAAGTTCAAAATGAAGCATGGATAACCAAAAACTTTAAAATAGGAAATCAGAGGTTTGATTTTATACAAAATCTCATAGGAAGTCTTTTGATGTCTGGGGTTAATCAAAACTCTGTTTTGGACATAGCAAGCAGTGTTTACAGCCTCTGCCCAGAAAGACAAGGGTAAACTAGAGTCTGCAAACATAGTTCTTGCTGATTCAATTAAAGTTCTATTTTTCCTTTCAACTACCCCATTTTGCTCTGGAGTTCTTGGAATGCTATATTGTCTAACAATTCCTTTTGACTCACAAAAAGCATCCAACTCCCTATTTTTAAACTTTATTCCATTGTCACTCCTAAAGATTTTTACTGGAAGATCAAATTGCTTTTCTACTTGTTTAACAAAGTTTTGCAAAATGACTGCAGTTTCATCCTTAGAGTGGAGAAAGAAGGTCCATGTAAACCTAGAGAAATCGTCAACTATCACTAGGCAATACCTTTTGTGTTTTAAGCTCATGATTTGCACTGGGCCAAACAAGTCCATCTGAAGCAATTGTAAACATTGGCTTGTTTTGGACTCTTCAATTGATTTGAGCGAACTTTTATGTTGTTTTCCTTTTAAGCAGGAAACATAATGTTCTTCATAGGAAAATTGCTTGTGAGGCAAACCTCTTACAAGACTTTGTTTTGAGAGTGTGTGATAATTTTAAGATTTGTGTGTCCAAGCCTTCGATGCCATAACTCAGTCTCTTTGCTAGAAGCAACTGAGAATAGGCATGTTCTAGACATAGGATTAGCATATCTACCACATACACATCCTCACTTCTGTCTGTAGTGAGTTGTGCTTTGCTCTCAGCAATGATTTGATCAATCTTTTTAACAACCTTTGGTCCCACAATTTGACAAGTTTTTTTAGTGAAGAAGGATCCATACCCTCTGTCACTCATTTGTGAGACACTCAACAGGTTAAATTTCAAATTGTCAATTAAATTCACATTTTCAAACTTGAGTTTACCAGCCAGAACCGACCCAGACCCTAAAACCTTTCCCTTTGAGTTATTACCAAAAGATATATCACCCCCCCATGAGCCATGAAGTCCTTGAGAAGGGCTCTACATCCTGTCATGTGCCTGGAACCTCCACTATCTACATACCATAAGCTATCAAGGCAAGTAGAGGGTCCCTTTGTAGCAGCCATGAGAGCACAATCACACTCATCTTCACACACATCAACATTCCATGGGTCAACAGGATAGTTCTTTTCCTTATCAGCAGCATTTTTCTTTTCTTCAGTTGAAACCACTGTTTCATCACAAACTTGAACTTCATCAGTTTTTGACACTAACTCCACAGATTCAACACCTTCAGCAATTGTCTCTAAGGCCATTAAACAAAATTCTTGTTCAACATCATTTTTGGCCATTAAAGCAAAGTTCTCATTAGTCAAATCCCCAGGCAAGCTACTCCAGTCAACATAACTTTGTGTGAAAAAGCTCTATTGACCAACCTCTGCTGGACTAATAGTGGTTTGAGCAGGTTGTGTGACAATGGGTACTTGTTGTACATGCACTTGAGGATGTGATGGTGCCTGAACATATTGAATTTGTGGAGCAGTGGATTGAACATAATGCACTAGAACAGTAGTAGCAGGATGTTTTGAACATGTTGAGCAGGGGTATATTGGGAATAGTGAGCAGTGTTTTGTGTGTACTGAGGTCTAAGGCCAGGATGGGTCACTATTGGTCCAGAATTTTGAGACCTGCAATCTCTGGCAAAGTGTCCTAACCTATTACACTTATAACACTTGACTTTTGATTTATCCAGCCCAACCTTCAATCCCCCATGCAATCCTGGGAATTTCCTACCAGTTCTCTTATAGAATATACTAGCCCTAACACTCAATAAGGCCAGTTGGTGCAAAATATCCATTTCTTCAAGATCAGAAGGTTCAAAATGTTGCAAGTCATTCAGCTCAAAGGATAGATTATCAGAGGTTTGGCTTTCCCCACTAGCAGTGAAAGCATAGTTGGGTGCATATGTTTCAGATCCAAAGTTCCCACCAGAAGTAATATCTATATAGTGATCATAACTTTGGTCCTTACTGCTGCCAGATCCCTCTTCTTGGACAAAAAGAGCTGTATTACCCAATGAGTAATCATCAGTCATTTTGCCAGAATCTTGCAACTTCTTTTTCTGGTTTAACTCTCTCTCATAAGTGAGGAGTATCCCATGAAGTTGTGTCAACGACATTTCTTTAAACCCAACAGACCTTCGTGTTACATAAGCTACAGTCTCCCACTTATCTGGTAACAATCTAAGGAAACGACTATTGACAGTCGAATTAGGAAAAAACATGTTAACCAGTCTAAGTTCACTGATGAGACAACTGTAATGTTCGAACTGTTGTGTTAGAGACTCTCCTTTCAAGTGACAAAATGTTTCATACTGCTGATTTAGAACTTCTCTGTTACTTTCAATCACTTCCTCAGTCCCACCGAATTGCTCTTTCAGTGCATCCCATAACTCCTTTTCACTATTGCAATGGAGTAGACCAGCATAAATCTCATTGGGTAAGGCCGAAGCAACTATGCTAAATGCCTTAGCATCTAATTCAGTTTTCTGGAAATCCTGCTCCGAAAAGTTTTCAAGATTTTTTGGCACATGTTTAGTTGGATTCTCTGTGCTTGGAACCATCGGAACGTGAGGTCCATAAGCAACAAATCTACAGCAACCGGTGTTTTGCTGAGCAAGGATATGACCCATTCGTCGTTGCCAAATGAAATATTCATTTCTTTTGAGCATCGGCAGTTTGAACAAGGATCCAGAGTTGGCATCCTGTGTGTTTTGAGACATTTTCAGTTGATTTTACACAGATTTCTGTTTTAAAAACTTTGAACGTAACAAAACTCTGTTTATCAAGCAAAAACAACGAAACTGATTAGCAGAGAGCAGATCTGTTCGAATCAAATCGATTGTTAGATCGAATTTGATGAATCAAGCTCTGATACCAATTGTTAGGATCTGAGTTTGAATTACTTGTTGTTTTTGTTTCAAAAATGGAAAATGATTGAGTTTTAAAAGAGATTTGCAGCGGAAATAAATGGAAAACTTTTACTACATGCAATGGTCGTTTGTTTTCATCATCATCATGCTTTCAAGTTGGTAAACTCGAATGTGATTCACAAACTCCCCCTCAACCTTTGCAATTGAAGTTTGGTAGTAAGAAAATGCAGAGAAGATGATATGCGAAAGTTGATCTTTTGATAGACAAGTTAAACTGTTACACAAGTTACCTATTTATACTAAACTATCTAACCACTGAGCATCTTTGATGACATCAGGGTTGATAGTGACAGGAAACTATATGTAACTAACTACAAAAACTGCTAATACTAACTATCAGTGCTTAGCACTGTTACATTGATTATCTATCTAATGACTAAGCTCTGATCTCTATCCTCTGATCCTTGTAACTCTGGCAAACCTTTGCAACTTTGTGAAGTCAGATGATAGGAGAGTAGTCTTTAGGGTAAGCAGTGTATATACAACAGAGGTTGTAACCTCTGATAGTTTAACCAAAGCTCGGATAGTGTTATTTGGCTTTGTATCATCTGATCCTTTCATAGGGTTCAATCCCAACACTACCCCACAACTGAAAAAGAGTTACTAGATGTAGTATTTGCTTTTGATAAATTTTGTTCTTATCTTGTTTTTTCTAAAACGGTAGTTTATACAGACCATGCAGCCATTCGTTATCTATTTAGAAAACAAGATGCCAAGCCGCGTTTGATCAGATGGATTCTACTCCTCCAAGAATTCGACCTCGAAATAAAAGACAAAAGAGGAGCAGAAAACACCGTTGCTGATCATCTATCTCGCTTTGAAGACCCGGCTTTGGAAGCAACTAGAGACAAACTCATCAATGAAAAATTCCCAACAGAATCTCGAGAAATGGTGGAATACCAAGAAGAATCATGGTATGCCGACTATGCCAACTACCTAGCTAGTGGGATAGTCGTGAAAGGTTGGTCGCATTAACAAAGAAAAAAATTCTTTGCCGATGTGAAACACTATTTTTGGGAAGATCCATATCTTTTCAAAATTTGTTCCGACTAACTTATCCGGCGATGCGTACATGGTAACGAAGCAAGAAAAATTCTCCGCCATTGTCATGAAGGTCCGTACGGAGGACACCAGGGAGTTGCTAGTGCCGCTCGAAAGGTATTTGATTCAGGATTCTATTGGCCTACCATTTACAAAGATGCACAAAGTCTCATCAAAACATGTGATGCATGCCAACGATCAGGTAACGTTTCGTCCAAAAAACGAAATGCCACAAAATGGCATTCTTGTTTGTGAAATTTTTGATGTGTGGGGGTTAGACTTTATGGGTCCTTTCCCACATCAAAAGGAAATAAATATATACTTGTAGCAGTAGGATTACTTCTCAAAATGGGGCGAGGCCGAAGGCCCTTCCAACAAATGATGGAAGAGTGGTGGTAAGATTCTTGAAATGATTATTCTCTCATTTCGGCACTCCGAAAGCTTTAATAAGTGATAGAGGCACACATTTTTTGTAATCACCAACTTGAGAAAATTTTAACAAAATATGGGGTTTATCACCGAATCTCAACTGCTTACCACCCTCAAACAAACGGACAAGCCGAGGTAACAAATCGAGGTTTAAAAAGAATACTTGAAAACCGTGGGGTTAAACAAAAAAGAATGGGCGGATAAATTAGACGACGCTTTATGGGCATTTCGGACCGCTTTTGAAACAACAATAGGTACCACCCTTTATAAGCTAGTCTATAGAAAAACAGTACAAATAGCCCACAGGGCCTATTGGGCATTAAAAACGTGAACCTAGATCATGAGACCGCCGGTAAAAATCAACTTTATCAATTAAACGAACTAGATGAATTAAGAAATCAAGCATACTCTAACTCCAAAATCTATAAGGAACGTATGGAAAACTTACACGACAAACATATTAAACCTTATGAATTTCGAGAAGGAAACCAAGTGCTATTGTTTAATTCAAGGCTTCGACTATTTCCCGGTAAATTAAAGTCTTGATGGTCGAGACCTTTTTCCATTACCCATATCTTTCCACACGGTGCAATCGAAATTAAATCTCGGAATGGAGTTCCATTTAAAGTTAATGAACAACTACTAAAGCTCTATCAAGGATTCATTAAGGATGACGAAGAAGAGATTTCGTTATAAACAAGCAAGGTATGATTAAGACTATGGTTTGTGTATACATGTGAAATCACGTCTTGTAAAAAAAATATATATAGCCGAACACGGCGTGGTCGGTGTACAGACAGGTATAAACCCCTTTTCTTTGTTAGTTCTTTATTTCAACACGACCCGTTTCCCCCAAAAAGCTCTGGTTCCGCTGCAGATTCCTGCCATTTTTCATGTTTTCCTTATCTTCTTTAGTTAGATTAACGATTTGCATATAGATTAACATCAAGAAAATTGGGGGAAATTTTAAGGTTCTTGAACTAGATCCAAATCAAACCCTAAATTTTCGAATAGGACTAGTAATAGTAGTTTGCATTCATGTTGTAGAGAGTAAAACAACCGCCATTGTTCATAGAATCATCCAACTTCAAGGTTAAACCATGAACCTTAGTTTTTTAATCGAAAAAGTTAAAATTGATGGGGTAAACGGCTTGTTTTTGGAAAAACGGCGTTTCATTTTCGGGGAAAACCGCCCCTACTGAACCAAAAATTTTCAAGTTTTCGAAACCCGGATGAAAAATGAAATTTTTGAGTAACAGTGGCCTGACCACGGTGCATGGCCAGAGAAGAGCAACGGAACACGGGGCGTGGCCATTGACAACGTGGCCGTGTCCAGCTTGCTGTTTTCATGTTTTTCCAAAAATCTCATTGTAACGCACTGACAGTCTGTCGGTTTTCCTATGAAGAAATGGCCAACAAGTTCTTGAAGTTCAAAACATCAGAATGGGAGTACCAAAACTGTTAGATCGTCTCCACGTAAGCACGGGAACCTAAATTGTATCTAATTTCCATAATGGCGGAAACAATATGACAAGATTAACCAAATAGTCAAGATTTACTGTTTAAATGTTGTTTTATTGGTCAATATGTTCAATTACATTCAGATCCTGATCGGGCAGAGCTTCGCCGTCAGTGTGCCAAAATCACAGAACTTACAAATGAAATCACCAAGGCACGTATTTATAATGTTACAAGTTCGCTTGGGAGTGATCAAGTTCAGGCGAATTTGTCTTGATCAAGTTCGGCCGAACTTGATCTTACAATATAGTTTCAAGCGAACTTGTCCATTATTTACATAAATAACCCACTAAATTGACGTATTCTAGCCCAAAACTATACAGACTCGATCCAAGACTAAGACATAGACATAATGCACTAACAGACTCCCCCTTGGATATCGTCTTCGTCTTGATCATTCTTCGAAGCTCTATTTCTGCCTGACACGCCCAAAGAAGTTTTTGATCGGCTTTTTGCAACGTTCTTGTTCTGGAATCAGCGTTTGATCTGTAGGTGGCACTTTAGTCATAAACTAAAACCTTCTAAGCCTTGCCTCCCTACCCATCTCGTGTATTCGTTCAATCCTCGCTTCTTCCTTCAAAAACTCTGTGCGTTCAAGTTCTCTCCAAGTTGATTCCCGCATTCTACCATAGTTCACCTCATGTGCATAGCATACATTGACAACCCTCTAATACTGCATCGCCTGCTCTTTTTCACGATTCTCAAAAACAATCTTGTTGTAGAATAGACATTTAATATCCTCCCTTGGACAGTTCACTAACCACATCGGGTCTAGTATCTTTATCGTTGTCCATAGCCCTCTCAGACCTTTAACCCCAAACAGTTCAACCCTTTCCTTCGTAATATCCAGATGATCTTCAAATCGTAAAACAATCACCACTTCACAAGTATTAGGATCCACCTGCCACCACTTAAACAGAGGATAGAAATTTTGCTCGATCGGCATTAGTGGCATATTTCTCATTGCACGGGGACGCTTCATGATCAACGTGATATCTTTAATCCCAGTCTTCTTGTCGGTTTTAATGCGAGGCTTGGGAATAAAAGGCTTCAAGTATCTAAAACCTTGTGTCGCTTCAACCTTGATCATTTTCCAAAGTAACTGATCAATAAACTTCATGTGGTATGTGACATTCCTTGTTTGCACTAGCTCCTCAACATCCCAGTATGGAAGTGTCTTGAAATCTGCCAGATATCTGAAGTATTGCACTCCAAATTCCCTTTTGATTGCGTAAACATTCAACTCTTTGAACCACCCCCAACTCAGTATATCACCTAATGACACATCTTTATCCCTGGTGAAGAATGCTAGTGGACGTTGAAACTTACGTTCTTGCGGCATTTCTTTGAACCAGGACTTTTTCGCTTGTGCGATCTCCTCATTTGTCATCGGTTTAAGGACTTTTCCATCACGTATCGACTCTTCTATCTTTTTTTCAAGATATCCTCATTCAGCTGCTCGTACATCTCCTCGAAAGTAGGAAAACTATCTGTGTTAGGACCGACATACTTCTCAGCTTCATCCTTTTCGTCGTCAGAGGACCAATCTTCAACAATAACCTTGTTGTACTCGTCTGCTTCATATCTACATTTGTAATGATACTCGTTCGGCTCAAATGCAATAACATTCAGCACTTGTTCTTTGAAATCAAGGTCAAATTATTCTGCATCAACATCGATCAACTTTGCTAGATCTTCTTTCGAGTAGTTGTGCCCGAATTCACCTTCTTTGACATTGTGTTTAAGCATAAGAATCAGAGGTTTTGTAGGGACCGCAACAACCGGTATAGCTGTTGTAATAGCATCAGACATATCAACATCATCTTTTTGACCCTCTGTCTACTCCCCCTGAGTTTGATCATCCATCTAATTAGACTCATCATTCAGCAACGATGTGAAGTCAAACTCTTCATTCACTTTCGCATCAACTATTTTCAGACCGACTCCACCCTGATTATCATCATCATTACCATCATCATTATCTGATTCGTCTTTAGTATCATCAGCGTTATCATCATCATCTTAATCCTTATCTTCTGCTTCATCGTCGTCTTTCTTTTCTGATTCTGTTTAAGGAACAATCACAGACTCCGAAGCTTTTGCAGACTCAGCTATTGGTTTTGTAATCTCATGCAAGCTTTCAATCACGTTCTTTCCTTTGCCCTGTTCAAACATTTCTTTTTCAGCTTTATCTTTGGCTTCCTTCAGATCTATGCGTGCGTATTTAGGATCAAAATCTATACCAAGGCTGTTTGTTAGCACTTTCTGCAGCCTGTGGAATCTTTTATCATTCATTTCACGTTCTGAACGTAATTCTGCAATCTCTTTTATCAATCTTTCATTTGCATCTTGCAAGCTTTAAATTAGGGCTTTTAACTACCCTCAATCGCCTTCAAGGAATTTGACTTTGTCAGACAATATCTCTTTTTCAACTTCTCTAACTCGGCTTTCTCTGATTCGTTCTTAGCCACTTTATCTTCCAGAATCTTTACACGCTTTTCTAGAACATCAACATCTGTTTCTGGGAAGAAATCATCTAGATCCTGAAGATCCACCGGCACATTCGGAATATCACCAAATATCTTTGATTTTGGAGTTTTTGGCGTCGATTTAGGAGTATCCTTTGGTATAGACTTTTTTGAAGTTGAGCTTTCGAAATGAGAAGCCGTTGGAGGATCTGGAGTTTGAATGACTGGAACTCCTAACAATACAGTATCAGGAGGTTCTTGTGTAACTCCTGGACGTTCTGCTTCAGCTGTGATAATAACAGGAGGTTCTTGTGTAGGAGGTTCTTGTGTGACTCCTTTCTCCTGTGCACCAGAAGGTTCTTGTGTAGCTTCTGTGCTCTTTGGCTTTCCAACATAACGACGACTTTTCGCTTTCTGACCCTTTTTGCCCTTTGTTTTCGGAGATCCTGTTGTCATTGTCGTTGAAGCTACTGCAGACTTCACACGCTTTGCTTTTTTCTTTGGTCTTTCTTCATCAGACTCTTTTTCTTGCTCAGGCTCGTAGTCAGCATCTCCTTCTTTGAGTTTATCAGCAATTGATTCAGCCATAGCTATCTTTGTTTGAATTTCCAGCGAATCATCACTATCATTTTCTTCTTTATCTGATGTAGCAGATATTACATCATCTTCTTGTGTTGTCTTTTCTACTTCCTGACTTTCTATCACCACATTCTCAGTACTAGGACCAGCTTCAGATTAAACTTTGACAGGCTCATCTTCGTCCATTAACATCATTTCAACTTTCTTTTTTTTTGCGAGCAGCTTTTTTTTCCTAAACCACCACCTTCTTCAAAAACTAATCACTACGCTTCTCTTTGAATAAAGACAACCATTCTAACTCAGCGTTTCGTTCTCTTTCATCACCGCTGTCATCTTTCCTCCACTTATACTCTGGAGGTGCAATATAATTTTTGGATGCGATAGCACCAAACAGTGGCTTAGCAATAGGTGCGATGATTGCTTCTGGAAAGTAATCAACTTCTTCACTGTCGTATCATCAAGATGACTAAGATAAACAATAATTCTGGTCTTTTACAATCTTCTTGAATTGATCTTCTATCAGCATCTGTACGAACCTTGGGTACATCACTAATCTCTTTGACCCCATATTGTTCTTCATGTGAGTAAATAGCAGCTTTGAATAATTGAACCTCTTGTTCAAAATGAGTGATGTCGCCATGCAGGCCATATAATCCTGTACGTCATCCAATCCGGCTTTTCGGTGACTAAAAGTGTGGATAATCGCATTCATTAAGAACTTGTACGGATTAGGGACCGAGCCTTTCTTTAGTGTAGATTCGTTCACATGCCCCTTGTACCCGATATGACAAAAGCAACCTCGTACCAAACGTTTGTCTAGCATCATAGGATCGTTAGTTGCATCATTGAATTCCAGAACCTTTCGAATGTCAGCTTCAGTAATAGTGATTTCTTTATCTTCATTATCGTCACGAACAATCGACTTTATCGCTGTATCATCCTTGTTCATTGCTGCGGACATCCAAAACCTGTTAACATGTGACCTGTAGACCACTGTTCTCTCTGTGATGGCCTTGTGTATCGGAATACATGCCATAAATCCAAGAATATCATCGAATGCTCCGAGAGATGGACAGATTTCTTTATCCAGCATGATGCAAGTATTGTGAAACTTATTGAATGAGAGCTCAATATTCTGTGAACACGTAAATCTAGACGAAAATAGATGACAATTTTTCAATTTCACAAAATTCCATCAAGTTCGGGCGAACTTGATTGGCATTTAACATTTTTATTACTCTAAGTTCGGGCGGACTTATCACATAACCAACCTTAACAGATCACAAGTCCGGGCGAACTTATAATTCAATTTTAAACACTTTTCTCACAAGTTCGGGCGACCTTGTTTAGGATTAATCAAATCATTCATACAAGTCCTTGTTTAGGCGAACTTGTATAGAAAATAATTTCAGATTTTAGTGGAAGTTCGTGCGAACTTAGCATTTATCACATGTTCCTCCTAATGACAAGTTCGGCCAAACTTAGACAAGTTCGGGCGAACTTATCATCATCCCAAACAAACCTACAACAATCAATACTTGCATTTCTGATCAAATTTTACACATTATCATGATCGTTTATGTTTGTTAATCATGATTTAAGTTCCAATTTCGTCATTAACAACCTACAACATGTCTAACATTCAAGTTCTGATCTCAAATCGTTCGAACACAGTCATTTTATGGTCCAAATCTTAAATCCTAACCATAGGCATGATGAGTGATATGCTAATCACCACTAATCACTTTCAATTGGGCAGCACTTCGTCGTGTGAGTGGCAATTTCGAAATTGCTCTTAAGTTCGCTCTAAAGTTCAGATAACAAGTGATTAAGTTCGGGCGAACTTATGAACAAACTGTTGAATTTTTCAAAAATCAAGTTAATGACCTTGGTTAACCGATTTGTCTGCCGAGTCAAAGTTAATGACCTCGGTTCGACCCGTTATGTACAAACTGTTGAGTTTTTCATAAATCAAGTTTCAAATTAATGAACTGTTGATTTTACAGATTAGCTCCCAGCCCGTTGTCAATTAGATTCCCACCAGTTTAGCACCTTACCATACTTCGAAGATCTGTTCTCCAACATTGGTTTGCTGAAAACAATGTAGAAACAAAATTTTTTTGTATTTTTGTAAGTTTATGCTAAAACACACTGAAAATCTTTTTGGTTTTAATCTGTAAAGCAGATAAACTATGTACAGAACAAAGTAAACTATGTACAAACATATTTAATTCGTGTCTAAGGATCATATCAGTTGATTGAGACATATCACTAGTACCGTTGACCTTTAATTGACTTTAAGTTTTAAACTCATTTACCTAGATTCTCCATGTGTTTGTCTACTTAAACTTCGACACATTTCTCAGTACTAGGACCAGCTTCAGATTGAACTTTGACAGGCTCATCTTCGTCCATTAACATCGTTTCAACTTTCTTTTTTTTGCGAGCAGCTTTTTTTTTCCTGAACCACCACCTTCTTCAAAAACCAATCACTACACTTCTCTTTGAATAAAGACAACCATTCTAACTCAGCGTTTCGTTCTCTTTCATCACCGCTGTCATCTTTCCTCCACTTATACTCTAGTGGTGCAATATAATTTTCGGATGCGATGTCACCAAACAGTGGCTTAGCAATAGGTGCAAATGATTGCTTCTGGAAAGTAATCAACTTCTTCACTGTCGTATCATCAAGATGACTAAGATAAACAATATCATTCTAGTCTTTTGCAATCTTCTTGAATTGATTTTCTATCAGCATCTGTACGAACCATGGGTACATCACTAATCTCTTTGACCCCATATTGTTCTTCATGTGAGTAAATAACAGCTTTGAATAATTGAACCTCTTGTTCAGAATGAGTGCTGTCGCCATGCAGGCCATATAATTCTGTACGTCATCCAATCCGGCTTTTCGGTGACTGAAAGTGTGGATAATCGCGTTCATTAAGAACTTGTACGGATTAGGGACAGAGCATTTCTTTAGTGCAGATTCGTTCACATGCCCCTTGTACCCGATATGACAAAAGCAACCTCGTACCATACGTTCGTCTAGCATCATAGGATCGTTAGTTGCATCATTGAATTCCAGAACCTTTCGAATGTCAGCTTCAGTAATACTAATTTCTTTATCTTCATTATCGTCACGAACAATCGACTTTATCGCTGTATCATCCTCGTTCATTGCTGCAGACATCCAAAACCTGTTAACATGTGACCTGTAGACCACTGTTCTCTCTGTGATGGCCTTGTGTATCGGAATACGTGCCATAAATCCAAGAATATCATCGAATGCTCCGAGAGATGGACAGATTTCTTTATCCAGTGTGATGCAAGTATTGTGAAACTTATTGAATGAGAGCTCATATTCTGTGAACACGTAAATCGAGATGAAATTAGACGACAATTTTTCAATTTTACAAAATTCCATCAAGTTCGGGCGAACTTGATTGGCATTTAACATTTTTATTACTCTAAGTTCGGGCGGACTTATCATATAACCAACCTTAACAGATCAAAAGTCCGGGCGAACTTATAATTCAATTTTAAACACTTTTCTCACAAGTTCGGGCGACCTTGTTTAGGATTAATCAAATCATTCATACAAGTCTGGGCGAACTTGTATAGAAAACAATATCAGATTTTAGTGGAAGTTCGTGCGAACTTAGCATTTATCACATGTTCCTCCTAATGACAAGTTTGGCCAAACTTAGACAAGTTCGGGCGAACTTATCATCATCCCAAACAACCTGCAACAATCAATACTTGCATTTCTGATCAAATTTTACACATTATCATGATCGTTTATGTTTGTTAATCATGATTTAAGTTCCAATTTCATCATTAACAACCTACAACATGTATAACATTCAAGTTCTGATCTCAAATCGTTCGAACACATTCATTTTATGGTCCAAATCTTAAACCCTAACCATAGCCATGATGAGTGATGTGCTAATCACCACTAATCACTTTCAATTTGGGCAGCACTTCGTCGTGTGAGTGACAATTTCGAAATCTCTCTTAAGTTCGCTCTAAAGTTCAGATAACAAGTGATTAAGTTCGGGTGAACTTATGAAACAAACTGTTGAATTTTTCAAAAATCAAGTTAATGACCTTGGTTAACCGATTTGTCTGCCGAGTCCAAGTTAATGACCTTGGTTCGACCCGTTATGAACAAACTGTTGAATTTTTCAAAAATCAAGTTTCAAATTAATGAACTGTTGATTTTACAGATTAGCTCCCAGCCCGTTGTCAATTAGATTCCCACCAGTTTAGCACCTTATCATACTTCGAAGATCTGTTCTCCAACATTGGATTGCTGAAAACAATGTAGAAACAAAATCTTTTTGTATTTTTGTAAGTTTATGCTAAAACACACTGAAAATCTTTTTGGTTTTAATCTGTAAAGCAGATAAACTATGTACAGAACAAAGTAAACTATGTACAAACATATTTTGTGAATTCGTGTCTAAGGATCATATCAGTTGATTGAGATATATCACGAGTACCGTTGACCTTTAATTGACTTTAATTTTTAAACTCGTTACCTAGATTGTCCATGTGTTTGTCTACTTAAACTTTGACACATTTCTCAGTACTAGGACCAGCTTCAGATTGAACTTTGACAGCCTCATCTTCGTCCATTAACATCGTTTCAACTTTCTTTTTTTTGCGAGCAGCTTTTGTTTTCCTAAACCACCACCTTCTTCAAAAACCAATCACTACGCTTCTCTTTGAATAAAGACAACCATTCTAACATAGCGTTTCGTTCTCTTTCATCACCGCTGTCATCTTTCCTCCACTTATACTCTGGTGGTGCAATATAATTTTCGGATGCGATAGCACCAAACAGTGGCTTAGCAATAGGTGCAAATGATTGCTTCTAGAAAGTAATCAACTTCTTCACTATCGTATCATCAGATGACTAAGATAAACAATATCATTCTAGTCTTTTGCAATCTTCTTGAATTGATCTTCTATCAGCATCTGTACGAACCATGGGTACATCACTAATCTCTTTGACACCCATATTTTTCTTCATGTGAGTAAATAACAGCTTTGAATAATTGAACCTCTTGTTCAGAATGAGTGCTGTCGCCATGCAGGCCATATAATCATGTACGTCATCCAATCCGGCTTTTCGGTGACTGAAAGTGTGGATAATCGTGTTCATTAAGAACTTGTACGGATTAGGGACAGAGCATTTCTTTAGTGCAGATTCGTTCACATGCCCCTTGTACCCGATACGACAAAAGCAACCTCGTACCATACGTTCGTCTAGCATCATAGGATCGTTAGTTGCATCATTGGATTCCAGAACCTTTCGAATGTCAGCTTCAGTAATACTGATTTCTTTATCTTCATTATCGTCACGAACAATCGACGTTATCGCTGTATCATCCTCATTCATTGCTGCAGACATCCAAAACCTGTTAACATGTGACCTGTAGACCACTGTTCTCTCTGTGATGGCGTTGTGTATCGGAATACGTGCCATAAATCCAAGAATATCATCGAATGCTCCGAGAGATGGACAGATTTCTTTGTCCAGCGTGATGCAAGTATTGTGAAACTTATTGAATGAGAGCTCAATATTCTGTGAACACGTAAATCGAGACGAAATTAAACGACAATTTTTCAATTTTACAAAATTCCATCAAGTTTGGGCGAACTTGATTGGCATTTAACATTTTTATTACTCTAAGTTCGGGCGGACTTATCATATAACCAACCTTAACAGATCACAAGTCCGGGCGAACTTATAATTCAATTTTAAACACTTTTCTCACAAGATCGGGCGACCTTGTTTAGGATTAATCAAATCATTCATACAAGTCTGGGCGAACTTGTATAGAAAACAATATCAGATTTTAGTGGAAGTTCGGGCGAACTTAGCATTTATCAAATGTTCCTCCTAATGACAAGTTCGGCCGAACTTAGACAAGTTCGGGCGAACTTATCATCATCCCAAACAACCTACAACATGTCTAACATTCAAGTTCTGATCTCAAATCATTCGAACACAGTCATTTTATGGTCCAAATCTTAAATCCCAACCATAGCCATGATGAGTGATGTGCTAATCACCACTAATCGCTTTCAATTTGGGCAGCACTTCGTCATGTGAGTGACAATTTTGAAATCGCTCTTAAGTTGCTCTAAAGTTCAAATAACAAGTGATTAAGTTCGGGTGAACTTATGAAACAAACTGTTGAATTTTTCAAAAATCAAGTTAATGACCTTGGTTAACCGATTTGTCTGCCGAGTCCAAGTTAATGACCTTGGTTCGACCCGTTATGAACAAACTGTTGAATTTTTAAAAATCAAGTTTCAAATTAATGAACTGTTGATTTTACATATTAGCTCCCAACCCGTTTTCAATTAGATTCCCACCAGTTTAGCACCTTACCATACTTCGAAGATCTGTTCTCCAACATTGGATTGCTGAAAACAATGTAGAAACAAAATCTTTTTGTATTTTTGTAAGTTTATGCTAAAACACACTGAAAATCTTTTTGGTTTTAATCTGTAAAGCAGATAAACTATGTACAGAACAAAGTAAACTATGTACAAACATGTTTTGTGAATTCGTGTCTAAGGATCATATCAGTTGATTGAGATATATCACCAGTACCGTTGACCTTTAATTGACTTTAAGTTTTAAACTCGTTTACCTAGATGGTCCATGTGTTTGTCTACTTAAACTTCGACACATTTCTCAGTACTAGGACCAGCTTCAGATTGAGCTTTGACAGGCTCATCTTCGTCCATTAACATCGTTCAACTTTCTTTTTTTTGCGAGCAGCTTTTCTTTTCCTGAACCACCACCTTCTTCAAAAACCAATCACTACGCTTCTCTTTGAATAAAGACAACCATTCTAACTCAGCATTTTGTTCTCTTTCATCACCGCTGTCATCTTTCCTCCACTTATACTCTGGTGGTGCAATATAATTTTCGGATGCGATAGCACCAAACAGTGGCTTAGCAATAGGTGCAAATGATTGCTTCTGGAAAGTAATCAACTTCTTCACTGTCATATCTTCAAGATGACTAAGATAAACAATATCATTCTAGTCTTTTGCAATCTTCTTGAGTTGATCTTCTATCAGCATCTGTACGAACCATGGGTACATCACTAATCTCTTTGACCCCATATTGTTCTTCATGTGAGTAAATAACAGCTTTGAATAATTGAACCTCTTGTTCAGAATGAGTGTTGTCGCCATGCAGTATGTCATCCAATCTGGCTTTTCGGTGACTGAAAGTGTGGATCATCACGTTCATTAAGAACTTGTACGGATTAGGGGCAGATCCTTTCTTTAGTGTAGATTCATTCGCATGCCCCTTATACCCGATACGACAAAAGCAACCTCGTACCATACGTTCGTCTAGCATCATAGGATCATTAGTTGCATCATTGAATTCCAGAACCTTTCGAATGTCAGCTTCAGTAATAGTAATTTCTTTATCTTCATTATCGTCACAAACAATCGACTTTATCGCTGTATCATCCTCGTTCATTGCTGCGGACATCCAAAACCTGTTAACATGTGACCTGTAGAACACTCTTCTCTCTGTGATGGCCTTGTGTATCGGAATACGTGCCATAAATCCAAGAATATCATCGAATGCTCTGAGAGATGGACATATTTCTTTATCCAGCGTGATGCAAGTATTGTGAAACTTATTGAATGAGAGCTCAATATTCTGTGAACACGTAAATCGAGACGAAATTAGACGACAATTTTTCAATTTTACAAAATTCCATCAAGTTCGGGCGAACTTGATTGGCATTTAACATTTTTATTACTCTAAGTTCGGGCGGACTTATCATATAATCAACCTTAACAGATCACAAGTCCGGGCGAACTTATAATTCCTTTTTAAACACTTTTCTCACAAGTTCGGGCGACCTTGTTTAGGATTAATCAAATCATTCATACAAGTCTGGGCGAACTTGTATAGAAAACAATTTCAGATTTTAGTGGAAGTTCGGGCGAACTTAGCATTTATCACATGTTCATCCTAATGACAAGCTCGGCCGAACTTAGGCAAGTTCGGGTGAACTTATCATCGTCCCAAACAACCTGCAACAATCAATACTTGCATTTCTGATCAAATTTTACACATTATCATGATCGTTTATGTTTGTTAATCATGATTTAAGTTCCAATTTCATCATTAACAACCTACAACATGCCTAACATTCAAGTTCTGATCTCAAATCTTTCAAACACAGTCATTTTATGGTCCAAATCTTAAAACCTAACCATAGCCATGATGAGTGATGTGCTAATCACCACAATCACTTTCAATTTGGGCAGCACTTCGTCGTGTGAGTGACAATTTCGAAATCGCTCTTAAGTTCGCTCTAAAGTTCAGATAACAAGTGATTAAGTTCTGGCGAACTTATGAAACAAACTATTGAATTTTTAAAAATTCAAGCTAATGACCTTGGTTAACCGATTTGTCTGCCGAGTCCAAGTTAATGACCTCGGTTCGACCCGTGATGAACAAACTGTTGAAATTTTCAAAAATCAAGTTTCAAATTAATGAACTGTTGATTTTACAGATTAGCTCCCAGCCCGTTGTCAATTAAATTCCCACCAGTTTAGCACCTTACCAACTTCGAAGATCTGTTCTCCAACATTGGTTTGCTGAAAACAATATAGAAACAAAATCTTTTTTTTATTTTTGTAAGTTTATGCTAAAACACACTGAAAATCTTTTTGGTTTTAATCTGTAAAGCAGATAAACTATGTACAGAACAAAGTAAACTATGTACAAACATATTTACAGACATATTTTTGTGAATTCGTGTCTAAGGATCATATCAGTTGATTGAGACATATCACGAGTACCATTGACCTTTAATTGACTTTAAGTTTTAAACTCGTTTACCTAGATTGTCCGTGTGTTTGTCTACTTAAACTTTGACACATTTCTCAATTGTTCCAAGATTTTAGGTATGATTTATGAAACTAGACTTAACTGTGTTTCCCACTTCTTGAATATACTCCCGGATCCAGATTCCCTAGATTTCATCTTATAGGTGAATATAGCATAATTGATATCTGTTTCTGGGTTATGTGATACCTTGAGAGCTCAGGTTAGTACTACCGTACAGACAAAGAGATGAAGGCTCGTCTTAAAGGTGTGTTCCACTCAAGGAATCTTTTAAGCACTGCAAATGATTAGATCTTTTGATTCTTTTCAGCTTTGCATGTTAGAGGTTTATAGCAAAAGCATTATAGAAGTTCTAGGCTATTGCTTCCGCAAAATCAGAAGAACTTGTATCATACCCCAGATATCAACTATCTATAAAGACCTCGTATCTCAGAATCAGGCAATCTTTCAATCGAAATTTCGAAGTACTAAGTCAATATATCCAAGATGTGTTAATCCACAAGTTTAAGCAGTTGGGAAAGTTAGTTTATATCCCGGAAACAATTTACTGAACGTGTAAAGCCTATCGACACATCCACAATAAGACTTGTTTATCACTTTTAAACTTTACATTTCTTTAGCATACCGTGATAGTCCACTGATATACTATCATTTCCTTTTGTGACACCGAATTCTTTTTGTCTTTTTCAATGTTTTTGTACTTTTTGTAATTTTTTCATTTGTTTTTGTATTTTCTTAAATATTTCTCTCCCCTAAAATCAAAAAGATATTTTTGTATTTTAGTTTTTAAGAAATACTAATCTAAAAGATAGACAAACCAATGTGGATCACTTGAACTCGTTGTCCGATCCATATTCAACCTATGCTTCCACACCTTTCAGTAAATTTTTAATACCATTAAGCCTCATGAGATATTTAAATCTTGTTAAAGGAAATGCTTTGGTATAAAAATCAGCCTTTTGTTCATCGGTGGATTTTCTCTATTCACACCAACTTCTTTTTGTAGCAGTAACGAATGAAGTGATAACGAATTTCGATGTGTTTAGTACGAGAGTGATGAACAAGATTTTCGGTTATATCTATCGCTGTCTTATTATCTACAAATAAAGGCGTATCAAGAAATTGCAGACCATAATCCCTCATTTGTTGTTGAATCCAAAGGATTTGAGAACAACAACTGAAAGCAGAAATGTATTCTGCCTCACAGGTAGAGAGAGAAACCTTGGTCTGTTTCTTACATTGCCATGTTATCAAACGAGTTCCAAAGAACTGGCAACCCGCAGTCGTAGATTTAGAGTTCTACTTGTCCACCCTGAAGGCTGAGTCAGCGTACCCTGTTAGATCAAAATGGTCGTTCTTTGGATCCATAAGCCGGTTCTTGGACATCCCTTCAAGTAACAGAATATTCGCTTGACTATCTGCATGTGTGACACTCGAGGACTAGACTGATATATTGCGCATAGGCAGGTAGGATACATTATATCTGGGCGAGATGCCGTCAGATACATCAGAGGTCCTATCATCAACCGATAGAGTGTGTCATCAACTTTGGTTCCAGTCTCGTCAATGCAAATCCCATGGTTCAGTGCCAGCGGAGTCGAAAGCGGCTTCGAGCTATCCATTTCAAACTTCTTGAGAATATCGTGAACATACTTTGTTTGATGAATGAATATGTCGTCTGGTAACTGATCGACCTATAATCCAAGGAAGAATTTCATTTCACCCATGGAGGACATCTCGAATTTCTTCTTCATGATCTTTTCAAACTCTTTGCAAAGACTATCATCCGTTGAACCAAAGATGATATCATCCACATAGATTTGTACAATTATTAGATGACTTCCGAATTCTCTGGTAAACAAAGTACTATCCACTGTGCCTCTTGTAAAGCCGTTTCCATCGAGATATTGAGATAACGTCTCGTACCAAGCTCTCGGGGCTTGGTGTAATCCGTATAAGGCTTTGTCTAGGAAATAAGCTTTGTTCTTGTTCAGCGGATCGACGAACCCCGGTGGTTGGCCGACGTACACTTGTTTGCGTAGCTTACCATAAAGAAATGCGAATTTCACATCTAACTGGTACACCTTAAAACCTTTCCAAGCTACGAATGTGAGGAAAATGCGTATTGACTCTAATCGTGCAACCGGTGCGTATACTTCTGTGTAGTCAATACCCTCTTGCTGGTGGAAACCTTTGACAACCAACCGAGCTTTGTTTCTGACAGTAACTCCTCGATCAACCCTTTTACACTTGAAGACCCACTTCGTATCAATAGCTTTCTGCTTCGTGGTAAGTCTACAAGTCTACAAACTCCCAACTTCTCAAACTGTAACAGTTCCTCTTGCATCTATCACCCAGTTCTTGTCACCCAGAGCTTCATTTACCATTTTTGGCTCTATTTGATAAATGAAACATGAGTAGTAGCAGTAGTCTTGAGTAGGAGCAACTCGGGTGTAGAAACAACTTAGGGCTTAATTGATTTGGCTTCTTGTACGCACACCAGTTTGTAATTCACCGATTATTTTCGTTGAAGAATGGTAAGAATATGATCTTGGCATTTCTTCGCTTGGAACATCGACTGAGCTCTGCTGATTTGAGATGTTTAGATCAACGATCAATTCAACATTAGGAGCACTAGATGAAGCTTCGTTCTGATTGCTCGGGCTTGTAGATTGATTTAACATGTTGGATATTTGCTCAGCTTCTTAATCCGATGAGGATTCTCTGTCAGCATCAAATGCCGGCGCTTCATCAGAGTCAGAATTCTGATTCTGAGGCATACTTGGCACTGTTGTTGCATTTTCTGGTTCGGAGGAATCATTCGATGGAGTTATAGACGGTATTACTTCTGCTTCAGAAACATTGTCAACTTGAACACCGCTATTACTTGTTCCTGCTCCAGAAGACAAAGTATCCAACATGGGTTGATTAACCACAATTGGTCTAATGATTTGTTCTTGATTCGCCGACTGTTGAAGATAATAAAGCGTTGCGAGTTCTTCTTCAATCGGTTCTTCGGGCAAGTCGAATGACTTCCATAGATCATGATAGTTGAATAACCACGCGTCACCTTTCCTCTGAATAGGCGTTGTATACCGGAAACAATCGACGTGTTGTGCTTCAATAACCTTTCCCAACGAGGGAACATACACACTTCTTAGCGGACTCGCATACCCGACAAAGAAACCTTCAAGCGATTTGGCCCCGAATTTACCATCTTGATCGATTACAGTACATGGCGCACCAAATGGCTCTAGATATTTCAAATTTGGTTTCCTTCGGTTGATCATCTCAAAAGGTGTCTTTTTCGTTGGTTTGACAGTTAAGACCCTGTTTAGTGTGTAGCAAGCCACTGCAACCGCCTCACTCCAGAAGTTAACAGGAAGTTTTGAGTCTGCAGGCATTGTTCTTGCTGTTTCGATTAAAGTTCTGTTCTTCCTCTCAGCTACCACGTTTTGTTGTGGAGCATAAGGTGCACTGAATTCGTGCAGAATTCCCTTGGCGTTGCAAAATTCTTACATCTTATTATTCTTGAATTATGTGCCGTTAACACCGCGAATACGTCGGATAGGGAGATGATAAAGATTTTCGAGTTTCTTGAAAAGAATCACCAAATTATCAAACGTTTCATCCTTGGATTCTTGGAAGAAAACCCATGAATAACACGAATAATCATCTGTGACGACTAGGCAGTATAAGTCTCCTAAAATACTTTGAACGTTCACCGGACCAAAAAGATCCATATGAAGATGTTCAAGCGGCAACTTAATTGAATTCAGAATCTTCTTCGGATGTGACTTTTTGATCTGCTTCCCCTTTTTACATTCTAGGCAGTGATCAGTCATATGGAAGTTCCGAAGATTCACCCCCTCAACCAGATCGTTATGAACCAGAAAATTCATTTTCCTTAAATGAATGGGCCCCATTTTCCGATGCCAAAGAATAGAATCTTTTTCCGTAGCTTTCTTTACAAAACATTGAGCTAATTTTGACGATGTGGTAGCGACGCCCATATCTAAGACATATAAATCATTCTCGCTAGGGGTTCGCATCAAATCCAATAATCAGGTAATTTGAAACCCGACTTTAAGATCATACACTCTTTATCGTTGAAATGCATCGTGAACTGTTTGTCACAAATCTGTGAGATGCTCAGAAGATTATTCTCAAGCTCAGCAATATAGTTCACTCGATCAAACGATTCTACGCCATTGGAGAGTTTCCCCTCGGCGACAATCCTTCCACCTTGATTACCGGAAAAACCAACATATCCGCCGTTAATAGCTTTTATGTCGCACAAAAGAGGTTTCATCCCTGTCATATGTCTTGACGCTCCACTATCCAGAATCCACTTTGAAAGAACAGATCTCTGGAGCCCCTCCACATATTAAAATTTAGTCAAAAAGCGCGACCCAAGCCTTCTTGGTCTTGGGTTTGGGATAAAAAGCTAGGTAATCATCTTCATAATCTCCATCTAAGCCTCCACTGTCATTTACATTTTCAAAGTTAACTTTCTTTTTACCTTTTGATGATTTGATACCAATTGTAGGTTTGACAGTTTCAGTTGTGATCTCAGATTTTGATTCTTTCTTGTTATCAGTCTTAACAAGCTCACACTTGATAACTTCAGATGTTGTTGACTTTTTCTTAGCAATCCAGGATTATGATTTTACCTGTGCCTTTTTTATGTAAAACCTTGATTCGTTTGTCTTTGAAGTTTCACCTTTTTTGAAAGTTGAGTTTTCAAACTTCTTTTCAGTTTTAGGTTTAACTTCAAGCTTTGATTCATTTCTTTTCAAAATCATGATAGGTTTTACAATCTCTGGTTGCTTTGGTTTTACAACATCTGAACTTTCTTTTCTTTGAAGATAGGCCGGCTTAGATTTCGGACACTTGCGTGCAATATGACCAACTTCATTGCACTTAAAGCAAGTCCAATCATCATGTGAATGTCCACTAGTGGGTTTTACACCACTTGTGGCTTTGGCCTTATTTTGAAGTTCCTTAGCCTTTTTGAACTCATCATTTTATTGCTTCCCAATCAAACTTTCCTCATAAACCGTGCTTGTCCCATAAATGAATGTCATATTTTTATCCTTGTATTCGCGAAATGGTGATGTTTTCTTAACCGGTTCTTCTTCCACATCCAAACCCAACCCAGCTCTTCTATGTTCAAGAAAATCCCCTCCGTTCCTTCGATAATTGTTTCTTTTAGGTTTGGAGTAAAACTTCTTTTGATTAATTTCCAACTCTTCTGATGAAACTTCCACGAGTTTGAAGAATTTGTCAAGTTGATCTTCCTTCACATTCCGAATCGAAAAGCTATCATCGAAGTATAATCTATCCGATTCCTTAACTTTGTACATGACAACATTAGGATCATCACTTAAACTATCTTCTGATGATGTATCGCCATCTTCAGATTGTGAATCAGAATTATTCAAACTCGAGTTGGCGCTTTCAAAGCTGCCATCATCATATTCACTCAAGACATTATCAACAACTTGCTTAACCAAAGTTTCGCCATCATCACTCGTGTAGGTTATATCAATGTTCTCAGGCAGCTCATTTTTCTTGTCGGTTAAAAGTTCAATGTTGAGCGCCTTTTCCATCCCCCAACCTTTTTGCGACAATACTTTTCGCATAGGGGTGGTGGAACATTGGTATAGTCTCAACGTTTCTTACCTTTGGCTTTCTGAACATTTTCTTCCGATTGGATCATCGGAAGAATGTGATCGATGACATAGGCATTCGTGGTATAGCTCTTTAAAAGCTGTCGAACCGGTATCGATTTTCATGTCTTGTAGTTCTTGTTTTACTTCAGCAATTGTGTTAATATAAACGTTAATAGCTCTTTGTTTTTCCATTAAGGTAGCTTTTAACATTCTGATAGAATCATCTTGTTCAATGTTATTTCTATCCAACCTGTTGTAATCATCTTTTATCTTGTCATATGCCTCCTTCATTGTGCGATAATCGTATTTGAAATTATTATTATGCACATTGATTTCGGCTATGATCTCAGCACATTGAACACACAGTTCAGCACACTTCGTACAAGGTTTTACAACCTCAACGACTTTTACTACCTCCCTTTCTACAACCTTTACCTCTTGACCTACCTTAGTAAGATTTGCCATCATAGCCTTGTTGGCGATCTCGGCAAGGTTTTCTTCGTTCATTTCTTTGGTTATGTTGATCACTTCTTCGATCACAGGCTTCTCCTCAGCAACAGTCTCTGAAGACGTCGTATCTCCAAAACAACTTGCAAAACTAGGGGTCATGTTAGGGGAAAGGATACCCTGCTCTTTGTATGCTGATAAATTTCCTCCATTTCAGCTTGTTGAATGTATTCCTCTAGTAATGCACTCTCCATGGCTGCATCCTCAACAGATGTATCTTCTACAATCTCTGCCATTAGAGCAACACCGGTTTTCTTGGCGATGTATGAATTCCAATCAAAACCATCATCTTCATTTGAAGCGACCATTGCCTTCTCAGTGTTGTTGTTGTTGTTTGGTTTCTCCTGGATTTCGACCTGAGTCTTCTTTGGGAAAGGCTTGTACTGAAGTGACTTCTTGTAGTATTCGTTGCCACCTCCAAATGGACTCTAATTGCCCGTTGCTTCAGGATTCTTGCATTCTCTCCTAAAGTGCCCTTTCTGTCGGCATCTGAAGCAAGTGACCTTCGTTTTGTCAAATCCCAACTTGTTGGTTGAATTCCCGATATCTCTACCGATAAGAGCAACAAACTTCGTAACCCTTCGAATGATCGATGCTAAGGACCATTTAATGTCCATCAGTTCAAGCTCTTCTTCGTCTACTTGATCGTAGTCTTCGGCGGTCATTTCAGGATTGCCAATTTTTCCTACCACCAAACTTTCATACGATTCCAAAACGTGGCGAGAAGTGTCATGTGTTATTTTGCAACTTGCTTAGAAACAACATTGTTTAAATTGACAGCAATGTTACACTTGTACATATTTGGATCAGAATTCGTTTGATGATTCTGATTTGCTTGACTTTGATATGAAGAATTTGATCTTGTGCTTGAAAATGAAGAGCTTTGCGGACTCTGGTCATATTTCGGAAATGATTGACTTTGACTCTGTGGCGAATGGTTCGAAGAACTCAGATTCGCGCTAAAAGCGGTTTAGATTTTCGGGCCACTGATATTATCTTGAACTCCTGACTTGTAGTATAGCCCTACATCTTGAGTCACATTGGCATTCTTCGATTTTGCTATCTTTAACAACTCCATCTCGTGCCCCTCCAGTTTATCAATGAAGGTTGATAGTTTGAAGCATTCCCAACTTGGACTCTCTTTGAGCACCATGAGATAAGTCGTCCACTCACCCTCAGGTAAAGCATCAGCTAGCTTATCAATGTATTCTTCTTCTGTTTTCTCAAGCCCGTGTCTCCTCATGATCACTTTCAGATGAAAGAACCTTTCGATCATCTGTTTCATCGTTTCTCCTTTAATCATCATGAATATATCAAATTCTTTCATGATCAGTGCTTTCTTGCTTTTGACCATTTATGCACTTCCCTGGTATTTGTTCTTCAAGGATTTCCATAGCTCTTGTGCAGTTTTGAATACAGGTAGCAGCACTAGAATATCTTCCTTCACCGATTGTTGAATTAAGCTTATCATTTTCTTCTCGGAAATGTATGTATCTTTCTGAATAGTAGAGAGCTTGCTGGTGTCGATAACATTATCATTCTCATCCCTGGGCCATATATAACCAGTCTTGATTGCCACCAGCTGTGGAAATATGTAGCCAATTCATGAACTTCTCCTTCCAACCCTCATATTCGTCCAAACACATGAGTTTCGGAGGTTTAATAGACGTGCCCATTTCGTTGTCGATATTTACTTGATTCACCATCTAAGCGTTTGACGTGGTTGCAGTCATGAAAGCAGTGTGAAGATCTTCCATCTTGAAAACTGATGAATTTTACCGAAAAACACACGTTCACAAACTTTGAAAAATTATCAGTAAAACTGACAAGTTGGGGCGAACTTGGAATTGATGAGAAATCAGATTGATTAACACAAGTTCGGGCGAATTTGTGGTTAGACTTTGAAAAATTTCTCCCTGATTAAGTTCGGGCGAACTTATGAAGGATTTTAAAGAAATTAGCTAAGTTCGGGCGAACTTATGTTAAACTTTCAACAAATTTTATACCAGTTCAGGCGAACTTGATAAAATTGAAGAGAATTTAAGTAAGTTCGAGCGGACTTATTGAAAACTTCTGAAAATCTATCAAGTTCGGTCGAACTTGATTAATTAGTGATTTAGTCAAGTTCGTGAACTATGTAGTTCGCCAGAATGAGTTTGTAAATCATGGTTTTTTGAACTTTTTGATATCAATTCGTTTGAATTTGATGTCCAAACTCTCAGGGTTTACCACAGGTGTATTTTACATGACATACTCAAAAATAAACAACTCTGTCCATGAATTCATTGTTTTATCTTGAAAAAGTTAAAAAAATTGATAGAAAAGGGTAGAATAAGAGTAGATCTTGCTATTATTCACCAATCTATGTACCGTGGCTCTGATACCACTTGTTAGATCGTCTCCACATAAGCACGGGAACCTAAATTGTATCAAATGTCCATAATGGCGGAAACAATATGACATGATTAACCAAATAGTCAAAATTTACTATTTAAACGTTGTTTTATTGATCAATATGTTCAATTACATTCAGATCCTGATCCGGCAGAGCTTAGCCGTCAGTGTGCCAAAATCACAGAAGTTACAAATGAAATCACCAAGGCACCTATTTATAATGTTACAAGTTCGCTTGGGAGTGATCAAGTTCGGGCGAACTTGTCTTGATCAAGTTCGGCCAAACTTGATCTTACAATATAGTTTCAAGCGAACTTGTCCGTTATTTAAAATTGACGTATTCTAGCCCAAAACTATACAGACTCGATCCAAGACTAATACATAGACATAATGCACTAACAAAAACCGCTTTGAAGTCCTCCAAACAAGGCCGGAAGAAGCACCGAGGCAAGCATGTTACGAAACCTTGGAAGCCGTGGGACAGAAGGGTCGATATGATATGCTGGTCACAGGTCCCCTGCAAGCCGTTCTAGAAAAGAAGCTCCACTCCATCTACGATTACAACATGGAGTTCTATAGCACATTAAAGTTTGATGCTAAAGCGCACCCATTCGACTCCGACTCTGTTGAATTTAGGTGTGCTAGACAACTTTTCTCCATCTCTATAGCAAGCTTCGGTGTTAACATTGGTCTATTCACCAAGGAAGAATCAGTTGAAGATGAGTTCACGGGTGGTCTCCGTGAAATTCCCATCAACATGAGACAAACTGCATGGTCACAAATTGGAGATGGACCCTACAACCCAAGCATCACCAAAAGTTTTCAGTTGCGAGACCCACTCTACCACTACATTCACCGGGTCTTGAGCAACTCACTCAACCAGAGATGAGACAGCTCGGGAGTAGTGAGCCTCCGTGACCTCACCTGCCTCCACTGCATCCACAACCGTCAGCCTCTCGATGTCACCTACATACTTTTGAAGAACATGCACCTAAATCAGATGGCTAGCCCACCTACCCCAATCTTCTTCGGGGGATGGATTTACAAGTTGTTCAAAAATAATGCCCTTCGCGTCCCAAAGAACTTCAATCAAGGTGCAAAGTCCAAAAAGATCGATCTCTCTCAATGCCGAAACATGGGCTCATCCAAGACATGGATGACGGGACTGTCCATTTCCGGAACACCCAAGGAAACACGTGGAACCCGGAAGAAGTACTAGCCCTTGGAGACGACCCCAACCGCCCTCCTCCACAATATCACGGCTATCATACGGGTTCCTCCTCTCAAGGAGGCGGTTTTCCTAACTTTCAAAGTTTGACTGATCTACTGCAGGAAAACCTCTTGTGTACCCAATACCTACAACATGGCTAGCAACGCCAACACCCGGATCAGGGCAATGGAACGTTCCATCAACACCATTCAAGGAGACATCAGCTATATCCGGGAGCATATGGCGTACCGTGAAGAAGAGGACGAGAGGACGAGGACATGGACTAGGTGGTGACGATGGCACTAATGGTTCAATTAACGAAAGCAGTCTCAGTTTAACCTCTTGACCCTCTTGAACAATTGGCCGGCCTGCGTGCCGTGATTTGAACAATTTACTCTTGAACAACTTTTACTTTCTGCATTTTACTTTTATGATTGTGATGATGGATGTTAAAACACTCGTAATGCTAGGATTGGTATTGTAGTAGGCTTTGTTGTGGTGTGATATTGATAAGACAAGAATCTGAGGGTTGAATGCATTACGCAATGGTGCTACATAAGCCCAGAAACAGGACGCACAAACCTGAGGCCTAAACTTCATGCTTTTACAGACTGTCACCACGGGGGCGTGGCCATTGACCACGCCCCGTGCCCATTTCACTGAGCTGCTACCCTCCTGGTTAAGCTCTGACCACGGGCCGTGTCCACCAGGCACGCCTCGTGGTCAGCCTTCTGTAAGTTTTAAGTACTGGCATTCTGAACATGGGGGCGTGGTCACTGACCACGGGCCCGTGTCGAGGTGCCCAGTAAGATAATTTTTTTGTTCTTAACACGCTTTTTCACATTCGACCCTACCGAAAAACTAATTTTTGGACACACTGAGGACAATGTGTAATTTAAATGTGGGCGGAAGCTAACACTTTGAATCTAGCAAGTCCTAATATCAAGCCTTACACAAAACTCTATTGGAACCGCTAATCCCTCCAAATCTTTTTCAAAAATTTTCAAATTTTTATTTGTCTTGGTTTAATTTAGGAATAACAAGACCTAAAAGAAGTTATGTTTTTACAAGTTTACAACAGATAGCGTCGTGATAAAAAGAACCAAACAATAAAATTACAAAAAGGGCATGGCAAATCTTTTTAAAATTTGATTATATATACGTGTTCACGATATAAGGAGTAGGTTCAAATACAAACCACATTTCGTATACAAACGGTAAGAACTATTCCAAAAGTGTCATGTGGCATGTACCAATTATAGATAAATGGTAAAATGATAACATAAATAATATTAATTATCTTGAATTCCTTATAATTATGTTAACAAGCAATTAATTCTTTATTTGGATCTTTCTTTTGTTTTCAATGTGCTGATAAAGAAAAGTACTGATATCATTCACGTATGTGCTAAAATCAGTTATCTTGATTAATTTTCATGTGCTAATATAATTTAAAAGTGCTACTTTTATGTATGTATTGTTTTAGTATGTGCTAATTTAACTTTTTGTTAAGTGCTAGGATATGTTCTTATGGTTTGTATGATCAATATGGTTTGTACCTGAACCCAACCCCACGATATAAACCCGTTCCTATATTAAGTGAGTTTTGAGCCTTTATCGAGCACACACGCATACATCCTTTAACTAAATGCTCATTTTCGTTTCTTGTGTGAATAGCCGCTTGGTTCTTACGACTCTAGAACTTTCCAAGATGATATGTTCCCGGTCCTTGCCAACTAAAACCCAAGTAAGTAAGTGATGGTGGCATTAGGACTAACCCATTTTTCATTCAAAACCATTGTTTTCCTTCTTTTTACCCCACTACTAAAAATTCCCCCTAGTTAACCCTTTTGAGCCTAAACCTTTTCGTTTAAAAACCCACAAAACAAACATCCAATATCCTCCCAAACTTTTTTTTTCTTAAAACCCATTTATCTTAGTAAAAGATCGGTTATCTTGTGACATACAAAAAAAAACACAGTCCTTTCAATAACCAAACAAGTTCCTCAAAAATATTGTTTGGAAGTGTTTAGTTTACATAAATGTCACAAAAATATGAAAGTTTGACGACAACCGATACTTTTTATGCTTTTCACCATTTTACTAACCACTTAACCTCAAATCACCTACCTTTAGCGCAAGCCTAACCCTTCTCAAAGCCCTCTTAATATTTACAAAGGTTTATAGTTAAAAATGAGGAGGTTTGATCGCTTGGCAAGCATATGATAGAAGAAAGTTCCATGACGGAAATGAGCGTTATCACAAAAATACACCTTCGGCCGAGTGTTGAGTGACCTCTTGTAAGGTATGTGAACGTGTATATAAATAAATGGAATTTTAAAAAGGCATGTTACGCCTAAATAATTAATTTTTCTTAAAAAATGTTCTAAATAAATCATGACGAATAGGATTGTAAATAACATAAAAACAAAAATTTAATAAAGATCTTGGATTCCCGACACTCAAGACAAGCCACTAAAGCTTCTCCTCCACCGATTCCATTTGGGTGTGTAAACCATATTTAAAAGAGTTTTGCTTAAGGACAAGCAAAGATTCAAGTGTGGGGGTATGTGATGTGCACAAAATGCAACATATAAATTACATCAAACAAGGCATAAAACTAACCATTTTTTAGTACTAATGTTGGAAAAATCACGTTTCTTTTTCGTTTTGTATTTTCAGGATAAAATAAGCTAAAAACGAACAGAAGAAGCAAATAACCAGCCAAAACCAACACAAATACAAAAAGAAGGAATAACGTCACCTGCCCGACCCCTTAGCAACACCCCAAAAGACAAAACAAAAGAAAGAAGACTGGCTACGGGGCCGTGCCTAGCCAGGATGGGCGTGGCCACCAAAGCACTTAAAGACAAAACCTGAAGAAGCTTTTACGCCCACCACGGGGCCGTGCCCAGCTCAACATGGGCGTGGTCAACTATCAGATTCGTAGAATCCAGAATAGTACATGAAGAGTTGACCACGAGGCCGTGCCCAGGAGGCACGGGCTCATGTGGGGCCCTCTGCTGACAGCTGCAATTAATGAAGGAAGAGAAGGAGATGGCCACGGGTCGTGCGCACTGGGCATGGGGCCATGGCCGGGCTACTGTTTCGGTTATAAATAGGGGTGCTTGGTTCACTTCAAAGGCATCCCTTGGCAAACCACTTCTCTCTCACTTTGCCATCACTCCACCACCACTACAACACCAACACCCACCACCATAATCCATCCATCATCTCTAGAGTGTGTAGTAGTCTCGGGATCCAAGATTGATTGTAAGGGTTCTTGTCAAACAAAGGCCATGCTTGGCTAAATTCCTTACATCACTTGGTGAAGACTAATCTTTTATGTATTACTTTTAGTTTTTAATCTTTCGGCATTTTTTAATTGGGTATGTATTAATGACTTTAATAACTAGTTACTTATGTTGAAAATGAATTTTCCTAACCATTTCTTCATGATGTCATTGATTTGCTCATTCGTGTCTTTACGGTCTATATAAAGCGCTTTAACTACTTGGAAGAGGGTTAGAAGGGTCGTTTGATAAAGTTCTTGTCTCGTTCAACGTATAGATCCTTGCGAGGACTTGGTTCAAGCTTACTAGGGTCTCCTTCAATGCCCTATGGGTATTGGATGGCGGGGACGCGAATAACTTGAACTCCTCATATGTAAACTACTGTTAATACTTTAAATCGACCCTTTTGGATTGTATCTCTGCTGACTCAAACCACTAGGTTGAGGGTAACATCACCTTCAAAAGAGGAGCTATCACTTTTTACATTAATAACTTATTTGATTGTCTTCCAATATTCCGACCCTTTGGGATTGTATCCTTGCTGACTCAAACCACCGGGTTGAGGGTAACGTCACCTTCAAAAGAGGGGCCTACTACTATAACTAAGATAATCTCTTAAAAAGTCCGAAAGTGCGAAAAATATCAAAGGATACATAATAGAGAAGTTGGATCCAATTGATTTTATCTTGTCTATTTATATTTCATTTTATTTACTTTTGTTTTATTTAATTTATGCTTCAAAACTTTTATCCAAATTTAGATCGATTAGACGTTGACGCTAAACCTGTATTAAAAGCTCTTGTGTCCTTGGACGATCTCGGTATATTACCAACACATACTACGCTCACGATGGGTGCACTTGCCCAAGTGTGTGTTTAATGTTAGTTGAATATCGTGTTTTATAAATTTAAAACTTGACTAACGCGTAAAATAAGCTCAAAATATTAATAAATTTATATCACACTTTACGCACACTAGAGAGATTGAGAAAGGTTAACAAAAAACAAAAGCTGATGTCATCAGGCAAAACTGCTGATGATTACACATTTGGTAACATAGCCCTAATAAGTCAAGATGAGTCATCATCATCCGACGGAGTAAATGAACAGAGTTATGATCACCTTGTTGATATAACTACAAGTTTTTATTCTCAAAATAACACATCACATGTGGGAAATTAGAATTAGGCTTTGATGATGTATGATCATAGTGCAATGAACCCTGTTGACCAATAAGAATTTGACCTCCTTGACCAACTATCTTTATTAAGTATAAAGCCAAATCAACTTTATAATAAAACTGGTAGAAAATTTCCTGGTGTAGAGGCTAGGGGAAAATTTGAGAAGGATAAATATAGGGTTGAATGCTATATATGCCATATGTTAGGTCATTTTGCAAGAGAATGTAGGAATCCTACACAAAACACTGTAAACAATTGTGACTTTTCCTAATCAAAAGAATCAATCAATGGGTAAAAATCCAGGATTTCAAACCACATATCAAAGTTTTTCTACAAATACCCCTGGTCACAACACACAATCTACATCACATTTTGCACATCCACCAATTCAAAATTCATATCCTCATGTCACACACCACATAATAGCATGTCACAAGCACAAATTCAAACACCCTCACAAGTACAAACTCATCTTAGGCTCAATTACCAGTAGTTTGAGAAACTACTGGTTCCCATATACTAGAAACTACTCAAGAAAGCTTTTTCACTCAGAGTTATGTAGATTGGAGTAGTCTGCCTTTGGATTTGAATGATGAACAATTTAGCTTGCTTGCACTAAATCATGATCACCAAAATCTTGCACTAGTTGCTTTGGAAGCATTGAGCAAAACATCAGACTACAACAATAATGAAACTATAGGTTTGTGCATTGTTCCACTGGCTACATCAACAATTGCTGGGGATATCAAAGCAGTGGAAATACTATTTGGATTTTATTTTGAAAAGTGCATACAAGCTTACGGGATATCAAAGCAGTGGATATCATGTTAGTTGAGAAATCTGAAAACTCTAAGAAACTACTTGCACAAATCATCAAGTCTCACAAACAAGTTTTAAAAGAAAAAGATAAAGTCATTTATGAATTAAAACATGAAGTTTCAAATCATTTTGCACAGCTTAAATCATTTCTTTTAAAATAATCAATCTTGTCAAGATCAACTTGAATCAACATTAATTACCAAAAATGGGTTTAGTCTTGCAAGGGTTTTGAAATTTTGCTAAATCAGCAATCTCAAAGTAATGTGAAATTTGGTCTTAGGTATACGCATACATAAGGACCAAATTATTACACTCCTAAAATGAAGTCCATGACACTGAGTCCAATTTATCAATTGGAAAAGAAACTGTAATCACTAAGCGTGGTTCATTTCACAAATTCATTGATCAACACAACACTAAATGGTCTGAGGATACTTGTGTTGACAAGAATTTCAAACCAATTACCTTTGTGACTTCTGATGGGAAGATGGCACCAATTTCCAATCCACCAGCAGTTTTGTCCAATACTACTGATCATAACCATAAATTAAAAATCAATTCAAAATCTCGTTCAAAAGGGGGGAAAGGCACAAAATCACATCATTCTACACTGTTTGTGAGAAAACCAATCATAATACTGACCCGGATTTGTAGTTAAAATGCACGGAGAAAACAAGCTGAAAGAATCTACAACGTTCAAAAGAGAATATTCCTAAGAATATCATAGAGTTAGTTATGATTTGTTTTGGTTGTTGTACTATGAATAGAGCTTGATTAGATTAGTTTAGGGACACTGCTTTCATAGCTAACGCACAACACTCACTCATAATTACTGATATTCTTATTGTAAACTTACTTCGATCGATCAATCCTCACCGCTGTAAATCTTTTTGATATTAATTGTAATGCGGCTGAGTAGTTTCTAGATCCTAGGGTTTTTTTTGTGCCGGAGATCATCTTCTTGTAGAAGATCAAGGGCTTGTTTTCCCTGCGATAAATCATTTGTGTTCATCACATTCATCTTATACTTTTAAAATTTTATTTTACAAACAATTTTCTGAACCCAGGATCTAGACTGTAAATTCAAGATCTTGAGCATCAAACCCACTATTTTCATAAGCACCTCACCTCACTTTATTAATTTGGTTACGTAAACTCCTTTTTCAATTTTTTAACCAAAACAATTTGGCACCCACCATGGGGCCAGTGATGCTTTTATGTCATAAAGTGGCTCTTCATGCAGGGCACGCATGTTAGTCCCGAAATGGCAAGAGACTTGAAGAAGCTAAAGGATATGATCTCTAGTTTGCCGGGAGTGGTACCACCCATATCGGAAGTATCACTAGAAAGCCACAAGATCTCTAGGTTCGCTCTTCCTAGTTGTAGTGTAGAGATCTCGAAGAGATTCCAGACTCCCAACATGAAGCTTTATGATGGAACCACAGATCCTGAAGAACACGTGGTATAGGGAACGAACGACTATCAACCCTATCCCAGCCGATCTCAAGGAAGCATGCTTGTGTAAAGGATTCAGATCTACTCTAACAGGATCAACCATGAAATGGCTGCTCAATGTTCCTCCACACTCTATAACTTCCTTTGATCATTTAGTTAATTTATTTAATAATCAATTCTCTTGCAACATAACCTTTGAAAGGTTAACAAGTGATCTTTATAGGGTTACACGGGGTAAAGACGAATCCTTAAGGGACTATGTAACCAAGTTTGGAAGAGAATCACTAGAAATTCCTAGTGATACTGGTGCGGCAATTCAGGCTTTTAAGATGGGTCTTTAGAAGTATAAAGATCTTATCATGAATCCATGCAGGAACTTGGATGAAGTCAGGAATAGGGCTCTAAGATTTATAAGGCTCGAGGATGATAGGAAGATCCAACAGAGGATCAATACCCTTGCTTATTATGATCATTCAAATAGGAAATGGGATTCTTCTCAGAGATCCAATAAATCCAACCCTTATTCCAAGAATGACAATCATAGGGTTAATGTGGTGGATGATGAGGATGCAGATGAAGACTACCCCAAGATATCTGACTATTGTTTCTCTGTTAATGTTTCAGGCTTAATGTACATTGCGCATAATCTAAGAGATAATCCTGATGGCCCAGAAAGAATGACAAGAATCCTGGCTAGAAAGGAAAATCTAAGTGGTGTGCTTATCATGAAGATTTCTGACATATGACCGAAGATTGCTATGCTCTTAAGAAGGAGATAAGCTATACTATAAACATCAAGTCAAAATAAACTTCTAATTAGCACATGCTAATTCATCCTTTTTACCAATTAGTAATGGGTTCATCTTTAATGTCAAAACCTCACTTCACCTCTTATGAGGGTTTTGCTCTAGTGCAACAATGCACATGATTTCTACATATATTTCTATTCATATCATGTTTAAGTATTTCATATATACTAGCATGTGTGGTGATCATGAACATCATAGCACCATCAAATTCATCATATTATATAAACTCATCTAACGTAAAATTTCATCATACACGAATTCATCACTTACCTTTGTTTAGATGATGTTAGAGAGTTATAATCTTCAAACATGTAATCAAAACCCCTTTGTGTTTGAAGCTTTTGTGGGGATTATCCCCTTTTTCTTCTCAAAACCATGACACACGCACACACACACACACTTTTGTGTGTGTGTTTGTGTTTTATTCTTTTTAATACCCACATGTTTAGTTCATATATCCTTTCAACCCCTATTGTTTTATTTTATTGAAACTGAGCCACCGTTTACCCAATTCACTAACACACAACATTTCTTTAACTAGGTTAGTATTCCTAGTTGCCTACCTCCCATTAATTATCAACGAACATGATAATTATATTTACTAAGTTCGAGGATGCTACTACCCGACTTAAATTATGTCCTAATAGCCCAGGCCTTTTATAAACTTTATTCTTAAACGCCATTTATTTATATTTTATTTAACATTAGGTTCATTTAATTAAATCCTAATGCTTATTGGATTAACTTTCACCATGAACGGTATTTTACCCGCTCAACCCAGTTAACTTGGTCTAAATTACCAAACCCATTTTTGGGATGTTACAATTAGTTATGAATGAAAGCTCTCGTTAAGTTCAAACGGGGTCAAAATGTAAAGGGTACTTTGTATGATGTGGGTTTAGACATTGTGGGATAGGAACCATGTAAGAATGATTAGTTAATGATAGTACTAAGGTAAGTATTATCGTAGCAGGTCAAACGTAGTTAACTATGTTGGATACAATTTTACATCAAATGGGTCAAAATCAAGTAAGTAAAATAAAAGTCTAGAATTTGGTTGTGGGAACATGGGGTTAAGAGTTAGAATGATTTGGGGGCTTGGAATAATGTTATTTTACGTTTTAGGGCCATCGGGATACGCGAACAGGGGCTGAAATGCGCATTCGAACGAAAACTAGGCGTCACGCCATCAGACTTGAGTCGCCGGAGTCGCCAACTCCATATGGCTAGCTGACACTACAACCTGTTGTCTACGGGCCTGTGGACGCCGGTATATCCTGTTTCTTCATTTTCTTCGATCTCGGACCTCGTAGCCAACTCCTAAGCCCCACTAAACTCCCATGATGCACCCCAAACTTACCAAAGAGTGTTTTTAAATACGAGTAAGAATGTAGAGTATATACAAGTATATGTGGGAATAAAATAAATATGTAAGCATGTATTTATGGAATTTACGGTACGTTAGTAGATGAAAACCATGTATGAGTATGAGTAGAAATGAATATGTGTTAGGTTGTACATATGGATGGATGTATGAGGCTAGGTATCGTAGATAGAATGTAATAGGATGTAAAGGTACATTAAAGTTTGGATTAGATAAAACGTATGTATGTTGCAAAACTATACGAAATGAAGAATGAGTCTTGTATGGATGCATATATGGTGTAAAATCTAAATATTAAAGATGCTAACCAAGTTGCTTTTGAGAATAAAATGAAGTGTAGGTATATGATAGTTGACACATTCAAGGGGAGACACCGTGATGTAACTGTCTAAATTAAAAAAGAAAACCAAATGGAATGTGCATAAGAATAGAACGCAACGTGAACATTTAATTATGTATGATTAGATTGTATAGTGTAACCAAATATTAATAATATGAATGTATGGTTAACTGTAGGTTGCAAAGAATTACGGATTATCACATGGAGTGTAAGCGGTACAAGATCGAGTTTAAGAATGTCGATTGTACTAGAGTGAGGTCATGTAGTTGTAAACATAGATTATGTTTTATCTTTTAAATAAGATAGAAGGACGCTGTATTTGTAAAAAGAAAGAATTTTTTCGGTTTGCATTTTCGTGGCGTCTTTTCGGTTAAAACGTGTTACGGTCTTACAAGTTGGTATCAGAGCCATGGTTTGAGCGAAACCAAGTACAAGTAGGTAAGTACTTGAACTCAAACTTGTATGCTATTGTGATTAGTGACCCGTACAATCCAAGACTCGATCAAGATTCGAAGGTAGAACTGAATGTAAGCATGTATATGTTTCTTCATATAAAGAAACTAATTGTATTGTATATGCAAGGTAAGCTTAAATGATTGAGAAGAATGATCTGAGGATGCGGCCTAGAACGAATACCTAAGCATGTAATTAGACAGATGGACCCCAGGTATACAATTTTAATATATGTGGGTACCGGTGTTGAGAAAATCTTTCGAGGGAGGGTAAATGTTAAACAAAAAACAATGATGTTGTCATGGTAAAGTTTTTATAGATATTGCATGAACTGAAACCCACTTCTCCGGGGCTAAGTTGGCGATTACATGAAGGCACGAGACTAGTATGTGGAATTGAAAGGAAGTACAAACAGTAAGTAAGAAGTGGCGGTTTGACTTGAAAGGTCAACAGTAGAAATTGGCAAAATAATTAACAAACTATAAGAATCGTACATAAGGAATGAAATGTGTAATGTGGTATAGCATGTAAGTGAGAAATATGTGAAAGAATGGTAAATCTTTGAGGTGGTGTAACTTATGGAGTTGGTGAAAGAATTCTAACGAGCAAGAGCTCATCACATGGATGGATGAGATCAATCCATGATGGTATGGACTCATGAAGAAGTGTGCCGATCTATTTTGTGGTTCATTAGATTGTATCAAAATAGCAAGGTTAGTAAATTGTTTAACTTCTGAATGTTAAATAGAAAGTTAGACTGAATAGTACTTCCATACAAACTAGCGATAGAACGAGTATGACATGAAATAGAATGTTTGACATTTAGAGGTCAACAAAGGGATGGAAAATTTAGTTGAGACTTGATGTCATCAAGTAATGCGCCTATACAAGGTGACATAAATGAAATTATTTGGAAGTTAACCTAAGAGTGTACCTAGTACCATGTAATAGTAGCAAACGTAGAATGATGTTTAACTCTTAAGTTAAATACAAATTAAAGGATATGAAATAGTGGTTATGTTACGATAATGATACTATAATAGAATATTTGTGATATAGGTATTATCATATTTAGACTTCTTATATGACTATGATGAAATTTGAAAGAAAATTTAGAATGGATTATCAAGCATGATTTATGAGTACAAGTAGAAGTAAGTGACTCGTTATGATCATTAAATGCATGAAATGTTTCCGCCTAATTTCGGAAGGTAGGGACAAAACATAAGATTATGTTTGTTCATAAATAAAGCGTTTGAATTACCCCCGAGTGCATTCTTGCTATAGTATGCATGTTCGATTTATTGGATGAATAAACTGATAGTGATGATGTTTGCTAGTAATTAGCGTTATGCAAGGATACGAAACCAAAAGGCATGAATTCTATGAATGCGTACTTAGTATGACGGTTGAAGAAATAATGATGACTAGGAATAAAAAGTAGTTATTGTTTAGTGGAAATGAACAAGGTTTCGGAGACGAACCCTCTTTTAATTGGGGTAGACTTGTAATGCCCCAACACGCGAATTTTTATATTCTATAGTATGTTTTCATATGTTATAGCATGAATTAAAATAACTAAGCTATTTAACATAGTTATTTACTTAGTTAAACAAGTTAGGGGTGAAAGTTGGGACAATGCTGATCAAGTAACAAACATGAGGACTAAAGTTGGTAGATGGGGTTGAAGTTTTATAAAATTGCCTAAGTGTGCGTAGTGTGTGTGTGTGTATGTCGTACATGGAGAGAAAGAGAGGAGAAAAATCCTCTCTTGAGCAAGGATGTAATTCATCCCCAATTAAGGTCTAAATCAAATGGAAAATGTTGCATGAATGAAGGTTTCTCACCATCTAGCTTTAACAAACATGTGGTAAGTTGTAATTTTTTTATTTGGTGATTTTGTATGAAGTGGGTTCATGATTAATCCATGATATGAAATTAAGCATGGATATGTTTTTAAAATCACCATATGAAACATGAGTTATGCATGAATTTGAATAATTTGATGTTTTGGGGTGAAACCCACTTGTAGTAGTAAGGATGATGACATGGGTGAATCATCAATGTTCAATTCTTGTGCTATTTGGATGTAGTATGTTGTATGTGATGATTTATTGCTAGATAAATTGAGCATGATATGGGATTAATTGATGTTTCGTATAAATTGATGAATAAATGCATGAGGTAGGAAGATAGACAAGAACTAGTTGTACATTATGGTTAGATAGTGGTATGCACGCCAAGTGTTTGATGAAATGTATAGATGACAATATTATGTGAAAATATATGCAAGTAGTGGTTAACCATACTAATAACACCATAAGCATTTCTACTCATGATCTAAGACACATACAACCATATAGTTACTTAGATACACCCAAACATATATGTAATCCATTCCATTCATACTAGCATTTTCATAACTCTACAACTAACACTATAACACATATTTAGCTAATCCAATATCACTCCGATATTACTCCTTTGTAGAATCTCATACGCTTCACATTTACTTCTTAACCACAATTAAGCAATAAAACAATCCACATGGTGTGCAATACATCATTCAAGCATATAGTGCAAACTCCAAAAGCAAAATTTTACTGAATCACATCGTCAACTACATTCTCACATGGATTTTACTATCAAATACATCATAATTACTTTCTCTCTCTCTCTCTCTCTCTCTCTCTATATATATATATATATATATATATATATATATATATCAACATAATTGTTTGTTTGTAAGGATGAAAACTTGTATGTTTAATATTTGACTTTCTTGAAAGTCAAAGAATGTGAGAATAGTATGGTAGGCTTTCTAACACGAATGTAAGACTTGGGAACTCATGTGGAACATGTTATATCATTATGTGTTGTGTATGATGACATGTTTAATTATATGAGTTTGAAAAGATGTGACTGTTGATCTATGCCTTGTATTGTTAAAATTGACTAATGAAAGTCTATCCAAGGTATAAATTGGAAATGATTGATGAAGTGCAGGTACATGATAGTTGACACATTCAAGGGTAGACACCGAGATGCAATTGTATAAATAAAAAAGAGAACCAAATGGAATGTGCACAAGAATAGAATGCAATGTGAACGTTTAATTAAGTATGATTAGATTGTGCCATACAGAGGTTTATTTGGGTATCTGAAGAAGAATATGTTGCACCAAAAGATGAAAAGTGGAGGCATGCAAATAGTAATTCCGATGACGAGACTGAAAAGATAAAAAATGTTCACATATTCAATGAGCAAACATATAAAGAAAGAAGAAGATAGTCATGGATCTCAAAAGAAAAGATAACGCTAAAATAAAAGAAAGTGTTTGGTGTAGATGAACCAATTAATAAAGAACCAGTGGCAGAAGATATTATGAAATCTGCTACTTCTGATAAAGAGAAAGAACAATCCGGTGATGAAAAAACTGAAAGTGATGAAGATATTCTGACACAGAGAGGTCCTTATCTACCAAGTGGCAAGATAACTTTAAAATGTGATAAACATAAATGTTCTGAAGAAGATCAAAACGATGATTATGTACCAGAAGTACTTATTATTAAGAAAGTGGTAGGTAGAAAAATGAGTACAACTAAGGCTATTACAAAGAACAAAACTGAATCTCCTGTAGCTAAAGAGTGAAAATCAGGATTCAAGCTTGTTGATGAACCTGCCGAACCGATGAGTGATCCAATCACTAAAGGGGAAAATGTAGAACAAACTGCCGATGAACCTGTAAGTGTTGAAGGAGAGAATGTTAAGATGGGAACTCTAATTGTTGAAGAAACTATTGATTTGGAGACAACTCACATTATTCACATTAAAACGCCTACTTCATTGCCATCACAATTAACACCATAACCACTGAAGAAACATAATCAAGCAGGTCCGTCATCATCAGCTCAACCAGACCAACTCCTTGTATTGAATCTCTAGATGATTTGGGTTATGACTACTTCAACGAGCCAAACAACAAAAAGATATTAGAGTTGGAAGCTAAAGTTGAAATTCCAGATGTTAAAGTTGAAAGAATGACAGAAGAGAATGAAAGACGTAGACAACAAAATGCTGCTCAACAACAACAGATCACTCAAAATGCAAAACGAAGAGGTGTGCATGCTAGTATATTATGAAAATACAGAGATTATTTCAAAGTGTTGGAGCAGAAGATAGGAATCAAATTTGATAGAGAAGTGGAAGGTATGAAAGGCATACAAGAGGAGTGGTGGAGTTAGAGAAAGATGTTGTAGAAGTTGCTCAATCGAAAGCTGAAGGAAAGAAATTTCTTGATGTCGTGGAGCGTATCATTGAAACCATACCAGAAACCACTACAGTTGAGCTTTCTACACAAGATAAAGAAATCACGAACACTTTGTATGGTCCAGATAGCGATGAGGAAGATGACGAAGAGAAATTAGATTACCGTGATTCAGGTGATAATCATGATGATAGTGATAATGATGATGATGATGATTTAGGTGATGCTTGAGTGTCTACTACTGCTACTAAAGATAATGTTTCTAAAAACCAACCTAAGTCAACTCCAACTGAAAAGCCCAATGATAGTGATAATGGTTAGGGGGACTTGAGATAAGAATATAGAAAGAGATTTAATAGTATTCAGTGAGGAAACTACAGGAATCGTCATGGACACGGTACCATTCACATACATTCCTGCAAGTCAAAAGCTGATATATTTCTTGAAGAAGATTATAATCTAGAGGAAGGAGAATACGTGCACAAGTATACTAAAGAGGAGTTAGCAAGATTGTGTGGAATATACGAAGAATATTTTGAATTTCATTTCAAGAAAAAGCTTGAAGATATTGAGATTGATGATAAACAAGAAGATATGCTAATGAATATGACAGAGTCGACATTGAGGATGATTTTGAAGATGCTAAAGTGAGATCTGCTAGTAATATCAATGAATAGTTTCTAACATTCAATGAAGTGTTCGCCGATGAAGTTGAAGGTGTGTTGAAAAGAAAAGTTAAAGAACGACAAGGAAATATTACTCATGTGAATGATGTTGATACAATTGTTCAACGGGTAAAATGGTTCAAGAATTGGAATGATGAAAGGATTTTTCTATGACCGTTGAAGTTTTTCAAACAACACAGGGAGATATCTATGGGTGACATCATTAGTTGAAGCTTGATACTAAAGTTGAAAAAGATTGCTATTCTTAGAGAGTACGGGGTTATAGATGACATTAAGAGTTTACCTTGGTGTGATGTAAAGAAGCTGTGCAAATTAAAGATGATCAACTATGAACTCAACCAGTACAATCAGCATGTACTCAGGTTTATTAAGAGAGAAGCTTGTATCGGGTTCAAACATTGGAAGCCTCAGGAATCGAAACTCATAGTATCAAAAATTGTGATAGATCCAAAAACAGACAAATATGCTATCACTTTGAAGTACAAATGGCCGAGGGTGTTGAGAGTAATACCATTTCGTGAGATGGAGCAAGATATATCTAAGTTTTTCAAATGGTGGTATTATGACGAGAAGACACGGGAGGCAGTAATTGTATTATGTGAAGAGAAATATTGGAGAACTATCAGAGTTTATGATCCTATGTGGTTGGTGAACATGTCAGACAAAGACATCTAAATCCTATTCTTCAACAAAATTTTCAATTAGTGAAGATGGAGAAAGAGCGATACAGAGTTGTTACAATATGTTTTGCATATGAGTATCATTCACGGAGAATGTGGGAGAGTAACCGAAGGGAATTAGAGAAGAAGGAAGATGAGAAAAAATAGAAAAGGATAGAGAAGATAGCTGAAAGGATGTAGAAAGCATCTATTTCAAGGTGTAAGTACATGAAACCGCCACTCACTAATCAAAAACCAAAGAAAAGCTTTAAAGAACATCAGAAAGAGTACCGGAAGTGGGTTTTTGGCAAGAAAGATAGAAGGATTTTGCTGACAAAGACAAGACTGCAGCATCATTCAAGGGGGCATGCTGATGCATAATGCCTAATGTCTACATCATAGTTAGAGTCTGTTTGTTTATAGGTAGCATAATGTGTTAGAGTTTAAAGTTTGATTTTGATTGTAAAGGACTCATATGCGCGTATGAGTCCCTCACGCGTAGGAGTCCTGCACACGGAGGACAAAGATCTATATATAGGACCTTCGTACGCATGAGCTCATAAGTTACACATTGGAATTTTTTGATACATTTTGTAAAGACGTTATGCTGTTGAAATTTATATAAGATATATTTGGAAATCCTAGCGTATAAAGTCTTGTGATTCGGATTCTACACTTGTAACAAGATTCATATATATGAGTACATATTCATTTCAAGTTTTATCAGGATCTACACATCAAACACCGGTCCTACTATATACATAAATAAATAATGTACATATACAAACAACCACCCAACCCGTTACCCGTACAATTTTCCGCCCGGAAATAATATATATATATATATATAGACCAAGATAATCAAAAACAAAATAACGGGAATATATATATATATATATATATATACCAAGATAATCAAAAACAAAATAACGGGAAAAGTACAAAAGATGGTAGGTAACCTTAAAAACCAGATCTGGATGATCTGTGGGCGGTCCTCTTGTGGATCTTGTGGTGGTTGTTGTACCTGTGGAGGCTTGATGTAGAAATGACCCATAACACTCTGTAGCATCCCTCTAATATTCACCTGAGCATTTCTCACAACCCCAACAACCTGATCTAGACTATCCAAACACTTATGAACCATCACCAAAGTAACGACTCTGGACGCCCGGGAAGGTCTAGCTGGCATGTTGTGCGCCTGCGGTCGTCCTTGGTATCGTTGACGTGCCCCAATGACTGTAGCATCCTCCGATGCCACCCCCTCGGCCACCGGGACTAACTAAATATCACGCGACACCCTAAGCCTAGGCAGGTTAGCCTTAGTAACAAACTGCATGTGCCGCATATCACTGAGCCTAAAAAAACTACTCCCCTAAGGCTCCACTCTCAACCGGTTAGCTAGATAATAATCGAATACCCTCAAACTATCAACCAAAACACTAATATATGGACCCACGTAAGAACATGGCCAAGTTCGCCTCCCGGCTCTGCAGCATGCAATACAGTGCAAACATGCAATACAGGGCCGTGCAAGCCAAGATACTGCGGAGGAACTGAATGACTGGGTCCCTGATATGTGATGCTGGGATGCCCGGAAACCATGCATCGGCACCTATGGTGGGCCAGACTGTTAAATGTGTAGCGGTAACGCACTGTCGCGTCTGTCTATCGCTCTCTCTCTTCCTCTCTGTCTCTCTCTCTCTCTCGGTCAATCCCATCAGACTCTTTATAAAGATTGGTTGTGTAGTCTCCTCTAACGCATATAACTTGGCTTGGACGGCAAACTGAGCAATGGACACGATATGTGTCCTCTGTCCGAGAGCAAAACTAACTATAGCTAGAGATGTCAATGCGCAGAATCAAAATGAAAAGTCGAATGAAAATCTAATGTCAGCTCCTGTAGTGTGCTCGCCTCTCGTCCAACAACCCCATCCATCAAAGTGTAAGTAAACCCTTTAATCGGGCCTCGACATCCTTACACAACATCAAGGGCTAATCTATCACCCTCGCCGATGAAAGCTCAAACCTATATACCTCTGCAGCTCTCTATGAACCTCATCATCTGGATGAAACTACAACAAAGTATGATCCTCCACTAGTAGAAAATCCTTTGGTCATGGTGGTGGAGCTAGCTGATCTGGAAGGACCTCATTCAGCAGATAACGGATGGCTCGACCCTGCTAATCTGGAACTATTGGAGCTGGTGATGCATGTGCAACTAGAGATCGTGCGGGACAACCCCGCTTGTGGGACGGTTGTAACGATGAAGATGCCATTCCTACATTCAACTATAAAAAAACTAGGAACCGTAGGTTAGTAAAGAGGCCCTCCCCAAATACGTTTTACGATGTTACCATATTCTAAGTTTATTATTTTTTTTAGAACAAAACTATGTTTATGGTGAGTTGGGGCCGGTGGTTGCGACCGTATAGTATTTCGATCATAGTCGCAACCGAGAAATACAAAAAAAATGTAAAATTCAAGGATTCCCCCTACATATATACATCAACCAGATCATCCTCGTCCGAATGGAGATTAAGTTCGGGTAAGGAGATCACAACCTGCAAACAAAACACCAATCTCGACAAAGCATATATATTTTTCGTATAAAAGCACCATGTCAAGCATTTCCGACCGACTCTCTATCTAGAGACTCGACTTAAAATATAAAGCACTAGACTAAGACGCCTAAACTTCTATACTCTATCAAACACGGCTGTACTAAAAGACAAGTTACCACTAAGACGCGACTCCACGAACAAGACTCAACCCTCAAATCCCAAAATGACGACTCAACTTGATCCGATTCCTAAAGCACCAAATATCTTACTAAACTGACTATCTAAAGAAAAGGTGCGGTTCCTAAACTCGACAAAACTACTAAGCCTGTACAAACTCCACTACCCATAACTCTACCAAAATGATCCCATCACCTCCAATACCAAAAATGACCCTTTACAATATTTCCAACATTTAAAATGAAGGACCAACTTCTTATTGTGACATCTGTACATTTTTAGTCCTCATACAATTCTGAACTTTCAAGAAAAAAAACTTTTTGTTTTGGAAGAAATTCATTAACTGATACTCAAACATAATCAGTTTAATGTAACCTATACTCCGGAACAAGGACATAAGCTACACATACCCTAAATACCCTTTACATAACTTAGATATATGTTTTGAAGGGTTAGGTGTGACATAAACACGCTTATACAGGTCCAGGGATTATTTTCGACAAACTGCGAAAGTCTGTTGGTCCGTATTCAAGATACGAACCATGTGTATGAATCCGAATATTTTTGTATTCAATAAAATCTTGTATTTTATTGATAAGAATGCAAAATTGTCAATCGTTACGAAATTTCGTTCATTTCCGTGTTCGATAAAGCGTTGTGCGTTATTTGTGAAACGTGTAACCGTACAACCGAACTAACCGACATCCACGATATTTCCGGGCAAAATCCAAGTTACAGATGCCATAACACCTTTATATAACCTAAATATTAGGTTAAAGGGGTTAAAAGTGACAAAACGTGATAATACAAGTCTAGGGCCCAAATCTGCCATAAAGCAAAAACTTGGCCCCCAAGTCAGACTTACGGACCGTATGACCATACCCCTTACGATCCGTAAGGGGCGCCTAGCACAGCAGATATGTGGCAGCTTCTTGTTTCATGCCTTGCTCCCTAAGGTCGCAATTTTTCTAGCAATTTCCCTTCTTTGGACATGTGTTATGATCATCCTCAGATCATGACACCTCAAGAACACTTGGAATGATCTTAAAGGCTCTTGAACACTAGAAATAGCCAAGCATTTGGCCATTTTCAAGTGCTCATTTCTCATTCCTTTCTCACAACTCTTTGGAGCTTGCTTCCAACTTTGGAGGCCTCCTACTCTGAGTTCTTGTAATGTTCCTCAACACGAGTAAGTGCTCACTCATAGTCTATTTCATTTAGTTTAGTTATTTTGAGCCAAAAGTCCAACAGTTTGACTTTCGGTTCTGACCATTTTTGGTCAAGTGAATGTCCAATTGAACTTTGCTACGTGATCGTAATCACGAAGGATATAATCCCCTGTGATTGCACCTTCTGATTACTACGTTTACTAGTTGAAGTGACGAGTCAACGTTTTGGTCAAAGATGCACATAATGTGCATTTTACGATGAAACTATTTTCGGGTATCAAAACTCCAAGTTTTGATGCCAAATCAGTTTTATCACTTAGTTAGACATGTTTCAACATGTCTAACTCATCACTTCTAGTTTAGTTCTTTTATTTGGGTCGTAAGTCGAATGGTTTGACCACTGCTTTGACTTTCAAATCCGACCCATTTGGTTAATCTTAGGATTCGACCAAGTGCATTTTTACAACCATAGTTTTATAGTGAATAACCCTCTAAGATTATACCTTATGGTCATAAGGTTTGGTTAGTTATATGATGAGTTGCTTATATGTTCTTTTAAATTGACCAAAATACCTTTTTATGCATAAATTGGTTTTAAGCATATGCAACCAAAGTTTTGACATCTAAACTGATGTTATAACATAATCAAACTTTTTTGGCATATAAGACTCATCATAGGACATATTTGACCATTCGATCATTTAAATACGCTTATAACCCTTTAATGTAGTATAAACTACCTTAAGATCCTTTCCAAATCAGAAAGTTAAGCTTATTAAACCATATCATATGAGTCCCAACACTCGTTTGGTTAGTAAGACTTCATTCTATCCGATCTTCCATTTAAAGTCTCAACACACTAATATATTTATCCAATACATTAGGACACGTTTGAGCTTTGTTTATTCCATTAATTCAAGGACACTTACGCAATCCCAAGTGAGTACATAGTTCCCCTCTTTTACGTTTTGCAAATATTTTGGGGTGACTCATATGTGCTAAACCATTTTTAAGTTATCAAAAACAAAGTCTATGGTTTATATAAAACAATACGATTTCAATAATGTGGACAGTTTGTTGGTGCGTTATCCATGACACGAATGACATTCATTAACATTGATCACGCGACCGGTAGTATGTTATGGTACAATAGGACTGACAATCCCGTTATCGGACTGTCCACTAGATTTGGTGGAAGTTTGGGTAATGACATAAATTGTTTCTGATTAACAAATCATTTGTTGATTTGTTAGTCTAGTTAAAGAGACTCTTTGGTAGTCTATTAAAGATACCCTTTGGTGGTGTTGTCAACACAGGCTTGAATGTGTTCATTAAAGAACAACCAAAAGTTTTCAGAATTAAAACACGGACGATTGGTTTATAACACGGACTAATGGTTTATAACACGGACGATTGGTTTATAACACAGACAATTGGTTTATAACACAGACGAATAAATTATAACACAGATGGTTGATTTATAGCACGAATCATGTGAATGATTGGTTATAACAAGCACAAGTGCTTTAGAACGATGTCATGCAACGATTTTCATTTAAAGATATAAACCATATAATGTTTTCTTTAAATCGATTTATTACTCGGTTTTACAAAAGAAATGGTTTTGGTCAAGATTCATGGCTACAAGGTTTTCTTTTACTTATATCAACTTGTTAAGTTGGTTAAATATATTGCAATATCAAACACTTTTTTATTTCAAGATTCATACTCGTCGACTCTCGAAGTCGGATGAGGTATTGCAATATGAATAAAAGCCATGAATTTGACACACAATACCTATGTACTCGCCAGCTTTTTACGCTGAGTGTCTTTTCATGTAACACTCCAATCGCGTAATATACAACAACACGAGGTGGAAACATTGGAGAGTCACGTTACAAATTGTTTCACAACACATGGCACATAAAGTTCTGTTTTATTGAGTTAATTATTTACATTGTCTTGGAAATATGCAACAAAGTACAATAATTTTCATTCAAAGTTTTTAAAGTCACTAAGTTCGCCCTATGAGAATCATACTCAAAGTCAAACATAAGCTCCTGAAACATGTGTAAAAATAAAACGTCAGCATAAAAATGATTGTGAGTAACATAGGTTTTGTGATGATGATTCATGGCTTAGATTGTTAAAGAAATGTTTGACTATTTCAAAAGTAGCCATGAATCATCATAAAAGTGTATCTTTTATGAAATCATATGAAAATCAAATGATTTAAAAGAATGGTGCATGGTTAACTTAATAACCAAAATATGTCATATCTGGTATAAAATCTATCATGTTTAAAACAATGTCTTGCGCAAACCAAATGTCATGTGTAAAAAATGTCTTCGTGTAAACCAAATTGTCATGTGTAAAACAATGTCTTGTGTAAATCAAATGTCAGGGGTAAAATAATGTCTTTGTGTAAACCAAATTGTCATGTGTAAACCAATGTCATGTATAAACCAATGTCTTTGAGTAAACCAAATTGTCATGTGTAAACCAATGTCTTGTGTAAACCAATGTCATGTATAAACCAATGTCTTTGTGTAAACCAAATTGTCATGTGTAAACCAACTTCTTGTGTTAACCAATGTCATGTATAAATCAATGTTTTTGAATGAACAATAGTCTTGTGTAATCAAAGGTTATGTTTTATAAATCAATGTTTTTATTGTGTAAACATATATATGGATTGTTGGCGAATACATTCAAGCCTTGTTGACTGTCAGATAAACTTTTATAAGGACAAAGGTTTATAAAATGTTCATCGGATTCTGTCATTCCCCATGGATACTTCCAAATGACTAGGAAGCGGGAATGGGGTGTCAAACCTATGGTACCATCACATACTACCGGTCGAGGGGATTAGTGTTAATGAATGTATCATTGTCGAGTTTAACACGCCAAAATGTCTTAAACAATGTAAGCATGCTGTGAAAATGTTTTGAAACCATGTGCTAGGTATACTAATTCACTATACCAAGTAAAATGTTTTTGAAACCATGTGCAATGTGTACTAGATAAACAAACCATGTATAATGTCATGAAAACAAGAAAGTAGTGATAGGTACATATGAATCACCCCAAAACATTTGAAAAACGTAAAAGAGGGGACTATGTACTCACTTAGGATTGCGTATAAGTCTTGTTCAAATGATTAAACAAAGCTCAATAGATCAAGATTCATGTGTGTCCTAATATCGGATAACTATGTTAGTGCTTCGGGACTTTAATCGGAGGATTGGATAGAATGAAGAATTAAAAACCAAACGAGTGTTGGGACTCGTATGATATGATTTAATAAACTGATTTGGAAAGGATCCTAAGTGCTTTTGACCCGTTATGACTCGTTAAGGTAGTTTACTCTACTTTAATGGGTCATTAGCGTAATTATAAGTTCGGATGGTCAAATATGTCATATGATGAGTCTTACATGCCAAAACTTTGATTATGTAATAGTATCAGTTTAGATGTGAAAACTTTGGTTACATATGCTTAAAACTAATTTATTCGCAAAAAGGGTATTTTGGTCAATTTAAATGATCATAAAAGCAACTCATCATATAGCTAATCAAACCACAAGACCATAAGGTATAACCTACCTCAGAGGGATATTCCCTATACAACTATGGTCCTAAAAATGATCTTGGTCGAATCCTAAGATTGACCAAACGGGTCGGATTCGAAAGTCATAGCGATGGTCAAACCGCTCGACTTATGACCCAAATAAAAGCACTAAACTAGAAGTGACGAGTTAGACATGTTGAAACATGTCTAACTAAGTTATAAAAATGATTTGCTATCAAAACTTGGAGTTTTGATACCCGAAAATAGTGTCGTCATAAAATACACATTATGCGCATCTTTGACCAAAACTTTGACTCGTCACTTTAAGTAACCGTGGTAATAGAAGGTGCAATCGCAGGGGATTATAACCTTCGTGATTACGATTACCTTGCAAAGGTGAATTAAACTTTGACTTGGCCAACATGGTCAGAACCGAAAGTCAAACAGGAAGCCAAAGTGTTTGTCTTTTAGCTAAAAATAGCTAAAATAATGGAAGAACTAGGAAGAGTACTTACTTGTGTTGAAGAACAATTTTAGAACTCAAGATAGAAGGCTTCCAAAAGATGGAAACAAGCTACCAGAAGGATAGAAAGAAGAACTTCACACTTTCCTTTGAAGTGTTTTGAAGTGGTGTGAAGAAAATGGATGAATTCAACCGGTATTTATAGTGTTTTACTATTAAGGAGGTAATGAAAAGTGTTACCAAGTGTGGATTAGTGTCCTAACATGTGTCATCACCATATAAAGAGTGGCAAAAATGAGTGCAAGGTGTCCAAACTTGGTGATCAAGCAATAAAAATATATTTATTTATTATATATAATATATATTGACAAGTTTGGCCCTTGGACTTATATTTTCACTTTTTTGCCATCTTTACCCCTTTAACCTAATATTTAGGTTATTTATAGGTGTTAAGGCATGTGTAACTTGGACTTTGTTCAGAAATGTCATGGATGTCGGTTCATTTTGATCGTATGGTTACGCGTTTCATAAATAAAGTATAAACCTTTATCGAACACGAAAATGACCGAATTTGTGCAACGATTGAAATTATGCATTCTCGTAAATAAAATACAAGATTTTATCGAATGCGAAAATATTCCGGAATTGTTCAATAGCTGAAAATGTACAAACACGGTCTTGCCTCTTTTAGGAAATTTCGTCCCGAAATTTATTCCATAGGAGTCTGTTTGCATAAAGTTGGAATTTATTCAGTAGGAGACTGTTTGCTCATCTTGTGTTAAGCAATTATCTTGCATGCAACCTAGGGTTTTATCCAGTTGCATAGAATGACCCATCATGGATTTTGGTGTGCGTGAAGCGTGATATGATTTTATTAATATTTTAAGATTGTTTTATGCGTTAGTCAAGTTTTAAATTTATAAAACACGATATTATACTGACACTAAACACAATTTGGGCAAGTTCACCCATCGTGAGCGTAGTATAGAGTTGGTAAGATACCGAGGTCGTCCAAGGACACAAGAGCTTTTAATACTAGTTTATCCTCAACGTCTAATCGTTACAAATCTTTGGATAAAAGTTTTTTAAACATAAAGGTAAATCTAAAAATGAAAAGATAAATAAAATGAAATACAAATAGACAAGATAGAATCACTTGAATCCAACTCCTCTTTAATGTACCCTTTGATGATTTTCGCACTTTCGGACTTTTTAAGAGATTATCTTAGTTAAAGTAGTAGGCCCCTCTTTGAAGGTGACGTTACCCTCAATCGAGTGGTTTGAGTCAGCAGGGATACAATCCCAAAGGGTCGGAATATTGAAAGATAATAAAATAAGTTATTAATATGAAAAGTAGTAGGCCCCTCTTTTGAAGGTGATGTTACCCTCGGCTAAGTGGTTTAAGTGAGTAGGGATACAATCCCAAGAAGCCGGTTTAAAGTTTTAACAGTAGTTTACATATGAGGGGTTCAAGCTATTCACACCCCCGCCATCCAATACCCGTGGGCATTGAAGGAGGTCCTAGTAAGCTTGAACCAAGTCCTCGCAGGATCTAAACACTGAACGAGATAAGAACTTTACCAAACCACCCTTCTAACCCCCTTCCAAGTAGTTAACGCGCTTTATATAGACCGTAAACACACGAATGAGCAAATCAATGACATCATGAAGAAATTCACTTTCAACATAAGAAACTAGTTATTAAGGTCATTAATACATACCCAATTAAAAAGTTCCTAAAGATTAAAAATCAAAAGTAATACATTAAAGACTAGTCTTCACCAATTGATGCAAGAGATTAGCCAAGCAGGGCTTTGTTTGACAAGAACTCTTACTATCAATCTTCGATCCCGAGACTACTACACACTCTAAAGATAATAGATGGATGATCGTGGTGGGTGTTGGTGTTGTAGTGGTGGTGGAATGGTGGCAAAGTGAGAGAGAAGTGGTTTGCCTAGGGATGCCTTTGAAGTGAACCAAGCACCCCTATTTATAGTCAGAACAGTACCCCAGCCACGGTCCCGTGTCTAGCGGACATGGCCCGTGGCCGGCTTCTTCTCTTCCTTCATTAATTGCTATCTGTCAGCAGAGGGCCCTACACGACCCCGTGGCTCTTGGGCACGGCCCCGTGTTTAACTCTTCGCTGTACTATCAAGACTCTACAAATCTAAGAGTTAACCACGCCCCATGGTGAGCTGGGCACGGCCCAGTGGTGGGCGTAGAAGCTTCTGAAGGCTTTGTCTTTAAGTGCATTGGCTGACCACGCCCCATGCCTGGCTGGGATCGGCCCCGTGGTTAGCTTTTGTCTTCTTGTTTTTGTCTTTGGGTGTTTCTTGAGGGGTCGGGCATACCACGTTATTCCTTCTTTGTGTATTTATGTTGGTTTTGGCTGCTTATTTGCTTCTTTTGTTCTTTTAAGCTCATTTGGTCCTGTAAATCAAAAGAAACAAAGAAACGTGCTTTTTCCAACATTATTACTAAAAAGGGGTTAGTTTTATGCCTCCTTTGATGCAATTTATATGTTGTATTTTGTACACATCAAATATCACCACACTTGAATCTTTGCTTGTCCTCAAGCAAAACTCTTTAAATGTGGCTTACACAACCAAATGGAATAGTTAGAGAAGAAGTTTTGTGGCTTGTCTTTGAGTGTCGGGAATCCAAGATCTTTTATTTTTTGTTTTTAATTTATTTACAATCCTATTAGTCATGATTTATATAGAACTTTTTTAAAGAGAATTATTTATTTGCGCATACCATGCCTTTTTAAAATTCTATTTATTTATATACAAGTTCGCGTACCTCACAAGAGATCATTCAACACTCGGCCGAAGATATATTTTTGTGATAACACTCGATTCTGGTTTGTAACTTATTTTTACCATAAGCTTGCCAAGCGATCAAATCTCCTCCTTTTTGACTATAAACCTTTGTAGATATCAAGAGGACTTGGAAAAGGTTAGGTTTGGGCTAAGGGTAGGTGGTTTTTGGGTTGGTAGTTAGTAAAGTGGCGAAGAGTGTAAAAAGCGTCGCTTGTCGTAAAACTTTTTGTTTCTATGAAATTTATTCAAACTAAACTTCTTTTAAACAAGATTTTTAAGGAACTTGTTTGTTATTGTAAGAAATATGTTTTATAGTAACAAGATAACCGAGCTTTTTACTAAAACAAATGGGTTTGAAAGAAAAAGGTTTAGGTGAGTAATGGTTGTTTTTTTTTTTTTTTTTTTTGCTTTTTTTTAAACGAAAAGGTTTAGGCTCAAAAGAGGTTAACTAGGGGGATTAATGGTAGTGGAGGAAAGAAGAAAAAAATGGTGTTGAATAAAAATGGGTTAGTCCTAATGCCTCTATTATTTACTTACTTGGTTTTAAGTTGGTAAGGACGGGAAATGTATCGTTTTGGCAATTTCTAGAGTCGTAAGAACCAAGCGGCTATTCACAAAAGAAACGAAAATGTGCATTTAGTTTAAAGTTGTATGCATGTATGCTCAATAAAGGCTCAAAACTCACTTATTGTGGAAATGGGTTTATACTGTGAACACGTGTATATAATCAATTTTTTAAAAGATTTGCAATGCCTTTCTATAATTTTCTTGTTATGTTCTCTTTATCACGACGCTATCGGTTGTTAATTTGTAAAATATAATCTTTTTAGATATTGTCATTCCCGATTTAAACTAAGACAGGTAAAAAAAAACGAAAAAGTTTGAAAAGATTTGGGATGATTAGCGGTTCCAATGGAGTTTTGTGTAAAGCTTGTTATTAGGACTTGCAAAATTCAAGATTTTAGCTCCCCCCCCCCCCCCCACACTTAAATTACCCATTGTCCTCAGTGTGTCCAAAAATAAATTTTTCGGTTGATTCGAAAGCATAAAATGCGTTTAAAAACAAGTTTTTATGATACTGGGCACCTGGCCATGAGTCCGTGCTTACTGACCACAGCCCCGTGTTCAGATTGCCAGTTTCAAAATTTACAGAAGGCTGGCCACGGGGCATGTCCAGTGGGCACGACCAGTGGTCAGTTGCCTGGAAAAATGGTTTTTCTGCAAAAGCCTGGGCACGGGGTGTGCTGGGCTGGACACGGCCCCATGCTGCACATGCTAGGAAGCTGGAAAAAGTTGTCAGGAAGCACTGTTTATGTGCATGGGGTGTGGTTTTAACGTCCCTTTAGCAAGTTTCATTTTTTTGAGTGTTAATTATTCCTGAAATATTAGATTAGACTAGAAAACAGAAAAATTTAAACTATTTTATACTAAGGATAGTTTCGCAGAATGCCTCCATGGTGCGCCACATTTATAAGGGTCCTTGGCTAGACCCAAAGCTTGTCATATGTTACCCGAGCGGGATGCCTCGCCCCCCGTGTTATACCGTCGATGCGCGTTATCCAAGCTTGAGTCTATGACTTCCATGTAGTTGACCGGGTCGTCCTCCACTCTCTTTCCCACCCCAAACTTCATTTCCTTGTCGCCTACTCTCAATGTTAATTTCCCGTCGCTCATATCTACCATAGCCCGAGCGGTGGCGAGGAATAGTCTGCCTAGAATGAGGGGAACCTCGGTGTCTTCTTCCATGTCAAGTATGACAAAGTCGGCTAGAAAGACGAATTCTCCGACCTTGACCAAGAGGTTCTCAGTGACACCTTGTGGGTATTTGATTGACCTATTGGCAAGTTGTATGCTCATTTTGTAGGGCTTGGTTCTCCAATTCCGAGTCGTTTAAACATTGTGGCGGGCATAAGATTGATGCTAGCCCTGAGGTCGGCTAGTGCATTTCGAATGGGTGATCCCCCAATGGAGCAATGGATGGTGAAGCTTCCGGGGTCAATTTTCTTTTGGGGAAGTTTGTTGAGGAGTATGGCAGGTCATTCTTCACTTAGGTTAACTAATCGCAATGTTTCAATCTTTCTCTTGTGGGTGAGGAAGTCTCTCATGAATTTTGAGTATTTAGGAATTTGAGTGAGGACTTCCACAAATGGGAGATTGATGTGCAATTGTTTTGGTAAGTTTATGAATTTTGTGAATTTCTCGTCAGTCTTTTGGCAAAGCAGACGATCGGGGTAGGGTACTGAGGGGTTTTTGGTAGGTTCGGGATTTTGTGGATTGGTTGTTTCTTGTTGGGTAGAGGATGGTTTTGGGTTTTGTTCGGGTGAAATGTTGTGGGTGGGGGTAGTGGTGTTTCCTCAGGTCCTACTTTCTGGTTTCTTAATGTTGTGAAGTGTACTTATGCTTTTGGGTTGGTTTCGGTATTGCTAGGTAATGCGCCTTGTAGCCTCTCGGAGAAATTTTGGGCTAGTTGGCTTAGTTGTTTTTCGATGTTTTGAAGACTAGCTCGTTGGTTTCTAATGTCGGACTCTGCTTGTGAGAACCGATCCGAGTACCTTCAGAGATAAGGCATGTGATGAGGTCTTCAAGCCTTTCCCAACCCCCTTGTTGTTGAGTGAAATTTTGTGATTCATTTCTTGGTTGTTATTGAAAGTTTGGTCTTTGATTTTGATTTTGTTGGTTACTACTATTTTTGGGGTCCCTCTAACCTAGGTTACATGATTTCGCCAACCTTGGTTGTAGGTGCCTGTTGGGGGACCCGATGGTCTAGGTCGATTGTCTACATAGTTTACCATTTCCCTTTAATTTTCCATTTCTTTCATACAACTCCAATTCTCATGTGGCCTACCACACCCTTCACAAGCCATAATCGAGGCCGTTTTTGCCATTTCCATTTTTTTTTGAGGATAGGGCCTCGATTTGGGCTTGTAGAGAGGTGCTTTCATCTACTTTGTGTGCACCCGGGCAATACACTTTGAACCGCGGGGGGTGTGCCATTGAAAATTGATTTGAGCAATTTCCTCCATTTGATTATAAATTTCATTTGGGCATCTATTACCTAAAAGTCCCCCGGAGCTTGAGTCGAGTGTTTGTCTCGTGTGTTGCAACAACCCAATATAGAATGTGTACACTTGTTGCCATACTGCGAGACCATGATGAGGGCATTTCCTTAGTAGCTCCTTGAACCTTTTCCCAAGTTTCATATAAATATTCCCCATCCTCTTGGGAATAAGTGTTTATTTCAGTCATTAGTTTAGCGGTTTTAGAGGGTGGGAACTATTTATATAGAATTCTTTGGGCAAGTTCATCCCAAGTGTTTACCGATCCACTTGGGAGGGTGAGGAGCGAAGCTTTAGCTCGGTCCTTTAATGAGAATGGAAACATTCGCAGGCGGACGGCGTCGTTTGATGCCCCATTGATTCGGAAAGTGTCACATATTTCCAAAAAGTTGGTAATATGTAAGTGGGGATCTTCATCGGGGAGGCCATGAAATGTGGCGGAATTTTGGAGCATTTGAATCAAATGCGGCCGAAGTTCGAAGTTGTTAGCATCGACGTTTAGCGCATTGATGGCGGCTCCGAGATTACCGACCGTTGGTCATAGGTAATCCATTAGAGTTCGTTGATCTGCCATCAGGAGTTGGTTTCCAGAGACCTTCTCTTGAATTTTGGCCTTTAGTGTTTTTCGTATAAATCGCTCAGGTTCGTCTAAAGGTTCTTTGATGTCTTTACCAGAACTGGAGCTCATGCACTGTGTAGAGATTCCTGCCCTGTGATTGAGTTCTAAGTTCTGTGATTAAAACAAAAAAAATTGGTCAGTTATTTTTACCATGGCCCGTGGTTGAGGTACAATTTATTACTTTCTGGATCCCAGTTACTGGAGAGCTGGGCACGGCCCCGTGGTGCACCGCCACAGCCCGTGGTCGCTCTTCTGTAACTCAGAAAGTAAAAAATGCCAGTAAGGTTGCTAGACACGGCCTTGTGCCTTACCGAGCACGCCAGTGCTGAAATTTGCAGAAAAGCAGATTTTGCTAAAAAAAGGAAAAATTCTAAAAACAAAAAGAAAATTGTTAAAAATTAGGCCCCCAATTTTAAACTTTCTTAAAATTCTTGTGTCCACGGCAACGACGCCAAAAACTTGGTGTGCGTGAAGCGTGATATGATTTTATTAATATTTTAAGTTCGTTTTACGTGTTAGTCAAGTTTTAAACTTATAAAACACGATATTATACTAACCTAAACACACACTTGGGCAAGTGCACCCATCGTGAGCGTAGTATAGCGTTGGTAAGATACCGAGGTCTTCCAAGGACAAAAGAGCTTTTAATACCGGTTTAACCTCAACGTCTAATTGTTACAAATTTTTGGATAAAAGTTTTTTAAACATAAAGGTAAATCTAAAAATGAAAAGATAAATAAAATGAAATACAAATAGACGAGATAGAATCACTTGGATCTAGCTCCTCTTTATTGTACCATTTGATGATTTTCACACTTTCGGACTTTTTAAGAGATTATCTTAGTTAAAGTATTAGGCCCCTCTTTTAAAGGTGACGTTACCCTCAACCCAGTGGTTTGAGTCAGCAGGGATACAATCCCAAAGGGTCAGAATATTGAAAAGAGGTCTTAGTAAGCTTGAACCAAGTCCTCGCATGATCTATACACTGAACGAGACAAGAACTTTACCAAACCACCTTTCTAACCCCCTTCCAAGTAGTTAACACGCTTTATATAGGCCGTAAAGACATGAATGAGCAAATCAATGACATCATGAAGAAATGGTTAGGAAAATTCGCTTTTAACATAAGAAACTAGTTATTAAAGTCATTAATACATACCCAATTAAAAAGTGCCGAAATATTAAAAATCAAAAGTAATACATTAAAGACTTGTCTTCACCAAGTGATGTAAGAGATTAGCCAAGCATGGCCTTTGTTTGACAAGAACTCTTACTATCAATCTTCGATCCCGAGACTACTACACACTCTAAAGATGATAGATGGATGATGGTGGTGGGTGTTGGTGTTGTAGTGGTGGTGGAATGGTGGCAAAGTGAGAGAGAAGTGGTTTGCCAAGGGATGCATTTGAAGTGAACCAAGCACCCCTATTTATAGTCAGAACAGCACCCCGGCCACGGCCCCGTGTCCAGCGGGCACGGCCCGTGGCCGGCTTCTTCTCTTCCTTCATTAATTGCATCTTTCAGCAGAGGGCCCCACACGACCCCGTGGCTCCTAGGCACGGCCCTGTGGTTAACTCTTCGTTGTATTATCAAGATTCTGTAAATCTGAGAGTTGACCACATCCCATGGTGAGCTGGGCACGACCCCGTGGTGGGCGTAGAAGCTTCTGAAGGCTTTGACTTTAAGTGCATTGGCTGACCACGCCCCATGCCTGGCTGGGCACGGCCCCGTGGTCAGCTTTTGTCTTCTTGTTTTTGTCTTTGGATGTTGCTTGAGGGGTCGGGCATACCACGTTATTTCTTCTTTATGTATCTATGATGGTTTTGGCTGCTTATTTGCTTCTTTTGTTCTTTTAAGCTCATTTGGTCTTGTAGATTCAAAAGGAACAAAGAAACATGCTTTTTCCAACATTAGTACTAAAAAGGGGTTAGTTTTATGCCTCATTTGATGCAATTTATACGTTGTATTTTATACACATCAGATTTCCATGTAAAGCATAACTTTATCATTCCCCTAGTGGATACTTCCTCAAGTAATGCAGAAAGTGGGAATGGGTTGTTATACGTATGGTGCTCAACCCCTAGTTGATACTTCCTCAATTTTTGCAGGAAGTGGGAATGAGGGATTGATTTGTGGTAAAACCATATAAATCAATAGTACTACGAGTATCCTTTAAGAATCCAACTATTAAGATAGAAAGATGTTGTAAGGATTTGGCTCTTTGTTTCCGTGTCTTGTAAAGTTTCTTAGAAATCCAATCAAGGATTTAAAAGGAGTAAATTAAGCTCCCTTTAAGAATCTAATTATTAAGATAGAAAGATTCTATAACAATTTAGCTTGTGTTTCATTTCTCCGTGGATGTTCTTTCAGAAGTGAAAATGAATAGGTTATTCATTTTCCGTAGTGGATACTTCATTAGAAGTGGAAATGAAGGATTTATGAATAGTTTATTCATATCCCAGTGGATATTCTTTCAGAAGTGATAATGAATGGGTTATTCATTTTCCTCAGTGGATACTTCGTTAGAAGTGGAAATGAATGATTTATGAATAGATTATTCATTTCCCAGTGGATATTCTTTTCGAAGTGAAAATGAATGGGTAATTCTTTTTCCTCAGTGGATACTTAGTTAGAATTGGAAATGAAGGATTATGAATGGATTATTCATTTCCCAGTGGGTTTTTCTTCAGAAACGAAAATGAATGGGTTATTCAGTTTCCTAAGTGGATACTTCGTTAGAAGTGGAATGAAGGATTTATGAATGGATTATTCATTTCCAAGTGGGTATTTCTTCAAAAGCGAAAATGAATGGATAATTTATTTTTCCTCAGTGGATACTTCATTAGAAGTGGAAATGAAGGATTTATGAATGGATTATTCACTTCCCAGTGGATATTTCTTCAGAAGCGAAAATAAATGGATAGTTCATTTTCCTCAGTGGATACTTCGTTAGAAGTGGAAATGAAGGATTTATAAATGGATTATTCATTTCCCAGTGGGTATTTCTTCAGAAGCGAAAATGAATGGATAATTCATTTTCTTAAGAGGATACTTCGTAAGAAGTTGAAATGAAGGATTACGAATGGATTATTCATTTCCCAGTGGGTATTTCTTCATAAGCGAAAATGAATGAATTATTTGTTTTCCTTGGTGGATACTTCGTCATAAGTGGAAATGAATATAGATGGTTTTAGATTCTCGTCTAAGATAACACATATAGGTCGAGGATAACATAAAATCCTCAAGTGATTTGGATAACGCTGCGACAGGTAATATAATAAGAACACTTATATATAGGAAGTTCCAGCGGCGGATCCACCATGTTCTTAATGTGCTACACTCGTCTTGTTATTTAATCACTTTAGATTTTAGGTCATCACATATAACAGGACTCACTATGGTTTCCATGCATCGAATTTCATAATTATGTGTGCACCCATAATTACTTAACTCGTTGCATAGTCCGCGTAGCTCATAATGCGTGCGTCTCACGTGTTTCACACTAGCCATAAAGACTGTACGTCTTTGTTCAAACCAAATTGTCATGTGTAAACCAAAGTCTTGTGTAAACCAGAGTCATGTATAAATCAATTTTTTTGTAAACCAAATTGTCCATGTTGTAAACCAATGTCATGTATAAGTCAACGTTTTTGAATGAACAATAGTCTTGTTTAATCAAAGGTTTTGTTTTAAAAATCAACGCTTTTATTGTGTAAACATATATATGGATTGTTGGCGAATACATTCAAGCCTTGTTGACTGTCGGATAAACTTTTAAAAGGACAAAGGTTTATCAAGTGTTCATCAGATTCTGTCATTCCCCGTGGATACTTCCAAACGAACTAGGAAGCGGGAATGGGGTGTCAAACCTATGGTACCATCACATACTACCGATAGGTGAGATTATTTTTAATGAATGTATCATTGTCGAGTTCAACGCACCAAAATGTCTTAAACAATGTAAGCATGTTGTGAAAATGTTTTGAAACCATGTGCTAGGTATACTAAGTCAATATACCAAGTAAAATGTTTTTTAAACCATGTGCAATATGTACTAGATAAACAAACCATGTATAATTTCATGAAACAAGAAAGTAGTGACAGGCACATATGAATCACCCCAAAACATTTGAAAAATGTAAAAGAGGGGACTATGTACTCACCTGGGATTGCGTATAAGTCTTGTTCAAATGATTAAACAAAGCTCAAGAGATCAAGGATTCAAGTGTGTCCTTATATCGAATAACTATGTCAGTGTGTTGGGACTTTAATCGGAGGATTAGATAGAATGAAGTATTATAAACCAAATGAGTGTTAGGACTCGTATGATATGGTTAATAAACTTAACATTCTGATTTGAAAAGGATCCTAAGTGCTTTTGACCCGTTATGACTCGTTAAGGTAGTTTACGCTACTTTAACGGGTCATTACCGTAATTATAAGTTCGGATGGTCAAATATGTCGTATGATGAGTCTTACATGCCAAATATGTTTGATTATTGTTTTGGTCAAAAATCTGATTAAGGATAATGTAACCAAACTTTGAATGTGAGGTTGAGTGCTTGAATGACGAATGAATGTTTAAACAAACTAGAAATGTAAATGGTGATGAACACAAAGATTTTTACACGAGGAAAAAACCCTTGATCAGCAATTGATCTCCGGCATAAAAAACCTCGGATAGTGACAACTATCACTATCAACTATATTGAACAAATAAGATTACAACTTTGGAGATATTGAGCTTGTTACAATGATTCCTAGTGTGTGTGTTCGAGAGAGAGTAGCAGAAGTGTTGTATATCAAAAAAAAGTGTGTTCTATCAAGCTCAAAATCCCATTAAATATCTAGCTCAACTCTATGAACTAACTATACGAAATTTCAGCCATGCACCCACGTTTTCGACCAACGGTCATGAGGCTCTTTGCACGTGCTTGAATTATAAGCATATTCCCTGCGATTCCCGGTTAGAACAAGTCTTTCCTCGTCCAAGGCCTGCATTCAGATGTTAAACAAACAAAGAAACAATTGTTAGTAAACATACATATAGCTAAGGATCCTTGGTCCTCAGACTCCCTGCTTCTTATGCTAAGGATAAATGATTCAGGTTAAGCCTCAGGATAAATGATCCAGACATGCTAAAAATCAGCCCCTAACAACCCCCAAATATGACGGATATGAAATTAATCAGATTCGTCATATTTCCATTCATTGCGGACTAGCCGTTACACCCTCTGACGTCACCGATGAGATAGGCTATAACCATCATTGCGATATATAGGATAGAGATAAGGTCCAAGATTTATTTAAAGATCATTCATCTCCTTTTAAAATCCTCATCCTGGAAGCATAACAGGTACTCTTTCTCTCTTTCAACTTCCATCTCTTTATTCTTCATGTTTGCTATTATGGCCAAGATGGCTACACGATCCTCTCTCGGTAAAAACCAAAGCGACGATGCAACCCCTAAGAGTCAAGACCTGCTAGCCAATCCATCCTTGGAGCTTTGCAAATTTACCGACCAAGAAATCGAGGCCTGCGCCCCTGTTTCCCTCTGACGGCGGTTTTCAGGCCGTATGATGCCACCATGAAGAGCGACACCATGTCCGCTGTCTGGGCATGCTTTCTTGTTCTATCTTTCCTTCTTGGTTACACATACCCATTCCCTAGCTTTACCCAAGGGTTCTTCACCCTTACCGGCATGAGTTATTGTCAAGCGATGCCGATGTTGTGGAGGGTACTGATCACCATAGAGCAGCTTATTAAACATGAAGGGATCCATTTCACCCTATCTGAGCTTTCCTATCTTTACAGCCTCGTTACCCACGGTTCTAACCGATACTTGTTGAAGGCCAAACCTCACCAACAGGTTCCCATCCTCAAGACCACTCAAAACGGTTCCACATGGAAGAATCAGTTCTTCTTTGTGCGAAGGGACTCTATTCCAGAAGGGAATAGTCTGCCCAAGCAGTGGGTCTTGAAGGGTAGGATATAGGATCCTCGTATTAGATTTGTAGAAAGTTTCTTTTCCATCGCTAACTTGCTTTATTTTATTTGCATGCACTGAGTAATTTTACCTGCCTTGCCAATTCTCTGGAACTGAAGAAAGGGTTGCTATGTTCTGGAGTTTGGATCCAACAATTAGAACATTCAAGCCACAAATAAAGGATCCTGAAACCAATACTTCCAGCTCCTACACAATGTCAAGTAAGTTTTCTATATGCAAATAATAAGTTTTCTTTAAAGCGAGAGTTATATGCATATATATATATATATATATATATATAAGAAAATGAATAGAAAACTTATCTCTTTCTTGTAATGTAGGCGCTCAGAAATCCACCAGCAAGTCCATCAGCAAGTTTGCCTTGGAGGATGTGGACAGCATCATCTCTCCCTGGTCCGTCAAAAAAGAATCAGGCAAAGGATCCAGCTTCCCATAGCCTAAACCCGTTGCTACTAAGGCTCAAGCCGGGTCCAAGAGGAAGAAGCCTACTGAGCCTTCTTATAACATTCCTCAGCTTGAGCAGCAGATCTATGATTTTGCCTCTGAGGTAAGGATCACTTATGCTCAGGTTAAAACGTTCATATCGAGGATCACTTATCCTTCCCACTGTTCTTGCAGAAAATAACCCAAATCCAAGCTGTGCTGACTAAGCGCTTATCCGATGCTGATGACACAAATGCAGATCTCCGTACTTTCCTAACCGCCAAAGACAAGAAGATCTCCCAGCTAGAGAAGGAGGTCAATAGCTTGGAGAAGCGGATCATGATCAACGACATTCAGGCTAACAAAGTCAGGATGGAGGATGCTGATGAGGCTAAGGTTTGTGCAGCCCAAGTCATTCTCGGAGCCAGGATCAAGATCGTGCAGCAAGCCTTGGATCCTTCATTTGACAGTTCTGAATGGGATCTTCCCGGCTGGGAGGTGAGGCTAGTGGAGCTTGGAGGAGAGCTGGAGCCTGAGCTTGACGAGGTGCCAACACCAGAGGCCGATACTCGCGGTGCTAAGGAGGCTAAGGAGGCTAAGGAGGGCGAAGGTGGCGAGGCTGGTGAAGGCAAGGATGGTGAAGCATCGAAGGAGTAGGCTGCATCAATGGGCGATGATGGAAATTTCTAGACGTGGCCGGAACCCATTTTTTATGTCTTTTGGTTGTTGGTGTTTTGATTTCAAACAATGATGGTCTGTAACTAAACAATAGTTTCTTAGGTTTAAGGATCACTGATCCTTCGAACAATAGGGGGTAACAAAGGTGGATGGATCCTTCTGTTTGTGGAGGATGAAGCCCTTGATGCCCCCTGCCTTTTATTTCCCTGCACTTAATGAACCGTTAGTATGGACACCCTTTGCTAACCCAAGTAGATGGGCCACGTTTTGTTGGTAGAAGCTTGGGTTAGCAATTTTGACAACCTTTAAAAAGGGTTTTTATAAATAAATAAAACTTTAAGCTTTTGACTATCATTGTTGTTGTCCCTTTTCTTTTTGAGTATGTTTATCGCTATATATTTTGGAAAAATTTTTGGATACTTAACTGAAAAATCCATAAGGTGTTAAAAAATTACAAAGTATTTATGAAAACATATTGCTCCAGAATTGAACCTCTCATGATCAAGGATCATATATCCTGTTGTCAAAGGATTAGGGTAACATAGATAAGCCAAAAATAAAGCAAATGCAAAAGAAAGATCATACCAGTGAATCCAAGTTAGGATTCTTTATCCTTAAATTTTACAATCGAAACAATACGGAATAGAAATCAGTAGAACTGCAGGATCCAGGATCCTTACTTATTAGGCTTCAGGGACCTGTTATAACACACAACTTGGGACTAAGCCAAACATCAATTGAATGACTCATCAGTAACTAGGGACAAGCCCAAATAGCTGGGGACAAGCCCAAATAGCTGGGGACAAGCCCAAATAACTGGGGACAAGCCAAATAACTGGTGTAAACTGGAGTATGGCCCAAACTGGCATCTATCCAATCATGAGCGACATGAAAATGTCGAAACCTTAGCTAATGTGAAAATGTTAGAAACCTTAGGAACGGATGTATGGTACGTCTACCATTATACTTAGGATCCTAAATATAGCCAAAAACAATGAAATTGTCAGCCCCTAAAGCGGGTACTGGTCCCATTGCCTCGAACTATACTTGGATAGCGTGCGCTACTGGCGGGGTGTCAAAACCCAATTCGTGTGAAAGGTGAAAACCTTTAAACCGTAGAAGGTATTGGATACCTTAAGCTGGGGACATGCCCAAAGTCTTGGAGAGGTGGCCAACCTCTTGATCCTTTGTAATAATTTCTACAAAACTTAAAACTTGATAAGGTTGAATGTTGAAAATTCAACATCCTTACATTATAAGAAGTATAATAAAAATGAAAACATTAGTTAAATGTTACCAAATCAAGAATCTCATATCCTTTGAGGATCCTTCGACCTGAATTGGTCACTAGGATGCTTAGGACCCCTGATCCTTTACATAAAATACTTTTTTAGGTGGATAACATTCCAAGCTCTTAGAAGAAGATCACCATCCATAGTCAGTAATCCAATATGCCCCCTTTCCTGCCTTGGCTTCAATTAGATAGGGGTCTTCCCATTTTGGTGCTAATTTACCATCGGAAGGATTCGTGGCATTCTGGAACGCCTTCCTTAATACCATGTCACCAACTTGAAACCTTCTGACCCTTACATTTCTATTGTAAGCACCAGCCATTCTTTGTTGATAGCTAGGCATCCTTATTCTTGCCATATTTCTAAGCTCTTCCACAGTGTCCAAGTCTTGAGTTAGAGTCTCGATATTTGCTTCAGGATCACGGATACTTGTTCTGGCTGTGGGTACTATCATTTCTGTAGGGATCACTGCTTCAGCTCCAAAGACTAAGGAAAACGAGTTTGACCCGTAGCATTCTTGGGAGTTGTTCTATCTGCCCATAGGACATATGGTAGTTCTTCAGCCCACTTTCCTTTCTTTAATCCAAGTTTTTTCTTCAAATTGTTGATGATGATCTTGTTGGATGATTCTGCCTGGCCATTAGCTGGTGGGTGGACTGGTGTTGATGTTATCATCCTAATCCCCCAGCTGTCACAAAAGTTAGTAGTACGATTCCCAATAAACTGGGATCCGTTATCACAAATAATCTCAGAAGGAATACCAAATCTAGTAATGATATTTCTTTTCTCTGACTTGAGAAAAGACTTTAGCTTCTATCCATTTAGAGACATAATCAGTCATAGCTAACATGAACACTTTTCCTCCTGGTGCCTTGGGAGCTTGCCTACTATATCCATTCCCCATCTCATAAATGGCCAAAAGGAGGATATAGGATGCAGAGGCTCTGCGGGCTGATGAAGGATATTGTTGTGTATTTGGCAAGCATCACATTTTCTTGCATATTCCACAGCATCTTTCTTCATTATAGGCCAATAATATCCTGTTCTGAGGATCCTTGAAATAGTGCTTTGCCCCCAGTACGATTTCCACAATCTCCTTCATGAAAGTCCTTCAAGACTTCTTGGATCTCAGGATCAATGTCATGTATAAATCAATGTCTTGTGTAAACAATGTCATGTATAAATCAATGTTATTGAATGAACAATAGTCTTGTTTAATCAAAGGTTTTGTTTTATAAATCAATGTTTTTATTGTGTAAACATATATATGGATTGTTGAAGAATACATTCAATCCTTGTTGGCTGTCAGATAAACCTTTATAAGGACAAAGGTTTATCAAATGTTCATCGGATTCTGTCATTCCCCATGGAAACTTCCAAACGAAGTAGGAAGTGGGAATGAGTGTCAAACCTATGGTACCATAACATACTACCGGTCGGCGGGATTAGTGTTAATGAATGTATCATTGTCAAGTTCAACGCACCAAAATGTCTTAAACAATATAAGCATATTGTGAAAATGTTTTGAGACCATGTGCTAGGTATACTAAGTCAATATACCAAGTAAAATGTTTTTGAAACCATGTGCAATATGTACTAGATAAACAAACCATGTATAATGTCATGAAAAAAGAAGTAGTGATAGGCACATATGAATCACCCCAAAACGTTTGAAAAACGTAAAAGAGGGGACTATGTACTCACTTAGGATTGCATAAAAGTCTTGTTAAAATGATTAAACAAAGCTCAAGAGATCAAGAATTCAAGTGTGTCCTAATATCGGATAACTATGTTAGGGCGTCGGGACTTTAATCGGAGGATTGGATAGAATGAAGAATTATAAACCAAACGAGTGTTGGGACTCGTATGATATGGTTTAATAAACTTAACATTATGATTTGAAAAGGATCCCAAGTGCTTTTGACCCGTTATGACTCGTTAAGGTAGTTTAGCTACTTTAACGGGTCATTAGCGTAATTATAAGTTTGGATGGTCAAATATGTCATATGATGAGTTTTACATGCCAAAATATGTTTGATTATGTTATAGCATCAGTTTAGATGTGAAAAATTTGGTTACATATTCTTAAAACTAATTTATGCGTAAAAAGGGTATTTTGGTCAATTTAAAAGATCATAAAAGCAACTCATCATATAACTAATCAAACCACAAGACCATAAGGTATAACCTCATAGGGTTATTCCATATATAACTATGGTTATAAAAATGATCTTTGTTGAATCTTAGGATTGACCAAACGGGTCGGATTCGAAAGTCATATCGGTGGTCAAACTGCTCGACTTACTAGGGGTGAGCAAAAATCGGGTTGACGTGAATTACCCGACACGCAGACCGAAAATTACCCTAAACCGAACCGATTTGATATAAACAAGCTGGTTTTCGGTCCTTATATTCTCTAGAATTCGGGTTCAGGTTGGTTCTCGGGTATGGACAGAGAATAACCGGCTTGATCAAGCCTGGACCGAATGTAGTGACCCAACAAGTATAAATCCCAGTGGTGTAATTTTCGACTGTTCTAGAAAGAAGAAGAAGAAGAAGAAACAATAGAGAAACATGACATCAATACAAAAGTTATACCTTCAATAGCTATACTTTTTAAATCGAATCAGGAATACCAATATCTTTAGAACTTCTCACAGTCATGGTCTTATTTTCCACCGAAGTTTGAGAGAAACTATAAAGTAGATGATGCATCTTAATAGAAGAAATAAGATAAATAAGAACTAAAATGACATTACAAACTAAAATAGAGTGGACTTTTTTCGGAATGGATATTATATCTTGCGGTAGGTTAACGAAGAACTTGATATATGATGTTGAAAAAGCTGCAACTCATCTCCCACCATTTTCTTCCCACTTATTTTTCCTTTGGTTTTCTACCCAGTACCTAACTAGCCACTTTGGAACTCACAACTTATTACACTAATTCTTTAAGTCTCAAACCTTGGTTTTCTACCCTATCTTTGAAACTCACGCAAATTAATTATGACAAACTGGCATCAAATACTTTTTGAAAAGCATTTAACAGTTAAAATTATCCGGGGTCGGGTTTTATGGGGAAAACCGATAAACCCGATTGACATGGGAACCGAAACCGAGTTTGGATTCACTATTGGATTGTGTTAGGGTATCGGGTCGGGTCGGGTAATCTTCGGTTCGGGTCGGTTCCTGGGCTTTGCTCACCCCTACGACTTACGACCAAAATAAAAGCACTAAACTAGAAGTGACGAGTTAGACATGTTGAAACTTGTCTAACTAAGTTTTAAAAATGATTTGGTATCAAAACTTGGAGGGGATTATATCGAAAGTCATAGCGGTGGTCAAACCGCTCAACTTAAGACCCGAAAATAGTTTCGTCTTAAAATGCACATTATGCGCATCTTTGACCAAAACTTTGACTCGTCACTTCGAGCAAACGTGTTAATCAGAAGGTGCAATCACAGGGGATTATAACCTTCGTGATTACGATCACGTTGCAAAATTCAATTGAACTTTAACTTGACCAAAATGGTCAGAACCAAAAGTCAAACAGGAAGCCAAACTGTTTGTCTTTTAGCTCATAATAGCTAAAATAATGAAAGAACTAGGAAGAGTACTTACTTGTGTTGAAGAATGCTTTCAGAACTCAAGATAGGAGGCTTCCAAAAGATGGAAACAAACTCTAAGAATGATAGAAAGAAAAACTTCACACTTTTGCTTTAAAGTGTTTAGAAGTGGTGTGAAGAAAATGGATGAATTAAAGGGGTATTTATAGTGTTTTAGGATTAAGGAGGTGATGACAAGGGTTACCAAGTGTAGATTAGTGTCCTAACATGTGTCATCACCATATTAATAGTGGCAAGTGCAAGGTGTCCAAACTTGGTGATCAAGCAGAATATATATATATATATATATATATATATATATATATATATATGACAATTTTGGCCCTTAGACTTGTATTTTCACTTGTTTGCCATTTTTAACCCCTTTAACCTAATATTTACATTATATAAAGGTGTTAAGGCATGTGTAACTTGGATTTTGTCTGGAAATGTCGTGGATGTCAGTTCGTTCAATCATACGGTTACGCGTTTCATAAATAAAGTATAAACCTTTATCGAACACGAAAATGACCGAATTTGTGCAACGATTGAAATTATGCATTCTCGTAAATAAAATACAAGATTTTATTGAATACAAAAATGTTCCAGAATTGTTCAATGACTGAAAATGTACAAATGTCACATTTCACATTTGTTTCAGGAGCCATTGTTTGATGATTTAGTTGCATACTTCACATAGGATGGACGTGGGCCTTAGTGACTTTAAAACTTGAAAGACAAATTTGATTGTATTTAGTTTCCATTATCCCAAAACAATGTGACATATTAATTCAATAAAACAAAACTTTAAATATCATGTGTTGTGAAACAATTTCCTGTACCGTGACTCCCGATGTTTCCGCCGCGTTTTGTTGTATGACGCGATCGGGGTGTTACACTTATGGCCAAACGACAACCTTGACTCGACTAACATAACAAAATCTTTACCAACTATGGCCATTAATAAAAATTCAACCTTTATTAAGCACGGCCTAAACTCGACTCGACCCTAAATCACACCAACTAGACTACCAAAAACCAAGACACAACAAAACGACCATGCTAAGGCACGGACGTGACTCAACACAAAAGGTACCACAACTCTTAAAACATTTCTCAAACCCGACTATGCCTCTCGGAATAACCAACATCCATTTTTGCTATATTTAACCAACAATGTCCTGACTGTACGACTAAATGATACGAAACACAAACCAAAAGATGAACTAAACAAAAACAACAAGTACCACACCTGATTATAGACCCGAACAATGACACAAGAGACGAGGTGAACCGAACCCAAGACTCGAATAGTGGTGGCAGTGGTGATGATGGTGGTCACTGACATGGTTGTTCACAAGAGGTGGAACTAGAGATGAACGGGAGGTGGTGGAGCGACCGAGATGGCGGTGGCTGTGGGTGGCTTGTGGTGGTGGGGATGGCATGGAGAGGTGGTGGTGGAACGGTGGAGACTCGGTGGAGAAGGTGAAGGAAATAACGCTGGTGGTTAGATGTCGGTTGGAGATGTGTAACACCACGACCCGCAGTGGATAAGGTAACCGAGGCATGATTGGGTTTTCCTCAAAGCTTATGACATACTATTAAAAGTTTCGATATTCATTATTTTAATTTAATTAAAATATCATAACACAATATCCAAACAAATAAATTACATAATACGAAATAAATCCAAATAACTTGTTTATTCTTCTAAGGTCCAATCCTACGTGATCCATTCTTCATGCCTGTTCACCTGTATCATGTGTAAAAATATGGTTTTTGGGTAAACATAAGTTGGCGAGTAAATCTTATTTGTTATTTGAAAAAAAAAATGTATCTTGTATTGTCTATAGCAATATATGCGTTAACTTGAAATAAATGGTAATGGTAATGGACAAACCACATCACAATCTCAAACGATAATCATATCATGTAAGGGTGCACGGTATTATGGTGTGCGGTTTTGAAATGCAATATCTAGGCTCAATCAAACGGAGCCGATCTCGTGTGTCGGCATCATCCTATTCCAATGGTAATGTACAATGTAAATGCAAATAATTAAACCAATTCAAACAACAAAAAATCACAACATAACATACGGTAACTTGGCACTTAAGGTTTTGAAATGTGAGTTGGAAAATAGACACATGATACACCCTAAAACGTGAAATAAAAAGGAGAGTTAGATTCACTCAATGTTTTGCGTATAGGGATTCCTTGAAGATAACGCACAAGGAAAAAGAATGAGGATTTTCGAATGGACGAAAATGATCACCCTAGAACATAAACGATCTAGTTAATACATTTCCTAATATTTATTGCTTCCATATTTTATTTATTTAGAGTTTATAAACTTATCTTGAAATTATCTTATGTTATAAAAGAATAAAAAAATTAATAGCTATCTGAAATATTATAATGATCCTATCTTGTAAAAGAATTAAAAGGTTTATTGGTTATGTATATATTTATTTGTTTGTTTTAATATTACGTTTTTTTTTAATTATTTAGATCAGTGAATAAAATACAACATGTGATAACAAGACTACAAAAACAAAGGTGAACAAAACAAAAACATGGGTTGGCGGGACTCGAACCGGCAAGCTCCGATTACGTGTACACACGTCCTACCGCTGGACTTTGTTTCTAACCCCGTAGGATTTGATCAGTATATCATTTATACAGAAGTTCGAGTCTTTCATTTGCTGGGTTTTAACATAAAAAAGAAAATGTGGAACAGCGATGAACCACGGCCGGGACTCGAACCCGCGCCCTGCCAATGTTGTTTAGAGTTTTCAACCAATGAGCCACACCAGCAGATATGAGTTACTGCATTTTAAAAAAATGTATTTGTTTTATCAGATGGTCATTGTCCTCTTCATCTTTATAACCAAACCGAACCCAGTTATCCCATGTTAGATAAATTCACGTTCTTAACTGATGTTTTCTCATGCAAAAACAAACAACAAAAAAAGAAAACGAGAACAATTTAATACATTTGGAAGGTATACCGAATGTGTGGCTCGATACGTGATATATTCCGGCGAACCCGATCACTCCCGCAGTGTCTCCGGGTCTCCAACCAGTTGCAGGCTTCCTTCTGGTGCAAGCTTATTGTTTTCGAGAGTAAAAGGTGGGGTGAGGTAAAGGAATGAGAGGGTCCTCGAGTTAGTTTATATATGAATGAATGAGAGAGGTGTTTATATAAACTTTCAATCAATTATAGCTACTGATTGTGATTTCACTTGATTATGGAAGGGTTTTAAATTGTTAGTAATAGGGGCGTGATCATGGTCAGGTTCATGATTGAATCTAAAAACAAAAACGTGGAGGAGAAATCAATCACTGAAGTGATTGCGTCTTGCCATACTTAGTCGATGGGTATTTGGGCGGCAATCCATGTTTTGAAAAAGAAAAGAGATTTCATTATCACGCTTATAACAACTGTTTGCACAACAGATTTGCACCAAATATCCAAGTGGTGTAGTGGTTGGTTTGTATGTTAGTTCAGTCCTTTGCGGGATACGTGGGTTCGACAGTGGTCTCCTGCTGATATTTTTTATTTATTTATTTGTTTATTGTTATTATTATTATCATTATTATTAACTTGGTTAAATAATAGTTATAATTTGTTTATTTATTTTTTTATTAACTCTTATCGTCGTTCATTTATCGATTCAAGATCCTGTTCAGTGTATGACAAAAGTAAAGAATAAAAAAATAACAATCAAAATTCCATCCACGTTGAATTATTTAAGGTTCGATTGCAAATGATTTGGATCCGTTTTTCTACGGATGTTACAATATCCCCTACTTTTAGAAATTTCGTCGCCAAATTTAGATGGTATTAAAGTTTTCTTGGAAGAGGTGAGGGTACTTTTCGCGCATTGAGTCTTCACGCTCCCAAGTGAATTCAAGTCCATGTTTCGAATCCCATCGAACCCTGACTATTGGAATTCAAATCCGTCTTAAACGTTTTTTATTGAAGTCCATGATTTCCACAGGTCGTTCTACGAAGTGCATCGACTCATCAATTTGGATATCTTCCAACGGTATATGGAGATTCTCGTCAGCTAGGCATTTCTTTAGGTTAGAGGCATGGAAGGTTGGGTGGATCCTACTGAGTTCTTCAGGTAGTTCAAGCTGGTAAGCTACGATCCTTTCGAGAATTTTGAAAGGACCAACATAGGGCGGTGCTAACTTGCCTTTTTGTCCGAATCTAACAATTCCCTTCCATGGCGATACCTTCAAAAGTATTCGATCGCCAACACTGAATTCAAGTGGCTTTCGTCGTTTATCTGCGTAACTCTTTTGACGACTCTGAGCAGCTAAAAGATTTTTGCGAATTTGGAGGATCTTGTCAGTTGTCTCTTGGATAAGTTCAAGCCCTGTGATTTGAGCCTCACCGATCTCGTGCCAACATGCTGGTGATCGACATTTACGACCGTATAGAGCCTCAAATGGAGCCATACCGACGGTGGAATGGTAGTTGTTATTGTAAGAGAACTCGGTTAGCGGTAAATTAGCATCCCAGTTCCCTTTAAAATCGATGACGCGGAACGCAACATGTCTTCAAGTGTCTGTATAGTGCGCTCTGACTGACCATCAGTTTGTGGGTGAAACACGGTACTGAGGTCTAGTCGAGCGCCTAATTTTGACTGCATTGCTTGCCATGTGTGTGAGGTAAAGCGTCCATCTCGATCAGAATAATGCTCAATGGCACACCGTGTCGACTTACAATTTCATCGATATATATACGAGCCAGCTTCTCATTCTTGTAGTCTTCGCGAATCGGAATGAAGTGAGCGGATTTAGTAAGGCGGCCGATAATAAACCAAATCATATCATGCCAACTAGAAGTGCAAGGTAACCCAGTAATGATGTCCATGATTATATTTTCCCACTTCCAAACGGGGATTTCGGGTTGAACGAGTAAGCCCAAGGGTCTTTGATGTTCTGCTTTGACGTTCGAACATTTGAGGCATTTAGAAACAAAAACGACAACATCCTTTTTCATTCCAGGCCACCAATAAGAGTATCGGAGATCCTTATACATCTTATCAGCTCCTCCTGGGTGTATGGAATATCGTGTTTTGTGTGCCTCGTGCATGCGAAAAGTGCGAAGATTTTCATGATCAGGCACCCAAATACGATTTAGATACTGAAGAATACCGTCGGATTTTGATTCTAATTTGGTTTTGGCTCCACAAGATAACTCGTTGCGTAAATCATTCTCTGTTATGGAGGTGTGTTGGGCTTCAAGAATGCGTCTTTGAATGTCGGTAAAAATTTGGGAACACAAGAAATAGATTGAGTTTGCATACACTTTTCGAATTAGAGCATATGCTACGACATTGGGGGTCCTAATTTGGGAAACCTAAGGTAAACGTGCGGAATCCGTTTGCATAGGCGACATGGATACAAGTTCTTTACGGTTTAATCACTGTTTCATTGATTAGTAAACGTTACAGATCCTGGAAACACTTGAATAGAGCTTCGCCGTCCAGTAGACAAAATCTCTGAATCTTACAAATGAGAACACAACTAACCTATTTATAGGATGACAAGTTCGCTTGAACTGTGTCATGGACAAGTTCGGGCGAACTTGTCCTAGCCAGGATAAGTTCGGGCGAACTTGTCCTAGGCATGACTGTAACAACTCGGAAGTTCGTTGTTACTGTATTTTATTTTCTTTTGTTTCTATTGTACTCCGAAGATTCGATTATGAGAAAGTTATGTTAATTAAATATGTTTATTCACAATTATATCGCATTTAATCGCTTATTAATCGCAAATTCATCGCAACCACAAGTAATTATGCTACTATATGAGCCGAGTGTGTTATTATTAATAAACACTTGTGCCATCACATCGCTTATCTCATCGCATCGTAAAACGCAGTTAATATGTGGAATTATGTTTTTATATGTGTAATGTTTGTTTGTGTTATGGTTATAATCGCTACCGCAATGCTCTCACATTTACGAATCGCTAAATCGCACTATTAAATCAATTGCAACGCTTAATATAACTATCTAATACGAACTGAATCGCCAAACGGACTCTTAACGCGAAATCAACGAACAAAACTTGACCATTAGGTCAAGTTCGGCCGAACTTGTATATAACTAGTTCGCCCGAACTTGCCTAGGTCACCTGAACTCATCACAAACCACAAGTCCGCCCGGACTTGTCTTAAAACTCAGCAAAACAAACAAGTTCGCTCGAACTTGTAGCAGTTCGCCCGAACTTGATGTTCCAGCTCACCATTCTCACTCCACCTATAAATACTCAGCTCCATTCTTCATTTACACTTACTGCAAGTTCGCCCGGAGCTCCACAACCTAAACCCTTTGTTTTCTAAGAAAGATTCAACCCGTTTTCAACTACAACAATGTTCAACAAGGTTTTACAACGATTTTGGCACAAGGCTTTGCCTTCATTTTCATCAAATCTCTTCTGTTTACGAAAATATTCATTTTTTTCTTAAACCTTCTGTTTTTCACTCATATCTAATCATAGATCTGAGTAAAACCTTTTAAAACATCGATTTTCACACAATATTCGGACTAATGATGTATGTTTCATTCACTTTGAAGTGGAACAAGGCGTTGTCAAGCAAGATCTCAGATCCGGAAGCACAAGGACGAAATTGTCACTTTACACAAGTTGGACTAACCCATACGAACCTTCAAGTTCGCCCGGATTAGCCCGAGTTTCTGTAAAATGGCTAAACTCGCTCCAAAAGACCTCTCCAGCCTTTGTTTTACTCAATGGCTTAAGGTTGGAGGGATGGACACTCGATTTACTTAGCAAACGACTACTCACGATTTGGATGCCAAAACAGTCAACTTCGCTCGGAAAGCATCAAGTTCGCTCGAACTTGTCACCAGATTGGTGACCAAGTTCGCCCGAACTTGATCAGAATTCACCAAGCTATCACAAGTTCGCCCGAACTTGTACTGATTTCCAAGGAAATCAGACAAGTTCGCCCGAACTTGTATCATTCCTCAACAACCAAAACAAGTTCTCCCGAACTTGTGTCACCAGTAAGCAAAACAGGTCAAGTTCGCTCGAACTTGTACAAATGGTACAAGTTCGCCCGAACTTGTCTACTGTTTTCTCACTCGTAAACCATTTCAGCAATTCGGAAGCCTGATGCACTTCTGCTCGCTTACAGGCTGATCCGGCACTCTTCGCAACTTCTCTCAGATCCCGTCTCATCTCCCAAAATGCACCAACAGTGAGTATACTTGAACCCTTTTACGCTTAAACGCACTTTTGGGTGTCACATATGTTCGTATATCAAAACACATCACACAACTCTCAAACACTTATTCGCAACCCGCTGAATTACATGACTATACGTGAAATCTGCTGAATCTTGATTGCTTGTACGCCACCCTTAACATGATAGTATACTAGAGGTTGACCCGCCACCCGGAGGCCCGGGGTTGTTAAGGCTCGCATTTTTATTTCGCATTATTTTCTCTTTTAGGATGTGAACGCTTGTTCGCATGCCTCGATCAATCGCAGTTTGTTGGTTTACTTGAATCTAGTAGTTACATAGTTCACAACTCTTACGTATGTCACGCAGTGTATGCTAAACACTTTTATATCTATTATGTACACAAACCTGTATGCTCACCCTTACTTAATTGTTTTAACGTTTATGTTAACATATGTGGCAGGTTGAGGATATTGCTTTGGACGCTTAGATTAGGTTTTACTTTAGAAACGCATTGTAATAAATCTAGGGAAGATCGAATCGGATGTTATGTTTAAGAGATTTGCTTAATATTGTAATAATTATTTTGGATTTTATTGTTTAATAGTATGGGATGTTAAACGTTTAGATAATATCACTTAATAGTTGTTATGATGTCTCTTGAGCAATCTGCTTCGCCTAGTGCCTCGCCCGATGTTTCGGCCATCGGTTGGGGTGTGACAATGACAAGTTCAGGCGAACTTGTCCCTAGACAACACAAGTTCAGGAGAACTTGGCTCTAAACATACATAAACTTTGACATTTCGCTCCAAAATACAGACTCGACTTTATACGATGACGTAGGCAACAGACATATGCATCAACAGACTCCCCCTTGGATGTTGCTAAAGTCTGATTCTTGCAAATGAAATGCAAAGACTCCTATATATAGTAGTACAAGTTCGCCCGGAATGACATGACCAAGTTCGGGCGAACTTGTTCATGTGCTCTACAAGTTCGGGCGAACTTGTCTTATATCACACATAAACTTACGTTTCGCTCCGAAACACAGACTCGACGTAATACGATGACGTAGGCAACAGACATATGCATCAACCGATTCCCCCTTGGATGTTGTCGTAGTCATCATTCTTCAATTAAGTTCCTGAGTCTTTAATGTTCACTTGATCTTTATTTCTTGAATAACTTTAACTTCCTTGATCTTCATAGCATCTACAATCCTTTTCTCTTTTCTTCTCGAGCTTGTCTTGATAAAACTTTAATCACCATGCTCCCCCTTGCTTTGAGCTTTCTGGTATCTTCAATCAACGTGTTTTATCTAGCTCCCCCTTAAAATCTACTTCCTGTTTCAAAGTTCCTCAAACATTCAAATAAACATTTCAGATTGAAACTTTGAAATTTTTAAACACAAAAATTTCAAATTTTAATCTTCTTATCAGTTTTAAACCCCCTCAGTTAATCAAGTCCAAATTAATGGCCTTGAATATATGATTCATGTATCAAGTTCAACTTAAAGATCTTGATTAAACGTTTTGACACTAAACTGACGTATTTATTCAAATGTAAGTTTCAAATTAATGAACTTTTAAACTTTTCAGATCAATTTTCAAAGGTTTTTAGATTTTGTTCAGCAACTCTAGACTTTGAAATTTAGCTTTTCATTATCAGTGGTCGAAACTAAAAGATAATATAATCTTTTGTTTTTATGAAATGAATACCAAAAACTAAGTGTATGTACAAACACATTTACAAATATATTTTTGTTGAGTTTGTATTAAAGGATCATATCAGCTTTTCAGACATATCACTGGTACCATTGACCTTTTTCTTGACACTAAGTTTTAAACAAATTTACTGTTGGGATTGAACCCTATGAAAGGAACATATGATACAAAGCCAAATAACAATCCAAGCTTTGGTTAAACTATCAAAGGTTACAACCTCTGTTGTATATACACTGCTTTCCCTAAAGACTGCTCTTCTATCTGACTTGACAAAGTTGCAAAGGTCTGCCAGAGTTACAAGGATCAGAGGATAGAGATCAGAGCTTAGTCATTAGATAGATAATCCATGTAACAGTGCTAAGCACTGATAGTTAGTATTAGCAGTGTTTGTAGTTAGTTACATATAGTTTCCTGTCACTATCAACCCTGACGTCATCAAAGATGCTCAGTGGTTAGATAATTTAGTATAAATAGGTAACTTGTGTAACAGTTTAACTTGTCTATCAAAAGATCAACTTTCGCATATCATCTTCTCTGCATTTTCTTACTACCAAACTTCAATTGCAAAGGCTGATGGGGAGTTTTTGAATCACATGCAAGTTACCAACTTGAAAGCATGATGATGATGATGAAAACAAACGACCATTGCTTGTAGTAAAAGTTTTCCATTTATTTCCGCTGCAAATCTCTTTTAAAACTCAATCATTTTCCATTTTTGAAACAAAAACTACAAATAATTCAAACTCAGATCCTAACAATTGGTAACAGAGCTTGATTCATCAAATGCGATCTAACAATCGATTTGATTCAAACAGATCAGCTCTCTGCTAACAATTTGGTTGTTGTTCTTGATAAACAGAGTTTTATTACGTTCAAAGTTTTTAAAACAGAAGTCTGTGTAAAATCAACTGAAAATGTCTCAAAACACACAGATGCCAACTCTGGATCCTTATTCAAACCGTCGATGCTCAAAAGAAATGAATATTTCATTTGGCAAAGACGAATGGGTCATATCCTTGCTCAGCAAAACACCGGTTGCTGGAGATCTGTTGCTTTTGGACCTCACATTCGATGGTTCCAAGCACAGAGGATCCAACTAAACAAGTGCCAAAAAATCCTGAAAACTTTTTGGAGCAAGATTTCCAGAAAAATTTAATTGGATGCTAAGGCATTTAGCATAGTTGCTTCGGCCTTACCCAATGAGATTTATGTTAGTCTACTCCATTGCAATAGTGCAAAGGAGTTATGGGATGCACTGAAAGAGCAACTCGGTGGGACTGAGGAAGTGATTGAAAATAACAAAGAAGTTCTAAATCAGCAGTATGAAACGTTTTGTCACTTGGAGAGTCTCTAACACAACAATTCAAACGTTACAGCTGTCTCATCAGTGAACTTAGACTGGTTAACGTGGTTTTTCCTAATTCGACTGTCAATGGTCGTTTCCTTAGATCGTTACCAGATAAGTGGGAGACTGTAGCTTATGTAACACGAAAGTCTGTTGGGTTTAAAGAATGTCGTTGACACAACTTCATGGGATACTCCTCACTTATGAGAGAGAGTTAAACAAGAAAAAGAAGTTGCAAGATTCTGGCAAAATGACTGATGATTACTCATTGGGTAATACAGCTCTTTTTGGCCAAGAAGAGGGATATGGCAGTAGTAAGGACCAAAGTTATGAACACTATATAGATATTACTTCTGGTGGGAACTTTGGATCTGAAACATATGCACCCAACTATGCTTTCACTGCTAGTGGGGAAAGCCAAACCTCTGATAATCTATCCTTTGAGCTAAATGACTTGCAACATTTTGAACCTTCGGATCTTGAAGAAATGGATATTTTGCACCAACTGGCCCTATTGAGTGTTAGGGCTAGTAAATTCTATAAGAGAACTGGTAGGAAATTCCTAGGATTGCATGGGGGATTAAAGGTTGGGCTGAATAAATCGAAAGTCAAGTGTTATAAGTGTAATTGGTTAGGACACTTTGCCAGAGAATGCAGGTCTCAAAATTCTGGACCAATAGTGACTCATCCTGGCCCTAGACCTCAGCACACACAAAACACTGCTCATTATTCCCAATATACCCCTGCTCAACATGTTCAAAACAGTGCCCACTTTGCACATCCTGCTACTGCTGTTCCAGTGCATTATGTTCAATCCACTGCTCCACAAATTCAATATGTTCAGGCACCATCACATCCTCAAGTGCATGTACAACAAGTACCCATTGTCACACAACCTGCTCAAACCACTGCTAGTCCAGCAGAGGTTGGTCAACAGAGCTTTTTCACACAAAGTTATGTTGACTGGAGTAGCTTGCCTGAGGATTTGACTGATGAGAACTTGCTTTAATGGCCAAAAATGATGTTGAACAAGAATTTTGTTTAATGGCCTTAGAGACAATTGCTGAAGGTGTTGAATCTGTGGAGTTAGTGTCAAAAACTGATGAAGTTCAAGTTTGTGATGAAACAGTGGTTTCAAGTGAAGAAAAGAAAAATGCTGCTGATAAGGAAAAGAACTCTCCTGCTGACCCATGGAATGTTGATGTGTGTGAAGATGAGTGTGATTGTGCTCTCATGGCTGCTACAAAGGTATCACCTCAGATCCTTAAAGATCTATGTTCTGACAAATGCATCATTGCTTTTGCAAATATTAAGCAGGTGAATGAAAACCTGGGGAACAGAATTTTAGAAGATGAACTTAATTTTGAAAAACAGATTAAAGAGTTAAAATCAAAGTTAAGTGAAAAAGATTCTGAAATGAGTAGCCTAAGACATGAATCAAGCATAACCAAGGACCAACTCAAAACTATGGTAGAAAAATACCAAGTGTGTAAAAAGGAGTTAGAAGAAACCCAAATCACTTGTGAAAAATGGGTTGAGTCCTGTAAAGGTTATGAGATTATGCTTGATGCTCAGATCAAAAGCAACATTAAGTTTGGTGTAGGTTTTAGAACCTATGACCAAAATGAGAAAAATGTTGCTGAAATTGATTCTGAGTTGGTTGAAATAGTCCCTACAAATTTGGCTGGTGAAGAAATAATAATCACAGATAAAGCTGGAAACAAAATTGTTTTAGAACAATCAGAGGTTTCAACAAAAGATAAAGAAATTAAAAAATATCAGTTTAAACCAACCTGGTCAGATGAATGTGATATTTTAGAAAACTTTAAGCCAATGGACTTTACAACCTCTGATGGTATTAAAGCCCCCAAAGCACTGGTGATCCCTATCGAAGATGTACCAGCAGAGGTTACAACCACTGCTGATAAAAAGTCTGATAGGAAAAGAAGAGTAAAGATTAAAAACTTTTTTGTGAATTTTGTAAAAAAAAGAAATCATGTGACTGCAGATTGTTTTCTTTTAAAAGCCTATGACATTAACAAAACTTGTGTTATCAAAAATTCTTCAAGATGCACCATCTGAAACAAAACAAATCACTTAACTCAAAAGTGTGCCTATCTCAAAAACTATGAGCAAAAGGTAAAAGAGATCAAGGCAAAAGCACTAGAAATAGAAGGTTCAAGTTCTACTGGAAATAAATCTAAGCAGAGTTTTGAACCAACTGAAACATCTGTTACAAAAGCTTTAAACAAAACCTCTGTTCCTAGAGAGGTGCAAGTGACAGATGCCCCACCATCAAACTTATTTCCAAGAGGGTATGACCAACCAGCCTATAAAAGGGTTCCTTTTACTTATGAAGGATACAAAAAGCCTTCAAAGCAAAGAGTGAATAAGCATCCCTATGGATACAATCATCTGATAGGAAATGGTCAAGAGCAGATGTTACGAGAAAATATCCAAACCACTGACCATTGTCCTAGACTTGAGGCTGGACCATCTGTGACCCCATCCAAAGCCATTTTGGCTTTGGAGACCTATCTTAACTGATCTATTTACTTGATGTGCAGGGACCTTCTACTTGCCTTGATAGCTTATGGTATGTAGATAGTGGAGGTTCCAGGCACATGACAGGATGTAGAGCCCTTCTCAAGGACTTCATGGCTCATGGGGGGTGATATATCTTTTGGTAATAACTCAAAAGGAAAGGTTTTAGGGTCTGGGTCGGTTCTGGCTGGTAAACTCAAGTTTGAAAATGTGAATTTAATTGACAATCTGAAATTTAACCTGTTGGGTGTCTCACAAATGAGTGACAGAGGATATGGATCCTTCTTCACTAAGAAAACTTGTCAAATTGTGGGACCAGAGGTTGTTAAAAAGATTGATCAAATCATTGCTGAGAGCAAAGCACAACTCACTGCACACAGAAGTGGGAATGTGTATGTGGTAGATATGCTAAAAGATAATCCTATGTCTGGAACATGCTTATTCTCAGTTGCTTCTAGCAAAGAGACCGAGTTATGGCATCGAATACTTGGACACACAAATCTTAAAACTATCACCACACTCTCAAAACAAAGTCTTGTAAGAGGTTTGCCTCACAAGCAATTTTCCTATGAAGAACATTATGTTTCTTGCTTAAAAGGAAAACAACATGAAAGTACTTTCAAATCAATTGAAGAGTCCAAAATAAGCCAGCGTTTACAATTGCTTCACATGGACTTGTTTGGCCCGGTGCAAATCATGAGCTTAAAACACAAAAGGTATTGCCTAGTGATAGTTGATGATTTCTCTAGGTTTACATGGACTTTCTTTCTCCACTCTAAGGATGAAACTGCAGTCATTTTGCTAAACTTTGTTAAACAAGTAGAAAAGCAATTTGATCTTCCAGTAAAAATCCTTAGGAGTGACAATGGAACAGAGTTTAAAAATAGGGTGTTGGATGCTTTTTGTGAGTCAAAAGGAATTGTTAGACAATATAGCATTCCAAGAACTCCAGAGCAAAATGGGGTAGTTGAAAGGAAAAATAGAACTTTAATTGAATCAGCAAGAACTATGCTTGCAGACTCTGGTTTACCCTTGTCTTTCTGGGCAGAGGCTGTAAATATTGCTTGCTATGTCCAAAACAGAGTTTTGATTAACCCCAGGCATCAAAAGACTGCCTATGAGATTTTGTATAAAATCAAACCTCTGATTCCTATTTTAAAGTTTTTGGCTGCCCATGCTTCATTTTGAACTTAAAAGATTCTATATCTAAGTTTGCAGCCAAAATTGACTGTGGTTATTTTCTGGGATACTCAACCACTGCTAAAGCCTACAAAGTTTTTAACTCTAGGACCAAGTGTGTTGAAGAAACTTTGAATGTGAAGTTCAATGAACTTTCATCACTGAAAATCCCAGCAAATCCTGCAGAGCTTTTTGATTTAGATAAATTCACATTTGCTGATGTTTCTATCAACCTAGACAATGCAAGTACACCACAGTCATCTAGAGAAGATCAAGATCAAGAATATGACTATGTGCTTCCATAAACAAAAGTCAATTCTTCCAACAGAGGATCAGGTGCCACAAGCTCTTGTGTAAACTCTGCCACTTCTGGGTCAACAGTGTTTGATCCTCAAACCTCTGCCAGTTTATAAAATCAAACATCTGTTGATAAAAGACCTACATTTGGGCACAAAAATCATCAGAATGTTACCTCTATACCCCCAATACCACCACCTCCATTTACATTAGCGGCTGATACTTCAAATTCACCAGCAGAGGTTAGCTCAGATGATACACATTTGTAGCCATCATCTCAAAATGCTATTGATACTTCAAATTCCATACCAAGGTGATTTGATTTATCTCAAAATCCATCCAGCAGATCAAGTTATTGGCAACATCAAATCTGGGGTGCTCACACAGAGCCAATCCCAAAATATTTGTCTTTTTGCTGGTTTTCTATCACTCACACAGCCAGTCAAGTACCAAGAGGCACTGAAAGACAACAGCTAGGTAGAAGCCATGCAAGAAGAACTCCTTCAGTTCAAGAGACAACAAGTTTGGGAGCTTATGCCACTACCAAAAGATGTAAGTCCAATTGGCACAAAGTGGGTGTTCAAGAACAAAACTGATGAAAGGGGTATTGTTGTCAAAAATAAAGCAAGGCTCGTGGTTCAAGGCTACAGACAGGAAGAAGGTATAGACTATGATGAGACTTTTGCTCCTGCAGCAAGGTTGGAAGCTATTCGCCTGTTCTTAGCTTTTGCTGCTAACCACATCATAAAGGTATATCAAATGGACATAAAGAGTGCATTTTGTATGGAAAAATCAAAGAAGAGGTGTATGTCTGTCAACCTCCAGGTTTTGAAGATGCATTCCATCCTGATCATGTCTACATGCTCAATAAAGCATTGTATGGCCATAAGCAAGCACCAAGAGCCTGGTATGAAACTTTATCCACTTTTCTCTTATCCATAGGGTTTACTGGAGGTAAAATAGATAAAACCCTATTCTTAAAATGGAAAGGAAAAGATTTGATGCTTGTACAAATTTATGTGGATGACATCATTTTTGGATCCACAAGCAACGTTATGTGTGAAGAGTTTTGAAAACTCATGGCAGCATAGTTTGAGATGAGTGCAATGGGTGAGCTCCAATGTTTTCTTGGTCTCCAAGTTAAACAATTGCAAAATGGTACATTTATCCATCAAAACAAGTATGTGAAAGAATTGCTTAAAAAGTTTGATATGGATGATTGTAAACCATGTAGCACACCCATGGCAACCACCAAGCTAGTCACCATTGATGGTAAAGATGACCTTGTTGATCAAACTCTTTATAGAAGCATGATTGGGTCTTTATTGTACCTAACTGCATCACGGCAAGACATCATGTTTGCAACAAGTGTTTGTGCCAGATCACAAGCATTACCTAGAAAGTCTGATCTTATTGTTGTAAAAAGGATATTCAGATACATAAAAGGTGCTCCCACACTTGGTATCTTGTATCCAGCTAATGGGAATATTGAGCTTTCAGGTTTTTCAGATAGTGACTTTGCTGGGTGCAAAACTACAAGGAAGTCCAGATCAGGAGGATGTCAATTCCTAGGTGATTGTCTAGTGTCTTGGCAAAGCAAAAAGCAGGTTGCAGTTTCAACATCCACTGCTGAGGCAGAGTATATTGCTGCTGCTAGCTGCACTGCTCAACTCTTGTGGCTTCAAAACCAGTTGCTGGATTTTGGTGTAACTGCCCTAAAGACTCCACTCAGATTGGACAGTCAAGCTGCTGAAAACATCATTAAAAATCCAGTTTCTCATTCAACTACAAAGCACATTGACATCAGACATCATTTTGTGAGATATTGCTATGAAAAAGGTTTGATTTCTTTGCATCATGTCCATACTTCAAATCAGTTGGTAGATGTTTTAACCAAGGCATTGGATACATCTACCTTTGAAAACTTAATCTCAAGAATTTGAATGCTAAACATGGATTAAAAACAAGTTTTCTTGTAAATCCATGTGTACAATAGCATCAAAATGTGTTTAGAAAATCAAAAACTCATCCTTGAAAATAGTTAAAGTTGAAATTTTTCAATAAATCTTTAAAAGTCTGCTCATAACATCTGTTTGCTCAAAACCTCTGATAGGCTTCAAAATCTTATCCACTGTTAAAGTGTATCCTCTGACTTCCATTTTTACCACTTTTTCAAAACACTGATAGCTATCCACTGATAGTGTTAAAAATCAGTACTTTTCTCATCAGAGGTTACACGTGGCCAGATGTTAGCTATCAGATCTTGCAACAGATGCCATGTAATCGTCACTTTTTCAAAACCCTATAAAAACCCTATTTTATCCCTCACCAGTGTTTACCCTAAAACTGTGTCGATTTCAAAAATCTCAAAACAGCTTTTCTCTCTCACACCATGGCTCCTAAATCAAAATCTTCGAAGAAATCCACACAAGCACTTCCATCCTACACTCTCATACTCAAAACCCCACATAATTACACCGCCATACTTGAAGCAAACAACGCAAATACTCGCTATCATCCAATGATTCGAATTTTGCAAAGTCGAAATTCAAGCACATGTTAGAAGTCAAAGCCCCAATTTACATCGATTCTCTTCTTGACTTCTTGAATAATGCTAAGGTTCACTCAGCTCCTGCTGGTGTTCCTTATACAATAATCTCAAGAGTAGGGGAAGTGTTGATGCAAATTAGCCCCCAATCGATCTCTCAAGTTTTCAAGTTAAATGACATAGAACATCATGTGTCATTTCCCCAAAATGAGATCCAAGCAGAGTTTCTGGAAAGAGGTTATGTAGGCCATATGAAAGGTATGACCATCTTTAAACCTAACTTTCCTGCTGAGATGAGATTTTTCTTTCACACAATTCTAACTTGTCTCTCCGCAAAAACCACTGCTTTCAATGAAATTCCATTGAACGTGCAATATCTGGGGTATGCAATTTTAACTAACACGGATTTTAACTACTCCCAGATATTATTCAATGATCTTGTAGATAATTTTCAAAATATTGCAAAAAGAAAAGTTTTTTTTATTTATCCACGTTTTCTGAGTGTTTACTTACAAGATCAAATCAAAGGTCCTGAAAGTAAAATAGGCGTTATGACTAAACCAGGCTGAGCAAAACACAAGTAGAGGAGGCTGAGCAAGTTTTACCTGAACAAAATGTTCAAACTCAACATCTTGCTACTGAGTCCACTGCTCTTGGTGATCAGGGCACCACAACCGCTGCTCTGAAGCCCACACCAAAAATCCTCAAAAAGAAAACAAAAACATTTACCAAAAAGCCCACCAAACCCAAAAAGGGTCCTCTGGAAGATGAGATCCCAGAGGTTAACCTAGTGACAGCACCAAAGTCACAAACCACTGCTGCTACTTCTTCACAGCAGATGGTTCAAAGATCTCCGACCGGCTTTGAAACTCCTCCTTCTTCCTCACAAAAGGAAAAGGTTGTAGACACAGGGACACCAAATTATGAAACTCTAGATCGACTTGGTTCTATCTTCCACAGCCCCTCTCCCAAGGCAGTGTCACTTTCTATATAGCCATCTTCACCAATGACTACACTTCCACCTACTATTTTTCCATTGTTGAATGCAATTGAATTAGACCAAACACAAACCAGCATTTCTCAACAACCTATTACTGAGAATATACTTCATCAAGAGGCTGGGTCTGACTCTTTATTCATTGCTAGCCCATCAACACATGAAGAAGCTACATCCCTTGGGTTACATGTAACCCTTGGTGATAGTTCAACTCAAGCAGCCACTACAATTGCTGAACTCCCAAGTTCTCGGTTGGACAGTGGTTTCATTACTAAGACTTGGTTGAAGGCAACCATTGTTGAGGCAACAACTGTTACCTCTGTTGTGGGAAGTCCCCAGTTCCAAGACAAAGGGGCATCTATGGTTAAAGCTGGTACCAAAACCACTGCTAATGATACCATAGGTACAACTACCACTTCAGGTAGGAGTTCAGATGATCCTATTAAATTAGGTGATGAGCTAAAATACTAGGATTTGACGGAGAGGGTGACAAGGATAGAAAATTCTGTTGATGAAATCAAAAGTTTACTGAAGCAGATGATAGCTACCAAAGTCAACCTTCTGCTCTATTCTCTGCTGATCTCAAAGATGCTTTAAACCCTCTGTTTCAACACCAACAACATTACTTGGAACTACAACTTAAACATCAGATGAATAATGTTCGAAATATGGTTAAAGCTAGGTATCACGATACTGTAGCAGACATTAAAGCCATCAAAGCTCATCTACTCACAACTACTAGCCATGCACCTTCAACGGTTATCTTTGTTACAACAGAGCTAAAAAGGGGGAGAAACCTTTAGGTCCAAAGAAGTTAAAAATTGATGATGACATGAGCAGGCCAACAGTGAACATTTCCAGGCCTGATGGATCAAAGAAAAAGAATCTAACCAATGAGTTAGTGGCCAAGGAAAAGGTGTCACATAAGAAGAATGTGTTTGAAGAAGGAAAGGTACTGGTTGAAAGAAAGATTGAACAGCAAAAAGAAAAAGAAGAGGTTGGTACTTCATCAAAGAGGATACCTGCTAGAAAAGCTAGGCAACCAACAACCACACCTCCTAAAACTAAGCCTGAAACCAATCCAACCATCAAAACCTCTGCTTCCCAAAAATCAAGCACACCTTTCATTAAAACCACAACCACATCCAAAACAACAGATGTTACAACATCTGTTGTGTTAACATCTATTGACACAGCAGAAGTTGCATCAAATGTTGATTTATCCACTGCCATGGTCACTTTTCCCATTTCAACACACCCATTATCCACACCACCAAAAATGCCACTACCACCATCACCCATCTTGAGTTTTAAAAGGAGAAAGATCACAAAAGTGATAAATGATAATGAGATTCATGCACCTCTTCAACTATCATCACAACCAATGACCTCCGCATCAGTGCTTACAACATCTTCAACTCTTGAAATTACTCCTGCAGCAAAGCTGTATCATCTTGATATACCAGCAGTCAGGGAAGAGATCCTAAGTTTCTTTTCAGAGGATGACCCTGACAAAAGAACAATCATATCCCTTGATGGCTATCCAAGACCTGCAAATGTTGATGATTACCTGGAGTTGAAACGGAAGCAAGCAGAGGATATTGCCAAAAGTGAATCAGCTGGTAAAGATGATAGAGAAATACAGATTGCCATGTCCTTTCAACTAAGTAAAGCCAGCATTTTACAAAACTTTGTCAAGAACCTGAGCAACCAGATTTCAAAAGGGAAGATAAGCTGGTCAAAAGTGAACTCATTGAGTATATCATGGAGAACAAGAAGTATTAGGCAACAAGGGCATAGTTCAGGGATTGGAGCTTAGATGAGCTGAGAGAAGAAATCAATAGAATGCAAGAAATGTTGAAAGATCCTCTTAAAAAGCCAACTCCTCCCAACTAGGATTTACACAAGAAAGATATGCCTGAAAGAGACTTAGAGTTGAAGAAAATGAAGAATGAACTAATTCAGAATCATTATGGTTCAAAGAACCAAGTGATGAGATGGGGTGAGGTCAGGGTGATAGACACTTACAAAATTTTGGAAGAAAGGAGGAAAAAGGATCCATCCATGCCTCCTAAACCTGATTATTCAAAAGAAGATGCTATTCTCAAAGCCCAACTCTCCAAAAAGTCCAGCACAACATATGCCCATTCCACACTTGCCCTGTTACACAGAAAAAGGCAAGGGGAGATGTCTGAAAAGACTGAAAAAGAGTTTGAGGATACATTCATCAAAGAAGGTATAAAGAATATGATTGATTATCCAACTGATGATTTAAGTGCCAAGCTGGCTAAAGATTTATGACAAATAGCTCCTTCTCAATCCTCAGCAATAAAAGCTCCTTCAAGAAAACCTTCAGACCCAAAAATTCTAAAGTGGAAGGTCGACAAAGATACCCATGAATTGACACTGCTCAAGTCTGATGGTGATGCTACTAAACTATCTATGGAAGCTGCTTATGAGCTTATAGTAGAAGACTTCCAAGAGTTCTTATGTTTAGAACTGGAGAAGGATGCTGATGACATAGAATCTCTTAACTTTGAACTTCAATTCAAAGGTCAAATAAGAGATTTCTTCCTGAGGAATAAAGTCCAAGAATAAAGTGTTTTTGGCATCATCTGTTCCAGGGGTAGATTGTTGGGATTGAACCCTATGAAAGGAACAAATGATACAAAGCCAAATAACACTATCCGAGCTTTGGTTAAACTATCAGAGGTTACAACCTCTAACCTCTGTTGTACATACACTGCTTTCCCTAAAGACTGCTCTTCTATCATCTGACTTGACAAAGTTGCAAAGGTCTGCTAGAGTTCCAAGGATCAGAGGATAGAGATCAGAGCTTAGTCATTAGATAGATAATCAATGTAACAGTGCTAAGCACTGATAGTTAGTATTAGCAGTGTTTGTAGTTAGTTACATATAGTTTCCTGTCACTATCAACCCTGACGTCATCAAAGATGCTCAGTGGTTAGATAGTTTAGTATAAATAGGTAACTCGTGTAACAGTTTAACGTGTCTATCAAAAGATCAACTTTCGCATATCATCTTCTCTGCATTTTCTTACTACCAAACTTCAATTGCAAAGGCTGAGGGGGAGTTTGTGAATCACATGCAAGTTACCAACTTGAAAGCATGATGATGATGAAAACAAACGACCATCGCTTGTAGTAAATGTTTTCCATTTATTTCCGCTGCAAATCTCTTTTAAAACTCAATCATTTTCCATGTTTGAAACAAAAACTACAAGTATTTCAAACTCAAATCCTAACATTTACCTAGATTGCCGATATGTTTGTCCATTTAAACTTTGACACATTTCTCAATTGTTCCAAGATACATTATGTAGAATTAAGAAACTAGTCTTAACTATGGTTCCCATCTCAGAATATACTCCCGCATCATGATTCCCTAGATTTCATCTTACATGTGAGTATAGCGTAATTGATATCTATAACTGGGTTATGCGAGACCTTGAGAGCTCAGGTTAATACCATCGTATCGACAAAGAGATGAAGGCTTGACTTATAAGGTAGTGTTCCAAAATGGAATCTTTTTGTATTGCAATTGTAGTATCTTTCAATATTTTCAATTGAATGCAGGTTTAGGGGATTTTTGCAAAGCATTATAGAAGTTCTAAGTCATTGCTTATGCAAAATCAGAAGAACTTGGATAATACCCTAGATATCAACCATCTATAAAGACCTCGTATCTCAGAGTCAGGATATCTCTCAAACGAAATTTCGGAGTACTAAGTCCATATATCCGAGAGATGTTAATCCACAAGTTTAAGCAGTTGTAAAATTTAATTTATATCCCGGAAACAATTTACTGAACGTGTAAAGCCTATCGACACATCCACAGTAAGACTCGTTTATCACTTTTTAAACTTTACAATTCTTTAGAGTACTGTGATAGTCCACTAATGCACAATCATTTCCTTTTTGACACAAAAACTTTTTTTGCCTTTTTCAATGTGTTTGTACTTTTTGCATTTAATATGTTTTTGGATTTTTTGAAAAAAAATTCTCCCCCTAAAATTCAAAAACATATTTTTGGAATTTTTTATTTATAGAAAAACATGGACCAACCGATGAGAATCACTTCAATTCGCCATCCATTAATGCTTCACAATTTATCTTTTAAACTCTCTCCCCCTCATTATGACAAAACCTTGACACTTTTGTGTTTATAAAGCATTTATATCCCTTGGTTTTGTCTATCAACAGTGAGGGTTCTGTGAAATTTTTCAAATTTTCTTCAAAAATTTGTAAAATTTTCAAGTAAACGTTATTAAAACATGTTTTCGAAAAATTTTCTGCAAAAATTTTTCAAAAATTGTAAAGTAAACGTTATTTGAATATGTAATAAGGCCTTTATATATAACTTGATAACCTGGCCCGGTTTTCATAGTGTGCTACGGAACTCCATTCTCAGTAATTTACTATCTTCTCAGAGGTTCCTGCGCAACAATTCAAACAGTTAGTTGAATAATGACACCCAAGAATTTTTAGCCTTAGGTGTTATTTCTTCAAGCTTAATTTTGACTTTCTTTACACGATCAGAATTATTTTGGACTTTCTCAAGTTTTGGAAAATCGTCTTAACTTTCAATTTTCACTGATTGTGTAAATTCTTTTTCTTTCACCAACCTTGATTGATTTTTCGTTAAAACTTTCTTGAAATACAATGTAGAAAATTTTTGTTCATTACTATTCGAGGATTCACCAGTTTCAAAATTTGAAAACTTAGTAATAACTGTTTTCACCTTGTTTGTAGTTTCTGTACATTGTTTCCAAACCTTAGTTGGTACTTTCAAATGTTCAAAATTTTTCTTATCAGTATGAACAGGTTTAGGATTAACTTGTAGACATTTTTAGCAATGTGTCCAGTTACCCCACAAATATGACACACCCTGTTATCATATCGTTTTCCAATCAAACCATACACTCAAATCATAACACTGATTTGATGTGTGTAGCCATCTTTCCTGCTTCAACTGGAACTTTGATTTGACGTTGAAGCACTGTGGTCCGACCTGCACCATTTATTTACAAATTTTTGTGAGTTTTGATTTACAATTTTTTGTAAATTTCTATAATAATTGGATGATCGTACCGATGAGTTTTTATTTTTCTTTTGAAAGATTTTAGAATTTTTAAAACTTTGTTTTTCCTTTTGTTTTTGTTCTTTATTCTGCTTAGAAGGTTTTTATGTTGAGCATTCACCTTTCTCAGTAGATTGTAGAACAGTTTCTTGAAATTTTTCTTTTAGTTTTAAAAATATTTCATTTTTATTCTTTTTAACACTTTCATCATCAGTAACATCATCGCAATCCTCAATTATGACATCGTCATAATTTGTAACAATGTTACTTATTGGAATTTCTTTTTTATTTTCATTGATCGGTTTTGGACATATCTGATCTAGAATCGATGACGAGATCACAAAACCTTTTAACTTCTTTTCTAAATCAACAGCTTTTTTTTGAACGTCCAACTAAAGCAACGCCGGGTACTCCGTACGCGGCACCCATTGGCCGAAAAGTAGCCCGATAGCAGCCCAACCTACACGCACGGAGCCCCTAGCCCACAAAGCCACCAGTTCCGGGGAAAACCCGACCCTTCACCCGCCTGAGGGCACGGCGGTGAAGAACCGATAAAACCTGAAAGGATCAGGAATCGAACTCATGACCAAAGGCCAGGAGTCTTCCCTCATTTCCCATGACCACTGAGCCATAACCCAGGGTCCTAAATCAACAGCTTTATTTTTAGCAATCTCAACTTCATTTTCAAGTTGAATTATTTTCTCAAGATGAAAATTTATTGCTTTTTGATTTTCAATACTAATATTTTCATAACCAATTTTTTCATTTTCTAAAATTTTTATTTTACTTTCAAAATTATTTTCATTTTCTTTTAATTTTTTATTTTCTAATGTCAAACTTTCCAAACCCTTCAAAAGTTTGACAATATCAGATCTGGATTTTTACACTTTGAGCACACAGATTCCGAACTTGAAGCTTCATTTGTTGATGTCCTTGAATCTTGTGCTTCACAGTTCTTTGTCATTATACTTCCTTCTTTCTTCAACTGATCATTTGAACTTTGCATTTCCAAATCATTTCGTTGATCACTGACAAGATCAGACTTCTTTAGTAATTCCACTTCATATCCCTCTAATTTGTCAATGAAGGTAGAAAGCTTGAATATTCCCAGCTCGGACTTTCCTTTAACACCATTAAGTACGTTGTCCAATCACCCTCCGGAAGAGCATCAGCCAGTTTGTCAATATACTCTGCTTCTGTCTTTTCAAGACAATGCCTTCTCATTATCACTTTCAAATGACATAAACGTTCTATCATTTGTTTTAGCATTGTGAAGATGTCAAACTCTTTCATGATTAGAGCCTTCTTGCTCTTAATCATCTCAGCACTCTCCATATATTTAGCACGTAGAGCATTCCATAACTTCTGTGTTGTATCACATTCTGGTAGTAGAATCAAAATATCTTCATTTATCGATTGCTGTAACAAGGTGATCATCTTCTTCTCATGAACATTCTGGTAGAAGAAATTTGCTCGTTTCCAGTTCTCGAATTTTTCTTTAAGCTTTCATACTCGTCCATACTCATCAACTTTGGCAGCTTCATGGACCCCATTTCGTTTTTCAAATTTATTTGTCATTCAAAAGCACTTGAAAAATGATTAGCAAACTGATAATTTTAGTAAAATTTGACTTTTAATCGACATTATTAACGTATCGGGTCGCCAAAAACGTTTAAAATTTTTCCGAAAACTGTTTTTACCAGATTAGAGCTTTAAACTCGTCTCGTCGATACGAATCTAACGATATATGATGTCCGAGACGTTTTTCTAATTTTTTAGAAACCTTGGACAATTTCGAGCAAACTTGTCTCAGCTTGTGAAAATCAGCTACTTAACAAGTTCGGGCAAACTTGTATTGAGATTTATGAAAATATCACCCTGAGAACAAGTTCGAGCGAACTTGTAAGAATTTCAAGAGATTTATCAAGTTCGGGCGCACTTGTACTAGATTTTCAACAAGATTTGATCAAATTCGGGCGAACTTGATTAAATTTGAAGAATTATCTAGCAAGTTCGAGCGGACTTGATAGAAATCAGTGAAAAATCAACCAAGTTCCGGCGAACTTGATGAAAAATGTGAATTTTTCAGTCAAGTTCGAGCGACCTTGATGATAAGTTCGAGCGAACATGTGTTTTCACACATGGTTTTTTCAAATTTTTGACATGAATTCGATTGTTTTAAGCTCTAATCCTTCAAGGGTTTTACTATTATGGATTTTACGTATTATACTTGAAAATCAGTCCATTTTGTCCGTGAAATGTCCAAGAAAAGTTTAAAAATGAAATAAATGAGTAGAAGTTGTGAAGTTCTATGTCCAATGTCTTCAAATTAGGCCAATCCTGCTCTGATACCAATTGAGGGTCCGTTGTACGGATCGTTCTGGTCCTAATTTGGCAAACCTAAGGTAAATGTGTGGAATCCGTTTGCATAGGCGACATTGGATACAAGTTCTTTACTGTTTAATCACTGTTTCATTGATTAGTAGACGTTACAGATCCCGGAAACACTTGAACAGAGCTTCGCCGTCCAGTAGACAAAATCTCCGAATCTTACAAATGAGAACACAACTAACCTATTTATAGGATGACAAGTTCGCTTGAACTGTGTCATGGACAAGTTTGGGCGAACTTGTCCTAGCCATGACAAGTTCGGGCGAACTTGTCCCTAGACAACACAAGTTCGGGCGAACTTGGCTCTAAACATACATAAACTTTGACATTTTGCTCCTAAATACAGACTCGACTTTATACGATGACCTAGGCAACAGACATATGCATCAACAGACATTAGCTTTGCCTGGGTGGTAAAGGATTTCGCAGTCATAATTGTTTAAAAGTTCGACCCATCATCGTTGCCTCATGTTTAGCTCTTTTTTATTGAAGATGTGTTGGAGACTCTTATGATCAGTGTAGATCTCACACTTGGCGCCATAGAGATAATGTCTCCATATCTTCATAGCGAACACGACTTCCCCGAGTTTGAGGTCGTGGGTTGTATAATTTCGTTTGTGGACTCTGAGTTGCCTTGAGGCATAGGCTATCACCTTGCCTCCTTGCATTAAGACACACCCTAAACCTTGTCCCGACGCATCACTATAAACTATAAAGTCCTCGCAACCGTCTGGGAGGGTAAGGATAGGTGCCTCACATAGTTTCTGCTTCAAAGTTTGGAAAGCCTTTCCTGTTTGGGCCCCAATCGAAGGGTTTACCCTTATGGGTCAAGGCTGTAAGCGGTAAGGCAATTCCGGAAAAGTTGGCGATAAAAAGACGATAGTAGCCTTCTAAACCAAGAAAATATCTGACTTCAATAGGGGTGCGTGGAGCCTGCCATTCTTGTACTGCCTTGATTTTTGCTGGATCAACATCAATTCCCTTGTCTTTAACAACATGACCAAGGAATTAGACTTCGTTTAACAGAATTCACATTTGGAAAACTTAGCGTAAATTTTTTCAGTATTCAAGATTGTCAAAATAAGCCGAAGATGTCGCTCGTGATCTGACTTGGTCTTGGAATAAATAAGAATGTCGTCAATAAAGAAGTTAACAAAACGATCAAGATAGGGCTTGCACACCCTGTTCAGTAGATCCATGAAGACGGCTGGAGCATTGTTCAGGCCAAAGGGCATGACCATGAACTTATAGTGGCCATAGCGAGTTCAGAATGCGGTCTTTGGGATGTCATCTTCATGTACTCTAAGCTGATAGTATCCAGAACGAAGATCAATTTTCAAGAAACATGTCGCCCCTTGGAGTTGATCCAATAAATCGTCGATACGAGGTAAAGGGTATCGATTCTTGATAGTCAGCTTGTTGAGTTCCTGATAGACTATGCACATTCGGAAAATTCCATCCTTCTTCTTGACAAAAAGGACAGGTGCACCCCAAGGTGAGGAACTAGGGCGAATAAACCACTTGTCTGTCAGTTGTTGCAATTGGCTAGTCAGTTCTTGCATCTCAGATGGAGCCAATCGATGATTTAGCAACTGGGGTGGCACCCGGTATAAGATCGATACAAAACTCGACTTCTTGCATGTGAGGAAGTCCTGAGACATCGTCTAGGAAAACATGGGGAAAATCTCTAACAATAGGAATATCTTCAAGCTTCTTTTCCTTACCTCCCTTCTTGACAATATGAGCTAAAAAGCTCACGTACTCCTTGCGGAGGTACTTTCAGGCTTGTAGCTATGACATCAACTTAAGCCCTTTGGATGGGGTCTCACCGAAAATTCAAAGAATTTTGCCATTGGGGAGTGGAATCCGAATATACTTTTCATAACATACCACCTCGGCATGGTGTTGAGCTAGTCTATGCCAATAATGACGTCGAAACTTCCCAATTTCATAGGAATGAGATCGATTGAGAAATCGTACTCGTTGAGAGTAAGAGTGCAGTCGCAAATAATAGAATCCAACGTTTCTCGATCGGCTACTTCTACCTTGAAAGATTCGGCTAAACCAACACGAGGTAAACCAAGAATAGACTCGAACTCTAGAGACACAAAACTCTTATCCGCAACCGTGTCAAATAAAATAGATGCATAGCTACTATTGATGAGAAACGTACCATTGACGACATTGTTATCTGATCTGGCATGGTTGGCGTTGATGTTGAATGCTTAATTATGGAAGGGTTTTAAATTGTTAGTGTAACATTTGTCAAAAACGGGTTTTACCAAACCCGCTCCGTTTGTAATCGAATATCAAGTTATAAATGTTTTGTTGCGTATTTATGTTTATTTTGATTTTTAATGATACATAATTAATAAATAAACTAAACTATAAAAGTTATAATTGATAAAAAGCATAAGTAAAATAATTAAAAAGGAAATGAGGCTGCCGGGACTCGAACCCGGGTCAGCCGGAAGAGAACTCAAAGACTTAACACACACACGCATAACCACTCCGCCACTTGTTGTTTTCTGTCAACTCTAGGAAACAAATGAGTTTTATAGTCAATCTTAGATCAACCGGTTGCGCCAAAACTGAAAACCGTAATCGGCTATTCAACCGTCTAAAACGTTTGAATAATCGCGAATTCTGGTTTATAACCGATGCACCGACGATTCTAATCAATTCAGACTTGAATTAACTTAAATTCTGATGATGATCGGTTTTATAACCGAAGATATTCAATATCTGAATTACTTCAATCAAAGACCTCTCTCGCGACTCAGAAACATTCTACAAACCTGCCATTTCACTTTCGTCATACGTTCAGTTCATCAGAAAAGTTTATTTTACTCGCCGGAAAATTTCTGCAAGTCGCCGGAAAACCGTATTCTCCATCAAAACGGTAAGTCTTTCAATACCTTCGTGGTTTATCAATTGTTAAGCTATTTCTAACTCAGACCCCTCAATCGAAATCAATTTCAGACGTCAATATCAGATAATTCCAGTTCGCCGGAAAACTTCTGGAAATCCTTATTTTCAGCTGTGAAACGGTATGGACATTCAAACACTCTGTTAACGCTTGTTTAGCACTTCAATTCCACGATTAGCTAATCAAAACGGTTAATTTGCTTGCTCAGTTGAAGTTCATAAAAACAGAGCCGACGCCTTGCCGGAATTCTGAGTTAAATTATTCCTCCGGTATGTTTGTTTCCAACACCGTCTTTGTCATTTCATCTTAGTCTTATGAATGTGTTATTCGTTTTAAAACAAGAAACAGATGGGTAATTTGTTGTCTGTAAAAATTAACGGAGAAGATGAACTGTGCTAACATTATAAGGAAAATTAAAATGGGTCGAACTTCTAAATGACTACGACTGTGAAATTCGGTACCACCCTGGCAAGGCAAATGTGGTGGCTGATGCACTTAGTCGAAAGGGTTATGCGAACTCCATTCGTCTTCTATGTTCGCAAATCATAACTGACATTAAAGATCAAATTCGAGAAGCCCAACATGTTTCAGTAACGGAAGATGATGTACGAAAGGAGCTGTTCTGTGGAGCTGAACTTAAAATTGAAACTAAATCTGACGGTATTCTGTACTATCTAGATCGTATATGGATTCCTGACCACAACAATCTTCGTGAAATTCTTATGAATGAGGCTCACAAAACACGATACTCTATACACCCAGGAGCCGATAAGATGTATCAAGACCTTCGATACACCTATTGGTGGCCTGGAATGAAAAAGGATATTGCTGTTTTTGTTTCTAAGTGCCTTACATGTTCCAAGGTGAAAGCTGAACACCAAAGACCCTCAGGACTTCTGGTCCAACCCGAAATACCTGTATGGAAGTGGGAAAACATAACCATGGACTTCATTACCGGGTTACCTCGCACTTCTGGTGGGTATGACACTGTATGGGTAATCATTGACCGACTTACAAAATCAGCTCACTTTATTCCTATCCGTGAAGATTTCAAGAACGAAAAGCTAGCTAGTGTTTATATCAGCGAAATCGTAAGCCGACATGGTGTACCATTAAGCATTATTTCTGATCGTGATGGTCGTTTCACTTCACGAACATGGCAAGCAGTACAAGCCGCTTTGGGTACGCGATTAGATCTCAGTACCGCCTATCATCCTCAAACTGATGGTCAATCTGAACGCACCATTCAAACTCTTGAAGATATGCTTCGAGCATGTGTCATAGACTTCAAGGGAAATTGGGACGCTCATCTACCATTAGTTGAATTTTCGTACAACAACAGCTATCATTCAAGCATCGGCATGGCACCTTTTGAAGCCTTATATGGTCGTAAGTGCCGATCTCCAGTATGTTGGCACGAAATTGGGGAAGCTCAAATCACTGGTCCGGAATTGATTCAAGAAACCACAAACAAGATCCATCAAATTCGAAACAATCTTCTAGCGGCTCAAAGTCGTCAAAAGAGTTATGCAGATAAACGACGGAAGCCTTTAGAGTTTAACATTGGTGATCATGTACTTTTAAAAGTATCACCGTGGAAGGGAGTAGTTCGTTTTGGTCAAAAAGGCAAGCTAGCACCACGCTACGTAGGACCTTTCAAGATACTTGAAAGAGTAAGACCTGTAGCATACAAGCTTGATCTACCAGAAGAACTCAACAGGATTCATCCCACATTCCACGTATCAAACTTGAAGAAGTGCCTCGCTGATGAAAATCTTCACATTCCTCTGGAAGATATTCAGATTGATGAATCTATGCATTTTATTGAAAGACCAGTAGAGATCATGGACTTCGGAGAAAAACGTCTACGACGGAGTCGCATTCCAATTGTTAGGGTACGCTGGGAGTCGAAACGGGGACCTGAGTTTACTTGGGAACATGAAGACTCAATGCGTGAAAAATACCCGCATCTTTTTCCCACTACTACTACTAATACTTAAATTTCGGGACGAAATTCCTAAAAGTAGGGGATACTGTAACATTTGTCAAAAACGGGTTTTACCAAACCCGCTCCGTTTGTAATCGAATATCATGTTATAAATGTTTTGTTGCGTATTTATGTTTATTTTGATTTTTAATGATACATAATTAATAAATAAACTAAACTATAAAAGTTATAATTGATAAAAAGTATAAGTAAAACAATTAAAAATGAAATGAGGCTGCCGGGACTCGAACCCGGGTCAGCCGGAAGAGAACTCAAAGACTTAACACACACACGCATAACCACTCCGCCACTTGTTGTTTTCTGTCAACTCTAGGAAACAAATGAGTTTTATAGTCAATCTTAGATCAACCGGTTGCGCCAAAACTGAAAACCGTAATCGGCTATTCAACCGTCTAAAACGTTTGAATAATCGCGAATTCTGGTTTATAACCGATGCACCGACGATTCTAATCAATTCAGACTTGAATTAACTTAAATTCTGATGATGATCGGTTTTATAACCGAAGATATTCAATATCTGAATTACTTCAATCAAAGACCTCTCTCGCGACTCAGAAACATTCTACAAACCTGCCATTTCACTTTCGTCATACGTTCAGTTCATCAGAAAAGTTTATTTTACTCGCCGGAAAATTTCTGCAAGTCGCCGGAAAACCGTATTCTCCATCAAAACGGTAAGTCTTTCAATACCTTCGTGGTTTATCAATTGTTAAGCTATTTCTAACTCAGACCCTTCAATCGAAATCAATTTCAGACGTCAATATCAGATAATTCCAGTTCGCCGGAAAACTTCTGGAAATCCTTATTTTCAACTGTGAAACGGTATGGACATTCAAACACTCTGTTAACGCTTGTTTAGCACTTCAATTCCACGATTAGATAATCAAAACGGTTAATTTGCTTGCTCAGTTGAAGTTCATAAAAACAGAGCCGACGCCTTGCCGGAATTCTGAGTTAAATTATTCCTCCGGTATGTTTGTTTCCAACACCGTCTTTGTCATTTCATCTTAGTCTTATGAATGTGTTAATCGTTTTAAAACAAGAAACAGATGGGTAATTTGCTGTCTGTAAAAATTAACGGAGAAGATGAAATGTGCTAACATTATAAGGATAATTAAAATCGGTATTTTAAACGGGTTAGACACACAGTCCAGCGGTGGACTGTGTGCAAATAATACGCACACGCCGCGAGTTCGATCCCTGATACACGCACCCTCTCTGTAATAAAGACGTTTTATTTTTCTAACTGAACCGGGTTAACTTACGTTAGTTGTTAAGTATAATAAAAATTTGTATATTAACCAAGTTAGACACACAGTCCAGCGGTGGACTGTGTGTAACGTAAAAGCACAGGTCACGGGTTTGAGACCTGTTATGACACCGGTTCGATGATTTAAAATGTTTTTGAAAATAAAAGAATTTTGAATAAACTGAGTTAGTATATAAGTATAATTAAAAACCGAATTATTTCAGGTTAGACACGTAGCTCAGTTGGTAGAGCTGCGTGCACGCGAACGGGAGGTCTCGGGTTCGAGCCTCACCCGGCGCATACAATTACACAATAAACCCGTCAAACAGTCAAAGTCAAAAAGTCAACGGTCAACCCAAAAAGTCAACATATTTTTATATTTTTAATTATTTAATTTAATTTAAAAATCAATTAAAAATACTTAAAAATAATGTTTTTAAAGATAGGAAATAGCCTTAAGCTCACAAAAATATATCTAAAAAAAAGTCTATTAAAATCCTTAATAAAATCCACTCATTTACTATATTTTCCGTTATTATTTAGGTTTGTTAATTCTCGTTGTTCAGCTCTTCCAACTCGTGCGCATCTCACCATCTCCAATCAAACGCACCCAATGTGAGTGAATCTTTACAAATTCCCCGTTTTAATCATGTTTTTTGGGTGTATCATGTGTCTTGCCATTTATTATATTTAAATCGTTGTGCATACATCATATCATGAACAAATGTGTATTCAGCTTGTTTCGACTGTTTGTGTGGTAATTGTTAGATTTAATTTATCATTTTCAGTACATGCAATTTCATAGGCCGCTGCTCCCCATTACATTATGAGCGTTGAGCATGTTCCCCATTACATTATGAGCGTGAACCTGGCGTGCCAACATACGATCGGCTCCGTTTGATTGAGCCTTGATCGCACAGACATTTATCATTTTCAATACATGCAATACGATCGGCTCCGTTTGACTGAGCCTTGATCGCACAGTTTCATTCATGTTATTTATTGTATAATGTTGGTATGTTATTATATGTTATTGTATGTTATTGTATGTTATAGTTTGTGATTGCTATTGCTACTGTTTGATTATTTACATTTGCTCACTTATGATTATTGCACAATTTTTCATTGATAAACTAACAAGAAAATCAATATTAAATGTTTATCTAACAAGGTTCACTCGCCAACTTATGTTGACCCAAAACCCCCCATTTTTACACATGATACAGGTGAACCAGCTGCAGCAAGAAACACATAGGATGGGCTTAGAAGAATAAAATGATTTAGCGCTTGGGATTGTTTAGTTTTGTATTTGTATGGACATGTTTGGATTATTGGGAATGTAATTTTGACTTTAATAAATATGAAACATATTAGTAAATATCATGAGCTTTGGTGATAACCCAATTATGCCCCGACTTTTATTCCGCTGCGGGTCGGGGTGTGACAGTTAGTAATAGGGACGTGATCATGTTCAGGTGCATGATTGAATCTAAAAACACAAACGCGGAGGAGAAATCAATCACTGAAGTGATTGCGTGTTGCCATACTTAGTCGATGGATATTTGGGCGGCAATCCATGTTTTGGAAAAAAAAAGATGTCATTATCACGCTTATAACAATTGTTTGCAAAATACATTTGCACCAAACACCCAAGTGTTGTAGTGGTTGGTTTGTTATGTTAGTTCGGTTCTTTGCGGGAGACGCGGGTTCGACCCTGGTCTCCTGTGGTATTTTTATTTATTATTATTATTTTATTATTATTATTATTATTATTATTAATTATTATATAACTTCGTTAAATAGTAGTTATAATTTGTTTATTTATTTTTTTATTTAACTAGTTATCGTCGTTCGTTTATGGATTCAAGATCCTGTTCAGTGTATGACAAAAGTAAAGAATAAAAAAAATAACGATCAAAATTCTAGCCACATTTAATTATTTAAGGTTCGATTGCAAATGATTCAGATCCGTTTTTTGACGGATGTTACAAGATGAAGGTGGTGGATGACGAGGGTGATGATGGGTGAAGTGGTGGTTATTGGTGAAATGTGGAAACACCCCCATTTGGGGGTTTCATTTTTTCTGATCAGAAAATCCCTTGCGGGCCGTATGGGGAAACCCTAGTGGTCCGTAAGGCCGAAAACATTTGCAAAACGTAAAAGAATACAATCGTTAACCTTAAACCAGGAGCTCAATCACCTCCTTATCTCTCTCCTCAGCCGGTTCCTTGACAAAATGTTTTAAACGACGATCGTTAACCTTAAGTCGCTGACTATCGTCACTCTCATTCTCTATCGTATCGTACACGAAGACCTGTGTAATCACATACGGACTAGACCAAAACAACCTAAGCTTTCCCGGGTAAAGGTTCAACCGAGTATTATATATCAACACCTTCTCCCACACATGAACTCTTTCACCTGCTTCAAGTGTCTGCGGTGCAACAACTTCGTACGCTCTTTATATGCCCACGACTTCGCGTATGCCTCGTCACATAACTCCTCCAACTCATGAATATGTAGAAACCAATTATTTCCCGTAGCTAGCAAATCAAGATTAACTGCCTTCAGTGACCAGTACACACTATACTCTAACTCGACTAGTAGATGACACACTTTCCCATAAATCAACCTAAAGGGTGTGGTCCCAATAGGCGTCCTAAAAGCAGCCCGGAAAGCCCACATAGCATTATTTTACTTGTCCAACAAGTCAATGCCACTGTTTTTAACAGTTTTCTCTAGGATTCTCTTAATCCTTCTATTCGTACTTTCCACCTGACCACTTTGTGGATGATAGGCCGTCTAAAGCCGATGGGTGACCCCATAACGTTACAAGACCTTCTCCATATCTGAATTGCAAAAGTGGTTGCCTCAATAAGAAATCAAGGCCTTAGGTGTCCCGAACCTAGCAAACAGTTTCTAAGAAATATCCCTTCAATCCTCGCATCATTCGTAGGCAACGCTTCCACCACACCCACTTAGAAACATAGTCGACCGCGACTAAGATGTATCGATTCCCATGAGAGATAGGGAATGGAACCATGAAATCAATGCCCTAAATATCAAAGATCTCAACCACCTAAATCGGGTTCTGAGGCATCACATTCAAGGATGAGATATTACACGTCCGCTGACAGGCATCACAACTAAGCACGAACTCATGTGTGTCCCTAAAGATGGCTGGCCAATAGAAGCCTGCATCAAACACCCGCTTGGCCGTGTAAGTCACCCTGTAGTGGCCACCAGTCCGCCCCTCATGACAATGCCGCAAGATACTGCGGGACTCAGCTCCGAACACACATCTCCTCCCTACCTGGTCCTCACCTATCCTAAACAAGTGAGGATCCTCCCAAATGTAGTGCTTGACATCCGCAAAGAATTTCTTCTTTTGCTGATATGTCATGCCTCCACAAGGTCACCTGTACACAATTAATTCACCAGATCAACGAACCAGGGAAAGCGTTCCTCGTGGGCTCTCAGAAACATCAACACCTCATGGGGACTTCACCCCCTATTCTATCATCCCGAGTCTTCCCCATCTCGAGGTTCTCCAATCGGGACAAATGGCTCGCATCTACATCCTCAACACCCTTCTTATCCCTAATCTCTAAGTCAAATTCCTAAAGCAAAAGGATCCATCGAATCAGCCTAGGCTTCGCATCCTTCTTCGTAAACAAGTACCTAAGGGTCGCGTAATCAGTGAAAATGATGGTATTACAAAACACAAGATATGATTGGATTTTATCACACACGAAAACAACTAATGGCAGCTTCTTCTCTGTCATGGTGGTGTTCTCTTGGGTGTCATTTAGGGTTTTGCTCGCGTAGTAAATTGGGTGGAAATGTTTTTCTCTGCGCTTCAAGAACACTGCCCCAACTGTGAAGTCGTTCGCATCGCACATAATCTTGAATGGAAGGCTCCAATCGGGAGCAATCAGAATAGTAGCACGTACTAACCTTTCCTTAAGCAACTCAAAGGCCTGAACACACTCGTCAAAAAACATGAACCACCTATCCTTCTCTAGAACCTGGGTCATCGGGCGGGTAACCTTAGAAAAATCAAGAATAATATGACGATAGAACCCCGCATGACATAAAAAACTCCTGATATATTTCACTGAAGTAGGCGATGGGAGCTTGGAAATGGTATCAATCTTGGCTTATCAACCTCAAGCCCCGCTTGTGAAATCTTGTGCCTCAGTACAATTACCTCACAAACCAAGAAATGGCACTTCTCCTACTTAAGTATCAGGTCCATCTCCTCACAACGAGTAAGCACACGATCTTGATTACACAGACAAATATCAAGGGAACTCCCAAAAACAGAAAAATCGTTAATAACACCTCCATGGAGTCGTCGATCATGTCTTATAAATGACCACCACACAACGCTAAAAAGTGGCTGAAGCATTATATAACCCAAATGGCATGCGACGATACAAAAAAGTACCATATGGGCTTGTAAAGGTGGTCTTTTCCTGATCCTTTGGTGCAATGGGGATCTATAAATAATTAGCAAAGCCATCAAGAAAGTAATAGAAATTGATGTCCCAACAGTCCCTCCAGCATCTGGTTGATGAATGATAAAGGAAAATGATTTTGGGTGGCATCATTGAGTCTGCGATAATCTATGGAAACTCTCCAGCCGCTGATGGTCCTGATGGGTATTAACTCATTCTTCTCGTTGACGACCACAGTCAGTCCCCCATTCTTGGGGACCACCTGACGTGACTAACCCATGAAGAATTCGATATCGGGTAAATCAACCTTACAAACAACAGCTTTATTACCTCATTCTTCACTACCTCCTGCAAATTCGGGTTTAGCCTTCTCTGAGGATAACCACCAGCCTAAACTCCTCTTCCATCAGAATCTTATGCATGTAGAAAGAAGGGTTAATACCCTTTTATGTCCATGAGTTTCCACGCAATGGTGTAACTATGTGCCCTCAAAAAATTCATCAACTTCTTCTTCTCCTTCGTCAAGCTCGCAGGTATGATGACGGGCACCTGAGATCCCTCGCTCAAAAATGTGTGATCCAGATGAGACGGCAACTCCTTAAGCTCTAGAGGCGGGGTACCTCAGCTAATGGTTTCTCCTCCAAAATCTCTCTCCTGGTCATCTCAAAGACCTAAAAACACCCAAACCTAGGGGAAGGCTCGCTAGCCTGTGGTTGCGGGTTCTGTTCAAGATCGAAAACAGTGACCCCGCTCCCCTGATCATCCACGTTCAAAAGTTGTGTGTCAGATGAATTTATCCCGCATATCTCACAGAGAAGGCTACCCACATGCAACATGAGAGTATCGACGAAATAAAGAGTGTCATCATGTTGTCGGGTATGCCTCATAAAACGTTGAATATCGAAGGGACCCCATCCTCATCAACAAGAAGAGTCAACTTGCCATCATACACGTTAATTACTGCACATGCGGTGGGAAGGAATGGAAGACCTAAAATCAATGGAACCTCAAATTCCTCGTCCATGTCGGTAATGACAAAGTCAACAAGCAAAACAATTTTTTCGACTTTCACCAACATGTTTTCCACAATGCCCCTCAGAAACTTCAACGAACGATCCGTGAGCTAGATACTCATGCATGTAGGGGACGGCTCTCCTAGGTTAAGCTTAGAAAAGATGGAATAGGGCATGAGATTTATGCTAGCACCTAGGTCAGCCAGCGTATTGCTGATAGTCAGATTTCCAAAGCACGGAATGGTGAAGTTGCCTGGATTAGTCATTTGCTATGGGAGCTTATTCTACAAGACAACAGACTACTCCTTGCTCGGTGTGATAGTAGAGAGATCCTCCAACTACTTCTTATTCGTAAGAATATCCTTCAAGAATTTTGCGTACTTTGGCATCTTGGACAGAGCTTCAACCAATAGAATGTCCACGTGGAACTTTTTTAACATCTCCATGAATTGAACATATTGCTCCACATCCTTACCCTTCACCAACCTACCAGGGTAAGGGGGTGTGGGCTTGTACACCTCGTGACCATGTCTGCTCCTTCTCTTTCTCACCCAAAGACTCTCTGAACTGTGTTGTACTTGCTGGGCCTAGCCCCGTATGCACCTTGCCAGATGGCGTATCCATCTCAATCTCCTTGTCGACCAGCTCCTAATCAACTACTTACTCAACCTCAACAGCTCCTCTCCCACTCCTAGTAGTCACAGCCTTCGCAGTAGCATTCAGATTAAAGGTGGTGTAACTAGGAAGATCACCCTGAGGCCTCTGTCTTAGCTGATTCGACAATGCTCCCATAACTCTCTCAAGATTTTGCAATGTTGTGCCCTGACTCTTCATGCAAGCCTCGTGCTCCATGAACTTCAACGGAGTCCCCTGGTGTCGAGTATCCTCTCGAGTCATAAACTGAGTCACTAATTGTGTCTGCTTAACCAGCGTCTCCTTGTTCTGCCTCATCGTCTCCCGGTTTTGTCTCAATATCTCCTATAGTGTGGGATTCTTCTCCCCACCACTCAATCCTACTCCTGCATCCTGGAACAAGTTTTGTCACGACTGAAACCTCGGTGGGTTGTTGTTCTTCCAGCTGAAGTTTGGGTGATTCCTCTAACCAGGATTAAAGTTTAATCCGAAGTTGTTCTGATTTCGGTTGGGGTCACCCACAAACTCTACCTTTTTCCTATATATCATCAGGAACAATGGGATAGTTAATAATGTCATGACCTCCCTTGCAGATCTCATACGCATGTTCCTTCTTCGTCTGCATATCCTTGAACGCCTTCGTTAAGTAATCAACCAGGGCCTGCCGAGCGTTGTTAAAATCAACCCTGTGTACCCCTCTCTGTATAGTGGACGAAATAGGATCTCTAGAATCTGGTTACCTCTCTGTATAGTGGACGAAATAGGATCTCTAGAATCTGGGTACCATAGCTACTCATCGCCAACTCCTCGAATAGCTCGTTACACTTATCGGGTGTCTTAGTGGTCATGAGATTTCCACCCGCAATAGTGTTCAGTATGTTCCTCGTGGCCGGTGTGACTCCATTGTAGAACTTTCCGACCAATGCCCAATCCTCATAGCCCATATGCGGAAATTTGTTTAGCAACCCCTTGAACCGCTCCCAGGTCTCCCCCTCTTGCTAGCAATAAGACTGAATCATGTTGCACAGATGAGTAGTTTTTGATGGAGGAAAGTACTTACTCATAATTATTTCTTGCATCTCGGCCCAAGTAGTGATGGATCCGTAGGGAGGGACTCCAGCCAAGTATAGGCTCAGTTAGCAAGAGATAATGAGAAGAGACGAAATTTACATGCATCTTCAGTGACATGCTAAACACAGAAGGTATCGCAGATTTGCAAAAAATGAGATAGATAAACATTTGGGTCCTCAGAAGGCAACCCGTGAAAATGAATGGTGTTAGTAACCATAGAAATGATCTTCGGATTGATTTTCTAGCTATTGGTAGTGACAGTGGGGGGTAATGTTGACCGAGCATTAGCCACGTTCGGCTTGCATAAGTGGGAAGAGGAATGTGTACCATACTAGCTCGGATGACAAGAAGGCACTCAAAAAGATCTCGCTTAGGCTCTGAAGAAGCAACGAATGTAAGCGGTCCTTATGAACAAGTATGTGGCATATAAGAAGGAAAACTATTAATCTAATCAATCAAAAACAACCTAAACCTAAAGGCACAAATTGCAAGAAAAGGCACCTAAAGGCAAAAGAAAATCGAATATGCAAAGTAAACAACTAGATCAATGACTCGGGTTATTCTCAAAAGTGCCAGTATCCCCGACAACGACGCCAAAAAACTTGATGTCTGAAAATTATGTATGTTCATTTAAAAAAATCACTAACTAAACCACACACAATCGGCAAGTGCACCGGCCGCAGTGTAGTGTTGATGGCAAGACCGGATATCAGTCTGTAGATACTATGGATGAAGTTTCAATTTTGAACCTCTGTCGCAAAGCAGCTAATTTCAATGATTGTTTTAATGATTTTCTGATGACCTAATTAATCAATTAAATACAAAAAAACTGTAATATGAGATTTCAAACAAACAACTCAAGACAGCAGACACACTCGGCAAGCAAACAAACTCGGAGAACTGGATCTAAGATAAAATATGATGAGAAGGAACTACCTAGGTTTCGAATCCCTAGACTCAAATGATGATATCCTGACTACATTGTTTGACTGAAGACATCTACCTGAGAAACCTCCTGCTAAGGATGATTAATGTGCACGAAAGTGGGACAAAGTGCTAAAGTGCAAAATGGACCGTGTGCAAAATAGGCATCCTAATGGTTACCAACATCTGACAAGAAATGGTTCACAGTAGTGTTTACAAAGACAAACTCAAACCACTGATCATTCTCCTGAATTTGAGATTGGACCATCTGTGACCCCATCCAAAGCCATTTTGGCTTTGGAAACCCACCTGAACTAATTATTTACTTGTGTGCAGGGAGCTTCTACTTGCCTTGACAATCTATTGTATGTAGATAGTGGAGGCTCCAGGCACATGACAGGATGTAAAGCCCGGCTCAAAGATTTCATGGCTCATAGAGGGAGTGATATATCCTTTGGTAATAATTCAAAAGGGAAGGTGTTAGGGTCTGGGTGTGTTCAAGCTGGGAAACTCAAATTTGAAAATGTTAACCTCATTGACAATCTAAAATTCAATCTTCTGAGTGTTTCACAAAGGATATGGTTCCTTCTTTACAAAGAAAACATGTCAAATTGTAGGACTAGAGGTTGTTAAAAAGATTGGTCAAATCATTGCTGAAAGTAAAGCATAACTTGTTGCTCACAGGAGTGGCAATATGTATGTGGTTGATATGTTAAAAGATAACCAAATGTCTAATGCATGCGTGTTCTCAGTTGCATCAAACAAAGAGACAGAGTTATGGCATAGAAGACTTGGGCACACAAATCTAAAAACTATCTCCACTCTCTCAAAACAAAGTCTTGTCAGAGGTTTACCTTACAAACAATTTTCCTGTGAAGAGCATTATGTTTCCTGTTTAAAAGGTAAACAACATAAAAGTTCTTACAAATCCATTGAAGAGTCCAAAACAACCAAGTGCTTATAATTGTTGCACATGGATTTGTTTGGCCCTGTAAAAATCATGAGTCTCACAAAGAGACGGTATTGTTTGGTCATTGTTGATGATTTTTCAAGGTTTTCATGGACTTTCTTCATGCATTCTAAAGATGAAACTGCAGGCATTTTGCAAAATTTTGTAAAACAAGTTGAAAAGCAATTTGACCTTCCAGTAAAAAATTTTAGAAGTGACAATTGGACAGAGTTTAGGACTAGAGGTTGTTAAAAAGATTGGTCAAATTATTGCTTAAAGTAAAGCACAACTTGTTGCTCACAGGAGTGGCAATATTATGTGGTTGATATGTTAAAAGATAACCCAATGTCTAATGCATGCCTGTTCTCAGTTGCATCAAACAAAGAGACAGAGTTATGGCATAGAAGACTTGGGCACACAAATATCTAAACTATCTCCACTCTCTCAAAACAAAGTCTTGTCAGAGATTTACCTTACAAACAATTTTCCTGTGAAGAGCATTATGTTTCCTGTTTAAAAGGTAAACAACATAAAAGTTCTTACAAATCCATTGAAGAGTCCAAAACAACCAAGTGCTTACAATTGTTGCACATGGATTTGTTTGGCCCTGTAAAAATCATGAGTCTCACAAAGAGACGGTATTGTTTGGTCATTGTTGATGATTTTTCAAGGTTTTCATGGACTTTCTTCATGGATTCTAAAGATGAAACTGCAGGCATTTTGCAAAATTTTGTAAAACAAGTTGAAAAGCAATTTGACCTTCCAGTAAAAATTTTTAGAAGTGACAATGGGACAGAGTTTAGGACTAGAGGTTGTTAAAAAGATTGGTCAAATTATTGCTGAAAGTAAATCACAACTTGTTGCTCACAGGAGTGCAATATGTATGTGGTTGATATGTTAAAAGATAACCCAATGTCTAATGCATGCCTGTTCTCAGTTGCATCAAACAAAGAGACAGAGTTATGGCATAGAAGACTTGGGCACACAAATCTAAAAACTATCTCCACTCTCTCAAAATAAAGTCTTGTCAGAGGTTTACCTCACAAATAATTTTCCTGTGAAGAGCATTATGTTTCCTGTTTAAAAGGTAAACAACATAAAAGTTCTTACAAATCCATTGAAGAGTCTAAAACAACCAAGTGCTTACAATTGTTGCACATGGATTTTTTTGGCCCTGTAAAAATCATGAGTCTCACAAAGAGACGGTATTGTTTGGTCATTGTTGATGATTTTTCAAAGTTTTCATGGACTTTCTTCATGCTTTCTAAAGATGAAACTACAGGCATTTTGCAAAATTTTGTAAAACAAGTTGAAAAGCAATTTGACCTTCCAGTGAAAATTTTTAGAAGTGACAATGGGACAGAGTTTAGAAATAGGGAGTTGGATGTTTTCTGTGAGTCAAAAGAGATTGTTAGGCAATACAGCATCCCAAGGACTCCAGAACAAAATGGGGTGGTTGAAAGGAAAAACAGAACTTTAATTGAATCAGCAAGAACTATGCTTGCAGACTCAGGTTTACCCTTGTCCTTTTGGGCAGAGGCTGTAAAAATTCAAAATAGAGTTTTGATTAACCCCAGGCATCAAAAGACTGCCTATGAAATTCTTTACAAAATCAAACATCTGATCTCATATTTCAAAGTTTTTGGTTGTCCATGCTTCATTCTAAACTTAAAAGATTCAATTTCAAGTTTGCAGCTAAAGTTGATTGTGGTTATTTTCTGGGGTACTCAACCACTGCCAAAGCCTATAGAGTTTTTAACTCTAGGACAAAGTGTGTTGAAGAAACTTTGAATGTGAACTTCAATGAACTTTCTTCATTGAAAATCCCAGCAAATCCTGCTGAGTTGTTTGATTTAGAAAAATTTACATTTGAAGATATGTCTGTCAACACTAACCATGCAGGTACATCACAATCAACAGTTCAAGATCAAGGATATGACTGTGTTCTTACAAACTTCAAAGTCAGTCATCTTACCAAAGGAGCATATGTTAGTAACAATGGTGAAAGCTCTGCTGGTTCAACAGTTGTTGATCCACAAACCTCTGCCAATTCTCAAAAGCAAACCACTGTTGATAAAAGTCCACATAATATGGATAAAACCACAAGCAGTGTGTGGCGCAGACGTGATCATGCTAAAGTCTCGCTGCGCACGACGCCCTAATAACACATCATGACGAGAATTCGCCGGCATCACCATAAAGTTTACTTGAATGGTTCGCGAGTGTTGCCGTCCGAAAGAGTTACTGGAAAAACTATCTGTCCGAGAGGAAAGACAGCCTCATTGTAGAATCCAGTTAAGGGAAAATCAACTGGTTCCAGGCGTGCCTTATCCTCCTGATCTAACTGTTTGAAACATTGTTCGTATATGATATCCATAGAACTTCCCGGATCTATGAACATATAGTCAGTCTGGTAATGGCCAAAAATACCTGTGATTACGACTGGTCTTTCTTCCTGAGGTCCGCCAGGAACAACAAGAAAAATCACTTGCTGCTCGCGCCATTTCTCACTTCGAAAATGTTGGAAGCTACGCTTGCGCGAAGAGCCTCCTTGGATCATGGAAACTTTTTTCATTTTCTTGTTGCTTGGCCCCTCATCCCCGCGCATGAGTTGCCTGACCTCCTTTCGAACTGATTGTACTAAGTGTGTCAACTTACCACTTTTCATCGCTTTTTCAATCTCAGTGCGCAGGCTAATGCAGTTGTCAGTTGTGTGCCCTGTGTCTTTGTGAAAGTCACAGAAGAGGTTCGGGTCTTGACCCTTCTTGTTCTTCATGGGCTGAGGTTGCTTAAATTGATAATTCTCCGTGCTCAAGACTTCCGCAGGAGATTTCGTTAGGGGAGTCCATTATCGATCACGATTCTCTTGTTTGATTGCTTTCTGGGTGGTAATCTTATTAATCGTTGCGAGAGCATCTACTGGCGAGTATGGGGAATACGAGCTTTGGTTGGAGTCCTTCCATTCTTTTTTAAACTTCTGGCCACCCCTACTCAAATCCTGAGGACGATTCTGAGGTAGTGGTGGTCTGTTAGAATTAAGGTTCTGCTCCGTCTGCGCATAAACTTTGGTTGCTGCCATTAGCTTATCTTAACTCTTCAGAAGGCCAGTTGTCCCAGAAAATACTTTTATCATTTCATCACATCTTACCGCATAGTTGAACCGTGCGCGGATAACATCCTCGTGAACATCACCAATTTCGAATACCTCTTTATTGTAACGAGTGATAAAATCCTCTAGGCTCTCGTCATCCTTCCGCCAGATGTTCATCACATCCGAGGAATCTCTGACATACCGCCTATGTTGGCTAAAGTGCGTAAGGAATTTCTCTTTGAGGTTATTCCAAGAGGAAAGTTTACCTTTGGGCAAATTATCAAACCGAAGGTGCGCGGTCCCGGTAAGAGTCTGCACGAACAGATGGCACCATATTGGTAATGTCCATCCGCCAATCAACCCTACGCCAGTGAAGAGGCGCATGTGGTCATCAGGATCTGTTAATCCGTTAAACTTCCCTACATTGGAAGGCAACTTTGCTCGTTCTAGCGGAGCCAATGCTATTTCTCTTATAAAATTTGATTGTTCAGCTGCTTCAGCAGGTCGATATACCAGATTATAATCATGCTCCGCCTCAGGATTATATGTTGCACGTATTTTAGGTTTGTAACTGACATGATCCGTAGACAAACGGTTAAAAACACTTACACTATCTCCTTCATCATAAGTCTTATCATATTCATAATGTTGGGTGTCCCGCTTTTGTGATAGTCGTGGGCCCAAACGTGAGTGAACAGATATGCGACGTTGAGCATTTTCTTCTTGCTTTCAACTACCAGAATGAACAGAATCATTCCTGGTTTTAGAATACATCTCGGTTCCATCTACAGACACATGCGAAGGCGCACGAGCATGGTTCTGAGTATCATAACTCAATACTCGAGGCGCCGGCGAAGCACGGACCTGAGGAGCATGAACCGGAGCTTGAAAAGCTGGAGTTCCGGTCTGAGCACATAGTTGAGCATACATAGCATTTAAAGTAGTTGGAGATTTGATTAACCACGACAACGGAGTTTCTCCAGGTGGTAAAATCGACGCAACATCAACATGAGGAGCTGCCGGGGTTACTGGAATGTTCGCATGATCTGGATCATACGGAACATCAGCTTCGCCAGACAAGTCTTCAACAATTTGTCCGTCGACCTAAGGACCACCAACGATGCGACGGATCTCCGATCGAGGACCTGGAAATGATGATCCATCAGCCATGATGCTGTGGATCTAAGCGAAACAAAACGAAAGATAAGAATAGAATAGAAAATTGGTGGGCGCCAATGAAGAAACGTAGACCTAACAGACCCGGATCTGGTTAGATCTAGGGTTTAGTTTCTTGCATAAAATGGTTAATCCTTCGTTTAGGTTTAAGAAAGATGAACGCAACTATCTTCCGACGATACCTAAAAAACAGAACGCCGTTAGCCTCGCCACGGGGAGAAGGGAGGTTCTCTCCGTGACCACCCTCTGGCGTGAGAATAAGTATCGGTACTTGGAGAAATAGTTTAAGTGAAGTAAGAGAGAGAGTAAGTGAGAGTGAATACCTTTCTTTGAAGCCGAAGTTACTTATTTATAGCCAGATTTGGGTGCCAAAAGGAGAGATGAAAACTTGACGGAATCTTTACCATTCCTGTGACACCCGGTTATTTTGAATTCGTACTAGTGCGACACGTGTTGTGATTAAATAAAAAGGAACATTATATTAAATTTGATGTATTTTGATGTTATTTGATGTGTTGATACATTTAAAATTTATTAAAAATTGTGGTGGCAATTTTAAGATAAACGCTTATCGCGTAACGGTTAAAATGCAAAACGAACGTCGGTGACCGCCCGAATAATGTTAAAATCCTAAAAATAGTCCGTTATGATTAAAATATTATATTTAGTCATGTTCGTGAAGAAAAATATTTAAAACGCTTAAAAACTCTAATTTCGCGAATTTAAGCGCGTACTTCGCAGCACAGCGCGCATACTGCCAAATACCGACAACGCTGCGTGTCCAGACAAATAAAATATTGTCCAACAATATTTTGGTGATTTTAATTTTATAGAGCGTCAAAAATAATCTAAAACGAGATAAAACGGGATTAAAACGCTAGATAAAACACCCGGTATCCAGTTAAATACCAGTTTTTGGCCAATATATGTTATATATACATATGTATGCATGTATATATGAGAGAGAGGGACTTGTTGGCAGCCATGCATCACCTTCTCTCTCCTCTCTCATACATTTGTTGGTCATGCAAGATTGTGTGAAGATTTATGTTCAATAAATCTTCCAATATCCCCCATAATCCAAGAAAACTCAATCAAACATATCTTCCATTCTCTCTCTCACTCTAAACCGTACACACACACACACACACCCATTTTCGAAATTCAAGCACCTCCCTTGAAGATTCAAGCTTATTCCAAGCTTGTTCCATGCACTTTTGAAGATCCTAAGGTGATTTGAAGGTGTTTCAAGCAAGAACCAAGCTCCATATCATCACACCTTGTCAAAAACCCATCAAGATCTTGAAGGTATAAAAAATTATTTTGAAATCCTTGTTCTTGATTTTTGGTGATTTTGATGATGATGGGAGTTTCTCTTGTTCTTGGGATCAAACACAAACTTGAAAACTAAAACAAATGAGTTTTTAAATAAAATAAAAATGGATATATGTGTGTATATATATGGCCGTGGATGTGTATGTATATATGATAGAGATGATGTTTTGATTTTTGATTAACTCTTTATGATCGGATTCTTGAAAGGTGATGCAATTAGATGCTTGTACTTAGACATGCATGTGGATGTATGGACATGAAATGATGAATAAAATATGACATGATGAGAATGATTTTTTAATCAGGTTCTAAACACTAAAAATAATAATATTTGAAGTGTTAAATAGCATGAAACTTTGTCATGAAGTCTACTAGTTTTTAAGTTGTTGCATGTGCTTGAATGATAGTTAAAATGCAAGGGTTTGAAGATTTATACATGATATGATAAATGTTCATTCAAATCAGTAAATAAACTTGTAAAATAAAGTTATTTTATGTATCTTAAAGTTATAAAAATTATGTCATAATTTGCTAGCTTTGCATGTTGTACTTAAGGCTTGAAAAGTAGTAAATCGGGTAATATTTGCATGATTTCTGTGCTATTTATGAGACCTGCATATATATGATTAAAATTATTATTTTGGTCAGTATATAACATGTATTGTGTTATAATATCAAGTCGTTTCGATTTGGGATGCTTATGGAAAAGTTCGGTGCAAAACTATGCGTTAAAAACGGTAAAAATCGTCTTTTCAAGTGATTTTTATAAAACTGTTTTAGATCAGTAAATAAACTGATATTTTTTATATAAAAATAAGTATTTTAACTTATATTAAGTATCTTTGGTGTTTGGCTAGTCATGCGTGACTTCCGACGCCCGAAAACGATACCGAAAACGCTAAATACGCATATTTCAATGTACACGAACATGGGTTGTTCAAAAGTGAACTTGGTATATTATGATGTGATATGTGATTATGAGAATATGTTATGTGATATGCTAGATGATAACATGATAGTAGAAGTTTAAACTATGCATGTACACTTGTGCGGTTAAAACGGTGAATATAACTTGTTTGTCGAGCATGAAATGATACATAGGTTAACTAGAAAAGTTATTTCATGTATGAATGCTTTAAAAATGATAACATATATAAGTTAACAAAATACGTGTATGATGATATTTGTTTATATGTTCACATTTATGTGTATATATTTATTGCCTATAAACGGGTGTGATAACGGATATAACATATTAAGGGTCACCACTAAAATCGTTCAATTCGCGAAAATCATAATATATATGAATACATATATATAAATACACCAACATAATCAGAACAAAGACTTTTCGAGAAAATCTCAAAGTTATGTGAAAATTCTAAGTATTGGAGAAACTTAGGTATTTTGTGACTTTTGATTATTAAATGATTCTTACTTAATTTAGGACGAACAAATACTTTGAGGGATTGTGTTAACACATAAAAACGCACCCAAAGGTGAGTACATAGTCCCCTCTTTTACTTTTCAAATGTTTTGGGGTGAAACATATGTGCATAACTTTACTTTCCGTTTTCATGACATTATACATGTTTTGTTACATAGTACATATAATACACTATTTCAAAAATAAAAACATTTTTACTTGGCATATTGACTTAGTATGTCTAGTACATGGTTTTCAAACATATTCATGACATGCTTACATTGAAAATGACATTTGATATGTTTAACGGGACAATAATACATTCATTAACAGTGATCGCGCCGACCGGTAGTATGTAATGGTACCATAGGACTTGACAAATCCCGTTCCCGCTCCCCAGGCTTGTTGGTCAGTGTTAGGGAAGGACAGAATCCGATAACATTTTTTTTCGATAAACCTTGATCCTGATAAGGGTTTATGAGACAGTCTCAAGGCTTGAATGTATGCGATAAACAAATCTGATAAATGTCATATCGATAAAAGCAATGGTAACCAAAACATAACTTTTGATTTAAACATTTGTTTATTCAAAGACCTTGTTTTGTACAAGACAATTAAATATGCAGAGCATTATGCATTTGGTTTGAGTAAATGCTATTTACTTGCCATACAAGACATGGTTTATACTTGACATTGGACATTATTTACATATGACATTTGACATTGATTTAAATAAGACATTATTTGATGGTTTTTGATAAGTGATTTGAATAACGAGACGTGTGTAATATAATAAAGGCATGGTGGATACGCCGCTAGTACTTCCTATATATAAGTGCATTTATTATATTACATATCGTGGCCTTATCTAAACCACTTTATCAAGGACAAGACATGACATATTTTACACATTATTTTCATTTGGTTATTTACTTAACCATACATCATTCTTTTATATCATCTGATTTTCATATTGATTTTAATTTGATTTCATAAAAGGAAACATTTTATAAGGTTCATGACTACTTTTCGAAAACATTTCTTATAACTTTCTAAGTCATGAATCTTCAACACTAAACCTATGTTACTCACAAGCATTTTTATGTTGGCGTATTTACTTTCACATATGTTTCAGGAGCGAATTTCTGATCTGAGCGAGCTTCACTTAGGGCGACTTGGGCCTTAGAAATCTAAAATCAAGAAACTTATTATCTTTATGTTATGTTTCTGTTTGAATCAAGACAATGTAATAATTTATTTTATTTGTAAAACTAAACTCTAAGAATCATGTGTTGTGAAACAATAATTCTGCCACACGACTCCCCGACGTTGCCGCCGCGGTTGGTTGCTTTACACGGTCGGGGTGTGACAATTCCGTTAAGTGTTGTTGTTACCGTTAGTGCACACAGATTGGCTTGTTATCAACGGCTGGGGAGATGCCACGTGTCATCGTGAGATCACTGAGCTTTCTCGAGGTGACCATGCCATCACCGTGACCTTCTTGATTATCTAAGATGCTGCCACGTGGCATTCGGTTGTAACCGAAAGGTGCCCTTGCACGATTGAACATTAAATGCTTCTAGAAGTTTCACAGCTGTGACCTGCTGCCACGTGTGCATTCTGTTACAACAGAAAAGATTCCTTTTGCCTTTGCACCATATCTTGTGAACAGAATTTCTTCGCTAAGGAAAAGTCTTTCAAGGTTAACTGTTTCTTTGCACGGGCGGCACAAGGTAGTTAAATGATCATTTTCCCTTCTAGATGCCTGGCGCAGAGACTTGTAAACTTCCTCTGTTGTGTTGTGGGTTGCGCAAGATATCTGGGAACCAAGAGTGACTTAGGGAATTCTCAAGATTAACTATCTTCCTTGCGCGGAACGGCGCAAGGTAGCTAAACGATCTTTTCCCTTCTTTGCTATTTAGCGCAGCGTTTGCAAAGTTCTTTCTTTGGTACACATATCTGTGCGAAGTTTCCTTGACAGTTAAGAGTGGGTATGGTTCCCTTGCTTGGCGCAAGGTTTTTGGGACGATACCCTTTCACATACCTCCCATACCTCCACCACTATTCCAATCAGAGGCTGGACTTTCAAATTCACAAGCGGAGTTAGGTCAGATGATACACATTTGCAACCTTCTCCTCAAAATGCAATCATTCCATATCAAGGTGAATTGGTTTTCCTCAAAAGCCATCCATTGGATCAAGTTATTGGCAACATAAATAAGGGAGTGCTCACAAGGAGCCAAACCCAAAACATTTGCCTCTTTGCTGGCTTTCTATCACTCACACAACCTGTCAAGTACCAAGAAGCACTAAGAGAAAATAATTGGGTAGAAGCTATGCAAGAGGAGCTCCTTCAATTCAAAAGACAACAAGTTTGGGAACTTGTACCACTGACTAAGGATGTATGTCCTATTGGCACAAAGTGGGTCTTCAAAAATAAGACTGATGAAAGGGGTAATGTTGTCAAGAACAAGGCAAGGCCCATGGTTCAAGATGAAACATTTGCTCCTGTAGCAAGATTAGAAGTCATCAGACTGTTCTTAGCTTTTGCTGCCAACCACAACATCAAAGTGTATCAAATAGACATCAAAAGTGCATTCTTGTATGGAAAGATCAAGGAAGAAGTGTATGTGTGTCACCTCCTGGAATTGAAGATGCATTCTATCCTGATCATGTGTACAAGTTAAACAAAGCATTGGACGGTCTCAAACAAGCACCCAAAGCCTAGTATGAAACTCTATCCACTTTTCTTTTATGCATTGGGTTTTCCAGAGGTAAAATTGACAAAACATTGTTTTTGAAATTGAGAGGAAAAGATTTGATGCTTGTCCAAATTTATATGGATGACATCATATTTGGATCCACATGCACTACCATGTGTGAAGAGTTTAGACAACTCATGCCAGCTGAGTTTGAAATGAGTGCAATAGGTGAGTTACAATGTTTTCTTGGTCTTCAAGTTAAACAAAAGCACAATGGTGCTTCCATTCATCAAAATAAGTATGTCAAAGAACTACTTAACAAATTTGATATGAATGACTATAAACCTTGTAGCACACCCATGGCAACCTCAAAGCTTGTCACTGTTGAGGACAAAGATGACTTGGTTGATCAAACTCTTTATAGAAGTATGGTTGGGTCCTTATTGTACCTAACTGCTTCTAGGCTAGACATCATGTTTGCAACATATGTTTGTGCCAGATCTCAGTCAGCACATAGAAAGTCAAACTTAATTGTTGTGAAGAGGATATTCAGATACATAAAAGATGCTCCCACACTTGGTATCTGGTATCCTGCAAATGGAAACATTGAGCTTTCAGGTTACTTAGATACTGATTTTCTTGGTCGCTACACCACAAGGAAGTCCACATCAGGAGGAGTTCAATTCCTAGGTGATTGCCTAGTCTCATGGCAAAGCAAAAAGCAGGTTGCAATATCCACATCCACTGCTGAGGCAGAATACATTACTGCTGCAAGTTGCACTGCTCAACTTTTGTGGCTTTAGAATCAACTGCTGGATTTTGGTATAACTTCTTTAAAGACTCCTCTCAAGATAGACAGTCAAGCAGCTGAAAATATAATCAAAAATCTTGTTTCACACTCCACAACAAAGCACATTGACATCAGACATCACTTTGTGAGAGATTGCTATGAAAAAGATTTGATTTCTTTACAACATGTCCATACTAAAGATCAACTAGCAGATGTTCTAACCAAAGCATTAGATACATCTACTTTTGAAAGTCTGATCTCTAGAATTGGAATGCTAAACATGGATTGAAAACAAAAAAAAAATTGTGTGTTCCATGTTTAAATAGCAATAAAATGTTTTCAGAAAATCAAAAATTCATCCTTAAATATAGTCAAAATTGAAGTTTTCAAAATTCCTAAAGTCTGTTCAAACCATTGTTCTTTCAAAGCACTAATAGGCTTGGAAAAACTATCAACTGGACAAAGTGTATCCTCTGCTTGGTCAAACCACTGAGTTGACCTTATCCACTGATAGTGTAAAAACAAAACATTGTTCCCATCCACTGTTGATACACAACAGTGGTTCTCATAATAATTGTCTTCCATACTCATTAAAGGATAAACGTGGACAGATGATAGCCGTCAGATCTTGCCACGTCATAGTCAGTTTTTCACTCTATAAAACCCTTTTTCTATCCATAAACAAAGGTTTTTCGTATCGAATTCTATATTCTTCAACGCGGTTAATCACCATGACTTCTTCTTCCAAATCCAAATCTTCTTCCAAACCTAAATCAAAATCCAAGTCTGTACCCAAAACGGCACCAATGACTCTAATCATCAAAACTCCACACAACTACACAGCCATACTCGAAACTACCGAATCAAGCACTAGATATCATGCCATGATCAAAATCTTGAAAGATTCGAAATTTAAAGATGTGTTGGTAGTTAAAGCCCATATCTATCTTGATTCTCTTTGTCATTTTTGGGCTAATGCTGAGGTTCACTCTACACAATATGTTCCTTATGCCATCGTTTCTAAAGTGGGCAAAAAACCAATGCAAATCAGCCCTAAGATGATTTCAGAAGTCTTCAAGTTAAATGACCTCGATCATCCAGTATCATTCTCAATAAATGAGATGCATGCTGAGTTTGTGGAAAGAGGTTACACTGGTCAACTTACAGGTAAAACAATTTTTAAACCTAATTTTCCTGCTGAGATGAGATTTTTCTTTCATACTCTTCTCACTTTTTTTCTGCAAAGACCACTGCTTTCAATGAAATCCCATTGAACATACAATACTTGGGATATGCTATTTTAACAAACTCAGATTTTAACTACTCCCAAGTTTTGTTCAATGATCTAATGGCAAATTTTAAAAATATAAAACCTAAAAAGGCTTTTCTGATGCACCCAAGATTCTTGAGTATTTACATCCAAAACCATGTCACTGGTGATGATGCTAAACTTGGCGCAGTTGTCTTTGCTGGCAGCCTCAATCATGAAACCTTTACCAGAATCACTAATCAAGATAAGAAAACACAAGTAGAGGAGGCTGAGCCTGTTTTAAATGAGCAAAATGTTCAATCTCAACCTCCTGCTACTGAGCCCACTGCTCTTGGTGATTAGGGCACTACAACCAGTGTCTTGAAACGCACACCAAAAATTACCAAAAAGAAAACCAAGACAAAATCCAAAAAGCCCACCAAACCAAATAACAAAAAGGTACTTCTAGAAGATGAGATCCCCGAAGATAACCCAGTGACAACACAAAAGTCACATGAAAACACGGGTGCTACTTCTTCACTGCAGATGTTAGAATCTCAACTTGAATACCAAACTCCTCCTTCATCCTCACAACAGGATAAGGTTGTAAGCACAGGGACACCAAATTATGAAGCTCTAGATCCACTTGGTTCTATCTTCCACAGCCCCTCTCCCAGGGTAATGTCTCTTTCATCTCCACAACCTTCTCCTATAAAGAAACTACCACCCACCATAGTACCCTTGTCGAATGCAATTAATTTAGAACAGACACTAACCAGTTCTTCTCACCAACCTATCACTGAGAATTTACTCCTGAATGTGACTGGGTCTGTTTCTTCAATCCTTGCTAACCCATCAACAACTGAAGAGGCTACATCCCTGGGGTTACATGAAACCCTTGGTGATAGTTCAACAAGAGCAGCTACTATAATTGCAAAACTCCCTAAGTTTTCAATTGGACAGTGGTTACATTTATAAGACTCTGTTGAAGGCAACAACTGCTGAGGCTACCAAAGTATCGTCTGATGTGGTTGGAAGTCCCCAGTACCAAGACAAAGGGGCATATGTGTTTGAAGCAAGTTTTGAAACCTCTGCTCATGATAACACAGATAAAACTACCACAAGTGGTAGGAGTTCAAATGATCCTATTAAGTTAGGTGATGAACTAAAATACATGGATTTGATGGAGAGAGTTTCAAAGATAGAGAATTTTGTGGAGGAAATCAAAAATTTGCTGAAGCAGATGTTAGAACAATCCAAAAGTCAATCCACTGTTCCGCCACAACAACCACTGCTGAGTTATGTAAATTAATGTATCCTCTACTTCAACAACAAAGAGAACATGCTGACATTCAACATGCACATCACATGAAGAATTTCAGAAATTTGGTTGATGCAAGGTACAACAACACAAGTGCAGACATCAAAGCTATCAAAGCTCATCTTCTCCAAACCACTGGAACTTCTCCTCCCACTATCATTCTGGTCAATCCAGATGATGCCAAAAGGGGGAGAATGAAAAAGAAGTGCTGAAGCTCAAAACTGATCCATCATCAAGACTAACAGCGGTTATCCCCAGACCAGATGGTAGCAAGAAACCAAATAAAACTCAGAATGCTCTCGATAAGGAAAAGGAGAGAAATAAGAAGAGGTTAGAGATGAGAGCAGAACCTTGGTTGAGCAAAAGATTACTCAACAAAAGGAAAAAAAAAAGAGGTTGGTAATTCTCAAAAGAAGAGGGCTGTTAGAAAAACAAGACAACCAACATCCACACCTTCTAAAATCTCAATAGTTGAAACTCCAACCACAGTATTTGCTCCCACAAAATCTCAAACACCACCCACAACCACAACAGATGTTACAACTGTTGTTATGTCAACATCTGTTCATACATCAGTGGTTATAGAAGATGTTAACCCAACCACTGCCATGATCACTTTCTCAACCACTACTCAACCAATCTCCACACCAACAAGAATTCCACAACCACAATCACCCAAACTCAATTTTAAAAGAAGGAGAACCACAAATGTTGTACTTGATGACAAGATCATCCCTTCTCCAGTACCATTGTCATCACAACCACTGACCACCACAACAGTTGTTACACTTCCATCTTCTCAAATTACTAAAATGACCTTATTGCCTCTCACTACTCAATTCACATTGGATCTACAAGTTGTCACAGAAGAGATCAAGTCCTTCTTCTCAGAAGAAGATCCAGACAAAAAGGAAATTTTATCTCTGGAAGGATATCCCAAGCCAAGGAATCTAGAAGAATATTTGAAATTGAAGGCTAAACAAGCTGCGGATATCACCAGACAAGATACACGGGGAAGAACTGACAGATAAGTGCAAAACTATATGCAGTTCCAGCTAAGCAAAGTCAGAAGGTTAGAAGATTTCTCAAGAGACTTATGCAAAAAGCTGTCAGAAAGAGAGGATGAGAGCCTAAAGAGTGATTACATTGATCACATCATGGACAATAAACAATACAAGTCAACAAGGGTACACTTTAAAGACTGGACTGTGAGTGAGTTGAAAGAAGAGGTTGAAAGAATGCAAGATATGTTAAAGGATCCTCTCAAAAAGCCCACTCCTCCATATTAGAGCAAATATAAGAAAAATGTGCCTGACAAAGCTCTGAAGCTCAAAAGAATGAAGGAAGAATTGATAGCTACACATTATGGGTCAAAGAACCAAATCACAAGGTGGTCAGAGGTTAAAGTGATTGACACGTATAAGAGGCTTGAAGAAAGAAGAAAAAACTGATCCAACATTGCCAAAGAAGCCTACTTATCCATCAGAGGTTGTTGTTCATAAAGCTCAACCTTCTCAAAGGTCTGTCTCAACATCTGTTCCATCCACACTTGCCTTAAATCAAAGAAAAAGGCAAAGGGAAATGTCTGAAGAAGATCTGAAAAGGTATGAACACAACTTCATCAAAGAAGGCATCAAAATTATGATCAACTTCCACACAGATGAAGTAAGTGACAAACTAAGGGAGACCTATCAAAGATTGCTCATAAGAGTTTACCACCAACCTCAACAATAAGTAACCATCCTAGAAAACCATCTGACCTAAAAATTCTAAAATGGAAAGTTGACAAAAACTCCCATGAATTGACACTGCTCAAGTCAAATGGGGATGCCACCAAGATTAGAAAAGAGGATGCATATGAGCTATGTGCAGAAGACCTTCAAGATCTTTTGAATCTGGTGCTTGAAAAGGATGAAGATGATGTGGAGTCTCTCAACTTTGAATTGCAATTCAACGGGCAGATTAGAGAACTCCTGTTGAGGAATAAAGATTAAAAATAAATGTGTTTTGGCATCATCTGTTCCATGGGAGATTGTTGGGATTGAACCCTGCAAAAAGGAACAGATGATATAAAGCCAAATACACATCAGATATTTGATCCCAAAATCAGAGTTTACAAGTTCTGTTGAATAATCTCTGCTATGCCTAAGGTCTGCCTTCTATCATCTGCCCACGCTAAACGACAAACATCAAAGGTCTGCCAGAAGACTAAAGCAGAGGATAGAGATCAGTGTTTTGTTTATATTAGTTTTATATTCAATGTAACAGTGCTTGGCACTGATCAGAGGATAGGCTAGCAGTGTTTAGAGTTAGTTTTAGTTGTTTCATGTCACTATCAACCCTGACGTCATCAAAGATGCTCAGAGGTTAGAAGTGTAGTATAAACACTAGACTTCATTGTACTGAATTTCTTATCTGTCTAAAAGATCATTCGCTTATCATCTTCTCTGCATTTCTGTACTATCAATCGTTCTTACTGGGCTAAGGGGGAGTTTGTAATTCACATGCAAAAACTATAAGTTTGAAAGCATGATGATTAAAACAAACGACCATTAGTTGTGATAAAAGTTTTCTATATATTTCCGATGTATTATACTTTGATTTCAACATTCACTTTCCATTTTTGAAACAAAAATCACAACTAATTCAAACTAGATCATAACAGACCGACTCGACCTCTCGATACCAAATCCCACAATTATCATATGTATGACAACTATGGTGTCAAAACCCTCACATTGTGAAGCTGAGTAAACTTTGAATACTGAAATCCTACGAAACCCTAGACGTGAAGAAACAAACGGATCTGAGCTATCGGTCACCCATTCTACCCAACAACACCTAGCTCATAACCTAGCAAACCTAACTCTTCTCTCGAATTATTAAGTAAGGATGCAAACTTAATTAGTTGATTTTAAATTCCCAGTTAACTTGTATTATTTCTCATCACAAGATCTAAACTGAAAACCCTAAGATTAGAAATCTAAAATGGTTTTAAAACTAGGGGATATCTCTATATGCCTAGATTAACAAAACTGACAATCAAGAGTCAACAACAACCAATACTAGCATGCAATTTTAATAACAGAAACGAAACATAAGCATGTAAATCAACACTTTCAATCAAAACCGAATCAAACAATCATCACAATTCATCTAGATCATCTACCCTAGGTAGTTTATAATATTTATCCACTCATAATATTCATAAACAAAGCAAACTCAAATCTGAAAACAAAGGAAAACATGTTTCTAATGCGAAAACTATGAATAAACAAAGTATAATCGAACCCGAAACGATCAAAACTTGAATACAAAGCTTCCTAGACTTCAAATCTGCTCCAAGTACTTCAAAAATCACCCCCAGGTTGCTGGAAATCGTCTGAGTTGTGAGATATCTCAAACCCTACGGTTGTAGGGTTTTTAAACAATTTTTTTGCAAAACAGCACCTCTTGTGGACCGTAAGACTTGTGCCTTGCGGTCCACAAAGCTGTTTAAATTAAAAAAAAAACACTCGGGGTCCCTAGCGGACAGACCATACTGGGTACCCCTGGCGGTCCGCAAGGGGTACAGAAAACGCAATTTTGCCCTTTTCGACTTCTTTCCAATACGCTACTTCTTGACATCTCTAACTCTACCAGTTTTTTTTGTTTTCTTCATCCATTCACTTGATTTTCTGTCATGTCATGCAAATCCATAATTTAATCAAATCAGTATCAATAACATGGGAACATCACACACACTCATCAAAATGTAGGAAATTCGATCGGCAAAATATAGATAAAACTAAGCATATCACTACATAATACCTCAAATTTGCACAAGACTTGGACATGATGATACACCCATGCTGCCACCCTCACTTTACTTGAAATCATTCGTAATCCAAGTTCTATTTGGTGATTCTAGCACACCTTCATGCTCAATTTCATACTAATTCAAAGATTTGTCACATACTTACAAATCATCAAATTAAATTCTACAACTTACCACATCTTTATTAGTATTAGATTATGAGGATTCTTCATGCATGCATGATTTTATCATCCAGTTCGAACTTGATTTGGCTGAAACGTGACACTTGATCTTGGGAGGCTTTTCTCCTCTCTAACTCTGGACAAACATAGACACTACTATTCTCAGGCCTTCTTCCCATTCCACTAGATATAACTTTCTTACATTTTTATCACATTCAGCCCTTCAAGTTTATTGACTGACTCCTTTTTGTTCAAATTTACTCACCTGCCTTTATGTATGAATATTGATAGATTTGATATTATATCCTTTAGTTCAATGTGATTTTTTTACTTGGTACGATTTGGTTTGTTTGTATGTATTTTAGTTAAACATGATGTTACTTATGCTTAAGAAAAAAAATATATTTCTAGTTTACATTCTTTTTTTTTTTTTTGGATAAAAGAAAGAATGGCGCCCCATTACTAACCACTAGAATCAACCATATATACTATAGCGTGAGTATATAGAAAGTAGCATAGCGTATGGTTTAAAGTATCATTAAATATTTCAAAGCACCTGTGCCATTGTAGCAATACTAACTGAAAAGGATAGTTATTATGCAATCTAATGTGGAAACTTTTAACTGAAAACGTATATGATGATTTTGTTAAGATTCATCTTACCTACCACCAATATCATAATATATTCTTTAAAGCATGGACAATGACCAATTTGTATAAGAAATTCATATAATTTGTGCAGCAGTCGTCAATTGACAAAGATATTATATATGAAGCTTGCTATAAACAAGTATATAAAATCCAGTTGTAATATAGTATAGGTTTTGCCTAAAAACATAGAAAGAATAATACGTCACGTGTACATTACTAATTCTATGAAAGAGATGTGTTTGCATATATTTATTAACTTTAGTTACAACACTATTATATGGTATAACCATATCGAATTGGTTGCGCTACTGGTTCATTGGTCGGATCAGACATACAAATCGGATTATTTCATATTTAAATCTTAAAAGTTATTTAGATATCGTTTATGGACTATACACTAAGTACAAGTTGAAAATTGCAGTATAATGTAGAGTTTGCCTAAAAAACATGGATGCAAAAAGAATACACCATGTGTACGTTACTGGTTCTATAAACAAAGCGTGTTTGCGCTCATTTATGTTCGCAAATAAAAACATAATTATATGGTATCACCAATATCCTAATTTGAAAGTTGAGATGCAAGTTGTGACCATAGTGTGGTCTGAAAGAAGCTCAACACAAAATAAACTACTTAAAACAAGCTTTGAGTGTTGTTCACGAGCTGATCCAGACCGAGCGGATCTTTGCTCATGTTGGGCTCGTTTACAAACCGCACCGAGCGGAGTAAATATTCCGAGCGAGCGTCGAGCGAAGTTCGAGCGATTTGGACAACTGTTTCGCCCGATTTAAATTTGCTTAGAGAGATAGTGACTATATTGGTCTCAAGTTTTTATGTCTTTAAAAATAGAAACATTTCATGACATAATATTTTTCTTAGGGTAAATTACGTTTTTCGTCCTTTATGTTTGTAACGGGTTGCAATGGATAGCCTTTAACTTCAATATTACAGTCATGGTCCTTTAATTGCAAAACCTGTTACACCTTGGGTCCTTTGACCGTAACCTGGTTAAAACTTTCAGTTAAGTGACGTCATGTGCAACCCACGTGAGGGCAAAACAGTCATTTAATACAAAAAAAAGAATGTCAAAATTAAAAAAACTTATATAAAAATTATAAATCTAAACCGTCATCATCTCCCATGTACTCTCTCTCTCTCTCTATTGTACTTTCTTTCTCTCTACATACTTCAACCATCATCATCAGGCCACTACCACCTACACCACCGCCCACCAACACCGTCGACCACCGACATCATCACTATCACCATTGACCTCCATAGTCCCGCCACCATAACTTATTAAAAACAAACGAATCAAAAACAGGAGAAAACTGATATCATTCACCGTTAGATCTAACTTCTAGATCAAAATACACGTTGCAATGACAAAACCTAAACCTACTAAGGGTATGTTTGGCAAAAGTAGCTGGTGGCTGAAGGCTGGTAGTTGTAGCTGGTAGTTGGTAGCTGTAGCTTTTTAGAATATTTAGGTGTTTGGCAAAGTAGCTGGAGCTTTTAATAAAATGTATAAAATGACCAAAATGGACATTAAAAAGTTAGTACATTAAAAAGTTTATTATCTTTAAATGTTAAAATTGTCATTTTTTCCCTAAAAGCTTGTAGCACCTTCTAAACGCTACTAGTAGGAGCGTTTAACCAAAAGCTTCAAGCTTCTAACCTAAAAGCTTCAAGCTCCTCCAACCAAATAAGATTTTTTATTGATTAGGAGTTTTTTCTTAAAAGCTAGAAGCTTCTAAAAGCTCATTGCCAAACATACCCTAAATCTATCAATCAACAATCAACTTCTATCAACACCACCATTACAAATCGATTGCAACTGAATTGGCGCTGGCTTATAATAAAACGGAGCAGCCGAATGTTGCCACTGTTTACACACAACAGGAGCCTTCTCCTGCTACGGCACGGTTTTATCGTCACTAATATCAACACAATTTCTCTTCACGTCAGGTGACGTAGCTAACAGAGATAATAACGGAATCGCAACGTTCACTGGAGTTACCTGAATCGACGCCGGAGGTCGCCGCTGTAAACCACTCAGTTGAGTTCTCGATTTTGCCGATCGATCCGCCATTAATAAAGAATCAGAGATTGAATATCGATTTCTAGGGGCTGGATCTTGATAGTGGCGGGACTGATGGTGATTTGTTACAAGAGTTGTTTGCAGACGTAGCTTTAAGTTAGAAAACATAGCTTTAAGTTAGAAAGCTGCAATGGTAAAAGAAGTTGCAGGTTTCGATAAAAACCCTAATGAGGGATTTGGGGGAGAAAAGGGTGTAATTTATAAGTTGGGGTAGTTGGTAATTGAATGGAGTTAAATGCCCTCACATGTCAAGCACGTGATTAGAACTAACTTAATTTTCTAACTGGGTTTGAGATAAAGGATGAAACATGCAACATATTTTCTAAATAAAGGATTGTGGTTGTAATTATTGAAGTTACAGGATCTTCATTACAACTCACTACAAACATAAAGGACGAAAACTGTAATTTACCTTTTTTCTTAGAAGTAAAAAATTGTTGTGGCTGACGAGGCGATGATCATATTGCATGAACAATGACGTCGAGAGCAGCAGGCGATTGTATATATACGGCATGAAACATCGTATATACATGTTTAATATATGTATATGTATATATATACTAATTAAAAATAATAGTTCGAGCCGAACCGAGCCGAGCAGACCTGTACTCATGCTTGGCTTGTTTACAAACCAAATCGAGTAGAGCGGTTCGTTTACAACCAAGCGTCAAATTGAACGAGCAATTTCTGAACGAGCAGTGAGCGGTTTGAATGGCCCTAGCTTTGACATCTAAGTTGGTTCTTCAAAAAGCTCCATTGTTCCTTCTTTAGCAAGACATACACATTAGCAAAGCTTGTAACTATAGTAGCAACAAGGTAAAATAAATAATGTAACATACACATTAGCAAAGCTTAAACGAATACACGGAAGAATTAAAAACCAAAAAGAAAACAAAATATATGGGAAATATTTTTGAAACAAGCTACAAAGAGAGTTACAGAAACACTATGTATGAGCACTACACAAAAGTAATCACATATGTAAATCTATGAGTAAATTACACCATGTGTACATCATTGTGAAAAGTGTACAAAGTTTTTGTCTATTTGTTTTATTTGCCTTTACATGATTATTTGAAAATAGAAAAAACAATGATTATTTGCTAGTTGTTTTTTTTTATATATAATGCATTGTGTTCCTTATTCCCTACAGATTGTGCATGTCCTCAACCCCCGTTGCTGAAATCGTTGAGCCTTCATCGGAGCCGGAGCGCAATCTTCGTAAGAGACTGTGGAAGCGGTCCCGCGTGGTAGCCACAATGATCGAGGTAGACGCGGCGGGAGGCGACACATTATACGAGGTTCAGTTAGATATGGTGGACGAAGAGGAGACGAGGGTCTTGAATGAAATAGGATAATCGTCACTTGAAGGTTTACCTACGAGCATCAATGCACCAACGATTAATAATAATAGTTTTGAGATCAAATCTGGCACCATTTCCATGTTGCAAAAATGTTGTGCAGTTTATGGGAAGGATCACGAGGATCCTAGTGTCCACATTGCGGGTTTTCTGGAAGTTTGTGCCACAAATTTACGATTCGTGTTGCATCTGACGATACTATACGCCTTCGGCTCTTTCCGTGTTCTTTACGTGATGGAGCCAAAGAGTGGCTTCTCTCACTTCCAGCTGGATCTATCACTATATGGAATCAATTAGCTAAGAAAACTGTTCGGTTGCCTTACTTGGTTTATATTCGCACCGAGCAATAAACCAAGGTACTTACAAGGGATTTTACCAACCGTGCAATTTATGGCACTAGCAACATTCTTGAGCGACATTTCATTCACCCCTATACCAAAAAAACTTGATTTTTTATGACTTAATTTTAGCCTAGAGATCAAATAGAAACAACTCATTAGCCTTATTATATTTTTTATGTTACTTTCACCTCATTCTCCCATATCATCCACATACATTACATGTGTCAGTACCAGCCCGTTGTTCGGTACTTTTATCCCATAAATACTACTAATCAATGAGGCTTTGGCAATGAAGTCTGACAAAGCCTCCATGGCGATTATAAAGATAAATGGTGGTAATGGGTCACCTTGTCGAACCCAAGAATAACATTGGAATTCAAGAGTGGGGGGACCCATTAATCAACACCGAAGCAAGTGACGATTCCAACACATCCCAAACCCATTTTCTCCACAACACCAGGAAGTTTGTTTGATTTAAAATATTGTCAATAAAGTCCCAGTTTATGGTGTCATATGCCTTCTCTATGTAATTTTAAGAATAAAAGCTTGTTTCTTTACCCTTTTAACCCAAGACAACATTTCATTAATTATTAGCAACCTATCCAATGTGTTTCTGCTTGCTAGAAGCCGAATTGACATTCAGAGACCATCGAACCCACCACCTTCTTTATTTTGTTGGCTAAAAATTTTTAAATGACCTTGGAGATACATCCAATAAGACTAATTAAGACTAATGGGACGGTAGTCATTGAAGGATGTTGGATCCGAACATTTTGGAATTAAAGCCAGAAAAGAGGACCCGCGCACCCTACTTATTTCCCTATCCGAATGAAATTTCTCCATAATATTATAGAGATCATCTTTCCATATTTCCCCAAAGTGTTTAATAAAACCGAAATTAAAACCATCTGGCCCTAATGCTTGTTTACTAGCACATTCCCAAACCGCATCCTTAATCTCATGAATTGAAAAAGGCATGAATAAACCATTAGATTCTTCACTAGATAATTGTTTCAGATCGGGGCATGAAAACACTGGTCTATGTTTCATTGGTTCTCTAAATTTCAACGCAAAGAATTTTTATGCCTCATTTTTAATTATAGTAGGATCCGTGATCCATTCACCCTTTATAATAACCCATTTATCCACTAGGTCAGATTTACTATGAAAAATTAACTGAGTTAGGGTTAAAGGACATAACGGGCAAGAGTTTGCAAACATAGAGTACGTTTTTATACTTTTTAAAAGCATGGTACATAATTGCAATATGGTGTCAACATAAATGATGATTTTTGTAATTTACTCATAGTTTTACATGTTCCTACTGTTGTGTAGTGCTGCTTCACGTGTTTCTGTAACTCACTTTGTAGCTTGTTTAAAAAATATTTTCCATATATTTTGTTTTCTTTTTGGTTTTTATTTCTTCCATGTATTCGTTTAAGCTTTGTTAATGTTTATGTCGTGTGTAGTTACAAGTAAAGCACACTGAAAGTAAACAAGGAACAATGGAGCTTCGAGAAGAACCAACTTAGATGTCAAAGCTAGGGCCATTCAAACCGCTCACCATTCGTTCGGAAATTGCTCGGAAAATGGTCGTTCGATTTGACACTCGGTTGTAAACAAGCCGCTCTGCTCGGTTCGGTTTGTAAACGAGCCAAGCATGAGCACAGGTCCGCTCGGCTCGGTTCGACTCGAATTATTATTTTTAATTAGTATATATATACATATACAACATATATGAAACATGTATATACAATGTTTCATGCCATTACCCTAAGTCGATCTTCTGTTGCTCTCGACGTCATTGTTCGTGCAATGTGACCATCGCCTCATCGGCCACAACTGTCACACCCCGACCCGCAGCGGAAAAGGTGATCGGGGCATGATTGGGTTATCATCAAAGCTCATGACATTTATTATGCGTTTCATATTCATTATTACAAATTAAATGGAGAATTACAATAAATGTTACAACATGTTCTAACTAACAATCTAAACTTCTTTGTTCTCTTCTAAGGCATATCCTATGTTTTCCTTGCTTCAACCTGTACACCTGTATCATGTGTAAAAGGGTTTTTGGATCAACATAATGTTGGCGAGTGAATCCTATGGAAAACATTTGAACAAATTTATTTAAATTGATTATGAAATATGTGCACAACCAAACATGAGTAAAAATAGATGTAAACTTAATCAACAATCATAAGATATTAAGTGAAACACACATGAACAATAATGGAACATTTAGAGGCACGCGATGCTCAACTCGTCTCTCACGAGGAACTGATGGGCCTGATGAATGAATTGCATAAACATGATAATATGAATGACACAACTACAAACAATATAAACTCAATGATACACACATGAACAATAATGAATTTGATTTGAAGCACGCGATGTTCTACTCATCTCCCACGAGGAATTGATGGGCTTAATGTATGAGTTTCATATAATATGACAAAAGGAAATAAGTAAATCACAACAATAAAAACAATCTAAGTTTAAGTCATGATGTGGTATGACACAAGTTTAAATAAATAAATTAATTATTTTCATAACACATGACACACCCCAAAACGTGTAATTTAAAAGGGGGAGTTGTAAGATTCACTCACAGTGGGTGCGTTCGGTTGATGACGTTGAATGCACGCGATGTGGTTTTAACCACGAGTGAGATTAACCTAGATAAATCGCATTATGGTTTTGTGAGTAAACGGGTTTTATTAATCTATTTTAATAGAATTGTTGGGTGTATTTTTGTGAGTTTGAGGCTATTTTTTAACCTTAAAAATGTTATTTTTAAGTATTTTTAATTGATTTTTAATTAAAATAATTAAATAAAAATAATAAAAAAAATATTTGATTTTTGCTACAGTTGACTTTGACCGTTGACTTTGACTGACCGTTGACCGGTTCGAAGGCATATTGTTGTGCGCTGAGTGAGGCTCGAACCCGAGACCTCCCGTACGCGTGCACGCAGCTCTACCAACTGAGCTACGTGTCTAACCCGTTATATATCTGATTTTAATTATATATATATATATTAATTAGTTTAAACCGAAATTCCTTTTATTTTAAAAACAGTTTAAATCCCGAAAACCGGTGCGCTCCACAGGTCTCGAACCCGGGACCTGTGGCTTAAACTAACACACAGTCCACCGCTGGACTGTGTGTTTAACATGTTATATATTTCAACTTTTATTATACTTAAATACAAATTATCTGCTTTCATTTCTGACTTTATTTAAAAAGTTAATAATTGTCCGGGTCGATGCAGGAGACCGGACTCGAACTTGTGACGTGCGATTAAACATACACACAGTCCACCGCTGGACTGTGTGTCTAACTTGGTTATTATTCCGATTATTAATATACTTAACATATATCTGTGGCGACTCCGGTTCAGTTTAACAAAAAAAATGATTTTTATTAAGGCAGCGTGTGTGAAACCGGATTCGAACTCGTGACCTTTGCGTTATATGTGCACACAGTCCACCGCTGGACTGTGTGTCTAACCCGATTAATAAGTTGATTTTAATTATACTTATAATATACCGAATACATCGTCTTCTTCATCAAGGTATAACCAGAGAAAGACGACTGACTGGTTCAAGGTTTTTATCGGTTTATTAGTGTGCTTCAGTTCATTACGGTGAGATAAATGTGAAAAGAAAAAGAAATTGGGCGGAGAGGTATACCGACTGGACCCTCTGTTTTCCGGCAGAAACTCCGGTGACAGCAATCAACTCCGGCGTCAGGTGTCTTGCAGCAGCAAGTCTCCGGAAAGCTTGGAAAAAGTATGGGTATCTCCTGTATAAGCTTCAGAGGCTCAGTGAGGCTCGGAAATGAGGAAACCGGTTTTCCGGCGACGAACAGATTAATTCCGGCGAGTGGAATTACGCCGAGAAAAAGTGTGGTTTTGAGCGAAAAGGTTTGCAGTGGGTTGTGGGTGAATTTATAGAACAAATCGTCAATGCATTTAGCCCGATTTCCGACTGGATTCGTAACTCATAAAAACTCCGGCGGTTATAGAAAGTGTCGCGGACTCAAACGTCGGTTATAACCGATGTAATAATAATAATTTACGTTATAACTGAAAATGATGTTAAAAACTCGCGATATTTCCGGGATTCCGACGACTGAACTATTGGGCGCCGGTTTTGAATTCGTAACGTTATTATATCAATTAAATGATTCTATTATTTCACAAGAAGCATCCGTGGCGCAGTGTTTGTGTGTGAGGTGATAAGTCTTGTGTTGAACCGGTACAGACCCGGGTTCGAAACCCGGCAGAGGTATTATATTTTTATTTTGCGATTTTTGACAGTTTTTCAAAAACTAATTATATATTCTTGTATAATAATTGATTATGTATCGTTTAAAATTATTTTGGGCATTTAATTCACAACGAAATTTTTGACTGACTGTTCGGTTGATAAACGGAGCGGGTTTGGTAAATCCGTTTTTTACGGATGTTACAACAACATTGTTACAAGAAAAATATTATGCCATGAAATGCGTCTATTTTTAAAGACGTAAAAACTTGAGACCCAATATAGTCACCATCTCTCAGCAAATTTAAACCGGGCGACACGGTTGCCAAATCGCTCGAACTTCGTTCGACGCTCGCTTGGAATATTTACTGCTCGGAAAATGCTCGCTTGATTTGAGGTTCGGTTTTCAAAATGAGCCGCTCCGCTCGGTGCAGTTTGTAAACGAGCCAAGCAAGAGTAAAGGTCTGCTCGGTTCGGCTCGGCTCGTGAACAACACTCAAAGCTTGTTTTAAGTAGTTTATTATGTGTCGAGCTTCTTTCTTTCAGACAACACTATGGTCACAACTTGCATCTCAACTTTCATGATGTAAATTACTACATCAAACAACTAGTTAGTTCGTTTTGAATAGTAAATCCTTTCCACTAGATGTATATACCGGAGTAAATTGACCATGATACGCAAAATGGTTAAAGCGAATCGTTTATTGGTTAAGGCTACATAAAATACGAGTGTCACAACAAGGTAAAATAAATAATAAGTAATTAAAACGTATTAGCGTCAAATGTGATGAAAATGTAATTTTAGTGATTATAACCTCTAAAATTATTTAATTAAAATAACTAGTTTATTACTAAAATAATATAATACTTTTTTATCATATTTTACATGTTAGCTATTTATTAAAAAATTATCAAAAAGCCTTTGGCCCAACGGTATCAAAGTGTGTAAAATAATGCCCCTCACAAGAGGTTGAGGGTTTGAGTCTCACGCTGGACATTGATGTAAAATTAGGGGTGGATTAGATTGTTGTTCATATTGGGAAAAAAAGATTTCGAAACCATACACAATTGCAAAAGTACCAATTTTGACCTGTTATCCAATGCGCCCAACATGCCCATTTGTGCCGCCTCCACGATTAATGAACCATGAAAGCGTAAAGAAAAATAATTGCCCTGTGCACCAAACTTGAACAATTTGGGAAAATTGTTGTTCCCATTTGAAGATCACCAAGCTAAACATACAAGAAAAAGAAAACGCTAAGCGAGAGAAATCAAACCGTTTCCCCATTCGCACCTGCAGGGTATCAAGTATGTAAGCAACCTATAGAAGAAAGTTATCGATCATATGCAGAACCACGTCAGCACCATCAGAGTTTAACCAATAGTTCTTCACCTGAATGCACAAGAAAACAGGTCATTTCAACTTGATATGAACTTGTTTACCCAACTAGTGTGACCAGCATTTTTTTACCACATTGTATAAAAAAGTACAGATTTTTAGTGATTTCTTTTTTGTTTTTTATGGTTGAGAAATAAGTGTTTTTTCAGACATCACGAGTCAGAACTTGCCTGAATTGTAGTGTGTGCAATATATCGTTGCGTGCTTTTGTGGAAGCTAACATCAACACGTTCCCACGGTACTTGAGTAAGACCTCTGATCATCTCCTCGGCATAAATTAGTTACTATTAAGTATTAACCAAAATGCATGGTTTTGAATCAGTCATTTCAAGTACGCTAAATAAACACATTGCATAATCAAATATCTAAATTCTGTAACGTGTAGTAAGAAGAGCTTTTGGCTTATATAATCCGCTCTATAGTTACTTACATATAGAGTCAAGTTTATTAGAACATCTACTGTGTACACACTCTTATTAATGGGTCGATTTGGGTGGCATTCGATGAATCAAACTACCTAAACTGTATATTCAAATCTTAATATTATTATTTTAATTATATTGCTTTTGTAATCATAACTCGTACATTATTATCATAAGAAACAAAAAATGGCACCTTCCAAATTTTGAGATATATCTACAGAAGAAATGCCATTCTGGATTGCATCACTCGTTTCCCGCTCCACATACACGATGTGTGGATACTTCTCGTCCTTTACAAGAAGATTTGACTAGAAGAAGAAAACCATGCGGGTGCCGTTAGTATCCAGATTTATAAAAAAGATTAGAGTTTGAAAAATAGGTCAGATGGGTTGGGTAACGGGTCAAAACATGTAGAAAATGTTGGCATGATATAAACCAACCTTTGGAAGTTCATGTTGACGCCGAATTGATGATGTTCTCCACCCAACCACCTCTTATAGATAATGAAGGTACAACAAAGAAAAAGAAGAATTAAAATGAAAAGTTTTCAAAGCATTAAAGAAAAAAAAATATAGAAATATTCAAACACTGATGTGTTAAGATGTCGAACTTGAAAAGGATACGGTCAAAGTTGGCATTAGCATAAGCCACACGACTCTTAAAAGAACCCAAAGCAGACCTACACAACATATAAACATAAATGTTACAAAAATAATATTAAGGTTATTGAGTAGAAGATTGGAATGAAGTATTACTAACATGAACTTAATATTTTCGGTGTCGTTAACCATCTGAAGGAGAAGGGGACGTCCCCCGTTATCATCGTCAGTAAGAAAGAGATGCTTCCGGATCTACCAACTATCCAGTGTGCGGTTTGTGGGGCCCTTCGTTCAAGAAACGGAAGACCACAAAGAAATGGAATCTGTTAAAACAGAGAGAAGAAAGCAGGAATATAAGAAAATTAATAAATTTTAAAGATTCGTGAAATCTTTCAATGTAGCAGAAAAACTACAATGATCCAGGTGAACGGGTCGATTCGGTTATCTTTTACCTCTAATGGGTCAATTTTTTGTAAAACACATATGCCACATAATTAATGATGTTGAAAAGAGTAAAGTACACAGATGGTCCCTATGGTTTACCAAAATTTTGGATTCCGTCCCTAGCTTTCCAAAAGTACATGGATGATCCTGGTGGTTTGCACTTTGTAACGTATTTAGTCCTGAACTTTGCCAAAAGTCACATGGATGGTCTCTGTGGTTTGCACGTTGTAACAAATTTAGTCCCTAACTTGGACCTACTAAAACCTTTAGATTTGTTAGCTGGGGAGTAAATGCATTACTAAGTGCAAACCAGAGGGACCATCTGTGTACTTTTGGAAAGCTAGTGACCAAATTCAAAATTTTGGTTAACCACAGATCCATGTAGTTTTTACTCATATAGATGTATCAAGAACCTACCTGCCTATGTCCTCAAGAACCAAGATGCGGAGTTGCGACACTAATAAAGTTAACTGGTTGCAAACCAGCGATTTTAGCTTCAAATAACTGTTCAAGGGATTGTTCTGAATCGTTTTGTAATAAATTTGAGGTTTGACTAATAGGAACATTTTCATAAAGCCTGCCAATAGTGTAACGGGCAACGAGGCCACCCAATGAATGTGCAATAAAGGAGATCTTGGACACCTCAGGCCATCTTTGAACAACTGTCAATACCTGCAGCATTCAAAGGAACGTTAAACTTTATATTTATATGAAATAAAACCGAAAAAAATTTAAAATCGATAAGTGAGTTTTGTTAAGCATGTTGGAAACATCTGAACAACACTTTGGGTTACTTTAATCCTGTTTCACACATTTCATTTGTACAATTTTATCTTCACGTTTGACTTTGACCAATTTGACCCGTTGGAGTCAAAAGTTAACCTAAATTCACCTGTTTACAGGTAAATAGGCTGACATAAATTATAACCCAAATCGGCCTGTTTACAGGTAAATAGGCTGAGTTAAAATAGAACCCAAATTTACATGTTTACAAGTAAATGGGCTGAGCTAACTTATAACCCAGAAAGACCCGTTTACAAGTATATATGCTGAGTTAAAATATAGCGCAAGTTGACCTGTTTAGATGAAGATTGAACGACCTCTGATTAAAAAAGTAGCAAAGAAATCCATGAGAAAAAAATCCTCTTCGGCTAGTCTTTCACTCATTCTGTCTACACCATCGAAAGTCAAAGTCGCAGAATTGCAATCACTGCCTGCTCAATAAACTATTCATAAAAATACTATCAAGATATATATACTTTATACATTATTATTGTCCACATAAAAAAACTCACAGTGAACAATTACTTTATCAGGAAGTCTCTTCACAAATTGCTTAGCAGCATATCTCCAATCTGCAGCACTGGATATATCCAACAGAAGCTTTTATTAAAAAAAACCCTTCATTTTTAGTTTACCAAATTCGATTTTAATTATTAAAACCATAGTTGTCAAAGGCACACTCAAGGCCAAGGTTTGAAAGTACGGAATTGTGCCTCGAGGCGAACCGAGGCGGAATTAAAAAATAAATATAGAAATTTTATATCTTATATAAAAATAAAATACTAACCGATATCATCATCAGATTCATCAAACATCAAAACACACATAAAAAGACCTGAAATACACAAAAAAACAAAAACACACATAAAAATCCACTGAGGCGGAGCTTTTCTTAGCGCCTCATCCCTGTGAGACGCAGCGCACATACAAAAATAACCCCCTGAGGCGCGCCTCAGACTCCTTTTTTGAGCATTTCGCCTCGAGGCGCATTCCTCAACCGTTTTTCCAAACCATACCCAAGGCATAAAGGGTGAGCCTTGGGCATAGGTGCAAGGCGCTTAAAAAGGGAGGGCCTGAGATAAATAATGTGCATAGCATAAACATACCCTTTTGGGGTTTTAAACACGTTTTACGCGTGTTTAGGGCTAGTTTAGGCTGGTCGCAGGCCATTTTTGGATGTTTAAGACCATTTAGCACAGAGTTTGCAGAATTTTGCCGCAATTAACAGGATTTGGCCGAAATCTCGATGGAATCTGACCGGACTCTTGCCTAAAGGTAGCCGGATGAAAGCCTAGGCGCGTGCCTGAAGGGCTTTTGAAAACATAGAGCTAAACTATGACCCATTGGCCTATAATAATCTTGACAATTTAACCCATAACACTCCTAACTATAGCTTTCGTTGTCAAGCACAATCCCACTCATATAACCATCATAAATTTACACTGGATTTCAATCACATGGAATAAGGCTTGCGCGTTCCTCATTTCGCTCATAATCATCCATGACAGCAAATCTAGTGCAAGTCTTTTAGGTAACCCGGGGCGCCCCGTGATCAAAGAACCATAACGCGTTTTAGTGCGTTATACACCACCCCGTTGTTGTCGACCACACGTGATATGAACAACGCGTTAACCCGGCAACGCGTTTTGAAAACAAAAAGTTCGACCATTGGGCTTGTTGACCGTTGTTTAATTTTTTTTTGACCGTTATTATTATTATTTTTATATATATATATACACAAATCACTTTATATATTATCAAAATAAAATATCTCAACCCAAAACAACATTCTTTCAACCTAAGTTTCTTCAATGGCATCTTCCATGGATTCGTTTCCGACGGATACCGAAAGCGATACGTCTTCCGACAATGACACGCTTGAATTATTCGCGAAGGTGTATAACGTGCTTAAAGGTTCGAGCCGTCCAAAGAAGAAAATGGTTGGTCGTGATCGTATACATGCAAACGAGGTGTTAATGAATGATTATTTTGTGGAGAATCCGGTCTACAATGCCGAAACGTTAAGGGATCGGTTTCGTTTGCCACAGGAATTATTTTAAAAGATTGTAGGAGACATTGAAGCAAGCGAAGAATGGTTTCAAGAACGTTACGGCGGGAGGGGCAAACGAAGTTTCACGCCGATACAAAATGCACGTCCGCCATTCGCCAACTTGCGACAGGTAACCCTCCCGATCAATTTGATGAATACTTACAAATGTCGGAATGAACCTCGCGTGAGTGTTTGCAATTTTTTTGTAACGCCATCATTAAGTTGTATGCCAAAGAGTTTCTACGTACACCGACGAGACACGACATCTCACATATTTACGCCGCACACGAGGCTAGATGGCATTTTCCAGGGATGCTCGGTAGCATCGATTGTACACATATCGAATGGAGAAATTGTCCAAGAGAGTTTGCGAGGGGCGTATGTTAGGGGTGACGTTAAAAGACCGGCCATCTTACTTGAAGCGGTGGCCTCGAATGATTTATGGATTTGGCATTCGTATTTTGGTATTCCCGGTTCAAACAACGACATCAATGTTTTGTACACATCGCCGTTGTTTCAAACCGTAACAAATGGTACCGCACCTTTCTGTCTGTTTATGGTTAACGGAAAATATCACAGACGAGGCTTTCTACTTGTGGATGGTATCTACCCATCATGGTCTGTTTTTGTGAAAGCCCTTTCATTTCCTACCGAGCCTTAAGAAAAGGCGTTCAAGAAGTTACAAGAATCGGCAAGAAAAGATGTTGAGAGGGCTTTTGGTGTTTTAAAGGGTAGATGGGGAATACTAGGCCGATTGGTTCGTGCGATGAATAAAAAAACAATCCATAGCATAGTATATGCATGTATCATATTGCACAATATGCTAATCAAAGAAGACGGATGAGCAATTTCTCCAGATTGGGTGCCGGATCCTCCAACACCAAATCCCGTTCCAGAAAATGTCCACCAAGATTTGCGTAGTGAAGAACTTCACTTTCGGTTGAGATATGATTTAATTGAACTTGTAGGTTCTTTAGGTTTGGAATTTCCGGATTCGTAGGCTTTGTTTACGTATCTTTTTAATTTTATATGTTTATTTTTAAGTTCTATTTTTAGAAATATCGTTTTTTATTTAAATGAAATTTATAATTTTATTGTTTTATTTTTAATTTATAATTTATAAATTAAAATTGTATTGTTAATTTATAATTTAAAAAAAGAAAAAAAAAACCCATCACTAGTGATGGACTAATGGGCACCCCGAATAAAATCCATCACTAGTGATGGAATTTGGCTCGATGATTTGGCGTATGGTGGTTGGATGTTGTGAATGATGAATAAGTGGCGAGTGATGGGTGCCCCTACCCCCCTAATAATTCATGCTAGCGGGATTGCCGTTGGCAACAAAAGCAAAACTTGTTAAATGATCCGTATGAATTGTTATCCGGAAATAAGGGGTTATTTGGCAATCTATGCGCGTGTTGAGCCAGAAAGATACCAGGAAAGAGTAAGTGTTGAGCCAGCAAGAGTACGACTGAGTACGACGATGTGGTGTGGTGGTGGTGGTGGTGGTCAAGGAGGTGGTGCGTGAGTGGTCGGGTGAGGTTTACGAACACAAGTGAAGGAACAAAGGGGTAAAAATTTTCACAAACCATAAAACTATAAATAATAAACTCAATTAAAAACTAAAAAAAAGTCCAAAATCCCATTAATTTAAAAAAATCATTAATAATTCACAAACAATAAAACTTCAATCAACACAAAACAAATTACCTGCCAATGATCCCATTAACCATGATTAACAGATGATCAGGTGGAACCTTTGCTCCGGCAGACACCTGATCAAAAACATCTTCACCACTAACCACATTATCACCAGCCTCAATCACTTCCAATTTCCGGTTCTTATTAACCGACTGAACAACACAGCACTTTCGCCCCAATTTCCGGACCAATTCCATCCGTACGGCACCGGAACTACCACCAGGCCGAGATGGAAACCCTAGGGCGGATGAATTGAAGATTAAGGGGAAGAAAGGGGGTTTTGAAGTGGCAAGAAACATGCGTATGGGATAGAGAAGATGGAATCATGGAGGATTGATGAATTTGAGGGAGTGAATTAGGGTTTACGAAAAGGGAGTTGAGTAGTTTTGATGACGAACGGTAGTGATAGTGACAGGTGGTGTTGTTGACGTATGGAAGTGTCGCGAAATGTAGGCGCGGGAAATAACTGCTGTCGTCTTGTGGTAGCCGACCAAAAGGGAATTATTGAAAATTAGAATCTGATGCAATTCTGCGTGACTGCTATTTGGCGGAAACATTGTTTATAATTTGAATCAACATATCACTGAATTATTATCGTGTTATCAGCGAAACTACTTGATCATATTCATTTATACTAGGCAATATGTAATGGTTGTAAAACAGGGTCTCCAAGACCGAATAGTCGCTACAAGGTAGTCTGCCGATATAACTTTTCTTCAACACCGCCTAATTACTCGGAAAACAATCAAACGCAGACAATCTCGGCTAGAATCGGATCTAGTAGGTCCACTCGAGCTGACTTTGACTTAAAAAAATAAAACGTAATTTCTATACCTATCATATTAAAGAATCTACCTATCGTATTAAAGAATCAATATCGTTTTCATGTATTTTGTTATATATGTTAATTAATTTGTGTTATTTGACATATATTGAATTTCTGAAAACCAGTTTCTTTACAATTTAACATGTCCGAGTACTCCTCGAGTACTCTCCCCCTAGACTGAGTACTCTCAACTCCCGGTCGACCGACTAGGGAGCGCCTGCCGACTTTTGCAACCACGATAATGTTTATTGTGACACCTCACCCAGATAAGGATGAAAAGTACACAATTGATACCCACTTAAACGAAAATGTTTATCTCATTAACATAAACTATAAGGTACAAAAGCTATCAGACTAAATATCAACTGGTTCACAAAATTTCATTAGACACTACGGGTCTAGTGTCCCACACTTCCTTCGGCCACGCAAGCACGGAATCTATGGTAACTAGCCCTCAAGCATCGTTACATGTGACACATGCTTAAAAGACACGTCAGCTTATGCTGGCGAGTTCACAAATATCATAGTTTATAAAAAAAATCACATTAACACATTCATGACTTGTACCCGCCCATGCAATATTCAAGATGTTTCCCTACACCGGAAATCACTACAGGACCATCGGTGTTTAGCCCCACATACAATCAGATTCAACTACACTGTACTGGTGTAATCGCCAATCATTCCCACCTTAGCGGCACGTATATATACATGTGTATGCATGCCTGGGAGTTATCCATGATATATCACATGCGTACAACCAGTCATTGTTTTGACATATTTGTAATAGTTACAGTTTAGGACAAGCATGCTCACATTTGAAAGCATTCGTAAAACTCATCTTAGCTTTGAGCGGTACGATAATTAATTGATCAGAACTTTAACCCTGAACATGTACCACGACAATCTTAAGTGATAGTCTAATAATGTGGTGCTAACTAGTCATTACCGTGGTCGGGTTGGGTAATCCACCTAATCTAAGCACAGGTACACGATACATGCTTAGACTAGAGTCAAATCACCTAACACCTACCCAGGCTATGACCCTAGACCCTACCTAATATTATACCTATTTCTAATATTATATTAATAATTATTTAATTAAAGATAAGAAATAAACTACATACCTGACTTCTGACGAGAGAAGTTAATTATGCATGTTACACAAACTTGGTTTCTATTTATATAGAAAGATGGGGCCTAAGTCAACCGACTTCGTACGTCGGTTTTGTTTTTGACCAAGTTTGCACTTTAAAGAATCTTCACTATGAAGAATTATATTTACATGCACACTCACGTGCATTATATTTTACATATTGTTAGTTTTTATTATTATTATTATTATTATTATTTAAACGGTCTCTTATAATATTAATTACTTGTCCAAAGCTCTCATATTTCAGTTGTCATTCTAACCATGACTTACTCGTTTAACCATATATGAAATACGAAATTACATATATTTTATTTGTTTACAAAAACAGGGTGTTACAACTCTCCCCGCCTTATAAGAATTTCGTCCGCGAAATTCAGCTAAAAATGTGTGGGTATTTCTGTCTCATCTCATCTTCTTTTTCCCACGTTTCTTCGGGTCCTCTTCTTGCGTTCCATTTAACTCTTACTAGAGGGAATTCTTGGTTCCTTAATTTCTTTACTCGTCGGTCTACGATCTGAATGGGATGTTCTATAAAGTTTAGTTTGTCGCTGATCTTGACTTCTTGCCATGGCATCTTAAGTGACTCATCTGTTAGACATTTTCTTAAGTTGGACACGTGAAACATGTCATGAATTCCTTGTAGTTCCTCTGGCGGTTCTAACTTATAAGCTACTAGGCCAATTCTTTTGATTATTTTAAATGGCCCAATATACCGTGGGCTCAGTTTGCCTTTCTTCCCGAAACGAATGATGCCTTTCCAAGGTGAGACCTTAAGTAATACCTTGTCGTCGACCTGAAATTCTAAGGGCCTTCTACGTCTGTCAGCATAACTTTTCTGCCTGTCTCTAGCAGTCTTCATTCCTTCCCGGATCTGTATGATCTTTTTTGTAGTTTCTTCAGTAATCTCGGGCCCTGCTAAAGGGTTTCTACCGATCTCTGACCAACAGACCGGTGATCGGCATTTTCTTCCATATAATGCTTCAAAAGGGGCAGCCTTGATACTCGAATGGTAACTGTTGTTATAAGCAAATTCTATCAAGGGTAAGTGTTCATCCCAACTGCCACCAAAGTCTATAACACATGCCCTAAGCATGTCTTCCAATGTTTGAATGGTCCTTTCACTTTGACCATTGGTTTGGGGGTGATAAGCCGTACTTAGATTTAGTTTAGTTCCCAGTTCCTTCTGGAAACTTTGCCAAAATCTAGATGTAAAGTGGCTATCACGGTCTGAAATGATAGAGACGGGTACACCATGCTGACTAATGACTTCCTTAACATATATTCTTGCCAATTTATCCATCTTATAATCTTCTCGTATCGGCAAGAAATGGGTAGACTTAGTTAAACGATCTACTATAACCCAAATAGTATCATGCCCATTCTTAGTTCGCGGGAGTTTGGTTATGAAATCCATCGTGATCATATCCCATTTCCATTCAGGGATTTCAGGTTGAATCAAGCAACCCACTGGCTTTTGGTGCTCGGTTTTGACTTGTGAACACGTCAAGCATTTATCTACATATTCATTGATTGATTGCTTCATACCTGGCCACCAATATTCATCTCGAATATTTTTGTACATCTTTGTGCTACCAGGATGCATAGTGTATTTGGACCGATGTGCTTCATCCATAACCTTATCTCTTAGCTCTCCTACAATAGGAATCCAGATCCTATTGTGAAGTCTTAAAATTCCATCTTTTCCTTTGGTGAGAAGCTCTTGTTTTCCCACCATCCTTTCTTTACTAATATGCTCAGCACTTAGGGCTCGTGTCTGCACATCCTTAATTCGTTCCAATAAACTTGCCCTCACTTCAATTCTAGATGCGCGTATTCTTAAAGGTTTAACTATGTCCTTCCGGCTAAGGGCATCCGCTACTACATTAGCCTTTCCTGGATGGTAACTAATCTCACAATCGTAGTCGTTTAGTAGCTCCATTCCATCTTCTCTGTCTCATGTTTAACATCTTTTGCTCAAATATATACTTAAGGCTTTGATGATCAGTGTAGATCACACACTTTGTGCCATATAAGTAGTGTTTCCATATCTTAAGGGCAAACACTACTGCTCCTAATTCCAAATCATGTGTGGTGTAATTTGTTTCATGAATCTTTAACTGTCTTGATGCATAGGCTATGACCTTACCTCTCTGCATCAACACACACCCAAGTTCGTAGTGTGAGGCATCTCAATAGACTACAAAGTCTTCGGTGACTTCAAGTAACGTAAGCACTGGAGCACTAGACAGCTTGGTCTTTAGAAAATTGAAGGCTTCTTCTTGTTTATGTCCCCAGACAAACGAAGTTTTCTTTTGCGTTAACATAGTTAAGGGCATAGCAATTTTAGAAAAACCCTCAATGAATCTTCGGTAATACCCTGCTAATCCCAAGAAACGCCGTATCTCGGTAGGATTCTTGGGTATCTCCCAATTCTTAATTACTTCAATTTTGGCAGGGTCTACTTGTATCCCCTTTTCATTAATAATGTGCCCCAAGAATTGGACTTCTCTAGTCCAAAACTCGCATTTGCTGAATTTAGCATAAAGTTATTCTTCCTTTAACAACTTGAGGATGGCACGTAGATGGCTTTCATGTGCCTCCTTATTTATAGAATAGATGAGTATGTCATCTATGAAAACGATCATGAATTGGTCCAAGTATGGCTTACAAACTTGATTCATCAAGTCCATAAATGCGGCTGGCGCATTAGTGAGACCGAATGGCATCACCAGGAATTCATAATGACCATACCTTGTTCAAAATGCGGTCTTAGGTACGTCCTCTTCTCATACCTTTAATTGGTGAGACCCAGATCGTAAATCTATTTTTGAGAAATAGCTTGCGCCTTGAAGCTGATCAAAGAGATCATCAATTCGTGGTAATGGATACCGATTTTTGATAGTGATCTTGTTTAGATCCCTATAGTCTATGCACATTCTCATCGAGTCGTCTTTCTTCTTAACAAAGAGAATGGGTGCTCCCCATGGTGATGTGCTCGGACGTATAAATCCTTTTCCCAACAACTCTTGGAGTTGCTCCTTCAACTCCTTAATTTCAGTCGGAGCAAGACGATATGGGGCTTGGCAATCGGAGTTGCTCCAGAGATTAAGTCAATCCTAAACTCAATCTTTCGGTCAGGTGGTAACCCGGGAAGATCTTTAGGGAAAACCTCAGGGAACTCAGATAACACCGGTTTATCTTCCAAACTTTTCTCTTCCTTACTTTCTATCGTACACACTAGGTAGGCTAAATGCCCTTTTTCGTATAGACTTAGTGGCTTTCATCATATTGATAAAGCCAATTGGTTTACTAGGTTTCTCTCCATTTATAGTTAAGACTCTTTCTTTCGGATCCTTAATTAGAATTTGTTTTGTATCACATAGAATTTGTGCTTGATGGTTGGATAACCAATCCATGCCTATCACTACATCAAATTCCCCAAGTTTCAATGGCAATAAATCTAGAGGTATGGGGACATTACTGATTCGTATGGTACATTCTTTAATCACATCCTTAATTTCTTCTTCGCGTCCATCTGCTAGTTCCACTATGAATGGTTTGTCTAACTTACTGGGGGTTTTATTAATCAATCCTTTAAAAGGCTCGGACACAAAACTTTTTTCAGCACCAGTGTCAAATAGGATCTTGGCATAAAAGTTGTTGATAAGGAACGTACCCGTAATGACATCGGAGTTTCTGCGAGCTTCTTCTGCATTTCACATAAAGGCTCGTCCCCTAGCTTTATTTGGTTCTTCCTTTTTCTTCCTCTTATGGCAGTCACTAATATAGTGGCCTGACTCACCACATTCAAAACATCTGTGCGGTTCCTTACATTCTTGGAGTATGTGTTCTGGTTTATTACAGTTTCTACATACCAACTGCCGACATACACCTAAATGTTCATTCCCACATGTTTGACACTTAGGTATCGGTCCCCGTTGTTTCTTAAATGGTTGTCCAGGGTTTGCCCGTCTCGTCTCCTGATTGTTGTCACATTTTCTTTTTGGAACATAATCTTGAGGTTTAGGATGTTGTACCTCAGCAGCAATAGTGGCTCCGGCCTCTACAGCCTCATTATATGTCATCGGTTTGGTTGATTTAATGAAAGTACGGTACTCCATCGGCAATCCCCATAGGAATCGTCGGATTCGATTCTCCTCTATGGTGACTAAGTATGGCACCATTCGAGATAACGCATTGAATTTTGTGACATACTCTCGGTATGTCTTGGTGCCTAACTCTAGATGCAAGAGTTCCTTCTCAATTTTGTCCTTCTCACTCGGAGGGCAGAAATATTGAGTAAATAGCTCCGAGAATTCTTTCCATGATAGACGATGTGCTAAGTCATCACCCTTGGTTTCTTTCTGAATCCTCCACCAGAACAATGCCTCTGACTTAAACAGATGTACTGCAAAGCGTACTTTATTCCTTTCTAGACAGTCACTAATGTCTAGAATTGATTCTACTTCACTTAATCACTCATATCCTTCCACAGCACCTTTCTTTCCATCAAAAGGTGGGGGATTACGGGACATAAACGTTTTGTAGTTGCATTCTTTAGAGACTTCCGTGTCTCTAGGTTTTGGTGAAACATAACTTTCTTTCCTTTGTTTTTCCCTTCTTGGGGATGGTGTTGCACTACGTGACGCATAGCTTCCTTCAGACGGTACATGAATCTCAGTTGTTCCTGTCTTTGTGCCTCGCCTAGTATTTGTGCGACGCGGATCACAATTCGGTCAATTGCTACATTATCTAAAAGAGCAGGCTCAGTACGTCGAGCCGAGTTAGCCGACGCATTGGGTTGTCGTGGGTGGTTAGATTGTTCAGCCGACATTTTCTAAATATAAAGAAAACACTACTTCAACATTTTATTTATTTACAATGAGCAGTTACATAATTGTCTCGTACGAACTACAACACTTTTACCGATATTACACATGTAGTCACATAACCAAGTCAAGTACTTTTACACATATTACACATAAGATCATGAAACACACAGCAGGTCAAGGCCTACTGTCTTCCTTTAGCCTTATATTCCTCCAACTCTTGTTGCAACCTTATGTTTTGTGCCTCAAGTTCAGCTATCCTAGCCATCATAGCTCTAATCACATTCGTTTCTGTGGGCATGCCTAGTGGTTCCTATGGGGTACTCATCATGATGGGGCCACTAACATTAACATTAAGGATTTCTGGAAATCTTTCCCTAGGAGGGGAATAAGCAGGAAGTTCATTGGATCCCTCAGTGTCTTCTACAGTAAAGAAATCTTTTAAGTGGGCTCTTTCTAGGACTTCTGGGGAACAGGGTGGGGGAATATATGGAAAGTTATTGCTGCCAGCAGTGGGTGTAGAATGAAAGCTAAAAGAGGGTCCATAGGGAACTGGGGGTGGCACTAATTCTCCTAGATTCCTGAAGGTCTCTCCAGTAGACGGTGGAATTGATCTATCCTCAGATGGTTCAAATTCATCTTCGTCATTGACATATTCTTGATAGTTGGCAGGGGCATACTTAAGTATAAAATCGGGACCTTTACCAGCTCCAGGCATCCTTATCTGTCAAAACTTGCAAATATTAGTCAAGTGAGCCTAATCTTAAAGGTTGAAGCCTAGGCATTCCTACCGAATACCTAATTCGCTAAAACCTTTGGCTCTGATACCAACTGTGACACCTCACCCAGATAAGGATGAAAAGTACACAATTGATACCTACTTAAACGAAAATGTTTATCTCATTAACATAAACTATAAGGTGCAAAAGCTGGAGATTTAAACGATACAACATTTTATCAGACTAAATATCAACTAGTTCACAAAATTTCACTAGACACTACGGGTCTAGTGTCCCACACTTCCTTCGGCCACGCAAGCTCGGAATCTATGGTAACTAGCCCTCAAGCCTCGTTACCTGTGACACATGCTTAAAAGACACGTCAGTTTATGCTGGCAAGTTCACAAATATCATAGTTTATAAAAAAATCACATTAACACATTCATGACTTGTACCCGCCCATGCAATATTGACGATGTTTCCCTACACCGGAAATCACTACGGGACCATCGGCGTTTAGCCCCACATACAATCAGATACAACTACACCGTACTGGTGTAATTCGCCAATCATTCCCGCCGTAGTGGCACGTATATATACATGTGTATGCATGCCTGGGAGTTATCCATGATATATCACACGCGTACAACCAGTCATTGGTTTGACATATTTGTAATAGTTACAGTTTAGGACAAGCATGCTCACATTTGAAAAGCATTCGTAAAACTCACCTTAGCTTTGAGCGGCACGGCAATTAATTGATCGGAACTTTAACCCTGAACATGTACCACGACAATCTTAAGTGATAGTCTAATAATGTGATGCTAACTAGTCAGTACCGTGGTCGGGTTTAGGTAACCCACCTAGTCTAAGCACAGGTACACGGTACATGCTTAGACTAGAGTCAAATCACCTAACACCTACCCAGACTATGACCCTAGACCCGACCTAATATTATACCTATTTCTAATATTATATTAATAACTATTTAATTAAAGATAAGAAATAAACTACATACCTGACTTGTGACGAGAGAAGTTAATTATGCATGTTGCACAAACTTGGTTTCTATTTATGTAGAAAGATGGGGCCTAAGTCAACCGACTTCGTACGTCGGTTTTGTTTTTGACCGACTTTGCACTTTAAAGAATCTTCACTATGAAGAATTATATTTACATGCACACTCACGTGCATTATATTTTACATATTGTTAGTTTTTATTATTATTATTATTATTATTATTATTATTATTCAAACGGTCTTTTATAATACTAATTACTTGTCCAAAGCTCTCATATTTCAGTTAGTCATTCTAACCATGATTTACTCGTTTAACCATATATATGAAATACAAATTACATATATTTTATTTGTTTACAAAAACAGGGGTTACATCTATACATAATTCACAAGGAAATCCAATAAATTTGGAAAAAAAAAAACCTTTGTGGAATCGAACTCAGAACTGAATGGTTTAATAACGGGATTTGTGTTACGAACAGGAACACGCATCTTGTTTTATTTGTAAAAAGAGAGTTTTGTTGGATTTTTCCAGCTTCTTATTTACTCAATATTTTATAGCTATATTGTATATATATACACATGACATAAAAAGAAAACATAAACGTGTGTAAACTGATGTTGATGCTTCACTGATCTTGATGAACAAAGATTGGAACTATATATGTGTATGCTTCAACTGGTCTGGTTGAAAATGAATAATATGTGAATGTTTGATTACACTTGTCTATTTAAATTCATTCGTTTACATTTGTTTATGTTCACATTTCATTTATGTTATTTGATTAGGTTTGTTTAGATACGTTGGTTGATTTACTCATTTAAATTTGTTAGGTCTGTTACAATTTAGTGTTATTTGTTACCCTTTACAATTTAGTCTAGTTTTATTAGTTTTTTAGAACCAATACATTGTTATTCATATCTCTTAAGTGGTGTTAGCTTAGTTATACTCATTCATCTTTGTTGTTATGTTTGTTCGTTTACATTTGTGAACCCTTAGTTCATACCATTAACGAACCAACATAAATGAACATCAATACGTTCATTTTTTAATAAATATACCATGACAATAAAAAGCCCGTTTGTTTAAATGTTCGTGTTTGATCATTTGTTTGGTTAAAGTTAAATGAACGAACATGCTTCGTTCATGTTTGTTGTGTTGGTTTACAAGCCTACTTCTAAATTTAGTTTCTTTGAAATAAATTATGTATACCAAATATGTCGTTGATTTTTTTTTATATTTAATAAATCAGGATTACTAAATGAATTGCTCATGAAATAAAATTAGTCAATACGATATTCCTTTTGGATAACTGGATGTTCTCACATGAGCATCAAAGTAGCCAACTAACTCTGAATTTGTATTCTTTTTTGTAAAATAATACGTATCATATTCTCCAGCTACACAAAGAAGGTGAAACATGTGTATGATATCAAGAGCAATCGAATCTGGATCTGACAAGAGTAAATCCGAAACCATATTTATTTTGAACGTGTAATAAGACGAGTATCCGAAAGCATGTGGTTACTATTATATGTTTTAATTGGTTATGTAGGGCATGTGGTTATTGTTATATATTTTATTTGGTTATAAAAGCAAAATAAAATTAATAATTTTGATTAAAAAATGAACCAATTAAAGTTGAACTACTATGCAATGAAATTAAGAAGCAAGAAACACACTAAAACGTCAATGAGGTGGTGGTGGAGTGGTAAGGGAGAGACTTGGTGTTCTAAGGGACCCAAGTTCGATTCTTGCCCTCCCAATTATTTTCTGCGGCACCTGATGATGATGGGAGACTAGGCGAATAGGTGGAGTTCACTAGTTCGATCCTTGAACTGAGCGGGTTTTACCTCACCGCACTGTCGTGCCCTCGGGCGAGTGTTCATGGGCTTCGGCCCGTAGGTGAGGGTTTTCCCTGGTTCGGAGGCGAGTGTTCACGGGCTTCTGCCCTAGATGAGAGCTTCGGTCAGTAACCGATTTGGAGGATTTGTCGGCCGTTCGAAAAAAAAAAAGAAACACACTAAAACCCAAAAGAGTTGGAATCGGCTACAAATAAGAGAATAAACAATCACTTCCGGTTCATGTTTGTTATTTAGTTGCAAAACTTAATCAGTGATAGCAATGTCTAATTAGCTGCATAGACATAACATATCTTGATCTTGATCTTATGATTAACCTATAGCAAAGCTCATATATTTGCACACCGATTGTCAAATTGATACGGGCCAGTCAGTTGTTAATGGGCTGCGTAACAGGCCCACAAGAGAAGTCAGGAAGCCCGCAAGATTCAGTCTTTAAATTGTTAATTGCAATTGTTTTAATTTATGCATTTGTCACACGTTTACAATTTGCTGCATGTAGGGAAGTAGTGGACAACTGGTTTGTTCCAATAAATAAGGTAGAAAGTTAGTGGAGTCATGTGATAGTGGAGTCAGTTAGTTGTTGAGTCTGCATGTTTAAATTCGTGTATTTTCATTCGAGAAATATCCAGAAAATTTGCCCCAAAAATTATCTCTGCTTTATCTTTATTCTTGGGAGAGTTGCCTTCTCAAACAGGCTGCATCACAGATCCTTAACTAAACTAAGTAGGGTGTATTGGACATAGTTTATTAGCATAGATAAAACTATCTATCGAATCAATCACATTACAACAAATACAAATTACAACATGTGAATGATTAACGCCCATTTAAATGTTTAAACATAATCATCATTCAACTATGTAGGATTACAACTTGTTAGCTCGATATCAATATAAATATTTGACTGTTACATAACTTACATTGATTGACCGACTAACTTTATACACGACGTTTGGCAAAGCCAAACCAATGGGATGTCTACCACGTATCTAAGGTATCTCTAAAGTGGAATGACACCATCCGAAAATCAACGATAACTTGTCTTATAATTAACACAACAAAACAACAACACAAGAATATATATGAATCCAAATTGTCACAGTTTGATGTAAATTCAAGTGTCAAATATAAATATTGATCATCAAAGTTACACATTAAAATAAACAAATACAATACCGATTGTGATCACAAGAAAAGAGTTAACATCCGCAAATACGAAAGTACTTTTGGTTGCTAACACAAATACGTTTCGACACCTGTGCTTGCTTACTCATGTCAGCTATCTATATTGGTGGTGGTTGGCAATTTATCAATGGAGGAAAGACTTGATAACAACCTTTACTTTTTTTTAACGACAAATTTGGATCATTGACGGACTACTGGAATATTATCGTGTCATTAACGGAACCACCCGATCATATCCATTTCCACTAGGCTATAATGCGTATACGTCGATTTAGGAGAAAACCCGATAAATCTGGGAAACACTGAACACAAACTTAATCTGGCTCTTCGAGCTAAAAAAACATTTATGAAAAATGAATTTTGGATGTTTAAACAAGAGTTTTATATTTCAGGTTTTTCAAGTTAAGTTCCAGTAATCACATATGATTTATATAATGTTAGCGGTTACGACTTTGTTAAGAAATTTATTTATTTATTTATTCTTTTTTGCGCCTTTAAACAGAAGGCAGTTATGTCATTTGAGTCGAGTTACTACTAAGGTATCTCAGGAGCTAGGGGCGAAGCAGTGGCGAAACCTAAACTTTTCATCTGGAGGGTCAAAAATAATTATTATTTGGTACACACAACGTTGAAACAACACAATTTTATAATATTATACAATTTTAGACCCTTTTATTTACTAGTTAATTAAAGTTTGGATTTAAAGAAAGGTTAATGTTTGTTTGAGTTTTATACAAAGCAGAGTAGATTAGAAGGATTTATATCATCTAATTTAAGTGGAGTATGTAAACATACAAAGCAGAGTAGATTAGAAGGATTTATATCATCTAATTTAAATGGAGTATCTAAGGAATGGTATTTAGAAAAATGTCAATACAACATGAAAATATAGTGTTATGTTAATTTAAATTTATAGAAAAAGTTATGTAAAGTAATAACCTAAAATCGAATAAATTGATAAGTAAAAATTATCATTTTTATAATAATATAAAAAAATTCTTATGTGATTTTTAAAGTAAACTAACAGAAACAAAAATGAATGATATATAAATTTTGATTAAACAATTTATTAAATAAACTTCAAGAAAAAACGAAATACATTATAATAATTTAAATGGAGTATGTAAGGAATGGTATTTAGAAAAATGTCAATACAACATGAAAATATAGTGTTATGTATAATTTAAATTTATAGAAAAAGTTATGTAAAGTAATAACCTAAAATCGAATAAATTGATAAGTAAAAATTATCATTTTTATAACAATATAATATAATAAAAAATTCTTATGTTGATTTCTAAAGTAAACTAACAGAAACAAAAATGATCGGTATATAAATTTTGATTAAACAATCTATTAAATAACTTCAAGAAAAAACGAAATACATTATATTATAATTATAATAATATATATTGTATTGTATAAGCCTACAATTTCAAGTGAGATCAACAAGCTGTGATTGGTCCACTTTTCTTTTTCTTAGTTTTTAATTTTTTTATATTTATTTTTTTCACTTACAACCCTTTAACTTTCTAAAAATCTATATACCGGTTCAGTAGATGTCAATGCTACGTATGGATGAGCCTTTGGTATCGGGTAACGAACCGGTCCAGGTATCTGGTACCGGTACGGTACCAGTATTTATGGGTCAAATACCGATACCAAACAGGTGTAGTCGGTTCGGTACCGGTACACTACCGGTACCGGTTACGTCCGGTACCGTGCTCATCCCTAATTCTCCGTAACTATAAATAGAAGTTGGATGATCATTGCCATGCTATTGCTGCGGGCCTTTAGTCATATTTTTTAAAATATTTTTTTGTCTTTTAATAAGTTTTTGTTTTTAGCCTTTACGCTTTAACATTTAGTATTAGCACTTAAAACTCTTTAACTTTTTAAAAACTTTATAATCGTTTTTACATGTTTATATTTATGTATGTATTGGTATAAAGTCAAGTTAATCACATTTCTTTGAATGGGTACACTAAGATATAATATGTTATTTTCTTCTTTTTTTACGTTTTCAGTTGATTTATGTTTTAGCATAAATTTTCATTGCACTTTATAAATTCGACTTACTTTACGTTTCGGCGCCACCGCAACGCGCGATACTAGGGATGAGCAAATGGTACCAGGTACCGGTACCGAATTTACCAAACCGGGTGCTTTTTCGGTACCAATTCGGTACCAACTTTTGACATTTTCGGTACCGTACTAGTACCGAACCGGGTAGATTCCGTACCGGTATCCACTTTTGGGATTTTCAGTACCGGTTCTTTCGGTACCAGAAGGTACCGAGCTCATCCCTACGTAAATTTCTTTCGCAAATAAATGAGTCGTATATAATACATTTTCGTGCTTATTTTATGTACATCTTCAGTTTATCTACGTTTTGACGTAACTTTTGTTCTGAAAAGATTCAGGTATTTACCACACAAATTCGAGTTACTTTACATTTGGACCAGTCGCAACGCGCGGGAAAGTTTACTAGTTACCTACATTAACAAAACACAAGTGCGGCAATAGTAACTTCCCTGCATTGGTCAAAATGGACGGCCGGTGGGCCGTCACTAAAATAATTTCATTTTTGATTTATTTATTGGAAATAGTGTCACGCAGCTGCCTGGCACTCATCCATTGGTCCAATCAATTTATAATTTTATCTCTAACGAAAATTACGGTTTCGTCCTCAGTTTAAAATTACGTTTTTGCCCCCAGTTGAAAATAAAATTATGCTTTTGCGCCAGCTAAAATTACATTTTTGCCCCCAGCTAAAAAAAGTTATGCTTTTGCCCCCAGCTAAAAATTACGATTTTGTCCTCGAGATTCAAAAATACGATTTTATCCCCAGTTTAAAATTACAATTTTGTTCCCAGTTCAAAATAAACTTATATTTTTGCCCCCAGCTAAAAATTATTATTTTGCCCTCGGTTCACAGTTATAATTTTGCCCCCAATTCAAAATAAAAATATGGTTTTGCCCCAGCTTAAAATTACGATTTTACCCTTAGTTAAAAAATGTTTTTGCCCCCGTTTCAAATATTATGATTTCACCCTCATTTCAAAATTACGTTTTTGCCCAAGTTCAAAATAAAATTATGCTTTTGTACCCAACTCAAAATTATGAATTTTCCCTCAGTTAAAAATTTTGATTTTGTCCCGGTCTAAAATTACGAATTACGGTTTTGCCCTAGTTTAAATGCACAATTTTGCCTTTAGTTCAAATTTATATTATGAATTACGGTTTTGCCCCTAGCTTACGCAATGAGGCTAGGGTAAAATCATAATATAAATTTGAACTAAGGGCAAAATCGTGCATTTAAGTTGGGGGCAAAACCGTGATTCATAATTTTAAACTGGCCAAAATCAAAATTTTGAACTTTGGGCAAAATCGTATTTTTTAGTTGGGTGCAAAAGCATAATTTTATTTTGAACTGGGGAAAACGTAATTTTGAAATGATGGTGAAATCATAATATTTGAAACAGAGGCGAAAACATATTATTTTAACTAAGGGTAAAATCGTAATTTTAAGTATAGGGCAAAACCATATTTTTATTTTGAATTAGGACATAATGTTATTTATAAAATGAAAGCTATATTTGTCTTATATGTTTATTGAGAATTTGTATTTCATTCGTTAACGTTTGATGACATTGCACTACAAGTTTTTAAAAAACATTCGACAACGTGCGTAAAAAAGTTTTGAAAACGTACGTAAAAAAAGTTTGAAAACGTGAGTAAACATTTACACGAACTGAGTATTAGAACACTATTATGTAAATAAATTAATAAAAAATGTTTTGACAACGTGCGTAAAAAAGTTTTTTAAACACCCTGATCGCCGACCCAAACTCCTCTAAACGTCGCGCATAAATCTAATTTTCAAACTTTTGTAAAAACGGAAGGCGTAAAATAGTTTTTACGTACGTTTTAATAATGTTTTTACGTAAGTAGTCGAATGTAAAATATTTTTTTTGCGCACGGTGTCGAATGAAAAAAAAGTTTTTTATCCTCAAAATGTTTTTATATCCCCCGTAAAAAGTTGAAAAACCCCCTAGCCAAACAATTGACTGGGGGTGTAAATAAAGTTTACAACTGAGGCATAAAAAAAAGTTTAAAATGTTTTAGTAGGGGCGTAAAAAAACATACAACCGAGACGGAAATAAAGATTTACAACCGGGGCGTAAAAATAATTTACAGTCGGGATTGAGGTAAAAATAAAAATTTACGTGTCGGTGGCATAAAAAACAATTATATAAAATGTTGTGTAAATTCACGTTTGTAAATTTATAATTTTTACATATGTTAAAAAAATGTCTTTTTACATGCGGCAGAAAAATATTTTTTACGCTCCTGAATGTCCGCTCGAGCTCCTATAAACGTCACTTTTGTGGGATGTAAACGCTATATTTTGGAGTAAATGATATTTCATTTGTTTGTAGAATGATAATTTGGGATTTTTACATGTTTTGTGTGGTGTCCGTGCAGATCTCAGGCGATAGAGGTGCAAACTATCATTTACTAACGACGACTTCGCTTTATTTATTTTAGTTTTTTTTCATTACTGTGGTTTATTTGCAATGTAAACATTTATTTCTTTTAAATTTTTTATTAAAAAACAATTTTATTAATTAAAGCACAATTATTAATGAGACCAATTAGCCCTTATCTTACTAAAAAAAAAAATCTTATTAATTAATTAAATGACAATCATTACTCTGTTTTATTTTCTTTTAATCTCATCTATCAAACACATATGACTTTGGCCCTCTCAAGGGCTTTCTTAAGAGTCTTGGGTAGGTTCTTGTTGAAGTCTCTTGTGAGGTAGTTGGAGGTGATGGCGTTCATGAATCCGGCCACCCTCATTTTTTCGTCTGCACCTACGTAGGCGAGGCCTTCTTTTTTGTATCTCTCAATGAATTCTATGAGACTTTCGTCGTCCCTTTGCTTGATTTGGAAAAGCACCGTTGCGTCTTTGACATATCTTCATTGCTGTGAAAAGTTGGCCAAGAAACCTTTGCTTAGGTCGTCAAAGGTTCGAATGCTTCTTCAGGTAAGTCTTGAACCATATCTTGGCTGATCCAACGAATGTTTGCATAAACATGAGACAACACTCTGCATTGGACCATTTTTCAATTCTGGCTGCTCCGGAGAATTTTGCATAAACATGAGACCAGTGTTCTCGAACAAATGAATTTCTTAACGAACGAAAATGAACATAAAACTTATGTTTTGTATGCGTTCATGAATATTTTACCAACATGTTATTTTTCTTAACGAACGAACACAAACATGGCATTGTTCATGTTCGTTCGGTTGGTTACAACCCTAGATTGAGTAAAAGATGGTTAAATTATACCCCAAGTCTAATCTTATTCCAATATTTAGGTAGCTTCCATTTATATACTAGCTTTCTTTTTATTTTTTATTATTTATGGTCTATTCCATTATCCATTCTATTACCTCAATTCATTGAACAGCGTGATTCATGAATATATGAAACGTGTGATGTAATCTTATTCCAATATTTAGGTAGCTTCGTTTATACGCTAGCTTTCTCGTTTTTTTTTTAATTTTAATTATTTATGGTCTTATGAATCAAAGATTACAACAAAATATGTGATGAATGTTAAGATAATTTTGAGTCTCATCAACAGTTTTATGTAAATGGGTTCACATGAGACCAAAAGGGATTTTGATTATTACAATGGCGTAGGATGTGCGAGGTGTACTCTAGTAAATTGCTAGTCGAATCCTAAACCCAGTGAGTATAAGGTTCAATGAGTTAATGATACATTTTAATTTACACATGCAACACATCAGCTTTTGACTAAGCTGAATATGTATGGGTCGACTTAGGCTTTTCCACTTGATGAAAAATACTTGTTGTAATGCGAAATTTGGTGAAACATGACTCTATGTAGTCGACTGTTAAGATTTTGTTTTTTACTAAGAAAATTATTGGAATAGTCATTTTAGAACAAAATAAAGGTTGGTTTTCCAAGCCCCACCTTATTGAGGTTGATCTCTAAAAGCTCACATTTAAAAGGTTAACCATATAATGCTAATGAACAAAGGTAAATGCTGCTAACAGAGCTCGCGATAAGATACTGATGAGAGCTAATGATCGATCAGGCTAATGATCGGATGGTACATATGCAAATGATTAGATGATGATGATGATGATGATGATCAAACTCTAGTAATCAGAATTTGATAAAATTGCCTCAACTCTTTTTGTATAACTTTTGTTTTAGATTTGTCGATATATTATACTTTTATTGAAGCCCAAATATATGGCGTAATTAAAAAAAACCCACAAATGAAGAACCACGTTATAAAATTAGCCAATAGTCGAATCAAATATTAACCCGACCAATAGGTTATACATTTTCAAGAACCAAAACTTTCAGTGATGGCTTGTGGCACTAGGCGTTTATCTCTATCAAAGTGATGCAGGTTTGAGTCCTACAAAATGAGCAATAAATGGAATTTAATAGTAGAATTTATGGGTTGTGTGTTTTCTTTAAAAAAACACCAAAACGTTCGGTCATGGTTAAAATCGAACATCATACACTAAGAAACCCTTGGATAGAATTTCATTTGGACAAAAGAACAACCATGTCAGGGTAGACAAGAATGAAAATGGTCAGAAATCGACTTAATGATTGAATAAAGAAGGCAACTACACGTTATGACCCGACAAATTCATATATTGTCTACATTCTAATTTAGGGTTCATACTTTTATTTTACGATATTTTAATTTCCCAAAATTCATTTTACATCATTAACAGAAAATTCAGTTATTTTTTTTCTTCAAAATGTTAACATAATGTTAACAGTTAAAAGCATTGAAGTGAGTCAGTGACTACCCTACAATAATAATTTTGAAATATGAATTATAAAGAAAATTTGACTGACTTTTAATACAACTTTTATTGGATTGAAATTATGATATATGAGTAAGCTCATGTAAGTGCAATCAATCGTCCTCGTTGTATTCCAGTTGTCAAAGTTTCTCATGTCCATTCATGCTTTTTGGCTTTGACCTTTTCGTTACGATATATGTTTTCTTAGTATTATTAGAAATTAATAATGTAATATGATTTATATGCAATGTAATAATAACATACAGTTTTTTTATTGTATATTTTCGATGTTTGAATTTGGAAAATTTATAAAAAAATAGAGTTATTGATTGAATTTGGAAAATTGTTAAAAAAGTAGAGTTAAGTGTCATTTACATCCCTGTTGTTTGTACACTTTTGCCGTTTCAGACCAAATTTTAAAATTGTATCATTTTCCTCCCAGACATTCTTGAAACGTGTCATTACAATCCAAAAAATTAACCCCAGTTAAAAAACACAGTTAGCTCAGGGCTAAAATGGTCATTTTACATAATGGCTGTGAGTGGTTTAGAGGTTTTACATACCCTCCACTGTGCACCAATCCCCAAACACTCCAAACCACTATGTAAAATGACCAATTTACCCCTCAGCTAACTGACTTTTTTAACAGTGGTTAGCTTTTTGGACTGAAATAGCACGTTTTGAGAATGTGAGGGAGAAAAATGACTCAATTTTAAAATTTGGCTTGAAATAACAAAAAAATTAGTAAACTATAGGAACGTAAATGACACTTAACTCAAAAAAAATATATATTACATACTTACACAAACAATATAGCATTTTAGAATCATATTGTAATCTCAAAAAGTAAACCAAAAGACGATGATACCAATTTTCACTGAAATTTCACAAATGATAATAATTCGGTATATATGAGATCTCCAATAATTATATCTTTAAAATGGCCTAATCAATTGACCGGACTATAACAGAAAAAACCAATAACGTTTTAGAAATCTCATAACCTCAACCGATAAAAAATTTGGTTTCGGTTGAAGCTCAAAACTGAACCAAACCACCCTATCTACAACCCTATATCATACTATCACTCTCAAACTATGAAAAAAAGACCATTAGCAATACATTGAAATGACAAAAAGATCAATATATATAACAAAATAGGCACAAATTTGTAAGAATATTCAATAAATAATAAATTAATTAATACAGGGGAAAAACACACATAAATATACATGTGTGTATAAAACCATGTGATCATGAAATGATCACTCATTAATAGTCACGCAACAAAATTAGTAAGGCTTCTCACCAACATAATTCCCAGGAGGATCATAATTACAAATCATAAAAACACCTCTACCTTGAAAACAAGTCACTCTTGCACACCCAACTCTCCTACTTTCCTTCCAAATGATTTGTGTATAATGCCCACACTCCTGCCCGTTGCACGAATTCGACCCATAGGTGTACCACCGCCGCTCTGCAACCCATGCCGCTGCCGCCTGAGCGGGGTTCCACCCATCACCACTACCCCAAAAGATATTCTCCCCATATGGCCCGTTTGAATGCTTTAACAAGCAATCTTGTCTCCTTTTCCTAGCATACAAGTCCGCGTAACGCGCTAGTCGTGTGTCCCAAACAAGTGGCGGCATATGCAGCGCGGCTCGGGCTTGGTTTTGAATAGATATGAAGTCATTGATAATATTTTTATTCAATTGGTTTTTATCTGTGATGGCATTGGTGGTGAACGATAGAAGAGTAAGAAAGAAAGCAAATGTGATGGGAGGAAACCACATTGAGAGATAGAATGATGTGTTTTCCTTGGTGGGAATTTTCTTAGGGTATTGCTACTTGCATAATTATATATATATTCTGATTTAAAAATATAGATAATATTAAAATGCAGAAATAATATAATAGGGCGGTCGGATTTTGTAGAATTCAAGTGGTACCCATGATCGAATATGATTGCCATAATCTTTTTAGGACAATACTAAATCATTTTTCAACCATTAAATATGTCAAGAACTATATATGAAGTCCTAGCTATTTTTTTCAAGAACTGGATGCAAATTATAAATATGAAAATGAGTTTATTCAAAAAATTTTATTTATTAAATAACTTAAAATATGAAATAGATAATATTTAATAATAAAACGTTGAGCTATAAATAAGTGGGTAAAATTAGTAAATTACCTTTATGGTGCTCGTGACGACGAGATGTGGTGGAGCAAGGATAGTCATAGAAATTAGGACACTAGAGTTGTAATTTTCCTTAGAAAATATTTACCTGGTTGATTAAATGCTCTGAATTTTTTTTTTATTAAAAGGTCAGCCAACTACATATCGTTGTCTAATTGTGACGAAACATTTTAAATTAAATACTTAAATGCTTAGAATGGAACTAATTATTTTTAAACTAGGTTATAGACCCATATGTTACATGTGTTTGAATAAATAAAATATCTTACTTAAGTTAAAGATGATAAATATCATACAAAAATTGCTTAAAACCACCCATAATAAGAAAATGTTATAGTTTTTTCTTTGAAATTTAGTGAAAATATAATAATTTTGAAATTAATTTACACATATTAAGAGGCCAATCTATAACGGATAATTATTATTAAATACATAAGTTAAAACTTTCATTTTGGACAATTTGAATTATAAATAATTTGAAATAGTAATACTAGCATGAATAATATGCTACTACTTCTAAATGAAATGTTAAGCATCAGCTTAAGCATAAATCTAATTAGCTGTTTTCACTTTAATATAATATTTTCTTTTCTTTTGTGTTTTTGTGACGAGAACATTAAAGTTTAAAAGAGTAAATTGTACAAAACATCCTTTATGTTTACTCAAACTTGCAGGTTTCAGCCTTAATGTTTAAAAGTTGCTAAAAACAGTCTTTAAGTTTATTTTTGTTGCGGGTTCAATCCTTTACAGCTAACCACGTTATTTTCTTCAGTTAAGTTCCCTCACATGCATAACATGTGAGGGATATTCATCATTATGGTTGATCTTCCACCCACGTCAATTATAAGAAAAAAGAATATTTAAGGTTTAGACTATTTTAAAAAAATTTCTAACCGCAGGGACTAATGTGCAATAAAACCAAACTTTTAAAAACCAAACACCCTCTTTTCCAGTCTTCTTCTCCGGCAACTTCGCCGGATTCCGGCGAACCCGGAATTAAGATAGGAACCTTGTTAAGCTAGCTCACTAAGCTGTAAAGATTAACACAGATTTTGATCATGCCAATCAAACTCTTCAGGATTATCATCAGTTGGAAGAATCGGCGCCTTATTCGCATCAGACGGAAACGACAAACGACTCTTCAACCCTAGATACCTCTCACGAAACTCCGATGCCGTGAAATCAGAGAACTTCGTAACACCATGTTCATTAGTCGGATCCAGCAACTGGTGACGCTTAGGACGCCGCAAGTTAGACTTAAACACTATCAAACGGTAATCGTGCTCCTCTGTAGTCGCGTACGTTTTACCAAACTTTGTTTAAACTAGGTTAAAACTTAAATATTCTTTTTTTTAATAATTGAAGTGGGTGGAAGATCAACCAAAATAACGAATATACCCTCACATGTTATGCATGTGAGGGAACTTAACTGAAGAAAATAACATGGTTAGCTGTAAAGGATTGAACCCGCAACAAAAATAAACTTAAAGGCTGTTTTTAGCAACTTTTAAACATTAAGGCTGGAACCTGCAAGTTTGAGGAAACATAAAGGATGTTTTGTGCAATTTACTCAGTTTAAAATGATCACAAAATTTTTATAATCTGAAATTTAACGACTTTATTTCTTTGGTTTTTTTCGTTAGGTTGTTATACATAGTGTTATTACCGTAATGAACCAAACCGATATCGATCGAAATTGAATTCCTGCCGAATCGCACAGGGGATTTCAGTAATTATTACTTCAAATTATATATTTGTTATTGTTAATAAATAAAGCAAATCAAATATGTTTCGTTAGTCTATCCCACAGATTAAATGTAAACTCAAGATGTTATAATATTCACTACAATAATTAGAAATAACTTAAATATTATGGATTATAAATTAAAATATAAGTTAAAGATATATAATTTAAATACGCATTTAATTATTTATATGTTTACAATTTAAATATTCTACTGAAAGAAAGAAAACAAAGATATAATCCATGTAATCTTTAAAAATAAAGTTTTAGAAATTGACACAAAGATAAATCGGGATGATGTATAACAATTATTTATATTTATATATTATTAGATATATCAAGAATTAAAAATATTAGATATTTTAATAGTATTAATTTAATATGAATTTAATTTAAATACTCATTTAATTATTTAATGTTTATAATTTAAATGTTTTACTAATTAAGAAACAAAGACAAAATCCATATATCATTAAAAGATAAAGTTTAAAAAATATATGGAAAGATAAATTAGGATAATGTATAACAATCATTTATATTTATATATTATTCGATATATTATAAATTAATAATATTAGAGATTAATATAACACTAATAGTATTTAATTTAATATATAAATGAATTAAATAAAAGAATGTCACATATTATTAGATGAACATAAATGAAATGAGAGAATACCTCAAGACATTAGATGTATATTTTATTAGTATTATAAATTAATTACTTACATGATTAGAATGGAACTAATTACAAAACATGGTTACTGTTTAGGGATTTTTTTTTAGTTTAACTTAATATAAAGGAGCTGTGTTTCATGATTGTTGCATATACTTATTAGCTTATTCAATTTAAACATGTATAGAAAACATACAATAATGAAACACTAATGAAACTCGAATGTTTGTATTATTAGAGAAAAAGTATATGTGAAAAAAAATCATTAAATAATAAACTAAGTTACGATTGGTTGTATCATCTATACTGTTATAATAACTTCATAAAATTAAGAGCAATGCATATATTAACTATTTTTAGGATAAAGGGTGTGGGGGTCATGGTTGGGACATGATTCGTCACCTAGGAACATGAATGGAATGCTACATAACCCTCTTGCTTGATTCATCATGGTTTGCATGGATTAAACTATGGTTTGGGTCATTACCTCACCTTTAGAATAGTGGTTTTGGATGATGGATTAGAGGTGGGTGACATGACACTGATATGAAGGATAATGATGATTTAAGATAAAATTGTCTTTAAAATACGATACTTAATTTAAAGAAAGTGACAAGTTAAGAGGTGTCTATAAAAGCTAAAATCATTCAATTCTTCTATTATTTTAACCACGTTAAATAGAAAACATATAAACAATTTAATGTCTTAGTATAATCTTTTATAAGAAATCACTGAATCCCAATATTACATACCTAGATATGAAATATTCTCGTAACTATGGTGAGTTCGTAGTGGCTGTGTCAATTATCAAATATTAAAAATACAAAAAAAAATTATATTGCATAAAATGTAATTAGAAGGTTGTTATTCTTGTCAGTCAGTATAGTCTAATTCATGTTTCGGTTTGAACTAACAGTGGTATAGGGCTGTTCAAAAAGCTCGCAGCTTGCGCTCGGTCGGATTTAGCTCAGAAAAAGCTCGCTCGATATGTCTCGGTTTCAAAGTGAGCGAGCCAGCTCGGCTCGGTTAGAAAGTGAGCCTAGCTCGGCTCGGCTCGTAACGAGCCGAGTTGGCTCGGTTTGGCTCGGTTTAGCTTGGATTATTGTACTTATAATAAATTTTAATTTTATATACATTATAATATATTACAAAAAAAACCGATTACTATATGATATCTATGACATATTTGAAGGTTGATTACCATACTAATCGACTAATATTGTACTTCATTGAAACTAAAACTTATTTTGCGTTGTTAAAATTAAATTTGGTTTGAAATGCGCTAGATTGAACTTATTTTGAATATATTCATTTAAAGTATTGAACAATATTTTAGGCTACCGAAATTTAAGAGGTATATATTAATTTTTCTTTATAAAATCGAGCCAAACCAAACCGAGCCGAGCTAGCTCGGTATAAAACCAAGCCGAGCCCGAGCTTAGATTTTCAGCTCGGTTTCAAATCCGAGTCAAGCCGAGCCAGCTCGGTTTATAATCGAGCCGAGCCCGAGCTTGGCCTAGCTGCTCGGCTCGGCTCGCTCATGAACAGCCCTACAATGGTATATATTAAAGTTTGATAGCGGTTATAAAATTTTAGTTAATTATATAACGTATATACTGTTAAATTAATTTAGAACATTTTTTCATAAATAAAATTAATTTTATAAATTCTAAGGGTGAACTTTGAATGAAAGCCTAGAAAATATTTAACATTTTACAAAATATAATCATATATTAGCATCATTATCGTTTAACCACTCATGTAGAAAAATGATTATTCAAGATACTTTATAAATATAAATTTCATCTTTCGAAAGTAATTAACATTTATGTTATACACTGAAGAAATAATATATTGCATATAGAAGCTAACAAAATTTAAGGGGCAAGATCATTCCATGTCAATCTAATGTGATCCTTGGTATCAGTTACAATAAATCTAATTACCATGACATGGATCATCACACATGTTCATTTGGAATTATCTTTATTGATTTTGAAACAATTTAATCAAATCAACCTACTAAATTTTTTATATAAAAAACATCTCACATCGAAAGATTGAAATAACATTGCTCATAGTATTGCTTATCAAAGACTTATATAAGGAGTGGGCGATTAAAAAAACAACTTAAATTAATATTAATGGGTTCTTCTTCTTGATCTCAATTCAACATTTTCGTTATTAATGGAAAACCGACTGAACGCAATATTCATAACCGATTAACCAATCTTAAATAATTTAAACTCATTGGTTTTTAAAATATATGAAGCGAAAGTTTTGGTTTTGGTTAGGGCTCAAAACTGAATTAAACCTAACAACTTGTGCACACCCTTAAAATCACCAACCGAAATATTGGATCCCACCGTAACATATAAACACCCCATTAGTCTTATTGGGAGAGGATAATGAGAAAACTAGATATAAATGAGAAAACTAAAAAAACTAAAAACCTATACAATTTTTTATTTTTTTTCAATTTTTTTATAAAAAATCGCTAGTTTTTATATATAAAAAAGTTTCAAAAAAAAAACTTGTACTGCACATATGCATTATATGCTTAGAGTTAGCTTTTGAGTTTAGTTTAGCTTTTAGGATTAGTTATTTTGGAGATTTAGGATTAGCATTAGGTTTGTGGGTGTGGGAGAGGGGGGTTTAGGTTTTCGGGGGTGCGGGTGAGGGGAGGGTTAGGTTTTTGATAATTACCATATGACCAAATATTTACGAAAATGGCACCGCGTTTTATTGGCTTTTTCATGCATTTGTACGTTTAGTACGTTAATTTTATTTGTACGTAAACTTTACTCTAATCCTTTATACAATTCACACGTTAAAAACCCTTTGTATTTTAACCTTGAGTAAACTTCTGTTTTGCTCCCTGTGATTTGGTCACTTTAACGGTTTTGCTCAAATCCTTTAAAAATAGCCAGTTTACTCCAATAGTTTACTGTGTTTTCTCCATTTTATCCCCGTCTCTAACTCCATCCAAAGTATTCCTTAACTGAAACGGCATTTCAGTAATTTTATAAATCTAACTATTAAATTATTTGTTATTAATTCCTAAATTCAATTTTAACAATTTCATTAAATCAGTAAATCCTTAAATCTATTTTTGTCTATTATGTATCCTCAAACCATCAATTCATTAAAAAGAAAATCAAAAGTTCTGTACATCACCTTTCATCACCAACAATCCCTCCCCTCCCCTCCCTCTGCTCTATCGATTATTACCACACCACCACTATTTGCCATTACTCCAAACCGCCATCACCATTATCACCATCGTCACCGGACCTCACCACCATCCCTCCCCTTCCCCACCCCTTCTCTCTCTCTATACCTTCTCAACCACCACCAAACCAACCCACCGCCTCCGCCGCTATCGCCACCCACACACCTCCGCCACTATCACCACCCACTCCACATGTTCCCTCTTCTCACTTTCAATCTCTCTCGATCTTTCTAACCTGACCCCTTTTCATCAAAAGATTTCTTCTACCAAAACAAACCCTAGAATCAAACCCCAACTTGTAATTCAAAATCCCCAAATTTTAAAGAGAAATCAAGAACAAATCATACAATACAGAGCCAGATAGGTGGTCATGGTGGCGGTTCGAAGCTCTGTCGCCGCACCCAATAGCAACGGCGGTGATGTAACAACCGTTTTTTATTGGCGGCAGTGTCAAATCTAGGGTGATGTGGAGCGCCACCGGCCTGTGTCTCCTCTCCATCGCTGCCCCTGTCAACACCTGAACTTCTCCGATTGTAGTGGCGGCGGTGGCGGGGCTGGTGGGCGGGGGTCGTAATGGTGGTGGTGGCGAGGGTTGGTGGGTAGAGGTGGTGTCTGATTGTGGTGGTGGAGGTGGTGCCGGTATCTGTGGTGGAGGTGTCTTATGGTGGTGGGAAAAAGGTAGAGAGGGAGTGTGTGTGTGTGTAAAGAGAGAGAAGAGAGAAGGTAGAGAGAGAGAGAAAGAGAGAGAGGAGATGTGATCAGATTATGGGTTTTTATTATTATATATAATATGATCTTTATTTGTAATTTTACCAAAGTACCCTTAGTTTTATACTTGAAGTTACCAAAATACCCTTACAGTTAACAAACAATTTGGATAGAGTTAGAGGCAGGGAGTAAAATGGAGAAAACACAGTAAACTATTGGAGTAAACTGGCTATTTTTAAAGGATTGGGGCAAAACCGTTAAAGTGACCAAACCACAGGGAGCAAAATAGAAGTCTATAAACACACACAACACCCCCTCAAAAGATTAAAGCTCCAAGACCATGGTGTACCATGAGATAACTATAACTCCCGAAGTAGAAATATTTCCTTGAATAATGTACCATTAGGATATTGAAGCGCACACTTTAATACAGAACAATGACGATTAGTGGGCTAGGTAATTAACATTGAAACCTTACAGATCGAGAAGAGATCTCTCAGCGAGTCAAGACAAGATACTTTATGGCACTAAGTGTGCTCCTATATATCAACGAGTTCTCCATAGGTATATCTAAATATTGAGCAAGTTGCTTCACTAATAAAACTAGGTTAGATAATGGTCTGCAATGATTAAGACTAATATGTTATAAGAAATTTTGTAAGTATCACTACTAAAAAAGTTACAAAGTATCAAAAGTAACATGGCTTATCCCTAGAAAGTAACGTCTGCCTAAATCCTTAGCGAGAAACTGAGAGTTCAATCGTCTTATCAGGTGAGCCATAAACGTCGAATAACTTTGTGTGCCAAAGGGAGCCTTTGTCATGACCCAACCTCCACCATATCAATCAACCTAATGTGCATACTAAAAAGTCAGCTACACTGAGGGACTTCTAGTTTAAATTAGGTAACTATAAACTTTAATAGACAATAAATACATTAAGTATTTAAAGTATATCACATAACTTTACCATACATATATTCATCACTTCTCATAACAATCATTACACATTATAGTGAACAATGCATGTATTCTATGCTACACATAGTTGTATAACCACAAAAAGCAACAAATTCACTGCCACTGTAATACGACCCCAGAGGTAACCATCTATGATACGTCCTCGGAGGTAAGCGCCTATTATACGGCCCTGGAGGTAACCGCCTATGATGTGCATGCATATTATTACACTTTAAATTTCATCAGTGTAACACTTTAACACTTTATAATTGTATACATTGCTTTAACAAAACCATTTCATAGTTTTATCATATTTAAAAGAAAGCATTATTGCTTCACTTGAAACATCGTGAGTATGCACACCACCCACAACAATAAGGTAAGAGGGGTCTAGAAACACACATATTGGTATACTAAAGATACTAATGTAAACTGAATTATCGCCCTTCCCGAACCCCCGACAGTTACGCCAAAACGGGATAAGGTTAACATGTGAAAAAATGTCATTATATAATAAGCATACACTTAGAAAAGAAGCGTATACTAATAATGCCAAGTGCAGACCCTGACTTATGCTAAGCACATACTTTTCATGAAACGTTAACTTTAATCCATATGTGAACTCTTTAGTGCAATCGTGCACTGGACACATGTGCATACTTAAACCAATACATGAACTATGTACACATACGTGAACTAGGAAGTGTGACATCCTATATTTTCATATTATTATCCATACGGTATTAAAGCGTGTTATGCTGTAATTATGTGTCTTAGACTTAATTTCATTATTAAAGTAATTTAAAAGTCTAGCAAAGCCCTTTTACGCATAGATTTGTAGTTGGTAATTTCAGAAATTCATGTATCTCGTGGCGATAATATACTTGAAATGAACGTTATGACATGGTTAATATTTAAAAATCCATAAATTGTTTAATATGCGTGGTTTATCATAAAATAATACATTGTGGAATTTATGAGAAAACATGTAAAAACCATAGTTGGTAGTGTTTGTCTTGCATTATTCGGTTGTTGCTTGTATTTTAAATGTATAAAATTATTCTAAACACTAAACACTATCTAGCACTTGATATATTTGTATATGTAACACCCCAACGGCATATAAACAACCCCCGACAGAAACGTCAAGGAGTCACGTTACAAATTATTCACAACACATGGTACTCAAGTTTAACTGTATTGATTTATTGAATTACGTTGTCATTAAAACACAAGAGATTACAAACAACTATTTTTAGATTAAAAGCAAACTAAGGCCCGAGTCCATTCCATGTGTATCATGCTTGCCTAACATCAAACATTTGTACTTGAAACACATGTGAAAATACACGGTCAACAATTAAGTTGGTGAGCAACATAGGTTTTGTAGTCAAATTTATGGGTATGAATTTGTATTGCAATACGTCGTCCGACTACAGAGTGATGAGTGAAAACTTTGTAACCAAACTCCTAACAATTGTGTTTGGTTTTTCAATATGTTTAACCAACTACAAGACTTGGTATAATAAAGAAAAAAACCTGTGGCCATGAATCTTGACAAAAGTGTTTCCTTGTAAAATCGTGTAGAGTAACCAATTGTTTATCGTAAATTGTATGGTTTATATATAATTGAAAACTATATGTGATTTTGTATAATCCAATTGTTTTGTTTGTATAAAACAATTGTTTCGTTTTGTATAAAAAACATGGTCATGTGGTGAATACATTCAAGCTTGTGTTGACTCGTCGGCCAAACCCAAGAAGGGTTCGTCAAAGCGCACAGTTTCTATCGTTCCCCAAACTTCCCCACAAACTCGGATAGTGGGAACTGGGTTGTCAATATTATGGTACCATAACAAACTACCGGTCGGCTTGGCCAAAGTTAATGAACGTTCTCGTGTTATGGATAACGCACCCCAAGTTTCATACAAAATTGAAAACATATTGTATATATAAACCATATATATTGTTTTGTGAACTTGGGAAAATAGTAGGCACATATGAATCACCACAAAAAATTTTGAAAATGTAAAAGTGGGGACTATGTACTCACTTTGGTTGTCGAGGAAAGTGTTTCCTAATAATTCAGATTTTTGTATAATTAGTGTATTTTGTGGCTTAAACGAAGGATCGAATAGAATGTGGTTTATAACCAAAGATCTCGTATAAAATGGTTTGTTAAACCTTACATTCGGATTGGAAAGTGGTTTGACCCGTTATGACTTGTTAAAATGATTTACCTCACTTTAATGGGTCGTATGCGTAAATACGAGTCCAGATGGTTGAATGGGTCTTATGATGAGTCCGGCATGTCAAAACAAGTTTTATGATGTTATATGATTAGTTTTGATGTCAGATTATAGACCGTACAAGTTTAAAACCATTTAATGCCAAAATGGCATTTTTGACAATTTTTAAAATATATATAGTTGACTCGTCAATTGACCCAACAAACAAAATGACCATAAGGTATAATCTTAGAGGATTATTCCTTATATTATTATGGTCACATAGTTGGGCTTGATCGGGTCCTAAGGTTGACCAAAAGGGTCTGAGTCGAAAGTCAAAGCAGAAGTCAAACTGTTTGACTTTCATCTAATAATTAAGCACTAAACTAGAAATGACGAGTTAGACATCATAAAACATGTCTTATAATTTTTCTATGAACTTTTATAATGTCAAAATTTATAGTTTTGATACTTCAAAGTTCTTTCGTCTAAAATACAACTTTTATGTTTTTACTTTTATTTTATTAATGTTTGACTCATCATTTCGCCTACTAAACGTGATGACCAGAGGGTGCAATCCCAAGAGATTAACACCTTCATTATTACGATCACATAGCAAAGTTCAACTTGAACTTTGACTTGAACGAAATGGTCAAAACCGAAAGTCAAAGCAAAACTCAATCTGCTTGACTTTTGGCTAATAACTAGCTATTGAAATGAAATAGACTAGGAGAAACACTTACTAGTATTTGAATGGAGAGATTAGAACTCAGCAAAGGAGGCTTCAAGTTCATAAGCAAGCTCCAAGAGTGTTTGGAAGTAGAGAAGAAAAGAATGTGTGATGAAACACAAAGAATTGAAGCCTATTTATACTAATTGAGGATCAAGGAGGTGATGACAAGTGTTACCAAGTGTGTTAGGATGTTGATTAGTATCCTCATATGTGTCTTAACCAAAATTAAGGTGGCAAGGTTGATGTAATGTGGCAATTTCTGTAGCAAACAGGTTGCCAGCAGGAATCTGCAGTCTGGGGACCCCTTACGGACGTAAGGGTAAGTCCTTGCGGTTCGCATGGCCCTCTGACGCAGAAAGTTTTGCTTTTTTGACAGTTTTGGCCCCTAGACTTGTATTATCAGTTGTTTGCCATATTTAACCCTTCAACTTGTTATTTAAGTTATGTAAAGAGTATCAAGGCATGTGTAACTTGGATTTTGTTCCAGAAATGTTGTGAATATCATTTTGCTTGAACGTACGATAACTAAACACGTGAATAAATACCAAATTTTATTAAACACATAAACGATCAAAAGTTTACAAGTCTTGAAAATTGCTATGGTTACAGTCTCCCGTATTTTTGGGAATTTTGTTTTGAAATTGTTTTGGAGAAGACTTAGGATAAAAGATAGGGTATTTCGTTTTCATTTGGTCCTCTCATTCCCAAGTAAACTCTAGGCCACTTTTGGATTCCCAACAATCTTAACAGTAAGTATTTGACTATACTTGAGTTTCTTTACTTTACGGTCCATGATTTCCACCGGTTTCTCGACAAAATGCATAGTATCATCGTTGCGAATTCGTCGAGGGGGATGTGGAGGTTTTCGTCAGCCAAACACTTTTCAAGTTGGACACGTGAAAAGTTGGATGAATGTTAAGTTCAGGAGGTAGTTCGAGTTTGTAGGCAACCTTTCCAATATTTTAATGATTTTGAAAAGTCTTACATAAAGGAGCTAGTTTACCTTTCTTCCCAAATCTAACCACACCCTTCTAATGGGATACATTGAGAAGAACATGATCACCATTTTGGAATCCAAAGGTTCGCGTCGTTTGTCAGCATAACTCGTTTGACGACTTCTAGTTGTCAAAAGGTTATTGCGGATTTTCATGATTTTGTCTGTTGTTTCTTGAATATGTCTAGGTCTGGTGAATTAGGCTTCACCAACTTCATTCCAACAGACAGGAGAACGACATTTTCGACCATGAAGAGCCTCAAAAGGAGTTATTTGATGCTGGAGTGATAACTATTGTTGTGGGAGAATTCGATCAAAGGTAGATGCGAATCCCAACTACCACCAAAGTCAATCACACAAGCTAAGAATATCCTCAAGTGTTTGGATTGTCCTTTCAGTTTATCCATCGGTTTGAGGATGATAAACGGTGCTTAGATTTAAATTGGTTCCCATGGAAGATTGCATGGTCTTCTGCAAAAAGAAAAGAAACGAGCATCACGATCCAAAATGATGTTCAAAGGAACACCATGACGAGATACAATGATAGCAATATGACCCTCGATCACCTGTTAAAATCAAACGTTAAAATAAAAAATAGTTCTACCGTTCGTTTGGATACAGAAAAACACCACCAAACAAACGGTAGAGCTGCGATGTCGTAACCGAAGATATAGATTCACCACCCTGGTTCAGATACCGTGTCTAAGAACACCACCCAATGTGCCAAAATTGAGCTAGCAAAGACAAATCAATTGAACTCTCACACTCAAGAGATAAATCAACCAAAATCATTTCTAAAACATAAACTCACTGCCATTTCATTCATAAACTTCGATACATCTAGATAAGAAAACATGTGTTGCTACATGTCCTGATAAAAAGGAAACAAAACTAAGTAAGTACTACTTGGGAAGCTTGAAGAACAAGTTTGAAAGCATAAAAATAAAACTATAAATTAGTGGAATAAACATGTGGTGATGCTACGTGGGTGTTTTGAGCCAAGATGGGTTAGTTTTTATTTAACCTCCTCATGGACCCCAATTGTTCAGATTGTGGTCTAGACCCGTTTCCTTTAACCCGGACCCAGCGCTATCATCCTTTCCGCCATAGAAAAATTTTGTCCTCAAACTTGAAATAACATCATAATCGACATAAGTTGAAGGTTTGTGACACTAAACGTAGCCGAAACAACTAAAAGGTCGATCTTATACGTGTGATTGTTCACCTTTGCAAGGACTTTGAAGGGCCCTTCGGAACGAGGGCTGAACTTGCACCAGATTTTAGAACGAGTTCGATACATATGATGGTGGATCCAAACCAGGTCACCGGGTTAAATGGAACATCTGTACACCTCTTGTCGACTCGTTGTTTCACATGTTTGCTCACACCTTTCACCTGAGCACATAAGGGATTGAGCTCAGTTGAGTCTTTGTTGTGTGGTGTATTTAGTAAAGTGGTATTAAAAGTCTTGTTGATATCTTCCCCTTCACTATTAGTTATCATGTGTAGAGTCGGGGAAGCAGGTTCTTGCCTTTCGGTGAACCCAATAGGAGATAACTTGTTGCCAATCCTTAACCCGTATAATTCTGATCCGACGAGATTATGTTCGGTTCATTGAAGGTTATCCACTTGAAATGGTGTAGAAGTTCGTGTAGTTGGACATGCAAGTAGCCTTGACCAGTTCTGATTCACCATGAATAGGTGATTTGTTGTCTTGATCGGTAGTCCCGCTAAGTGCTCGTCTCACAACCATCTTTTTCATCAGGTTCATTTTCGTCTTCATCGTATCGAGGTCTGTCGTCATGTAACATGGAAGTGGACACCTCGAAGGTTTTAAAAACATCAAACTCAGAACCTGAGGATGAATTATGGAACATTGTTTGGTCCTGAGTTGTTTTTCTTTCTTTTATCTGGATTGTAAGAATTAACTCCTGCAACTTGTCTATCACATCTTGGATTTGTTGTTCCATTGACCGATATTCATATGCCATTGCTTGATTGAATGCTCGTGATGATGAATAAAAAAACTGAAGTAGATCTGGAACGACTTTGGCTCGATACCGAATGATAACAATATGACCCTCGATCACCGGTTTAAATCAAATGGTAAAATAAAAGATAGTTCTATGGTTTGTTTGGATACAGAAAAACACCACCAAACAAACGGTAGGGCTGCGATGTCGTAACCGAAGATACAGATTCACCACTCTGGTTCAGATATCGTGTCTCAGAACACCACCCAATGTGCCAAAATTAAGCTAGCAAATACAAATCAATTTAACTCTCACACTCAAGAGATAAATCAACCAAAATCATTTCTAGAACATAAACTCACTGCCGTTTCATTCATAGACTTCGATACATATAGATAAGAAAACATGTGTTGCTACATGTCCTGATAAAAAGGAAACAAAACTAACTAAGTACTACTTGGGAAGCTTGAAGAACAAGTTTAAAAGCATAAAATAAACTATAAATTAGTGGAATAAATATGTGGTGATGCTACGTGGGTGTTTTGAGCCAACATGGGTTCGTTTTTATTTAACCTCCTCATGGAGCCCCAATTGATCAGATTGTGATCTAGACCTGTTTCCTTTGACCCGGACCCACCGCTATCATACGATCTAATCGATATGGATCTTAGCAAGTTTGTCAGTAGATAAATCCTCGCGAATAGGCAAAAAGTGTGATGACTTAGTTAAATGATCGACGACTACCCAAATGGCATCATGACCTCTAGAGGTATGTGGTAATTTAGTGAAGAGATCCAAATGGCATCATGACCTCTAGAGCTTTTATCATTACAGTAAGCTAAACACGGGGCCGTGCCTTCTGGACATGCCCCCGTGCTGCAAGTGCCTAGTGACAGAATCAATTTGCCCAGATACAGACCTGACCACGGGGCCGAACCTGCTCAGCACGGGGCTGTGGTGAACCTCTGTTACAGTTTTAAATTTTGTAATCTGATCCCGAGGCTATGTAATCTGCTGGGGATCTTCCAATACAATGGATTATTACTCAGAAGATCGCATTCGCTACTACATAGAGGATGATTACGAGGAAGAATATTGTACCATTTGCGGTGAATCTCACTTGGTACAAAATTGTTACATCTTCCAACCATCCACCTCATTCACTTATTATGAGGAACCAAGGTTTGAACTTCAAAAACAAGTTTTGATTGGGACACTCGTCCATCTGAACTACACGAAACACCACCAACTATCGTTCCCGAAGCCGAAAGCCTTATACAAAGTCTCAAAAATCTTGAACGCTTAATAAGACATTCTCGCGAAACGGAAGAGGGTGTTTGTACTAAGGAGGTAATAATTGAAGAAGTAAAAATAGAGGAACAACTAAATGAAAAACCAACGCATAAGCTAAACGACGAAAGAGGTAAGTCCGAAAACGATAATTTCGAAAAAGAGTCAAATTTTCAAGAAATTAACATTTTGCCACCTTCTTTCGAAAATTATTATTTGGTACCTACACATGCTAAGTTTTTAAAAGAGTTAAACACTAACACTAAAATTGACGAAATGGTTAGCGTTAAATTAACAAACGATCAAACTACGCTAACAAAAAATGAGCAATTTGAAATAAACATAAAACCGGTTCCATGTTTTTTCAAAACACTTTTATTAGTAACATTACAATTGATAAAGATCTTTGTGTTAATATAATGCCAAACTATATTTTAAAAAAAAATAAATATTAGTGATTTTTCTCCACTTAAAATCCCCATTTTTCTTTCTGATCGAAAAATTATAAAAACAACGGGAGTGACTGAGGACGTGTTAGTGCAAACAAATCAAACCGTAGTTCCAAACGACTTCATCATTCTTGATGATGCTCCACTTGTGTTGGGACAACCTTTTGTAAAAACCCATCAAGCCTTGACCAACCGGAACCAAAACAACCTACCAATTCAATTGGGGGCCCACAGAAGTTATGTCGATCTTGATCAATCCATGAAATATCCAATCGGCATCGACGACCCCTTAATTGAAGATGAAGTTGAACCACCCGATACGGTGGGCCTAGCCAAGGACCCTTATAAACGTGGCGCACCATGGAGGCATTCCATGGATTATGAATTAATAAAAGTAGTTTACTTAAGCATACTTGTTCAACTTTCAAAAGTATGGCTTCTTTTATTTTGAAAGGACAATCATGTTTAAGATTTAGTTCTTAGTTAATGCTTTTAGTTTTTAAAGTTTATAAATTAGTAGGGATAATAAACACTTAAAGAAGGATTGGATGATGGCAAAGGAACTTTGAAAAAAGGGACCCCATGCACGTAAACCAGAGCCTCCCGCTTCAAAAACTGCACTGCAGAGTCTGCAGCACGGGGCCATGCCTACCAGGCACGCCCCCGTGCCCAAATGTCTGATGCCAAAATTTTCTGCAGAAGAGGTGGTACGGGGCGTGCCCACCAAGCTCCCCCCCTGTCCACCATACTGTAAGTTTTCTGTTAAACTTTGATACTGACATTTTGACCACGGGGCCATGCCCACCTGGCAGGCCCCCGTGTCCAGTGCCCAGTAACCTTTTGTTGTTTCAACCCACTTGTTACATATTTAACCAAAACTAATCCTATTTTGGACACATTGAGGACAATGTGTAATTTAAGTGTGGGTGATGCTAAAACCTTGAATTTTGGAAGTCCTAAAAACAAACCTTACACAAAACTCACATTGGGACAGCTAATCACCCTAAATCTTTTCAAAATTTTCGTTTTTTTTACTTGTCTTGGTTTAATTTGGGAATACCAAGTTCTAAAAATTATGTTTTTACAAATTTACATCCGATAGCGTCGTGATAAAAAGAACCAAATAAAAAGAAAATTATAAAAAGACATGACAAATCCTTTTAAAATTTGATTATATATGCATTTTCACACTATAAACCTATTTCCCACAATAAGTGATTTTTGAGCCTTTACCGAGCATACATATATACATTTTTAGTTAAATGCTCATTTTTTATTTCTTGTGTGAATAGCCCGCTTGATTCTTACGACTCTAGAACTTGCCAAGACGATATTTTCCCGGTCCTTACCAAATTAAACCCAAGTAAGTAAATGATGAGGCATTAGGACTAACCCATGTCTTTATTCAAAACCATTAGTTTTCTCTTTTTCATCCTTTCACCAAAAACTCCCCTAGTTAACTCCTTTGAGCCTAAACCTTTTGATTTCTAAACCTGCAAAACGTAAAATCACCCATTACCCACCAAAAACCTTTTTCGTTTAAAACCATTTGTTTTAGTAAAACGCTCGGTTGGCTTCAAAATTGTGACATAAAAAAAACATATAGTTCTTGAAATAACCAAACAAGTTCTTCAAAATCTTGTTTAAAAGTATTTAGTTCAAATAAAAAGTCACAAAAATAAAAATTTTACATCACCGACGCTTTTTACGCTTTTCACCATTTTACTAACTTTTAACCCAAAAACACCAACCCTTAACCCAAGTCTAACCCTTTTTAAAGTCCTCTTGATGTTTACAAAGGTTTATAGTTAAAAAGGAGGAGGTTTGATCTCTTGTCAAGCATATGGTAGGAATAAGTTCCATGTCGGGATCGAGTGTTATCACAAAAATACAACTTCGGCCGAGTGTTGAGTGATCTCTTGTAAGGTGTGTGAACTTGTATATAATCAAAATAGAATTTTGAAAGGGCATGCTATGCCTAAATAAATAATTTTTCTTAACAATTGTTCCAAATAAATCATGATGAATAGGATTGTAGATAAAATAAAAACAAAATAAAACAAAAATCTTTGATTCCCACCATTCCACCACCACCACCACTACAACACAAACACCAACACCCACCGCCATCATCCATCTTTCATTTTTAGAGTGTGTAGTAGTCTAGGGATCCAAGATTGATCATAAGAGTTCTTGTCAATCAAAGGTCATGTTTGGCTAATCTCTTACATCACTTGGTGAAGACAAATCTTTTATGTTTTACTTTTGATTTTTAATCTTTCGACTACTTTTTAATTGGGTTTGTATTAATGACTTTAATAACTAGTTTCTTATGTTGAAAGTGAATTTTCCTAACCATTTCTTGATGATGTCATTGATTTGCCCATTCGTGTCTTTACGGTCTATATAAAGCACGTTAACTACTTGGAAGGGGGTTTGAATGGTGGTTTGGTAAAGTTCTTGTCTCGTTCAGTGTATAGATCCTGCGAGGACTTGGTTCTCAATGCCTTATGGTATTGGATGGCGGGGGTGCGAATAGCTTGAACCCCTTATATGTAAACTACTATTAAAACATAAAACCGGCCTCTTGCGATTGTATCCCTGCTGACTCAAACCACTTGGCCGAGAATAACGTCACCTTCAAAATAGGGACCTACTACTTTTTGCATTAATAACTTGCTTAATTATCTTTCAGTATTCCGATCTCTTGGGATTGTATCTCTGCTGACTAAAACACTAGGTCGAGGGTAACATCACCGTTAAAAGAAGGGCCTACTACTATAACTAAGATAATCTCTTAAAACATCAGAAAGTGCTAAAATCATCAAAGGATACATAAAAGAGTAGTTAGAACCAAGTGATTCTATATTGTCTATTTCTCTTTCTTTTTATTTATCTTTTTGTGTTTATTTTTATCTTTCAAAACTTTTAACAAAAATTTATATCCATTAGACGTTGACGTTAAACCAGTATTAAAAGCTCTTGTGTCATTGGACGACCTCGGTGTCTTACCAACACTATACTACGCTCACGATGGGTGTACTTGCCCTAGTGTGTGTTTAGTGTTAGTATAATATCGTGTTTTATAAATTTAAAACTTGACTAATGCGTAAAACGGACTTAAAATATCAATAAAATCATAACACACTTGACACGCACCAAATGTCAAGATCGGGTCTTTAGGAGCCCCTTCGCAAGTTTTCAGGTCAATCTATTTTCCGGGGAAATTCCGGGTAAGATCCTTACTTAAGATTCGTCTAGTTTTTGCTTTTAAATCTTGTTTTTAAACAAATTTGTTCACAAAACCAATAGAGTTTTTCACTAAATAAACTAAAACAAGGAAACACTTGGTTGAAATGGAAGATTTTAGTGTTTGTTCATATGTATGTGGGTCGTAGGTGTAGGTATAAGTGTGGGTGTGTGTTCTTGTTGCTAATATTGATGTTGTAAATGTGTTAACTTGAACATGCAAACATGGTTTTATTACGGGATAGGTAAAATTTTGTTGTAGAAACATTTTTATGATTGAAAACACTCTACTAAATGTATGTATGAAAATCATGTTGCTTGGATGGAAGTTTGGTGCCCTAAATGCTTGCAAATGATTAGATTTATGCACGCATATAAAGAATGATTTAAGATCTAGTCATATGGTGATAATTTAATGTTATTTCACATATTATGAACACGTCTCATAGAATATTTAAAGTATTGTTGGTTTAGGGATGTTTAGATATACGTATTATGCTTGAAATAGGGTGAAAAAGATAGATTATAATTACCATGTAATTGGGTGTTATTTCTAGAGCTGGAAATATGGTGATATAAACATGTTATTGTGTATCAAAAATTTAGATTCTGTAGTATGGATTTGATTGTGATTATTGGACATGCTTATATAATTATTTTAGGCTTAAAAGTCGTAAAAACGGTAATTTTTGATATGAGAAATACATGCATCATGAAGCTAATTTAGAGCCAAAAATTTACATGTATTCAATGGTTATAAACAAGTCCTAATGTGCATGTGATGTGCTAAAAAGTAGTTTAATTAAAATAACTAAATTAACCTAATTTAGACTCTAAGTAATACTCTAGACTTACTAAGACGCACTAAAATACTAACCGGCAAGGGTACCGGTCGACTCTAGTATAGTTAATGTAAATCCGGATATTGAACCCACGAGACTCTATCGAACTACGCTAATGACTCTATCTAGACTAGGACTGGCACAGACATAATTATTTGTTTATTTGAAAGGGGGGTTTACTAAAAATCCTAAGAATGCAATTAAATTTAAACTAGGTTAGCTAAAATAACTAGACATGAATTTAACCGAAAGTTTTACTCAGTGGCGATGACGACTACCTAGGTTGGAATCCCCTTTATTATTGTAAAGCTTTCTATTGGATAAATGACGTGACTTGGAACCGGGATCTTTAGATTCTAACCCTAAGAGAAACCGAGCAGAACCCCCGACCCTTCTCAAGAAGACACCTATGGAACTCTATAGGATTTGATACGAAAACCAGTTTGCTAGACTTCCTTTCAGTTATCTAGGTTCTAGAAAGTAACCTAATGTCATTACTACCTCTCGGTTGGAAATCTAATGCAACTAAGGATCTTGATTTAGCTTGATAGACAAAGATTGTGGTAAAGTAACTAAAACGGTCTTCTCTCAAGGACCTATTCCTAGTGATTACCCAACTAGACCTACAAATAATCTATTACCTCTCAGCACTATAATTAACAGAATATTAAAACCTAATTAACTCTTGATTACCGCTTCTATGGTGTAATGGTGTTACACCCCTATTTCCACGTGTAACCCGGTAGGCCCGGTTGGGAATATGGTGATGTAGTTGATAACATCATAACCAAACAAACACAGCACAATGGAAGTTTTGGATTTAAATTACTATTACAAACCGTAGTGTCCAAAGTTCAAAAAATAAATTACAAGGCTTGTAATGAAAAGATCCACAGGCAGATCGAAATAAATATATACAACATATTGTTCAACAGACTTCAAGCAACCTAGAGACTTGCAAATTCCTCTATTTGTTACTATAGCGCAACTCCCGATCTATTGCGTGTTGCCACCTGTAACTTGGTCTTTTGAAAATACGTCAGTTTTCACTGGTAAATACAAATAACAGACTCATTTTGTAAACATTCATTAAAAATGATTTTTGGGTGCACTTGGCACATTTTATAAATAACTTGGGATAGTTCAAAATGACCTTGTTTACAGTTTTATATGTTTGTCAATACATATGGGGTCTGGTGCAGAAACCGAATAACCTGATTAACCGACATGCCACTTTAAACAATCCACCAGCGGGATTTAATATTTTATTAGCATTAGCGTCTGTCGGTGTATGCCTACACCCCGCTGAAGGTCGTGGCCATTAGTAACTTTAATGAGCCTAGGATATCCTAGACATGGTCGAGTTAACCCCAATGTTTAAGTTATCAAACAATACAGAATAAAACGGGTTATGAAGATTTAGTAAATCACAATCCGATAACATGATCCCATACCCAACCAAGCGGTATTATTATACCGTATCCCAAGCCCGTATAGGGAAAATAAGTTAAAAGTATTTACCTGAGAAAATTCTTCAAATAAGATAACTAACTCAGCCGAATATTCAAAAAGTAAGCTTAGATGGTAATCTACCGGTAGGCTCTTAGTCTGGAAATGATGGTGTTTATAACCAATTAGAATGCTAACGTGACCTATCTACTTTGTAGACTCGAACCGGGTAGCTTAAGTATATAACGGTACTAGACGCTGGATTAAGCGATGACCGGAATAGAATGTAGTTTAAACCCGACAAGTATGGAGACTTATCTAATATGGGTAAACATGTTACATTCTGGATTTTGAAACTAAAATGATAAGGTTAAACCCGTTTCGGTTAAATTACGTAAACTAGTTACGTAGGCCGAACCGTACGCATATAAGCGAAACCGGGTAACCAGGTGAGTCCTATAAAGTTCCATATGCCATTATACTTTAAAAATGTTGTAACATCAGTAAGTTATCAACATGTCGATCCGTTGCGGCTTTAAAATCAATTTATGCCTTAAAAGGGCATTTTGGTCATTTTACGGTTTATAAAAAGACTTCATGAGCAAACTGATGTATTGGTTATACACTTACTGTAAAAATAGTTTAATTATGATGTTATATCAGTAAGATATCAAGTATGTGTGTGGTTTAGAGTTTAAGAACAAACTATGCCTCGAAAGGGCATTTTGGTCATTTCACACATCACTTGACGAAATATTTGGGAACCTGAGTTTAGACTATGTACCTACTGTAAACATGTTTAAAATAAGTTTTGAAATCATTAGGTACCAAGTCTTGATGCTTTAATATGTTTTAAACCATACTATGCGCCGAAACGGCGATTAAGTCGCTAAATGACGATTTACATGATATTTGAATGAAACTGATGTTATGAACAGATTGTATGATGAAGATATGTTGTGTAATATAATACATCAGTAGATAATAGGTTTTGTTCATTTAAAATGATTAAAATCCATTTTAGGTGTCGAAAAGGGCAATATCGTCATTGAAGGACTTAATACATGGACTTGTATATAAACCCAGTTTATAATCTGAATTGGCATCCCAAATAATCCTAATTATGAAATTACATCAGTAGGTAAAGATTTTTGAGGCCTAAGTCATGTTTAAAGTAATTTACGGGAAAAAGGGTAATTTGTCGCAAAATGCGAAACTATGCGAAATCACCATTTCTTGGGTTTTAGATCAGAAAGTTGGCCTCAATAAAAGTTCAATGACTTGGTACATCAGTTTATAACTCATTTTATGCTCATGTATGTTTAAACCTTGTTTTTAAGTTCTTAAGGACCTTTTAGCAAAATTCGGCATATTATATGGAAACTTGCATAAATACTCGGATTACTAAGTAACCATGTTATATAACTCCAAGGGTTATAGTACAATATATCATGGTCACAAGGCAACCTATTTTCAATAGTTAAGGTTGCTAAATCGGGTAAGAACAGAAAGTCAAAGCAGAAGTCAGCTTTTGCGACTTTCGGTTGCGAACCGACCTTAAACCTGGACTTGACGGGCCGAACATGTTTAGACATGTTCTAATACTTATTACCAAGTTATTAAAGTGTTGAAACTGATTTTATAGCACCTACATTGTTAGATATGAATTTATTTCAAAACTGACCCGTTTGACTTTGTATTAATATAACTTTGACCCATCAATTGATCAAGCAAATGTGGTAATCAGGAGGTGCCCTCTTGAGGGATTAACACCTACCTAATTACGATCACGTAGCCATGTTCGTTACGAACGTTGACTAGACCGAATTGGTCTTAGCCGAAAGTCAAAGCGTTTTTACGTCAACGCTTTGACTTTGGCTCAAAGCCTAATAAAATTGAACAAGGAGGGCTAGGAACACTTACATAAGGTCCTAGCAAGAAAATATAACTGAGGGGAAGCTCCTATAAGGCCAAGAACTTCCAGAGGAGCAGAGGAGATGATTTGAAGCAAATGAGAAAGTTTTGAGACAAGATCAAGTGCCCTTATACAGTGAAGGGGAGTAAGGAGTTAATGCCAGGTGCCATGGAGTGTTATGGGGGTGCAACAAGTGTTTAGGGACGTGTCTTAAGTAGCTGGAGAGTGGAAAAACGCGACATAGGTGGCAGGAGTAGGTCCTGCCACAATTCTGCTCGCTGGCAACCACTTACGGACCGTATGGTCTTGGCCTTGCAGTCATGGCCTTGCAGTCCGTAAGGCCTTCTAGCTCCCGGAATATTCAAATGGTTACGGACCGTAACCTGTGACGCTTGCGATCCGTAATTGTCTTCCAGAACATGAAGATTTGCAATTTTTTGCACTTTAGGTCCCTTCACTTCAGAGCTTGCCACTCAGAGGTTATAATTTAACATGTTGGCAAGTTTAGTCCCTCTCGTTAAGCACGTGGCATTCGAGGATCAGTGGGACACGTGTCGGAATTTTACGGGACGGGTTTTTACTTGGTGTCACAAATGGCCACTTTACCACAAGATTGCCCGAACCCGCTAAGAACCGAAAATCAATACAAACTCATCATATGAAAGACATTCCACAGAATTTGCATGAAACAATAAGCAATAATTAATCAAGTAATAATACGCATATAGACCAAATCAATAGTCATAGTCTTTTACTTTACTAGAAAAACCCAAGTCAACATCAATAACCAACAAAAATCAAAACTTTAATAAAGGTTCATCTTCACCTAGGTAGTTTAAACGAGTTTAGCCAAGAAACATATTCATGAAGCACAAAACACAAGGTTTGAAATAAGAATTCATCATCACAAAGTATAAAAACAAGAAACTAATGTAAACCGGGAAGTAGAACCCGGGTAGACTTCAATCTCTATGCTTCTAGCTTCGAACAGACGATTCCCTAGCCTTGAATGCTCCGAAAAAACTGCAACTTTGCTCCTGAATTCGCCCTTAAACTTCCTTGATTCATGATTAGGTTAAAATTTGACTTTAAGGATGTTTAAATAGTGTTTCAGCAACAATCATGCAGCTTGCAAACTCTGAGCCGACAACCAACCCCGTCGCGCCGCGCGAAGGGTGTTCTACTTATGCGTCGTGTAGCGCGGTGCCATAAAAACCAACAATTAATATTTAAATGCTACGCGTCACGCGTAGCCTACTTCCTTGGGTGTCGCGTGGCGCGATGGCCTATTTTTGCCAGATTTTTTCGTTTTGCGTTCCCGTTCAGCTTCAACTCGTCCCGATTCCAACCGTTAACTCTTTTTCAACTGATTTCGTCTGTTTTATGCTCTTTTCAGCAATCGGGACCTGTACAAACATAAACTATCAAAAGAAACTATTCTAACTACAAAAACAAAACAAAACGAAACGAAACAATACGAAAACTTTTACAAACTCTACATGATAAATAGATGTATTTTGCAATACATCAACATGAAATGTTTATTTTATGATTTTGTACTTATATGAGGTGTATGGATTTGAAGAATGTCATTTTTAATGCTTACAAATTGTCATATTTGGGTATTATGAGATTGTTTGGCATGATTTTGTTTTAAATGTTGGAATATACTTTAATAGGATTATTAAGGTGGCATTTGATATCTCTTAGAGTTGCATGATGAAAGTAGGAGGTTCGGTTTGTGAAGAGTTAATATTAACAGCTAGGTGTTTATGACATGTCAAGGTTTAATTTATGTTTGAAAATGAATATTTTGATCTATTAATACCCAAGACTTGTTATTCTAAAAATATGAAGTTGCAGTTGTTCTATCATATGCACCCACTATGATCTCTAACCTGAAAGCAAATCAAGATTCCATCTTTATTACTCCCCATACATCGAAATACAATTCCTCAAATCATGATATCGTGATACATAACAAAATGAATTTTATCTATTTAATTCGACAAGTTTCGTTTTCAAATGTTTTCTATCAATAATATATATTGTTCAAACGAATAATTTGATATGTTTTGGTTTTCTAGAATTGTTTTGAGATGATATTTTGTTGTGTTCATTAGTTCAAAACAAAAACTGGAAATAGTTTAAAAAACCATTGGCAGGATTCTAGTAAAACACTTTCAAGGATTATGTAAAACCATTAAAATCTAACATACGATTTCAATTAATTCCATGTATATACTCTCCTTCAAACTCACAATCTTTACTTATATTTTATTTATATATATTTTCATTATTATCTATAATCATAATTTATAACTTAAAATCCTCCTCTGTAATCACCCTTTAATAATAAGTTTACTATTAAATTTAATATTATGTTTAGATTATATAAAAATTTATAACTTAAGAAAATCCCGTTTTTTATAATATTCATATCCACTTTCATTTGCATCGATCATTTATTAAGTCCAATTGTATTACACGAGATCATAAACGATTGTTATCTCTCGATGTATGTTTCACAATGACAATAATAAAATTCAATGACAATTGTTATCCAAAATTGTTTTATTTTAAAAAATAACAAGTTTTTTTCACATGGTCTGTACATAGCTTTTTCCAAAGTCTAAAGTAAATATGAACTTAAATTGTTAAATGTTTATAGAAATGGTAATCTTCCGAGAATAACATCCAATGTTGTCTACAAAAAAAATATGGAGATTTGTAATTTGTATTTTTCATTATTACATGTAATGCAATATGTAATTATTTATATTTATTGCATTATCTTTTATACCTAATGACCTATAATACACGAGTCTATAACTTAATTTTCGAATAAAATTTAAGGAATACTAATATTAGAATTTGAATATGTAAAACTGAAAAATGGTTTACTAATGTTTACCCTAAACTAGATTTTTAGAAGTAGAGTTTTTGGAGAAAACTCTTTTGTTGTAAAAATAGCTTTAGTGTTTTGAACACATTGTTCTTAACGTCAACTGCTTATTAAAAAAACAAAGCCAAGCCAGAAGTTGGTGAGCAAACAAGTTTCGGTTGCAACATAGAAGCTATATTGAACTAGAAAACTACCCGCGCGCGTTGATTGTGGGCAACAAAGGCCAAAACATTGACGTCAAATAACTTAAATAACTTTTTAACTTAGTGGCGGGTAATTTGTTTGTTCGGCCACCCAATTTTGACTTTTTCAAATCTGTTTTTGACATTTTAATATATTTGCCTGATTTTGACTTTTCTAGTTAAAGGAAAAGGATAATTAATCATTCAACAAAATTAATGGTCTATTGTAGAATGTGACCTGTCACTCCTAAGTCACCTTGTAGTCCATTTTCTAGGTTTTAGTATAGACATTTGTTCTTTCTTACAAATTGTACCATGTGATAGTTACAAAAGATGAGCATTGAGTTTTCGATTTCTTTGCAAAAGAGGAATGAGTATATGGTGAGCAATCTTCTAGATGAATACTTTACATATTCTACCCTCGTGATTGCTCACCATATTCATCCATCATACTCGCTTCTTGTCTACTTCAACCTGTTACAAAACACTCCTAAATCAATACCCGAGTACATCAACAAAAAAAAAAAAATCATAGTTTGGATACCCATGTGAAAGACTAAATCCATGGATAAATAACCTCTCTTTGACTTGCTATTGTTCGACCTAGTATCAAATTTATACAAGTATTGTCCACCTCTAATGGAACATATCGCAACTGGAATATTACTTAGTATCCACTCTAGTTCATGATCCAACCACACAGAAAACTATGGGTTGGGGTATCATTGGCGTAAACCATAAATATACTAATGTCCTCGTGTTTGCAAGGATAACTTGGACATGTTATGGACATCAATGAAAACGAATTTAGAACCAGGAAGATCGGTGTTTAGGTTATCGATCATGGTCTTCATGTTTGCCAGGGTCTGCAATAAAAGCATGCACAACAACTCCATAAGCAGCAGGCTTCAAGTAAGCGAACAAACAATGAAGGAAGAGTAGCATATGATTTACCTCCGGATGGACAACTCAAGCCAAAACTTAGGACCATCATAGTGGTGCAAGACTGGCCTAAAAGCATCTTCTACCAATGCTTTGTAGACTTTCCTTATACGAATCCTCACCTGAATTTGCACAGATTAAATGAGATATTCATGATGACGACAAAAACCATGCATCGGACTCATAAAAAAAACCTTAAATATCTTATACCTAAGCAGCAAATCAAGATTCGCCTTTGCATTTCTTGTCCTCCCAAACAGTTGGTTCGATGTTGGAACCACCAAAAGTTGTTACCTACATAAGTTTGCTCAAGATAAGTACAAGTCGTAGCATGAAGTTGGTAAACACCATACTCCAAGGCTAGAAAAAAAACAATACAAGTTTATAACTTTATAATCTTCGTAAGGATTTAAAAGACCAACTTCAACGAATGAGAATACACACCAATTACAAACCGCCGGTTCGATTTGGTCCCAGTCCAGTTTAATCCAAACAGTATCTAAAATTAGTTTCGGTTAGTTTCATCCAAGCAATACAGAAAACACCCAAGGCAACCATCCAACCTAAATAACAGATTATAATCGACATCAATAAGTCAGATAAAGTAAAAAAGGAAAAAAAATTAAAGAAAGAAATTCAGATTTACAAAAATCAAACCAAAACACAGAGTCGCGACCAATAGTACCTATTTAAAAAGAACAAACAACACCATATTCATTCAACATAAACAGACATAAATTTCAGGCAACATAACACATAAACAAATCAAACAAACTTCCAACTAAAACACATCAATTTACCAATATTAATCGGAGCTTGACGAGACATAACCTATGGAGAAAGCAGATGCAGCGTCGGTACATCCAGGTTGCTCAAAACCTGTTCCTTAAAACCTTTTCGCGCCATATTATCACTGTTATTCAACAACTTCAAACTATTCCGAACCAAAACTCGTAAAAAACCTAGATTAACATACAGCCTGAGTAAAATAGCAAGTGTCAGATGCTTTATCACCGATCACACATAGAAAATGAAAAAAAAAAACGAAATATAATTACAACTAACGTTTAACAAATCGAACCTGCGTTTACAGATATTGAAACTTCAGTTAAAATTGAACCAGAAGTGAGAAGCACGCGTACCTAGTAGATTTCAATATTTCACAAACCTAAACCTAACTAACAAAATGGTAAACATAATTTCGGCTATAGAAATCAGAACAGTTACTTGTAGAGGCCTTCAAAAGTACAAAGGATTGAAGACGGCAATGGCAATCTCATCGGTGGTATTGGAGTTGGAGGAGCACCGGCGTTTGCGTCGTCGTCTGGTGGCTGTTGAAGGAGGCGACGTATTTGAATTTTCGCTGAGTGAATTGTGGCTAGGGAGAAGGGAAAGTGGTGTTGTGGCTGTAGGCATAAAGACAGGTGGTTTACAAAAGCCATAGTAGACACAGTATTGCATAACACACAACATGGAGTAGCATGAAACAGACTTTATACAAAGTGTACAACTCCCCCATTGTAGCAAGTTGTTGCAAATTATACTGTACATTAATTCTAGCCAATCGCTCCACGACACCGACTTGATACCTTTTAACCAGGGGAAAGTGTCCTCCTTAACTGAGTCAACCACTCTAGAAACCGAAACCGAAACCGCACTGCCATTGAACTCTCTATCATTGTGGGTCAACCACAATCTCCAAAATGTTGCAAAGGCCGGCCACCATCTACACAACCTGTTTCCATTTTATAGCGCCCACCTGAAGCTGAAATATGGTCCAAAATCTGGGCTGCTGCCTTGCAATCCACCAGAATCGGAATTTGACCCACCGAAAAAATATGCCACCAAACTCAATGTTCAAGTTTGTAATTTCAAGCTGAAATGAAAATTTGACATGATATTATGAGCAAATGAAATTCTAGCTAAACATAAGCTTCGATCACAAGAAGTAATCATGGATGCACAAAATCAAGAGAACATTTGATGTTTGTGGATGATTCTTAATTACGGACCCATTTTTCATGCACACGGTTATTAGTCTAGTTTTAAAGTTATCACGCTACTGAAAGAATCGTGAAATGACTGAAGGCCACAAGATAACAGGAATTGGAATAGAAATTGTAGAAGAAAAAAAATACTTACCGAAATACTCAGTTATTAATAGATGTTCACAATGTTACAAATATTTCAAAGGCTAAATTAGAATTGACGACTACGAGTGTTTGACCATATCATGATAGATATTGGTGAGTATATCAACTCCATATATACAATAATTAGACATGTCACTTTATTTTTCTTTTTGTATGGAATGAATCAAGAGAACAATTCCGGTGATGTATAAAATCACATGACTGTTGTTATTGTTTTTAATTAATAGTCATTGGGCATGTGTCCTCGAGGGCCGGATAGTCTGATGGTAAAGTAGTATACCCTTAACTAAATGATGGTGAATTCAAATCCTACAAGGGGCCGCTATAATATGATTTTCGCTGTTAAAAAAATAGTCTTCGGATATGCATTTACTTATCCATCCTTTTAAAAAAAATAAGTATAACACTATTGAGACAAGTGATGGCCACCACATAACAACGCTTTGAAAGTACACAACAACAAAGCGATATTTTTCCCGTTAAACATCTAAATAAGTATATTCAAAGGTGTCTCTAAAAATTTATGTACCTTGTTCGAGTTCGAAAAATGTGTCAGTCTGTAATGTTTTTTATTATTATTTTGTAAAATCAAATGAGTATTTGACTCGCTAAACCTAATGTCAATGGTCTAACTTCTAAACTATAAAAATTGTTTTGTAAATGAGGTCTCCAATGAGTTGGTATATGTATACTATTTAAAAAAAATTAACATACATATATATACATATATCAGATTTAAAAAAAAAACACATGTCCTTCGAAATCACAGCCCTGTGCTATGGCCCTCCCCACACACCTCGTCACCACCACTAGGTATATCACTATTACCATGGTGGCTGCACGTTTGATAACTAAAAGGATATATAGTAATGTTGCTATTCTAACACCATTTATATGATAAATACTACCTAGCCTTATATTATAAGAATTTGAAAGTATATCACTTTTACGAGGATAGATATCATAGCACTAGACCATTTGGTCATGAGTAAATAATAGACTTGATAACTTGATCATATCATGATAAATTGTGGTGACTCTCGTATACATTCATCTTAAACATAAAAACATCTACGCAATAATGTGAACAACTATGATGAATCAAGATTAGTTAAAAACATATTTATCTAATATTATAAATAGACATAAAATTAGGAGTGTGAAATTTTGTATTGAACACGAAAACGTGACACATAACAACAGTTTCGAGTTGCATAAGGAAACGCGTTTAGCTAAATCATTTATGTTTGGGTCTATCTAGCGGGTTTGCATGTTGACCGTTTAGCACCTATTGTTTTTGTTAATTGTAAAAGATATTATATATACCATATAATCTTGCATTAGCAAAGATTTGAGCCCAAACCGCTTTATAGTTTATACATAATTGTTTAAGATACATTTATATATTTGTAATTTTGGAGTATTATAATGCACAAATAGAATATAAAAAATTAAGGTTAAACGGGTCGTGTTCATGCCAACTTACAAATAAACATGCCGCATGTTGATGTTTATGATAGGGTTTACTATTTGAGTTTGTTCAGGCTTGTTCAACGCTAATGTCTAGTATCAGGTTAGGTCACTAAACCCAGTCACAAACATAACCCATTTAACATCGCTCATGATTACTAGAAAGTGAAGTTGTTGAAAAATAGCTATAAGGGATGTAATTATAAATAATAAATATGGTTATTAATGGTTTTCCAAAACCAAGGGTTGTAATTATAAATAATAAATATGGTTATTATCTGGTGTATTTGGAAGGCGCGAAACGGTGCGTTTTAAAGCAAGTAAATCAGGAGATAACGAAGGTTGTGGAGGAGGCTAAATCGCTTAGTTTCTTATGGGTCAAGAATTGGTCGAAAGAGCATGGGTGGTATTGAAACGACCGGAGAACTTTTAAGGTTCTGATGTAATTTTTTGTATGGCTTCGGCCTTCTGTTGGTGCGTTTCGGATTTTCTTCCCATTGTGTATATGTGGTGTCTAGCTCCTTGCTAGTTTCTAACAATATGCAGTTTTTGTTTGCCATTCAAAAAAAAATATGGTTATAAATGGTTTTCCAAAATCAATAAGAAACGATCTCTGATAATCAATTTTAAAACCAAATATCACAACACAAATGATGGTTTTTCTTGGAACCACACAAGACGTTTCATCATCTCATGCAACTGCAATCATTCAAAAAGACCCCAATTTTGCTGCATATAAATAACCCCAACTATGTACATGCAGCAACATCCTTAATATTCTTAACTCATTTAGATTAGTGACTATAAGGAAATGATTTCAGTAAATTAATTATTCTATATTCAAAACATTTATTAGTGTTTCCTATTTTGTCTAAATGTTAGTTAGGAAACCATTGTATTTATAGGTCTTGTATTTCTCTTTGTACAAACACTTCTGCAATATCAATAAGAGTAAATTGCACAAAACATCCTTTATGTTTCCTCAAACTTGCAGTTTCCAGCCTTAATGTTTAAAAGTTGCTAAAATCAGCCTTTAAGTTTATTTTTGTTGCGGGTTCAATCCTTTACAGCTAACCACGTTATTTTCTTCAGTTAAGTTCCCTCACATGCATAACATGTGAGGGTATATTCGTCAGTTTGGTTGATCTTCCACCCACGTCAATTATAAGAAAAAAGAATATTTAAGGTTTAACCTATTTTAAAAAATTCTAACCGCATGGACTAATGTGCAATAAAACCAAACTTTTAAAAACCAAACATCTTCTTTCCCGGTCTTCTTCTCCGGCGACTTCGCCGGATTCCGGCGAACCCAGAATTAAGATAGGAATCTTGTTAAGCTAGCCCACTAAGCTGTAAAGATTAACACATAATTTGATCATGCCAATCAAACTCTTTAGAATTATCATCAGTTGGAAGAATCGGCGCCTTATTCGCATCAGACGGAAACGACAAACAACTCTTCAACCCTAGATACCTCTCACGGAACTCCGATGCCGTCAAATCAGAGAACTTCGTAACACCGTGTTCAGTAGTCGGATCCAGCAACTGGTGACGCTTAGGACGCCGCAAGTTAGACTTAAACACTATCAAACGGTAATCGTGCTCCTCTGTAGTCGCGTACGTTTTACCAAACTTTGTTTAAACTAGGTTAAAACTTAAATATTCTTTTTTTTTTATAATTGAAGTGGGTAGAAGATCAACCAAAATGACGAATATACCCTCACATGTTATGCATGTGAGAGAACTTAACTGAAACGTGGTTAGCTGTAAAGGATTGAACCCGCAACAAAAATAAACTTAAAGGCTGTTTTTAGCAACTTTTAAACATTAAGGCTGAACCTGCAAGTTTAAAGAAACATAAAGGATGTTTTGTGCAATTTACTCTATCAATAATACAGAGAATATTGGCTTTCACATAGCCATTCTCGATCCTTGAGCCCCCTTCTTTCTTATTAATTTCTTTTTCCCCAACCTCTAAAAAATGTCAACTTCCTCTTCTTCATCTAATAGTTCGACCATCCCTCTTCAAACTCTTTTTCACATGATTACTCTCAAATTAAACTCTACAAATTACCTGTTATGGCGTACCCAAATAACCACTGTTCTCTCTCTTGCCGATCTTCTCGGTCATGTCGACGCATCTATTCCCCCACCCGCTACAAAAGTTGTTGTCGAGGGCAAAGAGACACCCAACCCGGCTCTCACTTACTGGAATACCGCTGACCGGAAGGCCATTCTATTAATCTAGGCATCGTTATCAGAAGAATCAATGGCTGAAATGCTCGGTCTCACGACCGCCGGTCAGATCTGGAATGCTCTTGAACGTGCTTATCGTCACGATTCACTCGAACGGATTCACACTCTCAAAGACACCCTCCGTCAGCTTCAAAAAGGGGGTTCGTCTGTATCCGAATATGGCCGAAAATTTAAAAACTTATGCGATCAACTCGCCGCTATTGGCCACCGGTTGATGAACACGATAAATGCCACTGGTTCTTGTGTGGCCTTGGCTCTCCGTTCGAAAATTTCTCAACCGCTCGTCGAGCCATCACGACTTCTCCTCAGTTTCGTGAACTTTTAGCGCAGGCTGAAAATCATGAGTTGTTTCTACACTCCATTGCATCCTCTCAACCTCCTCAGGCTGCGTTTTACTCTCAACAAACTCGCCGATCCGGATCCAATTCTTTCCGGGGTGGTCGCGGACGGTCCCGTGGTGGTTCGAGTGGCCGTGGTCGTGGTAAGCATCCTCCACACTGTCAATTGTGTAGGAAGGAAGGGCATGATGCTTCTTCGTGTCCCAATCTTAGTAGTTACGCTCAACACGGGCCTTCCATAGACGCCAATCTCGCTCATGCTTTTCATAGCCAGTGTAACGTCTCTTCAAATGAACCAGATTGGACTCATGATATAGGTGCAACCTCTCACATGGTGTCCCCGGACACTCCTCTCGAGAGCACTATTCCGTACACTGGTAATGATCGTGTTCATTTTGGGGATGGTAAAACCCTCCCTATTACTCATATTGGCACATCTTCTATTGCTAACTTGTCTTTGCTTGATGTTCTTGTGGTGCCCCATCTCACTAAAAATCTTCTCTCAGTTAGCAAACTCACCAATGATAATCCTGTCAATGTTTTATTCTCTAATAATTTTTTTCATATTCAGGACAGGAAAACTCGAGCCGTACTAGCCAAGGGAAGAGTTAAAAATGGTCTTTACATACTTGATCATGGTCAGCAAGCTTTTATGGCAGCCGTTACTTCCTCTCAATTACGAGCGTCATATGAACAATGGCATGCACGCCTTGGTCATGTTTCCTTTGATGTTATTTCCTTGTTAAATAAGTTTGGACATTTGCATGTTACTTCTTTATTACCCAAACCTGGGGTTTGCTCGTCATGTCAATTGTCTAAAGCAAAGCACTTACCATTTTTGCCGAATAATAAGCTTGCTAATCATGTATTAGATATTATTCATTGTGATTTATGGGGCCCAGCACCTCTTATCTCAACAAATGGGTATCGTTATTACGTAATTTTTATTGACGATTACTCCCGTTTTACGTGGTTCTATCCACTTTGGACAAAGTCCGATTTTTTTACCGTCCTACAAATGTTTCTATCTCTTGTTCAAAACCGATTCTCTTGCAATGTTAAAACCTTTCAAAGTGATGGTGGTACGGAATTTACAAATCATCGTGTTCATGACTTGTTTCAAGCTAAAGGCATTCTTCATCGTTTCTCTTGTCCGTATACACCTTTCTATGAAACCGGCCTTTCTATGCTTTTCAATGCTCATGCACCAGCAAGACTATGGGTCGATGCATTGACTTCCGCAACATATATCATCAACCGCCTACCAACACCATTGCTTGAAAATAAATCTCCATTTGAACTTCCTTTTCATCAGGTACCATCATATGCCATCTTCAAGATCTTTGGATGTCGTGTATTTCCGTATCTACGTGACTACACTCCACATAAACTTTCCCCACGAAGTGACTCATGCATTTTCATTGGATATAGTCCAAATCATAAAGGGTATCGATGTTTAAATCCATCAACTTCACGCGTTTATATAACGCGTCATGCTAAATTTGATGAGACAGTTTTTCCTTTTAAGTGGATGAAATAAAATTGGTTTCTGGACACTTTAATGAACTTAACCCTACCCAAGCTCCACCAAAACCTACTTCTCCACCCATTTCACAAAATATAAACTCAAAATCCAATTGTTCTCACAATTCCTTACCTTGTCCTTTATGCTCGACCCCACCTGCATCCACTAATTCCATGCAACATTCTACCACTAACTCTCATGCACATCCATTAAATAATACCCCAACCTCACCCACTCAAACTTCTACTCCTCCTTATGCACCCTCGTCACCGATCATACCCCATGCACAAACATTTATCTCACCTCCTTCACCTCAAAACCCCTATACTGTAACTTCACCACCTTCCCCACCCCAACATTCATCCAATTCAAATATCCCCCCTACATCTCATCCCATGCAAACTCGTTCTAAATCCGGGATTTCAACCCCAAACATCAAGCTGACCTTGCTATTCTTCAAACAAGTCCTCTACATATGGCTTTATTCAGTGCTCGAGATCCCAAGGGATATAAATCGGCTGCCAAGCACTCTAAATGGGTTGATGCCATGGATGAGGAAATGCATGCGCTACAAGCTAACAAGACTTGGGTCCTTTTTTCTCGTCCTCCCAACACCAACATTGTTAGGTCGAAATGGGTTTATCGAACTAAATACAAAGTTGATGGAACTATTGATCGTTTTAAAGCAAGGCTTGTTGCTCAAGGCTTCACACAAATACCCGGGTTGGACTACTCTCACACTTTTAGTCCCGTTGTCAAAGCGTCAACAATCCGCGTTGTGCTTGCATTAGCAACCATAAACGGTTGGCCACTTCACCAATTAGATGTCAAGAACGCCTTCTTGAATGGGAATTTAAATGAGACGGTATATATGGAGCAACCACCGGGGTATATTGATCAAACTTATCCAAATCATGTATGTCGCCTCACCAAAGCTCTTTACGGGCTCAAGCAAGCACCAAGAGCATGGTTCCAACGACTCAGCTCTTTTCTTTTAAACCAAGGTTTTGTGTGCAGTAAATCGGACACGTCCTTATTCGTTTACAAACGCAACACCTCTATACTTTATCTTCTCGTCTATGTTGATGATCTTGTCCTCACCGGTAACAATGTCAAAACACTAAAAGCTTTCATTACTCAATTACATCAGGAATTTGCTACCAAGGATTTGGGACGACTTTAACTATTTTGTTGGTCTAGAGGTTTCTTACTCCTCCACTGGTCTTTTCCTATCACAATCGAAATATGCCTATGATATTTTAGCACGTGTCGGTCTTCGTGATGCCAATCCGGAAACCACGCCTCTTGCTACAACAGACGTGTTCACCACTCAAGGCACTCCTTTTCATGATCCGACTCTCTATCGATCTTTGGTGGGTGCCTTATAGTGCCTCAGCATTACTAGACCTGATCTTGCATACGCCGTCAATCAGGCAAGTCAGTTTCTACACTCTCCTACAGTTTCACATCATCCGCTTGTGAAAAGGATACTTCGTTACGTCAAAGGTACTGTGTCTTACGGTTTAACCTTTGCCAAGTCAAAGGTTGCCACTCTCGTTGGCTACTCCGATGCCGATTGGGCCAAATGTCTCGAAACCCTTCGCTCTACATATGGATACTCCATTTATCTTGGTGGCAATCTTGTATCATGGAGTGAAAAAAAGCAACCAACAGTCTCCCGATCTAGTTGTGAGTCGGAGTATCGGGCTATGGCGAATACCGCTTCCGAGCTTGTTTGGGTTATCAATCTTCTCAAAGAACTTCATGCCACTCCAGCAGCTACGCCAACTTTGCTATGCGATAATCGCAGTGCCGTATTTCTAAGCCATAACCCCATTTCTCACAAACGGGCCAAGCACATCGATATTGATTATCATTTTGTTAGGGAGCTCATTTCCTCGGGTCGCCTCAGCACAAAGCACGTATCTACCAATCTTCAGGTGGCAGACATCTTCACAAAGAGTCTGTCACGCCCACTCTTTGAACGGTTCCGACACTACCTTCGTGTGGGCTCTCCACCTATCGGATTGATGGGGGTATAAGGAAATGATTTCAGTAAATTATTCTATATTCAAAACATTTATTAGTGTTTCCTATTTTGTCTAAATGTTAGTTAGGAAACCATTGTATTTATAGGTCTTGTATTTCTCTTTATACAATAATATAGAGAATATTGGCTTTCACAGTGAAACTTTTAACTTCAAACACCAATGGGGAATTGGTTTTCAAGGGTCCATCAAGATATTCAAAATATGGCTGGGAGAGTGTCACGTGGTCTGGAAAATGCACTTGAGGTGGTTGCTTCCTTTAACTGGGACCTTGTTATGAGTGTGTTCTCAATCTTTCCATACGTTGTTGCCAATGTTTCCCAGGTGGGTTTGCTTTTAGCTCGTCCGGGTATGTTTCCGGTTGGTTTAGGTGCTATTTGTTAATGGCTCTTGTGGTTTTTGTTATGACTGAAACTGATAAGAATCAAACGTTGAAATCCAAGTCTGAATGAAAAAATGATTGGATTTACTATGTAATGTTTGTGTTTATCTTGATTGAAATGAAGACTACTCTTGTATTGTTTTGCTGTCTATCTTGTTTTGTAATGTTTTATGCATCGCTTAAATAGGTTTTATAATAATCTAATTATTTTATATATTTTAATATTATAAATTATAAATTTGTAACATTTGTATGCATTGCAAGTTGTACTCTATGCTTTTGAAGTTGTACAATGGTTTTTGATAAAACCATGGGCTGGTTTCATGGTGACTCACCTAGCTATTGAAGTTCCATGTCTCACATATGTATCTAATTTGGTTTTAAAAGTCTTTTATCACTCCATTTGATCAATTCTCATTCTTTCACCTCCTTTCTCTCTCTAATACACTCTCTTCTCTGTACACTTTTCCGGCGAATACCGCCGTGACCGTTTACACTCTTTTGACGGTGTTATTTTATATCGAGAAACATAAATCGTGTTTCTAGAGAGAAAAAAATCGATATGTGTGTTGTATTGCAGTTGCCGACGCTTTTCCGGTCGTTGACAACGGTGACGGACATTATTAATTTGATGTTTTGGTTGACCAATGTTGGGGGTTTTTGAAGTGTTAAGCTAAAACTGAATTGAAATTGCACATAGATTAGGGAAGGAAGGGAATTTTTATTGAATTGAAACAAGAAGGTGATGGGAATACAGAATACAGACTAGATAGGAGAGAGAAAGCCTAACAAACTCACACACATTTTTTTCATGACCTCACCCTCTAACATTCTTCCCTAAATACCCTGCCAAGTTCTGCTAACCCTCAGCTGATGTGGCAGTAGTGATATACTCCTGCAATTTACTTGGAAACTTCCTAGGCCTGTTACTCTTGCGTGCCATCTTCTGGCCCATATCCGTTGGGCTATTGCCTATCACAACATTACTCCCATGTTTAACATAAACCTTGTCCTCAAGGTTGATATGAGGAAAGGCCTGCAAGATAACAGATTTATCCTCCCATATAGCAGTAGAGTCTGGTAGTCCCTCCCATTGGATCAACCATTGTTCTACTCGGAGACCGGAGTGATCAAGAAAACGAGTGTCCATGATGGCTTTGGGTAGAAGCACCAAAGAAGTAGAGGAGTCAATAAGCCCAATAGGGGTGACCTGGTGATCTGGAACACCGGTGCACTTGAGGAGTAAGGAGACATGAAAAACATCATGAATCTGAGCGAAAGCCGGTAATTCCAAACGGTAAGCCACGGTGCCCACTTTAGCTACAATCTTGTAAGGGCCGAAATAGCGTCTACCCAACTTATGATGGCGTTGAAGACGAATAGAGTGTTGGCGGTAGGGCTGTAACTTAACAAAAACCCAGTCCCCAACCGCAAAGGGGATATCCCGGCGATGTTTATCAGCATAGTCGTTCATACGAGCCTGGGCCTTTAGTAGATTGTGCTTTAAGAGTGTCAAGACAACATCTCTTTCCAAAAGCTGGGCTTCCAAATAGGATTGCCGGTTGAGTCACGGATGTAAAGGTCAATTGTCGGGGGGCGACGACCGTATAAACACTTCAAAAGGTGTCATCTTGGCAGAAGTTTGATACGATGTGTTGTACCAAAATTCTGCCCAATGGAGGAAACTAAGCCATTCTTTGGGTCGATCACAAACATAGCACCATAAGTACATTTCCAAACACTTATTTAATACATCCGTTTGGCCGTCGGATTGGGGGTGGTAAGCGGTAGTAAATGATAAATGAGTTCCATGCAACCGGTGAAGTTCTTTCCAAAAATCCGACATAAAGCGGGGGTCACGATCTGAAACGATATCCGTTGGGATTCCATGTAGGCGGATAACATCTGATAAGAAAATGGAAGCAACAATTGAGCTTGTGAAGTGTGTTGGCAGGCCCACAAAGTGTCCATACTTGGATAAACGATCCACAATTACCATGATCACGGTTTTACCGTGAGACGGTGGGAGGCCGGTAATAAAATCCATAGATATGCTTTCAAAAACCAACTGAGGAATGGGTAAGGGTTGAAGTAAACCCCAGGTGGGAGAAACGAATCTTTCATTTGTTGGCAAATTTGGCATTGGGCCACAAAATTCTTAACATCGTGATGCATATTCTTCCGGTAGAAGTTAGAAGATAAACGATGGAAGGTGCGAGTAACACCTGAATGCCCGCCGATCACTGAAGAGTGGTATTCAGAAAGGAGTTTTTGGCACACTGGGGAGCGAGTCGGAATGAAAAGGCGACCACGAAAGAAGAGCATCATGTCACACCCCTAATTTCCACGTGTAACCCGGTGGGCCCGGTTGGGGAATATCGTGACGTAAGTTGATATCATCATTACCAAACAATACAATAAAACACAGCGGAAGTCTGGATAATTACTATTACAAACGTTTGAATGTTCAAAGTTCAAAAATAGTATACAACGCTTGTAACTAGATCCACAGGCGGATCGAAATGATTACAAAAGGAAATTTAACAGACTAAGGCCTTCTAAGCAAAGGATTGCAATTCCTCTTAAGCTTCGCCGAGCACTTCCAGCCTAATTACGTAAACTTGTCACCTGCGCTTAGTCTTTTGAAAATACGTCAGTTTTCACTAGTAAATAAATTTCACCGACTCATTTTGAAAACATTTTAAAAACATTTAGTGTACACAATGGTACTTAGTTTGATAAATAACTTGGGATAAACGATTTTCATGTTATCAGTTTTACATGCCAACAATACATTTAGAGCCCGAAAACTATGCCGGGATCATGATTAATCGACACGCCACTTTAACACCTTTAATAGGTGCACCCCTAATGGGTTATAGTTTAATTTAGCATCTGACGGGTGTATGCCTACACCCCGTGCTTAGGTCGTGGCCATTTGCAATAAAATGAGCCGTGGATATCCAGGACACAGTCGTTTTAACCCCCAAATGTTTAATATTAAGCAATACGAATTAAAATGATTATTATAATTCCCGACTCATTGGTCTTTGATCCCATATCCAACCATGCGATATTAGTATACCGTATCCCAAGCCCGTATAAGGGAAAATAAGTTAAAGTATTTACCTGGCTTGCAAAATCTTTAATAACAAGAAAATAAGCAAGGTACAGCCGTAAACAATTAAACTAGCTTGGAGACACTCTACCGGAAGTCTCTAGTCTGGAATGGATGGCATTATTAACCGATTAGTTAGCTAGCGGGTCTTTATTTAGTCATTGACTTAGACCGACTAACTTAAAATAAAGAATACGGTACGAAACGCTAGATTAAGCGATGACCGGAAAAGAATGTATTTTGGACCCGACAAGTACTAGGACTTGTATAATATAGGTTACCATTTTACATTCTGGAATTTGAGAATATTTTGATCTGGTTAAACTCGTTTCGGTTAAGTTGCGTAAACTAGTAACATGGGCTTAACCGTACGCATATAGGCGAAACCGGGTAACCGGGTTAGTCCCATACAAGTTCCATATGCCATTAAGTTTAAATTATGTTATTATAACAGTAGGTTATCAATATGTTGGCCCGTTATGGTTTTAAAAGCAAACTACGCCTTAAAGGGCAATTTCGTCATTTTTAAAATGTAACAAACGAGCTTATATATAAACTGATGTTATTATCATAAACATTCTGTAAAAATACTTATTTTATGATGTTATATAAGTAGGACATCAATTTTATATGTGGTTTATAGATTAAGACCAAACTATGTCCCGGAAGGGCATTTTGGTCATTTCAAATATAATTTGATAACTTATTTGGAAATCTGAGTTTGGGACATGTACCTACTGTTAATAATTTGAAAACATGTTTTGAAATCAGTAGGTATCAAGTCTTAATGCTCCAATATGGTTTTAAACCATATTGTGCGCCGAAATGGCGATTATGTCGCTAAATGACGATTTAAATGGTATTTTAAGTAAAACCGTTGTTGTGACCAGGTTTGTATGACCAACATATGTTAATATGTATATTACATCAGTAAGTATAAGGTTTTGGTCCATTAAAATTTTAAAACCCATTTAAAGTGTTAGAAGGGTAATATCATCCTTTAAGGACGTAATACAAACTATAGCTTGAACTCAGTTTGCAACCTGAATTAATATCCCAAATAATCCTAATAATGATATTACATCAGTAGGTATAGAGTTTTGATGTCAAGTTTAGGTTTAAACCATTTTATACGTAAAAAGGGCGTTTTAGGCATATTTAACGGATACTTGCATAATGACTCGGATTACTACATGACCATGTCCTATAACTCTAGAGGATTATAGTATACTATAACATGGTCATAATGCAACTTAGGGACAGTAGCTAAGGTTGCTAAATCGGGTCAGAACTGAAAGTCAAAGCAAAAGTCAACTTTCACGACTTTCGGTTGCGAACCGACCTTAGACCTGGAATTGACGAGCCGAACATGTTCCTACATGTTCTTATAATTATTACTAAGTTATTAGAGTGTCAAACAGGTTTTATAGCATCTACATTGCTAGTTATAATTTTATTTCAAAACTGACCCGTTTGACTTTTTATTAACATAACTTTGACCCGTCAATTGACCAAGCAAACGTGGTAATCAGGAGGTGCCCTCTTTAGGGATTAACACCTACCTTATTACGAACATTGGCTGGACCATAATGGTCTTAGCGCAAAGTCAAAGCGTTTTTACGTCAACGCTTTGACATTGGCTTAAAATTTATAAAACTGAAAAGGAGCGCTAAGAACACTTACACAAGGTCCTTAGCACGAAATCAGACTAATTAGGAAGTCCCCAAGGATCAGGAACCTCCAGATGAGATGAGAGGAAAGAATGTAGAAATGAGCAAGTCTTCATGTTGCAAATACAAGGGTATTTATAGTTGGAGATGCTTCATAGGATTGATCCAGGTGTTGGCAAGAGCTAAGCAGGAGAAAGGCTCAAGTTTGCGAGAAAGGTGGCAAACATGCTGGCTTCCAACAATCTGCCAGCTGCAGTCCCCTTACGGACCGTAAGGGATTAAGCCTTGCGGTCCGTAAGGACCTCTAGCGCCCACAGATTTGAATTGGTTACGGACCGTAACCATTGAGGCTTGCGGTCCGTAACAGCCCTTACTGAAACAATGATTTGGCTGCCTTACGGTCCGTAACCATTGATGGTTACGGTCCGTAAGGACCTTCCAGAAAGGAAAATTTTGGTATTTTGCCACTTTGGTCTTCCGACTTGTCCGACGCTCGTTCAGAGATTATTAAAATAACATGACGACGTCCTTAGTCCCTCTCGGCCACACATGGTCACCAAAAATTTTCGGGACACGTGCCGGAATTTTATTGGATGAAATTTTCGAGGTGTTACATCTTCACCCCCCTTAATAAAAATCTCGACCTCGAGATTTATTCAAATAGATAAGGGTACTTTTGCCGCATATTGGACTCGACCTCCCAAGTATATTCGGGACCTCGACGAGCATCCCATTTGACCTTTATAATAGGCACGTGCTTCCTTCGAAGCTTTTTAACTTGCCGATCTTCGATCGCAATTGGTTTATCCACGAAGCATAAGTTTTCATCAATCTGAACGTCTTCGTGAGACATTGCTAGCGACTCATCCGCTAGACATTTCTTCAAGTTGCTGATGTGGAAAACATCATGGATTCCACTGAGCTTCTAAGGTAACTTAAGCCTATAAGCTACTGATCTGACACATTCGGTTATCTCGAATGGTCCGACGTACCTCAGGCTTAACTTGCCCTTCTTCCCAAAGCGCATTACACCTTTCCAAGGTGACACTTTTAACATGACCTTGTCCCCAACTTGGAATTGTAAAGGTTTACGCCTTTTGTCGGCATAACTCTTTTGCCTATCATGAGCTGCTTTGAGTCGATCACGGATTTGCACAATCTTATCCGTGGTTTCAAGAATGATTTTGGGTCCAGATAGTTGGGCTTCTCAAACTTCCACCCAACAAACAGACGTTCTGCACCTTCTCCCGTATAGGGCTTCGAAAGGAGCGGCCTTAATGCTTGTGTGGTAACTATTGTTATTAGAGAACTCGATTAGGGGTAAGTGATCATCCAAACTTCCACCTAAATTGATCACACAAGCTCGAAGCAGGATGGTACGCTCACTTTGTCCGTCCATCTGCGGATGGTAAGCCGTACTGAAATTAATCTTGTGCCTAAGGATTGTTGGAAGCTTTTCCAAAAGTGAGATGTGTACCTTGTATCTCTATCAGATACGATGGATATCGGCACGCCGTGCAAGGACACAATCTCATCGACATAAAGCATAGCTAGCTTATCAGAATCATATGTTTCCTTAATTGGTAGGAAATGAGCGGATTTGGTTAATCTATCCACGATAACCCAAATCGTGTCATTGCCATGCTTGGTCTTAGGTAACTTAGTGATGAGGTCCATAATTACCATTTCCCATTTCCATACTGGGATTTCGAGCTGTTGAAGAAGTCCTGACGGTTTCTGGTGTTCTGCCTTAATTTGAGAACACGTCAAGCACCTTGCTACATGATTTGCTATATCTTTCTTCATACCCATCCACCAATAATTGGGCTTAAGATCTTGATACATCTTGTCGCTTCCTGGGTGAACCGAATATTTAGAACTATGTGCTTCTTGGAGGATTACATCTCTAAGTCCTCCAAAGATCGGAACCCAGATCCGATTATTAAGCCTAAACATTCTGTCCTTTCCAGATGCTAACTGATCAATGGTTGCACCTAATCCTTCCTTCACGACGTTATTCACTGACATGGCTTCCTTTTGTGCATTTAGTAGCTTCTCGTTTAAACTATTATTCAGTTCAATGCTTTTGGCATTGATCCTTAGAGGTCTGACTCTTTCCTTGTGACTAAGCACATCAACGACTACATTCGCCTTTCCTGGATGATATCGAATCTCACAATCATAGTCGTTGAGTGTTTCCATCCAACGACGTTGTCTCATGTTCAATTCCTTCTGATTGAACAAATGTTGGAGACTTTTATGATCGGTGTAGATAATACACTTTGTTCCGTAAAAATAGTGTCTCCAGAGCTTAAGTGCAAACACTACCGCACCCAGCTCTAAATCATGGGTGGTGTAGTTTCTCTCGTGCACCTTTAATTGTCGTGATGCTTAGGCAATCACTTTGCCTCTTTGCATAAGCACACATCCCATGCCAGTGTGCGAAGCATCACAGTAAACTACAAATTCTTCTATGCCTTCTGGCAAAGTTAGCACCAGGGCATTACTTAACTTATGTTTGAACGTCTCAAAGGATTCTTGTTGCTTTGGACCCCAGTTGAATTTAGCATCCTTACGAGTTAAGACTGTCAATGGAGCGGCTATTCGTGAGAAGTTCTCAATGAACCTTCGATAATAACCAGCCAATCCCAAGAAACTACGTATCTCGGAAGGTGTATTTGGCGCTTCCCAATTCATTATTGCTTCTATCTTGGCTGGATCCACTTGGATACCACGTGCAGTCACTATATGACCAAGGAACTGAACCTCACGTAGCCAGAATTCACATTTAGAAAATTTAGCGTACAACTTTTCTTGACGTAGAATTTCAAGAATGCACCTCAAGTGGTTCTCGTGATCAGATTGATTACGAGAGTAGATAAGTATGTCGTCTATGAAGACTATGACAAACTTATCTAAGTATGGCTTACAGACTCTGTTCATGAGATCCATGAATGCTGCGGGTACATTAGTCAGTCCGAAAGGCATCACTATGATTCATAATGTCCATATCTCTTTCTGAAAGCAGTTTTGGAACATCTTCATTTTTAAGTTTAAGTTGGTGATATCCCGACCTTAAATCAATCTTCGAGAAGAAACTTGCACCTTGCAATTGATCAAACAAATCATCGATCCTCGGCAAAGGATAACGATTTTTTATCGTTATCTTGTTGAGTTCACGGTAATCAATGCACATTCGCATTGATCCGTCCTTCTTTTTAACGAACAGGATAGGAGCTCCCCATGGCGAAGAACTTGGTTGAATAAAACCTTCTTCTAAAAGTTCGTCCAATTGGGTTCTCAATTCATTCATTTCGGTAGGTGCTAAACGGTATGGAGCTTTTACTATGGGAGTTGCTCCAGGTATGATGCCAATTCGAAACTCTACCTGCCTATCAGGAGGTAGGCCAGGTAATTCTTCTGGGAACACGTCTGGGTATTCAGAAATGATAGGTATATCTTCAATCTATGGTTTGGGTTCATCAACGGTGACTTGTGCCATATAGATGACACATCCTTTCGTCATACATCTAGATGCCTTAGGCAAAACTGCTTTATCAGGCAATCCAAAGTGTTTGTCTCCATGAATGATGAGGATTTTACTAGACGGGGATTTGATTTCAATGAGTTCCTTATCGCAGGCAATGCGAGCTTGGTTATATGATAACCAATCCATGCCTAAGACTACATCGAATCCCGCTAGTTTCATCGGTAGAAGAGAGACAGTGATAGAATGATTCTTGATGGATATGAAGCATCCGTCAAGAACGGAAGAAGCGGTTTCTATAGTTCCATCAGCGAGCTCTACTTCATAGGTTATGTCTAGAGTTCTTACAGGCAAGTTTAATAGTTCACTAAACTTATGATCTACAAACGATTTATCGGCGCCCGAGTCGAAAAGAACTCTAGCAAAAGCATCGTTGATAGGGAACGTACCCGTTATGACATTATCGTTAACTGCTTCCCTGGCATTCATCTGGAAGGCTCTTGCAGTGGCCTTCTTTGCCTCAGTGTTTTTGGGTTTACCCTCGGCATTTGCCTTGGGGCAGTTCGTTTTGATGTGGCATTTTTCACCACATCCAAAACAGGTAGCATACTTAATATTACGGCACTCATGAGACCTATGCCATGTTTTCTTGCAGATGTTGCATTGCTTCGGTTTCTGCTCCAAGCGACATTGCCCATAGTGTTGTTTTCCACAAGTCTTGCACGTGGGTTTGTCGCTTGACTTTTGATTATCTTTGCTAAACCCATGTTTCCCCTTTTTATTAAACTTCTGGGAGTTGCCATCCTCCCGCTTCCTCTTCCCATCATTGTCGTTTTTCATCGACATTTGCTTCACATAGTCCTGTGTGAGGGAGAGTGATAGTTCTACTGCCTATTTGTAGGGGCCAGGCTGCACCGCTTTAACCATACTCCTGATTTCAGGAGCTAGCCCATTGATGAAACGCGCAATGCGTTTGGACTGCGGAGTAACTAGGTAAGCCACTAGCCTTGAAAGAGAGTTGTAGTCGGTGAAAAAATTCTGACAGTCCATGTTCTTCATAGTCAGATTTAGGAAATCTGACTCGATTTTCTCCACCTCATGAGGTGGGCAGCAGGTATCCTTCACTAATTCTACAAACTTTGACCAACTCAAGTTGTAGAGATGAACCTTGCCCGTAGACGGGACTAAGGCTTTCCACCAGATAAGGGCATCACCTTTGAACGATTGAGATACATACTTAACAATGTTCTTATCAGCGCAACCGCTGATATCCACTACCGTCTCCATTTCGTCTAACCACCTTAAGCATTCCACGGCTCCTTTTTCCCCGTTAAAGTCGCGGGTCTACAAGACACGAAGTACTTGTAGGAGCAACAGTCACCATCGGATGCTCATCACTCTTTGCTATACTCTTCACATTCGAAGAGTGTGCCTCACTCTTTTTCGGCTTTGAGTGGCTAGGCTGAGATTTCAGTTTAGAAACAGGCTTAGAGCGAGAAGCACTCGACTCCGGTTGACGCTCAGACCTATCCTTTAGGGCTTTGCCGACTTCTGCAGCAATTAGGCCTCTCAAGTCGTTCTTACTGATAATAATGTTTTCATTGGCATCGTCGTCATTGCGTTTGCTATTCACTTTATTTGAATCCACCATTGTTGCAACGTAATTCTAAATATTGAGATGTATTTGGTTAATTGCTATGACGTACCCTTTTTCACGACTTGGTTCTATGACCATACATAATTCAGATTTCAGATGTGGTATATTTATGTAACCTAGGTCTCAAAGGACCATCATGGGCATTTATAGATTTGGACAGTCCAGAATTTATCAGTTAGTGCGTCATGCGTCACTACTGTATTATTGCTCATTGGCTTTACACTACTTTTGAGTGTTTATATATTTTAGCCAGGATCTAATCTTGATCACATAGGCGATAGGGTATGAACATTTATCATTTACCCAATTGATTAGTGCGACAATAATTGTCACAGGAAATTAAAGGTAACTCCATATTGAGAGTTAATATAGAGAAATGATAAATTTGAAAGTTGAACATTGTTCTCCTTTGCTAGACAGAAGGTTACTTCCAAAATTTTCATTTGCCAATCTATTTGATTATAGTCATTGGCTTAATAGATCTTGAGATAATATAGCGGATCAATAAAATTTGATTTAAAATCATGATGATTGATTGAATGAAATACATAAATAAGGAAATCTTATTAGAAAGAACATTACATAGTTGCCTAATATATAGGACTTGGAAATAACAAAAGTAGTTCACGCAGGAACTTAACAGAAATAACAGTGTCCACGCAGGGACTTTTGGAATTTAAATTACATATATTAAAATACAAAACTAGTCATCCTTTCTCCCTTTCACAGCCTTGTAAAGTTTCTTGATAAATTTGGTCGTTTTCTTCTCCGACTTTTTAACTTGTTACCGCATTTCTCTGACCTGATCTAAGGCCTCATTAATAGCCTCAAGTGGTGCTTGCGATTGGGGTTGAGGCTGAGGTGGAGGTGGTTGTGGTTGATGCATACCCGGGTGTGTATACACATATGGTGGATACCCGGTAGCCGCATAGGAAGGGTAAGAAGGTGGATAATTAGGGAAAGGAGAATGATATAGGGCATTGTGCATGGCTGCTTCAAGATATGGATCGTACGAAGGGGCAGTAAAATAAGCACCATATCCAGATAAGTCTGGGTAGGTGGGAATTGGGTTACCTAAACCCGATGAAGATGGCTGAACTGGTTGGTTGGGGCACCGAGTCAGCAGCAGGTTGTGGGGTTGGAACCGCCACATGTGAAGGGTTTGAGGTCCCACCCATTTGCGGGTCCTCGGGGATAACTGGATAGGATGGTGGTAAAGGTGGTAGCGAACCCGACCTTTGACTGGCACGTACCGACATACGTGCTCCACGCCTTCAGCGTGATTGTGATGATGACTCGGGTGGTGGCTGAGGTTGATCCACCTGTTGCATGTCTACATCCTCTTGGTGAGGATGGGGTGATGGAGCTTGATGATGGGGAGTGATGTGGTAGGAGAATGTGTGGACAATCACATATTGTGCCCATCTTTGCTCATATTCATCAGGACCTCGAAACGGAGACCCTGCCAAAGAGTTTGAGCCACTAGACAGCTCGATGGGGTGGCCATAGGATCCGGTTTGGGGAAATTCTTCCGGATCGGAATCCTCCTCCATGTGAGTTGGCGAGTCGACTGGAGGGGTTTCTGGTGAGGGTTGGTTGACTAGGTTGACAAAGTTAAAGTTGAAGAATCCTTGGTGTGAATGGGAATGAGAATGGTGTGATTGGTGAGAATGGTGAGAGTGGTAGGAATTATGAGAGTGTGATTGAGGCGGGGAGTATTCATGTGAAATGGAGTGTCTGTAAGGTTCAAAATGAGACGCAGAATCTCTGGATCCTTCGTAAGGATTGTGGTTAGGCAAATCAGCTGCTCTGGCTAGAGATGGTCTATAAGGTGGTCTAAAGGATGGTCCGATCATAGAGGGTCCACCCCTCATGGGTCCTTTTCCCTTTCCTCCGCGTCTAAATTTTGGCGGCATTATTCCTGCTTAAAAATCAAGTTAGAAAAAAATACAAAGCTAGAATAATAAGATGGAAATGATTAAGCCTAGGTAAAAGTCTAGACTCGAAAGTCTAAGAGATATGTGTTAATATGTATTCCCGAGATTAAACAAAGAAGACTAGTGTTTAATTCACTCGAGAGCTGGCTCTGATACCAACCTGTCACACCCCTAATTTCCACGTGTAACCCGGTGGGCCCGGTTGGGGAATATCGTGACGTAAGTTGATATCATCATTACCAAACAATACAATAAAACACAGTGGAAGTCTGGATAATTACTATTACAAACGTTTGAATGTTCAAAAATCAAAAATAATATACAACGCTTGTAACAAGATCCACAGGCGGATCGAAATGATTACAAAAGGAAATTTAACAGACTAAGGTCGTCTAAGCAAAGGATTGCAATTCCTCTTAAGCTTCGCCGAGCACTTCCAGCCTAATTACGTAAACTTGTCACCTGCGCTTAGCCTTTTGAAAATACGTCAGTTCACTAGTAAATACATTTCACCGACTCGTTTTGAAAACATTTTAAAAACATCTAGTGTACACAATGGTACTTAGTTTGATAAATAACTTGGGATCAATGATTTTCATGTTATCAGTTTTACATGCCAACGACACATTTAGAGCCCGAAAACTATGCCGGGATCATGATTAATCGACACGCCACTTTAACACCTTTAATAGGTGCACCCCCAATGGGTTATAGTTTAATTTAGCATCTGACGGGTGTATGCCTACACCCCGTGCTTAGGTCGTGGCCGTTTGCAATTAAATGAGCCGTGGATATCCAGGACACGGTCGTTTAAACCCCCAAATGTTTAATATTAAGCAATACGAATTAAAATGGATTATTAGAATTCCCGACTCATTGTCTTTGATCCCATATCCAACCATGCGATATTAGTATACCGTATCCCAATCACGTATAAGGGAAAATAAGTTAAAATATTTACCTGGCTTGCAAAATCTTTAATAATAAGAAAATAAGCAAGGCACAACCGTAAACAATTAAACTAGCTTGGAGACACTCTACCGGAAGTCTCTAGTCTGGAATGGATGGCATTATTAACAGATTAGTTAGCTAGCGGGTCTTTATTTAGTCATTGACTTAGACCGACTAACTTAAAATAAAGAATATGGTACGAAACGCTAGATTAAGCGATGACCGGAAAAGAATGTATTTTGGACCCGACAAGTACTAGGACTTGTATAATATGGGTTACCATTTTACATTCTAGAATTTGAGAATATTTTGATATGGTTAAACCCGTTTCGGTTAAGTTGCGTAAACTAGTCACATGAGCTTAACCGTACGCATATAAGCGAAACCGGGTAACCAGGTGAGTCCCATACAAGTTCCATATGCCATTAAGTTTAAATTATGTTATTATAACACTAGGTTATCAATATGTTGGTCCGTTATGGTTTTAAAAGCAAACTACGCCTTAAAATGGCAATTTCGTCATTTTTAAAATGTAATAAACGAGCATATATGCAAACTGATGTTATTATCATAAACATTCTGTAAAAATACTTATTTTATGGTGTTATATCAGCAGGACATCAATTTTATATGTGGTTTATAGATTAAGACCAAACTATGTCCCGGAAGGGCATTTTGGTCATTTCACATATAATTTGATAACTTATTTGGGAATCTGAGTTTGGGACATGTACCTACTGTTAATAATTTGAAAACATGTTTTGAAATCAGTAGGTATCAAGTCTTAATGCTCTAATATGGTTTTAAATCATATTGTGCGCCGAAATGGCGATTATGTCGCTAAATGACGATTTAAATGGTATTTTAAGTAAAACCGTTGTTGTGACCAGGTTTCTATGACCAAAATATGTTAATATGTATATTGCATCAGTAAGTATAAGGTTTTGGTCCATTAAAATGTTTAAAACCCATTTAAAGTGCCGAAAGGGCAATATCATCATTTAAGGACGTAATATGCAAACTATAGCTTGAACTCAGTTTGAAACCTGAATTAATATCCCAAATAATCCTATTAATGATATTACATCAGTAGGTATAGAGTTTTGATGTCAAGTTTAGGTTTAAACCATTTTATACGTAAAAAGGGCGTTTTAGGTATATTTAACGGATACTTGCATAATGACTCAGATTACTAATGACCATGTCTTATAACTCCAGAGGATTATAGTATACTATAACATGGTCATAATGCAACTTAGGGACAGTAGCTAAGGTTGCTAAATCGGTTCAGAACGGAAAGTCAAAGCAAAAGTCAACTTTCGCTACTTTCGGTTGCGAACCGACCTTAGACCTGGAATTGACGAGCCGAACATGTTCCTACATGTTCTTATGATTATTACTAAGTTATTAGAGTGTCAAAACAGGTTTTATAACATCTACATTGCTAGTTATAATTTTATTTCAAAACTGACCCGTTTGACTTTTTATTAACATAACTTTGACCCGTCAATTGACCAAGCAAACGTGGTAATCAGGAGGTGCCCTCTTTAGGGATTAACACCTACCTTATTACGATCATGTAGCCATGTTCGTTACGAACACTGGCTGGACCATAATGGTCTTATCGCAAAGTCAAAGCGTTTTTACGTCAACGCTTTGACATTGGCTTAAAACTTAATAAAACTGAAAAGGAGGGCTAAGAACTCTTACACAAGGTCCTTAGCACGAAAGTAGGAAGTCCCCAAGAATCAGGAACCTCCAGATGAGATGAGAGGAAAGAATGTAGAAATGAGCAAGTCTCCATGTTGTAAATACAAGGGTATTTATAGTTGGAGATGCTTCATAGGATTGATCCAGGTGTTGGCAAGAGCTAAGGGATGAGTACAAGTGTCTAGGGTCGTGGCACAAGCAGGAGAAAGGCTCAAGTTTGCGAGAAAGGTGGCAAACATGCTGGCTGCCAACAATCTGCCAGCTGCAGTCCCCTTACGGACCGTAAGGGGTTAAGCCTTGCGGTCCGTAAGGACCTCTGGCGCCCACATATTTGAATTGGTATGGACCGTAACCATTGAGGCTTGCGGTCCGTAACCGCCTTACTGAAACAATGATTTGGATGTCTTACGGTCCGTAACCATTGATGGTTACGGTCCGTAAGGACCTTCCAGAAAGGAAAATTTTGGCATTTTGGCACTTTGGTCTTCCGACTTGTCCGACGCTCGTTCAGAGATTATTAAAATAACATGACGGTGTCCTTAGTCCCTCTCGGCCACACATGGTCACCAAGAATTTTCGGGACACGTGCCGGAATTTTATTGGGTGAAATTTTCGAGGTGTTACACAACCCGTCTTTGTAAAGATAGCCGGAATAAGTCGTAGGGTCACTAAGAATTTTGGCGCAGAGAGTTTGTAGATCAGGAGTGGATTGAATAGTGGACCTTAAGTCTTGCAAAAAATAAAATTCAAGACCTGAATAGGCTGATAGGTGGGCAGCAGGGACACGAGATAATGCATCAGCAGCTGCATTAGTTTTACTGGGTCGGTAACGTATTTCGAAATCATAGCCGAGTAATTTTTCCACCCATTTTTGTTGATCGTGTGTTTGAATGACCTGGTCTTGCAATTGGCGCAAAGATGCTGATCTGTTAGAATATAAAATCGCCTCCCAAGTAAATATTGGCGCCATTTAGAAATGGCTTGAGTGATAGCAAACATCTCTCGTTGATAAGTAGAAGCTTGTTGCATGCGTGAACACAATTTTTGACTAAAATAAGCAATAGCTTGATTGTCTTGGGATAAGATTGCACCAACACCCAAACCCGAAGCATCAGTTTCAACTGTGAAAGGCTTAGAAAAATCCGGGAGACGAAGAACGGGTGTATCACTTAATAAGGCCTTAAGCTGTGAAAAAGCATCAGCCGTGGCCGAGGTCCATTGAAAGGCATCTTTGCGAAGTAAGTCGGTTAAAGGACCGGCAATGGAAGCATAGCTTTGAATGAAACGCCGGTAATAACCGGTAAGACCAAGAAACCCGCGAACATCTTTGACCGTGTTTGGAGTGGGCCATAGCCGAATGGCATCAATTTTGGAAGGGTCGACAGCCACCCCATCCTTAGATATAATATGGCCTAGGTAACTGACCATGGTTTGACCAAATGTACACTTTGAAAGTTTAGCCACAAGATGATTGTCATTAAGAATTTGAAAAACTAGCTTTAACTGATGTACATGCTCCTCCCAAGTAGAACTATGTATTAAAATGTCATCAAAGAAGACCAATACAAATTTTCGAAGATAAGGCGGGAACATCATTCATCAAGCGCTGAAATGTCGACGGCGCATTGGTCAAGCCAAACGGCATAACTAGAAATTCAAAGTGCCCATCATGAGTACGAAACGCCGTTTTGGTTATTGAATCCTCATGTAGTCGAATTTGGTGATAACCCGCCAATAAGTCTAGTTTAGAAACAAATGTAGCTCCATACAGTTCATCAAAAGCTCATCAATAGTGGGAATCGGAAAGCGGTCACGAACCGTAATTGCATTGAGAGCCCGATAGTTAACACAGAATCGCCAAGTCCCATCTTTTTTGCGGACCAATAACACTGGGGATGAAAAGGGACTTGTGCTAGGACGAATGACCCCTGCTGAAGCATTTCACGAACCAACCATTCAATTTCTGATTTCTGAAAATGAGGGTAACGATAAGGCTTAACCGAAACTGGAGCAGAGTTTGGCATTAACGTAATGTGATGGTCCTGTTGACGAGCCGGTGGCAACCGATATGCGGCTGAAAAACTGATGGAAAGTCTGCGATTAAGGACTGAATATCAGGAGGAATATCACCCGGAGAAGAATCCGAAGGAATAAGTTTTAGGTGAAAACATTCAGCAATGGACTTAGTTTGGGATACTGTTGAATTGGATTGGGTGAGGCATGGCAGTCGCATCACCCGTCCATTTAATATGTTTCCCCTGCCAATCAAATTCAAATGAAGCTTTGGCATAATCGGTAAGAACGGGTCCAAGTGTTGATAACCAAGAAACGCCTAATACCAAATCCCATCCTTGAAGAGGTAAAACGTACAAATCAACCCGGATAGAAGACTTTTGAATTACGAGTTCCACTTGACGAGCCACACCTGAACATGGCAATTTCTCACCACTTCCAACCAAAACCGAAAAAGGAGTAATAGATTCAATGGTAAGATTAAGGAAACTTGCCACGCGATTTTGAACAAAACAATGGGTACTTCCGCCATCCAGTAGTACCTGAACCGGTTGACCTTTAATGGAGCCAGTGAAACGTAAGGTGGTGGCAGAACAACCTCCAGCCAAAGCGTTGTACGAAATAGCTGAATGATTTTGAACCTCCTGAACTTGTAAGGTATCTGTCAATAAAGCATCAGTTGAAGAATTTGGATCAGGTTCAGGCGGTGGTTCGAAATAAGGAGAATCATCCTCAAAAAACAACAATTGAGGAGCCGCTTTACAAAGATGATCGGTAGTATACTTCTCATCGCATCTATAGCATAGCCCTAGGGCTCGTTTCTGAGCTAATTCAACAGAATTGAGGCGACGAAAACTCGCAGAATTTGGGATTTTAGGGTTAGGTGTGTTTACTGGTAAGGAAGAAACAGGAGAATGAATGGGCTTAGGTGTAGGTAAAATGGGTTTTCCAGACCCAAGTGTGAGACGGCCCATACCCTTTTCAATTTGGATCCGATTTTCATGCAGCCTCCGCTAAATGGGTAGGTCTGTGTAAATAACGGATTGCTTAATATCCTATCGAAGACCGGATGTAAAGCATTTGAGTAAAAAATTCAGGGGGTAGAAGCATAGAACGATTAGATACCTCTTCAAAACGATGACAATAATCGGCGACATTAGAAGTTTGTTGTAATTTAGCCAAAATTCCCTCAGGTTCTTCCAATTCGTTAGATCTGAAACGCTGAATAAGAGCATCTGTAAACGCCGTCCATGTAGGAATTTGGGAGTGCCGATGAAGCCAATCATACCAATCGGCAGCCTCATCATCCAAAAAAATGAAGCGATCATTAATCGGTCCGGATTCGAAATAGTATAGAACTCAAAATACCGATTCGCCTGACATCAGATTGCAGAGTTGTTTGAGCTTGAAATGCCTGATTATGGGAATCCTGCAATTGCCGATGAGAGTCTTGTAATACCTTCAATCCTTCATCCAATTGCTTCAAACGAGTACCATCAGCCATGCTTGCTAATGGGACAATGAAAGCACCAATGAAGTGTTAAGCTAAAATTGAATTGAAATTGGGGAAGGAATGGAATTTTTATTGAATTGAAACAGAATAACAGACTAATGGGAGAGAGAAAGCATAACAAACTCACACACATTTTTTTCATGACCTCACCCTCTAACATTCTTCCTGCCAAGTTCCGCTAACCCTCAGCTGATGTGGCAGTACCTGCAATTTACTTGGAAACTTCCTGGGCTTGTTACTCTTGCGTGCCATCTTCTGGCCCATATCCATTGGGCTATTGGCTATCACAACAGTTTTAAAACCGATGTTGTTTCTTTCATGCTTTGTGCTTGATGGTGTTTATTGTCGGTACCGGTGACGACGCCGACATCAATGAATAACCAACATCTTCACACCGTTTGCAACCAGTGGTTTGTGTTTGATGTTTTTGATGTGTTGAGGTCGGTGACGGTACCGATGTTGACGAATGTGGCTATGATGAGGTGTAATTTATTCATAGTGGTATGGCATCGATGGTGGATGGTAGGTTTTGAACCTACAACCCCGTTGCAACCACTTCTTTCGACACTTATGAGCCTAATTTTGAGATTTTGATTTTCATGTAGGTTTACCTTTTTATAGCCATTGTATATATTGTATGTTTTTCGATTTTTGAATTTTATTTTGATATATGAGGTTGTGGAGCTAGAGAGGTAATGGGATAGAAAGAGAGAGTAGAAAAAAAGATAATCTGCAACTCATATATGGGTTTTAAATTTGTGATTATGAGACTGAGAAATGAAATACCCATTGAGATGCGTTTGGGGTTTTTTAAGTGGTTCATTCATGACGGTTTCAAACTACGGTGAAGAACTAAATAATGTACTTCGGAATTTCAAACTGTTAGAATGAATTGTTTTGGTTTTGAATAGATGTGTTTGTATGGGTTGGTAGGTTAGATCAGATGGTAATGTATGGCTAAGATTATTCTACTTTCAAAAATATATAATTGATTTGGTTTATACACTTTCACTAGCAATAATATACTATCAACGAGATAAGAGGCAAACCAATCATGTCTCTTCATTTGACTTCTTATTTGTATAATATTTATGTGAACCTAATATATACTAATAATAATTTATTGGAACACTAAAGTAATTTGTTGAAGGCTCCAATAATACAAATTACGATTATGCAAATGGATTGAATATTATACAAAAACCATTAAGGGTGTCACTAATTATCTTTTTGGGTTGGTTTCGTTCTGGCCGCAAGACGTTGGTGGGAAAAAATATTTTGCTACTGACAATCAATGTTAATTATATGTATAATTCTTTTGCAATTGACAATCAATGTTAACTATATGTATTTTAAACGATTATAGGTTATTTGTATGTCGACAAATTAACATGTTCATTAAGAGACTCTGCGTGTTCGTTAAGAGACCCCATCCAACACGGCGGGGCTTAAACCTAGTTAATATTAACTTTGATATAGATTACACTTTTAACCGGTCGTCCGGTTGAATACTAGAACATTTAACATGTGTCAAAAACAGATTTTAGACTTAATTTGTTTAAAAAACAACAGATCTTTTTATAATAATATTCTTTTATACAATCGGACATTATACCTTTATAATAAACCAAAAACAAGTGTGTACATGTGTGTGCCCGCGCAAATCAGAAAACCAATGGTTAATGAGAAAATAAAATAAGTCCATACCAACAAAGCGGTACTGATAGAGGGTGTGTTGGAAGAACCATCGCACAGGGCCCGTGATTTTGGGGGGCACATATTTTAAAAAAAAAATCTGATATATATATATATATGGGGTAAGATCAAATAAAAAGTTTATTTTGCCTGAGTAGGATAGAATGAATCTTAGCCTTTCATTTTACAAATCAATGGTTAAAATAAAAATGTATGAAAAAAGAGGAAGGTAAGAGCATTCACATCCTGGGAATTAAAATCTGTGTGTTGGGTTTTTTAAATATAAAAAGTATAAAAAGTGGTTGTGAGTGGATGGGAGAGAGAAAATGTTATTGTTCATCTATATATTTGGGGGATACTGTTCACCCCCTATACTTTTTTTAATATATATTGAAAGTGGTTGTGAGTGAAGGAGAGAGAAATGTAATGATAAAGGTATAAAAATATTATTTAATTGAAAATGAGAGAGAAAAATATTTGTTTTTAGTGAAAATATATTGATATAGGATTTGTTTTTTAGTGAAATGTATGTATAATTTTAGGGAGCTGGATGTGAATGCTCTAAGGGTATATTTGGAAAATCTTATTTATTGACTCTCTCTCCACATTCAAGACACATGCATATTTCACCCTCATTTTTTAAACGTTCATAACTTTTTATACGACAATATTTTTTCATAAAAATTTCACCATAAAATCGAGTGTCATTTTCTCTTTAATATGAGTACCATATTGCTATATAAAATACGAAAACTAAAAAAACCCACAAAAATGTGTTGTATTTTTATGTTGTATAAAATTTTTTTTGCTAGATTTTTGTACTACATTTTTGTGCTAAATTTTTTGTATTAATTTTTTTGCTGGATTTTTTTGTACGCTATTTTTTGTGTTGATTTTTTTGTGCTTTATTTTTTGTACTAGATTTTTTTTGTATAGGATTTTTTTGTGTTAGATTTTTTGTACTGGATTTTTCTGTTGTATTTATGAGAAAATAAAAAGGGTGTCACATGTCATTTTCACACTCCTACTCATAAAGAGCCAAATGTTTTAGTACCAAAATGCCCTTCCTTCTTACTTATAAGGAGCACCACATGTCATCATCACAATCCTTCTTAGGCTACTTAGGCAAAACCCACTTTTTAGTGGATCCTTCCCCATATATATATATATATATAGTATGGTTCTAGAGTGAACACTAGGTTGAGAGTGAACTGTGTGACTAATCTAGGCCATTGGATTACATCATCTAGAGACTTTTAAACAATGACAAGATTGTAATTATAATTTTGTAACTTCCCTTTAATTTAATTGACAGAAGGGTATTTGCGTCTTTTGTAAATTGCATTTATTAAACAATATAATCAAACCCCTAAATCCCGCTAATTTCCATATACACAAGATACACAGCTTTTAGTGTATACACATGTGTACAATCTCGCTAGTATCGGTTTATACAAGATACATAGATGTTAGTTTATACGCATGTGTACAGTCTCGCTAACTATTAGTTTATATAAGATACACAACTGTTAGTTTATACACATGTGTACAGTCTCGTTAACTATCAGTTTATACAAGATACACAGCTATTAGTTTATACACATCTGTATAGACTTTTATACATCTGTATATTATATTCAGAAATAGTTACATATGTGTATATTAACAACATATAGTATATTATGCATGCACACGAGTAGATTCATATAAAATTATGAAATTCATGAAAACGAAACAAGTCACATGTATGCAAAAATAAATAACTTCATCAGATATTAAACAAAGTTAATGCCAAAAAATAATTACAATTTCAATCTCAAAGAAAATTTTCAATATTTATTGAAAATTATAAAGTTAAAAACAATATATTGTGATATCTATATATACGGATAATAAAAGAAAAACAATATTCAAGTTAGAACTAAAACAAAATCAATGGATAAAGAAATGAGTGCTACGAATATTTGGAAGTTAAATAATTTGTAAACAGAATATTTCAAAAAAAACATTTGAAAAAATAATAGTTTTGTCTTTATCATTTTCTTGAATGATAAGAATACATGCAATATTCATTAATCAACTTCAACTTATGAGCTGAAAATGTAGAATGATAATGTCGTAGTAATCCGTGATGGTCTACCAAAATTTAAAACCCTTCAATTTCTTATAATTAAAATAATAAAGAAATATTAAAAATGAGAGAGAGAGAGTTAAGAGATGAGAAAAATAAAGAATTAGTTAAATATACATGGCTAATGTCAATCTTACCCTTTTAATTTAAAAAATGATCAAGGGCCAAGATTAGTTCACTCTCAAGAAGTTGTTCACTCTTGAACCTAATCATATATATATATATATAGGATCCGGTTCAAATTAAAATCACCACGAGTTGCGAGAACTCTTATCATCCAATAAAATTTGAACACATCACCTATATTTAAATTAAATCAATACGGTAATTTAGTCTTTTACTCCCGATGTCACATCATTTTTCTCTATTTCTTCTTTTCAAAAGTCACATCCATAATCAATTAACCTAAATAATAATAATATCTACAACAACAGTTAAGATTATTAAAAAAGTTTTTTTTTTAAATCTTTGCATATGTAAAAATGTTCGACAACACGCATTAACAAACGTACGCGTAAAATAGTTTATTTATTTTTTATTTTGTTGTGTAAAAAACTTTACGGTTGATGTAAGTTTTTAGAAGGGAGACACTTTTCGCGCCGACGTAAAACATCAAACGTAAAAAAACGTATTTACACAATACACCACTATGTAAAGAAATAAACAAAAACATTTACGTTCAATAAAGACAACGCGCTTAAAAAAATATTCGGCAACGTGCGTTAAAAAACGTAACGCGTAAAATAGTTTTATTTTTTATTTTTTATTTTGTTGTGTAAGAAAATTTACGGTTGGTGTGAGTTTTTTAGAAGTGAGACACCTTTCGCGCCGACGTAAAACATCAAACTTAAAAAACGTCTTTACGCAATACACCACTGTGTAAGAACATAAACAAAAACATTTACGTTAGATAATGACAATGCGCGTAAAAAAATTTGACAACGTGCGTTAAAAAACATAACGCGTAAAATACTTTTTTTATTTTTATTTCGTTGTGTAAAACAATTTACGGTTGTGTGGGTTTTTTAGGGATAGAGGTGCAAATTATTATTTACTAACGACGACTTCGCTTTATTTATTTTAGTTTATTTTTTTCATTTTCTGGTGATTTACTTGCAATGTAAACATTTACCTCAATTTTTTAAAATTTGTTTATTAAAGAACAATCTTATTAATTAAAGCACAATCATTAATGAAATCAATCATTAATGGTCATTGTAAAAAGACCAATTGGCCCGTATCGCCTAAAAACAAAAATTTCATTAATTGAAGCACAATCATTATTCTGCTTTATTGTCTTTAAATCTAATCCATCAAAACACATTTGATGAATGATTAATATTAGTTCCTACGGTTCTCACAACTCAAGGTGGTTCTCATTTTACCAAATCCTTATATATATATATATATATATATGGGATGCGTAAAATCTAAAATATATATATATATAGGATAAGGATCCGTTAGGAACCACCCTTTATTGTTGAGAACCCCGAGAACCAGTGTGAACACAAACAGTAATACCTAAAAAAATTTAAAAAACACCCAAAAAAATCTTTTTTATTTTTTTAATATTTTTTTTGAAAAATTCGCTATATATTGTCAACAAAAAAATTCAAAAAAAAATAATTTTTGAGTAACAGTTATCCATGCACATGTGCATTTTTATCATTTCTTTGACAAATTCCGTAATACATTATAAACATTGGACAATTGTACTTTCATTTACACTGACACGTATAATACACTGATGTTTACGTTACCAAAATTAGAAATGCACATATGCAACTATATGTATCAACAATAAATAAGGTGTTTTGGTACACTACTTTGAATACACTTTCTCTTTCATCCATCATTTATCCATAATACACTACCATGCACATGTGCATATGTATCATTTCTTTGATAAATTCCATGATACGTTACAAATATTAGAAAATTGTACTTTCATTTACACTACCATTTGTAATACACTACTTTTTACATTGCCAATATTATAAATACACATGTACATCTATATGTATCAACATGAAATAAGGTGTTTTGGTACACTACTTTGAATACACTTTTTCTTTCATATATCATACCATATATAATACACTTCCATTACCTCCTACCATCCATAATACAATACCATTACCTCCTACCATCTACAATACAATACCAATACCAATATTTTCACTTTATTACATGTATATCATCACCATTTATACTATCCAATCAACATATTACATCATAAAGTGACAACTATAACCAAACCATCAAACCAGTAGATATAACTAACCAAAAACATGTATATGGGCCTACTTCATTATTCAAAAACACAAACTTTTTATGTCAAAACACGTTATATAATGGTTATACAAAATGATGCACATGTGCATTTTGAATATTGGTAATGTAAAGTAGTGTCTAAGGATGGTATTGTAAATTAAAGTGCAATTGTTTACTACTGATAATGTATTACGGAATTTGTCGAAGTTATGGTACATATGCACATGTGCATGGATAACTGTTACTCGAAAAAAAAAGTTTTTCTTAATTTTAAGGGGTAAGAAATATAACGATTTTTTTTTAAAAATAGTAAAAAAAAATTAAGTGTTTTTTTATTTTTTTTAAATTTTATTTTGCAATAAAGGTAGTTCTCGCATGAACCTTACCCTATATATATATATATATATAGGAAGTACAAAATGAAAACCCACTTGAGTTGAAAAAACTCAAGAAACCCTTCTAAAAACTCCATGTAACATTTTTCTTTTTTTTTTCTAAAAAATTAGAAAATGTAACATACATATATGTGAACATTTTTGTAAAAGAAAAAAGAAAAAAAAAACACTGAGTAGTTTTTTTATATGTTAAAAATTTCATGTTACATAATGTATATGTCCAATAAAATGTAAATATATTTTTTTGAACATTTAAAAAAAACAAACAAGTAGGTGATTTTTATAGATTTCTATAAAAATATTCAAGTATATTTATGTTACATTCCCTATTTTTTTAGAAAAAAATAAAAATGTTACATAGGGTTTTCTTGAGTTTTCTCAACTCAAGTGAGTTTTCGATTTATCTTATATATATATATATATATATATATATATATATATATATATATATATATATAGGATTCGGTTCAAGAAAGAACCAATCCTAGTTGCGAGAACCATGAGAACTCTTATCATCCAATAGCATATTTACACATCACCCATCACCAAATTAAATAAAAAGGGTATTTTAGTCTTTTACTTCCCATGTCACATCTTCTCTCTCTTCTATTTAAAAGTCAACATGTCACATCTTTTCTCTCTCTTCTATTTAAAATTCAACATGCGACATCTATTGAGTCGTGACTTTTGGGTTGAGTTCGTTTGGTAAGATCCTCAAATTTCGTAAACCCGAAATCGGGTGTCGGGGGGCATAAACAGATGTTTGGCAGTAAAAATATAAATTTTGTAAAAAAGTTTTTGAAAAAAAAATTGTAAAAAAGTTTTTTGTAAAAATAAAATATTTTTGTTTGGTGTAAAATATTTTTTGTTTTTGTTTTTTTTTGTAAAAAAGTTTAAACCCGTAAAAAATTTGTTTTTTTGCAAAAAAAAAATGTTTAAAAGTTTAAAACCACGCGTAAAAAAAGGTTAAACCTGCACTTAAAAAAGTTTAAAACCGGCGGATAAAAATATTTAAAACCGCGTGGAAAAATAGTTTTAAACCGACGCGTAAAAAAAGTTTTAAACCATGCGCGTAAAAAAAGTTTAAAAACGGCGCGTAAAAGAAGTTTAAAACCGATGCGCAAAAAAAGTTTAAAAAACGCGCGTAAAAAAAGTTTGAACCCGCGCGTAAAAAAAGTTTAAAACCGTGCGTAAAATTTTTTTAAAACCGTGCGTAAAAAAATTTAAAACCGGCGCGGAAAGAGAATTTTAAGCCGGTACTTTAAAAAAGTTTAAAACCACGCGTAAAAAAAGTTTTGAACCCGCGCACAAAAAATTCTAAACCGGCGCGTAAAAATAGTTTAAAAACCGGACGTAAAAAAATTTTGAACCCGCGCATAAAAAAAGTCTGAACCCACACGTAAAAATGTCTAAAACCGGCGCGCAAAAAAAATTTGAAATCCTACGTAAAATAATTTTCTTACTAAATGATTAAAAAATAACATTAATTAAATCACGTTAATTAAATCACAAACATTAATTAAAGCACAATAATTACAACTTTAATTACCAAACATTAGAAAGCTTAGTAAAAATACTAATTTACCCTTATTCCACTAAAAACAAAAACTCATTAATTAAAGCACAATAATTACAACTACTTTATTGGTTTTTAATCTCATCCATTAAAACACTTTTGATCAATGGCTTATATTGGTTCCTATGGTTCTCACAACTCAAGGTGGTTCTCATTTTACCCATCCATATATATATATATATATATATATGTATATGTATATGTATATATATAGGGTAAGGTTCATGCGAGAACCACCTTTATTGTGAGAACCGCGAGAACCACCTTTATTGCAAAATAAAATCTAAAAAAATCAAAAAAGCACTCAAAATTTTTTTTTATTTTTTTAATTATTTTTTCAATAAAAATCGTTATATTTCGTTACAAAAAAAACTTTTTTTTTCGAGTAACAGTTATCCATGCACATGTGCATATGTATCATAACTTCGACAAATTCAGTAATACGTTATCACTAGTAGACAATTGCACTTTAATTTACAATACCATCCATATTACACTCACTTTTACATTAAATGCACATATGCATTATTATGTATAATAATTATATACCGTGTTTTGGTACAAAAAGTTTGTGATTTTGAATGATGAAGTAGGCTCATATATATGTTTTTTGGTTAGTTATCTAGTGGTTGATGGGTTCATTATAGTTGTCACTTTATGATATAATATATTGATTAGATGGTATAAACGGTGTTGATATACATGTAATAAAGTGAAAATATTGGTATTGGTATTGTATTATAAATGGTAGGAGGTAATGGTATTGTATTATGGATGGTAGGAGGTAATGGAAGTGTATTATGGATGGTATGATAGATGAAAGAGAAAGTGTATTCAAAGTAGTGTACCAAAACACCTTATTTCATGTTGATACATATAGATGCACATGTGCATTTCTTATATTCGTAACGTAAAAAGTAGTGTATTACACATGGTAGTGTAAATGAAAGTACAATTGTCTAATGTTTGTAATGTATTACGTAATTTGTCAAAGAAATGATGAAAATGCACATGTGCATGGTAGTGTATTATGGATGGTATGATAGATGAAAGAGAAAATGTATTCAAATTTGTGTATCAAAACACCTTATTTCATGTTGATATATATAGATACACATGTGCATTGCTAATATTGGTACGTAAAAAGTAGTGTGTTACACATGGTAGTGTAAATGAAAGTACAATTGTCTAATTTTGTAATGTATTATGGAATTTGTCAAAGAAATGACGAAAATGCACATGTGCATGGATAGTTGTACTCAATTTTTTTTTGAATTTTTTTTTATTGTTGAGTAAATATAGCGACTTTTTCAAAAAAAATATTAAAAAAAACAAAAAAAATTGGTTTTTTTTTTTTTTGGATTTTTTTAGGTAATACTGTTTGTGTTCACACTGGTTCTCGCGGTTCTCGCAATAAAGGGTGGTTCCTAACGGATCCTTGTCCTATATATATATAGGGGATGGATCATGAGAAAACTAGTTTAAATGAGAAACTAAAAAACTAACCAAAAAGGCCAAAAAAAACATATCAAAAATTGTTTTGAATTTTTTTATTAAAAGTCACTTAAAATAATATATAAATTTCTTTTTTTTTTTAAAAGAAGTTGTACTGCACATGTGCGCTAATATGGAGAAGCCTAAACCACCTAACCCACCCCCCACCAACACCCCCCAAAAACCTAACCCCCCTCCACCCCAAACCCCGCCCCCTCAAAAAAAAAAAAAAAAAAACTAACCCCCCCATCCCCTACCGGAAAAAAAAAACCTAAACCTCCCCACCCCACCCACCCACCCTAAAAAAAACCTAAAACTAAACCGTAAACATAAACCCCAAAAACCTAAACCCCCACCTGCACCCCTCCCCCCTCAAAAAAAAACCTAAACCCCCACCCGCACCCCCCAAAAACCTAAACCCCCTCCCCCACACCCAAAAACCTAATACTAATCCTAAATATTCAAAAAAACTAACCTTAAAAGCTAAAGTAAACTCAAAAACTAACTTTAAGCATATAATGCACATGTGCAACATATACATATAATACACATGTGTAGTACATATATAATGCACAGTGCAGTACAAGGTTTTTTTTTTGAAAAAATGTTTTTTTATATATAAAAACTAGCGATTTTTAATAAAACAATAGTAAAAATAAAAAAAAATATGTTTTGTAGGCTTTTTAGTTTTCTCATTTACATCTAGCTTTCTCATGATCCTCTCTCTCTCTCTATATATATATATATATATATATATATATATATTAGATTTCATGCGAGAACCACCTTTATTGTGAGAACCACGAAAACCAATGTGAACATAAAAGTAAACCCACTACTCCACCACCTAAAACCTAAAAAAAACCTAACCCCCACACCCCCATCAAAAAAAAAAAATAAATAACCCCCGCCCCCCGCCAAGAAACACATTTTTTTTTTTGAAAAAAAAACGCTGGTTTTCGTCAGCAGGAAAAAAATATAAAAAAAATTAAAAATTTTGTTGACGAAAATAGCGTTTTTTTCACAAAAAAATGTATTTTTTAGATGTTTTTATGTTTTTTGGTTGTATTCACATTGGTTCTCGCATTAAAGGGTGGTTTCTAAGAGATTCTTCTCATATATATATATATATATATATAAGAAGAGGATCATGAGAAAACTAGATATAAATGAAAAAACTAGAAAACTAACTAAAAAGCCAAAAAAAAAGCATAAAAACATACAAATTTTTTTTTACAATTTTTTTATAAATAATCGCTGCATATTATGTATAAAAAAAAACTTGTGCTGCACATGTGCACTATATGTGTACAACACATGTGCATTATATGTATATGTTGCACATGTGCATTATATGTTTTTTTTTATTTTTTATTTTTATTTTTTAAAAAGTTTTTTATATAATATATATAGCGAATTTTATAAAAAAAATTGATATGTTTTTTTGGCTTTTTTAGTTAGTTCTTTGGTTTTCTCATTTAAACTAGTTTTCTCATGATCCATCCCCTTATTATATATATATATATAATATATATATATATATATATATATTTGTGTGTTGTGTGTTAACTTTTTAAATAGTATACCCATACCAACTCTAAAATATGGCCATTTACAAAATAATTTTTATGGTTTAGAAGTTAGCCAATTGGCATTAGGTTTATTGAGCCTAATACCCATTTGATTTTAAAAAATAATAATAATAATAAAACATTACGGAATGATACATTTTTTCGAACTTGAACATTGATATATGAATTCTCAGAAGCGCTATTGCATACCATATATATATATATATATATATATATATATATATATATATATAGGGTAAGGTTCATGCGAGAGCCACCTTTATTGTGAGAACCGCGAGAACCACCTTTATTGCAAAATAAAATTTAAAAAAATCAAAAAAGCACTCAATTTTTTTACTATTTTTTTAATAAAAATCGTTATATTTCGTTACAAAAAAAAACTTTTTTTTTTCGAGTAACAGTTATCCATGCACATGTGCACATGTATCATAAGTTCGACAAATTCAATAATACGTTATCACTAGTAGACAATTGCACTTTAATTTATAATACCATCCAAAATACACTCAATTTTATATTAAATGCACATGTGCATCATTATGTATAACAATTATATACCGTGTTTTGATACAAAAAAGTTTATGATTTTGAATGATGACATAGGCTTATATATGTTTTTTGGTTAGTTATATCTAGTGGTTGATAGGTTCATTATAGTTGTCACTTTATGATGTAACATGTTGATTGGATGGTATAAACGGTGTTGATATACATGTAATAAAGTGAAAATATTGGTATTGGTATTGTATTATAAATGGTAGGAGGTAATGGTATTGTATTATGGATGGTAGGAGGTAATGAAAGTGTATTATGAATGGTATGATAGATGAAAGAGAAAGTGTATTCAAAGTAGTGTGACCAAAACACCTTATTTCACGTTGATACATATAGATGCACATGTGCATTTCTTATATCGGTAACGTAAAAAGAAGTGTATTACACATGATAGTGTAAATGAAAATACAATTGTCTAATGTTTGTAATGTATTACGGAATTTGTCAAAGAAATGATGAAAATGCACATGTGCATGGTAGTGTATTATGGATGGTATGAAAGATGAAATAGAAAATATTCAAATTAGTGTACCAAAACCTTATTTCATGTTGATATATATAGATGCACATATGCATTGCTAATATTGGTAAAATAAAAAGTAGTTTGTTACACATGGTAGTGTAAATGAAAGTACACTTGTCTAATGTTTGTAATATATTACGGAATTTGTCAAAGAAATGATAAAAATGCACATGTGCATTGATAGTTGGTACTCAAAAATTATTTTTTTTGTTTTTTTTGAAAAAAAAATTATTGTTGAGTAAATATAGCGACTTTTTCAAAAAAAATAGTAAAAAAACAAAAAAAATTGGTATTTTTTTGGATTTTTTTAGGTATTATTGTTTGTGTTCACACTGGTTCTCGCGGTTCTCGCAATAAAAGATGGTTCCTAACGGATCCTTGTCATATATATATATTTTATATATATATATATATATATTATATATATATGATATTAGCACTGCATACATTTGGCATGGTATATTGCATATATATTAAAAAGTTGTAGGTTTTTTCATTATCAGAAGTTTTTCTAAAGAATCTTACTGTATGTGTGTTTATGAAATGCGGCTGTTTTAAAAATGGACTAGCAAGAAGTTAGGCCAAGAAAGAAATAACAATAGAACAACACAGAATAGAAAACGCAAAAGACATTTGGGCATTAAGATTACAATATGGGATGATACCCCAAAGACTAATCTACCTCCTACCTAAGTGTTTTGGTTTTGTTCTCTTTTTGGATAAAGGATTACCCCGGTGATTTTATATATTCCAAAAAAAATAATAAAACAATAGAATGACAGAGTACCATTCTAGTTCAAGAGTGTGACATGTCACACTAAAGTAAACAAGCTATAAAAGCAAACCATCAACCAAAAGACAAACACCTAAACATTATACATCAATAATAACAAAACTAATCAGCTTTCATATTTAGGTGTTGTTTCGTTCTATTTTTAATTCAAAGGTAAGTGTGTTGACTACTTTGGATAGATTTGATGTTTAATTATTGAATGTCTTGTCAATCATCACTTTCAAATGAACCGTAGTGTAGCCAAAATAATGATACGGTAAAAAGAATTTTGTGAGATTTTGTAACACGCGGTTATGAATGACTAAAAGATTGACAAGTTTCAAGGCGGAATTTGATCAATCTTTTAAGCTTAATTCATGATAAGTCTATATATATGTTATATATGTTGGTATTACTTTTTATTATAAAACACAACCAAAATATAGTTGAAAATAAACACGTTTCAACCTATGCAAAAGACCCCTTCCCTACACTTCCGCTCACTTGATCATGTATGACCCTAAGCTTCCATCCTTTTACCTAAAAGCTTGTCAAACACACATGATTAGCAAAAGCTAAGTGAGAAAATCCAAAGCAAAAGCAACCCAAATCAAGCCAAAAATTGAAACAACCTGGTGTGAGTACAAAATATGCCTCTCAGTGTATCTTATGCCCATCTGTAGTGTACAAGCCCAACGTATACAGTCACTAGGGCGTGTTTGAGGTGTAGTCCGGTCTAAAATACCCCAATGGGCGTATTCTACACCACCTACAAGCCTTCCAGGTCAAAATCTCATTCTTTTGCAATCGTTTGATATTCCAAGGTCTTCTAATATTGCAAGGCTCTATCATGAATAACGCCTGTAGACATAACAATAATATGTACACTACTTGTAACTCTAATAATAAGGGCAAAAAGGGTAACATAACATGTTACTTACCTTGAAGACAATATACGACTTACACATTTTATGATTCCAATCAGTCATACAGATAGGTCACACTACTTGTGACTAAATTATCCACTACATAAGGGTCACGCATTTTATAACTCATCTTTTTTTAATTCAACATCAATGAGTCTTGAATCTTATACAACTTGATCAAATCTCGCAACAAGATTTACGCAGATAAAATGTATGTCCCCAAACTCAGGACACCTCTTAGTTGGGTTCTAGCATCAAAACATAGTTCTTAAACCGATAAAGGTTATGAATACGCAGAGGAAACATACCAAATTATCCAATGTATCAAATCTTCAAGTTTAAACGTAATAGTTAAAATCATAGTAGGCTGACTATGGTCTTTAGGATGCTAGACTTCAAGATATTCTTGATCTATGCCTAGTGACTTCCCATCAAGCATTAATACATGTTTAGCCAAACATGCATGTTAAAACATTCAATTACCTTGAGTGACTAATAGTTTAGGTTAAAAATATCGAGTTATCATCTATGTCAAATCTTTTAATAAACAATGAAAAATCATAGTAAATATCAATCATGCACCTTACGTAAATCCTCAATATAGACATAAAAAATATAAAACAAACTTCACCTTTGATTGCTTGCCCCAAAGCCAAGCCGGTTTATACCAACACAAGACTCTGTCATTAATGTATATCATGTCGTCGAGTTCATATGATCCATCAACACATTTCTAGTAACAGATACTAGACATTAAAATCTCTAGCAACAAATTCTAGTCATTAAAATTTATCACCAATCATCAATTATCTACATTTAACACTGATTATAAACATGTAATGGCTAATAGTCACAACAGATGATTCCAACCATGAACATTCCAACCATGAACATACGGAGTAGCATGCATATTAACCCAAAATAGTAATAAAAAAAGAAAGTGGGGAGGGGGGCATCTAGAATTCACTTGGAGTTAGCTTCTTTATAGTTTACAAAATACATTCTGACCTTGAAGACTTAGTCAATTGGTGGAATATTCACACGTACCAATCAACTTTTCATATGCATTAAGCCTTAAAATTTCATAGTTTTCACATCAACACATGTGAATACTTAACTATTCGCATGAATTCCTTATGCTAATATATTTGCATAAATTCCTTATGCGAATACTTAAACTATTCGCATGAATCCCTTATGTGAATACTTAAACTACTTACATGAATTCCTTATACGAATACATCATTATGTGAAAACTTAGTTTTCGTGTGTACATAAATTATGCTAAGTATAACATTGATCTAAACTATTTGTATTATTAAACCAAATACTTTCTTTGTGAAAAGTAGAACTATTCATGTGAAATGGACATGCAAATACTATAATGCATAAACTAACTTTTCGCGCACGCTCTCTATCTTTGCCAATACTTATGAGTGAAAACTTTAAGCGAATACTTACCTTCTTTTCCAAAAATCCTAAAATGGTGACTTTTAGATATGATCTTGTCCCACGTCAAGATCCTACTTGTTACACCAAATGCATCATAACCTTCGTATAACATCATTACATGCATAAACTAACGTTAATAGGTTAACTTCTACATGATTCTCACCTTTTTCGTTTTGAAAACCCAAAATCGACTTGAAATTTCAAAACTGTTGTGGGAATGTTGTAAAACAGGTTGCCTTTGATTCCGATTGGATAAACTGGCTTGATAATGTGAATCCTTAATGCGAAACATGTTGGATAATTATGACCGGTTCGATAATCAATGCTACCGACCAGGTCTTGACCCGTAAGAGTTACACCGTGGGCAACGAACTAAAATCCACTTAACTGGTTTAACTGGTAATTACGAACAATATGCAAATGGATCATAGTTATATTTATGATCATGAGCGGGATTATATTATTGTTGCGGTATTAACTGAGAGACGGGTACATGGACCGGGTGACACGGGTATACTCATCTCACCACTTCTCATACATGCACCCACGCTACGCCACTTGTCGGCGTGCATACTTGCACCGCCACTTGTTGCGCATGCAAAGAAGCTTGGCCACTTGTTGCACATGCATATGCATGTCCACCACTTGGTGAAGATGCATAAACCTCTCAACACTTGTCCAACCTTCAAGTGCATGGTCACCATGTGTCGCGCATACATGGAGCTCCATAGTCTATTTAAAGGAGTGTATGGACAAGACTTTAGTGTTAGACAAAAAACAAGAAAACTCTCATACCACACACACCCACAACCGGCCAGGACCGCCTTCGCCTCGCCGCTGGTACCACCGACCACCATCGCCACAACCCGACTGGGGTTATCCCTGTGTTCCGTTTGTTGTATCACTAGCACTTGTTCGTTGAACCTCGGTGTCTCGACCGGTTAGTTACTAACCGAGGTATCTCTTTCTCATTGGTAGTTAAATGTTATTATCACTGTACTCGTATTTGCATGTAACCGGATCCTTCGGGTTTCGTTTATTGTTGATCACTTATTTATTTTTCGGCTGCGTTTTATTATTTTACTCGCTTAATTAGTTTACCATTATTTATTGAACCGGGTTTTTGATAAATAAAATTTTAACCGATCATCATGGAAACCCAACAAAACACAAGTAATGAAATTTTGGGTTTGTTTCACGATTTCTCTCTCTAGAATAATGGTGTATATGTTGGGAATGATGAGATTGATCTTGCCATGATATTCCCAAAGTTGGGCTTTTAACCATAATCCAAATAAGTCAATATTACTTATCCAACTTGGTTTTTCTAAATCCCAAATACATTTACTATAGAAAATTGGGGTGTTACATATGTAATACAGTCAAATAATACACCAATGAGGTATGCATCAACAATCCTTGGGTAAAAGTAGGAACCACGAGGTATGTATCAACAATCCTTGGGTAACCTGTGGAAGTAGGAACCATTGTTAATTCGTTCGTGAAGGTATGTGGAGAATCAAACATGGTAGATATTTCACTAATTGATCACCGATAACTGTTATCAACAAACAAATAACTAAAGAACAACGTCGAACAATATTTCACTAATGTACACTCACCGACAATATTTTTCTTTAGTCGATGATTGTTATTTTTTATAAAGAATATTGATGTTTTTTTTTGTAAAAATAGAAGTAACACTCTAAAAATAAACAAATATGTAAATAAAAAAACATTTTAACCTAAAATCTATACTAAATATGTTCGACAAACAAAAAGGTATCTAATTTTAGGGAGTGAGAGAGTCCAAGGGTGGAGGATGGTGTTAGAAAATGGGTACTGATAAGAACTGTAAAGATAATCTGCAATAGAAACATAGAAACAGAAAGAAACAATTAATGTTGAACCGGGCTTGTGTCAAACACAATTCCCTTAAACAGAGTCGTCGTCTGTTCCCAGGGTATGCCGATTCGAAGCAGTAACAGTGCACTGCCGGACTTGAGCACTTGCCTGAAATGAAACAGGAGAAGCTGCAGAAGAAAATCGAAAGAGAATAGATTGTTGTGTGTTTCAACTGAGCAGCCTTGATCTTATTATATAGCCACAAAGTTATACCAGAAATCAACCCAATTATTGCAGAGAATTAAAACGAAATATCGGTTATTATTGACTCAATCAGTTTCAAAACTGATGAGCTGATCATAACCGAAGACCACAATAATGATTATTATCATTGCGAATAATCATCTTACTTCAGTTTCAATTCTCGTTCAAAAAGAATCACGATTACATTCTTGAATGCAAAAATCGCCTCACGCGGGCCCGGGTTTTCGGAGCTGCATTCGTGTCCGCAGGACGTGCGGGCGTACGCGAGTTCAACTAAATCCGGTTCCAAATTTTGCATCCCCCCTGCGCGCTCGCGCGTAGGAGCTTTGGTAAAACTAGACATAAAGTTATATTACTTAGGTAAATGGAATACCTTATAAATAACTTTCCAGTTTGTCTCCACTCCTATGTGGGACAAGTGCTTTTACCAATTGAGACATACATTCACACACATTAATATCCAATAATCCCCCACATGAATGGAGGTTGATCTTAAGACAACATAATTCCCATTACCAATTGCATACTATAGGTAGGTGTTACCCTTTGAACCTTCGCTCATGAATTGCACTTAGCCCACTGGCTCTGAGTAGACATCGATGTCTTTGAACTTGTCTGTCGTTTGTGTAGATGACAACAAACTTCACACAAGACTCTCCTTGACAAAGTCAAGTCCTCATAGTTATGTTCGTTATGGTCATGAACATGATGCCTAGTTCTGCGAGAGCCATACCCTTTGAAGCGGCCCCACTTCTCTCTCACATATGTGATTCACTATGTATTGTTACTTTAGTCAAATCATTAAAAGCCACAGGCTTAGCCTCATACTTGTCACTTTTAGGAATGGACTAGGAAGTTTACTAAGCTTTACAATAAACTCCCTTATATATATACGTAGTGTTATCCCCCACAGTGACCTCACTAATTCATACAATTAGGTCTTCCTATTGAACTCAGCTCTTGGGATCTCCAGTCTACTGAGTTAGGTTTCCATCATATGAACTTATATTTTTCAAGGGCTTTAGTCCCATTCCCATGGACGACAGTTGTACTAACTCTCTACTTAGGCCTTTTGTTAGCGGATCCACGATATTATCCTTTGACCTCACGTAGTCAACAGTGATAATTCCAGTAGAGATTAGTTGTCGTACCGTATTATGTCTACATCTGATATGTCTGTTCCTACCATTATACATTGTGCTACGAGCTCTGCCAAGTGCCGATTGGCTATCACAATGTATACAAATGGCCGATGACGGCTTAGGCCATCTTGGTATATCCTCAACAAATTGACGTAGCCATTCTGCCTCTTCACCTGCTTTATCTAAAGCGATGAACTCTGATTCCATCGTGGATCTGACGATAACCGTTTGTTTCGAGGATTTCCACGATATAGCAGCACCTCCAAGTGTGAATACATACCCACTTGTTGCTCTGGAATCATTCGTGTCAGATATCCAATTTGCGTCACAATGTCCTTCTATAACTGCTGGATATCTGTCATAATGCAACGTATTCCCGAGTGTACCTTAAGTAGCGAAGCAACCGAGTAATACAGTTCCAATGCATTGAACTTGCATTGCTCATGTATCTACTTAACTTGCTCACAGCATATGCTATATCTGATCTAGTACAACTCATAAGATACATCAAGCTACCAATAATTCTTGAGTATTCCAACTGATTTACAGGTTTACCTCTATTCTTGGCTAGATGTTGACTTGTGTCAAGTGGAGTTCTAGCTTCATTGGAATCATATGCATTGAACTTCTCAAGAATTTTGTCCACGTAGTGGGATTGACTTAAAACAAGTCCACTTTGGGTTCGCGTGATTTTGACTCCCAAAATCATATCCGCAAGACCATGTCTTTCATGTCAAATCTTGCTTTTAGCATGTTCTTTGTAGATTTGATGATTTTGTCATCACTTCCAGCAATGAGCATATCATCTACATATACACACAAAATGACATATCCATCCAATGTGTCCTTCACATATACGCACTTGTCACATTCATTGATTTGGAATCCAGCATCAAGCATGACGTGGTCAAACTTTTGGTGCCATTGTTTTGGAGCTTGTTTTAATCCATACAAGCATGACGTGGTCAAACTTTCTTTTCTTCCCCAATAGCTGTGAAGCCTTCGGGTTGCTCCATATAGATTTCTTCCTCTATATTTCCATTCAGAAAAGCTGTTTTCACATCCATTTGGTGAACTTCCAAATTTCTAATGGCGGCAATGGCAAGCACCAACCTGATGGATGTTATTCGCATAACTGGAAATATGTATCAAAGTAATCTAAACCTTCTCGTTGCTTATTTCCTTTGATAACCAACCTTGCCTTGTGTCACACCCCGACCCGCAGCGGAATAAGAGTCGGGGCATAATTGGGTTATCACCAAAGCTCATGACATTTACTAATATGTTTCATATTTAATAAAGTCAAAGTTACATTTCAAAAATCCAAACATGTTCATTCAATACAAGGAAAATAAGCCAAGCATAACAATCCCAACACTAAATCGTTTTATTCTTCTAGTCCAAGTCCTATGTGTTCCTAGCTGCAGCTGCTTCACCTGTATCATGTGTAAAATGGGGGTTTTTGGGTCAACATAAGTTGGCGAGTGAACCTTATTAGATAAACATATATAAATAAATTAATTGTTAGTTTATCAATGAAAATTAGTGCATAATCATAGATGAACAAATGTAAATATTCAAGCAAAGGCAAATAGCAGTCACAACTATAACATACAATATCACATGACAGCATACATGATCATACCAACATCATACTGTAAATAACATAAATGAAACTGTGCGATCAAGGCTCAATCAAACGAGCCGATCGTATTGCATGTACTGAAAATGAAAATGTCTGTGCGATCAAGGCTCAATCAAACGGAGCCGATCGTATGTGGGCACGCCAGGTTCAACCGCATAATAAAATGGGGAACATGCTCAACGCTCATAATGTAATGGGGAGCGGCGGCCTATGAAATTGCATGTACTGAATAATAAATTGCATCCAATAATAGGTACTTAACAGCAACAAACTGAATACACAAGTTCATGATATCATGTATGCACAATGGTTTAGTAATAATATATATATATACTAAGACACATGATACACCCCAAAACGTGATTAAAACGGGGAATTTGTAAGATTCACTCACCATGGGTGCGTTGGATTGGAGATGGTGATATGCGCACGATTTAGATGAGCGGAACAACGAGGATTACTAACCTAAATAATAACGGAAAATATATTAAATGAGTGGATTTTATTAAGGATTTTAATGAAATTTTTAGATATACTTTTGTGAGTTTATGGCTATTTTCTATCTTTAAAAATGTTATTTTTAAGTATTTTTAATTGATTTTTAAATTAAATTAAATAAATAAAAATATAAAAAAATTGTTTATTTAGTGTTGACCGTTGACCATTGACCGTTGACCGGTTCGGTCAGCGAATTAATCTGCGCCGGGTGAGGCTCGAACGGCGACCTCCCGTACGCGTGCACGCAGCTCTACCAACTGAGCTACGTGTCTAACCCGAAATAATCTTGTTTTTATTTATACTTATACACTTATTCAGTTAATCCGAATTTCCTTTATTTACAAAAACATTTTAATTCAATCGGACCGGTGCTCGTGACGGGTTTCGAACGCGCGACGTGTGGTTCATGTTGCACACAGTCCACCGCTGGACTGTGTGTCTAACCTGGTTATTATCTCAGTTTTTATTATACTTAACAACTAACTGGGTTATCCCGATTTAGTTTAAACAAAAAGGCCTTTATTATACAAGAAGTGCGTGGAGCAGGGATCGAACTCGGGACGTGCGTATGTATTTTGCACACAGTCCACCGCTGGACTGTGTGTCTAACCCGTTTATAATTCCGATTTTAATTAACCTTATGTTATGTTGAGTCTTCATCTTCTTCGTTGATTTTACACAGACAATCATATCCTGACTGTTATGACCGATTCATGACTTATACACTTTTCAGACATTACAAGTAATTTAAAAGTAAAGGATGGAGAGAGTTTGGGGAAAAAGATGTACCGATTGAGGTTGTTCACAGAATTCCGGCGGAGGTTCGTCGGTGCTGAAAGTGAACTCCGGCTGTTGAAACCAATTAACAGCTTGTTCGATTATTTAAGAAGTTGAGTCACTTAAACAAGGTTTAACAGAAGTTTGGGAGATCATACCAGTTCACGGTGTGTTTCCGGCAGTTTCAGGAGTTTTCCGGCGATGGTAAGATTTTCGACAAACGTGGACTAGGATCGATTCTGATGGTGGAGTTGTGTTAGAGATTGATTAATCACATGATTGAAACAGAAAGAGTCGGAGGAAATACCGTGTGGATGTGAGTCCCGGTTTTCCGGTGACTTGCAGAATTTTTCCGGCGATTAGATTTGAGCTTCTCCGGTGGACTGTAAGGTTGCGGAAATGCAATTGGAAGCTTTGCGGAGTGTTTTGAGTCGCAGGAAGAGTCTATGATTGAAGTAGTTTGAGAATTGACAACTTTCGGTTATTAAACCGATCTACTTCCGAATTTAAGTTCCACTCAAGGCAGCATTGATTGAAATCGTCCGTTTATCGGTTATACTCGCTGAATCGAGAGTATCCAAATCGATTTGGGTGATTGATAACCGGTTTCAGTTACAGTGTGTAAAATCGATTGATTTACCTTAGTCCATAAAAACTATTTGTTTCCTAAACATGACAGAAAACAAACAAGTGGCGGAGTGGTCTTGTGATTGAGTGTTAAGTTGTTGAAGGGTGTCCTGGCTGACCCGGGTTCGAGTCCCGGCAGCGTTATATTTTTTTTATTTATTTTATTTTAACTTTTCATCAAATATATTTTTTATAGTTTAGTTTATTTATTAATTATGTATTGTTTTAAATCAAAATAATCATAAATATTCGACATAACTTTTATAACTTGATATTCGATTGCAAAACGGAGCGGGTTTTGAAAACCCGATTTTTTTACAAATGTTACACCTTGTACTTATCGATGGTTCCATCTGGCTTCATCTTCTTCTTGAAGATCCATCGATATCCTAGTGGTTTACATCCTTGAGGAAGATCCACTAGTTCCCAAGTATGGTTTTGTAAGATAGAGTCTATCTCACTTTTGATTGCCTCCCTCCACTAAGGTCCTTCTGAGGAATGTACCGCTTGTTGGTATGTTTTAGGTTCATCTTCTACCATATAGGTAACAAATTCAGGGCCAAAGGATTTTTCAGTCCTTTGTCGTTTACTTTTCCTGATTTCAACTTCCTCAGTCTTAGATTGTTCTCGAGGTTCATCGTTTTTAACCTCACCCTCAGGAACACTTTCCTCAACCAGTCTAGAAGAACTCGGTTCACTTTTATCTAAGCGAGAGAACACATGTTCAAACCATGATGCATCCTTAGATTCCAATATGGTGCCTTTGCATATTCCAGGGTTCTTAGAATCATGCACAAGAAAACGATAAGGACCATAAGGACGGGTATATCCAATAAATACACAATCCACTATTTTGGGTCCAATTAGTAGCCGCTTTGGTGGTGTGACCATCACCTTAGCTAGACACCCCCACACTTTCAAGTATTTATATGGTGGTTTTTTTCCCATCCATAATTCGTATGGACTTACATCCTTTTTCTTATTGGGTATCATGTTCAACACATAATTTGCTGATAAGATTGCTTCCCCCCACATGTTTTGGTTTGCACCAGAACTTTTCATCATGGCATTCATCATTTCTTTCAATGTGCGATTTTTTAGTTCCGCTATGCCATTCGATTGAGGGGAGTAAGGAGCCGTGAGTTCATGTATGATTCCATTTTTCGCACACACATCAATAAAAGGTGAAATATATTCACCTCCTCGGTCGCTCCTTACGATTTTGATTTTCCGATTTAGTTTATTCTCAACTTTGGCTTTGAAAAAGATAAACTTATCAATAGGCTCGTCCTTACTCTTAAGTAAGTACACATAGTAATACCATGTACTATCATCAATGAACGTGATGAAGTACTTGTTTCCACCACGAGTAGGAATTGCTTTTAGATCACACACATCAGTGTGGATTATCTCGAGGGGTTCGGTGATTCGTTCGAACTTTTTGAAGGACGATTTCGTTTGTTTTGCTTCTACGCAAGTTTCACATTTATTAATTGAGTCGATATCGAATGTTGGTATGCAATCAAGTTTAATTAAACGACGAATGGAATTAAAATTAACATGACCTAGTCTACCATGCCAAAGATTAGAAGACTCAATCAAGTAAGTAGAACTAGTAGCGTTTTCATTCATTGCGTTCACAACCATTACATTGAGTTTGAACATTCCATTGAGGGCATAGCCCTTACCAACATACACATCCTTTTTGGTCAACACGACCTTATCCGACTCAATCACCATTTTGAACCCAAACTTGTTCAATTGCCACCCCGACACTAGGTTCTTACGAATTTCTGGAACATACAACACATTTGACAAGGTGAGTTCCTTTCCAGAAGTCATCTTCAAAACCACGTTCCCCTCGCCTTTAGTTTTGGCCGTGGCAGAGCTTCCCATAAACACCTTTTCGCCACTAGTCACCTCCTTGAAGGTGTTGAAAAGGCTTTTGTCAGAGCACACATGACGGGTAGCCCCGTATCGACCCACCAATCTTTCTGATTTTGGCAAACCATGTTAACTTCGATGACCAAGATCGATAGGTCTATGACCATAGCAACGAGGTTATCAACCTCATGAACCATGTTCACTTGTCGAGCGTTTTCCTTCTTTGAAAGCTTGCATTCGTTGGCCTTGTGGCCTTGCTTTTGACAATTATAATAAGTTACTTGGAACTTCTTTTACCCAACTCCTCCTTTAGGACCAAGGTTGGATCGTTTCCCGTGACTTTTCTTTCCACCCTTTCCACTGTCCTTGTTTTCCCCTTAGAAGATTGACCATGTTCAACATGGTTGGCCTTCACTGTTTCGGCACCATCAACCCTTTTCAAGGCTAACTTGTTATCTTCTTCAATACGAAGGCGAACAATAAGATCTTCAATGGTCATCTCTTTCCGCTTATGCTTGAGATAGTTCTTGAAATCAACCCAACTTGGTGGTAGCTTTTCGATCGTCGCAACAACTTGGAATGTTTCGCTAAGCACCATTCCTTCCGCATGAATATCATGAAGAATAACTTGTAGTTCTTGGACTTGACTCATGATAGTTTTAGAGTCTATCATTTTAAAGTCCAAGAACTTAGCCACCACGAATTTCTTAGTTCCCGCATCTTCCGTTTTATATTTGCGATCCAAAGAATCCCAAAGTTCTTTGACAGTCTTGGCTTTACTATACACATTGTATAGTGTATCCACCAGACCATACAAAATAAAGTGTGGCACAGGAAATCCGAATGTCCCCAAGCATGCATCGCGCTCACAGATTGAGCATCCATATCCCCTTCCTCAAGATGGGTTTGGGTTCTGTCAAGAACCTTGCTAGGTTCAGCGTGGTCAGATAAAAGAACATCTTTTGCTGCCACTGTTTGAAATTCACGCCATCGAATTTCACAGGTTTCTCAGCATGTGATACTGTGTTAGGCAGCGGTGCAACCAAACCGGTTGTGACAGCAACAGCGGGAGTCATGACAGCAGTCACGACTGTAGAAACGGCAGTGGTCACATGTGGGATTTCCATTCTGAAATGAAACATGACAGAAACAATTAGTAAGTCAAATCTGTTTAAGTTTGTTAGAAAACTGATACTGATAAGAACTGTAAAGATAATCTGCAATAGAAACATAGAAACAGAAAGAAACGGTTAATGTTGAACCGGGCTTGTGTCAAACACAATTCTCTTAAACAGATTCGCCGTCTGTTCCCAGGGTACGCCGATTCGAAGCAGTAACAGCGCACTGCCGGACTTGAATGAAGCAGGAGAGCTGCAGAAGAAGATCGATAGAGAAGAGATTGTTGTTGTGTGTTTCAACTGAGCAGCCTTGATCTTATTATACAACCACAAAGTTGTAACCGAAATCAACCCAATTATTGCAGAGAATTAAAACGAAATATCGGTTATTATTGAGTCAGTCAGTTTCAAAACTGATCATAACCGAAGACCAAATAATGCATTCGTGTCCGTAGGACGTGCGCGAGTTCAAGTAAATCCGGTTTCAAATTTTGCACCCCCGCCCCCCTGCGCGCTCGCGCGTAGGAGCTTTGGTAAAACTAGACATAAAGTTATATCACTTAGGTAAATGGATTACCTTATAAATAATTTTCAATTTTGTCTCCACTCCTATGTGGGACAAGTGCTTTTACCAATTGAAACATACATTCACACACATTAATATCCAACAGTTGGTGACTTAAGTTGTCTAATTTTCTGATGCATAAAAGCCTAACATAGCTCTTCCAATTGGATTTCATAAGCTTGTGTTTAGCCTTCAATCTCTAGTGGAGCATGTCTTTGAGATGCCATTGTATCTCTTCACCCTTGTATGTTCATCCACTTGTTGTTAGGAGGTAATCTAAAAAAATAGAACATTAAACAAAATTTTAGTGTAGTTTGTTAACGATAAGAAGAATTACCTTATAATAAAAACATCTCTTTGAAATGTTCATCCACTTGTCGTTAGGAGGTAATCTAAAAAAATAGAATATTAGACAAATTTTTAGTGTAGTTTGTTAACAATAATAATAATTACCTTATATAAAAACAAGTGTCAGGATCAGCGGTAATGGAATAGTTGCAACTAGGGTAGTTGTTGATGATCTTTTTTCTGCCAAAAGCTATTGTGTGTTTCATGGGCCAAACCTCATCATGGTGTTTCAATAAACATACGATTGAGCGTTCTGGTATCAATGTAAAATATCAAGATCTTGCAAATGCCACTTATGAGCTTTGCTAGATTAGGTTCGTGCTTCGTGTGTTACGCATAAATATTTATAGTCTCCTTACATTATGTTGTGACGATACAAGAGCTACATATCTAGCACCTGTTGAATTTCATCACTGTACCAAACCTTTGGATTGACATGTATTTCATAACAGATATGGTTGTAGCACAAAGTCTTAGAGTTCACTATGTACATATCACCGTTCAAATTGCAAATAATTACTAAACAAAAGGTTGTCTTCGACACAGTTTAACACTCTTAGGTCCAAGCTACGCGTTGATGCGAATGTCTGGCTTCAAGCACATATTATTAGAGTAGTTAATTTGTAGTTATTTAGTTTGTCATTAGTTGATTGAGTTGTCGACACCATACTTCATCCATACTTCATTGTTTCATTTCAACCGAATACATAATACAAATTCAGTCTCTCTCTCTCTCTATCTTTACATTATTTCTCTTACCATAATAAAAACCAAGTACAATTCATAAACAAAAATTAATCAGAGAAATACATTCTAAAATTTTAACAAAAGGGGAATAGTTTTTCTTTACGAGATATTGATAGAACAACCAGAAAGACAGCGTTATTACACAAATTTACAACATCGTCGACCAGTCCTCTCCATCGCCTCCACTTTATCATGATAACTATATATGAATAAACATTAACAAAGACAAATACATCGTACCTCTTTTAGTTTTCATTGTACTCTACACAAAGCCTTGCACTAACTCGAGTACTTCATTTCTCGTTTCTGGTGATCAAGGATACCATTTGAGTCCCACGAGTTTGACGAAGCCGAATTCGCATCGAACTCATTAGACCACCAACTCATCATGTCCTTGGCACCATCCATGTCCTTGAAAAGGTCAAACTCGTTTGCCTGTGCCTGATCTATCGGTTCGGAATTCGCTCCTTTGTTGCTCAGGAACTGGTCGATTTCAGCTTGAAATGCCATATACTGCTGGAAATCCATGCTTTGCTGTTTTACACCATCGGTTTCCGGTAGTGTAGATGCCCCAACATTGATTCCATTGATGGGATTGTCTACTTGGTTGATCAACATATTATTAGGTATGGAGTACACTTGTTGAAGGTGTTTGTTACATGGTCCATAAAGCTGAACCTTTTGAGGGGAATCAGGAAAAACATGTTGCATCATTAGAGGGTTAGATGATTCATTTAAAAGCTGTAAACTTTGCATCATCTTTTCTTGAATTGGGTTCAACTTGCAAGGCCACAAGGACATGTTAGAACGTTGTGACATATTAGGGTTTTCAAGGCTTTGGAGTTGCATGTGAAGTTGGAGCCTTTCAATGGCAGAATTACTTAAAGTTTCCACCCCATTCCCATTTTTGGGATCCTGGGTTGAACCAGGTATCCTACTAGCATGAGACTGTTTACGCCTTCCGAGCAACTTCTTCTTCAATCTTGTGTTCCAGTAGTTCTTGATATCATTATCAGTTCTTCCAGGAAGTTGCGCCGCGATTATGGACCACCTGATTGATTTTGCAAGTGGTTCAATAATAGTCCATATAGATACATACCATAACAAAAAGTGTTGCAAGTGATGCATAGATCTAAGAGAAATTTGAGCATGTTATGATATGGGTATATTCTTTGAACAAAAGAAACATAGACAAGTGCAAAGGACAAGCAAACATAAGTTGAAAGTTGAAACATGAAAGACTGTTACCTGCTACCAATACTAATATAGAGGCTGCAGATGATATTGTCTTCTTCTTCAGAGAATCCTCCATGCTTGATGTTAGGTCTTAGGTAATTTAACCATCTGAGCCTACAACTTTTTCCACACCTCTTTATGCCTTCATACATACCAGAATCCTTAAGTTAGGTTATAAGTTATAACTCCAAGAATTGAAGTATCATACTAACAATTTGACCAATAACAAAAGATGAAACGAATATGCATACCGATCTTTTGAGGAAGAGCGATCCAGTTACCACCGGTGCCGTATTTTTCGATATAATCTTTGAGTTTAGCATCTTCTTCAGGAGACCATGGACCCTTCTTCACGTTTGCTTTGTCACAACAAGGTGCTCTTCCCATGGTTGTTCAATATCTTTGCCTTAATTAGTTTGCAAGTCTTGTATCTAACCTCTCTTTCTTTGAGTCTCTGGTTTGTTTGTGGAAAAAATGTATTAGCGAAGACCCTGAATTTATAGTGGGTAAGATTAGGGTTAGTTGTGATGCTTGTTCAAAGAAAAGAAGTTCATACGCTTCTAGGGTTTTGGTGACTTTTTGACAACTTGTTGCATAAAATATAGCTATGCTTTATTATTATTTTAAATTCTTATTTTTCTTTGAATTTTCTATTCTGGATTATAGTTTAATTAGCTTGCCTCAAATTTAGGATGCCAATAACACACAACTTTACGATTGGTATCGTTAATCTCAATCTCATATATGATTTTAAAGCTTTGTCCCATTTACTCCCATATCAATTTAGTGTATGCAAGGTAATCACTCGTTGATCATCGGGTATGTATGAGAATCTGGTATGTATGTTCAGTTGTTAAAAATTACTCATTAGATCTCAAAATAACTTTCTTGCTTAGTTTTTTATGATTTTATTACCCAAAGAAATTATAAAAACTAAAAAACAGTGAATTAATAGATTATTCTATTACCTAAGAACGAACGAAAAATAAAAAATAGAATGTTGACGAGTATGATTTGGGTAGACGAGTACGCATGTTTGAGTAATTGAGGTATATCACCTAATTCCATGCACTTCCATACTCAAAAAAAATTCAAAACTAATTTAATACCCGAATACCCATCCCTTCACCCCATTCGAATAGTTCGGGTTTTGGATTTACACGTGAGGTCAGGGTTCCTTAGCCATCCATACTTAAAATACATACACCGTTTGTTTCTTTTTTACGGGCTAGCTAATTCACAGTATTTTACTGATATTTAGACACTTCTGCTATGTGAAGTATGATAATGCAGAAATATAGTAAAAGATAGCAGCTACGTAATAAGCTAAATTACTATGCATCTCAATTATAGAACTGAAAATAATAAATAAACTGTAATTTCAACTTCAAGTGAACAAACAATAAAGATGCAACCAGACAAACAACTACACAAATAGTCTTTAAGTATTATTATTTTAATGTAGACTCTGAGAAATTAGTTTTATTTTAATGTTTAAAGGTAATGGTGCAAGTAAATTCAAGAAAGAAACCTCCATACTCTTTGTTTGTCGCCAAGCTCTCATGTATTGTTCCATTATTAGCTACAGATGTATTTCTGACAAATTCATAAAAATAAAACATTTGTCTTAAAGTTTGGATCATTTCTGAATAATAATATAAAATAATGATCTGCCTTTTCATTTATCATGAAATTGATAGCAGTTTCCTTACTTCTATAAGAGGAAATGCAAATTCAAGAACTAGGATATAAAATCTGGACAAGGTATATCAAATATCTATACTTTGGTCATAAAGACTCCTATGTGTGTTCATGAAATATGGAGAATGAGTAAGAATGTGGATTTTAACTTCAAATTGTTACTTTAGATTGTGTGTTTTTATTTTTATGAAAAACTAATATTATGGGACCCGGGGTGGTCCGTTATAAACCCTCCAACACCCGTGAAACAATTTTGCACACCGCCGTCACCAACATCTTTCACCTATGAAACTTACCACGCTTTTCCAAAAAATTGAACGTTGGGGCTTTTTTTTAAAGTTAAAACTGTTTTTTTTTATAACATAAAACTGTTTTTATTTTAATTTTAAAAACAGAAAACTGTTTGTTTTTTATAAAAACCGAAAACAGTTTTTTTTAAACAGTTTTCCTTTGAAAAAAACAGTTCACAGTTTTTATAAAAAAAAACAGTTTACAGTTTTTTTTATTAAAAACAGTTTATAGTTTTTTTTAATTAAAAAACAGTTTACAGTTTTTATAAAAAACAGTTTTGCAATTTAGGTTTTTTTAGTATGTAATTTAGGTTTTATTTAAATGAAATTTATATTTTATAATTTTAGTTTTTATTGTTAATTTATAATTTAAAAAATTTAATAAAAGCTTGTGAGTGATGGAATTTCATCACAAGTGATGACCATTTTCACGAAAAAAAGTTGTGATTGATAGAATAATGGTTGATGACATGGCGAAACCTGATTGGAAATTGTGAGTGAGTGATAGGTGGTTGGTGATGACCACCCCCTCCCCCCTTATTTTGACCGATTTAACAATTTAGCATTAAATTTAGGTTAAAGTACATTATTGGTATTGTATCCATCATTACCTTGAACTTAATATTTAGGTTACTATAATCACACACGCATACACACAAAAAAAAAATCATTTGTAACATGCGTGACACTTTAGATCGATATTTGATAGTAACTTTTCTCTTATTTGAGTTTTTTTAATTTTTCACTTCTCCTAATATTCTTCGAAGCGGTGCGTGATGCAAATTGATTTTAGTTGTGCGAACATGTGAAAATAAGGTGGTAGCCATTGTCAGTGGCGAAGCTTGCCTTCGGAAACCGGGGGGGGGGGGGGGCGAAAATGTATATACCAAAAAATTTCTATAGAAACGGAGAGGCGAAAACGTATAAACCCAAAAATTTATATACGAAAACTACATATATAACACTACTAAGCGAAAAATTCGGGGGGGGGGGGGGCGCCCCTCCCCGCCCCAATGAAGTTGCGCCCCTGGCCATTGTTGCTTTTTGGAGTCATATATGAATGTAATCACGGGTGGTTCTTGGCCGGGTCGCACATATCAACAACACCATGCCTGGATTTAACGGTCTATTTATTGTATATATACAGAAATTATGCAAGTACCCTAACTAGGAAGTATAGATTCCAGGAGACCATGAATTCAACCCATCAATCAAGAACAAGATAACAATCAAACAAAGAACAAGAAGAACAAAGAACAAGAAGAGTGGGAATAACCTTAATATGCACTTGTATTATAACTGAACAATTGAATCTGATTGATATAAGATGTACAATACAAACTAAAAACCTAAACTATTTATAGACTTTAATGGGTGCGAGTGTAGAGATGTGTCCTTTCACGAATAGTCATGTCTCTTGAACATGTGGATGTGATTAAACATGAATAGGTGCGTCTCTAGGATCCAATAGTCGCGTCCCTTCTCTTCTCCTCGCAGCCAATCGCGAATAGATGCCTCCCAAGGGATTTCGCAACCCTTGGGGCGGTGGTTACCAAGTTCTGATTTGCCACTTTCAGTCCCTGAACTTTATAACCGCCATCTAACTATCTTTAAACAATATACACTTTTGACCCGTATCTTTCAATCAAACTTTGATCAAACAATTAAGGCTAACATTCAGCCCCCTAATTGTTGATCCAAGTTTGAGTCTTGAAGCCTCGGCAAACTATAATCCTGGTGTCATACACTACACCAAAACTTTGCGGCCTCATCCATGTCTACATATCACTGTGCAAACCATTATGTTCCCGCTATAATTCCATCAACAATCTTCAACCCTGCAAGTCCTTAGGCTATTCCGACACGAATACCGTCTCTTGTGATTGACCTTTGTGATGTTATCCTCCCTTCCTTCTCTGTATCTTTTTCTCCTTCCTGGGCAATCTCTAAACCTGGTGTCTTTAACCATCTGCGACTTCGGGATCAACTTCTTGGGCGACTTGGTGATTTCCATGAACGAAGGATGGCTTCCCCTGCGCGTACTGTTTACCTTTTCCGTTGCTCGGCCGCTCTTTCCTCCATTCAGACCCGCACATCACCGAAATCGGCACCAACCGATTTACCCTTCTCCCTCAGGTGATTCTTCCGAACCGCGAAACCCTTGCCTTGATTGAAGAATTGAATCCATGATCTTGATTCTTTGAGCCTTGGCTCTGATACCAATATAGATCCCAGGAGACCATGAATTCAACCCATCAATCAAGAACAAGATAACAATTGAACAAAGAACAAGAAGACAGGGAATAACCTTAATATGCAATTGTATTATAACCAAAAAATTGGATCTGATTGATATAAGATGTACAATACAAACTAAAAACCTAAACTATTTATAGACTTCAATGGGTACGAGTGTAGAGACGTATTCTTTCACGAATAGTCATGTCTCTTGAACATGTGGATGTGATTAAACATGAATAGGTGCGTCTCTAGGATCCAATAGTCGCGTCCCTTCTCTTTTCCTCGCAGCCAATCGCGAATAGATGCCTCCCAAGGGATTTCGCAACCCTTGGGGTGGTGGTTACCAAGTTTTGATTTGTCATTTTCAGTCCCTGAACTTTATAACCGCAATCTAACTATCTTTAAACAATATACATTTTTGATCCACATCTTCCAATCAAACAATTAAGGCCAACAGCAAGTTAGTATAACTAGCTATTTTGACTTCATCGCGGTTGCAAAAAAAAGCTACTTTGACTTCATATATAAATAGCCAGATCATTATCGGAATTAGGTTCCATGATGAACTTCAAAGATATTTTAACCGCAAAATGTTTTGTATCAAAAATAATCTCTTCCTGTTAATGCAATCTTTTGGATAATTGTACCTAATTTCTATCTTCGAAAAGGTCTTAAGGTTAAGTTATTTTATAAAAAAAAAATGCAATCTTTTGGTTTCATAAAAGCTATTGTACTTAATTTCTATTTTCAAAAAGGTCTTGTGGTTAAGTTATTTTGTAAAAAAAATAGAGAGTGTTACATACATATATTTGAGTTGAAAAAACTCAAGAAGCTTTTGTAAAATCCCAATGTAACATTTTTTTCTAAAAAAACAAAGAATGTAACATACATATATTTGAACATTTTTGTATAAAAAAACAAAAAAGTGCCGAGTAATTTTTTTAAAATGTTAAAATTACATGTTACATAATATATTTGTTGAAAAAAATGTAACATACAGATTTTGAATATTTTCAAAAAAAATCTAGTCGTCGCTTTTTACATTTTTATATAAAAATATTCAAAAATATGTATGTTACATTCCCTGATTTTTTAGAAAAAAAATAAAAATGTTACATAAGGTTTTCTTGAGTTTTTTATCAACTTAACTTTTCTTCCTATACTTTAGTGTTAGGGTAAGGTTATTGTAAAAAAGACCAAAAGTGTGAGAAAGGTAAGAAAGAATCTCCCACCCTAATTTATAGGAATACCGAATAACCTTGCAAACACCATTCAGTAATTATATAACACCCTTCAATAAGTATATAACACCATTCAATAAGTATAAAACACCATTAAAGATCTCTATAAAAGCACTACGAATAACACTGCAACAACCATTCAGCGCATGTATAACACCATTCAATAATTATATAACACCAGTCAATAAGTATAACACCATTCAATAATTATAAAACACCATTCAACACATATATAACACCAATCAATAATTATATAACACCATGAACTGAAACAAAAAATCATTAACTGAAACATTCGATTGAACGTAGTGTTAGGGTAAGGTTATTGTAAAAAAGACCAAAAGTGTGAGAAAGGTAAGAAATAATCTCAGCCGTTAGATCTAAATTAATTGAAAAGGGTAATCAAGTAATTTTATCATTGATTTAATTAATTCAAAACCTTTCATAAACCGCCACCCTAATTTATAGGAATACCGAATAACCTTGCAAACACCATTCAGTAATTATATAACACCCTTCAATAAGTATATAACACCATTCAATAAGTATAAAACACCATTAAAGATCTCTATAAAAACACTACGAATAACACTGCAACAACCATTCAGCGCATGTATAACACCATTCAATAATTATATAACATCATTCAATAAGTATAACACCATTCAATAATTATAAAACACCATTCAACACATATATAACACAATTCAATAATTATATAACACCATTCAATAATTATATAACACCATGAACTGAAACAAAAAATCATTAACTGAAACATTCGATTGAACGTAATTTTTTTCTGTATATAAGTATAGTAATATGGTACTCATATTAAAGATTAGAAAACACTCGTTATCATGGTGTAATTTTTTTTAAAAAAAATGAGTTACGTGTAAAATGTTATTGGCGTTTAAAAAAATAAAAGGGGAACTTGCATGTGGATTGCATATGACTTTCTAAAATTAAAAATGTTAATTTTACCTTTATACCCTTAATCTAGAAAATTAATTACTTTAATTTTTATACTATTTACAAGATTGTCATCAAGATCTCAACCATTAGATTAAAGATCTAATGGTTTAGATTCTTTCTTACCCTATTAACCGAATTAACCGACAAAACCGAACCAATCAAAAGCCGGTGGGTCGGTTGATAGTTTTTTTGAAAACCAAAGGTAGCGGGTCGGTTATGGTTATCAATGTTTCTATACCCACCATAACCGAACCGAACCGACATGTAATAAATCTTTGTAAAATTTAGGACTTTTCACCATATTTGATGTTTTTTATTGTAGATTTTTAGTATTTATGGGTTTTTCATGTTGTTTTGTGGTTTTGATTAAATGTTTATTTGAATTTATGGAATATATCATATCACTTTATTTGAATATTTGGTAATAATCGTTATTAATATTATAGACTATATGTATTTTTTAGTACTTTGTAATACACTAATATATATAAATGTGCAATAACAATTTATTCCAAGTAAAAAAAAACAAGTTATTTTTAGTTAGGCTAAATACACGGTTAATCACCCACAACCGACCTGCTATAACCATCAAAACCGATTAACCATAACCGCCATAACCGATCGGTTATGGTTATGGTTATCCATTAACCGACATCGCGGTTATGGTTATGGTTTTAGGCCAAAACCGACCCAAACCGACCCATCAACACCCCTAAGTTCACTAGTGTTCACAATCATTGGGGTTGTTTACTAATAAAACTAAGCCTATATATAGCGTAAGGATAAAACGAAAATCCACTTGAGTTGAAAAAACTCAAAAAACCTTTATGAAAACCATATGTAACATTTTTATTTTTTTCTAAAAAAAAACAAGGAATGTAACATTCACATATCTGAACATTTTTATAAAAGAAAAACAAAAAAGCGACGAGTAGCTCTTTTTAAATGTTAAAAATATGATGTTACATAATATATATGTCACAAAAAAATGTATCATACAGAAAGGCGGGAAAACCTAAAAATAGGTGTCTTCAACGTGTTACACATTAGTTACTTTATTATATATATATATATATATATATGTGTGTATGTATTATAATTTACACATAAGCTTTGGCATTCAATTGCTTAGAATCTTAGATAAACTGACTTTAATATGTTTTGTTGATATGCAGTATGTTAGATATGGATTATATAAATAACATAAGCATAATTAGCTACATAGCTGTCCACTAAAAGGAGGAAAGGCAAAAGCTTAAAGATTAATCTATTTTAATTGAAAGCATTGCAACCTTCTTGTGTTTGGCTGCTCCCTCTTTTCTAATTATTCTTTGATGTATTCAAACCGTAAACCATATTTAACTTTATCCCAAAATAAATAAATAAATAAATAAATAAAACCCTACTTACATCTAATAAATAAATGAAAACCTCCCTCTTCGATGGCAGATATTTGGTGCAGATGTAATGAAAAAAAAATTAAAAAGGGTTACTACGTAGCTTCTTATCTGTTATTATTATTATTATTATTATTATTATTATTATTATTTAGTTCCTTTATTAATGAAGATAAGAACATTAATGAAGAAAACACAAATTTAGTAATCATTGTTTTTTTTTAATTAATTTTTTTGACACATAAATATAATTCATATATAAGCTAGAAAATTTGCCAAGTTACATCAAAATAGAAGGTAGCCGGGCAACAAGTTGCGCTGCTAATCCTTTCAGAATTGCAAACCCTAACCTTCCAAATACAAACCCTTGCCCCATTGGGGTTGAACAATTGCTGTAGACGACCCGTTGAACCCTCGTCAAAAAATGGATAGCTTCTGGCGCTAGGGAGCCAAAAGTATCAAAGGCAAAAGGGACAAAGACATGCTGGTTTTTTGCGCAAGCTTTAGCGTGCTTATCCACTTTCTTTGATTCTGCCTTTCTTGCCGCTTATCCAGCTACAAACCTGTTTTCCCTTAAACCAACCAAAGGGGAAACCCCCGTGAGGTCTACACAAGCATGTTTCCCCAGCCAAAGACGAGCAGATCCGCTGGTCGCAGAGTAGATCTCCCTTCCATAGGGTCCGTGAGGAAATTCACAGGGGCCTCTTTCTTAGCCGAAATCCCAGATCTTCTTAAGATGTCCCACAAAGCATCACGCACCCAGTCGTGCCGATATTTGAACCCAGGGAGCTCTTTACAGTGAACTGCATGCTCACCGTATTTATCCATACAAGCTTTACGACATATCGGGCAAGTTTCATCTTCCGGGTGCATACGGATCATCAACCGGTATTTGAGAATGGCTCTAAATTCTACTGCAGACATACATTGTCCCAACCCCTCAATTGGTATAACGGTCAAAAATTCCTGAGCATGGGGACCTTTCAGGCACTCAAACACCGCCTTCTGGCGGGATGACAAATCAAAAGCTTCTCCCAGGCTTCGAGCGATTTTGCTAAATAGAGCATTCGCCAAAGTTTTTTGTGGCTTCGAGGGGGCGGTGTCCTTATTAGAGAAACCGCCAATATCCAAGTCTGGGAGAGAGACATTTAAGCGTTCAAGCGCCTGCTGATAGTCCGGGTCAAGCCCGACGACCTCACAGTTTCGAAAGATATGATCCTGTAGTTCCCAAGACTGAGCTCTAGACGCCACAAAGGCATAAGCCCCAACATCTCGAGTTGAGAAGAGACCCAAACCACCTAGACGCATTGGCAAAGATGCCAGACGCCACTGGAGGTCACCAAAGAAGGGGCCGCCACCCACTACTATGTCTTCTATAGTCTCTCTAAGGCCATCATCGAACCGAGAAACCGCATCCTCCAAAAAATGCGGTTGACAAGTCCACAACCCAAAAAGTAACTTAGCGACCCCCATGCACGACCTTAGCAGAAGGAGTTCACATTGGGGATCTCTCAGGCAGGGTAAGAGTTTCATGAGGTCAACCGCCCCCGAGGCTCGCCGCCCTGCCAACTCCTCAATAAAGCTAGGATCCCGACTAACAGCTCCACCAAGGAGCTTAATCCCCTTCTCTGGTCTACCGATCCCTCTCGGGAAAATCCCATCTTGAACTTTCCGCCAGTCGCATGTCGGCCAAAAAACCTCTGTTTTCTTAATGTTGAGATAAAGCCCTAGAGATGGCCCCTCCTCGTTGATGATGTCTAAGGCCTTAGCAACCTTATAGGCGTTGCCGATAATCGTCACATCATCCAAGTACCAAGCATGAAACGGGAGTTTATAGCAGTCCTGAACCCGGAGAATAAGGGGATGTAAGGCAAGGGCAAAGAGAATGGGCCCCAAGGGATCTCCTTGTTGAACTCCGGTAGTAACCCCAATGCACTCGTTACCAACATACAACCTGGCAGGCTGGGCGTAAAGAAATTGGACCCATCGATAGATTGACGGGCAACGCTGATGAACCTCGTGCAGAAAAGTTGTTCGGTCGACCGTGTTGAAAGCATTGAAGATATCCACAGTAAGCAAGGCTAAGGAACCATCTGCATGAAATGAGTTGAGAAACCTGTTTGCACTGTGAAGCACCGCCTCTGCCCCATTTGGCACCCCCACCGCAAATTGATAGTCACCCAAGTACTGGGTCATTTCTTTCCCGACCTTCTTCATCGCCACCTTTGAAACCAACCTTCGCCAAATACCTCCCACAGCAATAGGTCGAATTCCTTTATCGGGCTTCAATAAGGGGGTGAGGGGAGGCCGAGGCAACAAACTCAGCAAGCACCTTAGGGCAGGATCCCCCAAGCCATAAGTTAACAACTTCAGTAATGCTCGTAAGTAAACCTGAGGAAGTCACCGAGCCCTCGCCACCAATAGCATCTAGCAGGTGTTGGGCCCGTATCCCGTCTCTACCACATGACGTCCTTTTAGGAAAGGATCGAATACGTTTGAGTACACACTCCCCATCAACAACAAAAGTGGGTTGGGCCAAAGGGTTGGAAGGCAAGGACGGGGGTGGCACCACTGGGTGTTTATCAATAAGAGCTTTCAATGTCGAATCACCTAGAGGGGCAACTCCATTAGAGCATAGGACCTTAACCGCAGCTGTGAAATGTCCATCCCTGACTTTCCGAAGACATTGCTTAATATTAGGGTTCCTTTCTTTGTCTTCCTCTATCCTGCATTCTCCCCTTGAAGCCCCCGTCTCCCCCACGCTATCCAATAGGGAAGAGACCAAATCATCAAACCTAGACCCATCTTTCCAAATTGTAAGATGTTACTACACTGTAGAGATTTCCTGTTCCCTGACATTCGCTCTTGTCTGGAGGATGGTCTAACCACCCGCAAGGTGCAACGTGGTAGTAAAAACAATAGGACCCAATTGTCAACCGATCCTGGCGACGCTACCACTTTGCGCAAAGTACCTGTTAGAACCTGAGCAAACGACAGCCGGCAACTAGGGGGAATGCTTTTAACAGTCTGAATAGGGAGGGAGAAAACACGCTCGAGTAGGTTAACATCACCCCCGAGCCCTGCTTGTGGGTTTGTGTCAACCACCACTTGACATGGTTTCCGGATCCCAACAATGAAATCTTAAACATCCCCCGAGATCATGGCAAACGACACGACCTCACTATCATGCTTGCATCCCCTACTGAGTGCATGCATCACCATGCACTTTCCACATAACCATTTATCCCCTTTCCTAAGAACTTCCGCAACATCCATAAAAAGGTCCAAGTCCTTGGAGATAGCCTCCTTCAAAGATAGCTTTCGGTTTTCTGTCTTGAGGTGTGCGCTTTGCATGTGTTCAAGTAGGCGGAAAAAACCCACAGACCCCGGTTTGCCATCTTTACATTCGTGGAAAATTTGAAAGGGCAGGTCCTTAAACCACTAGCAGAGCCCTGCACAGGGCCCACTGACTTAACGTTCCGACCCCCTTTCGTAGGAGCCATGCGCGTATGTTAATTGTCACCGAAGAAAAAACACACTAACGGTACACCAAACTCGAGATGAGTTGTTGGGGGGTAGAAAACCAGTAAAATTCTATACAAGACGAAGGAGGGCAGCAACCGCGGGTTGCCCACCCTCTAAATGGTACCCCACATAACCCCTTACCCCATGGCGGATAGTTAAAGATTATCACAATCGAATCTGAATTGCAAGATCAAATCGCCTTAACCAATTCCCACTTCACAAGAGTGCTAAAGAAACAAGTTTTTTAAAACCTTCACTTCATTGAGGCATTTGATCAAACACCTGGTGGGTCGACTTTTCTTTCACAAAAAAACACTCGTACTGTTGAATCTGAAGAAGGAAATGATGATATGGTTGCTAAAGATTTAATAACTTTCAATATCAATGCTGATTTGCAGAACGAACGCGAGTTCTTCGAGTAGTCAGAAAAGAAACAAGAACAATAACGTGTTTTCTGGGTTCATAAGTTCTACCCCAATCTTCATCTCCACACAAAAAATAAAAGATAACCAAATATGCAAAAGATTAAAAAGATGCTATTTTTAAATGCAAAATATTTGAATTTTGAAATAAAGATTTGCAGAAATAAATAAAAGGTTAAAAAGGAGAAAAGGGTCGTTAACCTTGGTAACCTATGGCAGTAGAGGTAGAAGGTGGAAAAGTGACCGGATTTTTGGATGGAAAATGTGTGTGTGTGCGTCTGTGATGGGATGAGATCGAGAGGTTTGGAGGTGATGGTACCATAGATGTAGAGGAATATAGAAGTGGAAGCCGGATCTGAGTGGTTTTTTTTCTCAGAATAACTATTTGATAAAGCACAAATGTACAATTAACCAAGTGACCCAGTACTTCTACATAAAACGAGTGAGAAACCCGGTGTTTTCAAATCAACTTAACTTTCGGAATCATCAACGAAGGCTCAAGGATAATAATTTTGGTGCATTAAAAATTTTGCTAAAAACAATAGTCCACGATTACGTAAAATCAAATTAAATGTTTTAACATGCTATTTTATCAGGATGAATTTGTAATCATTCACTCAAAACATGTGGTACATTGGGTATTGGATACGAAACTATCCATCCAGTTGAAAGAGCTGAAAGAAGGATGGCGAGACAGGCACTTCAATCCTATTAGCCCATACAATAAGCAAAATTTAATGAAAGAAAATGTTTAGAGTAAAATGTCGGTCACCAAATTTAGGCCAGTTTTGACACTTCAGTCAAAAAATATTTTTTTTGTTTCTAGTCCCTTATGTTTCATTTTTGTTGTCATTTTCCTCCAACTGTTAAACTGGATTCGAATTTTCTATTAACTTTTCTCTTTTTTATCGTTTTTCTCATTCAAATGAACGGTAGAATTGTCATTTGATGCCATAATATATTTTAATTGAATGAGGAAAACGACAAAAAATGGGGGAAAAGTTAGTAGAAAATTCTTACCCAATTTGAAATTTTGATGAAAATGATAACAAAAATGAAACCTTAGAGGACCGGATACAAAAAGTTTCATTTTAAAGTGAAGTTGCAAAAATGGCCTAAACTCAGGTACCGATTTATTATTTTACTCAAATGTTTAATTGTAATATGAATGTAAATAACAGCAAGATTATACGATTTTTTTATAACCTTAAATAGGCTCATATGATAGAAAAAAAATTACATTGAAATAGAAGGTAAACGATCAACAAACTACGCCACTACCCCTTTTAAATAGCATAACTAAGTTTTTTTAAAAATTACGTTCATTGATCTTGAGGTTATAACATTTACAGAAAATAAATCCCATAAATAATACAGATAATTAAACCCATAAATAATAGTTATTGTTGTTTAGATTAGTATTAATAGTTACAATAAATGTAATTTATAATAAATGATGTTATTACATTAATATAGATGTGTTTACATTTTTTATTATAATTTTGGTTCAACGGTCAAAAGGCTTGTCCTCTCTAATGGAGATATAGGTTTGATTCTCGTTTGGAACATTTTTTAGGGACATCTGGGTGAAGAAACGAAACAGAGCTTTAGTCACGGGTTCTAACCTGACAGGAGGTGAGGGTTTACGAATTCCATCCAGTTTACGTGCATGAAGAGGACACCATCTCACGACAATTGAGGAGTCGATCTTACACATAGCCCAGCATAGTGATTTTACCTGTAAGATTTTTTGCTTCATAAAAGAAATACTATAAATGTTTAATGAAGAGATATGATAATTGATACATACACGCGTGTGCACATGGATAAAATATAAATGTACATTTATATAAAAGATTATATGCGAGTAAGCGTAAATAATAATTTGTTTTGCCTAGTTATTTGGACATGGTTTCATAACCATTGTTTTACTTTTCTATTGGTACATGGTTTCATAACCAATCTTGAAAGTTGACCGACCTTGTTGATTGGTGGAATTTGTTTTTTTATTAAGTAAACTTCATTAAAATCGGACCAGTCCAACAAGCCAGGCCCTTAAAACAACAAAATTACAACATGTATAAAGGAAATTTATACCAATTATTCCACTCTATCCCTTTTTGTTTGGATCTAGTACTGAACCACAAAAAAACCCAAAAATTTAATGTCCTCCGTAATATCTTCACTCCTACCTCTCCCATTAGAGAATATCTTATTATTCATAGCCTTTCAAATGCCCTAGCAGCTCAGGAGTGGACTTTGTTCTATCCAATTTTTTAAAAGTTTACTTTATTGAAATATTATTGGTGTATATTGTTCTATCCAATTTTTTAAAAGGTTAACTTCATTCAAACACAAGCGGACTCAAATTGAGACGCCTGAGACAACCATTACAAATTTATGAATTTACACCAATCTTCTCAATAGGTAGATGACCTTATAGTTCTAGCTGAAAACCACAAAAAAAAAACCTACCGATTTTATTTCACTAATGATGTTCGCCAACTTTTCCAATTTATCGTTAAACTTAACCCAATTCCTCGCCTTCTAAATACTCTAACAACCTATGCAAATGAGACCCATGAAAACTTCTACATGATCATGTATGTCTAGCAGATCTCTAAAGGAGAAAACAATCAAGTTATGAATTTTGCACCAACTACTAATGTAAAACCAAATCATAATGGCGAAATAACAAGAGGTGAACATGTGCTCCACAGTCTCATCACCGTCGCCACACAGCCCACAAGCCACGTCCTCCACCTCGATATTCCTTTTTTTCAAAGCCACCGACGAGATCGGAGAAGCACAAATCACCAGTCCCGAGCTGATTCAAGAAACGACAGACAAAATCCTCCAGATCAGAGACAATCTCTTGAAAGCTCGGAGTTGTCAAAAGAGTTACGCCGATAAACACCGCAAGCCCCTGCAGTTCGAAGTGGGAGATCACGTTCTCCTAAAGGTTGCACCTTGGAAGGGAGTGGTCCGCTTCGGCAAGAAAGGAAAGCTAGCGCCTCGATACATTAGTCCCTTCAAGATTCTGGAAAGGATCGGTAAAGTAGCCTATCGTCTCGAACTACCGGTGGAACTTAATAACGTTCATCCGACTTTCCACGTGTCTAACCTAAAGAAATGCCTAGCCGAAGAGAATCTCCATGTACCTCTCGAAGATCTGCAAATCAACGAGACTCTCCATTTTGTGGAAAAGCCTGTCGAGATCATGGACCGAGAAACCAAGAAACTACGGCGCTCTCGCATCCCTATCGTGAAGGTCCGATGGGAAGGCAAACGCGGCGCAGAATTCACTTGGGAATTGGAAAGTGACATGAAGGCCAAGTACCCGCACCTCTTTGTTACAGTTACTACTTAAATTTCGGGACGAAATTTCCCAAAATAGGAGAGACTGTAACAGCTCAGAATTTCGTTGTTATCTTTTTCTTTTATTATCGAATGTATCTATCCTTTATAATCTCGAGATTCGTTTATAAGAAAGGTCCGTGTTAAATTAATTACAACGATGTATGTTATATCACATCTAATCGCTTATTAAATCACGTCGGTTATCTCATTGCATCGCAAAACGCAGTTAGTTATGTGGTTTTATGTTATTTATGTGTTATGTGTGTTTGTGGTTATGAATACAATCGCTATCGCATGCTCGAATAGCTAAATCGCACTATTATATCAATTATAACGCTTAATATAACAATCTAATACGAACCGAATCGTCAAACGAACTCTTAACGCGAAACAAACGAAGAAAACCCAACATTTGGGTCAAGTTCGCTCGAACTTGGTGATACCAAGTTTGGCCGAACTTGACTGGCCAACCTAAACTCCCCATTTGCCTCAAGTCCGCTGGAACTTACCCTCAAGGGTCAAGTTCGGCCGAACTTGACTGATAATCCTTGAATAACTAGCAAGTTCGCCCGAACTTGCATGAAAATCATGCAAGTTCGACCGAACTTGACTCCCCAGCTCTCCATTTTTGCCTTCACCTATAAATACTCAGCCCCATTCTCTCATTTAAACTTGCTGTAAGTTCGCTCTGAGCTCCCAAAACCCGAAACCCTCTGTTTTCTAAGTAAGAATCAAGCCGATTTCAACTACAACAATGTTCATCAACGTTCAACAACGTTTTACAACGATTTTGCACAAGGCATTGCCTTTGTTTTCATTAAATTTCCTCTGTTTACGAAAATCTTCATCTTTTTCCATAAAAACTTCTATTTTCACTATCTGAGCAAAACCTTTTAAATCCTTGATTTTTATACCATTTTCGGACTAATGACGTATGTTTCATTCACTTTTGAGTGGGACGAGGCGTTGTCGAAGCTAGATCTCAGATCCGGAAGCATAAGGACGAAATCATCACTTTACATAAGCTGGACTAACCCGTACGAACCATCAAGTTCGCCCGGATTAGCATGAGTTTCTGTAAAATGGCTAAGTTCGCTCCAAAAGACCTCTCCAGCCTAAGTTTTACTCAGTGGCTTAAGGTTGAAGGGATGGGCGCTCGATTTCTTCAGCAAACGACGCAAAAATGCAAGATTTTGGACCCGAAAACATCAAGTTCGCTCGAGAATCACTAGCACACCAGGTTAAGTTCGACCGAACTAGTACCCATCTGGGTCAAGTTCGACCGAACTTGGATCTTTCTCACCAATTTCCACACAAGTTTGCCCGAACTTGTCTAGTTTCTTAGGAAACTATACAAGTTCGCCCGAACTTGTCAAGTTTCCTAAGAAACTCACCAAGTTCGACCGAACTTAGCACCAGAATCACCAAAACTTAGCAAGTTCGCTCGAACTTGTATGTTTACATACAACTTCGGCCGAACTTGTCTACTGTTCAATCCAAACCTAACCGTTTCAGCTTTTCGAAGACTGATGCACTTCCGTTCGCGTATGCAGGCTGATCTGGCGCTCCTCTTCACCTCTCGACAGTCGTCTACTCTCTCCTAAACGCACCGACTGTGAGTATACTTGACCCATTTTCGCTTTAATACACTTTTTGGGTGTTACATACGTTCCTATATCAAAATCACCTCACAAATCAAACTGTTAATCACACGCGAATAATCTGATTATATATGCTCAGTACGTGATACTAGCTAGTATGGTACTATAGTGTGGCTAACACCCGACGGGGTCTAGTTAGGATTTACGCGCAAGCCTTCTCACGGTAGTTAGCATGAGAAATAAGCCTATGTTTATCTGTGTGATGTGTTTTGGTGTATCATGATACGTAATTAGACTATTTCGTGAACGGCTTCTCTATTATGCTAGTATTACTTAAACTTGTATGCTCACCTTTACTTAATTGTATTGACTTGTATTTTAACGTATGTAATAGGTTGAGGATTTTTAGCTTGGATGCTTTGGATGTAGCGTGTTTAGTTTAGTTTGCTTTTGTTTAGTCCTGAATTGTAATGAAATCTAGGGGATATCGAACCCGATTAGTTTTGTGGGAAAACAAGTTTCCGTAATGATTATTTTGAAATATTGTGATTAATGGTATGGGACGTTAAATGTTAAATGATGTTGATAGATAATTGTTATGGAATTCTAATGAGACAATCTGGTCGCCTAGTGCCACTACCCCGATGTTTCCGCCATCGGTTGGGGTGTGACACAATTCCTGCTATACTATCACTGTATGAGTTTACCTTATCTCCTTATGGTGTTCCTTCACAAACTGAAAGTTAAATCTATCAGTGAAGCTCAACTGATCATGTTAACCAATTTGGTTTACCAACAAGTTGCACAGATTAAAGAACTTCAGGAATGTGATGCTGCTAAATCTAAACAAATAGAGATTCATCAAGAGGAAACAAAGGCTTGTAGGGCATTCATAAGACGTTCTAAAGAACAAAACAAGACATCCACCAAAGCGATTGATGTTTTAAAAGCACAAGTCCGATCTTTAATAGACAGACTTAGTGCTTATGGGGAGATAACTTATAAAGGTGATGAGCTAAGGAAGATTAGAGATAAAGATCTAGACAATGATCCCTCAGCATCTGGTGAGCATCCAAGTTTATCTCGTGCTACCGGTGCTAGTACATCAGGCCAAGCACAAGCCCAAGGGGAGTCTACGGGAAAAGAGGTGATTGTTACTGGTAGTAAATCAGGGAACTGTGAAGAGCCGATACAATTTGTAGAAGTTCCAAGGATTTTGACTGCTAATGAGCAGGGAATAGTTCAAGGTAAGGTGAATCTTGATGATGTTGAGGAAGGTGAGATAATAAGGTGTTTCTCAAAAGAGCAAATTGTTGAGTTATTGAAGCTGAATGAAGAAGAAGCTGTGGTTAGTGATGCTCATGCTGCAAAACCACACATATTCATGTTTGTGATTCGGGTGGTTTCGATGAGGTTGAAGTTGTAACATCCGTCAAGACGAATGCCCAAAACTCGACTTGTATTGTAAATCGGATCACAAGTGTAATAAATAAAAATGAGAATTTTTTATTTTGTTAACATTTACACGAAGTGATTTAATTAATATAAATAATTTTCGAATTAAAGATCCGCCACGGCTCATGAACACATTAATGATGTAAAGCAAATAAGTACTGGACGCTGAATATTAAAATAGAATATAATTCAACATGAAAGCATACGGTAACCCGTGATCAACGGGTAATTTCAAATACTTTAAATTTATACGTTCATAATTTTTAGGCAATTATCCATAAATGAAAGCATACGGTAACCCATGATGAACGGGTAATTTCAAATACTTTAAATTTATACGTTCTCAATGACTTTGTAAAAACCTACAATCGTTGATTTGTTTCATGATTAAGACCGTAGGTCTAGGCTTGTTCCTATGATATCTATTTGTTTTTTAATCTTTTGTTTTCATCAAACAAATGTTAATTCTTTGAGTAAAATGAAAAATTAGTCTCTGAATTTAAGCCACCTTTGCCACTACAATCCGAAAATGAAATTTTTTGTATCTGGGTCCCTGATGTTTCATTTTTATTGCTATTTTCAACCAATTGGCAAACTAGTTTAGAATTTTCTGTTAACTTCTCTCCTTTTTGTCATTTTCCTCATATAATCAAAATATATTATGGTATAAAATGCCAATTATACTCTTCATTTAAATGAGGAAAACGACAAAAAGGGAGAAGTTAACAAAAAACCCTAACTCAGTTTGCCAATTCGATGAAAATGCAACAAAAAAAGTAACCTTTAGGACCCAAATACAAAAGTTTAATTTTTAGACGGAAGTGGCAAAGTGAGCTAAACTCAGGGACCATTTTGACATTTTTCTCTAATTCTTTTTTTGTATATTGTTTAGTAACTAGGATTAAACCCAGTCGCGTTGCGGTGAGGTTCGAGGATTACATCGACAATTTTACACCAAAAGAAATACCAAAAACATAATACATGTCAATATTGATTACAAATACAAAGATTTACACCAAAAGAAATTCCAAAAATATAACACATTTCAATATTGATTACTAATACAAAGATTACAAAACTTACAATCAATGTTTAAGGATACTAAGAGATACAACCCTAATTATTTCTTTCTATACCATTATACTATCCCTAATGTATGTATGTGTGTGACACGACCGACTTATTCATCTTAGATCATCCTTGGGTTCTCCAATTGGTATATCCATGTAACACTACGTGTTTTTACGTCCAATTACTTTCTGACACGTGTCCCGGTAATCCTTGTATGCCGTATGGTGAAACAGGAGGGACTAAAGTCGTTGAAACGCTAAATAATATCCTCGTTATGAGAAGGAATGAAGTTGAGGGGCTTCATATGAAAAATGGGAATTTTTCAAATTCTGGAGGTCCCTTGCGGACCGCAAGGCTCATGCCATACGGTCCGCAAGGCAAATCAAAACTGTGTGCGCTCAGGGTCCTTACGGACCATAAGGCATATGCCATACGGTCCGCAAGGACCTGCCAGCGAGCAGAGATATGGCAGCAGCCTGCTCTGCCACCTCTTGTCGCCTTGTCACCCTTCTTGCTGGTCTTTATACGTCTGGGGACACTTGTACATGACCCATGAAGCTCCAATACACCTGGCATGACCTCATGAGAGCTCCTCAAGTATAAATAGGCACTTTGGGTTGCCTAATTCTTTGCTCATTTCAATCTCATCTCCTCTTGATCAAGCTTGGAAGTTCTTGGGCTATCTTGGAGCATCCTCTAAGCTTGTTTATTCTTCTGGATCGTTTGTAAGTATAGCAATTCGTTCCAACTTATTTAATTAGGCGTTTAAGCCAAAAGTCAAGTGTTTACGTAAAAACGCTTTGACCTTTGGCTAAGACCTTAACGGTCCAGCCATTACTCGTGCGAGCGTGGCTACATGATCGTAATTAGGTAGGTGTTAATCCCTTAAATGGCACCTTCTAATTACTACGAATTCTTGACCAATTGACGAGTCAACGTAAAAGTCAAACTGGCCAGTGTAACAACTCCGATTTTCGTTGTTATCGTTTTCTTTTATTTCCGTTGTATCTATCCTTTTGTAATCCCGAGATTCGGTTTATAAGAAAGTTATGTTAATTAAATTATGTTGAATTACAGTTATATCGCATCTAAACGCTTATTAAACGCATCGCTAATCTAATCGCAATTACAATAAATACGCTATTATACGAGCCGAGGGTGTTATTGTTTAATAAACACTTGTGCCATCGCATCGCTTATCTCATTGCATCACAAATCGCAGTTAATTACGTGGTTTTGTGTTATTTATGTGTAATGTGTGTTTATGGTTTATGATTACAATTGCTATCACATCGCTCTGGCACACTCAAATCGCTAAATCCCACTATTGTATCAATTATAACGCTTAACACATCGCTTAATCGCTTAACGTTACTTTATAACTCAATTACATCGCTGAACAATCGATAAACGAACGAAAAAACGAAGAAAACCCAACAATTGGGCCAAGTTCGCTCGAACTTGGTGTTACCAAGTTCAGACGAACTTGGCTGGCAACAAAAACTTACAACTGCCTCAAGTTCGTCTGAACTTGCATTGATTCTTCATAGAATCAGCAAGTTCGGCCGAACTTGACTAGAACCTCCTGAACATCTTGCAAGTCCGCTCGAACTTGTACAAATATGTACAAGTTCGCCCGAACTTGACTCCCATCAGCTCTCATTTTGCCTTCACCTATAAATACTCAGCCCCATTCTCTCATTTGAACTTTCTGCAAGTTCGCCCAAAGCTCTGAAAACCCGAAACCCTTTGATTTGTAAGTAAGATTCAACCCGATTTCAACTACAACAACGTTCTACAACGATTTACAACGATTTTAGCACAAGGTTCTGCCTTCGTTTTCATCAAATCTCTTCTGTTTTACGAAATCTTCATCTTTTTATACAAAACTTCTTATTTTCACTTAGATCTACTTTCAGATTTGAGTAAAAACCTTTAAACATTGATTTTCACACAATATTCGGACGAACGACGTATGTTTCGTTCACTTTTGAGTGGAACGAGGCGTTGTCAAGCAAGATCTCAGATCCGGAAGCACAAGGACGAAATCGTCAATTTACACAAGCAGGACTATCCCGTACGAACCTTCAAGTTCGCCCGGATTAGCCTGAGTTTCTATAAAATGGCCAAACTCGCTCCAAAAGACCTCTCCAACCTAAGTTTTACTCAGTGGCTTAAGGTTGGAGAGATGGGCACTCGATTTCCTCAGCAAACGACATGAAAACGCAAGATTTTGGACCCGAAAACATCAAGTTCGCTCGAGATTTACCTAATTTTCAGCAGCACATAGGTCAACTTCGCTCGAACTTGTACCCCTCTGGGTCAAGTTCAACCGAACTTGTACCCCTCTGGGTCAAGTTCGATCGAACATGGGTCGGTTCTTCATCAAATCTTCACAAGTTCGCCCGAACTTGTCTAGTTTCTTAGGAAACTATACAAGTTCGCCCGAACTTGTATTTTCAGTGAACATTTCTCACAAGTTCGCCCGAACTTGTATAATTTCCTTAGAAATTAGACAAGTTCACCCGAACTTGTCTGAAAACTCAGCAGATTCAACACAAGTTCGCCCGAACTTGTATAATTACATACAAGTTCGCCCGAACTTGTCCTCTGCCCACTTCAAACTTAACCGTTTCAGCAATTTGGGAGACTAATGCACTTCTATTCGCTTACAGGCTGATCCGGCGCTCTCCGCAACACACCTCAGATCCCTCATCTCACCCGAAACGCACCCACAGTGAGTATACTTGAACCCTTTTACGCTTAAGCACACTTTTGGGTGTCACATATGTTCGTATATCAAAATCACATCACACAAATCTCAAATGCTTATTCGCAACCCGCTGTTACATGATTATACGTGAAATCTGCTGAATTGTATGTATTACTTGATTGCTTATACGCCACCCTTAACATGATAGTATACTAGAGGTTGACCCGCCACCCGGAGGCCCGGGGTTGTTAAGGCTCACATTTTTATTTCGCATTTATTTTCTCTTTTAGGATGTGAACGCTTGTTCGCATGCCTCGATCAATCGCGGTTTGTTGGTTTGCATGAATCTAAGTAGTTACATCATTCACAACTATTACGTATGTCATGCGGTGTATGCTAAACGCTTTTTTATCTATTATGTATGCAAACCTGTATGCTCACCTTTACTTAATTGTATTGACATTTTATTTTAACATATGTGGGAGGATGAGGATTAGCATTGGATGCATTGGATTATGCTTAGCTTAGTCATTTTTAGTTTGTTTTGATTTGGAAACTCATGTATTAAATCTAGGGGATATCGAACCTGATTAGTGCTTATGAGAAAACAAGTTTCTGTAATTACTGTTTGGAAATGTTATGTTTGATAGTATGGGATGTTAAACGTTAAGTAATGTTACTAGATAATTGTTATGGAATTCTCGTGAGACAATCTGGTCGCCTAGTGCCACTACCCCGATGTTTCCGCCATCGGTTGGGGTATGACAGATTGGTAACAGAGCCATAACTATAGGGGAATTAGGTAGAATTGCCCTCTTTTGCCTTAGACTATAGTTAGGATACCAAATCAGACTGTTACGCATCGATTAATGCTGAAAACGAATAAGAACAACAAGTCCGCCCGAACTTGGGGTGACAAGTTCGCTCGAAATTGATCAAGTTCGCCCGAACTTGATCAAGTTTGCCCAGACTTGACCAAGTTCGCTCGAACTTGTGTGTCCCCTCTCAACTAAACAAGTTCACTGGATCAACAAGTTCGCTCAAACTTGACATCAGTTGATGCCAAGTTCGCCCGAACTTGATCAGGATTCTCCGGCACGAACTTCTAAACATTGTGTTTCCTAAAGCAACCACAACACACGCTGAAGAACGCTCGTATCACACAAAACGAGTGATCAAGTCGAGAATAGGTGTGAAAACCAAGAACTCTCGATAAGATCATTCAATCCGTCCATTCTCCCTTGCACGAGATACCTTCGTTGAGTTAGGAGTGATATCCAAACCTCGACGAAAATCTCCATCTCTATCTAGTGGAACTCCCGATTTGATCGGTGAGCATAACCACAACTAGGAATGATGTTGTTAAGTTAGGGGTGAAACCCGCATCTTAATAACTAATTCCGTTCTTTGATTTTCAATCTCACCAAAGTCTCGATTATTTCAATGACTCAGCACACGACGTAACTGGAAGGATAAATGCCGTTAACCGTTGTATGGCGAGAGCATTTGTCTATTAGGCCAAATCGTATGTCCGAACTCAAAGAATTTTCGAATCACTTTGGGTAGTCAACGTCTCAAAACCCAGGACGCTCCCAATTGATTTAAGCCTATTATCGTCGATTTTACGCATCATCGAGTTTAATTATCATTTATGTGTTTAAATTTTGAGAATTTTCGCTTTATTCGATTTCTCGATTTATCGGCTTTACGCTCCATCGATATATGCACTACTCGCACAGCCCTCGCAATCTAAAACGCTAATTAATACACCAACCAAACTAATCGCAGTGTTACTCGCTTACGCGTATGAGGACATGTGTGCCTCATGCGCAGTGTTACTCGCTTATATATATATCGCTTATATATCGCATCTCGAACGCGCTACGCTTTACTTACTATAAGGTGAATACGTGCAAAGTAAGTGCTTACTTGAATTATGTGCTTACGTGCTTATGTGCCTACGTGCTTGCCTGCCTACGTGTTTACTTGCCTACATGTTTATGTGATTTTGTGCCTTATATGAATAATAATAATAAATACTTAAAACATAAACCTATTATAATCGAATCTCATCCAATCAAATCCTTCAATGTAGATGTCTTCAATGGGATCGCACACCAGAAGGAATCTTCAGTGCGGCCAAGCTGACAAGCGCATCGCATCACTGGTGCCCAAGGAAATGGCCAAAGTGATCCCCCAGATAGTCAGTGAAATCCAAGCCGCCAACAGCAACACTTATGTGGACTCGAAAGTCGATCCGCCCAAGTCATCATTCAGTTTCAAGCAGTTCAAGGCTTGTGGAACCCTCACTTTCTCGGGCACTGAAGGACCAAGTGCCATGTTTCACTGGTTCGATGCTATTTAGGTCACATTCCGTCAGAGTGGGTGTCCCGAACCCCTTCGCACTACTAACGCTATCGGCGTTTTCTAGTCCAGGGCTCTCGACTGGTGGACTGCGGAGCGTAACAGGAGGGGAAACGATGAAGCCTACAGACTCTCCTGGGAGGAACTTAAGGAGATAATGATCAAAGAGTTTTGTCCACCTCATGAGATCCAGAAGTTAGAGAACGAATTTTGGGGAATCAAGCAAGATGGTCCCGATAATGCTGGTTTAACGGCTCGATTCAAACAGCTAAGCATTATTTGCCCCGGTCAAGTGGACACGACCTAGAAAGCAATCGAGAAGTACATCAACGCTCTGCCCGATTGCGTCGCTGACTTTGTTCAAGCAGCACGCACTACTACTATCCAGGAGACCTACCAGTTAGCCGCTGAGATCAACGACAAAAGGGTTCAGTCTGGTTACTTTAAGAACCATGGCAAAGTCGCTAACCAGGCCATCACCGTATCAGTAGCTCCATCCGATCAGTCCCGAGAGGCAAAGAACAGTCGCCGAAGTCACAAGCGAGAAAACCCGAGCAAGAACTTTGCTCTTACTGCTCCAGCAAACCCTCAGCCGCTCCAATCTGCAGCACCAAACACACCACCGGCAAAGCGTGCGTATACTGGTCCTCATTCTCTGTGCTCAAAATGCACCTATCATCATGCAGTTGGAGGCAACTGTCGCTTCTGCACCAACTGTAACATCTACGGCCACTTTACTGTCAGTTACCGTTCAGGCCCTCGTCAGTCAGCTCCTCAGGCCCCAGCAGCACCAGCTTTACCAGCTCCTCCTCAGGCCAACCAGCAGCCAGCTCCAAGAGCACGTGCCTGTTACACGTGCGGTGACCCGAATCATTTCAGTAACGTCTGCCCAAACAAACGTGTGAAGCAGGAACAGCAGCAGAAGCAGCAGCAGCAGCAGCCGCCACAGCCCAGCAGCAACAACAGGCTGCACGTGGACGAGCCTTTAATCTCAACCATCGCCAGGCCCAGAACGACAACAATGTTGTCAATGGTACGTTCCTTGTCAATGGTATTTATGCTTCATGTTTATTTGATACTGGTGCCGATAATTGTTTTGTATCGTTAGAATTCAAAAAGGTTTTAAAATGTAAACGCGCTAAACTCCCAAAGACATTCGACGTGGAAGTCGCCACCGGAAAAGCCATCACCGTCACCTCCGTCCTACGTGGTTGTTCTCTCGATCTCAACAACCATGTCTTCTCGATCAATCTCATACCTATGCAATTAGGTAGCTTCGATATCATAGTAGGCATGGATTTTCTTCGTGAAAATCATGCTGAAGTTGTATGCTTCAATTAGATGATTCGCTTCCCTCTATCAAACGGTGATCAACTCCATGTCTATGGTGAAACTCCTTCAAAGAAGTTGACGTATTTGTCATGTACTCGAGCACACAAATGTTTGTGAAAGCAATGTGTTACTTTTCTAGCCCATATCGTGAACCCGGAGAAAGAAAAGAAGACTTTTAGAGACGTTCCTGTTGTTCGTGAATTTCCTAAGGTCTTTCCCGACGATTTACCTGGTTTACCCCCTACTCACGATGTTGAATTCCGTATCGATTTAATTCCCGGTGCTACTCCCGTTGCTAAAGCTCCTTATTGCCTCGCACCATCAGAAATGCGCGAATTTGTCTGAAAACTCAGCAGATTCAACACAAGTTCGCCCGAACTTGTATAATTACATACAAGTTCGCCCGAACTTTTCCTCTGCCCACTTCAAACTTAACCGTTTCAGCAATTCGGGAGACTAATGCACTTCTGTTCGCTTACAGGCTGATCCGGCGCTCTCCGCAACACACCTCAGATCCCTCATCTCACCCGAAACGCACCCACAGTGAGTATACTTGAACCCTTTTACGCTTAAACGCACTTTTGGGTGTCACATATGTTCGTATATCAAAATCACATCACACAAATCTCAAATGCTTATTCGCAACCCGCTGTTACATGATTATACGTGAAATCTGTTGAATTGTATGTATTACTTGATTGCTTATACGCCACCCTTAACATGATAGTATACTAGAGGTTGACCCGCCACCCGGAGGCCCGGGGTTGTTAAGGCTCACATTTTTATTTCGTATTTATTTTCTCTTTTAGGATGTGAACGCTTGTTCGCATGCCTCGATCAATTGCGGTTTGTTGGTTTGCATGAATCTAAGTAGTTACATCATTAACAACTATTACGTATGTCATGCGGTGTATGCTAAACGCTTTTATATCTATTATGTATGCAAACCTGTATGCTCACCTGTACTTAATTGCATTGACGTTTTATTTTAACATATGTGGCAGGATGAGGATTAGCATTGGATACATTGGATTATGCTTAGCTTAGTCATTTTTAGTTTGTTTTGATTTGGAAACTCATGTATTAAATCTAGGGGATATCGAACCTGATTAGTGCTTATGAGAAAACAAGTTTCTGTAATAATTGTTTAGAAATGTTATGTTTGATAGTATGGGATGTTAAACTTTAAGTAATGTTACTAGATAATTGTTATGGAGTTCTCGTGAGACAATCTGGTCGCCTAGTGCCACTACCCCGATGTTTCCGCCATCGGTTGGGGTGTGACAGCCAGATTCTATAAAAATTCATAACTGATTATATAGATGTTATAAAATATGTTTTGGTACATAAACATATTAAAAATAAGTATTAGAACTTATATAAACTGATTTGACTCGTCAAGTCTCGGTCTAGAGTTGGTTCGCGACCGAAAGTCGCAAAGCTTGACTTCTGTTTTGACTTTCAGTTCTGACCCGATTTAGCAACTTAGGCTACTGACTTTAGATCATTTTAGGACCATGTTTAAGTATAGTATAACCTCCTAAGGTTACACTACATGGTTCATTAGAAATCTCAGTTTTTATGCAAGTTCCATAGTTATGTTTAAACTTTGCAAAAATGTCCCTATTTATATAAATCAAGGTTTTAAACACTTGTAGACATATGAACAAGTTATCTACTGATTTGTAAATATAACTTCACTATATTGATGTCAAGATTCTGATCATGAACCAAAGTTTTCATAAAAGACGAGTTTATGGCTTAAAATAACTAAAATGCCCTTGTCGGCATTTTAGAAGACTTAAACATAATTTCTTTGATTCGTTATCTACTGATGTAATACGATAAGTAGGACATATTGGGATGCTTATTCAGGTTATAAACTGAATGTAGGCCTAAGACTCGTTAAATGACGATCAATGACCAAATTACCCTTTTTGCGTAAAGAGACTTTAACCAAGCTTTTTATAACCAAAACTTTTATCCACTGATGTAATGTATTAAATAACATATTTTGGTTATATAAAACAGGTCATAACTTCAGTTTACCTTAAACATCGCATTTAACGGCATTTATCGACTTTTACGCCTTTTCGACACATAGGATGGTTTAAGACCATAATTATGAGCCAAGACTTGTTACCTACTGATTTAAAGTTATTTTCAACAACTTTACAGTAAGTACAAGTCCCGAACTCAGAATCCCAAATATGCCTTCAAGACTATGTATGAAATGACAATACGGGACATAGTTTGGTTTAAAACCATCAAACACACATATACTTGATATCCTACTAATATATCATCATAAAATTTATAATTTTACTGAATAATAATGATCTTGACATCAGATTTCTTATAAACTTCTTTTATAAACTATAAAATGACCAAAATGCCCTTATGAGGCATAATTCATTTCTAAAATCATTAATGACATACCTATTGATATCTTACTGATATCAAATCATATTTTAAACATATTAACATATGGAACTTGTATATGACTCTTTTGGTTACCCGGGTTCGCTTATACGCTCACGGTTAAGCATACGTAACTAGTTTACGTAATCTAACCGAAACGGGTTTAACCTTGTCAAATTCTTATCAATATCCATAATGTTATTGGTATACCCATATTATACAAGTCTTGATACTTGTCGGGTCCAGTTAACCTTCTATTCCGGTCACCGCTTAATCTAGTGTATCGTACCGTACTTGTGTTTACGTAAGACTAGTCGGTTCAAGTCTAAGACTTAACTAAGAACCCGTTAACATTCTAATTAGGTTAATAATACCATCATTCCAGACTAAACACCTTCCCGGTAAATTGTACCTGTACTTATCTTTGATTTGTGGCTGAGTTTTGGATTTCTTGAAGACTTAAGCTCAGGTAAATACATTTAACTTATTTTCCCTATACGGGCTTGAGATACGGTAAACTATTACCGCTTGGTCGGGTATGGAAATCATGTTTTATCCAGTTGTGATAATTAACTAAAATACATAACCAGGTTTTAATATGTTTTGTCTGAAACTCAAATATTGGGGGTGGGCTTGACCGTGTCTGGGATATCCTTGACTCACTAAAGTGTTAGTGGTCACGACTTAAGCATTGGTGTAGGCATACATCGGTAACTGCAATTATTATTGTTATCTGCTTTCTGTGTGAAAGTTCAGAAGTGGTGTGTCAGTCGATCATGTCTCGGTTTCTGTACTGGGCCCCATATGTAAAAGACAGACATGTAAAACTGTATACAAGGTCATTTGTACTATCCCAAGTTATTATAAAAATGTGCCTAGTGCACCTAAAACCATTTCGAAAGGATTTTAAAATGAGTCTGTTGAATTGTATTTACCAGTGTAAACTGACGTATTTTCAAAAGATCAAGTTACAGGTACAAGTACGAAATAGGCCGGAAGCTACGGGGCAGTAATACTAAGGAGTTGCGACCTTTTGATTGTGCCTGTAGAGTCTGTTATCCTTTTGTGTATGTTTATTTCCAATCCGCATGTGGATCTTATTACAAGCCTTGTGTAAATTTGTATTTTGAACACTTGGACACTTATGGTTTGTAATAGTTATATTTTACTCTAAGACTTCCGCTGTGTTGCTCTGTGTTATATTGGTTATGATGATATCAAATGTACGTCACAATACTCCCTATCGGGCCCACCGGGATACATGTGGAAATCGGGGTGTGACAATCCAGTCGGTCTCGTTTTGCATGTCACATCTGCTCATAGGCGGAATATCAGTTCTCATTGCGTACTATATAAGTAAACATACTATATGAATAACACAAACCAAGCATGCCATTGTCGTGAATATATCCAAACGTCACAACTGTTTACAATCTTCCAAATGTAATATTTCATGAAAATTATTTTCAACAAAATATAGTTTTAATGATCAAGGTTTTGGCCAATATATGTCCGGAAAGAGGCGGTATATAACGGGCAAACCATCCAAAAGTTGGCATCTTTCTTGGTTTCCCGGTTCTTGAGACCACTTTCTTTTCCACGCAAATTCCCACTAATTTCCTGAAACACATGTAGTTTGAAAAGTCAACATAATGTTGGTGAATTCATGTGTTTTGATTATATCAAAGAATCTTTAAAATATTTGAAATATGTTACTATGAAATCCGGTATGTAAAGCGTCTATGAAATCATTGATCATTAATGTTTTGCAAGGACATTAATATGTGTGCCGACATAGGAAGTAACCAACCCTTGACGATTTTTGTGTCGATTACCCTCGACCAGGATACAAAAGCACTCCAACGGTCTCATGGACCAATAGTGGGACTTGTCAAACCCCAATAGATCTACCCCTTTCGTTCCTCGGTCTGTATGTGTGATTTTGGCTACTTATGTTTCTACCCTATTGGCACATGATGTATGTTGTTTTATTCCCTAACTTATCATACACTTGTAACATGTATCTCCCCCAAAAGTTTAAAAACTGAAAAGCGTTTAAAAGAGGGAACATGAACTCACGGTTTTCTCGTCGTGCAAAGTACGCTAGTAATCACAGGAGTTTCCGAGTGTGCTTTTCCCGACCTACAAGTGACCTAATTCCGTTAAGGCACTTAGGTCCATTGTTTGTGTAAGCACAAGTCTCTTATCATGAACCTTGTTTAGACTTGTCTTAGTTTGTTTGTTCGGAAACTTTGTTTGTTTAGACTCGTTGGTAATTGAATATCTTATGTTCGTTTGAATTCATTGTTCATGTATGTATGGTCTTAGCCCTCATATGTGCTCGTGTTCCACACGATTGTTTTGTACATGTCCTCGACATATGTAGGGCCTAGCCCCTTGTTGTAGTGTTCCACAGGATTGTTTTGTTGATATCGTTAGTAAATATTTTATCTCTTAAAATATATATTTTTTTTTCATGTGATCCTCAATCAAGTCTAGTAATATATATATATATATATATATATTATTTATTTTTTCTAAAAATATAAATTTTTTCCAAGTTCGATGATTGTAAAATATATATAATATGTGTGTGTATGTATGTTTTTAACTTCGTTCTAGTATATGTATACTTATAACCTTTCATGTATTCTTGTCTTCGTGTACCTGTGACCAAGTCAAGTATGTATGTGTATATTTATTTCTTAATATAAATATATAATTTATTTCAACATTTGTTAAACCAATATTATCAATATTATTTTTGTATAAGTATACTTGTATAAATATTGAAATCTTGTATTTTCACTAAGTTATACGTTGGCACGTATTGGAACATTTAGGTATGAATACCTATGTATCTTATACTTGGTGACTGAAATAGTTTCTTATGAAATATTTTATCTCTTAAAATGTATATTTTTTGTTTCATGTGATCCTCAATCAAGTCTAAGTATATATATATATATATATATATATATATATATATTAAATATATATTAATTATATTATATATATATATAATATATATATATTTATATATGTTTTTAACTTAGTTCTAGTATATGTATACTTATACCCTTTCATTTATTCTTGTCTTCGTGTACCTATGACCAAGTCAAAGTATGTATGTGTATATTTATTTCTTAATATAAAATATATATAATTTATTTCAACATTTTGTTAAACCAATATTATCAATATTATTTTTTGTATAAGTATACTTGTATAAATACTTGAAATCTTATATTTTCACTAAGTGTATACGTTGGCACGTATTTGAACATTTAGGTACGAATACCTATGTATCTTATACTGGTGACTAAAATAGTTTCTTATGAAATATTTTATCTCTTAAAATATATATTTTTTGTTTCATGTGATCCTCAATCAAGTCTGAGTAATATATATATATATATATATATATATATATATATATATATAATGTTTTAACTTCGTTCTAGTATATGTATACTTATACCCTTTCATGTTTTTTTGTCTTCGTGTACCTATGACCAAGTCAAAGTATGTATGTGTATATTTATTTCTTAATATAAATATATATAATTTATTTCAACATTTTGTTAAACCAATATTATCAATATTATTTTTTGTATAAGTACTTGTATAAATCTTGAAATCTGTATTTCACTAAGTGTATACGTTGGCACGTATTTGAACATTTAGGTATACTTGGTGACTAAAATAGTCTCTTATGATTTTTATGATTTTTTCCGTAATTATATTTCTTATAAGAAAAATATACTTTAACGCTTCCTAAAAACAATTTAAGATCGATTTGTAATATATATAACATATATTTTGTATACTTGTTTAAGTATATATATTTGTTTTTGTTTATTTGTCCGATTATCATGTAATTTTTCTGAGCCTTGTTATTATATATATATATATATATATATGTGTATATATATATATAATGTTTGTACATAATTTGTCCAAATGTCCATAAGTCTAATATTTGTCATGAGAATATAAGTATATTTATACTTAGTTTTCGAATGTATATTTGTAGGTGTATTTTTGTGGGTATTTAATGAAACATCATTCCCTATATTTACACTAAATATGTAACACAAAAATATACACACAAACACATATTTGTGTGGTGGCTATATATATATATATATATATATATATTTTAATTTATGAAAACCTTAATTTCCAACACTTATATTTTTCACCCAAAACTTTCTAAGTTTTATATTTAGTGTTTTTAAACATTTTAACTTGTAAAAGTACTTGTTTAAAAACACTTATTTTTTTAAAAAAATTGTCCATAGTTTCCCCTAAAATGTGTATTTTTCAATGTTGTCTAAACATGTGAAACTTCTTCGAAAACTCAACAATACATATGTAAACATGTGAATCATAAACTATTTATTTTTCAAGAAAGATGATGAACATAAACTTGTGTAAAAATATATGTATCTTTAAAACTTCATATTACAAGTTTATCCATATTTTGAAGATCTACTTGTTACCATTTATTTCATACACACATTTTATGAACCATTTCATGAACTTGAACTTTTATATCTTTAAAAATATCATAGAAATCTATGTGAACTTTTAATAACTTTTAAAAGAAAACATTCAATGTTCATCATACTTTTTATTTATGTCTTTGTTAGATCTACATGTATACTTGCTAGATCTACACTTTTAACATCTTTCAGCAAGTGTACATGTTATACTTTTCATGACAACATCAACATTCATAACTAACAACTTCAAGATGTAAGTAACTTAGTTTGATTAACCCACTTGAATTAAATTTACATGATAAGGAGCCTGGAAACCAATGTTTGGGTTTAAGTAGACACATATACTTGCACTTGTGGTCAGCACGTGAATAGATTTTAAAGTTAAGTAACTTAGTTTTGAAACCAGATTTAAACCTAATTATGATTCCATAGCATAAGTCTTTTTCAGGGAACGGTATATAGGTAAGTGTGGGGATATTGATGTATTGCAAAATACATCTCTTTCCGTTGTATAGTTTGTATAATTATCGAGTCGTTTGGTGTCGTTTTTATATACTACTGAGGTAGAAGGAAGCTAAAACGAGAAAATGTGAAGAAAATCAAGCATTCGGACTAGTCGTACGGGAACGGGAAATAAACGAAACAGAAATAACAGGAAAAACCATGTTGTGCGACACGACAGGGAGAGGAAGGTCCCTCGCATCACGGGAGGGGAAGATGTCAACGAAAAGGTCAAAGACCCTCTCGCGAGACAGTCGAGGGGAAGCAACACCCGTCGCGTCGTGTGACGGAGCTCCTAGTTCGCGAAAAGTCATTTAGGATTCGGGATTTTTGTTTGGGTTAGGATATAATACCAATTTGGTGCATAATTATCAAAATCTTACACCCCTTGGACGGGTTCTACAACCCAGAGATGAACGGAGGCTATTGAATAATGTTCTTGGAGTGCAAGGAAGGTTAGGGATCAAGGATTAAAGTATCAGGATCAAGAAGTGTCGGGTGTTAACATTTAATCTCTCATTTTTTTGTTTCCTTGTTTCTTACCATGTTTTGTGAACTCAATATGATGATTATTTATGCTTTAAAGACTATGTTAGGCTAAACTATTAACACCACCTAGGTAAATTGATGAACACCATATTTTGATATTGTTTTTATCAGTTTGAACTTGATTTAGTATTTGATGGTAAAGTAAAGACTTGTTTTTGTGGTTTGATGTGCATACATGCTTAATCTTGCTCATTGATTGATTATTTATTTCATGTCCCTTGTTGAATGTCTTACATATAATAGGTTCATGTTGGATCAACTACCATGTGTTTATTATTAGTTTATGGTTGATTGGCTAAGATACCATAGGAGTGATTTTCTTAAATTGAATAAGATTAAGTGTTCTACCACCTCGATCGCTATAAGGTGAGAGGTTGTCGGTCTGTCTTTAGTGTAACATTGCTAGGGTTAGATACTATGGGAGAAGATCCCCTTAGTTTTCCTTCCACTACTAGCTTATTGAATCTAATCATAATTTCGTAGTTACTTGTGACTTTCGCGTTGTGTGTTAAATTGTCTAGACTTTATTATTACTGTAGGAAAGCCCGTGAGGGAATCCTCTAAACCGGTAGTACAACAGCTTTTAGGTTTCCGTAGGTTTCTTCTTAACAAGGGTCGAGGGTCCTTTAGGTTGTCCTTTGGGTTGTCCTTGGGTTATCCTTTAGGTTTAGCATCTGAAGATCCTGGTATTCGCAATAGTTCCATAACCGATAGAACGTGTCATTCATATATAGGATTCTAACCTAGGTGGTGTCTTCCCATCATCTGATCCAGTTCTCAGTCTAAATTCGTGTTTGTGTTAACTTTAGTTAATTTTAGTAGTTTGTTGGAACCCCCCCCCCCCTCCCACTCAAACAACAAAACAAATTAGTTGAGTCAGTTTAGCTAGTAGTAATCGAGTCTAGTATTCGTAATCAGTATAGTCTCGTGGGTTCGATATCCGGACTTACTTGAGCTTCGCTACATTGACTGATACACTTGCCGGTTGTGTGGTCTAGATTTTTAGAGAGTCTAGTTTATAAATTTAAAACGTAGAGTGTCTAATTTAGGGTTAAAATTAGTTAGTTTAATTAGATCGCTTTGTGCACATCAGTTTTCAACTTCTACAACTTTGTAACAAACCTTTTTTTACTTTTAATATCTTTACATTTCATCTTCTACAAATTTGCAAAAACATTTTTATTTTTAACCCCAACACTTTTTCACTTTCAACTTTATTTCCCTATGCTTTTCATATTTTACATATTTATCGTTTAATGTTTCGGTCTAAAATTTGCAAGTTAACACACTACAACACGCGTATGTGGTTCCATGATTTTATGTCTATTGTTGTTGTGGTTTTATAACCGACGTAGTTATTTTTTTCTATGTTTTGTTTTCGGTCTAACTTTTGCAAGTTAACACGTCGCAAGCGCACGCATGCTTCAGTGTTTTCATCTTTACTTTTTGATTGGTTTAACGGTCTCGCTGCAAAGCACGGGTCCTAAATAGTAGTGATATGTTAGTTTGTGATTGTAGGGTTCTTCAAGATAGAGATTGAGAACTTTCGAGTAGCTAGGTTTTGATTTTAAGTGTTGAAAAGTTTGATTTCAATATCAATTAGTTCAATTTGAAATTTATAAAAGATAAGTTTGTAATATGTAAGCTTGATTGTACAAGAAATTAAAATGTCATTTACTCAAGGAAATATAATTCATCAAATGCGTAGTGTTTTATTATATGATTTTCTTATAATAAATTCTTTATAATTGTAAGGAAGGGCACCGCATCATTGACCTGTGTTTCTAACATATAATTTTATGCAAATTTGATAAGTTAAACATGATTTTGAAAATAAAAGATGAAGGGAACAAAGCTGTCAATAGAAACAAAACAAGCAGAAAACTATTAAAGTTTTGAGTAAAGTTACTCACTCCCACAAACATTGATATAATCTATTAATATATTCTTTATCAACTTGTTGACTCATATTTGTTGAGATGGTAATCAAGCTTCCTCCTTGTCTTTGTTTCCACCTTTTTGATTCTCTCTCTCTCTCTCTAACAGCCCTTTTTCTCTAATGCTTATATACATATTCAAAGGATTAAAATGATCATACAAATTAGGTTTTTAACATTATATTTATTGCTATGCCAAATGATTTCTAATTTCATTTACACTATATATTTATCAAGTTTTATAGTTAGGTTTCTTGTTCTATTTTGATAAAATATTCAATCTATTCGGAGTCAATACCATTTAAAATAGTATATGCAGTTGTTATAGATTTATATACCATGTAACATATCAAATTTTGTTGTATTTTAGATATAAATAAATCCAAACTCTATTAATAAACTATTAATCTGTTTAGAAAATAATGGTAAAATAGACTTCTTCTATTTTAAACTAATTGAATGAAATTTTATAATTAACAAAAAGAATATTTGTATATTTAGTTGTTGAAATCAACTTTTTTTTATGAACTAGTTATATTTAACTAAATAATCTTTAGTTATGCCATGGTATACCAACGACCATTATTCTCAAATTTGTTGAAATCAACTTTTTTTGATGAAATTGTTTATATTTAACTAAATAATCTTTATGCCATGGTATACCAACGACCATTATTCTCAAATAATAAACTAGAAACCAAAAATCCATGCTAGATGATGTTTGCATCAAAGTTGATTTTGATTTTCTAACTATTCAATATCATGTTTTCTAACGTCTCTAAGATATTTTAATAAAATACAAACATAATATAAATTTACCCTAAATGAATATAACCATATATTTAGAAAAATATGGAAATAGAAATCCAACAAAAGATTTACAATATATGTATCATATTGTGCCAGTAAGAGCAGAAATAGAAATCCAACAAAAAATTTACAATATATGTATCATATTGTGCCAGTAAGAGCAGGAACATTGAACAAAATATTAACACTGACTAAGAACCTAAAACAAAAAAAATACATTATCTAAAAGGGTCAAAGTATTATATATCTATCATATATAATTTGAGGACATATATTCAAACTTGAAAACAAAAGAACTTATGTAAGCTCCAAAAAATCACACGTGGATAGACACGTTCACATGTGTTGACACCTTTAATTGATCAGTATACGTGATTACAATCATTTTATATGTGATTACTAAATTGGTGTTTTTCATTAGTTTTTTTATTTAATGGCCCAATTATCTTCTTTTACTGACAATAATTTAGCACGACGACTCTTTATAAGCTATGCATGTCTGATTAAGCTCACACCAAATATATAACATAACCTCCATGTGGGAACCCACTCCTTCAAATGCAGCATAATAAACCATTTATGAGCAACATTTAATGTGTATCTTGAATAACTAGAGCCATATAAGGATTTACGATATGCTCCAGCTAATGTGGGATAGCTCACTTGGTAGAGACGCGTTTTTAGTATTTTATTATCTTTAATTTACTTATACTATTATTTTTATTTTCGAAAACAACTTATTTTAAATGTCGTACACAGTGTGTTCAAATTTGTGCATCTTGACCACTGTGTAATAGTGTGATTGCAATGATGTAATGATGTGATTACAAATGTATGTAAATCATTGCAACGGTGCATGAAAAACGCCTATAGTTTTACCAAAGCATATCGCGTTTGTGTAAATAATGAACCAACCAACTCATGAACCCCATTGACAAGGACGTCAATTATGTAATTTCATCCAATTGATTTATAAGGTTTTACATAGTCCTATTTGATCAATACACTCTTATGCTTGATTACAACTTATACTAGAATTCAAAATTTGTATGTATAACACTAGTTGATAAGCAAAAAATCGATCAGCTTGTATAAAGATCATAATCTCTTATCGCCTATTAAGATTTGAAATTTGTGTTATAGTTGATCATGTTATCTATCTCACTTCCCATTGACAATAAGAGGAGGGTGAGACAGAAAAAAGAAGTAATGTTTTGTATGATTAGAAACAAATTAATTATAAATATTATACACGACTTGTTTAAAATATGTTATTTTCTTAATAATGTTTTCAAAGTTGCACCGCATATCCGAACAACCCCCCCCCCCCCCCAACCAAATAACCTATTAGAGTCATACCGGTTTTAATAACACAAGACGATGTTAATGATCCGTAACAAGGGAACGTTATCGGTTCCCGGTCCAATCCGGTTCTAGAACCATGCTTTTCCATAAATCTTAAGATAAGTATTAAGACTCTAGAACTTACTAATACGACAATGCTTAATAGTTAATTATTGGTGCTTACTCATATTGACTTATTTGTATTATATTCATGTTTTTGTTTGTCAATCATAGGGAATGAAGATTGACTTTTAATTAAATTATTTTAGTGTTAAAAAGTCATACCCCATGTCAAAGGGTTAAGTACATTAACTACCGTAAGCATAAAAATCAAATCCAGGCAGCAACTCCATTGGTTTTTTGTTTCGATTCTCTTTGTCCATATAATTAAACTTGTCTTTTGTTTCCTTTTCATAAAAGAAAATATATTTCATAAAAGTCAAAAGACGAGTGGTTGTCCTAATAATTGTGCATACCTTAGAAGCTCGTGAACACATGTACGTGTATTTTAATTTGAAGGGCCGTGATGCTACGTGTGGATTTTGTATTATGTTATGTACTTAGAGTACCACTACTAGAAAAAAGACCTTTAATGACGCGTATTACGTGTCATTAAATGGTACATATGACACACAAAAAAGTGTCAAAGAATGTCCTGTCATAAATTGAAAATGATATGCATTTGTGTGTCATCTTTTTATGACGTGCATTTATGACACACCTTAATGACACACGTTTATAACACACATTTATGACACGCGTTTATGACACATTTTTACGACATTCATTTTACGTGTCATGGTTTAATTATTTTGTTTTCTTTTTTGTAGAATTACAAATTTACCCTTGATACAAAATAACCAACACAATAAAAGTATTTGTTAATAAAACACACATATACCATAACAATTCATTTTATAATCACTAGTCAAATATACTACAAATCAATACATTGGTGGACACCCTAAATATTGTTTCACTTAAAAATAGTGCTTGCCACAAAACTCGAGGTTCTTCGCGAATTTTATCAATACCCGCATCTGTGTATTCATTAGCGCCCCCCAACCTGAGAAAAAATAATAAAATTAAGTAAATCTTAAACAACATTCTAGTAATTTAGTTCCAATTCTATTAACATAATAAATTTGCTCATTCATTTCCGTACAACTCTCAAAGCAGAATTTAATAATCCAATCTTTCAACTATTAGCAATGCAGTACGCTAACAGAATCCAACTTCCAAACCTAGAGCATACAATACTAAAGGCAGAATTTCATGGAGACATTTGCATGTGATTATGTTAAAACCAATCAAGTTAAATCAATCCTATCTTAAATTATTCAAGATCCTCATTATTTTACACAGCCTGGTCATTGATTGTCTTGAGCATGGTGCAAACGAGCCAAGCTACTCACAAGCTACTCAAGCTCAGTTCAGAAAAGAAACTTGAAACAAGCCGAGCTTAAACAAGCGAGCGAGCTTGAGCTTCACTCATCAAGCTCGAGCCGGTTCGCGAGCCTAAACGAGACCACTATTTATATCATTTTTATTTAATATATTAAATATATTTAAATTATAATATTTACTTTATTGTTACCAAGATTGCTTAAGAACCATTAACTCTATGACATGAAGTAAAAATTATGGCAAAATAATTGATATCTGTTCAATCACAATTCTAAACCTATAATTCATGCTTTCAAAGATAAGCTGCACTAAAAGTCTAAAACCCTAAAAGTTCACCTTGGAAATTATTATATTACACTCACATTGCTTCTGCAAAGACCAAGAGCGTTTCCAAGTTCCTTCAATAACCTTGAAGTCTTGAATCTTGCACATCTGTAGCGTTCCAAAAACGTCATGTTTCAATAATTAGAGTGATGGTATAAAATAAACAACTATCCAAACTCCAAACGAGAGGGGTCTTAATCCTAAATAGAGGTGGTAAACAAATTGGTTGAGTAACGAACGTTAAGTTTTTGGTACAAGTAAAAATGGTTGCCATAACTAGTGTGCCAAAAATTCTTATAAAACTTTATCATTTTGATGATAAATTAATTTTTTTAATTATATGGTTTAGGAGGTTTGATGGAATTAGAAATACGCTTCCAGCAGCCTTTCACCCGTCTGATCCAACATCACGACAAGTGAATTCATGTCTGAATTTCTTGTTGTCATGTATAAAGATCAATTGTTCATTTTGGTTCTGGCCTCCATGAAAACACATGTTTCACATAATATGAGAAACTATACAACCATAAAAAATCCTACCACTATAAAGAGAAAGGAAAATGCCACTGATTGCCAAATATAAAAGATGATTGATTGCAAATTGCATCCCTAACTAACCTTCTGATAGTTGGAAGAGGCAGAACATAATACCGGCATTGTTTCTGCAAAATTAAGGAACTTTCAGTTAGACACATGCCAGCTTGTTACTAAAAATTGCTCTTTCATAATTGTGTTCAAGTTTAAAACTTTTTTTACCTCAGTTGTTACTAAAAAAATGTATAATCTTCTTGAAGCATTATACATACATAAACATCAATGCACCATCCTACAAAATTAAATACCAATCATATCAGCTATTCTATAAACACACATTGCAGAGCTATAAACCTCAAAACAACAGTCGACTCAAAAACATTATCACTAACCAACCATAACATCTCAACCAACCATAAACAATAACTAAAAAAGTTGAAAAAACATACCGGAAAAAATCCACATTCCTGGAGATCTTCATCTTCTTCTTAGCACACTTATACATATCAAACAAGCTACAATCTTCACAGCTCTTGATCGACGAACTCTCCTCAACCTTTACATCCCAAAGAAATTTCCTAATTGAACTTATAGTTTTCTACTAGAAATATACCTAAAAGGGGAAACAAAGTTCGATAGTTTGATACAATATACACCGGTAAGCAAACTCAATTCACCACAAAATCAATGCAAGTAATCATCAAATATTCAATCTAGACCTGCAATCTATTTTCAATTTAGAGTAACTAAACAACCAAACGAAGAAAGAAAAACCTAGAATTCAAAAACCTAACAGAAACTTCCGGCTACATAAACCACTTTAGGTCAAACAACACCTCATAATTTCAAATCCTTCATCATCAGATAATTACCACATATCAGAAAACTTCCAAAAATACCTTGATCAGTTAGCATATCGATACTAGCACACTACACAATCATAGCAATCAGAAATTCAATGCACACCTCAGAGTGTCCCGAGAAAGATCGAGTTGTTCATGGTTTGGTTCGAGACAGAAGCGCACCGGAATGTGAACTTCGTCTGGTCAATCGAGAGATCAGGACAGATAGGTGCGAGATTGTTAAGGTTTTTTTTGCATCAATCGACGATAGAGGAATGGTGAAGATGGCAATGAATGTGAAGGTACTTCAATCATTGGGTCACTTCCCCTCTTCTCTTGCTTCGCGGTCCCTCTTGTTCGTCGCTCACCCTCTCTATTTTTGTCACAACAACAACCATACAACCGCTATGGAAGATCCACAAGTTTCAATCTACCCTACTCCACTATTCTTAGGGGAAATAAGAAGCAGTAAATGGGATGGGAAAGGAGAAGCAATGAAATAGATTGATATTGAGATGACCAGGGGCTTATGGGGATTTGGGAGAAGCAGACCGATTGGAATTCAAGAGAAGTAATGTGATAAATTAGGGGAAAAATTAACTTTTGTGTGGTTGGGAGATCGAAATATTGGGAAAGTAGGGAGGGAGGGAGGAGCGGGAACAAATATTATTGAAGCGGGAATGTAAATAATTTAAAAAATATACAAACTTTTTTTTCTTTTGAAAGGCAAATAAAAAACAGAGTAAAGGCTCAACATACTTTATACTTATCTATATATTATTTCATAACGAGATAAGACTAGATATGATGATTTATATATGTTTTAGTGTATTATATTGCTCTAGGGGTGTAGATGGCATGAGCCGAAGCTTGGCTCGTTTAAAGTATAATTGTTTTCCAGTCTTGAATATGTTCTCTTTGTAATATACAAAATTGCTTAAGCATGACTATAATTAATGGTCGGTTAAGCATCAGTTAACCGTCGATTATGGGCCGAATTCAATTATTTTCGGTTAAATAACCAATGTAATTTTTTTTATTTTATTCAATTTGGAGATCGTTCAATTATAGTGTTCTATGCTCGGTTATACATGGAAATATGCTAGGTTAATGCCAAAAACATGATCGAAAACATTTTATTGGAAAATGAAGAAAAAATCTATAAATCACAAAATACGAAACCAACTACAAAACCCGAACAATCTCTATTAGTTTCCAGAAGCACAAAATATGATTTATAAAAAATATTTCATGCAATTAAAAAATAAAAACATATTGTTACCAACTTGAATTATATATTTTAGAAGGTCGGTTCGATTTCCGTTAATTCAGTTATAGAAGATTGCTTAAACATAACCAAGAGCGATGGCTCGGTTGTGGAGATACACTTAACCATAAATGATCGGTTTGGTCGGTTTTCGGTTAATTTCGGTTATTTTTTTTCACACCCCTACCGGTTGTCGCACTAGAGCAGCCGCTCCTTCACCGGCGCTATCTCTCACTCACTATTTCGTTTTCTCTCTCTAGCTTTCTTTGCTCGTTTTCCCTCTGTCTATCTTTTTTCTTTTCTATGTGTTTGTGTGTTGGAAAAGAATTGAGGAAAGAATGGTGTTTTGTGGTTTTAAAATTGAGTGTGAAATAAGTGTAGATGGTTGGGTATTCTATTGGAGATTAATAATACTTAATTGTTTAATATTAAACAAGTGTAGATGGTTATTTAAATGGCATAATAGTGGTGTGTCGCGTATAGGATCTGGCCCGTAATATCATATTCATGTTTAATATAATATAGTATTGTTGTTTATTTAATTATGATAACGAGTAATTACGATATTAGGGCTAATTGGTGTATAAAAAATAATTATATAATTTTTATTACGAGATTTATTTTATACAAATATCGTCTAGTTTCTCGTGCGTAATAATAGTAATAATATGATTATTAAATATTTATTTAGTTGGTTTATTATATGATTACTAACTTAATTAGTTAACTAATTAATCTAATAATTTAATTATTTATGTTTTAAGTTTGAGGAAATTTTTTATTGTATTAAAGGATTTTTTTAGGGAAAAGAAAATTCTCAAAACTAGTGTGTTATAAATCTTTTAGACGACACTTAAACGATGACACAAAAAAATGTATGTCATAATTTATTGAGGTTTTTATGAACATGACATTTAAACGATGACACACAAAAATATGTGTCTTAAATTCTTCAAATTTTATAAATAATGACGTTTTTTATGACACGCGTTTTGCATGTCATAAAATTAGTGTGTATCATAATTCGTGTGTCATTAAAGGCTATTTTTCTAGTAGTGAATAGGTTTACTCTTGTAAGGCTATATCTTGATAGCGGTAATTTCCATACCACACATTACACTAAACGGGTAAAATATTGATTAATACGGTTTGGTTTGGAGAGAGCGGATAAAAGGCCAGAGAGATTTTATATGTGAGATTTTATCGGGCATGTTTGTTTATTTGTTATGTTCCATGTAATGGTGCTTGTAAGGATTATTGAGGTTGATGTTCACCAACTATTCTTATTATGCTATAGTGCAATTACTAGTATGATGTTGCTGCGAAGAATGATATTGATGTACATAGTTAATACTAATGATTAACTCTAGTACCGATGTTCAAGTTTCAATGTTGATGCACACTTAATTGCTTAGAATCTTTGTGTCGGTACATTGTGTTAAATCAGAGTTTCAGAAAAGGCTACCGAACAAGACTCATTCATTCATAATTTGTGTGTTATCTTTTTGATTACAAGTGCAGGGTATTTAAAAGCTTTACAAGAGTGACATAAAAGAGGAAAGGATTGAATTGCATAAGGTCTGGCTGCTGCTGATCCGGCTGTTGATTTGCTGGCCATCACAGCTGTTGATTGGCTGTTGATTAGCTGCTGTTGATTAGCTGTTGATTAGCGGGGATTTGCTCTTGAGGTTTGACTTTCCTTTCTAACACTCCCCCTCAAGTTGAGTAGTGGGGTTTCCAATACACAACTTGTCTAAGCATTCGCCTAAGACTCTCCCACTGACAGCCTTTGTTAGTATGTCTGCTAATTGATCTTTTGATCGAACAAATGGTAGTTTAATTGTACCATCTTCTAATTGTTCTTTGATGAAGTTCCTATCAACTTCTACGTGTTTAGTTCGATCATGTTGTACTGGGTTTTCTGAAATCTGAATTGCAGCTTTATTATCACACATAATCTTGCTCGTTTCTCTTGAAGGAAAGCCAATCTCAGCTAAGAGTCTTCGCATCCATATGGCTTCTGTTAGACCTCGAGCTATACCTCTAAATTCAGCCTCTGCACTTGAGAGAGCAACCACCTTTTGTTTTTTACTTCTCCAAGTGACAAGATTCCCCCCAACTAGAGCAAAGTAGCCTGCTGTTGACCTCCGACTTCCCTTATCTCCTGCCCAGTCTGCATCAGTATAGATTTGAACATTTAGGTGTCCATGTGATTGAAACAGGACCCCATGACCCACTGTTCCTTTGAGGTATCTAATAATTCTCCAAACTGCTTCCATATGTGATTCTTGAGGCTGGTGCATGAACTGACTTACCACCCCTACAGCATATGCAATGTCTGGGCGAGTATGTGAGAGATATATTAGTTTTCCCACCAGCCGTTGATATCTTTCTTTGTTTGCTAACTTTGCTCCTTCCTCCATATAGAGTTTTTGGTTTACGCTCATAGGAGTATCTGCTGGTTTGCAATCTATCATTCCAATCTCTGCCAACAAGTCTAAGATATACTTCTTTTGACTAATGAAAATTCCTTGTTTTGACCTTAGTACTTCAATTCCGAGGAAATACTTCAGCCTGCCCAAGTCTTTCATTTCAAATTCGGCAAATAAGTTTTCTTTTAGTTTTCCCATTTCTTCTTTATCATTCCCTGTAATGATCATATCATCTACATAGATAATTAGACAGGTTACGAATTTTTCCCTTTTTTTGAGAAACAAAGTATGATCGGCGTTACTTTGTTTATATCCAAATTTTTTCATAGCTATGGTAAATCTGCCAAACCAAGCCCGGGGAGATTGCTTCAAACCATAAAGAGATTTCTTCAGACGGCAAACTTCTCCTGACCTGAAATCTTTTGTGAATCCTGGAGGAGCATCCATGAATACCTCTTCATCTAGATCCCCGTGTAGAAATGCATTTTTTACATCAAACTGTTGAAGTGGCCACCCTTCATTTGCGGCTATCGAGAAAAGGACCCTGATTGTGTTCATTTTTGCAACTGGGGAAAATGTTTCAGCGTAATCAATCCCATGTGTCTGGGTATACCCTTTTGCTACCAGTCGGGCTTTATATCTCTCAATTGTACCGTCTGGTTTATACTTAATCGTATAGACCCAACGGCACCCCACGGATTTCTTTCCCGACGGAAGAGTACACTTTTCCCAAGTGTTGTTCCTGATTAAGGCTTCCATTTCTGTTTCCATTGCTTCCTTCCAATGTTTAGACTTTAAGGCTTGATCTACGTTTGTAGGAGTTTCCTCAGAATAAACAGATGAGATAAACGCTTTGGCTTCCTTAGTGAGATTTCCATTAGCTATATTAGCTATAGGATAACTAGACCTCCTTGGCTCTTTTCCAGGAGAATACCGTTTCGGAGGAACCCCTCTGTTTGTTCTAGGGGGTAACACATATCTTGATGGTGTTTCTTCGTGTGTGGATTCTTCTTGTATGGATTCATCTGCCTGTACACTTTCAGCTTGTTCTGTGGTAGTTGCATGGTTAGAAGTATTGGCATCTTCGGAGTCATTAGAAACTCCAAAAGTATCACCAGACTGAATAGGGTGAGTATTACTTACCTCGGATACCAGGTTAGGAGGAACATTAGGGCCTTCAGTGGCACTGAAATTGTATTCTGATGACTCTGTAGTTGGTACATAGGGAACATATTTCAACCAACTTAGTGTGTCTGAGCATTCCTTCTCCCCCTGACCACTGAGTTGGGAATAGTAATACTCGGTTTCAAGAAAGTCACAGTTTATTGTGGTGAACATATGACGTGTCTTTGGGTTATAACATCTGTATCCCTTTTGATTCATTCCATACCCAACAAAGACACATTTTTCAGCACAAGGATCAAGTTTGGTTCGATCTGATTTAGGTATGTGAACAAAAGCGGTACATCCAAAGATTCGTGGTTGAAGGGTAAGGACGGAGGGAAGTTTAAAAAAATTTGAAAGGGTGTGTAACGGGGTGTTAAGTTTTAGGATTTTGTTGGGAGTCGGTTGAGAAGATAGGTAGCAGTAGCAAGGGCTTCAGGCCAAAAAAGTTTTGGGACCTGGGATTCAATTAGGAGGGCTCGTGTCATTTCCAGCAAAATGCGATTTTTCCTTTCAGCGACACCGTTTTGTTCTGGGGTGTTTGGGCATGTGGTTTGGTGGATTATTCCTTTGTTTTGAAAAAACAATTTAAAGGAGGTATTAACAAACTCACCGCCATTATCGGATCGAAGGATTTGGATGTTTGTTTGAAATTGGGTTTGGATCATGGCGTAAAACATAGTGAATTTTTCAAAGACTTCGGATTTGTTTTTTAAAAAATAAACCCAGGTCATTCGGGTACAGTCATCAACGAACATCACGAAGTAGCGAAGGTTTTGCCCCCCAAGAACGGGGGCAGGGCCCACACCATCAGAATGAATTAATGAAAATGGTAAAGCAACCTTAGTGTTATTGGGCTTAAAAGTTTTCCTGTGGCTCTTTGCTAAAACGCATGTTTCACAATTTGACAAGGAATTAACTGGAAACAGTTTTGGAAATAAAATATGTAAATAACTTGTAGAGGGATGACCTAATCTTCGGTGCCACAACCACGCTTCTCGTTCCGATGTACCATGAGTTAACATCACAGCACCATTTTGAGTTACTTCGTCCACATAATATAACCCTTGACTTTCAGTGCCACGCCCAATGATCGCTCCCGTCCTGATATCCTGTAAAATGCAAAACGTAGGGTACATTAGAACAATACAGTTGAGTTCTTTAGTGACGTGGCTAATGGAAAGTAGTTTATATGACAACGAGGGAACATAAAGGCAATTAGAGATTTTTATTGTGGGTGAGATCTCAATCGTCCCTCCCGATTTTACATCCATTATCCCTCCGTTTGCCGTTTGAATATGTGTTCTTATTGGTTTAGTTGTTGAGATAATATCCGATGACTCATAAGTCATTGTGTCGGTTGCGCCACAATCGAATATCCATCGTTTTTGTTTTTCATGATATTTTAGGGCCATATTAGCATTCCCATATTTTCTAGGGACCAAATGTGACATAACCACATTTGGGTTATAAACCCACGGATTATCCGCCCCACATATCACACGGTTACCTTCTTCTTCTTTACCATTGCCATTGCCTAACCCTTCTTCTCCGCCGCCTGTTGCGTCGGCCATCCCGCCGAAACCCACCCTACTCCGGCTTCCATCTCCTGGAACCTCTCGGTTGCCGGTGCTGGGTGATCTGCCTTTCTCGTGAGCAGTGGCCTTTGTGCCCTTCTTGTCAGACCACCAATCGGGATATCCGACGAGTCTGAAACATTGTTCCTTTGTATGCTTAGTCATGCCACAGTGGTCGCATTTGAGATGAGTTTTGTCATCTCTGTTTACTGATCCAGTTCTTCTTCCGTCAAACCGTCGGAGCCCTTTCGATGCAAGTCCTGCTCCTTCCACTTCTGAGGCTATTAGACCTGCTGCGATGCCCTGTGCGTCATTGAGAGGTGTTCCGAGAAGTTTTTGGTGAGCGGCCTCCTTGCGAACAGTGGCATACGCGGCTTCTGCAGTCGGAAGAGGTTCTGACCGGAGTATTTCCCTTTTTATAGGGTCATACTTCCGATCAAGGGCATTTAAGAACTGGAAGAGCTTCTGCTCTGTTCGGATTCTGGAGTATGTTTGAATATCCGTTGAACAAGTCATCGGATTTGGATCAATGCGGTCGATTTCTCCCCATACACCTTGGAGGGTTATCCACAATTCTTCGAGAGAAGTATTGTTCTGTTTGATGTCATTTGCTTTGACATGAAGATTAAATGTTTGGAGCTTGTCCCGTCCACTGCTGTATGTAACTACCAAGGCATCCCACAGTGATTTCGCTGTGGGAAATTCGGTGAGGTTACCCGCAAGGACAGGTTCAATATTCTGAATTAACCATGAAAAGACGATTAGATCATCTTGCTCCCACTGTTCGTAGGTTTCATGATTTGGGTCTGGGGGATTTGAGGTTAAATGCTGCAGCAAGATTTTTGATTTTCCGCCTATGGTGACTGGGATCATTCGGGTCCATAGGGGGTAATTCTGGCCATTTAGTTTCAGATTTATCTGTAAACTATCGGACATTTTGGGGTTTTTTGATTGGGAATTTCTGAGAAGGTTGGCTAGTTGTAAGGTGAGATCACTACTCGAGTTACCGTCTCCGGACATGGTGACTCGGTTGTGGCTCGGCTGTGTTTTGGGTAGATGATGAGCAGTCTAAATAACCCGCTCTGATACCATGTTAAATCAGAGTTTCAGAAAAGGCTACCGAACAAGACTCATTCATTCATAATTTGTGTGTTATCTTTTTTATTACAAGTGCAGGGTATTTAAAAGCTTTACAAGAGTGACATAAAAGAGGAAAGGATTGAATTGCATAAGGTCTGGCTGCTGCTGATCCGGCTGTTGATTTGCTGGCCATCACAGCTGTTGATTGGCTGTTGATTAGCTGCTGTTGATTAGCTGTTGATTAGCGGGGATTTGCACTTGAGGTTTGACTTTCCTTTCTAACACATTGTACTGCGCCGTCCATGATTCTGTGCAAGACATGATTCCGAAGACTGTTGCTGCCAACTTCACCTAACAAAACTTTCACCGGCACTTTTCTCTAGTTGCTAAAATACTATTTTTAGCGGATGATTAAGTGCCTTTTCTAGGCCAATTAGACAATATGTATGATCGTAACTAAGAGTTTATATGTGTGCAAGCAAGAAGTGTGAGTATAATTGATATTAGATAAATGTATTACTAAATGATATTCATGTAACATATTACGAAAACACTAAATTGACATTTAATTATTTCGAATTTGTTTTGCAAGCCTAAATCCTCACAAGATGATGAAAGGAACAAGTGAGGAAAATAAACTCAAACTACATACACAACTTTATACGTGGGTTTACTAGGCATAGCGGCGTCCCCTCAAGTTATGCATATATCAAAGGCTGAAAAATGCCACAACTATTTGTTATTGGATTGGCATAGCTTTGTAGTTTGTAGCACTAAATTATCAAGGAATGACTATTGCCCAAACTAACATAGTCGTGGGACGCCACATGAACACACAACTTTGTAATCATAATTTCATATAGCTTTGTAACTTTGTGTTACATCCACATAATCGATGCTTGCATTCCTATTGTTTTCTAGAGAAAACCACAAGGGTTTTGACTTTGGTGCTAATAACGAATATTTTATTTATTTAAATTAAAATTGTATAACCACATAAACATTGTTTTATATTTACATTAGTACATAGGAATTTTACATATACATTACATACACACATGTGTATGTGTTAAAAACTTAAAATCAACTTTGTAATTTAGCATGTGGATGATGTATCTTTTTGTCAGTTAAGCTGTGTAATTATAGGTAAATGATGTGTCCAATGGCTTGATGGACAAGGGAAAATGTCTACCTTACGTACTAGGGTTGACATAAACAGCAAATATAATATTAGACACCAAAACTATACAGCAACATTATTTGTATAAACTCCATACAACAATTATTAATTAACAATTCTTTCATTAGAATAATAACTACTTTTGTTTATAAACAAATTTCCTTGAAGGAGACAACAAAGAATCGACCAACTCCGTTCATTTCAATTGATTTCAATTAAAATGTCGTTATGTTGTTATGCTTTAAGAAGTATTAATATTTACCCTATTAGTTTTTTAAATGATCAATCAGCTTTTTACTTGCTTAAATAAAGAAAGGTCAACACGTTCCCACCAAATCCACCATCTAAGAAATTGACTTTGCTCTTATCTTAAAATCGAAAAATATTTATCTTAACGAAAATGTAATTAAATGATGATATGATATCATGATAGATAAAAAGGCATAGACAATATTATTTTATTATATGGTTGTTAAAGAATCCTATTAATAATACATGGTAAACACTTATTTTTACATGATATATACGGGCCGTGTAACGTTATAGCCCGTATAGAATTAAAAAAACTGACAAAGTTTGCTGGCATAGCTTTTGTCAGTTTAATATACTCTATACGAGTTGTATAACGTTATATGACTCGTATATATCATGTGAAAATAAGTTACTTGGTCGTATACAATGTATACGACACTTTTATACGGCCCGTATAACTCAGATTATATTTTGGAGTTAATATTCAAAAATTAAGGTTTCGATTTGTACTTTTTTAAGATTCACGTAAATACATTTATTGCATGACATAATTACAAAAAGGGTTACAAGAATTAAGAAATGAAATTGGGGAAACAAAACAAAAGTCAACTAGAGGACGAAGCTATCAACGCGGGGATGGGTACAGAAAAAGTAAAAAATGGGATTTGTTTCAAAGTAAAAAGATTGCTGACTTCGGTATGTCAAAGTTAACTTTCAGATCAGGAAGCAGATTGTTTTAGTTTTTTAAACATCATTACAAATTATGAAAACATGAAACAGACGAACAGTTACTAACGTGGTTTATAATAAAACCCAACAAACTCCGGATACAAAAAAAACATCAGCAATCATACTCTCCGAACTCTCACAACCCACCTAAAATACCCATTGTTCATTTATTTCATGCTTTAACAATTTGTAATGATGTTTGGGAATTAAACGCATGTACGTGACAAAACAAGGATCGTTCTAATAGTTGGATTCAGATTGATGTAATGGCTTCCAAGAACTAATTGTCATCAGACAAGGATCGTGAGACTGTATAAGGAAGCAGTTGGTGGAAAGAAAATAGTGAAAGAAACGAGCTTCTTCCATGACCTTGCTACATCATGACAACGGTGTTCTTGACAAATTGTAAGCAAAGCAGATGCATTGGAATTGAAGGGTTTAGTTAGAAGAATGCTTGACTCTTAATCTGTTCCTGATCTGAATCTGAAAGTACATGATGAGTCCGACTTTCCATGGTCTACCTCTATCTCCCAATGTACTTCACTTTCCGAACCATGGGTATTATAGGTGGGTTGTGAGAGTTCTGAGAGTATGATTGCTACGGTTTTTCAGTACCGGAGTTTGTTGGGTTGTTTGCAGCTAGAGATCAGAATGCGACCACGTCAGTTCATCATTGTTCTTGAAGATGAAGAAACGACGGTTTAACAACAACAAAAACCCACAAATCACCGATCAGCAAATCGAAAAACCCACAAATCAGTTCATATTAGACTACTGTGGTGCTGCCTGTGGGATAACACCAAGAATCCAAGTTACACTTAATCTAGTAAGATGTGATTGATCTATACAAAAGTAGTAATCTTGATCAAAGACAACTTAAGAACTAGATCTACATATGCTAACACAAAGAACATGTTAGAACGATCCTTTGTCATATTAGGGAGAATGTTCTGGAAATTAAAGAAAAGGCAGGTTGTAGCAATTTAAGATTAACTATGCAAGACTGTTTGTCGGGGTTCCGATGCTCACACAGGGTGATAAACAATGCTCACTATTGAGATTCCTTTTCATATGACAGTTGGTATGTGTTCAGTCATATGACACATGATAAAAGCGCTTATGTATTCGGAATGTTTCGAATCATCATGGAAGACATGACGGGTTCTGTACTCATCCCCGCGTTGATAGCTTCTGTTTTATTACAGTCATATGACACATGATAAAAGTGCTTCTTTAGACAAGACAATCTCGGACTATTTTCTAACTAAACCCTTGAATCCCAACGCTTCTCTCAAAAATATTTGTTTCTTTCCTTTTCTTGAGGTAAAACCAGTTTCAACATCAAGCATTCTTCTAACTAAACCCTCCGTATTTAAATACCAACATGTTCGAAATATTCCGAATAACTACCAGAAGAACCCGACACGTCTTCTATGATGATTCAAAACACTCCGAATAACTAGCAAAAGAACCTCACACGTCTTCTATGATGATTTCAAACATTCCGATTAAGTTTTTAGATGGTGTTTGTAAGATTTGATTACCTTGTGTAAATTGTAAGGGATGTGAGAGTTCAGAGAGTATGACTGCTGATGTTGTTTTTGTATCCAGAGTTTGTTGGGTTCTTTGCAGCTAGGGTTCAGAATGCTTGAAGTTTTATCATAACGATAGTTCAGAGAGTATAGCTTCCGTTTAATTCTGAACCCTAGTCGCAAACAACACAACAAACTTCGGATACAAAAAAATCCTACAAAAACATCAACAATCATACTTTATGAACTCTCCTATAAAAAAAGGTAAAAAACAACATTTATATACAGGCCGTATACATGTGTTAAAACCAGTCACTTGGTAAAAACTCACAAAATAAATCCATACGGCAGTATACGTTTTATTGATCGTATACATGTGTATACGGGCCGTATAACCTTATACGTCTCGTATACTTTAAAAACAAAAAAAAAAACATTCCCTGCGTATTTCTCTTTTCAAAAACTTCTATAAGGCCCGTATAATGTTATACGAGCCGTATACTATATGGTGTGTGAAAATAAGATATAGGGGTGTGTAAATAAGGGGCCTTGTTAAAATAACTTATGAGCATATAATATATTATATATATATATATTATATATATATAATCAATAAATAATATAAAATTAGTTCTTAAAAACTTAAATCTAAAGTTAGCTTGGTAAAATGAAATATACAATTTCACACTAATTAATACTTAACAACATCATTACTATATCGTTATTTCTTGTCAGTATAGATACTTAAACTATGATTTTCAATTAATCTAAACATATATGATATCTTTTTGGTATATCACGATCTTATTTTTAATCTTAAATAAGACAACCTTTTTGCGGATTTAAAAAATTTGTAAATAAACTCCTTTCTTTTGTAATACACATGTTTTTAACTGGATCAATACCGCCCGAACAACATCTTACTGGTATCGCTATTCATTTTTATGGTTTTTGGTTTCTAAACAAGTTGGGATCAATAGTTTTAGGTATTTTCACTACCAATACTGTAACGTAATTTTGTAACTCATGTAACATGGGGGATTTTACCACGTAGATGTTTTAACCAGCTTATCAGGACTTGATTTACAAGACGAAAAATGGTGAAGAAATGTGGTTATTACAATTTAAAGAGTTGTGGAGACCGTGTGTAATTACCCCGAAGTGGAATTAGATAGCTTTGGGAACAAGATGCTGGTATGGGACTGTAAAGGGACCTAAGTGAACCTTGGAAATTTAAATCACCAAGTTAAACCCTAGAGTTCGTGTGATAACGTAGAGAGCAAAGGGAGAGGAGAATGAGCTAGGGTATCAATCATTGCTCTCCAAATCAAATTCCAGGTTAGTGTTTAATCCCAATTTTGGTATTAGCATGCGATTGGGGTATCAATCGTGGGTTTCAGGTTAAGGCGTTAAGTCCGAGTGGCATCGGGAGTGTTTATAGAATAGATGGGATATACGGGTCCAAAGGGGTCATGGGTGACCTGAATTGGAGACTGCTTGGGACTAGGGTTTCATCGATGATGGGATTTGAGTGCGTAATCGAATGTGGTTGTAACTAGGATTCGTGATGCGATTGAGGTGCGTGCTAGGGTTTGGTTATCGCGACGACCACCTCATGGGAGGTGAATGGAGATGTACATCGCTACATGTAACGCGTGGTTAACAAACCTAGGCACCACAATGGGATTTGTTATGAGATGAGATGTTTGTTATGGTTTGTGATGTACGCTTAGACACGTAGTGACCGTGTTTGTGTGATGATAGAGTCCTGAATGGGCTTTTGTCGATTGGGAGGTGTAACCGTAAATCTGGGATGCATGGTTAAACGAGTAGTGCATGATGCTGCTATAGTTTGAGGTTTGTTCCATGACTTGTGTTAATTAGGAATTCATTGTTTGAGAGTCGTTTCGTGCCTAGGTGGTGAAATGTTGGAAACGTAGGGGTGTCAAGGTACTAAATTTAAGGACGGGTATTATGGCTTATACGTCAATAGGGAGGTATGTGTAAATTAATATGTGTGTCCTTAGAGATAAAAATGGACAGGAAAAAAAATGATTATAAAAGTCATGTGATCAATCCATGATTCTGTGATAGGGATGAGGTTCTAGACATTGTGTTCACGTCTATATGCTTTTGTGTGAATTAGCATCCTTGAGATGTTTAATGTGGGTTATTAGAGATGTGATCCCTTAATATATGTGGTTGTCGACATGTTCTCGTAGTCGTTACCTTTCAGTGGTGATGAGTTATGAAGGGTCGCGCATGGAGGTTGCAAATTTGGGATTAGGGTCATCGATGCAAGTGGATGTTGATGATGTCCTAGTAGTCGTTTATCTTTATGGTGTTGATGGGTTCTAGGCATGTTTTTTTGTGATGTAACCCAACTATGTATTAAGGATTCCCACTTTATGTGATTTATGTCTTTGTATTAGATGAAAATAGTAGGTAAAGTGTGTACAAAATGTGTTTGTTGACAATTGGGTTTCTTATGTTGTCCTGTATTTGGAATGTTTTGCATAGTAGTGTGTAGGACCTAAGCGAGTGGCCATTGTAACGACGAATGAGGTAAATGGGGGAATTGTGTGGGTCATGGGTAGGAAGTCGATGAGTCTTGGTAATAGGTCGGTTGATTTGGTTTTCTCGCTTGGGTTGGGGTCGGTCCAAGATGAGGTGTCATTCAAATGGTTTTCGAGGTCTTATGAATCAGAGTCCTTGTGTTTCTAATAACATGAGTTTGATGTTGATTTAAATTCTTTAAACCTAACTCTTAGAAGTCACTCAACGTAACTGACTTTTTCATTTATGTTAGATTGCTTTGCAGGTTAGTGATTAAGGAGTTGCGGGGCTCTTAGCTTGTGCGTGAGGCTTCTCGTGGATTGTGGTTTGGGTGTTTGCATTCGTAATATTGTGTTTTCAAATAAATAATTGTAATTTCGGAGGTTTCTTTAAATTAACTTTATGTATTGTTAAACTTTCCGTTGCGTATTTCCAAAACATAAACAATCTTTCAAACTATATGAGGCCAGCTATAAGGCTCCGGTTTAAAGACCTTACAACTCACAACTTTATCTTTCTACCTTTCATTTTATTAGGTCTAATACTATTGTAAATATTATTCTATGTTTTTTTAAATATACCGAATTACAGTCGCATCGTACGAATGAAATCGACAAGTTATAAATTAAGAATGAAATAGTTTCAATGCATTAAACTAGTTTTTCCCAATTTATTCAAATTCAAAATAATTTCAATAAGCAAATTAAAATTAATATATATCTTAAAATGCATAGTGGTTCTAGTCATGCCTTTTTCACATGAGGCCCCCAACTTTATAGATTTAATACATCCAACCTCCATATTTTGGTAAGTGACGAATTAACCTTAACTTTTGTTAATTGACAAATTTGAGCCCTATTTTTTTCTATTAAATAATTCTGCACCTCATGTTCTCCAACATTTTAATTCTTTTGTTCTAATTACTTTTATGAAATTACACCGCAACGTGCAAGACATTCTACTTTTCTTATATACGTCTAACCACATTAATGTCATGAACGTAACATGTATAACAAACTCAAAAACGTGTCACGTCACGCACAGGTTAATGTCATCGTAATGCGTATAAGAATGTTGCAAACGCGACGTTGTCGTTGCGACGTGCAACATTAGTCGAAAATCTAGTTTCTATACAACAAAAAAAACTATGCACACATACTCGCATGTGAACTTTTAATACAACACAAACATAACAAAAAAATTTGTGAGTTTGAATTTAGCATATAAACATGTTGTATTCCGTTGATTATATTGGTTCATGAGTTGACCCTTTAGAACATTTTAAAAATAAAAAAATATTATATGTCACAACTTAAATTGGTTAGGCATTTTATGTCTTTTTTTAAGATAAAAATAAAGAAGCAAGGGGTTTAATAGTTTTAACATAATAATACATATTTTGTGTAAAAAGCAAATACAAATGGATTTATGTACAAAATAGCTTTAATATGAGAAGTGAAGGAGTTTTTTTTAAATGTTTTCTATCTACTTAAGTATGATGTTTAATTTCATATATATTTATATATACACACAATGTTGCAAAAGTCGCTAGGCGGTCCCTAGTCGGTTGATTGGGAAGTTGGGAGTAATCGAGTACTCGAAGAGTACCTAGGGAGTCCGTGGACATAGTAAATATAAAGAAAATTAATTATTGTATAGAATATATATGTAAATAAACATAACTCATGTAAAATAAGTTTAATTTAAAATGAAACATGTTTGAAACTCAAACCTCGCCGAGTACAAGGCCGAGTAGTCCGAGTACAAGGCCGAGTAGGCTGAGTACAAGTCCTAGCAGTCCGAATACAAGTCCGACTAGTCTGAGTACAAGGCCAAGTAAGCCGATGTCTGATTTTGACTGTCGCCGACTAGTTAAGTCCGACTAGGGTAAACTCGCCTCGGAGGTGGTCAGAGGACCGAGTACAAGGCTGAGTAGGCCGACTTTTACAACACTCTGTGTGTGTGTGTTGATATTCATGAAATTACGCTAGTAGAGTAATTAGTGTAAATCCACAAAGTTTTTTAGATTTTAGGATTAAAATACGTGCTTAATAAGATGACGAAATTTAAAAAAAAATCCCTCATTCACCTCTACACATTTGAACTTTCTAATGTAAATTTTTATTTTTAAAGTATTAATATGGAACATAAGAAATCAAGTTAAATAAATCATGTGCATGTAAGAAACAAAACTAATGTCGTGTTCCGGTGTGTGCCAAAATTCTGGATTCAATGCGTAAACCTACAAACACACCTATTTACTGTTTATTAGTTTATATCTGCTATGTTTCAGAAAAAAAAATTAACTTGTAACCATGTTTATGTGAGACACGTATGATACCAGTAGAAGAATTGTTTTAATGACCACCATTATGGGGTCATTAAACTTTTAGTGAATACTAACATCAACTTGCATGGATAATAAATCATGATACTCTCTAAAGTAGAAAAAACAAACCTAGTAATGACATTCTTATAAAGTGTAAACCACACCAAAATTGACTTCGTTGATATTCGATTTCAAGAACCACGCAGACCCACTGCATTGACCTTTGGAAGAAATATAGACCAACTTTTAGATATGTTAGGTATATTACTTTATGGGATATGTAATGGGATCGGGAGAAACTTATTGCATTTAAGGGAATATTAATTCGAAAATATAAATGAGAGTGTTCGGTATGTTTGTAGTAAGAACTATGTTACAATCTCTTCTATGACTCAGTCCATGTCGGTAGGGGGTAAACCAGCACAGCCAAGCCAAGCTAAGCCAAGCCTGTCGAAACTCAAGTTTAACTCGTGACTAGTTTTTCTAAATCTACTCAAGCTCTTCATTGTTATATAGTAGTGTTATTAATTCATGTATATAGATGTATACTTATTTTTTAAATCTATAGTTAAAAAATTTATGTATAACAAAATATATATTAATTGTTGGGGGATTCGGTCGGTATAGGCTTGGTTGATTACGATACTGATACTCACTATAACAACTAAAAGATAAAACCCAAAAATAAAGTCATGATATAAATGTATACTTAAAAAATTGAACAATTCTTATGGGTAAGAGGTGTACCATGATATAAATGTATACTTAAAAAATTGAACAATTCTTATGGGTAAGGGGTGTACCACTACAATACTCGTAGACTTGTTACTATGGGTTTACTCGAATAATTCCTATAGATTTATCATCTCTACTAAAATGGTTTCTCGTAAACTTGATCCATATAAGATGAGCCCGCCCTAGTGGTCGTACATAGTCCAAATCTAATATTATATTTCTAGAACAATGGGCAAGAAGAGGAAGGGAGGAAAGTGTCTTCAAACTAAAAGGAAGATGAACAACAAAAGTCTAGTGGTAAATCGGTCTGCATTTCTTTGTGGAGATGCAGGTTCGATTCTCGTTTGGGTCATTTTCGAAGGACATTTAGGTGAATGGACGAATTGGGGCTTTAATCCCAGGTTCAAACCTGACCCGGGGGGACGATTTACGGATTCCATCTGGTTCCCGCGATCGGGGGGCACGATCTCATGGCGATTGAGGAGTCGACCTTGAACATAGCCCCGAGTAGGGTGGGTTTACACATGAGATTCTTTGTCGTTCAAAAAAATATAAGCAAAAGACATTAACAAGAAAAACGATAAGAAAATAACAAACAAGTACATGTGCAATAAATGCCTTAAGGATGAATGTGAGATTCGACATCCATATCATCTTATCACACCTGATATTCAGGTGTTGTTTGTTTTCTAATAGGTAAAATATCTGCAGTCTGCGGACCACATGACCACATTTGCAGACATCTATAGAAGAAGATGTGGACCAAACCTCTACAGTCTGTAAGGAGAAGGTTGTTTGTTTTTTAACGTATGTAGACTTCTAAAATCTAAAGCTAACCAGAACAGCAAAGAAGAGTTTTATTCGGCGACCGGTAGGGATAGGAGAGGATGGGAGGAGAGAACGTCGACCATAAGGGAGAAGAAGAGAGTGAATCTAAAAAAGAGAGTCTGGCTTGCATGTGTTAAGCATATAGCTTTCTCTTCTATGGAAGTTAGCTCAAAACCAACTCTTCTTTCTAGCTACAGTGAATGCCGCGTTGTACTTTAAGAAATGGAATTGCGATGAGCCACAAATTAGAATATTGCCTAACCACCTGTCTCCGTCTCCCATAGTTCCCCCCAGAAACATCTTTTAGCCTACTTCTACTCTGGCCGGGGCTAACAGTCTTTTTGAGAACCAAGTGGCCCTTGAGGAAGACCTTCAGAAAACCCCTCTAACTCGGGGAAAGGAATTCAAACCCATAAAATGAGTCAAGTCTATGATAGGTACCAATAGTCTTCATGATGCGCTTACCCCTTATGCAAAGCACCAATGACTTAGGTCCTCTGAAGGGGGGGGGGGGCAACTACAAAGCTTCATAGACTCGACAAGTCGCTCCGCTTATAGAATAGAATGAAAGCAAGCTAGAGACTCTCCTAGTAGCGAAGGAAAGGGACATTCGGTAAGCAACTAGTCGCTACCACCACCGTCCACCACCAATATCCACCGTCCACGTGCACCACCGTCCAGCACCATCGTCCGTAGCTTTTTTTAGTGGGGAGGAAGAGTGCGTGAATGACGATTCTCAAACGAGGGAATCGTTCCTCTAGAAATAAAAAGAAGCTAGTTCTCTTGATAGAGCTTTTCGTCTGCGCATATCATTTTTTTTTCCTTTCCATTTTGTTCTACCATATAATGGGCAGTTGGGCTGGAATCTGTGTGATGGTTTGAAAGTGCTTCCAAAGATTCTTCGCATCCCCATGGGTGGTAGACGGTGATAGGTGGTGGACGGTGGTGGGTGGTGGACGGTGGGTGGTGGTGGTGGTGTTTAACCCTCTACAGACCTTAGAAGATCTTAGATGTGGTTGGGCCAAGTCTGCACCAAGAAGAGCTTGTGCAGACATTTTTTAATGAAACGCCTTCGGAAAAACAAAAATCTGCAGATGGCAATGTTTGCGCGTAATCTGCGCGACGCAGGCAAAAGAGCCTGCGCATATCTTTTCTAGAAAAACAAACACCACCTCATTCATGAAGATCTCAAGTTTTGTACGTGTGGAAGGACACCTAAGGAAGGAGGGAAATAAAAATTTAGGTGAACAAGTTGAAGATTGGTAACTAGAACCATAAACAAAACAAAACATGATTACAAGACTTGCGAAATGAAAACTAATTAGGTCATCAGAACAGACGGTGTGGGCGTGAAAAACCGGCGTAGTTGCCTCTCCACGCCCACCAAAAAATTACTGATGGTCGTTGTATGTGGGACGAGGAAAATTCCACCGGCGTTGAGGGAAAACGAGTACGCGACGTGCCACGATGGTGTTGGTGGGTTTAAACTAGCCGTTGAAAGGCTAGTTTGATAAAAAAAGAACTCTAAAAAAAACTATATGTAATCACGTCTTTCACCCCATTTTTTAAAACCACACATCAAATAAATCCATTTCTCTCTTCCCAATTACATATTCACTCCCATATTTAACATTTTTTTTTAATGGAAGACATAAATTCGTCATGTTCATCTTCTTCACCGTCGTCGGAGCTTGAGAATTATCTTTTATTCTCGTCAGATGACACGAGGACCGATACTCCTAAATATAGCGGTTCAAAGGTGGTTGAAAAGTGCTCCTCGGAACCTAAAGAAACACCAGATCTAAATGACCGGGATCAATCTAGATCTGAGGACATGGTTTCCGCATAAAATGGTTAATCTCCTGTTTGCTCGTCGACTGGAAATGGTTCGGTTGATCACTGCAAAACAAATCGCCGTTAGCCTCGCCACGGGGAGAATGGGGGTTCTCTCCGTGATCACCCTCCGGCGTGAGAATAAGTACAGTGATCAGGAAAAGATAAGTAGTAATGAGTCAGAGTACGTGAAAGTAGATGAATAACTCGTACCTCAAGTCTTCTATTTATAGCCGGTGATTTAGGCGCCAAAATTGTAACGGATAAGTAAACGGAATCTTCTTTACCGTTTGCGGTTATTTTACCATCCATGCACACGGATCACAAGTTGATCGACGGCTGGCGAGATGCCACGTGGAAAGTGGTTTGTTATAGATCTGCCTGAAGATTATGCCATCATCATGAATATAGATGAGCGCTCCAGATGCTGCCACGTCACAATCGGTTGCAACCGAATGGAGTCTTGCACGATGGTCATTTAATGCTTTTAGAAGATCTTACAGTTGTGGACCTTTGATCAGTTGGCATGTGTAAAGTTGGTTATAACAGAAAAGATTCCTTTTGTCCAATCCTTAGTTCCTTGCGTGCGGATACGTTTGAGACTTGGGAGTTGTCATCGTTATATCTTCAAGCTTAACCGTACCCTTGTGCGGGCCCACGCAAGGGTTTTAAACGAAGTATTATTCTTCTCAAAGCTCCGGCGCATGGTTGCTAGGAATTGATCCTCCAAAATTTGTTTAAATCGTTTGCGCAAAATGCGTACAGACTTGTTTAAGATGATCCTAAAGTATAATATTGGTATGGCCCTCTGCGCTGGCGTAGGGTTTTTGGGACCATACCCCTTCAAGTCCCCCCCCCAGTCCAGTGGTGCTCCTATGCGCGAATGGCAAGTAGGCGGAGCACTGGACTTATAAAAAGTTGAATGTACGCTTTGCTGCGGAAAGTTGTATACAAAGTTCCTTGGTGCAGGATGACAAGGAAGCTTCTTGATGAAGATACTTCCTTGTTTAGGATAAGGTTTTGAAAATTTTGAATTTTTGAAAAAGCTGACAAGTGACAGGAGTTGGTGAGAGAATTAGGTGACATCTGATAGTTGTGTGACAAGCTGTCAACAGTGTCAGACGTATAGCATTAATTGGTTTACGGCCGACGTGTATGCTACGCACGCGTGAGGCCCATTATTGTTTCTCCACTCGCCCACTTGTTGACTAGGGTCTCGGATTTTTCTAAAAAGGGGCTGCACATCTTCCAAGAATATTAACTGCGATGGGTATATATACCCATCCAGCGTGTCATCTTCAATCACTTGTGCAAAACCATTCTCTCATATTACTTCCAATTAAGAATTGTTTGAGGAATTTCAGTCAGATCTTCCCTCGTATTCTCTTCCGTCTGTAAACGGTTCTAACTTTGATCATCATGTCTACTGGTGATAAGCCTGAAAGTGTTGCTGAAATGTCTCATGTACTGCCATCAATGAAATGGTCGGAAGAGACATTCAACAAAATGGTAACAAGTTTTAAATTCCCCTCAAGTCGGGATGTTAGGTATCCCCACAAGAAGGCCAAACGGCAGCTCAAGCGCCGGCCGGTTATATTACCTTGTTTTGGGAGTATTTTGCCGATGGTAACTTCCGGTTGCCGGTAACAAAATTTATGGTCGATCTTCTTAATCATTATCAATTCCATATCTCTCAACTAAACCCAATGGGTATGGTTCGCATACGACACTTCGAATTCCTCTGCCGATCAATGAGTATTCAACGGACGGTTAACTGATTCCAGGTTTCTACCAACTCCATTGTTCATTAGGATTCTACTCGTTCCAACAGCGGTTACCGGTGAAGAAACTCTTGCTCGCACCCCCGAAGTTATATCATGACTTGAAACAAAAGTTCTTCTATATCAAAGCAGGAGTGATACCATTGAAGATGAACTTCCGAGGAGCCGAGGAGATTTCATTAGAAACAATGGCTATCCCGTAAATGAGGTGCGGTACCAGGTTTGAAGGAAATCCCAACTACCCAGCTACCAGAATGAGCACTGTTTGCAGCTCGTATGAGTCTTCAATAGAATATGGATCGACTCGACAAACCAGTGTATATAGAGGGTGACAAAAGTAAGTTTATCTTTTGATGTTTTTTACTGCGCCGATGTATGGTTTCCTAATGGTGCGTGTGTTTACAGGAGTGGCTTTGTATGTGGTGGCCTACAAACGAGACAATGGGAAGATAACCACTGTGCCTTTGGGAGCAGGCGAGAAGTCATGGTATCTACATATCGTGGGGAATTTTGAACTCCCCAAGGATGAAGATTTGCAAGCGCAAACGCTCCTGGTGCTGGTAAGTATTCACCTGTCACACCCCTAATTTCCACGTGTAACCCGGTGGGCCCGGTTGGGGAATATCGTGACGTAAGTTGATATCATCATTACCAAACAATACAATAATACACAGCGGAAGTCTGGATAGTTACTATTACAAACGTTTGAATGTTCAAAGTTCAAAAATAATAAATACAACGCTTGTAACTAGATCCACAGGCGGATCGAAATGTGAATACAAAATGAAACTTGATAGACTAAGGCCTTCTAAGCAAAGGTTGCAATTCCTCTTAAGCTTCGCCGAGTACTTCCAGCCTATTTACGTATACTTGTCACCTGCGCTTAGTCTTTTGAAAATACGTCAGTTTTCACTGGTAAATACATTTAACCGACTTATTTTGAAAAAATTTCGAAAACATTAAGTGTACACAATGGTACTTTGTTTTATAAATAACTTGGGATAAATAATTTCATGTTATCAGTTTTACATGCTAATAATACATTTAGAGCCCGAAAACTATGCCGGGATCATGATTAATCGACACACCACTTTAACACCTTTAATAGGTGCACCCCTATTGGGTAATACTTTATTTTAGCATCTGACGGGTGTATGCCTACACCCCGTGCTTAGGTCGTGGCCATTTGCAATTAAATGAGCCGTGGATATCCAGGACACGGTCGTTTTAACCCCCAAATGTTTAATATTAAGCAATACGAATTAAAATGGATTATTTGAATTCCCGACTCATTGGTCTTTGATCCCATATCCAACCATGCGGTATTAGTATACTGTATCCCAAGCCCGTATAAGGGAAAATAAGTTAAAGTATTAACTGCCTTGCAAAAGTCTCTAGTAATAAGAAAATAAGCAAAGCACAGCCGTAATCAAAATAAACTAGCTCGGCGACAATCTACCGGAAGTCTCTAGTCTGGATTGGATGGTATTATTAACCGATTAGTTAGTTAGCGGGTCTTTATTTAGTCAGTGACTTAGACCGGCTAACTTAAAATAAAGATAACGGTATGAAAACGCTAGATTAAGCGATGACTGAGAAAGAATGTATTTTGGACCCGACAATTACTAGGACTTGTATAATATGGGTTACCATTTTACATTCTGTAAAAATACCTATTTTATGGTGTTATATCAATAGGACATCAATTATATGCGTGGTTTATAGTTTAAGACCAAACTATGTCACGAAAGGGTAATTTGGTCATTTCACATATAATTGATAACTTATTTGGGAATCTGAGTTTGGGACATGTACCCACTGTTAATAAATTTAAAATATGTTTTGAAATCAGTAGGTATCAAGTCTCAATGCTCCAATATGGTTTTAAACCACATTATGTGCCGAAATGGCGATTAAGTCGTTAAATGACGATTTAAACGATATTTAAGTAAAACTGTTGTTGTGACCAGGTTCGAATGACCAAAATATGTTAAGATATATATTTCTTCATTAAGTATGATGTTTTGATTCATAAAAATGTTTATAACCCATTTAAAGTGCCGAAAGGGCAATATCGTCATTTAAAGGCATAATGGGCAAACTATAGCTTAAACTTAGTTTGCAACCTGAATGAATATCCCAAATAGTCCTAATAATGATATTACATTAGTAGGTATTGAGTTTTGATGTCAAAATTATGTTTAAACCATTTTATGTGTTAAAAGGGCGTTTTAGGCATATTTAACGGATACTTGCAAAATGCTCGGATTACTATGAACCATGTGATATAACTCCAGAGGATTATACTACAACTAAACATGGTCACAATGCAACTTAGAATCAAAAGCTAAGGTTGCTAAATCGGCTCAGAACTGAAAGTCAAAGCAAAAGTCAACTTTGCAACTTTCGGTTGCGAACCGACCTTGGACCTGGACTTGACGGGCTGAACATGTTTATACATGTTCTAATACTTATTACCAAGTTATTAAAGTGTCAAAATTTATTTTATAACACCAACATTATCATATATGAATTTATTTTAAAAACTGACCCAGTTTGACTTTTTTTATTAATGGCTTTGACCCGTCAATTGACCAAGCAAACGTGGTAATCAGGAGGCGCCCTCTTGAGGGATTAACACTTACCTAATTACGATCACGTAGCCACGTTTGTACTGAACAATAGCTGGACCGTAATGGCCTTAGCTCAAAGTCAAAGCGTTTTTACGTCAACGTTTTGACTTTCGCTTAAAGCCTAATAAAAATGAAAAGAAAGGATTAGAACACTTACAAGTGAACCAAGGATGACTTAAGAAACTAAGGGGATTTCTCCTTGAAGATCAGGAGCCTTCCAAGTGAGTGATAGAGAAGAGATTTTGAGAGGTGCAAGAAATGGGGTTGATGAACTCCCCTATTTATACTTGAAGTGGGTGATCTAGGATTGAGCAAGTGTTATGGGAACACTAGAGATCACTCCAAGTGTGCTAGGAGGTGTCCAAAACCGGAATTGAGGCCATGGTTTCGAGCTGTGAGAGTGCAGGTGGGTTTAGAGGTGGACAAGCATGCAAATCAGCAGCTGGCATGCTGTTTCTGTGAAGTGCCCTCTCCGCGCGTCGCACGGGGACACCTAGTCCCTGGCGCATGGCACCTGAGGTGTCAAAACACAAAATTTCCATTTTGGCCCCTGAACTTCTCCAAACTCCCATATTTTGACATAAAAGCATGTTTTATTCAATATGGCCCCTGGTTAGCACTCTCGGGAGTATAACCGAACATCATTAAGCTCCGGGTTCGTTAAAAGGTCACTCAAAGGCATAGATTTAGCATGTTGACATGTTTAACCCCTCGACTTTAATACTCACCACTCAGAGGTTATAAAATAACATGGTGGCGATTTTTGTCCCTCTCGTTTAGCACGTGGCAACCAAAGATTTCGGTACACGTGCTGGAGTTTTATTGGATGAAATTTTCGAGGTGTCACATCACCTTTACGTTCCTGAGTAATATTGCACTATTACTCTTTGCGTATACTACGCTTGGGTAATATTGCAATATAACTCTTAGCTGCTTTTTACGTAGGTGATTTGATGAATTTGGGCGTAGGCCCTAATTCGAAGAAAAAGAGGCGCACGGGACCTGCTACTGCTGCAACCAGGAAGATGGATGCGCCGAAAGCAGATGCGCGAAGGAGGAAAAGAAGAAAGGTACGCTCTTTGTATCTGACTCTTGGTGTGATTACGTAGTGGTGTCTAATTCCTTAGAGGGTCTTATGCCTATAGGTTTGAAGAAACCCAAGGCTAAGCCTCATAATATGTAGACATCCTCGCTACGAACCCACACGAGCCGATAGATGCCGAATCAAGTCCCGAACCGTTAATAAAAACCAAGAAGCGGAAAACTGCTGATCAAGAGCCTGAAGCGCAACCTTCCAAGAAGGTAACGCGTAAGAAGATTGGGAAGAGAGCCAATATGGATGCCTTAGCAGCGAAGTTTTCTCCCAATAAGTTTGTTTATTAGGTTTGCGCCTTTATTAGATGGGTCTAATTTTAAATTTGTGTCTTTGTACAGAAAAACCTGGCGCGTCAGTGCCAGCAGAGACATTGTTCGCCATGTCTGATGAGCGTGTTTCGTCCCCTCCCCCTGATTTCAGCAAGAGAAATGCAAAGGGTGAGAAGATTGTGGAAACAAAAGCAAAGGCAACTGATGTTGGTTCGACCCAACCAGTTTCTCCTAAAGGTGCAACGACCTCGATGATCCATGAAGGAAAAAATGAAGACATTGTTGCTGGCAAGCAGCTTAAAAAGTATTGTTTCTGCTGCCTATGCGCATGTATCCGATCCTTCAGAAGAGAATGCGCAGAATAAACAAGAAACATTTGTTGATCCGCCTATTTTTTAGCCTCGTGAGGTTGAGGAAGAATCTCTCATTCGCCCGGATGAGACTCCGGGTGATTATTATTATTATCGATCATACACGGAAAAGAGAGCAACTGACCTGCATACTGCAGTTTGGAAGCTGAAGCAGGGTGATACTTTTTCAGACTTGCAAGTGTGCAGGAATGTTTTAAAGGTGCGTGCCTCGGCAGAGATAAAATTTCAAGAAGAGCAGACAACAGCGACATATCGCGCATATCTTCAAGAAACTGCCAGTGCTTCATCAACCACTCATAGAATCGTGCGTGAATGGCGTAGTATGCAAAAAGAATGGGAAGCTTTTGAAGCTTCAAAGAAAAAGATGGAAGCAGAACAGGCACAGGTTGATGTGTTAAAGTCTGAACTTAAAGCTGATAAAGCCAAGTTTGAAGACGAGCAAAAAACTGAAGAGTGGTCCACCAAAGGGTGGAAGAAGAAAGCAGAGGCCGAGGCTGCCACCCTTGCTGAGGAGTGCAAGCGGTGGAAGAGGCATGCGAGAGAGATAACAATGAGAAGATATCTCTGCGTAATGAAGCAGTCAATCTCAAGGCCGAGATTGAAAAGTTGAAGAAAGAGAAAACTGAAGCGGAAGCTGCTGCAGAAGAAGCTCGTTCTCATCGTGAACGCAATGAGCATAAAGAGATAGAAACTAGTGCAGCTCTTCTCCTTAGAAATAAAGAGATTGCGGAACTCACCTCTTTGCTGTTTGAGTAGGAACAAACGAAAGAGAAGCTTGATGTTGCGAAGAGAGACTTGCAATGTGCAAGTGGAAAAAGCCGAGCTATCACGTCGCCTCGTAGAAAATGAAGAGAAGGTTGAAAATGCCGAAACGGCCCGGGCAACTGTTGAGAGTATGGTAGAACCCTTGACAAACAGTATGGTATGGATGCAGCAGCATGGTGTGGTTAAGTAAGGTGTTCCAAACCCTTCATATCATCATGAATAATTTTGTATTTAGACTGATCCTCAATATCTTTGAATTACCTGCGCATATTGCAAACTCAATTCTAAATTCTGTCGAATTGGATGAAGTAGCGGCAAAGTTGATGGTGACAGCACACCATGATGGTTATGCGCAGGGATACTGGATACCAGCCGATCTGTTACCCATGGGGTTGATACAAATGTTGCATTCGTTGCTGCCAATAGGGAATATGACCACCTTCGAGTGCCAGTGATGGTCCTGGTAAGTGACGCATTACAACATGATAATTATGTGGATCGGTTGAAGGAGTTCTTCCCAGACGAAGCGGAAGTCTTAGAGGATGTAGTGGTTGAGTAGGTGTATCATGTCGTTTGGTTGTTTTTGTATTAGAACATTAGTGCGTTAGTTCCCTTCTTTAGAATTGTCAATGCGCGAAGGCGTGTGTAACTTTGTTTGGAAATAGAAACTATGTTTTGATTACAATATTTGCATGAGTACAATTGCTTTGTTTAGGTGAGACAAATAAAGATGGTATGAAGCTCGTGTGTGAACATAGGACTAGACCCTATGCGGTAGCTTGTGACCACATAATGTTCATGAGACTTGTTTTAAGGTTACCATAATGTTTTTGTCTACCAAAGTAATTGCATGCATTTGTAATAAATCATAAGAAAGCGTAATGTAAGTAACGATTTTTGTATTAATGATAAGGCATAAAGACATGTGATACAGAATCGTTAAGATTACATAAAAATGAAACTATTGTAAATAGCTATCTTCTACACATATATGGATAGAGTGCAAGGCATGTGCGTTTGAAGATGCTATGATTACATATAGCATCGGCGTAATTGTTAAGCATTCTACGTTTTGGCAACATTGGTCCCATCTAAGCGCTTAAGAGTGTATGCACCCTTCCCTAAAACTTGATGAATGATATACGGTCCCTCCCACTTGGCCGCAAATTTTCCTGGACGTTCCATGTTGGAAGCTTCATTATCACGCAAAACGAAATCTCCCGGGAGGAAAGTGCATATACGAACACGCGCGTTGTAGTATTTCTCTAATTTATTTTTGTACTTGGCTTCATTGATAGCAGCATTTTCACGTCTTTCTTCAAGAAGATCCAAGTCGAGCCGTCGTGCTTCTTCATTGTTCTGCGCCTCCATTGCTAACATGCGTGGTGACGGGAGACCGATTTCAGCAGGAATTACCGCCTCAGTCCCATATACGAGGCTGAAAGGTGTCTCTCCCGTGCTTGTTTTTGGCATGGTGTGATGAGCCCATAGTATGCTTGGGAGCTCATCCACCCATCCTCTCCACGTCGTGCCCAATCGTGTTTTGATTCCTTCAACAATTTGCTTATTAATGCTCTCTATTTGGCCATTTCCTTGAGGATGAGCTACTGATGAGAACACGTGCTCATTGCTCATCTCTTTCATCCACTTGCCCAAATCTTCAGATGCAAAATTTGTGTCGTTATCACTGATGATACTTAACGGCAACCCAAACGTGCAGATGATGTATTCCCAGATGAATTTGTGAATAACCATTGCAGTAGTCGACGCGAGTGGTTTGGCCTCCACCCATTTAGTGACGGAGACGATAATGAATTTTACTGCGCCAGACGCATCTGGGAATGGACCGACCAAATCGATTGCCCATTGTTGAAAAGGCCAAGCCGCTATTACAGGAATCAAAGGGTTCTTCGGGTGCAAGGTTTTGGGAATGTGTCTTTGGCAAGAAACACATTTTTTCAAAATTTCAACAACATCCAAATGCATACCTGGCCAGTAATAACCAGTGCTCATAATCTTTGCAACCACCATTCGTTAACCTGCATGGATTCCATACAAACCTTCGTGTATTTCTCAAACCAAGTACTGCATATCCTGTGGATCCACGCAGCGGAGAAGAGGTCCTAGATATGACTTTCGGTACAGTATGTCATCCGCCATTTGATAGTTTAAAGCCTTATGCTGAATTTTCTATGCCTCCGCTTTCCCTTCTCTTTTGCAAGATATTGGAAGCTTGTGGCTGCTAGCTTGCTAAGCACATTCAAGTGCTTGTTCTCATTGCGGTTAATAGGAATTACTTTGAAGGTCTGAAACTTGGCTATTAGGGATTTTGCCTGTTCAAGATGTAGAGCCATTGTTTCACCCTTGGCATCGTAGAGACCATTGATTTTCCCAGAAACTAACAAAGAATCAACGGGTGCCTCTAGGTTTTTTGCCCCCATTTTGATTGTTAGACGAAGCCCTGCGAGGAAAGCTTCGTATTCCGCTTCGTTATTAGTACTTTTGAAATCCAATCTGATGGCATAAGCAAACTCATGATTATTGGGACTGACTAAAGGAAGACCAGCCCCTGCGCTGTCATCATTAGATACACCGTCAGTGGGTAAAACCCATACGCTATCATCAACAAGCGGGACCGGATTTTGAATAGCTTCACATTCTTGGATTTTATCCGTTGGTACTTTAGTAATAAAATCGGCTAAGACTTGGCCCTTCATGGCCGGGCGCGGCTTATACATAACGTTATGTCCGCCTAATTCAATAGCTCATTTCGCTAATCGGCCAGCAACTGCAGGCTTGGACAAAATTTTACCCAGGTGATAATTTGTAAGAACAGTTATAACATGGCCAGAAAAATATCTGCGCGAAGCATGAACTAGTGCCATAACAAATTTTCCATTATGGAGTGCCTAGTTTCTGGATCAGTTAACATCTTACTGACATAATTGATCGGCGTTTGGACTCCATCCGTTCTACTAACAGCACTACGCCGACAGCAGTGTCGGATGCGGAGAGATACAAAATCAACGGTTCTGCCTTCCGTGGAGCCGTCAAGGTGGGTAACTGGATTAAGCATTCTTTCATGTCTTGGAAAGCCTTTTCAGCTTCTGGAGTCCACTGAAATTGACTATTTTTGACACAATTGCGCAGCGTGCTAATGAAAGGAAAAGACTTAGCAGCATGATTTGCCAAAAACTGATTAAGCGCAGCATGATTTGCCAAAAAACCGATTAAGCGCAGCAAGCCGACTAGCCAATTGTTGCATCTCTTTGATAGCGGTTGGTGAAGGCATGTGCTGGATAGCTTCTACTTTTTTAGGGTTAACCTTAAAGCCATCCTTGGTAACAATACAACCCAAGAATTTTTCCTCTTCCATGCCGAAAGAGCACTTTCCAGGATTTAGCTTTAAGTTGACCTTACGCAAGGACGTGAAGATGTGGTGTATAATATTGAGCATTAACTCTTCATCAGGACTCATGATGACTAGATCATCAATATAAACTTCGACTATGACGCTGATATCCTCACCAAAAACTTTATCCATCAATCGTTGATATGTAGCTCCCATGTTGCGGAGACCGAAAGGCATTTTTGTGTAACAAAAAATACCTTTCTCCGTGCAAAAAGTTGTTTTGCCTTCATCTTTCTTTTTCATTTGAACTTGATGATAACCTTTATAACAATCTAAGAAACATTTCCAGCGAAAAGAAGCCAAAGAATCTACTTTTTGTCAATCTCCGGAGGGAGTAACAGTCCTTTGGGCATGCTTCGTTCAAATCTTTGAAGTCGACATACATTCGCCATCCACCATTGTGTTTTTGAACCATTATTGGATTAGCCACCCATGTTTGATATCAAACTTCTCGTAATATGCCTTCTTGAGGTAACTCAGATACTTCCTCATTCATTGTCCGAGTTTTCTCTGGGCCTAGACTGCGCTTTGCGTGCACTACTGGCTCAAATGAGGGAAAAGTGTTTAACCAGTGTTCTGTGACATCCCTTGGTACCTCAGTCATGTCGGATGGGAACCATGCGAAAATATCCATATTTTTAATTAACAGCTTCTTGAGTCGTGCGCGGATTCCTGGAGACATGGCTGGACCTAGCAAAACCGTTTTTTCTGGATATTTGCTATTAAGTACCCATTTTTCTGGTTCGTTTGACGATGAAGGTTTCGAAACCTTTACTGGTGGCTCATCATCAACAAACATAATTTCTTTTCGGGAATACAGAATTGCCACACCAGTTTTTGTTGGGAAACCACAAGCAGCATGCGGCGTGGAAGTAATCATACTAAAATTTCTTTGTGCGCGCCAACCTATTAATACATCGTGACGAGATGTAGCAGGCATAACCATGAAATGAATTGGAACAGTGCGCATATGCCTTCCATCTGAGAGGGTAACCAAGAAAGAAATCTGACCCAATGGAAAGACGACTTCATTACAGAAACCAGTTAATGGGAAATCAACTGGCTCTAAGCGCGCCTTGTCTTCAGGATCCAGCTGTCTGAAACACTGCTCGTAAATAATATCCATGGAACTACCTGGATCAACAAACATGTAATCAGTGCGATAATGGCCAAAAATGCCGGTTATCACCACTGGTCGTTCCTCTTGTGGCCCTCCGGGAACAATCGGGAAAATTACTTGTTGTTCACGCCAATTTTTGGTAGGTCCCCGCTTTGAGTTTCATTTGCGCGACGGACCACCCTGAACCATATTGACAACTGCCTTCATTTTTTTGTTACTCAGACCTTCATCACCGCGAGTAATCTGTCTAACTTCCTTGCGCATGTTTTGCAATAAGTGGGTGAGCTTTCCACTTTTTAAAGCTTTCTCAATTTTAGTGCGCAAGCTAATGCAATTATTGATTGTATGACCCGTATCTTTATGGCAATCACAATAAAGGTTTGGATCCTGACCTTTCTTGTTTTTCATATGCTGCGTTGTTTGAATTGATAATTGTCATTATTGAGCACCTCCGCAGGAGTTTTCGTTAGAGGCGTCCATTGCCTTTCACGATTTTCTTGTTTGATTGTTTTTTGAGAAGCGATCTTGTTAATCGTTGCGCGGGCATCTACTGGCGAGTATGCATTCTGACTTGAATCCTTCCAGCTCTTTTTGAATTTTCGACCAGTGTTTCTGCTCATATCTTAAGGATGATTCTGAGGCAAAGGAGGTCAATTAGAACTTAAATTGCGCTCGGTTTGAGAATAAACTTTGGTTGCTGCCATAAGTTTTTCCCAACTTTTTGGTAGACCCACGCTACCTACTAACACTTTTACCATTTCATCACAACGTACAGCATATTTGAACTGTGCGCGAATCAAATCTGCGTGCACATCACCTATCTCAAGGACCTCTTTGTTATAACGAGTTATAAAATCCTCCAGGCTTTCATCATCTCTCCGCCAGATGTTCATCACATCTGAGGAGTCTCTAACATATCGTTGTTGCTGACTAAAGGGTACTAAGAATTTTTGTCCTTGAGATCATTCCAGGAAGTTAGTTTGCATGTTGGTAAATTGTCAAACAATAGGCGCGCAGCACTAGTAAGAGTTTGAACAAACAAGTGACACCACATGGGCAACATCCATCCACCGATGAGTCCTGCGCTGGTAAACGGGCTCAAATGATCATCTGGATCTGTCATACCATTGAAGTTCCCAACATTTGATGGTAACTTTGGGTGCTCAAGAGGAGCCAACGCAATTTCTTTCACAAACTTGGACTGTTCCGCTACTTCAGTCGGTCTATAGATCATCTTATAATCATTCTCAGCCTCTGGATTATACACTGCGCGTACCTTAGGCTTGTAATCAGCATGATCCTTTTGCAACCGGTTAAACACACTAACACTATCGCCTTCATCATACGTTTTATCGTATACATCGTAATGGGTGTTACACTTTTGTGACAAGCGTGGGCCCAGTATTGAATGAACAGATGTACGTTTCTGAGAATGTTCCTCTTGACGTCTTCTGCCAGAAGGCGTAGAGTCGTACCTGGTTCGGGATTGCGAGTACATTTAAATTTCTTCGGCAGAAACGTACGAAGCTGCACGTACTCTGTTTGGTGAATCATAGCTTAATACTCGAGGTGCAGGCGAAGCTCGCATCTGCACGTGTGGTGTTGGTGTACCAGTTTATGCACAAAGTTATGCATAAATGGCATTCAAGGCGCTCTGAGACTTCACGAACCAGGACATCGGAGTTTCATCGAGTGGTAAGATGGAAGCGATTTGAACAGGAGGAATTTCATTCGAAATTCCCGAAGTTACTGAAATGTTCACACGACCGGAGTCATGATGAGCATCAGCTTCACAGGAGAAATCCTCTTCCACGTGTCTGTCGATCTGAGCACCATGGACAACGTTCCTGATTTCAGATCGAGGACCTAGTGGAAAATTCGATGGACCATCAGCCATAAAAACTGAAGGTTGAAGAACAAACAAAAGATGGTGTAAAAAGAAAAGATCGGTGGGCGCCAATGAAGAAACACCAGATCTAAATGACCGAAATCAATCTAGATCTGAGGACATGGTTTCCGCATAAAATGGTTAATCCCCTCTTTGCTCGTCGACTGGAAATGGTTCCTCGGTGATCACTGCAAAGCAGATCGTCGTTAGCCTCGCCACGGGGAGAATGGGGGTTATCTCCATGACCACCCTCTGGCATGAGAATAAGTACAGTGATCAAGAAAAGATAAGTAGTAATGAGTTAGAGTACGTCAAAGTAGATGAATAACTCGTACCTCAAGTCTTCTATTTATAGTCGGTGATTTGGGCGCCAAAATTGTAACGGAGAAGTAAACAGAATCTTCTTTACCGTTTGCGGTTATTTTACCATCCATGCACAGGGATCACAAGTTGATCGATGGCTAGGGAGATGCCACGTGGAAAGTGGTTTGTTATAGATCTTCCTGAAGATTAGGCCATCATCGTGAATTTAGATGAGCGCTCCAGATGTTGCCTCGTCATATTCGGTTGCAACCGAATGGAGTCTTGCACGATGGTCATTTGATGCTTCTAGAAAATCTTACAGTTGTGGACCTTTAATCGGTTGCCACGTGTACAGTTGGTTATAACAGAAAATATTCCTTTTGTCCAATCCTTAGTTCCCTGCGCGTGGATACGTTTGAGGCTTGGGAACTGTCATCGTTATATCCTCAAGCTTAACCGTACCCTTGTGCGGGCCCGCGCAAGGGTGTTAAACGAAGTATTATTCTTCTCAAAGCTCTGGGGCATGGTTGCGAGGAATTAATCCTCCCATATTTGTTTAAATTGTTTACGCAAGGCGCGCAAGACTTGTTTAAGATGATCCTGAAGTATATAATGTTGGTATGGTCCTCTGCGCTGGCGCAGGGTTTTTGGGACCATACCCCTTCAATCACTTATGCAAAAACCATTCTCTCATATTCCTTCCAATTGAGAATTGCTTGAGCAATTTTAGTCAAATCTTCCCTCATATTCTCTTCCGTCTGTAAATAGTTCTAACTTTGATCATCATGTCTACCAGTGCTAAGCCTGAAAGTGTTGTAGAAACATCTCCTGTACTACCGCCGTTGAAATGGTCGGAAGAGACATTCAACAAAATGGTAACAAGTTTCAAAATTCCCTCGGATGCTAGGTATCCACAAGAAGGCCAAACAGCGGCTCAAGCGTCGGCCGGTTATATTACCTTGTTTTGGGAGTATTTTGCCGACAGTAACTTCCGGTTGCTGGTCACAAAATTTATGGTCGATCTTCTTGAATCACTATCAATTCCGTATCTCTCAACTAAACCCAATGGGTATGGTTCGCATACGACACTTCGAATTCCTCTCCTCTGCTGATCAATGGGTATTCAACCGACGGTTATCCGATTCCGGGTGTTTTATCAACTCCATTGTTCCTAACTACAGCGGTTCAAAAAGTGGTTGAAAAGTGCTCCTCGAAACCCAAGAGGAGGAACTACATAGTACACAACCGAATCACCGCACATGATTTATTGGTAAGTGATTATTTTTCACCCAACCCAACTTATGATGGTAGTACTTTAGGCGTTGATTTCGTGTGAGCCGTGAATTATTTCTTAGAATATCAAACGATTTATCAATTAAATATAAATTTTTTCGACAAAGAAAAGATGGCGTGGTTGTCTAGGATTTAGCGCGTGGCAAAAAGTCACGGCCGCGCTTAAACAATTGGCTTATGGGACGGGTTCCGACATTATGGATAAATATATAAAAATGTCGGAACGAGTGGTAAGGGAAAGTCTCCATTATTTTTGTGAGAATGTTGTTAGACTATATTTAAAAAAATATTTGAGAAAACCTACATTTATTGACATACAATAACTTTTGGAGGCTCATGAAGAGTGATATCGTTTTCCTGAGATGATCGGTAGTTTAGATTGTATGAAATGGGAATGAGAAAACTGTACAAATGCGTGGAGAGGGCAACACACCAGTGGATATCATAAAAACCCAGCTATGATGCTTGAAGCGGGTGCATCTCAAGATCTTTGGGTTTGGCATGCTTTCTTTGGTGTGCCTGCTGCAAATAAGGATTTAATTATTCTTAATCAATCGGCCATTTTCAACTACTATATAAACGAGTTGGACGAAAGGTACTTTTAATGTTAACGGTGTGGCGTATAAATACAGTTATTATCTAACGGATGGTATTTACTCGGATTATGTCGTGTTTGTAAAATCATTTACACGGGGAACAACGTTGGAATAAAAGAGACATAAATTTAGTGGTGCTCAAGTGGCGGCACAAAAAGATATCAGGCAAGCTTTTGGTGTTTTGCAGAAAAGATGGCACATTTTAAAGAAGCCGTGTAGAATTATAGAAAAACCTAGAATCAGAAATGTGAAGTACGCGTGCATTATTACATAACATGATTTTGGAGGATGGGAGACGTGCAATTTACGAGTCAACCAAACGCCATAGAATTAAGTGAATAAGAGAAAGAAGCGAACTTAGATGAAATTACACATAATACAACACATCACAACCTTCAGCGAATTTGGTCGAACACATTTGGAGTGTTCGCAAAACGGCCTTGGCATAGACAATTCTTAAAGTTTATGTAGTTTAATTTAAATTTAGTAATTTTAATTTTGTGTAAATTTTTATATTTATGTTGTTTATGCAATTAATATTAATGCTTTAATTTAAATTTAATAGATTTTATATAATTATTAAATATAAAATAATAATATAAAATGTGTATCACGTGTCACTCTGTCATGCCACTTCCCACCCTCCTTTTGCACTACATTATTTTTCTGACGCATGATGACGTGACCACAACGTATCAGATTACGTCACCTTTTCAATCCCTACCGTAGTCTAATTACAACTCCTAAATATACTATATTTATATTTCACTAATTAACCTACAAAACCAAGCCAAATCGGCCCACTAATATGCTCGAGTAGAACCATCCCAGTCATGTGCTCGAGTGGGCTGGCCCAAATCGAGATTGCAGCCCAACAATCACCCTGGCCTCTAATTGGTTTTGGGCTTCATCTAAACCTCACGAAATATAATGGTAAGTTACCGTTACTGCAATTATTTTTACCCCATGCATGACGATAAATGATAATTAGATTTTTGTTCATTATTTTCTATTTGCTTCTTTGTATTTAAGCACATTATATGTTGAAAACTTGTGTTCTAATTGATGAAAAGGTATCAGATTTATTGCAGTACATGGTTTAAAAATTCAAAAATATATTCGTCTTTTACAATTACAATTTATTTAATTATAAAACCAACATAAAGAAGGTTGAAACTCCTCCAAAAAAATTAGAGGAATCACATCTACATAATTTAAATCCTTATAAAAACATTAAGAAATTAAAAGGAATATTTTCTCTTTACAAAGATGTAAATTAACATATTATTGCCTACTAAAACAAAGGACAATAATACTTTTGATTTGCAGAGTTTATACACAAGTGCATTCGTTAACTTTAATCCCAAAGGGCTGCAGCAGCCACTCTCAGGTCTTAACCACGATTGCTTGAGTTGCCGCAGGGAGTCCTCGCGGGGAGGACAAAGTCATTTCTCATTAATCGCTGCAGTCACGGGCTGAGGCCAAAAGTGTCATTTTACATTGATCGCGGCCGCCATACTTCTCAATTTCTGAGAAATTTCAGAAAAAGATGGTCTTTCGGATGGGTCAGCGGACCAACAGCTTCCCATCAACGCCTTCCATTCAGGATCGCACCATGTTGGGATTGTTGGACGTAACGAGTTGTTCACAATTCCTCCTGCATCACACCGAATCATAACACAACACGAAAATAATCAAGTTTTGGGTTGTCAAATCCACCCGTTTAATAAATGTTTCATGTTCCGGTTGACCTGTTTAACATGTTTAATTATACGATAGGTCGCGTTGGTGTTGATATGTTTAATCCGTTTAGTTAAACAAATCGGCAAGTCAACCCATTTAATTAAACTAGTCGACCAACAAACCCGTTAACAACCGATTTAATTAAACTAGTCGACCCACCAACCCGTTTACAACCCATTTAAACTCATTCATCACAACCCGCCGACCCATTTAACATAGTTAAACCCGCCAAACAAGATTGATGGATATATGAAGGACGTACCGATAATGGAAGCACAATGCATATCTCCATAAGGTTCGTCTCCAGTCAGCAATTCCCACATGACAATCCCGAACGAGTAAACATCAATCTAGATTAAGCCAAACATTTCAAAATAAATTTTCAGCCAACAGAAAGAAGGGGTAATTAAGTCATTTCATACTTAGCAATTTACCTTTTCGGATACCATGTGACTTTTTCCACTAAGCAGCTCAGGCGCCATCCAAGGCAGCGTTCCTCTAACACCACCCGACACTAAAGTGTGTTGTTTCACTTTAGATAGCCCTAGATCTCCTATCTACAAACATATTTTAATTATAATATTTCGATATTTATAAAGCACAAGAAGATATTTGAAGATATCAATTTGAAATTTTAGAAGAATTGAAATGAATACGATTAAATGACATACCTTGCAAATAGGTCTTTGTGGGTCCCTCATGTTCACAAGTAGGTTTTCACATTTTAAATCAAAATGAACTATATTCTTTCCATGCAAATATTCCATTCCAAAAGACGCGTCCATAGCTATGATAAGTCTCTTACGCCGATCAATAGTTCTGTCACCAAATCAATCCCATAGAAAAACATAAGTCAAAACTCTAAAATACCCCTCAAAACAATTAGCCACATGCCTCACACCTCCATTACAAGGACCCTAAAGTGCACCGCGCCTTTTAAAACCAAGTTGACAACGCACAATTTATAAAAGATAAATGAGCAACTACAGTTGTTAAATTACAATGAATAAGTAAATAATATAACAATCCATATCTATTCTATATCTATATCTATATCTATATCTATATCTATATCTATATCTATATCTATATCTATATCTATATCTATATCTATATATCTATATCGAGATCTATACCATATAGTAAAGTAAAATCTCCCAAGCCACGTGTCGCCTCTATATCTCTTCTCATCATTTTTTCCCGCTTATCTCTCTTATAAAATAAACCTCTCTTTTTAGTAATAATATATTTAAAAAAACACTAATCGTATTAATAAAACACATTTATTTTAAATTACCTCGTGTTTAAAGAACTATGAAATCTCATTATGTAACTTTTATTTTCAATCAATTATAAATGGAAGTCAAATTATATAAAATAATAATCAATATTTTTTGAAAGTCAATTATATATTAACTTTTACATATTTTCAATAAACATATTTTCAACCAGAAGTTGTCTCTCTCATCTGTTTTACATATCAACCTTTAATCAAGTAAACCTTTCAGAATTTTTTTCATCCCTCGGGTTTTTTTCTACATGTTAGCCACCTAAATTTGACCAACTTTGACCCACACTCCGGGAGGCATCGCCTCAAGAACCTGAGCCGCTTTCCAGATCGTCTCATGAGGCGCGCCTTTTTAACCAAGAGCAATTGACATCTATTAACTACTAATTGCAATTAAGTAAGAGTGATACCTGTCTTTTTTCTGTAAAAACTGCTTGAGAGATCCATTAACCATGAACTCTGTTACAGTTGCCAAAGAGCCATCAGGCCCATCACGGACTATACCGTAAAAAGAAACGACATTTGGGTGGTGCAATGAGCTTAGAATTAGAGCTTCCTTCCAGAAATCTGCAATCTGTACCTTTAATATATACAAATTAGATGCAAATTTCGTGAAAAGGGACCTAATAGCACTTAATGGACCGAAGTGGTTGGTGGATGCATCATTTTTTATGATATTCATTCATGTGTTTGATTATTAACACCAATAGACTAGACGATAAAGATAACCGTTAAAATAATTAATTAAATATTAATCCCTATGCAGTTATAGCGGTACAAAATCAAATAGCGGTCAAGGTCCGCTATACGATATATAGGTTATAGCGGTGGTATAGCGGTAACTTTTATATCGTTCATAATTCATAATTTATGTCGATAAAAAATATTAATAGTAATTATGAAAATTCGATTTAGGAAGTCCAGCCACGGGAGTCCAGACTCCAGCGATTTAGATTTAGGAAGTGGAAGTCCAACGATTGAGGTCTTATTTTGTTGAACGATAAAGAATCGGGCAACCAACGTCCAGCGAAGAAGACTTTAGGCCTCGATTTAGGTTTAATTTTGGGTTTGGACCTTTATTTTTGGGTTTATTTGAAACAAATAGTTGATTAATGTGGGCTTTTGGGCTGAAATATTAAAACCGCTAAAAGCAGTGCTACGACCGCTATACGGGTTAGAAAATAGCGGTCAAATAGCGGCCTTTAGCACCGCTAATAGCGGAACCGGTATAAAGGACCGCTATTTGAACCGCTATGACATCGTATGTCCGCTAAGCGCTATAGCACGCTATTGACTGCATAGATTAATCCCTGGTAAACTTAACCATAAATAACCATTATTCCACACCTTATGATACACTATCATGACAGAAAGGGTATACAATATCACAAATGCTGAGAGGGTTGAACATATTACTACTGAACCTGAATTATAACTACAGTGATTTTAACACAACTTTCAGGGTGATTTCTCATTGTGGAAAATTTGCATCTAATTACTACAAACGTACAAAAATAATCAATATGAAATATTACCAAACGTATATATTTGATAACGAAATTGACTAATTTGAAAATAAAAGACAGAAAAGAGCAATAATGCGGTCATACCAGACGCTCTCTCTCAGATGGTTTGCCAGCAAAACAAACTGGCTTTAATTCTTTTGATCGCGACATCTGAACCCTTCCATTTCCCATGATAAACAGCTCCATATGTACCAGATCCTAACTCCCGTACTTCCTCTAGATCGTCATTTCTAATAGTCTGATGAAGAATATAAATCAAATTATTTATAAATCATATGGTTTTGAGTAAATTACAAAAGTCATCCTTTATGTTTACACTATATTGCAAAGTGTGTCCTTTGTCTTTAAAAAGTACAAAAAACATACTCGATATTTGCAAATCATTGCATGTTTTGTCCTTTAGCCCTAACTCAGTTAGTTTTTATAGTAAATCAGGGTAGATTGGTAACTTTACTGATATATTTAAAATATATTCAATAAATAAAAAAAAGTATTTTAAAATATTAAAAAAATATAAACAATAAATAAATAAGTCCCTCTCTCTCTATACTCTCTTTCTCTCTTAACTCTCCCTCTCTTCTTTAGTTCCTGTTGTCACCAGTCACCACTACCGTAAACCACCACCATAAACCAATAAACCACCCTGCATCATCTCACTTATCCCTCTATTTGCTGGTGGGATTAATATCTTCAAAGGATCTCAAAGGTTTATTAAATTTAATTTAGTTTGACTTTTAATTTCCATTATCACAAAGCATGTCAGTGAACCAAATAGTATTTTCTTTCTTCCTCTTTGAGAAATCACAAACACAAGCCTCTGTAACTTTCTTTTTCTTATTTCTACTTTGCAAGATATATTTGCTTCTGATCTGAACGAACACTGAGATCTCCGGCCGGCCACTCTTAGAACGGGTCTGCCACTTCTCCATAACCGTCAGCCAACCACCACCGCCAGCCGACCACTGCTGTTAAGCACCAGCACCGCCTAAACAATCTCTCTTTCGCCCCTTTTTTCTTTTCTTGTTCGATTGCGGCGGTAGATGAGAGCTGGTGTCGACGGGGATGGACCAGATCTGTAAGATCACAACTAGATCTTGGTCAGAGGTTGGGACTTGGGGTGTTGATAGTGGTAGCAACCCAGATCAGAGGGTGAAAAGGCGGCGTGACATCTGGGGTGGCGCGTGATCAGATTTGTTAATGCTCTGCTAATTTTGTAAAATTGTGGTGGTTAGTGGTTTTAAGAATGGGGTAGGAGGATTTGGGCGGTGGTGTTTCACCGGAAAAGAATACCAGATGGTATGGTAGGGGTGGTAGATGAGTGGTGGTGGTGGTGGTGGTGAAAGGGTAGTGGGAGAGAGAGAGAGACACGGGGTTTACACATGTGTGTTATCTGTGTATATATTTTAAATTACATATTATATAATATTATTTAAAACACAATTATTTTATTTCGGGTAAAATGACGAAAATATCCTCATGTGGGGTCAATTTGGTCAGATTTAACCTTAAAAACTAACTTAGTTAGTGCTAAAGGACGTAACATGCAAGGATTTGCAAACATCAAGTACGCTTTTTGTACTTTTTAAAGACAAAGGACACACTTTGCGATATAATGTAAACATAAAGGACGATTTTTGTAATTTACTCTATGGTTTTTGCATCAAACTTAATAGTCTGATGAAGAATATAAATCATATGGTTTTTGCATCAAACTTAATCTAGATAAAGGTTAATAAGTACCTGTAAACCCCTAGCAAAAGCTTCCTCCTCAGCTTTTGTCGGTTCAATCTTTGTTTTAATTTGGGTATCACTGTCAGAATCTAACTCAAAATCGGCAGGTGCATCCTATAAAACAAATAAAAGATTAAACAAACATTTAATAAAAAGTAAATCTAAACTGTGCTCATATTTAGTACGGGTCAAAACTTAGTCAAGTTGGATTGACCTGTTTGAGATTGAAAATACCCAAATTAACCTACGAGTAAAATGCCATTTTCGTCCCTAAGATTTTGGCTACTTTTGCGACTTTCTTGCAAAGGATTGTTTTTGTGCATCTGGATCCAAAAGGTTTGAAATCTTGCCATTTTCATCCGACTCGTTGACTCCATCCATTTTTTAATGTTAAGTCATGGGTATTTTCGTCTTTTTAGACATTTTTGTGATGATTAAAGGGTTTGGGGGGGGGGAAAGTCAACAAAGGTGGGTCTTTATTTCTTATAGTGTTTTTTATTTTAATAAAAATGTCTAAAAAGAGGAAATGCCTCTCATTTAACGGAAAAAATGGATGGAGTTAATGAGTCGGCTGAAAATGGCAAAATTTCAAACCTTTTGGATCCAGATGCGGATAAACAAACCTTTGGACAAAAATTGCAAAAGTAGACAAACCTCGGGAACGAAAATGCTATTTTACTCTTTAACTTATTAATAAATAAACAGGTCGAAATTACCATATCTAACAAGTACCCTTTACTCACCACAGTGTCTAGTTCGTGCACAGTTTCTTCTTTGACTTTGACTTCAACATCATTCACAGCAGCAGAAGCAGCTTTTTCTTGAACTTCATCATTCACATCATCAGCACCTTCTAACTCTTGTTTCTTTATAGATTCATTTATATTTTCTTCATTTTTCGAAACATGAACATTTTCTTTACCAGAGTTGTCGGCTGACTCGGCTCCAATGATTTGCTCCGTAGGTGCATTCAACTTTACACTACCAAAACCATCTTTTATACCACTGGTATTATTTCCTACTGTATACAACGGGTTCATAGGATCTATAGGAATTAAGCAGTTTGGCAAGCCCGGAGTAAACTGGACCGGTACTGAAGTTGATTGAATAGGTTCATGAGTAAACTGAACCGGGTGCGACGTAAGTTGAACGGGTTCAGGGGTAAACTGAACCAGGTCATGAGTAAGTTGGACTGGTTCAGGCATAAAATGCACAGGTGCAGCCATGAATTGTACCGGTTCAGTTGGACCCCTAGGACCAGAGTCCCTTGTAGTCCTAACATACCCTAAATTATATGCACCATTCTCTTGCATTTGAATTTGACTTTGACCATTTCTCCACAAACCATTTGCGGGCCCGTAACCATTATGAAAACCAGTAGCCATTGCTTGATCATGAAAACACCTCGTTACCAAACACATGATGAACATAATGTGATGTCACATGATTACCATCTGGATACGCAGTGGGCCCATAATTTATATTCGTATTATGAACCTGATGAGAACCATGAAGTATGTTACCAGGAAAACCAACGACACTTTCCGGAAACGGTAACTGTTGATCATATTGAGGTTGATTAACAACATGTTGATCCCCATAAGGCATATTATACCGCGAAGAAGGCGAATTCGGGAAATCATTGCCGTAATTTCTCGGAGAACAATACGCAGGACTCCACGGGGACTCCATTTCATATACCTTTGACTTAAAGACGGTTGTAGAGGAATTCTCACATGTGGCAACTCAAAATTCCTTTGATTATGAAGATTACCATCAAGATTCAACTGATTGTAATACTGATCAATCGAATGAACATCATCGATTAAATCATCGTTATGACTGTTCAACGCATCGACATATCTCCTCTCGTTATCCACTTCATCCCTGTCGACAAAATGTATCGAATCGTCTTGTTCGGCGCTAGAGAACAAGAACAATCGAAGCCGAGTAAACCCGTCTCCCGAACCCAACTTTTCATACTCTTCCATCATATTAACAACATCATCATCATTCACAACGGAAACAAGAGCATCGAGATCCTCATCAGGCTGCTGATATTTCAAAACAGCTGCCCCATCAAACAGCTTCTTCATCTTCTCCATCAGTTCATCGTATCCAATATCCCTTGGAACGCTCACAATACGTGTCTCCCCACCTACATACCTTAGCTTCCCGTCTTGTGGACGAGGTAATATGCTGCCGTTAAAACTACACAAAAACTTCAACCGAGGTTGATCCTCGTTCGAACTACGCACTGAATTAGGACTATCCATTTCACCTTGTGATTCTTCCGAAACCCTAAATTGACACTTCCTAATTTCCATTTCTCGACTCCAAACTTCAAAGTTTATAGATTTCTCGAAACACTTGAACCGAATTGAATCAAACAAAGTAACAAACAACAAAACTAACCTAAATTTTCCAATAAAACCCGAGATTCACCAAAGTGTACTCGATCATTCAGAAGCTAACGAAATTTATATTCGAGAGATTTCCAAGCACTTAGGTTTATATGAAGATGAATTTTCATCCAAATCTTCAACTCAAACTATGAAACCCTAATCTGAGACTTCCTAATTTCCATTTCTCATCTCCAACCTTCAAAATTGATAGATTTCTCAATAAAGTTGAAACGAATTGAATCAAACAAATAAAACAAACCTAAAATTCCTACTAGAACCCTAGCTTCACCAATAGCAATCTATCATTCAAAATCTAGCAAAATCTAGTGCAATCTATCAATTTCAGCTTATGAAACCCTAATTTGAGGCTTCCGAATTTCAATTTCTCATCTCCAAACTTCAAAATTGATAGATTGCTCAAACAGTTGATGCGAAATGAACTAAATATAGTAATGAACAAGAAAACTGACCTAAAATTCGCAATATAAACCCTAGATTTACCAAATTGCAATCGATTTTAGATTGGGGAGATTTTTAAGGACTTACCGTTGATGAGAGATGAATTGTTCATCAGAATGTTTAACTGGAAGTATGCAAATGAATTGGTGAAGATAACGATGGAGGATTGAAAGAGAAATGAGGGTCAGTAACGAGTGAAGAAGAAGAAGAGTATAAACGCCATTTTGTGGCGATGTGGAGTGTGGATTATAGTGTGGTGTGGCTCTCTAGTTAGGGCCACGTGGAGGGTGGAGAGAGCTTCTAAACTGCTCAAGATTGGCTCACAAAAAGCAAACCAATTGACCCTACTTTAAATGGGCCAAGTTGTTTTAGATTCAAGAGAAATAGTATTGAAATAGAAGTTAAACGGACAAAGAGTTACACGCTATCAAAGAAAGCAAATTTAATAAAGGAATTCAAGCTTCATTAATCGAGTTAGTGTAAGCTCACGAGTTTAAATAAGCTTTTTTTATATATTAGGTATAGACTCATCCAGTGACGAATCTAGAAAATTCTTATAGGGCAACGTTTCATATAAAAAGGGTTAACGAAATCGAAAAACGTTAACTTTTTCCAAAATTTACATTACCGCTAGAAGTCAAAGGGTAACGAGGCTACCCCTAGTAACATGTTAGGTCTGCCCCTGAACTCATCTATCTTTTGTATGAGGTTGATAATAAAAAATGTAAGTATAGAAATGTAAACAAAAATCTAAATAATTAAAGCATTTGTAATACGGACAATACAAAATTAGGTATGGTTACAATTCGTAATTTTTTTTAAATATTTCTTTGTACAAGTTTTCTTTTTTTAGTTTTATCGCCTTTATCAAATAGCAATTGCTTATACTCTATGCTTTGGTTCTAAGATTGAAACAACCCTAATCACTTTTAAAAACCAATAATAAACATGGATTGAAACAACCCTAATCACTTTTAAAAACCAATAATAAACATGTACATTAAAAAAAGTTCTCTTTATTTAATCACCCAATTTATGTAATTAAAATATTTCAATTTTTATTTGAAGCATCTAATAAAATAATAATTATAGTTTTATAGTTCCCAGCGAAACTATAAATTAATAATTACTAAAATATTCCAAAATTCTAGGATTGTCTAATAAAAAATGAATCTATAGTCACTTGTTTTTTTGTGAACTTAAAATCTATATTGAGTTCAATTATAAATATCCTTGTTGCACTTAACAGTTGAGGCACTGTATTCTCATATTGTAACAAAAAGTTGTGAAGAGTTGTTACCGCTTGCAATGCTTCTTTCCGAGTAACTGGTTCCAAAGGTACTGAATCATCATCAACTTCATCATCGACGACTAGATTTTGAACAGCACCGCCATAATTTCTACAATGCTTTGAACCTCGTAACATTCATTATTTCATCTGGATAATCCAATAACTCATTCACATCCATTTTATGCTGATAATTCATTCTCGTGATCAAGTTCTCAAGCTCATGAATGTCTTCTCCATAATTTACATTGTTTAAATCATAATATCGATGTAAGCCACAATGTATTTTTCCAGAATTTCCCGTATAAGCCAACTCTTTAAATTAGTAATTTATTAATTTATCAATATAATAATATTTAGCTAAATTAATAAAATATCTCGGTCCCAACATTATTAATTTATAGGGGTTTTACTGTAATATCCTTTTGTTATATCTTAAAGTGTGTGTAGTGTGTGTTTTTGATAAAATAGTTGAATCAAATTGGAAATTTAATCAAACATTAATAAAAAACACATCAATCAAAGACAACTAGATTTGGGAATAATTGCAAATGATCTATATTGAATTCATAGTATGTGATACAATCACAAGTACAAACATACTCTCCCTTACCAAGTGAACACTCTCTCACTTAGTTCATATGTTCATGCTCTAAGTGTTAACTATTACAATGTACAAGAAGAACTATATATAAGAGGAATGAACTGTTGGTGATGTCACCATGAAAGTGACCCCTAATAACTCATCAAATTAGTGTAACTACTAGCAGTTGACTCAGCTGTTGCCAACTGCTGGATAGTTACACTGTAACATTGAAACTATTGTGTTTGTTGTATGAGAGAGAGAGAGAGAAAGAGAGAGAGGGAGGGAGGGGGAGAGCAGTTGTATTCTATCAGCTGGTTTGATCAAGCTTTTCTATAAATCCAACACTTCTGGTCTTTGACTTGTTGCCCTGATCTTTAGTCTTTAGTCTGACTTGTGTTGACTTGACTATTGACTTGTTGGCCAGCTCTTTTGCACTCTAGTACTTTTGTTCTCTAAACATTGAAGGCAGCAATTGTTATGTAACTGTAGTTGGGCAGTTGTTGTGGGAAGCCTTTAAAGGGTAGACTATTGGACCAAGTGATTGTATCTTGACTTATTTCATCAGGTAGGGATGATGGTTCTCTTGGGTTTTGGCTTTCATCATCAACAGATCTTACATAACCCAACAATCTCCCCATAGACCTATGGATGCAAAATCACACTTATTGAAGCCGATCTTTTATTCTCTTATTTGATGAAGTCTTTCCGTTTTTCCCTGTTCATGCCTTGATGTCTTATGGGCTCAAACTTAGCACTCCACACCCAGCCACCTGGTTTGCAGAGCCATCATCTCAAAAGATCTTCACAGCATTCAAGTCCTTCATTGCTTACTTTCTCACAATCTTTGGGTTAGGGTATTGTGAGGCAGGTCTCATACTTCAGTGGGAGCCATTGATTGAAGTGATAGATCTTGTAGATCTTCTTATGAATATTTACTCCAATGCAACTATGTATCTTCCTATAGCTTGGTTGGTAAATACATGTGTAGTATCAGAGCAACAGTTTCTCTTCTTCATCCAGCTCCACAATCCAATTGGCATACCATGTTTTTCTTTAAGGTTGTTCATGTGGTTTTCCATGAGTTTTAGATTGTAGGAGAATATTCCTAGGGTTTGAATGGAACAACAGCAGACTCCTTGCATCAAGATTCCTTTTTCTTGGTGGGAATTTTTCAGGGTTCCTTTTTCTTGCATCAAGATAATGTATGAATTCTTTTAATACAATTGTGTTTTTCCACCTTATAATTTAACTTTTTGCAGCCAATTCAATATGTATTAGTTCTTACCTTATTTTAAAGATCTTTGTTGTCTCTTCTGATGTCGGCTATTGATGTGCGTGAATTATATATTTTTATTTGAGTTTTTCTTCACACAAATTTAGTTTTAATCACCTAGAACTAACTACACACACAAAAGGGCAAGTGTACCCGTCGAGGAGTAATATAGTTTATCGGTAAGAACCGGATATCAATCCATGGACGTGGTGTCTCGATACTAACTCTTTGCTACTTTAAAGCCTTTTCAATCAATGGTTTGTTTTGTTCCTAATTTATCATGCAAAAATAACAAACTACTAACTAAACTAAGGAAAAACCAATATTATCCACTAACAAACATGTAAAAACAAAGGGGAAAGACTAGTGATCATGCAAGCTCTAAATTCAACTAAGTCCGCAATCAAGGTGTCCTAGTTTTATAAATCTTAGGAAAACTAAAATGAAGTAACATTCTAATCACCTAAAATTTATTTGATTAAGTTCACTTGCTAAGTTGATGTTAATCTTTAATGAAGAGTTATTTGTTTGTCAAAACTCCTAACTCTACAAGTTGAGGAAAACTACTATGAACAACATACTAATCATCCTAACTTGCTTTTAAGTAAGTAATGTCGTCATCATGTTCTTGATATGAACCACAAGCATGGTCATGTTATACAACAATCTTGGCCTAAATCATCATACTAGCTGTTTTGGTCAAAAATATGATTAAGGATAATGTAACCACATCTGATTTGTGAGGTTGAGTGCTTGAATTATGAACAATGAATGAACAAGATAAGAATGTAATCAAGGATGAACACAGAGACTTATACAAGGAAAAGCCCTTGATCAATGAATGATCTCCGGCATAAAAAACCTCAGCTGATGGAAACTACCTATCACCAACTATATTAAACTATAAAGATTACAACTTTGGAAATATTGAGCTTGTTTACAATGAATTCTAGTGTGTGTTTGAGAGAATGATTGCATATATCTGATCAGAGAAAAAAGGTGTAAGCGTGTGTTCTACTCAGCTCAATATCCCTAATAACATAGCTGAAAATATCCTTACTAACTTCCGAAAATCTTGCCATGCATGCACGTTCATCACCAACGGTTACTAGCTTATGCACGTGCCGGATTTAGAAGCATATTCTCCGTGATTCTCGGTAGGAACGAGTCTTCCCTGAAACATACCTGCAATACAAGTCCAAATACAGGAAACAACCGCTAGTTTATAGAATATTAATGAGGATACTTGATCCTTATCTTTCCTGCACCACATCTTAAGGATCCGTGATCCAGGCACGATAAAGGATTCATGATCCATAAGCAATAAAATTCTATCCCTAACAATTGCCCCCAAACATGACTTGTTGGATATGAACCGAGTAAGTCATGTTTCAATTAATTCGGACTAGCCGTTGCTAATAGATATAGCCGTTAGAAGGCTGACGTCAGCTGAAGTGACTGCCTGCAACAAACAATGATTATAAATAGGTTAGAGATAGGGATGAAAATATTCATTTAAATCCAAGATCTCCTTTCTTTAAATCCTCATTCGAAGATTTATCAGGCAATATTTCTCTCCTTCTTTTTCGAATTTCTGTTTTAATCCTCTCGTATTCTTCATTCATCATGACCAAAACCATAATTCGATCCTCACCACATAAGGATCAAGAGAAAAACAGCCTCCCAAAAACCAAAACCTTTTAAAAGAACCTTCGCAAGAACTTTGCCGATTCACTGATCCTGAGATCGAGCAGATGCACCCTGTTTTCCAGAGGGTACTATATTTAGGCCCTTTGATTCTTCAATGAAAAGTGATTGCACATCATCCATATGGGTGTGTTTCCCTGCTACCCCTTTTCAAATAGGTTTCTCTTACCCTTTTCCAACCTTTACTCAGAGCTTTTTCACCTTTATTGGCCTGTGCTACATTCGGGCATGCCCATGCTCTGGAGGGTTCTTTATACCCTTGAGCAAATCATCGCTAGAGAGGGCATAGAGCTTCGCCTTGCTGAACTCAATCACCTGTACAACCTGGTTAGCCACGGATCTCACCAATTCCTTTTTAAAGCCAATCCTCAACAACCCCACCCGATACTAAAACCACCAACAATGATTCCCACTGGAGAAATCAATTCTTCTTCGTCAGGAGGATTCCATCCTTAACAGGGATCATCTTCCTAAAAAGTGGAACGTAGAGGGTAGGATATGGATCCACAAGATCGTTCTATAGAAAATTATGTGTTTTAATCTAAGGATATCTGATCCTTCATATTTTGTGTAGTGACCAATCTCAGCACCTTGAAGGATTTTGCTACCACCGCTAAAGAGTTGCTGCTTTTTGGGCTTGGGACTCAACTGTTAGAACATTCCATCCCAAGATCAAAGATTTAGAAGAAACAACATCAGCCTCCTACACCATGTCAAGTAAGTGTACATGTACATATGTATTTACTTATTTAGTATGAAATAAAAAATGAATACTTATCTGAGTTCTTTATTTGTAGGTGCGGCTAAATCTTCATCAAAATCAGCTACCAGGTTCGGCATGGGGGGTGTCGAAGGTATCATGTCTCCTCGATCCATCAAAAAGGAGTTGGCCACAGGCCCAAGCCAAGTTGGGACCAGGAGCACCACCAGCAAAGCTAAACCTGGAGCCAAAAGGAAGAATCCAGATGCGCCATCCAGTGATGTCCCCGGGATTGAACAGCAAATCCATGACTTCATCTCCGAGGTAAGGATCATGGATCCTTCTTTTAAAGATATTTGAGCGTCATAAATTCTAACAACTTCCTCTTAACAGAAACTTCTTGAGATCCAAACCATCCAGAGCAAGCGTCTTGCCAAGGCTGAGGAAACGGTGGCTGACCTTCGTGCCATCGGTGCTGCCATGGAGAAGAAAATCGCCCAGCTGGAGAAGGAGAATGGTCGCTTGGAGAAGCAGATCCTGGTGAGTGAAATCCAAGCCAACAAGGATCGGTCGGAGGTCACGGAAGAGGCTAAGCTGTCTGTTGCCATCGTCATTCTAAAGGCCAAACTCAAGATGGCAAAGGAGGCTACGGATCCTTCCTTCGACAGGGCTGAGTGGGACACTGCTAGCTGGAAGCAAAGGCTAGTGGAGCTAGGTGAAGACGATGAGCCAGAAGGGACACCCATGCTTGAGGCCATTCCAAGTGGTGAGAAGGATCCTGAAGAGGCAACATCTGGTGGCGATGGTAAAGGTGGCGAAGCTATGCGTGAAGAAGCAACAAAGGATAGGTTGCACCAATGGGCAATGATGGAAATTTCTAGACGTGTCCGGAGCCTATTTTTTATGTCTTTTGGTTGTTGGTGTTTTTATTTCTGAACAATTTGGCCTGTATTTTGAACAGTAGTTTTAGGGTTAAGGATCATTAATCCTTTGAACAACAGGGGGTAGCAAAGGTGGATGGGTCCTTCTGTTTGTGGAGGATGAAGCCTTTGATGCCCCTCGTCTTTAATTTCCTACACTTTTAAATTCTACAACGTATGACCCGTTATCATGGACACCCTTTGCCAACCCAAGTGGACGGGCCACGTTTTGCTGGTAGAAGCTTGGGTAGGCAATTTTGATAACCTTTTAAAGGGGTTCTTATAAATAAATAAAACTTAAGCTTTTGACTATGTATACTGTTGTTTCTTTCCTGACTTGATTATCATTATACTTGGACTTGTTAGGAAAATTCATATTTAGGAATTCATAAGTTCTTAAAAAGAATAGTAAGTGTTTGTCAAAATAAGTTTGTTTTAAAAGGTTACACAATATATGATCAAGGATCATATAGGCTCTCGTCAAAGATTGAGGATAATATCCGAAGACAAAAGAAGGGTGAGTAAAGGATCATACCAGTGAATCCAAGTTAGGATTCTTTACCCTTTAAAACTTACAATCTTAGCAACAAGGAATAAAAATTAGTAGAACTCTAGGATCCAGAATCCTTATTTGTTAAGCTTCAGGAACCTGTCATAACACGCAACTTAGGACTAAGCCAAACATCAATTGAATAACCATTAGTAACTGGGGGCAAGCACAAATAACTGGGGACAAGCCCAATAACTGGGGACAAGCCCAATATAACTGGTGTAAACTGGAGTATGGCCCAAACTGGCATCTATCCAATCGTGAGCGACATGAAAATGTCGAAACCTTAGCTAACGAGAAAACATTAGAAACCTTAGGAGCGGATGTATGGTACGTCTACCATTATACTTAGAATCCTACATATAGCCAACAATAATGAAATTGTCAGCCCTAAAGCGGGTACTGGTCCCATTGCCTTGAACTATACTTGGATAACGTGCGCTGCTGACGGGGTGTTGAAACCCAATTCGTGTGAAAGGTGAAAACCTTTAAACCTTAGAAGGTATTGGATACCTTAAGCTAGGGACATGCCCAAAGTCTTGGAAAGGTAGCCAACCTCTTGATCCTTTGTCAATGATGTAACAAACCCTACAAGACTTAAAACTTGATAAAATTGGATGTTAAGAATCTAACATCATTTTCATAATAACAATTATAATATGAAATAACTAATAAAACGTTACCAAGCAAAGGATCATATATCTCTTGTGGATCCTTTATCCTGAATTGAATACCATAATTCTTAAGGATCTTGATCCTTATTATAAAGTATCTCTTCAATGAATGGCATTCCAAGCTCTTGACAGGAGATCACCATCCATGGTTAGTAAACGAATGCCCCCTTTCCGGATTCAGCCTCAATGAGATAGGGACCTTCCCACTTTGGTGCCAACTTACCATCAGCAGGATTCGTAGTATTCTGGAATGCTTTCCTCAATACCATATCACCAACTTGAAACCTTCTCATTCTGACATTCTTGTTATATGCACCAGCTATCTTTTGCTGATAGCTAGTCATCCTTATTCTTGCCATGTCTCGCAATTATTCCACAGTATCCAAATCTTGAGTTAGAGTCTCAACATTCGTTTCAGGATCACAGATGATTGTTCTGGCTGTCGGTACTACCATTTCTGTACGGACCACTACTTCAGCTTCAAAGACTAAAGAAAATGGAGTTTGACCCGTAGAATTCTTAGGAGTTGTTCTGTCTGCCCATAAGACATAAGGTAACTCCTCAGCCCATTTGCCCTTTTTGGATCTAAGTTTCTTCTTCAAGTTGTTGATAATGATCTTGTTGGATGATTCTGCCTAGTCATTAGCTTGTGGGTGGACTGGTGTTGATGTTATCATCCTAATCCCCAGCTGTCACAAAAGTTAGTAGTACGACTCCTAATAAACTGGGATCCGTTATCACAAACAATTTCAGAAGGAATACCAAATCTAGTAATAATATTTCTTTTAATAAAGGATATGACTTCCTTTTTTCTGACTTGAGCAAAGGCTTCAGCTTCAATCCATTTGGAGAAGTAGTCTGTCATAGCCAACATGAACACTTTTCCTCCTGGTGCCTTGGGAAGTTTGCCTACTATATCCATTCCCTACCTCATGAATGACCAAGAAGAGGATATAGGATGCAGAGGTTCTGCCGGTTGATGAAGAATGTTACTATGTCTCTGGCAAGCGTCACATTTCCTTGCGTATTCCACATCATCCTTCTTCATCGTAGGCCAATAGTATCCTGTTCTGAGGATTCTTGAAATAGTGTTCTGCCCCCAGTGTGATTTCCACAGTCTCCTTCATGCAAATCATTCAAAACTTCTTGGACTCCGGATCCTCAATGCATCGCAGATAGGGTCCTGCAAGAGATCTTTTATATAACATGTTATTAATTATAGTGAATTGGGATACCTTTATTCTGAAGGCTCTAGGATTTTCCCCAATGGGAACTTCCTCATTTTGAATATAATTTAGGATTGGAAAGGTCTAGGATCCTGAATTCGACTGTATATCATCATTGGAAACAACTGCAACATCATCCACTATTTTCATTGCTTCATTCTCCTTAATTGCAGAAGTTAGTACATAGATAATAGGTATCTCCACATCCTCAGGCATCTTCAATGAGGATCCAAGGTTGGCTAGAGCATCGGCTTCTGCATTCTCTTCTCTAGGTACCTGTGCAAGGCTGAAAAAAAGCAAAAGAATCTGCCAATTTCTTGACTATCTCCAAATATTTGATTAGTTTCTCACCTTTAACAACATAGGAACATTATAGTGATTAGTAATTAACAACGAATCTACAAATACTTGAAGATACCTGATCCTCATATGTTTAGCTAGTTGCAAACCTGCTATCAAGGCTTCAAATTCAGCCTCATTATTAGTGGTCTGAAATTCACAAGCTACATATTGGAGTATAATGTCCCCCTGTGGCGATTTTAGTAGTAAGCCTAGTCCAGTTCCTTTCACATTCGAGGCTCCATCTGTGAAGAGTGTCCAAGGATCCTTGGTCTCCTCAAGTTGTTGCACTTCTAGTTCAGCTTCCCTTTGTAGATCACTACTGAAATCAGCCACAAAGTCAGCCAAAGCTTGGGATTTAATAGCGGTTCTAGGCTCATACTTAATGTCATATGCACTAAGTTTAACAACCCATTTTTCCATTATTTCTGACATCTCTGGTTTCCTGAGAACATTCTTAATAGGAAAGTTAGTTTTAACAACAATAGTATGAGTTTCAAAATAATGTCTTAGTTTGGTAGAAGCCATGATTAAAGCAAGAATGAGTTTCTCTAAATGAGAATACTTGGCCTCAGCATCAAGTAGACTTTTACTTACATAGTATACCGGATGTTGTTGGCCTTCGTGATCCTTAACTAGGACCACACTTACCGGTTTACCTGAAACAACTAAGTATAAGGATAATAACTCTCCATTTTCTGGTTTCATCAAAGCCGGTGCTGAGGATAGGTAATCCTTGAGGGCTTGTAGAGTAGCTTCATGCTTCTTAGTCCATTCTAACTTCTTATTCTTCCTCAGAATATCATAGAAATCCTTGCATCTTTCTGAGGATTTTGAAATGAATCTATTAAATGTCACACCCCGACCCGCAACGGAAAAGGTGATCGGGGCATAATTGGGTTTTCATCAAAGCTCATGACATTTATTATAATGTTTCATATTTATTATTACAATTTACAAGGGATCCTACAATCAAATCAAACAAATACAACATGTTCTATTCATCCTTCTAAACTTCATTATATTTCTTCTAAGGCAATTTCCTATGTTTTCCTTGCTTCATCCTGTTCACCTGTATCATGTGTAAAAATGGTTTTTGGATCAACAAAAGTTGGCGAGTGAACCTTGTTAGAAAACATATATTATTTATTTCTTATTGTGTTTAATATGGAAAAATTGTGCAATATTCATATATGAACAAACGTAAATAAACATACAATAACAAACAAATAGCATATAATAACAAACCAATAGCATACAATATCAAACAAATAGCATACAATATCAAACAACAACAAACAATAACATACAATAACAAACCAATAGCATACAATAACATATCAACTTGCATGAATATATAACATGAATGAAACTGTATATGTTGGCAACGTCACGTTCACGCTCATAATGTAATGGGGAACGGACGGCCTATGATAAATGTATATACTGAAAATGATAAATGTCTGTGCGATCAAGGCTCAATCAAACGGAGCCGATCGTATGTTGGCAACGCCTGGTTCACGCTCATAATGTAATGGGGGACTGCTCAACGCTCATAATGTAATGGGGAGCGGCGGCCTATGATATTGCATGTACTGAAAATGATAAATGTCTGTGCGATCAAGGCTCAATCAAACGGAGCCGATCGTATGTTGGCAACGCCTGGTTCACGCTCATAATGTAATGGGGAACTGCTCAACGCTCATAATGTAATGGGGAGCGGCGGCCTATGATATTGCATGTACTGAAATTGATAAATTAAATCTAAACAATAACCACACAAACAGTTGCTACAAGCTGAATACACATTTGTTCATGGATATGATGTATGCATAATGATTTAAATATAATAAATGGTAAGACACATGATACACCCCAAAAACGTGATTAAAAAGGGGAGTTTGTAGAGATTCACTCACAGTGGGTGCGTTCGGTTGATGATGTTGAATGCGCACGAGTTTAGAGGATTGATCGACGAGGAAAAACTAACCTAATTAATAACGAAAAAGTAAGGTAAATAAATGGATTTTATTAACAATTTTAATAGGATTATTGGATATATTTTTGTGAGTTTTAGGCTATTTTCTAACTTTAGAAATGTTATTTTTAAGTATTTTTAATTGATTTTTAATTTAAATAAATAAATAAAAATAATAAAAAAATGTTGACTTTTGACCGTTGACCATAAGCGTTGACTGTTTGACCGGTTCTATTGTGTGTATGTATGCGCCGGGCAGGACTCGAACCCGAGACCTCCCGTACGCGTGCACGCAGCTCTACCAACTGAGCTACGTGTCTAACCCGAAATATTTCTGTTTTTAATTATATTTATATACTAATTAAGTTAATCCGAAAATCACTTATTTTAAAAAGGGTTTAATGTATCGACTCGGTGCTCTCCACAGGTCTCGAACCCGGGACCTGTGGTTTAGTTTGGCACACAGTCCACCGCTGGACTGTGTGTCTAACTTGGTAAATATTCTGGTTTTTAATATACTTAACATCATACTGTTGTGGATCCGGTTCAGTTTTAAAAAAAAAAGACTTTTTATTACAGCGAATGTGTGTGTGTCAAGGATCGAACTCGGGACGTATGCATATTGTTTGCACACAGTCCACCGCTGGACTGTGTGTCTAACCCGTTTATAATACCGATTTTAATTAATCTTATAACATACACGACTTCGTCTTCTTCGTTCAAAACACAGACATCGGTTTAAAGCAACTGTTTCTTGTTTAATTCGTTTAACAAATATTATGAACAATTGAAAGGTATTGAACAGAAGGGTTTGGGGAAAGAAAATACCGAACAGATTGTCTTCTTCAGAAATCCGGCAACGATTCGTCGGCTCTGTTTTGGTGACCTTCGGCTGTTAGGATCAATTAACAGTTTGGAGGGATTAGATGTGAAATTGAACTACTGAGTACCGATTATCTGTAGGTTTAAATGATCATACCGGCTAACAGCGAGATTCTGAAACCTTTAGAAGTTTTTCCGGCGAAAACAGAAAATCCGGCAATGTCGTCTGGGGTTGATTCTGGGTGATGGAGTGATGTTAGAATTTGTCTAGTAATGGAATGAAACAGAAAAGTCGAGGTGTTTACCGTGTAGATAAGAGTATCGGTTTTCCGGCGACTTGCAGAGAATTCCGGCGAGTGAAATTTCTTGCGACAGAGATTCTTCAGAGGTTTAAGGTGAGTGGGGGTGATGTCAGTATGAGCTCCAAGATCTTATGTTTGGGTAAACAGACGAAATGGAATGAACTCGGTTTTCCGGCGAGTTAATTTACAGAGAAATCCGGCGACTTGCGGCGAAGTTTTCTGAGGAAAAATGGAGAGTGTAGGTTGGATAGATTCGTGAGCTCAACTGATGAACAAGGTATAACCCCGGATTTGAATTGTATTTTCGGTTTCGAATAGAAATTTTTGGTCATGAATGAAATTGATTAAGTTTTCGGTTATAACCGATATTGTTGTAAATGTGAACGTTATGACCAAAAGAAACGGCAATGTTTGACGAATTTGTCGGGATTTCCGGCGTCAGCGGATTTGGGCGCGTTGTGTAACTGGGTTTGTTTTCCAGATTTATTTTATGTATTAATTGTTTCAATATGTTAACAAACAACACAAGTGGCGGAGTGGTTGAGCGAGTGTAAGTTAAGTCTTTGCTTATATCTGGCTGACCCGGGTTCGAAACCCGGCATCAGTATTTTATTTTTATTTCATTATTTTTAATAGATTTTCAATTATAAATTTTATGTTCTAATATACTTATTAATTATGTATCATTTAAAATTAATTTGAGCATTAAATATGCAACGAAATTTTTAACTGGTTGTTCGGTTAATAAACGAAGCAGGTTTGGTTAATCCGGTTTTTTATGGATGTTACAGTATCCCCTACTTTTAGAAATTTCATCCTGAAATTTAAGTAGTGGCATGTTTGACTCAAAAGGATGGTGTTTAATTTGACAGTTACATACTTAGAAAGAAGTAAGAGTTTAAATTTTGTTTACGGCGGTAACGTTCCTTGTAAGGGTTGAGTACCCTACTTCAGGAATCGCTTTTTGATGCCTATGATAATGAATATTGATAAACAGAGTTGATTAACTAAATATGATTTCATGCGCAAGAGTTTTGGTATGTTTGGAAAGATAAGGTTATATCCCAAAAACTTCTACTACTAAAATCTACATGGATTTTCTCATAACCGCCTGACAATGCCTCTGATCCTTTGACAAGAATACTTATATATAGGAAGTACCAACGGCGTATACACCATATTCTTGTCAAATTTTCATTGGTTTTATCAGTAAGTTATGATTGGTTCTATGATGTGACTCTAGAACATAAATAAACACAACAACCAATGCCTGAGTCCTAATTCTGATAGCATACATGTTTGAATGGTGACAGTACCTCTCTCGTTTGTTATGATGGAGAGGTAGTCTATGCAGGAATAGAACACAATCCAATTTCTTTAAATGATGAGATGATATGAATGCTAAATCAGTGAGTATAACACAAACTTCAACCAAGACAATACTAAATCCTACATGGAACTTCTCATAACCGCCTGATAATGCCTCTGATCCTTTGGCAAGAATACTTATATATAGGAAGTACCAGCGGCGTATCCACCATATTCTCGTCAAATTTTCATTGGCTTTATCCGTAAGTTATGATTAGTTCTATGTGACTCTAAAACATAAACAAACACAATCAACCAAAGCTTGAGTCTTAATTCTGGTAGTATATACGTTTGAATGATGACAGTACCTCTCTCGTTTGTTATGATGGAGAGGTTAGTCTATGTAGAAGTGAGGCACAGCTCAACTTCTTTAAATGTTGAGATTGTAATACGTTGAGAGGTATGATGATATGAATGTTAAATCAATGAGTATAAAACAAACTGAAATAGTAATTCGCATTAAAATTCTTGGATAAATTTCCAATTTGTAATTGAGATACGTGAAAATTGAGATATCATAAAGAAAAACATAAAACTAAGCGGTTGGAGTTGAATCTTGATTTTTGGTGAAGGAGACTAGTTGGATGGTTCATTTGGGCCGTCATTATCTTCAATAGGATTGGAGTTGATGTTGAAAACTCTTCCTCTTGCTGGTGGCCTAGTGGTTGGGTTTTCTTGGTTTGCTTGGTTAACTGGGTTTGCTTGAGCTTGGGCGTATATGATGTTAACTAATCGAGGGCACGTGTTTCTATAATGGGTAGGGTCGCCACAATTAAAACAAGCTCGAACATAAGGTAACATGGGGTATTGGGGTTGTTGATATGTTTGGATCATGTTTTGAGTAGGGGGTGAGGTTTGATTTTGAGGGGTGTGGCAAACCTTGCTCAAATGACCATAGCGTCCACAATTCGCACATAGTCGACAAAGTAAGGTAGATGGATGGTGATAAAAACAGGTGTTACATTGAGGGTGAGGTCCAAGGTAAGGTTTCTTATTTGGGTAAGTTGAGTTGGGTGCTACTTGAGTGATTGGGATAGCTTGGAGGGGTACGGCTTGTGAGGCTGGTTGATTGCGTTGGGTGGCAGCAAAAAGTTGCCCATCTCGTTTTCTCTTGGAAATGGGTTGAGAAGGGGATTCGGTTTGGGTGGAGTTTGAAGTTTCAGTTGATGCTTTATCCTTCTTCTTCTTCTCCTCCTTGAAGTCTTTATTCCGTATACGGTTCTCGGTGAGCTCTGTAGCTAACTCCATTGCTGCTTCCAAAGTTGCAGGTGTGGTACTTATTACAGAGTCTTGAATTTTTTAAGGAAGACCTCGAATGTAGTGCTCGATCAAACGGTAGAGGGGAGTGAACAAGTTGGGAACCATTTGATTTAACTCGAGGAATCTCTTGTTGTATGTGGTGTGGTCGCCTTCCTTTTGTTTCAACGAATAGAACTCATCCTCTAATTTCTTGATTTCGCTCCTTGGGCAAAACCGCCTTGTCATGATTTCCTTCAACTCTTCCCAAGTCAAAGTCATAGTATCTTCAACACCTCGTTTGGCCTTCTCTGTATTCCACCAAGTAAGTGCTATTCCAAATAAACGACCAGTAGCATATCGCACTTTGCGATCATCGGGGCAATCGCAATTTAGAAAAATGTTTTCCATTTCTTCAAACCAATAGAGAAGAGCGGTGACACCTTCAGTCCCTTCGTATTTTGTAGGGTCGCAGGATTTGAAATGCTTGTAGGTGCATTTAGTGGTATTTGGGGGAGGGTTGACAACATTTTGAACTTCTTGATTGACGGGATTAGCGGTAAGGGCTTGTTGGACTTGAACTACAATGTTGGGTATTACGGCCATTTGTTGAGCGATTTGGGCAGCCATACGCTCGCGAGTTTTTCCTGCTCTCATCTTCCTACGAGCGGAATTAGAAGACATCTACAAGGAATACATATCAAGAGTATGAGTTGGATGTTTTTGGGATCATGTGTCGTATTTAGGAATGAACATTCATAAAATAAACATAGCATAATAAATCTACTACATCCATAGGATGTTTTGGGCTTTGCTCGTAATTGGGCCTTGCATGCCGCCATACTTCACCTTCGTAATCATGTGGGCCCCCATGATTACTGGGTTTTTCATATGGTTCGCATGTGTTAGCCTGGTTACGTACACTAAAACCCGGAGAAAATCGAGAAATAAGTATGTAACGTATGATATTCGGAATGTATCCAGGTGTGGACACGGTGACACCTCAAAGTGGGGTTAGTTCGAACGACGTTTGGTGTGGCATGCTTTGGCCTAATAGGTCCTTCGTACTCTCATCGTTAGTCCCCAGGTAGGCAAACTGGTCCGTTATATTGGATTTATACGAATGCCAACCTAGACAGGACGTTCCGACTACCGGTACTTGTACCCTTACAGTTACTACATGCCCGTCGTAGAACTCACTTTGATGAGATTTAAAAAAATGAAAAATGCGACAAAATCTTGAATAACGGAAGTATGAAGATGAATTGAATATGTGAACATTGAAATATGTATGATGAATATGTATGTAAGTATGTATGTTTGACTGTAAGTATAATTCATTATGTATCACAAAATGTAATATTGGAAGTGTTTGCATGCATTTGTATATGAAATAAATATGAAAGAAATAAACATCATGAGTTTGCATATAACCACATAAACAATTAAAATTTAATCAACTATAGTATAGGCTCTAAGGGTCTAATAACCTATCCTATATCCCTATAGTCAAAAGCTCTGATACCAATCTGTCACACCCCGACCCGCAGCGGAAAAGGTGATCGGGGCATGATTGGGTTTTCATCAAAGCTCATGACATTTATTATAATGTTTCATATTTATTATTACAATTTACAAGGGATCCTACAATCAAATCAAACAAATACAACATGTTCTATTCATCCTTCTAAACTTCATTATTTTTCTTCTAAGGCAATTTCCTATGTTTTCCTTGCTTCATCCTGTTCACCTGTATCATGTGTAAAAAATGGTTTTTGGATCAACAAAAGTTGGCGAGTGAACCTTGTTAGAAAACATATATTATTTATTTCTTATTGTGTTTAATATGGAAAAATTGTGCAATATTCATATATGAACAAACGTAAATAAACATACAATAACAAACAAATAGCATATAATAACAAACCAATAGCATACAATATCAAACAAATAGCATACAATATCAAACAACAACAAACAATAACATACAATAACAAACCAATAGCATACAATAACATATCAACTTGCATGAATATATAACATGAATGAAACTGTATATGTTGGCAACGTCACGTTCACGCTCATAATGTAATGGGGAACGGACGGCCTATGATAAATGTATGTACTGAAAATGATAAATGTCTGTGCGATCAAGGCTCAATCAAACGGAGCCGATCGTATGTTGGCAACGTCTGGTTCACGCTCATAATGTAATGGGGAACTGCTCAACGCTCATAATGTAATGGGGAACTGCTCAACGCTCATAATGTAATGGGGAGCGGCGGCCTATGATATTGCATGTACTGAAAATGATAAATGTCTGTGCGATCAAGGCTCAATCAAACGGAGCCGATCGTATGTTGGCAACGCCTGGTTCACGCTCATAATGTAATGGGGAACTGCTCAACGCTCATAATGTAATGGGGAGCGGCGGCCTATGATATTGCATGTACTGAAATTGATAAATTAAATCTAAACAATAACCACACAAACAGTTGTTACAAGCTGAATACACATTTGTTCATGGATATGATGTATGCACAATGATTTAAATATAATAAATGGTAAGACACATGATACACCCCAAAAACGTGATTAAAACGGGGAGTTTGTAGAGATTCACTCACAGTGGGTGCGTTCGGTTGATGATGTTGAATGCGCACGAGTTTTGAGGATTGATCGACGAGGAAAAACTAACCTAATTAATAACGAAAAAGTAAGGTAAATAAATGGATTTTATTAACAATTTTAATAGGATTATTGGATATATTTTTGTGAGTTTTAGGCTATTTTCTAACTTTAGAAATGTTATTTTTAAGTATTTTTAATTGATTTTTAATTTAAATAAATAAATAAATAAAAATAAAAAAATGTTGACTTTTGACCGTTGACCATAAGCGTTGACTGTTTGACTGTGACTGTTGACTGTTTGACCGGTTCTATTGTGTGTATGTATGCGCCGGGCAGTACTCGAACCCGAGACCTCCCGTACGCGTGCACGCAGCTCTACCAACTGAGCTACGTGTCTAACCCGAAATATTTCTGTTTTTAATTATATTTTATATACTAATTAAGTTAATCCGAAAATCACTTATTTTAAAAAGGATTTAATGTATCGACTCGGTGCTCTCCACAGGTCTCGAACCCGGGACCTGTGGTTTAGTTTGGCACACAGTCCACCGCTGGACTGTGTGTCTAACTTGGTAAATATTCTGGTTTTTAATATACTTAACATCATACTGTTGTGGATCCGGTTCAGTTTTTTTAAAAAAAAGACTTTTTATTACAGCGAATGTGTGTGTGTCAAGGATCGAACTCGGGACGTATGCATATTGTTTGCACACAGTCCACCGCTGGACTGTGTGTCTAACCCGTTTATAATACCGATTTTAATTAATCTTATAACATACATGACTTCGTCTTCTTCGTTCAAAACACAGACATCGGTTAAAGCAACTGTTTCTTGTTTAATTCGTTTAACAAATATTATGAACAATTGAAAGGTATTGAACAGAAGGGTTTGGGGAAAGAAAATACCGAACAGATTGTCTTCTTCAGAAATCCGGCAACGATTCGTCGGCTCTGTTTTGGTGACCTTCGGCTGTTAGGATCAATTAACAGTTTGGAGGGATTAGATGTGAAATTGAACTACTGAGTACCGATTATCTGTAGGTTTAAATGATCATACCGGCTAACAGCGAGATTCTGAAACTTTCAGAAGTTTTCCGGCGAAAACAGAAAATCCGGCAAGCGGATTTGGGCGCGTTGTGTAACTGGGTTTGTTTTCCAGATTTATTTTATGTATTAATTGTTTCAATATGTTAACAAACAACACAAGTGGCGGAGTGGTTGAGCGAGTGTAAGTTAAGTCTTTGCTTATATCTGGCTGACCCGGATTCGAACCCGGCATCAGTATTTTATTTTTATTTCATTATTTTTAATAGATTTTCAATTATAAATTTTATGTTCTAATATACTTATTAATTATGTATCGTTTAAAATTAATTTGAGCATTAAATATGCAACGAAATTTTTAACTGGTTGTTCGGTTAATAAACGAAGCGGGTTTGGTTAATCCGGTTTTTTACGGATGTTACATTCAAGGAGGCAATCCTTCCCGTCAATCTTTGCACATCCTTGGCATTGGCAGGGGACTTGATGTTCACTAAAGCCTTGATCTGTTATGGGCTTGCTTCAATTCCTCGCTTGGTCACCATATATCCTAAAAAAATTCCAGCTTTGACCCCAAAATGGCATTTAGAGGGGTTTAATTTCATGTTGTTTTGGTCAAGAATATTGAATGCTTCTTCAAGATCCTTTAGGTGATCCTCAGCTCTTTTAGACTTGACCACCATATCATCTATGTATACTTCCATTGTGTGTCCAAGTTGCTCCTTGAATATCATATTCACTAGTCTTTAGTATGTAGAACCTGCATTTCTTAAACCAAAGAGCATAGCAATATAACAATATATGCCGGTGGGTGTCATGAATGCAGTATCCTCTTGATCAGATGGTTCCATCGGAATTTGCTAAAATCCAGATGAAGCATCCATAAAAGTTAATAGCTCATGACCCGCCGTAGCATCCACTATGGAGTCAATGTGGGGTAAAGGGAAAGGATCCTTGGGACATGCCTTGTTCAAATCAGTAAAATCGACACATACCCTACACTTTCCATTTTTCTTTTGAACAACAACCACATTGGCTAACCATCTTGGATACTTGACTTCTCTTATCATACATGCCTTTAGTAACTTGTCTACCTCTTCCTGGATAGCTGCATTTCTTTCAGGTGCAAACTTCCTCCTCTTTTGGTGAATTGGCCTAAAAGACCTGTCAATACCAAGCTTATGAGTAATGACATCCTTTGAAATACATGTCATATCTTCGTGCTTCCAGGCGAAGGTAGATTTTCTATGTTTCAGGAAGGATACTAGATCCTACTCTATGCTCTCCATGATCCCGAATCCTATATACACCTTGGACTCAGGATCCTCAGGATCTAAGAGTATATCCTTGACGTCTTGTTTTCTTGCCTCCATGATGTCTTTTGGATGATACTTTAATTGTTGTGCTTCCCTAGACTTGGAAGCCGGTTTCATCAAAGAAGTGTAGCAGTTCTTTGCCTCATGCTGATCACTCTCTATATTGACTATTCCCCATGGACTTGGAAGCTTGAAACATTGGTGGTACGTTGAGGGGACTGCCTTCATGTCGTATATCCATGGCCTGCCAAGGATAACGTTACAACAAGATAAGCAATCTATTACACAAAATTTTTAGATATAATTCACTCCCCTATGTAAATTGGGAGTTTGATGTCCCCTAATGTGTTCTTGGTTTCCCCACTGAATCCCACGACCACTGATGATCTTGGAATGATCTCGGATTCAGGGATGTTCATCTTTTTTAGGACATCCAACTGAATTTTGTTCACTGAACTCCCTCCATCAATAAGGATCCTGCGAACAAAATGGTTAGAAATAAACAAAGTAATGACTAGACTGTCATGATGAGGATCCTGTATGTCTAAACGATCATCCTCATCAAAGGATATCACTTTTTGCTGCGTTAGGGTAGATGTTCGGACTGGCCTCTCCCCATTCTCCATCTTTGTTTCCTTAGCATGCCTTTTAGCCGCTGAGAATGAGGTTCCACAGATATCAGAACCACCAGAAATAAAGTTAATGATCTGAGCATCCGGAGGTGGAGGAAGAGCTCTTTCGTGAATTTTCTCAGTATCCTGAGTCCTTGAACGTTTCCTTCCCAATAATTCCTTCAAATATCCTTTGCTAAGAAGATAGCCAATCTCCTTCCTCAACGCTATACACTCATCAGTTAGGTGGCCAAAATCCTCATGATAAGCGCACCATTTGGACTTGTCTTTATTGGTTGTGGCCTTCTCTTTTTTTCTAGGCCACCTGGCTTTATCACCTAGATTCTGCATAGCAAGGATTAGTTCATGACTATCAACAGAAAAACAATATTCAAATATAGGAGGGTAATCCTCATCGTCTTCATTTTGTTCAACTGCATTCACATTGTGGTTGTCATGTTTAGAGTATGACTTGGATCGATTATTCTTAAAGAATGATCCTTGCTTTTCCTGCTTCGAGGATCCTGAGAGCCTCTCCTGAATCCTTTTGTCATCCTCTAAACGAATAAACCTCAATGCTCTGTTCCTCACTTCATCAAAATTCCTGCAAGGTGTCATAATAAGGTCATCATAGAATGAGGAATCCTTAAGCAATCCCATTTTGAATGCCTCCACAGCAGTGGCAATCTCCAAATTAGGAATTTCTAATGATTCTCGACTAAAATTGGTGATGTAATCTCTTAATGATTCATCACGTCCCTGGGTTATTCTATATAAGTCACTAGTTAACCGTTCAAAGGTTCTACTACATGAAAACTGGTTATTAAACAGATTAACTAGATGAGAAAATGAAGTAATTGAGTAAGGAGGAAGACTTAGCAGCCATTTGAGTGTTGATCCAGTGAGTGTGGATCCGAAGCCCTTGCAAAGGAAGGCTTCCTTTAATATTTCTGTAATGGGATTGATTTCCATTCTTTCTCGGTATTGTGCCACATGCTCCTCCGGATCAGTTGTACCATCGTATAGCTTCATGTTGGGGGTTTGAAAGCGTCTTAGTATCTCAGCATTGCAGATAGGAGGTGCGAAACGAGACACCCTGTGGCTTCCATCTGGGATCTCAGGAATGGGTTTAACCACTCTTGGGACGCTGGATATCATATCCTTAAGCTTCTGGAGTTCCCGTGCCATAGCCTGATTGATACATGTATCCTGCATGAAACCATAGTTAGTGCCAAAAGATGTATGGACATTGTTACCTCCTCATTGATTCGGAAACAGTATGCCAGAGGTATATCCAAAGGTAGATGTTTCTGGTGTAATAGTTGGACCAGATGATGCAATAGTCTGCATAGGGATGAAGTCTCCTATGTGGATTTTAGAATTCCTGGATGGCTGACTCCCTGAGGATCCTTGATCCTGAAAGACGTTGGGTCCCGGATACATGTGTGCTGAAGGTCTCGGAGGATATTCCATGGATCCTTGAACCTGAGATGAGGATCCTTGATGCTGGAAGTAGGATACTTTAGGTCGAACCGTCTCCAAGTATCCTCCTGAACTGAGATAGCCTCCTTGATACTGATACGATGATCCTGGAGATTGGGATGAGGATCCATAGGGCTGGTAGTGGGATGCTTGTGGTTGCTTCGTTGTCATCCATGCTGCAATCCTAAAGATCCTTGAGCCTGTGTCATCGCCATTGATCCCTGCTGGTAATTGGAGGATCCTTAGATTTGAACACCGGATCCCCCTGGAATGCTGGATTGTTGATGCTAGAGAAGTGAAATCCAATGATCTGGGCATCAGCGGAGAGTGATCCTCCACTGATATCTTCTGCTTCTTGATTTCATCAATCTCCCTGAGGATCCTTTGGTTGGTTTTGTCCTGCTTCTCCATGTAGTTCTTCATCTGCAAAATCAAGGTAGAAACATCATTGTTAGTAGGTGCAGAGGATGAAACAGTAAAAGCTTTCGAGAAAACTGGTGTTGGCTTCTTCTGAGCATTATCAGCACTCCTCATCGGTGTAGGGGGAATGGGAGTCAATGATGCACAAGTCTGAGATGAGGTAACCGCCGGCATGGCACTTGAAGCAGATTTTCCATGAGAAGCCATGTAGTTGAAAAGAATGGATGAAAATGAATGAAATGAACGGGATTTTTAGAATTGAAGCACCGATTGCCCCACGGTGGGCGCCAAACTGTTTTGGTCAAAAATCTGATTAAGGATAATGTAACCAAATCTGATTTGTGAGGTTGAGTGCTTGAATTATGAACAATTGAATGAAGAAGTTAAGAATGTAATCAAGGATGAACACAGAGATTTATAAGAGGAAAAAGCCCTTGATCAATGAATGATCTCCGGCATAAAAAGACCTCGGGTGATGGAAACTACCGATCACCAACTATATTAAACTATAAAGATTACAACTTTGGAAATATTAAGCTTGTTTACAATGAATGCTAGTGTGTGTTTGAGAGAATGATTGCGTATATCTTCTGATCAGAGAAAAAAGGTGTAAGTGTGTGTTCTACTCAGCTCAATATCCCTAATAACATAGCTGAAAGTATCCTAACTAACTTCCCGAAAATCTTGCCATGCATGTACGTTCATCACCAACGGTTACTAGCTTATGCACGTGCCGGATTTAGAAGCATATTCTCCGTGATTCTTGGTAGGAACGAGTCTTCCCTGAAACATACCTGCAATACAAGTCCAAAAGATATAGGAAACAATCATTAGTTTATAGAATATTAATGAGGATCCTTGATCCTTATCTTTCCTGCACCACATCTTAAGGATCCGTGATCCAGGCACGATAAAGGATTCATGATCCATAAGCAATAAAATTCTATCCCTAACACTAACACAAACACAAACTATATAATTCATATAAACATTCTTTTGATCTTTCCAAATCTAAATGCAAGAATCCATATACATGTTCAAATCACCATTCAATTCATGTTAGCAATTACCATTCCTAGTTTCATGTTATGAATCATACTAACAAGTTAACAAGATTCAACAATCATAATCTCTACATGGGCTTTCTAACAAACATGTAAATACTTATGACCAAACATTCAAGAACAAAGACTTTAACATGTACATGAACTCCAAGAACAAGATTAAAATCACTATGAAGATTAACAAAAACAATCACCAGGTCTAGTTCCATGTTATCACATATTCATTAGCTTCAACAAAGTTCAAGCAACACAAATGCTTAGCCAATAAGGCTCATAACTACCAAATCAAGTACAAGAAAGCTCAAATTGTTCATAATGTAATAAGTAAGCTAAACAAGTTTAAAGACAAGATTAAATGGTAAATGAGTGAATCTTATAATGATTAAGTCTTCTTCAAGGCTCCTTCTTGGTTCCAATAAGCTTCCAAGTCCAGATTCTTGAGAGAAAACTTCACCAAAATGCTCCAACTCCTTTGCAAATGAGCTTGAAACCCGAATTTAAGTTGTTGGGTGTTTGGCACGACCATGCCAGCTTTTGGCATAGTCGTGCATGGTAAGTGTCAAAGGAGCTTTTCGCCTGTCGATTTTGTTTGCTACCATTTCTGGAAAAATCTCGCTCAAACTTTCTCGAGGTAGCACGACCATGCCAAACTATGGCATGACCGTGTGTATCGATGATTACCGATGATGACTGTTGCGATCTCAGAAATGAGCTGATCAGAGACTGATATAGATCAGGCACGGTCGTGCTTGGGGATGGCACGGTCGTGCGAGTCGTAGATTTTCCTGGTTTGCGCTGACTGTTGATAGTGCTGACGAGAGTGCCGATGTTGGTTGTCTTGGCACGGCCGTGCCAGGTGTCGGCACGGTCGTGCCATATTGGCAGTTTGCTGAAATGTTCCATTTTTGCTCCATTTTGCTTCAAAAGCCTCCGTTTCAACACCAGGCCGAATCACATGCCTGTATTTTCACAAACAACTCAAATGGGTGCCACAATCAATGAAAATATAATGATTTCTTGCATAAACGGGGCATATTTGACGTTTAAAAGATGTATAAATTCTTATACATCATCGATCTTTTACTGTTAAGCTTCCAATTTGGAGGAGTGATCTATATGGTTGGGTCTGCTAACATCTTCTTTATTCTGTCCATTTCTCCGAGTAAGTTTTGTGCATCCCAGTTCTGAAAAACATAAAAGTTCTTTACAGGATAAGGGACATATTTCTTGAGCTTATCTACGCTTTCCTTCTTTGAAGCATTTGCTACTGATTGTTGTTTGAATGGGGGGATTTGAGAATTTTTTGGAGAACCTGGTACATGTATTGTTCATAATTTCTCTCATCCTCCTATCCATAATATAATGGGCCTTTCTATATGTCATCTTGCCCTGATTATCTGTGAATTCCCCAACAACTTCCTTTTCCATCTTCTTTGTGTTTTCTTCATAATTCAACTTCTTATCAATTTGTAGCGATGACAACTTTTGAAGTGAATTAATGAATCTTGGGGGAGGAGGAGTCTCTTCAACAAATAGCTTTGTGAAAATTGTTGTAGTAACAGGTTATGTTCTTGTAATTGTTGGTTCATCTTTAGGGTCATCTTGCAAGACCAGCTTCCTTTTCCTTGATGGTTGAGCTGTTGTTTCCTTTGGAACTTCTGGTTTTCTTACAACTACTGGTTTTGGTGAAACTACTAACTGTTTACCAGATAGTTTACCAGTAGTTTTGACAACAGTTTGTTTACCCCAGACTATAATTTTGATGATGATCTGGTTGTTGGTGAAGTAGAAGTTGTTTGAGAACCAAAAGTTTTGCAAGGTCCAGCTGTTTGAGTTTTCACTCCAGTTGTTTGACCTGGACCAGCGGTTTGTCATTTAGCAACTATTAGTTAAGCTTAAATGGGTTATCTTCTTTTAGTCTCCAGCTTTGCAATTGTCTTGGCCTTTTAGATAACTGTTAATGGCCTCATATCAGTTTTGACATTTGTAGTGATTCTGGGATCTTGCCTTGAAGCTCTTTCTTCTGCTCTTTGACCTTTCACAAAGGCAGCACTTAAACCTCTTTGATCATGTTTGAATTTTACCATCCTTGTAGCATAATCAACATCACCAGTGAATATGCCCATATGTTTTCAGCCATTGCTAGGGCTCTTGCTCCTTCAGCTCTTTTCTTAACTCTTATTCTGTTTAAGTCATATCAGGTTCATCACCCTTTTTCTTCTCCCCCTTTTTAGCATGAGCAATTTCCCTCCTTTGCATGAGATGATGTAACCAAGGTCTAGGGGCAAAAATTCCAAAAAGTTTGGCATCAAAGCTATTCAAGTGATCTTTGAACATGGGTTATAAGATGCCTTTGAAGGCATTTTTGAGCTCCCTTACTGGAAATGTTGAGGTGACTAAAACCTCACAACAGTTTGGCTTTGTGTGGCTGATGGTTGTTAAGTAAGAGAGTTAAATATTTGGGTGAGCTCCTTTTGTAAGGAGTCCAGCTTTTAGGTATATTGTGATTTAAGCTAGACTTTAGCTCGGGGCATTTTAGTGATCAACTCCTTGACTTTGGAGACTGCAACACCCAGTTGTTCCGTCAAATCATTAAATTATTGGTCTTGGGCATCATCCAAATTAATGGACTCATCTACTCCCCCACCTGAGGTGGTTATACCAGGAGGTATTTGTGGCTTTTCCGTCATAGATTCGCTCCCTAATGCCCTTTTGTCTTAGTACCATTGACTTCCAGCAGTTTCTATTTCCAATACTTTATCAGCATGGATGAGATCAGTTGGTGTCGCCTACATGGTCTTAAGTATGGTCCTACTGTCTTCCTAAAAACCAGTGGTTTTAGCAGGAATAGTTGGAGCCACCACAGTAATCACCTCATTAGGATTTACCTAGGAGGGATGAGCCTCTTCTTCATGTGGGTGAAAACCAGATTCCATGTTCATCAGGGCTTCATTTTGTGGCTGCATCTCTGTAATATGTGGTTGAGATGTGTTTTTTTTTCTTGATACACAAGATGATTTGTCTCCATGAATCTTTATTCAAAACTACTGGTTGGCTTGGTTTGGCTGGTTAGAGGTTCTTGAAACTGTGGTAAAGAAGTAACCATAGTTTCTGGATGATTTGGTGGTTCATCCTGATTCTCAGTGACCTCATCTTCCTGAGCAGTCTTTTTGGTTCTTTTTGAGGATGTGGCTTTGGATTTGGAATGTGAGGATTTAGAAATCTTTTGTGTTGAATACTTCTTCCTCTTTTTGGAGATTTTTGTTGTGGGTTCCTTAAGGATGGGTTTATCCTCTTGATCAGCAGTGGGGTCAGAAAGTTGTTGTACCTTAAGTGCTGGTTGTGTAGAGTTATTGCCTTGCACAGGCTCAGCTTTTTCCTCAATTATTATTGGCACCTTTTTAACCTTTCCCATCCTAGTAAATGTTTGAGCCAAAAGTGATTTAATAGGAAGGATTTTATCCCTTTTGTAGACTTCATCAAGAAATTCTATTTCTAGGATTGCCATGACCAATCTGGGATACGTTAAAAACTTTGAAGTGCAGTTAACATTTGAAACCATTTATTTAAAAATGTGATTTAACAGTTTAAATATTGTTTCAATCAAAATTGAATATGTTATATACTATGTCGACTGAGAAACCTAATCCCAAGATCCAAATTTACCTGCAAGGCATTGCATAAGTGTATGGAAGAGGAATCTGTGACATGGATCACATTTGCCCTTATCATAAGTAGCATGTTTGGTTTCACCAAAATAGCCATGTTCTATGAATTCTAGGTCCATCTCTGATTTTGAAAATTTATCAACCTCTTGAGCATCATTTAACTGGAGTCGAGCAGATAGAATCTCTAGGGTGATTGCAATAGTAACATCTCCCACTTTAGCATTGATGGCCAGCAAAACTCCTTCATTTTTATTGACAAACTTGGCTGATGACCAAGAATCGTTCAGGGTGGTTTTGTAGATGGTTGAGTTTTTGCTAAGAACATGATGGAATTGTAACATTTGTATAAATCGGGTCTCCAAAACCCGCTCCGTTTTGTAATCAAACACCAAGTTATGAAAATACAGTAATTATTTATAGTTATTTTGAGTTTAAACGTTACATAATTAATAAATAAACTAAACTATAAAAATTAAATTGGATAAAAAGTTAAAATAAAATAAATAAAAACATTTGCAGCTGACCGAACTCGAACCCGGGTCAGCTGAAACACTCCAACAACTTATCAACCGGTCCTCAAACCACTCCGCCACTAAGTGTTTTTTGCTAACTTTAGGAAATCAATTGAGTCTTATACGCAAACTTATATTAACAGCTAATGATATCTGAATAACGGAAATCGGTAAACCGAATCGCCAAATCAGTTTTAGTTTGTTTAGCTGGCTTATAACCGATGATTATCGGTTTCTAATTAAGTTCAAATTGAATGAACTTAAAGTTTCGGGTTTTGAAACCGAAAGGCATTCAAACTCCAAATAATTCAGGTTCCAATCATTTATGCGATTCAGAACCGTCTCAAATACACTCCAATTCCTTTTCGTCGCATTTTCAAGCCTTTTGAGCACAAAAAAAACTGTTCGCCGGAATTCTCTGCAAATCTCGCCGGAAAACCGTGTTCAACACAAACCGGTAAGATTTTCCTCTTTTGCGGTTTCAATCTATTGTTAGGACTCTACTAACATTAATCCGTCACTCAAAATCAGTCACAGAAGACTTTGCTGGATTCTCTGGGTTCGCCGGAGAAATTCTGGAATTTGCCGGAAACTCGCTAGTTAACGGTAAACACATTCAATCGTGCAAATAATCCATGTACTCTGGTTCAATTTCAAATCTAATTCTTTAATTCTGTTGTTAGACCCCCTCAGCCGAAGGTTCAAAAACAGTGTTGCCTGTTCTCGCCGGACTTCCTGAAGAAGACGACCTGTCCGGTATTTCCTTTCCCCAAACTGTTCGGTTGTGCACATTCAAGCTAGTAGTCATGTTATTTAAGTAGTTAGATCATGAACCAGTTGTCTGAGTAAAATCGGTAATTGTAGTGAAGAAGACGAACTTAAAATCAGGATAAGAGTAAATAAAATTCGGATAATTAACGGGTTAGACACACAGTCCAGCGGTGGACTGTGTGCAAAGTTTATATACAAGTCCCGGGTTCGATCCTTACTACACACACTCTGCGTAATAACTTTCCTTTTTATTCATGAACTAACCGGGTTAGAGCGAGTAGTTGTTAAGTATAATATAAATCAATAATATAACCGGGTTAGACACACAGTCCAGCGGTGGACTGTGTGCAAAATAAACTACACGTCGCGCGATCGAGTTCCGTCACAAGCACCGGTTCAATGAGATTAAAACGTTTTGCAAAATAAAGGAATTTTCGGTAAATTCGAATAAGTGTATAAATATAATTAAAACTGGATTTCTAACGGGTTAGTCACGTAGCTCAGTTGGTAGAGCTACGTGCGCGTGAACGGAAGGTCACCGGTTCGAATCCCGCTTGGCGCAAGTATTTACCGCTGACCGAACCGGTCAACGGTCAAACAGTAAAAAAATAATATTTTTTAAATATTTATTTGTTTAATTTAAATTAAAAATCAATTAAAAATACTTAAAAATAACATTTTTAAAGATAGAAAATAGCCATAAACTCACAAAAATATATTTAAAAATCCCGTTAAAATCCTTAATAAAATCCATCATTTAATATATTTTTTTTCCATTATTATTTAGGTTAGTGATTCCTCGTTGACTCGCTTCGTCTAAATCATGCGCATCTCACCATCTCAAATTCAACGCACCCAATGTGAGTGAACCCTTCAAATTCCCCGTTTTAATCACGTTTTTGGGGTGTATCATGTGTCTTGTTCATTTACATATTATAACCAAGTTATTGTGCATATATCATATCATGACATGTGTATTAATTGTTGCTGTTAAGTAGTTATTATTGTTTGCAAATTATTATTTCAATACATGCAATTGCCGAGGCCGTAGCTCCCCATCCATCGAGGTTGAGTTTGATCCCCATTTTATTATGCGGTTGATCAGGGCGTGCCCGCACGATCGGCTCCGTTTGATTGAGCCTTGATCGGTCATTTCCTTTTACATTTCCATACATGCAATACGCTCGGCTCCGTTTGATTGAGCCTTGAGTGCACAGTTCAATTTACATTTCCAGTTCATGCAATACGTTCGGCTCCGTTTGATTGAGCCTTGAGCGCACAGTTCAATTTACATTTCCAGTTCATGCAATACGATCGGCTCCGTTTGATTGAGCCTTGATCGCACAGTTCATTTATGTTAATTATTATGTGATGTTGGTATGTTCATATATGCTATCGATTGTTAATGTATGTTATAGTTGTAACTGATGTTTGCCAATGTTTGATTTCATACATGTGCTCTTTTATGATTATGCACAATATGTTATTGATAAACTAACCAGAAAATTATTATCAAATGTTTATCTATAAGGTTCACTCGCCAACTTATGTTGACCCAAAAAAAAACCTCCCATTTTTACACATGATACAGGTGAACCAGCAGCAGCTAGGAACACATAGGACTTGGATTAGAAGAAATAAAACGATTTAGTAGTTGGATTATTATGTTTGGTTATTTTCCTTTGTAATGAATGGACATGTTTGGATGTTTGAGAAATGTAACTTGATTTCTTTTAATTATGAAACATAATAGTAAATGTCATGTGCTTTGGTGATAACCCAATTATGCCCCGACTCTTATTTCCGCTGCGGGTCGGGGTGTGACAGATTGGTATCAGAGCCATGACTATAGGGATATAGGATAGGTTATTAGACCCTTAGAGCCTATACTATAGTCGATTAGAAACTTATAAGAATTTTGTGTGTTATATGCCAAATTTCATGATGTTTATATGTTTATGTTAAATGTTACATTTGATATTGTTCAAGCATGTTCATAAGTATCTATTATCAAATAATGCCTATCATGAAATCGTATGATCATAACATATCACATCCATGCAAGCACACACCACATCATGATTGATTTTACAATGATTTTCGTGTTTTCAAATCTCATCAAAGTGAGTTCTCATGACGGGCATGTAGTAACTGGAAGGGTACTAGTACCGGTAGTCGGAACGTCCTGTCTAGGCTGGCATTCGTATAAATCCAAAATAAAGGACCAGTTTGCCTACCTGGGGACTAACGATGAGAGTACGAAATACCTATTAGGCCAAAGCATGCTATACCAAACGTCGTGAGAGCTAATCCCACTTTGAGTTGTCATTGTGTCTACACCTGGACACGTTCCGACCAAACATCTCATGAACATATTTTGTGGTTAGCATTCGGGGGATGCGAGTATTAAATTGCCAATACTAATGTGAATCCTACCAAGCCAATAGCCATGGGGGCCCACATGACTATATAGGTGAAGGTATGGGGGGACATTTGAGGCCCAACATGAGCGAACCCAAGACATCCTTTGGATGTAGTTGCATTATTGATATTTATGTTATTTTCATTTTCTTAAAGACACATGACACCTTAAAAGATACCATAAACTCACAATCTCCTCATTTTATGATCCTGTAGATGTCGTCTAGACCGCATCGAAGGAGTAGGAAATCGGAAAAGTCTCGGGAACGTTTGGCCACTCATATCGCGAATCAAATGGCCACGATATTACCTGACATCGTAGTACAAGTACAACAAGCCCTTGCTGCAAATCCTACTAACCCTCCTCAACAACAGGACCAGATCATCAACAACCCTCCTACCATCAAATGCTCCTAAAAAAATTTTAAGTCCTGCGATCCCCCAAAATTCGAAGGGACTGAGGGAGTCACTGCTCTCCTACATTGGTTCGAGGAGATGGAAAACGTTTTCTTAAACTGCGATTGTCCTGAGGATCGCAAAGTTCGTTATGCCACCGGGAGACTACTTGGGGTAGCTCTCACTTGGTGGAATACTGAGAAAGGAAAGAGGGGAACGGAAGATGCGATGGCCTTAACTCGGGAGGAGTTAAGGGAAATTATGACTAGGCGATTCTGTCCTAGAAGTGAAATTAAGAAATTGGAAGATGAATTTCATGCCTTGAAGCAAAAAGATGGTGATCACTCTACTTACAACAAAAGGTTCTTGGAGTTGAACCAAATGGTACCAAACTTATTCACTCCAACCTACCGTCTGATCGAACATTACATTCGAGGACTTCCCTCGAAAATCCAAGATTCGGTCCTCAGCGTTTCACCGGTAACACTCGAAGCTGCCATGGAGTTGGCAACAGAACTGACCGAAAACCGAATTCGCAATGGGAAGTTCAAGGAGGAAAAGAAGAAAACCCCTGCTGAGGGACAAACCTCAAACCACCACACTCCTTCCTCTAAATTTGCTAACAAGAGGAAGCGTAACACCAGGAACTTTGCAGTCACCCATACCAACACCCCTGTTCCTGCTGCACCCATCACTCAAGCCACTCCTCCACCCGCGCCATACAAAAGACCATACACAGGGCCACTACCAAAATGTAACCGTTGCCAGTATCACCACTCCTCTGACTATCCTTGCCAATACTGTACCGGCTGCGGTCGCGCTGGACACACTGTTCAAAACTGCCGCACGCTTCAACGAACAAACCGCCACCAACCTATAACCCAAACTCACCAACAATTGATGGGTCAAGCCCAACAGCAACCATTTCCACCCACTCAACATTTAGCCCAAACATACTATCAACCCAACTACCCTATGGGCCAACCTATGCGGGCTTGTTTCAATTGCGGTGATCCAAGTCATTTCAGGAACACATGTCCAAGGCTGGTCAATATTATTCATGCTCAGGCCCAAGCCAACCCTGTGAATCAAGCAAACTAAGCTCCTCCACCTGCTAGAGGAAGGGCTTTCAATATTAACGCAAACCAGGCTAGAGCTGACGGCAATGTGGTCAACGGTACGTTTCTTATAAATGGTAGATATGCCTCTATGTTATTTGATACTGGTGCGGATAGAAGTTTCGTGTCATTAGAATTTGAATCTATCTTAAGCAAAAATCGGGATAAGCTCGCGGAATCCATAACGGTGGAAGTTGCAGATGGAAAACCGGTTTCGTTAGACTCTATTTTACGCAATTGTACGCTCACCCTAAACGACCACGATTTCTCAGTCGATCTTATTCCTATGAAGCTGGGAAGTTTCGACATCATAATCGGAATGGATTGGCTCAGCCAGCATCATGCAGAAGTTGTATGTCGTGAGAAATTTATTCGTATTCCTCTTTCAAACGGTCAGACTCTTCGAATTATTGGAGAAACCTCGGCGAAAGGGCTCAACTTAATGTCTTGTCTTCAAGCTCAAAAATACCTTCGCAAGAATTATGTCGCGTTTTTAGCCCATATCATCAAGAAGGGGACCTCAGAAAAGAAACTTGAAGATATCCCTATTGTAAAAGATTTCCCACAAGTTTTTCCTGACGACATTTCAGGACTTCCTCCAATCAGAGATGTTGAATTCCGTATCGATCTCATACCCTGTGCTACACCAGTGGCAAAATCTCCATATAGGTTAGCCCCCTCTGAAATGCAAGAGCTAGCCAGTCAATTGCAAGAGTTGACTGACAAGGGATTTATACGCCCCAGCTCATCGCCTTGGGGTGCACCTGTACTTTTTGTAAAGAAGAAGGATGGATCTTTTCGCATGTGCATCGACTACAGAGAGCTCAACAAGTTAACTATCAAAAATCGATATCCTTTACCTCGTATAGATGACCTTCTTGACCAACTACAAGGTGCCAGTTGTTTTTTCGAAAATCGACCTTCGATCCGGCTATCATCAGCTTAGAGTGCATGAAGAAGACGTCCCTAAAACTGCTTTTCGAACTCGATATGGTCACTATGAATTCATGGTTATGCCATTTGGATTAACCAATGCACCAGCTGTTTTCATGGACCTAATGAATAGAGTCTGCAAACCTTACCTTGATCGATTTGTTATTGTTTTCATCGACGATATTCTTATCTATTCAAAATCTAAAGCTGATCATGAGCGTCATCTGCGACTTGTTCTCGCACTTCTAGAAAAGGAAAAGCTTTATGCCAAGTTCTCTAAATGTGAATTCTGGTTAAAAGAGGTGCAATTTCTCGGGCATGTAGTCAATGACAAAGGAATACATGTTGTCCCATCAAAGATCAAAGCAGTTCAAGAATGGCAAGCTCCACGTACGCCAACTGAAGTAAGGTCTTTTCTTGGACTTGCTGGCTATTATCGTCGGTTCATTTCAAACTTCTCTCGCATTGCGGTGCCACTCACGGCTTTAACCCATAAAGGGAAACCATTTGTATGGGGGCCCAAGCAAGAAGAAGCTTTTCAAACTCTCAAGCAAAAACTTTGTGATGCACCAATCCTCACTCTTCTTGAAGGTTGTGATGATTTTGTGGTCTATTGCGACGCGTCAGGGCAAGGATTAGGTTGCGTTCTCATGCAAAGAGGAAAAGTCATAGCTTATGCCTCAAGGCAACTCAAGACACACGAAAAGAACTACACCACTCATGACCTTGAACTTGGAGCTGTTGTATTCGCTCTTAAGATATGGAGACATTATCTTTATGGTACGAAGTGTGAAATATACACTGACCACAAGAGTCTTCAACATATCTTCAATCAGAAAGAGTTAAATATGAGGCAACGAAGATGGGTCGAACTCCTAAATGATTACGACAGTGAAATCAGATACCACCCTGGTAAAGCAAATGTGGTGGCTGATGCACTTAGTCGAAAGGGTTATGCGAACTCCATTCATCTTCTATGTTCGCAAATTATAACCAATATTAAGGATCAAATTCGAGAAGCTCAACACGTTTCAATAACAGAGGAAGATGTACAAAAAGAGATGTCATGTGGAGCTGAGCTAAAACTTGAAACTAAATATGATGGTATTTTGTATTACCTAGATCGTATATGGATTCCTAACCACATCAATCTTCGTGAAACACTCATGCATGAAGCTCATAAGACGCGATATTCTATACACCCAGGAGCCGATAAGATGTATCAAGACCTACGGTACACCTATTGATGGCCTGGAATGAAGAAAGATATTGCCGTTTTTGTTTCCAAGTGTCTCACTTGTTCTAAAGTAAAGGCTGAACACCAAAGACCCTCAGGACTTCTAGTCCAACCAGAAATACCTGTTTGGAAGTGGGAAAATATAACCATGGATTTCATTACCGGGTTACCTCGCACTTCTAGTGGGTATGACACTATATGGGTGATTATAGACCGACTTACAAAATCAGCTCACTTTATTCCTATTCGGGAAGATTTCAAGAACGAAAAGCTTGCTCGTATTTATATCAACGAAATCGTCAGCCGTCATGGAGTTCCATTAAGTATTATTTCTGATCGTGATGGCCGTTTCACCTCACGAACATGGCAAGCAGTACAATCCGCTATGGGCACTCGACTAGATCTCAGTACCGCCTATCATCCTCAAACTGGTGGACAGTCCACCATTCAAACCCTTGAGGACATGCTTAGAGCATGTGTCATAGACTTCAAGGGAAATTGGGACGCCCACCTACCGTTAGTCGATTTTTCGTACAACAACAGCTATCATTCTAGCATCGGCATGGCACCTTTTGAAGCTTTATATGGTCGAAAGTGTCGATCTCCTGTTTGTTGGCACGAAATTGGGGAAGCACAAATTACTGGTCCAGAATTGATCCAAGAAACCACAGATAAGATTCATCAAATCCGAAACAATCTTCTAGCGGCTCAAAGTCGTCAAAAGAGTTACGCAGATAAACGACGGAAGCCCTTGGAGTTTAGCGTTGGTGATCATGTGCTTTTAAAAGTATCACCGTGGAAGGGAGTAGTTCGTTTTGGTCAAAAGGGAAAGCTAGCACCACGTTACGTAGGACCTTTCAAGATACTCGAAAGAGTAGGTCCTGTAGCCTACAAGCTTGACCTACCGGAAGAACTCGACAGGATTCATCCCACATTCCACGTGTCGAACTTGAAGAAGTGCCTCGCTGATGAGAATCTTCATATTCCACTGGAGGATATTCAGATTGATGAATCCATGCATTTTATTGAAAGGCCAGTAGAGATTATGGACTATGGAGAAAAGCGTCTACGTCGAAGTCGCATTCCTATTGTTAGGGTACGCTGGGAGTCGAAACGGGGACCTGAGTTTACTTGGGAACGTGAAGACTCAATGCGTGAAAAATACCCTCATCTTTTCCCTATTACCGCAGCTGTTTAAATTTCGGGACGAAATTCCTAAAAGTAGGGGATACTGTAACATTTGTATAAATCGGGTCTCCAAAACCCGCTCCGTTTTGTAATCAAACACCAAGTTATGAAAATACAGTAATTATTTATAGTTATTTTGAGTTTAAACGTTACATAATTAATAAATAAACTAAACTATAAAAATTAAATTGGATAAAAAGTTAAAATAAAATAAATAAAAACATTTGCAGCTGACCGGACTCGAACCCGGGTCAGCTGAAACACTCCAACAACTTATCAACCGGTCCTCAAACCACTCCGCCACTAAGTGTTTTCTGCTAACTTTAGGAAATCAATTGAGTCTTATACGCAAACTTGTATTAACAGCTAATGATATCTGAATAACGGAAATCGGTAAACCGAATCGCCAAATCAGTTTTAGTTTGTTTAGCTGGCTTATAACCGATGATTATCGGTTTCTAATTAAGTTCAAATTGAATGAACTTAAAGTTTCGGGTTTTGAAACCGAAAGGCATTCAAACTCCAAATAATTCAGGTTCCAATCATTTATGCGATTCAGAACCGTCTCAAATACACTCCAATTCCTTTTCGTCGCATTTTCAAGCCTTTTGAGCACAAAAAAAACTGTTCGCCGGAATTCTCTGCAAATCTCGCCGGAAAACCGTGTTCAACACAAACCGGTAAGATTTTCCTCTTTTGCGGTTTCAATCTATTGTTAGGACTCTACTAACATTAATCCGTCACTCAAAATCAGTCACAGAAGACTTTGCTGGATTCTCTGGGTTCGCCGGAGAAATTCTGGAATTTGCCGGAAACTCGCTAGTTAACGGTAAACACATTCAATCGTGCAAATAATCCATGTACTCTGGTTCAATTTCAAATCTAATTCTTTAATTCTGTTGTTAGACCCCCTCAGCCGAAGGTTCAAAAACAGTGTTGCCTGTTCTCGCCGGACTTCCTGAAGAAGACGACCTGTCCGGTATTTCCTTTCCCCAAACTGTTCGGTTGTGCACATTCAAGCTAGTAGTCATGTTATTTAAGTAGTTAGATCATGAACCAGTTGTCTGAGTAAAATCGGTAATTGTAGTGAAGAAGACGAACTTAAAATCAGGATAAGAGTAAATAAAATTCGGATAATTAACGGGTTAGACACACAGTCCAGCGGTGGACTGTGTGCAAAGTTTATATACAAGTCCCGGGTTCGATCCTTACTACACACACTCTGCGTAATAACTTTCCTTTTTATTCATGAACTAACCGGGTTAGAGCGAGTAGTTGTTAAGTATAATATAAATCAATAATATAACCGGGTTAGACACACAGTCCAGCGGTGGACTGTGTGCAAAATAAACTACACGTCGCGATCGAGTTCCGTCACAAGCACCGGTTCAATGAGATTAAAACGTTTTGCAAAATAAAGGAATTTTCGGTAAATTCGAATAAGTGTATAAATATAATTAAAACTGGATTTCTAACGGGTTAGTCACGTAGCTCAGTTGGTAGAGCTACGTGCGCGTGAACGGAAGGTCACCGGTTCGAATCCCGCTTGGCGCAAGTATTTACCGCTGACCGAACCGGTCAACGGTCAACGGTCAACGGTCAAACAGTAAAAAAATAATATTTTTTAAATATTTATTTGTTTAATTTAAATTAAAAATCAATTAAAAATACTTAAAAATAACATTTTTAAAGATAGAAAATAGCCATAAACTCACAAAAATATATTTAAAAATCCCGTTAAAATCCTTAATAAAATCCATCATTTAATATATTTTTTTTCCATTATTATTTAGGTTAGTGATTCCTCGTTGACTCGCTTCGTCTAAATCGTGCGCATCTCACCATCTCAAATTCAACGCACCCAATGTGAGTGAACCCTTCAAATTCCCCGTTTTAATCACGTTTTTGGGGTGTATCATGTGTCTTGTTCATTTACATATTATAACCAAGTTATTGTGCATATATCATATCATGACATGTGTATTAATTGTTGCTGTTAAGTAGTTATTATTGTTTGCAAATTATTATTTCAATACATGCAATTGCCGAGGCCGTAGCTCCCCATCCATCGAGGTTGAGTTTGATCCCCATTTTATTATGCGGTTGATCAGGGCGTGCCCGCACGATTGGCTCCGTTTGATTGAGCCTTGATCGGTCATTTCCTTTTACATTTCCATACATGCAATACGCTCGGCTCCGTTTGATTGAGCCTTGAGTGCACAGTTCAATTTACATTTCCAGTTCATGCAATACGTTCGGCTCCGTTTGATTGAGCCTTGAGCGCACAGTTCAATTTACATTTCCAGTTCATGCAATACGATCGGCTCCGTTTGATTGAGCCTTGATCGCACAGTTCATTTATGTTAATTATTATGTGATGTTGGTATGTTCATATATGCTATCGATTGTTAATGTATGTTATAGTTGTAACTGATGTTTGCCAATGTTTGATTTCATACATGTGCTCTTTTATGATTATGCACAATATGTTATTGATAAACTAACCAGAAAATTATTATCAAATGTTTATCTATAAGGTTCACTCGCCAACTTATGTTGACCCAAAAAAAACCCTCCCATTTTTACACATGATACAGGTGAACCAGCAGCAGCTAGGAACACATAGGACTTGGATTAGAAGAAATAAAACGATTTAGTAGTTGGATTATTATGTTTGGTTATTTTCCTTTGTAATGAATGGACATGTTTGGATGTTTGAGAAATGTAACTTGATTTCTTTTAATTATGAAACATAATAGTAAATGTCATGTGCTTTGGTGATAACCCAATTATGCCCCGACTCTTATTTCCGCTGCGGGTCGGGGTGTGACAGGAATGATGATTTTTCAATAAGATCGGTCATGTAGTGATACTAAGGATGATCAGTCTCCTTCGTTAGATAAGGGAGAAGGTTGTATGTAGGTCAGAAGGCAAGGTTTGCCATGATTAATAGTAATTGCAAGGTTTTTGATGTGTACAAAATGCAACATATAAATTACATCAAACGATGCATAAAACCAACCCTTTTTAGTACTAGTGTTGGAAAAAGCACGTTTCTTTGTTCCTTTTTAATTTACAGGACCAAAAGAGCTTACAAGAACAAAAGAAGAAAATTAACGGCTAAAACCAACACAAAGTACAACAAGGAGGAATAACATGACATGCCCGGTCCCTCACCAGCATCCCAAGAACAAAAACAAGAAAAACAGAAGCTCACCACGGGGCCGTGTCCACCCAGACATGGGTCGTGGTCAACTATAGATCCTGCAGAAAAAACAAAATTGCAGAAATCAAGCCAACACGAGGCCGTGTCCAGGAAGCACATGCATGGTCAACGCTTAGATTCGCCAAATCTTTATAGTACAGCAATACTCTGAACACGGGGTCGTGTGGGCCCTCTGCTGACAGTTGCATTTAATGATGGAAGAGAAAAGAAGTGACCACTTATCGTGCCCAGCAGGCACGGGCCCTCGTCGGGGCTCTGTTCTGAATATAAATAGGGGTGCTTGGTTCTCTTCAAAGGCATCCCTTGGCAAACCACTTCTCTCTCACTTTGCCACCAGTCCACCACCACACAACACCAACACCCACCACCATCATCCATCTTCCATCTTTAGAGTGTGTAGTAGTCTTGGGATCCAAGATTGATCGTAAGAGTTCTTGTCAATCAAAGGTCATGTTTAGGCTAATCTCTTACATCACTTAGTGAAGACAAATCTTTTATGTATTACTTTTTATTTTTAATCTTTTGGCTACTTTTTAATTGGGTATGTATTAATGACTTTAATAACTAGTTTCTTATGTTGAAAGTAAATTTTCCTAACCATTTCTTCATGATGTCATTGATTTGCTCAGTCGTGTCTTTACGGTCTATATAAAGCGCGTTAACTACTTGGAAGGGGGTTAGAAGGGTGGTTTGGTAAAGTTCTTGTCTCATTCAGTGTATAGATCCTGCGATGACTTGGTTCAAGCTTACTAGGACATCCTTCAATGCCTTATGGTATTGGATGGAGGGGGTGCGAATAGCTTGAACCCCTCATATGTAAACTACTACTAAAACATAAAACTGTCATCTTGGGATTGTATCCCTGCTGACTCAAACCACTTGGCGAGGGTAACGTCACCTTCAAAAGAGGGGCCTACTACTTTTCGCATTAATAACTTACTTAATTGTCTTTCAATATTCCGGCCTCTTAGGATTGTATCCCTCTTGAATCAAACCACTTGGTCGAGGGTACACCACCTTCAAAAGAGGGGCCTACTACTATAACTAAGATAACCTCTTAAAAAGTCCGAAAGTGCCAAAATCATCAAATGATACATAAAAGAGGAGTTGGAACCAAGTGATTCTATCTTGTCTTTTGTATTTCATTTTTTATTTATCCTTTCATTTTATGTTCAATTTTATCTTTCAAAACTTTTATAAAAAATTTGTATCGATTAGACGTTGACACTAAACCGATATTAAAAGCTCTTGTGTCCTTGGACGACCTTGTATCTTACCAACACTATGCTACGCTCGCGATGGGTGCACTTGCCCTAGTGTGTGTTTAGTGTTGGTATAATATCGTGTTTTAAAATTTTAAACTGGACTAATGCGTAAGATGGACTCAAAATATCAATAAAATCATAACACGCTTGACACGCACCAGTTTTCCATGATCAATAGTAATCTTGAAACGGTTACAAGAACCCAAAGTTAACTAGAGACTTATTTATAGGGTTTAGATAATAGTCATAAAGAAACATCTGGATATTACCAGAACAACTGGATTTAGGTAAAATGTTGGAAGGAACCAACTATTTTAACAAAAATGAAGAAAAGCAGTAGTTCCTTTCTTTCTTTTTTTAATTGATTGAGACATATCAAGGATAGGACTTAGGAACCTATGCCTTATGGCTTGCAGGATTGGTTTCATCACAACTTGATTGGTCACTTTGACCACTTTTTTGACTTAATGTCAGCTTTTATACCAACCTAATCAATTCTTTTTGGTTCTCTATCAGTGCTTTTAATTTAACAATTTGATCAGACCTCTTGTGCTTGTACTGATTAAGGGTAGAATGGGAATACTTATGTTTTGGCCAGACATTTGCAGAAGGTGCATCAGTCATTCGTACTAGTCTGGTGAATTTTCTGTGATTCGAGCCAACATAACAGAAGTTTCAATAGTTTGAAAGTCTCAAAGGATCTTGTAGAACTAGACTCACTACATGAATAGAATACTGGCTTTTCATGAAAGTTTCCAGATTTTATATCTTCCTTTCCTCATAAGCTAAGACCGTGTAATAATCATCAGTATTATGTTTTCTCACAAACTGTGCAAAACAATGTATCTTTTGTGTTCTTACCCTTTTTTGAACCAGACTTTGATAACTTTGGAGGTTGGCAAAGGTCGATTGTTTTGGGCAAGACTGCTAGAGGGTTGGCATCTGGTGCCATTTTCCCTTCAGATGTCACAAAGGTCACTGGTTTGAAATTCTTGTTAACAGATGTTTCATTCAACCGTTTATTGTTATGTTGATCAAAGAATTTGTGAGAAGAACCGTGATTAGTGTTTACAGTCTCCTTTCCAATTGAGAGATCAGACTAACAGTCACTATTTTGATTTTTTAGAATGTAATCACTTGGTCCTTGTGTGTGATTATATCCTAGACCAAATTTGACATTACTCTTAGTTTGTTGATTCAACAAAATTTCAAATCATTTGCATGATTCTACCAATTTTTTACAATTCACTTGGATAGATTCCATTTCATTTAGACATATTTGATATATTGAAAGAAGTTATTTGAACTGTGCAGAGTGATTTGAAGCTTAATGTTTTAGATCATAAATGATTTAGTCCTTTTCTTTTAACACTTATTTATGAGAACTGATGGTTTGTGCTAGTAGTTTCTCAAATTTCTCAAGAAGCATGATATTCACTGTTTTGATATCCCCAAATTCTTGAATGCACTAATCAAAACAAAGTTTTGATATCAATTCTAGGGATATATCAACAGGCTGGTAGTTGTTGATCCAACAGGTGGAATAACACACAAACTAGTAGGTTCATTTGTGTTATAATTAGATGTGTCATTAAGCTTATATAGCAACTAGTGCAAGATTCTGGTGACCATGATCAAGTGCAATCATACTAAAATGTTTATCACTCAAATCCTTAAGTAAGCTACTTCAATCTACAAACTTTGAGTGAAAAAGCTTTGATGAGTTGTTTCTGATGCAGGGGAACCATTAGTTTGAGAAACTGTTGGTATATGTGTCTGGGATTGAGTTTGTGCAAGTGAAGGTGATTGAACATGTGCTTGTGACATATTATTCTATGGTGCTTGAAATTGAGAATGACCAATCACATTTGCATATGAGTTTTCTGCAAAATGTGTATGTTGGGAAAAGTTTTGATGTGTATTTTGAAAATTTGAATATTGACCAATAGTTGATTAATTTAGATAAATCACAATTGGTAAAGTATTTTATGCATGATTTATGCACTCTCTAACAAAGTGACCTAACTTATGACATTTAAAACACTCAACCCTGGATTTATCTTCTCAATTTTACCCGTACCTTCCAATCCAGGAAATTTCCTCCTAGCTCTATTGTAAAACTTGTTTGATTTGATACTTAATGGTGTAAGCTAGTCAAGGAGGTCAATATCTTCCTGGTCAATTGGTCCATGGGTATCTGATCATGTATCATCATGTGTTATTCTAGTAACTAAAACCAATAGTTATATCAAAGGAGTGATCATAACTTTGTTCATTTACTCTGTTTGATGATGATGATTCATCTTGACTCAACAGGGTTGTGTTACCAAATGTGTAATCATCAGTTGTTTTGCCTGATGATATCAGTTTTTGATTCTGGATCAAGCTCTCTCTCATAGGTGAGGAATTTTCCATGAAGTTATGTCAGAGTCATCTCTTTAAAACCAACAGAGTTTCTCAACACATAAGTAGCTGCATCTCATTTATCAGGGAGAGATCTCATAAATCTGTGACTCAGAGCAGAATTTGTATAAGTTTAATCTGCAAGCCCTAACTGATTGATCAGGCAATTAAACCACTCAAACTTTGAGTCAGAGATTCTCCAGTGATATGAGTGAAGGTTTCATACTGTTGATTTAAAATCTATCCCTTATTCTCTTGAACTTCATTTGTACCACTGAATTGTTCATTCAAAGCATCCCACAACTCTTTGGCATTCTCATAGTGGAGCAATCCAGCATAGACTTCATTGGGTAAGACCATGTCCAGTATCCCGAATGCCTTAATATCGAGCTCCAACTGTTGAAAATCTTGCTCGGAGTAATCAAGGAGTTTATTAGGAACAATGACATTAAGTTGTTCGACACTCGGAACAAAGGAAACATGAGGGTCATATACCACTGATCTCCAATAACCAGTGTTCTGTTATGATAAGTGGTGACCTATTCTTCGTTGCCATATTTTGAATTCATGACGAACTAGCATTGGAGGCTTGTTTACCAATCTGGTATTATGAAGATCATGAGTGATTGACATCTCTCTGGATTCTATTGAGTTTTAACTTTGAAAACATAGTATCAGAACAAATTAATGTTCTGATTGGTCTAATTTTCATCAGTGTCCTTTAATCACTTAATAAGTTATCAAATTGAGCTAGTTTAACTTCTGAATCAACAGTGAAGTCAACTCAGTGAAACCTTGCTCCGATACCAATTGTTGGATCTCAGAGTTTATGTATTTCCGATAAAACAGTTGAATCAAATTGGAAATTTAATCAAACAATAATAAACAAACATATCAATCTAACACATCTGGATTTGGGAATGATAGCAAATGATTCATATTGAATTCATAGTATGTCATACAATCATAAGGTACAAACGTACTCCCCTCACCATGTGAACATTCTCTCACTTGGTTCTTATGCACTCAGGCTCTAAGTGTTAACTATTATAGTGTACAAGAAGAATTATATATGGGATGAGTGAACTGCTGACGACATCATCATGAAAGCGACCCTAACAACTCATTAAATGAGTGTAACTTCCAACAGTTGACTCAACTGCTGGATTGTTAAAATGTTACATTAGAACTACTGGATTTGCTATATAAGAGAGATAATAGCTAGATTCTATGGAACACTAGTTTGATCCAGCTCTTTTATATATCCAGCACTTCTGGTCTTTGACTTGTTGACCAACTCTTTTGCATTCAAACACTTTTGTTCTCTAAACATTGAAAACAACATTGTTGTGTAACAATAGTTGGGCAGTTGTTGTGGTAAGTCTTCAAGGGGGGAAAATGTTGAACCAAGTGATTGTATATTGACTAATTTCATCAGGCAGGGATGATGATTCCCTTGGGTTTTGGATTTCATCACGAGCAGATCTTACATAACCCAACACCTTTTAACTTATCTTTTACAAGGCGAGTTCAAGTTAGGATTGACAAAGACAACTAGGCTAACGACAGAACTTGCGGGAACTCAAAGTTGGAGGATGGCGATTAGGCCTCTTTGTATCGGTGGTATAGTGCAGCGTGGTTTTCGATTAATTTTTGGGAGTTTGTTCTTGTATCATTCACTTTGGACCTTATCTTTTGTTCGGTTCCTTGAGATTTGTTTTCCTTTTGTTTCTTTTTATAGTCTTGTTCTTGTTTTTTGGGTCACTTTTCTGGGTCGGTTTGTAATTTTGTCTCGTGCCTTCTAGTTTCTTATTAGATTGATTTTCTTTAATATAAGTTGGCCATTGAAAAAAAGGTGTGTAGTGGTTTAGTTGCTTCTTAATCATTAGCTAATCATTGCTTTTTAGTCATTAGCTAATCATTGCTTAAAGTATTTTTTGAGTATAAATAAGGTCTGGTTCCGGTTCTGAGTACGGGTGTTTAGATCAAAATGTGTACCCGATCCCTACAATACATAGTGTCAGGTTCGATTACGTGTATAAAAAACCCAGATACAAAAAAATCCGCTTAATTTTTTTTTTCAATGTCCAATTTCGGGTATAAGTTTTTATTAAACCCTAGTTTCAAATCGCAACTTGTAACAATCTAACCTAGTCAACCTAAACGAGGTTAGAAATCCAGCTCAAGTTTTAACTTCATCTTGAAATTTTTAATGGGCAAATCTTATAAAAAACCAACATACTTTCTGTTTTTCTTATAAAAGTCATTCCATTTTTTTTGCACTTAAAAATCAATATACTTTCTTTTTTGTTTCATAAAAGTCCCTCCATTTTTTTGCACATAAAAACCAACATACATTTTTTTTGGTCTCATAAAATTCCCCTAACCAATTTTATATATAAAGAACAACATATTTTAATCTTGTATCATACAAGTCCCTTAAAATGTTAAACTTTAACAAAAAAAATATTTTCTTAATTATGATCAGATGATATCAAGAAAATATTATTTGACAAATTATGTTATATTTTTTTAATAATTTTAAATTTATACATACCATTTTATATGTTTATTATTTTTAGTTATATTTTCCGGATAATATTTATTGTTATCAATTTATTGAATTTAAGATGGAAAATAAAAGACAAATAATGAACATGCTTTGGTTTGATATATATTCGATTTAAAATATTAATTAATCACAGTTCTTTTCATAACGTGATATTAATAGGTAAATTTTTTTTTACAATTTTGTTCAAATTTAATATTTGAAAGGAATTTTTCACAGTATGTTCGTTTTTTAATGTGAAAAGAGAAAAAGGCATTTGCCCATTTTTGATCAACTAGTTTAGTTTAAAATTTATCCACACGTGCTTCTCACGTGCCTTTAAAACTACCAATCCGCCACCTGATCTACCAACCAATAAAAACACTTATTCACTAGTCATCCGGATCACCATCGTACGGTCTTCAATCCCTCACCTGCTCGCTAATCCAACGAACCAAAATCTCTCTCACAGAGACACACAAACTCCCCCCCACCAATATATAAACACAAACCAACATCTACCAAAATCATCAAAAATTCAAAACCACAATCTTCAAATTCAAACTTTGAAAACAGCAATCATGTCAGGGAGAGGGAAAGGAGGAAAGGGATTGGGAAAGGGAGGAGCAAAACGACACCGTAAGGTTCTCCGGGACAACATTCAGGGCATCACCAAACCGGCGATCCGACGGTTGGCAAGACGTGGGGGAGTGAAGCGTATAAGCGGACTGATATATGAGGAGACTCGTGGTGTTCTCAAGATCTTTCTAGAAAATGTTATTCGTGACGCCGTTACCTACACCGAGCATGCTCGCCGGAAAACTGTTACTGCCATGGATGTCGTTTATGCGTTGAAGCGCCAGGGACGTACTTTGTATGGGTTTGGTGGTTAGTGAGGGTAGTTGGATCTGGGTTGTTTGGTTATTGTTTTGTTATGTTTGCGATGTATGATAGTTAATGCAATAAAAAGTTGGATTTGATTTCATTATATTCGAATTATATGTTTGGATTAATACTGACTTTTTTAGCTTGAATTTGACGTTCTGAGATCGATATATGGGTTCAGTTTTCTGGAAATGAATTTGAATATTGGCTTTGATCAGCAGAAATCTGATTAAATTTCGCTGCTTAGGTGGAATTGTATGGAATTTCATTGAGTCATTTTGTCGAACATGTGGAGTACACGACGATTCAATCGAATGGATTGACTAATGCTGGACAAAGTTGAACGCAAAGATTTGAATTTTTGTGGGTGCTTTGTTATGTTTCTTTTGTCTAAACGATTAATTCTGAAATTAAGGTAAAAAGTAAAGAGGTGATTTCCCCTCCAAAAATGATAAACTGGATTTGTTCATTCGTCATGTGTTAACAAGTTGAGCCGAACCAAACTTCTCTAGCTCCTGCTCGGCTGGTTTAACGCATGATGCCTCAATCTTGGCTTCTTTTAACTTATAAGAGCTTGAGCTCGGATTGTTTTGAGCTCAATCTTGGTTCATCTTTACGAAACCAATTTTCAATTTTTCACAAGGACGTCTAGAGTCGGGCGCCAAAGCACCCGGCTAATCATAATCCTCGGCTAAACTCGTACATCTGTTTTGTATTAACGTAACCAAATTTTCGTAAGGAGTAAACCAATTTTTAATGAGAGACATGGATGTTTGGCATTGTCTTTCGGAGCATAAATGTATGTGTCGCGTAGTCAAAGGTATATGATACGAGCTATAATATATAAGGTACAACCAATCCCAAGGATGATTGTCGCACCACCTATGATAATAGAGGCTTTCGGCCTCCCTAAGGCTTTTTAAGAAAGGTGATTGATCCTATGCAGTGCCTGGGAATGATTTCAAGATGCCTCTCACGATAATGGGGTTCAGTAGCCTAGGCATTTTAAGAGTCCTGTTCACGAAGAAATTGGTATGATAATCTCCGGTGTATGGTAAATATGATAATGTCTGGCGTGCAGTGTGGGAAATGTTATGAACTCGACGGGAGATAAATATAATAATCATCCCACGCACGACAGTGCATGAAGGCTTGGTGACAGTATGCTACCCCTGAAAGTTAGAACTCTATGGTGGCAGTTTTTGCTGTTGCAAGTAACATGACCTTCAAAGTCCAAAACACTTGGACAACACTAGCAATAAAGTTAAATAGTTGCATGATAAACAATTCTATCCCTAGTTTCAAACAATTTCATTTAATAATAGGTAAGTCGACAATCAAGATCCATATATACATATACATACATAAATTATATATAAATTTCAAGCAAGAGCTGAACCACACAAGCAGGTAGATAAGCACAGGTACAAAAACTCAAGTGACACTTCCAACATATAAGATAAGCCCCTTACATGACCAGTTTTTTATTGGCAACTTGACCGGAGCGCACAAACTACTCTTTCTTTCCTTTGACAGCTGGCAGATTCAACAATAGCGCGTGTGACCAAACAACATACTCATTCATTATATGGTTCAAAGATTGATTCAATATGTGTCCATTGGTTTATTGCAAATTAAAATCAAGGCCGGCATACAACTTCGTATGACATCTCAATGACCCACTTCAACAACATGGTTCATCAAACTTCTGCTTCAAATTTATCCACAGTTTAAACATTAAGCTGAGGCGCGAGGAGAGAGGCAAGAGCTTCACATACACGAGGCATGGCTTTGTGTACAACCAAATAAGCTTGACCAAGCCTCACGCATAAGGCACGCTTTATAAAACCAAGTAACCTAACACCCATCTTTACGTTCAAACCAACTGTAACCCGGGCCTTTTACCGCCTGTTTTTCAATCATTAACTCGCGAATATTCTTTACATCATCCCATCTCTCCATAGAAGAATACATGTTGGCTAAAAGCACATACGGTGCAGAATTACACGGATTTATACGAAAAAGCTCATCCGCCGCTCTTCTTGCTAAACTTACATTTAAATGCACTCTACAAGCACTAAGCAATACTTCCCATAAAATCGGATCATTTACATACGGCATTTTATCTACAATAACCTCTATTTCACTAAACCGACCTGCACGTCCCAAAGAATCAATTATACACGTGTAATGGTCTGAAAGTGGTTCCACTCCATGTTCTTGTTGCATTGAGTTAAATATCTTCATCCCATAGTTGATTAATCCCGAGTGACTGCAAGCAGTTAAAACCGCAATAAAAGTTATAGCATCGGGTTTTTCACCCGATTCGTTAACCATTTCTTCAAAAAGAGCAACGCCTTCATTTCCATGTCCGTTTTGTGCATACCCATGAATCATTTCGTTCCATGTAACGGTGTTCTTAACGGGCATAATGTCAAAAAACAATCTTGCTTCATCTACATCTCCACATTTACAGTACATATCGATTAGAGCACTTCCAACTATAACATCGTTTATAACTTCATCTTTTAAAGCGCGTGCGTGAATTTGTCTCCCTTGAGATACGGATGACAGTTTCGCGCAAGAACTTAGTACGGTAGCATACGAGAATTGGGTTGGAATCATATTGTTTTCCAGCATGTTTTTGAACAACACGAAGGCTTCTTTATCAAGATTATTGAGTGATAATCCCGCTATCATTGAGTTCCAACAAACTATATCATCTTGATCTTTTACTGTATCAAATATGGATTTTGCAACCTCTATCTTATTACATTTGGAATACATCCCAATAAGACCACTAGCAACATAAATATCATCATCGAAAAGATTCTTTACCGAGGCTGCATGAGCTTGTTTCCCGCCCTCTAAAAGCCCCATAGAAGCACAAGAGCTAAAAACAACAGCAAAAGTAGTTCGATCACCTTTGACGTTACAAAACTGCATATTTATAAAAAGCCGAACAGCCTCCTTATGTTTCCCAATCTGGGTATACCCCGAAAGTAAAGCGTTCCAAGAACTTAAGCTTGGAGAATCCATTTTCTTAAAAATCTCATGCGCGGTTTCAATATCTCCCGATTTAAGACACGCGGTAAGCATATTAATATATGTCACTTCATCTGGTTCAAACCCGAACCTTTGCATCTTTTGCATGAACTCTATTGCTTTCTTAATTTCGTATTTTTGACCATACCCGCCAATCATAACATTCCAAGAAACAACGCTAACGTCTACCAAACTATCGAATATCATTTCGGTACTTTTCATATCCCCGCATTTTGCATACATATCTAGCAATGAGTTACTCAAGTGTAGATCTTTTTCAAGCCCGAGTTTAACAGTAAGCCCGTGAAGTTGTTGACCGTTTACGCTTGAACCCGATTCACTAATCCCGCTTCTAGCACATACACCGAGAATGCTAGACAACGATATCGCATCGATTTGTATGCCAGTTCTATGCATCGCCCGGAACATGCCAAAAGCTTCCTCAACCTGATCAGTATCCCCTAAAGCACCCATTATCGCGGTAAACGAAACCTCATTAACTTCAGGCAAATCATCAAACACCTTAACTGCATTCTCAACACGCCCACACTTCGCATACATACTTAACAAAGCATTACCAACATACAGATTCTTATCAAGCCCAATCTTACTAGCAAGCCCATGACACACACAACCATATTCCACATCCAACAACGCCCCACACGCGCTGAAAACACTCGCTAATGTATAATTACTCGGCAAGAAACCCGCCCGGTTCATGTCATAATACACATTCAACGCTTTCTGTTCCAACCCACCGCGAACTAACGCGCTGATCAACGTGTTCCACGATACCGCGTTTCGCTCGGGCATTTGCACAAACAGTTGGTGTGCCGAATCTATGTCACCATTCTTGCAATGGGCACTTAACATTGCGTGCCATGAGAAGATGTTTCTGTTAGGTATTTTGTCGAACACTTGGCGTGCAGATGTTAAATGGCCGCATTTGTGGTACAGCTCGATCAAACGGTTTGATAGAAAGGTGTCGGTAAAGAGCCCAGTACGGAGGATGTGTGCATGAATGAGTTTTCCATTTATGTGTGATTTTTTGTCGATGCACAGTTGTAAGAAATTGGCTAACTGGGTGGTGGTGGTTCTGATTTCCATTGGGCGGGGCAGGGGGGCAGTATCGGTAATAAAAGTGTCAAAATCAGGGGTTTGAACCGGATGGTTTAACTTTACAGGGCTGACTTGTTACGAGTTAACGGAAATTGAACTTGGCTCGTGAAAAAGTTATGAAATTGAAGAGTAAATTGCTAAAATGACTCTTGATGTTTAGTTACTTTTACCACTTTCGTTCAAAAGTTAAATCTTTTGAATTTTGGTCTTTACAGTTTCAATTTTGTTGTTATTTTCATTCAAAATAAAAATATGGTCAAATTTTTTAGTTAATATCCAGTTTTTTTTTTGTTTCTTTTTTTCTTTCTTTTAATGAAAGGTAAAATTGTCTTTTAACGTTTTATTATAACAAATTATTTTTTTTGACCATTTTGCCTTTCATTAGAAAGGAGAAAAATGACAAAAAAACTGGATTCTAACTGAAAAATCTGAACAAATTTTGTTTTTGAATGAAAATGAAAAAAAAATTAAACCACAGGGACCAGATTCAAAAAATTTGAGTTTTGAACTAAAGTGACAAAACAAATCTTAGGAACCATTTTGAAGTTTACCTAAATTTAACTTCGTCTCATTTAATTTTTATTAGTTACTTATATAATTATATATATTTTATATATTACATAAAATTATTTATATATATATATTGAAGCTCGAGCTCACGCTTGTACTAAACAAGCTTCAATTTAGGCTCAAGTAGGAGTGTTCATAGAGCTACAAATGAACAAAACATTCGGCGAAAGTTTGTGAATCGTTCGGCCGGAAGTTCGTTTGTGTTCGTTCGTTTATTAAACAAACGAACACAAACAAGAAATTTCGTTCGTCTAGTTAAATGAACAAACATGAACAGAGGGCACGTTCGTTCATTTATGTTAGTGAACGTTCGGTAACGTGTTCGTTTGTGTTCAATAATTCATTAGTATTTTTAGCTTTTATATCTTATTTAAATACTTCAAAATTCCGAAAAATAAAATATTTAATATTTAATAAGTGTCAATGTATTATATATTTTGTTCATGAACGTTTGTGTTCGTTTGTTACCTTTGTGTTCATGAACGTTAGTTTGTGCTTATTTGTGTTCATCATTGTTTGTTTTCATTCGTTCCTAAAATTAACAAACAAACACGAAAAGTTCATTTCCTTAACAAACAAACACGAACATAAAATCTCGTTCGGTAAGCGTTCATAAATAGTTCGTGAACACAAATATTCCTTAATGGTTAGGCGTCCCCTAGGCGGTCAACATGCCCAGGCAGAGAGTACTCGGGGAGTACTCGGACATATTAAATTATAAAAATTAGTTTTCAGAAATTAAATATATGTCATATAACAAAAATTTACTAATATTTATAACAAAAATACGTGAAAATGATATTCATTTCATTACTATGATAGACATAGATATTATGTTTTTTTCAAGTCAACTCGGCCCAGGTTGACCTACTAGATCCGATTCTGACCAAGGTTGATCATGTTTATTCGGTTCCGAGTAATTAGGCGGAGTCGAAAAAAGTCACCTCAGCAGGCTACCTTGTAGCGCTTACTCAGGGAGTACTCGGCTTCGGAAACCTTGTTTTACAAATTACAACAATGTATAAACATATGATCTAATTATGTGTTAGATGATTTAATGGGTTTATTACTTTAATAACACATGACTAAAAGTTTTCCGCCAAGAATTTGAATTTACTATTTTGATATTTTTGAAAAAAAGAGGTAAAGAGCTCTTTTTTACAAAGGATACAACCAAGCCTAATAAGAGGCTTGAGCTAATTTAACCATAAAAATAAGTGTATACAAGCCAAGCCAGGATGAAGCCAATAAAACTAAGCCCAACCAAGCCTCAACCTTCCTGTCTCTTCACAAGCCAAGCTTCTAGTCGGCTCCGGCTCCAGCTCAGTTGGCGCAAATACACCCTATCATGAAACTATCAAAAGATAAAAAGAGGGTTAATACTTTTTAACATGTCCAGTCATATTTTTGGTTATCGTGTCTAATCAGTTTAGTAAATGGGTCATATTCGTGTTTAAGCCCAACGCTGATTAACCCTTTAATTAAAGGGGTCCACCCCTAAAAATCTAGGTTAATAATATTAATTTTATAAGGTCAACGCGTAACCCTGTTAAGCCCATTTATTACATCCCACCGACCATTTTGAGGTATGTTTTAACCCGTTTACAGCTTGATTACAACCCGCCAACTTGTATACAACCAGTTTGACCCGTTTAGATAAATGGGTTACAAGGGTCATTTAGATAAATGAGTTACATGGTCATGTAGCTTGACACAAACATCTGTATAGGTCGTATTTGGGTTCATTAATTCAATCCATCAACTTTACACGATTGTCACTGGACTATGAATCAGGGAATCGATTATTATACGCACATATAATAAATAGCACTGATGTACAAATACCTGGAATGATTTTTGTATAGATGAAGAAACCAGAATATGTTGTCAATGCCTAAAGCTTTCTGGAAGTGTTGATTCGGTAAAATACTCCTTTCTCACATCATCCGCCGAGCAAAACCGTACCTTTAAAATGTTAAAAAACATGAAAGGAAGGAGCAATAGTGCTAGTTACAGATGGGTTGATTTACCTTACGCTCAATCTATAACGGGTCAAACCGGTTTAAAAAAAGTAGCATAAAAGGAAAGTGGGCAAAAAGTCACCCAAAGAGTATTTCAACGCATAAAACCTATAAACTTTTTGACCCAAAACAATTACAATACTCCAGACAAAATGTGTACTGGTCAAGCGAACTTGGCCCTTTTAAATAAATACGGGTTTTGACCCGTTACCCAACCCACCCAGGTCGCCACTTCAACTAATTTGTAAGGAAAGACGGTGTAAAAAGTATACCAGAGAAGCATACGACTTTACTAAGGGCTTGGCAAGCTGCCAAATTGGCTGAAATACAAACGGAGCTTCGACAAATAGTACTTGCCCCAGCCGCCTCGGGTAATAATAATACAACACATCAAACTGCCAATATTCAAGAAAAACATTAGCTTTCAATATCCATAATTTTAGTGCCAGGCATTCTGCTAGTCTCAGTTATATGCCAAAAAAAATAATAACTACAATAATAAACTACCATCCGTTTATTTGTGAATAAGTTGATTCGGGTTATGTTTTATCTTTAGCGGGTCATTCATAACTTACCAAAAATGTCAAGAATTTAAGATCTGAATTCTTCATACTAAACCCGCGAAGATCAAATATTCCAAGTATCTCTTCTTTACCTTCTGGAAGTCTACTTAATGCCTTCTCTAGCAAGAAAACACATAACCTCTCGTCCTCAGCCTGCTCAAACATCTGCTGCATATAATATAGTGTAAAATACATCACAATTGAGTCGACACGCACTCTTCACTCAATTTTTCTTTAATTTAAATTACTTTGACGAAAATTTTAGATTACTAAACTCCCATTTCTTTCTGGAAATTATAAAGTTTACCTCTGGGATATGCTTTGATGGATCTACTATTAACACTGGCCTACCATTGACATCAAGAGAATCATGCAAATAAGACTTTCCGGTTGCAGCTACTTTTCTGACTGATTCTTCGGTTATTTCTGACACGCGAAAGTCTTGTCGCCATTTCTAAAAATATAAAGTAGGTTAATGAAACTTTATTTTTTGAAAGGAAACGGGTTCATTTGGATTTTTTTATAATGTGATTTATGTCAAACGGGTCAAATGGGAATATGAAAATAAAACCTTTTTTTGTTGAAAGGAAACGGGTCAAATAAGTAAGTTAAAATAAAACTTTTTTAACAAGGAAACGGGTCAGAAGGGTTTAAAGTCATTAAAAGTTTGTTTAAAGTTTAAACGCGTAAACCCTCCTAAATATTTTATCAGAATAATATTATATGAACATTATTGTAATAATATACCTTTTGAAATCACATTTAGCACATTAACAATTTAAGAAATTCAACACAGATGGATAAATGGAGGTTTGTTGGTCTATCCAACCTTGACAACTGACATGCCCGTGTTGACCCAAACAGTTTCGATATGTTAACCGGCCCGTCCATTTTGCCACCTCTACAGACTACAACAAGAAAAATGAGAGAGAAATGTTGGTGGCAACACAAGTCTATATATGAAAGATTTACCCACAATTGCTTTGGTCAATTTTGAGATGGCCTCGTCTACTGAAAACCGCCGGTCTTTCAAAAACCAAAGAATCAATTCCTCATCATCTCTTCCGTTTTTTCCTGTAGGGAGACTGTAGAAATCTTTCTCAAGCTTCTCTTTCACCTTCATTACTAGCTTCAAAAGATAAAGAAAATCAATTATGTTGGGTGCATGTGAAATGTGAATGAAATTGGTATATCCTATTAGTGTGTACTGGTTAATGGGTATTTTATAGCCTATCATTATCCCACATGACAAGTTCCTAAATTTATCAGGCATATCTTCTTTATTCCCATGGGCAGAACCAGCATCTACCCAACCCGTATCCATATGTTTAAGCCCGGTCCAGGAATACACCATCATTATCCAAACTGAACCTAATAATTAGGAAGTTCCAAAACCGTTGAAACCGACCGAACAACCCAAACCGAGCTAAATCAGCCGGTTTAGGCCGGGTCTCATTATGCCAGCTGTTCCAGTAAAGTCACTGAAACTTTTTTTGTCTCTGTAAAGTCACTAAAGTTTCCTTTGCTGTTTTGATACTATGTGACTATCAGGTGACAGGTTACTGAAAGACAAAAGGTTACCGATAGTCATCTTCGTTATCATCATCATACTCGGTAAATCCCACCAATAGCAAAATAACGTAAAAAGCGGCGGACGGTTAATCATGCATCATGTGGTGGCGTTGATAGCCGAAAGATAAAAGGGTACATGCACTAATCGGCCTTTGTCCCGATTGTGAGTGTTATGTGACTTATGTCTACATCTTACCCACCTCAGATCCTACCTTAGCTTTGCTAATGGTGGGATTTACCGAGTATGATGATGATAATGATGATGACTATCAGGTTACCGATTACCAATGGTGATGTGTTAGGTTTCATTAATTTTTTTAATCTTTAGGAGTTAAAAAAACATTTTTTAATCTTTAATATGATTTGGAAAATATAAATAATGAGATGAATTTTCAAATAAAAAAAATAAAGATCACATTTTTATTCTGAAACTTATAAAATAATAAGCTTTAAGTTTAAAAATATATATATTTTTAAAATATTAAATCATAAATTATATATTTTTTAATGTGTATAATTAAGAAAAAGACACATTTTTTATTTATAAGATCGTAATTTTATTTATAAAGTTATATGTTTTGCTTATATAAAATCAACCTAATATAAATAACTAGTATCTACAACCCGCGCTTTGCAGTGGGACCATTAAGCCGAATAAAAAGTAAACGTAAAAATGATGAATCACGCACACACGTTACGACGTATTAATTCGCAAACATTTGGCAGAAAAAGTAAAACCTAGAAAAGAATAACTAAGTTGGCCTAGGACCCGCGAGTTTCGCCGGAGCCGCTAAACCGTAAAAAATAGACATAAAAACGTTGAACCACACGCGAGCGTTGCAGCGTGTAAACTCACAAAATGTAGAACGAACCATAAAACGAAAAATTTGTAAAAGATGTAAAATTACAGGGACTAAAGCGAAAGTGGAAAAGTGTGAGGATTAAAATTAGAAAATGTTTGTGACAAGTATGTAAAAGATGAAAATGATAGGGTTAAAAGTGTAAAAGATGAAAACTATAAAGGTTAAAAGTGTAAAAGATGAAAACTATAAATGTTACCTAAACGATGAAAACTATTTGGGTTAAAAAGGTAAAAGATAAAAAATAAAAATTCAAAGTTTAGTTACTTTTTATAGAAGAAAAAAAACTTAATCGAAACAATCGGCAAACTTGGTTACATTTGTCAGATAAGCTCTTATTTAGGACTCCTTAGAGCATTCACATCCAGCTCCCTAAAAAATATACATACATTCCACTAACTCCTATATCAATATATTTCCACTAAAAACAAATACTTTTTCTCTCTTCTTTTCAATTAAATTTATTTTTATACATTTATCATTACATTTTCTATCTTCTTCACTCACAGTCACTTTCAATATATATTAAAAAGTATAGGGGTGAACAGTTTTCCCAAATATACAGATGAACAGTAACTTTTTCTCTCACCTCTGCTTATAACCACTTTTTTTACTCTTTATATTTTAAAAACTCCACACACAGATTTTGATTCAATTCGAGCTTTAACAGCAGATCTCAAATAGCTTACGAATCACAGACCTCCCCAAAAGATTTCAACAATCTCAATCAAAGTCAATAGCAACGCAAAATAATCATTGATACACACAGTAGTCAAACATTATATCATAATGCACAATCGAATCACAAAGTAATCGATCGAATAGGAAAACCAAAGACAAATAGAATTACCTTGCGTGAATTGTCGGTATCGGTTCTGGATGAGCAATTCCGAATTGAGAACTTAAGAAATGAACGGGAGATTTGAGGCTTCGCCGTCGTTGATTGAGCGGCGGAACGGTGGTGGAAGGGGACAGGTGGCAACCGGAGGGACATTTTGATTTTAATTATTATTAAGTTTTTGATTGAAAAGTATAGATAAGTGTTGCGTGGTTATATAGCTTGCTTACTGGCGCCGCTTCACCAATACTACTATGGTGGCGTCACGCCACCAAATTTTATTTAAAAGATCTCAACTTTTAATAATTTTACATTAACGAGTTAGGTGCCCCGCCCATTTACGGAACAATGGCTGAATAATGAGCGAGTGTTAGGTAGCTCATTGACACAGTAAACAATTAAATTGAGTCAACCAATAAAAATAACATTTTTATAGTTTTGCTAAAAAACTAAAAAATGGCAATACTGTATTTTTAATAATGGAAAGTTATATTTTTTTTTCACTAGTGTAAAAGAACAAAATGTATTTAGGTAGAAAGGTTTCCATCCTCCTATAAGAATGGTTTGATTGTTACCCTTAAACCGATTTGAAATTTCCATCTCCGCCCTCTCTTAGGGAGCCAATGTCCTCGCTGGCACATCTGCTCGGCCCTTAGCTTTGATACCATTTGTAAAATGATGGCAATATGGAAATTGAAACCAGGGGCAAAGTGTAAATCTGCGCAAGGGCGAATTCGTACTTTTGAACCTAGGCAACACAGTAATATAAATTTAAACTAAAGGCATAACCGTAATTTTTGGCCAGATGCAAAACCATATTTTTATTTTGAACCAAGGGCGTAATCGTAATTTTGAGTTGGAGCGAAAAACGTAATTTTATTTTGAACAGGGATAAAAACGTAACTTTAACTGCGGGCGAAATCATAATTTTTTAAAAGGGGAGAAATCGTAATTTTAAGGTGGGGGCGAGAACAATTTTTTTTCATTTGAACATGGGTGAAAACGTAATTTTGAGTTGAGGACGAAATTGTAATTTTGAGTCGTGGGCAAAATCGTAATTTTTAGCTGGGGCAAAAAACGTAGTTTTATTTTGAGCAGGGGGCAAAGACCTAATTTTAAAGGGGGTAAACTCATGATTTTACAGCGTAAACAAATAATAAACTGTTGGTCCAATGGGGAGTGGCAGGCCAGCTGCCTGGCACTATTCCGGGGGCAATCCCGTATTTTTACGACGTTAACAAATAATAAACGGCTGGTCCAATAGGAGAGTGCCATACAAACGGCTGGTCCAATGGGAGAGTGCCAGGCCAGCTGCCTGGCACTGTTCCTTTTTTTATATTAAAGTCATTGTTCGAATCATTTGTTTTTATTGTATTGATAATTGATAATAAGGCTGGAGGTGTGGGGCACTCCAGCTATAGCTGGGTGGTAGAGGTTTTTGCCTCTTAAAGAAAAGAACAGGTTTAAATCATGGCATATGTGTAATTTAGTATTTGTTGGTGTAGTTTAGAAGTAATGTAATTAAAAAAAAGCTAAAGGGTGTGGGATGGAGCCCCTAGGGCTTTATCAGGACACTGGCAGCACCATCTAGGATTCACGTCAGCCAGGAGACTTTATAACATCATCCTTTAACTTGCAGGGTGTGGAATAAAACTTCGTTATCATTACCTAAATATTATTATTTTTTATTAAAAATTATTTAATTTTGATATATTAATTATAACTCATGATTTAAATAATAAAAATAAAATGCCATAATTGAAAAAATATAAATAAAATGCCATAACTTAAATAAAAACCATATAGTGTCATAAATAAAATAAAAAAAAAATTTAAAGTCCTCGTCTTCTTCGTCGTCTCCTCCTTGTTGACGATAAAACATAGGTGCTCGGTCAGATGAGCTCGAAGGTTATGGTGTGTGTTCCTGTATCGTACCTTCGATCGGATAGCTTCTTTTTCAGCGTATGTTAGTATTGGGTGTGTCGGTTAGTTACTTTCATCATAACTTTCTCCACAAAACGCTCTACCCGAGTCCTCTAATATCATGTTATGCAAAATGATGCACGTATACATGATGTTTCTCATTTTACCTTTTTCAAGTATCCTCAACGGCTGGGCAATGATAGACCATCTCTTTTTTAACATACCGAAAGCCTGCTCGTTATCTTTTCTTGCTGACTCTTGTTTTTTCTTGAAATACAATCTTTTTTCGTCATCTGGACACGAAAGAGTTTTACCAACGTCGCCCAATCGGGATAAATACCGTCTGTGAGATAGTTGTCACACCCCAACCGATGGCGGAATCATCGGGGCGCGACACTAGGCGAACCAGATTGCTCGAGAGAGTCCATAACGACTAATTTAAACGACAATACTTAAAACATCAATTTCACATACAATTAACATATCATCATTCATAATCATTACAAATCTAACAAGTTCCCAAACAATTCAAATTCACCGACTAATTTATTACAAGTTTCTAAAGCATAAACCTAATCCAATTTGTAGCGATAACGTCCTCAACCTGTTACATACGTTAAATACAAGTCAATACAATAAAGTAAAGGTGAGCATACATGTTTAATAACATAATAATAGCGATAAAGCGTTTCGCATAACGGACATGCAATACGTAGAGAAAGTGAATATAAGCAGCTAATCAATAACGATACAAGCTAACCAACACGAATGCGATGTAGAGTATGCGCGATACGTGTTCACAATAGCGAATACGCACGTAAAGTAATTTGCGAGCCTTAACAACCCCCGAACCAATCGGGTGCTGAGTCCAAACTATAGTACTATCGTTGCTAAGGGCGGTCTACAAGTAAACATTATTCACACATAGCAACAAACATCCAGAGATTCACATATAACATGCGAGAGCGGTTAGCGTTCAAAACAGTTTAGAGTTGCGTGTTTTGATATAGAGACGTATACTTTTTCAATTTTTGGAAATCTTATTTTTATAACACCCAAAAGTGCAATAAAGCGAAAAAGGGTTCAAGTATACTCACTGTTGGTGCGTTTTAGAGAAAGATACGGTATCTGAGATGAGTTGAGGAGAGCGCCGGATCAGCCTGTAAGCGGACAGAAGTGCATCATTCTTCCGAAATGCTGAAATGGTTAACGGTTAAAGGAACAGTAGGCATTGTACTGATTCCAAAGAATCAGGACAAGTTCGCCCGAACTTGTATCAATCTCCAACAAACAGGGCAAGTTTGCCCGGACTTGTCCAGTTTCTCAGGAAACCAGACAAGTCCGGGCGAACTTGCCCTTTTTGTTGGAGAATGATACAAGTTCGGGCGAACTTGTGTGCTTTTTGACAAATGTTGATCAAGTTCGGGCGAACTTGGTCACCAATCTGGTGACAAGTTCGAGCGAACTTGACTGTTTTGGCATCCAATTCGTGCGTTTTCGTGTCGTTTGCTGAGGAAATCGAGTGTCCATCCCTCCAACCTTAAGCTACTGAGCAAAACCTAGGCTGGAGAGGTCTTTTGGAGCGAGTTTTAGCCATTTTACAGAAACTCGGACTAATCCGGGCGAACTTGATGGTTCGTACGGGTTAGTCCAGTTTGTGCAAAGTGACGATTTCGTCCTTGTGCTTCCAGATACGAGATCTAGCTTGACAACGCCTCGTTCCACTTCAAAGTGAACGAAACGTACGTCATTTAGTCCGAATTTGTGTGAAAATCGATGTTTAAAAAGGGTTTTACTTAGATCTAAGTGAAAAACAGAAGTTTTGTACAAAAAGATGAAGATTTTCGTAAACAGAAGAGTTTTGATGAAATCGAAGGTGAAACCTTGTGCAAAATCGTTGTAAAACGTTGTTGTGGCTTGAAAACGGGTTGATTCTTACTTAGAAAACGAAAGTATTTGATCGGGAGAGCTCTGAGCGAACTTGGTCAGCAAGGGGAGCACGAATGAGGAGCTGGGTACTTATAGGTGAGGTGAAGATTGGGCTGGATACATCAAGTTCGGGCGAACTTGTACCAAGTTCGGGCGTTGGTACAAGTTCGGGCGAACTTGATGAATTTTCTTAATTTGGAAGCCAGTTCAGGCGAACTTGGCTTATAAGCTAGGTTCTGATAGACTAAGCAAGTTCGGGCAAACTTGTCATGCACAAGTTCGGCCGAACTTGGCCTATTGGCGAAGTTTTATTTGTTATTTTCGCATTAAGCGTTCGTTTGGCAATTCGGTTCGTATTAAGTAGCTATATTAAGCGTTTTAGCGAAGCGTTAAGCGTTATATTATCATTGAATTGAGAGAGAGCGAGTTACACGGGCGTGCGAGTGTTTTAGCGATAGCAAACCATAACATAAACAAATATAACACACATAAAGCATAATTCCACATAATTAACCGCGTTTTGAGATGCGATGCGATGGCACAAGTGTTTATTAAACAATAACACACTCGGCTTTTAAAGTAACACCGTTACTTGTGATTGCGTAGGATTAGCGATTAATAAGCGATTAGATGCAATATAGTTATGACAAAATATAATTCAATTAACATAAACTTTCTCATAATCAAATCTCGGAATTACACTGAAAGATACAACGGAAATAAACGGAAAAAGATAACAACGAATTAACAAGTTGTTACAGTCTCCCCTACTTTAGGAAATTTCGTCCCGAAATTGAAGTAGTGGCCGTAACAAAGAGATGTGGATATTTATCCTTCATATCACTTCCCAATTCCCAAGTGAACTCGGTACCGCGTTTGCCTTCCATCGAACCTTTACAATAGGAATGTGAGAGCGCCGTAGTTTCTTGGTCTCTCTGTCCATGATTTCAACTGGTTTTTCCACAAAATGAAGAGTCTCGTTTATTTGCAAGTCCTTGAGAGCAACATGGAGATTTTCTTCAGCTAGGCATTTCTTGAGGTTCGACACGTGGAAAGTCACATGTACGTTGTTAAGTTCTGCCGGTAGTTCGAGTCGATAGGCCACTTGCCAATTCTTTCAAGAATCTTAAAGGGACCCACGTATCGTGGCGCTAGTTTTCCCTTCTTTCCGAAACGGATCACTCCTTTCCAAGGTGCAACCTTTAAGAGAACGTGACTCCCACTTTGAACTGTAGGGGTTTGCGGCGTTTATCGGCATAACTCTTTTAGCGGCTCCGAGCTTTCAAGAGATTGTCTCTGATTTGGAGAATTTTGTCTGTCATTTCTTGAATTAACTTGGGACCGGTGATTTGTGCTTCTCCGATCTCGTGCCATGCAATAGGCGATCGACATTTTCTTCCACACAGTGCCTCAAAAGGAGCCATTTGAATGCTGGTATGATAACTATTGTTGTACGAGAATTCAATTAAAGGTAAATGCTTATCCCAATTACCACTGAAATCTATGATGCACGCACGAAGCATGTCTTCGAGGGTGCGGATCGTGCGTTCAGTCTGACCGTCGGTTTGAGGGTGAAAAGCGGTACTGAGATTTAGTGTAGTACCGAGGGCGGATTGAAAAGTCTCCCAGAGACGTGAGGTAAAACGACTATCGCGGTCAGAGATGATGTCACGAGGCGTCCCGTGTTAACATATGACTTCGTCGGTATAGATTCGTGCTAATCGTTCTCCCTTAAAATCTTCTCGTATGGCAATAAAGTGCGCTGATTTAGTAAGAAGATCAACGATAACCCAAATGCTATCGTGACCAGAGGAGGTGCGAGGAAGTTTTGTAACGAAATCCATGGCTATGCTCTCCCACTTACACATCGGGATTTTGGGTTGTTCGAGTAAACCAGAGGGCCTTTGATGCTCGGCTTTAACTTTGGAGCAAGTTAAACATTTTGAGACGTATACGGCGATATCCTTTTTCATGCCCGTCCACCAGTACTTAGGACGAAGGTCCTGGTACATTTTGTCAGCTCTGGGATGAATGGAGTATCAAGATTTATGAGCTTCGATCATTAGCAGCTCACGAAGGTTATCGTGTCTAGGAATCTAAATGCGGTCGAGGTAGTAATAAATACCATTAGGTTTAACAATGAGCTGGTTTCGGCACCACATTTCATTTCATCCTGCAGGGTGTTCTCGTTAAAACAAGCAAATTGAGCGGAGCGAATTAGAATTTCGAGATTATTCAAAGCTTGAGAGTCACGAACACTACATAAATAGCTTCGTCGACTGAGAGCGTCGGCTACAACGTTTTCCTTGCCGGGATGGTAGCGTATCTCACAATCGTAGTCGTTGAGAAGTTCAACCCATCGGCGTTGGCGCATGTTAAGTTCTTTTTTATTAAAGATATGTTGTAAGCTCTTAAGGTCGGTGAAGACCGTACACTTGGTACCGTAAAGGTAGTGTCGCCATATCTTTAATGCAAAAACAACTGCACCGAGTTCGAGATCGTGGGTTGTGTAGTTCTTCTCGTGGATCTTGAGTTATCGACATATACGCGATAACTTTGTCTCATTGCATAAGAACTGGGGTGTGCTAAGCGTACTATATTTTTATTGTTAATTTTTAGTCCATTTTACGCTAGTCAAGTTTTAAATTTATAAACACGATATTCTACTAACACTAAAGACACACTTGGGTAAGTGCACCCAACGTGAGCGTAGTATAACGTTAGTAAGATACCGAGATCGTCCAAGGACACAAGAGCTTTTAATGCCGGTTTATCGTCAACTTCTAATCAATCTAAATTTTGATAAAAGTTTTTAAAACATAAAGATAAATAAAGATGAATAAAATAAAATGAAATACAAATAGACAAGATAGAATCACTTGGATCCAACTTCTCTTTTATGTATCCTTTGATAGTTTTCACACTTTAGGACTTTTTAAGAGATTATCTTAGTTATAGTAGTAGGCCCCTCTTTTGAAGGTGACGTTACCCTCAACCCAGTGGTTTGAGTCAGCAGGGATACAATCCCAAAAGGTCGGAATATTGGAAGATAATTAAGTAAGTTATTAATGCAAAAAGTGGTAGGCCCCTCTTTGAAGGTGACGTTACCCTCGGCTAAGTGGTTTGAGTCAGCAGGGATACATCCCAAGTAGCCGGTTTAAAATATTAATAGTAGTTTACATATGAGGGGTTCAAGCCATTCGCGCCCCCTGCCATCCAATACCCGTTGAGCATTGAAGGAGGCTCTAATAGGCTTGAACCAAGTCCTCGCAGGATCTATACACTGAACGAGACAAGAACTTTACCAAACCACCTTTCTAACCCCCTTCCAAGTAGTTAACGTGCTTTATATAAACCGTAAAGACACAATGAGCAAATCAATGACATCATGAAGAAATGGTTAAGAAAATTCACTTTCAACATAAGAAACTAGTTATTAAAGTCATTAATACAAACCCAAATAAAAAGTGCCGAAAGATTAAATACTAAAATTAATACATAAAAGATTAGTCTTCACCAAGTGATGTAAGGAATTTAGCCAAGCATGGCCTTTGTTTGACAAGAACCCTTACAATCTATCTTGGATCCCGAGACTACTACACACTCTAAAGATGGAAGATGGATGATGGTGGTGGGTATTGGTAGTGTAGTGGTGGTGGAGTGGTGGCAAAGTGAGAGAGAAGTGGTTTGCCAAGGGATGCCTTTGTGGGTAACAAAGCACCCCTCTTTATAGCTTGAACAGAAGCCCGCCACGGCCCGTGTCCAGCGGACCAGCCCGTGGCCAACATCCTTCTCTTTCTTTATTAATTGCATTTGTCAGCAGAGAGCCCCACACGACCCGTGGCCTCTGGGCAGGCCCCGTGGTCAACTGTTCGCTGTACTATCCAGATTCTGCAAATCTTATAGTTGACCATGGCCCGTGTTACACTGGACACGACCCGTGGTGGACGTGGAAGCTTCTTGAATGTTTTGTCTTGTAGTGAAAGGCTAGACTACGCCCCGTGCTCGGTGGACATGGCCCGTGCTCGTCTTCTCTGATCTGGTTTTTGTCTTTTGGGGTGTTGCTGAGGGGTCGGGCATGGCTCGTTATTCCTTCTTTCTGTACTTATGTTGGTTTTAGCTGCTTATTTGCTTCTTTTGTTCGTTTGAGCTCTTTTTATCCTGAAAATACAAAAGGAACAAAGAAACATGCTTTTTTCCAACTTTAGTATTAAAAAAGGGTTAGTTTTATGCCTCATTTGATTAATTATATGCTGTATTTTGTATACAGGCAAATATCCCCACACTTGAATCTTTGCTTGTCCTCAAGCAAAACTCTTTAAATGTCGCTTACACACCCGAATGGAATAGGTAGAGAAGAAGTTTTGTGGCTTGTCTTTGAGTCTAGGGAATCCAAGATTCTTTTTCTTTCAAATTATGTTTTTATTTTTTAATTACAGTTCCTATTCGTCATGATTTATTGAGAACATTTCTAAGAAAAATTATTTATTTAGGCATAACATGCCTCTTTAAAATTCTATTTATTTATATACAAGTTCACGTAACTCTCAAGGGATCACTCAACACTCGGCCGAAGATGTATTTTTGTGATATCACTCGATTCCGGTTTGGAACTTACTTCTACCATATGCTTGCCAAGTGACCAGACCTCCTCCTTTTAACTATAAACCTTTGCGAGTATCAAGAGGACTTTGAAGGGTTTAGGATTGGGCTAGAGGTAGGTGAAATTTTTGGTTAGTAGTGTGGCAAAAGACGTAAACAAGCGTCGGATATCGCAAAACTTTTCGTATTCATTTTATTCAAGCGTTTTTGAAACAATATTTGAAGGAACTTGTTCGGTTATTCAAAGAGCTATTTATACATTTTTTTTCACTAGATATCCGAGCTTTTTACTAAAAGAAATGGGTTTGAAAGGAAAACGGTTTTTGTGGGTAATAGGTGTTTGTCTTTGTGGTTTTTGAAATGAAAAAGTTTTTTAGGCTCAAAAGGGTTGACTAGGGGATTTTTTTTGTGATGGGTGAAAAGAAATAAAAATAAAGGTTTTGAAGAAAATATGGTTAAGTCCTAATGCCTCCGTCATTTATTTCTTGGGTTTTAAGTTGGTAAGGACCGGGAATGCATCGTTTTGGCAAGTTCTAGAGTTGTAAGGACCAAGCGGCTATTCACACAAGAAACGAAAAATGAGCATTTAGTTTAAAGATGTATGAATGTGTGGTCGATAAAGGCTCAAAACTCACATAATGTGGGAATGGGTTTATAATGTGAACAAGTATATATAATCAAATTTTAAAAAGATTTGTTATGCCTCTTTTTATAATTTTCTTATTTGGTTCTTTTTATCACGACGCTATCGGTTGTAAATTTATAAAAACATAACTTATTAGAACTTGTTATTCCCAAATTAAGCCAAGATAAGTAAAAAAATGAAAAATTTGTGAAAAAGATTTGGGGTGATTAGCGGTTCCAATAGAGTTTTGTGTAAGGCTTGTTATTAGGACTTGCTAAATTCAAAGTGTTAAGTTACCCCCCCCCCACTTAAATTACACATTGTCCTCAATGTGTCCAAAAGTAAATTTTTCGGTTGATTCGAATGCGTAAAAGTGCGTTTAAAAACAAATTTTTGTGTTACTGGGCATCTGGGCACGACCCGTGTGGTCTGGGCATGGCCCCGTGGTCATATGCCTAGTATTAAAACTTACAGAAGAGTCACCACGGGTCGTGCCTGGTGAACACGACCCGTGTCAGAGAATGGGAATTGATCCGCAGGTTTAATTCATGGGCACGAGGTGTGTTGGCGGAACACGGCCCCGTGCTGACAGTCTGCATTTCAGGTTTTTGGTTTCTGCTTCTGGTTTCCGGGCTTGTTTAGTACTAATTCTTAGTGCATCTAGCCTCCTGTACCTGTTTTATCAATTTCACACCACGCAAAGCACACTAAAATACCAAATCCTAATCTTACGACCGTTTTCATCCATCACATCACAGAAATAAAAGTAAAAATGCAGAAAAATAAAAGTTGTTTGGAAGAGTAAATTTTTTAAACACGGCACACAGGCCGGCAAATAGTTCACAAGGGTAGAGAGATAAACCTGATGCTGCATTCGTCACCCACCACCTCACCGCCATCATCACCACTTAGTCCATGTCCTCATCCTCGTCATCCCCGTCATCACGATACACCATGTGGCCTCACATGTATGCAATGTCTCCTTGCATACTAGTGATGGAACGTTCCATCACTCCAACTGGGGTGTTGACGTTGTTAGCCAAGTTGTACGTGTTGCGAGAGCACATGAGGTTTTCCTGCAAAAGATCAGTCAAACTTTGAAGGTTAGGAAAACCGCTTCCTTGAGAGGAGGAACCTGTTTGGTAACCATGGTATTGAGGAGGAGGATGGTTGGGATCATCAGCGAGGGCTAAAACTTCTTCTGGGCCCCATGTATTTCCTTGAGCATTCTGGAATCGGATAGTTCCATCCCCCATATCTTGGATAAGTCCCACGGATCGGCATAGGTCGATATCAACCTTCTTGGACTTTGCACCATGAGTCAATGACTTTGGAATACGATTGACTTAATTCTTGAATAGCTTGTAGATCCATCCCACAAAGAAGATTGGCGTGGGTGGATTACCAGTTGGTTCAGGTGCATGTTTTTGAGAAGCAAGAAGGTGGCATCGAGCGGCTTACGGTTGTGGATGCAGTGGAGGCAGGTGAGGTCACGAAGGTTTACAACTCCTGTGCTGTCACGCCATTGATTCAATGAGTTACTCAAGACCCGGTGGATGTATTGTTAGAGTGGGTCTCGCAACTGCGAGCTCTTGGTGATGCTTGGGTTGTAAGGTCCATCTCCAGTCTCGGCCTAGGCAGTCTGTCTCATGTTCACCGGAACTTCACGGAAGCCATCCATGACATGTTCATTGGTTGAGTCATTTTCATTATATAGCCCGATGTTGACCCCAAACTGGCCATGGAGATTGAGAAAAGCTGCCCGACACATCTGAACTCAACTACATCTGAATCGAAGGTCGGCCTTAGCGTCGAACTTGAAAGTGCTATAAAACTCCATGTTAAACTCATATATGGAGTGGAGTTTCTTCTCGAAAGCGACTCGGAGCGGACCCGTGAAAAGCATGTCATATCTACCTCTCTGTCTTACAGCATCCAGGGTGTCATAACAAGTTTGTTTCGGTGCTTCCTCTCGCCTTGTTTGGAGGATGTCGCATCGGTTTTGGTACTCCCATTCGGATGTCTTGAATTTAAGAAACTTGTTTGCCATTGCTGCATAAAAGACCAATGTACAATTAGTTCATTACGGTTTTTATTTTCGGTAAAATCTTGAAAACAGACAGTTGAACACGGCACCGTGGTCACTGACCACGCTCCGTGTTGACTGGAAAAACTGACCACGCCCCGTGGTGGCTGACCACGACCCCGTGGTCAGGCAACAGTTACAGCAAAAATTCATTTTTCGTCCCAGTTCTGAAAAGTTGAAAATTATCGGTTGAGTAGGGGCAGTTTTCCCGAAATGAAACCCCAAGCCTCGTTTTTTTCAAAAGTTTACCCTATCATTTTTAACCTTTTCAGTTCAAAAACAAGGGTTTGTGATTTATACTTGAAATCGGGTGTTTTTATGTTTGATTGTGGTTGATTTACTCTTCATAACCTAAATGTATGCTTCTAATACTAGATCTATACATAAATTAGTGGATTAATAGTGTTCTACTTCAAGAACCCTAGATTTTCCCACAAATTTCTTGATGCTATAGTACATGCAAATCGTTAATCTAACTAGAAAAACTGTAAAGATCATACCTTGCGGATGTTAAATGATAAGAAGACGTGAAATGGGGCAGAAAATCGCCAGAGAACCCGAGAGTTTTCGGGGAAACGGGTCGTGCGAAATGAAGAACAATTTAAGGAAAAGGGGTTTATACCCGTCTACACACCGAACACGGCCCCGTGGCCACTAGCCACGGCCCCGTGTTCAGGCCTAATATATATATATATATGTGTGTGTGTGTGTGTGTATATACACACACACACACACACATATATATATATATTGTGCGAACGACGTTTTCCCGAAAAGTATTCTCCAAACTTTCTTACCTATTTTTGAAGTTCTTCCACTGTTTGTACCACCTACAAGACATGACGTTATATACACAAATCATACCTCGCTTGTTTGAAGAGAAATTTCTTCCTCCTCATCCTCAATGAAGCCTCGATAAAGTTTAACGCCTTTGCCCGTTGACTTTAAATGGTATACCATTTTGAGTTCTAATCTCAACTGCACTATGTGGAAGATATGGGTGACGGAAAAAGGTCCTGACCACCTAGATTTTAGTTTTCCGGGAAATAATCGAAGTCGTGAATTAAACAATAGCACTTGTGTCACACCCCAACCGATGGCGGAAACATCGGGATGAGACGAAAATGAGATTGCTCATTGCTCACAACGCTAATAAATGACAATATTTAATTAAATCCAAATTTCATTTCATAACATTGTCAAATACAACATGAAGCAATACAATAAGTTTATAAAACATAACAAAATTTGGCACAACATTTATAAATCTAACGTCTAAAATGTGTGTATCTAAGTCCTTGCTATTTTGATTTCATAGCATCATCTCCTTCAACCTGTAACATGTTTTAAAATAAAGTCAATGCAAAAGCAAAGGCGAGTACACAAGTTTAAGCATAGCATACGTATACGAATAAAGTTTTAACAATCCTCATGGCAACCAAATCTATACAAGAGCAATATCAAGGCATGCAATACTAATAATCAAACCCTTAACGCAATCACGATGTTTAACATGACCTCACGAATAACACGATGGAGGTGGATGCGTGAATTCCTATAGCGCTAAGCATGTCAAACGAAGGCTAAAAATAGTTAATGACTAAAGCATAGCATAACGAATATCCAAGACAAGCATCAAGTATGAGATTCAAGTATTCATGTGTATAAGATTGTTTGTGCGTTTCATAAAGTTAAAGTGTTCATGATTTTTGTATATGTAAAACATGTTACACCCAAAAGTGTTATAAACAAAAGTGGGTCGAGTGTACTCACAATATTGCATATGCTTACCGATTGGTGATTCCGTGAAGAGTTGGAGGTTGGAGCTTCAACGCTTCTTTTAAAACACTTAATGTTTTCTTTTAGAACTCTTAGAGCTCTCTTTCTTGCTTGGAAGATTTGAGAGAAGTATAGAAGTTGAGAGAAGAATGGGTGGAACACTTAGTGTCCTTTTAGAATTCTTGATTTAGAGAGATTGAGAGAATTAGAGAGATGGAAAGAAGAATGGTGTGAAGAAAATGGCAGAAGAGGGTTGGTATTTATAGGTAGAGAATGTGACAAATGGTGAAATATGATTGGTTAAAAAAGGTGGAAGAGGATTGAGAAGGTGATTGGTGGAGAAAGGAGGTGGAAAAGGGTGAAATATGATTGGTTAAAGAAGGTGAAAGAGGTTTGATGAAGTGGAAATATGATTGGTATATTTCTTGGTATTTCTTGAGTATATATTATGTAATTGAGTATATAAAAAGTATAAAAGTATAATTCAAGTATTGTGGATGTGCGTGTAAGTATTTATACGTATAAAAGTGTCGGTTTGCGTATAAATATGTATTTTAAATGATCGGTTGTGTGATAAAATAAAAAATATGAAATATGAATTTTATTATGATTAACGCCTCGAATTGTGAGATTGAAATTAAAATACGAATGTAAGGTTTCTAAAATTAGAATACGAATACGAACATTTTTTTAAAATAGGAATACGTAGATACGAGGCGTTACAACTTGGTTCCCCTCTCGAAATTCACAAGGTTTAATGTGTTTGTCATGTAAGTTCTTTATTCGCTCCTTATAAATTTCAGAGTTAGAGTATGCTTGAATTCTCAATTCGTCTAATTCGTTCAATTGATAAAATCGATTTTTACCGGCTGTTCCTTGATCTAGGTTTACATTTTTTAGTGCCCAGTAGGCTTTATGTGCTATTTCTATTGGTAAGAGGCAACTTTTTCCATAGACTAGCTTATATGGAGTGGTTCCTATTGATGTTTAAAAGCGGTTCGAAAGGCCCATAAAGCATCGTCTAATTTTTCAGCCCATTCTTTTCTATTTAACCCTACGGTTTTTTCAAGTATTCTTTTTAAAACCTCTATTGGTTACTTCGGCTTGTCCGTTTGTTTGAGGATGATAAGCGATCGAAATTAGGTGATGGCCTCCATATCGTGTTAAAATTTTTTCGAGTTGTTGATTACAAAAATGGGTGCTTCTATCACTTATTAAAGCTTTTGGGGTGCCGAAACGGGCGAATAATCGTTTCAAGAATCTTACCACAACCCTTCCATCGTTTGTTGGAAGAGCTTCGGCTTCGGCCCATTTTGACAAGTAATCCACAGCCACAAGTATATATTTGTTTCCTTTTGATGGTGGGAAAGGACCCATGAAGTCTAAACCCCATACACCAAAAATTTCACAAACAAGAATACCATTTTGTGGCATTTCGTTTTTGGAAGAAATATTACCTGATCGTTGGACGAGAGTCCACTAGAGTTTGAATAGGAGTTTCCCATCAAGGTGTGGATGTCACTCCTAACTTGATGGTGTAACTTCGTGAAAAAAATAAATAAATAAATAAAGAATTGGCAGAATGAGAGTCGTTCACCAAATTGGGGATATCACGCCTATTTTGGAGAAGTCGTCTCACTTGTGTAATACGAGTGTTTTCGAGTTTAGTATAATCGAGTAAAATGCATTAGGAAAGGCGTATGATTGAAATAATGTAACGAGTATGAACACGTAAAGCATTTCATGAATTTAACACATAAAAGACATTTCAAGAAATTAGCATGCGAATCACGTATGGTCGAATGTGGTGCTAAACTATAGACCAGGTCGAAAGCATGACAATTCTACCTAATTCCCTATAGTTATGGCTCTGATACCAATCTGTCACACCCCAACTGATGGCGGAAACATCGGGATGAGACGAAAACGAGATTGTTCATTGCTCACGACGCTAATAGATGACAATATTTAATTAAATCCAAATTTCATTTCACAACATTGTCAAATACAACATGAAGCAATACAATAAGTTATAAAACATAACAAAATTTGGTACAACATTTATAAATCTAACGTCTAAAATGTGTGTATCTAAGTCCTTGCTATTTTGATTTCATAGCATCATCTCCTTCAACCTGTAACATGTTTTAAAATAAAGTCAATGCAAAATCAAAGGCGAGTACACAAGTTTAAGCATAGCATACGTATACGAATAAAGTTTTAACAATTCTCATGGCAACCAAATCTATACAAGAGCAATATCAAGGCATGTAATACTAATAATCAAACCCTTAACGCAATCACGATGTTTTAACATGACCTCACGAATAACACGATGGAGGTGGATGCATGAATTCCTATAGCGCTAAGCATGTCAATCGAAGGCCGAAAATAGTTAATGACTAAAGCATAGCATAACGAATATCCAAGACAAGCATCAAGTATGAGATTCAAGTATTCATGTGTATAAGATTGTTTGTGCGTTTCATAAAGTTAAAGTGTTCATGATTTTTGTATATGTAAAACATGTTACACCCAAAAGTGTTATAAACAAAAGTGGGTCGAGTGTACTCACAATATTGCATATGCTTTCTGATTGGTGATTCCGTGAAGAGTTGGAGGTTGGAGCTTCAAAGCTTCTTTTAAAACACTTACTCTTTTCTTTTAGAACTCTTAGAGCTCTCTTCCTTGCTTGGAAGATTTGAGAGAAGTATAGAAGTTGAGAGAAGAATGGGTGAAACACTTAGTGTCCTTTTAGAATTCTTGATTTAGAGAGATTGAGAGAATTAGAGAGATGGAGAGAAGAATGGTGTGAAGAAAATGGTAGAAGGGGGTTGGTATTTATAGGTAGAGAATGTGGAAAAGGGTGAAATATGATTGGTTAAAGAAGGTGGAAGAGGATTGAGAAGGTGATTGGGAGAAAGGAGGTGGAAAAGGGTGAAATATGATTGGTTAAAGAAGATGAAAGAGGTTTGATGAGGTGGAAATATGATTGGTATATTTCTTGGTATTTCTTGAGTATATATTATGTAATTGAGTATATAAAAAGTATAATTCAAGTATTGAGGATGTGCGTATAAGTATTTATACGTATAAAAGTATCGGTTTGCATATAAATACACATTTTAAATGATCGGTTTTGTGAATAAAATATGAAATATGAATTTTATTATGATTAACGCCTCGAATTGTGAGATTGAAATTAAAATACGAATGTAAGGTTTCTAAAATTAGAATACGAATACGAACATTTTTAAAATAGAAATACGAAGATACGAGGCGTTATAGTCTCCCCTACTTTAGGAAATTTCGTCCCGAAATTTATTCAAGATGAAGACCTTGGAGAAAAAGCATTTTGGCTGGAAGAATGATTGTCTAAAATCGAGATTTGGATGTTTGAAATGTGTTGAAAAGTATGAAGTTTTGAGGAACGAAAAGATAGGTTTGAAAAAAGGGTTCGTTTGTCTAAAATGATTCAAGGAATTGAGCATAAGTAAAACGTGCATGTGTGTGTATAGACAAGCGAGTTTAAACAAGTTTGAATAACTCAATGACAAGGTATTTTAAAATGTGATACCTAAGAAGGAAGCTTTCGTATAAAACGATATGTATTTTGATGAAAAGTGTGACCGCACTATTTGTTGTAACAAAATTTTCGTTGGATTTAAAGAGCATTGGCAATCTCAGTTTTGTAGAGAATTCTTTATCGGTGAAAAAAACGAGGAAGTTAGGTATTTGAAATAAAAAAATGGTTTTGGAGGTAACTGCCAACTAAGTATGTTTGCGCATAAATAAAGAATGGAAAATAGTTTTTAAGTGTAAGAAAGTATTTTAGGGTCCGAATGTTTAAACTGATTGATTGCAAACGGGGTTTGTATAAAAGACAAGGATGTCGGGGAATAATGGAGGCATAAGTGTGAACAATTGATTTGATAAACGAATATGAGTATAAGAATGGCATGCGTATTGAAAGCGATGTGTTAAGAATGGGGTCTCTCGTGGATAATCGAATATCACGCACTTAGCAATGCCTTTGTTAGTTGTTAAAGTTTGTATCGGGTCTAAATAGGTCTGCAAGACACCGAATTTCTCATGGCATGTTTTACGAAAGTTTGAAACATGGTGAAAACACTTATATATAGGAAGTACCAGCGGCGTATCCACCATATTTTGACCATGTTACGTTCGTTTTGTTATTCGGTGTCATGTTATGTTCCGTGTCCTACCATACACAGTAGTACACCCTATGATTCCCATGCGCCTATCACTATAATCCCGTGTGCACCCGTGATTATATTGATTGTCGCATGATCCGCATAGTTTGTACTAGTTGTGTATGAATCAGGGTATACATAAATTTGAAAATAAGAGTGTGCGTGCGTATAAGAATGTAGTATATAAGCATGTTTACGTTTAAATAAGTATGAGACCAACGTGAGCGAATCCCCTCGGGTTATGCTCACGTATAGATACGAATGTATGAATTTGAATATGAGCATGAACATGAATGTGAGCATGATTATAAGTATGCATATGAGTATAAGTATAAGTATGAATGATGACACGTATGAGCATAAATATGAATATGTGTATAAGTATGAATATCAATAGGTATAAATGACGACGATGCGTGCATGACATGAATTGAATACAACGAATTTAATCATGTAAAGTGATATTGTCGTGCGAAATTTTGACTAAATCATGTGCGAGGATATGCATGTAAAGTGGTTTGAGCAAAACTTTGAGGTTATCGCTTTTAAAATAGGTTCAGTTTGACTTAGAATGTAGGATCTAGTTTGTGAATATAAAAGAATATAAGGTACTTATTGATTATGCGTTACGTATTTTGTAATGGACGGGAGTGCTACCACTGTTTTAGGGGAATTTAAGTAAGTCGAAAGTGGTTGGTCCTTGTAATGTTTTCTTGCCCACGTGTTTTGAAATTGAGGTGACATTTTGAGTGGTGTATGACAAGGTCTTAAATTAGTAGGTTCGCATCGTTTTCAAAGGATGTTACATCAAGATAAGAAATTTGAAATTCAGTGGTTCTTGTGATACGTTGACCCTTGAGAGAAAATCTGGGATAATGGATTTAATTATCGATGAAAAGTGTTTAGCAAAATGTTATCTTAATCGCGATAAGAGGTTTAGAGGGTGTTTGGGGTTGAGTTTTGAAAATAGTTTATGTGTTTTGAATAATCAGAATCAGATGATTAGCTGTAACAAAACGTGCTGCAGAAAGATAGTGTTTGAATTTGATTATGTTGTTTGATATCCCAATAACCAGATAATCAACTATTTGAGTGTTTGACAAATATATATATATGTGAAAAAAGAATAACTAAATAAATAAGCTTTGATCTCTACAAAACGAAAGAAATCAGTTTTTTATTATATACTTACCAAACACAAATAAACATAGTTTTATTTTGCTTTAAAAACACAATAATTAAAGGAATCAGGAAAAAAAAATAATAACAACAATCATAACATACCTTAGTAAAGCGATCCCATAATATCTATAAGATATTGGTTTGGCTTTTGTTTACAAATGAAAGCTCTTAATGTAAAGTTATCGCGTGATCGTGTTTTAGTGATTATGTTAAACATAAGATTTGTGGGCAAGGTATTCCTTGGACTGATTAAGTTGGTAGGTAGCATTCCGTCGAGCTTTGAAAATCGTCAAACAATACGTTTCATGTGGTGACCAAGTATATGCGTATGTGATTTATATGAAATAGATTGCAGGATGGGAAATACGTTTGATAAAATAGTACGTTTTGAAATTCGTCTAAGTAAGAATTTAACAATATGATAAAAGATTTAGGTATACAATTTAAACATGTGGTTTGTGTAATAAAGTCTCCAAGAATGAGGGTTGGTAATGATCACCGAGGTATGGGAATCACCCCTAATCCGTAGGTGAGGTCATTTCAAGGAAGGAAGGAAACGGAGTTTGATCGTCTAGGTAAGGAATTCACTCCTATCTCGATGACGGTCTCCATTTCGGACTTTTCGAGAAATATAAGTCTAGTTGATGATGTTTTGAAATCATGTATGCAAATAATATATAAGTGTATGAAAAGTTTTAATATGAATTGCGTAAAAACCTTATAATAAATTGGAAATTTGAAAGGAATGGTAACAAGTATATAAAAAGTCATGTATAAATTGAAATGGTATAAAAGAGAGTCTCAGAAAACATTAGACTGTTTCGGGTAAAGAAACGTCGACTATTCCAAAGTGAATCGAAGATCCTTTCGAATTAGAGAAATGTGCTTTGGCCTATAGGTAAAACGCTCTCGTCGAGAAGCAATTTACGGGATTTTACCCTTCCAGTTACTACACATCTCTAATCGATTGGAAAATTGAAACTTTGGAGAGATTGAAAATCGAGGAATGGGACTTAATCGACAAGGTGCGGGTTTCACCCCTAACTCGACGATTTCGTACCCTAAGTGTGGTTGGTACTCTTCGAGTCAAACTTAATTTCAACACTTGACGAGAGTCCACTAGAGTTTGAATAGGAGTTTCCCATCAAGGTGTGGATGTCACTCCTAACTTGATGGTGTAACTTCATGAAAAAAAAATAAATAAATAAAGAATTGGCAGAATGAGAGTCGTTCACCAAATTGGGGATATCACGCCTATTTTGGAGAAGTCGTCTCACTTGTGTAATACGAGTGTTTTCGAGTTTAGTATAATCGAGTAAAATGCATTAGGAAAGGCGTATGATTGAAATAATGTAACGAGTATGAACACGTAAAGCATTTCATGAATTTAACACATAAAAGACGTTTCAAGAAATTAGCATGCAAATCACGTATGGTCGAATGTGGTGCTAAACTATAGACCAGGTCGAAAGCATGACAATTCTACCTAATTCCCTATAGTTATGGCTCTGATACCAATCTGTCACACCCCAACCGATGGCGGAAACATCGGGATGAGACGAAAACGAGATTGTTCATTGCTCACGACGCTAATAGATGACAATATTTAATTAAATCCAAATTTCATTTCACAACATTGTCAAATACAAGATGAAGCAATACAATAAGTTATAAAACATAACAAAATTTGGTACAACATTTATAAATCTAACGTCTAAAATGTGTGTATCTAAGTCCTTGCTATTTTGATTTCATAGCATCATCTCCTTCAACCTGTAACATGTTTTAAAATAAAGTCAATGCAAAAGCAAAGGCGAGTACAAAAGTTTAAGCATAGCATACGTATACGAATAAAGTTTTAACAATTCTCATGACAACCAAATCTATACAAGAGCAATACCAAGGCATGCAATACTAATAATCAAACCCTTAACGCAATCACGATGTTTTAACATGACCTCACGAATAACACGATGGAGGTGGATGCGTGAATTCCTATAGCGCTAAGCATGTCAAACGAAGGCCAAAAATAGTTGATGACAAAAGCATAGCATAACGAATATCCAAGACAAGCATCAAGTATGAGATTCAAGTATTCATGTGTATAAGATTGTTTGTGCGTTTCATAAAGTTAAAGTGTTTATGATTTTTGTATATGTAAAACATGTTACACGCAAAAGTGTTATAAACAAAAGTGGGTCGAGTGTACTCACAATATTGCATATGCTCTCCGATTGGTGATTCCGTGAAGAGTTGGAGGTTGGAGCTTCACAGCTTCTTTTAAAACACTTAATGTTTTCTTTTAGAACTCTTAGAGCTCTCTTTCTTGCTTGGAAGATTTGAGAGAAGTATAGAAGTTTAGAGAAGAATGGGTGGAACACTTAGTGTCCTTTTAGAATTCTTGATTTAGAGAGATTGAGAGAATTAGAGAGATGGGAGAAGAATGGTGTGAAGAAAATGGTAGAAGAGGGTTGGTATTTATAGGTAGTGAATGTGAAAAAAGGTGAAATATGATTGGTTTAAGAAGGTGGAAGAGGATTGAGAAGGTGATTGGTGGAGAAAGGAGGTGGAAAATGGTGAAATATGATTGGTTAAAGAAGGTGAAAGAGGTTTGATGAGGTGGAAATATGATTGGTATATTTCTTGGTATTTCTTGAGTATATATTATGTAATTGAGTATATAAAAAGTATAAAAGTATAATTCAAGTATTGAGGATGTGCGTATAAGTATTTATACGTATAAAAGTGTCGGTTTGCTATAAATATGTATTTTAAATGATCGGTTGTGTGAATAAAATAAAAAAATATGAAATATGAATTTTATTATGATTAACGCCTCGAATTATGAGATTGAAATTAAAATACGAATGTAAGGTTTCTAAAATTAGAATACGAATACGAACCTTTTTTTAAAATAGAAATACGAAGATACGAGGCGTTACAACTTGGTTCCCCTCTCGAAATTCACAAGGTTTAATGTGTTTGTCATGTAAGTTCTTTATTCGCTCCTTATAAATTTCAGAGTTAGACTATGCTTGAATTCTCCATTCATCTAATTCGTTCAATTGATAAAATTGATTTTTACCGGCTGTTCCTTGATCTAGGTTTACATTTTTTAGTGCCCAGTAGGCTTTATGTGCTATTTCTATTGGCAAGTGGCAACTTTTTCCATAGACTAGCTTATATGGAGTGGTTCCTATTGTTGTTTAAAAGCGATTCGAAAGGCCCATAAAGCATCGTCTAATTTTTTCAGCCCATTCTTTTCTATTTAACCCTACGGTTTTTTCAAGTATTCCTTTTAAAACTCTATTGGTTACTTCGGCTTGTCCGTTTGTTTGAGGATGATAAGCGATCGAAATTAGGTGATGGACTCCATATCGTGTTAAAATTTTTTCGAGTTGTTGATTACAAAAATGGGTGCTTCTATTACTTATTAAAGCTTTTGGGGTGCCGAAACGGGCGAATAATCGTTTTAAGAATCTTACCACAACCCTTCCATCGTTTGTTGGAAGAGCTTCGGCTTCGGCCCATTTTGACAAGTAATCCACAACCACAAGTATATATTTGTTTCCTTTTGATGGTGGGAAAGGACCCATGAAGTCTAAACCCCATACATCAAAAATTTCACAAACAAGAATACCATTTTGTGGCATTTCGTTTTTGGAAGAAATATTACCTGATCGTTGGCATGCATCACTTGTCTTTATAAGATTTTGCGCATCTTTATAAATGGTTGGTGTCACACCCCGACCCGCAGCGGGATAAAAGTCGGGGCATAATTGGGTTATCACCAAAGCTCATGATGTTTACTAAGATGTTTCATATTTATTAAAATCAAATTACAACTTAAATATCCAAAACAAAATTCATACAATTACAAGAAAATGAAACTACATAATTATTCCAAAGCATAAACTTGTTTATTCTTCTAGGCCTTCCTAAGTGTTTCCTGTCTCAGCTGAATCACCTGTATTATGTGTAAAACGGGGGATATTTTGGGTCAACAAAAGTTGGCGAGTGAACCTTGATAAAACATTTTTACTAATTTCTTGTTTTATTTAATAAGGAAAATTCGTGCAATAATCATATGTGAGCAAACATATATAGATAAACAATCACAAACCACTTTGGATGAGTATATGACATGAATGATGATGTATGTGAGATCAAGGCTCAATCAAACGGAGCCGATCTAATGAGGCTCTTGATGCTCAACCCGTATCCCACGGGGAACTGATGAGCCTAATGAAATGCGTGCATTGAAAATGATAAATCCAATCTACATATAATTCACACAACAATTGATACACATTTGATCACGGATATGATGTATGCACGAGTGTTTAAATAAAATAAAGGAATTATACGACACATAATACACCCCAAACATGATTAAAACGGGGAATTGGTAGAGATTCACTCACAATGGGTGCGTTTCTTTGATGACGATGAAGGCGCACGAATTTATGATTCAATCGACGAGGGAAAAACTAACCTAGATAATAGCAAAATGATTCGATAAATAAATAAATTTTATTTGAGATAAATATTTTTAATTAGTGCTCTTAGTGGGATTTTTAGATTTATTTTTGTGAGTTTAAGGAAATTTTCTAACTTTAAAAATCCTATTTTAAGTATTTTTAATTAATTTTTCAATTAAATAAATAAATAAAAATAATAAAAATTGGGTTGACTTTCTGACAGTTGACCGGGTCCGACCGGTCAGACTGTGTTTATTGTATGCGGCTTGTGAGGTTCGAACTCGGGACCTCTCGTATGCGTGCACGCAGCTCTACCAACTGAGCTACGTATCTAACCTGAAATATTCTCTGTTTTAATTATATATATACACTAATTAACCTTAACCTTATTTGGTTTTTATTAAAAATGATTTATATGGTCGAACCGGTTGTAGAGACCCGGAGTCGAACTCGGGACCTTCGGTTCAAGTGTGCACAGCCCAACCAGTTGGGCTGTGTGTCTAATCTGCTTAACTACTGGATTATATTCCTCTTATATACATTCTGTAGGTTGCTCTGAATAGGTTTTAAAAATGTTGGTTTTATTTCAGAAAGTCGGAAGCATGCGTGATTCGAACTCGGGACGTGCATATTGTATTTGCACACAGTCCACCGCTGGACTGTGTGTCTAACCCGTTTGAATATCCGGTTTTAATTATATTAATACATATATTCGACTTCGTCTTCTTCACTTTGAAGAACATAGAACAGTAACACCGACTGTTTTGTTTAATCGACCAACAAAACTTATCATTGATTGAAATGACATAAAAAAAGAAGATTAAGGAATAAGATGTACCAAAAAGAGTGTTTTCTTCAGATTTCCGGCAAGTGTCGTCGGCTCTGATTTGTGATTTCGGGCTGGATGAACTGTTTTAACAGTTTCGATCATTGTGTTAAGCAATTAGATTATCAATCAAGAGATAGCAAGAAGGTTTAGACAATTATACCGTCTGATGGACGAATGCGGTTTTCTGATCAGTGATTCCGGCGAAATTGAAAATCTCCGGTGACGAGCTTTGGAAGAAATGAAACTTCGGAAAGAGAGTGCGGTTCTGAGCGAAAGGTTTACGAGATGTTTGAGTGGGTATTTATAAGGAAGATCAGCTGATTTGAGTTGGAATTTAGGTCCAAGTTCGCGGTCAATGATTTCCGTCGGTTTTTGACTGAAATTGATTGCCGGCAACAATTATAACTGATGTCGAAATCAATTTGTGCGTTTCAGTCAAAAGAAAAGTAGTCAAAATCGCGGAGTGTCGGTTTTTCCGGTGATGGCGAGTTCTGGGCGCGCTGATAGATTTTGACTTTCGGTTTTTATTATAAGTATTATTTGTTTCAGTATTTATCACAAACGAAACGTGTGGCGGAGTGGTGTGGTGTGTATTTGTCTTTGTGGGTGACCCGGGTTCGAAACCCGGCTACCCTTATATTTATTTTTTTTGATACTTTTTATTGTTAGTTATAAATTATGGGTTTTAAATTTTAAATATTTATTAATTAGGTATTATTTAGAATAAACCGAACAATAAATACTCAACGAAACATATAACTGAATATTTGATTAATAAACGAAGCGGGTTTTGAAACCTGTTTTTCGACGAATGTTAAGTATCCCCTACTTTTAGAAATTTCGTCCCGAAATTTAAGTAGTAGTGGTAACTGGAAAAAGATGCGGGTATTTTTCGCGCATTGAGTCTTCACGTTCCCAAGTAAACTCGGGTCCTCGTTTTGACTCTCAACGTATCCTGACAATTGGAATACGACTTCGCCTTAAACGCTTCTCTCCGAAGTCCATGATTTATACCGGTCTTTCAACGAAGTGCATCGATTCATCGACTTGAATGTCTTCTAGAGGAATATGGAGATTTTCATCGGCAAGGCACTTTTTCAAGTTTGATACGTGAAATGTGGGATGAATTCTGTTGAGTTCTTCTGGTAGGTCAAGCTTGTATGCTACCGGACCTACTCTTTCGAGTATCTTGAAAGGTCCTACGTAGCGTGGTGCTAGCTTGCCCTTCTGGCCAAAACGAAACACTCCCTTCCACGGTGATACTTTTAAAAGTACTTGATCACCAATGTCAAACTCCAAGGGCTTTCATCGTTTGTCTGCATAACTCTTTTGACGACTTTGAGCCGCTAGAAGATTGTTTCGGATTTGAAGGACCTTGTCGGTTGTTTCTTGAATTAATTCTGGACCGGTGATTTGCGCTTCCCCAATTTCGTGCCAACATACTGAAGATCGGCACTTACGACCATATAAAGCTTCGAAAGGAGCCATGCCGATACTTGAATGATAGCTATTGTTGTACGAAAATTCCACTAATGGTAGGTGAGCGTCCCAATTCCCTTTGAAGTCTATGACACATGCTCGCAGCATGTCTTCAAGGGTTTGGATGGTGCGTTCAGATTGACCATCAGTTTCAGGATGAAAAGTGGTACTGAGGTCTAATCGTGTACCCAAGGCGGTTTGTACGGCTCGCCATGTTCGTGAAGTGAAACGACCATCACGGTCTGAAATGATGCTTAATGGTACACCATGACGGCTTACATCTCGCTGATGTAGATACGAGCTAACTTCTCGTTCTTGAAGTCCTCGCGAATCGGAATGAAATGAGATGACTTTGTAAGACGATCGATTATTACCCATATGGTGTCATACCCACTGGAGGTGCGATGGTAACCCGGTAATGAAATCCATGGTTATGTTTTCCCACTTCCATACAGGTATTTCGGGTTGGACTAGAAGTCCTGAAGGTCTTTGATGTTCAGCTTTTACTTTGGAACAGGTAAGGCACTTGGAAACAAAAACAACGATATCCTTTTTCATGCCAGGCCACCAGTAGGTGTATCGTAGGTCTTGATACATCTTGTCGGCTCCTGGGTGTACAGAGTATCGTGTTTTGTGCACCTCATTCATGAGGAAATCACGAAGGTTATCGTGATCAGGAATCCATATGCGATTTAAATAGTATAGAATACCGTCGGATTTGATTTCGATTTTGAGTTCAGCTCCACATGACAGTTCATCGCATACATCATTTTCCGTTACAGAAACATGTTGAGCTGCTCGGATTCGATCTTTGATGTCGGTTATGTTTGCGAACATAGAAGACGAATGGAGTAACCTTTTCGACTGAGCGCATCGGCCACTACGTTTGCCTTGCCAGGATGATACCGAATTTCACAGTCGTAGTCGTTGAGAAGTTTGACCCATCATCGTTGCCTCATATTTAAATCCTTCTGGTTGAAGATATGTTGGAGACTTTTGTGGTCAGTGTATATTTCACACTTGGTACCATAGAGGTAATGTCTCCATATCTTGAGAGCGAACACAACGGCTCCAAGTTCCAGGTCGTGGGTGGTGTAATTCTTCTCATGAACCTTGAGTTGCCTAGAAGCATAGGCTATCACTTTTCCTCTTTGCATCAATTCACAGCCTAGCCCTTGCCCCGATGCATCGCAATATACCACAAAGTCATCGCAACCCTCAGGGAGTGTGAGGATAGGTGCGTCACAAAGTTTTTGCTTTAGAGTTTGGAAGGCTTCCTCTTGTTTAGGTCCCCATATGAAGGGTTTTCCTTTATGAGTCAAAGCCATGAGTGGTACAGCAATACGGGAAAAATTGGCAATGAAGCGTCGATAGTAACCAGCCAAACCAAGAAATACCTTACCTCGGTAGGGGTACGTGGCGCTTGCCATTCCTGCACTGCCTTGATTTTTGAAGGATCAACATGAATTCCCTTGTCATTGACGACATGTCCAAGGAATTGTACTTCTCCTAACCAGAATTCGCATTTTAAGAACTTAGCATAGAGCTTTTCAGTCCTTAAGAGTGTAAGGATGAGTCGAAGGTGTCGTTCATGATCGGATTTAGACTTGGAGTAGATAAGGATGTCGTCGATGAAGACTATGACGAAACGGTCAAGGTAGGGTTTGCATACCCTATTCATTAGATCCATGAAGATAGCAGGGGCATTGGTTAAACCGAAAGGCATGACCATGAACTCGTAATGACCATAACGAGTCCGGAAAGCGGTTTTTGGGATATCTTCATCGTGCACTCTGAGCTGATGATAACCAGAACGAAGGTCGATTTTTGAAAAGCAGGTGGCACCTTGAAGTTGGTCTAGGAGGTCATTGATGCGAGGTAGTGGATAGCGATTTTTAACCGTTAACTTGTTGAGTTCTCTATAATCAATGCACATGTGAAACGTTCCATCTTTCTTCTTCACAAAGAGAACAGGTGCACCCCAAGGCGAGGAGCTAGGACGTATGAATCCTTTGTCAGTCAGCTCTTGCAGGTGACTGGCCAGCTCTTGCATTTCGGATGGGGCTAATCTATAAGGAGATTTTGCGACTGGTGTAGCGCCAGGTACAAGACCGATGCGGAATTCGACTTCTCTCACAGGAGGAAGTCCTGAAATGTCGTCGGCAAAGACTTGTGGAAATTCTTTCACAACTGGGATATCTTCGAGTTTCCTCTCCTTGTTTCCCTCTTTGACGACGTGAGTTAGGAATGCGACATAGTTCTTGCGGAGATATCTTCGGGCTTGAAGGCAGGACATTAGTTTGAGTCCTTTCGAAGGGGTTTCCCCAAAATAACGTAGGGTCTGATTGTCTGCGAGAGGAATGCGAATGAACTTTTCGTGGCACACTACTTCAGTGTGATGCTGGCTGAGCCTGTCCATACCGATTATAACATCGAAACTTCCCAACTTCATAGGAATAAGGTCAATTGGAAAATCGTGATCGTTTAGAGTGAGGGTACAATTGCGTATAATAGAATTTAATGAAACGGGTTTTCCGTCAGCAACTTCCACCGTTAGAGATTCCATGAGATTAACACGAGTTTGGTTGAGGATAGGTTCAAATTCTAAGGACACAAAGCTCTTATCCGCACCAGTATCGAATAATATGGATGCATAACTACCATTGATGAGAAACGTACCGTTGACCACATTGTTGTCAGCCCTAGCTTGGTTGGCATTGATGTTGAAAGCTCTTCCTCTGGCAGGTGGAGGAGCTTGGTTAGCTTGGTTTATCGGGTTTGCTTGAGCTTGGGCATGGATGATGTTCACCAAGCGTGGACAAGTGTTCCTGAAGTGGTTTGGGTCCCCACAGTTGTAACAAGCTCGCATGAGTTGCATCATGGGGTAGTTAGGTTGGTAGTAAGTTTGGGCTACGTGTTGTGCAGGTGGTAGAAGTAAGGGTTGTTGGGCTTGACCCACTATCTGATTGTGGGTTTGGGTTGGAGGTTGATTGCGGTTCATTCGTTGAAGGGTACGACAGGTTTGGATGGTGTGACCCGCACGGCCACAGCTTGTGCAATGTTGGCAGGGATTTTCGGGAGGGTGATGGTACTGATAACGGTTGCATTTTGGGTGTGGGCCGGTGTATGGCTTTTTGAATGGTGCAGCTGAAGGAGCAATTTGGGTGATTGGTGCAGCAGTGATAGGAGGGTTGGTTTGAGTGACAGCAAAATTCTTGCCATTACGTTTCCTCTTACCAGCAAACCTTGAGGATGAGACTGAGTGGTTTGTACTTGAGGTCTCTATGGGTGCTTTCTTCTTTTCATCTTTGAATTTGCCGTTTCGAATGCGATTTTCAGTGAGTTCTGTAGCTAACTCCATCGCGGCTTCAAGTGTTGCAGGCGAAGTGCTTAAGACCGAGTCTTGGATTTTCGAGGGGAGACCTCGAATGTAATGTTCAACCAAGCGTACACGGGGGTGAACAAATTAGGGATCATCTGGTTCAGCTCGAGAAATCTCTTATTATAGGAGGTGTGATCTCCTTCCTTTTGTTTCAGTGAGTGGAATTCGTCTTCCAGCTTTTTGATTTCGCTTCTTGGACAGAAGCGTCTTGTCATGAGTTCCCTTAACTCTTCCCATGTTAAGGCCATGGCATCTTCAACTCCTCGCTTACCTTTTTCCGTGTTCCACCAGGTAAGGGCTACCCCAAAAGTCTTCCAGTTGCATAACGTACCTTACGGTCCTCGGGACAATCGCAATTGAGGAAAGTGTTCTCCATTTCTTCAAACCAGTGAAGGAGGGCGGTAACACCTTCGGTCCCTTCATACTTTGGGGGATCGCAAGATTTGAAGTGTTTGTAGGAGCACTTTTTGGAAGGAGGCGTTGGCGACGCTCTGGTCTTCTTGATTGGGAGGGTTGACGGGGTTTGGGTGAGAGCTTGTTGAACTTTAATCACGATGTCAGGAAGCACTGCGGCCATTTGTTTAGCAATTTGTGTAGCCAAGCGTTCATTTGACCTTCCTGACTTTCTACCTCCACGTAGTTGCGTAGCCGACATCTACAGGAACATACATAGGAAGATTGTGAGTTTAAGAATTTTCTAGGTGTCATGTGTCGTAAAAAGAATGAAAAACAACATAATTGGCAATAATTTAACTACATCCATAGGATGTCTTGGGTTTGCTCATGTTTGGGCCTCCAATGTCCCCCATGCCATAGCCTGTGTAGTCATGTGGGCCCCCATGACTATTGGGCTTGGTAGGATTCACATTGGTGTTGGCGGATTAACACTCGCACCACCCGAATGAAAATCGTAAAATATGATTGCGAGATGTATGGTAGGAGGGTGTCCAGGTGTAGACACAATGACAACTCAAAGTGAGGTTAGCTCACACGACGTTTGGTATAGCATGCTTTGGCCTAATAGGTCCTTTGTACTCTCATCGTTAGTCCCCAGGTAGGCAAACTGGTCCTTTATTTTGGATTTATACGAATGCCAAGCCTAGACAGGACGTTCCGACTACCGGTACTCGTACCCTTCAAGTTACTACATGCCCGTCATGAGAACTCACTTTGATGTGATTTGAAAAATACAAAAATCATTGCAAAAATCATGGGAATCGTGAGGTGTGTGCTCTCATGGATATGATATGTTATGAGGATATGATTCATGATGAGCATTGTATAATAACATGTATTTGTGAGCATGCTTGCATAACATTGAGTGTAAAAATAAACGTAAAGCATATAAACATCATGAATTTTGTATGTAACGCATAAACAATTTAAAATTTTAATCAACTATAGTATAGGCTCTAAGGGTCTAATAACATATCCTATATCCCTATAGTCATAAGCTCTGATACCAATCTGTCACACCCCGACCCGCAGCGGGATAAAAGTCGGGGCATAATTGGGTTATCACCAAAGCTCATGATGTTTACTAAGATGTTTCATATTTATTAGAATCAAATTACAACTTAAATATCCAAAACAAAATTCATACAATTACAAGAAAATGAAACTACATAATTATTCCAAAGCATAAACTTGTTTATTCTTCTAGGCCTTCCTAAGTGTTTCCTGTCTCAGCTGGATCACCTGTATCATGTGTAAAACGGGGGATATTTTGGGTCAACAAAAGTTGGCGAGTGAACCTTGATAAAACATTTTTACTAATTTCTTGTTTTATTTAATAAGGAAAATTCGTGCAATAATCACATGTGAGCAAACATATATAGATAAACAATCACAAACCACTTTGGATGAGTATATGACATGAATGATGATGTATGTGAGATCAAGGCTCAATCAAACGGAGCCGATCTAATGAGGCTCTTGATGCTCAACCCGTATCCCACGGGGAACTGATGAGCCTAATGAAATGCGTGCATTGAAAATGATAAATCCAATCTACATATAATTCACACAACAATTGATACACATTTGATCACGGATATGATGTATGCACGAGTGTTTAAATAAAATAAAGGAATTATACGACACATAATACACCCCAAACATGATTAAAACGGGGAATTGGTAGAGATTCACTCACAATGGGTGCGTTTCTTTGATGACGATGAAGGCGCACGAATTTATGATTCAATCGACGAGGGAAAAACTAACCTAGATAATAGCAAAATGATTCGATAAATAAATAAATTTTATTTGAGATAAATATTTTTAATTAGTGCTCTTAGTGGGATTTTTAGATTTATTTTTGTGAGTTTAAGGAAATTTTCTAACTTTAAAAATCCTATTTTAAGTATTTTTAATTAATTTTTCAATTAAATAAATAAATAAAAATAATAAAAATTGGGTTGACTTTCTGACAGTTGACCCGGGTCCGACCGGTCAGACTGTGTTTATTGTATGCGGCTTGTGAGGTTCGAACTCGGGACCTCTCGTATGCGTGCACACAGCTCTACCAACTGAGCTACGTGTCTATCCTGAAATATTCTCTGTTTTAATTATATATATATATATATACTAATTAACCTTAACCTTATTTGGTTTTTATTAAAAATGATTTATATGGTCGAACCGGTTGCAGAGACCCAGAGTCGAACTCGGGACCTTCGGTTCGAGTGCGCACAGCCCAACCAGTTGGGCTGTGTGTCTAATCCGCTTAACTACTGGATTATATTCCTCTTATATACATTCTGTAGGTTGCTCTGAATAGGTTTTGAAAATGTTGGTTTTATTTCAGAAAGTCGGAAGCATGCGTGATTCGAACTCGGGACGTGCATATTGTATTTGCACACAGTCCACCGCTGGACTGTGTGTCTAACCCGTTTGAATATCCGGTTTTAATTATATTAATACATATATTCGACTTTGTCTTCTTCACTTTGAAGAACATAGAACAGTAACACCGACTGCTTTGTTTAATCGACCAACAAAATTTATAACTGATTGAAATGAAATAGAAAAAGAAGATTAAGGAATAAGATGTACCAAAACAGAGTGTTTTCTTCAGATTTTCGGCAAGTGTCGTCGGCTCTGATTTGTGATTTCGGGCTGGATGAACTGTTTTAACAGTTTCGATCATTGTGTTAAGCAATTAGATTATCAATCAAGAGATAACAAGAAGGTTTAGACAATTATACCGTCTGATGGACGAATGCGGTTTTCTGATCAGTGATTCCGGCGATATTCCGGCGAAATTGAAAATCTCCGGCGACGAGCTTTGGAAGAAATGAAACTTCGGAAAGAGAGTGCGGTTCTGAGCGAAAGGTTTACAAGATGTTTGAGTGGGTATTTATAAGGAAGATCAGCTGATTTGAGTTTGAATTTAGGTCCAAGTTCGCGGTCAATGATTTCCGTCGGTTTTTGACTGAAATTGATTGCCGGCAACGGTTATAACTGATGTCGAAATCAATTTGTGCGTTTCAGTCAAAAGAAAAGTAGCCAAAATCGCGGAGTGTCGGTTTTTCCGGTGATGGCGAGTTCTGGGCGCGCTGATAGATTTTGACTTTCGGTTTTTATTATAAGTATTATTTGTTTCAGTATTTATCACAAACGAAACGTGTGGCGGAGTGGTGTGGTGTGTGTTTGTCTTTGTGGGTGACCCGGGTTCGAAACCTGGCTACCCTTATATTTATTTTTTTTGATACTTTTTATTGTTAGTTATAAATTATGGGTTTTAAATTTTAAATATTTATTAATTAGGTATTATTTAGAATAAACCGAACAATAAATACTCAACGAAACATATAACTGAATATTTGATTAATAAACGAAGCGGGTTTTGAAACCCGTTTTTCGACGAATGTTACAGTTGGCCAATAGAATCCTGAATCAAATACCTTTCGAGCAGTACTAGTGGCTCCGTGATGTCCTCCATATGGTCTTCGTGACAATGGCGGAGGATTTTTCTTGCTTCATCACCACATACACATTGCCGGATAAGTTGGTCAGCACAGATTTTGAAAAGATAAGGATCTTCCCAAAAATAGTGTTTTACATCGGCAAAGAATTTCTTTCTTTGATGATGCGACCATCCTTTTATAACTATCCCGCTGGCCAGGTAGTTGGCATAGTCGGTGTACCATGGTTCTTCTCGATATTCTACCGTTTCCAAGGATTCCGTTGGGAATTTTTCATTGATGAGCTCGTCTGTAGTTCTCTCCAAAGCTGGATCTTCCAAGCGAGATAAGTGATCTGCTGCGGTGTTTTCAGCTCCTCTTTTGTCTTTTATTTCGATGTCAAATTCTTGGAGGAGTAAAATCCTCCGGATTAAACGTGGTCTGGCATCCTGTTTTTTAAACAAGTAACGAATAACTGCATGGTCTGTATAAACTGTCGTTTTAGAAAGCACTAGGTAAGAACGAAATTTATCAAAAGCAAATACTACAGCTAGTAACTCTTTTTCCGTTGTGGTGTAGTTTTCTTGCGCGTCATTAAGAGTTTTACTAGCATAGTATATTGTATGAAAATGCCTTTCTTTTCGTTTTCCCAAAACTGCTCCAACTGCAAAGTCGCTAGCATCACACATGATTTCAAAAGGTAATTTCCAATCGGGTGCCATCATAATTGGTGCATTGAATAGCATTTCTTTTAGTGTTAAAAATGCATGGTTGCAATCCTTGTCAAAGATGAATGGTGCATCTTTTTCAAGTAATTTAGTTAGAGGCCTTGAGATTTTTGAAAAGTCTTTGATAAATCATTTATAAAATCCGGTATGTCCTAGGAAACTTCTTATGGCTCTATCGGAGGATGGGGGTGGTAATTGAGAGATGGTATCAAACTTTGCTCGATCTACCTCCATTCCTTCGCTTGAGATTCTGTGACCGAGTACTATTCCCTCCGTAACCATGAAATGACATTTTTCCCAATTAAGGGCGAGGTTAGTTTCCTCACATCGGGATAGCATTCGTTCAAGGTTATCGAGGCATTGGTCATATGAATCTCCAAAGATGGAAAAGTCATCCATGAAGACTTCCATGGTTTTTTCTATCATATCATGGAAAATTGCCACCATGCAACGTTGGAATGTTGCGGGGGCATTACATAGACCAAAAGGCGTGTGTCGATAAGCAAAAGTTCCATAGGGGCATGTGAAAGTTGTTTTTTCTTGGTCTTCCGGGGCTATTGGTATTTGAAAATAACCTGAAAAACCATCTAAAAAACAATAAAATTTGTGACCGGACAGTCTTTCCAACATTTGATCAATAATAGGCAAAGGTAAGTGATCTTTCCTGTTACCTCACTTAATCTACGATAGTCTATGCAAACTCTCCATCCAGTGACGGTTCTAGTGGGTATCAATTCGTGTTTTTCATTGGTTACCACCATCATTCCTCCTTTTTTGGGAACTACTTGAACGGGACTCACCCATGGGCTATCAGAAATTGGGTAGATGAGCCAAGCATCAAGTAGTTTGATGACTTCATTTTTAACCACTTCTTGAACATTTGGATTAACTCTACGTTGTGGTTGTATTACCGATTTGTAGTCATCTTCCATTACAATTATGTGTGCACATGGAGGGATTTATTCCTTTTATATCTACAAGCTTCCATGCAATTGTGTTTTTATGTTTTTTTAGAAGTGAAATTAATTTTTCTTTTTCTAAACCATTTAATTTTGAGGAAATATTTACGGGTAATGTACCATGCTTGTCTAGAAAAGCGTATTCCAAACCTTCTGGAAGATCCTTGAGCTCGAGTGGTGGGTCTTTAGGAGACTCCTTATCTGGTTGATCTTGGTCGAGGACCAGAAAAGTTTGTTCAATGGCGTCTTCTTCTTGGACAAGTTGGTTGAACTCTTCTTCTGCATCGAGTGGCTTATCTTCATCTTCAATTAGAGGGTCGTTGTTACCAAATGGGTATTTTATGGCTTGGTCAAGATTGACATACATTTTGTCGGCCCCTAATTGAATTGGTAAATTATTTTGCTTCCGGTTGATCAACGCTTGATGGTTTTACGAAAGGTCGCCCTAATACAAGCGGAGCATCATCGGGATGATGAAGTCGGTGGGGACTACCGCTTGGTTTGTTTGCACTAACACATCCTCAACTACTCCCGTTGTTTTTATCATCTTTCGATTAGATAGAAAAATGGGAATTTGAAGTGGAGGAAAATCACTAGTATTTAATTTTTCGAAATATAGCTAGGCATTATGTTAACACAAAGATCCTTGTCGATGGCGATATTGCTAATTGTTTTGAAAAAACATGGAACCGGTGTTATGTTATCTTCAATTTGTTCATCTCTTATTAGCGTAGCTTGATCATTTGTTAATCTAATGCTAACTATTTTAGCAATTTTAGCGCTAGTGTTTAACTCTTTTAAAAACTTAGCATGAGTGGATACCAAGAAATGGTTCTCGAAAGAAGGTGGTAAAATGTTAATTTCTTGAACATTTGCTTTTCTCTCGAAATTTTGATTGTTGACTCACTTGACTCATTGCTTGGCTCAGGCATAGGTTTTTTACTTACTTGTTCTTCCATTTTTACTTCTTCGATTATTACCTCTTTGGTACAAACAACCTCTTCCCTTGCTCTAGATTCTTTTAGTAACTGCTCAAGGGTTTTAAGATGTTCTATTATTCGTTCGGCTTCGGGAAGGATAGTTGGTGGTGTGTCAAACTTAGTGGGATGAATGTTCCAATCAACGCTTGATCTTGGATGCTCAAAACAAGGTTCCTCATAAGAATATGAGTCGGATGGTTGAAATAAGTCATAATATTGTACCGAGTGGGGATTACTGCAAATGGTACAATATTCTTCCTCATAATAATCATACTCTAAGTAGTAGTGACTGTAATATCCTGAATATTGATCCATAAGGAAATATCCAGTAGATTACAGAGTCTCGGGACTAGAAAATAAAAAGTTAAAAACAGAAGCTCACTACGGCCCCGTGTCCAGTGAACATGGCCCGAGGTCAGACTCTATATCTGGGCGTTTGAAAAAATTTGTTTCAGTAATCTGCAGCACGGGGGCGTGTCCAATGAGCACGACCCGTGTTCAGTTTACTGTAAAAATTAAAATTTTCTAAAACTAAGAAAACAAGCGCGCAATTTTGAAAAATGTTTTGAAAAATGAGTAGGCCGTTGATTTTAAGCTTTCTTAAAATCCTTGTGTCCCCGGCAACGGCGCCAAAAATTTGGTGTGTGCTAAGCGTACTATATTTTTATTGTTATTTTTAGTCCATTTTACGCATAGTCAAGTTTTAAATTTATAAACACGATATTCTACTAACACTAAACACTCACTTGGGCAAATGCACCCATCGTGAGCGTAGTATAGCGTTGGTAAGATACCGAGATCGTCCAAGGACATAAGAGCTTTTAATACCGGTTTATCGTCAAGGTCTAATCAATCTAAATTTTTGATAAAAGTTTTTAAAACATAAAGATAAATAAAAAGATGAATAAAATAAAATGAAATACAAATAGACAGGATAGAATCACTTGGATCCAACTTCTCTTTATGTATCCTTTGATAGTTTTCGCACTTTCGGACTTTTTAAGAGGTTATCTTAATTATAGTAGTAGGCCCCTCTTTTGAAGGTGATGTTACCCTCAACCCAGTGGTTTGAGTCAGCAGGGGTACAATCCCAAAAGGTCGGAATATTGGAAGATAATTAAGTAAGTTATTAATGCAAAATGTGGTAGGCCCCTCTTTTGAAGGTGACGTTACCCTCGGCTAAGTGGTTTGAGTCAGCTGAGATACAATCCCAAGTAGCCGGTTTAAAATATTAATAACAGTTTACATATGAGGGGTTCAAGCCATTCGCGCCCCCGCCATCCAATACCCGTTGAGCATTGAAGGAGGCCCTAATAGGCTTGAACCAAGTCCTCGCAGGATCTATACACTGAACGAGACAAGAACTTTACCAAACCACCCTTCTAACCCCCTTCCAAGTAGTTAACGCGCTTTATATAGACCGTAAAGACACAATGAGCAAATCAATGACATCATGAAGAAATGGTTAAGAAAATTCACTTTCAACATAAGAAACTAGTTATTAAAGTCATTAATACAAACCCAAATAAAAAGTGCCGAAAGATTAAAAACTAAAAGTAATACATAAAAGATTAGTCTTCACCAAGTGATGTAAGGAATTTAGCCAAGCATGTCCTTTGTTTGACAAGAATCCTTACAATCTATCTTGGATCCCGAGACTACTACACACTCTAAAGATGGAAGATGGATGATGGTGGTGGGTGTTGGTATTGTAGTGGTGGCAAAGTGAGAGAGTAGTGGTTTGCCAAGGGATGCCTTTGTGGGTAACCAAGCACCCCTATTTATAGCCTGAACAGAAGCCTAGCCACGGCCCCGTGTCCAGCGGACACGGCCAGTGGCCAACATCCTTCTCTTTCTTTATTAATTGCATTTGTCAGCAGAGGGCCCCACACGACCCGTGGCCTCTGGGCACGGCCCTGAGGTCAACTGTTCGCTATACTATCCAGATTCTGCATATCTTATAGTTGACCACAGCTCTTGTTACACTAGACACGGCCCGTGGTGGACGTGGAAGCTTCTTGAATGTTTTGTCTTGTAGTGCAAGGCTTGACCACGCCCCGTGCTCGGTGGACACGGCCCGTGCTCGTCTTCTCGGATCTGGTTTTTGTCTTTTGGGGTGTTGCTGAGGGGTCGGGCATGGCTCGTTATTCCTTCTTTTTGTACTTATGTTGGTTTTAGCTGCTTATTTGCTTCTTTTGTTCGTTTGAGCTCTTTTTATCCTGAAAAGACAAAAGGAACAAAGAAACGTGCTTTTTCCAACTTTAGTATTAAAAAAGGGTTAGTTATATGCCTCATTTGATGTAATTTATATGTTGTATTTTGTGTACATCAAGAACACAACCAAGACCTAAGTTAGAGGCATCACAATAAACAACGAAGTCGTCGTTTTCGTCGGGAAGAGTGAGTACGGGAGCGTTGCATAGCATATGCTTGAGAGTTTGAAAGGCTTCCTCTTTTTGTAATCCCAAACGAAAGGCTTGTCTTTATGAGTTAAAGCGGTCAGCGGAACAACGATTTTAGAAAAGTCGGCGATGAATCGACGGTAGTAACCCGCCAATCCAAGAAAAAAAACGAATTTCGGATGCATTCTTCGGCGTAATCCAACTCTTTACAGCTTCAATCTTCGCAGGGTCGACGTGAATTCCTTGACTGTTAACTGTAACACCCCAAAAACATCGCAACAGAAATACAAACGTAATGGTGACGGAAGTTGGTGCCCATAAATATCTTAGTGGACGATGCATTGTTAATGTTGGACATTTAACTTAATTAAAACATAGTTTTAAAACATCAAGTTTAAAAGTACGCCACAACCACACCATAGTTAAGTTGTTTTGATCCTTATGGATCTTATTACATAGGTCCCAAAGTTTTAAAAGTTTGTTCAAAACATTCATAAAACAACCATGCATCAACAACCACAAGATACGCCATAATTCCCGAAGCCATGCTCAAGTACCTGAAGAACACGTTAAAATCAAGTGTCAACACAAAGGAGGGTGAGCTCACATATTCATATTTTAAAACAAGGAAAACTTTCTACTTATGTGTTTATTATCAAAACATCCAAATAATATTTTCGAAAGTTAATTTATTTCCTTAATAAAATCCATGGGTCAGCCGTCGCAAGCGTTTCCCCGTAACCTTCGATCTAAAGCATCTTCCCAATTTTTACATATTAAATTTATTGCATCAAATGTTCAGACTCGTATGTTTGCAAGACAATACGAACTATATATTAACAATAAGGGTATAATCAAGACTAGACTATAATAGAATATCAATACGTCGTTTGACTTGATCGGAGCGACCGATCACGACGGGGTAGTCAACCCGATAGATCTACCAACAATTCCACGTGTTCAATACTTAAATGATTAAACAGCAATACTTGTGCATGCGCCCATAAGGGCCATCTATATCACTTGCCTCATGAACAATATATATATATCCAACTAAAATGATAAATTTAATATTTCATATTGTACGAATTCCCCGAAGTCTCCAACGAAACGTAAACCATACCTGGTACTTACTCTCTTGTGACCGAGCCAATTCGTCACAACTTTAGATTTAAGCATTTTTAAATCTACACGGTCATTTTCTCTAAAACACCGTAAAATCCCCGTTTCCCCGAAACATATTTGTTCACAAAACCGTTTCTACCCGAAAAATATTGATATCATCAAAATCATATATTTTCTATGAAAATATACATTTTATATAAACAAGGTATGTTTTATTCAAAACATCTTTAATCCTTTTTAAGGCGTGTTCTTCCCCCAAAACATATACAAAACAGTAAAAAGAGGGGGTTTAGTGACACTCACCTTTTGGTGCATAATTAAATTAGCGCGATCCCACAATTTGATTCTACACGTCCTAATATACGTAGGAACGATTTATCAAACAAATATATTACAAAATTCCTAAGTTTCTCCAATACTTAGAATTTTCACATAACTTTGAGATTTCCTCGAAAAGTTATTATTTTTAATTATGTTGGCATATTAATATATATATATGAGTTCATATATATATATATATATATATATATATATATATATATATATATATAAGATTTTGCGACTTGAACGATTTTATTGGTGACCTTAATATTATATCCGTTAACACTCCCGTTTATAAGTACCATATATCTACGATTTGCGCGTCGTAATATATATACATAAACGTGCACATTTACACAATATCATAACATGCGAAATCTCGTTAACTCATACACTTTATCATTTTTAAAGCATGCATACATGAAATAACTTATTAAGTTAACCTATGTTAAAATTTTCATGCTCGACAAATAAGTTACACACTAATCGCGATTTTACCGATTTCTACCATTTTAAACATACAAGCGTACATGCATAGACTTAATTCCCGCTATCGTGTCAACACTTAACATATTATCATATAATCATATTTAAATCACATAACATATTTAAACACATAAGGTTCACCCATGAACAACCCATTCTAGTGTATGTTGAAAAATGCGTCTTTTAGCGATTCAGTAACGTTTTCGGGCGTCGGAAGTCACATATGACCAACCAAACACCAAATAAACTTATATAAGTCAAAATAATTATATTTATATCAAAAATATCAGTTTAGTTACTGATCTAAAACAGTTTCGTAAAAACCTCGTAAAAAGGTGATTTTTACCGTTTTTACCTCATAGTTTTGCATCAAACGTTACCATAACCATCCGAACTCGAAATGACTTCGTATTTTAACACAATACATGTTATAATACTGAATAAAATGATGGTTATAACCAGATTAGTGCAGTTTTTGTGTAAGACACATAAATCATGCGATTTCACGCATTTTACAATACCTTTAAGCACATAGTACAACATGCAAAGCTAGTAACTTCATGATAAGTTTTATACTACTTTAACACACGAAATAACCTTATTTTTAAGGTTTATAATCTGATCTAAAATCATTTTATCATAACATAATTAAATCATTATTACATGACCACTAATCATCATGCATGCCTAAGTACAAGCACTTAATGCACACATATCATATTATCATCAACATGCATGTACTCTTATGCATCTAGACATACATTTATTTTATGTTCATATATCCAAGAACATTCTCATCTTCATATAATCATCATCATCAAATCATTCAACATAAATGCAAGACATATATACATTTATATTTTAACAATAAAATCCGCATGCATGCATACATATATATATACATACACACACGACATATATATACATACATGATTCCAAAATTTTATTTTTACATGTCCATATCTCATGATCAAACCTTTAGGAACATTCCATAGATTACACATGCATCACCTTTCAAACATCTTATCAAACAAGATTTAAATCAAATATCAAAAACTCAAATGTCATATGTATACATATACACATACATACATACGACCCTACATATATGCATACACTTATCCATTCCATTTTCTTTTAAAACCCATTTGTTATCGTTTTTAAGTTAATGTTTATGTTCAAGAACTAGAGAAACTTCCATCCTCATCAAAACTCATCAAGAATCAAGAACAAAGTTTTAAAAGTAATTTTATACCTTCTTGTTTTTGATGAGTTTTTAGCAAAGTATGATGGTATGGAGCTTGCTTTATGCTTGGAAACACCTTTAGACCTTCAAAACACCTTGGAATCTCTTTGAAAAGCCTTTGATCTTCAAGAACAAGCTTGAAACTTCAAAAATGGTGGTGTGTTGTGTGTGTGTTTCGGCCATGAGTATAAAGAGAGAAAGAGAGTGTTTGATTTTGAATTGTTTGTCTTGGATTTGGTGGATTATGGAAGATTTTATAAAAGGTTTAATCATTGCCTACACTTCCCCATGCCAACACATAGAGGAGAGAGAAGAAAATACACCTCCATGGCTGCCACATATGTCTAATACACACATATATATCCGTGTACGTACATATATATATATATACGTTGTAGGTTAAAAATTGGTACTTAACTGGATACCGAGTGTTTTATCTAGCGTTTTAACTGCGTTTTAACGCGTTTTAAATTCTTTTCAACGCTTTATAAAAATAAACTCACCAAATTATTACTAATCAATATTTTATTTGCCTGGACCGGCTACGTTGTCGGTATTTGGCAGTATGCGCGCTGTGTTGCGCAAGCGCTTAAATTGGCAAAATTGGGATTTTAAGCGTTTTAATTTATTTTTATCATTCTATAAAAATAAAATTGTCAAATTATTACTAAAATAATTATTGGTTGCCCTGGACTGGCTGTGTTGACAGTATTTTGTCAGATACGCGCAGTATCGGGCAGTACGCGCTTAAACTCGAAAATAGAGTTTCTTAGCATTTTAAATTATTTTTCCTCACGATTATGATTAAATATATTATCTCAATCATAACGGATATTTTTAGGATTTTAACATTATACGGCGGTCACCGACGTTCGTTTCGCATTTTAACCGTTACGCGATAAGCGTTTATCTTAAAATTGCCAACGTAATTTTTATCAAACTTTGGATTTACCAACACATCAAATACCATATATAAACATCATAAATAATCAAATACGGCCTTTTATTCATTCATGACATGTGTTACATTTGTATGGGTGTCACGTTAACGATGTGGCCGAGAAATTGGACTTCTTCGATCCAGAATTCACATTTAGAGAACTTAGCATAAAGGAGATTTCATTGGAGAAGTTCGAGGACTAAACGGAGATGGCGCGCGTGTTCGTCTCTCGACTTCGAGTAGATAAGGATGTCATCGATAAACACAATGACGAAACAATCCAAAAAGGCTTTACACACACGGTTCATTAAATCCATGAAGACCGCGGGTGCATTTGAAAGACCAAAAGGCATGACCACGAATTCTAAATGGCCATAACGAGTACGAAAGGCGGTTTTCGGAATATCTTCTAACAAGTGAAACTGATGATAACCGGAACGTAAATCGATATTGGAAAAACAAGTAGCACCTTGAAGCTGATCGAACAAATCATCGATTCGAGGAAGAGGGTAACGGTTCTTTATCGTGAGTTTGTTAAGTTCACGATAATCGATGCACATTCAAAACATCCCATCTTTCTTTTTCACAAAAAAACGAGTGCGCCCCATGGCGAAGTGCTCGGGCGTATGAAACCTTTATCAAGAAGCTCTTGAAGTTGGCTAGATAGCTCGCGCATTTCTGATATGTAAGGCGATAAGGAGCTTTAGCAACGGGAGTAGCACTGGGAATTAGATCGATATGGAATTCAACATCACGAGTAGGGGGTAAACTGGGTAAATCGTCAGGAAAAACCTTAGGAAATTCACAAACAACGGGTACATCTTTCCAGGTTTTCTTTTCTTTCTCCGGGTTCACGATGTGGGCTAGGAAAGCAACGCATTGCTTTCGCGAGCAGTTGCTCGCTTGAGTACATGACATAAGCATCAACTTCTTTGAGGGAGTTTCACCATAAACATGGAGTTGATCACCGTAAGAAAGAGGAATACGAATCATTTTATCGAAGCAAACAAATTCGACACGATTTTCACGAAGAAAATCCATGCCTACTATGATATCGAAGCTACCTAACTGCATAGGTATGAGATTGATCGGGAAGAGGTGGTTGTTGAGATCGAGAGTACAACCACGTAGGACGGAGTTAACGGTAATGGTTCTTCCGGTGGCGATTTCCACATTGAAAGTCTTTGGGAGTGTAGCGCATTTACATTTTAAAACCTTTTCGAATTCTAACGATACAAAACAGTTATCGGCACTAGTATCAAATAAACATGAAGCATAAATACCATTAATAAGGAACGTAACATTGACAACATTGTTGTCGTTCTGAGCCTGGGGATGATTGAGATTAAATGCGCTTCCACGAGGAGCCTGTGGTTGCTGTGCTGCGGTGGTGGCTGCTGCTGCTGCTCTTGCTTGATGACATGGTTTGGGCAGGCATTGCTGAAGTGATTCGGGTCACCGCATGTGTAACAAGCGCGGGCCTGGATTGCTGGTGCTGGCGATGCTTGGTTAACAGGAGTAGCATTGAGAGGAGCTGGCGGAGCTGCGAGAGCGGGAGGAGCTTGCTGACGTGGACCAGTACGGCAATGCGCCGTGAAATGACCGTATATGTTGCAGTTAGCGTAAACGTGACAGTTTCCTCCAACTGCGTGATGATATGTGCACTTAGAGCATAATAGGTGAGGTTCAGTGTATGCACGCTTAGCAGCTGGTGCGTTTGGAGTAGCGGCTTGGCGATGCTGAGAGCTTGGAGCGGGGACCATCGCGTAGTTCTTGTTGTTTCCCTTGCGCTTGCGATTCTGATTACTTGTCTTGGGGGCTTGAGGTGGAGCAGTATTGATGCTTGGCTCAGTAGTAGCTTGGCTGAGATTCTTGGTTGAGTTTTTGAAATAACTAGCTTGGACTCGTTTGTCGTTGATCTCTGCGGTGATCTGGTAAGTCTCTTTGGTGGTAGTTGGTCGAGCTTCTTGAACAAAGTCGGCTACGCAATCTGGTAAAGCGCAGAGATACTTCTTAATTGCCTTTTTGGCAGTATCCACCTGACCTGGGCAGATAAGGCTGAGCTGTTTGAAACGAGCGGTGAGACCAGCATTGTCACCCCCATTTTGCTTGATACCCCAAAACTCATTTTCCAACTTTTGATTTTGTGAGGTGGGCAGAACTCCTTGACCATGAGCTCCTTGAGTTCTTCCCACTCAAGAGAGTAAGCTTCGTCATTACGGTGCCTGTTGCGCTCGGTGGTCCACCAGTCAAGTGCCCTTGACTGAAAGACTCCAGTGGCGTTAACAGTTTGGAGATTTTCAGGGCATCCGCTTTGTCTGAAAGAATCGAACCAATGAAACAGCTTGGTTGGCCCGTCTTCGCCGGTGAATGCTGCAGGACCGCAGGCTTTAAACTGCTTGAAGCTGAAGCAAGATTTCGGAGCATCATTCTTGGAGTCTACTGAAGAGTTGCTGCTGATCGCTTATATCTCGCTGACGATTTGTGGGATCACCTTAGCCATTTCCTTGGCTACAAGAGAGGTGATGCGTTTGTCAACGTTGTTGTGCTGAGCGGTGCGACTGAGCGTGAGATCCCCCTGATGCCATCTGTATGAAGGATTTGATTATAATAGGTTTATGTTCAAAAGTTTACTATTATTATTATTATAATTATTATTATTATTATTATTGTTATTATTATTATTATTATTATTATTGTTATTATTATTATTATTATTATTATTATTATTATTATTATTATTATTATTATTATTATTATTATTCAATTAAGGCACAAAACACATAATCACGTATACACGTAAGCACATAAGCACATATTTTGCACGTATTCATCTTCAAACTAAATCATGCGTAGCGCGTACGAGATGCGATATTTAAGCGTAATAAGCGAGAAGTACCGCGTATGAGGACATCCGCGTAAGAGAGTTGAGCGTTTTAGTTTTGTTGGTGATTAATTTAGCGTTTTAGATTTCGAAGGGCTGTGTGATTAGTGCATATATCGGTGGAACGTAAAAGCGATAAATCGAGAGATCGATAAAGCGAGAAATCGAAATAAGCGTAAAATCCATAAGTTTAAACACATAAATAGTAAACTCGATGATGCATAAAATCGACGATTACAGGCTTAAATCAATTTTGGAGCGTCCTGGGTTTTGGAGACGAGACTACCCAAAGTGATTCGAAGATTCTCTGAGTTCGGACACACGATTCGGCCTAATAGACAAATGCTCTCGCCGTACAACGGTTAACGACATTTATCCTTCCAGTTACGTCATGTTCCGAGTCATCGAAATAATCGAGACTTTGGTGAGATTGAAAATCGAGGAGTGGAACTAGTTATTAAGATGCGGGTTTCACCCTAACTTAACAACTTCATTCCTAGTTGTGGTTATGCTCACCGATCAAATTGGGAGTTCCATTAGATAGAAATGGAGATTTCCGTCGAGGTTTGGATATCACTCCTAACTCGACGAAGATATCTCATGCGATAGAGAATGCGCGGAGTGAATGATCTCATCGAGAGTTCTTGGTTTTCACACCTATTCTCGACTTGATCACTCGTTTTGTGTGATACGAGCATTCTTCACGTGTATTGTGGCAGCTTTAGGAAAAGTATACGTAGTTTAAAAGTCTGTTTCGAAGGTGAGTGATCAAGTTTGGGAAAAGTTGACTATTTTTCGGCGAACTTGATCTTTCGAGCGAACTTAGTATTGTTTGAGAGGGGACTGGCAAGTTCGGGCGAACTTGACCTGGTTCGAGCGAACTTGCCCCAACTTCGAGCGAACTTGTTAGTGCGTCTTAGTTTCCGGCGTTTAATCGATGCGTAACGGTCTGATTTGGCGTCCTAACTGTAGACTAAGTCGAACATGGCCATTATACCTAATTCCCTACAGTTACGGCTCTGATACCAATCCGTCACACCCTAATCGATGGCGGAATCATTGGGGCGTGGCACTAGGCGAACCAGATTGCTCGAGAGATTCCATAACGACTAATTTAAACGACAATACTTAAAACATCAATTTTCCATACAATTAACATATCATCATTCATAATCATTACAAATCCAACAAGTTCCCAAACAATTCAAATTAACCGACTAATTTATTACAAGTTTCTAAAGCATAAACCTAATCCAATTTGTAGCGATAACGTCCTCAACATGTTACATACGTTAAAATACAAGTCAATACAATAAAGTAAAGGTGAGCATACAGGTTTAATAGCATATAATAGCGATACAGTGTTTCGCATAACCGGCATGCAATACGTAGAGAAAGTGAATATAAGCAGCTAATCAATAACGATACAAGCTAACCAACACGACTGTGATGTAGAGTATGCGCGATACGTGTTCACAATAGCGAACACGCACGTAAAGTAATTTGCGAGCCTAACAACCCCCTAACCAATCGGGTGTAACATTTGCATAAATCGGGTTTCGAAAGCCCGCCCCCAAATTATCAATCAAAGTGTATTTTATTCTTGTCGTTCGGTTATTTTTTTTATATATATATCTTATATAAATAATGATAATTAGTGTTTAAAAATAATCTTAACTAATTAAATAATAAATATTTAGATAATTAAAAAGCACAAAAAAATATATTTAAGGAAAATAGGTGAACCGGGAATCGAACCTGGGTCACCCGAGTAACCGCACACAACAAGCACCACCGAGACACACGTGCCTTCTGTTAAGAAGTTCGAATAAACTTATATATATACATGAGCCCGAGCGATGTTTCCTGCAAATTCAAATCAGGAAAACACCCGCCGATCTTGTCTTTGTTCTGGAATCTGGTAAGAACCAGCTGTCTGTCCGCGTAAACTCTTCCCAAATTTAGAGCCAATCAATCAATATCGCAAGAAATCAATCATTCAATTCAGTTTCCGAATCAGAATTCAAGCGACCTTTTTCAAGCCTATAAATACTGACCGAACTCCTCATTGTTAACCCGCTCACTCCTTCTCACTTCTAACCTCGGGATAACTTTGCTGAACGCTCTCCTCTGTCTCGTCGGAACCACTGTTTTGTCGTCGGAACATTACCACCGGAAGATAAGCCAAGAGCCAGCGACATCAGAGGTATAAATCCTTAATCTTCCTTCTTTTATGTTAGTATCATATTAATGAAATTATAATAATATGAGGAACGTCGGCTCCTGATCAGAGATCATACTAGTCGGAGAAGATGAACAATAACTTTTAACTGATTAGTTTAATTAAAACGGTTGTTTTAAACAGGTTAGACACACAGTCCAACGGTGGACTGTGTGCATTATATACGCGTAATCTCGAGTTCGAGTCCATGCCTTCACACCAGCCGGATTTTAAAACCCTTCTTAAATTCACCTTTTCTGTGTAAAACTTGTTTAGTATATAAGTATTTTTAAAATGCATGTATAGCCGGTCAGACACCTAGCCCAGTTGGTTGGGCTGGGTGCATCACATCGCCAAGGTCACGGGTTCGAGCACTGTGGCACGCACCGGTCGGATTACTGAAACCTTTTTGTAAATTTAATTAAATTAGAAATAATCTAAAGTGTGTATAAATATAATTAAAATCCAGAATATGACGGGTTAGACACGTAGCTCAGTTGGAAGAGCTGCGTGCACGTGAACGTGAGGTCCCGGGTTCGACTCTGCATACGCGCATACCTACCATACCATTGAACCGGTCTAACAAGTCATCTTGTCAGACTGACAAGATTTTTATTATTTTATTATTTTTATTATTTTTTTTATTATTTTAATTCTAAGGTTCTTATTAAAAGAAAAATCAAATAAAAGGTTTAAAAATATACATTTTCAAAGGGTTTAGAATATCAGCACAATCCACAAAAAATAACCTAAAAACCTAAACAAAGGATTTTAACCTAAATATTAATTTAATTTATTTACCGAGTTATCGCATTATTATTTCTAGGTTAGTACTCTCTCGTTGATTAAATTCCCAACTCGTGCGCTCTCCTTACCATTCAAGAATACGCACCCAAGGTGAGTGAATCTCTACAAATTCCCCGTTATTATCACGATTTGGGGTGTATCATGTGTCGTACAATTCCTTTATTTTATTTAAACACTTGTGCTTATATCATCTTGTGATCAAATGTGTAATGGTTGTTGTGTGATTATTATGTGGATTAAATTTATCATTTCAGTGCACTCATTTCATTAGGCCCATCAGTTCCTCGTGGGATACGGGTTGAGCATCAGGTGCCTCATTAGATCGGCTCCGTTTGATTGAGCCTTGATCTCAAATACATCATCATTCATGTTATATATTCATTCAATGTGGTTTGTGACTGTTTACATATATATATATATATTTGCTCACATGTGATCTATGCACGAATTTTCTTTAATAAATAAAACAAGCAACTATTTACAATATTTTAACAAGGTTCACTCGCCAACTTTTGTTACCCAAAATCTCCCCTGTTTTACGCATGATACAGGTGATCCAGTTGAGGAAAGAAACACTTAGAATGGCCTAGAAGAATAAACAAGTCATTGCGTTGGAATAAACATTTAGAATTGTTTTTTTTTGTATTTGTATGAATTCTGTTTATTGGATATTTGAATATGTAATTTGAATTTAATAAATATGAAACTTCTTAGTAAATATCATGAGCTTTGGTGATAACCCAATCATGCCCCGACTTCTATTCCGCTGCGGGTCGGGGTGTGACATCGGGTGCTGAGTCCAAACTATAGTACTATCATTGCTAAGGGTGGTCTACAAGTAAACATTATTCACACATAGCAACAAACATTCAACGGTTCACGTATAACATGCGAGAGCGTTCAAAACAGTTTAGAGTTGCGTGTAGCGTGTTTTGTTGGAGAGTGATACAAGTTCGGGCGAACTTGTCCTCATTCTTTGGAATCAGTACAAGTTTGGGTGAACTTGTGTGCTTTTTGACAAATGTTGATCAAGTTCGGGCGAACTTGGTCACCAATCTGGTGACAAGTTCGAGCGAACTTGATGTTTTCTGAGCGAACTTGACTGTTTTGGTATCCAATTCGTGCGTTTTTGCGTCGTTTGCAAAGGAAATCGAGTGTCCATCCCTCCAACCTTAAGCTACTGAGCAAAACCTAGGCTGGAGAGGTCTTTTGGAACGAGTTTTAGCCATTTTACAGAAACTCGGACTAATACGGGCGAACTTGATGGTTCGTACAAGTTAGTCCAGTTTGTGCAAAGTGACGATTTCGTCCTTGTGCTTCCGGATCTAAGATCTAGCTTGACAACGCCTCGTTCCATTTCAAAGTGAATGAAACATACGTCATTTAGTCCGAATTTGTGTGAAAATCGATGTTTAAAAAGGGTTTTACTTAGATCTAAGTATAGATCTAAATGAATAAACATAAGTTTTGTACAAAAAGATGAAGATTTTCGTAAACAGAAGAGTTTTGATGAAATCGAAGGTGAAACCTTGTGCAAAATCGTTGTAAAACGTTGTTGTGGCTTGAAAACGGTTTGATTCTTACTTAGAAAAAGAAAGTATTTGATCGGGAGAGCTCTCAGCGAACTCGGTCAGCAAGGGGAGCACGAATGAGGAGCTGGGTATTTATAGGTGAGGTGTAGATTGGGCTGGATACATCAAGTTCGGGCGAACGTGTACCAAGTTCGGGCGAACTTGATGAATTTCCTTAATTTGGAAGCCAGTTCGGGGGAAGTTGGCTTATAAGCTAGGTTCTGATAGACTAAGCAAATAATTTACCCGGGCGATTCGGTTACACCATATACTTCATTATGGCGATTCGGTTCGTATTAAGTAGCTATATTAAGCGTTTTAGCGAAGCGTTAAGCGTTATATTATCATTGAATTGAGAGAGAGCGAGTTACGCGGGCGTGCGAGTGTTTTAGCGATAGCAAACCATAACATAAACAAATATAACACACATAAAGCATAATTTCACATAATTAACCGCGTTTTGAGATGTGATGCGATAAGCGATGTGATGGCACAAGTGTTTATTAAACAATAACACACTCGGCTTCTAAAGTAACACCGTTACTTGTGATTGCGTAGGATTAGCGATTAATAAGCGATTAGATGCAATATAGTTATGACAAAATATAATTCAATTAACATAAACTTTCTCATAATCAAATCTCGGAATTACACTGAAAGATACAACGGAAATAAACGGAAAAAGATAACAACGAATTAACGAGTTGTTACAATAGTACCCATACTTATACTCCATGTCGTTTGCATAGAATGAAGTATATGGTGTAACACCGTCTATGACATCGTCGAAAAGATTCGAGGACATTCAAACTGCGATGTCACCGGCCATGCCAAAGTACGCATGCCAAATCCATAAATCTTGAGAAACGACCGCTTGTAATATTAGGGTAGGACCATCGTGGTCACCACGATGGTGTTGCACTTTCCAAGCGGTTGGACATGCTGCCCAATCCCAGTGCGTGCAATCAAGACTACCCAACATCCCAAAAAACCCGTGTATGTGCTGATGGGCCTGGTATAAAAGTGGAACGTTGGCGGCTGTTGGCATCCTCAAATATCGTCTCCCGTACAGAGAGATAACACCTAATAAAATAGTGTTAATAAAAAAATAATAACAATGTAAATAAAAATAATAACAATAAGAATAAAGAATAAAAATTACCTTCACAGAAATTTTCCAGAGAATCATGACACATTCTTGACGACATCCTTAAATATTCATCCCACGCATCACTCGCTGTGCCGTACACTAGTTGCCTAATTGCTGTTGTACAGTTTTGTATTCCAGGGAAACCAACTTTGTGACTAGCACTTTCTCTTTGCGTGAAAAAGTGAATTCTCCCACAAGATCATTAGAAAATTTTAATGAAAAGACGACGACTCATACGAAACCTACGCTTCAACTAACCATCATCGTACCACCGATTTTCAAAAAAATAATCTTGCACCAGACGTTCATAAGCGCCTAACCGATCTCGTTCAAGAGCCGGTTGTCTAGTACGCGATGTAGAGGATTGAGCTTCTTCTCGCAAATAATTAATCATGTCCTACGTAATTGCGATAACCATATCGTCAAGAACACCGTTGGATTAAGAGCTCGAAGAATCGGATGCCATTTTTTAGTTGTGATTGGTGTATGTTTTAGTTTGGGATAGGTTAGTCGTTATATTTGAATAAAAAACTTTTTTTTTTAAAACCGAACGTTGGCAACATTCATTTTGACCACCTACCTCGATCCTCTCAATTTCAAACCGTTACCATCTTGGCGAGCGGCCTATAGCGCCCCTCCTTGAAATCCACGGTGTGAGGTGGTGCCTACCTCGATCCTCTCAATTTCAAACCGCTCTATGTGGGTCCATCCCTGCTTGTACATACTACTCATAACATAATGTCAAAAAAAAAAATAAAAAAAATAAATCGAGTCAACCATTTAAAACAAACATTACCATACTTTTGCAGAAAAGAAAAACTAAAACGATGGAAAGACTAAATTTTAAACTGGGGGAAAAATTGTATTTTTTTCAGGACAAATGAGCGTGTGTCAGGCAGGTGCATGACACGAATAAAATTATACCGAGTCAACCAATTAAAACAAAACATTATCCTAGTTTTGTCCCAAAAAAACCTAAGCATAACAAATAACATGTTTAGTGGATTGAGCGAATGAATATGATTAGTTTTGTGCATTGTGAATTTTGGTAGATTATACATGTTACACCCAAAAATGCATTAAAGCGTAAAAAAGTGGTCAAGTATACTCACGGTTTGCAAAGCTTCCAAACATGAGTTGAAGAATCTTGAATATTTGGACACTAAAGTTACCATACAATGGGGAAACAAATGTGTGGGAGTTTATGGGATTGATGATGGATTTGGATTCGGGATTTTATTTAGTAGAAAATATGTATGCAAGAAAATTACATCTTGTCTAGACACCAAAATATAGACACTATGTTTTAGTGTGTTTTCATGGGTTTCAAATCACCCATTAGAATCCAATTTGAGGAACCAAGAACAAGAATGTCATCTACCATACTCATAACATTCAACCATGATTTAGTTGGTATTATGGTTTGGTTCAAATATTATATATATATATATATATATATATATATATAGATAGATAGATAGATCAATAGTCCATTGTTAGGTTAGTCATGTATGGTCATGTAAAGGTAGGATTAAAATCCCTTAACCTTGTGAATTGACCAATGCAAAAATCATCATAAGGATTATTTCGGATGGTCATGAATCTAAGAATAAGAATAAAATCTCCCAATTCACCAAGACAACCAAGTGAGTAAATTAGACGACTGCATTCCAAACATGGATAATGTTTGAAGACTTGGTGTAGTTTGTTCACTTTGTTTACTTGAAAGTTGTTTGGTGACTTAGATGGTATGGAAATAAGCCGACTAAATAAGTAATCTAGTGAGGTAGGTGGAATCCAAGTTATAGAACCAAGGTTCTATTGTTCACACCATTACCATAACTCAAATCTTTCAAGATTGCAAGTTGAAGACTTGGTTCGGTGCCTCTCACTTTGTTGTATTGTAGAGATTATTTAGGGTCTTTGAAGCATTAAAAATGAGGCATATGAACCTCATGTTTGCTGGAATAAACCTTAACTCAAGTATCTCGACATGAAGATTAGTTGGGAACTTGGTTTGGTACCTAAATATCCCAAGAAAACAAAGTAAAAAAGAATAAGTTATGAAAGTTTTAACAACACTTAGAAAAATAATCCTAACTTTGGCCCTCAAAATGGTGATGTACCAACTTTGTTTACCTTGGTAAACATGTTGTAACACTCCTAGAGGTTGTCCAAGCAGGAGGAAAGCAAGAAACAAGAAGAAAAAGATGAAGAAACAAGCTCAAACTCACTTTTTGGACTTAGAATTTTCTGCCCAAAAGTGGAAGAGTTCTTGATGATTTGAGAGAGTTTAGGAGTATTTGAAGAGTGTAAAGTGTTTAGGAGGTGGTGGAGGCTTGTATTTATGAGTGGGGATTAGGGTTTGAGATTTAAAGAAGGTGGTTGGGAGTCAGGACATTAAAGAAAGTGGTTGGAGAGATGGAAATTTTCATTTTTAGTCAGTGCACTTGTATTGTTGGTTATTTTATGCTATAAAGGTGTACGCAAGTATGTTATACGTATGAAACTCGTATGAATTTGATTCCGAGAAAATATAATCTCGATGTATGTCTCGGCTTTTAATTAGAACGTGTATTTCGCGACTAAATACATATTAAGCATGAATGATTAAACGGGGTTGATATAAAATACGATTTCCATCATGATCAACGTATCGAGATTACAAGGATTTAAATGAAATAAGAACACAAGCTTTCTAAAAATAGAAGTACAAAAATACGGGACATTACACCACTAGGCCAGCCTAGTAGCAATACACTAGCTGATATGGATCCGGGACCATAGTGAAAGAGCCAATGAACCAGATTTCAGCCTAAGAAATTCCAACTTCATGTGATGGGAGCCACCTCAACAATTCCATAAAAGAATATGGTTATTCCCCTATTTATTGTAATTATGAATTGAGCATAACGTAGGCATGTTGTGAGATCTCATTGTTCATTTCTCATCTCATTCTGTAATTCTGCTTCTCATCCCCAATTTCTCCTATCATCAATAAAATACCACCTTATCCCTGTTCTTTATCTAATTTATTACAAATTGGTGCTTTCATCGAACCTATGTACCGATGGCATAAGGTACATAAGCTCAGCTCCTTAATGATATAGTGAAAACTATTGTTGAAGATCAAAAAGCGATGCACATGGAATTAGATGGGGCTATGACTGCAATTAGTTTCGTACAGCAATCGATCAAAGAATTAATCAAACAGGCAGATGTTGTTACGGGTGATTCTATGAAACTTTTTCATTCCAAAACTTATGGGTTTTAGGACGATCCGACTCATGTGTGCTCTGAAGACATAAACCAACACCGGTGTGCTTGGAAGACATAAACCAGCACCTGTTGTCACACCCTCAATTTCCACTTGCGGAGTTTTACCGCGAGGTGTGTGAACAAACCAGAATCTGAAACACTAGTACGTCGAACGACTCTATATGATTTGATAATACGTTTTCCAAAAATCATTTGATTAACCAATCATCGTAGATTTTAGATTGTCTTAGTTAGTTACCAAAGTTTAGCGGAAGCATTAGTTTAAGTGGTTGAGCGGAAGCATAAAATAAGTAGAGAAACGGGCGCCAACACAAACGCCAAAACAAATGAAAAACCCAAAACAACGTTTGTAAATGAGACTCGATAAAAGATGTCTTGTTCAATGCATGTGAGTGCACCTAGAGCTCCTAGCGTCCTGAGAAACATGTAAAGAAACAAGTGTCAACATTAAAGATGAGTGAGTTCACAGGTTTTCATAAATTCGTTTGTTCGGTTATGAGTTTGATTCCCCCGTTATCCCTAACCCGGGATAACGATTTAGTTCCATTATTCCCAACCCGGAATAACAATGATGTTGGTTCCATTATTCCAAACCCGGAATAATAAAGTTGTTGTTTCCATTATTCCGAACCCGGAATAATAATGATGTTGTTTCCATTATCCCTAACCCGGGATAATATAGTTGTTTCGTAATTAAGTTCAATGTTAACATATATAGGTAGCTAGCCTAAAGTTATGTCACGTAAGAGTTCGCGATCGAAGCTGACTGTTGTGCCTCCGTGTTGCCAGGCCTATCACTGACCATGGCGAAGTTAGGCCAAATTATTCACCCATTGACCATACCCGGTCGGCTAGCGCGATAGCTCGGATGGGGCTTGTCGGGCCCAGTAGTACTACTTATAATTCCCCCGCTATTAAAACCCAATACTAACGATCCGAGAGATTGACGAGGACTTAAGTGATATAGCTGCTTAGTGGCCATAACATTACATTAACATTAACTTAGTTACCGAATAGTTATGTGACGTTAATTTCATATAACGTAAAGAGATTGAGTTGAAGAGTGTATACATGTTTCTCCCCCTGTTGTTTAAAACCGGATAAAATTAGGGGCCGTGAACTCACCTTTGGTTGCTCGGTTAGTGTAGCAAAGAAGTTGTAAGGTATGGGACCGCTAATTGCGTCCTAACAAACCAATTGATTTCAAGTCAGTGTGTGATCACACCAATACAAATTCTACACGTAATTTACGCACAAAGTGATACACACAACAAAATATCTAACACTCAAACATGCATGCAAGTATCCTCATGTGAACATAGTAATCAAAACAACTTATCATGAACATAATCCAATCCATGCAACAATTTGGTGCACACAATCACAAGTTATCAAATTTCAGCTTACATACTCATAATTCAGCTGTTTTCTAGGATTTTTATAAAATAGTTCCAACGTTCTAAAAAATTCCAATTATTTTACAGCAGGTGACAACTATATTGTAGAAATTTATATAAAATTTTCAAGTCCTAATTCTTTACCAATTAACCAAAAATATTAATATACTAAGCTGCAGTCAGATTCGTCGCTTTCTGACTGCAGTCCACGGAAGAATTTATTTAAAAATCACTGATCGTCCAATTAACAAAATTCCAGTGGGAGTTGCCCGGAAATTTCCATACCTAGTTGCTGTACAAAATTCATGACTCGACTCCCTACTGATTATAAAATCCAACTCGATAAACAACTAACAAAATTTCAGGATTTTTACAGCTTTAGTTACTGAACTTATTTGGCCACTTAAAAATATCAAATGACTTCAGAAAAATATGAATCCAGCGCCATTAGATTCGTTATTCAAATCTCTACGTTTTAGACTTCAGAAAATCCGTTTTTCGACAACTAATGACCGAGTTACAGCCAGTTGAAGTCGGCTGTAACTATCACTCAGCAACCTGTTTCAGCATATTGTTACCATTAATTCGCATAAACTGTCAATATAATTAACCTAGGCGATCAAGAACCGATTTTTTCTAATCATAGATCAATACATGTATTACATCCATGCAAACCCTAATCAACATCTCTAGTTTTTATAAACAAACACAGCCTAGGATTTTCAGATTTCGAACAAACATCACTTGCAAACATTATTAACAAATCGGCTAACATAACCTTGCATTCAAACATATAATCCGAAAACAAACCAATCACTTCATTCAAACACATATATCCGAATATGATCTTGTAATCAAAAGATAAACCCTAACCTTTAATGACTAGGTAAATAAGCCGAGACTTGGACAAGAATGGATTCGGCTGTTCAAGCAAGATCACGACCGAATGAGATGAACAATCTGCTGTCGCGACCGAGAGATGATGTAGGCTGTTTGTGATCGAGGAAGTGAACAAGTGGGCTGATCTCGCGACCGAATGGAGGTGAACAAGGGGCTGCCGTCGGCTGTTTGCTATTAGGGTTTTGTGTTGTGAAGGAAGCATGCATGGTTAGTATATATAGGCGCAAGATGAAGGGTTACGGTTTGGGTTTGATCTCGCGGCCGAAGGCTTGGGTTTAAGGTTTGGGTTGCACGCAATGGGTTTGCGGTTTGGGTTGCACACGGCCGAGAGTGGTTTGGGTTTAAAACTTGGTTCACTCCTAGAGTCACAAGGAATCGAGGTTGGTTCGTGTCGCGGTTCGGTTCGTGTACATATTTACCATAATTATTTTATAACTAACACAATCACATAATCGCACATCACGTATTCACTAACTCGTACACGTTTAATACATAGCATACAATTTATTCGACAAGTATTGCGTTTAAGTTATCCGAAAAACCGGGATGTCACACCTGTGTACTTAGCTCGTTTTAATGGAGAGCATCCGAGATGATGGCTCGCATATGCTTCATGATATTTCGAGTTTTACAACATGCTGGAATGAGATCAGTTAACCATTGCTTCATTTTATTTAGATGAGGTTTCCGCCAACTGGTATGATTGGCTTCATCGCCATCACTAGGTCTCCACTTGGAAGACATTTACTGCCACCCTATCAAAAAATTTCGTTCTACCAATTTGGAGGAACCAAAAGATTTATTGGTGAAACACCAACAAACTTCCTCCGTTGCTGATTATCGTTCTCAATTTGAAGCAAAATCTAATCGTACGATGCCACTACCAGTGGAATTTCTCATTAGTTCTTGGATTTCTGGCCTCTGGCCAAATATAAAGCAATCGGGTATTTGCCATCAACCCAGATCCTTGGAAGATGCAATGGATAAAACCCAATTAGACGGATCCAGTTTGAAAAAGAAATGGGTTGGGTTTCGTTGGGCTTGTCTAAACCCCTACTACCAACCCCTAAAACCACTCCATCAGACATTTCCCCTAATATCACTATCACTAATAATACCTCGCCCTCCACGTCACACCCCGATTTCCACGTAGGTTCCTGGTAGGCCCGGAGGGGTATATTCGTGACGGATGGATAACAGTTATACAATATAATAATATGCTGCGGGAGTATTGGAGTAAAAGTATCAAATTCAATAATGTTTAAATATATATGAAGTATTACAAGTGTTCGATACAAGCCCACAAGCAGAATCTAATAAACAGAGCTTTAAACATCATAAGCCTTAAGCATAAGGGTTGTAAATTCCATAACCTTCATTCTAGCCGACCCGAATTCCCAGTTATATTGAGGTTCGGTACCTGTGGTTCAATCTTTTGAAAATACCTCAGCTTTCGCTGGTAAATACAATTAACCAACTCATTTTGAAAATATTTCAAAAGACTCATTTAGGTGCACAAGGCACATTTTCATAAATAGCTTGGGACAATTCAAAATGATATTGTATACAGTTTTACATGTTGATAGTACATGTGGGGACCAGAATAAAAACCGAGACATGATTAACCGTCACACCATTTCTGAACTCCCAAAGAGCAGATAAAAATAACAATTTAGCGTTTACCGGGTGTACACGTACACTTTGCGCTAAGGTCATGGCCATTCACAATCAAATGAGCCGAGGATATCCAGGACACGGTCGAGTTAACCCCTAATGTTTAATTTATCAGACAATACAGATTAAAATGGGTTATTAGATCATATTAAATCACAATCCAACAACAATATCCTATACTTGACCAAGCGGTAATAGTTTACCGTATCCCAAGCCCGTATAAGAAAATAGGCGAAAAGTATTTACCTTTTTGCTAGCTTCCGATCAATAAGATTAATTTACATAAAATCCGTAAGTCCAAGTATTATTGAACCAAGTCCGATTATCTGGGGTAGGTACTATAGTCTGGAATGAACAGATTTATTATCTGTTAGAATGTATACGGGTCAAAGGTAGTTCCTTTTTAAATATGACCCGATACTTAAGAATAGGTTCGCTAGATTAAGCGTATATCGTATAGAATGTGGTTTAAACCCAACAAGTACTAGGACTTGTATAATATGGGTAATCAAAATACATTCTGGATTTTAAAATGAAAATGATAAGGGTAAACCCGTTTAGGTAATTTTATGTAAATGGGCTACATAAGCCTAACCGTGTGCATATAAGCGATATGGGTAACTGTAAGAGTTATGAACAAGTTCCATATGCCAATACACTTTAAAAAAGTTATAATATCAGTAGGATATCAACTTGTATGCCCGTTATGGTTTAAAATCAAACTATGCCTCATAAAGGCGTTTTGGTCATTTAGCGACGTATAAAATGAACTTGCGTATAATATGATGTTATGACCATAAACATTCTATGAAAACACTTTATTGATGATATAATATCAGTAGGATATCAAACATATGTGTGTTTTATAGTTTAAGACCAAACTATGCTCCGTAGGGGCATTTTGGTCATTTCACACATTGTTTTGAAAGCTTGTTTGGGATTCTGAGTTTATAACAAGTACCTAGTGTAAAAATATTTTAAATGAGTTATAAAATCAGTAGGTAACAAGTCTTAGTTGGTAAATATGGTTTAAAACCATACTACGAGCCGAAAAGGCGTTAAAGTCGTTAAATGACGAAATTTGCGATGTTTCATGAAAAATGATGTTATGACCAGGTTTATATTATTAGGATATATTATTTAGTATAGCATATCAGTATGTAAAATATTTTATATCACATTCATGGTTAAAAATCCATTGAAGTGCCAAAAGGGCGTTATCGTCATTTAAGGACATAATACAAGAACTCGTATGCAAACTCAGTTTATATACAGAATTATATATTATATCACAAGTACTTAGTGTAAAAATATTTTAAATGAGTTATAAAATCAGTAGGTAACAAGTCTTAGTTGGTAAATATGGTTTAAAACCATACTACGAACCGAAAAGGCGTTAAAGTCGTTAAATGACGATATTTGCGATGTTTCATGAAAATTGATGTTATGACCAGGTTTATAGTATTAGGATATATTATTTAGTATAATATATCAGTATGTAAAAGATTTTATATCACATTCACGGTTAAAAATCCATTGAAGTGCCAAAAGGGCGTTATCGTCATTTAAGGACATAATACAAGAACTCGTATGTAAACTCAGTTTATAAACAGACTTGATATATTATATCACAAGTACTTAGTGTAAAAGTATTTTAAATGAGTTATAAAATCAGTAGGTAACAAGTCTTAGTTGGTAAATATGATTTAAAACCATACTACGAACCGAAAAGGCGTTAAAGTCGTTAAATGACGATATTTGCGATGTTTCATGAAAATTGATGTTATGACCAGATTTATATTATTAGGATATATTATTTAGTATAATATATCAGTATGTAAAAGATTTTATATCACATTGATGGTTAAAAATCCATTTAAGTGCTAAAAGGGCGTTATCGTCATTTAAGGACATAATACAAGAACTCGTATGTAAACTCAGTTTATAAACAGACTTGATATCCCAAAATATTCTAATTATGATACTACATCAGTAGGTAATTAGTTTGGTATGAGAAATTGTGTTTAAAACCGTTCTATGCGTCGAAAGGGCATTTCGGTCACTTTAAAGCATCGATTGCGATATTCTTAGAAAACTCAGTTTATGATCAGATTTGTAACATCAAAATTAAACATGCTAAAATATCAGTACCTCATCATTTTCAAGTGCATTGGTGATTAAAACCTCATTTTTAATAAAAATGACATAATAGTCAAAGTAAGGCATAATTACGGAAACTTTCAAAAACTCAGATTACTACTATGATCATGTAATATAACCTCAGGGGATTATGTTACATCATATTACGATCATAAAGGAACTTTAAATCAGTAGCATACTAGTCTAATTCGGTTTATAATCGAAAGTCAACAATAGTCAAACTTTGCGACTTTCGGTTGCGAACCGATCCTACTACTGGAATGACGAGCTGAACATGTTTACACATGTTCTAATAATTATTACCAAGTTTTTTATGTGTTAAAATATATTTTAAAACACTTCTAAACTCAGATTATATATATTTTAAAATCTGCCCCTTTGACCTTTTTAAATATTAATATGTTGACTCGTCAATTGACCAAGCACACGTGATTCTTAGGAGGTGACCTTTTGAGGGATAATCACCTAACTAATTACGATCACGTAGCCATGTTCATTGTGAACAATGGCTGGACCATTAAGGTCTAAACCGAAAGTCAAAGCGTTATTACGATAACGCTTGACTTTTGGCATAAAAGCCTATAAAAATAAAAGCAAAGGAAAGGAACACTTACAAGTGATCCTTAGGAAGTTTAGAACTCAGTAGGATGCTCCCTTAGAACCAAGAACTTCCAAAGAGTGAGTAGAGGAGAAGAATGTGTGAATGAGCAAGTAAGAATGCAAAAGTGTCTTGCTATTTATACTTGGAGAAATGTTGTTGGATTAAGCCATGTGTCCCCATGTGTCTTAGGAACAAGATTAGTGTCCATATATGTGTCATGATGTGGTTAAATGGTGGCAATAACCTCTTAAGTGTATCCTGGGTCACATTGGGAATCCCATTTTACTTTGACTAGGGAAACTTGTTTTCGTGTAGCTTTTGAATTCCATGGTCCGTAATGGACAGTGTTTTTCAATAACTCTTATGCTCACGTTTAAACGTCATGGCGAAACATGACATGTGCCTATCAGCAAAGCACTTCTCAGATTTAGAGATACAGAATATACTACGGATTCCATTCAACTCTAATAGTAACTCAAAGCTACAACGTCGACACATTAAATGGTCAATGAATCTAGGGCCTAGATGACCTCATTTAGGGATGTATTAGCCTTGATACTTTTGCCTCTGATACTCTTCTGCCTATCATGGGCAGATTTGAGCATGTCTCGAATTCATAAGAACCTTTTGATTAGGACCATGTATGGTCCAGAGAATTGGTTTCTACCAACTTTAGCCCAATAGACGGGTGCTCTACACTTTCTTATGTATCAAGCATGTATATAACATGTTTCCAGAGTTTGGATTGTACGTTCACTTTACCCACCAATCTGGGTGGTGAGTCGCACTAAAATTTTAAGAGCGTATTAAGCGCTATGCTGGATATTTCCAGAAATAAGATTATGTTTAGTATCTCAATCTGATACTATGGTTACGGTCCATAAGAGTCACTCAGAAGCCAATGTTTGGCATGTTGACATCTTTAGTCCTTAGACTTTATTCAATGTCAGTCTATAATATGACATAACCGCAGAATCAGTCCTTTAATATCGGACGTCGTTCAGAGGTCATCGTAATGACATAACGGCATCATTAGTCCTTTGATTAATCAATTGTCGTTCATCGGTCATAAAATGACATAACGACAAAATCAATACTTTGATTATATCAATTGTCGTTCAGTGGTCATATAATGACAAAACGACAAGATTAGTACTTTAATTAAATTAATTATCGTTCTGCGGTCATAATAATGACATGATGACAAGATCAGTACTTTAATTTAATCAATTGCCGTTCAACGATCATAATAATGACATGACGACAAGAGCAGTATATTAATTAAATCAATTGTCATTCAGCGGTCATAATAATGACATGACGACAAGATCAGTACAATTGTCGTTCAACGGTCATATGACGACAAGATTTGTCCATCTCATCCAACATGTGGCACATTCAAGAGTATGGACATGTGTCGGTATATTACCGCTCAAGAATTTATGAAATGTTAGATCAACTGTACTCTATAAGGAAGTTTAATGTTGTCTTTTTATAGCTTAACTTGTTTGAAATTATAATTTTTTCCTCAATTGACAAGAAGTATTGACCTGTACTTAATTCATGGTGTTGATTTTCCACAAATGGTGAGTATATCACCTGATGGGGATTTTTGATTTCGATAGGCGTCTTATTTCAGACAATGTGGATTTGGTTTTTGATCTAACCAATCCATGTCTAAAACCATATCGAATCCCGCAATATTTATAGATAAAAGATTATCAGGGACAAATAGATTCCTGAAGGATATATCATATGTGAAACCATTTATATTGGCCACTTGATTTTATAAATCATATTTAAGCCTCAAAAAGGCAAGTTCAGAATTAATTAGATTCAGAGTTTAACGTAGCTTTAACTAACTTCAGAATTTTAAACAAGTTTCTAATAAATAAATCATTTACGGGAAACAGATCCGTAATGATATTTTATGACTTGAACTGCTTCTCTTACAGCTATTTGAAAGGCTCAAGCATTGCCTTTCTTGCCATCAATGGCCCTTGTTCTTCATGTCAGTTGCCCTATTTGGACAGCGGGTCTTTATATTCCCCTTCTCGCCACATCCATAGCAAATGGGCGTCTTTTAAATCTTTGCATTCATGGGACTTGTGGTTCATCTGCTTACAGATGCCACATCCCTTGGTTTGTTCATGGAAGCATCTTCCAAAGTGTTGCTTGCCACATGTTTTACATTTGGGTTTTGCCTCATTTGGCTTGGACAGGTGATGATTCAGGCAGTCTTACTCTTTTTGAAATCATTACTTGGGGTATCATCACACTTTCGTTTGCGATCCTCCTCGGCCTTAGCCGCTTTTACTCTTATCCCATCTTCAGTGAGAGATAAGATGATCCACAACAGATCTATAAGTTGTAGGTCTGGAGGATTTAACCACTCCCTTGATTTGGGAGTGAGTCCTCCAATAAACCGTGCAATGCGCTTAGACTCAGGGGTGATTAAATAAGGAACGAGTCTTGATAAAGAATTGTATTCAGATACATAGGCTCGACACTCGAGACCTTTCATGGTCAGCTTTAGAAAGTTAGATTCGACTTTCTCCACCTCGTGAGGTGGGCAGTAAGTCTCGCGGATCAGTTCCACGAATTTAGACCAACTCAGGTTGTACATTGCATCCTTGCCAGTGGACTGGATCAGTGTGTTCCCACCAAATTAGAGCATCCTCCTTGAAGGATTGGGACACATAGTCCTTAGTGACACAACCGCTTATATCAATAACGGTTTCCATTTCATCCAGCCACTTTAGAGCATCAATAGCTCCATATTCACCGGTAAAGTCACGGGGTTTACAAGAAACACAGTACTTATAAGTATACCCATTCTTGGAGTCATACGACTCATTTTTCTTGATACTCTCCTTATGTACTGATGGTTCTGGCCCTTTCAGTGTGGCCATAAATCCAGCCAGGGCTTTACCGACTTCATTGGCAATTATAGATCGAAGATGATTCTCTTCGTCCTTACGGTTTTGGTGCTCTAAGTCGTCAACCACGTTTTTCTTGCTTGTTTCGCCAATATTTAGGCTCTCCATAAGCTTAACTGAAAAATTATATAGCCATCAATAAGACTTCAAGAACTTTAAAAGAAATTTACTCATTTGCATCAGATTTTTGCAGATATATATATATATATATATGTGTGTGTGTGTGTGTTGTGTGTGTGGTAGGTGTATCATATTTCACTAGCCACTTTACCGCAGTTGGTAATGGGCTTAACTATATAGCTCATTGGCTTGTCACAAAGGACATTAAGATGTGGCACATAGGCCTTGACACAAGGACATCAAAGATATGGCACAAAGGCCCGTCAGTTGGACATAAGATATGTGAGCCGTGATCTCATTGGATCACAAGGCTTTGACGTTTGGACATAGCCTATTACCTCCAACAGAGAGTCGCAAGACTACAACTGTCATTGTCATGATGGACAATAATTATTTCAAACTAGCAATACATCACTAATGGATGTTTAATCATGATCATCTTATTGATGATATCAATCGGAATCTGATTTGATCACACATGCTATAGGGTTTGGACATAGCCTATTACCCAGACAGCTAGTGTGGTTCCTCAGGTCACACTGCCTGAAGTATTAACATTACATTGAATGTTATAACATTATGATCACTTAATTTGATGATACAAATTAGTCAAGATCTCATTTGATCATATAGAAAATAAGGCTTGAACATAGTTCACCACCTATAGACAGGGAAATCATATGACCACAACTGTCATTATTTGACTGACAATACAATATTATGATTTCTCTCCTTCCACATAATTGGGAATAGTCGGAGATTTGAGATACGTGTTGACATTTAAATATAAGTCCATCTCCTTATTGGGAGATATGAGAATACGTCTTAATTGAAGTTTTAGATATAAATCCCTCTTCTTAATTGAAGATGTGGGAATACGTCACATTGACATTTAAATATAAGTCCCTTTCCTCACTGGGAGTATGGGATACGCCTCAATAAAGTACAAAGTTTGAATAAAAACCATTCTCCACATTGGGAGACCTGAGATACGCCTCAATAAAGTATAATGTTTAATTATAGACCCTTTGTCCACATTGGGATATTCGGGATGCGCCTCAATATAGTACAACGCTTAAATACAAACCCTTCTCCAATTGGGAGACTTGGGATACGCCTCAATAAAGTACAACGTTTAATTACAGACTCTTTCTCCACATTGGGATATTCGGGATGCGCCTCAATATAGTACAGCGCTTAAATACAAACCCTTCTCCACATTGGGAGAATTGGGATACGCCTCAATAAAGTACAGTATTTGAATAAAAACCCTTCTTCACATTGGGATATTCGGTATGCGCCTCAATATAGTACAACGCTTAAATACAAACCCTTCTCCACATTGGGAGACTTGGGATACGCCTCAATAAAGTACAACATTTAATTACAGGCCCTTTCTCCACATTAGGATATTCGGGATATGCCTCAATATAGTACAACATATAAGTCCCTCTCCACATTGGGAGATTTAGGATACAGGATGTTAAATCATAGCCCGTAGGTATTACATCCCCTAATGGATGTTTTGATAATAATAGCTCGTAAGCTATACATCACTAATGGATGTTTTATAATAATGGCCCGTAGGCACGTCATTGCTAATGGATGCTATGATCATCGCATTGATGATACTAGCCATGATCTAATTCGATCATAAGGCTTATTAGGCTTGGACGTAGTCCAAATACCTTGTCGGCTAGTGTGATTCCTCAAGTCACACTGTCAGGAATGTTAACATTATTTGAATGTTAACTTTAGAACAATTGTCTTAACGGTTACACAATATAGCCATGGTCGCATTGACCATATAGGCTTGGAGGCTTGAACATAGTTCACCACATCTGGATAGAAGGGATAATCTTCCTTAACTATCATGGTAGAAGGCTTTACTTCTTAACTACCAAATTTATGTTTGCTAAGTAATGTGATCTTGTCACTTGGCTGGAGTAACCCATTAACAAGCTCTTTTTCGTAAGGTAGGAGAAACAATTGTGACCTTCATATTGAAGAAAAGAAATCATAAAATGGGCTCCATAAAATCAACGATTTTTCTTATGGCAGTGATATCGCCAAATTATATAAGATTCTTACTATCAGCTGATATTAGTACAATATGATCATTTGAGAGATCTTAGAGGTTCCATGCATTAAACCTTCATATTGGCCAGGCATGAAGCAATCTATGGGACACGCTAAGATACAGCCAATCATCATACGACGCTTCTATCATACTAAAGTTTAACATTTGTAGTTTGTTAAAAATCATTGAAATAAAAATCATTGTCGAACTCCAGATGGAGAATTTGCTGGCGAGAGTTGCCAAACTTATATAATATAATATACCCAGATGGGTTTGAATCAATCGAGTTCCAAGACTCGAGATTATATTCTTTAAGTATGAATCAGAAAAAAATGATTCCTTTTTCCGCTTACTCTCTAGAATGAGAGATTATTGAATCATATTAAGATTTGGTGCAAAAGTTGCACTGATATCCTTATCATGATATGGCTATTATAGTTGCTGCTATTTTAATTAGCTGGTGAGTTAACACCGGAATATCCATCTAATATGATAGACTTTGGATAAATGATATTAGGATATCACAAGAATACCAGATGGTAGATATCAAGTGACGAGGTTTAGCATCCTCGTATTGGAGTAACTGTCTCAAAAATATATGTAGTTCACCATATGGAACTTTAAGCTACTCAATGGTAGAGATCATAAAGTCCACGACCCATCATGGATTCATTATCTTGTCCATGATATCTTGGCAGCATTTGCAAAATATTCATAAAAATCAAGGACTGTATATATATCAGCAGGAGTAATATTATGTTTGGGTCTAGACACGATATTTAAGAAATCTGTATTTGTGATATTTGAGATTAGACACATTAGGCTAGTGTCTAGTTCACTCAAACTGTAGCTCTGATACCAACCTGTCACACCCCGATTTCCGCGTAGGTTCCCATGGGCTCGGAGGGTATATTCGTGACGGCTGGATAACAGTTATCACAATATAATAATATGCATTAGAAGTATTGGAGTAAAAGTATCAAATTCAGTAATGTTTGAATATATATAAACTATTACAAGTGTTTGATACAAGCCCATAGGCAGGATCTAATAAACAGAGCTTTAGACATCATAAGCCTTAAGCATAAGGGTTGCAAATTCCATAGCCTTCATTCTAGCCGACCCGGATTCCCAGTTATATTGAGGTTCGGTACCTGCGGTTCGATCTTTTGAAATACGTCAGCTTTCGCATGTAAATACAATTAACCGACTCATTTTGAAAATATCTCAAAAGACTCATTTAGGTGCACAAGGCACATTTTCATAAATAGCTTGGGACAATTCAAAATGATCTTATATACAGTTTTACATGTTGATAATACATGTGGGGCCCAGTATAAAAACCAAGACATGATTAACCGACACACCACTTCTGAACTCCCAAAGAGCGGATAAAAATAATAATTTAACGTCTACCGGGTGTACACATACACCCTGCGCTTAGGTCATGGCCATTCACAATCAAATAAGCCGAGGATATCCAGGACATGGTCGAGTTAACCCCCAATGTTTAATTTATCAGACAACATAGATTAAAACGAGTTATGAGATCTAACTAAATCACAATCCAACAAAAATATCCCATACCCGACCAAGCGGTAATAGTTTACCGCATCTCAAGCCCGTATAAGAAAATAGGCTAAAAGTATTTACCTTTTTGCTAGCTTCCAATCAATAAGATTAATTTGGCAAAAAGCCGCAAGTCTAAGTATTATTAACCCAAGTCCGATTATCTGGGTAGGTACTATAGTTTGGAATGAACAGATTTATTATATGTTAGAATGTATATGGGACAAAGGTGGTTCCTTTTTAAATATGACCCGATACTTAAGAATAGGTTCGCTAGATTAAGTGTATACCGTATAGAATGTGGTTTAAACCCAACAAGTACTAGGACTTGTATAATATGGGTAATCAAAATACATTCCGGATTTTGAAGTGAAAATGATAAAGGTAAACCCGTTTCGGTAATTTTATGTAAATGGGCTACATAAGCCTAACCATGCGCATATAAGCGATATCAGGTAACTGTAAGAGTTATGAACAAGTTCCATATGCCAATAAACTTTAAACAAGTTTTAATATTAGTAGGAAATCAACTTGTATGCCCGTTGTGGTTTTAAAATCAAACTATGCCTCATAAGGGCGTTTTGGTCATTTAGCAACGTATAAAAGAACTTGCATATAATCTGATGTTATGACCATAAAAATTATGTGAAAACACTTTATTTATGATATAATATCAATAGGATATCAACATATGAGTGTTTTATAGTTTAAGACCAAACTATGCTCCGTATGGCATTTTGGTCATTTCACACATTGTTTTGAAAGCTTATTTGGATTCTGAGTTTATAACAAGTACCTACTCTAAAATATTTTAAATGAGTTATAAAATCAGTAGGTGACAAGTCTTAGTTGGTTAATATGGTTTAAAATCATACTACGCGCCTTTGACTTATTAAATATTAATATGTTGACTCGTCAATTGACCAAGCAAAGGTGATTCTTAGGAGGTGCCTTTTGAGGGATAATCACCTCCCTAATTACGATCACATAGCCATGTTCATTGTGAACAATGGATGGACCATTAAGGTCTAAACCGAAAGTCAAAGCGTTATTACGATAACGCTTGACTTTTGGCTTAAAAGCCTATAAAAATAAAAGCAAAGGAAAGGAACAATTACAAGTGATCCTTAGGAAGTTTAGAACTCAGTAGAATGCTCCCTTAGAAATAGGAACTTCCAAAGAGTGAGTAGAGGAAAAGAATGAGTGAATGAGCAAGTAAGAATGCAAAAGTGTCTTGCTATTTATACTTGGAGAAATGTTGTAGGATTAAGCCATGTGTCCCCATGTGTCTTAGGAACAAGATTAGTGTCCATATATGTGTCATGATGTGGTTAAATGGTGGCAATAACCATGATATGTGTCAAATTTACGGTCTCTTACGACCGTAAGGGCTGATCGCTTACCGTCCGTAAGGACCTCAGTGCACCAGAACTTTATACAGCTTACTAGTCCGTAAGCCCAAGGGCTTTACGGTCCGTGTGAAGTTGCCAGGAAATGTATTTATTTTTATTTATTTTATTTTATTATTATTTTTTAGAGATTTTTACATCTCTAGTCCCTGGACTTTGATTCATTTGCCATTTCGGCACATTTAGTCCCTCTCCCCTCTCATAGTTGAGATTAGTCGGAGATCCGGGACGCTTTTTAGATACGAAACACATTTCAATGAACGTAGAATATAATTTCCTTCCTCCTTCCACACAGTCGGGAATTAATTGGAGGATTTAATATGTACCATTACATAGTTGAACGATAAATTCCCTTTTTCCTTAGTTGGAAATTCAGGACACGTGTTGCCTCATAATTGGACGAAAATTTTACGGGTGTTACACTCCACTCCTTCCACCTCAAAGTGGGTTTCAAACGCTTGACCCCAAGAGGAATCTCACATAAACATGCGCAGGTTTGTGTTGCCAATGTGACGAGAAGTACACGTGGGGCCACAAGTGTAAAGCGACACCACAATTACTATTCTTCGACGACAATTCACCTAATCCAGGTGGATCAGCGGACTTACCGTCTTTGGAAAACACTGATTTATTACTTGCTGAGAAACTACAACTCGATGAGGTAAAAACTCAATTCCCAATCTCTTATGATGCGTTATTGGGATGTTGTTCTTCCACGACATTACAATTCATGAGGTCAATACACGGTAAACAAGTTTAGGTTCTATTGGATGGGGGTAGTACCCACTGTTTTGTTCAAACTCGAATTACACAATTTCTGCATTTTACTGTTTAACCGATTGAATCGTTTTCGGTATTGTCGGGAGTGGGGAGAGACTGGCCTGCTCCAGTTTAGTCATGAATGTGGAATTAACGATTCAGGGGCATTCTTTACTGTTGATTTTCATGTGTTGCCATTACAAGGTTAGGACATGGTTTGGGTGTTTCGTGGTTAGCTACCCTTGGACCGGTGGTCACGAATTATTCAACTTCGGTATTTGAGTTTTCTCTTCATGGGCAACGGGTTAAATGCCAGGGAGATGTTACTATGGCCCAATCTTTTCAATTCAATGGGTTTCGAAATTTATTACACTTTGATGGCAATGGTCATATGTTTCACTTTTCCCTAGTTCCACCAGATAACCTTCACTCACTCACCCTCTTAACTTGCAAAAAAATTTAACTCACTTTACTAATGTCTTCAAAGCACCTCAAGGGATACCACATACACAACCTATAATTACCATATTAACCTATTGCCATTGATGTTTGATTTTTGAAATTATTTTTTATGACCAAGTTTTAAAAGTGGGACTTACTAACTATACACAACGGTAAATGAACCGGACGTGAAAGTAGTATGACAAAGACTGAGTATCGAACCGTGGACTCTAGGTTGGCACCTCTAGTAATCAACCCTAATAACAATTCTAGCCCTGGATTGATTTTAAGAATTTGTTTTTATTTTAGAAATAATTAACTAATGTTTTAACTAAATTAACTAAAGTAATGAACTCAAAGACAACTAAAATTGTGAACTCAACCAAGAGAGATGAACAAACCACTTAGGTAGGAATCACTAATGACATGTGAAGACAACTATCTTACAAAGGACTTAGGTTTCGGTTTCTAACTGAATATTCCCTTGTAAAAAAGAATAAATCCTATAGTAATTAGGTAACAGGGAAATTGATCCACAAACTCAAGAACCTAAAAACCGATCTCTGAAAACTACCAATACACACAATGGAGTGCAGGAAACAAGCCTAATTAAAGATCCCAAATCCCACAACTATCAGATTGCAAAGATTACCCTTAACCAACCCTTTAGATGTGAGATATCCATAACCCTACAACTGTAGAGTTTAAAAACATATTTATTCTAGCTTTCGCATCGCTGGCGGACCATATGGGCAAATCCTAGCGGTCAAAAACGTGTTTTTAATTATTTTTTACACTGCCACGGCCCTTGCGGACCGCAAAGCATACCCTTTGCGGTCTGCAAGAGGCCTTCAGCAACATTATTTTATTCTTTTTCTTTTTCAACGCGCCACTTCACCAGCTCTCGAACTCTTGATCATTTTAGCTCATTCTTGGTTCCTTTTCATCCGGGGACACGCATTTCCATGAACTAATCCAATAAATTCGAAAGAAAGCGACACCAAAAGTATACAAAAATACACAAAATATCTAACTATGTATAAAAGGAAAGAAGAGCATGACATTACAATGCTGAGTTGTCAGCTTCTAAGCTATGCCAACAATGCCTTTTTAATCTAATTATATTACATCATAAAAAATTCCTATTTAGAATCTTTTAAAATACAATTCAAATATAAAGTTGAGGGAAATTCAAAATTCAAAACCTCTTACCACAATTCCAGACCTCTACCCACATTTAAAATTCTAGCTTCAGATTCAAAATTCAAACCCTATACATATAACATACAATAATTTTTTTTTTAATCAATTACTCACTCTCTCTTACACATACACATACAATTCAAGATTTTAGGGTTTAAGCTCAAATTCTCTAAATTCAAGCGTGTAATATCTGGTCAGGGAAGATGAGCATGAAGAGAGTTTTGAGAGAGAAGAAAGTCCAACAAGGACTCTGGTCAGGGAATACTAGGGTTGTCAGTTTGACGATTGTAACATCTGATCATTTAGTTGCTTATTTAGAGTTCAATCTCTGCATCCGTCATTCATGCATTTAAGGTAACAACTCGAGCTTCAGGATTCTTTACAAACCTTTATTTATTTTGCTCAACTGCCACTTGAATCTGATTATTATAGGGTAAACAATGGCTAATAGTTAGTCCATTTTGGTTGGGATAGGATTTTGTTTCTTTTAACTTATATCGAGAAGAAGATGATGATGATAGTGAGAAACAATCTGTTTAACAACAGTCTAAACATTATTAACAAATTGGGTCTTTGCCCCACTCTCACATTCTGTTTATTAAAACTTGGTTTTATATTATTTTTCCTTAGAACTAAAGTAGTGGCTTAGACTGAACCCCAATGGTTTGACAACAGAAGGCACCGTTGATGATTCTAGGTCGATTTTGTTGCTTAAATGTTTGAATCGTTTGCGCTTTGTGGTTGAAATTGCACGAAGATGAAGTATGTAATGGTAAGATTCGTGTAATTAGATTTTAAATAAATGATGTGAGGCAATGATTATAATGTAATGTTTGTGTTTTGATGGTAATATTAGGTGTTAGTGTAGATTCACTATATTTTTTAAGTTGTTTGATTGAGATAGATTTATCAACTTATTGGACCTAAATAATGATCAATAACTACTAAGAAACCTTAGGACGTTTGTTATCGTGTCTGGTGGAGATTATCAGTTATGAAATGCTTTATTGCAGAGCGTTGTTTCTGCAGCCAAAGGAGGAAGCAACAGTATAGTGCGACATGCAGGTTGTGTGTTAAAACAAGGCATCATCCGTTAATGTTGTGTGAAGTCAGGGAAGTGTTATAAATGGGTCAGGTCGTTCGATTGATTCAGTAACTTACTTGGCTGGTTCAGTTTATCATCGTGTTACTTTTATGTATGTAAGGTCTGAGTTTATAGGGTTGATGGTTAACATAATCTGTGTACAACCTTCAAATTCACGCCAGTTTAGCTGCCAATCGGAACTGTGGGCTTCCCTGAAGTTCGCTGAATGGAACGGTTGTTATTATCAAAAGAATTTAAATAACTTTGATTGAGGTAAGGCCAAAATGCCCAGTTTTTATTTATAGGTGAAATAGCATCTATATTACGTGTCCAAATTATTCATTTGGAATTGCTATGACATACTAACAGTTGTTGTTTCTGTTTGGCATCTTCCAAAGTCATGGATTAATTGTTGTCATGTCTGAAATATTACAAACTGTTGCTACCACCAAAATCAGTGCTCGCTCGCTCGGCGATTAAGGTTTGAATGTGTTACTCGCGCTCTGACCGACACATACCGATTGAATCTCAACATTTAATGAATTTCAACCTGCTTATATGGTTTATCCTTTTTTAGTTATTGATCAATATTCCCTCATGTTGAATTTGCTTCTTTTACAGAACTGTACCTGGTAAAGCTGCTGCGTCGCTGGCTAAACTGTCGTCTAAGCCGCTACCTCCGGCTCAAGCTGGTGAGCTCATATATTTTGAATTTATTTGATGTTAAGTTATCAATAATGAGTGGAGATGATTCTTATATTTTGGTTGAATTATTTTTAGCGTTTTTAGTTTGTTAGATGCAAAATTCCGATTATGAGTTTATTGATAATGATTCTGATGAGTATAATGATCATGTGTCTCATCGTAGTCATGTATAGTTTGTTAGATGATTAAGTTTTAGCTGTGAATTTTATGGTATTGTGAATTTGTGATTATTGATTACTATTTTTTTTATTGAAAGAAATGGAAAGAGAAATAGGGAAATAGGAACTAATGAGGTGATCTAGGGCTGACACTTGGATATGTTATACTAACTTTCTAATATTGTTATTAGATTAGTGATTGGATCATAAGACGTTTAAAATTTGAAGGAGTAGTTGTTGTCTCTGTGTGTGTTGATGTTGTTCCAGCATTATCTAGAATGATTTCTTTGGTTTCAAGTTTCATATCTGAAGATCTGTTTGTTTTAGCTTGGTAAGAAGTTACCCGAACTTATTAGGGATTCTGGTAGTGAGACGCCAGGTGGTGAACATGGTAGATGGCAAACGGATCTATCTTAGGTTGTAATCGAGCTATGGCGGTATGTGTATGAAGTCTTTTAAAAGCACTGAAGAGTTGACCACTCACCACCGCATCATTAAGTAAGTTAATCGTGTTTTAATTTTTTGTATTGCAGATTATAACAAATTCAGGACGAGCAAGTACGTTAGCTGCTACTGATGCTGCTACACCTACTCTTCGGCGCATTCAGAGAGCTGCAATCGCTGCTGCTGCTGCTGCTACTCCTATTACTTATCATTCTAAGTACTTGCTAACATAATCTTTTAACTTTTACTGCTTGCAAGTTGGCGAACAGGGAACTTTCGTTGACATATTTTTGGTTTAAAATATTTTGGTTTAAATATTTCTTTTTTCATTTACATGCTTTAGTCAGACGCCAGGTGGTGAAAAGGTAGGTGGCAAACGGAACTATCTCAGGTTGCAATTGAGTTGATGGCGGCATGCATATGAACTCTTTTAAAAGCACTGAAAATTTGACCACTCACCACCGCATCATTAAGTAAATTAATCGTGTTTTAATTTTTTGTATCGCAGATTGTAATAATTCAGGACGAGCAAGTACATTAGCTGCTACTGGTGCTGCTACACCTACTCTTCGACGCATTGAGAGAGCTGCAATCGCTGCTGCTACTCCTGAATTTGTTATCGTTCTAAGTACTTGCTAACATAATCTTTTAACTTTTTAATTTACTAAATATTTTTATTTTCATTGATATGTTTTTGGTTTAAAATCTTTCAGGGAACTTTTACTACTGATTCATGAGAACTTATAGGCGTCTGGTCTATCAAGTTGGATGATTATGAAGTCTTTTAAAAGCACTAAGTTGATGGCGGTATGTATATGAAGTCTTTTAAAAGCACTGAAGAGTTGATCACTCACCACCGCATCATTAAGTAAATTAATCGTGTTTTAATTTTTCATCGACATGTTTTTAGGTAGAGAACTATTGGAACCATATAGACTTGCTTTGATTTTTCTCTCATTTGATTATCTTTCATGCACAACTTGCATGGTTCTCACAGTTTACTATCGGGACAAGTTGGATGATTTTAAGTCTTTGATAATGGTACCTAAAGATGTTTATGAATATCTTCCTTCACATATGAAATCCTTAGCTTCTTGTGAAGTATATATTTCAAATGATCATATTATGATATGCGCAACTTAACTGGGATTAGATATACCAATTCTGATTTTACTTTTTACAGGATTTGCTTGCTGCAGTGGAGAAGATGAACGTGCACTTCAAATAGAAAACCAGGAATTACAACTTCTTTACCCAAAATGAAGTTTCATCACTTGATTTAGGTCAGCATTACACATACTTTTTTGCTCAAATAAAACAAGTCAAAAGAGTGTGTGTGCGTGCGTTTTTTTTTTCTTTTATTTTTTGTGTTTTTTATAACGTTTGCAAAATCAGATTCGGATGTTGGTGAATGTAGGCTCTAAAACTCGATCATATTTGTACTATTATTACTATATTAAAGAATAAACACTTGAACAATAATGTTCTATTGTTGGATGTTGACACTCCAATAAGGGGTTGCCAACAGGCGTGTTTTTTCGCCTTTTCTGGTATAAAGTTTTCATAAAGAAATGCTTTTTTTATATCTATCTTTTTATTTTAATTTTGTTTAAAACTGTTCAGTCCCTAACGTGGAGCGCGGGTTGTCCCACCAGTATCCAATAACCGTTTAAGTCAAAGACATTTCTTGGGACATTGCTGGTGCCAAGCCAGTTTTGGGCAAATACTGTTGCGGTAGCAGAAGAAGAGCGTGTTGATCAAGTCCTCAATGTGCATAAGATGTTAGAAGCATTATGAGCAAGTGCTTGAACAAGTACATCAGTAGCCCTACCATGTGTGCTTTTTAGGTGAAGAAACCAAAGTAACTTGTGCAACAATCTTCTGTGTAGATTATGGATTCAGATTACGGAGTTCCACCAGAGCTTTCTGATCTGCAGGTTACAAACTGGCCCGCTTCGCCGTAATCAGCAACGCTTACAAACTTTAATTGCTTTTATATATAGAGTTAAGGATTTTGTGTTGATGTTTCAGTGGTGGAAGGTTATTGGTTAAAGCAGTCTTTAATGTTGTCGTATGCTGGTTTGTATTTTGATGTTTGTTTATGAGCTTCTGTTAGTTTTGATAACTCAATGAGTGTGATTGTTTACAGGTTCAATGTACCTGAAAGTTTACTAGAGCATGACATCGTTTATGCTTATGTCTCGATCCCATACATATGCTTATAATGGGTCACAGTTAGAAGCCTAAAAAGGGTACTACTAAAAGGGCATCTCGGGCCGGGTGATGAATATGTCTAACATGTAAAATTTCTAAACACCGGCCAGTGTCGCACGAACCAAATCGGTTTCAACTTTTTAGTAGAAAAGATAATAGAAAATTTGGGATAAACACATTAATTAACTGAATTGAATTGAAGGATGAGGATTCAGATGTAGTTAGCTAAAGCCGAAGTTGACGATCTCAGAAGTGGCCAAGACCCGTCTTTTTCTTTTTGAATTTGTTTAGATTTGGTATGTTTTTAGGACATTTATTTTGACTGAAAATGGTTTGACATAAGTGTGCTTACTGTCATTTTGTTCAAATGCATTGCCATTTTGTTTGGTTATAAAAAGCAACTGACATAGAATGGACATGGTCAAATTTGCACTATCATTTTGTTAATAATGAATTGCAATCTCAAATGTCCGTGATTTATTTTCTTATATTTGTTGATGTCTGTGATTTATTTCCTTGTATCCAAAATATATAATATTTAATTGTTTTCTTCTCTTTTTTCTATTTAAAAATTAATTATAAAGCATATTTATTTATTAAAATATTGGTTTTGGTTGGGTTGTGAATGAGAGTGAAAAAATGAATTGGGTTGGGTAAGTGGAAGAGAGAGAAAATAGTTTTTTAATGAAAGATTTGGTTGGTTTAGGTTGGGTTGTGATAGTGAATAGTCTAATGAACAATTGACCTTTTAAGTTAAGTCCACCTTTTTTACACGGACAATTGACCTTTTAAGTCAATTCCACTTTTTGACATATACCACGAAAATATGATGATTTTCTATTCCAAACCAAACTAGGGTCGTAGTTACCCGCGCGTTGCGCAGAAACATGGTAGGAATTCAGAACGTATAGCACAACATAACAACCGATAAATAAATTTGTAAAAGTAATTAAAATTATATATTAATTGGTTGCGCTATTTGTGCCGTAGTTCAGCTCTGAACAACAAAATAATAATTAAACGTAAAACGATATAGTAAATAACAAAGGTAATAAAAATAAGGTAAACGAAAAAAGAAAACGATAAAAACTTGCGTAAAGCCTGGTTAAAAAATTATTTAGAAAGTTAAGGGGTTGTAAGAGTAAATGTTAAGAATTAAAGGTTAAAACCAAAAAAAAAAACAATTAAAGGTTAAAACTAAGAAAATTAAAAGCATAAAAAGACAAAAAGAAAACTTAAAACTAAAAACAAAAAAAAAACCACTGTTCCAAAACACTGTTGAACTTCTTTACTTTAATATATATATATAATTGCATTGATACGTTTTTGTCTATCTTGCAGTAACAATGTCTGTTAGAAAACAAGTGTGAGAGATCTTATGCTATTTCACTATTAAGTTTTGGATAAATGTGTCGAGGACATCTCACAAGGTTGAGGTTTATGACATCTTTAAATAATCAAGTTAAACTTGCCTTTGGTTTAGCTAAAGCTTCATGAAATAAATTTAAAAGATGTTTCCTTTGTTTATAATCTAATTTTAAACATGTTTGTTAAGCATGTAAAACCCGTTTGTTAGTTATTTGATATTTAAAAGATGTTCCTTTTCTTAGTAATCTATTTTTAATTAAACCTTAAAAACTGGATAATCATTCATTGACTAATAAAATGTGTTATGTAAATTTTCCTTTAGTGAAATTAAACATGTTTTGTGGATTCGTTAGGCTTCTTTTGTGTCTAAACTTAACCAGTCGACAAGTTTAATGTATTCTTAAGTATAATGCGAATGTGAATTCATTAAATAATTTCATATCATATTTTACATATAAACGTAGACAAAAACTTTTATCATTATAGTTATAAAACTAACAACAAAACGTCTATCGAACGGGTGTCCACCTAGTACATGATAAAAGCATGTGTTTTGCAACACATCAGCAATCAAGTAAACCGGTATCGGTTCACCCATATTGTTACCCGCATTTCCAGAAACATGAATAGAACGACTAGTACACGAAATGCTTCAACAAGGGATTATTCGGTCAAGTACAAGTGCATTCTCCTCTCTGGTGTACTTGGTACAGAAGAAAGATGGAACGTGGCGATTTTGTGTCGAATATTGTGCTTTAAACGCCATTACAATCTGGGACGGTTTCCGATCCCCTCCATTGATGAATTATTTAATGAGCTTCATGGTGCTCAATATTTTTCTAAGCTCGATTTATTAGCCGGCTACCATCAAATTCATATGGCGAAAGGGGATGCACTTAAAACCGCATTTCGAACCCATGATGGCACTATGAGTTTTTTGTAATGCCCTCGGGCTTACCGACGACCTGTCTACCTTTCGACAATTTATGAACTATGTATTTCGCCCTCTCTGTCGCTTTATTTTCGTTTTATTTGCCGACATCTTATCTATAGTAAGTCATGGGATGAACACTTGCATCATATTACTCTCACTTTACTGTTATTACTTCATAATCACTTAGTGGCCAAGTTATTAATTATGTACTTTTGGGTAGACTCAAGTGGCCTATTAAGGACATGTTATTTCGGCTCAAGGGGTCGCGATGGACCCCAATAAAATACACTTCATCCAGCAATGGCCAGTTCCTAAAATACTCAAAGATGTTTGTAGCTTTTTGGGTTTAATCGGGTACTACCGGCACTTGGTCAAAAACTATGCCTCGATTGCGTGTCGTTTAACCAATTTATTACGCAAGGATGCTTTTTGTTGTAATCAATTAACACTACAAGCCTTTCATTATCTCAAAAATCTCCTCAATACCACACATGTCTTACGACTTCCTGATTTTTTGAAACCCTTCACAATTGAAACTGATGTGGTTGGCCCCACCATTGGAGCTATTTTATCCCAAGGAAAACATCACTTGGCCTATTTTTGTAAGAAACTTTGCCCCCAAATGCAGAATGCCTCTACTTATCATCACGAGATGTAGGCTATAACACATACCATTGCTTAACGGCGACAATACATGTTGGACCATAAGTTTACAATCATTATTGATCAACAGTCTTTAGGATCAAACAATTCAAACTCCTAAACAGTAGAAATGGTTGGGAAAAATTCTTGGCTTTGATTTCAATATCGTCTACTGACCCAGGCCACAAAATGGAGCTGCGGATGTGTTGTCACGGGTTCCTGATGGTCACTTAATGGCTATTTATACTCCAGTTCCATCCTTATTAAAGGAAGTGTCTTCAGCCACATAATCCGAACCAGAACTGATTGCTCTTATTACTCGCTACAAGGCTGATCCAACTAGTTTCCCTGATTACACCTTCAAAGACGGGTTGTTACTGTTTCGAGGTCGTTTAATAGTTCCAAATGATTTTGCCTTACGACGACAAATTCTTACCGAATTTCACACTTCGACTTTTGGAGGGCATTACGGGGTGACCCGTACTTATCAAAGATTATCGTCTACCTTTTATTGGAAACAAATGCGCTCCGTGGTTAAACAATTTGTAGCTCATTGTCAAGTTTTTCAACAAACAAAGCCTTCTTTTTTGGCACCCAACGGCCTCCTTCAACCCCTTCCCATACCTCAACCGGTGCTTGAAGATATTGCTATGGATTTCATCTGGTGTCTTCCCAATTCCCAAGGTAAAACCGTTATTATGGTTGTGGTGGATCGCCTCTCAAAATATGGCCACTTTGTCGCTTTCTAACATTCTTTCATAGCATATAACGGTTGCTGTGACCTTTGTCAACGAAATAGTTCGATTGCACGTTGTTCCCTTGACCATATTCACCGAGACGCCCATTTCATGATAGATTTTTGGAAAGAATTGCATCGGGTTAACAAGACTACTCTCAAGTTTAGCACCGCGTACCATCCTCAAACGGATGGACAATCGGAGGCGCTCAATCGTTGTTTGGAAATTTATCTCCGATGCTATGTCACGGATCACCCGCAAAAGTGTTTACAATTCTTACCATGGGCCTAGTTGGTATGACACTTTGTACCAAACATCGTCTCAAATGCCCCTTTTAAATTTCTGTATGGTAGAAAACCTCCAACACTTACGCGGTACTTACCTGATCCAACAACTAACGTGACTTTGGAAGAACAATTTCTAGAACGCGATGCTATCTAGGCCTTGTTGAAGACCAACCTTTTGAAAGCACAATCTAGTATGAAACCAGCAGCCGATAAACATCGCCGGGAAGTGCAGTTTAAGATAGATGATTGGGTTTTGTTAAGTTGCAACCTTATCGCCAAGGGTCAGCCCGTTTGCAACACCATCACAAAAATTGGGCACCGGCCCTTACCGGTCATTGCTAAGTTGGGTCCGTGGCTTATAAACTAGAATTGCTAGCAGCATCTAAGATTCATCCCGTCTTCCACGTGTCCCTGCTTCGAAAATGTTTGGGCAAACCTGTACACCAGATTATTCCACTTCATCTGGTGGATTCCACTTCCAGTCTCATCCTTAAACCATTAAAAGTATTGCAGACATGCACCATTGACAAAGGGACTCAGTTAGTATATCAAAGTCTAATACAGTGGGAAGGTCTTACTGAACATGAAGCTTCATGGGAAGATAATGTGATATTACAACTTCAGTTTCCCACTTTCCCCTTTGAGGACAAGGTGGGTTCCAATGGGAGTGGTAATGTTATGAGCCCACTGGGCCAACCCAGTAGTTGATATGGATTCAGGACCGCAAAGAAAGAGTGAACAAACAAGATTTTAGCCTAAGAAATTCCAAGATCATGTGATGTGAGCCACAACAGTAATTCCATAATCACAAACTTGGGCATCACTAAACACCGCTAAAATAAGAACACATAATAATCATGGTAAAATAGAAGTTAGAAGAGAGTAACTCAAGACACCTTAGACCTAAAACGAATTGCCCCTTTTTTTTTGAATGGCGAGGCTTTAAATTATACCAATGAGGTGGTTGTTTATTGGCAAATGTAAAGCCTTTAAACACCTTTTGAGAGGTGGAGGTCTTGGGTTCAGCTCTCATTGACAAAATGAAATAAAAGAAATGTCGTTAAAAAAAGATTTAAATTATATTTACACGGAGACTTTAAATGAAATATTTCGGTTAACTAGTCGGTCCTTTTTATGGTAAAATGAATTACTGTTAATCAATTAATCATTTATACTTAAATTAATTTAAACTCTATAAACTAGCAACATGATTATCTTAATATTTAACATTGGTAATTTAGTTATTGGTGTTACACTTTCATATAAAAAAAACTAACTCATACTCTCTAAAACTACTCACAAATATATACGACTAGAATCCTCAATGAGAAGAAACACATTTGCTATTGACTTTGATATTACTAGGCTTACAAGCTCTTTGCTACCTCTTACTTAACATATTTGATATTAATAATAACAGGTTAATTACCAATACAATTCACGTGATTTTTTTTTCATGTCAACCCTTTGTTTATTCCTTAATCCTTAATTAACTGGCTCGTTGAATAAGTTTTAGTTTTTCTCTGCAATAATTTAAAAACTGCTATGCAACAAAATAAAAAATCGGCAAGTGAATGATTATGGTTTATGATTACCTACCATTAGTCGAGTTTCGGTGAAGGTAGATCGGCTTGTAAATTGTGATCATGAAATTGAAGACAAAAGCCAAACCAAACAAATAAATTTAGGAATTTAGTGATGCAAACAATGTTTAGGTCACGATGGAAAGGTTAAACAAATAACTATGGCATTTAATAACCAAATTTCATCAACTATGGTCCCCTCAAACCCACCAAACTCAGTCTAGCTAATTTTATTCAAGGGGTGTTGTTATTTATGTTTTGGGAATACTATTGTCTTTTCAAAATTAAGTTAAATAATTTAATATTTGAATAGATCTGATATTACAAAGAAATGTTATGTAATATACGGAAATGTTTATTTTTGTGAAAAAAGAAGTACTGTAATTTATAAACATGTGAGAAATACCTTCATAAACATGTGAGAAATACCTTCAGGTAACGTGTTTTATAAAAAGATACTTAAAGAAAAATAATTAATTTTTTAGAAAAATTATTATTTTATAAAAGAAGAATGTGATGTACTTTTAAAAATGTTTATAAAATATTATCATGTACTAAATAGTAATGTTTATTATAATCATCATATTTTTAAGTGTTTAAGAAAAAGGCACCACATGATAACATGTTTCTTGTATGTTTGCATGACATGTCACTAAAATGTTCGATCTATTTTATTACATGTTTTAAGAATTTAATACGTTACCTCTTAAAATACATTCATTTTTTACCACTTAAAATACATTCATTTTTTACCTATTAAAATGATCGATCACTCTTCCAAATTAAAAACTTTAAGCAGGCAGTCGAAATCGAATCACTTATCTTAATTTCAAATTCAGAAATCGGCCCAAGAATTTGTTTATACATATTGAAGAGGATAGATACGATCTATCGGACCACCGTCTATCACCGAACAAATTGTTGGTGCGTGTTTGTGACAACAGCTTTTAGATTCAGGTCTTTAAATATCTTGTAATTAGTTAAACGATAAACGGTTAGCGGGTTTAGCTTTGTAATAGTGAGTTATTAGTGATTGGGACAAACCAAACCCACATTGGGGGAATGGTATGCGAATTGGGCCTGCCCAATTCGCAGGCTTGTGTGAAACCAGCTCAGGTTGCAAACTTGTGTTATATAAACAAGGCTTTGCATTAGGGTTTAGGTTAATCACCAGAATCACAAGTGAGAGAGAGATTTCGTATAGCACATAGGGCTTGGACGAATTCTGTGTGTGAGGATCTTGATTGATTGTAATCAGTTTGATTGATAATCAGTAAAGATCAGTTTGTGGTGATTTCGGTTCCTACACGTTTTCTGTGACTATCTGATCTAGAGGATTCCGCACTTAGATTAGATATACAATTCTGCTGAAGATCCATAGGAGTAGGGGACCTACAATTGGTATCAGAGCAATTAGGCTCTTGATTGGCTCGGTTCAGAATTGTTTGCTGCAGAAAACTGACAAGTTTTTGGAGTTTTGGAGGCTGTTTGGTGAAACCCTAAAAATTTCTGCGTTTTTATTGGCTTTTGCGTATTTGATTGTTTGCTGTTTTGCAGGTTTATTGGCTGTTTTTGCAGGATTTTGGAAGAATTTTGCTTGGAAAATTGAAGATTCGAAGAATTGTTCTTCGTGTTCTTCGTAGTGTTCATCAGGATTTTTGTGAAAATTGTTGATTTTTGGTTACTTTGATTTTGCAGGAATCTGTTTGGGAAAGAGATAGAATCTCTTCAAACTTTGAAAAGATTTGGTCGAAAATATCAGAATCCCGAAACTTTGGAAGGTTGTTACCAGCTTGCTGAACAAGTTTGTCAAAAACGCAGTCTGGACCTGCGGATTTGATAAAACAGCGCATTTAACTGACCCAACGTTTCTAAATCCTAAGGCGACGTAGGTAACCGCGTAAGTGTCCTCTGTGACATTACTTTGGTGATCTGCTACGTTACCAGCGGATTTGATCTGCCTGCGGATTTACAAACGGATTTGATTTGCCTGCGTAATTAACTGCGCAGCGTATTTGACCAAACTAGCGCATTTAATCAGAACCTGCGTAATTAACTAGGTGGAACCCATAAGCTGCTGACGTAATCAGAAATAAACGTTTTTGAAAATACAAAGTGATCCATAAGGAATTTTGCAGAACCGTTTGCACCGTTAGAATTCTTTGATTCTTAGGACAAAAAAAGACACGGAAATTCCGAAAAAGGTTTTCGACATATTATATCATTGGATTCGTATCGCCGAGACGAGTCTAACGGTGTAATTTAGTAAAAACAGTTTTCAGACAGCTTTTAACCGTTTTTAGCGAGCTGGTTCGTTAAAATGTCGAATGTGTCAAATTTGAACAACTTGTTGAGAATGGAGCATGAAGTAGGCACGACGTACAAACCGCCAAAGATAATGAAGGTAGAAAATTACCTTACGTGGAAAGACAGGTTTCTGTCGTTCGTTGAGTATCAGGACACGAGAATGTGGATTTGTATTGTCGATGGGTACACAAACCCAACTCATGAGTTCGAAGGCAGACAACGGGTCACATCTTATGTCAACATGGAGGAAGCAGACAAGAAGAGGTATGAAGCAGAAAAACGTGCTCTAGCTGCTATCAAAATGTCTCTACCAGAGGAAATTAAACACACCTTTAAGAGGTACACGAGTTCAAAAGAGATGTGGGATGCATTAGAGAAGCGTTATCAGGGAAATGCTGATGTGCAGAAAAACAAGATTGATCTGCTGAAGAAACAATTTGCTGTTTTTAAGTGCATGAAGAACGAGTCCCTAGAAGATATCATTACAAGGTTTTATCATCTGATGACGGAGATAGATAATTATGATATAGAGGGATACAGTGATACTGAAATCAATGACAAGTTGCTGGATGCTCTACCTACTAAATGGGATATTTATACGCTCATGATCAAGAGGGAAGCTGATTATGCGACTATGGACTTAGAAGAAGTTGTCGGGAAGCTGAGAGCTTACGAGCTCAACATGAAGAAGAAGAAGGAAATAGGTTATGATCAGGTTTAAGATCCTGGAGTTTACAATCATTCCATCTTCATCTTCTCACAACGCTTCGAGTGATTCAGCAACGACATTTCTCTCAAGTGAATGTGAAAATGTTTATGATGATAATGGTGAATTGTGTTTTGTTGCCTCAACGGGAGGTTCAAATGTAGGGAAGAGACAACAGGAACAGCAACATAATGGATCCAATAATAGCAAAATTCCAAATTCTATGCCCATGAGTGTGAAACCTGCCGAGACTCAACTAGCACTACTTGCTTCGTTTCTTGCTTCATACCAGAATTATATACAGGGCAAGATAACAGATCTAGCAGCAGTGGACGAAGATTATGAGCAGATTGATCCAGACGATTCGGATGAGATGGATATTCAGTGGCAAATGGCCATGATAACTCTCAGGGCTAAACGGTTCATGAACAAAACTGGGAGGAAGTTTATTGGCAAAAGGGTTGGATTCGATAAATCCAAGGTTCGATGCTTTAAATGTCAAAATCTTGGGCATTTTGCTAGAGAATGCCAAAGACAAACAGGGAATCACAAAAATCTTCCACGTTTCATAATTCATCTAACCAAAGCTCATCCAATGGTGCATCACGTGCACTTGTTTCCACTACTTCTCCTGATGGTTCATATGATTGGAGTCTTCACCTTGAATATGATGAAACCATAACACAAGCTCAATGGCAGAGATCGTTACTGTGATCGAAGAAGGACAACTAGATGAGGGGGAAGCTAGTGATGTTGTTGACGAGGAGAGTTCTGAAGAGAAGATTGTAACTGAACAAGTTGCAAGTGAAGAAGCTGAAGTTGCTATAGAACAGATTGTTACTGAACAAGTAAAGCCTGAAGAGAAACAAGCTGAAGAGGCAAAGACTAATGATGTACAAGTGCAATCTGACGAAGAAGAGAAGGTCAAAGCCAATCTTGCTGCTAATGGCCGATTTATGTAAAGCTACTGGTGATGTAAGTTCACAACCAGTAAGTTCTGTCTGCATGAGTTGCAGTGAACTAAGAGGTACAGTTGACAGGTTGTCCACGCACAACCAAAGTCTAGTAAATGAACTAAATGGTCTAAAAGAATCAAACTTTTTCATAAAAGAAAAGAGTCTCAATATCTAAAGAAAATAAAATCATGTGAAGCTGAAGTTAAAACCTTAACTGAAAGTTAAATAAAGAGCTTCAAGTGATAGATTTAGCACATGAGACTATGAGAGATAAAACAAAAGAACTGTCTGACAAGTGCCAAGAATTATCTGACGCACAAGCTAAGATAGTTGAGCTTCAAAGGAAGATAGACCAGTTTAGAAACACGTCTTTTGTAATGAATCACATGATGAGAAACTTAAAAAAGAGTACTGATCGAACAACGGTGGGATTTAATGAAGTTCCTCCATCTGTTCATCAGGACTATTCATTTTTACCACATGAAGATGATTAACAGATTTTGTGTATGGTGCAGCTTTGGTTGAGCCGATGAATGTCGACTTACCTGATAGTTCCGTATCTAAGAATGATGTTTCTGAGTATGAAGTGGCTGATGTCGAGAAGGAGACCAAGCAAGACACTGCTTTCAAAAATAAAAATGCATCTTCCCAATCTAAAAAACAACATTTTGTTAAAAAGGTTAATTTTGTGAAAGGGGATGACATGAAAAATGAGAATACTGTGATTGAAACAGAGTCAAGTGAAAAGTTTGTTAAAGATAAAATGAACAAAGGAAAATCAAAAGAAACAAACGTTGGTCCGTCAAAGACGTCGCCCAACTCATCAGATCCATCAACTTCAAAGGCTTCACCTAAGACATCTTTTGCTAAAAGATCGTGCTTTAATTGTCATACAAAGGGACATGTCGTCAATTGTTGTCCTTACAAGAAAGGTGAAGCACCTTTAAAGGAAAAGAAGAACGATAAATCACTAGAAAAGAAGGGTGATTGTGGGTTGAAGACATCAAACTCACAGAAAAAATCTGTTGTTGAAGACAAGGCTGAAAAAGGAAATCAACAATTTCCTCGTTTTCAAAGAAATCAACCAAGGTTTCAGTCTGAGTCTCCAACTGGCAGATTCGACAGACCTAGAAGTAGTTCACCTAAAATGAATAACTTTAATGGTCAGTCAAATAATTTCAGAGGTCAAAATTCACAACAAAATCAATATCACACCAGTGGTAGTCGAAAATTTTACAATAATGACTCAAGAAATGATTACAATCAAAATTTTGGAAATCAATCGAGGGTTCATCAGAACTCAGGATTTGCAAATCAGAATAGAGGTTTTCAAAGTCAAAATTTCCAAAGGTCACAAAGTCCAAACTGGTATAGGAACCCTCAAGACCAGAGACCTAGTGGAAATAAAAAACCATTTCCATCAACATATCCGAGATCCAAGACTCCTATTAGGAGTGATGGATATTGGATGGATGTTTCTGTGGTTGATGAATCTGGAAGACCAAGACCATTGAGGCTCGGGTCCCCCAAACTAACTAACTTTGTTTTGGTTTGTGCAGGAGCTGCTAAAGAGGCTGATCAACTTGTGGTATGTTGACAGTGGCTGCTCTAGGCACATGACGGGGGATAAGAGGTTACTGAAAGATTTTGAAGAAATAAATGGAGGTTACGTGAATTTTGCAGGAGCAAAAGGTGGAAAAATCAAGGTCAAGGGAAAGTGACCAATGGGAAGATAACCTTGGACAAAGTTAACTATGTCGAGCAGCTCAAACACAATCTAATAAGCGTGTCGCAAGTCTGTGACAAGGGTTACTCTGTCCACTTTACCAAGTCTGAGGCACTGGTGTTAAAACCTGGTTTGATTATTCCTGATGATTGGGTAGTTATGCGAGCTCCAAGGAAGAATGATACCTATGTCATGGACATGAGTGTACATGTCCATCAACATATCCGAGATCTAAGACTCCTATTAGGAGTGATGGATATTGGATGGATGTTCCTGTGGTTGATGAATCTGGAAGACCCAAGACCATTAAGGCTCGGGTCCCCCAAACTAACTAACTTTGTTTTGGTTTGTGCATGAGCTGCTAAAGAGGCTGATCAACTTGTGGTATGTTGACAGTGACTGCTCTAGGCACATGACGGGGATAAGAGGTTACTAAAAGATTTTGAAGAAATAAATGGAGGTTACGTGAATTTTGCAGGAGCAAAAGGTGGAAAAATCAAGGTCAAGGGAAAGTGACCAATAGGAAGATAACCTTGGACAAAGTTAACTATGTCAAGCAGCTCAAACACAATCTAATAAGCGTGTCGCAAGTCTGTGACAAGGGTTACTCTGTCCACTTTACCAAGTCTGAGGCACTGGTGTTAAAACCTGGTTTGATTATTCCTGATGATTGGGTAGTTATGCGAGCTCCAAGGAAGAATGATACCTATGTCATGGACATGAGTGTACATGATTCTTCGGTGGTGACTACATGCTTGTTATCGAAAGCATTTGAGGCGGAATCGATGTTATGGCATAGGCGCATGGCACATATTGTAACACCCCAACCCAGATGGGCTGACGTGTCACTATAATAGTGGATTAGAACAAAAGTCATAATTCCATTAATTAAAGTTAGGGTTACAATTTCGAAAGATAGTTCATAGCCCTAAGGCCAAAACATTTTAGTTTTATAAAAGTGACCAACATCTTCTGTTATCATCCTATGGTTTATTCTTCACTCTTCACTCTTCACCCCGCCCAAAGTATCCTATGAACCTGTGGTGAAATAAAATATACGGAATGAGCCAAATACCTAGTACGGAATAATAGGCTCAAATAGCAAACAACTGAAATGATGTCACTGATAAGAAGCACAACACAACACAACAAAACATAACATATAACTGAACTTAATCATATCATACGGATGTACCCAAAAGCTAAACAGAGGTGACAACCACAAAGTCTGTCACATGAGACAGAGCGGGTTGGCCTACCTGACATCCATCTCCAGAAACATACCTAGGATATATCCATACGCCACCTAGTTGTTATGTACCACACACTTGTACCTAGGGACGCCGTGAACTGATAACTCCGTCACAGAGGAGCCAGAGAGCTTAGGGTAACGGATCTCAGATAATTAGAAATAAATTTAACACTAACATTAACAATATTATAAGTATCAGAACATGCGATAATGAGCGCAAGATATCATAAACGTATCGCATGATGCATAATAATTTTAGTTAGAGCAAGAAAACGGATGGTCAATTGAATCGAGGCTCAAAGACGTTGGAGTTTTCGATATATATATAATATAACTAAGGGTTTATAACAAACGAACCGGATAACAAAGGGAGAGGGTTAAGGATCCGTACCTTGTTTCTTGATTTGTTGTCTTAAAAATATACACTTGTCAAGCGTGTTCGTAAGAACCTACGTCGTGTTCATATATTTCATAAGATTATGTTTGTACATTAAAGTATATACGTCTTCGTCTGTTAAATTCATGTCTTGTTAAAAATCTCAGTTTACTCGAGTAGTCATTGATATAAATTAGTTTTGTATTAGTTTGGAAAAATACATATGTATATTTATATTTGTGTTGATTAATAAAACATGATATTATTCTCAGTTTTATAATCGTAACTAAAAATATAATAAGTAAATAATCATTAAATATAAGTTTAATAAGATAAACATTAATTAAAAATAAATGTTAGTCACAAGACTTGAACTTGTGACCTATACGTTTTAACTAAAAGACTTAACCAGTGAGCCACTTAATCCTTCATATTTATCTTATAAAAATCTAGTTATTTACTAAGAAATCTGATGTTTTTAAATTAGAAAATCTAATAAAAATAATATCACTAGTACGGTTTGAACCCAAGACCTTTACTTTATAATTTCCAAGACTTAACCAGTTGGACTACACCACCTTTTTATATGTATTTTGAATTCTAATGACTTTAACTAGAATTCTGATGGTTAATGCCTCTTGCAAGATTTGAACCCATGACTTCTAGGTTATAAGTTAGAGTCTTAATGAATTCTGATGTTTTATATAAGAAATCTGATGCATTTAATACATTTTCCGATGTTTTTTATAAAATTCTGATATTTAACTAGAAATTCTGATGGTTTATCAGAAGTATGATGAAATCTATTATAAATCTGATGAAAATCTGATGCTTTTATCAGAAATCTGATGATTCATCAGAAAATGATGCATTATTCAGCATTCTGGTAAAAATATATGCTTCCAGCAGGATTCGAACTTGAGACCTCTGGGTTGTAAACCAGCTACTGAACCAACTGGGCTACAGGAGCCCTTGTGAACAAACAACTACCTTATTTATTTATTACTTAGTTCACTGGTTCATCTTCTTCTTCAACATACTTTATGTAAAACTATTATTTTCATAATAAAATCTACATTCCGTTTTCATTATAGATTAACATTAAAGTATCAAATATAAAGATTTAGTTTATGATTACCTTGGTCAAAAACGCGTTTCGGTTACGAGAGACGTCGTCGGAAGGTACGTAAGTATCACCGGAATTAGTATTTCTTCACCGGAAATGGTTTCGGTAAGTATGTATTTTGAATTCTGATGACTTTAACTAGAATTCTGATGGTTTTAAACATAATTCTGATGTATTAAAAAGAATGCCTCTTGCAATATTTGAACCTATGACCTCTAGGTTATAAGTTAGAGTCTTAACCAGTGGACCATTTAGTTAATTATGCTTGCTTAATGAATTCTGATGTTTTATATAAGAAATCTGATGCATTTAATACATTTTCTAATGTTTTTTATAAAATTCTGATATTTTATCAGAAATTCTGATGGTTTATCAGAAATTTGATGAAAATCTATTAGAAATCTGATGAAAATCTGATGCTTTTATCAGAAATCTGATGATTCATCACAAAAGCTGATGTTTCACCAGAAAATGATGCATTATTCAGCATTCTAGTAAAAATATATGCTTCCAACAGGATTCGAACTTGAGACCTCTGGGTTGTAAACCAGCTACTGAACCAACTGGGCTACAGGAGCCCTTGTGAACAAACAGCTACCTTATTTATTTATTACTTAGTTCACTGGTTCATCTTCTTCTTCACATACTTTATGTAAAACTATTATTTTCATAATAAAATCTACATTCCGTTTTCATTATAGATTAACATTAAAGTATCAAAAATAAAGATTTAGTTTATGATTACCTTGGTCAAAAACGCGTTTCGGTTACGAGAGACGTCGTCAGAAGGTACGTAAGTATCACCGGAATTAGTATTTCTTCACCGGAAATGGTTTCGGAAAGTATGTTTTCAGTGGTTAAAGCTTCGAGTGGTTTAGTAGGGATAGTTAAGTGGTTTAGTAGGAAAAGTGGCGTCGGTATGGTGTTTTGTTTCGGTTATGGTTACCGGAATCGGGTTTTTCTTCACTAGAACAAAATGAGAAATGAATAGTAGAAAGGAATTGAGCATGGAAGCTGGGAAATGAATGATATGTTCTCTATTTATAGAGCTAAAAGAAAGTTCTAGTTCATGCAAGTTGAAATGAGTTTTGCAGAAATAATAATGCATATAAAAAATATTTTATTCAAGAAAAATCCTCATCCATTCAATCCACAAGTTGTCTGACAAAATTTATCTTTTACATGTTTCCATCTTTGGAAATTTCTCATTTTCAACGATCATATTATTATTATTATTATTATTATTATTATTATTATTATTATTATTATTATTATTATTATTATTATCGTTATTATATTATTTTTATTAGGATTAAAAGTAAACATGAAATATTTATTTATTTATTTTTGGTTATTACACATATCCACTATCGCAAAATGAATTATATAATTAAAAATGGTTTAGTGGAAGGTGTGCCTATGCAGAAGTTTTCTGTGGATGATAAGTGTCTTCCTTCTAAAAAGGGAAAGCAACACAGAAAACCTCACAAGTCTAAAACCGTGAATTCCATTGCCTCTCCACTTGAATTACTTCATATGGATTTGTTCGGTCCAGAGAATGTAAGGAGTATTGGAGGAAAATATTATTGCTTAGTTGTTACTGATGACTTTTCTCGTTTTTCTTGGGTTTTCTTTCTATTGACAAAGGATGAGACAGTAGAAATGTTGATCAATCTTTTTGCAAAGTTGGAGAATCTACTTCAGACAAGAATAAAGCGCATTAGAAGCGACAATGGCTCGGAGTTCAAGAATCGGTTGCTGGATATGTATTGTCTCCACAAGGGGATAGAGCATCAATTCAGTGCTCCATACACACTGCAATAGAATGGAGTGGCAGAACGAAAAAACAGGACACTAATAGAAGCTGCTAGGACCATGCTTTCTGATTCTAAGCTTCTTGTCATCTTTTGGGCAGAGGCTGTGAATACAGCTTGCTATGTTCTGAATAGGGTTTTGATGGTTAAACGACACAATAAAACTTGTTATGAACTTCTGAGAAACCGTAAACCAAATTTAGAAGGGCTAGAACTGTTTGGGCTTCCATGCACGATAATTAGAAATAAAAACCAACCAAAATTTGGTGAGGTCGCTGACGAAGGATTTTTCCTAGCGTATGTCGACGGTGCACCAAACAAGAGAGTTTTTAATAAAACTAACGGTAAAATTGAAACGGTTTTTAATATTGAAATTATCACATATTCGCCCAAACAGTCTAGCTCAGGTCCAGCCATTCTATATGATTATGATCTATGCTTTGATTCTTTTAAATTTCCTGAGTTTTCCGATGCAGGTGATTTAGAAGTAATTCACAGCTTGTCTCGGGATGAAGATGATCGTGCTTTTGGTCCGATTTCGAGTGTTCTAAGTGTTGTTGCATCAGGATCTTCCTCAAATGCAAATGCAAATGCAGAAGTAGCAGATTCCAGTGACAGTGAGTCTTGAACCTCTTGAGGGGGAGGACTTTACTAATCCGTTTGCTGATCAACATGTTCAGGGGGAGATTGGATCAAATCTAGAGACTGACTTGGAAGTTGACACCATTGCTACAACACAAGCAAACAGAGATCATCCAGTGGAGAATATTATAGGTGATTCGAATGCAGGTGTTCAGACAAGGAGAAGTATCGCAGAAGGTTCATGTATGTATGCTACGATTGAGAAGACTAGTATTATCAATGAGTGCTTGTATAGCTGTTTTATTTCTCAAGAGGAGCCGAGGAATGTTCATATGGCTCTGAAGGATAATTCATGGGTAGAAGCTATGCAGGAAGAACTAGCTCAGTTTGAGAAGTTGAAAGTTTGGGAGTTAGTTGATTTACCAGAGGGAGAAAGAGAGATTGGCACCAAGTGGGTGTTCAAGTGTAACAAAGATGACGAGGAATTGTGACAAAGAATAAGGCTCGGTTAGTGGTAAAAGGGTTCAATCAGCAAGATGGGATTGATTATAATGAAGTGTTTGCACCAGTTGCAAGGTTGGAAGCAATTAGGTTGTTTCTAGCTTTCGCATCATTCAAGGGCTTTAAAGGTTATCAGCTTGACGTAAAGAGTGTATTTCTTTACGGAGAAGTCCAAGAAGTGGTTTATGTCTCACAACCAGATGGCTTTACTGATCCAGACTATCCAGGTAGAGTGTATAAACTGAACAAAGCATTGTATGGATTGCATCAGGCACCCAGGGCGTGGTATGAGACGCTGTCAGCTTACTTGTTGAAGAATGGTTTGAAAGAGGTCAAATTGACAGTACACTTTTCGTTAAGAGAAAGAAGGAAGATTTTTGTTGGTACAAATATACGTCGATGATATCATTTTCGGATCATCTGATGAGAGCATGTGTCATGAGTTCGAAGAGGTGATGAAGGGTAAGTTCGAGATGAGTGCAATGGGTGAGTTATCATTCTTCTTGGGGTTGCAAGTTGAACAAAAGAAGGATGGCATCTTTATTCATTAGACGAAGTATGTGTATGACATTTTGACTCGTTTCAAGATGGAGGATTGCGCGACTTTTAATACACCCATTTGTGAAAATCATAACATTGGTCTAGATGCTGAGAGTGTGGACGATGTTGATCCTACTCAATATCGGGCCATGATTGGATTGTTGATGTATCTTACTGCTTCAAGACCGGACATTATGTTCGCCGTATGTTTGTGTGCCAGATATCAAGCTAATCCAAAGGAATCGCATATGAAGGCGGGTGAAGCGTATACTTCGTTACTTTACGGGGAAACCTACGTTTGGGCTATGGTATCCTGCTGATAGTGACTTGAAGTTTATTGCATACACTGATTCGGATTTCGAAGGATGCAAATCTACCAGAAAATCTACCACAGGTGGTTGTCAGTTCTTAGGGGGAAGACTAGTTTCATGGCAGTCCAAGAAACAAGCCTGTGTGTCTAAGTCTTCATGTGAAGCTGAATACATTGATGCGGGTAGTTGATGTTCACAGGTTCTGTGGATCCAACAGCAAATGTGCAATTACGGTTTGCATTTCACTCGCACACCTATTATGATAGACAATAATTCCACAATTTCCATCACAAATAATCCCGTAAAACACAGTTGCACAAAACATATTGACATTCGTCATCATTTTATACGAGATTGTGCTGAAAAGAGAATGATTGAACTGCATAGAGTCGACATACTAGATAACCTGGCAGATCTTTGACAGGGCTCGATTTGAACATCTAGTCGAACTCAACGGGATGAGGAATCCTAAATAACCAATTTTTCATAAGAATTTTTGTAAATAGTTTATTACTTTCTTAAAATAAAAAAACATAAAAAAAATTAGAAAACCATAAAAAAATAGAAAATTCAAAAATGAGTTTTCACTATGTTGAAAAAGAAGAAATGATAGTACATCAGCAAATTAAACTGTCACACTGAAACTGAAATTAAATTCCTTAAGTGTGATAGCAGCTTCATCATATGATGTACCAGTAGGCAAGAAACATGAAATAATCAACTTACGATGGTGATATAAACATAAAGAATTGAGTATGAGTGGGTAACATATCAGTGGTGTATGGTTTTATAACCTTAAATCTTGCGTTGATAGATTGCCAAAATCTGAAGTTTAGGGTCTTTATACTGTTATTTCATCCGGGGTATCAAGGTTGTCCTTCTGCTGCATCCAGATATATGCTGACCTAGGCACAACCAGGATATCTTAAAAGAGCTAAAAATGCCAAATCCAAGAAATTGAAGAAGCTCTCCTAGAGAGTCATTCAAATGTGCAAAATGCATAAATCGTACAAAAATCTGTGGTATTTGTCTTAACCCTCGTTGGATATTGGTCTCTTTGCTGTACGGAAGTACTGACCTGATCACCAATTATCTGACGTTGTAAATCTAAAAGGATGAATTTCGGTATACTCACCTACTACGATGAATCTTTGTGCATACCTTGATCTGGGGATATATCCTGAAGTGGGACACACTATTACATTTGTTTAAAATTACCTAAATATCACTCGGTAAAGGTACTTGAACTGTTCATGTGTTTTGTTTAAGTGGACAAACATACTGATAATCGTCTTGAACTGCTTTTCATGGAAAATAAAAGATAGAATGAACTGAGAGTGTAAAACGGTTTGATTAGGCTGATATGATCTTCTTAACCAGTGATTCTCACAAAAACAGAGTGTTTATTTTCTTGTTATTTATTTGTTTTCAGAAAATTATAAAAATCCGAAAAGATTTTCTTTTTCTTTAAAAATTCTTAACGTACGGAAAATGGTTGTTCTTGGAGGAATTGTTACCGAAAGGGGGAGACGGTGTACAAGAGTTCAAGATTTTTCAAATTGAAGGTCTAGTGGTGTTTGAGTAAAAAGTTTTGATTGTTGGTGTTGAGATTAAAAATTGTTTAATCTGTACTAAAGTTTACACATATCTCGATTAATAATAATTTGTTATCTTGGATTGAAAAATTCTTATGGTTTTTCGAGATGTTTGTTTTGTATACAGATAGTTGCAATTTGTTCTTGTGAAGCAAAGTGAAGTTTAGTGAAGAGGAGTCTGTTTGGATGCATGGTAGAATCCTCCTTTCTACATTGCTGACAAAGTTTGAAGAGGTTGAAGATTGCTATGCAAATGCTGAACTAGAGTTTACTCAAGTGCTAACAACTTTGAAGATTTGGTGATTGGATGCATCAGCTTAGGGGGAGTCTGTTGCTGACAGAAGCTATTGAAGCTGAAGCTATCCAAAGCCAATGACGATGAAAGATTACATGTAGAATGCAAGTAGACTGAAGACAGAAGACTGAGAGAGAACTGAAGACAAGTTTTTATGAAGCTATTGTCAAGGGGGAGTCTGTTGGTGCATGTTTGTGACAACAACTTTTAGATTCAGGGCTTTGGATATCTTGTAATTAGTGAAACGATAAACGGTTAGCGGGTTTAGCTTTGTAATAGTGAGTTATTAGTGATTCGGCCAAACCAAACCCACATTGGGGGAATGGTATGCGAATTGGGCCTGTCCAATTCGCAGGCTTGTGTGAAACCAGCCCAGGTTGCAAACTTGTGTTATATAAACAAGGCTTTGCATTAGGGTTTAGGTTAATCACCAGAATCACAAGTGAGCGAGAGATTTCGTATAACACATAGGGCTTGGACGAAATTCTGTGTGTGAGGATCTTGATTGATTGTAATCAGTTTGATTGATAATCAGTAAAGATTAGTTTGTGGTGATTTCTGTTCCTACACGTTTTCTGTGACAATTGATCTAGAAAATTCCACACTCTAGATTAGATATACAATTCTAATAAAGATCCATAGGAGTAGGGGACCTACACAAATAATGCTCCGAGCTAAAAGAATTGTCCGGCGACGAAGGAATTTATATAACTAACTTTGGGCCCACACAATTAATGCTGAGATAGCGATTGGTCCGGGCCCAACAAACTTCGCCATGTTAGACTACCGATAAACTATAAATACCCCTTAACCTACTCCAAAAACGGGTAACGCCTACTTTCTCTCTCTCTTCTCCATTATCTCTCTCTAATCTCTCTTGCTCAAATACTTATTCTCACGCCCGAGCTTGGTCACAGAGAGGCCCCCCTCCCTGTGACGAGGCTAACGGTGTGTTCTCTGTGATTTGTGCAGGTCAACATCCCCTTCTCTGAGACTCTTCCTTCCAGCTCTTATCCCAGCTGGTTTTTGAGTCTTCAGTGGCGCCATCACCTTGAATCCATTAACACTTCCTTTTTCCATACAACATTTCTTATTCTCCCTTTTCAAAATTGATGGCTTCTAGTTTTCCATCCTACGAAGACATCGCTTTGGAAACACATCTCAATCATGCGTACGGTAGCAGTCACTGAGGCCACAACCACGCAAATATGCAAACAGCACCTTTAGCTGTTAGTTCCATTACTTCTTCGACAGCTCCACCAGCTGTCACTTTCGCCACCTCAGAGTTTGATGATGCTTTTATGCAGCGCAACTTGGAACTCCTGAGACAGCTTAAACAACAACAGCAATGAGACGAGATGCTCCAGACCTTGCGGTCAAGTTTATTCGGAAATCCTCTCGAAGGAACTATGGCTATGCCAACAGGTATTTTCTCCTCCGGATCCTTGGATTCCTTGGGCATCAACCCACAGGATCAAGAACTCGTCATGCCTTATCGCCCTGTCTCCATGTCTTCTCAATCAAAGTTCACTCCGCGAATTGCTAATGCTCCGCTACCCTCAAAACTCAAAATGTCGTCGTCTTTAAAAAGTTATGTGGTACATCCGACCCGGATGATCACATGTTCTCCTTTGCCGAGCAGCTAAAGTCAAATATTGGCAATGCCAGCATGGTGCCACATGTTCGCGCAAACACTCACCGGATCGGCCAGAGTTTGGTTTGACGGCCTACCAGATGGCTCGATCAGTCACTTCGAAGATTTTTGTCGTCTATTCCTCCAAAATTTCTGCCAGCAACGATGTTGTTCGAAAGATATAACGGAGGTCCATCACATCAAACGACGCGATGGGGAATCTGTCGAAGACTTTCTTGATCGATTTAATAAAGAAAGCATGCAAATCAGTGGTGCAGTAGATCAGTTGCGAGTATCTGGGTTCTGCCATGGCGTACGAAGCAACCAACTGGTTGAGAAACTCCACGAAGACCTCCCAAAAACAATGGAAGTCCTTATGGAACAGCAAGATCATTCGTATGGGGAAAGAGTGCATGCGGGCAACCAAACGACACGGCGTCCAGAAATGCGAAAGCTCGAACAGCTTCATGGAGGCAAACTCCTCTCCACCAAAAGACCGCAGCCAAAACTTGAATAGGAGTAAAACCCATACCATAAGCCAGATCGTAGCAGTAATCGAAGCGGTAATGTTCGTTTCAACACGTACACCGAGCTTTCTAAATCCCAAGTGAGATTCTAAGTGCAGAGAACACTCGATTCCCAACACCTGCAAAGCAGCGACCAACGGCAGATAAAAACTCCAAAAATTTTGCGAGTATCACCGAGATAAGGGGCCATACGATTGACGAATGTTGGGCTTTGAAGCAGGAAATCGAACAAGTCGTTCATTCCGAAAAGTTGTCGCACTTAGTAAAGGAGGTTAAGGAAGGCAAGAAAACACCTGCAGCAAACCCAAATTTGAACACCGAACCAAACATTAACATGATACGGTCCATTGAACATCGGGGCACAAAGAGACCTAGCCAGTACATGGCAGATTGGATGTGCCAACCAACTAACTTCCCTGCAATAAACCCGAAAGACGCTCGAGATGGACCAATTGTCATTTCTGCAATCATCGCCGAACACTATATCCGACGAATATATGTCGATGGTGGTAGCGCTTTCGAGATCATGTACATGCAATGCTTCCAGCAACTTGAAGAACAAACAAAACTCAAACTTATCAAAGTAGCCACACCTTTGGTAAGTTTCTCCGGAGAAAACGTTCAACCGCTGGGTCAGATAACATTGCCAGTAACATTTTGTGATGACAAAAAGTTCCGAACAGTCCAACTAACGTTCGTCGTGGTGGGATCCAAGTCTACTCACAACCTTATACTTGGACAACCAGGGATGCGAGCTTTAGGTGCAGTGAGCTCCACCATACACGAGGCAATTAAATCCCAACAGAGTCAGGAGTGGCCACGATATACACCGAATCAACGCAATGCGTTGCTGAAATTCGGCAAGCCACAGCTACCAGCTCAAAGGCCCCGGGACCCCCCACCGAGCTTTGGTCAGTTAACCCTGAGTTCCCAGAACAACAAATCATCATCGGAGCATAGCTACCAGAACGAACAAAGAAACTCCTGTGGAACCTCTTAACCAATTCAATTGACGTTTTCGCTTGGCAACATTCGGATATGAAAGGCGTACCGAGATCGCTAGCGCAGCACCGTCTGAATGTGAAAGACTCGGTAAAGCCAATAGACAAAGAAAGAGGCATATGGCCCCAGATCGAGCGAAAGCAATAACACAGGATGTTCAAAGTCTACTAGACGCCGGCATCATCCGAGAGGTGCGGTATCAAACTTGGGTCTCCAACCCGGTAATGGTTCGAAAGAAAGACAACTCTTGGAGGATGTGTATTGATTTCACCGACTTGAACAACGCCTGTCCTAAAGATTGCTACCCACTCCCTGAAATCAATGAAAGATCGACTCCGTGGCTACCTTCCGTTTGAAATGCTTCCTAGACGCATATAAGGGGTACCACCAGATACAAATGGCGGTAGAAGACGAAGACAAAATGGCGTTCGTCACGAATGAAGGAATGTACTGCTTCACTAAAATGCCTTTCGGCTTAAAGAATGCTGGGGCAACTTATCAGCGACTAATGAACAAAGCTTCAAAGATCAAATCGAGTGGAATTTAAAGGTGTACGTCGATGACATTGTAATAAAAAGTGACTCTGAAGAAGCCATGCTAAAAGACATCCATGAAACCTTTACTCGGTTACGTAGCATCAACATGAAACTGAATCCAAAGAAGTGCACGTTTGGCGTGGAAGAGGGAAAATTCCTATGGGTTATGGTCAGATCAAATGGTTTACGAGCCAATCCGGACAAGGTCGACGCTGTGCTCACAATGAAACCCCCCACATCAGTAAAAGAAATCCAGTGCCTAAACGGCCGGTTGGCAACATTACACCGTTTCCTATCAAAAGCCACGAATAAATCCCTCCCATTTATGAATGTTCTCCGAAGAAGTTTCAAAACAGATTTCAAATGGTCTCCCGAAGCTGCTCAAGCCTTCAAAGATCTAAAAGTATGCCTAAGTTCGTTACCAGCCCTCACGGTCCCAAAGGAAAAGGAGGTCCTCATAGTATATTTGGCCGCGTCACTGGGCGCCATCAGCGCTGTACTAGTGGCGCACTAAACCGGGTCGCAAATTCCAATGTCTATGTCAGTCGAACCCTACGCGATTACGAGGTAAGATATACTGACTTGGAAAAGCTGGCACTAGTGCTCGTACATGCTTCCCGAAGATTATGAAGGTACTTCCAGGCTCATCCGATCGAAGTGAGAACAGATCAGCGAATCAAATATGTCCTGCTAAACCAGAAGTATCAGGTCGAATGGAAAAATGGGCTATTGAACTCGGCGCCTTTGACATTACCTTCCGAACCAAAGGATCTTTGAAAGGGCAAGTGATTGCTGACTTCTTGGTAGAAATACCTGAAGACAAAATTGCAGTTTTCGAATCGAACAAAGATAAGACTTGGAAGTTATACACTGATGGAGCATCGAACGCTGAAGGGGCCCGGAGCAGCCTGATACTAATGGACCCAGAAGGGTCCGACATCACTTACGCATTACGCCTCGAATTCAAAAGCTTGAACAATGAGGCCGAATACGAAGCGTTGCTAGCAGGACTCCGACTCGCAAAAAAGGTCGGAGCAAGAAAAATAATTGCCCATGTCGATTCCTTACTGTTGCTAATCAAGTAAATGGAGGATACGAGGCTAGAGAACCAAATATGATGAAATACTTGGAACAAGTTAAAAAGGCAATGGAAGCATTCGACTCCTGTGAAATTCAGCATGTGCCTCGAAGTAAAAACAAAAAGCAGACTCCTTGAGCAAGTTAGCCTCCGTATCATTCAGTCACCTTGCAAAAGATGTTCGAATCGAGATCGTGGATACACCTTCAATAAACTCTCCTGAAGTACTCCAAATTGAATCGCAAGCTGTTACATGGATGACCCCCATCACAAATTACTTGTTGCATGATATCCTCCCAAGTGATAAATCCTGAGCTAGAAAAATTCGAATAAATTCCCTCCAATATCAAATGCAAAATGGGGCTCTGTACCGAAAAACTTTTCTCGGACCGTTGCTAAAATGCCTTGATCCTGAAGAAGCAAGTTACATCATACGAGAGATACATACGGCATATGTGGGATCCATGTCGGACCAAAAATGGTAGTAACTAAGATAAAGAACGCCGGTTACTATTGGCCAGGGATGCACGAGAGCGCTGTGAAAGAACTTCAACAATGCGAAGAGCCAAAGGCATGCACCAATTAGCATCCGAGCAAAGTATGAAATGATTCCCGTCACAGCCGCATGGCCTTTTCAGAAGTGGGGAGTTGATATTGTAGGACCATTCCCGCGCTCAAGTGGAAGTGCACAGTACCTTCTGGTAGTTGTTGACTATTTCACGAAGTGGGTCGAAGCAAGGCCCTTCACGGTGATATTGGGGTACAATGTGACTAGGTTCTTTTAGGAACAGATTGTGTGCCGTTTCGGTTTGCCACTGTACATTATAAGCGACAACGCCAAGCAGTTCGCTAATGACCCATTCAAAAGGTGGTGTCAAAACCTAAAAATCACTCAAGTCTTCTCGTCAGTTGCCCATCCACAAGGAAACGGGCAAGTGGAGCAAATCAATCGTCGAATAGTAGATAGAATCAAACGAAGACTCGGTTCAGAAGGAAAGGGTTGGGCTGATGAACTGCCGAACGTCTTATGGGCGCACCGAACAATGCACAAAACCAGTAATGGGGAAACGCCGTTCAGTTTGACTTATGGAACCGAAGCAGGAATACCTGCGGAAATCGGTCTCCCGAACCAACGAATCAAGGAAGAACGGAATAACACAGAGCTGTGATCGAATTTAGATCTATTGGAGGAACGAAGACACATCACAGCAATCAAAGAGGCTCGATACAAAGAAAAGCTGGAAAAATTCTACAACTCACGAACCAAGTTGTATAGATTCAAGGAAGGAGACTATGTCCTTCGAAACAACAACGCTAGCCGATCGGAGCCCCATGGGAAATTAACACCGAACTGGGAAGGGCCGTATCGCGTCAAGCAAGCAAGCGAAAAGGGTTCATACACCCTAGAAACTATAGCAGGAGTCCTGATTCCAAGAACATGGAACGAAGTCCACTTGAAGCGTTGTTTCATGTAGTTTCGATTTTTATCACCACCACAAGGATCACTTTTACTTAATTCCATAGTACGTCGAGAGGGTCTGCCTCGACATCGCCTAGAATAAGATCTTTTGTATAGACTTCGAGAGGGTATGCCTCGAATGTCAAAAAAGGTACTTACCTTTATGATACTAATAAAGTGATCGAATATTTATTTGTGGTGATATAATTTAGCTCTTTTAAACTTGTTATCCACATAATTAAAAAAGTGCACTACGGGCCTCGACCCATGCCTTGTGCCGATCGAGAAGATTCTCTAATCTAAAAAAATATTGAATTAATTATGGGGTGATTAAACGAGCATTTCGTGATACCATGCTACGAAAACAGCAATTAAAAGTAAAAAAAAGTCAATCACGGGTGCGTGATAAGACTAAAAATAAAAATATGCATAAACAGTCATCATTGAATATGATAAAATCAGAACCACCAAGCAAGCTTCAATATTAAGACAAAAGTTACATTCCCCAAATTGTTCAAACCTAGCGTTACACAAATTTTGCAAACAGCCTACGATTCATCTACAATGATGTCAGTCTTGCTTAACTCCTGGAGCCGCGATAAAGGTTCGTTCGAAAGAGCTGCAATCTTGGATAGGCAAGAAATCCTCAACTTGTCAAAAGCTTCGGTAGCAGCATCTACAACATCTGCAGCATTCGGATCGTAACCTGACACCTCTGTAATCGCCAGGTTCGATGTTTTGGCCGCATGAAATCCGTGCTTAATACCTTCATTTACACCAAAGGCATTCACTGAGTTGGTAAGATCAGCAACCACCTTCGTTAGCTCCGGGCTTTGATGGACAAGACGGACCATCCAGTGTGCACCATCGCTGAGGAGCCACTACTTCGTCAATAGAAGCTCAGACACAAGACCGTACAGTCCTTGAACCTCAAGTTCGTTTTGAAGCACCGCCTCGGATAGTTGAGCTTTTATATCCTATTAGCTTTTAAAGTCCTATTCTTCAATCTCTCCACCACTTCCTTCTCTGAGAATAAAGCATTGGTCATAACAAACGAATAAAAGCACTCAAAGAAAGTGAACCATTTTCCAGTTTCACAAAATCGGCAAGCAGCTAATCATATGCCTTCTGCATCTCTGATCTGTCACTCGTCCACTTGGACTCCATCTCATCATACCTAGACTCCCCTTCGAAGAGTTTCAAACGCAGCGTCTCAAGATCCTGATTAGCTTTATCTTTAGCCTCGAAGGCAGCAAGAGCCGGAGCTTGAGAAGACTTGCTGAGCTCCCGCGCTTCAAGGACTTGACTTTGTAGTTTAGCTATAGCCGCACCTTGGCCGCAATCTTTTCTCTCACCTTCGGGCTCAACCCCCTGCCCCTGGAGCATCGATACATTCTTCTCAAGTTTCCTGCAATTAGATTCGGCCATAACCCAGCGGTTGTAAGCTTCAACCAGAAAAAAAGATTGCGCTTGATTCATCATCAGAGCATTTCCAAGCTCAGGGCCGCTCATCTTCCGGTAATGAAAACGATCTGCAGGGGTAGCAATGTGAAATAATGACATCTTTGCAGACAAAGCATCAACAACCCTGTCTTTCTCTGTAAACGACAACTTCGGCACAAACTTCTCAGAAATGGCTTCAATGTCTACATCCATGGGGTCATTCAAAACTCCCAAACCATTGACAACAAAGTTCGATTCAGCTTCATACCACGAAGGAGAAGAAGAAGCACTGTCTCCACCTTCGTTGTGTTGCAGACTGGGTCGAGGAGCAATGGATGAAGTAAATCCAGGGGTTTTCTTGCCCGGAGGGGTAGGAACGGACTTCTGGGGAGACGAGGATCGAGCTACATCTGCATCTTCGCTTGCTATGAGTTTGGTATCCACATTACCAAAAGAAAGAGGGCTAGAAGATTTGAAAGGCCGATCTCGAGGAGTCTTACCCCGGTTAAATGAGCTGAAAGATTCTCAAGCAAACTACCAGAAGCAGAAAAGCCTGCTCCACCATCATCGTTCAAAATCTTCACCGAATGAGAAATCGACCCTGAATTTGCCTTCTTAGAATGTTTTGTCTGTTGATCCTCCTTCAAATCTATATCGCGGCGTCTCCTCAAAGAACCAATCGAGATATCGGTTGTCTCCACAGCAGCATCACGGTTAACTTCATCTTCAATCGACAAATGTTCACTCCCAATCAAAACCACTTTACTAACCAAATCACTCTTCTTAGACTCTGGGCCCCCGGATGATTGCACTCCTTTCCCTTTATCATTTGTTGAAAGTGGAACCTCCCCAGGTTGCAGTACGATACCCTCTGCCCCAGAAGCACCTTGTCCGGCATTCGGGGCAGGAGCCATAATCGAATATAAATTTTCCTTCACAAGATCAAGAAAGGGCGGGCCCTGTTTCGTCCTAGTGGCAACAAATTCAAGCTCTCCTAAGTCAAAAGATTTCAACCTCGGAGCATCTTTCAAACCCATAGCTGCAGAAGTAAAAAGGAAGTTAATATATATATATATATATATATATATATATATAATATATATATATATATATATATATATATATATATATATATATATATAAAACAAATGCGACAATGTATCGTATATAACAGTCCGTGCACATATAAGCACATCCCATCCCATGGCATACTAACCCTTTCCATCCCACCGGAGCGTAGGATAATGCTTCGGTTCGGGCTAAATCGTGCTAAACTTTCCCATAACTAGAAGGTGTTCCGGTAACTTCTGAATGCGACCAGCTTCCTTAATCAAGGAAGCATAAAGGGTCTGATCGTAGTCAAAATCATCGGGAAGGTGTCCAGGAAGCGCAGACCTTCTAATCCTCCAAGTCATCTCCGAAGGCATGCATCGGCCATCCACTAGAAATACTTATCTTTCCAATCTTTCATACTGGTGGTAATCCAAGAAAAGCACGTAGCATTCTTATTCCTAACCTCGAAGGTATACCAGCTCCCGCTCCGATTTAGTTTATAAAAAGCCCGGAACACGTTCAAGTCGAGATCCGATTCAAGGGCCCGACACGATAACTCAAATTGATTCACCTTGGCAAGGCCGAAGGGGTTCATTTGAGAAATATGTACTTGATGAAACATCAAAACATCGATTAGAAACTTGGTAAAAGGTATTCTGTAATTACAGTATTCAAAAAACTTTGTATATAATGATATCTTCCCAGCAACGAACGGATAAGCTGGGGTATTCTTTTCTAGAAGAACTGGATGAAGAGACAGAGGGATCTCGTATTTTTCAATAATCCAATTTAATCCAGATTGGGTCAAAACGTTAAAATTGGATGCAAGGTTATCCTTGTTCGTCATAGGAAAAAGAGATGAGAACAAACCTGAGGAACAGATCAAAAAAGCTTGAAGAAAACAATGGAGAGAAGGAAAGAAGATAAAAGTTCTTACTATGGTTTTTTCTCAAACAAAAGTCATCTTTTTATAAAAGGGGTAGATGAGGTGATTGACAAGACGGTTACGTAACCGACGCCAAAGCTCCAATAAAAACATGACACGATAGCACTCACCACGTGATAGCATACGTCAGCAAAAAGGAAAAATGATAAGACGGCACAGCTGTCACCAACTTAAAAGTTCGAATTTCAAAAAATCGCCAAAAAGTTTCTCCCACTTAAAGCCCGTAGCATTGCAAACAATAGCAAGGACTAGGGGGACTTGAAGAGGACATATACGATCTATCGGATCGAACACCGTCTATCACCGAACAAATAATGCTCCGAGCTAAAAGAATTGTCCGGCGACGAAGGAATCTATATAACTAACTTTGGGCCCACACAATTAAAGCTGAGATAGCGATTGGTCCGGGCCCAACAAACTCCGCCACGTCAGAGACTACCGATAAACTATAAATACACCTTAACCTACTCCAAAAACGGGTAACGCCTACTTTCTCTCTCTCTTCTCCATTATCTCTCTCTAATCTCTCCTGCTCAAATACTTATTCTCATGCCCGAGCTTGGTCACAGAGAGACCCCCCTCCCTGTGACGAGGCTAACGGTGTGTTCTCTGTGATTTGTGCAGGTCAACATCCCCTTCTCTGAGACTCTTCCTTCCAGCTCTTATCCCAGCTGGTTTTTGAGTCTTCAGATATCAGATATATTTAGGGGTAAGTGGGGCCTGGTTTACAAGAAGACGGGTTTCAGAAAAACATCAAACACAAATCATGTATTTATTTGTGTAAAAAAATATCAATTCCAACCCCGCACACTTCAAATCATCTATCGAAACATCACCCGAACCCAATTATCTGAACTTGTTACCGGATTAAACGAATAATACTCGTTAGAAGGTCCGCATGTTCTAATTAAACAGGTTAACCCGAACACTAGCCATTTGTTTAATAGTTTAGATACGACAATCCAAAACCTAATTAGTTTCTTGTCATGTAAAAAAGTGTCACCATCATCACATGTATAGTTGTTCCGATACATAAATCAATCACATGGTTTGGACCGTGTATGATCAACAATACGGACTCATAAGAACGCCTACAATTTGTCGTAATTGTATTACAACCGGGTCTAGTCTAATGCAAGCCAACCCTAGTTGTTAGGGTGTAAAAGAGTTTAGCCGCTCACGAGGTACCTAATATCAGCTTGCTGAACATTGGAACCAAGTCAAATAAGTAATACATAGGAAAACAAGTTGAGCTCAAACTTGAGAAAACCACCCATGAGCCAAACTCGTTTTAAAAACATAGCTTCATACGAACATGTCACGATTCAAGCTCGAGCTCTTTTAAGTTAAACGAGCTGAGCTCGAGCTCTCTTATGTTAAACAAGGCGAGCTCAGGCTCGGCTCGTTTACAATCCTATAGGTTGTCTCTTGCCGTTTTGCCAATTATGTTAGGGCCGATAGAAAGAATGCAATCAACTTCACAGACCCGGATTTAAATACATGGGGTCATACCATCAGAAACTACAATTGAAATTGTCATGGTAAACCATTTTTCAATTTACAAATTGGATCATGAAAACCATTAACAAAGATGGGGATTGGAGTTTTAAGACAATGCTTCAGCCATGATTGATCGATGCGAGATCTGTTGTTCATAGAGTTGCCTGAATATGCGGTATTTAGCATCATGATACTTTTTCACTCTCGGGTCTTTTGATGGATGGATCACCTGTAATTACAAAATGAAAAAAAAAATGATCAGTCCCGTGCTAAAATGACCCAACCCGTACTAAAAATGGCCCAACCCGTGTTATGCATACACATACGGTCTGGAGCAGATCTTGCCACCTGTAAATGACAATATCAATGACGGAGAGATGATTACTACGTACCTGACCAGCTGCATTGAGTGCCTTCATGGCGTCTCTAAGAGTAGGATATTTCTTTGCAGCAACAGCACCGAGAATCGCGGCACCCAATAAAACCGACTCACTTTCACGAGGAAGAATCATAGGGCAACCTGCATCATCATGTGTCGGGAAAAAATATTAAATTTTATTGGCCTTTGAGGAAGAGAGAGAGAGGGAGGAGAGAGAGAGACCGATGATATCAGCATGCTCTTGAATAAACAATGCATTCTTTGAAAGCCCACCAGAAGCAAACAGTGTATCAATCTGTAAACACATAAAACATGTATTGGTGATGGTCAATGGTCAATGTTCAATTCTTCCCACAAGATTTGTAATGAACATATCATCAAATCAAAATGTTTCTGGAGTATAAACACATGCTAAAAGCACACTTACTTTGTGTCCATGCTCGTTGCAATGTTCGATGATATGACGTGTACCATATGCAAGGCCTTGCAGAGTGGCAAAGTACTGAAGAGCCAACTGTCTTTCACTTGTATCAAGATTTAAACCGCAAACCATTCCTTTTGCATTTGGGTCTGCAATTGGAGACCTAAGGAAAGATGTATGTAGAGTCGTCACAAGAATTAGACTTAAAAATGAAACGGGTTGAAAATAAAGTGAACTTTTAAAACATAATTACATAAACACTCCAAAATCATTTTTTTAATTAGATTATTACTGAAAGAATAATGAATATAACTTGTGATGATACTTTACTCACCAATTACTAGTGAAAATAAAATTAAAAAAAAACATAAAAAAGGACAAATGTGTTTTGGGTCAGCCTAGCTCAGTTTGACCTCGACCAAAAATTACCTTTTTGGCCTATTACCCAACCCGCCTGACTAGGGCTGCAAATGAACTGAACGTTCAATGAACAATTCGTGAACCGTTCAGCGGGAAGTTCGTTTGTGATCGTTTAATAGATGAATGAACACGAACAAGAATTTCCGTTTATTTAACTACTAACACGAACAGAGGCCACGTTCGTTCATTTATGTTAGATAATAGTTCATTAGTGTTTTTAGTTTTTAGAGTTTGTTTAAATACTTCAAAATTCCAACAAATAAAATATTTAATAAGTATCAGTGCATTATATATTCCGTTCATGAACGCTTGTTTATGTTCGTTTGTTTCAATTTGTGTTCATGAACACTAGTTTGTCTTCATCTGTGTTCATGAACATTGGTTTGCGTTTGTTGCCTAAAATTAACAAACGAATACGAACATAAAATCTTGTTCGATTAGTGTTCATGAACAATTCGTGAACACATGTATTTTCTTAACAAACGAACACAAACAAGGTCTTGTTCGTGTTCGTTCGGTTCGTTTGCAGCCCTACGCTCGACCCATCCCATATTTGCCACCTCTAGACCATGTTTACCTGTTACCATGGAAATCAGGAAGGACATGAAGATCAGCTGTTAAAGCAGCGATAAATGGAGTTCCCATGTCTTTCATCATTTGCGCTAGTAGATCATTCAACATTTGAAACAGAGAAATATCTGGAACATTTACATGAGTAGAGAGCCAAATAAAATAGCTTTTCCAATTAAAACAGGTAAAAAGCATAAAAATGAAAAAAATATACTATTGAAAAGATAAATCTTACTTTGGGAAGCAGCACGGTTCGCAAGATGTGAAGAAGCCACGTGATTATCAATTATATAATCTAAAAGAGCACCAGTAGCACTTTGGCCGCCTTCAGTTAGCCAAAACTCAGGAACCATAGCTAAACATATTAAAATAGAGCAAGTTAAAAAGAAACACAACTTACTAAGGAGAAAATTAACAATGACAAGCAAAAAAAAAGTGTACATATTTCCAAGTTAATTCTAATGTTTACAGCAAGACAGTGATTAGCAATAGAGAAAATGGATATGATATGATATAATATTATATTTGGATGCGGGATATCTGATTACCTTATATTGCGATATTTGAAAGTTTTTGTAGCTTAATGCTTTTTTGGGGTAGACTAAGTTGGTTACTCAAAAGTCAAAACAAAATTTGACTTGGGTTTTTTCCTTATTTTTGAAAAGAGTATAATGCCATTTTCGTCCCTGGCTCCCTACCCTGAGGTTTGGCCATAAAGGTTTGTTTTTCCGCATCTGGATCCAAAAGGTTTGAAATCTTGCCATTGTCATCCAACTCGTTAACTCCATCTCCGTTTAATGAGGGGCATTTTTTGTCTTTTTAGACATTTTTTATTAAAATCAAAGGCTATAAGAAATAACGATCCACCTCTGTTGACTTTCTCCCCACCCAAACCCTTTAATCATCACAAAAAATGTCTAAAAGGACAAAATACCCAACTTAACGTTAAAAATTGGATGGAGTTAACAAATTGGATGAAAACGACAAGATTTCAAACTTTTTGGATCCAGATGCGGAAAAACAAACCTTTGGACGAAAGTCGCAAAAGTGGCCAAACCTCAAGGACGAAAATGGCATTGTAATCTTTTGAGAAAAAAACTATTCCAGCTAGTTATAGTAAACTCTTGTGTAAGGGGTGAAAAGTGTACCGGACCAAAATGGTCCCCAGACACCTGGGATAAACAATTTGCTCTGTGAGACCGCCATATGACATGTGGAAGTTCCGCATACCAACACCATACGCCGGCATATAGCATCATCATCATCATCAGATTCTGAAAAACCATTATACTAATAAAAAACAAGACAACAAAATAATCATAACGTATCAACAGAAAATAGCAAACAAGGTAATATAAAGAAGTATAACTGTTAGCTTCAGACTCAGGCACGCTTTCCATCACTCCAACGCCGCCAGCATGAGCGTCAATCAGTGACGTTCCGACTGGAGTCCCAGTTACAAGACCCAATTCCTGAAAAAACAAAATCGGTTACTAAGTATATAGTATATAAAGATGGACATTAAGAATGGGTCCGGTTATGCTTCATCCCTATCAACAGAACTTAATACTAACTTTTAAAATGGTGTCAGATAGGTTAAAGGGATCGAAAGTCGTCCATGGATTTTTTCTATTAGGGGTGCCAATTTTGGGTTGCGTTTAACCCAAACACAGAACGATTAATTAAATCTCGTACTATAATCCTAAAAACATTCAGTAATCCTAAAAACATTCAGTAAAAAAAAATATAGTTAACCATCACAAAAACTTCGCTCAAACATTATGTAAAAAGCACAACAAATTAATAGGGTTTTTAAATATAATACGTAAAGTTTAAACCCAAACCGGTTCTAGCGGTTCTTAAAACAGACCCGTCAGTTATAACCGGCACCGAACCGAGAACCATTTTCACCCAAATTTAAGAACCGTAACCGGACCCTAAATACAACAATACGATTCGGTTCCCGGTTCTGGCGGTTCGGAACCATAAATTGTTCAGCCCTAACACTATGACACAGGTAACGAGCTTAACCCCGCACAACAGGATAATCTAATTGAATCATATGGGATATCGAGTCAACCTGAACCCGGAAGATATATTTGAACAAAAATAAGCAATTCTATACCAAAAAAACGAAAAAATCTTGGAACCATTATATTTAAAAAAATCAATTAGTATCAAAATAATCTAATATTTTTTTCATATTTGAAACACTAGTTGTATACAAAAAACATTAATAACTATGTGCACGGAGTGTTTAAAAACTCTTACCAAAAAGTACCAGTTTTGACCCGTTATCCAATCCCACTCGCCTATAGAGTAGAAAAGCTTATGTACTATCATTCAAAGTCCTAAAAAGCCAAAACAAAAACGTTCTATATTCCCCCAATTAAAAGGTCTGTTGGCTTGATTAACTAATGAACCTCAATAGAACGCCAGTTGAAATCAATGTGAATGTGAATTCTCCATTACAAAATTTCTTGCCTTCGCAGCTTCGGATGTTAGACCGCAGCCCAGAGCATGACCCGGAAAAGCAACGCTTCTTCCTGCACATCAAAATGAGAAAAAAAAATGCAACTTAATTAAACAAAATGAACATAATAATCAAATTTTATGATCAATGTAAACATCAAGGGTACACAAAAGAAATAAAAAAGGGTAAAAATAACACCGAAAGAAAAGCACCAATGCTACACAACTGCCAGCGACCATTAACACCGGAAAAGCTCGTAAAAATAAAATAAATAAATAAAAGGAAAAAATAACACCAAATGAAAAACAGACGTAAAATCGTTGCAGTGTGTTAAAGCGAAGAAATTAGACCGAAACGTAAAACATAGAAAAGAACAACTAAGTCGAACTAGGACCCGCGCATTGTGACGAAATTGTCAAACGAGAAAAAATAGACGCGTTGCGACAGGCATGTCAAACGAGAATAATAGACGAAAAAACGTTAAACCCCACACGCACGTTGCGGCGTGTTAACTCGCAAAACTTAGAACAAAACTTAAAACGAAAAACTTGTGAAAGGTGAAAAGTACGGGGGACCAAAGTTGAAAATGAAAAAGTGTTGGGGTTAAATTGCAAAAGATGAAAAGCTTTGTTAAAAGTAAAAAAAAAATCAAAGGGGTTAGAATGCAAAATATGAAAACTTTAGGGTTAGAAGTGAAAAATCAATTTAAAAAAAACCTATGCATGGGGTACAACACCATGAAGCACCAAAAAGTTGCTAGTTAATAGTATTGAAATGAAATTGAAATGAAATGAAATTCCTTAAATAATCAGATCTTCCAAACAATCAAACACCTGATTATCTTATTAGTAGTATCTTCTACTCCCATTTTATTACTCTGATAATCTTATCCTGATTATTGAATATCCATTTATCCAATATAACTTTCAAGCTATATCCAATTATCCAAACACCCTTAATAGAACCCTACAACATGGCTGGTTATATAATTTTCTTAATCATATCAAATATAACATAAGCAACAAAAATAGTTATGCCATTTTAAATTTTAAAATTCCATCTCGTTTTAGAAAGAGTTCAGTACACGGATGGTCTCTATGGTTTACCACATTTTTGGATTTGGTCCCTTGCTTTCCAAAAGTACACGAATCCCAACCAACATATCTAAAGGTTTAGCAGGTCCAAGTTAGAACAATATGCGTTACAAAGTGCAAACCACATGGACCATCCGTGTACTTTTCGAAAGCTAGGGACCAAATCCAAAATTTTGGTAAACCACAGGGCCCATCTATGTACGTTATTCTTTTAGAAATAAAGTACCTATTTTAGCATGATGTCCATAGACAAGGTCACGTAAACCGATCTCTTCCCAAAAGTCATCATCCCATCCACATGCTTCCATGTCTCGAGCGCTGTTTTCATCAACATGTTGCATGTGTGCATGACCTAAATACGTCCATTTGCACACTGTTGTGCACATACTGCGCGTATCATCTCCTGTTGCTCTACAGAAAGTATGGAGAAGAACAATAACATCCGAATACTTTGTCTACGTGAGAAAATCAGGGGTATTTTTCGAATTACGAAGAAAAGAAAGACGCATGGTTTACTTGTATGACAACCAATCACTCAAGTCCATCCACCTCCAAGCCATTGACCAAGATTCTTGCAGATTCTCTTTCACCCACAAAAGCTACAATAGCAAGAATGCAATTCATAATCAACTTTTAGAGTAACGTACACATATGGTCCCTGTGGTTTACCAAAATTTTGGATTTGGTCCCTAACTTTCCAAAAGTACACTGATGGTCCATGCGGTTTGCACTTTGTAACGCATTTAATCCCCAACCAACAAATTTAAAGGTTTTAGCATGTCCAAGTTAGGGACTAAATGCATTACAAAGTGAAAACCACAAGGACCATCCATGTACTTTTGGAAAAAGCTAGGGATCGTTGCAATGTGCAAACCAAAGGGACCATCTATGTACTTTTGGAAAGCGAGGGATTAAATCCAAAATTTTGGTAAACCACAGGGACCATCCTTGTACTTTACTCCAATTTTTAATGTTTGGATAAAGAGATTTTGCTTCTAATTATCTTATTATGTAAGTGTTAGATAATCAGTTTTGGGTAGTAATCAGTTTCATACCTGCTTCAACGAAACAAATTACCAATAGATAAGATTAAATTATCATTTTACTCGTTTCGGATTATCAGTTTTGGATTACTATTTCTTTGAATCTGACATAAGTGAACTATAAATCGACATTTAGCTACTTAATACCTTAGGTGGCTGCATTTCAGGAGAAATTGAACCACCGCAGTATTGTAGAACGGGTGAATTGAAGGAATTTATTCTTTCAGCTTGCTTTACGGCTCTATGATCCATCCATACTATTACATTTCTTCTTGTATCACCACTCCAAGATACTGAAACAGGTTGACCTTCAGAATCCACAGCAACTGCATAAAGAAATGAACCGATTGTTAAATCAAAGATCAAATCAGTAATTGGTAAAGGTCGCAAAATGGGCAAAAACGAGCGGGTTGAGCAACTGGTCAAAACAGTTAATTTCTTTGAATAGAAATGGGTCAGGCGGTCGAAATGGGTTGGTCGAACTGACCCACCATACTTTTTGCCCCAAAATCTAGGACTTTTTTATTCTTAATCAGTGAGTCATATATGACTAAAATGATGTTATTTAAAAATAAACTCTTTTTTAATAAAATGAATCAGGAGGTTTATGCATCAAAAGAGTTACACTTTAGGGTTTTGACGACTCCCGGTCCATTTGACCCGTATCCCTTCAGTTAAATATTTACTTGTTTCAGGCGTTAGAGATAAAACTTAACTTGAACCATACATAAGTATATAGGTGACTAGGGCTGTAAACGAACCGAACGTTCAGCGGGAAGTTCGTTTACATTCATTCGTTTAATAAATGAACAAACATGAACAAGAAATTTCGTTCGATTAGTTAAATAAACGAACACAAACAAAGGTCTCATTCGTTCAATTGTGTTCGTGAACGTTTATTCATTTAAGTTTGTTCATGTTTGTTTATTTATGTTCATTAAAGATTTTTGTACATTTATTTATTTCATCTAAACTTTTTTATATTCTTTAATTCTTATTTATTTTATTATCCTAACAAAGAGAATAGGAAACCTCATTATCACTTTGTTTATGCAATGTTTTCCTTTCCTTCTCTTTATTCACAACAATGAATACTATCGACCTCCTTCCACAATTAAGGTTTCAAGTTCCAGCGCTTCTCCCTCTGCCGCCTCCGCTGATTTTCTTTGTGTTCATGAACCGTTCGTGAACATGTCCATTTCCTTAATGAACAAACACGAACAAAAAGTCTTGTTCGGTAAGTGTTCAGGAACCGTTCGTGAACACATTATTTCCTTAGTGAATGAACACGAACAAGGCCTTGTTCGTGTTCGTTCGTTTGTAGCCATATATAGGTTAATTGCCACCACTAATAACTAACTACACAGCTAATAGAATTAGAATAAACTAACCAAGAGAACATGTAGCTGCAAAACCGATGCCAGTTACTTCTTCACCAGCAACATCCGAAAGGGACAAGGCTCTTTTAACAGCAGTGCAGATCGCAAGCCAGATATCCGTTGAAGATTGCTGAAATTGCAAAATTTTCAGATAAAATAAAGAAAGAATAAATAGCATGTCAAAATGTAGTGACATCTAGACAATTAAAACCCTATCTTTTATTTTCCTTTTTTGCATGAAAAGAAACAATCATTTCTTTACTACATAAGTCAACAACCAAACCTAAGTAGAACGTGACATTTTCAGCAAGTTTGTTTAACAATGTTAAATCAACATGTGCATGTAAAGCAGAATCATTCCATGGTTAATAAAATTAAGTACTATTGAGACAACAATCAGGCCAGTGTCCAGTTAGTAAAGCGTCTTGTGATGATGTAATATCATTTTTAACATTATAATCCAAAATATTATTTTTTTTAAATCCAAGCATCATATTTTCATGGCCTAAATTTCTATACTGAAGAAACTGTTATCACCTCAACACAGTCGCCTTCTTTCCAAATTTGTATCGGGCTGCTAGCAGAACCCAGAAGTTTCCCAGCCTCATCAAAAAGGCCTGCAACATACGCTAAATTATGAATACTGCAACACCTAAAAAAGTTATAGCACTCACTTGTGTTTGTTAGAAATAAAATACTCCCCCTTATCCCCATAAAAATGCAAAACTTCCAATATTGGGTTATTTCAAAAGAATGCAAAATTTCCTTTTTGGTGAGTTTTTAATCCTTTTCTAATTTTCTCCCCATCAGCAAACATCAATTTAATAACTTATAATATGATCGACAATATTGTTTGCCTTGTTAAGTGGTATTTTAGATATTGGTCAATAGCCAAACATTTATACAGAGCATTGAACTGAACATTCGCTTAATAGTGGATAGCAAACAATATCTTTTGAGTAGTCTTTGAAGTTCAAACAGTTTTAATGTTTCATTAAGAACAACTTAATACCATCGGTCAATGTTTCTAATCCGGAAGGCGGTAAATATAAAGTTTTATTCTTTTTGCATATTTTTCTTGTACATACATTGCATACTCATCTTGTGGACCCATTTTCCATTACAGGAGGATAAAGCGCATAGAATATTAACAAAAAACATTATAATCATATGTACGGAGGCAGTTAAGAATTTAAGAGTTGGCATATCAGTAGGATGTTTAACGCATGATGAGCAACATGATCACTGCAAGAGATAAACACATGCCTCGTATTTCAGATATGCATATATTACATACACCTATATTTTCAGCATCACACATATGGACAGAGGCAATTTCAGTATTTAAGTGTTGGTGCATCAGTAGAATGTTTTAACACATGCTGAACTCAACGATCACTGCAGAAGATAGACACACGCCTGGTATTTCATCTATGCATACATTACATACACATATAGATACGCTCATACACACCTATATGTATGTATATTTTCAGCATCATCACTCTCCAATTCAGTTACTTAGCTACAAAATACTAAATCAACCATCAGAATTTTCAGCATAATCCTTCGAATTCACATCAATTTTGGTATACAAACACACATTAGTTGACTTCCAAATACTACGTCTTTCCCAATTTAACACCAAAAGTAAACTAATCACCAAAACTAAACCAGCAGGATCCTCATGCCTAATGTTTAAACTATGCATACTTTACATACACATATAGATACACACATATGTATGTATGTACATTTTCACCATCATCATTCCACTAATCTCCATTCACAATACCTAAATACAAAATTCTTAATCAACTATCATAACCTCCAACCAAATCCTTGAAATTCGCATCGAATTTCGGTATACAAACAATACAAATACACCTTAGTTGACTTCCATAGGCTAACAGTTATGTACATCTTCCTAATTTAACACAGAAAAACTGAAATAATCATCAAAAGTAAACCAGCAGGATACTCTATTACTCAATACTCATGTTCTATACATACGCATATTCAAACGAAGCGCGCGAGTGTGTGTGGTTGTGTGAGAGAGAGAGAGAGAGAGGAGACCTGCGCGAGCGCTACCGGTGCCGACGTCGATACCTAGAAATATTGACCGACGGAGAGGAGGAGTGGCGGTGGTGGTGGTCATGTTGGATGGGTGGTTGAGCCGCGGTGCGGCATCGGACCCCGCCTTTTGTAGACCACATCTTCTATACTTTCTTAACAACATTTTTTATTGATTTTCTACTTAATCTTTTACTAATTGAGATTATTACTCATCAAAATAAAAGGGGTTAATCACCAATTATTTAGTGAATAATAATATCACCCCTTTGTAATAAAACTAGGTTTGGATCCCGTCTTATACACAAAATGACGTAATGTTATATACTAAGAGCTATGTCTTAAAAAATCCGTATTATACACAGGCTAAATAAAATATAATATAACCTCTTAACACGTACTGATGAGAAGCCCTTAGATTCATGCTCAATATCATAAATTCGGTAAGTGAGTCAAAGCCCAGGTTGCTCCTCCAATGTATGTCCACAAACAGTCAAGGGCAATAAAAGACCAGCCAATAAACTGATTCCCCCGCCCTTTGTAAAGAGAAGTTACAATTCTGGATAAGACAGAAGAGCGTGTGGCCAATAAACTGATTCTCCCGCCCTTTGTAAAGAGAAGTTACAATTCTGGATAAGACAAAGAGCGTGTCTGAAAAGAGGATCACATTAGAGCATTTAATAACCTTATTACTGTCAGTTAGACATGGCGCTCTGATGAGACGACTTAGGCAAAGAGGGCATGGGACGATCAGGTTCATTAATGGCCTAATCTCCCATGTTTCCTTCGAAAAGACAGATTGGAAATGATTCATTTTGCCCACATATAGAAGGGTCTCTCCGGATAAAGCAAAATAGGATAAAAGCGACCGACAAAGCAAATGCAAGGTAATGGATTCATTCCAAAAGAGACTTGCACTATATTAGATGCTCCACAAACATTCTTCACATATTAAATTAGTCGGAACAAATTATCCCTATTTATTACATGAAACGGTCTCTTACTCTCACGTCGGAGGTGGTCAGGACACACCCTCAATTTCTTCGTGACGAGGCTAACGATGCTCATTTCGTAGGTTTCCGGTGGCCGGAGGCACGTCGGAGTAATCCCAAGTGAACAACCATGCAAAGCTATTGATTTTGGCATCTACATTAGCGCCATCTGTGGGACCTTCTATCTCGTAGAAGGTTCCATCGTAAGAACAAGGTCATATTTGTGTCCACCCTCGACGAAAAATGACTCACACCATGGCAGGTTTTCCAAAACACCCCACTTTTCTGATAAAAGCTAAGAGACAATAACAAAAAACCTCTGTACGTTCAAAAGAAACCGGTCATAGTAGAAGAGGTGGACGATGAACACATGGAATACTCGAAAGCCGAATTTTTTTAGCCAAACAAAACATGAATCACCCATGAGTTCGTTTCAACTCAAAAGGAAGAGCTAAGGGCTCAACTAGAAAAAATTGGATAGGGTCGAGAGGCTGAAGGGGTATGAACAAGGTTAACATTTGGATCCCCTTCCCTGGAGGAGGTTCTACCACTCAAACTAACTAAAGAACATAAAAAAAGATCCAACCACCGATTCGGTAGCATTGTTCATGGCTATGATGAACTAACTCACACTGGACTAGAAGACTTCGTTGTTGGGGACAACGGAGAAGCCAAAGCCTTCATAAGACACTAATCTAAAGGACTCAAAGATCAATGATGCCCTTACGCGGCCATACCGGCCCAAAGACCTTGCAGAGGTGTCCAAGTTTTCTAACCACATAGCCGAGGCCCCCTTCCACCCAAGCTAATGATTCCTTCAAATGTGGATAGATATGATGGCACCAAAGACCCGAAAGATCATTTGCATGCCTTCCAGGGGGTAGGCCAAGTAGGAGGAGGTCCATGTCAACATGGTGTCACATGTTCGTACATACCTTGACGGAAAGGGCAAGGTTATAGTTCGACAGCCTCCCACCGTGGAATAGTGACAACTACGAAGAGTTGAGTGATAAGTTCCCAAGAACTTTAACCAACAGAAGAAGATAATAAAGAATCCAACGAAATAATGCACATCTGACAAATGGATGACGAAAAAGTTGAATAGTACATGGAAAAATTCATCAAAGAGAACATGAACATTATGGGCGTGCCAAAAGTGATGAAAATTAGCAGCTTCATCAATGGGTTGAAGCACGCCTAGTTGTGTGAAAAGCTAGGAGAAGAGTTCTCATAGACATTTGATGGCCTCATGGACCGGGTCAGAGCTTTTGTGAGATGTAAAGACACAAGTGCAAGGCCGGGGACCTAGACGCCCCATCCAGAAGGGCCAGTGTGTTAGAGAGACTCAAAGAAAGAGGTACGTCATTTACAAATCCAAAAAATCAGTATGAAAGGCCAAAACCAATTTTCTCCCTCAACAAACCCAAATGAAGGGCCCCAACTTTTTACTATGACAATTTCACTCCTCTTATTAAACACCCAACAAAATTATGGCAACTAAGATGGTCAAGAACTCTTTTTCTAGGCTTCTCCCATCAAACCTGGACCAAAATCCTTTCCCTGGTGAGTACTGTGAATTTCACAAAGGTTTTGGTCATAAAACAGATAATTGCATGTAGCTGAAGAGGGGATCGAGTACTTAACGATAGGTTCCAGGAATAGGTAGTAAGGGTTACCAAGGAACCAGACTGAACACAAATTGAACACTCATCGGTGGATACAGCCGGTTAAAGAAAAGAAGCATGAGACCAGAAAAAAGTAGGGTTGCTTGTGAAGAAACCAGGAAGTTGTTGCGAGCAGGGATAGTAAGGGAAATAAAGTACTCGACCTAGATTGTCAATTTAGTGATGGTAAAGAAAACAGTTGGGGGATGGGGATGTGTGTGGACTATAAATACTTTAACAAGGTCTATCTATGTATGTAGTATTTGTGACTGATGATTATTAGCGTTAGACAAAATTGATAACATTAGTTAAGGGGGATTTGTAAGTGCAGTATCAAACCTGGTAACTATTGCTAAGCAATTCTATCAAATCTATAAATCTTAGCGGGCTTCTAGCTAAACATGCTATAGTGTTAGTGGGTTTTAGACATTAGCAAGTTTAGCTAAATTAATTGATCCTAAACTATCAAATGAAGAAAATGCCCTTGGGAAGGACTCCCAAAAAAGACCTAAGTAATCGATAAACGGGTGATGAAATTCAACCCTAAAAGAGATTTCAAAACACAAATGAGAAAGGCTTTATAAAAAAAAACTTTTATACCAAAACACAAAGGATCGAAAGTTATGGAAAGTCACACACCTGAAAAAGGTTTTATGAAGAATTATTTCCTATCAAAACACACAAAAGAAAACTTTTTGCAACTCAGTTGGGGCTACAAGCTCCAACATAAACCCAATAGCCTAAAAAACACTTTGAGACACAAACTCGCTAAAAGTCTTGATAGTGATCAAGAAAGAAAGAATGACAAAATGAAAGGCTAACACACACACACACACACACACACACACAATATATATATATATATATATATACGGTAACCGACAAGACTACACTGGTAAAAAGTAGCAATGTTTGAAACTATGTTTCAGATCCCCACAAAGGCCTAGAACCACCAAAATTAAAGTCAAGTTATCAGTTAGGGACTACAACCACATATTTGGGAGTGTCCTTTCGATGAAGACCTTGCTTATGAAATTGATACCCGTCCTTCAACCCATTCTGATAGCTAAGATAGGCACATGCATCATACATCTTCCCCAGGATGCTTCAAGTACTCATTACTGCCCTTCATCTGGAGTATAACAAACCGAATCCTTGGGATTGGAATTTTAAAAACATATAAATAAACATGTTCTGTTTATTTCGCAAAGGTGGCTCTGATATCCACCGTTGGGATTTGTATGTGTGTTTTTTTTAACTTTAATCAGAATAATAATAGCAAAATCGTTTGTGCCAAATTCAAACCAAACTTTGGATTTCTGTAGGGTGTTTTACGAAACATACCTTTTCGTAAAAACATGGCTAACCAAAACACCTCCATTCACTGAACTGGTCACTAGAGCCAATGAAATGAATCACCCAACATAAAATAACTTCAAAACTCCTGCAAAACAAAAACGACATGCAAAACAGAGCAGCAATGACTAACGAGGGAGGAGAATGGTAGCCGCGACGATGGTGATGGTGGTGGCGGATAGGAGAGAAAAGGGAGGGAGGAAGCATATTGATTATTTTCAATAAAAAAAAACTAAATCCTTTTTATAGTCTCTCAAACTAGGGTTTCTTAACAAAATGACATATTCCAATATTTCAAAGAATATTCCTTTTGAGTTGAATTCCATAACTATCTTATAATTATTTGTTTTATTTATTTAACAACTAGCTTAATAAATAAATATATAATATTAATTAACATTTAATTCATATCCCAATAACATGTTTAATTACAAATAAACCAAGCAACTTGCATAAATTATTCAACTAACCAAATCTCATCACTTTTATGTCAGAATATCTAATTCATTATACATTATTTCTTGTTCGTTGTTCAAAGTTTAACTCTTTGGATCTATCTTTATAGTATATTATCAATAAATGACATGCAAAATCCAAAAGGGGAGGATTTTTCTTGGGAATAAACACAGCCTAGTAAACCAAGATGCGATGGTCCATGGAGCTCCAACTGTGGTGCTAAGGATTGCAACTATGGTTTGCATAAAATCCAATAAAGAAGTTTATATGTATCTAGAATTTTTTGCTTGTCAAGTGTCAACCATCTCAATTCCATGGGATTCTAAACCCTTTGGTAAGTAAATGGTAAACTAGTAATATGTCCCCGCGCGTTGCGGCGGAAACACAACTTGGTTGACATTCGGATGATTCATTAAGCTAACACAACTTAGTTGACAATCGGATAATTCAGTAAGCTTCCACTCGCCTGACGACACGGGGTAACGTATATTAAAAACCAGTTCACATAATTTAATTACACAACTTAGTTGACATTTGGATAATTCTTCGCTAAGCTAACACAACTTAGTGACATTCGGATAATTCTCGTTAAGCTAACACAACTTAGTTGACATTCGTATAATTCGCATGCATTTGGATAATTTGACATTCGTATACTTTTCCTGACGGCACGGGGTGTTAAGCTTCCACTCGCCTGACAGCACAGGAAAGAGTATATTAGAAACCAGTTGACATAAGACGATATAGTAAGATGTATATGAAAAACCAGCTTTTATAAGACAATATAGTGAGATATAACACACGAAATGTATTACGTTACATGTTCAAACCATCACCAACACGATTAATACCCATATAAAAGTTGGTCTTTTTAACTGTTACACGACCAAGCCGTTCATCTCTCAAGACACAACTATGAATTTTCTTTTATATGTGAGAGAGATGGTAGTAAACAAACCGATCTACGAATCCTGAAGTTCATTTATTTATATATATATTAAATAAATAAACTAACTAATAAGAACAAACCTCAAAACATTAAATAAATAAACTAACTAATAAGAACAAAGTTCAAAACATTAAAAGTTTACAATACATAAGTATTTCATTTCATAGCTTACTTTTTTCTCAGAAACATACGCCCCATCCCCACCCACCCAGCTACATCTCTCGGTATAGCTACCCCATCATTTGCCATCATCTCGTCACCATCTTCGCTGAAGACCGAGTGACCGACCATCCCCTCCGGCAATAAACACCACCTATCACCGGCTACGACCACCTCGCCAACACCACCTGGCCTCTCTCTCTCTCTCACACCCACTGACCGTCGGAACTACCGTCACTCCAACACCACCCTCAAACAACGCAACCGTCTACCATTCTTCACCGTCTCTCTCATATTCTTCATGCTAACCCCCTCTTTCTCTCTCTTCAAAAAAGCCCCGAAACCAAACCAACACCATAGAGATACTGTATCTTCTCTCTTCATCATTGTGTTCAAGAACACACCAAGTGTATATGTGAGAGAGACACATTTTTAGAAAGAAAAAGAAAGCTGTAATGAGAGAGAGCCAAAGTTTAAGAGAGACACAATTTTTTCTTGCATACCGAGACCTCAAACAGTTTCAAAATCATCACCACAGCATTAGATCGTCCTCTAAAGCTGCCACCACCACACTTCACCGACACCCCGCTACTGCCGAGAGATCGTCCATCGCCGAAAAAACCCGAGAAACGCTAGTCTTCTTTGATGTAACCAACACATAACAACGTTGCAGGAGGGTCGACCGACATGTAATTGCCGGAAAAACTGTGGCCTCCCACCCCTCCTCTCCAGTGATACATGTTTGAAGACGACATTGGAGCATGCACTAATTAATTTCTTGAATTATGAGTGAAATCATAGAGAATACAAAGATATTTTAGAGAGAGTAGAAAGTAAAGATGAGTAAAAGTGAAGAAGAAAGAAAAAACTGTTTATATCAGTAGGTTAATAAACGTGGCAGAGATTTGTATAAAAGATGTGGCATGTATAAGTAACGTGTCAAGATATAATCAATAACAATAGCTATAGTAACTTTGTCTCTTATTGACAAATTTACAATTTAATATATATATTAATGGCAAAAAATAGAAGGGTTTATCTAGGATTGATGATTTGTTCGATCAAAATGCTTATGTGTTCTCTAAATCTGATTTGAGGTCGGATACTATTAACAAAAGTGAAAGAAAGAATAACTTTCAACTACGACTTTCGAGACCATGTATGGCTAGTATGAATATGTGGTTATGCCTTTTGGTTTGATAAATTCACCGCTGGCCTTTACAAATCTAATGAAATATGCTCTATCATGCGATGATCGTATTATTGATGGTATTTTGGTGTAGCCAAAGATCAAATGAACCCAATTACAAATGATATTTGTTAGAATTAGTGTTGGGATACTTTAAAAAGGGAAAAACTATAAGCTAAATTTTGGAAGTAAGTTTTGCTATTTGAAACCCAATACTTGCGACTAGAGATGGGCATAATCGGGTTTTATTATTACTTGGAACCGGTTCAACCCGGAACCGGTTCTGCTTGGATGTCATTGGAACCGGGTATGGTGTGGAACCGGGTTCGGTTCCTACCCGGGTTCACACCCAAGAATATGGAACCGTGTAGAACCGGGTACGGGTATTATGGAACCAGGTATGGTGTGGAACCGGGTATGGTGCGGAACCGGTTCCTGATAGTGTTCAGAACCGGTTCCTGACAGTAAAAACCTGACTTTTACTGTTCAGAACCGGTTCTGAACAGTAAAAACCTGACTTTTACTGTTCAGAACCGGTTCCTGATAAAATGTTACCGGTGGAACCGGTTCCTGATTAAAAAATCGTTTTTTTTATTTAAACCCCTTCCTACTTACCGGTTCCTGATAAATGTTATCGTTGTGTTTTAATAAAGTTTGTGTAATGTTTCTTTCTATTGTGTTTGTTATGTTTGATTTTTATTATTAGTTACATTGATAAATAAAAATAGTAACAATAATCGGTTAAAATTAAAAAACAAATTAATCGGTTACAATATATAAAAAAAATTAACCGGTTACAAAAAAATAAAAAATTACTCAGAACCGGTTCTAGTAAGATTTTATTTCTTTGATCGTTTACTAGCGGCAAGTGCAACACTTTCCGATGAGTTTCTCTTAGGTGCGGGTACCTCGGTACAATCGTCGTCCTAATCGTTAGTCTCCACTTCTTCGTCCTCCTCTTCGTCAACAATTTTATGCTCTAACTCAACTTCATCTTCTAGACTAGTTTTATGTTGAACACGATCAACGGCATCCAAATGGTCCTTTAAGCATATTGCCATCTCTAGCGATTCCGGAGTTAGTTTTGTTCTTCTAATTGACAAAACCCTGCCACTAAGAGAAAACACACTTTCCGAAGCTACCGTGGAAGCTTAGACCGTTAGTATATCACGAGCCATGGTGGCTAGAATCGGGTATTCGGATTCTTTCGATTTCCACCATGCCAAAACATCAAATTTCCTATACTCCTCGGTGGTTATAATAAACGAATACTGATTTTTTTTATATCTCCCAAGTTCACTTGTTGGTTCACTACCTCTTTGTTGTCTAGCGGTCTCGTCTCTAACGACATTCAACATGGTTATAAGTGGATCCCCACTTGTTTCATCGTTAGAGGCCGTGGACCGAGACTCAAACAAATTTGTATGATTTTTTTCACCATATTTTTTTAAATAATGATCATAAAGTTTGGCCATACACTCATTGAATATTTTTTTTTGTTTTTGCTTTTAAAGTTGGATCCTCCTCATGCATATCCAACTTGTCATAAATTTCATCAATTAAAGCTTCAACACCCGGTACGTTTAAAGCTGGATTTAAAGCAGCGGCACATAGAAAAACGGGTGGTAATTCTAAAAAATATTTTTTAAATTTTTGAATCATTGTCTCGTCATATTCCTTAACATGTCACTAGAATTTTCAGACTTTTTAAAATTAGTTGTTATCAAATACAATTGGTCCACAACTTTAGAACTAGTAGGATAATAAACACCGGAAATCAAAGTCGTAGTTTTAAAAACTTGTAAAAAAGTACTTAGGTTATTAATATTTTCCCAAGCCTTGTCGGGAAAGGGACGACAAGGTACTCATCACTTAAAGTTGTATGAAAAGATTTTAAGTGCCCATTTGCTTTATAGCCATTTCAAACATATGACAAGTTGAATTCCAACGAGTCGGTATATCCCAATTCGGTCCAATAATTTTTTGGTTGACATCTTTACAAAGTTTTTTATATTCTTGATATCTTTCTTTTCCACTTTTGAAAACGTCTTGGAGCATAGCTCTAAATGCTATAATAAAATCCGATACAATTGATCTTTTAAACCGGTTTGCACTACTAAGTTAATAATATGTGCAACACATCGTGTGTGAAAAAAAACACCATCAAGTATTTTCAACTTTAATTTTTCAATCGCCGTTGTGTTGTTTGAAGCGTTATCAAAGGATATTGGAAAAATTTTATCTTCTAAACCATATTTAATTATTGTGCCATTTAAAATTTTATAAATATTTTCTCCCGTATGAGGAGAAGGAAACTCGTCAAACGCAATCGTACGCTTCATCATTTGCCATGTATCGGGATCAATCCAATGAGCGGTGACACATATGTACGATTCCGGTAAACCATGTGGAGCCGACCACACATCACTAATTAGGTTTACACTAGTTTTTAAATTCTTAAAAAAAACAATTAAATTTTTTTGCATTTTCCCATAAACTTAAACAAAGACGTTTTAAAGTGCGACGACTTACATGTTTATAGCGAGGTTGTAGCGTCTCCCGAATAAGATTTGTAAGATCGGGGTCGTCGAAGTGTCCAAACGGCAACGCTTTTTGTATCACCAACTTCGCCATCCGATTGCGAGCTAATTTTTGCTCATAACGAAAAATGGTACCATCTTTGGATAGTGGAACTTGACCGGATGTCATTTCCTTTAAAACTTTGCAATACTTATTAATATACTTCGTTAACGTTGAGTTTGATTCCTTGGCTAATAACGATCCACAATGTTTACATTGAGCTTTTTGTGAGCCGTCACTCATCTCGACCAACTCCCAATTGCTCCAAACTTCCTTACTGCGATTATGAGACAATGTTCCAACCACATATGGAACCGATTGATCTTGAGGAACATTGTTAACGGATTGGGAATTTGCGTTTTTGGAACTCTTTGAGGCCATTTGTTGATTAGAATGTGAAAAAGAACAAGAAAGAAATGTAACAAGAAGAATAGATATGAGAAATTGTCTGCTAAACAATAGATTTCTAAACAATATATATAGAATTGGTTCCAACGGTCAGGAACCGGTTCCAACGGTAACATTTTTAACGGCTATAACGGTTCCAACGGTAATATTATAACGGTCAGGAACCGTTCCACGTAGGAACCGGGTACGGGTAGGAACCGGGTACGGTTAGGAACCGGTTACTACCCGATTCAAATGGTAAAATTGTGGAACCGGGTTGGAACCAACGGGTATTTTGAACCCGGAACCGGTTCTACTTAATGTCGGGTAGGAACTAGAACCGGTTCCAGTTCGGTTCTACCGGTTCGGGTTCGGAACCGGTTTTTATGCCCATCTCTACTGCGACACATGATAAACTCCGCCAATGAAAGGTCAACAAAAAAAACAAATAAGACCAAAATCATAAAGATTTGTAGAATAAATGGTGATTTTCCACTTTCTAATTCCGTAGCTCCAATACCGAATTAATATAGACTTTCTTCAAAAAAAATTCAAAACATTTTTTTATTATTTTTATAAGGATATTATGAATTTGTAACGACGTTAAATAAAAAAATTATAATCAAAATACTATTTGAGAAAGTGTCTTTAGAAACAATATCTGATTTTTTTAAAAATCTATGTTCTTTTAAATAAAAATTAAAAAAACAAACATTTTTTTTGAAAAAAAACATCTGTAATCTTTTTTACACTCTTGAATTTGTTTTGTAACAAAAAGAATACATTTTAAAAAATATGACTTGTATAGGGGGGTAAATATGACAAGTTTTAATGTGATTTTATGGAAATGGGGTATAAAAAGTAATAAGAGGGGGTGCATTTAGCCTACCCTTTATATTTTTATGACTAAATAAATTTAAATTTAAACAAGGTATTATCTTATTTAAATAACTGAGTATATAATTACTATATAATAATAATAATAATATAATAATAATAACAACAACAATAATAATGCTCAATATAATCATTCTTTAAAAATATGTCGGGTTAGATTACGCTCTCCAAAAAGCCTTAATGATAACCCACCGCATTGCACGAGTCAATGCCCTAGTTATTAATACACTAAAGGTTATATTAATAATATTATTACTTGGATTCATTTATAAATTAACCTAATCAAATTTATAATTTAAAAATTACGCAAGTAATATATTTAAATGAACATGTAATCTATAAATTTAGGGTAAGTGTAATTTGGTCTAGATTGCATAAGACACCCTACCTTCCACTTTATCAACTATCTTGTGTGTGTATAATCTACTAATCAAGAAAGCAATTTAGACCCTTACTTAATGTAGATAAATTCATGCATCTACTGATTAATTTATATGCATTATTATATGAATATGTTGAATTATATTACTAAATTAGATATCATTGGCCTTGTGTGTATAATTAAGGGCAAAAAGGTAAATGTGCATCTACAATGTTGGTTTATTTGAATGTTTGTATAATGTTGTGCAAGAACTGTTGGTTGACGACCGCATTATCACTTGCATGCCCAAGTATAGTGAAGAATGCTACAAGGAAATTTAGGCAGAAGTTTATCCTGAAGCTATCCATCTCAGGCAAGATGTTATCAAAGTAGAGCTTCACACTTGGTCTATTGTTAGTACATAATGTCTATGTCTTAGTCTTGGATCGAGTCTGTTTAGATTGGGCTAGAATATGTTAGAAATAGTCGTATTTATGTAAGTAGTTGGTCAAGTTCGCCTGGATTAGTATTGTTGGAACAAGTTCGGCCGAACTTGTTCAAGACAAGTTCGCCCGAACTTGTGTTCCCCCAAGCGAACTTGCACACCTATATAGGTGACTTGTGTATTGCATTTGTAACTTTTGCAACTTTGTCACAACAGAGGCGAAGCTCTGCCCGATCTGGATTTGACATGTAATTAAACTTTATGATCAATAAACAACATTTAAACGAGTAATCTTTGCATATTCGATTAACACGTCACATAGTTTCCGCATATATGAACGTTAGATACCAATTTAGGTTCCTATGCTAATCATGGAGCGATCCAACAAGTGGTATCAGAGCCTGGATACCTGAATTGGTGAAATCATTGCAAGATCTACTCTTATTCTTCTCATTTATATCATTTTTTCTTAATTTTTCAAGGAAAACAATTAATCTACGGATAAAAGTTGCTAAAATTTGAATATGTCATGTAAAGTACACTTATGGCAAACCCCTGAGAGTTTGAACATCAAATTCAAACGATTGATATTAAAAGTTGAAAAAATCATGTTTTACAAACTTGATTTGGTCGAACTTGACATCAAGTTCGCTCGGACTTGATTAAAAATTCATCATTTTTAAACAAGTCCGCCCGAACTTGATTGTTTTTCAAAGAATATAGCACAAGTCCGCTCGAACTTACTGATTTTCATTCAATTTTTATCAAGTTCGCCCAAACTTGATAAAATTTCTGTTGAAAATCTATACAAGTTCGCCCGAACTTGCTTGTACTCTTGAAATTCTTAACAAGTCCGACCGAACTTGTCTTAGAGTGAATTTTTTACAAAGATTCAACACAAGTTCGCCCGAACTTGTGTAAAAACAAAATCTGATTTTCCTAAACTACAAGTTCGCCCGAACTTCTCAGTATACTGATTATTTTTCGAAGTTTGTGAACGTGTGTTTTCAGTAAAATTCGTCAGTTTTTCAAGATGGAAGATCTTCACAATGCATTCATGACTGCTACAGCATCAAATGCTCAAATGGTGAATCAAGTGAACATTGATAACGAGAATGGGCACATCTGTGAAACCGCCTAAACTCATGTGTATGGATGAATATGAGGGTGGAAAGAGAAGTTCACCAACTGGGTTCAAGCTACGTATTTTCACAGTTGGGTTGCAGTCGAGACTGGTTATACTTGGCCCAGAGATGAAAATGATAACGTTATCGACATCATCAAGCTTTCTACTATTCAAAAGGATGCTTATGTCGCCGAGAAGAAAATGATAAGTTTGATCCAACAGTTGGTGAAAGAAGATATACTGGTGCTGCTACCTGAATATAAGACTGCACAAGAACTGTGGAAACTCTTGAAGAACAAATACCAGGGAAGTGTAGAAATGGTCAAAAGCAAGAAAGCACTGATCATGAAGGAATTTGACATATTTACGATGATCAAGGGCGAAACAATGAAACAAATGATCGAAAGGTTTTGTCATCTAAAATTGATTATGAGGAGACACGGGCTTGAGAAGACGGAAGAAGAATACATTAATAAATTGGCTGACGCATTGCCTGAAGGTGAATGGACGACTTATCTCATGGTGCTCAAAGAAAGTCCTAGCTGATAATTCTTCAAATTATCTACCTTTATCGATAAGCTAAAGGGGCACGAGATGAAATTGTTAAAGATAGCCAAGTCAAAGAATTCAAATGTTGCTCAAGATGTAGGGCTTTACTACAAGACCGGAGCTCAAGAGAATATCACTAGCCCGAAGATCCAAACCGCTTTTAGCGCGAATCTGAATTCCTCGAATCATTCGCCACAGAGTCAAGCTCAATCATATCCAAAATATGATCAGAGTCCTCAGAGTTCATCATATTCAAGCACGGGTTCTAATTCTTCATATCAGAATCAGACAAATCAGAACAATCAATCTAATTCTGATCCAAATGTGTTTAAGTGCAACATTGCAGTCAATTTAAGCAATGTAGTATCTGAACAAGTTGCCAAACAACACATGGCACTTCTTGCCACGGTGTTGGAATCATATGAAAGTTTGGTGGCCGGGAAGATTGGAAATCTGGAAATGACTGCCGAAGACTATGATCAAGTAGATGAAGAAGAGCTTGAGCTGATGGACATCAAATGGTCCTTAGCATCGATTATTCGGAGGATTACTAAATTTGTTGCTCTAACCGGCAGGGACATCGGGAATTCAAGCAACAAATTGGGATTCGACAAAACAAAGGTTACTTGCTTAAGATGCCGAAAAAGGGCACTTCAAAAGAGAATGCAAGAATCCTGAGGCAACTGGGAATCAAAGTCCATTTGGAGGTGGCAGTGAATATTACAAGAAGTTACTATAATACAAGCCTGTCGCAAAGAAGACTCAAGTCGAAATCCAAGATAAACCATCAAACACCGCAGAAAAGGCAATGGTTGCTTCAAATGAAGATGACGGTTTTGACTGGAACTCATATATTGCCAAAAAGACCGGAGTTGCTCTAATGACTGAGATCGTAGAAGATACATCTGCTGAAGATGCAGCCATGGAGAATGCAATGCTAGAAGAATAAATGCAACAAGCAGAGGAAGAGGAAATTTATCACCACACAAAGGTGCAGAGTATCCTTTCTCCTAATATGACTACTAGCTTTGCAGGTTGTTTTGGTGATACAACATCTTCGGAGCATGTTGCTGAGAAAAACCTGTGGTTGAGGAAGTTATCAACGTAACCAAAGAAATGAATGAAGAAAATCTCACAGAGATCGCCAATAAAGCTATGATGTCAAATCTGACGAAGGTAGGTCCAGAGGTAAAGGTACAAATTGTTGAGGTTGAAAAACCATGTACAAAATGTGCTGAACCGTGTGTTCAATGTGCTGAAAAGTCTCATATCATAAGCAAACTCAATGTGCTTAATAATAATTTCAAATACGATTATCGCACAATGAAAGAAGCTTATGACCAAATGAAAGATGATTACAACAGGCTTGATAATAATAACATTGAACAGCACGACAAAGTGAGAATGTTAAAAGCTACATTAATGGAAAACAACAAGCTATTAACGTTTACATAAACAACATTGCTGAAGTAAAACAAGAGCTTCAAGACATGAAAATCGAAACTGAAAGAGTGAGACAGCTTTTGAAAAGCTATACCACGAATGCTTACGTCATTGATCATATTTTTCCAACGATCACGTCAGAAGAAAATGTTTAGAAAGCCAAAGGTAAGAAACATGGAGATTATAGCAATGTTCCACCACCCTTGCGCGAAAAGTATTGTCGCAATAAGGCTGAGGGGATGGAAAAGGCGCTCAACATGAACTTTTAACCGAAAAGAGAAATAAGCTGCCTGAGAACATTGATATAACCTATACAAGTGATGATGGGAAGCTGTAGTTAAAATGTTGTTGAAAATGTCTTGAATGAATCTGATGATGGCAGCTATAAAAGCGCCAACTCGAGTTCGAATAATTCTGATTCACAATCTGAAGATGACGATACATCATCGGAAGGATAGTCTAAGTGATGATCCTAACATTGTCATGTACAAAGTTAAAGATTCTGATAGACTATATTTCGACGATAGCTTTCCGATTCGGAATGTGAAAGAGGATCACTTGATAAATTCTTCAAACTCGTTGAAGTATAATCAGAGGATTTGGAAATCAATGAAAAGAAGTTTTACTCTAAACCTAAAAGAAACAACTACCAAAGGAATGGTGGTGATTTTCTGAACATAGGAGAGTAGGGTTGGGTTTGGATGTAGAAGAAGAACCGAATAAGAAAAAGTCACCATTTCGCGAATATAAAGGTAAAAACATGAAATTTGTGTATGGGACGAGCACGGTTCAAGAAGAGAGTTTGATTGGAAAGCAATCAAATGATGAGTTCAAAAAGGAAAAAGAACTTCGGGATAAGGTTAAATCCGCAAGTGGAGTAAAACCCACTAGTGGACATTCTCATGATAATCGGACTTGCTTCAAATGCATGAATTGGTATTTGCCGATGTCCAAATCTAAGCCTGTTTATCCTCGAAGAAAGAGAAGTTCAGATGTTGGAAAGCTTAAACAACCAGAGATTGTAAAACCAATCAAAATTCTGAAAAGAAATGAATCTAAAATTGAAGTTAAACCTAAAACTGAATCGAAGTTTGTAAATTCAACTTTTGAAAAAGGTGAAACTTCTAAAACAAATGAAAACAAAGATTCAAGGTTTTACATTAAAAAGGCACAGGTTAAGTCACAATCCTGGATTGCCAAAAAGAAATCAACAACATCTGAAGTTGCAAAGTCTGAAACCAAAGTCGACAAAGTGTCTGTTTCAAAAGATAAAACTGAAACTGTCAAATTTCAAAAGATAAGAAAAAGGTTAAGTTTGACAATGATAATGTCGATGAAGTTTAAGTGATGCTTGTGAGGATGATTATGAAGCTTATTATCCCAAACCCAAGACAAGAAGGCTTGGGTCGCACTTTTTAACTGAATTGCTAATGTGTGCAGGGGCTCCAGAGATCCATATTATCAAAGTGGATTCTAGATAGTGGAGCGTCAAGGCACATGACCGTGATGAAAGCTCTTCTCTTTGACATCAAAGCTATTAATGGAGGATATGTTGGCTTTGCTGGTAATCAAGGAGGAAGGATCGTTGCTGTAGGAAAACTTTCTAATGGAGTGGTATCTTTTGATCGTGTGAATTACATCGCCGAGCTAGAGAACAATCTTCTAAGTATCTCACAGATTTGTGATAAACAGTTCACTGTTCATTTCAATATAAGGCGTGCATGATACTTAAGCCGGGTTTCAAAATTCCGGATGATTGGATTCTCATGCGTGCCCACGGGAAAACGATCTCTACATGTTAGACATGGGTACTGCTACAACATCGTCGAAATCGGCTCAATGTTTTGTCACAAAAGCCACGGAGAAGGATTCGATTCTATGGTACAGAAAAATGGGGCATATACATCTGAGGAAAATGAATTTTCTGGTTCATAACGATTTAATCGAGGGGATGAATCTTCGAAGCTTCCACATGACGGATCATTGTCTTGAATGTAAGAAAGGGAAGCAGAAAAAGAAGTCACATCCTAAGAAGATTTTGAATTCTATAAAGTTTCCGCTTGAACGTCTACATATGGATCTTTTCGGTCCAGTGAACGTCCGAAGTATTTCTGGAGATATATACTGTTTAGTCGTCACAAATGATTATTCTCGATATTCATGGGTTTCTTTCAAGAGTCTAAAGATGAAACGTTTGATAATTTGGTGATTCTTTCAAGAAGCTCGAAAATTTATATCATCTGCCTGTCAGACGTATTCGCAGTGACAACGGCACGGAGTTCAAGAACAACAAGATGAAAGAGTTTTGCAACGCCAAAGGAATTCTGCACGAATTCAGTGCACCTTACACTCCACAACAAAATGGCGTAGCTGAAAGGAAGAATAGAACTCTAATCGAACCAACAAGAACAATGCTTGCAGACTCGAAACTTCCTGTTAGCTTCTGGATTGACGCGGTTGCAACGGCATGTTACACTTTAAACAGGTCTTAACTGTCAAGCCGGCTAAAAAGACATGTTTTGAGATGATTAACTGAAGGAAACCAAATTTGAAATATCTAGAGCCATTTGGTGCACCATGTACAGTGATTGATCAAGATGGTAAGTTCGGTGCCAAATCGCTTGAAGGTTTCTTTGTTCGGGTATGCTAGTCCACTAAGGAGAGTTTATGTTCCTGCTTTAAGAAGGTAATCGAAGCACAACACGTTGATTGCTTTCGGTACACAACTCCTATTAAGAGGAAAGGCGATGCGTGGTTGTTCAATTACCAAGATTTGTGGAAGTCATTCGACTTGCCAGAAGAACCGTCTGAAGAAGAACTTGCAGCTCTTTATTATCTTCAACAGTTGGCAAACCAAGAACATATTCTAAGGCCAATGTGGTTAATCAACCCACTATTGGTACTTCTTCTTCTAGTGCAGGTCCGAGTAACAGTGGTGTTCCGGTTGAACCAGTTTCTGAAGTAGAAGTAGAACCTACTACAACTCCAGTAAATGTTTCCACTGAACCAGGAAATACAACCTCAGAGCCTAATACTTCTCAGAATCAGAATTTTGACTCTGATGAAGCTCCAACTTTCGACGATGATGGAGAATCCTCTTCCGATGAAGGATCAGAGCAGATATCCAACATGTAATTGAACTTTATGATCAATAAACAACATTTAAACAAGTAATCTTTGCATATTCAATTAACATGTTAAAAAAATCTGCTGGCCTGAGCAATCAAAATGAAGCTACATCTAGTGCTCCTGAAGTTGATTTGATCGTTGATCTAAATGTCACAAATCAGAATAGTACGATTGATGCTCCTAGTGAGGAGATGCACGATCTTATTCTTATCATCCTTCAACAAACATTATTGGAGAGTTACAGACTGGTGTGTGAACAAGAAGTCAAATCAACAAAGCATTAAGTTGTTTCTATACCCGAGTGGCTCCTACTCAAGACTACTGCTATTATTCACGTTTCATATCTCAAATAGAGCCGAAGACTGTAAATGAAGCCTTGGGTGATGAGAACTGGGTGATAGCGATGTAGGAAGAGTTGTTACAGTTCGATAAACTGGGAGTCTGGAGGCTTGTAGATTTACCACCTAAGCAGAAAGCAATAGATACGAAGTGGGTTTTCAAGTGTAAAAAGGATGATCGAGGTGTGATCGTTAGAAACAAAGCTCGGTTGGTTGTCAAAGGTTTCCACCAGCAAGAAGGAATTGACTATACGGAAGTCTATGCACCGGTTGCACGTTTAGAGTCAATCCTCATTTTCCTTGCATTCGCAGCTTGGAAAGGTTTTAAGTTGTACCAGTTAGATGTGAAATCCGCATTTCTTCATGGTAAACTACGTGAACAAGTGTACGTCGGCCAACCACCGGGGTTCGTCGATCCACTGAACAAGAAAAGCTTATCCTAGACAAAGCTTTATACGGATTACATCAAGCCCTGAGAGCTTGGTACGAGACGTCATCTCAACATCTCGTTGGAAACGGATTTACAAGAGGCACAATGGATAGGACATTGTTTACCAAGGAAGTTGGAAATCATCTAATCATCGTACAAATTTATATGGATGATATCATCTTTGGTTCAACGGATGATAGTCTTTGCAAAGAATTCGAAAAATCATGAAGAAGAAATTCGAGATGTCTTCTATGGGCGAAATGAAATTCTTCCTCTGGTTACAAGTTGATCAGTTACCAGACGACATTCATCCATCAATCCAAATATGCTCATGATATTCTGAAAAAGTTTGAAATGGATAGCTCGAAGCGCTTTCGACTCCTCTGGTGCTGAATCACGGGATTTGCATTGACGAAACAGGAACCAAAGTGGATGATACTGTAACACCCCCGAAAAAACGGGTTTGGTAATCAAACCACGTTAATAATAATAATAACAACGGGTAAAATACCATTAGTGGTAAAGTGGACCCGTAACGTAATATCTAGGAACAAATTAACCTAGTTAGTAACAAGTATATTAATTATAAAACAATGAGTTATAGTCCCATTTATATAATAACTAAACTTGAGGGACTAAAAGGGGAAAACCTGGAACTTGAGTTTAATAAAAAGAAAATAATAAAACACAACACACACACACACTAAGTGTGTGTGTGTCGTACAGAAATAGAGAAAGAAGGGGGAAAACCCCATCTTGACCTAATCCACGAGAATCATCAAATTGAAGGATGAATTAGGGCTCAAATCGATGCATTAATGCATATAAACGATCTAAGCGACGGGGATCATAAGGTATGTCGAATTTTTGATATTGATGAAGTTGTGAAATTTGATGAACATCACAAGAAGCGATTTAAGTATGAATCATAGAGGCTATGGCCGAATTAGTGATATATACTTGCTTATGAGCAAAACCCTAAGTGAAAATTCTACATAGGTTGCTATGATTTGGATGTCTAGATGATTTAGCACACTTAGATAAGTGGGTTTTAATCATATGATGAATTGATGATATAATTGTGTTTAGAATTATCATGCATGATAGTAATAAGGAACTACTTGAACAAATTGTGTGTTTGAGTATATAATCATACTTACTATGAAAAAGGGTTTTGTATGATAGAATGAAAGTGATGATAGATTCATGTTAAAATGATGTTGGTATCATCATGTGTTAAGAATGATTGATGTAATGATAATTTAACAAGTTATGATTTCGATACCTTGATTTAATAACTCGCTAAAACGGTAGCAAAAGGATAATGCTTACTGGATATTTGACAATGTACTTAAACAAGTAGTTGAGCTACATCGTGTAAATACTTATGTCAATAGGCAGTTTGACTTTAAAAGTCAAACTGACCAATGATATGATCGAATGATAAATTCGATAAGAAATCGTAGGATGGAATAGTCGTGAATGATTATGACTAAGCTAACCATCTTACAAACTACAATGATAGTTTGACGCTTAACAAGCTAGGTGGAAGCTTAGGAAGGAAGCTGGTCAAACAAATCGAGTGTGAAGGAAAAGCATAATTCGGACGCAAGGTAAGTAAAGCTTACACCCTTTTTTTAGGATATGTATTTATTTATAAGTTATAAATAACAACAAGGGTTATATCAGAAATACGGTCCCGAGACGAAATGATGCGGGTCGGAACATATCAAAGGATGAAAAACCATGTTTAACGATAAAAAGGTTTGAAATGGAAATTTGGTCATGTGATGATATATATAAAATGAGTTTTCGAATGGCTACTTTACAAGTAAGCCTAAACGAATAAAAAGAGAAAACGGTGATTTTGTCACGTATAAATGAATAAAAGGCGAGGTATAAAACGACACAAAGTGGCATAAGCCATGTTGAGTTAAACGCGTAAAAAACAGATTTAAGAGACATAGCTAAATGGTGAGAAATCCGAATTTAGCTACTTAACGGAATGGTAAATAAATACCATTTATATATAAGCGCAAAATTTTTGGTCGTTTAGACCAAACAGGTCAAATGGTAATGTTGATATCATTTGACATATAACGACTAATAAGTGCTTGTCGAGTCTTATGCTCATAGGATAAAATGGCTTATGAATCAGCGATGCTATAAATTAGCAAAATATTAAGGCAAGTATTGAAACAGGTCAAAATGTTGACCTGAGCCAGGTACGCATAAATAAGACTATAGCTGACCGAGAAATTTTTGGTTAAGTATCTAGTAAAAGTCCTTCGTCGTAAAATGAGGGGCTAAAGTTGACCAAAACACCCTTGACAGGTAAATCGGATAAACAACCCTTGTGGGTTGCTTAGAAATAAGTTATTTGATCAATTAAACACTTAGGACAAGTATAAAAGCGAATGTAAGTGAATTATGCGAAAAATGCTTAAATACTCCTTAACGGGTCAAAATAAGCATTTAAGTAAAAACAGGTTTATGAATGTATAAAAACTCGTGATTAGAAATTAATATTATAACAACATTGAAATTATAAGGTACACGAGAAATTAGGATCAAACAAACATGTTTGTTTGATAAATACATGAACGGGTCAAAATTTAGTAAATGTATATTAAGTCGAAGGCTTCAAAGATATCAAATTTTGTTAAATAGGATGTTGGGTTTTGACTCCATATGATGGAGAATCAAATTACGATCACGTAGGAAGAAACGGATTTGTAAATTTGAAGTTATGCAAGTTTTAGTGCATAACAAAATTGAGTTGGTAGAGCTGGGAATATGCAGCACCAGCTAAGTAACTTTCGGTCAAAATAGGGGCGTCGCGCTACGCGACGGGTAAGGGTGAACATCGTCGCGCTACGCGACGGGCTCAAATTGCTGAAAAATATTGTTTGTTGTTCGTTTTGTCTTACGGACTCATTTAGACATGTTATAAACGTCATATAACTAAAAACATTTAATGTTTTATGGAATGTAGGTTGCCTACAATATAGGAGGACGATCAAGCTCGATGAAGAACCGAACACGATTAAGATTCAAGCTTCTGCACGATGATTTGTCGTCACTTTAAACAACGAATTTATAAACACAATGTTGCAATGTTTTAAATTCTTTAAGTTTTAACAAACCCGCATTTTAAAATGTATGTGTAATCGTAAATACACAATTATAGTCGAAACTAACATGAATATTGATAAATAGAAGTAAGGGTCTTACAGATACGCTCTATCGGTCGATGATAGGATCTCTTATGTATCTAACGGCATCTCGCCCGGATATCATGTATCCTACCTGCCTTTGCGCAAGATATCAGTCCAGTCCCCGAGTGTCACACATGCAAATAGTCAAAAGAATATTCCGTTACTTGAAGGGATGTCCAAGAACTGGCTTGTGGTATCCAAAGAACCATAACTTTGATCTGACGGGATACGCTGATTCTGACTTTGGGGTGGACAAGCTGAATTCAAAGTCTACAACGGCTGGTTGCCAATTCTTCAGAACTAGATTAGTAACGTGGCAATGTAAGAAATACACCATGGTCTCTCTCTTTACTTGTGAGGCAGAATACATTTCTGCTTCCAGTTGTTGTTCACTAATCCTATGGATTCAACAACAGATGAGGGACTATGGATTGCAATTTCTTGATACGCCTTTATATGTAGATAATAAGGCAGCAATCGACATAACTAAAAATCCTGTTCATCACTCTCGAACTAAACACATAGAAATTCGTTATCACTTCATTCGTGACTGCTACGAAAAGAAGTTGGTGCGAATTGAAAAAATCCACACCGATGAACAAAAAGCTGATTTTTATAACAATGCTTTTCCTTTAACAAGATTTAAATATCTAATGAGGCTTAACAGTATTAAAAATTTGTTGACAGGTTCGGAGGCAGAGGCTGAATATGGATCGGACGACGAGTTCACGTGATCCACATTGGTGTGTATATCTTTTAGATTAGAATTTCTTAAAAACTAAAATACAAAAATATGTTTTTGATTTTAAGGGGAGAAATATTTGAGAAAATACAAAAACATATACAAAATTCAAAAAGTACAAAAACATTGAAAAAGACAAAAGAATTAAGTGTCACAAAGGAAATGATAGTACACCAGTGGACTATCACAGTATGCTAAAGATTTGTAAAGTTTAAAAGTGATAAACAAGTCTTACTGTGGATGTGTCGATAGGCTTTACACGTTCAGTAAATTGTTTCTGAGATATAAACTAAATTTTACAACTGCTTAATCTTGTGGATTAACATCTATCGGATATATGGACTTAGTACTCCGAGATTTCGTTGAGAGATTGCCTGATTCTGAGATACGAGGTCTTTATAGATAGTTGATATCTGGGGTATTATACAAGTTCTTCTAATTTTGCAGAAGCAATAGCCTAGAACTTCTATAATGCTTTTGCTATAAAACCCCTAAACTGCATGCAAACTTGAAAAGTATCGAAAGATCTAATCATTTGCAGTGCTTAAAAGATTCCTTTAGTGGAATACACCTTTAAGTCGAGCCTTCATCTCTTTGCATTAACCCAGATACAGATATCAATTACGCTATATTCACCTGTAAGATGAAATATAGGGAATCTTGATACGGGAGTATATTCTGAGATGGGAACCATAGTTAAGTCAAGTTTCATAATTCATATCTAACATATCTTGGAACAACTGAGAAATGTGTTGAAGTTTAAATGGACAAACATATCGAAAATCTAGGTAAACGAGTTTAAAACTTAAAGTCATCAAAAGGTCAACGGTACTGGTGATATGTCTCAAACAACTGATATGATCCTTAGACACGAATTCACAAAAATATGTCTGTAAATATGTTTGTACATAGTTTACTTGTTAAATTTCTGTAAATATGTTTGTACATAGTTTATCTGCTTTACAGATTAAAACCAAAAATATTTTCAGTGTGTTTTAGCATAAACTTTCAAAAATACAAAAAGATTTTGTTTCTACATTAGTTTCAACAAGCCAATGTTGGAGAACGGATCTTCGAAGTCTGGTAAGGTGCTAAACTGGTGTAAATCTAACTGACAACAGACTGGGAGCTAATCTGTAAAATCTGATAAAGTCAAAACGATTAAAAGTTCTTTAATTTGAAACTTGATTTTGAGAAAAACCAACAGTTTGTTCATAACGGGTCGAACCGAGGTCATTAACTTGGACTCGAGACAAATCAGTTAATCAAGGTCATTAGCTTGGACTTGGTCAACTGAGCGGATTGTTAAAACTGGTAAAAAATGAAAAGTTCAGGGTCTAAATTGAAATTTTGAAAAATTTTGAGTTTGAATTGATCAAGTTCGCCCGGACTTGTAATCAAGTTCGACCGGACTTGTATCTGCTCATAAAGTATCATCAGTTGTCAAGTTCGCCCGAACTTATTCTAATCTTACTGATTAGTTTACAAGTTCGCCCGGACTTGTTACCTATATATAAGGTACAAGTCCGCCCGAACTTCATTACCTGTTTTCACATACATCAGAGCGAACTTGAGCTATTTTAGGCGATTTTCAAAATTGGCAATCTTGTGTCGAATTGCTGCCGAAATTGATACTGATTTGTGGTGATTTACACACTACTTATCATGGCTATGGTGAGAGATTCGAGATTGAACCGCGTTTTGATTGATTTTGAGTGTGTTAGGTATGAAGTGGACAAATGGACTTAATTTAGAATGTTAGAGGACAAATTAAACCATAAAATCAGTTAATCAAACTTAATCGATCATAAACACACCATTAATTTGAACCAGAATGACAAGAACATGATAATTGCAGGTTTTGTGTGAAAGAGATGACAAGTTCGCCCGAACTTGTCAAATGGTTCTTTGAACCAAGTTCGGCCGAACTTGTCCTCATGAGTTAAACTGATAATATTCTCTCAAGTTCACCCGGACTTGTTTGAATTTGTTTCAAATGTTAAATCTTAACAAGTTCGTCCGAACATGTTTAAGAAACAATCTGAATAACTTGATAAGTTCGCCCGGACTTATCTGAATATGTTTTGAATGTAAAACCTTTACAAGTTCGCCCGAACTTGTTTAGAAAATGATCAAACTGGTTTAAACATGTTCGCCCCCACTTGATGGTTTGTAATGTGTAAATGCTAATCAAGTCCGCCCGAACTTGATATTAGGTTTGTGAAAATTGTTATACTTTGCTAATTTCGTCTCGATATTCGTGTTTGCAGAATATTCAGCTCTTATTCAACAATTCCACAACAAGTGCATTACGCTCGACAAGACTATCTGTCCATCACTCGAAGCATTTGATATTATTCTCAAATTTATGGAGCGGATTCCTATTCATAAAGCGATAACAGAAAAGACGATGGTTTACAGGTCGCACGTCTATAGATTTTGGAGTTCTGCGGCAATGAACGATGACGATACAATGATAAAATCAGTGGTTCATATTGGGGAAGACGATAAGGAAATTACAGTATCAGAAGCTGACATCCGAAAAGTTCTGAATTTCAACGACGACAAGAATGATCCAATGATGCTCGATGAACGAATGGTGCGAGGATGTTTTTGCAGAATGGGCTACAAGGGGCACGTAAATGAATCTACCTTGAAGAAAGGGGGTTTCAAACCCTTACAAGTTTCTTATGCATGCAATTACTCACGCGTTCAGTCATCGAAAGGCTGGATTGGACGATGTTCAAGACTACATGGCTTGCATGGCCACAACGCTCATCCTTAATAAGAAGTTTAATTTCTCGAAGCTTGTATTCACGCATATAAAGAACAACATGGGATCGAACAGGCTTGTGATGTATCCAAGATTTATTTAAATGTTGATCGACGATAAGTTCAAGAAGATTGTGAAAGATCCGAACGATATCGTATATCTAAGTCACATGGATGAAGTTATTGTAAAGAAGTTGATAACGTTTCAAAAGCAAGCTTCAGCACCAGTTGCAAAGCCTCTATTTGGTGCTATACAGTCTGAAAATTACATTGTGCCACCAGAGTATAAATGGCGTAAAGATGATAGTGGTGATGAAAAAGAGCGGAACGCTGAGCTAGACTGGATGTCTACATTCAAAGAGAAACGTAGTGATTGGTTTCTTAAGAAAGTTGCGGTTGAAGAGAAAAAGAAAGTTGCTCAGAAGTCAAAGAAAGTTGAAACAATGTTGATTGATGAAGAGGAGCCTGTAAACGTTCAAACTGAAGCTGGATCGAGTGCAGTAGTAAATGTTGAAAGTCAGGAGAAAACTACACAAGAAGATGAAGTTATCTCTGCGATAATGACGAAGATAGCGACGATTCATTAGAAAAGGCAACAAAGAAAGCTACCGCTGAAACAGCAGCATAGAAACTCAAAGAAACAGATGCAGATTATGAACCGGAGATTGAAAAAGGTTCTGATGAGGAGAGATCTAAAAAGAAAGCTAAAAGAGTTAAGTCTTATGCTATAGTAACAACAATGAAGACTACAGGGTCTCCTAGTACCAAAGGGAAGTTAAAGCCAAAAAGTTGTCGTTACATCGGAAAGAAAAAAGGCACAGAAGTCACACAAGAACCTTCTGCTGCAAAATCAACAGGAGCTACACAAGAACCTCCTGCGGGTGAAACTGTACAAATTTCTGAAGTTCAAGAGACGATAGTACAGATAGGAGTCACACAAGAACCTCATGAGTCTGAACTGCTCGAAATTCCTATCATTACTTCTCAAGATCCACCAATGTCTTCTCAACCAGATGGCTCGATTCCAAAAGATGTTCATACACCGAGGAGTACGCCTAAGTCTACACCTAAGACTACTCCGAAGTCAAAGTTGTTTGGAAGCATTCCCGACGAGCCTGTAAATCTTCAAGATTTAAATGATTTCTTCCCAGAATCTAATATTGATGAATTGGAAAAACGTGTTAAAGTTTTGGAAGACAAGGTTGCAAAGAATGAAGCTGAGAAAGCAGTGTTAGAAAAGCTAGTGAAGCAAGGTGAAGTTGAAAAGGAGATTTTGAACGACAAAGTCAAATTTCTGGAAGGTGATAGAGGTTATTTGAAGGCTTTGATTGAAAGTTTGCAAGACGCAAATGAAAGACTACAAAAAGAGATTGGCGAATTAAGATCTGAACGTCATTTGAATGATCAAAGATTCTTAAGGCTGCAGAAAGTATTAACAAATAGTTTAGCGATTGATTTTGATACAGAATATGCTAGATTGGATCTGCAAGAAGCAAAAGAGAAAGCAGAGAAAGAATTATCAGAACAGGGGAAAGGCAAGAATGTGATTGAAAGTATGCCTGAGATTACAGAGCCTATAGTCGAGTCTGCGAAAGCTTTTGAGTCTGTTATAGCACCAGAGGCAGAAACTGAACAGAAAGATGATGAAAAAGCTGAAGATAAAGATGATGATGAACCTATTGATGATACTAAAGACGACTCTGACAACGATGATGGTAATAATGATGGTCAAGGTGGAGTTGGTATGAAGGTTATTGATGCTAAAGTAACAGATGAATTTGATTTTTCCTCGTTGCTGAATGATGAAACAAACATAATGGAAGATCAAAATCAGGGGGAGCAAACAGGGCAAAAGGATGATGTTGAAATGACTGATGCGATTACTGCACTGCCTGTTGCTGCTATACCGACAAAACCGATGATTCTAATGCTTGAACATAATGTCGAGGAAGGCGAGTTTGTTCATAACTATTCGAAGGAAGATTTGGCAAAGCTACTCAACGTTGATGCTGAAACGTTTGATTTTGACTTCGAAGAGGATGTCGTGAACATAGTTACGTTCGAGTGGAATGAATATTGTTATAAAAGAAGGTCTGAAGCTGACGATTACAACAAAGTGATTATTTAAGATTGGGCGTCAAATGATGAAAAGGATGAAGCAGAAAAGTATACTGGTCTGAATACTGATAGTTTTCCGACATTTGAAGAGATGTTGAGCAGTTGAATGAAGATCTGCTAAAAGAAAAGATTTCTGAGTCTGTACGTGAGGTAAAGTTCCAAAACAATGACAAAAGAAGAGATTGCACAAGCAAAGAAATCCTGGTTCAAAGAGATGCCGAGAGAAAGAAAGTTTCGACGACCATTAGCATTCTTTACCAGAGATGCCGATGTATCATTGGGAGATATACTTAGCTGGGGGTTGGTTATCTTCAAATATTTGGCATATTTCAAAACACTTCCATACTAGGAGGTAGAGGAGTTGGTGCAGACAAGAAATGTTACTTATCATATGAAGTTTATTGATCAGTTACTATGGAAGATGATCAAATTTGAAGCGACACGGGGTTTTAAGTACTGAAACCGTTCATTCCAAAGCGCCTTATTAAAACGGATAAGAAGATTGGTGTAAAGGATATAATGTTGATTATGAAGCGTCCAAGAGCAATGAGAAACATGCCCTTAATGCCGATTGAACATGATTTCTATACTTTGTTTAAGTGGTGGCAAGTTGATTCGACTACGTGTGAAGCAGTGATAGTGCTAAGGTTTGAAGATCATTTGGATATCACTAAGGAAAGGGTTGAAATGTTAGGGATCAGAAGGATTGAGAGGGTTATGGAGGACGATTCGAATACTAGACCCGATGTGGCTAGTGAATTGCTCGAAGGAGGATATTAATGTTTATTCTTCAGTAAGATATGCTATGAAGAGCGTGAGAAAGAACAAGCAATGCAGTATCAAAGGGTTGTGAATGTTTGTTACGCGCATGGTGTGAATTTTGGAAGAATGTGGGAATCTAGTAGGAGGGAACTAGAGCGCAAAGAGTTTTTGAAAGAGGAGAAGCATATTGAACGTATACATGATATGGGTAGGGAGGCGAGACTCAGACGTTTTCAGTTCATGACTAAAGTGCCACCTACAGATCAAACGCCAATTCCATCGCAAGAACGTAGAAAGAATGGTTCTTCCTGAACCTCAACCTCCTGACTTAAGCCTTCCTCTTATTGGTGTTTTGGGCCTTGGGGTGTGCACATTTATTGTTACCCTAAACCCCTCTTTGCCTATATAACAAGATTAATTTCCATGGCGTTTAATAACACAAATATATATGTTGTTCAATAAGACAATCACAGATGATACATGACGTTTAATAACACAAATGATATATGTAAAATGACGTTCTCATACAGTCAAACAATATTATACACATGATACATGTATTGGCAATAGTAACAAACTATCAAAGTATATTACATGATACATGGAGTTTTACAAACAAACATCATATAAAGTAACCATATGTACCATGTTTTGTTGTTGTCTTGTTTCGTTGCTCGGTGGTTCTTTGGCATTTTGGAGCAGGCGACTCTCTGGATTCCACACCCATAGAAAATGCAAATTTATTGATAAAATTAAAATGCCAAAAACATCATAAAACTAGCATAATGTAAATCGAAGTTAACTCACTCTGTTTTTTGCCTCTGGATCTTGTTTTATCTTTAGACACCATAATATCGTGGTTTCGCGTTTTCTTGGGTTTTCGGTTGGAATTGGGGATTCTGGGAAGTATATATGTTTCGGTCCGTTTTGATGGGTTTTGTAGATGCACATTTAACTTTTTGCCCTTAATAAAGAGCGTCCACATTCGAAAACAATTTCCTAAGAATGGGCTTGTCAGAACTAAGCCCACTCGAACCTTCTAAACATGTTGGGAAAGTCTAATGGGCTTAGACCCAGTCCTTATTCTAAAGGAGATATCTTAGACAAGGAGCCTAGATGGGGATCCTCGTTGTCAATGACCAAGTTTATATGCTATTTATGTTGAAATTCAAACATTAAATAAGAAAAATGACTAAGGTTTATACCATAGAAAAAGCATGAACTACAAATAAAGAGAACGACAAACTCCATAGTAGGGCTAACCATCTAATAGCTAAGCCCACACTAACATCTTTATTATGTTAAAATCCCCTCTCAAACTCACAATGCAACTATAATAATCATTGAAGTTTGTTACACAAGAACTGAAGTTGAGTCGCTGACTGAGCCTCGGTAAAAAACATTTGCAACTGCAAAGCTGATAGAACGAAGGGATGCGAGACGGTTCCAAGCTGGAGATGATGAAGAGTAAAATGAGAATCAATCTCCATATGTCTTATCCGCTCATGAAAAATAGAGTTCTTTGGGATATGCATAGAATTTTGGTTATTACAACACAAAGGGTACATTGAGAGATAGTGACCCCCATGTCTCCAAGGAGCCATCATAACCAAACAATCTCACATGTACCCAGAGCCATAGCACGACACTCAGCGTCAGTAAAAGATATGGAAATAACATTCTGCTTCTTACTTTTCCATGAGATTAAAAAACCACTAAGGAAAACATAGAAACCAGTAGTGGAATTCATCATTAGCATCACTATCCAAATCAACATCATTATAGCATGCAACTCCAAATATGATGTCGAGGGAAATAGAGGACTCTGAAATTGAGTCCCACAAAGATATCCCATGATACGTACCTAGTGAAAATAAGTAGGAGCGGTAACAAACTGACTAACCACATGAATGTCATGGGTAATATCATGTCGAGTAACTTTAAGATAAACCAAGTTGCCTACAATAGTATGATATAGGCTCCGATCAGATAAAGGAACACCATCGGTGGGTGAATATCGCGCATTAATTTCAAGAGGAGTGTCTATAGCCATGTTATCATAAAGTCTTTCCCAGTGAAATTGATCAGGTGTATACTTTGTCGAGAAATAGATAACATTTATGAGACTAAGCCACCGTAATACCTAAGAAATACCGAGTAAGCAAAAATACTTCATCGCAAAACGCTGAGCCAAATCACGCTTCATGAACTCAATATCATCATAATCATCGCTTGTAATAATCATATCATCCACATATAAAGACAAAAGAATGCGTCTTGCTCCTATACATCGATCAAACAATTCTGAAGTATGATTACTAGGAACAAAACCAAGGAAGTAATCACTACAGATAATTTCTCAAACCAAGCATGAGGGGACTGTTTGAGACCATATAGAGCTTTCCAAACTTACATACTTCACCAGGCTAATGTGTAATTCCCGAGGAGGAGTCATGTAGACCCCCTCATGAAGATCACCAATTAGAAAAGCATTCTTGATATCCATTTAACAAATCTTACATTGACTGTAAGACCCGAAAATCAGGTGTATAATAGTTGGGTCATCATCACATAAATAGTCCATAAAGGATTTAAATTTTTTAATTAAAGTCTAAAATATATGAAACAAAAACATTAGATAAGAATTCCCAAAAAAATGGGAAATATCCATAAATTGAATTACGAAATCAAGTGTCTAAATATTTATTCAATAAAATAAAATCTTCAACTAAAAATGCTATCTTCTTGTGGTGGGTAGCTTATGCATCATCCAGGGTCTCGCATTAATTCATCTAACCTGAAATCAATCTAACGTGTATGAAAAAGTCAACTAGGCTGAGTGAATTCAAGTTTTAAATAATGTAATACGATTAAAAATATTTATAAAACATTTAATTCACACTGTAGAAAAAATAATTTAACAACTTCCTTCAAATGGGTCAAGCACACAACACATGTCAACTTCACCTTTAGTCATTAAACAATAAGTAAGTAATAAAGGAAATTGTATTAACTTTCGCCCCAAGGCCAGCTAGTATGTTAGGGGGCTTCTTGGCAAGGAGGTAAACATTCATCTTCACTTGAACACACATATTTCCGTAACTAACTTCATGTATAGAATTAAGATAACATAAAAGTCTACATGAAACATTCATATATATAGGGTTTAATTTTAAAATAAACTTCATTGCAAGCACGATAGACTGAAACATGTAAAAACATTTAAAAGGGCAACATGAACTCACCTTCGGCAATCTACTTCAAGCACTCAAGACTAGACAACCGAGAGGCGCACAAAACACTCAAGGACCTTCCAAGTAATCATATATATCACTATTTTGCCTTACAACACATTCAAGTGGTGAAATAGGTCTAAATCTGCCAAGTACAACAGATAGAGTTCTAACCTGTACAACCCACGATCGGTTCAACTAATTATGGCCAAGGGATTTCCAAGAACAATTCTAAGTATCCTAAAACGAATTTTACTCATTCAATGACATTTCGACACGTTTCTAAACAAAGTTAACAACATATAGTTTTAGTGTATCATAACGAGTTGTTTGCATGCAATTTGACATTCTAACAAGGTTTGCATTTCACTTTATCAGGAACAAACGTAAAGTTGGATTTTACTAAAATTATACAACTTGCCTCATGCTACAGGTCGTCCAAAATATTTTTGACCCATCATAGTAAATAAATATTAAAGTAAATCACAAAATTAAAATCGATATTACTGCGTGACATGGGTAGAATGTGTATAAATATTAAAGATTTTTAGCCTGTTTTTACATAGAATTAAGTCTTAAATTTAGAAAACATGATAAGATACTATCACTAAAAATAACACGTTAGGGCAAATGCACCCATCGTTGTCGTAATATAGTGATAGTAAGATACCTAGGTTGTCTAAGGATACAAGAACTTTTAGTACCTAGATGTCGTTAATGTCTGGTCAATACATAAAAGATGATGGTTTGGAAATCAAATTTAAAGCTTGAGCTTTTATTGACCCTTGATGTTCCATTATCTAAGTCGGTTATGGATCTCGAAAAGTTACTTTAAGAAAAAACGCCATACGCCTTTGGAAGGTTATTCCGAGTACTCTGTGAGATAACCGACCAAAGTCGTTCTTTTAAGACCTAGTAAAAAGTTGTGTAGGTTAATGCATAAATTCATGGGACCCATTTTGTGGGTGAAATCACATCTCAATTATAATGAAAAGAAGTAGCAGGGCGACGATACGCAGGGGACCCACAACTTTAAACTCAAGCAACAAGGCGACTATCCATTATTGGTGTTCAATATTAAGTAAAATTAGTCATAAGAGATTTATTCCACCAATCACATGGACATGTTGGTTTGATCCTATCTCCGCAAAGGTAGTAAAGATGAAATAAACCAAGTCCTTACGGTTAGATTCTTCCACCACGCCAAGGCAAGACTTTGCCAAACCCGAAGTCCCGAACCGAAACCTCTAACCCTCTTGCAAACAGTTACCATCTTATTACTACATAGACATAGAAAACTAGAATGTTTAACTCAACAAGCACAAGATTAGGGATTCGTTTTTAAGGATTTGAAAATTCACTACAATATGTTAATTAATACTTAAAGTCATTATAAACCAACTCCCCTTGTTAATCCATAACTTGCTTAGTTTACTCCCCATCAAGAAGTTGTTCCCCTCAAGTAACCACAAGAACTTTATCCTATCATGGCTTTAAAGATAGAACTTAACAAACTTTCTTGGATTATATTAATCATCACAAGATTTAAATATTTACTTAAGTATGTTCTTACAATCTTAATGATTACAAAACCAATAAAGAAAGTGGGTAGAATTAGAGTGTAATTGGGGGGGGGGGGATTGAGCAATTGAGATGGGAGGATGAAGGTGGTATTTATAGGCTGACCTGGGTGACCGGGCATAGCCCATTCCTTCTAGGCACGGCTCGTGTCAAGTACAAATCATTATGGATCTTTGAAAGCTGTCTTTTTTGTCATTTTCAGGAGGCATGGCCCGTGTTCAACTCTTGGCGCCCTGGGAGATCTTAGAATGTCAACTGGAGATTGTTTTTCGGGAGGTAAGACCCGTTCCTGGGATGTTTCGTGTTACAAAAGGCATGGTCCGTACCTTGCAAATTTAACCATGAAAACCATTTTTAGCTTCGTCTTATTGAGATATTCAAGATTCCTATATATTATGGTCCTCATAACTCATTTCCTAGCCCGAGATATGCTTCTATAAAGTTTTGGGCTTTTCTAACAAACCTCCTTCATCTTCTTTAATATTCTTCACTGAAACACTGATAAATAACTCACTGTACTTCATCATTATCTTGATAGATACCAATATAGAACCCCTTGCATTAACATAACACCAAAACAACCTCACTTTCGTTTCTTTTGCTACCTCCCTCAAGCTGTCATCCACCAAATCTAAGTTTATAGATGGATCTCACTCTATACCTCTCCCCAAACCACGACTACAAGACTAACTAACTGTCTAAATTTTATGGAAGGGGATAGAGAAATCTTTAATGTTCGTACCAGCAGGGCTAAAGATGAGTCCGACATCGCGATGACAATGTCAATTGTATTGCTCTTGATAGTGCCCTTTCGTTTCTTGGTGGAGAGTTATCTTAGATCTATTATGCTTTTTCATTTCATGAACGTTACTCTGTGTTGGAATATGTTTTGAAACTATTTGACTCTTATGGTTTATGAAATCCCCTTAACTAGGGGAGAACAATACAACACTGACTTTTCCAAAGGTTTACTATTTTGACTTATCACAACTTGAATTATATGTTTATCATCTTGAACCTTATCTTGTAATGTGGAACAATGAATCTTATGTACTTTACTTCTAAATTGATCACGTGTACAAGTTCCGTTTTATGAATTTCTATATGTGGACACCACTCACTACACACTACTACTTAACTCAAACGTATACGCATAAGATATCTACTTAATTGTTATTCTTGAATCTGAAAACAACATGTTTCTACCACATTTCAAGAACCACAACTTTCGCTTACATAACTATTATCACCTTATATATGCATAATAGGAGGACATAGCTCACCCGTGTAAGGTAAATTTACCATTACAATGCGTATGTAATGATGGATTTATAGGTACATTGGTATGTGTTAGAATCCGATTGTGTAGCTAGGATCCTAAACACTTAGCAATTTCCAAAACTCAAAAGCAAGACATCTAACATTAGCTAAGCTAGTAGCTAGTTTTGGTAGGTAACTGGTATGCTTTCAAGGTGCCAAAGGTGTGGTGGGTTAGCTGCGGTACACCAAATATCTAAACACTAATGGTGCATTGGAAGTGGGAGTAGGAGTCTGACCAAGAACAACCTTAGTCAACATACATCATAACTTATCCTTCCCAAGATACCATAAGTCTCTACTCATTTTAATTATGGGACAAAATTCCCTTAAATGGGGGAGATTGTGGCATTCGTCACTTAGCATGGTTAACACCTATCTTAACAAACATTGTTGTTATCACGATACATTAACTAAGCCTTTATTTGTGCAAACATATCCTTATAATAGGTGAACTTACTATGTTGGTAGGAACTCAAAATAATGTTAGACATGACTTACTATTCATAGGAACCATCGATAATTGATAAGCATTGGGGTATAACCGGTAATTGTCCAAATATGGAAATTACTCCTAACAAAACTTCAAACATATCAAAATTATGCTATTAGTAGCTAACTAAAAAACGATGAAACTTTTCATACATAGAAACTTAGGTTTCAAAATTGAAGACTAATGTTACATATGTGACACTATATGCACAATTAACGAACTTAAGCTTACCGGATTAACTAATAAACTTAATCATCTAATAGCAAGAAGAATGATAATATGAATTATTATTATTATTTCAAAAAACTAGGAATCAAGGGTTAATTCCATATCGTTTGGGGAAAATGTCATCGTTATCTCCAATACGTAACTGTTTAGTCATTAAAAATGAAATAACAAACGAACCCAAACCATGAAGCTCCATGATCTAGTCGAACCCTCCCATGAACCCCCTTGAATTCAGCTTGGGCCCCTACTAAAAACCCCTTGATTGTTTTGCAAACAACTTCAACTACCACAAATGCTTATGTGTCATTTAAACATAGTCGTTACACATGACATGTGTGTTGTAGCCTTCGTGTAGGATGAACTTTCATCAACATTAGCAAACTTTTGTGTGGACTTTAGCAATGCATCAAGTGATAACATATCCCCTCTTCAATTTATTTAACTTCTTGGGGTGGAACATGTACAAACCTAAATCATATTCTCTAATACAATTCTTCAATAACAATGATTTCATAAATGTAACATTATTTTAAATAAGTCACTAAGATTTCATCATTGGACACCCGGTAGGGGTGTGCCACAAGTATTCTTTTGTGTCATATGTATCATACATCATAGGACAGTAGGTGGGAGTGTGCCTCAAGCTATCACATCATACGACACCCGGTTGGGGTATGCCTCAAGCTATCATATCATTAGGGTTGATTGTGAGTATTCTTTATAGAATCATTAACTTGTAAGAGCCAACAGTTAGTACATTATGAGCCTATAAGAGTGAACCCACATCATACATCATAGGACATCTGGTGGGGTGTGCCTCAAGCTATCGTATCATTAGGTTTGGTTGTGATGATCATAAGTCTTGTGATTGTTTTTATAATGTGTTTTGTGGATAACTGTTATGAATTGTATAAATATATTTTATCATACTTGTTATTATAAACCTATGCTACCACCAACTATTTTAAGTTGATAGATTTTCTACATGTTTCATATAATCATGCTTAAAGACTCAAGAGATCACATAGGATGACCTAGAAATCATATAATCAAGACTATAGTTTAATCTGTTTTGATTATGTTGGATGAATGTTTCCTTTGTTTGTTTTCTTTTCAAAACATTGTAATCACCATGGGTAATTTTTAATAGTAATTTCTTTATTGCGTTGGTCTCTCCCCAACATGAAGTCACCATTGTGGTTTCCGCACATGGTGAGGGTGAGACAACATTGTTGGCTTTTAGTTAGCTAAGGGGACCACCAATTTGTCTTGTCCCGAGGAGACTCTACTTTGTTTTGATTTGAGGATCAGGCACGAGGCATGCCTTGCAGGCACGACCCGTGTCTTAAGTTGCAACATATTCTTGATTTTCTTAGTTTTTTAACTTGTTTTGTCATTTTGCGGCCCGATTGTCCTGAAAGTCAAAAGTAAGTAAATTTAAAAACTAATTTACTAATAAGAGTGAACCCACATCATACATCATAGGACATCTGGTGGGGTGTGCCTCAAGCTATCGTATCATTAGGTTTGGTTGTGATGATCATAAGTCTTGTGATTGTTTTTATAATGTGTTTTGTGGATAACTGTTATGAATTGTATAAATGTATTTTATCATACTTGTTATTATAAACCTATGCTACCACCAACTATTTTAAGTTGATAGATTTTCTACATGTTTCATATAATCATGCTTAAAGACTCAAGAGAAGATCACATAGGATGACCTAGAAATCATATAATCAAGACTATAGTTTAATTTGTTTTGATTATGTTGGATGAATGTTTCCTTTGTTTGTTTTCTTTTCAAAACATTGTAATCACCATGGGTAATTTTTAATAGTAATTTCTTTATTGCGTTGGTCTCTCCCCAACATGAAGTCACCATTGTGGTTTCCGCACATGGTGAGGGTGAGACAACATTGTTGGCTTTTAGTTAGCTAAGGGGACCACCAATTTGTCTTGTCCCGAGGAGACTCTACTTTGTTTTGATTTGAGGATCAGGCACGAGGCCTGCCTTGCAGGCACGACCCGTGTCTTAAGTTGCAACATATTCTTGATTTTCTTAGTTTTTTCACTTGTTTTGTCATTTTGCGGCCCGATTGTCCTGAAAGTCAAAAGTAAGTAAATTTAAAAACTAATTTACTAATATTGTCAAGAAAACAATCTTAATATGGGTTTTACATGATCCGAAAATATGTATAATTATGTGCACATCACTGCGCCACCCTTAATAGGTGACACTGGAACCAATCTATCCGAACCCCCTTTATTAGCGATTACCTTGCATTGGGCCTACGATTTCAGTGAGAAGAGAAACCATGGTTTCACATGTTATCAATTGAAGAGCGAATATCAACCGAAAGAGTTTAGGGTGGGCGTAGTTGGGGTTAAACATACCAATGGCTTGACAACGCTAAAGAATGGCAACAACTTTGGGAAAATCTTTAGTGACGGAATCGGATCTCTAAGTGATGATGGCCAGAAAACCTGCTTGCAGGAGGTTGTCACATGTTTCAGCTCAACGAGTCCATTCTTGCTTAAAATTACACGATTCTTAGGGTTTTAGTCAGGTCTTACTGTGTGGAAAGTTGCTTTTAATTCGGTAAGAATTATGATTCACCATGTATGTTAAAGTTTGACTTTTCAAGGTTGACTATCCACAAAATGTTGCATTATATTCGTGGGCATCATGAAGCTGCTGATAGCAGTTCACTTTTTTTTTTGTATTTTGAATCTAGTGCATTGAGGGAATGTAATGCCATGTTATTGAGGGGTCAAAATGAGAATTTTGCATGGGTCAAAACAGAAAGAATAACTGTACCTCTAAAAGATAGAATAATATGGAGATTATCTCCAACAAATAAGGTTACAACTAGCATTCACCATATTGTTGGGCTGTCTCCCTCCTAATTATATTCTTTCTAATAAGGTTACAACTAGCATTCGCCCCTATGCTATTGGTAATCCGTGATCATGATCATAATCGCGGGCCGTTTGATTCTTTCCTTGCTTTAACTCATCAAGCCTCATGTAGAGTTTCTCCAGCATTTGCAAGCAAACCCAATGGGATGTGCAGGGCCCACACATCATATAAATCACATTTCCCAAGGGACGCACGTAAATACCATCTTCCCGAAGCTTTAAAAGTAGAGCCGTTCCAGACAGTGATGCATACCTACATATATTAGAATCAAAATGAAACATGTCAAACGGGTCGAAAGCCAACCAATGCGTATGTTCATAGTTAAACCTCCCAAGTCATTTTATTACAAAAAAAAATATTGACATTCATAGAAGGATGTAAAGGTCAAAAATGCACACACCCGGCATCATCGTCTTCTACTTTAAGCTCCAAAGCAAAGAGAGTTCCCAATGAAACCACTCTTTGAACTGCAGGATGAAATGAGATCTTCCGAACTAGTTTTGCATCCCATAACTGCAATGGTATTAAATCCAAAACGATACATATTATGTTCCCACGTGACAAAAATTCCAATCCAAGTATAAACGGGTCAATCTGGGTTATGTTTACGGTTCTCGATGTGTAAAACCGTGTATATCGCCTTAACAAAATAATTATTTATAACTTCCTTTTGTAAAAATAAAAAAATTGTTCGTGAGTACCTCTCTCAAAAGATTTTGTCCCGGAACAAGATTAGGATTGGTTTGAGAATCTTTAAACCATTTGATGGAATTACAAGCGGTCGCACACCCGACAGCATGTGCGGAGTAAGAGTGGCCGTGAAGAAGGGCGTTTAACTGTCACAAGAAAAACAAAACAAATTAACATTCTTTAGAAAAAAACAACACGCGTTATATGTGGGAAAATAAGATCATTACACTCACCTTTGAATCTCCAACAAATGATTCAAAAACATCATTTGTCGCTAATGTAGCAGCCAATGGTATCATGCCACCTGTCATTAACTTTGCGAAACAGGCTATATCGGGGTGGCAGAAAAGTAACTCTGCTGCAGACTGTAAAGTAAACAGTCAATTATTGTCAAGCTTGGTACGAGCAAAGAAATAAAAAAGCTGCAAACAGGTTTACATGAAATAAAAAAAAATTATGTGTCAAATTATAAAAATGTAGTTAAAAGCGAAACAGGTCGAAGGTGTTGAAGGCAGTCCAAATGTATTTTTTTAATTCATAAAACCACCTAAGTTGTTTTATTATAAAAATAAACTGATATTTAATAAAACAGTTCTTTTAATCATATTTAACATGCTAAATTTAAAAAGATACTAAAACCCAAAGTGTTTCGGGTCGCCCAACTCGGCACATTACAAACTGCACATATAGTGCACACTCTGACACGAAACTGTGACCCGCCACATCTTGCCAACTCGGTGTACGTGTGTGCATGTGCTGGGCCCACTAACGTATAATCAACAAACCTCAACACCCAAGCGCCAATAGCCCGTAAAAACTTCATCAAAAATAACCGGGATTTTTCTATTTTTGCATTCTTTTACAAGTATGCGCTGGAACAGCGGGTCAACCATCAGCATCCCACCAGCCCCTTGTATCACTATGAAAAAAAAAACTCAGAATTTTTCACAGTAACAACATTTTTTTGTCATTTTAACTATTATATATACTATAAATATGTTACTTTGTCACATCGACCAACTTTGGCCCCTCAGTTTTGGCATTAACCAACTTTAGCCCCTCAACTTTAATAATGACATGTTTAGCCCCTCAACTTTGGTAATGATATTTTGGCCCCTTAACTAAAACAGCTTTCTGTTAAAAAAAACTAAAACAATTTAGCCCTCAATTTTAATAATAAACAACTTTAGCCCCTCAACTTTAATAATGACATGTTTAGCCCCTTAACTTTGATAATGACATATTTAGCCCCCCAATTTTAATAATAAACAACTTTAGCCCCTCCATTTTAATAATAAACAACTTTAGCCCCTCAACTTTAATAATGACATGTTTAGCCCCTTAACTAAAATATTTATAACATTGAAATTATTATAACATATTGCATATTCAATTTGATAGTACGACTTTGATTATTCAATATTACATAATCAATTTCAAATCACAACACTTACCTGGTTCTATAATTAATGCACCAGCATGAGAACATTTTCTTGATCCTGAACTAGGAAGCAATTCTTGTGATATATACGTTGAATAAATGGAAGCAAGTTTTGAATCATCTCTGCTTCTATTAAAAACTTGGTCACGGGAGTTAAATGCTGTTGAAAAGGATATAAACTATTAAACAGCTTCAAAAATATATAAAGATGGTTACAAGAGTCACAAGTGTTTCACTTACACGTATCTTCCAAAATCACATCTTCATAATGCATCTTTTTAGGAACGGCTACTTTCCAAACGCCCTCACACATGGAAACAAAAGGTGGGTCCAGAAAAACGCCTCTTCCAGTGTACCTGCAAAATTTAGTTTATTAAGATCTTTGACGCAGCCTGTTGAAAACATAGTGTCACCCTTTATAATACCACGTAAATTAACTTAGAGAGTCCAAATGTAGACATTGATAAAATGCCAACGCAGCATCAGTTTGACTGAACAATGAACATGGCGTATGTTAATCAGATAAGAACTTGCAAAAAAACGACTTGCAAAAAAGTTCCGACAAAGAAAAAAGGTTAACTTACCATGGTTGCTGGAGAAAACCGGTGTAGGGTGATGGGGCCTGTGCATCCATAGCACCCAATGTATCTCCATGATAAGATCCATTAAGTGCGACCACCTGAAGGATAGTGAAAGCAGTTTAATAATTAGCCATTAAAGTTTAGTTACTTAACAAAAAAAGTGGTGAAAATGAGCTTTGCTTATGAGGAAGTTTTATAGTCCATTTTTGTACGAAATATTAGAATAATAATGGAGTAAGCAACTGTTACGTTCATACAAATGCAAGACGAATGGTAAAACTAAGAAGGTATTGATATCGGAAAAATCGGTGATATATTGGCCAATATCGCCGATAATATCGGTACCAATGTTTTGCACCAATATCTCACAAGGGGACCAATAACCGATATATCGATCGGCGATATTAACTCTTCGGAAACTACACTACTAAAAAAGCAGAAATACCTTGAGCTCGATATTGCTTTCATCAGTGTTATATTGGGGAAGATCCATAAGCAATTTATTGTCAGCCAAGAATTTCCTAAATGCCATCTTTAAAGCAATTTCAATTGCTGTAGATCCGTTGTCCGAAAAAAATATACGAGAAGCCCAACCTGCAAAAACAAAATGTAAAACCTCCAAGTAAGTAACAAAACTATTTGTGAAATTACATGACCTTTTAATTGAATTTGACACAAAATCTTCATAGCAAATAAAATGCTTCAGATAAAAAAGAGTTTTGGTTGTTTATAAAACTAACCTTTTCCTACACCTTGAAGCAAAAGCTCAGCACATTGGAGTGCTGGCTCGTAAACATTCTCGGGAAACATTACATGGCCATATCTGGCAGCAGTATAACCCATTTCCCGTGCCAGCTTAATCTGAACCCACCTAAACAAGTAAGCACCATTCGCACAAACCGAGGAAATATACTTATATAGAAATCACGTAAAAGATATACTGCTAAACTACGAAATCCTTGTATTTTAGGATATAATTATGAACTGATATATTAATACACACACACACACATATATATAGGATCGGATTCATATGAGAGCTCCTCCGAGTTGCGAGAAACCGCGAGAACTCCAGGGGAAATCCTATTTCCCGTGCGTGTTTTTCAACCAAATCTTGCACAAACGTAAATGAACATCTACCTAAGACATGTGTGAAAAAAAAAATCGTCGAGCAGACATTTATTTGACATGTAAGTTTCGTCTTACACCGATGTAAATTTGTTTTACAAAACTGATGACGCCACCAGTTTGGCAGTCTGAGAATGTTACGTTTGTGTAAATTTGTTTTACACTGATGTAAGATTTCGCATACGATATATATATATATATATATATATATATATATATATATATATATATATATATATATATATATTCTTTGAAATAGATATATAATTTTAAAAATTTCATCAATTTTTTTTTTAAATCCACTTTTTGAAAAAGTTCTCGCAACTCGGGGGAGTTCTCATTTTAACCTTTCCCTATATGTATATACATATATACACACACAGATAAACATAGATACAAGATTCAAGCTCAAGCTAAAACATTGATATAACTTTAACAAGTGTACAAAATATTGAATGTATATATATATTTAAAAGTAGCTCCATTACTGATAAAAATTATCTACCAATGATTAATGAAGAAAATATCAACGATACACAAAATCAGAATTGACCTGTAAAGCAGCATTAGGGCCCTGAGTCCACCAGCTTGCACAAGCATCAAACATTTGAGTAATATAATCATGATCCTTCACCTGTACACAAATCAGACTTCAAATAAGATAGACTCGCCAATACCTTTTGTTATTTTTAAATCTCCTGAATAAGTGATGTATTGTATACAAATATAAGGCACAAAAAGTGAGAAGAAAACCTTATGAACTGCAAAGTTTTCCCCGCACCGAGAATCAATAACCGTGACCTTTTCTTGTGGTACAAGTTTGTGTTGAGTAAAGGGCCACCAAAAAATTTCCTGTGCCTTTTTTGGCATTTCATGTAATCTATCCATTTGTTTTTCATATGATGATAGCATTATCCCCTTCAATGAGTCGAAGACGCTCTGTGATTCATCATACCACTCCATCAGGTTGTCCAAAGGATCTTTTGGGATAGATGGAAGAACAAGAACCGGGACCCTTACAATCAAAACAAATTTCTATTTACGTTCAACGATCAATAACATAAGTTACACATAGCAAGGAGTATGAAATCCACATAACAAGATCATACCTGTTTCTTAAATAAGACAACAAAGGTACTTCATTTTCAAGGCCATGATCTTCCAGCACAATAGCAACAACATCATAACCTCGTATTGTCAAACTTTCATATGCTGAAATTGTCCCTGAAATACCCCCTAATTTTCCATCACCCACAAGGATAGAAGGTAACCGAAATGGCCTACAAACATGTTATATGAAGTTCAAGTTAATTATATCGAAACCGCATAAGTAACTATAAAGAAATTAGGCCCATAAATAATGATTTGCTTAAGCCATGCAATTTTCAAAGAAATTATAAGATATAACTAGCTTGTATGTGCTGAAAAAGTGATAAATTTGATCTGAACTTGCAATAAATAGTTTTGTACCATGAATTTCTGACTTTCTTTACACCCAAGATAACTAGACATCTTTGACCTCAATTATATTATTATTTAAATTTTAATTATTAAACACTAAACTCGCAATGATTAAGACAAACTAATTAATTTATACTACAATGTCACTACTTTAACAACTTGCAATTTGGGCTGTAAACAAGCCGAACCAAGCTGGGCCAGGTTGGGCTTGGGTTCAGACTCAAAGTTAAACGAGCCTAACACAGATCGTCTTCGGGCTCATTTATCTTAATCTCAATAAAATTATTACTTAAAATTTTGATTATTAAACATATAACTCGCAATGATTAAGACAGACTAATTGATTTTTACTACAATGTCACTAGTTTAACAATTTGCAATTTGGGCTGTAAATGAACCAGCCGGGCCAAGTTGGGCTTGGGCTCGGGGCTCAGACTCAAAGTTAAACGAGTCTAGCTCAGCTCGGCTTCTGGCTCATTTATCTTAAGAACATAGTTATTAAAGGCGCGAGGCGCACTCAGGGCGATTTGTTGGGCCCGGGGCCTTATTTGCGCCTAGGCGCACCTGATAACTATGATGTGGACACATACTCCTAAAGGCGCGAGGCGCACTTAGGGCGATTAGTTGGGCCCAGGGCCTTATTTGTACCTGGGCGCTCTCTTTAATAACTATGCTTAAGAAGCTGAAATGTTGAGCTCAAGCCAGCTCGTGGCTCAGTTCGGTTAGTTTTAGAAAAAAAAATATTTTTACACATATCGTATATATAAACAAAAACAAAAATATTAACATATATAATGCAATACTGTAAAAAAATATATATTTTATACACATCTACAATTTAAATGTATTATAACTTGAGTTTTATGGATATATATTAAAATTTTGGCATTAACTTAAAGAAGCCAAACGAGCAAGCCAACAAGCCAGTTTGCCTTAGCTCGAGCTCAGCTCGTTTACACCCAAGTTGATTCCGAACATGACTCAAGCCACAAACTTTTTGACTTGAAATGCGTTGACAATGCAGGATCAAGTAACTAACTAAAGCACACTCACCGATACAAATCACACTGAAGAGAACCCGAAGATCCCGGGCTTGCAACACCACCAGCCGTCTCAACCAAGCTCAAAACACTACCTTGTCCCTCACTTCCCACCCCAATCTCCAAACACTTTTTCAACAACACCAACACCTCCTCATCCCCAACATATGCCCCTTCTCTCTCACTAGCCAAATGCGGCGAAATCGCCTCGTTCCACGCGTAAATCGTCTTACAAATCAACTCACTCCCCACCCCCTCCCCAACCTTCCTCTCTTCACAAAACCCATAATCCCCAAATCCACTCCTCTGTTCACTGAAATTGTCGCCAATTTTGACTTTTGCAGCGGGAATTGAGACATTTAGGGTTTGGTTCGAAGCTATTAGGGTTAAATTAGGGTTTCTACGGTGGATAATTTGGGGAATTTTACGGTAAACGAAGGCGGCGTCGGAATCGAGAGGGTAACCGGTTTGGAGTGGTTTTATATAGACTAGTTTTGACGGTGGTGATGCGAGGGAGGCGACGGCGATGCCGGCGGAAACTAGGGTTTTGCCGAGACCGGTGTTGGCGGACCAGATGGTGTAGATAGGGTGGGAGAGAGTGTGGGAGAGTGTTGAGAGGTGGCGACGGTGGTAGTTGTGGCGGCGCCGGAGGAAGTGGCGGGAGAGAGTGAAGAGGAAAGGGGGTTGGAACATTGTTGGAGTGGTAGGTTAACGGCTATGAATTTGAAACTATATTTTGGGCATTTTAATATCTTAAAGAGTAAATTGTAATTTGCGTCGACGACGCTGGTGTCAACTTGAGTCTTCAAACTTAAAATTTTGCTTTTAAGTTCCCAGTCATGTATTTGCGTTATATATTGCGTCTCTTAGCCTAGCTTCCGTTACTTTGATCATTGGTTGAAAAGTCTAATTTGCCCCTAAACTTTATTATGAAAAGACGAGTTTACCCATCTTCTTTTGTTATTATTATTATTATTAACACTCTTAAAACAAATTCCATCAGAAGATTCCACTACAAAATGCTTTTATATAGTTAACATCACCGTTCAATCTTCTTCAATTAAGACTACCTAAATTCCATTACATCATATAGCAACATACTGATGTCCATCAACTAAAAATCTAATCTTCAAACACAACAACTTGCAATTTCCAATCCCCTCTATAAACCTTAAAACACCTTTTATTTTCTATTTGTATCTCCTCACAACTTCAACGTCACACCCCAACCGATGACGAAACATCAGGACGGGATGAAATAGATGGTTCGAGATATCACAACTTGCTAAATATGACAATATTCAGATAAAATTTCATTTTCATTGATGAACTAAGTGGTACATTGTTTGGAATGGATATACAACAAGGAGATTCAAATACAACAAAAATGAAAAGGATATAAACTTAAAATGTGTTTCTAAAATCCATCCTACTAGATTCTTGAAACGTCATAGCATCAATTTCCTACAATTTATATTAAAGTAACGGTTACACATAAAACATTGGTAAGCATACAAGTTTTGGCTACTAGCATAGATACAAAAGTTGTCATCAATCCTACATGGCATAAAAGTATACTAAGGCATAAAACATAACATAGCTAGCATGCAACAATTATATGTCAAACCAATTGTGTCTACAAAGTTGTGTACCTTGTCACCGAAGCGAACAAGACCGTGATTGAATAACTTAACATAGACCCTTCCTAGGGCGGTGTGCTACTCCTATAGCGTTATATATGTTAAGGTTGACTCATGACGTAAATGACAATATTGCGCAAGATAGGCTTCTAGCATGTATGTATCCTAAGCATATCAATTAGGTATTAATAATGGATTGATTTACTCGAATAAGGTGATTGAGACTGTGATTGTGATTTTGATAAAGTTTACATATTGTACCCAAAAGTGTATAAAATGTAAAATGGGATCATGTAAACTCACAGTTTACAAAGCTTCCAAATAAGTCGTTAGTTGATGAGTCTAGAGATTGGAACACCGAAGTTACCCTACAATAGAGAAACAAAGGTGTGAGTTCATGGATTTTGATTGATAGATTGGGTTCGAAACTTTAATGGTAGAAAATACATATATGAGAAAATACATCTTGGCTTAGACACTCGTTTGGACACTATGTATTAGTGTGTTTTCATGGATACTAACTCATCCATTAAATGCAAACTTTGAGGAACCAAGAACTAAGATGGTGAGCACCGTAATTCATAATGCTCAACCATGATTTGGTTGGCACTGTGGTTCGGTTTGTAATATATATTATATATTACAAACCGAACCATAGTGCCAACCAAATCATGGTTGAGTATATATATTGTCACACCCCGACCCGCAACGGAATAAAAGTCGGGGCATAATTGGGTTATCACCAAAGCTCATGATATTTACTAAGATGTTTCATGTTTATTAAATTCAAATTACAAACTTAAATATCCAAAAACAAAATTCATACAATTACAAAGGAAAATGAAACTATAGATTTATTCCAAAGCATGAACTTGTTTATTCTTCTAGGCCATCCTAAGTGTTTCCTGTCTCGGCTGGATCACCTGTATCATGTGTAAAACGGGGGAGATTTTGGGTCAACAAAAGTTGGCGAGTGAACCTTGATAAATCATTTTACTAATTTCTTGTTTTATTTATTAAAGAAAAGTCGTCGCATTAATCACATGTGAGCAAACATATATATATAAACAATCACAAACCACTTTGGATGAGTATATGACATGAATGATGATGTATCTGAGATCAAGGCTCAATCAAATGGAGCCGATCTAATGAGGCTCCTGATGCTCAACCCGTATCCCACGGGGAACTGATGGGCCTAATGAAATGCGTGCACTGAAAGGATAAATTTAATCTACATATAATTCACACAACAATCAATACACATTTGATCACGGATATGATGTATGCACAAGTGCTTAAATAAAATAAAAGAATAGTACGACACATGATACACCCTAAAACATGATTAAAACGGGGAATTGGTTGAGATTCACTCACAGTGGATGCGTTTCTTGATGACGATGAATGCGCACGAAAATTATGATTCAACCGACGAGGGAAAACTAACCTAAATAATAACGACATGATTCGATTAAATAAATAAATTTTATTTGAGATTTTTATTTTTAATTAGAGCTCTTTAATGAGGTTTTTAGATTTATTTTTGTGAGTTTAATGCAAATTTTTAACCTTCAAAATCTTTATTTTTAAGTGTTTTTTAAATAATTTTTCAATTTAATAAAAAAGAAAATAAGAAAACAAAAACAAATAAATGGTTTGACTTGGTCAGGTCTGACCGGGTCTGACCGGTCAGACAGCATGAATTCCAGGCGCGAGTGAGGTTCGAACTCGGGACCTCTCGTATACGTGCACGCACCTCTACCAACTGAGCTACGTGTCTAACCCGAAATATTATCTGTTTTAATTATATATATATACAACTAGCTTAAACCTTATTTAGTTTTTATTAAAAATGATTTATTATGGCCGAAACCGGTTACAGAACCCGGAATCGAACTCGGGACCTTCGGTTCGAGTGCACACAGCCCAACCAGTTGGGCTATGTGTCTAATCTGTATAAACACTGAATTATATTAATTTTATATATATGCTGTGAATTGATCTGAATGAGTTAAAAATGTTGGTTTTATTTCAGAAAGTCGGAAACATGTGTGATTCGAACCCAGGACGTGTGTTTTGTATTTGAACACAGTCCACCGCTGGACTGTGTGTCTAACCCGGTTAAATACCCGTTTTTATTTAGATTAAAACACTAACTTAACTTCATCTTTTTCATCTTTAAAAATCCCGACAGTGATCCCGGCTGAATGAACTGATTTAACAGTTTTGATTATTGATTAAGCAATTAAATTATCAATCAAGAGATAGTAAGGAGGTTTAGACAATTATACCGTCTGAAGAACAACTGCGGTTTTCTGATCAATGATTCCGGCGATATTCCGGCGAGTGCGAAAATCTCCGGCGACGTGCTTTGGAAGGAATAAAGCTTCGGAAAGAGAGTGCGGTTCTGAGCGAAATGTTTACAAGGAGTTTGAGTGGATATTTATAAGGGGGACAGGCCGATTGGGTTCGAATTGGGGGTCAAGATTCGCGGTCAATGATTTCAAACGGTTTTGACTAAAATTGAGTGCTAGGCAACGGTTATAACTGATGTCGAAATCAGTTTATGCGTTTCAGTCAAAGGAAAATAGCCACATTTGCGGAGTTTCGGTTTTTCCGGCGATTGCGAGTTCTGGGCGCGCTGATTTACAGGTTTTGACTTTTGGTTTTTACTATAAGTGTTATTTGTTTCAGTATTTAACACAAATGATGTGTGTGGCGGAGTGGTGTGGTATGTGTGTGTCTTCGCGGGAGACCCGGGTTCGAGACCCGGCTACCCTGTTTTATTTATTATTTTCTTATTATTATTATTATTTATTAATTATGGTTTTTAAATTCTAAAATATTTATTAATTATGTATTATTTAAAATAATCTGAACAATAAATACGCAACGAACTTATAACTGAATATTTGATTATAAAACGAAGCGGGTTTTGAAACCCATTTTTCGACGAATGTTACATATATATACTTATATTCAGTTATTTTAGTCCAAGTCATATATTGTCATGCAAGGAGGTAGGATGAATTCCTCAATTTAACCTCATTTTATGGATTCACCAAAGCACAACATCAACTTAGTTGATGATTTCGGTTAGTCATGAATAAGATTAAAATCTACAAATAACTAGATCTGTTAAGTAGATAAATGAGAGCAACCAAGACGTGTGCATACCCAACATGACAAATGTTGGAGACGAGGTGTGGTTGATTCATTTTAGTCTCTTGGAAACCACTTAGATGAATGCCTAACTACTGAAATAAACAAGTGAAGTAGGTGGAATCATAGTTAGAAAGTCGAGGGCCCCATTGTTCACACCTAATCAAAACTCAAGTCTTTCAACATTGAGGGTTGAAAGCTTGGTTGATCTCAACACTTTGTTGGTCACTTGGGACCTTTAGGGTAGTAAATAAGGGAGGTTTTGACCTCTATCTTCTGGAAACAAATCATAATATAAGCCCCATAACATGAGTTTAGTTGGGGACAAAGCTTGGTGCAAGATTCCCATAAGATGAATGTAAACAAGAACAGGTTGTAAAGTTTTAAACCAAACACAATTTAGAGCTGACTTTGGAGCCTCATATAGTGATGTACCACCTTGTCACACCTTGGTGAACGTTGGGTAACATTCTTAGAGGTTGTCCAAGTAGTTTATACAAGAAAACAAGAAGAAAAATGGAGGCGAAGGTGCTCAAAACTCATTGTTTTGAGACTTGGTACAATCTGCCTAAGTTGCACGATTCTTGAAGGTTTGGAGTATTTTGAGAGAAATTGGAGTTGTGGAAACTGAAAACATGTTAGAGGAGGCTTGGATTTACAGTGGGGAAGTACGGTTTATGTCATAATTAAGTTAGAATGTGATTGGGAAGAAGGGAGGTGGAGAAAGGTAAAAAGGGGTCCAATCAGCGAGTTGGTGGCATTTCTACCCGTCAGACCTCCATGCGGACTGTAAGGGTTTTGCCTTGTGGTCTGTAAGGCATCCCAGAGAAATTCTTCTTTTTGTTATTTTTATTCCTTGTTGCTTGGTCACTTATCCATTTATGTTATATCTTTGATGTTTTAAATATTTTAAATGTTTTAAGGCATGTGTGAGCATGTGTATAGTATGAATGTGTATGAATAATATTCCGAGCATAGAAAGAGTATAATGTATGATTTGATTAGTACATAAAACGTGTATTCATGAATGATCATGTATCACGTACGTATGAATAAACAAGTATAAATAAAAATGTATTTTTATTATGATCAAAATTCCGAGATTACAAAGGTCCATATGAAGTATGAATACAAGAGTACTAAAACTAGAAAGTATGAAATACGGATCGTTATATTCAACACCACTGATCTTTCACTCGTCGCTAAACAAGAGTTGGGATCTAAACAAAGCTATCAATCGGACCAAAGGTGTTGTCACTGGTAACCAAATCCAAACGTCAAATAAGTTCGTTGAGAAGAATCCAAAACCTGCAACTCAAAAACCACCACAGAACTAGTGTGATTCGTTCACCATCACCAAACCCTCAATTCGTTAACCACAATTCAAACAAATCTGGTATGATTCTTACAGATCCGGTGCTTCATATAGGATGTTGGAATCTAATGTTTTAATCTTACAGATCTGGAGCTTCATAACGGAGGTGGAGACGACGAAGATGGTGGTGACTCGGAGACTAGCCGTCATCTCCAGTGAAGGCGGGTAGAGTTCTGGCCAATTTGTGCGGAGACTTCGACGCCGTCTCTCTCTAGCTTCGTTTTATTTATTTGTGGGAATACACAAGATCTACAAAGGGTTTGTAATTCTGAAGATGGTGTTGGTGGTGTTGGTAGTATCGGCAGTCTACGGTGGTGGTGTTTATTTGATTTGTTCTTGAATTTAGGTTTAGTATTTGATGAAGTTCTTGAATTTGGGTTTGGTATTTGAATAAGTTTGGAATTTTGGATGAACATCACGAAATCTATGGAAATATGATTGAAGAAGATGTAATTTGGATTTTGATTTTTGTTATTTTGACATATTAAATTTTATATTGTGATATTACAATTTCACCCGTTGACCTAACGGTCAAACTAACCACATCTTAACGGAAGGACTCAAATCGTATCGAATTTCAAAAAACAGGGACGCAAGAAGAAAAAAATTAAGTTTGGGGACTCAAGTTGACACAGGCCTCATTCATCAATGACGTAAATTGCAATTTACTCTAATATCTTTCTTATAAAGTGTTATTTTTTAAAATATTTTTTATTTTAATTAAGAAAATAATATAATGTTATGGCGAATTTATTATTTTTTATAATAATTTTATATTCATTATTTAATATTATTTAAAGATGTATGGTTTTAGTTTGATTAAATTTTGTCAATCGATTACTATGCAAATTATGTATAGCAATTTCTTGACCCCTAAGACTAGTAGTTTTATCTTTCATGGGATCGGTTTTGCTATCTAAAAGAGGGTTAAGGCTTAGCTTGTTGCCCATTTACCTACCACTTTATTGCAATTGATGGTTTTACTTTGAATTAAAAAAGAAAATAAGAGACAACTTTGATTAAAAAATATATTTATGCAGACTCAAAACTGGTTATATAAAAAATCATAATTGAATCGTCAGAAATTACAGTTGTAGCAACAAAATAGATAAAAGAAAATTTTGAATTGTACGCTAACCCAAGAGTAAACTTTTTGGACATAAATAAATTATTCAAATTCAAGAAAGAATTTGATGAAGATGTTATTTTTCGAATGGCTAAATGTTACACTCCTCAAATACTCATGAATTAGGTACATTAGTTATAGGAATGTTTTTTATGGATGCATGGAGTGAATATGGATAAAAAATTTGATTTTAAACCCATTTAGCGAGCAAACATTGTGGGCATCTTTTAATTATATACTTTTAATTTCTTTATTGTAATAAATTGTTTCGTCTGTGTAAGTTAATTTCTTTTTTTATCAAAGTGTCTAAATATTTGTTTATGTTCAATTGATTGTTTATGTTAATTTGTTTGTAAATCGAATTTGATTCAAAGCTATGATATGATCGAAAGAAAAAGGTGTCTATCTCCGTCGCCCTTATTGGGTAACTCATTGTTGACCGACCCGTCTTTCCTACTCACTTTGCCCAACCATATTTTGACCCAGTGCAAAAAAAAGTATCAGCCATTGTAAATTATTAACATGTGTGCGTTGATATTCATAGCTACTTAGTGTCATCGGGATTGACAAGTCTTATTGTTTTGATTCGATTTGTGTTTTATGTTGTGGTTTACCAAAAAATAGGATTTTGTTGGAAATATTAATGGTGGGAACACACAAGTTGGTATGTTTCCTCCATCCACATTGGTAGGGGAGGTGAAAGTTGAGTGACTTATAAGGGATTACCCTTATGGGCCTCCAAAGTGTTAAATGGGTTGAGCAGTGGGTCAAGCCCACATGCGCGGCGAGCCGTGAGCTCGCGAATGGGCGCGTTTGAGGTGCACTACGCATCGTCGCTAGGAGCTGAGGAGCTTTTATTTTTAGCTAGGGTCCGGTTCAGGTGTGTTAGATCTATGGATCGAGATAGAGCTGAGTTAAGATTGGGATAGAGATGAATTCGAAACAGTGGGGGTTATCTCCACCAGTTCGAATTCGTATGGGATTAGTCTAGGAATTCGAATTTGAGATGGATATCTCTAGGAGTTTATATTCGAATTAGTTGATAATTTTATCCCATTCCCTGTTTTTCTCATTCTCTGTTGAAATCCCAACCTATAAATAAAGGCCTCCTGCTACCCATTCATACATACAATTTTCGCAGCCCTCCTCTCTGGTGTTCCTGTTTCAAGAATCTCGGTTTCTTAAATCGCCAGGTTGGTTTTAGTTTTTGCGTGTTATTTAAACTCGTCCGATAACGGGACAGTCTCCTTCTACCTTTCTTCAATCAGTTTGTTCAAGTTGGAATAAACTGGTTTGGCCAATAACTCGGTAATTAATAATAAAATAATTAATTTTCTGTTTGATTAAATTGTTTTCAACAATCTTAAAGTATTTTATTTTGTGTTTAATCGTCAGAACTAATGGACGGTGAACTACCAACAGCTAATCTGAGATTCTTTAATCAAGAGTTTGTCAAGTTGGACAGATTCGATGGCCAGAACTATACCTGTTGGGCGGACAAGGTTAAGTTCATGCTCGTTGTGCTGAAACTCTACTATATCCTTGATCCAAGCTTGCCCGCAATCCCTGATGACCCTCCTCTTGAGGCTGGAGAGGTCCCGAATCAAGATTTGGCTAAGCAAAGACTTGTCCGTAAGGAAGCTGAAGATCTTTGCCTTGGCCACATCAAGAATTCTCTTTCGGATCGTCTCTATGACTTATACGCGCCGGTAACAAGTGCTAGAGAATTGTGGAAAGCTTTGGAAGATAAGTACAAGGCTCATGAAGAAGGTACTAACAAATACCTTATTTCCAAGTACTTAGACTTTCAAATGGTTGATGACAAGTCAATCTTGGAGCAAGTGCATGAACTCCAAGTTCTTGTTAACAAACTGACCGCGCTTTCTATTCCGCTGCCAGAAATTTTTCAAGTAGGGGTCATTATAGCAAAACTTCCTCCTACTTGGAAAGATTTCTCAAAGAGAATGATGCACAAGTCTGAGGACTACTCTTTGGATGAACTGTTGAAGCACCTTCGAATTGAGGAGGAAACACGCAACAGGGACAAAAGAGGTAAAGTCGGATCGAGTGTGAATTATTTTGTTGGAGGAATCGGTCAAAAGGGAAAAGGGGCATCAAAGAATAGAAAGTTTACAGCACCAAAGAAAAAGGAATTCAAAAAGTCACATCAAACTACCAACCATCAACAAAAGAGATCGGGTAAATGTCATGTTTGTGAAGAAACCAGGCATTATGCACGAGAGCGCTCTTAATAGAAATCCGGATCTACGGTTGGTTCTACAAGTGCTGTTGATATTGAGAAAGTCACCAATCTAGTGGCTAATGTGGGTCTTGGAGATGTTAACATGCTTTCTCAATATACACGCGTGGTGGCATGTAGAGGATGGTTTTCGGATTCTGGAGCAACTGTTCATGTTTGTGGCAATCGTGGCTCATTTCTTAATTATGGTCCTGTTCCTCAAGGAACAGTGGTGGTATGTGCTGATGGACATCGAGTGGAAGTTCGTGGTAAAGGCACAGTGCGACTAAACTTTAAAGATGGTTAAACGGTTACCCTCAGGACGTGTTGCATGTTCCTGGTATCACCAAGTGAAGAAACCCTAGATCACCTAAACCTGAATCAAAGTAGATCTATGGAATGGGCTCTGCATAAAAGGGTTAACCCTCCGTTTGGTTTCACGATGGATGATGAATAGAACAATATTCCGGCTGATCCTGCAAAACAGAACACCGTTAGCTCGCCACAGGGAGAAGGGGGTTCTCTCCGTGACCACCCTCCGGCGTGAGAATGAGTACAGGTAGTCGGAAGTAAGTATTGTAAGTGAGAGAGTAGTTGAGAGTGAATACCTTTCCTTGAACTCCAAGTTACTTATTTATAGCCGGTGTTTGGCGCCAAAAAGAGAGATTGTTAACTTTAACGGAATCTTTTGCTATTCCGTTAACGTTTGTTGGCAATCTGTTAGTGCACACGGATCGTGAGCTCATCGGCGGTTAGGGAGGTGCCACGTGTCAACATGAGATCACTATATCTTATAAATGTGAGCATGCCATCACCGTGATCTTCCTCAGCCATCCAGATGCTGCCATGTGGCAATTGGTTATAACCGAAAAGATGCTTGCACGATTGGGTGTTAATGGCTTGTAGAAGGTTTCACAGCTGTTACCCATCTATTATTCGCCACGTGTACATTCTGTTACAACAGAAAAGATTCTCTTTGCTTCTGCACCAAGTCAAGGACTTTGCTAAGGGAAAGTTTCTCAGGATTTACTGTTTCCTTGCGCGAGAAGCGCAAGTTAGTTAACTGATCTTCCTTCTTCTCCTTGCTGCTTAGCGCAACGTTTGGTGGATGCTTGCTTTGATATAAATATCTGTGCAAGGTTTGTGTATGGAGCATTATCAAACAAGAATGTTCAAGGTTAACTTTGAACCTTGCACAAGCCCGCGCAAGGTAGTTAAATGAAGCATTATCAAACAAGCATGTTCAAGGTTAACTTTAAACCTTGCGCGAGCCTACGCAAGGTAGTTAAATGAAGCATTATCAAACGAGAGTGTTCAAGGTTAACTTTGAATCTTACGCGAGCCCGTGCAAGGTAGTTAAATGAAGCATTTATCCAAAGAGAGTGTTCAAGGTTAACTTTGAACCTTGCGCGAGCCCGCGCAAGGTAGTTAAATGAAGCATTTATCCAAAGAGAGTGTTCAAGGTTAACTTTGAACCTTGCGCGAGCCCGCACAAGGTAGTTAAATGTCGCTTTCCTCTCTTGGATATTTGGCGTAGAGTTCTAATAAATCTTATTTTTGCAAAGAAGTCTGGGCACAGTTTTCTTAGAAGTTATTAATGGGTATGGTTTCTTGATTGGCGCAAGGTTTTTGGGACCATACCCCTTCAAGCCCCCCAGTCCAGTGTTGTTCCTATGTAAGAATAAAAAGTAGGTGGAGCACTGGACTTATAATAAATGTGCTGCGCTAGGTAAGGACTAGCTTTTCGTTGCTTAATGCATCTTGATGACGTGTTGTAAGTGAATTTTGAAAAAGTATTTGAGTTTCAAATATACTTAGACACGTGTCACTTATCTGGATGGTGTAGTTGGTGATGACGCACGTTCTTGAGACGTGGTGGTACTGTTGACAGGCTGTCAACAGTACATGTCTTACCGTATTTAATGCTTTTCAGCGACATTCACGCGCGTGGGGTGGTTACTGTTCCCCACTCGCCCTTGCGGTTACCTGGGGATACGTGACGGTCGCAAAAGTCGCTGCAGTCAAATCTTGCATTAATTGCGGTTAGTATATAAAGGGATCAACGATCCATTTACTTCCTCACCCAATTATAACTTGAGAGAAATTTGTGTTCAAAAATTCCGGCGACCTTCAAAGTTTTCTACGTTTTCTTCAAAGTTCGAGTTATGGCCATCGGTGCAAGTTCTACTGAGATGTCGTCGTCAAGTTTGCCGCCGCTAAAGTGGTCGAAGAAAGATTTCGATAATCTTGCCACCAACTTCCTTTTTTGCTCCGTCCTTGAAAGCGTTTTTTCCGGAGGCGAATGCCACGGCGGCTGATGCGCCGGCCGGCTACATTACATTATTTTACTATTATTTTGCCGAAGGGAACTTCGGGCTGCCGGTGACCCATTTCTTGCTGGAAATTCTTGGTTTTTACAAGATTCACATTTCTCAGTTGAGCCCGATGGGAATGGTGAGGATCCGGCATTTTGAGTTCGTTTGCCAATCGATGCAGATCGTGCCGTCGGTCGAGAAGTTTAGAGTTTTCTACCAGCTGCACTGCTCATTGGGTTTTTATTCGTTCCAACAGCGTGTGCAAGCCAAACGATTGCTGTTGGTGCCGCCGAAGTCCTACCATGACTGGAAGCAGAAGTTCTTCTTTATCAAGGTGGCGGTGATCTCGATGAAGATGACACTCTGGGCCGGTAATGAGATCGAGCTGGAGACCCTTCCATACCTGCCGACGAGGTATGGTATCAAGATATTAAAGATGTGGCCCTCATCGCTGCCGGGATGAGTATTTTCTGGAAGAAGGAACGCCGGGAAAAACCGGTGTATACAGAAGATGGAACTGGTATGTAACCCTTTAACTTCCTAGCAATATCTTTCAATAGATATATACTGATGCAAAAATGTTTGTTATGTAGCTGTGCCTCTCTACTTGGTCTCTTTCAAGAGAGAGAAGGGAAAAATGGTCGTCGTGCCTATTGCTGATGGTGAGGACACTTGGTTCTCACAAATCTTGGGGAACTTTGAGTTGCCCAAGCAGGAGGATCTGGAGGCGCAACCATATTCGAAGACTGATAAATAAGTCCTTACAAGGCCTAAGTTGATATTGCAATATTATTCTTGAACATTTTTTCTAAGTAATTTTGCAATATAACTAATGGCGCAACTTTTGCTCAATAGGATTGATTATGTAGGTGATTTGCTAAACTTGGGCGTAGGCCCTGATTCGAAGAAGAAGAAGAAACCAACTGCTGCTGCAGCTGCTGCGCCTCCCCCTTCCAACCCAGAGCAAAAAACCAAGCCATCAGCTGCTGCGAAAGCTGAGGACAAGAAAGGTACGCTTCCCGTATCTGACTCTTGGTGCAATTATGTTGTGGTGTCGGACTCACTAGAGGGTCTTGGGCCTGTAGGTTTGAAGAAACCGAAGCCAGAACCCGTTGACACCTCATCTCTTCCTGCTGCGAACCCAGATGATCCTTTGGAAGTACCTTCTAGCCCGGAAGAGGCGTTGAAGCGTACTTCTAAGAAGAGGAAGGAGGTGGAGACTAAAACTCCTGCGCCAACCAAAGTTGCGCGCCCGCGCATTGGTAAGAAGGGCAATCTGGATGCCTTTGCAAAGAAGTTATCACCTGGTACGTTTAGTTTGTTGCGCATTTCTGTCATAAAAGTTGTGCAGAATCTTATACTTGGTATTTGTTAATATGTTTTGCAGAGAAAATGGTGAAGGCTGCGCCGGCCACCTCATCTGCTATACCATCGCCGCATAGCACTGAGAACGTTGAAGAGGGAGATGCGGGGCAAGAAACTCCTGTTCTTGATGCCGACCCCATCGTCCCGGAAAATATTGAGAAAGTGGCTCTAGAAGAAGAGCCCAAAAATTTTGATGCTGAGAATCCTGCTGGCGAGCAGGTTAAAGATACGGCTACAGATGTTGGGGAATCGTCAAAGTTGATATCCAAGGGAGCCGGACCTTCAACACAAAGCGAAGGCTTTGTGTTTGTTGAGGATTCGGAGGAGGAGTAGCCTGGGGACTATTATTATCGCTCTTATTCTGAGAGGCGGGCCTCTGCGATTCATCAGCCTGTGTGGAAAGTTAAGTAGGGTGATGTTTTCACTGATTGGCACTCCTGCAGGGAGTGGTATAAGGGCATCTTCCCGCCGGCGGAGGTGAACCGCCAGGAAGAAAAAGACCATGAGGCACTTACGAGTCATATCTGCAAGAGTCTGCCCTTGCCTCGTCCACCATAAATAGAATTGTGCGCGAATGGCGCAGTATGAACAAGGAGTGGGACGAGGTTGAGCTTGAGAAGGCGAAGGCCAAGCTTGAGAAAGAGAAGACGTTGAAGATGCTTGTTGATTTTGAGGCGGAAAAGGCCCAATTTGAGAAAGAGAAGAAGACTGAAGAATGGGCTGCACTGTCTTGGAAGCGCAAGTGTGAGGCTTCTGCTGCGCAATATGCGGACGAGCAAAAGCGCTTTGTGGAGGCTTGCGAGCGTGACAACAAAGAAAAAGCTTCTCTGCGCAATGAAATTGAGAAACTCAAAAAAGAGAAAGTTGATGCAGTTGCGGCAGCAGAAGAGGCGCGCTCACACAGAGAAAGGAGCGAGCAGAATGAGGTATCAACCAAAATGATTTTCTTCTTAAGAATAAAGAAATTGATGATCTAACTGCTATGCTCTTTGACCAGGCGCGGTTGCAAGCTGAGGTTGATAGTTTGAAAAAAGATATCAACCTCCACCGAACAGAGAAAGCCGAGTTGATCCGCCGTTTAACTGAAGGCGAACAAAAACTTAAGACACGGAGGTCGCTCGCGCTACCGCAGAAAGCTTGACCGAATCCCTCATGAACCAGCTTACCTGGTTGCGGGAGTATGGGATTGTGGAGGTAATATTCCCTTTTCTTTATATGTCTGGTTTGATTGTCGCAACATCTACTAATTGTTTTTGTGTACAGATCGTAAATGCCATCCTTAACTCTACGGAGTTGGATGAAGAGTGGCAGAATTAATGATGGCGGCGCGCAATGACGGGCATGCCAAGGGCTATAGAGAATGTACTTTGCACGTGGCCCATGCGCTGAAGACTGAATGGGATACCAGCCGTGCTGCCACGCATGGGCTAAATACTGCCGCCATTTATTCTGCTGCCAAGGAAAAATATGATCAATTGCAAATTCCGATTATGGACCTTGTGGACGCTGCGCTGCAGCAAGACGACTTTGTTGATAAACTAAAGGAGATCTTTTCTTCAACAGAGAATCAGGCGGGAACTAAATCCATAGAATGGAAATTTGTAATTTTTTACTGTGATAACTTGTAACGTTGCGCTGCTGCGCAAGTATTGTGGATGTGAATATAATATATTTTAGCTTTACAATGTTTTCATGGGACCAATTACTTGTGTAGGGTAGACAAATGAACAGTTTCTTTTCTCATGTGTGAGCGTAAGTATTAAGTTAGCTTGTGGCTCATGAGTTTGTGTTTTTGTTTATCCAAAGGAATTGCATGCATTTGTAAATGAACATATTTAAGACTGTAAGTAGTGGCAGAGTATTTTATTCATACTGATAAAGCGCAAAGCTATGGCTGCCACTATGATTACATAACAAAATAAAGTAAGCAGTCTCATTACGCAACGCTCAGAAGTTGCTTAGAGGACTGAGATTACATATAACATCGGCGTAGTTGTTGGGCGTTCCAGGTTCGAGGAACGCTGGATCCGACCATACGCTTCAGAGTGTACGCGCCTTTTCCCAATACTTCATTTATCACGTACGGACCTTCCCATCGTGGGGCTAACTTCCCCGGTTTTTCGGCATTCGATGCTTCATTATCGCGAAGAACAAAGTCACCAAGCGAAAAGGAACATATGCGCACCCTTTTGTTGTAATACTTTTCAAGCTGGGACTTGTATTAGCTTCCGAATCGCTGCATTTTCTCGTCGTTCTTCCAATAAGTCTAGGTTGATGCGCCTTTGTTCTTCGTTATCTTGTTTTTCCAAAGCTAGCATTCTTGGAGATGGTAACCCAATTTCGGCAGGAATCACAGCTTCCGTGCCGTACACAAGGCTAAAAGGAGCTTCTCCAGTGCTAGTCTGGGGTATAGTTCGGTGTGCCCATAAGATGCTAGGCAATTCGTCAACCCACCCCCGCCGTGCCATGCCAAGGCGGGCCTTGATACCGTCGACCAGCTGTTTGTTTATGCTTTCAACTTGACCATTTGCTTGTGGGTGTGCAACTGAAGCGAAAACATGTTGGATTCCCATTTCGGTCATCCATGTTTACAACTCTTCAGCCATTAAATTTGTACCGTTGTCTGTAATAATGCGCATGGGCAGACCAAAACGCAAATAATGTATTCCCAGATGAATTTGCGAATTACTATCGCTGTAGTAGAAGCTAAAGGTTTGGCTTCAACCCATTTGGTGAAGTAATCGACCGCAACAATGATAAACTTTACTGCGCCGGGCGCATCCGGAAATGGTCCCACTAAATCAATGTCCCATTGTTGAAATGGCCAAAAATTTGTGACGGGTACCGAAAGGATTCTTTGGGCGCAACATTTTAGGGCATGCCTTTGACAGGACAAGCATTTGCGCAAGATCTCCACCGCGTCAACGTACATTCCGGGCCAATAATACCCTGCGCTTTTCACTTTGGCGTACTACCATGCGTGGCCCAGAATGTATACCACATAGCCTCTCATGAACCTCACTGATCAGGTATTGCGCATCATGTTTGTAACATCCGTAAAAAACCGGATTTACCAAACCCGCTCCGTTTATTAACCGAACAATCAGTTAAAAATTTCGTTGCGTATTTAATGCCCAAAATAATTTTAAACGATACATAATTAATAAGTATATTGGAATATATAATTTATATTTGAAAAAGTATTGAAAATAAGAAAATAAAAATAAAAGGCTGCTGCCGGGTTTCGAACCCGGGTCAGCCAGCGATTCAAGCAAAGCCTTAACACTCTTCCATCCAACCACTGCGCCACTTATGTTTCTTGTTAAATATTGGAAACAATTAATACATAAAATAAATCTCGAATTCAAATACCGACGCGCCCAATTGCAGTCGTCGGAAATCCCGACTATCTCGCCAAGATTGGACGGTTACTTCAGTTTTAACCGAAGCTTTAACTAAGACATCGGTTATAACCAACGTCTGAACCCGCGACACAAGTTATAACCGCCGGAAAACGTAATGACCGACGAATCAAGACGGAAATCGGACCAAATTCGTCGATGTCCTGCCTTATAAATACCCCCTCAAACCTCTGCTAGCTTTTTCGCTTACAATCACACCTTTACCCGACGTAATTCCACTCGCCGGAAAAGTTCTGCAACTCGCCGGAAAACCGAGCCTTTCACCTTTGAGCCTTACTGAACCCCTAGAGCTCATACTGAAGCCACCTACACTCACCTCAAGCTCGCTGAAGACCCTCTGCCGCAAGACACACGTCGCCGGAATAGTTTGCTGTCACCGGAGTTTCGCCGGCGAAACAGAGGAGTCCAGTTCGGTATATCTAACACTTAACCTCTCATTCATTTTATTTATCTCACCTGTAATTAACCGCAAAACACTAAAAGAACATGATTAAATCGACGAACCAGTCGGACTCCGTTTCTGGTTGAGTCCAACGAAGAAGATGAAGTTTTAGTATCGTATAAGTATAATTAAAATCAAGATATATCTCGGTTAGACACACAGTCCAGCGGTGGACTGTGTGCAAATAAAACACGCTTACGTCCCGAGTTCGACTCTTGTCCCACGCACACTCGCCTTAATAAAAATGTTCTTTTTTAACCGAACCGGAGTCACCGCTTATACATGTTAAGTTTAATAAAAACCGGAATAATAACCAAGATAGACACACAGTTCAGTGGTGGACTGTGTGAACGTTTAATCAAACGTCACGAGTTCGAGTCCGGACTACCGCACCGGTCCGGACAATTATCAAACTTTTTATTTAAAACAGAAACGAAACTATTTAGTTTGTATATAAGTATAATAAAAATCAGACTATTTAACAAGTTAGACACACAGTCCAGCGGTGGACTGTGTGTTAACTCAACCCACAGGTCCCGGGTTCGAGACCTGTGGAGCGCACCGAGTCGTTAGATTAAAATCGTTTTTAAAAATAAATGATTTTCGGTTTAATTCAATTAGTATATAAATATAATTAAAAACAGAAATATTTCAGGTTAGATACGTAGCTCAGTTGGTAGAGCTGCGTGCACGCGTACGGGAGGTCTCGGGTTCGAGCCTCACCCAGCGCATACAAACACACATACGAACCGGTCAACAGTCAACAGTCAAAGTCAACGGTCAACGGTCAAAAAGTCAACATCTTTTTTTTGTTATTTTTATTTATTTATTTTATTTAAAAATCAATTAAAAATACTTAAAAATAACATTTTTAAGGTTAGAAAATAGCCTTAAACTCACAAAATACACCCAACAATCCTACTAAAATGGATTAATAAAATCCGTTTACTTACCGAACCATTATGCCATTATCTAGGTTAGTTCACTCGTGGTTAAATCAAACTTCGCGTGCATTCAACATCATCAACCGAACGCACCCAATGTGAGTGAATCTTACAACTCCCCTTTTTAATTACACGTTTTGGGGTGTGTCATGTGTCACCAAAAAATAACTCGTTTATTTAAACTTGTGCCATACCATATTGTGATCTAAACTTAGATTGTTTATATTGTTTGTGGTTATGTATTTCATTTTGTCAATTTATATGAAATTCATTCATTAGGCCCATCAGTTCCTCGTGGGAGACGAGTTGAGCAACGCGTGCCTCAAAACAAATCCATTATTGTTCGTGTGTGTATTATTTAGTTTATATTGTTTGTAGTTATGTATTTCATATTGTCAAGTATATGCAAATCATTCATTAGGCCCATCAGTTCCTCGTGAGAGACGAGTTGAGCAACGCATGCCTCAAAACGATCCATTATTGTTCATGTGTGCATTATTTAATATTAATTGATTGGTGAATAAGTTTACATCTATTTTTACTCATGTGTGGTTGTGCACTTTATTTTATAATCAATTAAATAAACTTGTTCAAATGTTTTTCATAGGATTCACTCGTCAACTTTTTGTTGATCCAAAAACCATTTTTACACATGATACAGGTGAACAGGTTGAAGCAAGGAAAACATAGGAAATGCCTTAGAAGAAAACAAAGAAGCTTAGATTGATGTTTAGGTCATGATGTAATTATGATTGTAAATTTTCCCATTAAATTGTATTAATGAATATGAAACGTTATAATAAATGTCATGAGCTTTGATGATAACCCAATCATGCCTCGATCACCTTTTCCCCTCCGGGTCGGGGTGTGACAGATTGGTATCAGAGCCATGACTATAGGGATATAGGATAGGTTATTAGACCCTTAGAGCCTATACTATAGTTGCCTAAATTTTAAATTGTTTAGGTGGTTACATACAAACTTATGATATTTATTTGTTTCATATTTGTTTATACTTACAGTCAAACATACATACTTACATACACATTCATCATACATATTTCAATGTTCATATATTCAATTCATCTTCATACTTTTGTTATTCAAAGATTTTGTTGCAATTTTCAAATCTCATCAAAGTAAGTTCTGCGACGGGCATGTAGTAACTGGAAGGGTACAAGTACCGGTAGTCGGAACGTCCTGTCTAGGTTGGCATTCGTATAAATCCAATATAACGGACCAGTTTGCCTACCTGGGGACTAACGATGAGAGTACGAAGGACCTATTAGGCCAAAGCATGCCACACCAAACGTCGTTCGAACTAACCCCACTTTGAGGTGTCACCGTGTCTACACCTGGACACATTCCGAATATCATACGTTATATACATATTTCTCGATTTTCTCCGGGTTTTAGTGTACATAACCAGGCTAACACATGCGAACCATATGAAAAACCCGATATTCATGGGGGCCCACATGATTACGAAGGTGAAGTATGGCGGCATGCAGGGCCTAATGACGAGCAAAGCCCAAGACATCCTATGGATGTAGTAGATTTATTTTTCTATAATTATTTTATGAATGTTCATTCCTAAATACGACCCATGATCCAAAAAACATCCAACTCATACTCATGATGCGTATTCCTTGTAGATGTCTTCTAGCCTCGCCCGTAGGAAGATGAGAGCAGGAAAAGCCCGCGAGCGCATGGCTGCCCTAATCGCTCAACAAATGGCTGCCGTAATACCCAACATTGTAATCCAAATCCAACAAGCACTTACCGCTAATCCTGTCAATCAAGAAGATCAACACGTTATCAACCCTCCCCCAAATACCACTAAATGCACCTACAAGCATTTCAAATCATGCGACCCTCCAAAATACGAAGGGACTGAAGGTGTCACCGCTCTCCTCCATTGGTTTGAAGAAATGGAGAACACTTTTCTAAATTGTGATTGTCCCGACGATCGCAAAGTGCGATATGCTACTGGTCGTTTATATGGAATAGCACTTACTTGGTGGAATACAGAGAAGGCCAAACGAGGCGTTGACGATGCTATGACTTTGACTTGGGAAGAGTTGAAGGAAATCATGACAAGACGGTTTTGCCCAAGGAGCGAAATCAAGAAATTAGAAGATGAGTTCTATTCGTTGAAGCAAAAGGAAGGCGACCACACCACATACAACAAAAGATTTCTCGAGTTAAATCAAATGGTTCCCAACTTGTTCACTCCCCTCTACCGTTTGATCGAGCACTACATCCGAGGTCTTCTGTCAAAGATTCAAGACTCTGTAATAAGTACCACGCCTGCAACTTTGGAAGCAGCAATGGAGTTAGCTACAGAGCTCACCGAGAACCGAATTCGGAACAAAGACGTCAAGGAGGAGAAGAAGAAGATGGATAAAGCATCAACTGAAACTTCAAACTCCACCCAAACCGAATCCCCTTCTCAATCCATTTCTAAGAGAAAAAGAGACGGGCAACTTTTCGCTACTACCCAACGTAATCAACCAGCTTTACAAGCCATACCAATCCAAGCTATCCCAATCACGTAAGTAGCACCCAACTCAACTTACCCAAATAAGAAACCATATCTTGAACCTCACCATCGATGTAACACCTGTTTTTATCACCATCCATCTACCTTACCTTGTCGACTATGTGCGAATTGTGGACGCTATGGTCATTTGAGCAAGGTTTGCCGCACCCCTCAAAACCAAATCTCTCCCCCTACTCAAAACATGATCCAAACCTATCAACAACCTCAATACCCCATGTTACCTTATGTTCGAGCTTATTTCAATTGTGGCGACCCTACCCACTTTAGAAACACGTGCCCTCGATTGGTTAACATCATAAACACTCAAGCTCAATCAAACCCAGTTAACCAAGTAAATCAAGAAAACCCAATCACTAGGCCACCAGCAAGAGGAAGAGTTTTCAACATCAACGCCAATCCTGTCAAAGATAATGACGGCCCAAACGAAACCACCCAACTAGTCCTCTTCACCGAAAATCAAGATTCAACTCCAATCGTTTAGTTTTATGTTTTCCTTTATGTTTTAGAATCACATAGAACCAATCATAACTTAAGGATAAAGCCAATGAGAATTTGACAAGAATATGGTGGATACGCCGCTGGTACTTCCTATATATAAGTATTCTTGTCAAAGGATCGGAGGCATTATCAGGCGGTTATGAGAGGTTCCATGTATAAACTGTTTGAGTGATTATTGTTTATTATTTTCAGTACATGCAATACGATCGGCTCCGTTTGATTGAGCCTTGATCGCACAGACATTTTTCATTTTTAGTACATGCAATACGATCGGCTCCGTTTGATTGAGCCTTGATCGCACAGACATTTTTCATTTTTAGTACATGCAATACGATCGGCTCCGTTTGATTGAGCCTTGATCGCACAGACATTTTTCATTTTCAGTACATGCAATACGATCTTGTGGTTGTTGTGTTTGTTGTAGAGTCACATAGAACTAATCATAACTTGTGGATAAAGTCAATGAAAATTTGACAAGAATATGGTGGATACGCCGCTGGTACTTCCTATATATAAGTATTCTTGTCAAAGGATCGGAGGCATTATCAGGCGGTTATGAGAGGTTCCATGTATAAACTATTTGTGTGATTGTTATTAAGTTTATTATTTTCAGTACATGCAATACGATCGGCTCCGTTTGATTGAGCCTTGATCGCACAGACACTTTTCATTTTCAGTACATGCAATACGATCTGCTCCGTTCGATTGAGCCTTGATCGCACAGACATTTTACATTTTCAGTACATGCAATACGATCTTTTGGTTGTTGTGTTTGTTGTAGAGTCACATAGAACTAATCATAACTTGTGGATAAAGTCAATGAAAATTTGACAAGAATATGGTGGATACGCCGCTGGTACTTCCTATATATAAGTATTCTTGTCAAAGGATCGGAGGCATTATCAGGCGGTTATGAGAGGTTCCATGTAGGATTTAGTATGTTTTGGTTGAAGTTTGTTCATCATACATTTCAGTGTATTCAATTTCATCATTTATAGAAGTTGAGCTATGTCTCACTTCCACAATGACTAACCTCTCCATCATAACAAACGAGAGAGGTACTGTCATCATTCAAACATGTATACTATCAGAATTTAGACTCAAGCTGTGGTTGTTGTGTTGTTTATGTTTTAGAGTCACATAGGACTAATCATAATTCACTGATAAGACCAATGAAAATTTGACGAGAATATGGTGGATACGCCGCTGGTACTTCCTATATATAAGTATTCTTGTCAAAGGATCAGAGGCATTGTCAGGCGGTTATGAGAAGTTCTATGTAGGATTTAGTAATTTCTTGGTAACTAATCATAACTTGCGGATAAAACCAATGAAAATTTGACAAGAATATGGTGGATACGCCGCTGGTACTTCCTATATATAAGTATTCTTGCCAAAGGATCATAGGCATTATCAGGCAGCTATGAGAAGTTCCATGTAGGATTTAGTATTGTCTTGGTTGAAATTTGTGTTACATATCATATCATATCATCATCTAAAGAAATTGGATTGTGTTCCATTTCTACATAGACTAACCTCTCCAACAAACGAGAGAGGAACTGTCACCATTCAAACATGTATGCTATCAGAATTTGGACTCAGATATTGGTTGTTGTGTTTATTTATGTTCTAGAGTCACATCATAGAACCAATCATAACTTACTAATAAAACCAATGAAAATTTGACAAGAATATGGTGGATACGCCGCTGGTACTTCCTATATATAAGTATTCTTGTCAAAGGATCAGAGGCATTGTTAGACGGTTATGAGAAGTTCCATGTAGGTTGTAGTATTAGAAATTTTGTTTTAGGATATAACCCTATCCTTCTAAACATATCAAAACTCTTACGCATGATATCATATTTAGCGAATCAACTCTGCTTATCAATATTTTACCGTAGGCAACAAAAAGCGATTCATGTAACAGGGTACTTAACCCTTACAAGGGACGTTACCGCCTCAAACAAAAACTTAAACTCTTACTCTTTTTCTAAGCATGTAACTGTCAAACTAAACACCATCATTTTTTTTCAAATATATCACTACTTAAATTTCGGGACGAAATTTCTAAAAAGCAGGGGATACTGTAACATCCGTCAAAAACCGGATTTACCAAACCCGCTCCGTTTATTAACCGAACAATCAGTTAAAAATTTCGTTTCGTATTTAATGCCCAAAATAATTTTAAACGATACATAATTAATAAGTATATTGGAATATATAATTTATATTTGAAAAAGTATTGAAAATAAGAAAATAAAAATAAAAGGCTGCTCCCGGGTCAGCCAGCGATTCAAGCAAAGCCTTAACACTCTTCTATCCAACCACTGCGCCACTTATGTTTCTTGTTAAATATTGGAAACAATTAATACATCAAATAAATCTCGAATTCAAATACCGACGCGCCCAATTGCAGTCGTCGGAAATCCCGACTATCTCGCCAAGATTGGACGGTTACTTCAGTTTTAACCGAAGCTTTAACTAAGACATCGGTTATAACCGACGTCTGAACCCGCGACACAAGTTATAACCACCGGAAAACGTAATGACCGACGAATCAAGACGGAAATCGGACCAAATTCATCGATGTCCTGCCTTATAAATTCCCCCTCAAACCTCTGCTAGCTTTTTCGCTCACAATCACACCTTTACCCGACGTAATTCCACTCACCGGAAAAGTTCTGCAATTCGCCGGAAAACCGAGGCTTTCACCTTTGAGCCTTACTGAACCCCCAGAGCTCATACTGAAGCCACCTACACTCACCTCAAGCTCGCTGAAGACCCTCTGCCGCAAGACACACGTCGCCGGAATAGTTTGCTGTCACCGGAGTTTCGCCGGCGAAACAGAGGAGTCCAGTTCGGTATATCTAACACTTAACCTCTCATTCTTTTTATTTATCTCACCTGTAATTAACCGCAAACACTAAAAGAACATGATTAAATCGACGAACCAGTCGGACTCCGTTTCTGGTTGAGTCCAACGAAGAAGATGAAGTTTTAGTATCGTATAAGTATAATTAAAATCAAGATATATCTCGGGTTAGACACACAGTCCAGCGGTGGACTGTGTGCAAATAAAACACGCTTACGTCCCGAGTTCGACTCTTGTCCCACGCACACTCGCCTTAATAAAAATGTTCTTTTTTAACCGAACCGGAGTCACCGCTTATACATGTTAAGTTTAATAAAAACCGGAATAATAACCAAGATAGACACACAGTCCAGTGGTGGACTGTGTGAACGTTTAATCAAACGTCACGAGTTCGAGTCCGGACTACCGCACCGGTCCGGACAATTATCAAACTTTTTATTTAAAACAGAAACGAAACTATTTAGTTTGTATATAAGTATAATAAAAATCAGACTATTTAACAAGTTAGACACACAGTCCAGCGGTGGACTGTGTGTTAACTCAACCCACAGGTCCCGGGTTCGAGACCTGTGGAGCGCACCGAGTCGTTAGCCAAATGTTTGAAACTAGTTGCTGTGAGTTTACTTAAAGCATCAGCATGTTTGTTTTCACTTTGCTTGACGTGTGTGACTTTAAATTGTTGGAACTGTGCTATAAGAGCCTTGGCTTGCGCCAAGAATAAAGCCATGATATCTCCCTTTGCATCGTACGTTCCAGTTACTTGCTCAGCAACTAGTAATGAATCAACATGGGCTTCTAAATTTGTTGCGCCCATTTTGATAGTGAGGCGTAAGCCTGCTAGGAAAGCTTCATATTCGGCCTTGTTGTTGGTGCTTTTAAAATCCAACCGAATTGCATATGTGAATTCTGCTCCCTCTGGACTCATTACTCGAAGACCTGCTCCAGCCCCATCACTGTTTGATGCGCCATCTGTAAACAATGTCCAGGCTCTGTTGTCGATGACTGGGACTGGGTTTTGGATTGCTTGGCATTCTTCAAGTTTATCAGCAGGAATTTCAGCGATGAAATCTGCCAAAACTTGGCCTTTGATAGCTGGTCTAGGTTTATAACAGATGTTATAACCTCCCAATTCTATTGCCCATTTCGCAAGTCGTCCAGAAACGTCTGGTTTGGCCAGGACTTGGCCAATGTGAAAATTTGTTAAAACTGTAATAACATGTCCTGAAAAGTATCTTTGCAGCCTGCGCAAAGTACGGACCAATGCTAAAACTAATTTCTCCATGATTGAATACCTTGTCTCTGGATCGTTCAACATCTTGCTGATATAATAAATTGGAGACTGGACCTCTTCGCGTTTTACCAACAAGACAGCACCTACTGCTACCTCAGTGCAGCAAGATATAAGACCATGGGTTCTTTTTCTCGAGGAGCAGTAAGTGTGGGAAGTTGAACTAAACAATCTTTCATCTGCTGGAAAGCTTGATCAGCTTCAGGAGTCCATGCGAAGTCTTTGCTCTTCGTACAATTGCGCAAGGTTCGAATAAATGGATAAGATTTTGCAGCATGATTGGTGAGGAAGCGGTTTAGCGCAGCTAACCTTCCAGCCAAACGTTGCATCTCTTTGATGGTAGTAGGAGAAGACATTTTTTGTATTGCCTCGACCTTCTCGGGATTAACTTTGAAACCGTCTTTGGTGATGATGAAACGCAAAAATTTGCCCTCATCCATGCCGAAGGAGTATTTGCTAGGATTTAACTTTAGATTTACCTCGCGCAGAGAATCAAAAGTTCGTTGGATGTTGTCTAGCATAGTGTCTTCTGAATTACTCATAACGACCAAATCATCAATGTAGACATCCACAGTTTTCCCGATGTCATCTCCAAACACTGTATCCATCAATCTTTGATAAGTAGCTCCCGCATTGAGGAGACCAAAACGCATCTTGGTATAACAAAAAATGCCCTTCTCCGTGCGAAAAACGGTTTTATCTTCGTCCTCTTTTTTCATCAAGACTTGATGATAACCTTTATAACAATCTAGAAAACATTTCCAGCGAAAGGAAGCTAATGAGTCAACCTTTTTGTCAATTTAAGGAAGAGAATAACAATCTTTCGGACACGCCTTGTTTAGATCTTTAAAATCTACGCACATCCGCCATTATGTTTCTTTACCATGACTAGGTTTGCCACCCAGTTATGGTATTTGACTTGGTGTAGAATACCAGCATTTAGTAACTCGGTGACTTGTTCATTCATTGCCTCTGTCTTTTCTGACCCGAGGCTGCGCTTTTTCTGCACAACTGGTTCTGCTGAAGGAAATACGTTCAGGCAATGTTCCGCAACATCGCGCGGGACACCAACCATGTCGGCAGGTGTCCAGGAAAAAATGTCTTTGTTGCGAAACAACAGTAGTTTTTGCTTTGTGCGGATTTCAATACTGACTGCAGGCCCTAATAAGATTGTCTGCTCAGGGTACTTATTGTTGAGTACCCACTTTTATGGTTCATTGCTTGGCAATGTCTTGCCAGCCTTCATAACTGGTTCCTCAATTGACATGATTTCTTTCCGTGCATAAAGTATAGCTACACCATTTGGTGTTGGAAAACCACAAGCAGCATGCGGAGCGGAGGTATCATACTAAAATCACGTTGCGCGGGCCGTCCCAATAGTACATCGTTACAGGAATTTACCGGCATCACTATGAAGTTGATGTTACTCGTTCGAGAACACCTCCCATTAGATAAAGTAACAGGAAAGAGGATTTGTCCTAGAGGAAAGACGGCCTCATTGCAGAACCCAGTTAATGGAAAATCAACTGGTTCCAAGCGTGCCTTATCCTCAGGATCTAGTTGCTTGAAGCATTGCTCATACATGATATCCATGGAACTACCCGGATCTATAAACATATAGTCTGTTTGGTAGTGCCTAAAGATACCGGTGATAACTACTGGCCGGTCTTCTTGAGGACCTCCTAGAACGATAGGAAAAATGACTTGCTGTTCGCGCCAAGTGTTGTTTTGAAAATGTTGAAGGCTACGCTTGCGCGATGATCCACCTTGAATCATGGAAACGTGCTGTTTCATTTTCTTGTTGCTAGGACCTTCGTTCTCGCGCGTAATCTGCTTAATCTCTTTGCGCACATTTTGGACTAGATGTGTAAGCTTCCCACTTTTTAATGCTTTTTCTATTTCCGTGTGCAGACTGATGCAGTTATCTGTTGTGTGGCCTGTGTCTCTATGATAGTCACAAAACAAATTTGGGTCTTGCCCTTTTTTGTTTTTCATTGGTTGCGGCTGTTTAAACTGATAATTCTCAGTGCTGAGAACCTCAGCCGGAGATTTCGTTAAGGGAGTCCACTAACGTTCCCTATTCTCCTGCTTAATCGCCTTTTGAGTTGTTATCTTGTTGATTGTTGCTCGCGCATCAATTGGTGAATAAGGAGAATATGAATTCTGACTTGACTCTTTCCAATTTCTCATATACTTGCGATTACCTCTACTCATGTCTTGCGGACGATTTTGAGGCAGAGGTTGCCGGTTAGAACTTAAGTTGCGCTCAGTCTGGGCGTAGACCTTGGCTCCCGCCATGAGTTTATCCTAGTTTTTTGGAAGGCCAGTTGTACCGGACAACACTTTAATCATTTTGTCGCACCTTACCGCATACTTGAACTGCGCGCGTATAAGGTCTTCATGGACATCTCCAATCTCCAACACCTCTTTATTGTAACGCGTTATAAAATCTTCGAGGATTTCATCGTCCCTCTGCCAGATGTTCATTACATCAGAGGAGTCGCGCACGTATCGCCGTTGCTGGCTAAAGTGTGTAAGAAATTTCTCTTTTAAGTCGTTCCAAGAGGAAAGTTTTCCTGTCGGCAAATTATCAAACCAAAGGCGCGCAGCGCCGGTAAGGGTCTGTACAAATAGGTGACACCACATTGGCAATGTCCAGCACCCAAGTAACCCTGCACCGGTAAAGAGGCGCATGTGATCATCAGGATCGGTCAAACCGTTAAACTTTCCAACGTTGGATGGTAATTTCGCTCGCTCCAATGGAGCCAGTGCTATCTCTCTGGTAAACTTTGATTGTTCAGCTGCTTCGGTTGGGCGATACACCAAATTGTAATCACGCTCAGCTTCTGGATTGTATACTGCACGTACTTTTGGCCTGTAACTAGCATGATCTGCAGATATTCGATTAAAAATACTTGCACTATCCCCTTCCTCATAGGTTCTATCGAGATCATCGTGTTGGGTGTCCCGTTTCTACGAAGACCGTGGGCCCAAACGAGAGTGGACAGATGCGCGACGCTGAATGTTTTCTTCTTGCCTTCTATTACTAGAATGAACAGGATCATTCTTGGTTTTAGAATACATTTCTGTTCCATCTTCAGGCATGGGGAAAGGGGAACGAGCATGACTTTGAGTATTGTAACTCAAAACTTAAGGTGCAGGCGAAGCACGCACATGAGGAGCGTTAACCGGAGCTTGAAAAGCTGGAGTTCTGGTTTGGGCACATAACTGAGCATACATAGCGTTTAGAGTCGCTTGAGATTTGATTAACCACGATAATAGAGTCTCTCCAGGTGGTAAATCAACGTAACATCAACCTGAGGAGCTGCCGGCGTTACATGAATACTCGCATGATTAGGATCATACTGAGCATTAGCTTCGCCGGAAGAATCCTCAACTATTTGTCCGTCGACCTGAGGTCCGACAACAACGCGTCGAATCCCTGATCGAGGACCTTGAAAAGATGATCCGTCAGCCATGACGCTGCAGATCTAAGTGAAACGAAACGAAAGGTGAGAAAGAATCGAAATCGGTGGGCGCCAATGAAGAAACCCTAGATCAACTAGACCTGAATCAAAGTAGATATGTGGAATGGGCTCTGCATAAAAGGGTTAACCCTCCGTTTGGTTTCACGGTGGATGATGAATAGAACAATATTCCGGCTGATCCTGCAAAACAGAACACCGTTAGCTCGCCACGGGGAGAAGGGGGGTTCTCTCCGTGACCACCCTCCGGCGTGAGAATAAGTACAGGTAGTCGGAAGTAAGTATTGTAAGTGAGAGAGTAGTTGAGAGTGAATACCTTTCCTTGAACTCCAAGTTACTTATTTATAGCCGGTGTTTGGCGCCAAAAAGAGAGATTGTTAACTTTAACGGAATCTTTTGCTATTCCGTTAACGTTTGTTGGCAATCCGTTAGTGCACACGGATCGTGAGCTCATCATCGGTTAGGGAGGTGCCACGTGTCAACATGAGATCACTACATCTTATAAATGTGAGCATGCCATCACTGTGATCTTCCTCATCCGTCCAGATGCTGCCATGTGGCAATTGGTTATAACCGAAAAGATGCTTGCATGATTGGGTGTTAATGGCTTCTAGAAGGTTTCACAGCTGTTACCCATCTATTATTCGCCACGTGTACTTCTGTTACAACAGAAAAGATTCCCTTTGCTTCTGCACCAAGTCAAGGATTTTGCTAAGTGAAAGTTTCTCAGGATTTACTGTTTCCTTGCGCGAGAAGCGCAAGTTAGTTAACTGATCTTCCTTCTTCTCCTTGCTGCTTAGCGCAACGTTTGGTGGATGCTTGCTCTGATATAAATATCTGCGCAAGGTTTGTGCATGGAGCATTATCAAACAAGAATGTTCAAGGTTAACTTTGAACCTTGCGTGAGCCCGCGCAAGGTAGTTAAATGAAGCATTATCAAACAAGCATGTTCAAGGTTAACTTTGAACCTTGCGCGAGCCCGCGCAAGGTAGTTAAATGAAGCATTTATCCAAAGAGAGTGTTCAAGGCTAACTTTGAACCTTGCGCGAGCCCGCACAAGGTAGTTAAATGAAGCATTTATCCAAAGAGAGTTTCAAGGTTAACTTTGAACCTTGCGCGAGCCCGCGCAAGGTAGTTAAATGACGCTTTCCTCTCTTGGATATTTGGCGCAGAGTTCTAATAAATCTTATTTTGGCAAAGAAGTCTGTGCACAGTTTTCTTAGAAATTATTAATGGGTATGGTTTCCTTGATTGGCGCAAGGTTTTTGGGACCATACCCCTTCACCAAGGGTCTAGTTTCTGCTGATAAGTTTGATCGAAATGGGTACAAGCTGGTTCTCAAGAATCTCCATGTGAAGTTTTCTCTAAATGACATCTATGTGGGTCAAGCAAAGAACACGGGTGGAATGTATCGCCTTGACCTAGCTGAAGATGGAATTGATGAAGAAGAAGACTCGGATAAAGGTGGCGTTTCAGTGATTGATGGGTTTGGGAATGAAAGTGATAGTGATAGTGATAGTGGTGATAGTGGTAGTGATAGTTTTTATCAATGTAATGCAATTGGTTTTGATAATGAAATTATGTCTTCTGATTATATCGCTTGTGCAATTTCTTTATGGCATAAACGTTTAGCTCATACAAATATTAAAAACATTGAGAACATGCAAACTAAAGGTTTATTGAAATTAAAAGATAAAGACTTTGAAAAATGTGAAACTTGTGTGAAATCAAAATTCACAAAGAAAACCCTTTTCCAAGTGTCCATAAACGTAATACATCACTACTAGAACTAATTCATTCAGATATTTGTGAACTGAATGGAGTCCTTACTCGTGGGGTAAGAGATACTTATCACTTTCTGCGATGACTTCAGCCGATACTTATATGTTTATTTATTGCATTCAAAAGACGAAGCTTTTGAGGCATTTAAAATATAAGGCTGAGGTTGAAAAACAAAAGGAGAAACGCATTAAAATTCTTCGCTCGGACAGAGGTGGAGAATACTTTAATCGAAGATTTGATGTATTCTGCGAAGAAGAAGGCATCATACATGAGAAATGCACCATATACTCCCCAACAAAATGGTTTGGCTGAGAGAAAGAACCAAACCTTGGTAGAGATGGCTAACTGTATGTTAAATCAATCGGGTCTACCTCGTAATATGTGGGGGAAGCTGTGTTAACCGCATGTTATGTTCACAATAGGATCACTAGTCGTGTGATACCTACAAGTCCATATGAGTTGTGGAAAGGAAGAAAACCAAACCTAGAGTATTTGAGGGTTTGGGGGTGTCTTGCCTATTATCGCGTACCTGATCCAAAGACATTCAAACTGGGAGAACGACTTACAAGAGTGTATTCGTTGGATATGCTCCGCAAAGTAAGTCTTACCGGTTGTTGGATGACGAATCAGGTACAGTTGTAGAATCCAGAGATTTGGAATTCTTTGAGAACAAGTTTTCTAGAGATGATGAAAACTCAAATTACACCACATCTTCTAGTACTTCTATGAAAAGAGTCGAACCATCACCAATGGTTGAAGAACCTAGGAAAAGTACTAAGTTAGAAAAGAGAAAAGTTATGGAGATGATTTCTTTTCTTACCTGGTTGAGGGAACTCAAAAGAAAGTGACGAGAGAGGTCATTTTCGCTGTTAATTTGGATGATGATCCTAAAACTTTCAGCGAAAATGACATCAAGAGATGCTTCTTTGTGGAAGGAAGCAGTCAATGAGAAATGGATTCCATTATGGGAAATGGAACTTGGGAGTTAGCTGATCTACCCAAGGGAAAGAACCTATTGGATCCAAATGGATTTTCAAAAGGAAGTATCATCCAGATGGATCCATCTCTGCCTATAAAGCGAGATTAGTTGCTAAAGGGATAGGCAGAGAGAAGGGATCGACTATTTTGATACCTATGCACCTGTGGCTAGAATTAGCTCTATTAGAACTCTAATAGCGGTGTCTGCTTTGAAAGGGCTGTACATCCATCAAATGGATGTAAAGATTGCATTTCTAAATGGGTATCTAAATAAGGAGATTTATTTGGAGCAACCAGAAGGGTTTGTGATGCCTGGACAAGAGAACCAAAGTGTGTAGACTTATTAAATCTCTTTATGGTTTGAAGCAAGCTCCTAAACAGTGGCATGAGAGGTTTAACACCACTGTGACTGCTTTCGGGTTTCCTCGACACAATAGTGCTGATAGGTGTATCTATACTAAATGCGAACCCGGTTATACAGTCGTGATTTGTCTCTATGTTGATGATATGTTGATCATTAGCACTCACCTTGAAGGTATTTCTGAAACTAAGAAATATCTGTCCTCGAACTTTAAGATGAAAGATCTAGGAGAAGTTAATACCATTCTTGGGATCAAGGTGAAAAGAACTGAAATTCAGATTTCTCTAAGGCAATCTCATTACATAGAGAAAATTTTGACTAAGTTTCAACACTTGAACATTAAAGAGTTTAATACCCCATTTGATCCAAGTGTGAAACTTAATGTGAACTCAGGGAGAGCAGTGGCTCAACTGGAGTATGCGAGTGCTATTGGAAGTATGATGTATGCAACACGTTGCACTCGTCCTGATATTGCTTTTGCTGTAACCAAACTGAGTCAGTATACTGTCAATCCAGGGACAGAACACTGGAAAGCAGTGGGTAGAGTACTTGGATACCTGAAAGGACCAGTAACTTAGAACTGACATACACGTCTAATTCCAGAATACTCGAAGGTTATTCTGATGCGAGCTGGATTGATCACACCAGTGATTCAAAATCTACAAGTGGGTGGATTTACACTCTAGCAGGAGGAGAAATTTCTTGGGCGAGCAAGAAATAGACGTGTATTGCCCACTCAACTATGGAAGCTAAGTTCATAGCACTAGCTGCTTCTGGTAAGGAAGCAGAGTGGATTAGAGATCTACTTACGGACATCCATTTGTGGGATGTTCCAATGCCGTATATTCCCATGTATTGTGATAGTGAGGCCACACTATCTATATACAACGCAGTGTATAATGGGAGGTCAAGACATATAGGTCTACGGCACAATTATGTGAGACAACTTCTTGAAAGTGGTACCATCAAGGTTGTCTATGTCAAGACGAGTAAGAAATTGGTTGATCCATTTACTAAACCTCTGACGAGAGATTTGGTAGTGAATACCGCGGAGAGACATGGGTCTAAAATCACAATAGAATCGTTAGTGATGGAAACCCAACTTGAACTTAGTGCTCCTATTTCTTAAGTTTATGGGTAAAAACGAAGTCACTTAACGATAGAAGGTACTATAAATTTTTTGATAGATCCATGTGAGGTATGATATTACGTCGTTGCCGAGAACAAGGGTGAGCTAATGCTCTTAACAAAGTTTTGGAGGCATCCAAGCAACGTGGATGATGTAAAACTTTGCCTATATGATCTAGGGGTGGTGCCGCCTTGAGTGAAGATAAGTGGTTTGTCTTCTAAGGGTCATGAAAAGGATTTATAGCGCACGGCCATATTCGCGCTCAGTGAGAACGCAAAGTCGGCCGGTGATGTTTGGGGGTAAACCGAAGGGGGCTATCAGGTTAATGGTTTAATTCCATAGGACACCATCGGATCTGTCTCTTCTTGTTTATCAACATAAACTAGGTTTAATCTTCGTGACACCTAGTGACATCATCTGTCTAAGTGAAAGGAAACATTCCAACTTGGTGGGGGATTGTTGGAAATATTAATGGTGGGAACATACAAGCTGGTATGTTTCCTCCATCCCAGATTGGTGGAGGAGGTGAAAGTTGAGTGCCTTATAAGGGATTACCCCTTATGGGCCTCCAAAGTGTTAAATGGGTTGAGAAGTGGGTCAAGCCCACACGCGCGGCGAGCCGCGAGCTCGCGAATGGGCGCGTTTGAGGCGCACTACGCATCGTCGCTAGGAGCTGAGGAGCTTTTATTTTTAGCAAGGGTCCGGTTCAGGTGTGTTAGATCTGTGGATCGAGATAGAGCTGAGTTAAGATTGGGATAGAGATGAATTCGAAACAGTGGGGGTTATCTCCACCAGTTCGAATTCTTTATGGGATTAGTCTAGGAATTCGAATTTGAGATGGATATCTCTAGGAGTTTATATTCGAATTAGTTGATAATGTTTATCCCATTCCCTGTTTTTCTCATTCTCTGTTGAAATCCCAACCTATAATAAAGGCCTCCTGCTACCCATTCATACACACAATTTTCGCAGCCCTCCTCTCTGGTGTTCCTGTTTCTTCTCCAGCTTCTGCGTTTTCTGGTTTCCATTGCTGTTGGAATACCAGATCAGTTCTGCATTAAATCCTGGGAGTTTACGCTGCAGCTCACAACAATACGAGCGCGTAAAATCCTTTAAGGACAAGAATCATTCGTGCAGTTCAAGAATCTCGGTTTCTTAAATCGCCAGGTTGGTTTTAGTTTTTGCGTGTTATTTAAATTCGTCCGATAACGGGACAGTCTCCTTCTACCTTTCTTCAATCAGTTTGTTCAAGTTGGAATAAACTGGTTTGGCCAATAACTCGGTAATTAATAATAAAATAATTAATTTTCTGTTTGATTAAATTGTTTTCAACAGATTTGGATTTCTACTAATAGTTTATAATACTTCCAATATAGCTCATGTAATATTAGATGTATGCTTTCTGGATTTGCATATGCAATAAGAGTCTGCTTATGTGGTAGACCATATATGCATATGCAATTTCTCAACACATATGCCTATTTGAAAAGGGGATCAGTATTTATTGATTTATATGTATTTTGTGAGGTGATTTTGATTGCATCTGAAAGGAAAAATTGAAATGGAAACTCAAGTGTTAAACATGGAAATTCACATTTGGAAGCGGGGCACGGGTGCAAAGTGAAAATGAGCTACCTTAATTCTTTCCAATACATAAAATTGACAACTAAAGCAGATTATTAATTGCTATTTAGAATAAAAAAAACAAATTATTAACTATTTAGCTACGATATTATTAGTAGAATTTCATATTTAACTTGATTCAGATATCTATTGGGTATGTCTTAGTAGCATCTGAATCTGTGGTTGCGTCTTTAAGCTAAATTATGTTGTTTGGTGGACCTTTTAAAATTGAGGTTATACATTATCTTGAGAATGTAAGTCTACAATTATTGATCTTTTTTGTTACTTTTATCAAAGGAATCCACTCGCTATCAGTATCAATGTGAACTATGAAATGGCTGCTAAGTTGCTTCTTATTTATGAACCTTTACTTATTCTGTGTTTGGTGATATTCATCCAGGTGTCAAGAGAGGTTGTGATGAGTTAAGTGGAAACCGTCTCTTGATGCGGCAGAATCCGAAGACGACAGATGCAAGTTTCTACACTTGCAATGTCTATTGCAACCAAGGTTGTCTAAAAGACATTTGTGCCAGCAAAACTCATTCGGGTAGTGGACCAAAAATGTCGGCTTCTTGTACGGGTAACACTTTTGCTTATGTGTGGATGTTTGGAGTCGATATTATATATATGTTTAGAATCTGTGATGAGTTAAGTCTACATCGTTTCTTGGCATCGCGTAATTGAAGAACCACAAGTGTGAGGTTCTCCACTTGCAACCTGTTTGAAAGCACGGCGGTCAAATCGACAGATCTGAGTCTAACAAGTTGGCAGGTTAATGGGTAAAAAATGTAGGATTTTTATAGGGGTACCTGAAGTTATGTCTTGGTGTAAAAAGTTCTTGGTCACTTTGCTGTTGGATTATTCTATTCAGTTGGCATAACTTACACTTTATGAATGTTTTCAACTCCTCAAATATTGAACTCATGAACTCCTCTTATTAAACACCTAAATTTTTTTCCTCTACCACTAGTTCATAACCTCAGTGGCTTGGTGAGGATGTTAAATAGCAAATACTCTCACACTTGGATCTTTTTATAATTCAACAATAAAGCATGGTTCATGTAGCGTGTCCCAAATCAAAACGAATGTGTCAAAATAACTTTTTATAGATTAGGAATATAGATTACATGGATATTATTTGAATGAATGTGTGGCTTACAATTTTTCACGTGATTATTTATTTTATAAGTAGCATTTTGTTTCACATATATTATTTATATTTAGATCTTATATACATATAACTTTTAGATATATATATATAGGAGTTTAGATGCTAATTTTGTTCAACTAACTAACTGCAAGATTAATTTGATTTGGAGCACAATAGCTAATTATGATGAACACAAGCTTGATTTAATTCAAAATTATTTTACTAGTGTAAATACACAATTTTTTTAGATTCTGAAATTAAAATATGTGCTTAATAAGATAGGAAAAAAATAAAAAAAAAAAAAAACTTCTCCTTCATTCTCATGTTAGGTCAGTTTGTATGTTAAGAGTCATTTATACCGGAATATAACCCTAAAATTTAGTATTTCTTGCACAAATAACAAAGCATAATATCAAAGCGAAAACCATTAATAAAAGATGTGCTCAAGTTAATATTAAAGATTTTGCGTTAGAGACAGATTCTTGATGTGTAACTTTCCGTTTCAAATTTTTTATAATTCATGTTGTATAAATTAGAAGTTTTGACTTATGTATTTAATGAAAATCAACAATTGTCTATGATATATTCTCCTCAGAAGTTATGAAAATTCATTTCAAAATTATTATGTTTTTTCGTTAAATTTCAAAGAAAAATAAATTACATTAACTTAAAAATTTAAGCATATAATTGGACGGAAAGAACTTCCAATGAGCTTATAAAATAGTTTTGAAACAACATATTTAATTTGGTAGAAATATCAATCGAGGTTAACTTGAAAAGTTTAACATGGCTTTAAGATGAAAGTTTGTACTTTAGGTATTAGATGTCAAAAACCAAACTATGAGGGACTAAATAGTCATATGCCGAAAGTTTAATTCAACTAGTCAATTGGGGATTTATTGGGTCAAAATCAGATGAGGGTGTGGGCGTGGGTGCATGTTTTTTACACGGTGTCAACGAGTTGATAAAACCAGCCATAATTAACTTAAATCAAGTAATGTATGTGTTGATCAAAGGATGAAATTAGTAATTTCTAGTGTTATCTTGTAATAATCCATCAAGGTAAGAACCCTAGTTCTTTCCCCTTCAATTTATATGATTATTAAAGATGGATGGTGAAAATTTTGATGAAACTGATGTGCAATTCATGTTAGATACTCTCTAACCAGATGAATGAAAGTAGAATTTATATTAGAAATCATCAATTTTGGGAAAACTAAATGGTCAAGTTCTTGTTGGTGGGTTTTAGAACATAAATGATTAGAATCTATGTAATGGTTGAAATAAAGTGTAGTTGATGATTCTATGTTGTTAGATAGTCTCTAACTAACATGTAGAAATGTATGTTGGGTTGAATTCATGTTGAAATTGAGCACGATTAATGATGATTATGTGATTTGGTTGAATACATGTATTAAGAACTTGTACAATGTGCTGAGGATGTTGTATGCACACTAGGTGTTTGAAGAAGTGCTTGATTATTAGTTAATGCACACATACGTTCAAGCATGTGTAGTTTTAATGTGGTTAATGTTCTATGTAGAAATCAGTGAAAATAATTTTATTATACGATGTCTAATATGTTTATGATGCTTAGTATAGATTATGAACATGAATTGATGATTAAAAGTTGAGTTTTTGGTTCAAAATTCCAAAGATTTACAAAACTGATTGGAAATCAACTTTATCCGGGTTTAAGGCGTATTATATATGGTTGGAAAGCTATCCGTGTCTACTACATTTTATAGTTGAACATATTGAGCTAATTCAGATTGTACCGAGGCAAAAATGCCGCGAGAAAACTGTTGCATCGAAAGTGCAACAATGAAAAGAAAGTGTATTATGAACTTAACATGCATGATTGTCTAGATACCCATTGTCTAAACACTAGATGCTGTTTTGGATGAATGATTAGAACTGTTAAGGTGTCTTTAAAGTGTCTATATGCATGATAATGGATTGTGCAAGTATCTACTTAAATGGGTCAAACGGGACTATATAGTCAATAATCTAGTAGAAAAAGTATATGGATTATTATTCAATCTATTTGAATGGCTTGTACAACCACAAGGTGTAGTCTAATGATTAAAGGAATAAACTTATTGCCAAGATAGGTGTGGCAAAGCTTGAAAGACAACAGTCAAACAAGTGGAAATGGTGACAACTTTCCTACGGGCAAAGGTGAGTAGTTAATATATGTTTTGATGTGGGTTGATAGTTTTGACCTCATTACAGTTATGAATGCATAATATATGTTGATTTGACGGTAGTTATTGGAAGTTCGTGATGAACGATGAAATTAAGACCATGTATGTCAATAATCTAATAATGAAAGTACGATGTTTTATGTAATAACTTATTGGGCATATGGGTCAAATATTCAAGCAAAGTTGAAATGTTAAGATGTTGAGCATGTTTTGGATTTTAAATGATCATGGTTGTGATTTCTAACAATCGGATATGCTAAGATGGATTAGCAAGTTCAAGTATGCATGATGGGAATTTATTCAATAAGATTTGAACACAGTAACAAACTAGTCACGTGTTCGGTTCCATTTAGCCATAGTAGTAAGTCCTTTAACATTAAATGTTAGTACATGTATGGATGTTTGACAAATAATGGTTGTTGTGACGAATTAACAAATGTATGTATAAAGCATTAAAAACCCTCACTTAGCTTCGCTAATTCATGTTATAATGATCGAGGTTCACAGATGTCCACAGGTTCACAGGTGTTGAAGTTAATTTGGATATTGAAGATCGGGTCTTAAGATTTGATTGTACAAATCGAGTAGGGATAGATGATTCATTAAGTAGGTCATAAACACCATCTACAAGAAATAATCTAAATAATACCTTAAAGAATTTCAATTTGCAAATTGGTATTATGTGTAAGTTTTTTTAGAAAAGAAAAACGGGTCCATTTTTTCTGGAGTAAATTGCACAAAACATCCTTTATGTTTCCTCAAACTTGCAGGTTCCAGCCTTAATGTTTAAAAGTTGCTAAAAACAGCCTTTAAGTTTATTTTTGTTGCGGGTTCAATCCTTTACAGCTAACCACGTTATTTTCTTCAGTTAAGTTCCCTCACATGCATAACATGTGAGGGTATATTCGTCATTTTGGTTGATCATGTGAGGGAACTTAACTGAAGAAAATAACGTGGTTAGCTGTAAAGGATTGAACCCGTAACAAAAATAAACTTAAAGGTTGTTTTTAGCAACTTTTAAACATTAAGGCTGGAACCTGCAAGTTTGAGGAAACATAAAGGATGTTTTGTGCAATTTACTCTTTTTTCTGCTGCAATTAAATGGTTAGATCTTGTTTTCAAACTAGCGTGTTACACAACCCATATAATACATAAGTCTATAACCTAGTGCTTAATAATATAATTATTTTAATACAAGATCCTATATGATTTTTGTACTTGGAAAATACATCATCAAACGAGTATTTCAAGATACCATTAGAATTTATTAAGTTAACACTACAGATATTAATGATATAGTATAACTTTATAATCTTCAAAATTAACAATAATAAATTTTGATTGTAATTTTTTTAATTTATTTAGTGGCAAATACATGAACGTTTAACTGGTGTCACTTATAAAAATGATAAGTGGCATCACTAAGTGTCAGATACTCACAGACATAAAAATGACTATATCGTGTGATATAACACATAAAATAATTTGCAGGTGTCATCTGGCACTATTATTTATTTACATACAATAAAGATAGACATACGACTATGCATTTAACAACACTACCATTCTTTTATCCCCTTTTTGTAGTAACATCACAAGTTAGATGAAATAAACACACTTTTTCACACAATGTACGTTTTATTTAAATTTATTTATTATAATTAGTATATTTAAAACTTCCACAAATTAAATTAAATTATATTATATTATGTTATGTTATTATACTATACTCTAATAATAGAATAATCAAATGAATAGTGCCAGACAGCTGCCTAGCATCAGATTATTGGTCCACGCCGATGTGCATTCTACAGCCACCACACAACCATCCTCCATTGCTACGTGTTTCCTTATTCTTCTTCTTAAAACAATTTCAATTAAAAGTCTCCCCAAAGAACAACATCACATTACTGACTTTGGGCTAGGGTTTCGATTTCGTTGCAAACGCTAATGGTGACGACAGAGTTGTTTCTCACGCCGATGGTGGTGGAAATCATGGTTGAATGACGTGGCTAGGTGTGCTTATAAAAAGGTGGTTAATTTTAGTTGTTTTATGTACTAGTTCAAGTTTTAATATTTATAGAAACACGATATATACTATCACACTAAAACTCACATTAGGTAAGTGCACCCATCGTTTGTGTAATATAGTGATGGTAAGATACTATGGTCGTCCGAGGATACATGAGTTTTAGCATCGAGTCTTTGTTAACGTCTACTCAAATCCAAAAGTAAAATTTTAAAAATGGCTCAAAAGAAAAATAAAAAGGAAAAAAAATAGTAATCAACAATAAGAAAAGTGAGTGTTTAGAATCAACATACCTCTTGATGCTTCCTTAACTAGATCTTACCGAGGGGTAGCAAGGGCTCGATTGGCAGACGAGGAACACTGTGTGTTAATGCGTATGGTTGTGCAGTATCTGGGTCAGAATCCTAACACACTCGAACTTGTCGCTTTGAATCAGCAGGAAACGCCACTGGTGTAACAACTTCAATTTTTCGTTGCTAATTATTTATTTTCCTTTTCGTGTATTTTGTTTATACTTATCAATTGTACTTCGAGATTTGGATTATGAAAAGTTATGTTCATGAAATTATGTTTTGTCGCATCTATATCACTTTTAATCGCTTATTCAACGCAATCACAACTAATTATGCTACTATACGAGCCGAGTGTGCTATTTTTTAATAAACACTTGTGTCATCACATTGCTTATCTCATCACATCGCAAACGCAGTTAATTATGTGGAATTATGTTTTATGCGTGTTATATTTATTTATGTTATGGTTTAATATCGCTAAAACACTCGCACGCTCACGTAACTCGCTCTCTCTCAAATTAATGGTAACATGACGCTTAACGCTTCGCTAAAACGCTTAATATAACTATCTAATACGAACCGAATCACCAAAAGAACTCATAACGCGAAATAATCAAACAAAACTTGGCCCCTAGGTCAAGTTCGGCCGAACTTGTATATCACAAGTTCGCCCGAACTTGTCTAAGCCATAATATTTCTCAAACAGCCAACAAGTCTGCCGGGCTTGTCCCAAAAACCAAGAAACACATAAGTTCGCTCAAACTTGTAACAAGTTCGCCCGAACTTGATACAAGTTACAAGTTCGCCCGAACTTGATGTTCCAGCTCACTTTTTCACCTTCACCTATAAATACCCAGCTCCTCTTCTCATTTGAACCTGCTGCAAGTTCGCCTGGAGCTCCCCGCTCCCCAAAACTGAAACCTTTTGTGTTCTAAGTAAGATTCAACCCGTTTTCAACTACAACAACGTTCTACAACGTTTTACAACGACTTTGCACAAGGCTTTGCCTTCATTTTCATCAAATCTCTTATGTTTACGTAAATCTTCATCTTTTATGCAAAACTTCTGTTTTTCACTCAGATCTATGTTTAGCTCTGAGTAAAACCCTTTTAAACATCGATTTTTACACAATATTCGGACTAAACGACGTATGTTTCGTTCACTTTGAAGTGGAACGAGGCGTTGTCAAGCTAGATCTCAGATCCGGAAGCACAAGGACGAAAACATCACTTTGCAAAAACTGGACTAAACCGTTCGAACCTTCAAGTTCGTCCGAATTAGTCTGAGTTTCTGTAAAATGGCTAAAACTCGCTCCAAAAGACCTCTTCAGCCTTGGTTTTGCTTAGTAGCCTAAGGTTGGAGGGATGGACACTCGATTTCCACAGCAAACGACGCGGAAACGCACGATTTGGATGCCAAAACAGTCAAGTTTGCTTGAAAAGCATCAAGTTCGCCCGAACTTGTCACCAATGTGACCAAGTTCGCCCGAACTTGTCACCAGATTGGTGACCAAGTTCGCCCGAACTTGATCAATTCTTCAACAAGTTTACACAAGTTCGCCCGAACTTGTATCACCAATCACCAAATAAGACAAGTTCGCCCAAACTTGTCTAGTTTCTCAGGAAACTTGACAAGTTCGCCCGAACTTGTACTCACAGTAAGTCCAGGCATACAAGTTCGCCCGAACTTGTACTTTCAAGTACAAGTTCGCCCGTACTTGTCTGCTGTTCTCTCAAACCGTAACCGTTTCAGTAATTCGGAAGACTGATGCACTTCTGTTCGCTTACAGGCTGATCCGGCACTCTCCGCAACTCATCTCAGATCCCTCATCTCTCCCAAAATGCACCAACAGTGAGTATACTTGAACCCTTTTACGCTTAAACGCACTTTTGGGTGTCACATATGTTCGTATATCAAAACACATCACACAACTCAACTCTTATTCGAATCCCGCTATTACATGACTATACGTGAAATCTGCTGAATTGTATGTATTACTTGATTGCTTGTACGCCACCCTTACATGATAGTATACTAGAGGTTGACCCGCCACCTGGAGGCCCGGGGTTGTTAAGGCTCGCATTTTTATTTCTCATTTATTTTCTCTTTTAGGATGTGAACACTTGTTTGCATGCCTCGATCAATCACGGTTTGTTGGTTTACTTGAATCTGAGTAGTTACATAGTTCACAACTATTACGTATGTCATGCGGTGTATGCTAAATGCTTTTATACCTATTATGTACGCAAAATATTTATGCTCACCTTTACTTAATTGTATTGACGTTTTATTTTATCATATGTGGCAGGTTGAGGACATTAGCTATGGATGCTTAGTTTAGGATTTTCTTTTAGAATCTCGTTGTATAAAATCTAGGGAAGATCGGACTTGAATTGTTTTATGAGAATACTTAGTATTTTGTAACTTGTTTAAGGATTGTATGTTAGTAGTATGGGTGTTAACTTTTGAATATTATCGCTTAAATAATGTTATGGAATTTCTCGTGAGACAATCTGGTTCGCCTAGTGCCGCGCCCCGATGTTTTCGCCATCGGTTGGGGTGTGACAGATTGGTATCAGAGCCATAACTATAGGGAAAATTAGGTAGAATTGCCATGTTTGCCTTAGACCATAGTTAGGATACCAAATCAGACCGTTACGCATCGATTAATGCCGAAAACTCATACGAACAGACAAGTCCGCCCGAACTTGGGGGACAAGTTCGCTCGAAATTGATCAAGTTCGCCCGGACTTGACCAGTTCTCCGGACTTGACAAGTTCGCGACTTGACCAAGTTCGCCCGGACTGACCAGTGCCGACTTGACCAAGTTCGCCGAACTTGTCCGCTCTCTCAACAACAACAAGTTCGCTTGGGATTAGACAAGTCCGCTCGAACTTGACATCAGGTTGATGCCAAGCTCGCCCGAACTTGACCAGAATCCTTCGACACGAACTTCTAAACATTGCTTTTCCTAAAGTAACCACAACACACGCCGAAGAATGCTCGTATCACACAAAACGAGTGATCAAGTCAAGATTAGGTGTGAAAACCAAGAACTCTCGATGAGATCATTCCCTCCGCGCATACTCTCGCACGAGATATCTTCGTTGAGATAGGAGTGATATCCAAACCTCGATGAAAATCTCCATATCTATCTAGTGGAACTCCCGATTTGATCAGTGAGCATAACCACAACTAGGAATGATGTTGTTAAGCTAGGGGTGAAACCCGCATCTTAATAACTAGTTCCGCTTCTCGATTTTCAATCTCACCAAAGTCTCGATGATTTCGATGACTCGGAACCAACGTAACTGGAAGGATAAATGCCGTTAACCATTGTATGGCGAGTGTCACACCCCGACCCGTAGTGGAAAAGGTGATCGGGGCATGATTGGGTTATCATCAAAGCTCATGACATTTATTTTAACGTTTCATATTCATTAATACACTTTAATGGAAAATTACAATCAATATTACATCATGTCCTAGATATCAATCTAGGCTTCATTGTTTTCTTCTAAGGCATTTCCTATGTTTTCCTTGCTTCATCCTGCTCACCTGTATCATGTGTAAAAAGGGTTTTTGGATCAACAAAAAGTTGGCGAGTTAATCCTATGGAAAACACTTGAACAAGTTTAGTTTAATTGATTATAAAATAAAGTGCACAACCACACATGAGTAAAAATAGATGTACACTTAATCACCAATCAATTTAATATTAAACAATACACACATGAACAATAATGGATCGTTTAGAGGCACGCGTTGCTCAACTCGTCTCTCACGAGGAACTGATGGGCCTAATGAATGAATTGCATAAACTTGACAATATGAAATACATAACTACAAACAATATAAACTCAATAATACACACACGAACAATTAATGGATTTGTTTTGAGGCACGTGTTGCTCAACTCGTCTCACACGAGGAACTGATGGGCCTAATGAATGAATTGCATATAAATAGACAAAATGAAATACATAACTACAAGCAATGTATACAATCTAAGTTTAGATCACAATATGGTATGGCACAAGTTTAAATAAACGAGTTAATTTTATGACACATGACACACCCCAAAACGTGTAATTAAAAAGGGAGTTGTAAGATTCACTCACATTGGGTGCGTTCGGTTGATGATGTTGAATGCGCACGAAGTGGTTTTAACCACGAGTGAAATTAACCTAGATAATGGCATAATGTTTTGGTAAGTAAACGGGTTTTATTAATCCATTTTAGTAGGATTGTTGGGTGTATTTTTGTGAGTTTAAGGCTATTTTCTAACCTTAAAAATGTTATTTTTAAGTATTTTTAATTGATTTTTAATTAAAATAATTAAATAAAAATAATAAAAAAATGTTGACTTTTTTGACCGTTGACCGTTGACTTTGACTGTTGACCGGTTCGTATGTGTTATTGTGTGCGCTGGGTGAGGCTCGAACCCGAGACCTCCCGTACGCGTGCACGCAGCTCTACCAACTGAGCTACGTGTCTAACCCGAAATATTTCTGTTTTTAATTATATTTATATACTAATTAGATTAAACTGAAAATCATTTATTTTTAAAAACGATTTAATGCGTCGGACCGGTGCGCTCCACAGTCTCGAACCCGGGACCTGTGGGTTGAGTTAACACACAGTCCACCGCTGGACTGTGTGTCTAACTTGTTAAATAAACCGATTTTTATTATACTTATATACAAACTAAACATTTTCATTTCTGTCTTAGATAAAAAGTTTAATAATTGTCCGGACCGGTGCGGTAGTCCGGACTCGAACTCGTGACCTGTGTTTTAAATGCGCACACAGTCCACCACTGGACTGTGTGTCTATCTTGGTTATTATTCCGGTTTTTATTAAACTTAACATCTTGCGCCTTGACTCCGGTTCGGTTAAAAAAAAGAACATTTTTATTAGGGCGAAGGTGCGCGGAACAAGATTCGAACTCGAGACGTAAGTGTGTTTAATGTGCACACAGTCCACCGCTGGACTGTGTGTCTAACCCGAGTTATATCGTGATTTAAATTAAACTTATAGACAACAGCAAACTTCGTCTTCTTCGTTGGATTTAACCAGATTTAACGTCCGACTGATTCATCGATTTTATCAAGTTTCTTTAGTGTGTTATGATTAATTATAGGTGAGATAAATGAAAAGAATGAAAGACTAAGCGTTAGATATACCGAAATTGGACTCCTCTGTTTCTCCGGCGGAACTCCGATGTCAGCAGACTATTCCGGCGACTTGTGTCTTGCGGCAGAGAGTCTTCAACGAGCTTGAGATGAATGTGGGTGGCTTCGGTATGAGTTCTGAGTGTTCAGTGTTTAGAGCAAGGCACAGAAGTGAAAAACCCGGTTTTCCGGCGATTTGCAGGAGATTTCCGGCGAGTGGAATTACGTCGGGTAAAGGTGCGGTTTTGAGCGAAAAAGCTTGCAGAGGTTCGAGGAGGTATTTATAGGGCAGGTCATCGATGAATTTGGTCCGATTTCCGACTTGATTCGTCGGTTAGAAACTCTCCGGCGGTTATAACTTGTGTCGCGGACTCAGGCGTCGGTTATAACCGATGTAGTGATTAAGGTTTACGTTATAACTGAAGAAATCGTAAATTCTTGGCGAGTTAGTCGGGATTTCCGACGACTGAAATTTTAGCGCGCCGATTTTGAATTCGATAATCATGTTATGATTTAATTGTCTTCAATACTGAACAAGAAATACAAGTGGCGCAGTGGTTGGAGAGTTGAGTGTTAAGTTGTTGTTGACCCGGCTGACTGACCCGGGTTCGAAACCCGGCAGTGCCATTTTATTTTTATTTCATTATTTTTAACAGTTTTTCAAAAACAAATTATATATCCCCATATACTTATTAATTATGTATCGTTTAAAATTATTTTGGGCATTAAATATGCAACGAAATTTTTAACTGATTGTTCGGTTAATAAACGGAACGGGTTTGGTAAAATCCGTTTTTTGACGGATGTTACAGTATCCCCTGCTTTTTAGAAATTTCGTCCCGAAATTTAAGTAGTGTTATATTTGACTAAAAATGATGGTGTTTAGTTTGACAGTTACATACTTAGAAAAAGAGTAAGTGTTTAAGTTTTTGTTTGAGGCGGTACGTCCCTTGTAAGGGTTAAGTACCCTATTACAGGAATCGCTTTTTGTTGCCTACTGTAAAAAAATATTGATAAGCAGAGTTGTTCGCTAAATATGATATCATGCATAAGAGTTTGGATATGTTTGGAAGGATATGGTTATATCCTAAAGCAAAACTTCTAATACTACAACCTACATGGAACTTCTCATAACCATCTAATAATACCTCTGATCCTTTGACAAGAATACTTATATATAGGAAGTACCAGCGGCTATCCACCATATTCTTGTCAAATTTTCATTGGTTTTATCAGTAAGTTATGATTGGTCCTATGATGTAACTCTAGAACATAAAAAACACAACAACCAATATTTGAATCCACATTCTGATAGCATATAGGTTTGAATGGTGACAGTTACCCCTCTCGTTTGTTATGATGGAGAGGTTAGTTTATGTAGAAATAGAACACAGTCCAATTTCTTTAAATGGCGAGATGATATGAATGTAACACAAATTTCAACCAAGGCAATACTAAATCCTACATGGAACTTCTCATAACCGCCTGATAATGCCTCTGATCCTTTGGCAAGAATACTTATATATAGGAAGTACCAGCGGCGTATCCACCATATTCTTGTCAAATTTTCATTGGTTTTATCCGCAACTTATGATTAGTTACCAAGAAACTACTAAATCCTACATAGAACTTCTCATAACCGTCTGACAATGCCTCTGATCCTTTGACAAGAATACTTATATATAGGAAGTACCAGCGGCGTATCCACCATATTCTCATCAAATTTTCATTGACTTTATCCGCAAGTTATGATTAGTTCTATGTGACTCTACAACAAACACAACAACCAAAAGATACTGATAATGAAAAATGTCTGTGCGATCAAGGCTCAATCAAACGGAGCCGATCGTATGCATGTACTGAAAATGAAAAATGTCTGTGCATCAAGGCTCAATCAAACGGAGCCGATCGTATGTGGGCACGCCGGGTTCACGCTCATAATGAAATGGGGAACATGCTCAACGCTCATAATGTAATGGGGAGCGGCGGCCTATGAAATTGCATGTACTGAAAATAATAAACAATAATTACTCAAACAGTTTACACATGGAACCTCTCATAACCGCCAGATAATGCTTCTGATCCTTTGACAAGAATACTTATATATAGGAAGTACCAGCGGCGTATCCACCATATTCTTGTCAAAGTTTCATTGGCTTTATCCTTAAGTTATGATTGGTTCTATGTGATTCTAAAACATAAAGAAAAACATAAAACTAAACGATTGGAGTTGAATCTGGATTTTCGGTGAAGAGGACTAGTTGGGTATCTTCGTTTGGGCCGTCATTATCTTCGACAGGATTGGCGTTGATGTTGAAGACTCTTCCTCTTGCTGGTGGCCTAGCGGTTGGGTTTTCTTGGTTTACTTGGTTAACTGGGTTTGATTGGGCTTGAGCGTTTATGATGTTAACCAATCGAGGGCACGTGTTTCTAAAGTGGGTAGGGTCGCCACAATTGAAACAAGCTCGAACATATGGGAACATGGGGTATTGGGGTTGTTGATAGGTTTGGACCATGTTTTGAGTAGGGGGGAGATTTGGTTTTGAAAGGTGCGGCAAACCCTGCTCAAATGACCATAGCGTCCACAAGTTGCACATAGTCGACAAGGTAAGGTAAGGGGATGGTGATAAAAATAGTTGTTGCATCGAGGGTGAGGTCCAAGATATGGTTTCTTATTTGGGTAAGTTGAGTTGGGTGCCACTTGAGTGATTGGGATAGCTTGGATGGGTATGGCGTGTGAAATTGGTTGATTTCGTTGGATAGCAGCGAAAAGTTGCCCGTCTCTTTTTCTCTTAGAATTGGGTTGAGAAGGGGATTCGGTTTGGGTGTAGTCGGAGGTTTCAGTCGATGCTTTATCCTTCTTCTTCTCCTCCTTGAAGTCTTTGTTCCGGATTCGATTCTCGATGAGCGCTGTTGCTAGCTCCATTGCTGCTTCCAAAGTTGCAGGCGTGGTACTTATTACAGAGTCTTGAATCTTTGACGGAAGACCACGAATGTAGTGCTCGATCAAACGGTAGAGGGGAGTGAACATGTTGGGAACCATTTGATGTAACTCGAGGAATCTTTTGTTGTACGTGGTGTGGTCGCCTTCCTTTTTCTTCAACAAATAGAACTCATCTTCTAATTTCTTGATTTCGCTCCTTGGGCAAAATCGTCTGGTCATGATTTCCTTCAATTCATCCAAGTTAAAGTCATAGCATCTTCAACACCTCGTTTGGCCTTCTCTGTATTCCACCAAGTAAGTGCTATTCCATATAAACGACCGGTAGCATATCACACTTTGCGATCATCGGGGCAATCGCAATTTAGAAAAGTGTTCTCCATTTCTTCAAACCAATGGAGGAGAGCAGTGACACCTTCAGTCCCTTCGTATTTTGGAGGGTCGCATGATTTGAAATGCTTGTAGGTGCATTTAGTGGTATTTGGGGGAGGGTTGATAACGTGTTGATCTTCTTGATTGACAGGATTAGCGGTAAGTGCCTGTTGGACTTGGATTACAATGTTGGGTATTACGGCAGCCATTTGTTGAGCGATTAGGGCAGCCATGCGCTCGCGGGCTTTTCCTGCTCTCATCTTCCTACGGGCGAGATTAGAAGACATCTACAAGGAATACATGTCAAGAGTATGAGTTGGATGTTTTTGGGTTCATGGGTCGCATTTAGGAATGAACATTCATAAAATAATTATAGGAAAATAAATCTACTACATCCATAGGATGTCTTGGGCTTTGCTCGTCATTAGGCCCTACATGCCGCCATAATTCACCTTTGTAATCATGTGGGCCCCCATGAATACCGGGTTTTTCATACGGTTCGCATGTGTTAGCCTGGTTACGTACACTAAAACCCGGAGAAAATCGAGAAATATGTATGTAACGTATGGTATTCGAATGTGTCCAGGTGTAGACACTGTTACACCTTAAAGTGGGGTTAGTTCGAACGACGTTTGGTGTGGCATGCTTTGGCCTAATAGGTCCTTCGTACTCTCATCGTTAGTCCCCAGGTAGGCAAACTGGTCCGTTGTATTGGATTTATACGAATGCCAACCTAGACAGGACGTTCCGACTACCGGTACTTGTAACCTTCCAGTTACTACATGCCCGTCGCAGAACTTACTTTGATGAGATTTGAAAATTGCAACAAAATCTTTGAATAACGAGAGTATGAAAATGATTTGAATATATGAACATTGAAATATGTATGATGAATGTGTATATAAGTATGTATGTTTGACTGTAAGTATAAACAAATATAAAATAAATAAACATCATAAGTTTGTATGTAACCACCTAAACAATTAAAATTTAGGCAAACTATAGTATAGGCTTTAAGGGTCTAATAACCTATCCTATATCCCTATAGTCATGGCTCTGATACCAATCTGTCACACCCCGACCCGCAGCGGAAAAGGTGATCGGGGCATGATTGGGTTATCATCAAAGCTCATGACATTTATTTTAACGTTTCATATTCATTAATACACTTTAATGGAAAATTACAATCAATATTACATCATGTCCTAGATATCAATCTAGGCTTCATTGTTTTCTTCTAAGGCATTTCCTATGTTTTCCTTGCTTCATCCTGTTCACCTGTATCATGTGTAAAAAGGGTTTTTGGATCAACAAAAAGTTGGCGAGTGAATCCTATGGAAAACACTTGAACAAGTTTATTTAATTGATTATAAAATAAAGTGCACAACCACACATGAGTAAAAATAGATGTACACTTAATCACCAATCAATTTAATATTAAACAATACACACATGAACAATAATGGATCGTTTAGAGGCACGCGTTGCTCAACTCGTCTCTCACGAGGAACTGATGGGCCTAATGAATGAACTGCATAAACTTGACAATATGAAATACATAACTACAAACAATATAAACTCAATAATACACACACGAACATAAATGGATTTGTTTTGAGGCACGTGTTGCTCAACTCGTCTCACACGAGGAACTGATGGGCCTAATGAATGAATTGCATATAAATAGACAAAATGAAATACATAACTACAAGCAATGTATACAATCTAAGTTTAGATCACAATATGGTATGGCACAAGTTTAAATAAACGAGTTAATTTTATGACACATGACACACCCCAAAACGTGTAATTAAAAAGGGGAGTTGTAAGATTCACTCACATTGGGTGCGTTCGGTTGATGATGTTGAATGCGCACGAACTGGTTTTAACCACGAGTGAAATTAACCTAGATAATGCATAATGTTTTGGTAAGTAAACGGGTTTTATTAATCCATTTTAGTAGGATTGTTGGGTGTATTTTTGTGAGTTTAAGGCTATTTTCTAACCTTAAAAATGTTATTTTTAATATTTAATTTTTTAATTAAAATAAATAAATAAAAATAATAAAAAAATGTTGACTTTTTTGACCGTTGACCGTTGACTTTGACTGTTGACCGGTTCGTATGTGTTATTGTGTGCGCTGGGTGAGGCTCGAACCCGAGACCTCCCGTACGCGTGCACGCAGCTCTACCAACTGAGCTACGTGTCTAACCCGAAATATTTCTGTTTTTAATTATATTTATATACTAATTAGATTAAACTGAAAATCATTTATTTTTAAAAACGATTTAATGCGTCGGACCGGTGCGCTCCACAGGTCTCGAACCCGGGACCTGTGGGTTGAGTTAACACACAGTCCACCGCTGGACTGTGTGTCTAACTTGTTAAATAAACCGATTTTTATTATACTTATATACAAACTAAACATTTTCATTTCTGTCTTAGATAAAAAGTTTAATAATTGTCCGGACCGGTGCGGTAGTCCGGACTCGAACTCGTGACATGTGTTTTAAATGCGCACACAGTCCACCACTGGACTGTGTGTCTATCTTGGTTATTATTCCGGTTTTTATTAAACTTAACATCTTGCGCCTTGACTCCGGTTCGGTTAAAAAAAAGAACATTTTTATTAGGGCGAAGGTGCGCGAAACAAGATTCGAACTCGAGACGTAAGTGTGTTTAATGTGCACACAGTCCACCGCTGGACTGTGTGTCTAGCCCGAGTTATATCGTGATTTAAATTAAACTTATAGACAACAGCAAACTTCGTCTTCTTCGTTGGATTTAACCAGATTTAACGTCCGACTAATTCATCGATTTTATCAAGTTTCTTTAGTGTGTTATGATTAATTATAGGTGAGATAAATGAAAAGAATGAAAGACTAAGCGTTAGATATACCGAAATTGGACTCCTCTGTTTCTCCGGCGGAACTCCGATGTCAGCAGACTATTCCGGCGACTTGTGTCTTGCGGCAGAGAGTCTTCAACGAGCTTGAGATGAATGTGGGTGGCTTCGGTATGAGTTCTGAGTGTTCAGTGTTTAGAGCAAGGCACAGAAGTGAAAAACCCGGTTTTCCGGCGATTTGCAGGAGATTTCCGGCGAGTGGAATTACGTCGGGTAAAGGTGCGGTTTTGAGCGAAAAAGCTTGCAGAGGTTCGAGGAGGTATTTATAGGGCAGGTCATCGATGAATTTGGTCCGATTTCCGACTTGATTCGTCGGTTAGAAACTCTCCGGCGGTTATAACTTGTGTCGCGGACTCAGGCGTCGGTTATAACCGATGTAGTGATTAAGGTTTACGTTATAACTGAAGAAATCGTAAATTCTTGGGAGTTAGTCGGGACTTTCCGACGACTGAAATTTTAGCACGCCGATTTTGAATTCGATAATCATGTTATGATTTAATTGTCTTCAATACTGAACAAGAAATACAAGTGGCGCAGTGGTTGGAGAGTTGAGTGTTAAGTTGTTGTTACCTGGCTGACTGACCCGGGTTCGAAACCCGGCAGTGCCATTTTATTTTTATTTCATTATTTTTAACAGTTTTTCAAAAACAAATTATATATCCCCATATACTTATTAATTATGTATCGTTTAAAATTATTTTGGGCATTAAATATGCAACAAATTTTTAACTGATTGTTCGGTTAATAAACGGAGCGGGTTTGGTAAAATCCGTTTTTTGACGGATGTTACAGCGAGAGCATTTGCCTATTAGGCCAAATCGTGTGTCCGAACTCAGAGAATCTTCGAATCACTTTGGGTAGTCGCTGTCTCAAAACCCAGGACGCTCCCAATTGATTTAAGCCTATAATCGTTGATTTTACGCATCATCGAGTTTATTTACTATTTATGTGTTTGGATTTATGGATTTAAGCTTATTTCGATTTCTTACTTTATTTATTTCTCGATTTATCGCTTTACACTCCATCAATATATGCACTACTCGCACATCTCTTGAAATCTAAAACGCTAATTAATTCACCAACCAAACTAATCGCTCAACTCGCCTACGCTCATGAGGACACGTGTGTCTCATACGCAACTCTACTCGCTATCTACGCTGTTAGGACCGTCCTCCTTAAGCATAGGAACCTAGATTTGTTTCTAACGTCCAATTAGGCGAAAACTAATGACGTGTTAATCAAATAACAAGAATTACTCATTTAATGTTTGTTTATTGATCAATATTGTTCAATACATTCAAGTCCCGGATCCGACAGAGCTTTGTCGTCTATGTGCCAAAATCTCTGATCCTTACAAATGAAATACCAAGGCACCTATTTATAGGAAGTCAAGTTCGCTAGGATGGTTAACAAGTTCTTGTCTAGAACAAGTTCGGCCGAACTTGTTCTCACATCTTAGATTCCGGGCGAACTTGTCCTTTTACACACAAAATACGCCTTTTTCTAATGCGATCTCACCTATTCTAAACAGACTCGATACAAGACTAAGACATAGACATACTGTACTAACAGACTTCCCCTTGGATATCGTCTTTGTCTTGATCAGTCTTCAGAAGCTCTTGTTTATTCCAGACTCATTCTAGTGTAATGACGTAGGCAACAGACATATGGACTAACAGACTCCCCCTTGGATGTTGCCGTAGTCATTCTGACTTCAAATAAGCTCCTGAGTCATAATATACTCTTGATCTTTATTCTTGGAAAAACTTTAACATCTTGGATCTTCAATTCTTCTTTGTTTCTGAGCTAGTCTTGATAAAACTTTAATAACCTTGTCCCCCTTGCTGTGAGCTATGATCTTCAAACTCCCCTTTCTTTGAGCTTTCTGGTATCTTTAATCAATGTTTTTATCCAGCTCCCCCTAAAACTTTTACTTCTGTTTTCAAAGTTCTAAGACATTCAAATAAACATTTCAGATTCAAACTTTGAAATTTTGTAACATTTCAAATTTTAATCTTCGTTTTCATTTATCAAATTATTTAGTTATTCAAGTTCAATTTAGTGACCTTGAATACTTTTACATTTAAAACTTTGTCCTTTTGATAGAATTTTCAATTATGAAATCCACTTGGTTGACCAAGTCCAAGTTAATGACCTTGGTTAACTAATTATGTATACCAATCCAAGTTAATTGGTTAACCGAGTTGACCTTGAACCAAGATTTTTCTTCAAATTTTAAAGTTTAAATTAATGAACTTTTTTAAACACTTTCAATATTTTGATTTTTCACAGATGCCATCAAGATTTTCACCATTATAGCACCTTACCAGACTTCGAAGAACCGTTCTCCATCATTGGCTTATAAAAACTAATGAAGAAACAATATCTTTTTGTATTTTTGTAAGTTTATGATAAAACACGCTGAAAATCTTTTTGATTTTAATCTGTAAAGCAAATAAACTATGTACAGAACAAAGTAAACTATGTACAAACATATTTACAGACATATTTTTGTGAATTCGTGTCTAAGGATCATATCAGTTGTTTGAGACATATCACTAGTACCGTTGACCTTTTGATGACTTTAAGTTTTAAACACGTTTACCTAGATTGTCAATATGTTTGTCCACTTAAACTTCGACACATTTCTCAATTGTTCCAAGATATGTTAGGTATGAATTATGAAACTTGACTTAACTATGGTTCCCATCTCAGAATATACTCACGTATCAAGATTCCCTAGATTTCATCTTACAGGTGAATATAGCGTAACTGATATCTGTATTTGGGTTATGCGAGACCTTGAGAGCTTAGGTTAGTACTACCGTACATATAAAGAGATGAAGGCTCGTCTTTAAGGTGTGTTCCACTTAAGGAATCTTTTAAGCATTGCAAATTATTTGATCTTTCATACTTTTCAACTTTGCATGCAGTTTAGGGATTTTTAGCAAAAGCATTATAGAAGTTCTAGGCTATTGCTTCCGCAATATCAGAAGAACTTGAATAATACCCCATATATCAACTATCTATAAAGACCTCGTATCTCAGAATCAGGCAATCTCTCAAACGAAATTTCGGAGTACTAAGTCCATATATCCAAGAGATGTTAATCCACGAGATTAAGCAGTTGTAAAAATATAGTATATATCCCAGAAATAATTTACTGAACGTGTAAAGTCTATCAACACATCCACAGTAAGACTTGTTTATCACTTTTTAAACTTTACATTTCTTTAGCATACTGTGATAGTCCACTGATGTACTATCATTTCCTTTTATCCACAAAACTCTTTTTGCCTTTTTCAATGTTTTTGTATTTTTTGAAATTTTCAATGTTTTTGTATTTTTCAACTTTTTCATATGTTTTTATTTTTCTAAAATTTTCTTACTCCCCCTAAAATCAAAAACATATTTTTGGATTTTAGGTTTTAAGAAATGCTAATCTTAAAAAGATAACAAACCAATGAGGATCACGAGAACTCGTCGTCCAATCCCATTTTCAACAACTGCTGTTTAACAAACAAACCATTAAACTCGTTACGTGAAAGAATAAATGGTTTTGATATAAAATCAGTTTTCTGTTAATTAGTTTTCTGTTCAACGGTGTGGATTTGCACAATTTGATCTTTTACGAATTTTCTTTTCAATTTCTCCCCCTCTAAATGACAAAGATATGACATTCTCAGAATAAGTTAAGAAGCTTGGAGCTCCGCTATCCAGATACTACATTGACAATGTGGATCTTTAGAGCCCCTGCACATGAAAAGCAACTACTTGAATAGTGAAACCCAGACCTTTTTGGTCTCGGGTTTAACATGATAAGCATCATAATCACTTTCAAATTCATCATAGTAATCAAAATCATCATCAAACATTGCGTCCGATGTTAACTTTGAAGACTTTTCAACCTTTTCTTTCTTTGTTTGTTTTGAAAAAATTGACTTTGAAAGATCATTTTTGGTTACTGATTCTTTTGATTTGACATTTTTAGTTTTATCAGAATCAGATGTGTCACTTTCAGATGATGATGTGTTCTTTTTAGCAACCCAGGATTGTGACTTGCTTCTTGCTTTCTTGATATAGAAACGAGAATCTTTGTTTTCATTAAATTTTGAAGTTTCACCTTTTCAAAAATTGAGTTTTCAAACCTTAATTCACACTTAGGTTTCACTTCGATTTTAGATTTTGTGTTCTATTTAACACTTTGATTGGTTTCACAATCTCCGGTTGTTTTTGTTTTTTAACATCTGAAACTGTTTTTCTTCGTGGATACACAGGCTTTGTCTTCGGACACTTGCGAGCAATATGACCAACTTCATTGCATTTGAAGCAAGTCCGAGTATCATGAGCATGTCCACTAGTGAGTTTCACTCCACTTGTGGACTTAGCCTTGTCTCGAAGTTCTTTCTCCTTCTTGAATTCATCATTCGATTGCTTACCTATCAAACCTTCTTCCTGAACCGTGTTTGTCCCATACACAAACTTCATATGTTTACCTTTGTATTCGTGAAATGAAGACTTTTGGTTTTTCTTCGGTTCTTCCTCACTTTCCTCTAAACCCAGTCATGCTCTCCTGTTCTCAGAAAATCACCACCATTCTTTCGGTAATTGTTAAAGCTCCTTTTGGGGTTTGAATAAAATTTTTCTCATCAATTTTAAGATTATCTGACGAAACTTCTACAAGTTTGAATAATTTGTCAATTTGATCTTCTTTCACGTTCCGAATCGGAAAGCTATCATCGAAATATAATCTATCAGATTCCTTTACCTTGTACATGACAACGTTAGGATCATCACTTAGATCACTTTATATGATGTATCGTCATCATTCGGATTGTAATTCAGATTTGTTCGAACTCGAGTTGGCGCTTTCAAAGCTGCCGTTGTCAGAATCATTTCCTAAGACATTTTTACCACATCTTTAACAATCGCTTCACTGTTACCGTTTGATTTCGTATAGATTACGTCGATGTTCTCAGGCAATTGATCTTTAGTTTCTGATAAAAGCGTTAAATTTTTTGCCTCTTCAATACCATCCTCTCTCTTGCGGCAGTAACTCGCAAGAAGTGACGAACATTACCGTGTTCTTTATGTTTTCACTTTTCGTTTTATCATCATTTTCCTCCGACTTAATCGTAGGAAGAATGTGATCAATGACATATGCGTTTATGGTGTAACTTTTCAACAATTGTCTTACCCTCTTTGTTTCTATCTTCATGTCTTGAAGTTCTTGTCTTGTTTCAGCAATTGTGTTAATATACATGTTAAATGCTTTTTGTTTTTCAATGACTGTTGCACTTAACATTGTGACATTAGCACTTAATTCAATATTAGCTTTTTCGACATTACAGTAAGTTCCTTTAATTTTCTCATAAGCTTCTTTTATCATTCTGTAATCATATCGAAAATTTTCGTTATGTACAGTCATTTCGCTTATGATTTTTGACTTTTCAGCACATTGCTCACAAGCACTTTTGCAAGGTTTTTCAACCTCCACAATTTTCAGAACTTCCTTTTCAATAACTCTTACTCAGAACTTACCTTCTCCTCTTCTGATTTCTTTTCTTCACTCACCAACTTAGAAGATGCTTTATCAGAATAACCTGCAAAACTAGAAACATTATTAGAAGAATTAGCATTCTGCATCATCGTGTGATGATAGATCTCATCTTCTTCTCTTTGTCGCATGTATTGTTCTAGAATTGCGTTCTCAAGAGCTGCATTCTCGGCAGACATATCTTGTTCTTCGACAATCTTAGCCATAAGAGCAACGCCAGTCTTCTTGTTGATATACTTGTTCCAGTCAAAACCTTCATTTTCCTTTGAAGCAACCATTGCTTTTTCTGCAGTGTTAGACGTTTGATCTTGGATTTCAACTTTCCTCGGTAATGGCTTGTATTGCAATGCTTTCTTGTAGTAATCATTGCCACCTCTGAAAGGACTTTGATTTCCACTTATTTCTTGATTTTGACACTCTCATTTGAAATGCCCTTTTTGACGACACTTGAAGCATGTAACTTTTGTCTTGTCGAAACCAAGCTTGTTACTTGAATTACCAATATCTCTTCCGGTTAATGCTACAAATTTGGTAACTCGTCTAATGATCGAAGCCAAACTCCACTTTATATCATCAGCTCCAGCTCTTCTTCATCCACCTGATCGTAATCCTCAGCAGTCATTTCAGGATTTCCGATCTTTCTAGCAACTAAACATTCATACGATTCCAGGACAGTAGCAAGCAACGCTATGTGTTGTTTAACCACTTTCTCAGGAAATACATTCTTCAGGATAACAGCAAAGTTGCATTGGAAAACATTCGGATCAGAACTAGATTGATGTGTCTGATGTGACTGACTGTTTTGATTTTGAAACGAATAATTTGAACCCATGCTTGAATATCCAGTGTTTGGAGAACTCTGATTCTGTGACGAAAAATTCGTGGAACTCATATTAGAATTGAATGCTATTTGAATTTTCGGGCTCTGAATCGGACTATCGTGAACACCTCCTTTGTAATACACACCGACATCTTGAACAACATTTGCATTCTTTGACTTTGCAATTTTTAACAATTCCATTTCGGGCTCTGACTTTATCGATGAAAGATGACAACTTTAAATGCATCCAAGCAGGACTGTTCTTTAGAACCATCAGGTAAGTTGACCACTCTCCCTCAGGAAGTGCATCAGCCAACTTTTCTATTTGCTCTTCGGTAGTTCTCTTGATGTCGTGCCTTCGCATCTAGACCATTAGATGACAATATCTATCAATCATTTGCTTCATAGTCTCACCTTTGATCATCGTAAAGATCTCGAAATCTTTCTTGATTAGCGCCTTCTTGCTCTTTATCATTCATCGCTTCCTTCGAATTTGTCACAAAGAGCTTGCCACAAATCTTGTGAAGTTTCACATTCAGGTAATAATATCAAAATATCTTCCATCACAGATTGTTGAATAAGGCTAATCATTTCTTTCGGCCACGTATGCCTCTTTATCAGCAGGAGAAAATTTAACCAAAGGTAGATGATGTTCACGTTCATCTTTTGGCCATTTGTATCCGTTTTCAATCGCAACCCAGCTGTGGAATTGATTGGCTTGTACCCAGTTTACAAATTTTTCTTTCCATCCCTCAAACTCATCCATACTCATTAGCTTTGGCGGTTTCTGAGTAGTATCCATCTCATTGTCGAGATTCATCTGATTAACCGTAAAAGAATTAGACGTTGAAGCTTGAGCTACTCCAGGAGCAAACGCGTTTTTAAGATCTTCCATCTTGAAAGATGACGAATTTTAACTGAAAACACACGTTCACAAACTTCGAAAAATAATCAGTACACTGACAAGTTCGGGTGAACTTGTAGTTGGTGAGAAATCAGATTGATTTTTACACAAGTTCGGGTGAACTTGTGATTTTGAATTTACACAAGTTCGGGCGAACTTGTGGTTGAGATTTGAAAACTTTTCTCCGTGATTAAGTTCTGGAGAACTTATACGATTTTCAAGAAAAACGAACAAGTTCGGGCGAACTTGTAGGGAAAAATTCAACAAATTTAATCATGTTCGGGCGAACTTGATGTAAATTTAGTTGAAAAATGCACAAGTTCGAGCGAACTTCTGAAAAATTCTTGAAATATCGGTCAAGTTCGGGCGAACTTGATTAAAATCAATGAAATTTTAATCAAGTTCGGTCGAACTTGATGTTAACTTCGGCCAGAATGAGTTTGAAAAACATGGTTTTTTGAACTTTTTGATATCAATTCGATTGAATTTGATGTCCAAACTCTCAGGGGTTTACCACAAGTGTAGTTTACATGACATATTCAATTTTTAAACATTGTTTACCGTGAATTCTTCAAATGTGTGAAAACGTTAAGAAAAATGGTAGAAAAGAGATGAAATAGAGTTATTCTTGAAGTGATTCCACCAAATCTAGGTATCCAGGATCTGATTCCACTTGTTAGGACGTCCTCCTTAAGCATAGGAACCTAGATTTGTTTCTAACATCCAATTAGGCGGAAACTAATGACGTGTTAATCGAATAACAAGAATTACTCATTTAATGTTTGTTTATTGATCAATATTGTTCAATACATTCAAGTCCCGGATCCGATAGAGCTTCGCCGCCTGTGTGCCAAACTCTCTGATCCTTACAAATGAAATCCCAAGGCACCTATTTATAGGAAGTCAAATTCGCTAGGATGGTTAACAAGTTCGGGCGAACTTGTCTAGAACAAGTTCGGCTGAACTTGTTCTCACATCTTAGATTCCGGGTGAACTTGTCCTTTTACACACATAAATACGCCTTTTTCTAATGCGATCTCACCTATTCTAAACAGACTCGATACAAGACTAAGACATAGACATACTATACTAATAGACTTCCCCTTGGATATCGTCTTTGTCTTGATCAGTCTTCAGAAGCTCTTGTTCATTCCAGACTCGTTCTAGTGTAATGACGTAGGCAACAGAAATATGTTTTAGTTTGAAGATGAATACGTGCAAAATATGTGCTTATGTGATTATGTGCCTACGTGATTATGTGCTTACGTGTATACGTGCCTATGTGTTTTTGTGCTTTGACTGTATAATAATAATAATAATAATAATAATAATAATAATAATAATAATAATAATAATATAATAATGATGATGATGATGATGATAATAATAATAATAAACTGAAGATAAACCTATCATAATCAAATCTCATCCAATCAAATCCTATGTGTAGATGTCTTCTATGGGATCTCACACACGGAGGAACATCCAACGCAACAACGCCGATAAGCGCATCGCTTCTCTGGTAGCCAAGCAAATGGCTAAAGTTATCCCCCAGATCGTCAGCGAGATCCATGCCGCCAGCAGTAACTCATCGGTCGATTCCAAAGCCGACACGCCCAAGACTCCCTTCAGCTTTAAGCAATTTAAAGCATGTGGACCCCTCACTTTCTCTGGCACTGAAGGACCGAGTGCTATGTTCCACTGGTTCGATTCTATTGAAGTTACCTTCCGTCAGAGTGGGTGTCCCGAAGCTCTACGCACTATCAACACCATTGGCGTGTTCCAATCGAGGGCTCTCGATTGGTGGACAGCGGAGCGCAACAAACATGGGAACGACGAAGCTTAGGGGCTCACTTGGGAGGAACTCAAGGAAATCATGGTGAAAGAGTTCTGTCCTTCGGATGAGGTTCAAAAGCTGGTGATTGAGTTCTGGGATATCAAGCAAGACGGTCCAGACAACGCTGGCCTAACAACTCGTTTCAAATAGTTGAGCATTATCTATCCCGGTCAGGTTGACACGACCGAGAAAGCGATCAAGAAATACCTGCGTGCTTTACCCGATTGCGTCGCTGATTTTGTTCAAGCCGCACGCCCTGTCACCATCAAGGAAACCTATCTGCTAGCCGCAGAGATCAACGAAAAAAGGGTTCAGGCTGGTTACTTTAAGAACAACAAGGTGGCAAATCAGGCCATCACCGAATCAGCAGCTCCTACCGATCAGTCTCAAGAATCAAAGAACACTCACCGTGGTCGCAAAAGGGAAAACCCGAGTAAGAACTTTGCCCTTACCGCTCCGCAAAACCCTCAGCCACTCCAGTCTACAGCACCAAACACACCGCCGACAAAGCGTGTGTATACTGGCCCGCATCCCTTAAGCTCAAAATGCACCTATCACCATGTGGTTGGAGGCAATTGCCGTTTCTGTACCAACTGCAACATTTACGGCCACTTTACTGTCAGTTGCCGTTCAAGCCCTCATCAATTAGCTCCTCAGGCCCCTGCAGCACCAGCTCTATCAACTCCCCCTCGGACTCCTCAGGCTAATAAGCAGCATACCAGTAGCAAGCGCCAACCCCAAGGGCCCGTGCTTGCTACACATGTGGGGACCCAAACCACTTCAGTAATGTCTGCCTAATCGAGCTATCAAACAAGAGCCGTAATAACATCAACCTCAGCATCAGGCACCACCACAGCCTCAGCAGCAACAATAGGCTGCACGTGGACGAGCCTTTAACCTCAATCATCGGTAGGCTCAGAACGACAACAACGTTGTCAATGGTATGTTCCTTGTCAGTGGTATTTATGCTTCATGTTTATTTGATACTGGTGCTGATAATTGTTTTGTATCGTTAGAATTGGAAAAGGTTTTAAAATGTAAACGCGCTAAACTCCCAAAGACTTTCGATGTGGAAGTTGCCACCGGAAAAACCATTACCGTCACCTCTGTCCTACGTGGTTGTACCCTCAATCTCAAAAACCATGTCTTCTCGATCAATCTTATACCTATGCAATTAGGTAGCTTCGATATCATAGTACGTATGGATTTTCTTCGTGAGAATCATGTTGAAGTTGTATGCTTCGATAAAATGATTCGCTTTCCTCTCCCTAACAGTGATCAACTCCATTTGTACGGTGAAACTCCCTCAAATAAGTTGATGCTTATGGCATGCACTCGAGCGAGCAAGCATCTGCGAAAGCAATGTGTTGCCTTCCTAGCTCATATTATGAATCTGGAGAAAGAAAAGAAAACCTGGAAAGATGGACCCGTTGTTTGTGAATTTCCCAAAGTTTTTCCCGACGATTTACCCGGTTTACCCCCTACTCGTGATGTTGAATTCTGTATCGATTTGATTCCCGGTGCTACTCCAGTTGCTAAAGCTCCTTATCGTCTTGCACCATCCGAAATGCGCGAGCTATCTTGCCAACTTCAAGAGCTTCTTGATAAAGGCTTCATACGCCCGAGCACTTCACCATGGGGTGTACCCGTTCTTTTTGTGAAAAAGAAAGATGGGACGTTCCGAATGTGCATCGACTATCGTGAACTTAACAAACTCACGATAAAGAACCGCTACCCTGTTCCTCGAATCGACGACTTATTTGATCAGCTTCAAGGTGCTACTTGTAAGATCGATCTTCGTTCCGATTATCATCAGTTGCGTGTACTCGAAGAAGACATTCCGAAAACCGCCTTTCGTACTCCTTATGTCCATTTTGAATTCATGGTCATGCCTTTCGGTCTCACAAATGCACCCGCGGTTTTCATGGATTTGATGAACCGTGTGTGTAAAGCTTTCCTAGATCATTTCGTCATTGTGTTTATTGATGACATCCTTATCTACTCGAAGTCGAGAGACGAACACGCGCACCATCTCCGTTTAGTCCTAGAACTTCTTCAAGGTAACCGCCTTTACGCTAAGTTCTCAAAATGTGAATTCTGGCTCGAAGAAGTCCAATTTCTCGGCCACATCGTTAATAGTCAAGGAATTCACGTCGACTCTGCAAAGATTGAAGCTGTCAAGAGTTGGATTACACCGAAGAATGCTTCCGAAATCCGTTCATTTCTTGGATTGGCGGGCTACTACCGTCAATTCATCGCCGACTTTTCAAAAATCGTCGTTCCGCTTACCGCTTTAACTCATAAAGACAAGCCTTTTGTTTGGGATTCCAAACAGGAGGAAGCCTTTCAAACTCTCAAGCATATGATATGCAATGCTCATGTACTCACTCTTCCCAACGGAAATGACGATTTCGTTGTTTATTGCGATGCCTCTAATCTTGGCCTTGGTTATGTTCTTATGCAACGAGACAAGGTTATCGCGTATGCACCTCGACAACTCAAGATCCACGAGAAGAACTACACAACCCACAATCTCGAACTCGGTGCAGTTGTTTTTGCATTGAAGATATGGCGACACTACCTCTACGGTACTAAGTGTACGGTCTTCAATGACCACAAGAGCTTACAACATATCTTCAATCAAAAGGAACTGAACATGCGTCAACGCAGATGGGTTGAACTTCTCAACGATTATGATTGTGAGATACGCTACCATCCCGGCAAAGCAAACGTCGTCACCATGCTCTAAGTCGAGAAGCTATGTGTATAGTGTTCGTGACTCTCAAGCTTTGAATGATCTCGAAATCATGATTCGCTCTGCTCAGTTTGCTTGTTTTAACGAGAATACTTTGGATGAAGGAATGAAATGTGGTGCCGAAACTCAACTCGTCGTTAAACCCAATGGTATTTATCACTATCTCGATCGCATTTGGATTCCCAGCTGGATAACCTCCGTGAACTACTAATGACCGAAGCTCATAAATCCCGGTACTCCATTCATCCCAGAGCAGACAAAATGTACCAGACCTTCGTCCTAAGTACTGGTGGCCGGGCATGAAAAAGGATATCGCCGTGTAAGTTTCAAAGTGCTTAACTTGTTCGAAGGTTAAAGCCGAACATCAAAGACCCTCTGGCTTGCTCGAACAACCCAAAATCCCGATGTGGAAGTGGGAGAGTATAGCTATGGATTTCATTACGAAACTTCCCCGCACTTCCTCTGGTCACGATAGCATTTGGGTTATCGTTGATTACCTTACTAAATCTGCGCACTTTATTGCTATACGAAAAGACTTTAAGGTCGAACGATTAGCCCGAATCTATACCGACGAAGTCATTTGTCGACACGGGACGCCTTGTGACATCATCTCTGACCACGACGTCGCTTTAACTCACGTCTCTGGGAGACTTTTCAATCCGCCCTCGGTACTACTCTCAATCTCAGTAACGCTTTTCACCTCAAACCGACGGTCAGACCGAGCGTACGATCCGCACCCTCGAAGACATGCTTCGTGCGTGCACCCTAGATTTGGGTGGTAATTGGGATACGCATTTACCTTTAATTGAATTCTCGTACAATAATAGTTATCACACCAGCATTCAAATGGCTCCTTTTGAGGCGTTATATGGAAGAAAATGTCGATCGCCTATTGCATGGCACGAGATCGGCGAAGCACAAATCACCGGTCCCGAGCTGATTCAAGAAACGACAGACAAAATCCTCCAGATCAGAGACAATCTCTTGAAAGCTCGGAGTCGTCAAAAGAGTTATGCCGATAAACACCGCAAGCCCCTACAGTTCGACGTGGGAGATCACGTGCTCGTAAAGGTTGCACCTTGGAAAGGAGTGATCCATTTCGGGAAGAAAGGAAAGCTAGCGCCACGATACGTAGGTCCCTTTAAGATTCTGGAAAGAATTGGCAAAGTGGCCTATCGACTCGAACTACCGGTAGAACTTAACAAAGTTCATCCGACTTTTCACGTGTCGAACCTCAAGAAATGCCTAGCTGAAGAAAATCTCCACGTCCCTCTTGAGGACTTGCAAATAAACGAGACTCTGCATTTCATGGAAAAGCCTGTCGAAATCATGGACCAAGAAACCAAGAAATTACGGCGCTCTCGCATACCTATCGTGAAGGTCCGATGGGAAGGCAAACGCGGTGCCGAGTTCACTTGGGAATTGGAAAGTGACATGAAGGCTAAATATCCGCACCTCTTTGTTATGGCCACTACTTAAATTCCGGGACGAATTTCCTAAAGTAGGGGAGACTGTAACAACTCCAATTTTTCGTTGTTAATTATTTATTTTCCTTTTCGTGTATTTTGTTTGTACTTACCAATTGTACCCCGAGATTTGGATTATAAAAAGTTATGTTAATGAAATTATGTTTTGTCGCATCTATATCACTTTTAATCGCTTATTAATCGCTAATTCAACACAATCACAACTAATTATGCTACTATACGAGCCGAGTGTGTTATTGTTTAATAAACACTTGTGTCATCGCATCGCTTATCTCATCGCATCGCAAAACGCAGTTAATTATGTGGAATTATGTTTTATGCGTGTTATATTTATTTATGTTATGGTTTAATATCGCTAAAACGCTCGCACGCTCACGTAACTCACTCTCTCTCAAATCAATGGTAATATGACGCTTAACGCTTCGCTAAAACACTTAATATAACTATCTAATACGAACCGAATCACCAAAAGAACTCATAATGCGAAATAATCAAACAAAATTTGGCCCCTAGGTCAAGTTCGGCCGAACTTGTGTATCACAAGTTCGGCCGAACTTGTCTAAGCATAATATTTCTCAAACAGCCAACAAGTCCTCCCGGACTTGTCCCAAAAAGCAAGAAACACACAAGTTCGCTCGAACTTGTAACAAGTTCGCCCGAACTTGATATAAGTTCGCCCGAACTTGATGTTCCAGCTCACTTTTTCACCTTCACCTATAAATACCCAGCTCCTCTTCTCATTTGAACTTGCTGCAAGTTTGCCCGGAGCTCCCCGCTCCCCAAAACAGAAACCTTTTGTGTTCTAAGTAAGATTCAACTACAACAACGTTCTACAACGTTTTACAACGATTTTGCACAAGGCTTTGCCTTCGTTTTCATCAAATCTCTTCTGTTTACGTAAATCTTCATCTTTTATGCAAAACTTCGGTTTTTCACTCAGATCTATGGTTAGATCTGAGTAAAACCCTTTTAACATCGATTTTCACACAATATTCGGATTAAACGAGTATGTTTCGTTCACTTTAAAGTGGAACGAGGCGTTGTCAAGCTAGATCTCAGATCCGGAAGCACAAGTACGAAAACGTCAATTTGCACAAACTGGACTAAACCGTTCGACCCTTCAAGTTCGCCCAGATTAGTCTGAGTTTCTGTAAATGGCTAAAACTCGCTCCAAAAGACATCTTCAGCCTTGGTTTTTGCTCAGTAGCCTAAGGTTGGAGGATGGACACTCGATTTCCTCAGCAAACGACGCGAAAATGCACGATTTGGATGCCAATACAGTCAAGTTCGCTCGGAAAGCATCAAGTTCGCCCGAACTTGTCACCAGATTGGTGACCAAGTTTGCCCGAACTTGATCAATTCTTCAACAAGTTTACACAAGTTCGCCCGAACTTGTATCACCAATCACCAATTAAGACAAGTTCGCCCGAACTTGTATCACCAATCACCAATTAAGACAAGTTCGCCCGAACTTGTATAGTTTCTCAGGAACTTGACAAGTTCGCCCGAACTTGTACTCACGTAAGTCAGCATACAAGTTCGCCCGAACTTGTCTGCTGTTCTCTCAAACCGTAATAGTTTCCGTAATTCAGAAGATTGATGCACTTCTGTTCGCTTACAGGCTGATCCGGCATTCTCCGCAACTCATCTCAGATCCCTCATCTCTCCCGAAACACACCAATAGTGAGTATACTTGAACCCTTTACGCTTAAACACACTTTTTGGTGTCACATATGTTCGTATATCAAAACACATCACACAACTCAACTCTTATTCGCAATACCGCTATTACATGACTATACCTGAAATCTGCTGAATTGTATATGTTACTTGATTGCTTGTACGCCACCCTTAACATGATAGTATACTAGAGGTTGACCCGCCACCCGGAGGCCCGGGTTTGTTAAGGCTCACATTTTTATGTCTCATTTATTTTCTCTTTTAGGATGTGAACACTTGTTTGCATGCCTCGATCAATCGCGGTTTGTTAGTTTACTTGAATCTGAGTAGTTAAATAGTTCACAACTGTTACGTATGTCATGCGGTGTATGCTAAACGCTTTTATACCTCTTATGTATGAAAAATCTGTATGCTCACCTTTACTTAATTATATTGACGTTTTACTTTAACATATGTGGCAGGTTGAGGACATTAGCTATGGATGCTTAGTTTAGGATTTTCTTTTAGAATCTCATTGTAATAAAATCTAGGGAAGATCGGACTTGAATTGTTTTATCAGAGTACTTAGTATTTTGTAACTTGTTTAAGGATTGTATGTTAGTAGTATGGGATGTTAACTTTTGAATATTATCGCTTAAATAATGTTATGGAATTTCTCGTGAGACAATCTGGTTCGCCTAGTGCCGTGCCCTGACGTTTCTGCCATCGGTTGGGATGTGACAACTGGAGGCCGGAATTTTAATATTAATTAATTTGATAGTTTAAGAAGTTTATATTACTTGTCCTTATTAGTCCATTGGTGAGTCATCAGTTCCCCTAAGTTAGTTACTTTTATATAAAGTAAGTCCTTTACACTTTGGTGTTATCTCCGCGCAAAGGCAAGAGTTTACCAACCCAAAGTCCCATCCAAAACCTTTAACCTCCGCTAAGAGCATCAATATGTTTTGACTCTACATAGACATAGAAAACATGAACAACCTAAGTTAATGGCGTCGGAAGATTATTGGAAGATTTTAAACATTATGTCGAACCTCTAATGAACCAAGTTAACGACGACACTGTTATTTCACTCACTTTCAATAAACTATTTAATTAGTTGAATTCATTAACACACACACCTTGTTCATCCATGGTCTTCTATGGTCTTCCTTACTTAACTCAACATCAAGGGAGTAAGTTTCCCCCAAACACCCTCAAGAATCTAGCCAAGAATGGCCATGGAACTAGATGTTATCAAACTTGAAAACATTATATAAACTATATAAAGCTTGATTACACTAATGATTCTTGAATAATTCCTAAATGATTAAAATGATTAGGGACAGTGTGGTAGAAGAGAAGTGTGTAGTGGAGAAGATATGAGAAGATGAGCAAGTGAAAATAGTGGAAATGGTGTAGGTTAACCGTGTGGTAGAATGCAGCAGTGGTGTTTGGTGGTCTACGGTGGTTGCCAACTGTGGTGATCAGAGATGGGCAACTGAAAGAACAAAAAATCAAAACAAAAAAAAACACTTTTATGTTTCAATTCTTTGCCGGAATAAAAACGTTCTCCTAAAGGTTGCACCTTGGAAGGGAGTGATCCGCTTCGGGAAGAAAGGAAAGCTAGCGCCTCGATACGTTGGTCCCTTTAAGATTCTGGAAAGGATCGGTAAAGTAGCCTATCGTCTCGAACTATCGGCGGAACTTAATAACGTTCATCCGACTTTCCACGTGTCTAACCTCAAGAAATGCCTAGCCGAAGAGAATCTCCATGTACCTCTCGAAGATCTGCAAATCAACGAGACTCTACATTTCGTGGAAAAGCCTGTCGAGATCATGGACCGAGAAACCAAGAAACTACGGCGCTCACGCATCCCTATCGTGAAGGTCTGATGGGAAGGCAAACGCGGCGGAGAGTTCACTTGAGAATTGGAAAGTGACATGAGGGCCAAGTACCCGCACCTCTTTGTTACGACCACTACTTAAATTTCGGGACGGAATTTCCTAAAGTAGGGGAGACTTTAACAACTCCGAAATTTCGTTGTTATCTTTTCTTTTATATTCCATTGTATCTATCGCTTGTAATCTCGAGATTCGTTTATAAGAAAGTTACGTTAAATTAAATATGTTTTATTTCAATTATATCGCATCTAATCGCTTATTAAATGCACCGCTAATCTCATCGCATCGCAAAACAAAGTTAATTATATGGTTTTATGTGTTATGTTTGTTTACGGTTATGATTACGCTCGCTATCGCATCGCTCTCGCATCGCTCTTGCACGCTCAAATCGCTAAATGGCACTATTATATCGCCTATAACGCTTAGTATAACTATCTAATGAGAAACGAATCACCAAACGAACTCATAACGCGAAATAAACGAAGAAAAACCCAACATTGGGTCAAGTTCGCTCGAACTTGGATGACCTCAAGTCCGCTCGAACTTGCACCCTAAGGGTTAAGTTCGGCCGAACTAGACTAAAACTCCTTGAAATTCTCACAAGTTAGCGCGAACTTGCATGATTCCATGCAAGTTCGGCCGAACTTGACTCCCCAGCTCCCTCATTTTGCCTTCACCTATAAATACTCAGCTCCATTCTCTCATTTGAACTTGTTGTGAGTTCGCCCAGAGCTCTCAGACCCGAAACCCTTTGTTTTCTAAGTAAGAATCAACCCGATTTCAACTACAACGATGAACAACAACGTTTTACAATGATTTTGCACAAGGCTATGCCTTCGTTTTCATCAAATCTCTTCTGTTTACGAAAATCTTCATCTTTTTCCATAAAAACTTCTGTTTTCACTCAGATCTATACTAGATCTGAGCAAAACCTTTTAAATCCTTGATTTTTACACTATTTTCGGACTAATGATGTATGTTTCGTTCACTTTTGAGTGGAAAGAGGCGTTGTCGAAGCTAGATCTCAGATCTGGAAGCACAAGGACGAAATCGTCACTTTACACAAGCTGGACTAATCCGTACGAACCGTCAAGTTCGCCCAGATTAGCCCGAGTTTCTGTAAAATGGCTAAGTTCGCTCCAAAAGGACTCTCCAGCCTAAGTTTTACTCAGTGGCTTAAGGTTGGAGAGATGGGCACTCGATTTCCTCGGCAAAGGACACGAAAACGCAAGATTTTGGACCCGAAAACATCAAGTTCGCTCGAGATTTACCTGTTTTTCAGCAGCACCCAGGTCAAGTTCGACCGAACTTGTACCCCTCAGGGTCAAGTTCAACCGAACTTGGGTCAGATCTTCACCAATTCATCACAAGTTCGACCGAACTTGACTTTTCAGCAAACATTTCTCACAAGTTCGCCCGAACTTGCATAATTTCCTTGGAAATTAGACAAGTTCGCCGAAACTTGACTCAAACCTCAGCAGGACAATAAAGTTCGCTCGAACTTGTATGTTTACATACAAGTTCGGCCGAACTTGCCTACTGCCGAAACCCAACTTCACCGTTTCAGCTTTTCGGAGACTGATGCACTTCTGTTCGCGTATGCAGGCTGATCCGACGCTCCTCTTCACCTCCCGACAGTCGTCTACTCTCTCCTAAGCGCACCGACAGTGAGTATACTTGACCCGTTTTCGCTTTAATGCACTTTTTGGGTGTTACATATGTTCCTCTATCAAAATCACCTCACAGATCAAACTGCTTATCACACGCAAATAATCTGATTATATATGCTCAAATACGTGATACTAGAAACATGTGACTAGGAACTTATTTTCGTTAACTTGCCTCCTTAGTTAGTATGGTACTATAGTCTGGTTAACACCCGACGGGGTCTAGTTAGGATGGACGCGCAAGCCTTCTCACGGAAGTTAGCATGAGAAATATGCCTAGTTTTGTGTGATGTGTTTTGGTGTATCATGATATGTAATTAGACTATTCGCGAATGGTTTCTCTACTATGCTAGTATTACTTAAACCTGTATGATCACCTTTACTTAATTGTATTGACTTGTATTTTAACATATGTAACAGGTTGAGGATTTTAGCATGGATGCTTTGGACGTAGTTTTGCTTAGTTTTAGATTCATGCTTTAGAAACGCTTGTAATAAATCTAGAGATTTTTAAACTAGAATTTGTGTTATGAGAAAACGCTGTTTTGTAATGGTTATTTGAAATATTATGTTTAATAGTATGGGATGTTAGACGTTATGTAATATTGTTAAATAATTGTTATGGAACTTCTCATGAGACAATCTGGTTCGCTTAGTGCCGCGCCCCGATGATTCCGTCATCGGTTGGGGTGTGACAAGAAAAATGTTATCTTAGTGGCGTATTTACCAAATAAGTCAGGCAACTTGAACTCTCATTCAAGATTTAAGTTCGCCGGAACATTTAAAAACGCAAAAAAAAACGCTAGAAAATGTCATCGGAAATCTAAAACCATCGGATAAATTAAGAAAGACAACGACAAGAACAACCACACATAGATCAATTTAAAACACCAAAAACTCGCCCAAATCTGATCCAAAACACCTTAAAAGGAACTGATAAAGCACTATAAATCTCCCTAATCACCAAGTGATCAATCTTCAACAAACAAACAACTAATTCATTTCATTTCGGATCTCTATTTTGGAGAAAATGTCTAAAATGTGAAAAACCAAAAAAAAAATCAAAAAATCAGATTTTTATGAAGAATTTGAAGATTGTTAAATCCCAAATTCGAGTGCTAAAGCTCTCATACCAAATTGTAGGATCAAATCGAACTAAAAGTCTAATTTTGCTAACGGGGTGGGGGTGCTCCACTAGCCATCACACCGCACCCAATTATCAAACGCCACCTCATCGAGCATCATTAGTGATGTTTTTTTAAATAATAAATTAACAATAACAATTTCATATAAATAAGTAATACATTAAAAAAACCCTAAATTACAAACGAAAAAAAAACTAAACATTACAAAGTAAAAAAAGAAAAAAATACTACAGCATCTCCCAACCCCACTTTTCACATATTTCGCGTTTGCGTTGAAGCATGATCAACTTAAACGGTTTGTTAAGAGTGTCGTGCAGTTGTAACATGACGTTTAAATCACTATTATAATATACGCCTCGTCACGTTTAAGTTTTGAAGCCGCAAGTTTTTCTTTTCTTTCTTTGGATTCGGCCATTTCCACTAACCTAGCCGCTTTGAATTCCTTTGGTTGACGATTCACCACTTTTCTTGCGATGCGGCCTTGTGGGTGTATCATCTTGTTCGGGTTTGTCATCGGGTAGCTCGTTCAGATTCATTTCGAGCATGTTGCTTGATACACCATCGTTCGAAGTAGTGTAGTTCCCGAACTCAGAAGTTTTTGATCTTTTTGAACCTCCTCTTTTTTTTGGAGCCATCGGCCCATGCATGTTGACCAAGTAACCGGTTCTCACTTCGTGTGATGTCTCGTAACCTCCCATGATGCCATTTGTGGAAAAGATTTACATTTGTATGTCCGGCAATACTCTTCTAGATAGTCGCCTCGCTTGCTCCGCTTTGTAGATTTCGGGTCTACAAAAATATTTTATAAACAAGATAAAAGAATATTTTCAACAAGATAAAAAATATTTTAATAACAAGATCAAAAATATTTTATAAACAAGATAAAAAATAAGGTAATAACATTAAAATATTAACAACTGAATAAAGCAAACGTTAAATTTACTCATTTTTCGGTTCAAATCTCCCCACTTTGACATCATATGATCCATATTGCGTTCGGTCGAACCGGGAAGTTTGGAAAAATGTGCAATAACTCGAAGGCAAAACAAGTCTCATCTTTGTTCATTTGAATGTTTTTTGTTTTCAAAGGTGTGCAAATATGGCTTGACCAAGGCGAGCTCCTCGACACTCGTCCAACACTCCAAGCTCTCCGACCACCGACTATTGGGACGATATCAACTTCTACATCTTCTTCTTCTTATTCTTCTTTTTCTTGAACCGGTTCACTATCATCATCAGTCATCATCTTGTTGTTGTGGTTCGCGATATGCACGGGCGAATTGGTGGATGAGATTGTTATCTTCAAGTGGGTCGAGAGACATTTGATTAAAAGCTTGGTGTTGAAACGGTTGGTTTGAAATGGTGGAATAAAAGGTTGGTTTTGATACGATTGGTTTTGATACGGTTGGTTATGAAACGGTTCGTGTTGAAAGGGTTGGTGAGGAAAGGGTTGGTTGGGAAACAGTTGGGTTTAAAACGGTTTGTTTTGAAATCTCGCTGGCTCGCCAAGATTAGCTCGAACCTTTGGCTGTGTGTGTTTTTTCTTCGTACCCGAACCGCGTTTGCTTGAGCCTTCCATTTTTTCAGTTAAAGAATGTGAGTGTAGAGATGGTACTTTTTGTGGGTTTAAAAAGGTTAAATTGGATGGGTTATATATAGTTTTTAAGGTTTTTTTTTTTTTTGTTTTTTGTTTTTTTTAAGTTTAAAAAGCCCAAACGGTCATCAAGCAACGGTCCTCTTTCAAACGGTCATCTCTTCACGCGTGCTTGAGACAACGCGTTTTCCCCATCACGCGTTGTGGCCACAGGTGGCGGCGGTGTTCCACGCGTGATTACCGACCACCACGTGCCACCACGCTGCGCCCCCACTCCCCTAATAATCTCTTTCTATTTATAGCCTAAACCACTTAGGCTAATTACATTTAGGCCTCTAACGTTTTATAATTACAATCAACTCTCTAAGCTTAATCAAATAACTATCACTAAACATGAAAACTAATTAACTAAGATAATAAATATATTTTGTCTAAACAACATACATTTAGTTAACTCGAATAACATAGTCGATCACATTGTGAGCTTTCCTTCGTCAATTCTTCGACCAATCTCATCTTGTCAGTTCACGTAACGACATCGTCTTGGTGACATTGACTTTGTTGACTTAACTTGTTGATAACATTAGACTACCCAATTAGCCCCAACAATCTTCATTGTTCTTCACACTGTGGTCTTCTGGATGTATCTAGCGGTCTTCGGATTCAAGGCATGGGGTGTGTCTGGTGAGACATAAGGGTATGTTTGGACACTTTCTTCTATTTTCTTCCGTTTTCCACTCGATTTTGCTTCTTTTGTTAATCTTGGGTTAGTTTTGTCTTGAAAATCAAATATAAACCAATTTAAGTCTATTTTGAATATTTCATTAACAAAAACATACTAAAAAGTAGGTATAAATGATATAAAGACATGTGCATTTTAGCTCATATCATTGAACACGAACCAATGACGGAAATAAGGTTTTCTCAGTGGTCAGCGACAACAATAAGGTTGTGGTTGTCGTCATTGGTGGTGGTTTTGCTTTCGTTTTGTACTCGGATCCACAGGGTATTGGAATTGAACGCCCACGAAGCCATCGATGGTACATGCAAGTGCCATCAAGAAAGACCCCAACTTTTAGAAACGATGAAAGTTATTACAGTAGCACCGCATTTGATCTCTGTGGTGGTATGGCCGTTCTTGTCATCTGATAAGCCCTATAAAACCACCAATCACATGAACCCTAATATATGAAGGCGTCGTCTCATCTCAGTTCTCTTCAGCTTTGACACAGTCGGCTGATGACTTTGCTTTCGTTCTATACTCATATCTAGTGGATTCAGGTATCAGTAATTGATTTTACTTTTGAATTATAAAGAATAAGCCAGAACTTCTTTTGCCTTCGTCTGATACTAATATGTGTTTTGTTGAACTGTTTTTTTTTTATTTTTATTAGAGCATTATTTTTATCATGTTTGGTTAATCTATATTGACTATATTTCGATGTTGCTCCTTGTGTCAAATACTTGGTTATGGTGGTTTAGTGTCCCTTCATCTCGTGAAGTAATTAAGTAATGATTATTAAGCCTTTAGAGTCATATTTATATGTTGCTCATATGCAAATTGTAATATGTATTATTTCTAACATGTTTGCAAGAGAATTCTAAACCTTCGAGCAAGAGGTTTGGTTGGAATGAATAAATTTCTTGAGCTGTTAAAAAAAAAAGGAAAACGCAACATAGCTTGCCGAGATGGCCATGTTTGTTGTTGAAAATGTTGAACATCAAAGTACACACGTAACTTTCTTTTTTTATGTTTAACCCAAAAAAAGGGTTGGCTTATACGTTGGTAGTTATTTGCCATGGATCTACCTAGAAACATTTTTTCCCTCCAAATTGTTATTTAGAGCTATATAATACAAACTACGTGTTGGGGAATAGTGTCAGACGGCTACCTAACATTTTCCTCATTGATCCAGTCAAGTTATAATTTTGTCCGGTTAAAATTTACAGTTTTACCATTGGTTTTGATTTTTTTTCTTCCAGCCAAATTCCGCTTTTGCCTCCGTTCAAATTTATTGTTTTACCATTGTTTTTGTTTTTCTCCCTGTCTGCTCCCAATGTAAAATTATAGTAATGCCATCGTTTTAATTTTTTTTTGACAAAACTATGGGGGTGTTTTGTTTTACTTGGTTGACTCGGTTAATTTTTATTTGTGTTAGACGACTTGCCTGACATACGCTCCTTGTCCTAAAAAATACAATTTTGCTCCCAGTTTAAAATTATAGTCTTCCCGTCGTTTTTAGCAAAAGTATGGTAGTGTTGTTTTTAATTGGTTGACTTAATGTAATTTTTTTGAGATCGTATTATGTGTAATATTTACAAGTTACCGAAACACAGACGTAGATGTTGTAAGAGAGAAATATCCAGCGTAGCGCCTCGCAACATGGATGAGGAAAAACTAGTTTTCTATAAATCCCACAATAATAAGAAATCTAGAATTGTCAATCACTCAATCGTCACAACTTAAAAAAAAACATACTTGAAAACTATCTTCCATGGCCGTTTTGTTATAGTTAGTTATAGGAATAATGGATTTTAATAATCTTAACTATTAGCCGTTGGCGTGCAACGGTCTTAACTTCAAAAATAACAAGTGGTGGTCCCACATTTTCATATGTTGGAAACCAATGGACCTTTACTAAACCGAAAAGGATAAGGGGACAAAAAGAAATAAATGTTTTTTTAGTAAAAGTCCATTAGTTTACAATATGTGAAAATATGAAAACACCACTGGTTACTTTTAAAGTTGTGACAGTTGTTGGCCAACGGCTAATATTTTGGATTATTAAAATCCATTATTCCTTAGTTATATGATTCTGATTCACCAAAATTGTTATGTTTACTTTATAGATTTTGCAAGTTATTTTGGTTAATAATCAAAATTAAACTTGGGCCACTATTATTGTTTAGAATACATAAATGAAGGTATACATACATGAAATGGATATGGATGTATAAATATATGAAATGAAAATATAAAACATGAAATAAATGAAATGGAGGTATAAAATTATAAATGGTTCGGTTCGATTGATTTCGGTTAATAGAGGGTACAAAAAAGCATATAATCGATTTTCGATTAATTCAATTTTCGGTTAATCAATTTTTTTTGTTAATTCGGTTTTCGGTTTTTTCTATTCTGGGTTCGATTACGGTTAACGGGTTCTTCTGTTTTCGGTTAACGGTTTGTTTATTTGTCACTCATAGGCACTTTTAATCAAATAACATATCAATTTTTTAAGTTAAAAAGACTATAACAATACTATAATCAAATAAAGAGAGAATAAAATGTTTGTATTAATAATGTATTTTTTTAGAAAAGTATAACATATAAAAAAATATCGTTGTTTAAAAATTGTGGGTAGTTCGTTTAAACTAAGGGGTAAAATTGTAAGTATTGTTTAAATAACCAAAAGCTGAGTAAAGTTAAATGGGTAAAGATGTAAGAATTGTTTATAAAACACATTTTACCTCTAAAAATCTTTTAACACATGCATTAAATATTTTAACTTGAGCAATTATATTTGTATTACTTAAAATTTAAGAAGTCCTTGAACAAAGTATTACAAATATATAGTATATATAGAAGACATCATTTAATAACCACCATTTATTGCGAGAACCACGAGAAACAGTGTGAACACAACTAAAACTACTTAAAAAGCTTAAAAACATACAACTTTTTTTTTAAATTCCATTAAAATAGCAACGTGTTGTTAATAATTTTTTTAATAAAAAGTCATGATTTAACTGTAAAAACATTTTTAGCATTTAGTTTTGTAGTTTAGTTTTTAGCATTTAGTTTTGTGGTTTAGTTTTTAGCATTTAGCTTGTTTTAAGAGGGGGGATTAGGTTTTTTCGGGTGTTTTGGTGGGGTATATATTTTTTATGAGGATGGAGGTGGGTGTTTAGGTTTTTGGACGATGTTGGTGTGAGGGGTTCGTTGTTTTTTTGGTTTATTTTGGTTGTATACACGGTGGTTCTCATAATTCTAACCTTAAATTTGGTTCTCAATAAACCCTACCCTAAATTATATTATATATATATATATATATATATATATATATATAAACTCATTAAGTGTAACCAACTTTAAATCCATCTTCACCGTCGAATCATGCTGAGATTAAATCTCAGCCCTTTAAACTCACAAATAAACCGCTATGGTGGCGGTTTAGGGCGGTTTCTGATGGTTAGTTCTTCCTGCCCATGATCTCCACAACCTCCTACAATCCTGGGTAAACTGCCAATCTAACCGCCCACTCTCCCCTAATTTTAGGGTTTGAAGAGGTTATATTAGATGGACTGGGGTTGGGGCAAGATTCAAGTGAAGTTTTCCTGGATTACTTCAGTTGACCGATAGTTTCTGATGACTCAAAAGTCCACAAAATCCCACGGGTAATAATTCCTCTGCTTGCTTTCACTCTTGGTGTGTGAAGCAAAGGATTTGCTATTGTAACAAGGTGAAGCTTTTGGTAGTGCTTTAGTTTTTTTTTTTTTTTTGTAATTAGTATTAGCGTGTTGATTTTTGCTTAGCATATAATAATTTAACTTTCTTGGGTAGGAGATCGTCATGGCCCAAAGAACTACTCATCGGAAGGTATAATATGCAACTACACCAATTTAAATCCCCCTTGAATGTATTCATGTAATTTATTTCTTCATTTATAATTATACATTGACCATTTCTTTAGAGATTGTATAAGATTTAGCTTGGCAAACAGTTACTTATGTTTTCAATTTGTTCATCACTTGAAACATTGTAAGTATCCATAATTATATTTCATAAATATCATGACAATTGTATTTCCAAGTTTCTTTTTTTATATATGGTGATAGTTTCATGTTCTGATACCAGGGATCTATCTAATATCCGATTTTCTGGAAAATATTCGTTCTTGAAGTTATTGTAAGTTTAATTACCTGATATTTTTAAAGATTTGCATTTGCAATAGATAATCCATTTTCCATTTCATTCGATATATGTGATTCATGTCATTTTATATAGGTGTTGTTTTTCAATTCTTCGTGTGTTTCAATTCTTTAGTTTCTATGTTATTTCTTGGTGTTCATAGTTTCATTCATAATATGGCGGTGCAACTGAAACGACGTTTATGCCGACGATGGACAAATATATTTAAGAATTGGATCGTCACGACCGTCAACCAGGTATGCGATTTTTTATTTTTCCAATAATTTCCTGTTTTTCAATATTTTTAATGTAACTCACAAAAACCCTTTGGATATTAAGACCAGAGAGCGTAGATTATGATCTCTGGTAACCATGTATTATTTTTGATTTTGAACTTTAATATCTAACTGGCGCTAAAAAACTTCATCCTATTTGATTTTTACAAGGTTATGGCAGGATGCTAAGAACATATGCAGATGTTTGATTTGAATCTACATAAATTATGTTCAATTTTTTGTCAGCAGCGTTAAACAATGGATTAAAGAAGGTAGCAAGGTCACGGGGGTGCGGGTTTCTGCTGGAACAATTGGTGTCCGGTTAAAACCAATTTTTTGGTTTGGAGAATGTACCTGAACCGGCTGCCCACAATGTATAACCTGAACAGAAGAAATATTAACGTCCCCTCGTCGGTGTGTGTGATGTGTAGAGAGCACGATGAAATGGTGGATCATTTATTTGTTTCGTGTCAAGTTGCTCATAGTCTCGGACAAGATAGCCACTTGGTGCAGGTTGCCTTCATGTTTTTTTATTTGGTGCAATAGTTGTTCTAAACAATCAGGATCATAACCAAGGTTCAGCAAAGTGGAAAAAAGCAATCTATCTCCTCGCCCAAACTGCAATATGGTGTATATGGAAGGCTCGAAACGAGCAATTGTTTGAAGGAAAACAGATTTGGGTGGACAATATTGTGGAGGAAATAAAAGTTTTAGGCTTCTTGTGGGTTTGGAGTAGAGCAAAGGCGCAACAGCTTTCATGGGAACATTGGTGCAATTTTAATTTATCTTGCATGGAGATTTGAGGTATGGGTTGGTATGATATGTTGTTCTGTTTGTTTATTACTCTGGTGGCTGTATTTCTTTGTGCTAACTTCGGTTTGCCTGTATATATATGGGAGTTTTTTGTTCGCCGTTCAAAAAAAAATTATGCTCAATCGTTATAGATGTTCTATGCATAAATGCAATTAATCATTGTCTGGCAGTGAGCAATTAGGTAGTTTATAAGTCTAAAAATTGTTCAAAAAGAGGGAATGTAATAATTTTCATGAGATGGAGGCATTGTGGCATATTTTATTTAGTGATTACTAATGTCAACTATGTTCTTTATTACTAAGGGTGAAGGGAGTGGGCGGCAAACCCACTCGGAAAAACGGTTTACCGCGCGGTAACACCGCCGCCGGTGGGTTTTGCCGCTCGGTAAACTCAAGAGGACGGTAAACCTTTGCCGATTCGGTGAAGGTGTGTTGTGTGTTGTTGTTTGCTGCTGCAATAAAAAAACATTTTTTATAAAACCCAAATATAAAAGTTTACCAATTCATCAAGTGTCTAACCATTGCCAACACTTTTGACCAAAAGTTTAAACACTTTAGGTGGATTGACATGGCACGCTCTCATTGGTTGATTTTGAAGTTTAAACACTTTAGGTGTTTAACCACTCCCTTTCCCCCTAATGTCAACTATGTTCTTTTGGCTTTGTTTTGTGTACTGAACAGTTGAAGACAAGCTCATGGTGTTGGGTTACAGTTAATTTCTTTTCTTTTGATTTGTATATGTACTTGTATTCAACTTTTTCAGAGTTACCTCTTCACATGCCAATTTACATCTATGTACATGTTTCTTATTAAGGTATTTAGAGAGAACATAATGAGAAGTAAAATGTCCAGCAAAAAATTCCAATCATTGAATGGCAATATGTTATTTAAATTTTTGTGGGTTTCTTTGAAAAAAAACTTGAAGAAAAGGAATTGTCTCATACGTTTTGTCATTGGATAACAATGAAAATCGTAAAGGCCTAAGTTTTAGTTTAAGTTAGGACATACGTAGTGGGGCGTTTTGTGGTGGGGGAAGAGGCCGAAGGCGTCCCATAGCGCCCCCAACACCACCACGGGGGGCGTTATGGGGGATATTTTTGGTTGGGCGTGACCTCCATAGCGGCGCTATGTGGGTTATCAATTTCTTCCCCACCCACACACATATCCATACATACATATCCATACATACATATATATATATATATACATATATATATATATATACACATATATATATATATATAACATATATATATATAATATAAAGCCTCCACTCACACACATATACATATATATACATATGTATGTAATGATGGACAAGGGGCTTTATGACTGCATGCTTTAGTGATATAACGCCCCATAAAACCTCTATATGACGTGACGTGACATGTGTCGCATAATGCCCCCAAAGGGGCTTTATGACTAAACATGGCCTTAGGCATTTGAAAAGGTAGCCAGTAGCCAGCCATATGTAAGAGATGAAAGAGACAACCGACAATAGTAATCAATTTATACGTACCTTTTTCTTTAAAATTAAAAACTAATGGTTTAATTGTTTCCATATTATTTCGCAATATATAATACCTTAATTGATCCTTTCCTACAATAATATAATGTGTATGACTATTAACATCAGTTTTGTCCTTTTCATTTATCAACCATAAATCAATCTTGCTTAAAAACCATAAATCTATAACCTAAATCAATCTTGATTGAAAAAAATATTTTATATGGTCCTGGTCTCCTGAACTTCGTAACTGGGTTATTGTGGATTTGGATATTGATTTAAACAGTGGACCGGTTAGTATTTAGGTCCAGTGACCTTTCAGTGTTGTCTACCGTTTACTTTTGCATTAAAATGACACTATTTCATGCTTTACCACTCTATATGTTTTATTTTATATTGTTTTGGGGTTGTACGCTGTTCACGTTCGTTTTTCTTTTATAAATTAAAGAATGATGCTTTTGTTTGCAATGTTGTTTAGATATGTGTCCACTTAATGTGGGTGTTTGGGATTGCTTATTTTGAGCTCCTTTTAACTTTTTGACTTCTTAAAAGTTAATAAGTCATTTTTGTAGTTTTGGATAATGTGTTGAGAAGGAGTTTTTGTGATTTAAAAAGAAGACAAGGAAAAGTTAGATAGTTGTGACTTTTTAAAAAACGAGAAAAGAAGAAAAAGAGAAAAAGAGAACCAATCCCGAACACCCTCAATATAGATTATCTTTGTTTGTTACGCTGTTAGCGTAACCCGTCCACCGAACGGGTATTAAACTAGTTATTTTTTAGTGGCACAAACATCACAATTCAATTCCGTAAACATACCCACTCAATTACAAATAATTTGCATCTTTCGTCACCTATGTTTTTATTAAATTGGTTCACTAAAATGGTTTATTTATTAAATGAATAGGTAATAATCTTGTTTGGGAATAATTTGTATGATGTAAAAGTTTAGTCATTAAAAAAGTTGATGATGTAAAACTTTAAGTTAACGTAACATAAAACATTAATATTTTTTTTATTAAATTGGTTCACTAAAATGGATTTACTATTAAATGAACAGGTAAAAGCTTTAAATTAACATAACATAAAACATATACAAAATTTACGGCAATGTAATTTTAATACTCACAACTTTATGTTAGTAACTTTTATTTGATTGGGTTGATACTATTCTTTTTCTTGAACGGCCAACTAAATCATCGGGCTTATCATGTGATACGTTCAATCGAGCAAATACATCATCTCCTCCATAACGGTCCGAGTTGGATGCATACCCGAGCCACTAGTTTAGGGGAAAACCAGCCATAAGGCTCACTACGGTTAAACCGGGTTCGGCTCAGTTTTGACCTGGTGACCTCCAAAGAGGCCTAGTTCTAAACTTCATTGCCACTACCAATCCCCTTAAAGTGATGCTATCGAAAGTTGAACTTGGAACCTCAATGAGAGAAATCAAGCAGTGGCGGAGAATTTTTCCATAGGGGTGCGGAATTTTTTAAAAAATTTTAGGCCGCCTAGATATATAAATAAAAAATTCGGTTCGGGTCATGTAAAACAAAAGAACATCAAACTAAAATTTATATAATCATAAAAAATGTCAAACGTTGTTACAAACATATTTAAAGTGTTGCCCTACGTGCTTTCATTTTTTGAAATCTATCCAAAACATCATCTAGAGGTAAGTACTTCTTAAGCAAGTCCTTCTCTATATTACATATACAACTATCACTTAAATTTTCATCACTAATCCGATTACACAAGTTGGTCTTCACATTCTTCATTGCCGAAAAACATCTTTCAACGGTTGCGGTTGCGACGGGTAATACGAGAACAAGCTTCAATAAACGCTATACCAATGTAAAATTTACGTGAATATTTGTTGAAACCATTAACCTTACAAGACTCGACAAACCATCCAAGTTGGCAAATCGTTTATCTTTTTTCACAAAACCGATGTAGTTTCTGAGTTGAACCGGAAGCCTTTGTTTTTCGGCTTCATTGAAATCATATGGATACGTTTCAACTAGTTTTAGTATATTTGGAATGTCAAACGCACTAAAATTATCACACGGACTCAAACAACTCATACAAAGAAGTAGTTCCGATGTTACCTCGTTAAAACGGTTCCTAAATTCTTGAATTTGCAAATCTAGAACCGCATTGAAGCAATCACATTCGTTATAATGCCAATTTGAGATGTTCGTCTTTCTTCTTGGCCACCTTGGGTTAATATACTCATCATCAAAGTTTTTCACCTCAAGTTCATATATGCCACAAAAAGAGTTAACCTTCTTCAAGAACTCATTAGATCCTTCCAACCTAAACTTTTCAAGTTGGTTTTTGGTGGAAGAAACCAATTTAATCGCATTCATCAAATCTTGTTCTTTTCTTTGTAGACATTAGGACAATGTGTGTGTGATTCTTAGAATATGCTCCATAAAGTGTATGTAAACTACAAAGTTGTATTTTTTCATATCCTCTAGAAGTTCGTCCGCTTGTTTACTACAAGGAAGAGTTTGACCCGTTTCTACTATCCATCCAAGAACTTCCATAATGTTTGGATATAAAGTAATCAAACGCGAAAGCGTTTGTAGTGGGAATTCCAACGTGTATCTCCGGGTCTTGAAAGTGTCATTTCTTGATTCAACCCACTTTCGGTACAAAGCACGTCTTCCATTTTTTTTCCAATTGTCTTCTTTGGCTTTCAAATAGGTGTGTGTTTGTATGCAATCGCCACAACAACTAGTTGAAGTTGGTGTGCAAAACAATGAATATAGAAAGCCGAAACATTTTCCTTTAAAATAAGAGCTCTTAAGCCGTTAAATTCACCCGTCATAACCTTGGCCTCTAATCCTTTTCAAACTCAACCCATAATGTGCCAACATATCATCAATAAGTGTTAATGCGCTTGTCTCTTTGACATGAACAAGCCCAATAAAATGCTCCTTAACAATCCCAACTTTATCAACAAAACGAATAACAACCGCCATTGTTCAACTTTTTAAACCCTATACTAGAATCATATAATCAATAAGAGGTTAAGAGACAACAAACCCATCCTATAAAGACTAGAAGAACCCCAAAATACCTCAAAACACATAAAAGTTTAAACTTTTTAACCCATTCTATTATCTCTTGAGTCTTGAACAAAATCACATAAAGATCAAAATACCAAAAACAAAACATGTCTGTCTGATATTTGCGATTAGAAGCTGTTGGTGGCCGGAATTTGCAGTCGTCGGACGTCGAATGGGGTGGGGTGTCGAAGTCGCTGGCAGTGAGGCAGAGGGAGGGCGGGAGTCGCACAAAGCTGTCGAATTAGGTTTTTTTTGTAAAATGGATTGATTTTGTTTAATTAAAATTGTATTTGGGTTGGTTGAATTGATATAACTTATTGGGCTTGATGGAATGTACAAATTTTATTAAGAGTAAATTACAAAAACCATCCTTTATGTTTACACCAAATTGCAAACTATGTCCTTTGTCTTTAATAATTACGGAAATCGTACTCTATGTATACAAATCCTTGCACATTATGTCCTTTGGCCCTGACCTAGTTAATTTTCATGGTTAAATCTGACCAAATGGAAATCACTTGAGGGTATTTTGATTATTTTAACCTAAATACTAAAATATTAAAATAAACAAATCAAATTCTTTCTCTCTCTTAACACAGTCTCTCTCTCTCCGTCTCTCTAACTTCCATTGCTACCAAAAATCAGCTTTGAGGATCTTGAATTATTGAAGAAGCAAATGGTGAACAGTGAAGAATCCAACATAGAATTTAAAATTGAGTATCCTAATAATAATCTTCATTTGGTTTTTTTAACAATTTTAGAGAAAGATGGGGTTGGAATTTGGGATTGATGAGGAACCCGTTCAAAACATAAAAAGTAAAATTTCACCAGCACAACTTAAAACTCCCACCGCCATTAGCACCATATGTCAACAGCAATCGGCGCCACTACAACTTACCACAAACCTGCCGCCGACCACTACCATCTCCTTCCTTTTCAGATAACCGGATGTCACACCCCGATTTCCACGTGTAACCCGTTGGGCCCGGTTGGGGAATATCGTGACGTAAGTTGATATCATCATAACCAAACAAACACACAACACAGCGGAAGTCTTGGATTTTAAATTACTATTACAAACCAAACGTCCAAATGTTCGAAAATAATAATTACATGCTTGTAATAACGAATCCACAAGCGGATCGAATAAATAATTACAAAGGAAATTGTTCTACAGACTTTGGCAGCTTATGGACTTGCAAGATCCTTATTTAGCTACTACACAGCTCCCAATCTATTCCGCGTTGCCACCTGTAACTTGGTCTTTTGAAAATACGTCAGTTTTCACTGGTGAATACTAACCGACTCATTCTGTAAACATTTATTAAAATGATTTACCTGCACTTGACACATTTTATAAATAACTTGGGATAGTTCAAAATGACCTTGTTTACAGTTTTACATGTTTGTCAATACATATGGGGTCCGGTGCAGAAACCGAATATCCTGATTAACTGACACGCCACTTTAAATTATCCACTTGTAACATTCGTCGAAAAACGGGTTTGCAAACCCGCTTCGTTTATTAATCAATAATCAGTTATAAGTTTCGTTGCGTATTTATTATTCAGATTAATTTTAAACAATACATAATTAATAAATACTTTAGAATTTAAAAACCATAATTTATAAATAATAATAAATAGTGAATAAGAAATAAAATGGAGATGCCGGGTTTCGAACCCGGGTCACCCGCAAGCACAAACACACAACACACCACTCCGCCACACACTTTCTTTCTGACAATACTGAAACAAATAATACTTAAAGTAAACCCGAATTCAAAACCGGAAATCAACGCGCACTCAGAACGCGGAATCGCCGGAGTAAAACCAAAACTCCGCTAATGTTGCCTTTCCTTTTGACTAAAACGCGATACCCGACTTCGACATCAGTTATAACCGATGTCTAACCATCAATTTTAGTCAAGACCGTTACCTTTGAAGATTGAAAATCTTGACCGCGAAATCATGGTTTCTAAATTGAATCAATTGGCCTGTTTCCACTACAAATACCCACTCAATCATCTGGTAACCCTTTCGCTCAGAACCGCACACTTTTCCAAAGTTTCATTTCTTCAAAAGCTCGTCGCCGGAGATTTCCAATTTCTCCAGAATATCGCCGGAATCCCTGATCAGAAAACCGCATTCGTTCATCAGACGGTATAATTGTCTAAACCTTCTTGCTACCTCTTGATTTATAATTTAATTGCTCAAACCAATAATCGAAACTGTTAAACAGTTCACTTAGCCGGAATCCGCAAATCAGAGCCGACGAAATCTTGCCGGAAAAATCTGAAGAAAACACTCTGTGTTGGTACATCTTATTCCTTAATCTTCCTTCTCTATTCCAATTCAATCAATTATAAGTGTTGTCGATCGAACAAACAGAACAGTCGAATTTCACTGCTCTGTGTTCTTGTAAACGAAGAAGATGAAGTCGGATATATGTATTAATATAATTAAAACCGAATATTCAAACGGGTTAGACACACAGTCCAGCGGTGGACTGTGTGCAAATACAATATGCACGTCCCGAGTTGGAATCGCACATGTTACCGACTTTCAGAAATAAAACCAACATTTTTTAGAACTTAATCAGATCAAGTCACAGAATGTTTATAAAAGGAATATAATTCAGTAGTTAAGCAGATTAGACACACAGCCCAACTGGTTGGGCTGTGCGCACTCGAACCGAACGTCCCGAGTTCGACTCCGGGTCTCTGAAGCCGGTTCGGCCATATTAAATCATTTTTTATATAAACTAAATAAGGTTAAAGTTAATTAGTATATATATATAATTAAAACAGAGAATATTTCGGGTTAGACACGTAGCTCAGTTGGTAGAGCTGCGTGCACGTATACGAGAGGTCCCGAGTTCGAACCTCACTCAGCGCATAGAAAACACAGTCTGACCGGTCAAGACCCGGTCAACGGTCAACGGTCAAAAAGTCAACTTTTTTATTTCTTTATTTATTTATTTAATTGGAAAATTATTTAAAAATACTTAAAAATAAGATTATTAAAGTTAGAAAATTTCCTTAAACTCACAAAAATAAATCTAAAAATCCCATTTAAGAGCACTAATTAAAAATATTAATCTCAAATAAAATTTATTTATTTATCGAATCATTTTGTTATTATCTAGGTTAGTTCTTCCCTCGTCGATTGAATCATAAATTCGTGCGCATTCATCGTCATCAAAGAACGCACCCATTGTGAGTGAATCTCTACCAATTCCCCGTTTTAATCATGTTTTGGGGTGTATCATGTGTCGTATAATCCTTTTATTTTATTTAAACACTTGTGCATACATCATATCCGTGATCAAATGTGTATCAATTGTTGTGTGAATTATATGTAGATTGGATTTATCATTTTCAGTGCACGCATTTCATTAGGCCCATCAGTTCCCCGTGGGAGACGGGTTGAGCATCAGGTGCCTCATTAGATCGGCTCCGTTTGATTGAGCCTTGATCTCACATACATCATCATTCATATCATATACTCATCCAAAGTGGTTTATGTTTTGTTTATCTATATATGTTTGCTCACATGTGATTATCGCACAAATTTTCCTTATTAAATAAAACAAGAAATTAGTAACAATGTTTTATCAAGGTTCACTCGCCAACTTTTGTTGACCCAAAATATCCCCCGTTTTACACATGATACAGGTGATCCAGCTGAGACAAGAAACACATAGGAAGGCCTAGAAGAATAAACAAGTTTAAGCTCTGGAATAACTATATAGTTTCATTTTTCTTGTAATTGTATAAATTTTGTTTTGGATATAAGTTGTAATTTGAATTTAATAAATATGAAACATCTTAGTAAACATCATGAGCTTTGGTGATAACCCAATTATGCCCCAACTTTTATTCCGCTGTGACAGATTGGTATCAGAGCTTATGACTATAGGGATATAGGATAGGTTATTAGACCCTTAGAGCCTATACTATAGTTGATTAAAATTTTAAATTGTTTATGCGTTACATACAAAATTCATGATGTTTATATGCTTTATGTTTATTTTTACACTCAATGTTATGCAAGCATGCTCACAAATACATGTTATTATACAATGCTCATCATAAATCATATCCTCATAACATATCATATCCATGAGAGCACACACCTCACAATTCCCATGATTTTTGCAATGATTTTTGTATTTTTAAAATCACATCAAAGTGAGTTCTCATGACGGGCATGTAGTAACTGGAAGGGTACGAGTACCGGTAGTCGGAACGTCCTGTCTAGGCTTGGCATTCGTATAAATCCAAAATAAAGGACCAGTTTGCCTACCTGGGGACTAACGATGAGAGTACGAAGGACCTATTAGGCCAAAGCATGCTATACCAAACGTCGTGTGAACTAACCCCACTTTGAGTTGTCATTGTGTCTACACCTGGACACCCTCCTACCATACATCTCGCAATCATATTTTACGATTTTCATTCGGGTGATGCGAGTGTTAATCCGCCGACACCAATGTGAATCCTACCAAGCCCAATAGTCATGGGGGCTGTAACATCCGTCAAAAAACCGGATTTATCAAACCCGCTTCGTTTATTAACCGAACAATCAGTTAAAAATTTCGTTGCGTATTTAATGCTAAAATTAATTTTAAACGATACATAATTAATAAGTATATTAGAATATAAAAGTTATATTTGAAAAAGTATTAAAAATAGTGATTTAAAAATAAAACAAGGCTGCCGGGTTTCGAACCCGGGTCAGCCGGGTCAACCTGGTCATCAACGCCTTAACTCTCATCCATCAAACCACTCTGCCACTTGTGTTCTTTAGTAACATATCAAAACAATTAATTCAAATATCACAATCTCGAATTCAAACTGACGCGCCCAATCGCAGTCGTCGGAAATCCCGACGATTTCGCCGATATTTGACGGTTTCTTCTGATTTAACCGAAGCATTAACCTCAACATCGGTTATAACCGATGTCCAGTCCGCGACATCAGTCATAACCGCCGGAGAAATTATTGACCGATGAATCGAGACTGAAATCAGGCCCCATGCATCTCGATTCTTCCCTATAAATTCACCCACAAGCCTCTGTTAACTTTTTCGCTCACAATCACACAAAATCTCGACGTAATTTCACTCACCGGAAAATCTCTGCAAGTCGCCGGAAAACCTAGATTTCATCTACACGGTAAATACCTCGACTCTTTCTGTTTCAATCCGATGTTAGACTGTTACTAACTTCAATCCAACCCTCAGAATCTATTCCAGACGACTTAGCCGGAATATTCAGCTCTCGCCGGAAAACCTCTGAAACTTTTGATCTCACACTGTGAATCGGTATAACCCTTCTAACTTCTGTTAATCCTTGTTTAAGTACCTCAATTTCATAACTAATCGAATAGAGCTGTTAACTGATTCTAACAGCCGTTGTTCACAAACAGAGCCGACGAGTCTTCGCCGGAGTTCTGTGAAAAACGCTGATCGGTATATCTTTTCCCCCAAACTCTCTCCATTCATTACCTTTCAATTACTTATAATGTTTTTTAATCGAATTAGACTTGAATCAGTCGAGTTATCATTATTAGAAATCTTAAGCGAAGAAGATGAAGTTCAGATATATTATAAGATTAATTAAACTCAGTTTTATGAATGGGTTAGACACACAGTCCAGCGGTGGACTGTGTGCAAACAAATACATACACGTCCCGAGTTCGATTCTTGACACATGCACATTCGCAGTAATAAAATGTCCTTTTTTTTAAAACTGAACCGGGTTAACTCCGTAAGATGTTAAGTATAATAAAAACCAGAATAATTACCAAGTTAGACACACAGTCCAGCGGTGGACTGTGTACCAAACTAAACCACAGGTCCCGGGTTCGAGACCTGTGGCGAGCACCGAGTGATGCAATTAAATCGTTTTTAAAATAAATGATTTTCGGATTGATTTAATTAGTATATAAATGTAACTAAAAACAGAAATATTTCGGGTTAGACACGTAGCTCAGTTGGTAGAGCTGCGTGCACGCGTACGGGAGGTCTCGGGTTCGAGTCCTGCCCGACGCATACATACACACAATAAAACGGTCAACAAGTCAACGGTCAACGGTCAACAAGTCAATGGTCAATAGTCAAAAATCAACATTTTTTTTATTTCTTTTATCTATTTATTTAAATTAAAAATACTTAAAAATAACATTTTTAAAGTTAGAAAATAGCCTTGAACTCACAAAAATATATCCAATAATCCTACTAAAATTGATTAATAAAATCCGCTTATTTACCGAACCATTATGTTATTATCTAGGTTAGTTTCACTCGTGGTTAAATCCAACTTCGTGCGCATTCAACATCATCAACCGAACGCACCCACTGTGAGTGAATCTTACAACTCCCCTTTTTAATTACACGTTTTGGGGTGTATTATGTGTCACTAAAACTAACTCGTTTATTTAAACTCGTGCCATACCATATTATGATTTAAACTTAGAATGTAAATATTGGTTGTAGTTATGTATTACTTATTGTCAAAGTTGTATGCAAATTATTTGTTAGGCCCATCAGTTCCTCGTGGGAGACGAGTTGAACAACGCGTGCCTTAAAACTCATTCATTAGGCCCATCAGTTCGTAGAACAACGCGTGCCTCAAAACTCATTCATTAGGCCCATCAGTTCCTCGTGAGAGACGAGTTGAACAACGCGTGCCTCAAAACGATCAATTATTGTATGTGTGTGCATTATTAAATATTAAGTGTTTTGTGAATATATTTACATTTACATTTACTCATATGTGGTTATGCACTTTATTTAATAATCAATTCAATAAACTTGTTTAAATGTTTTTCATAGGATTCACTCGCCAACTTTTTGTTGACCCAAAAACCATTTTTACACATGATACAGGTGAACAGGATGAAGCAAGGAAAACATAGGAAATGCCTTAGAAGAAAATAATGAAGTCTAGAATGATGTGTAGAACATGATGTAATTATGATTGTATATTTCCCTTTAAATTGTAATAATAAATATGAAACGTTATAATAAATGTCATGAGCTTTGATGATAACCCAATCATGCCCCGATCACCTTTTCCGCTGCGGGTCGGGGTGTGACAGATTGGTATCAGAGCCATGACTATAGGGATATATGATAGGTTATTAGACCCTTAGAGCCTATACTATAGTTGACTAGATTTTAATTGTTTATGTGGTTACATGCAAACTTATGATATTTATTTGTTTCATATTTATTACATACACAAATGCATGCAAACATTTCCAATATTACATTTTGTGATACATAGTGAATTATACTTACAGTCAAACATACATACTTACATACACATTCATCATACATATTTCAATGTTCATATGTTCAAATCATCTTCATACTTTCTTTATTCAAAGATTTTGTCGCATTTTTCATTTTTCAAATCTCATCAAAGTGAGTTCTGCGACGGGCATGTAGTAACTGTAAGGGTACAAGTACCGGTAGTCGGAACGTCCTGTCTAGGTTGGCATTCGTATAAATCCAATATAACAGACCAGTTTGCCTACCTGGGGACTAACGATGAGAGTACGAAGGACCTATTAGGCCAAAGCATGCCACACCAAACGTCGTTCGAACTAACCCCACTTTGAGGTGTCACCGTGTCCACACCTGGACACATTCCGAATACCATACGTTACATATTTCTCGATTTTCTCTGGGTTTTAGTGTACGTAACCAGGCTAACACGTGCGAACCATATGAAAAACCCGGTAGTCATGGGGGCCCACATGATTACGAAGGTGAAGTATGACGGCATGCAAGGCCCAATTACGAGCAAAGCCCAAGACATCCTATGGATGTAGTAGATTTATTTTTTTATTTTATTTTATAAATGTTCATTCCTAAATACGACACCTGATCCCTAAAACATCCAACTCATACTCTTGATATGTATTCCTTGTAGATGTTTTCTAGCCTCGCTCGTAGAAAGATGAGATCAGGAAAAGCCCGCGAGCGCATGGCTGCCCAAATCGCTCAACAAATGGCTGCCGTAATACCCAACATTGTAATTCAAGTCCAACAAGCCCTTACAGCTAATCCTGTCAACCAAGAAGATCAAAATGTTATCAACCCTCCCCCAAATACCACTAAAGGCACCTACAAGCATTTCAAGTCCTGCGACCCTCCAAAATACGAAGGGACTGAAGGTGTCACCGCTCTCCTCCATTGGTTTGAAGAAATGGAGAACACTTTTCTAAATTGCGATTGCCCCGATGATCGCAAAGTGCGATATGCTACTGGTCGTTTATTTGGAGTAGCACTTACTTGGTGGAATACAGAGAAGGCCAAACGAGGTGTTGAAGATGCTATGACTTTAACTTGGGATGAATTGAAGGAAATCATGACAAGACGATTTTGCCCAAGAAGCGAAATCAAGAAATTAGAGGATGAGTTCTATTCGTTGAAGCAAAAGGAAGGCGACCACACCACGTACAACAAAAGATTCCTTGAGTTAAATCAAATGGTTCCCAACTTGTTCACTCCCCTCTACCGTTTGATCGAGCACTACATTCGAGGTCTTCCTTCAAAGATTCAAGACTCTGTAATAAGTACCACACCTGTAACCTTGGAAGCTGCAATGGAGTTAGCTACAGAGCTCACCGAGAACCGAATCCGGAACAAAGACTTCAAGGAGGAGAAGTAGAAGGATAAAGCATCGACTGAAACCTCCAACTCCACCCAAACCGAATCCCCATCTCAACCCATTTCTAAGAGAAAACGAGACGGGCAACTTTTTGCTGTCACCCAACGCAACCAACCAACCTCGCAAGCCGTACCCCTCCAAGCTATCCCAATCACTCAAGTAGCACCCAACTCAACTTACCCAAATAAGAAACCTTACCTTGGACCTCACCCTCAATGTAACATCTGTTTTTATCACCATCCATCTACCTTACCTTGTCGACTATGTGCGAATTGTGGACGCTATGGTCATTTGAGCAAGGTTTGCCGCACCCCTCAAAACCAAATCTCACCCCCTACTCAAAACATGATCCAAACATATCAACAACCCCAATACCCCATGTTTCCATATGTTCGAGATTGTTTCAATTGTGGCGACCCTACCCACTTTAGAAACACGTGCCCTCGATTGGTTAACATCATAAACGCCCAAGCTCAAGCAAACCCAGTTAACCAACCAAATCAAGGAAACCTAATCACTAGGCCACCGGCAAGAGGAAGAGTTTTCAACATCAACGCCAACCCTGTTGAAGATAATGACGGCCCAAACGAAACCACCCAACTAGTCCCCTTCACCAAAAATCAAGATTCAACTCCAACCGCTTAGTTTTATGTTTTTTCTTTATGTTATCTCAATTTTCACGTGTCTCAATTTTAAATTGGAAATTTATCCAAGGATCTTAATGCGAATTACTATTTCAGTTTTGTTTTTATACTCATTGATTTAACATTCATATCATCATACCTCACGACATATTTCAATCTCATCATTTAAAGAAATTGGATTGCATTCCATTTCTACATAGACTAACCTCTCCATCATAACAAACGAGAGAGGTACTGTCATCATTCAAACATGTATACTATCAGAATTAAGACTCAAGCTTTGGTTGTGGTGTTTGTTTATGTTTAGAGTCACATAGGACTAATCATAACTTACTGATAAAACCAATGAAAATTTGACGAGAATATGGTGGATACGCCGCTGGTACTTCCTATATATAAGTATTTTTGTCAAAGGATCAGAGGCATTATTAGGCGGTTATGAGAAGTTCCATGTAGGATTTAGTATTGTCTTGGTTGAAGTTTGTGTTGTACTCACTGATTTAGCATTCATATCATCTCATTATTTAAAGAAATTGGATTGTGACACCATTCAAACATGTATACTATCAGAATTAGGACTCAGATATTGGTTGTTGTGTTTATTTATGTTCTAGAGTCACATCATAGAACCAATCATAACTTACTGATAAAACCAATGAAAATTTGACAAGAATATGGTGGATACGCCGCTGGTACTTCCTATATATAAGTATTCTTGCCAAAGGATCAGAGGCATTGTCAGGCGGTTATGAGAAGTTCCATGTAGGTTTTAGTATTAGAAGTTTATTTTAGGATATAACCTTATCTTTCCAAACATATCAAAACTCTTGCACATGAAATCATATATAGTCAATCAACTCTGTTTATCAATATCATTATCTTAGGCATCAAAAAGCGATTCCTGTAGCAGGGTACTCAACCCTTACAAGAAACCTTACCGCCTCAAACAAAAATTCAAACTCTTACTCCTTTCTAAGTATGTAACTGTCAAACTAAACACCATCCTTTTTAGACAAATATGTCACTACTTAAATTTCGGGATGAAATTTCTAAAAAATAGGTTATACTGTAACATCCGTAAAAAAACCGGATTTACCAAACCCGCTTCGTTTATTAACCGAACAATCAGTTAAAAATTTCGTTGCGTATTTAATGCTCAAATTAATTTTAAACGATACATAATTAATAAGTATAGTAGAATATAAAAGTTATATTTGAAAAAGTATTAAAAATAGTGATTTAAAAATAAAACAAGGCTGCCGGGTTTCGAACCCGGGTCAACCTGGTCATCAACGCCTTAACTCTCATCCATCAAACCACTCTGCCACTTGTGTTCTTTAGTAACATATCAAAACAATTAATTCAAATATCACAATCTCGAATTCAAACTGACGCGCCTAATCGCAGTCGTCGGAAATCCCGACGATTTCGCCGATATTTGACGGTTTCTTCTGATTTAACCGAAGCATTAACCTCAACATCGGTTATAACCGATGTCCAGTCCGCGACATCAGTCATAACCGCCGGAGAAATTATTGACCGATGAATCGAGACTGAAATCAGGCCCCATGCATCTCGATTCTTCCCTATAAATTCACCCACAAGCCTCTGTTAACTTTTTCGCTCACAATCACACAAAATCTCGACGTAATTTCACTCGCCGGAAAATCTCTGCAAGTCGCCGGAAAACCGAGATTTCATCTACACGGTAAATACCTCGACTCTTTCCGTTTCAATCCGATGTTAGACTGTTACTAACTTCAATCCAACCCTCAGAATCTATTCCAGACAACTTAGCCGGAATATTCAGCTCTCGCCGAAAAACCTCTGAAACTTCTGATCTCACACTGTGAATCGGTATAACCCTTCAAACTTCTGTTAATCCTTGTTTAAGTACCTCAATTTCATAACTAATCGAATAGAGCTGTTAACTGATTCTAACAGCCGTTGTTCACAAACAGAGCCGACGAGTCTTCGCCGGAGTTCTGTGAAAGACGCTGATCGGTATATCTTTTCCCCCAAACTCTCTTCATTCATTACCTTTCAATTACTTATAATGTTTGTTAATCGAATTAGACTTGAATCAGTCGAGTTATCATTATCAGAAATCTTAAGCGAAGAAGACGAAGTTCAGATATATTATAAGATTAATTAAACTCAGTTTTATGAACGGGTTAGACACACAGTCCAGCGGTGGACTGTGTGCAAACAAATACATACACGTCCCGAGTTCGATTCTTGACACACGCACCTTCGCAGTAATAAAATGTCATTTTTTTTAAAACTGAACCGGGTTAACTCCATAAGATGTTATATATAATAAAAACCAGAATAATTACCAAGTTAGACACACAGTCCAGCGGTGGACTGTGTGCCAAACTAAACCACAGGTCCCGGGTTTGAGACCTGTGGCGAGCACCGAGTGATGCAATTAAATCGTTTTTAAAATAAGTGATTTTCGGATTGATTTAATTAATATATAAATGTAATTAAAAACAGAAATATTTCGGGTTAGACACGTAGCTCAGTTGGTAGAGATGCGTGCACGCGTACGGGAGGTCTCGGGTTCGAGTCCTGCCCGGCGCATACATACACACAATAAACCGGTCAACAAGTCAACGGTCAACGGTCAACAAGTCAAGGGTCAACAGTCAAAAATCAACATTTTTTTTTATTTCTTTTATCTATTTATTTAAATTAAAAATACTTAAAAATAACATTTTTAAAGTTAGAAAATAGCCTTGAACTCACAAAAATATATCCAATAATCCTACTAAATTGATTAATAAAATCCGCTTATTTACCGAACCATTATGTTATTATCTAGGTTAGTTTCACTCGTGGTTAAATCCAACTTCGTGCGCATTCAACATCATCAACCGAACGCACCCACTGTGAGTGAATCTTACAACTCCCCTTTTTAATTACACGTTTTGGGGTGTATTATGTGTCACTAAAACGAACTCGTTTATTTAAACTCGTGCCATACCATATTATGATTTAAACTTAGAATGTAAATATTGGTTGTAGTTATGTATTACTTATTGTCAAAGTTGTATGCAAATTATTTGTTAGGCCCATCAGTTCCTCGTGGGAGACGAGTTGAACAACCGCGTGCCTTAAAACTCATTCATTAGGCCCATCAGTTCGTTGAACAACGCGTGCTTCAAAACTCATTCATTAGGCCCATCAGTTCCTCGTGAGAGACGAGTTGAACAACACGTGCCTCAAAACGATCAATTATTGTATGTGTGTGCATTATTAAATATTAAGTGTTTTGTGAATATATTTACATTTACGTTTACTCATATGTGGTTATGCACTTTATTTAATAATCAATTCAATAAACTTGTTTAAATGTTTTTCATAGGATTCACTCGCCAACTTTTTGTTGACCCAAAAACCATTTTTACACATGATACAGGTGAACAGGATGAAGCAAGGAAAACATAGGAAATGCCTTAGAAGAAAATAATGAAGTCTAGAATGATGTGTAGAACATGATGTAATTATGATTGTATATTTCCCTTTAAATTGTAATAATAAATATGAAACGTTATAATAAATGTCATGAGCTTTGATGATAACCCAATCATGCCCCGATCACCTTTTCCGTTGCGGGTCGGGGTGTGACAGGGGCCCACATGACTACACAGGCAACGGTATGGGGGACATTGGAGGCCCAAACATGAGCAAACCCAAGACATCCTATGGATGTAGTTAAATTATTGCCAATTATGTTGTTTTTCATTCTTTTTACGATACATGACACCTAGAAAATTCTTAAACTCACAATCTTCCTATGTATGTTCCTGTAGATGTCGGCTAGGCAACTACGTGGAGGTAGAAAGTCAGGAAGATCAAATGAACGCTTGGCCACACAAATTGTTAAACAAATGGCCGCAGTGCTTCCTGACATCGTAATTCAAGTTCAACAAGCTCTCACCGCAAACCCCATCAACCCTCCCAATCAAGAAGACCAGAGCGTCGCCAACCCTCCTTCCAAAAAGTGCTCCTACAAACACTTCAAATCTTGCGATCCCCCAAAATATGAAGGGACCGAAGGTGTTACCGCTCTCCTTCACTGGTTTGAAGAAATGGAAAACACTTCCTCAATTGCGATTGTCCCGAGGATCGCAAGGTACGTTATGCAACTGGAAGACTGTTTGGGGTAGCCCTTACCTGGTGGAACACGGAAAAGGGTAAACGAGGAGTTGAAGATGCCATGGCCTTAACATGGGAAGAGTTAAGGGAACTCATGACAAGACGCTTCTGTCCAAGAAGCGAAATCAAAAAGTTGGAAGATGAATTCCACGCGCTGAAACAAAAGGAAGGAGATCACACCTCCTATAATAAGCGATTTCTCGAGCTGAACCAAATGATCCCTAATTTGTTCACCCCCTTGTACCGCTTAGTCGAACACTACATTCGAGGCCTCCCCTCGAAAATCCAAGATTCGGTTTTAAGCACTTCGCCTGCAACACTTGAAGCCGCAATGGAATTAGCTACAGAACTCACTGAGAATCGCATCCGAAACGGCAAATTTAAAGATGAGAAGAAGAAAACACCCATTGAGACCCCAACTCCAAACCACCTAGTCTCCTCCTCAAAGTTTGCTGGTAAGAGGAAACGAAACAGCAAGAATTTTGCTGTCACTCAAACCAACCCTCCTATCACTGCTGCACCAATCACCCAAATCGCTCCCCAGCTGCGCCATTTAAAAAGCCATACACCGGCCCACACCCAAAATGCAACCGTTGTCAATACCATCACCCACCCGAAACTCTTTGCCAACATTGCACAAGCTGTGGCCGTGCAGGTCACACCATCCAAACCTGCCGTATTCTTCAACGAATGAACCGTAGTCAACCATAAACCCAAACCCAAAATCAGATAGTGGGTCAAGCCCAACAACCCTTACTTCTACCACCTGCACCACACGCAGCCCAAACTTACTACCAACCCAACTACCCCATGATGCAACCCATGCGAGCTTGTTACAACTGTGGGGACCCAACCACTTCAGGAACACTTGTCCACGCTTGGTGAACATCATCCATGCCCAAGCTCAAGCAAACCCGGTAAACCAAGCCAACCAAGCTCCTCCACCTGCCAGAGGAAGAGCTTTTAACATCAATGCCAACCAAGCTAGGGCTGACAACAACGTGGTCAACGGTACGTTTCCCATCAATGGTAGTTATGCATCCATATTATTCGATACTGGTGCGGATAAGAGCTTTGTGTCCTTAGAATTTGAACCTATTCTCAACCAAACTCGTGTTAATCTCATGGAACCTCTAACTGTGGAAGTTGCTGACGGAAAACCCGTTTCATTAAATTCTATTATACGCGATTGTACCCTCACTCTAAACGATCACGATTTTCCAGTTGATCTCATTCCTATGAAGTTGGGAAGTTTCGATGTTATAATCGGTATGGACTGGCTCAGCCAGCATCACGCTGAAGTAGTGTGCCGCGAAAAGTTCATTCGCATTCCTCTTGCAGACGGTCAGACTCTACGTATTTTTGGGGAAACCCCTTTGAAAGGACTCAAACTAATGTCCTGCCTTCAAGCCCGAAGATATCTCCGTAAGAACTATGTCGCATTCCTAACTCACGTCGTTAAAAAGGGAAACAAGGAGAGGAAACTCGAAGATATCCCAGTTGTGAAAGAATTCCCACAAGTCTTTCCCGACGACATTTCAGAACTCCCTCCTGTGAGAGAGGTCTAATTCCGCATCGATCTTGTACCTGGCGCTACACCAGTCGCAAAATCTCCTTATAGGTTAGCCCCATCCGAAATGCAAGAGCTGGCCAGTCAACTGCAAGAGCTGACTGACAAAGGATTCATACGTCCTAGCTCCTCGCCTTGGGGTGCACCTGTTCTCTTTGTGAAGAAGAAAGATGGAACATTTCGCATGTGCATTGATTATAGAGAACTCAACAAGTTAACGGTTAAAAATCGCTATCCACTACCTCGCATCGATGGCCTCCTAGACCAACTTCAAGGCGCCACCTGCTTTTCAAAAATCGACCTTCGTTCTGGTTATCATCAGCTCAGAGTACATGAAGAAGATATCCCAAAGACCGCCTTCCGGACTCGTTATGGTCATTACGAATTCATGGTCATGCCATTCGGTTTAAACAACGCCCCCGCTGTCTTCATGGATCTAATGAATAGGGTATGCAAACCCTACCTTGACCGTTTCGTCATAGTCTTCATCGACGACATCCTTATCTACTCCAAGTCTAAATCCGATCATGAGCGACACCTTCGACTCATCCTTACACTTTTAAGGACTGAAAAGCTCTACGCTAAGTTCTCAAATGCGAATTCTGGTTAGGAGAAGTACAATTCCTTGGACATGTCGTCAACGACAAGGGAATTCATGTTGATCCTTCAAAAATCAAGGCAGTGCAGGAATGGCAAGCGCCACGTACCCCTACCGAAGTAAGGTCATTTCTTGGGATGGCTGGTTACTATCGCCGCTTCATTGCCAATTTTTCCCGTATTGCTGTACCACTCACGACCTTGACTCATAAAGGAAAATCCTTCATATGGGGACCTAAGCAAGAAGAGGCCTTCCAAACTCTAAAGCAAAAACTTTGTGACGCACCTATCCTCACACTCCCTGAAGGTTGCGATGACTTTGTAGTATATTGCGATGCATCAGGGCAAGGGCTAGGCTGTGTATTAATGCAAAGAGGAAAAGTGATAGCCTATGCTTCTAGGCAACTCAAAGTTCATGAGAAGAATTACACCACCCACGACCTGGAACTTGGAGCCGTTGTGTTCGCTCTCAAGATATGGAGACATTACCTCTACGGTACCAAGTGTGAAATATACACTGAGTCTCCAACATATCTTCAACCAAAAGGAGTTGAATATGAGGCAACGAAGATGGGTCGAACTTCTCAACGACTACGACTGTGAAATTCGGTATCATCCTGGCAAGGCAAACATAGTGGCTGATGCACTCAGTCGAAAAGGTTATGCGAAGTCCATTCGTCTTCTATGTTCGCAAATCATAACCGACATCAAAGATCGAATCCGAGCAGCTCAACATGTTTCTGTAACAGAAAATGATGTACGCGATGAACTGTCATGTGGAGCTGAACTCAAAATCGAAACCAAATCCGATAGTATTCTATACTATTTAAACCGCATATGGATTCCTGATCGCGATAACCTTCGTGATTTCCTCATGAATGAGGCTCACAAAACACGGTACTCTGTACACCCAGGAGCCGACAAGATGTATCAAGACCTACGATACACCTACTGGTGGCCTGGCATGAAAAAGGATATCGCTGTTTCTGTTTCCAAGTGCCTTACCTGTTCCAAAGTAAAAGCTGAACATCAAAGACCTTCAAGACTTCTAGTCCAACCCGAAATACCTGTATGGAAGTGGGAAAATATAACCATGGATTTCATTGCCGGGTTACCTCGCACCTCCAGTGGGTATGACACCATATGGGTAATAATCGATCGTCTTACAAAGTCATCTCACTTTATTCCGATTCGCGAGGACTTCAAGAACGAGAAGTTAGCTCATATCTACATCAGCGAGATCGTAAGCCGTCATGGTGTACCTTTAAGCATCATTTCAGACCGTGATGGTCGTTTCACTTCATGAACATGGCGAGTCGTACAAACCGCTTTGGGTACACGATTAGACCTTAGCACCGCCTTTCACCCTCAAACTGATGGTCAATCTGAACGCACCATCCAAACTCTTGAAGACATGCTTCGAGCATGTGGCATAGACTTCAAAGGGACCTGGGACGCTCATCTACCATTAGTTGAATTTTCATACAACAATAGCTATCATTCAAGTATCGGCATGGCTCCTTTCGAAGCTTTATATGGTCGTAAGTGCCGATATCCAGTATGTTGGCACGAAATTGGGGAATCGCAAATCACCGGTCCAGAATTAATTCAAGAAACAACCGACAAGGTCATTCAAATTCGAAACAATCTTCTAGCGGCTCAAAGTCGTCAAAAGAGTTATGCAGACAAACGACGAAAGCCCTTATAGTTTGACGGTGATCAAGTACTTTTAAAAGTATCACCGTGGAAGGGAGTGGTTCGTTTTGGCCAGAAGGGCAAGTTAGCACCACGCTACGTAGGACCTTTCAAGATACTCGAAAGAGTAGGTCCTGTAGCATACAAGCTTGACCTACCAGAAGAGCTCAACAGAATTCATCCCACATTCCACGTATCAAACTTGAAGAAGTGCCTCGCCGATGAAAACCTCCATATTCCTCTAGAAGACATTCAAATCGATGAATCTATGCACTTCGTTGAAAGATCGGTAGAAATTATGGACTTCGGAGAGAAGCGTTTAAGACGAAGTCATATTCCAATTGTCAGGGTACGTTGGGAGTCAAAACGAGGACCCGAGTTTACTTGGGAACGTGAAGACTCAATGCGCGAAAAATACCCGCATCTTTTTCCTGTTACCACTACTACTTAAATTTCGGGACGAAATTTCTAAAAGTAGGGGATACTGTAACATTCTTCGAAAAACGGGTTTCCAAACCCGCTTCGTTTATTAATCAATAATCAGTTATAAATTTCGTTGCGTATTTATTATTCAGATTAATTTTAAACAATACATAATTAATAAATACTTTAGAATTTAAAAACCATAATTTATAAATAATAATAAATAGTGAATAAGAAATAAAATGGAGACGTTGGGTTTCGAACCCGGGTCACCCGCAAGCACAAACACACAACACGCCACTCCGCCACAGACTTTCTTTGTGACAATACTGAAACAAATAATACTTAAACTAAACCCGAATTCAAAAACCGGAAATCAACGCGCACTCAGAACGCGGAATCGCCGGAGTAAAACCAAAACTCCGCTAATGTTGCCTTTCCTTTTGACTAAAACGCGATACCCGACTTCGACATCAGTTATAACCGATGTCTAACCATCAATTTTAGTCAAGACCGTTACCTTTGAAGATTGAAAATCTTGACCGCGAAATCATGGTTTCTAAATTGAATCAATTGGCCTGTTTCCACTACAAATACCCACTCAATCATCTGGTAACCCTTTCGCTCAGAACCGCACACTTTTCCGAAGTTTCATTTCTTCAAAAGCTCGTCGCCGGAGATTTCCAATTTCGCCGGAATATCGCCGGAATCCCTGATCAGAAAACCGCATTCGTTCATCAGACGGTATAATTGTCTAAACCTTCTTGCTACTCTTGATTTATAATTTAATTGTTCAAACCAATAATCGAAACTGTTAAACAGTTCACTTAGCCGGAATCCGCAAATCAGAGCCGACGAAATCTTGCCGGAAAAATCTGAAGAAAATACTCTGTGTTGGTACATCTTATTCCTTAATCTTCCTTCTCTATTCCAATTCAATCAATTATAAGTGTTGTCGATCGAACAAACAGAACAGTCGAATTTCACTGCTCTGTGTTCTTGTAAACGAAGAAGATGAAGTCGGATATATGTATTAATATAATTAAAACCGAATATTCAAACGGGTTAGACACACAGTCCAGCGGTGGACTTGTGCAAATACAATATGCACGTCCCGAGTTCGAATCGCACATGTTACCGACTTTCAGAAATAAAACCAACATTTTTTAGAACTTAATCAGATCAAGTCACAGAATGTTTATAAAAGGAATATAATTCAGTAGTTAAGCAGATTAGACACCCAGCCCAACTGGTTGGGCTGTGCGCACTCGAACCGAACGTCCCGAGTTCGACTCGGGTGTAATGCCCGTATTTTCAAAAATTATTATTTATATAAATTTATATAAAATTCGTGTTCGTTTTCTAATTTCAGAGTCACGGTTGAAACCTGATCGAGAAACGGATATAAAATCGGAAAACTACGCGTTTTTAAGCGTTTTAACGAAACGACAACTGAACGCGATCATTTTCGAGCGCCGACGTTTAAATCGCATGTTTAAACCTAAAAATGATATTATACCCTGTTATGTAACGTTCGGGTATGAAACGGGGACTTAAAAAGTGATCGGGCTGCAAACGGGTTTAGGCCCAACTCACTTAAAACCCTAGAAGTATATAAAGACTCATCTTCTTCATTCTTACTCAAACCCTAGCTCCCTTGTCCCTGTCCTTTTGATTTTCCGGTGACCGGAGCCGCGTTTCTGGCGAGCTCCGGATACCCCCAAACACTCCGGAAGCCACCTCCCTCTCTCCTTGAAACAGAGCCGCCGGCCACCGCAACGGTGGCGGCGCACCAGCAAAGAAGCCACAGCAGTGGCAGTCCCTGCAGCGGACACCCATCGCCTCTCCAACCTTCACCACACTCCTCTCCCCTCTCCCTCGCTCGCTGTAAACCGAAGGCCGGCCACCGTAGAGCGGCGGTGCCAGGCAACACGGCAGACAACAGTGGCAGTCGGCAGCAACGGCAGAAGGTGTATCGGGTCGGTTTGGGTCTCCATTCAGATTCGGGTTCGGATCGAACCCGAGTCAGCTTTGGTGTTCACTCAAGTTACAACGGCGCAGTTCAGCTGTTCCGGTTCAGGTCACTCATTCCGGTCAGATCAGTCGTCCCAGTTCAACCTCGATTCGGTTCAGGTACGGGTCGTGCTTGATTATTTCAGTTTTGCATTCATTTTAATTGGTTTGTTGAGTTCAATTTTGGTTCCATCTCGATTCAGTAGGCTCGGGTCAACCCGGTCAAACCTGGTCAAAGCTCGGGTCACGGTCCATCTTCCAGTTTCGGTCAACACTCGGGTCTCGTGGTACTCAGTCGAATTCGACTCGACACGGTATAACCCTCTATAGTTAGTATTTGGATATAATCGTTATAAGTATATATTTACATAACTTGTATGTAGACGTAATTATATATATTGTTTCGTTATTATTGCGTTTTGAAAATTTTGTCGACACTTATGTTGTCGGGATTGTCCAAAAACAAGAGGAAACTCTGCCCGATTTCCTACAGGTAATATATTTATTAAACTATTCGACAAAATATATTTATTAAACTATTCGACAAAATATATTTATTACTTGAACTATTCGACGGAATATATTTATCGATATTATTTTTTTTTGTCGACAAAAATATACTTATTTTCTTTATTATGCTTTTCGACAAGAACATAAATTTATTTATTATAATTCTCGACAAATATACTTATTTACTATACTTTCGACAAAACATATTTATTTATTATATTCATCGACAAAATATAGATATATTGATCATATCTCTAGACAAATATACTTATTTATTATACTTTCGACAAAACATATTTATTTTACTTTCGACAAATATATTTGTACACCATTCAACCATATACATATATGTCTCATACCATTCGTTAGAATATAAATATATATATATACCAAATATGCTTTTCGTCAAATATATATATTAATTATTTGACAACACTCCTACAACCCTTTTGATGAATTTAATTTAGAAATTCCTTTCTTACACGATGTTAACTATATACGTACTTTCAACTCCAATTCGAATCCTCCGTCGTAGCTTCGATTATTCATGTACATTCGTTTGCCATTTTTAAGGTGACCTCGATGTCCCCTTTCTCCCACTCATCAACTCGTCGTGGAATTTCCAAAGAAGACTTAGCAATTCTGTGAGTACACTCGACCCACTTTTGTTTATAACACTTTTCGGGTGTGACATGTTTCCACATACAAAACACGAACACTTAAACTTTATGAAACACAAAAACGATCCCATATACATGAAAACTTGAATCTTATACTTGATGCTTGTCTTGGATAAACGTTATGCTATGCTTTAGTCATTAACTATTTTTAGCCTTTGTTTGACATGCTTAGCGCTATAGGAATTCACGCATCCACCTCCATCGTGTTATTCGTGAGGTCATGTTAAAACATCGTGATTGCGTTAAGGGTTTGATTATTAGTATTGCATGCCTTGATATTGCTCTTGTATGGATTTGGTTGCCATGAGGATTGTTAAAACTTTATTCGTATACGTATGCTATGCTTAAACTTGTGTACTCGCCTTTGCTTTTGCATTGACTTTATTTTAAAACATGTTACAGGTTGAAGGAGATGACGCTATGAAAACAATATAGCAAGGACTAGATACGCACAAATTAGACGTTAGGTTTAATGTCGACGTATCAATTTTGTTATGACTTTGCAAATGTTATGTTGTTCTTTGTTTTGTTACATTGATGTATTTGACAATTCTTATGAAATGAAATATGGTTTAATTAATTATTGTCACTTAATAATGTTGTGAGCAATGAGCAATATCGTTTTCGTCTCATCCCGATGTTTCCGCCATCGGTTGGGGTGTTACAGATTGGTATCAGAGCCATAACTATAGGGAATTAGGCAAATTGCTACGCTTTTGACCTAGTCTATAATTAAGTACCATACTTGACCATACGTGATTCACATGCTAATTTCTTAAAACGTCTCTTATATGTTAAATTTATGAAATACTTTACGTGTTCATACTCGTTACATTATTTCAAGTATACGCATTCCCTAATGTATTTTACTCGATTATACTAAACTCGAAAACACTCGTATTACACAAATGAGACGACTTCACCAAAATAGGCGTGATATCCACAATTTGGTGAACGATTCTCATTACGCTTATTCTTTATTTTTTTTCACGAAGTGACATCATCAAGTTAGGAGTGACATCCACACCTTGATGGAAAACTTCCCATTCAAACTCTAGTGGACTCTCGTCAAAGTGTCGAAATTAATTTTGACCCGAAGAGTGCCAACAACACTTAGGGTACGAAATCGTCGAGTTAGGGGTGAAACCCGCACCTTGTCGATTAAGTCCCATTCCTCGATTTTCAATCTCGCCAAAGTTTCGATTTTCCAATCGATTAGAGACGTGTAATAACTGGAAGGGTAAAATGCCGTTAATCGCTTCTCGAAGAGAGCGTTTTACCTATAGGCCAAAGCACGTTTCTCTAATTCGAAAGGATCTTCGATTCACTTTGGAATAGTCGACGTTTCTCTACCCGAAACAGTCTAATGTTTTCTGAGACTCTCTTTTATACCATTTCAATTTATACATGACTTTTTATATACTTGTTACCATTCCTTTCAAATTTCCAATTTATTATAAGGTTTTTACGCAATTCATATTAAACCTTTTTATCCACTTATACATTATTTGCATACATGATTTCAAAACGTTATCAACTAGACTTATATTTCTCGAAAAGTCCGAAATGGAGACCGTCGTCGAGATAGGAGTGAATTCCTTACCTGGACGATCAAACTTCGTTTCCTTTCTTCCTTAAAACGACCTCACCAACGGATTAGGGGTGATTCCCATACCTCGGTGATCGTTACCAACCCTCCTTCTTGAAGACTTTATTACACAAACCACATGTTTAAATTGTTTACCTAAGTCTTTTATCATATTGTCAAAATTCTTATTTAGACGAATTTCAAAACGTACTATTTTATCAAACGTATTTCCCATCTTGTAATCTATTTCATATAAATCACATACGCATATGCGTGGTCACCACATGAAACGTTTTGTTTCATGATTTTCAAAACTCGACCGAATGCTACCTGCCAACTTAATCGGTCCAATGAATACCTTGCGCATAAATCTTATGTTTAACACAATCACTAAAACACGCTCACGCGATAACTTTACTTAAGAGCTTTCATTTGTAAACAAAAGCCAAACCAATATCTTATAGACGTTATGGGATAGTTTTACTAAGGGTATGTTGGGATTATTATTATTTTATTTATTTTATTTATTTATTATTTATTTTTAACCAGATTCCCTTGATTATTGTGTTTTTTTTAGCGCAAAAAAAAAAATTCTTTTAGTGTTTGGTAAGTATATAATAAAAAAAAATCTGATTTCTTTCGTTTTGTAGAGATCGAAGCTTATTTATTTATTTATTATTTTATATATGTATATAAATATATATTTATCAAACACTCAAATAGTTGATTATCTGGTTATTGGGATATCAAACAACATAATCAAATCCAAACGCTATCTTTCTGCAGCACTTTTGTTACAGCTAATCATCTGATTCTGATTATTCAAAACACATAAACTATTTTCAAAACTCAACCCCGAACACCCTCTAAACCTCTTATCCGATTAAGAGAACATTATGCTAAACACTTTTCAACGATAATTAAATCCATTATCCCAGATTTCCTCTCAAGGGTCAACGTATCACAAGGACCACTGAATTTCAAATTTCTTATCTTGATGTGACATCCTTTGAAAACGATGCGAACCTACTAATTTAAGACCTTGTCATACACCACTCAAAATGTCACCTCAATTTCAAAACACGTGGGCAAGAAAACATTACAAGGACTAACCACTTTTGACTTACTTAATTTCCCCTAAAACAGTGGTAGCACTCCCGTCCATTACAAAATACGTAACGCATAATCAATAAGTACCTTATATTCTTTTATATTCACAAACTAGATCTTACATTCTAAGTCAAACTGAACCTATTTTAGAAACGATAACCTCAAAGTTTTGCTAAAAAAATATACATGTATATCCTCATACATGGTTTGGTCAACTGTTGCGTGACATTTTAATCGTATCATTCGTTTTACATACCCTGATTTCTCGACTATTTTATGTAAATAAATTTGTTGCATACAATTCATATCTTACACACAATCATCGTCTTTTACACTTGTTGACGTTCATAATTATACACATATTCATGTTCATGAAAATACGTGTCATCATTCATGCTTATACTTATCATCACATTCATGCATATACGTCTTATATCCATGCTTATACTATTTCCATACTTATGCTTATACTCATACACATACCTATACTTGTACTCGTATTCATATTCATACCTAAGCGCGAGCGAAACCCGAGGGATTCGCTTACGTGGGCCACAAGCTATTTGCACGCAAACATGCCTACGCACTACATTCTTACACACACGCAAACTTATTTTCAGAATTTATGTACACCTTTATTCATGTGCTGCTAGTACAAGCTATGCGAATCATGTGATGATCGGTATAATCGCGGGTGCACACGGGATTATAGCGATAAGCGCATGAGAACCATAGAGTGTACTACCGCGTATGGTAACACACGAAACGTAACATTGCATCGAGTAACGAAACGGTCGCAACATGGTCAAAACATGGTGGATACGCCGCTGGTACTTCCTATACATAAGTGTTTTCACCATGCTGCCAAACTTTCGTAATACGTGCCATGAGAAATTCGGTGTTTTACAGACCATAATATGACCTAACACGCCAGCTTTACACAACTCACAACTGCATTGCTAAATGCGCGCTACCCGATTATCCACGACGAGTCTTAATCCCTAACGTAACGTTTTCGTTTGTTCATATACATATGCCATCCTTACACGAGTATTCGTTGATCGAATCAATCGTCCGCTCTTATGCCTCCGTTACCCCCGTTAACCTTGTCTTTTTATGCAACCTCGTTTACAATCAATCGTGTAAGCATTCAAACCCTAAATGCCTTCTTACTCTAAAGTTATCTCCCATTCTCGTAGATAGCAACACGCTTGATTGGCCGCTACCTCGATAACTAGCTTATTTTAAATACCTAACCTTCTCGTTTTCCATCATCAAGCAACTCTCTGCAAAACCGAGATTTATTAACGCTCTTCAAAGTCGATAGAACTTTCTAACAACCTACGGTTCGACCACACTCACCACTAAACTGCATACCACTTCTTACGAGAGCTTTTTTGCTTAGATGACATATCCTTTCAATTATTCAAACTCATTTAAACCACTCGTCAATACGCACACTTATACTTTTTATTTATGCTTGATGCCTTAAATCATTTTAGCCAAACAACCACCTTTGCTAACCTAACTTTTCGTTGCTTTAAACTTCATGCTTTCCCTCACATATCCAGAACTACAAATCCTGATCGTAACCCTCATTCTTTAGTCAAATCCCTTAAAGTCATCCTCTTGAATAAATTTCGGGACGAAATTTCCTAAAGGAGGAGAGACTGTAATGCCCATATTTTCAAAAATTATTATTTATATAAATTTATATAAAATTCGTGTTCGTTTTCTAATTTCAGAGTCACGGTTGAAACCTGATCGAGAAACGGATTTAAAATCGGAAAACTACGCGTTTTTAAGCGTTTTAACGAAACGACAACTGAACGCGATCATTTTCGAGCACCGACGTTTAAATCGCGTGTTTAAACCTAAAAATGATATTATACCCTGTTATGTCACGTTCGGGTATGAAAGGGGACTTAAAAAGTGATCGGGCTGCAAACGGGTTTAGGCCCAACTCACTTAAAACCCTAGAAGTATATAAAGACTCATCTTCTTCATTCTTACTCAAACCCTAGCCCCCTTGCCCCTGTCCCTTTGATTTTCCGGTGACCGGAGCCGCGTTTCTGGCGAGCTCCAGCGACCCCCAAACACTCCGGAAGCCACCTCCCTCTCTCCTTGAAACAGAGCCGCCGGCCACCGCAACGGTGGCGGCGCACCAGCAACTAAGCCGCAGCAGTGGCAGTCCCTGCAGCGGACACCCATCGCCTCTCCAACCTTCACCACACTGCTCTCCCCCTCTCCCTCGCTCGCTGTAAACCGAAGGCCGGCCACCGTAGAGCGGCGGTGCCAGGCAACACGGCAGACAACGGTGGCAGTCGGCAGCAACGGCAGGAGGTGAATCGGGTCGGTTTGGGTCTCCATTCAGATTCGGGTTCGGATCGAACCCGGGTCAGCTTTGGTGTTCACTCAAATTACAGCGGCGCAGTTCAGCTGTTCCGGTTCAGGTCACTCATTCCGGTCAGATCAGTCGTCCCAGTTCAACCTCGATTCGGTTCAGGTACGGGTCGTGCTTGATTATTTCAGTTTTGCATTCATTTTAATTGGTTTGTTGAGTTCAATTTTGGTTCCATCTCGATTCGGCAGGCTCGGGTCAACCCGGTCAAACCTGGTCAAAGCTCGGGTCACGGTCCATCTTCCAGTTTCGGTCAACACTCAGGTCTCGTGGTACTCAGTCGAATTCGACTCGACACGGTATAACCCTCTATAGTTAGTATTTGGATATAATCGTTATAAGTATATATTTACATAACTTGTATGTAGACGTAATTATATTTATTGTTTCGTTATTATTGCGTTTTGAAAATTTTGTCGACACTTATGTTGTCGGGATTGTCCAAAAACAAGAGGAAACTCTGCCCGATTTCCTACAGGTAATATATTTATTAAACTATTCGACAAAATATATTTATTAAACTATTCGACAAAATATATTTATTATTTGAACTATTCGACGGAATATATTTATCGATATTATTTTTTTTGTCGACAAAAATATACTTATTTTCTTTATTATGCTTTTCGACAAGAACATAAATTTATTTATTATAATTCTCGACAAATATACTTATTTACTATACTTTCGACAAAACATATTTATTTATTATATTCATCGACAAAATATAGATATATTTATCATATCTCTCGACAAATATACTTATTTATTATACTTTCGACAAAACATATTTATTTTACTTTCGACAAATATATTTGTACACCATTCGACCATATACATATATATCTCATACCATTCGTTAGAATATAAATATATATATATATATACCAAATATGCTTTTCGTCAAATATATATATTAATTATTTGACAACACTCCTACAATCCTTTTGATGAATTTAATTTAGAAATTCCTTGCTTACACGATGTTAACTATATACGTACTTTCAACTCCAATTCGAATCCTCCGTCGTAGCTTCGATTATTCATGTACATTCGTTTGCCATTTTTAAGGTGACCTCGATGTCCCCTTTCTCCCACTCATCAACTCGTCGTAGAATTTCCAAAGAAGACTTAGCAATTCTGTGAGTACACTCGACCCATTTTTGTTTATAACACTTTTTGGGTGTAACATGTTTCCATATACAAAACACGAACACTTAAACTTTATGAAACACACAAACGATCCCATATACATGAAAAATTGAATCTTATACTTGATGCTTGTCTTGGATAAACGTTATGCTATGCTTTAGTCATTAACTATTTTTAGCCTTTGTTTGACATGCTTAGCGCTATAGGAATTCACGCATCCACCTCCATCGTGTTATTCGTGAGGTCATGTTAAAACATCGTGATTGCGTTAAGGGTTTGATTATTAGTATTGCATGCCTTGATATTGCTCTTGTATGGATTTGGTTGCCAAGAGGATTGTTAAAACTTTATACGTATACGTATGCTATGCTTAAACTTGTGTACTCGCCTTTGCTTTTGCATTGACTTTATTTTAAAACATGTTACAGGTTGAAGGAGATGACGCTATGAAAACAATATAGCAAGGACTAGATACACACAAATTAGACGTTAGGTTTAATGTCAACGTATCAATTTTGTTATGACTTTGCAAATGTTATGTTGTTCTTTGTTTTGTTACATTGATGTATTTGACAATTCTTATGATATGAAATATGGTTTAATTAATTATTGTCACTTAATAATGTTGTGTGAGCAATGAGCAATCTCGTTTTCGTCTCATCCCGATGTTTCCGCCATCAGTTGGGGTGTTACACCGGGTCTCTGAAGCCGGTTTGGCCATATTAAATCATTTTTTATATAAACTAAATAAGGTTAAAGTTAATTAGTATATATATATATAATTAAAACAGAGAATATTTCGGGTTAGACACGTAGCTCAGTTGGTAGAGCTGCGTGCACGTATACGAGAGGTCCCGAGTTCGAACCTCACCCAGCGCATAGAAAACACAGTCTGACCGGTCAAGACCCGGTCAACGGTCAACGGTCAAAAAGTCAACTTTTTTTATTTCTTTTTATTTATTTATTTAATTGGAAAATTATTTAAAAATACTTAAAAATAAGATTATTAAAGTTAGAAAATTTCCTTAAACTCACAAAAATAAATCTAAAAATCCCATTTAAGAGCACTAATTAAAAATATTAATCTCAAATAAAATTTATTTATTTATCGAATCATTTTGTTATTATCTAGGTTAGTTCTTCCCTCGTCGATTGAATCATAAATTCGTGCGCATTCATCGTCATCAAAGAACGCACCATTGTGAGTGAATCTCTACCAATTCCCCGTTTTAATCATGTTTTGGGGTGTATCATGTGTCGTATAATCCTTTTATTTTATTTAAACACTTGTGCATACATCATATCCGTGATCAAATGTGTATCAATGTGTATCAATTGTTGTGTGAATTATATGTAGATTGGATTTATCATTTTCAGTGCACGCATTTCATTAGGCCCATCAGATCCCCGTGGGAGACGGGTTGAACATCAGGTGCCTCATCAGATCGGCTCCGTTTGATTGAGCCTTGATCTCATATACATCATCATTCATATCATATACTCATCCAAAGTGGTTTGTGTTTTGTTTATCTATATATGTTTGCTCACATGTGATTATCGCACAAATTTTCCTTTTTAAATAAAAGAAGAAATTAGTAACAATGTTTTATCAAGGTTTCGCTCGCCAATTTTGTTGACCCAAAATATCCCCCGTTTTACACATGATACAGGTGATCCAGCTGAGACAAGAAACACATAGGAAGGCCTAGAAGAATAAACAAGTTTAAGCTCTGGAATAACTATATAGTTTCATTTTTCTTGTAATTGTATAAATTTTGTTTTGGATATTTAAGTTGTAATTTGAATTTAATAAATATGAAACATCTTAGTAAACATCATGAGCTTTGGTGATAACCCAATTATGCCCCGACTTTTATTCCGCTGCGGGTCGGGGTGTGACACCACTAGTGGGATTTAATCATTTCATTAGCATTAGCGTCTGTCAGGTGTATGCCTACACCCCACGCTTAAGGTCGTGGCCATTAGTAACTTAAATGAGCCAAGGATATCCCAGACATGGTCGAATTAACCCCCAATGTTTAAGTTATCAAATAATACAGAATAAAACGGGTTATAAGGATTTAGTAAATCACAATCCGATAACATTATCCCATACCCGACCATGCGGTATTATTATACCGTGTCCCAAGCTCGTATAGGGAAAATAAGTTAAAATTATTTACCTGAGTAGTTCTTCAAATAAGATAATTAACTCAGCCGAATATTCAAAAGTAAGCTTAGATGGCAATCTACCGGGAGGCTATTAGTCTGGAAAAGATGGTATGTATAACCAATTAGAATGCTAACGGGTCCTATCTACTTTGTGGACTCGAACCGGGTACTTAAGGATAATAACGGTACTAGACGCTAGATTAAGCGGTGACCGGAATAGAATGTAGTTTAAACCCGACAAGCATGGAGGCTTGTTTAATATGGGTAAACATATTAAATTCTGGATTTTCATAATAAAATGATAAGTTTAAACCCTTTTCGGTTAAATTACGTAAACTAGTTACGTAGGCCGAACCGTACGCATATAAGCGAAACTGGGTAACTGGGTGAGTCCTATACAAGTTCCATATGCCATTATACTTTAAACATTTTGTAACATCAGTAAGATATCAACATGTATGCCCGTTATGGTATTAAAATCAAGTTACGCCTCAAAAGGGCGTTTTGGTCATTTTATGACTTGTAAAAGAAATTATGAGCAAACTGATGTAATGGTCATAATCTTACTTAAAAATAGTTTATTTATGATGTTATATCAGTAGGATATCGAGTATGTGTGTGTTTTAGAGTTTAAGACCAAACTATGCCTCGTAAGGGCATTTTGGACATTTCACACATAGCTTGATAATTTACTTGGGATCTGAGTTCAGTTGATGTACTTACTGTAATTATATGTAAAATGAGTTTTGAAATCAATAGGTATCAAGTCTTGGTGCTTTAATATGGTTTTAAACCATACTATGCGCCTAAATGGCGATAAAGTCGCTAAATGACGATATTCAAGATGATTAAGGAAAACTGAAGTTATGACAGGTTTATATAACCAAAATAAGCTATTTAATATATTATAACAGTAGATAAATGGTTTTGTTATAAAAAGTGTCTTTAAAATCATTTTATGCATCATAAGGGTAATATCGCCATTTATCGCATTATACAAAGGCTTGTGCATAACTAAGTTTACAATCTGATTTTAACATACCAAGTAATCCTAATTATGATATTACATCAATAGGTAATTAGTTTTGTTGAAGAATTATGTTAAAAACCATTTTAGATGCTGAAAGGGCATTTTGGTCCTTTAAAAGCATGATTTGCGATAATTAAACAAAACTTGGGTTATGACAGATTATTGGCATCAAAATAAGTTAGTGATGTTTATACATCAGTACATAATTCATTTGTATGCTCATTTGTAATTAAAACCTTGTTTTTAAGTAAAAGGGCATTTTAGCAAAGTTTGACATAATTAACGGAAACTTGCATAAAAGCTCGGATTATTATGTAACCATGTGATATAAATCCAGAGGGTTATACTACAACTAAACATGGTCCACATGCAACTTAATTTCAGTAGCTAGAGTTGCTAAATCGGGTCAGAACTGAAAGTCAAAGTAAAGTCAAACTTCACGACTTTCGGTTGCGAACCGACCTTAAACCTGGAATTGATGAGCCGAACATGTTTACACATGTTCTAATAATTATTACCGAGTTGTTTGAGTGTTAAAACATATTTTATAACACCTACATTATCATTTATGAATTTATTTTAAATCTGACCCAGTTTGACTTTTTATTAATAACTTTGACCCGTCAATTGACCAAGCAAACGTGGTAATTATGAGGTGCCCTTTTTAGGGATTAACACCTACCTAATTACAATCACGTAGCCATGTTCGTACCGAACTATGGCTGGACCGTAATGGTCTTAGCCGAAAGTCAAACGTTTTTACGTCAACGCTTTGACTTTGGCTTAAAGCCTAATAAAACTTAACAAGATGAGTTAAGGACACTTACTCAACGTCCTAGCACGAAAATAGAACTAAGTGGAGTCTCCTTATGGTCTGGAATCTCCAGAAAGCCAGAGCAAGAGATAAGAGATGAGTAAGATTCAAGGCACACAAGGCCTCATATATACTTGAAGAGCTTGAACCAGATCATTCCAGGTGTTGGTGATCAGTTTAGGATGAGTACAAGTGTTAAGGGATGTGTCTTGAGCTGCTAGAGGGTGGTAAACTCGCGTATATGTCAAAAACATGTAGGCTGCCACGACTCCACATGTTGGCTGTCACTGGTACCCTCTCGCGGGGCGGAGAGAGGTAGGACAGGACGGTCGCGGCCCGCGACCCGGCTTCGAGACAGCCAAACATGTCTCTTTCTTGTCAAGTTCAGTCTTTCAACCTTACAACTTCGAATAACTTCCATATTCAGCACCTTTGGCCCCTCAAGTTAGGTTTCGGGTATTCATGAACATATAACTTAACAATATTAAGCTCTTGGTTCGTTAAAAGGTCACTCAGAGGCATAGTTTAAGCATGTTGACACGTTTAACCCCTCAACTTTAATTATTCACCACTTAGAGGTTATAAAACAACATGTTAGCGATTTTAGTCCCTCTCATCTAGCACACGGCATATGAGGATCAGCGGGACACGTGTCGAAATTTTACGGGACAGGTTTTTATGAGGTGTTACATCCTCGCCCCTTAAAAGAAATCTCGACCTCGAGATTTATTCAAATAGATAGGGATACTTTTGTCGCATAATGGACTCAACTTCCCATGTATACTCGAGACCTCGTCGAGCATCCCACTTGACCTTTACAATAGGCATGTGCTTTCTACGAAGCTTCTTAACCTGACGATCTTCGATCGCTATCGGTTTCTCAATGAAACGCAGGTTTTTGTCAATTTACACATCTTCGTGCGGCATTGCTAGCGACTCATCCGCCTAGACATTTCTTTAAGTTTGAAATGTTGAACACATCATGAATTCCACTTAGCTTTTCAGCAACTTGAGCTTGTAAGCTATGGACCCGACTCATTCGATAATCTTGAACGGTCCTATATATCTTGGGCTCAACTTGCTCTTTTTACCAAATCGCACGACGCCTTTCCAAGGTGACACCTTTAGTAACACTTTGTCCCCAATTTGGAACTGAAGAGGTTTGCGCCTCTTATCCGGTAGCTCTTCTGTCTATCTCGGGCAGCTTTGAGACGGTCGCGGATTTGCAAGATTTTATCCGTCGTTTCTAGGACTATCTCAGGTCTGTTAGTTGGGCTTCCCCAACTTCTGCCCAACAAACGGGCGTTTGACATTTTCTCCCATACAAGGCCTCAAAAGGGGCAGCCTTGATGCTTGTATGATAACTGTTGTTATAGAGAATTCAATCAAGGGTAGGTGGTCTCCCAACTACCACCTAAGTCGATCACACATGCACGTAGCATGTCTTCCAAAGTTTGAATGGTACGCTCACTCTGTCCGACAGTCTGCGGTGATAAGCGGTACTAAAGTTCAATCGAGTGCCAAGAGATTGTTGGAAGCTTTTCCAAAAATGAGAGGTGATATTTTATCTCTATCGGATACAATAGACACCGGCACTCCATGTAGGGACACGATCTCGTCCACATACATCTTGGCCAACTTGTCCGAACTAAACGTTTCTTTGATTGGCAAGAAATGTGCTGACTTAGTCAGCCTGTCCACGATGACCCAAATCGTGTCATTACCACGCTTGGTCTTTGGTAACTTGGTGATCAAATCCATAGTTCCCATTTCCCATTTCCAAGTGGGAATCCAAGCTGTTATAGAAGTCCTGACGGTTTCTGATGTTCAGCCTTAACTTGCGAACACGTCAAGCACTTAGCTACATAGGTGGCTATGGATTTCTTCAAACCCATCCACCAATAATTTGATTTTAAGTCCTGGTGCATCTTATCACCTCCCGGGTGAATAGAGTACTTAGTGTTATGCGCTTCCTAGAGGATCAAATCTCTAAGTCCTCCAAATACTGGAACCCAAATTCGTCCATTGAATCTGAGGATTCCATCATTTCCAGGCATTAATGTTCAACATTCCACCTAATTCCTCATTTGCAATATTAGCCTCCATCAGGGCTTGCTTCTGCGCATCAAGTAGCTTTTCGTTCAAACTGTTTTTTGACTTCAATGCTTTTGGCGTTAATCCTTACAGGTTTAATCCTTTCTTTGCGACTAAGCGCATCGGCAACCACATTTGCCTTGCCGGGATGGTATCGGATTTCACAATCATAATCATTAAGGGTTTCCATCCAACGATGTTGTCGCATATTCAAATCCTTTTGATTGAACAAATGTTGGAGGCTTTTGTGATCGGTGTATATAATACACTTGGTTCCGTACAAATAATGCCTCCAAAGTTTAAGTGCAATATACAACGGCACCCAGTTCCAAGTCATGGGTGGTGTAATTCTTTTCATGCACTTTGAGTATCGTGATGCGTAGGCGATCACTTTGCCCCTTTGCATAAGCACACATCCCATGCCAGTGTGCGATGCATCACAATGAACGACGAACTCCTCAATGCCTTCTGGCAAGGTTAAAACTGGAGCATTGCTCAGCTTTTGCTTCAAGATCTCGAAAGATTCCTGCTGTTTTGGACCCCAATCGAACTTGATATTCTTGCGGGTCAAAGCAGTCAGGGAGTGGCTATCCTTTAGAAGTTTTCGATAAACCTCCTATAATAGCCAACCAATCCTAAGAAAACTGCGGACCTAGAAGGGGTCTTTGAACTTCCCGTTCATAATAGCTTCTATTTTAGCGGGATCCACCTGAATACCACGCTCACTAACTACATGCCCAAGAAATTGGATCTCGTGAAGCCAGAATTCGCATTTAGAGAATTCAGCATACAACTTCTCTTTTTGTATAATTCCAGAATGCACCTAAGATGTTTCTCGTGATCGGATTGATTACTAGAATAGATAAGTATATCATCAATGAAGACTATGACAAACTTATCTAAGTAAGGCTTGCAGACTCTATTCATGAGGTCCATGAATGCTGCTGGTGCATTAGTGAGCCCAAAAGGCATCACTAGAAACTCATAATGTCTGTATCTTGTCCTAAAAGCGGTCTTTGGGACATCTTCACTCCTAACCTTCAACTGATGATATCCGATCTTAAATCTATCTTGGAGAAATAACTTGCTCCTTGCAGTTGATCGAATAGATCGTCGATCCTGGGCAATGGATAACGATTCTTGATCGTTATCTTGGTAAGCTCATGGTAGTCAATGCTATATACGCATTGAACTGTCCTTCTTTTTGACAAACAAGATAGGAGCTCCCCACGGTGATGAACTAGGCTGCATAAAGCCTTTTTCCAAAAGTTCATCAAGCTGGGTTCTTAGTTCCTTCATTTGTGTTGGTGCTAAACGGTAAGGTGCTCTCGCAATAGGTGCAGATCCAGGTAGAATGTCGATCCTAAACTCGACTTGTCTATCTAGGGTAGACCGGGTAATTCCTCAGGAAAGACATTGGGTAGTCTGAGATAACGGGTATATCTTCAATCCTTGGCTTAGGTTCATCGACGGTTACTTATGCCATATAGATGACACAACCTCTCTTCATGCATCAGGAGGCCTTAAGCATGGCAACTTTTTCTGGCAACCCGTAGTGCATATCTCCAAAGATGGTGAGAATTTCACCGGATGGGGTTTTGATCTCGATTAGTTTCTTACCACAGGCAATGCGGGCTTGGTTATGGATAACCAATCCATGCCTAAGACTATATCGAACCCCGCCAATTTCATTAGCAGAAGAGAGATAGGAATTAAATGGTTCTTGATGGATATAAAGCATCCATCAAGAATGGAAGAAGCGGTTTCAATGGTTCCGTCGGCAAGTTCTACCTCATACGTCATGTCTAGAGTTCTTACGGGTAAGTTTAATAGTTTGCTAAACTTATGGTCAACAAACAACTTATCAGCCCCCGAATCAAATAGAACTCTAGCAAAGGTATCATTGATGAGGAAAGTACCTGTTATAACGTTGTTGTCATTGACAGCTTCTCGAGCACTCATCTGAAAGGCTCGAGCATTGGTTTTCTTAGTTCCACCAGATTTTGCATTTTCATCCTTTGCATTCTTGGAGCAGTTAGTCTTTATGTGGTCTTTCTCACCACAATTGAAGCAAGTGGCATCCTTAATATCCCTGCACTCCAGGTCTTGTATCCCGTTTTCTTACAAATCCCACAAGCTTAGCCTTTGGGTCATACCTACACTGGCCTCCATGCCTTTTGTTGCAGATTTTACACACAGGTCTATCTCCGGACCTGTTCTGATTCCCATGGGATCCAAACTTTCCTTTCTTCTTAAACCGTTGGGAGTTATCGTCTTCCCTTTTTCTCTTTCCCTCAGCTTCCTTTCCGGCCGACAACCGCCTCACATAATCTTGAGTGAGGGAGAGGGCTAGCTCAACAGCCGATTTATAAGTGCTAGGCTAAACAACCTTAACTAAGCTCCTAATATCTGGAGCTAAAGCATTAATGAAGCGCGCGATGCGTTTAGGTTCTGGCGTGACCAGATAAGGTAATAGCCAGGAGTATGAGTCGAAGTCGGTAACAAACTTCCGACAATCGAGGTTCTTCATTGTGAGAGTAAGGAAATCCATCTCAATCTTTTTCACCTCATGCGGTGGACAGTAAGTGTCCTTGACTAAGTCCACAAATTGGGACCATCCCAAGTTATACAGGTGGACCTTACCTGATGATTGCATTAATGCTTTCCACCAAATCAGGGCGCTACCCTTAAAAGATTGAGATACAAACTTCACAATGCCTTATCAGCGCAACCGCTGATATCAACCACTGTCTCGATCTAATCGAGCCATCTTAGGGTCTCAATGGCCCCTTTCTCTCCATTGAAATCTCGTGGCTTGAGACGAAGTACTTATATGAACAGCCACCAGAGGGAGTGTTGGTTTTATCATGGATTTCCTTTTTCTTAGCCTCACTCCTCACGCTTGAGGAATGTACCAAATCATCTTTCTTCTCAGAGGTGGGAGGTTTTGAGACAACCTTTGATACCGTCTTAGAGCGAGTAGCACTCGACATGTTAAACTTTTCTAAGGCTTTTTCCATAGCCTTGCTCACGGCTGCATCTATACGAGCCTGAAACTCATCCTCATTCATGACTATATTTGTCCTATTCGGATCATCATCATTATGATGGCTGCTAGCACTGTCTGAATGAGCCATAACGCTTCGGTGATATATGGTGAATTAAGATTCTTATGGGTTAGCCATGGTATGATTAAACCATTTAGGCTTTAGCATTTCAACGAACGCTTTACATATAACTTAGGTCCATAGGGACCATGAAAGATCTTTTGGAATTTATGGCAGAGCGATAAAATTCGAATTAAAATCAAGGCTCGCCAAAAAGAGGTAACAAGATTGCATAAGCAAATCAAAATTTTGAAAATTTCATTAAAACGGTAGGGATTACATAATTGCCTCTAAAGAGGTCTTAGTACAAAATTTAGTCCACGCAGGGACTATAATAAGAAAAACATACCCACGCAGGGGTTTAAAAGAAATAACAATGTCCATGCAGGGACTTTTTGAATTTAAATTACATAAATGGAAATACTAATTCTACTCATCCTTCCTCCCCTTTACGGCTTTATAAAGCTTCTTGATAAATCTGGTCGTTTTCTTCTCCGATTTCTTAACTTGTTGCCGCATTTCCCTAACCTGATCTAAGGCCTCATTAATGGCCTCAAGTGGTGCTTGTGGTTGAGGTTGAGGTGGAGGTGGTTGCGGCTGAGGCACAACTGGATACGGATACCCGTAAGGCGGATATCCGGTAGTGGCATAAGGAGGTGGGTAACTAGGGTAAGAAGAATGGTAGAGGTTATTATGAATAACTGCATCATAATAATGATCCTGCTCCATTCCATGATGGATGTAATTATACAAACAAGGAGGGTCAACAGTGTGAAACCCTGATGGTCCTGTATATGCAGGTATTGGGTTGGCAAAATCGGCGGTGGTAGAGGTGGTTGAGGCAGAGGCTCAACAGCTGGTCGGGGGTTCCGCCGCTGGCGATGTGTTTGAGGGTCCACCCATTTGTGGGTCCTCAGGGATGATGGGGTAAGAGGGTGGTAAAGGTGGTAGCGAACCCGACCTTTGACCAACACGCACCGACATACGTGCCCCACGCTTTCGGCGTGGTTGTGATGATGATTCAAGTGGTGGCTAAGGTTGGTCCACCTGTTGCATTTCTACATCCTCGGCTTGAGGATGTGGTGATGGGGAGTGCTATGGTAGGAGGGCGTGTTTACAAACACATAGTGCACCCATCGTTGCTCATAATCATCAGGACCTCAGAATGGAGTTCCTACCAAGGAGTTTGAGCCACTAGACAGCTCGATAGGGTGACCGTACGATCCGGTTTGTGGGAATTCCTCCGGGTCGGAATCTTCCTCCATATGTGCCGGTGAGTTAACTGGAGGGGTTTCGGGTGAGGGTTGGTTGACTGGGTTATCGAAATAGGAGTTGAAGTATTCTTGTTGGGATGGGAGTGTGAATGGTGAGATTGATGGGAATGGTGTGAATGGTAGGAATGCTGAGAATGTGAATGAGGTGGGGAGTATTCATGTGAAATTGAATGTCGATAAGGTTCAAAGGGTGATGAAGAATCTCCGGATCCTTCGTAAGGGTTGTACTCTGGTAGATTAGCTGCTCCAGCTAGAGAAGGTCTATAAGGTGGCCTGAAGGATGGTCCAGTGAAAGATGGTCCAGTCATTGAGGGTCCTCCCCTCATGGGTCCTTTGCCTTTTCCTCCTTGTCTGAATTTAGGCGGCATAATTCCTGCTTCAATAACAAGTTAAAACAAAGCAAAACAATAATAATAACTTAATAATGAAATGAATACTCTTAGGTCAAAGCCTAGACTCGGAAGTCTAAGGAATGTGCTATTCGTGTATATTCGAGATTAAACACAAAAGGCTAGTGTTTAATTCACTCGAACGTTGGCTCTGATACCAACCTGTCACACCCCGATTTCCACGTGTAACCCGTTGGGCCCGGTTGGGGAATATCGTGACGTAAGTTGATATCATCATAACCAAACAAACACACAGCACAGCGGAAGTCTTGGAGTTTAAATTACTATTACAAACCAAATGTCCAAATGTTCGAAAATAATAATTACAGGCTTGTAATAACGAATTCACAGGCGGATCGAATAAATAATTACAAAGGAAATTGTTCTACAGACTTTGGCAGCTTACGGACTTGCAAGATCCTTATTTAGCTACTACGCAGCTCCCAATCTATTCCGCGTTGCCACCTGTAACTTGGTCTTTTGAAAATACGTCAGTTTTCACTGGTAAATACTAGTAACTGACTCATTTTGTAAACATGTATTAAAATGATTTTCGGTGCACTTGGCACATTTTATAAATAACTTGGGATAGTTCAAAATGACCTTGTTTACAGTTTTACATGTTTGTCAATACATATGGGGTCCGGTGCAGAAACCGAATATCCTGATTAACCGACACGCCACTTTATATTATCCACCAGTGGGATTTAATCATTTCATTAGCATTAGCATCTGTCAGGTGTATGCCTACACCCCGCGCTTAAAGGCGTGGCCATTAGTAACTTAAATGAGCCAAGGATATTCCAGACATGGTCGAATTAACCCCCAATGTTTAAGTTATCAAACAATACAGAATAAAATGGGTTATAAGGATTTAGTAAATCACAATCCGATAACATGACCCATACCCGACCAAGCGGTATTATTATACCGTATCCCAAGCCCGTATAGGGAAAATAAGTTAAAAGTATTTACCTGAGTAGTTCTTCAAATAAGATAATTAACTCAGCCGAATATTCAAAAGTAAGCTTAGATGGCAATCTACCGGGAGGCTATTAGTCTGGAAAAGATGGTATTTATGACCAATTAGAATGCTAACGGGTCCTATCTACTTTGTAGACTCGAACCGGGTAGCTTAAGGATAATAACGGTACTAGACGCTAGATTAAGCGGTGACCGGAATAGAATGTAGTTTAAACCCGACAAGCATGGAGGCTTGTTTAATATGGGTAAACATATTACATTTTGGATTTTGATAATAAAATGGTAAGGTTAAACCCGTTTCGGTTAACTTACGTAAACTAGTTACGTAGGCCGAACCATATGCATATAATCGAAACCGGGTAACCGGGTGAGTCCTATACAAGTTCCATATGCCATTATACTATAAACATTTTGTAACATCAGTAAGATATCAACATGTATGCCCGTTATGGTTTTAGAATCAAGTTACGCCTCAAAAGGGCGTTTTGGTCATTTTATGACTTGTAAAAGAAATTATGAGCAAACTGATGTAATGGTCATAATCTTACTTTAAAAATAGTTTATTTATGATGTTATATTAGTAGGATATCGAGTATGTGTGTGTTTTAGAGTTTAAGACCAAACTATGCCTCGTAAGGGCATTTTGGTCATTTCACACATAGCTTGATAATTTACTTGGGAATCTGAGTTTAGTTGATGTACTTACTGTAATTATATGTAAAATGAGTTTTGAAATTAATAGGTATCAAGTCTTGGTGCTTTAATATGGTTTTAAACCATACTATGCGCCTAAATGGCGATAAAGTCGCTAAATGACGATATTCAAGATGATTAAGGAAAACTGGTGTTATGATCAGGTTTATACAACCAAAATAAGCTATTTAATATATTATAACAGTAGGTAAATGGTTTTGTTATAAAAAGTGTCTTATGCATCATAAGGGTAATATCGCCATTTATCGGCATTATATAAAGGCTTGTGCATAACTAAGTTTACAATCTGATTTTAACATACCAAGTAATCCTAATTATGATATTACATCAATAGGTAATGAGTTTTGTTGAAGAATTATGTTAAAAACCATTTTAGATGCTGAAAGGGCATTTTGGTCCTTTAAAAGCATGATTTGCGATAATTAAACAAAACTTGGGTTATGACCAGATTATTGGCATCAAAATAAGTTAGTGATGTTTATACATCAGTACATAATTCATTTGTATGCTCATTTGTAATTAAAACCTTGTTTTTTAGTAAAAGGGCATTTTAGCAAAGTTTGACATAATTAACGGAAACTTGCATAAAAGCTCGGATTACTATGTAACCATGTGATATAACTCCAGAATGTTATACTACAACTATACATGGTCACAATGCAACTTAATTTCAGTAGCTAGAGTTTCTAAATCGGGTCAGAACTGAAAGTCAAAGTAGAAGTCAAACTTCACGACTTTCGGTTGCGAACCTACCTTAAACCTGGAATTGATGAGCCGAACATGTTTACACATGTTCTAATAATTATTACCGAGTTGTTTAAGTGTTAAAACATATTTTATAACACCTACATTATCATTTATGAATTTATTTTCAAATCTGACACAGTTTGACTTTTTATTAATAACTTTGACTCGTCAATTGACCAAGCAAACGTGATAATTAGGAGGTGCCCGTTTTAGGGATTAACACCTACCTAATTACGATCACGTAGCCATGTTCGTACCAAACTATGGTTGGACCGTAATGGTCTTAGCCGAAAGTCAAAGCATTTTTACGTCAACGTTTTGACTTTGGCTGAAAGCCTATTAAAACTTAACAAGAGGAGTTAAGGACACCTACTCAATTTCCTAGCACGGAAATAGAACTAAGTGGAGTCTCCTTATGGTCAGGAATCTCCAAGAAATCCAGAGCAAGAGATAAGAGATGAGTTTTTGAAATGAGCCAGGATTCAAGGCACACAAGGCCTCTATATATACTTGAAGAGCTTGAACCAGATCATTCCAGGTGTTGGTGGTTAGTTTAGGATGAGTACAAGTGTTAAGGGACGTGTCTTGAGCTGCTAGAGGGTGGCAAACTCGCGTATATGTGCAAAACATGCAGGCTGCCACGACTCCACATGTTGGCTGTCACTGGCACCCTCTCGCGGGGCGCGAGAGAGGTAGGCCAGGATGGTCGCGGCCAGCGACCCGGCTCCGAGACGCCAAACATGTTTCTTTCTTGTCAAGTTCAGTCCCTCAACCTTTCAACTTCGAATAACTTCCATATTCAGCACCTTTGGCCCCTCAAGTTAGGTTTCGGGTATTCATGAACGTATAACTGAACATTATTAAGCTCCTGGTTCATTAAAAGGTCACTCAGAGGCATAGTTTAAGCATGTTGACACGTTTAACCCCTCAACTTTAATTATTCACCGCTCAGAGGTTGTAAAACAACATGTTGGCGATTTTAGTCCCTCTCGTCTAGAACACGACATACGAGGATCAGCGGGACACGTGTCGAAATTTTACGGGACAGGTTTTTACGAGGTGTTACACCGGAGCCACCACCCCCTCCAACCGGCCACCACCATCTCCTTCCTTTTCAGATCACCGGAGCCCTACCGTCTACTACAACCACCTGCACATTGAAAACTTAGCGCCGCTAGGTGGCACCATCGTTCTATTTGAGATCGGCCGAGATAGATACTCACTCTATTTCTCAGGTTTCCAATGTGGAGGTGGTGTTGCGATTGTGGTGGTTTGAGGATTTTTAGGGGTATTAAGTCGTGTAGGGTTGATGGTGTGGTGGCAGGTTGTGGTGGTGGTAGATGGTGGAGGTTGAAAGAGATGATGGGTTGTTTGGTAGATGGTAGAGATAGTATCTGTGTTAGAGATAAATATATTATCTTTTAATTTTATAATTTTTTATGTTTATTAATTTGAGTATATGAGGAAAATGATTAGAATACCCTTATGTGAGGTCTATCTGGTCAGATTTAACGTTAGAAACAAACGAGGTTAGAGGCAAAGGACGTGACATGCAAGGGTTTGCAAACATAAGGTGTGTTTTTTGTAATTATTGAAGGTAAAGGGTATAGTTTGCAATCTAGTGTCTACATAAAGGACGAGTTTTGTAATTTACTCTTTTATTAAAGATATTAATCGGCTAAATTGTTTACATAATTGGGTCGGGTTTCAATCCGTGTTCACAATTTTTTAATATAAATTCCTAACATTTTTTTCTAAAAGGTGCAGATGAAAATTTCCAAGAGGTGCGATCAGGATTTTTCATGAAAAATAGCACTAAATTTTTTTTAAAAGGCTGCGGCCGCCCACCCACGTCATAAGGTGGGTCCGCCCCTAAAACCAATTGCTAACAATTATACCAACTTATAGGACAGATCGATGCTATTCTAAACACCATGTTACGTGTATGTATAAAGGCACCCCAAGAAAATACATATTTTCGAAAACTTAGTGGTATTTTTTTAGTGGACTATGTGTCTACGTATATAAAATCCAAAGTTTATCGTGGTTCGCATACATGGAAATAAACTAATAATCTCTTGTCTTATACGAAGTTTTTCCAACATATAAGATAATTTATAAACCTAATTATTAGTTGACTACGTCCATGACACGACAGGAATTTTTTTTGTTTCCCTTTCCTATAATTTTGTATAAAGAAATGATCACAACATTTACTCGAAGACAAACAAGTTTTAAACATGCGTTGGTCGATTTGATACGTGTATTTTTGGATCATCCTAAGATGATTTTCCACAAAGTAAGAATATTTCTTTAACATTACCAGAGCGAACCTGTGTGATGCGACGGAGTGGACGTTTTCAGTACAATACATAATTACATAAGTATATTTAGATGAAAATATCTATAAAAAGTAACAATAATAGATAATGCAATCACTATGTTCGTTATTATCATTATATAATTTATATTAAGTTAGAACCCCGTTTATTATACGGGTTAAATAAATATAAATTTCTATATACTAAATATAAATTAAATTTATTTTTAAAACAATGGTGGAAAAACAATGGTGGTATGGATGTGATGATTAGAAAGTGAGGTGGCGGCGATGGCTTCCTATAGTGATGAAGTATTAATGATCGATGAAGATGAATAAATGTTGAGGCGGGAAAGCACAGGTGGTTGGAAATAGTTAGAAACGATTTTGGCTAACGAGGGCAGTGACTGGTGGTTCTTGGATGGTGCTATAGTTGTTCAAGACAATGGAGGGCCCTGACTCGTGGTTCTCGGATGGTTGCTATGGTTATTCAAGACAATGGAGATAGGGAGCCGGGTTAATTACACGATAGAATCTGGTGGGGTGGCTTTAAGGAAGAAGATGAGGGTGAGGGAGGGTGGAGTTGGTGGTTAGTAAAAGTGGTGGTGGTCGTGTGTGAAGGTGGGCGTGTTTGTGGTGGGGTTGGGGTGAGATGATAATGGTGGTGTTTGATTGTTGAATATGAAGAGTGGGGGTTGGGGTGGCCCACATGGATTTAATATTTTTTTTATTTATGATTTTCTATATTCTTTTCTTTTTATTTTTAAAGGTAAATAAGTAATTTCACATTATACTTAATTGAAAATTTAACAACGTCAGCTGCTAAGGACTACTCGTGTTACATTTTTGCAACAACCGAAACCAACTGTGTACTTATTAAAAGTTGAGGTCCAACTGTACAAAATTTGCAAACCACATGAATCATCAACATTTAATCTTTATTTTCATCCCTAGTTTTAAGATGGACTTAAGTACTCTATAAATTGTTAATAATTTAACGGGGAATTTCGTCCTCAATAAGTTCTTTTGTAATAATGGTAGTTGTGATAGTAATGATAAAGAGGGTCAATTTCGTCCCCAATAAATTAGTTTGCATTTTTTAACGATAAATTTTAATTTTTGTAGTCTATAGGACTTGAATCCAAGATATCCCTTTCTTAAATTCAAGTGTTTAAAGGCTTTATCTTAGCCAATAGATCACCACCCCATGGTTATAATTTCTTTTGTAATTATGGTAGCTGTAATAGTAACGATGAAAAAATCAAAGAGATAAACCATGTCAATTAAAAGGTTAGGCATTGTTCAACTATGGGGTGTTTTAATGGAGAAATGATCAAATACAAAGGACTCTTATTGTAAGAAGGGTAAGAAGGAATATTCTAGAAATATTCTCCAATGTGAACACAACCAAAAATACTTAAAAAACAAACCCAAATTTTTTTGTGACGATAAAGTAGCGTTTATTTATAAACAATATTAAAAAATTTTGTGTTTTTTAGATTTTTTTTAGGTTTTTTAAGGGTTTAGTTTTTAGTTTTTAGCATTTAGTTTGTTTTTTTTAGGGGGGTAGGTTTTTGTTGAGGTATTTTTTTTTTCTTGGGGGAGGGGGGGGTGTTTAGGTTTTTGGGTGGTGGTGGGTGGGGGTGGAGTTCAGGTTTTTGGGTTTTTGCATGTATGTTCTTTTTCTCTTATAGACAAGATTATAGACACTTGTCACTCTAGATACCTTCTTACACTTCTTATTTTTATACTCGTTTGTAGAATAACTCAACTCGTTTTAATGTATTTATATTGAAAGTGGTTCTGACTTTAATGACCATAGTCAAATAATGAAATGATTATTTGGTTGAAGTTATGAATAAAAATAGTTTTATTATTTGAACTCTCTGATCTACACCATTAACTTTGGTATTGGTAAGATTTTGGGTAATAGCGTTTATGTTGCCCTTATAAGTCGGTATATAAACCTTGTAACACACTATAAAACTCACTATTGTTGCGGTACAATCGAACATTCCCTAAATGACCGTACTATACACATTTAGGTGATGTTGGTAATCCAAATACTCACTTCATCCCTCTCGTTAGATTATACAAGTTTAGATTAGGGATGACTAAATGGTACCTGGTATCGAAACTGAAACGCCCATCCTTTAAAACGGTCAAAACCAAATGTTCAAAACAATAAAATTACGACTAAATTTGATCTTTTACACATTCTAAAAAAATTTGGTTAACATAGTTAACCATTTTAACTAGTTATAAGACATCCAACATTTACAAAAGTTATGAAATACAAGTCTTGAATAATTGAACAACTAAATTTTCACTACATAACAACCAAAATGTTTGACCCGTTTGCATAAGTTAAGTACGGAAACGTGTTGAGAGCGATTTGGAATGTGTTCATTCCGGGGGTAGCATGCCATTTAAATATTGTCTTTACCTACATCACAACAACAAGAACCATTATTAAATTACATGTAATTGCATCCTACGAACTTCCAACAAACATGATATGCATTCATTTTACATTCTTCATTCATTGACTCGTTCGCAACGAATCACTTACAAACCATCACTTAAATTTAACATTCCAATTCGTTGACCCATTCATAATGAGTCAATTACATGATCATTCTTAAACTTCACTTTCTAGTTTGTTGACCCGTTCGTAACGGGTCAACATCATGACCATTCTTAAGCATCACATTCTGGTATGTTTGACTCGTTCATAACGGGTTAATCACACGAACATTCTTTAACATCATATTCTAGTTTGTTTGACCCGTTCATAACACGTCAAACTCAATAATTAAACTTCTACTTATTTAATGATTTATGATATTTTGGATTCCAACTTTAACTTAACATAAACATAACAAGCACGCTATTAATTTCTAATACTTGTAAGTATGAAAACTTACCTTTTTTTGTTTCGCTAGTGATCCGGAATGGCTCGTGCCTTCTTCTTTCACTACTTAAATTCCGAAATTAACATGCTTTAATCTTATGTTTTCAATTCATTATTTTCTTAACATAACGTATTAATAAGGTATAACCTCTTTTCTAAGCATTTTATCAAACACTTGGTGTGCATACCTAAATCAAAGCATAATGTACAAGTAGTTTATGCATTCTTCCTAATTTATAACATGGCTTATCATAATCAATCAATTTCACATAATTTCCATCTTACATCAAATTATCAGACAATACTCTATTGCATACAAGTTCATACATCAACATTACACCTATTTGCACATACATAATCATCATACTTCATCATATTCCTAATACAAGTGGGTTTTCATTTTTAATCATAAAGATGACCATATTCAAATATAACTCTTGTTCTATGAAGTGATTCTAACTCATAACCATACTAAATTCATATGAATTCATGGATTGATTGAAACCCACTTTTGTACAACAATCACCAAATCATGCAATTCAACTTACCTTATGTTAGACAACTATAGATGATTGATTATCTTGATCCATGCACGAATTCTAGCCCCAATTAGCCTTTCAATTTGTTGATTTTGAGTTTGAGAAGGGTTCCCCCTTCTTTCCTTCCTTTCTGGTCGACACCTACACACACATATGTGTGTTTTTTGGGTTTTAATTTTTGTTTTATATATTTTATATTTCCATTCATTCTAATTTGGCCCCTCAAGTTTGGGGTGTTTATAATTTATGACTAAAACCTATTCTTTCAAGTTAAAATTTTTACTTACACCCTAACTAGGTTGATAATCCTAGTTACCGTTCTAACAACAATTATGTTTACATATATTCTTACTTTAACATATATACATATATAAAGATTTTGGGGTGTTACAAGTCCACCCCTTTAAAAAAGGTTTCGTCCTTGAAACCTGAATACGTACAATTTAAAGACATGCATACACATTATGTAGTCTAACTCTTTCAGGTATAAAAATTCCTATTGCAAACATACATACCTTACTACTCAAACTTTTACGTACAATTTACATGTTCACAAGTGTAAATCACAACATCTATGCGGATGATTCTTTTACATACTAGTCTACGCGTACACCCATGTCTTATTATATTTTAACTATAGTTTACACGTTAAATTACATCACGTGCATACATATTCACTTAATATCCTTTGAACACCCTACTATGATAGGCACACCATATCTTTTTATTTTATTTTTATTTACGAGCATGCTACCATATACTAGTTCCGTCACTTCACATATCTATAGTGTCCTAATAAGTTTTACATTTCAAAAACTTAGTCATAACCATAAAGAAAATATATCAACATACATGCCACATATTTTTACTTGCCCTCCTAAATTTCCCTTTTTTACATGTACCTCACAAAACCTTATAGTTGGCTTGGGATACCATTGGGAAGCTTATCGGGGCCTTGGAAGCAAGGGAAAGTGAGAGAAAAAATGTGAAAAATGGGTTTCAGGTGTCAACCCGCATAGACAGTAAGATAAGGCGTCAGCTGCAACAAGGCAGGGCGTCACAAATGCCTCCTTTGCAGCTCAAACGCCGATTTTTGCGTTTTGTTCTTTCTACTCACTAACCGTGTGTCTCGGGGTTCTAATACGTGAAATAAATCATTATTCAAGTTCTTAATTCATTCCATACCTCCCCCAACCCAATCCACGGTTCTTCAGCTAAATCTTTCTACTAAAAGTTTTGATCTTTTTGCCCCTACGTTGAGGTTTCTTCGGATTAACATTGAACAACCATTCTCATCCTAGCAATTCCATTATTTGTACATCCTTACTTGATTTCGATTATTCAAATGTAGATAACTTTATCTAAACAAAATAAGAAGTGCGATCAATAGTCACTTACATTAAGTGTCTGTATTCGTGATCGCTTCCTTGCCTATTTTGACTCATTTGCCTTTCGTGCTTGCGTCATCTTGACCCGATGCTTATCCTTACACGTCACCACATTCACATTCTTGTTAACACACAAGATTTTATATTTCATCTATTATATCTAGTTCATATCTCGCATTTGACTTTCACTTATCATTTGTAACAAGCACATAGATTCAAAAATGCATCATTCTAGATTCACTCAAATTTAACATATCATCAACTATAACATGTAAGGATCCATCTTGCATCATTCAGCCCTTCTATTCTTACAATCATATTAGGATTTCTAATCAAGTTATTCTTATACTCGCTGACTTTTCTGAAAAGTCAACGATCAAGTATGCAAACTTCCAACTTAGGAACATATGTCCACATTGATGTAATCGATCATGCTAATGGCACCATAAACATTTCGTACCCATTTAGTGAAATACATACACCCAAGTAATCACCTAGTTACATACACAAATACACATAATCAATTTTACACATGTTAATGCTTTCATTATCTTACATTTGACAACCACCTACAAGGTTAGTCAATTAACATAATCATAACATCATCATTCACTAGCAAGTTCATATGTTTTACTTTTAGCACACATTCACTTCTTAATCGCAAATTAAGTGATTAATATAAAAGCTGGCGAGTATCACCCATTCAAGCATAAAGTACAACCCTTAACGCATAATCATTTCCAAAATATACATTCAACCCGAATTCTTGTACGAGTTCCATCTAAAGCACATTCTTCAAGTTCATTACTAATTACATCATTATCAGATTCCATTCACATATGTCAAATCTTTCATACAATCTCACATCCTAACTCCTCTTAGACATTCATCATAGATATAGTTATCACAACCCAACCATTAGTTACTTCTTAGTAATTCTTACTTGTCTCGAGAGTTTAACACCATTTTAGGTTTGTTACCATTACACGGTCTCAGTCATTCTTACTTGTCTCGAGAGTTTAACATCATTTTAGGTTTGTTACCGTTACACGGTACTAAGTACATTCCTAGGATAAACTCCGCATTGTTTCATTCAGGTCACCATGATTTGTCTATTATTTTCTTTCTTTTTCTTTTTTTACATTACTTGCTATGCACGCTTACGCCTTGATTAATGACATTGAGTTTGAAACAAGAATTCCGTTCTTTTCTTGACTTCTAAAAGTCAAACCTTCCAAACCATGTCATACTTGTGTTACCATTTGTTCGCATGGAAACATTATTTCATCTATGACTTTCTATTTAACATTCATAAGTCAAATACTTTACGAACCTTATTATTTACATAAACAAGCGATCCGTATCTCGGTTCAGTCCGCCCCTTCATGAGCGCGTGTCGAAAACTAGATTGACCTCGCCCTTCCATGTGATGAGCTTCCATTCGTGTGCATCTTTTCACCAACTCTACTAGTTTTATCACGCCAAAGTTCGACCATTCTCATCTACAAATTAAGGGTTAGTACATTTCATTCAATTTGCTTTAGACTTAGCATTTATCAAATCATCTTGTTTACATACTAAACCTTTTTTATATCTTTTAAAACATTAGTTCGTTCGACTCGTTCGTAATGGGTCAATACATGACCGTTCCTTAACATATCATTTTCATCTGTTTGACCCGTTCATGGCGGGTCAATACATAACCATTCTTTAACATACTATTTTCATTCAGATATTCATTGTATTCGGTGTTAACTTGTGACAACCTGTACTTTTCGGATTTTAATTACGCGATTAACAGATGTTTAAGGCAATAATATATAGTGTTTAAGACACGTACTAACTTAATTAGGCTTTTGTAATGCTTAGGAACGCCTATTCGACCTTACATTACATGTATGGCGATTTGCAGAATAACTGCATAATGATAAACGATAACGAACTGTCACCGAACAAAATACTGACAATGCATAAAAACACAAGTTTGTGCTTATATTTATCATACGTTCATTATAACGGGATTTTGGACCGTCAGACAAGACAGAGCACAAACGCGGAAGCTACGAGAACATACCGACAATTAACAACGAAACGGAAGCACCGGACTCGGGTTACGTCCAGACAGTAATATATTATGACATATTTAGCGTCGTTTTTGAATTTTAGTACTAACAGTCGAAACCAGGTTGATAAACGGATACGAAACGACAGCAAACGCATCTACGCGATTTTAATGCGACGACGATCTTACACGTTAAACATCGACCTATGACATAGTTTTTAGGTGCTTTTGATCCTAACATTCTAGGACCTTACACGACGATCGGTAATGAGAATGGGCCCTGTAAATATTATTGGGCCACATAAATGATAGAAACACGGTAATGAGCCTTGGGCCCAATCCATTAAAACCCTACCTATATAATCCTCCTAAACTCATCTCCACACTCAAAAACCCTAGCCCCCAAACCCAAGCCTCTGCCTTCTATCCCTCAAGTCCGGTCGACGGACTCCGGTGACGAAACCGGCCGGTTCCGGTGGTATTTCCGGCCACACACTCACCTGATCCTCCTCCTTCCCTATAACACCCCCACACCTCGCAGAATCGTAGAAAGAAAGAGAAAACGAGAGAGGTTAGCGGAGAAAGAGAGGAGCATCCGAGATGAGGATCCGACCACCACCGCCATGACGACGACGCGCGATGGCAGGCGTCGACGAGAGAGAGAGTGGACGTGGGAGGGAGGGACCGGCAAAAAAGGCGCCGGCCACCTCTCAACTGTGGCGCGGCGGAGACAAACGGCAGAGGAGGTAACCTGCGGCCGGTTTTCCGATGACAGCAGCGACGGCAGCGAAGTTTTCTCCGGTAACGCCTTTAACCGCCCCTATTTTCATCTCTTTCTTCTAGATCTGTACAGATCCGGGTTTTCCCAGGCCGTTTTGTTGTTTCAGGATGATGGAGGTGATGGTGGTGTTTGGCGGCGGCGGTAATGGAGGTGGTTACGGGTGGTTCGAGTCTTTGGTTTGGATCCGAGTAAAAATGTCAGTTTTGGTTCGAGTTATGAATGGCTCGGTTCGGCTCACGTCAATCGCGGCAGTGGTGGTGTTGATTTGGTTCGGGTTTGAGCTTGGTTCACGACAGTTCAGAATTAGCGCGGGTCAAACCCGGTCAAAGTCAGTCAAGCGGGTCGACTCGGGTCAGACGAGTCACCTCGGTTCCACCCGGTCAACCCAGTCAACACAGCGGGTTGACTGGTCAAACCTGCTCAAACGTGGTCAAACCCGAGCAACGGGTCGACACGACTCTTGGTAAAATTATAGTAACGCAAATTACATTACATCGTTTATTTTAATATCGTCTTTACGCGAACCGAGCTCGAATCGACCCGATAGTATAATGACAAATATTTTCGAGTAAATTATAATGATTACTTGAACCGTGCCATGGATTTTTGTATGTAACCTGTGTATGTGATAGTTAAAAATCAAACCAAGTATGTTGACTTAACAGTTATATAGACATAAAAATAATTGGACTTGTATTCAACAAAAGTTTTTGTTTTGAACCCGACGGAAACATTTTATATATTGTTCTAAATTGATTGTTCAGTTTTGATGAAAATATCGACACTTTAGTTGTCGGGATTACTCCAAAAACAGAGGAAACTCTGTCCGATTTTCATAAAAACCTCGGTAATACGAGATATGATTTATTATAAAAACAACACAATCGGACTTCCAAGTATTTCATAAAAACAAATATAAGAATGTACTCATTTCGAAGGTCAAGATTTCCATACACTTTTATAAAATAAATATAGTGTTTTATATTTTCAAACGTCCTTAAACACTTTTATGGAACAAACATAGTTATTATATTTATTTCAAACGTCAAGAAACTCGGAAATCCTTTATAGCATAAATATAATGGTTTATATTTCAAACCTCGCGTGCGATGTTTCATAGTCATTCCAAACGTTGAATTATTTTTAAAATAAGTATAATGTTTTACACATCGACGACTCGTATACTTTATAAATAAATATAATTATTTTATATTTATTTAAAACGTCTAAACCAAGCACGGCACTATTGTACGATCTAACGCGTTAATAACCAAGTCGATTTGATAACGAGTGAATACATGTATATATAGTTATATCTCACGGAAATTACGACGACACATTACCGATCATACATATATTAATATTTCGGTTACATAACGTTTTGCATATATGTATATATATACTTACGTCTACGAAGGCTACGACGAGTCATACCATCATTCACCTACGTATTTCTAATGACGACAACTAACACAACTTCATAAGTATATTTATATTGAATACATAAATATATATATCCTAAATCATTTTGGAAACTAAGTGTTTCCAAGACTTTAGTTCTATCCCGATTACAGATGGGATCAAATAACCATAGATCGGTTATCCTAAGTCAAGATAACAACACCCTTTTAGGATCGTTGTTAACGATTCGGTAGAGCTCGGACACGTAGTTTAACTACGTTGTCTTATTAGAATCGTATAAGCTTGATTCCTTGTTAGGAATGCTATAGTTGCACGCTAGCGAGTTCACGTTCTTGGAATGACATTACGGAATCACGATAAGCTAGCTTTGCGGATATCAAGGTGAGTTCATAACCCCCACTTTTTACAGTTTTACATTTTTATAAATGTTTTCGGGGTGGAAAGACATGCAAGTTTTACAAAAGCACATAATGTTTCGATAAACGCAAAATTATATATTTCTAACCATATTACAAACGTATTCCAGTTAACACAAATGGTTTATGAAAAGTTTATGCCAAGCATATCATTTTTTACAAGACTATACGCGTTTTCGAAATATACTTGAATTTATAACATGGGCTAGGCCTAACAACATGGATAACAAGATAACATGGGCTAGGCCCAATAACACAGATGACAATATAACATGGGCTAGGCCCAACGACACAGATTATGACATTTGGTATGTAGCTATGGAATTAGATGACAATAGATCTATGTACGTAAGTAGGATTATGACATTGGTAACCATTAATCACTTAGTGACCAAGGTGCAAAAGGTGTAGATCTACTGAGCTTGAGACACGCTTCACTCCTAGTTTGTTAATCGTGGGGTGCTTTTGTGAGCCCAATTGAGAACAAAGTTTCTCGGTTTGGTTATTTACTTATGGTACATAATGTTAGGGGGCTCGCTACCCACTGATTGATCCTTAGATTCCATAGGCATTCTACATACTATGATTTTATTACCGGTTTATGAACACAATACTTACATGCATCGGTTTACAAATATAATGGAAAACATTTTAATACCGATATACAGTTATAACATTTCAAACGCTTTGAGATACTATGATCCCACAAACCGGATTTCAAATGCGTGATGTTCAAATACATGATTTTCAATCGCATGATTATCAAATGTTTTAAGATTCATTTGAAACAAAACAAACAAACTCTGAACTCGCTCAACTTATGTTGATTTTTCGCATGTTTCTTTCTTAGGTTCTCAAAAGTCAAACCGTGGCACGGTTGGAATAGGAGAACCCATTTGGATTCGAGTACTTAGCGGCGTTCATTTTCTAGAAGTCTTAGCACCTAAATACTTCCGCTGTGCAATGAAGGTACCAGTCCAGTCACGCCAGCTCTGATATTTCAGGATGTGACATAACTCACCTATAATTCTTTCATAAATTTCTCACTTATTTGGTATACTACATTACACATTTGGTTTCTTGTGTACTACTCTTGCAGCTCATGAATTATATGCCAATATCTGCAGTTTGACTTTTCAAGGTTAACCTGCCACTTATTACTTATTCTATACATATATTGGATCAAGTGTTGTACTTACTTTCAATTCAAACATACTAATGAAACATCATTTCACCGTTTTAGTAGTTCGCATGCAACTTTTCTTCCTCATCCATACTTATGCCATTCTGTGGGTCGTAGCCTGTCGTTCACATCGACTCACATGAGTTGACTTCTAATGTGTTTCTTACGAAATTTTATTTATGTGACGATTAGCTTCATCTCCCTTGCCATCATATTGTCATTGGTCTTATACTTACCCATATAACCCGTTTGACTCCAACAAGGTCAAACCATCAATACATTTTTTTGCTAGGTTAATTTTATTCTTTTTATACACAGCCTATCCCTCGCTTGTTCATAAATGTATCATATGTATATATGCATCATGTTATTCAAGTGACCTACCAGACTCAACAAGGCTACCGGCACACTTACTTACAAGATTTATATCTACCTTAATAGGAGGAAGAAACACATTCCCGGCCTCATTTTTACTCATTCCCACTTGTTTATGGATTCAACCTGTTGTTCTTATGTTTTTGGTTGGCAGATACTTATGGATTCAAGTCTTTTCATTCTTACTTATGACTCTTATATGTTCGATCCGTATTTGCTTATGGATTTTACCTTTCATTATTATGTTCCATTCTTATAAGTTTAATTTGTATATCAACTATGGATTTAAACTTTTTCATTCTTATAAGTTTGATCCGTACTCACTTACGGATTCATACTTTTCATTCGTACCTTACTTGCTTTGGATTTCACCCAACCACTCTTTCAATCCTTCTAACTTGATCGTCATCATAGCCTCAACAACTTCTAGCACTCGGCTTTCTACTTCTTGAGCCATTTAGGGTATATTGGCTTGTATAGCCTTCCCCACTCCTTCCGCAACCTTGGCATTAAGCTCCTCTTGACGTGCTATTTCATTAACATTCGCTTCATTTTTGTTTTCCATTTACAAAAAAACATTCTAAATAAATACTGTTTTCTAACTCATTCAATTTCAAATTTCATTCTTACGCATACTTTTAACATTCCTTTTTCAACATACTTAATTCATTCTAACATTCTGAATTTCATGACTTTCCTTCCGTTCATTCTAAGTGTTAACAGTCTCTCGTGACCACATGCTACATGCTTTCTACCATAAGGTCAATGAATCCAATAAGATTTCTCATTCATAACTTCCGAACCATACACATTTGCATTTCCAAAGACACTTTGATGTGACCCGAGTAAATTTTAAGGGTCCTAGTACACATGGTGCGTTTCGGGAGTTTATTGAGGTGTTGGAACGGTTTCGGGGGTGTGATACCAAAAAAAATACAAAATTCAGCATCCAAGCACTACAAGGGAGTCGGTTCCCAAGGCCGCGTCGGCGACGCCCCTTGCATAATCGCGTCACTAGAATGTTGCGTAGGCAGTTTATCAGCGCGTCGGACTCAGAGGCAGCGTCGGCGACGCCTGGTCTATCATGCAGACGCTGATTTCCCTTGTTTCAGCTTATACGACTCGTTTCCAAACCCCGTTCTGACCCGACCTGACCCATAACGTCCCGTAACACCCCGTAACATCCCGTAATATCCCGTAACATTAATCGTTATATACAATCATTATAATTTAAATGCACTTACTTGATTTGCACCTCGGAGCGAACACACACCATGCACGAGCTTTGGTTTGAGTTCAAGCACCTTTGTCCTTGCGCTTGAATCCCTCAAACCTTGGCTCTGATACCAACTTGAAACACCCATCCTATAAAACGGTCAAAACCAAATGTCTAAACAATAAAATTACAACTAAATTTGATCTTTTACACATTCTAAAAAAAATTGGTTAACTTACATAGTTTACCATTTGAACTAGTTATAAGACATCCAACATTTACAACAGTTATGAAAAACAAGTCTTGGATAATTTAACAACAAAATTTTCACTACATACCAACCAAAATGTTTTAACCCGTTTGCATAAGTTAAGTACGTTTTGAGAGCGATTTGGAATGTGTTTGTTCCGGGCGTAGCATGCCATTTAAAGATTGTCTTTACCTACATCACAACAACAAGAACCATTATTAAATTACATGTAATTGCATCCTACTAACTTCCAACAAACATGATATGCATTCATTTTACATTCTTCATTCATTGACTCGTTCGCGACGAATCACTTACAACCATCATTTAAATTTAACATTCCTATTCGTTGAACCATTCATAATGAGTCAATTACATGATCATTCTTAAACTTCACTTTCTAGTTTGTTGACCCGTTCGTAATGGATCAAAACATCATGACCATTCTTAAGCATCACATTCTGGTATGTTTGACCCGTTCATAACGGGTCAATCACACGAACATTCTTTAACATCATATTCTAGTTTGTTTGACCCGTTCATAACACGTCAAGCTCAATAATTAAACTTCTACTTATTTAACGATTTATGATATCTTGGATTCCAACTTTAACTTAACAAAAACATAACAAACACGCTATAAATTTCTAATACTTGTAAGTATGAAAACTTACCTTTGTTTTGCTTCGCTAGTGATCCGGAATGGCTCGCGCCTTCTTCTTTCACTCCTTAAATTCTGAAATTAACATGCTTTAATCTTATGTTTTCAATTCATTCTTTTTCTTAACATAACGTATTAATAAGGTATAACTTCTTTTCTAATATCAAACACTTGGTGTGCATACCTAAATCAAAGCATAATGTACAAGTACTTTATGCACATTCTACCTAATTTATAACATGGCTTATCATAATCAATCAATTTCACACAATTTCCCCATGTTACATCAAATTATCTGACAATACTCTATTGCATACAAGTTCATACATCAACATTACACCTATTTTACACATACATAATCATCATTCTTCATCATATTCCTAATACAAGTGGGTATTCATTTTTAATCATAAAGATGACCATATTCAAATATAACTCTTGTTCTATGAAGTGATTCTAACTCATAACCATACTATATTCATATGAATACAAGGATTGATTGAAACCCACTTTCTACAACATCACCCAATCCTGTAATTCAACTGTTGGAAAATTAGTGAATGGATATATAGTTAATTTATAATTAAGTGAAATTATAATTACTAGTAAACTCTTCATATGGTAAAACTCTTAAGTAGAGTTCTAATGATGACATTTGATGAGTTTTAATAGAGTTTAAGTCTATGATTATGGTGACTCTTAACTCTTCATATGGTGAAACTCTTGATGACATTTGATGAGTTTTATTAGAGTTTAAGTACATAACTATTGAGACTCTTAACTCTATAGAAGACTCTTGGATATTTAGAACATAGTGTCTCATATGAAAAGTACACTAGAGAAATACAAGAGAAATCATACAAGAAAAAATCATGAATACATGGAGAGTTCTTAGAAAAGATGAAACACTTGAAGACCCATGTGTCTATACGATTTCATCGCCTTCGTATCATAATTTCCACGAGTTCTAACACTATAATTTTATCCGGTGTAACCTCGGGCGCGTGGCCATCTCCGGCAGTACATACTGCTTCGGCTGTTGTACACTGGGAAACAGTCGCGTCGTCTTTAGTAGATGTGCGAAATCTGTTTTAAGGGAAGCGTGCTGAACACGTATCTCAACCAAAACCGTCAACAATTTTTGTTTGTTTTGTAGCAGAGTTTCGAACAAGAAGGTGCGGTTGAAGTTTTCCAAAGACGTCGACTTAAATCAAGATTGGTATAATGCATTTGTATTTCATTTATTTTCATATAGTTTTATAACCGGATTGTACAATCATATTTCCTATGAATAATGAGAGTCTCGTTATTATATATTTTGAAATATAATATTAATAAAAAGTGAACCTAGTTCCTACAAACTTAAAACAGATTTCGTGAGATTGGTGCTACAATCTTAAAATTTTATAAGAATTTTGGGTTCACAAAGGATTTATTATAAAAAATATTTTTAGATATTATGATCTTATAAGTATTTTCTTTTTGAAATATGTATGTAGTACAACTTGGTGTGTTTGGATTTATTGAGATTGTGGTACAATCTTAAATCCTATATCGTGGTACAAAACGAATAGTTTTGGTTCAATCATTTGGTTTTGAAACGATTTTGGAATCGTTAATTTTTTCTAACCTTTGTGTTAGAATGAGTTTATTGTGTAAACCATACGTTTTTTATAAACGTTAAATTCCTTACCTTGTGTGTTAGACCGGAATTATGGGTGTAAACCATACGTTTTTTGTAAACGTTAAATTCTCTTGAGTAGAATTTTCATGTCTTTAAATAAGAGTTTTATGTTACTTCATTGGAGTTTTATGTCTCCATTTAAGTCTTTATTTAAAGTAGACTCTTCATCCACCGATGGATTGATATGAACAAATAAGACTTATAATGATTTTTGTAATCATTTGTCTACTAACATGGTGTTAGAAACGTTCATGAAAAACGTTAGTTTGGAAGCAATTTTTTAATTGTTTATTTCTAACGTGTGATTGGAAATGACTTATTTATTTGAATCATATATGTGTTTATAACAAGTCGAATTAACATTTTGTGGAAATGTTAATATTTCTAACATGCACGGTTAGAATTTCTTTCGTTTTAACATGATTGTTAAAAATGGTTAAAACACAAATGATTTGAAATGTTTTATGTAAACATTTTATATAAGTAATTTGTTGTGGCATTGATTTTAATAAATATAATGCTTTGTATGGTTTACAAATAAAAGGTCATCATTGAAGTTGATGTTTGATTGTCTTCAAGAATTAAATCACCATCAAGTGATGTGTGGTATTTATATGAATTTAATGAAATTAAAATCATTTACTAGACTCTTCATATGGAAGATAAACTCTTAAGTAGAGTTTTATGTCAATTTACTAGTTTTTATTAGAGTTTATGTCTCTAATAAAATCTATAATTGAGTATAGAAGATTAACTCTTAAGCAGAGTTTTATGTCAATTTATTAGTTTTTATTAGAGTTTATGTCTCTAATAAAAACTCTAATTGAGTATGGAAGATAAACTCTTAAGTAAAGTTTTATGTCAATTTATTAGTTTTTATTAGAGTTTATGTCTCTAATAAAATCTCTAATTGAATGAGACTTTTCTCCACCCCATGTCTCTTGTATTAAAAGTAGGCTATGTGCCTAACTTGATAAAATTGGAATACCACAAGAGTAAGAATGCAAGAATTAAATCACCAAAAAGTGATGGTGTAGTCGTGTGGGATTTATCACCAACTTTAATTTGTGATTTGTAAATCCAAATGGTCATGTTTTATATATATAATATATATATATATATATATAATGACTTAAATTTTCCAACACGTGTGTTAGAAAACGTGTATCACAAATACAATGTTAGAGGTTGTACATTGTATAAGCCATAATGAATGAAAATGTTTTATATAAACATTTAATTGCCTATGTGTGCATTAAAAATGATGAGAATGATTTATTTTATAAACTTATCATTGGAAAAAGTTTTATGTAAGGTTCGTTCTCGTGGATATTATTTGGTGGAAAACAACTTGGTGTTGTTGTAAACAAATTTAATTTTTCAAGTTTACTACTTAAATGTAGCCTTTGTAACAACTTGGTGTTGTTTTGAGCAAACTTGTCCAAGTTTAAAGTTTCAAGATGCAATGGGAACTTGTACTTACAAGTGCATGGAGTCTTATTGAGGGAGTAACTCAAGACATGCCATGGGACGATATCGTTGAGAAGATTTTGGTCAGAATATAAAGTGTTTAAGTAAAAGCACTTTGATATTTGATGTCTACATATCGTTTATGCTTTCGTTTAAATTTCAAAATGTTTGACACTTATGATTTAGTTTCCAATGTATTTTATTGTTGTGTTCAATATCTTTGGATTACACATGCAATTTTTACAAAGAAATAAATCACTAATGTTTGTGACGTATAAATTATTTTTGTAGAAAGTAATTATAGCATCAACTATACATTGTATAAAAGAATATGGTTTTAAATGGATAATACATGAAAATATTGGACATAAACAACTTGAAAGTTGTTGCATTGACTAAAAGTCAAAGACGAGACATCAAATGTGTAACCACATCACGAGTGAGTAGTGAGTGTATTGAGATGAAATACACAAACGAGATCCATGTTGAGTACTTCGTTAGAAGTCATTGGAAAACTCACAAGTGTCAATTCTAACATATGAAAGAAAAAGTACTATATGTTAGTGTATACCTTTGATAAATCTTACGAGATTTGTTTCGAGTGATCTATACGTAGATGCGTCTACCACTTGATTATTGTTAGAACTATATGGAGATTTTATATTCGTTTAGGAGAGAATCCTAAATATACATATCTCCTAATGAATAACAATAGATGTGTACAAATTACTTATGGCAAATTATGAATGCCATGTTGTTGAGTGTCGATATAGTTGACTCTATCTCACACAGAATAGTGATTGTAGACGAGGAACATTCATCTTGTCGGTGATGAATGTGTTCGCCAAGTGACTTGGATTAAGACTTTTGTTTAAGTCCTTATGAGTCAATGGTAAAACGTTGGAGATCAAAGGTAAACAAGTTATGTTCCTTAATTGAATGATAAATTTTAGCTATGTGCTATATACAATAATTTGTGAGACTTTCCTAAATATTGATGTTAGGATTATGAATAAGTCTCATTATATTGTCTTAACAAGGGATGAATGTTGCAAAGTGATATTACGATATCCTTGGGGCTGTGAAGAATCAGAACGATGCATCTTCTATTCACATGCTAAAGTATTGTAGTCTAAAGCATGCTAGACTAGTACTTGGTTAATTATGGGTCTGGACGGAGACTAATTAACTCTAAACATTCAAATTTGTATGAACACAATAACAATTTGTGTATAGACAAAGTTGAGGAAGAATTTTAAATCATTATAAGGAAAAGACATATAACTTTTGAAAAGTTTGTTCGAAAAGCTAATGAGGAGAACTCATTGTCTATGCTTATTCTAGATGTTAAATTAGAATGATTCTAATTTGGTGACAAACTTATGACAATGGCATGTGTTACTTTAGTTAGCTTGGAAGCATATGTAAGCTAATCCAATATGAGTTGAATTCATTGATACAATGAGGTTTATCTTGTTCAATCATATGTGTATAAATGTTGTCATAAGTGAGGTTACGGAAATATTGATCAAATAGCAAGAAATGTGGGGGAAGATCCATTTAGAAACAACCCTATAAGGGTATGTAGAAATGGTTTTCATTATCCCATCTGGATGATATCCTATAACACTTAAATGTGGGGGTGTCTTGCATTTGTATCATAAAAGTTTGGCAATAAGAATTTTGTAATCCAATTTAACATTGCAAACAAACGACTAAGTGGAGGATACAAAGGTCGCAATGCATAATGGAGATGTGTTTGCCTTAAATGATACGCGTATCTTACAAAGACATATGTTATAACAGATCAGATGGCCACTGAGGTTATAGTCTTAGAAGTTGACAATAGGAAAAATTAACTTACGAGTTAAGAACACATCATGACAACTGATCTCAAATACGCAAAGTTATTTGTTAATGTTATGGATCCAACAACCTGAGGGTTTATTAGAGATCAAGTTGTGGAATGAGACTAAAGCCCATGAAAAAAGGTATGTGAAGGACACCTAACTTAGTTGACTGGAGATCCAAGATCTAAGTTCAATAGGACATCTAACTCATATACCTAAGGGTGGTCACCGTGGGGGCATAAATGATATGCATAAGCTAGCATATATGGTTATACATACCCATAAAGTATAAAAGGGTGTTTAAATACGTCCTAGTCTAATCCGATGATATTCAGTGACAAAGAGTGAGGCTAAGCATAATATGTGGTAAATGATTTGGATAAATCACGATAACCACAATGCTTTTAATGATCTAAGAAGAATCACCTATGTTAGAGAGAAGTGGGGTCGCTTCGAATGGAATTGAGGGCACAATTCCTAGAGCTCTCGCAGAACCAGGAAAGTGTTCCACGACCATTATTGGACACGACTATGAGGAGATGACCCGGCTAAGGAGAGTCTTGTGTGAAGTGTATTGTCGTCTACACGAACGGCAGACGAGTTCAAATACATTGAGTTCTACTCAGAGCTAGTGGGCTAAGTGCATTTCATGAGCGAAGGTTCAAAGGGTAACACCTACCTATCGTATGCAAAACACAACTGTCGAGGTTCCATTGGAAATTTTGTGTGTTTTGAACGATCTCCATTCATGTGGGGGATTGTTGGAAAATTAGTGAATGGATATCTAGTTAATTTATAATTAAGTGAAATTATAATTACTAGGTAAACTCTTCATATGGTAAAACTCTTAAGTAGAGTTTTAATGATGACATTTGATGAGTTTTAATAGAGTTTAAGTCTATGATTATGGTGACTCTTAACTCTTCATATGGTGAAACTCTTTATGACATTTGATGAGTTTTATTAGAGTTTATGTACATAATTATTGAGACTCTTAACTCTATAAAAGACTCTTGGATATTTAGAACATGATGTCTCATATGAAAAGTACACTAAGAAATACAAGAGAAATCACACAAGAAAAAATCATGAATACATGGAGAGTTCTTAGAAAAGTGAAACACTTGAAGACCCATGTGTTGGGTACTTAGAGAGATATGTTTCTCTATACGATGTCATCGCCTTCGTATCATAATTTTCCATGAGTTCTAACACTATAATTTTATCCGGTGTAACCTCGGGCGCGTGGCCATCTCCGGCAACACATACTGCTTCGGCTGTTGTACCCTGGGAAACAGTCGCGTCTCTTTAGTAGAAGTGCGAAATCTGTTTGAAGGGAAGCGTGTTGAACACGTGCCTTAACCAAAACCGTCAACAATTTTTGTTTGTTTTGTAGCAGAGTTTCGAACAAGAAGGTGCGGTTGAAGTTTTCCAAAGACGTCGACTTAAATCAAGATTGGTACAATTATTTGTATTTCAATTATTTTCATATAGCTTTTAAACCGGATTGTACTATCATATTTCCTATGAATAAGAATCTGTTATTATATATTTCGCATATAATTTTAATAAAAGTGAACCTAGTTCCTACAAATTCAACTTACCTTGTGTTAGACAAGTATAGATGATTGATTATCTTGATCGATGCACGAATTCTAGCCCCAATTAGCCTTTTAATTTGTTGATTTTTGGTTTGAGAAGGGTTCCCCCTTCTTTCCTTCTCGTTTGATCGACACCTACACACACATTGTGTGTTTTTTTGGTTTTAATTTGTGTTTTATATATTTTATCTTTCCATTCATTCTAATTTGGCCCCTCAAGTTTGGGTGTTTATAATTTATGACTAAAACCCATTCTTTTAAGTTAAAATTTTTACTTGCACCCTAAGTAGGTTTATAATCCTAGTTACCGTTCTAACAGCAACTATGTTTACAAATATTCTTACTTTAACATATATACATATATAAAGATTTTGGGTTGTTATAGAAACCTGAACCGATTCAAATATACCGCACCGAGCATTCTCAGTAGTTATACCAATACTCTTTTTTTTGCAATTTATGAGATCGGTACAAACGGTACCGGTACAATATTTTTTTCTTTTTGAATGACAATACTGCTCTACTATTCACAAATATTCTAAAATTTTATCCTTGCCCAAAATTGAAAATGTGACCTCTCCCTTAAGAGGCATATGCCTCTACCAAGTGGGCTACCCCATATTGACTACCGGTACGTATTTAACTCATTATACAAATTTGGGTGATGCTAGTATCAAAACATTCCCTTGATCTCCATGCTATACAACTTTAGGTGCCCCTTAGATCTCCCTGCTATACAAATTTAGGTGGTGCTAGACTATTAGTTTTCAAACACTCCTAGATCTCCTCACTTTACATATTTAGGTGAACTAAGAATACTAATTATATACCAATCATTGTTCACAATTTCATATCTTGGTTTAAGCACATTGATACAAGCCTCTCTTAAGCATGATTTTTAAACTTACATTATGCCGCTTTTATAAAGAATTACAATATGACCTCAACTTTAGGTAGACTTATCATTTAAACTCTATACTTTTAATTTGTTTTGGCCCAACCGGATCTTTTTGAAGAAATTTGCTAATTAAATATAGTACACTTATAAGTAATTTCAATCCTATTTATCTTATAATATTCTTTTACAATTATAATATTTATTTTCATTATTTAATATTTCATCCATTTATATATCATTAATTAGTAACACTTCACACTTGTATGCATGAGGGTGTTTTACAACATGTTTTGGGTGGTTTTCAAAAAAACAAGTTAAATTTTTATTTTTAATCCAAAACTCTCCATTTCTTGTAATTTCAACCTCACAAAAATTGATTTTTTTTATTTATAACCAAAAACTTTTCATCTTTTGTAATTTAAGATCACAACTTTTTTGTTTTCAACTTTGTTCCCTGTACTTTTCATCTTTCGTAAATTTTCATTTTACGTTTCTTACTAAACTATGTGAGTTAACAAGACGCAACATGCGTGTGTGGTTCAACGTTTTTTAAGTTTCGTTCAAAATTTTGCAAGTTAACACGACGCAACGTCCGTGTGTGGTTTAAGGTTTTTACGTCTATTTTTTCCCATTTGGCATGTTCGTGGCTACATGCAGGTCCTAGATTGACGTAGTTATTTTTTATATGTTATACGTTTCAGTAATTTTTCTTCGCATTCAACACGCCATAATCTCAGTGTTGGTGGTCGCTTGCGGCGATGTGGCATTGATGCTATTTGACATTGTTTTGTGCCCCGCCGCAATGCAGGGGTGGTTAATTGTGGTTCATATCAAATTCTTATCTTGTATTAAGAATTGGGCAAATTGTCATATTCTAGTTATTTGTTTTTAATGAATGAAATCTTTGGCCGTAAACACAATTGGCCAATCTTCTTACAAACTGATATATAATTAAGAATCTAGGTACAAAATGAACTATTTTACACTTTCAGATCCACCATGAGTTCTAAGGTTGCCTAAAATGAAGACGCGTTTCAAGTCTTTTCATTATCTCAGAAGTCCGTCCAAGAAGATTAACCGCATCCATAACACTATCCTCTCGTCTTTCTATTGCACTTTCATGGCATTTCATGATTACAACTCTTGGTATGTTGGTGAGGCAAGCAGCTAATATGTCCGCAATCATATTAGAAAGTCGCGTAAACAACTCAGCTTCAGTAATCTCCAAGTTCTTGCTCTCATACGTATGCACGATTGCTTGTGTAATTCGATACATTGAGTTAGCAATGATTACCTTTGGAGGAAACTTCTCTTTCTCCATCGGTTCTCCATCACTAATTGTGTTAAATTCGTTTAAACTTCTTCTGCTTTATGAGTAAACAGTTTAATAATCTCTGTTGCTGTTTTTCCTACATAAGCACTTCTTTTTAAAGTGGTCTCCAACCACTTGCATTTGTTTTTAACTTCATACCACAATGTCACACTTGCCCTTTGAATATTTACATACTCAGATGCTTTGTTTGGCTTTCCTCCACTACATGAGTTAAGAAAAGACCTTCATGAACACTATCAAGCAAGTTATCGACGACATCCTTGTCGATATTCGGGATGGCAAAGGTAATGCAGGCTAAGCTTATTATTGGTAAGCTCCAGCTATTAAAAAATTCAACAGGAAGTATAGATTGAATTTGATCTATGTCAAATGTCTCTACGCCTTCAAAAGAAACCGATCTTTCAAGAAGGTTTAGAAGGTTGTTATTTTGTTTCTTCTCAGCTTTCTGAATCAAGCGATTCAAAGAAGCTAAAATTCTTTTCACTGGATATTTAGTTAGCGGCACATCATCTTCGAGTAACAAAACATAATCGCTAAGGTCGTCGTTTGTGTCATGATCACTGCCTGAGGCAGTGGGTGGAGTAAACAACGTTGCTTTCAGCGACTTGAAGTAATTCGAACACTTTACGACAAAGATAATAACCACAATTGGAATGAGCTCGATTATTTTGCATGACGCTACAATTACCTTCTGAAATCCGATGCAAATTATTAAAATATGGTTTTTCAAATTATGAAGATGATCCAGTTCAATTGAGAAGAAGCTTAGAGGATTTTCTTTCCACTCACACAACTTTTGGGTCCAATGGTTCTCCACTTTAAACACCGGAAAATGTTTCCTATTCCGATTAGGAAAAGAATTGAAACTCAAGACAGCAAAACATCTACTTATTGGGGCAATTGAACCCATTACAACTCCAACAATTTGGATCATGGAAATTTGAGACGTTGACTGCTTATACACAGGGTTGGTCTTTTACGACTTGACCGAGTAGGCCATAACTGCCATAACAAAGATATGTGCATGACCATACTAACTGCATAAATTATGCCAGTTGCAATGACAATGGAGTGCTAGCCACCACAAACTGAGGGCTACCGGTTTTTGCCATGATCCAATATTTTCTCATATGTTGTTTTAGATTCTCAAGACTAGTAAACAGTAAATTTTCTTGTGAATTTTGATCATTCATAATGCCTTGATACTTGTGTTCCAAAACTTTTTTGATGTTGGAATAGTTATAGCAGAGGAGATCAAAATTATTAGCAAGACGAGTAACATACCCATATAGATGCTCGCGATTGTCATGAAGGGATGCTCGTTAAAAATAACTTGAGTCTTAATCTGAATGCCAACATTCACAATCAACGTGATAACAAGAATGGATAAACCCATGACATTTGCAAAAAGTGACTTGTTGTCCATCGACCCCAAAAGAAGGCATGAAGTTACACATCATTACGCACATAAATCCCAAGCCTCCGAGCTTTGCAACTTGGTCCTCCACACCTGGCATTGGAGTACTCAAATCCATAGGTAGTTTTATAGCCACTGCTATAATAGTGATTGACGCAGCGCTGAGTGAAAAATATTTACTTGGAAACCAAAACTTATTATATCTCAAATCTATGACAGATCCAGCATAATGGCATATAGACAAATAATCGATGCTACCGTGATGTAGTAACCAATTACCACCATGGGTTCGCTGTACTTTTCTTCGGTTTCTATTGCGCGGCAAACCTCCGCCAAAGATGAGCCATTTACATTGATGAAGTCTTGAATTGGGCGTGACTGGTTTAACTGTAACTTGATAAATTTTTACAAAACTCAGCCATATGTTGAGTTTTTGGCCAAGTAATGTACTAAATTGTAAACTGATGCAAAATGTTTACCAAATAGAAGCTAAGCATCTCTTTTATAATAGTTAGTTGACTTGTTGTTCATCTGCTGAAATTTCAATGATCTTGAAAATGCCAGTTGAGTGGCCCTTATTGGACGTTGACTTAGTATATGAACATAAAGTAGAAATCATTGACTTTGGAATAAAATACATTATCGAATTGAGGAAATCATAATTATTATATTTATTATATATACATATATATATTAAAAGGTAGCTTTCATAATAGTATATTTATAATAATTAAATAATTTTATTATTATTATTATTATTATTATTATTATTATTATTATACTATATATATTAAATGTAACTTTCATTAAATTTAATAAGGCAATGTCTATTCACACACCCCTTGTGTCTATTCACACACCATGCAGTGTCGAGTTGTGGCTAAAGCGCAGCGTTTTGGTCGGTCCAGACAAAGACTGACGGTGTCTGTCGGGTCTGTTGACCGGACCAAAACGCCGAGCTTTGGCTTTTATAAGGTCAAAGAACATTATTTAATTTCATTATTTTAATTAATCATTTGTTATAATAAAACTTATAATGACTATTTTGCCCCTGAGAAAAAGGACAAAATACCAGGATTTAATTTGAGAAATCTGAGCTGATTTTGCTTTTGGACCAAAATGACGATAAAACTGAAATCAATGTACCAGATTCAAAAGGTTTGAGTTTTGGACTAAAGTGACAAAAGTGACAAACCTTAGGGACCAAAATGACAGTTTACTCTAAGAAGTATTTAAGGAAACTTGATAAGTAAAAAGATAATTCTTTATTAATTTCTTATGTAAGTAAGACATTCAATATCTATTTGATAAATAGTTTTTAATTAGTAAGATTATCTGCACTTTGCAACAGGGTTGGTCGGTATCAGTGTGCTTGGGTATGGTATCGTCACTTCGTATAACAACATAAATAAATATGCCCAAGAGAATACCGACACGTATTTTATATCGATCAAAAACTATAAAATGAAACTTACACCCAATGATATCATTGTGGTGTGTTACATATCGGAAAACATTAATGTCTTCTAGACAAAAGTGATAACCTTAAAGAAAAACATTAAACTTGATTTTTAAGTTTCCAAGGTAATTTTTTCTTTCTTTTTTAAATTCAGACACAAGCAACTAACTTTTATATGTGCTGAAATGGATTATCAAGTAGAAAGGGAACCGGAAGATGTCGATACGTGTTTAAATTAATCGAAAACTATAAAAAACCAATAATTATGACCGTTTCGATAACATCGTTACCTATGCCTATAATTAAAAAAAATTAGAGTAAACTACAATTGCGTCCCTGTGCTTATAGGCTGCTGTCAACTTGAGTCCCGCAGATGAAAATTTCGCTGTCTGAGTCCCTATTATTGGAAATTCACTACACTCTGAGTTCCTACGGCTAACTCTGTTAGTTTAAATTAATGAAATGACTATATTACCCTTTTTCCACGTTAGTCTACGTCCCTATAGTTGGTTATTATTTGATACCCTTATATTCTTTTCTCTAAATAGTATCAATTCAAGATCTAAATTTAAATTCAACAATAATAATAATCATCATCATCATCATAAGTTCTTCATAAAAGTCTTATAAACCCTAGAACTTCATTACACGATATCTCCTTCAATTCTTAACGAAATCAAGCGGTTCTTGGGTGCATATTGTGTAACTTTCCAAGACGAATTAAACCCACCGAACATAATTTTGAAATTCATCACGGTTTGGGAGATTGATGGACATCTTTGGTCCGAAAATTTGAATGTGTTTTTGGTGGGTTTTTTTTTTGAAAATCATAATCAGTTCATGCTCATCTCCATTAGTACATCTTCAGTTTATATTTATGTTTATTATCATCAGTTCATCTTCAATAGAACATACTCTTGTTAAGTTTCTTGTTCAAATTCTTGTTAAAACATGTAGGAGTGAATTTTTGTCGTCCTCGTCATACAACAACGATTCTTGTTAAGATTGAATTTGTTTAGATTCTTGTTAAGAACATGTAGGATATTTAGATACTTGTCATCATCATCATCATACAACAAGAACATGAAGGATGTTTAGATTCTTGTTCATGAACTTGAATTTGTTCAAGGTGGTTGGTGGTTGAAGATGGTGATGTTCTTGAAGATCTGGATTTATGTTTTGAAGAAAATAATGTGTAGGATATGAAACTAGATTTAGGGTTTCTTTTAGTTTTCATTTTGTTATAGTGAAAATGCCCTTGACCTAACGGTCAAACTAACAAAAACTGACAGCAGGGACGCAAATCGTAGCGCTTTTCATAGGATAGTGACTCAGGTGTAACATTCCGCAATTATTGAAGTATTTATTTCCGTGTTTTTTGTATTCAACCATTGTAATCCGAGACTTATGATCATAATGGAATTTATCTTATTTTTATTTTATTTTATTCTTTATTCAATAAGTGTTCAATTAAACATAGGTGTTATTCATATAATCATCAAGACACGATTAAATCATTAAAAACGACTTATGTTGTATAAATTCGATATTCGAGACCCAATCAATCAACTATTGTGTCATACTATGTTTATAAATTATGTTGGAAACTCAAATTTATACAAATAACAAAAGAGAAATGCATAAAAAATAAGCCCATGACATTAGGCCCGAATAAAACACAAAAATATATTTATGGGCCAATTTTCAACTTTCCATATTTCTTTCACCACATTAAACCCTAATCCATCACCTATAAATACCGCACTCATTCTAACACTTTTCATTGCCATTTCTCAAAGATTTCTTCTCCCCTCTTGAAAGTGAGTTCCTTCTCCTTTCACCTTCTTCTCTTCTTCTTGTTTTTTTCCTTTGTGTTTTTATACTTCCCCATTTTGGAGAAATCCTTATGGAATGTCACCAATGTTTGCTATGTCAAACAAAGATGGTGCATCACCAAAATAAGGACCAATCTTGGGTTTTCTTTACATTTTTTACCTTTAATTATGTTGTTTTTTCTTACATTACTAACCATGATCAATTATTATAATGCCTAACTATTTATTATATGTCTAACATTACTAACCATTCTAACTAACCATGCTAACAATCACCATTTTAATCATGCTACTAACTACTAACTCTTTTACTTTTGCAATTTACTTACTTAGTCTTACAATTACATCATTATTACCAATTCATTAGTTATTATTACATACTAAAAATGCATAAAAACTAACTCATTTAATTTTGTCATTTTCCTATTTAGTCTTCTAGTTAGATTATTATTACTAAATCATTAATTATTATTACATACTAAAAATATATGAAAGTACTAACTTCTTTAATTGTTGTTATTTACTTATTCAGACTTGCAAATTTAATTATCATTTTCAATTCATTACTAATTATTATATAAACATTATTATTATTTTTTTATTCTTATTATTATTATTATTATTATTATTATTATTATTACTATTACTATTTATCTCTTATTCAAATCCCATTTACATTCTAACTTCTAAATCCTTCAACTTACACACCTTGCATCCTTGTTAGGATAAATTGGTGCTTCAATCGCTGAAGACGATCATCTCACGTTTGTAGAAATCACTTGCAAACGGTGAGTATACTCAATCCCATTTTTGTTTTAACACTTTTGGGTGCACCATGTATTCTATACAAAAACACGCAACACTTGAAACTTGTTATATTCACACTCTATCCACATTTTAAACATGAAACAATTTGATGCTTGTTAATCTCATATGCTATGTAAACTTTTCGTGTCTATATGCTCATTAACTTCGTACAAGCCTACCTTAACAATTATAGCGCTATAGGAGTAACGCACCGCCCTTGAGTCTTGGGGTATTGTAAGTCAAACATGTTAACCTCCCACTAGTCTTTGGGACAGGCAAAATTGCGTTGGAAACTTTGGGTTTGAACATATAGCTTACATCGTTTCAGCGTATTAGTAACTTGCATTATGTTATTCATGTTGGGTATGAGTATTTAAACTTTATTCTATTTATGCTATGTATCAAACTTGTATACTCGCCAACATTTTTGTTAATTTATTTTAACTAGAATTAAGCACCTCGGCGTTGCGGTGGGGGCCTAAAACTATGCCAAATAACATCAATGTCACACCGCTGGTAGCGACCACTAACACTGAAGTTGCAGCATGTTAATGCGAAGAAATTAGATTGAAACATATAACATATAAAAAATAACTATGTCGATTTAGGACCCACGCGTTGCGGCGAACTTGTTAAATGGAAAAATAGACGTAAAAACGTTGAACACACACGCACGTTGCGCCGTGTTAACTTGCAAAATAACGTAGAAAAGAAATACTAAGTCGACGTAGGATCTGCCCATTGCGGCGATCTTACCAAAGGGGGAAAATAGACACGTTGCGGCATACCTGTCAAATGTGAATAAAAATAGAACGAAAACGTTGAACCACACACGCACGTTGCGACGTATTAACTCGTAAAATTTAGAACGAAACGTAAAACAAAAAACTTGGAAAGATAAAAGTATGGGGGACCAAAGTTGTAAATAAAAAATTTTGGGTTAAATTACAAATGATGAAAAGTTTTGGGTTAAAAATAAACAAATTAAAAGGGTTAAAATACAAAAGATGAAAACTTTGGGTTAAAAATGAAAAATCACAATTTTTTTTGAAAAACCTCCCATGCTTGGAGTACAACAACACAATGCAAGAATGTGTTGCTAATTTATATTATGGAAATACATGTTGCAGGTTGATAGATGAAGTGATGAAGAAATCAAGTTAGGGTGGACTAGAAACTCATCTAGAAAATAAACTATGTTTGGAAAATTAATATATGTTTTGATCATGTTTGAACAATGTATGACTTTTAGTATTATTATGAATTTTGATTTAAATTATATTGTCACAATAGTGTTATGATGCTTCGAGCGATTTGTTCGTCTCATCCTGATGTTTCTGCCATCGGTTGGGGTGTAACATCAGACAGCGAAATTTTCATTTGGGGGATTCAAGTTAACACCGACCTATATGCACAAGGACGCAACTTGTATTTTACTCAAAATTTTAAGCTAATAAGATGTTTATTTGTTAATCACGAAAAATAACTAAAAATTTACTAACAAAAAGTGACAACTAATCAGAATTAATTTATTAGTGTTTAAATAAGATATATATAGTTTATACCTTCGGTTTTAGAGCATAATGACCTAGTTCAATCCCCATGATCACTCTATAATTTAGATGTTGATTTTAAACATATCAAGCAGGGTTACGAAATCTTTTATATCAAATATATTTGTTTAGGCATAAATATATTTGTATTGTGACTCGGTTAAGTCATCAATGGTTAAATAATATGGTTGAAGGGGTATGGTCCCGGATCCTGCGTCTGCATGCATGACCATGAACAGGTAGCGCACGCAGAAGACCATACCCGGTTTTGTAAGCGTAAGCATGAGGATGTCAGCTAAGGATAATATACAAATGGCAGAGCATGTAGCCAATCAGGGCACACAAGGCTATGATCATGCAGTCACCACGATGAGGAATCGTGCAGAAGACAACCGGTACACAAGGACAGTGATGTGTAACCAATCAGGTTGCACCATTCACTGTTGTTACACCCCAACCGATGGCGGAAACATCGGGGCGTGGCACTAGGCAAACCAGATTGTCTCATGTGAAATTCCATAACACTATTTAAGCGACAATATTTAAACGTCAATATCCCATACTATCAACATATAATCCTCAAATAAGTTACAAAATACCAAGTAATCTCATAAAACAATTCAAGTTCGATCTCCCCTAGATTTTATTATAAAGCGTTTCTAAAAGTAAGATCCTAAGTCCAATTCAGCAAGAAGTCATCAACCTGCCACATATGTTAAAATAAAACGTCAATACAATTAAGTAAAGGTGAGCATACATGTTTGCGTACATAATAGATATAAAAGCGTTTAGCATACACCGCATGACATTACGTAAGAGATGTGAACTATGCATATACTAGATTCAAGTAAACTAACAAACCGCGATTGATCGAGGCATGCGAACAAGTGTCCACATCCTAAAGAGAAAATAAATGTGAAATAAAAATACGAGCCTTAACAACCCCGGGCCTCCGGTGGCGGGTCAACCTCTAGCAAGCTATCATGTTAAGGGTGGCGTACTAGCAATCAAGTAACACATACATTCAGCAGATTTCACGTATAGTCATGTAATTAGCGGGCTGCGAATAAGCGTTTGAGAGTTGTGTGATGTGATTTGATATAGGAACATATGTGACACCCAAAAGTGCGTTTAAGCGTAAAAGGGTTCAAGTATACTCACGGTTGGTGCGTTTAGAGAGAGGGAGAGAGACGGGATCTGATGTGGATTGAAGGGAGTGCCGGTTCAGCCTGTAAGCGAACAGAAGTGCATCAGTCTTCCGAAATGCTGAAACGTTAACGGTTGAAGGAACAGTAGACAAGTTCGGGCGAACTTGTACTATACAAGATCGGGCGAACTTGTACTGATTCCTTGGAATCAGTACAAGTTCGGGCGAATTTGTGGGTTTTCTGACAAAATTGATCAAGTTCGGCCTAACTTGGTCTGTTGACAAGTTCGAGCGAACTTGATGTTTTCCGAGCGAACTTGACTGTTTTGGCATCCAAATCGTACGTTTTTGCGTCGTTTGCTGAATCGAGTGTTCATCCCTCCAACCTTAAGCCACTGAGTAAAACTTGGCTGGAGAGGTCTTTTGGAGCGAGTTTAGCCATTTTACAGAAACTCGGACTAATCCGGGCGAACTTGATGGTTCGTACGGGTTAGTCCAGTTTGTGCAAAGTGACGATTTTGTCCTTATGCTTCCGGATCTGAGATTATGCTTGACAAGGCCTCGTTCCACTTCGTAGTGAACGAAACATTCGTCATTAGTCCGTATTTTGTGTAAAAATCGATGTTTTTGAAAGGTCTTACTTAGATCTAAGTGTAGATCTAAGTGAAAAAGAGAAGTTTTGTATAAAAAGATGAAGATTTTCGTAAGCAGAAGAGTTTTGACGAAATCGAAGGTAAAACCTTGTGCAAAATCGTTGTAAAACGTTGTTGTAGCTTGAAAACGGGTTGATTCTTACTTGGAAATCAAGGGTTTTCGGTTTTGGGAGGTTTCGGGCGAACTTGCAGCAAGTTGAAATCAAGTTCGGGCGAACTTGTCACAAGTTCGGGCGAACTTGTCACAAGTTCGGGCGAACTTGATGTATTTCATTGATTTGGAAGCCAGTTCGAGCGAAGTTGGTTTATATGTCGAGTTCTGGTGGCCTGGACAAGTTTGTTTGGCGATTAGGTTCGTATTAGATAGTTATATTAAGCGTTTTAGCGAAGTGTTAAGCGTTATATTACCACTGTATTGAGAGAGAGCGAGTTGTGTGAGCGTGTGAGACTTTTAGCGATAATAAACCATAACATAGAATAACACACATAAAACATAATTCCACATAATTAACTGCGTTTTGCGATGCGATGAGATAAGCGATGCGATGGCACAAGCGGTTATTGTACAACAACACACTCGGCTATTAAAGTAACACAGTTACTTGTGATTGCGTTTGAGTTAACGCTGAGTTTAATAAACGATTAGATGAGATATCATTGTGACAAAACATAATTATTTAACATAAACTTTTCCAAAATCAAATCTCAGAGTACAACGATAGATACAAACGTAATACACGGAAGTCAAATTAACAACGAAATTGCGAGTTGTTACAACTGTCCCATGATCTCCACTCATAGCTGATAACAGACCCAAATCAATGATGTCTCTTAGGTCACGACGCTCTAATCACTATACGCCAACACCTCGATCCTTTGCATGCACTAACGGTCATGTTAGAGGAGACAAACAGGATATTCCTTGATGGAGACGTCTGACACAAGGCCCGTCACATCTCATTCCCCACACTATTTGGCTATAAATAGTGGACCTCACCCCAGGTAAAGCATCGATTCTCTCACAATATCATTATTAACATACACTTGTTATCCTCAAAACAAGTTCTTATTCTCATGCTGGAGGGTGGTTACAAGGAGAACCCCTACCTTTTCTCCTTGTAACGAGCTTCATGGTGTTGTTTCGTTATGTAGGACCAGCTTACGATCAAGAAGCCGTTAGTCGAGGAAAGAAAGATGATTAACCTTTGTGAACAAGACTAATCCCACTAGTTAAACCCATAGGTTAACTTGGTTTTTCTTCATTGACGCCAACCGACTTTTTCTAATTACTTATCATCTTCCTTTTCTTTCCTTTCCTTGTTCACCGTTATGGCCGATCAGGGACCACGTTTCTTTCATGTCGGTTCAAACCCTCAACAGCCACTAGGTTAGGAAAACACACACTTCCAAACCCCACATGTTGACGGGTACACCAAAGGTTATTTCACACACGGTGGGGGTACATGCTCAAGTAGTGTTGCGCGCACCGCACAACACAACACCCCCACGAATGTACATGTGGGCCCCTTTGCCCAAACCACGTCACTATTGTTAGAAGGGGAGACTCCCCCTTCATGGTTTATGAAATATCGAGTTGTGTTGAATGCGGTATATGCACAATTGTGTGCGCAGGTGCCAACTGCCACTCAACAGACGCCACAGGTTCAAGCAAGTCTAATGGTTCTGGATTACACCTCCCTGCCATGAGATCGTGCGCAACAGGGGGTGTCCAACACCAACATGCCGATTCTTACTACGTGTCAGTACCACACGTGAGACGAGAGCCAACACTGGGAGATGCGAAGACACGTACACATATGACGTGCACCAGCACCGTAGAACTCGCATTCAAGACCGACTCAGTCCTCACCGTTTCACGCAAGATGAGCATGGTACGTACACGGGTGAGTAGGATCCAACATACAGAGAGGGCGATAGGTCTAGAGTATACACAAGTTACACACCCACGCTGTGTACAAGCCAGCGGCTGAGTATGACTATAATCTGGCTTACAGACCAGCCAATCGCAGAAGAATCAAAGTTTACCCCAGACATTTGTCACACCCCGACCCGCAGCGGAATAAGAGTCGGGGCATAATTGGGTTATTACCAAAGCTCATGACATTTACTAATATGTTTCATATTTAATAAAGTCAAAGTTACATTTCAAACATCCAAACATGTTCATTCAATACAAGGAAAATAAGCCAAGCATAACAATCCCAATACTAAATCGTTTTATTCTTCTAGTCCAAATCCTATGTGTTCCTAGCTGCAGCTGCTTCACCTGTATCATGTGTAAAATGGGAGTTTTTGGGTCAACATAAGTTGGCGAGTGAACCTTATTAGATAAACATTTGATAATGATTTTATGGTTAGTTTATCCATGAAATATTGTGCATAATCATAGATGAGCAAATGTAAATAATCAAGTAATGGAAAATAGCAGTCACAACTATAACATACAATAACACATGGCAGCATACATGAACATACCAACATCATACTGTAAATAACATAAATGAAACTGTGCGATCAAGGCTCAATCAAACGGAGCCGATCGTATGTGGGCAAGCCAGGTTCAACCTCATAATGAAATGGGGAACATGCTCAACGCTCATAAATGGGGAGCGGCGGCCTATGAAATTGCATGTGCTGAATAATAAATTGCATCCAATGATAACTACTTAACAGCAACAAACTGAATACACAAGTTCATGTTATGATATATGCACAATGGTTTAGTAATTATATATATACACAAAGACACATGATACACCCCAAAACGTGATTAAAACGGGGAATTTGTAAGATTCACTCACATTGGGTGCGTTGGATTGGAGATGGTGAGATGCGCACGATTTAGATGAGCGGATCAACGAGGAATACTAACCTAAATAATAATGGAAAAAAAATATATTAAATGAATGGATTTTATTAAGGATTTTAATGAAATTTTTAGATATATTTTTGTGAGTTTATGGCTATTTTCTATCTTTAAAAATGTTATTTTTAAGTATTTTTAATTGATTTTTAAATTAAATTAAATAAATAAAAATATAAAAAAATATTATTTTTTTAGCGTTGACCGTTGACCGTTGACCGGTTCGGTCAGCGAATTAATCTGCGCCGGGTGAGATTCGAACCGGCGACCTCCCGTTCGCGTGCACGCAGCTCTACCAACTGAGCTACGTGTCTAACCCGAAATAATCTCGTTTTAAATTATATTTATGCACTTATTCGATTTAACCGAATTTCCTTTATTTGCAAAAACATTTTAATTCAATCGGACCGGTGCTCGTGACGGGTTTCGAACGCGCGACGTGTAGTTCATGTTGCACACAGTCCACCGCTGGACTGTGTGTCTAACCCGGTTATTATCTCGGTTTTTTATTATACTTAACAACTATCCGAGTTAACCCGGTTTAGTTCTTGATCAAAAAGACATTTTATTACACAAGGTGTGCGTGTAGCAGGGATCGAACTCGGGACGTATAGTTTTTGTTTGCACACAGTCCACCGCTGGACTGTGTGTCTAACCCGTTTATAATTCCGATTTTGATTAATCTTATGTTATCACTGAACTCGTCTTTTTCATTACGAACGCAGACATCAATCAAACAACCGATTCGTGATTAATTTAGTTAATAAAAATGATGTCTAGTTTGAATGCATTGCACCGAAAAGTTTGGGGAAAGAAGATACCGAACAGGTTGTTTTCTTCAGAGAGTCCGGCGAAACTTGTCGGCTCTGTTTTTGAAACCTTCGGCTGCGAGAATCAATTAACAGATTTAAGGGATTAGATATGAAATTGAACTAATGAGTATTGATTATCAGTGCGTTGGAATGTGCATACCGGTAATTAACGAGTTTCCGGCAATTCCAGAAGTTTTCTGGCGAACACAGAAAGTCCAGCAATGATGTCTGTGGTTGATTTTGAGCGATGGGTTAATGTTAGTAAGGTTCTAACAATAGATTGAAACCGTAAAGTAGAAGTATTTTACGGTTTGAGTTGAATACGGTTTTCCGGCGACTTTTGCAAAGAATTCCGGCGAGCTGTTTTAGGCGCTCTGATGGTCTGAAAATGCGATGGAAAGGAAATAGAGTATTGGTATGATATCTCTGAATCGCGAGAGTGGTCTGGAGTTTGTGAAATTCTGAACTTGATGTTCTTTTTCGGTTTTAAAATCAACAATGATGAGTCTTGAAGTTTAATCAATTTCTGATTGATTAAAAACCGTCGTGCATCGGTTATAAACTGAATGTGTGAGGTAAACAATCGATTTGACGCTTGGTTTGCCGATTACCGTTTCTCAGATGGCGCCATCGGTTATAACTGAGTTTGTGTATAAATTTCATTTGTGTTCCTAGAGTTAGCAGAAAAACAATGTGGCGGAGTGGTTTAGGGAATGAGTGTTAAGTTGTTGAAGAGTCTTGGCTGACCCGGGTTCGAATCCCGGCAGCTTCATTATTTTTTTATTTATTTTATTTTAACTTTTTATCAAATATAATTTTTATTAGTTTAGTTTATTTATTAATTATGTATCGTTTTAACTCAAAATAATCATAAATATTTAATGTAACTTTTATAACTTGGTACTTGATTACAAAACGGAGCGGGTTTTGAAGACCCGATTTTTACAAATGTTACAACATTGCCTTCATTCCTATAGAGAAAGCAAAGCTCCCACCAAACATCGAGAAGTTTAATGACGCATTAGACCCGGATGACCACATTTGCCTGTTCACCAGCGCAGGCATGGTCGAATGCTGAACACACCCAATGTGGTGTCATCTCTTCGTTCAGACATTAATAGGCGCAAAACGCGTATGGTTTGACAACTTACCTACTGGCAAAATCAAGTCATTTAGCGATTTACAAAAGAAGTTTTTGCAACATTTTAGTCAATAAAGACGTCACGTCAGAGACACCACGAACGTTATGAACATCTGGCGCAGAGAGAAGGAGTCAATAAAAGATTTTATCACCAGATACAACAAGGAATGCTTCGAGATAGGCGACGTGAGCGAAGACTTACTACGCGTATTTTACCAACACAATACGTTGCGATGATCTAATTCGAACAATATCAGGCAAGGATAGGATGCCAAAAGAATGGGACAAAGTGATGTCGGCAGCCAAGGTACGGGCGCAAATACAACGCAACCTCCAGCGAGGGCGTACCCATCATTAAAACAATCAACATAATAGCCGACGGAACAATAAAGGTAGAAACGCACCTTGGAGAAATTCACAACCCAATGGTTACAAGGGTGAGAAATATAACTTCATCAATGATGCGTGAATAACAATCAACCAAATCAGTCACAAGATAAATATCAAGCATGAAAATATGAAAAAAAAAGTGGACTTCCCTTACAAAGACTCAAGAAGAGGTGCTGAGTCTTGAAAACCATCAGTTCAAAGCGCCACCGTAAATGCAGAACAAGAAGGGCCAAGACCCTAACCTCTATAGCGACTTCCGCAAAGACTCAGGACACAAACCTGATAATTGCATCAGCCTATGCACAGAGATTGAGAAAGCGTTGAAAAGTGGAAAGCTCACACACCTTGTCCAGAATGTTCGCAAGGAAGTCCGACAGATCACTCGCAATGATGCAGGACCGAGCAATAAGAAAATGAAGCAGTTGGAAACCCATATCATTTAGGGTGGACCAAGGAGAAACATAAAGAATTACAACAAGCTCGCACGAATCGATTCAAGGTGTAAGCAGTAGGTAATTTTCCCAGTAGTGCGTGGTGGACCTCATTACAAGCGACCTGTCGTCATCATCGGCGTGCTAGGCCTTACAAAACAGACTATGTGTTCATATATTTAGGCAACACAATTATCCACGAGTAGTGTTTTAACCGGTTCGACCCCGAGGACAAGGCGTGGCTCGAGCTTGTTGACTACCCTCTTACAGGTTTTTACAACGAGGCCATCTTTTCGCTAGGTCAAATTTCTTTTCTAGTCACGCTCATTGATAGGAAACATTCAAGAACTGTGGATGTCAATTTTATGGTTCTGCCTACCAATTCGTATCATGACGTCTTGTTGGGGCGTGAATCTCAAGGTGATTTCATCATGGTCATGTCCACAACCCACTCGGTGATCGGTTTCCCAACAGAAAAAGGAGTTGCCATAATCTATGCAAGAAAGGAGTTCATGATGGCAGAGACATACACCAAGGGATAGCAAAGAAGGTCACCCCACGTATCGAACTAGAGAAATGGATACTTAACCGCAAATACTTGGAACAGACAATCACCTTGGGTCCGGCTATGTCCGGAAATGTCCGTGCATTCATGAAGCAGCTGTTGTTAAAAAATATGGAAATTTTCGCATAGTCGCCCGCAGACATGACAGGGGTACTGAGAGACATTACCGAACACTGTCTAAAGACATATCCATCGGTAGAGCCAGTGGTACAAAGAACGCGTAGCCTTGGATCAGACAAAACTAGAGTAATGAATGAGCAAGTGTCTGAGTTGCTTATTTCTTGTATCTTGCGCGAAGTGCGCTATCAAGCATGGGTGGTGATGTGCTGAATATGGTCTAAGAAAAACTAATATAATCTAGAGACCCTAGTTTTAAATTGAGTTAATTGCCCGGATGGTCCCTATGGTTTCACGTTTTTTCACGTTTAGTCTCCACCTTTCAAAATAGCAGGTATGCTCCCTATGGTATTCTCACATGTTACTCGGATAGTCCCCACACTGGATGAGCGTTTGTGTGTTCAATTAAGTTGACGTGAAATGACCAAAATACCTTTAACAATTATAACAATAAATGAAATATAGAAAATCAATTAATAATTTGAGTGAACCCTGTCTTTTTATTTAAATATAAACAATTAAAACTCACCCAACCCACCCTCAACCCCACCCCCATCACATCCACCATCTTCAACCTCCTAGACATCTTCTTCTTCTCACCTAGGTTTATCACCAGACATATTGTTACTAGAAAAACAAACAACTCAAGTTCGATTTTCCACAAACATATTTTATTGTCCTGGTGGCCGGTGTAAAGCGTATCATCAGAAAACGTCATCAACTTCGTCGGTGATTCGTTTGGAGGCCAGACTCGGATTTGTTTGTTGGAGACAATGGTCAGTGTTAATGGTACACCAAGAATGAGATAACCACCACCAAGGATAGCTCCCACCTCTAACCTGTAAATCGAGTCTTGTCATCAACCAACAAATTGAGTCTCTTCATATGTGCAAAACTTGTGGTGTGCGAATGTTTTTAGAGATATAGATCAATGGAGTTCAGGTGATCGGAGGTTGGTGGTGGCTGGGGAAGACAGCCGGCAACGCACAGGGAGCATACCTGCTATTTTGAAAAGGTGGGGACTAAACGTGAAAAAACGTGAAACCACAGGGACCATCCGGGCAATTAACTCTTTTATTATAAACTAAGACTCTCTAAATGCTAGACCAGTGACAGGCAAGTGTACCTATCGTACGTAGTAAAGCCTAATGAAGTCCGAGTATCGAACCCACGAGACACTAGCGACGCTAAACTAGACTCTGACTAAACTAATTACTTAATTGGTTTATTTGATTGGATTGGATTTTGGGGTTTTAACTAATCAAACTAAAGGGATTAATTAAGATAATTAAACTACCAATACGATGCTAAAGACTACTAGGGTGAAATCAAGGATGAGGAAGTACCACCCAGGTTTGGAATCCTATTCTTGACTCTCGGTTTTCTCTCGGCAATGGTAACTATAATGGACCCAAGGTCTAATGATACGACACTCTAAGGCTAAAGATAAGTTGAATCTCCTCCCGGTCTCATCAACTTCTCCTAAGGTCCTAAAAGTCAAATAAAGCTCACTGGTATGGATTGGATCACCTCTCGGTCTCTTCAACAATACTAAAGTACCCAAAGACTAGATCTCCTCTCAGTCTCACTAATCACAATACACCCTAGAGTGCACGGGGTAACCTAAAACACTTGACAAGACTTAGAAAAGCAAATAATACCAGGCAACTTAGAGAGATCTCCTCCCGGTCTCACTGCACCTAAATACCTAGCACCAAAGATAATCCCAACTATCTATCTCCTTCCAGTCTCAAGAATAGGTAGAACACTAAACTCCTTTAAATAATCAGACAACGTTCCTATGGAATTCTAGCTAGGAAAACCATAAACTAGTTACAAACACACAGTGGGTAACCTAACATGCATCTATACATGAATGACATTCACAAAGACACACAGGAACGATTATAAGATAATAAATTAGAGTAAAGCATTCAAGCACATCTGATCAATTATAATTAGGTCTTTTACTTTAATATTAATCCATAACAAAATTACCAAAAGCCGACAAATTACCAATTGACATGAATAATTATCACAAACCCGGGTAGAAAAATAACTAGCCAATAATCATAGTCAAGAACGATAAATAGGTCTCAAATAGTAATGAAAACATGTTCAAGTCGTCCCTCCTGTAGCTATTCGTTCAAAACCTTCTGCCGTCAAATTCGTATATCTTTTTCATTGTCCAATCCCTATTTTCTTTTCTATGCTATTGGGCTTTAGCGAATTGTGATGGGCCAACTACAAAAGGTATACATGATTTAAATTTGAAGCCACTGTTGACGTTTTAATACTTTTGCATGAATTACCAAGGCAAGTTTGTAATATATTTAACTAAATCATTAATTTAAAGTCATACGTTTACAACTTTTAATTTGAGTGGTTAGATTAAATTAGATTTATATTAAACTATGAAACCTTGGTTACAAATAATTTTAATATTAAACTTTGAACTCATATTGCATTAAAACCTTTAAAGTTTTCATATGAATCAGAATCGAGTAGATTTTAATAAAAAACAAACCTAAAGCCACTCAAAAGTGTAGGAATATTTATATAAATTTTGTATAACTTAGAGCATATCAGGTGGCCATTCCAGTGATGGTACGAAAGTTCAACGGTAGATGGCGCATGTGCGCCGACTATAAAGACCTCAACAAAGCGTGCCCAAAAGATTGTTACTCCTAGCCAAAGATAGACAAAATGATAGACTCCCTCACGCCATTTAGTTGGAAGTGTTTCCTAGATTGTTACAAAGGCTACCACCAAGGGCAAATAGCCGTGGCGGACGAGGATAAAACGACATTTAGAATAGAGATGGGAATTTTCTGTTACACCAAAATGCCTTTCGGTCTGCGCAATGCTGGGGCGACATACCAAAGGTTGACGGACAGAGCTTTCACAGATGATATTGGAAAGCATGTTGGGTTTACATCGACGATTTGCTTATCATGAGCAGAGAGTAAGATCTAATGTTACAAGACATCGAGAACACATTCAATTCTCTGTGCAGTGTGAACATGAAGCTTAACCCGAGCAATTGTTCTTTTGGCATGGAAGAAGGCAAATTCCTTGGGTTCATCGTCACCAAGGGCGGTTTTAAGGTAAATAGCCTATAGGCTCGCCGCGCTTAATCAATTTTTGGCCAATCATGCTGCTAAATTCTTTCCATACATCAACACGCTCCAGAATTGCATGAAGAATACTGAATTTCGTTGGACGCCGGAGGTGGAGAACTGTTGATGCATATTATGTGACAATAGCTTAATAGTTTAATATTTTAGTCTTTGGATATTTTGTATTGGGCTTAGCATTTGTGTTTATCTTGTTTAGAGTGTTATGGGCTTGGAAAATGGCCGAGCCCACTCTAAATCCCAGTATGCAAACCCGCTCCGCTTGTAATCGAATATTCAGTTATAAATGTCCGTTGCCTAATTATGCTTATTTTAATTTTTAATGGTACATAATTAATAAACAAACTAAACCATAAAAGTTATAATTGATAAAAAGTATAAATAAAACAATAAAAAAATAAATGGGGCTGCCGGGACTCGAACCCGGGTCAGCCGGGTTGTAACTCCAAAGATTTAACACTCACACGCTTAACCACTCCGCCACTTGTTTGTTTTCTGTCAACTCTAGGAAACAAATAAGTCTTATATACAAACCTAGATAAACCGGTTGCGCCAACTGAAAAACTGAAATCGGCTATTCAACCGTCTAAACGTTTGAATAATCGCGATTTCAGATTTATAACCGATGCACCGACAATTCTAATCAATTCAGACTTGAATTGACTTGAATTCGGATGATGATGGGTTTTATAACCGAAGCTATCCAATAATCCGAATTACTGTAATCAAAGATCTTCTTCACGACTCAGAAACATTTCACAAACCTCCAATTACATTTCCGCACACTTTACAGTCCACCGGAGAAGTTTATTTTGCTCGCCGGAAATTTCTGCAAGTTCGCCGGAAAACCGTATTCATCATCAAAACGGTAAGTCTTTCAATATTGTCGTAGTCTAACAATTGTTAAGCTATTTCTAACTCAAACCTTTCAATTGAAATCGAATTCAGACACTGTTATCAGATAATTCCAGTTCGCCGGAAAATTTCTGGAAATCTTTATCTTCGTCTGTGAAACGGTAAGGACCTTCAAACACACTGTTAACGTTTGTTTAGCACTTCAATTTCATAATTAGCTAATCAAAACGATTAATTGATTTGCTCAGTTGAAGTTCATAAAAACAGAGACCGACGCCTTGCCGGAACTCTGTAATAAATCGTTCACCGGTATGTTTACCTCTAATTATCATCTCTGCTATCTCATATTAGTCTGTGCAATGTTTAACAATCGAATTTACAAGATTTAATGGTGTAATCTGCTGTCGGTAAAATCCAACGAAGAAGATGAACTGTGATAACATTATAAGTATAATTAAAATTGGTATTTTAAACGGGTTAGACACACAGTCCAGCGGTGGACTGTGTGCAAATAATACGCACACGTCACGAGTTCGATCCCTGATACACGCACCCTCTATGTAATAAAATGCCTTTTTGTTTAAAACTGAACCGGGTTAACTCCGTTAGTTGTTAAGTATAATAAAATTTGTAAATTAACCAAGTTAGACACACAGTCCAGCGGTGGACTGTGTGTAACGTTAAAGCACAGGTCCCGGGTTCGAGACCTGTTAGTGGCACCGGTTCAACGAATTAAATTGTTTTTGAAAATAAAAGAATTTTGGATAAATTGAATTAATATATAAGTATAATTAAAAACAGAATTATTTCGGGTTAGACACGTAGCTCAGTTGGTAGAGCTGCGTGCACGCGTACGGGAGGTCTCGGGTTCGAGCCTCACCCAGCGTATTTCAGTCACACAATAAACCGGTCCAACAGTCAAAGTCAAAAAGTCAACGGTCAACCCAAAAAGTCAACATATTTTTATATTTTTAATTATTTAATTTAATTTAAAAATCAATTAAAAATACTTAAAAATAATGTTTTTAAAGATAGGAAATAGCCTTAAACCCGTAAAAATATATCTAAAAATTCTATTAAAATCCTTCATAAAATCCACTCATTTACTATATTTTCCGTTATTATTTAGGTTAGTTAATTCTCGTTGTTCCGCTCTTCCAACTCGTGCGCATCTCACCATCTCCAATCAAACGCACCCAATGTGAGTGAATCTTTACAAATTCCCCGTTTTAATCACGTTTTTGGGGTGTATCATGTGTCTTGCTATATATTATATTTAAATTATTGTGCATACATCATATCATGAACATGTGTATTCAGCTTGTTTCAACTATTTGTGTAGTTATTGTTAGATTCAATTCATTATTTTCAGTACATGCAATTTCATAGGCCGCCGCTCCCCATTATATTATGAGCGTTGAGCAAGTTCCCCATTACATTATGAGCGTGAACCTGGCGTGCCAACATACGATCGGCTCCGTTTGATTGAGCCTTGATCGCACAGACATTTATCATTTTCAGTACATGCAATACGATCGGCTTCGTTTGATTGAGCCTTGATCGTACAGTTTTCATTCATGTTATTTATCGTATGATGTTGGTATGTTAATGTATGCTATCATATGTTACTGTATGTTATAGTTGTGATTGCAATTGCTACTGCCTGATTATTTACATTTTGCTCATTTATGATTATGCACAATTTTTCATTGATAAACTAACAAGAAAATCATTAATAAATGTTTATCTAACAAGGTTCACTCGTCAACTTATGTTGACCCAAAAACCCCATTTTTACACATGATACAGGTGAACCAGCTGCAGCCAGAAACACTTAGGATTGGACTAGAAGAATAAAATGATTTAGAGCTTGGAATTATTTTGTTTGGTTATTTTCTTTGTATTGTATGGACATGTTTGGATTATTTGGAATGTAATTTTGACTTTAATAAATATGAAACATATTAGTAAATATCATGAGCTTTGGTGATAACCCAATTATGCCCCGACTCTTATTCCGCTGCGGGTCAGGGTGTGACATTTGGAATCCTCAGAGTTAGTGGTTTTAAAGAGAGGGTGTGAGAGATCTACATAGAGTGCCTGAGAGATTTTTTGTGTGTTTTGAATTAATTGTAAACATTCTTTTTGGATAATCAGAAGAAAACAGTCTGAAAGTGATTTTTCGTGTTCTTCATCTGAATAACTTATTTCTGTGTTCGTGTGGTCTATCATGGGGATTTTGCACCCTTCATTAATTGTCAATCTCGTATCCACACGTGATAGGGACATACAATTGGTATCAGAGCTTTTTTTCTTAATGTATGGTTTGAGATTGATTCTACAGGAGTCAAGTTCGTCTAGCTCTTGAGAAGAAAGTTTTCTGCCGGTCATCCTTGTAAATCATTAGGGTTTCCTAAATTTTGTAGTTAAATTTGCACAAAAATTTTAGGAATTTTGGATTGTTCCGGATTTGTAACGAATTCCGAATTTGTCACTGGTTCCGGTTTTGAAGATTTGAACTTAATCATTCCAGACGTAAACTTACCTTCCGAATTTTGATAGTGTTCCGGATTAAGAACTCCGAATTTGAGGTTCACGACTTATCAAGATTCTAAATTTAAACACTAAGATTCTAGATTTAATTTGGTCCGGATTTAACCAGGTGTCCGGATTTAACCTGTTCCAAATTTAGGAGGAGGTCCGAACTTAATGAGGTCCAAATTTAAGAGATTCTGGATTTAACCTGTGAAAGCCTTCAGGTTTTGTGAAAGCCTTAGGGTTTGTGAAAGCCTTAGGGTTTGGGAAAGCCTTTAGGGTTTGTCATTCTTTTCAGGGTTTGTAAACCTTTCAGGGTTTGTAAATCTTTCAGAATTTGTCATTCCTTCGGGGTTTATAGTTCACTCCTAATTTAAAGTGCTTAGGGTTTATCATTTAAAGTGTTCAAAACTTATAACCTTGCTCATAATTAAAAGTGCTTAGAATGGGTCAAACAGAACATAAAGAAGAAACTATTAAGGATCCGCCACAACCGATGCAAGTTTCACAATATGATGATTGGAAAGAAAAATTTAATGCATTTGTTCAAAGTAAAGATTCTAGAATGTGGAGCTGCATATTGCTCCTACACGTCGAGTTGACGAGAGAGTTCTAGTGACTTGATACAAAGAAATGTAAAAATCTGATAAACACATATATGATGCTGAGAAGAAAGCTTTAGCAACAATAAAGACGTCCTTGCCATTTAAAATAAAACACATTTTTAATAGGTATGGATCTTCTAGAGAGCTGTGGAAGCTTTAGAAAACGTTATCAGAGTTCTTCAAGACAAGTACAGGAGATCATGCTTCATATGCAGAAGCAGATGCTGTGGTAGAAGAGAAGACAGATACCGAGGAGGAGACAATGGAGCTCAAGGATGCAAGAGTTACAGCATGCATGGATGATGCGGATGACTTTACAACAAACATATAGGTACATTCAGAATATGTAAGTCATGTTTGTCATAATTTTGATAAACTATCAAGTAAACTTGACAGGTTATCGGAACATAATCAAACTCTGTTAAATGACTTATCGAGACTAAAGGAATCAGATTTTTGGTTAAAAAACAATGAGTCTCAATATTTGAAGATCTAAAATCATGTGAAACAGAAATTAATACTTTAAGTTGTAAACTTAATGAAAAACTTCATGTCATTGATTTAGCATATGAGACATTGAAAGATAGAACAAAAGAACTGTCAATTAATGCAAAGAATTGGGTGATGCCAAAGTTAAAATTGTTGAACATAATATAAAGTTAACAATTTAGGAGTTCACCTTTTGTTTTATCTCCTAAAATAGGATCTCAAAAGTCTAATAAAGAGAATAAGGGTGTGGGATATAATGAAGTTCCAGCACCTTTGAATCATGATTATACCTTTTTGCCCCATGAAAACGAATTGACAAATTATGCTCCCACTACACCAGCTGTAGTGGATCCAATAACAGTTGACATACATGATAGTCCAGTTTTGTTGAAAGAACAGTGGGGTCTAACAGTACACCTCATAAAGTGGATGAGGATACTGAAGATGAAAATAACAAAACATTTAAAAAGGGACCAAATAAAAAGAAAGTTTACAAGAATAAATCATGTTTTAAATGTCACAACATAGGAAATGTGGCGAGTAGTTGTCCTTTTAAGAAAGATAAGTAAAAAGTTGGTGAGGTTAAGGATGGGTATTAGGTTGATACAAATAAAATTGTAAAACCTAGTTGTCAGATCTAAACCTTCAACATCGGGAAGATTTGATCGACCAAGAAGCAATTCTCCAAAATCTAGTCATTTAAATGGTAAATCAAATCGGTTGCAAAATAAAAATTTTGTATATCAAAACCGATACCAGACTTCTGGTAATGGAAATTTTCAAAGAAGAAACGAATATAGGAGTTTTAGTAACTCAAATTTTCAAAACAATCCAAAATTTTTCAAAGTTTAGGTTATGATAATGGGAGAAGAAGGTTTCAAAAAGTAACTTTCAAAGGTCAGAAAATCAGAGAGTTTATCAGAACTCTCACAATCAAAGACCTAGTGGAAATTATCGGGCTCAACAATCAATGGACAATACATCCAAGACACCAGTCAGGTGTAATGGATCTTGGAAAGAAGTTCAAATTAGTGATAAATCTAGACAACTTAAGACTATCTGGGCTTGGGTTCTACATTCCAACTGAGTTGTTGAGTGTATGTAGGATGACCGAGAAGGACTGTTGATGTATTCAACAATTGTTGTTCCTGTAAAGCATCTGAGGTGAATAGTTGGTTAAAATTGGTAACGAATTATTTACTTTAGTGATTGTTATGATTATTCTAAACTTCAAAATAGAAATACTTTTTGTCAGGTTGAAGTGAGAGTCTATTTGTGTTTAAATTTTAGTTTTTAGTTATTTTTACAACTTACTCCATAGAAAAAAATTGGGGGGAGAAATTTCCCTAAGCCAAAAAATGTTTAATAATTCGTGAGTTTAGGGAGAGTAAGTTAAAATTAAAAAACAAAAAATACAAAAACAGTAAAAAATTAAAAAATAAAAAATGAAAAATTTGAGAAATCATGGTGTGAAAAAGTAGAAATGATAGTACGTCAGCAAGTTAGATTGTTACACTGAAATTGAAATTAAAATTGCTTTAAGTGTGATAGTAGATCCATCATGTGATGTACCAGTAGGCAAGATACATGAAATAATCAAATTGCAACGTGATATAAACCTAACAAACTGTGTACCAAGTGGGTAACATATCAGTGACGTATGGTTTTATAACCTTAAATCTTGTGTTGAGAGATCGCCAATCCAAGGTTTTAGGTATTTATACTATTATTTCATCCGGGGATATCAGGGTTATCCTTTTGCTGCATCCAGATATATGCTGACCTAGGCACAACCTATATATCTTAAAAGAGCTAAAATTCCAAAAACTCAAAAATTGAAGAATCTCTCCTTAAGAGTCATTCAAATGTGCAAAATGCATAAATCATACCAAAATTTGGTACTTGCCTAAACCCTCGTTGGATATTGATCTCTTTGTTGTACGAAAGTACTGACCTGGTCACCAATGGTCTAACGTTGTAAAACAAAAAGATGAATTCAGTATACTCACCTTCTACGACAAAGCTTTGTGCATACCTTGATCAAGGGGTATGCCCTGAAGTGGGACATGCTAGTACTATAGTATAATATTATAGTTAATTGTATCACAAGGTAATGGAACTTGAAATGTTCATGTGGTTTTTGTTTAAGTGGAGAAACAATACTGGTAATCGTCTTGGACTGCTTTTCACGAAAATTAACTTAAAGAATTAACTGAATGTGTGAAACAGTTTAACATAGCTGATATGATCTTCTTGCACATGATTCTCACAAAAAGATGCATTGTAAACATTTTTTAGTTTTGTTTAGTTGTTATATTTATTTTAAAAGACTTCCATATTGGATTGACAGTTTGTTGATTTTGCACATCTAGATAAAATTTGGTTTATCTTGAATGTGCAAAAGACTAATGGTTTTTCGAGATACTTGCTTGTGTTTCTAAATAGATTAAGGCATTTATCAAAATGAAGTGCAGATGTCAAGTGAAGTGCAGAATGTGTGAAGATGCATGGTAGGATCCTTCTACTACATTACATAAAGATATAAAAGAATTGCAGATAGTTTGTCTAATCAGAGATTGCTAGGTCACTGAACTACAATGAATAAAGATTTGTGGAGATTGGATGCTTCAGCTTAGGGGGGTTTGTTGATGTCAGAATCTGTGTGTAGCTGAAACTATACAAAGACCAAAAGATTGCAAGATGTTTAAAGACAAAGTTACACAATGAAGCTATTGTTAAAGGGGAGTCTGTTAGTGCATATTATGTGACAACTACGTAATAGTTTAATAGTTTAGTCTTTGGATATTTTGTATTGGGCTTGGCATTTGTGTTTAGCTTATTTAGAATGTTACGGGCTTGGAGAATGGCCGAGCCCACTCCAAAGCCCAGTATGCAAACATGTAGTATATAAACATGTTTTGCATTAGGGTTTTGGAATCCTCCGAGTTAGTGGTTTTAGAGAGAGGGTGTGAGAGATCTACAGAGAGTGCCTGGGAGATTTCTTGTGTGTCTTGAATTGATTGTAAACATTCTTGTTGGATAATCAATAGAAGACAGTTTGAAAGTGATTGTTCGTTTCTCTATCTGAATAAATTGTTTATGTGTTCGTGTGATCTATCAAGGGGATTCTGCACCCTTGATTGATTGTCAATCTTCATATCGATCCACACGTGATAGGTACCTACAAGAACGCATTCAAAGAGATGAAGTAGTGTTTAATTCAGTTCCCTACACTTACAGCTCTATGAGAAAAGGGGCCACTCACCCTATACCTGTCCGCTTCAGACAGACCTATAGGAGTAGTACTTCTTGTTAAGAGGGAAGGGGTGTAGACACCAATTTACTACGTAAGTAGAATGCTCACAAACCCAAAACCCGGTACTCAACTATGGAAAAGCTGGTGTTATGCATCCAGGCATTTTGCTGATACTTCATGGGGCACGTCATAAACGTCTTCACCACTATCACATTGGCCACATTCTATCTAGGACAGAAATCTCGGGAAAATTGGCAAAGTGGGCCACATAGTTGGGAGGACATAATCTAGTTTACAAGCCAAGACCCGTGATTAAGGGGCATGTCAGATTTTGCAACGGAAGTACCGACGGAGAGGGTCAAAGAATATGAAGCCATTGAAAAGCCCCACCAATAACCTACTCAGATGTATGGGCTTTGTATACTTATGACACATCAAATGAAAATGGGCCAGGTGCAGGTCTCTGACTAGTTAATCCTGAGAAGCACGAGTTTACGTATGCAATCCACCTGGCTTCAAGAGTATAAACAACGAGGCAGAGTATGAATCTTTTTTAGCAGGTCTGCGCTTAGCTACTGAAACGGGGCCCGAAATTTGGAAGCACACGTGGATTCAATGCTAATTGTAGGCCAGATAAACGGTTTATACAATGCGAAGGGTGAAATTATGGCCTTGTACTTAGAACAGGCCAAGGCGTTTATTCACATATTTCAATCCTTCAAGATCACCCACGTAAATCGAAGTGAAAATAAACAAGCTGATGGGATGAGTAAGTTGGCGTCCACAGGTTTCCAACACCTTGGGAAAAGAGACGAGCAGTATAGAGTTCCTCAAAATCTATAGTGCCCCAAATAAACATCATAGAAATGGGGTCTCCATCTTGGATGTTTCCTATCATTATGTACCTTCAATCAGGGGTCCTTCCGCCAACAAGGCGGATGCACAAAAAATACAGCACAAGGCACTACATTACAAATGGATGATGGTATCCTGTACCGAAGGTCTTATGACCACTTCTGCCTGCGTGGACCCATAAGACGCAATTGACCTAATTAGAAAAATTCATGACGGTACATGCGGTATCCACGCAGGCCCACGCATGGTGGTCGCTAAGGTTATGAAATGCAGGGTACTATTGTCTAAGGATGCACCTAGATGCAGTTAAGGTATTAAGAAAATGTGATTCTTGTCAAGAACATGCGCCAGACCTGCCAAAAATGCCTTAGTTCTAGTAACCACGACATGGGCATTTCAACAATGGGGAATCGACATGGTTGGACCTTTTCCAGATGCGTCGGGCATAGTGTAGTTCATTATAGTTGCTGTAGACTACATTCACAAAGTGGTGGAGTCAAAAGATTTAGTGTCCACCACAGCCATGGTCTTCATAAATTCATTTGGGAACACATCATCTGCCATTTTGGCCTACCGATGCGCATTGTCACAGACAATGGCACGAATTTACCTTTGAAGACCTTCAAAATTGGAGGAAAGAGCTGAATATAGAGTATGTCTTTTCTTCTGTAGCGCACCCCAAGGAAATGGCCAAGTTGAAAGCATAACAAGAGCATAGTGGAAGGACTCAAGGCGCGACTAGGAACAGCAAGAAGGGGAAGGGTTGATGAGCTCCCAAGCATCCTTTGGGCTCATAGAACCATGCCGAAAAGAAGCAATGGCGAGACACCCTTCAGCTTGGTCTACAATACCAAAGCAGTTATCCCCGAATGTTAATGATAAACTCAATCGATAATGAGGCGAAGCATCGTCTAGACTTACTTTTTGGAAGAAAGGCGTGAGAATGCTGCCGTTAATGAAGCCAAATAAAAGTCTAAATTGGAAAAATACTACAACACGTGGGCCCGTGTATGCACTTTCAATCTGGGAGATTACGTCTTCCGCGATAAGGAAGCCTCTAATTCAGAGCGTCTTGGAAAGCTAGCCCCCAAGTGGGAAGGACCTTACGTTAGAAACTCCAAAGCAGTTATCCCTGAATGTTAATGATAAACTCAATCGATAATGAGGCAGAGCGTCGTCTAGACTTAGACTTTTGGAAGAAAGGCGTGAGAATGCTGCCGTTAATGAAGCCAAATAAAAGTCTAAAGTGGAAAAATACTACAACACGCGGGTCCGTGTATGCACTTTCAATCCGGGAGATTACGTCTTCCGTGATAAGGAAGCCTCTAATTCAGAGCATCCGGGAAAGCTAGCCCCCAAGTGGGAAGGACCTTACGTTAGAAACGAAGTCCTAGGAAGGGGCGCATACAAGCTGCACACGTTAGATGGCAACATCGTTCCAAGAACTTGGAATGCACAACAATTACGAAAGTGCTACATGTAAGAAACAATATATGCAAGAACTTAACGCCCAACTCAATTTATTAATACAAGAGGTGTCGTTTACATCACCTTTTTTTTGTTAATTCCTATACAAACTAGTTACAAATGCGTGCACACTTTTGGTATACATGAAAATACAATGGCTAACTAACAAATCTCATGAGCTAATCCGATCTCCAAGGCTTGCCGTAACATTCCATGCGCAGCCGGATCACGCCCGCTTCCACATGAGTTCCATCCAAGATTTATTCATGATACCTGTACAAAGAAGCTAAACGACACGCATATATTGTAACACATAGTTTAATAATTAGAAGTTACTATTTACTAAGCACCGTAGAGGCCAAAAACTACGTGCGTCAAGCGCCAAATTAAGTAGTTCATCCCTTACCCAACAAAGGGCAAAGAAAGGATGAAACTTGTTCATGGCCATGATAGGCCAAATACTCGGCATACAAGCTAGGCAAATTAAAGAAATTGTTTAAACTTGCGCCCCAACAAAGGTAACGCAGGGTGAAACTTGTTTTTAAGTTAACTAACTATTACAACAACATATTCGCCCATACACAGCATGCAAGCCGGTTCGACTCAAGGCGAAGGGGTGTCCTCCCCCTCGCTTTCGGCATCATCTGCATACTCTTGCCCCTCTGGAAGCTCGAAAATACTCTTCAATTGGTCCACATAGTCTTCACGCTTTAACAAATCCGAGACCAGGTCCATCACGGGCAGAGATAAGCTATCGTAAGCTTCCTGGGCCGGAATAAACACATCTTCAACATTTTTACCATGCATGGTGGAATATCAGTCATCCCATTGCACCTTCAACGTTTTGTTCACGTGTGCTACGCATCCTGATAACCCTTGCAATGGCCCACAGAGCGTGCAGCAACCGTATGGGCAGCTACGGTCTCATCCAATTCCAATGAATTTAGAAGTGTATTGGCAACCTACAGGAAGCAAACATCACCCTTAATATAAAGATAGGGGAATTTTGGATAAGTTAGGGATAGCACTTAAATGAATGATCCTATGTTGTTGGAGCTATACCGAGTTGTTCACTAACGTCTCCAACATGGTTTGTGCCTCTGCATAGTTATCTTGAGCAGCATTCAAGCCCATCTGGGCAACATTTCACGCCACTTCAGCAGCATCAATGGTTTCTTTTTTTGCACCAACGTCAATCTACAGTGATTCACATTTATCTTGATTTTCAAGCAAACTGCGTTTTAGTTCACCGATCTTTGCATCTTTACCAAACAAGTCGCATTCTCGCATAGCAATTTGCTCTCTAATCTCCTCCTCATAAACAATCCGATAGTTAGATCTAATTTCAATATCTTGCCTTTGTCACACCCCGACCCGCAGCGGAATAAAAGTCGGGGCATCATTGGGTTATCACCAAAGCTCATGATGTTTACTAAAATGTTTCATATTTATTAAATTCAAATTACAACTTAAATGTTTAAATCAAGTTCATACAATACAAGGAAATGAAAACTAAATAAAACAATCCAAAGCTTAAACTGATTTATTCTTCTAAGCCTTCCTATGTGTTTCTTGCCTCAACTGGATCACCTGTATCATGTGTAAAATGGGGGAAATTTTGGGTCAACAAAAGTTGGCGAGTGAACCTTGTTAAAAACATTTGTTATTGATTTCCTGTTGTATTTAATATGGAAAAATTGTGCAATAATCATATGTGAGCAAACATATATAAACAAACAATCACAAACCACCTTGAATGAATAAATGACATGAATGATAATGTATTGTGAGATCAAGGCTCAATCAAACGGAGCCGATCGAATGAGGCACCTGTACTCAACCCGTCTCCCACGGGGAGCTGATGGGCCTAATGGAATGTATGTACTGAAAATGATAAATTTAATCTAAACATAAACCACACAACAATTGATACATATTGGATACACATTTGTTCATGGATATGATGGATGCACAAGTGTTTAAATATAATAATTAATTAAGCGACACATGATACACCCCAAAATGTGATTAAAACGGGGAATTGGTAGAGATTCACTCACATTGGGTGCGTTCTTTTGATGATGTTGAATGCGCACGAGTTTTAGGATTTGATCGACGAGGAAAAACTAATCCTAAAATAATAACGAAATGGTTCGGTAAATAAGTGGATTTTATTAACAATTTTAATAGGATTTTTAGATTTATTTTTGTGAGTTTAAGGTCATTTTCTAACTTTAAAAATATTATTTTTAAGTATTTTTAATTGATTTATAAATTAAATAAATAAATAAAAAAAATAAAAAAATTTGACTTTTGTTGACCGTTGACCGGTCCGTTGACCGTTGACCGGACCGTTGACCGGTCGGACTGTGGTTGAGTGTGCACTGAGTGAGGTTCGAACCCGAGACCTCTCGTACGCGTGCACGCAGCTCTACCAACTGAGCTACGTGTCTAACCCGAAATATTCTATGTTTTAATTATATATATACTAATTAAATGTTAATTTATTTGGTTTATATTAAAAGGATTTAAAATGGTCGAACCGGTTGCAGGGACCCGGATCGAACTCGGGTCCTTCGGTTTGTAAGCGCACAGCCCAACCAGTTGGGCTGTGTGTCTAATCTGTTTATCTTACGGTTTATATTAATCTTAAAGACATACTGTGACTTGATCTGATTCTGTTTTTTTTAAAATTGGTTTTAATTCGGAAAGTCGGTATGTTGTAAGGTTCGAACTCGTGACGTGCGCTGTGTGTTTGCACACAGTCCACCACTGGAGTGTGTGTCTAACCCGGTTTAATGTCTTGTTTTAATTAAACTTATACACAATGTCGACTTCGTCTTCTTCATTCAAAGACACAGGCAAACGATATCCAACTGTTCTGGTTTAAATCGTTCGTCGAACATATAAATGATTGAAATGTAATGGATAAAGAGAGTTACGGAATCGAATGTACAGAACAGAATGTCTTTCTCAGAATTCCGGCAATGGTCATCGGCTCTGATTTGTGAATTCCGTCTGATTGAATCAATTAACAGTTTTGATCGATGAGTTGTGAAATTAAGTTACTAAACAATAGATATCAGGGGGGTCTAGATGATTGTACCGATTCACAGCGTGATTTCGAAATTTCAAGAGATTTTCCGGCGAGTACAGAATTACCGGCAACGTCGTCTGGGACCAATTCTGGTTGAAGGATTTAAGTTAGTTTATGTCTAACAATGGATTGAAGACGAAAGAGTCGAGAAATTTACCGATTTGATGTAAGTCTCGGTTTTCGGCGAAAGTCCGGCGATTGCAGAATATCTCCGGCGAGTGCTAATACTTCGAGAAATTGTGCGATTTTGAGCGAAAAGATTACGAGAGACTTGGGTGTGTATTTATAGGGAAGAAGCAGAATGTATCGAGTCCGAATTTGATCTTGATTCGTGGTCAAGGTTTTCTCCGGCGGTTACGACTTGAATTGGGGGACTAGACATCGGTTATAACCGATGTCGAGGTTAATACACGCGTTTAGTCAAAGGAAACTGTCGACAATTGGCGAAATCGTCGGTATTTCCGGCGACTGCGAATTGGGCGCGCTGATTACTGAGTTTGAGTTTTGAGTTTTATTATAAGTATTAATTGTTTCATTATGTTAACAAAGACAGCGTGTGGCGGAGTGGTGTTGTGGTTGTTTGATGAACTAGCTGGCCCGGGTTCGAAACCCGGCAGCTTGATATTATTTTTTTTGCACTTATTTTTATGTTTTAATAATTATAGTTTTTAAATTCTAATATGTTTATTAAATATGTATTGTTTAAAATTAATATTGACCATAAATACGCAACGAAATTTTATAATTGGATATTTGATTAATAAACGAAGCGGGTTTGGAAACCCGTTTTTCGACGGATGTTACAGTATCCCCTACTTTTAGAAATTTCATCCCGAAATTTAAGTAGTAGTGGTAACAGGAAAAAGATGCGGGTACTTCTCGCGCATTGAGTCTTCACATTCCCAAGTAAACTCAGGTCCTCGTTTCGACTCCCAGCGTACCCTGACAATTGGAATACGACTTCGTCTTAAACGCTTCTCTCCGAAGTCCATAATTTCTACTGATCTTTCAATGAAATGCATAGATTCATCGACTTGAATGTCTTCTAGAGGAATATGGAGGTTTTCATCGGCGAGGCACTTCTTCAAGTTTGATACGTGAAATGTGGGATGAATTCTGTTGAGTTCTTCTGGTAGGTCAAGCTTGTATGCTACAGGTCCTACTCTTTCGAGTATCTTGAAAGGTCCTACGTAGCATGGTGCTAGCTTGCCCTTCTGGCCAAAACGAACCACTCACTTCCACGGTGATACTTTTAAAAGTACTTGGTCACCAATGTTAAACTCCAAGGGCTTTCGTCGTTTGTCTGCATAACTCTTTTGACAACTTTGTGCCGCTAGAAGATTGTTTCGAATTTGATGGATCTTGTCTGTTGTTTCTTGAATTAATTCTGGACCGGTGATTTGTGCTTCTCCAATTTCGTGCCAACATATTGGTGATCGGCACTTACGACCATATAAAGCTTCGAAAGGTGCCATGCCGATACTTGAATGATAACTATTGTTGTACGAAAATTCAACTAATGGTAGATGAGCGTCCCAATTCCCTTTGAAGTCTATGACACATGCTCGAAGCATGTCTTCAAGAGTTTGGATGGTGCGTTCATATTGTCCATCAGTTTGAGGATGAAAAGGGTACTGAGGTCTAATCGTGTACCCAAGGCGGCTTGTACGGCTCGCCATGTTCGTGAAGTGAAACGACCATCACGGTCTGAAATGATGCTTAATGGGACACCATGACGGCTTACGATCTCGCTGATGTAGATACGAGCTAACTTCTCGTTCTTGAAGTCCTCGCGAATCGGAATGAAGTGAGCTGATTTTGTAAGACGATCAATGATTACCCATATAGTGTCATACCCACTGGAGGTGCGAGGTAACCCGGTAATGAAGTCCATGGTTATGTTTTCCCACTTCCATACGGGTATTTCAGGTTGGGTTAGGAGTCCTGAAGGTCTTTGGTGTTCAGCTTTTACTTTGGAACAGGTAAGGCACTTGGAAACAAAAACAGCAATATCCTTTTTCATGCCAGGCCACCAGTAGGTGTATCGAAGGTCTTGATACATCTTGTCGGCTCCTGGGTGTGCAGAGTACCGTGTTTTGTGCGCCTCATTCATAAGGAAATCACGAAGGCTATCACGATCGGGAATCCATATGCGATTTAGATAGTACAGAATGCCGTCGGATTTGGTTTCGATTTTGAGTTCTGCTCCACATGACAGCTCTTCTCGTACGTCGTTTTTTGTTACAGAAACATGTTGAGCTTCTCGGATTCGATCCTTGATGTCGGTTATGATTTCCGAACATAGAAGACGAATGGAGTTCGCATAACCTTTTCGACTGAGCGCATCGGCCACCACGTTTGCCTTTCCAGGATGATACCGAATTTCACAGTCGTAGTCGTTAAGAAGTTTGACCCATCTTCGTTGCCTCATATTCAACTCCTTTTGGTTGAAGATATGTTGGAGACTCTTGTGGTTAGTGTATATTTCACACTTGGTACCGTAGAGGTAATGTCTCCATATCTTGAGAGCGAACACAACGGCTCCAAGTTCTAGGTCGTGGGTGGTGTAGTTCTTCTCATGAACTTTGAGTTGCCTAGAAGCATAGGCTATCACTTTTCCTCTTTGCATCAGTACACAACCTAGTCCTTGACCTGACGCATTCGCAATATACTACAAAGTCATCGCAACCTTCAGGAAGTGTGAGGATAGGTGCGTCACAAAGCTTTTGCTTAAGGGTTTGGCAGGCTTCTTCTTGTTTAGGTCCCCATATGAAGGGTTTTCCTTTGTGAGTCAAAGTCGTGAGTGGTACAGCAATACGGGAGAAATTGGCAATGAAGCGGCGATAGTAACCAGCCAAACCAAGAAATGATCTTACTTCGGTAGGGGTTCGTGGTGCTTGCCATTCCTGTACTGCCTTGATCTTTGAAGGATCAACATGAATTCCCTTGTCATTGACGACGTGTCCAAGGAATTGTACTTCCCTTAACCAGAATTCACATTTCGAGAACTTAGCGTATAGCTTTTCTGTCCTTAAGAGTGTAAGGATGAGTCGAAGGTGTCGTTCATGATCAGACTTAGACTTTGAGTAGATGAGGATGTCGTCGATGAAGACTATGACAAAGCGGTCGAGGTAGGGTTTGCATACCCTATTCATTAACTCCATAAATACTGCTGGGGCGTTGGTTAAACCAAATGGCATGACCATGAATTCGTAATGACCATATCGAGTTCGGAAAGCGGTCTTTGGGACGTCTTCTTCATGTACTCTGAGTTGATGATATCCAGAACGAAGGTCGATTTTTGAAAAACAGGTGGCGCCTTGAAGTTGGTCTAGAAGGTCATCGATGCGAGGTAATGGGTAGCGGTTCTTGACCGTTAACTTGTTGAGTTCTCTGTAGTCGATACACATGCGAAATGTTCCATCTTTCTTCTTCACAAAAAGAACAGGTGCACCCCAAGGCGATGAGCTAGGACGTATAAATCCTTTGTCAGTCAGCTCTTGCAGTTGACTGGCCAGCTCTTGCATTTCGGATGGAGCTAACCTATAAGGAGATTTTGCGACCGGTGTAGCGCCAGGTATAAGATCAATGCGGAATTCGACTTCTCTCATGGGAGGAAGTCCTGAGATGTCGTCGGGAAAGACTTGTGGGATTCTTTCACTACAGGTATATCTTCGAGTTTCTTCTCCTTGTTTCCCTTCTTGACGACGTGAGTTAGGAATGCGACATAGTTCTTGCGGAGGTATTTTCGGGCTTGAAGACAGGACATTAATTTGAGTCCTTTCGAAGGGGTTTCTCCAAAGATTCGTAGGGTCTGACCGTCTGCAAGAGGAATGCGAATGAACTTTTCGCGGCATACTACTTCAGCATGATGTTGACTGAGCCAGTCCATACCGATTATAATGTCGAAACTTCCCAACTTCATAGGTATGAGGTCAACTGGAAAATCGTGATCGTTTAGAGTGAGGGTACAATTTCGTATAATAGAGTTTAATGAGACCGGTTTTCCGTCAGCAACTTCCACCGTTATGGATTCCATGAGATTATCACGAGTTTGGTTGAGGATGGGTTCAAATTCTAAGGACACAAAACTCTTATCCGCGCCAGTATCAAATAACATGGATGCATAACTACCATTGATAAGAAACGTACCGTTAACCACGTTGTTATCAGCCCTAGCTTGATTGGCGTTGATGTTGAAAGCTCTTCCTCTAGCAGGTGGAGGAACTTGGTTAGCTTGGTTCACCGGATTTGCTTGAGCCTGGGCATGAATGATGTTCACCAAGGGTGGACAAGTGTTTCTAAAGTGGTTTGGGTCTCCACAGTTGTAACAAGCTCGCATGGGTTGCATCATGGGGTAGTTGGGTTGGTAGTAGGATTTGGGCTATATGTTGGGCAGGTGGTAGGAGTAAAGGTTGTTGGGCTTGACCCACTATCTGATGGTGGGTTTGGGTTGAGGGCTGATTGCGGTTCGTTCGCTGAAGTGTGCGACAGGTTTGGATGGTGTGACCTGCACAGCCACAGCCGGTGCAATGTTGGCAGGGATGTTCGGGAAGGTGATGGTATTGGCAACGGGTGCATTTTGGGTATGGGCCGGAGTATGGCTTTTTATATGGTGCAGCTGAGGGGGCAATTTGGGTGATGGGTGCAGCAGTGATAGGGGGGTTTGTTTGTGTGACAGCAAAGTTCCTGTTTTTCGCTTCCTCTTACCAGCAAACTTCGAAGAGGAGACAGAATGTTTGAAGTTTGAGCCTCAATGGGGGATTTCTTTTTCTCCTCCTTGAATTTACCGTTTCGAATGTGATTCTCGGTAAGTTCGGTTGCTAGTTTCATTGCGACCTCAAGTGTTGCAGGTGAAGTGCTTAGAACCGAGTCTTGAATTTTCGAGGGGAGGCCTCGAATGTAGTGTTCAACCAAGCGGTACACTGGGGTGAACAAGTTGGGAATCATATGGTTTAGCTCGAGAAATCTTTTGTTGTAGGAAGTATGATCTCCTTCCTTTTGTTTAACGAATGGAATTCATCTTCCAACTTCTTGATTTCGCTTCTTGGACAGAAGCGTCTTGTCATTATTTCCCTTAACTCTTCCCATGTTAAGGCCATAGCATCTTCGACTCCTCTCTTACCCTTTTCTGTGTTCCACCAGGTAAGGGCTACCCCAAATAGTCTCCCGGTTGCGTAACGTACCTTGCGATCCTCGGGACAATCGCAATTGAGGAAGGTGTTCTCCATTTCCTCAAACCAGTGGAGGAGAGCAGTGACACCTTCGGTCCCTTCATACTTTGGGGGATCGCAAGACTTGAAGTGTTTGTAGGAGCACCTTTTGGAGGGAGGGTTGTCGACGTTCTGGTCTTCTTGATTGGGAGCGTTGATGGGATTCGCGGTGAGAGCTTGTTGGACTTGGATTACGATGTCAGGAAGCACCGCGGCCATTTGTTTTGCAATTTGGGTGGCCAAGCGTTCGTTTGACCTTCCTGACTTTCTACCTCCACGTAGCTGCCTAGCCGACATCTACAGGAACATACATAGGAAAATTGTGAGTTTAAGGAGTCTTTTTAAGGTGTCATGTGTCGTTAAGAAAAATAAAAAAATAACATAATCATCAATAATGCAACTACATCCATAGGATGTCTTGGGTTTGCTCATGTTTGGGCCTCCAATGTCCCCCATACCATCGCCTGTATAGTCATGTGGGCCCCCATGACTATTGGCTTAGTAGGATTCACATTGGTGTTGGCGGTTTAACACTCGCATCACCCGAATGAAAACCATGAAATATGATTGCGAGATGTATGGTAGGAGGGTGTCCAGGTATAGACACAATGACAACTCAAAGTGGGGTTAGTTCACACGACGTTTGGTATAGCATGCTTTGGCCTAATAGGTCCTTCGTACTCTCATCGTTAGTCCCCAGGTAGGCAAACTGGTCCTTTATTTTGGATTTATACGAATGCCAAGCCTAGACAGGACGTTCCGACTACCGGTACTCGTACCCTTCCAGTTACTACATGCCCGTCATGGGAACTCACTTTGATGTGATTTGAAAAATACAAAAATCGTTGCAAAAATCATAGGAATTGTGAGGTGTGTGCTCTCATGGATATGATATGTTATGAGTATATGATTCATGATGAGCATTGTATAATAATATGTACCTATGAACATGCTTGCATAACATTTAATGTAACAATAAACTAAGCATATAAACATCATGAATTTTGTATGTAACACATAAGGGTCTAATAACTTATCCTATATCCCTATAGTCATGGCTCTGATACCAATCTGTCACACCCCGACCCGCGCGGAATAAAAGTCAGGGCATAATTGGGTTATCACCAAAGCTCATGATGTTTACTAAAATGTTTCATATTTATTAAATTCAAATTACAACTTAAATGTTTCAAATCAAGTTCATACAATACAAGGAAATGAAAACTAAATAAAACAATCCTAAAGCTTAAACTGATTTATTCTTCTAAGCCTTCCTATGTGTTTCTTGCCTCAACTGGATCACCTGTATCATGTGTAAAATGGGGGAAATTTTGGGTCAACAAAAGTTGGCGAGTGAACCTTGTTAAAAACATTTGTTATTGATTTCCTGTTGTATTTAATATGGAAAAATTGTGCAATAATCATATGTGAGCAAACATATATAAACAAACAATCACAAACCACCTTGAATGAGTAAATGACATGAATGATAATGTATTGTGAGATCAAGGCTCAATCAAACGGAGCCGAATCGTATGAAATGTATGATGATGTATGTGAGATCGAGGCTCAATCAAACGGAGCCGATCGAATGAGGCACCTGTACTCAACCCGTCTCCCACGGGGAGCTGATGGGCCTAATGGAATGTATGTACTGAAAATGATAAATTTAATCTAAACATAAACCACACAACAATTGATACATATTGGATACACATTTGTTCATGGATATGATGGATGCACAAGTGTTTAAATATAATAATTAATTAAGCGACACATGATACACCCCAAAATGTGATTAAAACGGGGAATTGGTAGAGATTCACTCACATTGGGTGCGTTCTTTTGATGATGTTGAATGCGCACGAGTTTTGGGATTTGATCGACGAGGAAAAACTAATCCTAAAATAATAACGAAATGGTTCGGTAAATAAGTGGATTTTATTAACAATTTTAATAGGATTTTTAGATTTATTTTTGTGAGTTTAAGGTCATTTTCTAACTTTTAAAAATATTATTTTAAGTATTTTTAATTGATTTTTAAATTAAATAAATAAATAAAAAAATAAAAAAATTTGACTTTTGTTGACCGTTGACCGGTCCGTTGACCGTTGACCGGTACCGGACTGTGGTTGAGTGTGCACTGAGTGAGGTTCGAACCCGGGACCTCTCGTACGCGTGCACGCAGCTCTACCAACTGAGCTACGTGTCTAACCCGAAATATTCTATGTTTTAATTATATATATATACTAATTAAATGTTAATTTATTTGGTTTATATTAAAAGGATTTAAAATGGTCGAACCGGTTGCAGGGACCCGGATCGAACTCGGGTCCTTCGGTTTGTAAGCGCACAGCCCAACCAGTTGGGCTGTGTGTCTAATCTGTTTATCTTACGGTTTATATTAATCTTAAAGACATACTGTGACTTGATCTGATTCTGTTTTTTTTTTAAATTGGTTTTAATTCGGAAAGTCGGTATGTTGTAAGGTTCGAACTCGTGACGTGCGCTGTGTGTTTGCACACAGTCCACCACTGGACTGTGTGTCTAACCCGGTTTAATATCTTGTTTTAATTAAACTTATACACAATGTCGACTTCGTTTTCTTCATTCAAAGACACAGACAAACGATATCCAACTGTTCTGGTTTAAATCGTTCGTCGAACATATAAGTGATTGAAATGTAATGGATAAAGAGAGTTACGGAATCGAATGTACAGAACAGAATGTCTTTCTCAGAATTCCGGCAATGGTCATCGGCTCTGATTTGTGAATTCCGTCTGATTGAATCAATTAACAGTTTTGATCGATGAGTTGTGAAATTAAGTTACTAAACAATAGATATCAGGGGGGGTCTAGATGATTGTACCGATTCACAGCGTGATTTCGAAATTTCAAGAGATTTTCCGGCGAGTACAGAATTACCGGCAACGTCGTCTGGGACCAATTCTGGTTGAAGGATTTAAGTTAGTTTATGTCTAACAATGGATTGAAGACGAAAGAGTCGAGAAATTTACCGATTTGATGTAAGTCTCGGTTTTCCGGCGAAAGTCCGGCGATTGCAGAATATCTCCGGCGAGTGCTAATACTTCGAGAAATTGTGCGATTTTGAGCGAAAAGATTACGAGAGACTTGGGTGTGTATTTATAGGGAAGAAGCAGAATGTATCGAGTCCGAATTTGATCTTGATTCGTGGTCAAGGTTTTCTCCGGCGGTTACGACTTGAATTGGGGGACTAGACATCGGTTATAACCGATGTCGAGGTTAATACACGCGTTTAGTCAAAGGAAACTGTCGACAATTGGCGAAATCGTCGGTATTTCCGGCGACTGCGAATTGGGCGCGCTGATTACTGAGTTTGAGTTTTGAGTTTTATTATAAGTATTAATTGTTTCATTATGTTAACAAAGACAGCGTGTGGCGGAGTGGTGTTGTGGTTGTTTGATGAACTAGCTGGCCCGGGTTCGAAACCCGGCAGCTTGATATTATTTTTTTTGCACTTATTTTTATGTTTTAATAATTATAGTTTTTAAATTCTAATATGTTTATTAAATATGTATTGTTTAAAATTAATATTGACCATAAATACGCAACGAAATTTTATAATTGGATATTTGATTAATAAACGAAGCGGGTTTGGAAACCCGTTTTTCGACGGATGTTACAGCCTTAAAAAAGCGGCTTCAGGTTCAACCTGTCTTTGTTCAGCGCCCTCATGGTGCGACTTGGCCTCGTCAAACTAGGTTTAAAGTTCAACATTCTTCTTCATAAGGGTCTCATCCTGCGCCTTAAGATTGACATTTTCCTTGCGAGTCCTATGCATAATCGCATTATCCCACTTACAAGCATCTGCCCAATGCTTGGGTTCTTTGGCAATGGTATCCTCCAGTGTCTTAAGCTTCTTCTTCTTCGCGCGCAGCGTGCCCCACTCATCGGTCCCCACTCATCAGTCTTCTTCTCAGCCTCAAACTTTGCTTGCTTCTCCGCTCACTCAGCCTTAGAAATTTAAAGAGTTTCTCATCTGCAGCCAAGCGGGACCTGGTTTCTCGAACAAGGTTGTTTCACGATACATCGTTCTCCACTCGCGCTTAATATGATTACAGTGGAAACTTGATTAGCTTGAGGAAGGAGATGGGAGTGATATTACTGATTCTGTGAGCGTTTTATTGAGGGTTCAAGAAGTGGAAACTTGATTAGCATGCTCATCACTAACAACAACATCTTCAGGTTCTTCTACCTCAGCTTCAACCCTCACCAACTCTGGCTCCACTACGCGTGTAACCTTCGATGCGCCTTACATCTATGTGTTTTGAGGAAATGGTCGGACGAGGAAGGTGGGGGAGGAATGGGTGTCATAGTTGTAGCCTTCAAATAAATGATTGTAATTTTTGGCTGCGAAGGGCTTGTCCCTACATATAAGGCGGCATATGTTACAAATCCATATATGTAACATAATGAGAATAGAAAAAGATAAGCCTACTTACCAGGGGAGATCTTCGACATGAATGACTTCAACTTGCCCTTTTTTCCCAATGGTGGGGGCTTGCTGGAAGCTAACCTTCTTTGCAGCAGGTAGAGGGTTCACATCCCCTTCATCATATGCCCACTTTCTAGAATTCTTGCAAGTTAACTCCTTCACAGGGCTCTCCCTTGCATCAGTAGGAGCAAATGTGGGGGTTGCACCTGACGGATGGCCCTCCAAAGTCGCACTACCTGCACTCTTGCTCACACCAATGTCAGCAGTCTTAGAGTTTCCACCTATAAGGTCAAGCTCCTTAAAGGAGTCAACCAGGACAATATAATCATATATTAACCTCTGACGATCGCATTATGAACCTTTTCGCGAGCTAGCATTAGACATGTTAACGACTTGCTCGACCTTCTTTTTCCTGACCCCACCGATTATAGCCACAAACTTCTTCCAGGGAGCCTTCTTGGCCTTAATGCCATTAGGACCAGCGCTCAATTCTTGCAAACCACCACACACAAATCACGATAGGAAGGGATTAGCCCATCCTCATATAAGGCCACAGACTCCACGCTGAAATGTATCTCAACTTCCTCCACAACAAGAGTTATGGCCTTGCAAGGTCTACGGTTGGGAACGTGCGCACCTTCATTAGCAAGGATAGTCTCTTCAAAAAGTTCGGCCCCGGAGTACAAGATATTGCCCTAGATATGATCATACCACTGCTGCTCCCCAACACGCGCATCCCTAATACCAACGGCCCCTCGACAATCCTTAATAGCAATAAAAAACAGTGATTTCTCTACATAAAGCAACAAGTTATAAACTAATATGAGTAACACAAATAAGCAACCAGAGAGGTCGCGCAAACTTACCAACGCCAGCTACTATATGTACAGGTATATCTGCGCTCTCAGGCTTCCCGCGGTTGCTCATGCCAATAGTAACGAGCGTTTTCTCCCTAAAAGCCCTGTTAGGTAGAGCGCGCAGATTCTTGTACCACTCTCCAGCCTTCGGAATGGGTAGAGTTTCTTTCTCAAACCCTTATGTCCTGTGGAAGGTCATTGCTATGGGAATCACCCCATCACGAACATACAAGAATTTTCCTTTCCAGTCATGGTAGCTCTTCGGTGGTGCAAACATAATTTTCATTGTACCGCCGCGCAGGGAAAAAGAAAAAAAACAAGTTGCACTTCAACTGATAGAAAACCCTAAAGTGATCAATGGTAGGCTTGATGCCTTAAGAACGACAGCAAAACTCAAAGTGTCACACTCGTACCATACCCAATGTGCTAAGCTGAGAAATGTGGAATTGATGGAATGCCAATATTTCACTGATGAATTGGTCGCTAGCAGACGGAAGTTAACGTCATGGAAAAAGTCAGAAAAAAAGAGTAATATAACCAGCCGAAGTGTTGGCGACGGTCAGTCCGAGAGAGGGATAAGGGGCTCCCAAAACCTCTGGGAAACTAAGACCATATACGATCTGTTCAAATGATGTCTCGTCCCATTTAATAGGCGGCATGCCAGCGACCACCTCTTCAACTTCCACTATGTCCTCCGGATGAGAAGAAACCGACATCTTTAAGAAAATAATAGAGGACCTTCAAACTCTCTGGAAGTTTATGCAATCTTCAAGAAAAGAAGCACAAAGGTTGAAGATGGAGAGAAATGTGAAGAAGATTCAAAGGAAAGGTAGGTTTCCTCTTAACCTGTCGTCGAATATTTATACCAATCTTATTTAATGCGATGGGTAACCGTGCCACCACTTGCAGGGCGTGCCCAACCACAGGGTGACACATCAGGCGGGAAAACAAGAGTGACAGTTGACATGCGCACATGACAGTCACTCGCCTGACATAAGGTGAAACGACATCACTGACACTTTGACGACATGCTTTGCACAATGTCAGCAGTCACATCAGCCGTACTCTTCTCACCAAACCCTATCCTAAGAAGTTCACTTTTTCAAATTAAAATTATTAAGCGTGTGTCACTTACGTTTCTTCCTCTCAAGGAATCTCATAAACATGCGCACCATATCAAGCTATATGAAAAGTTCAAAGACTGCGCTTCATACCAATCGGAAAAACCAGGAGCAAACATATTGATCTAGTCCAGAGCTCTACCAACTTGCCATTCGCGCATAGAAGAAGCACTAGACTAGGCAGACTTGAAGAGGTATGGTCCCGGATCCTGTATCTGTATACGCGGGCACAAGCAGGCAGCGCACGTGGAAGGCCATACCCAACTTAAAATCAACACAATATTTATCCATTCTCATTCGTTCGGCACAAGCTTTGTAAGTGCAAGCATGAGGACGCCAGCTGAGGATAATACACTCCGTAGAGATGGCGGAGCATGCAGCCAATCAGGGCATGCCAGGCTGTGATCATGCGGCCACCACGATGAGGAATCGTACAGGAGACAACCAGTACAAAAGGACAGCGACATGTAATCAATTAGTTTGCGCATGATCTCCACTGATAGCTGGTGACATACTTGACATCAAGGACGTCCCTTAGGCCACGTGGCTCCAATCATCGTGCGTCAGCACCTCGATCCTTTGCATGCACTAACGGTCGTGTTAGAGGAGAGAAACATGATATTCCTTAATGGAGACGTCCAACCCTAGCCCATCAGCCCATCTCCTTCCCCACACTTTTCGGCTATAATAGTGGACCTCAACTCTAGGTTGAAGCATCGTTTCTCTTGCACTCTCACTATTAAGACACAATTGTTATCTCAAAACGAGTTCTTATTCTCACGAAGGAGGGTGGTTACAAGGAGAAACCCACGCCCCCACCTCCCTTGTAACGAGCTTCATGGTGGTGTTTCGTTTTGTAGGACCAATTTAGATCAAGAAGTTGTTAGTCGAGGATAAAAAGAAGATTAACCTTTGAGAACGAGACTAATCTCACTAGTTAAACCTACGTGTTAACTTGGTGTTTATTCACTGGTGTTAGGGCATGGATATTATGCCAAGGATCATCCATCCTGAGACTGAACCTGGATCACGGATCCTTAACGGAAATCGCAGGGAGTCTAAGGATCATGGATCCTTACCTAAATCTATGTTAGCTGATAATTGTTCCTTTGTGTTAGTTTACGTGTGCAGGTAATCGTGGACTAAGTCATCAAGGGATGTCGGAGGAATATGCCATTTCTAGCACGTGCAAGTGAAGCCATGACCGTTATATGTGAACGTGGGGAGCTTGCATCGATTTCGGAGAGTTAGTTAATGAGATTAGCTAGATATATAGTGGGATATTGAGCTTGATAGACACACAATCTGATCGAACACACACTCGCATACATAGTGTTGCTACTCTCTCAAACACTCATTAGAATTCTTATTGTAACAAACTCAATATTTCCAAAGTTGTAATCTTTTTTGGTCAATATAGTTGGTGATCGGTAGTTTCCATCACCCGAGGTTTTTTATGTCAGAGATCAACTCTTGATCAAGGGATTTTCCCTCGTACAAATCATTTTGTTCATCGTCATTTACTTTTGATATTTGTTCATACATTTGTTCGTTTAACCAAGCACTAAACCTCACATTCAAAGTTTGGTTACATTATCCTTGTTGTGATTTTTGACCAAAACAGTTTGGTGCACACCGTGGGGCAATCAGTGCTTCAATTCTAAAAATTCCGTTCGTTTCATTCATTTATGTTCATCCCCATTAACTACATGGCTTCTCATGGAAACTCTGCTTCAAGTGCCATGCAGGCGGTCACCTCATCTCAGACTTGTGCATCATTGCCTCTCATTCCCACTGCACCGGCGAGGAGTGCTGATAATGCTCAGAAGAAGCCAACACCAGTTTTCTCGAAGGCTTCTACTGTTTCATCCTCTACACCTACTAACAATGATCTGTCTACTTTGATTTTGCGGATGAAAGGATACATGGAACAACAAGACAAAACTAACCAGAGGATCCTCCGGGAGATTGATGAAATCAAGAAGCAGAAGAGATCGGTGGAGGATCACTCTCTGCTGATGCCCAGATTAGTGGATTTCACTTCTCCGGCGTCAACAATCCAGCATTCAAGGGGATCTGGTGTTCAAATCCAAGGATCCTCCAATTACCAGCATGGATCAATGGCGATGACACAGGCTCAAGAATCCTTAGGATTACAGCATGGATCATTAGCAATGACGCAGCCACAAGCATCTCATTACCAACCTTATGGATCCTCAAATCAACATCAAGGAGGCTATCTCAGCTCACGAGGATATTTGGAGTCGGTTGCACCAAAGGAATCCTATTTCCAGCATCAAGGATCCTTTTCTAAGGGTCAAGGATCCTGCGCTTGGTATAAGGTTCAAGGATCCTCCTCTCAGGTTCAAGGATCCATGCAATATCCTTCAAGGCCCTCAGCACCCGTGTATCCTGGACCCAATGTCTTTCAGGATCAAGGATCCTCAGGAAGTCAGATATTCAAGGATTCTGAAGTTCACAAAGGGGACTTCATCCCTATGCAGACTATTATCTGGTCCAACTGTTGCACCTGAAGTGTCTACTTTAGGATACACTTCTGCGATACCGGTTCCAAACCAATCAGGAGGTAACCATGTCAATACATCTTTTGGTACTAATTACGGTTCCATGCAGGATACAGGTATCAATCAGGCTATGGCACGGGAACTTCAGAAGCTTAAGGATATGATATCCAGCGTCCCAAGAGTGGTTAAGCCCATTCCTAAGATCCCAGATGGAAGTCACAGGGTGTCTACTTTTGCACCTCCTATATGCAATGCTGAGATACCAAAACGCTTTCAAACCCCCAACATGAAGTTGTACGATGGTACCTGATCCAGAGGAGCATGTGGCACAGTACCGGGAAAGAATGGAGATCAACCCCATTCCAGAAAGGTTAAAAGAAGCCTGTCTTTGTAAGGGCTTCGGATCCACACTAATTGGATCGGCACTAAAATGGCTGCTAAGTCTTCCTCCTTACTCAATTACTTCAATTTCTCATTTAGTTAATTTGTTCAATAATCAGTTTCATGTAGTATAACTTTTGAACGATTAACTAGTGATTTATATAGGGTAACACAGGGTCGTGATGAATCCTTAAGGGATTATATCACTAGGTTTAGTAAAGAATCCTTAGATATCCCCAATCTGGATATTGCCACTGCTATGGAAGCATTTAAAATGGGATTACTTAGAGATTCAAAATTCTATGATGATCTTGTTATAACACCTTGCAGGAATTTAGATGAAGTAAGGAACAAGGCATTGAGGTTCATTCGGTTAGAGGATGATAAGAGGACCCAAGAGAGACTGTCAGGATCCTCAAGACAGGAAAACAAGGATCATTTCTTAAGAATAATCGATCCAAGTCATACTCTAAGAATGACAATCACCAAATGCATGCGGTTGAAGAGGAGGAAGATGATGAGGATTATCCTCCGATTTCTGAATATTGTTTTTCTGCTGATAATAATGAACTAATACTTGCTATGCAGAATTTAGGTGACAAGGCTGGATGGCCAAGGAAAACTGATAAACCTGGAGCCACTAAGGATAAATCCAAATGGTGTGCTTATCATGATGATTTGGGCCACCTTACTGACGAGTGTATAGCGTTGAGGAAGGAAATTGGCTATCTTCTTAGCAAAGGGTATTTGAAGGAGCTGCTAGGAAGGAAATGATCAAGGACTCAGGATACTGAGAAAGTTCCTGTGAAAGCTCCTCCACCGCCAGCAGATGCTCAGATCATTAACTTTATTTCCGGTGGTTCTGATATCTGTGGAACTTCGTTTTCAGCGGCTAAAAGGCATGCTAAGGAGACGAAGATGGAGAATGGGGAGAGACCAGTTCGAACATCTACCCTCACACAGCAAAAAGTGATATCCTTTGATGAGGAGGATCGCGTAGACATTCAGGATCCTCATCATGATGGTCTTGTCATTACTTTATTTATTTCTAACCATTTTGTTCGCAAGATTCTTATTGATGGAGGGAGTTCAGTGAACATAATCCAGTTGGATGTCCTCAAAAAGATGAACATTCCTGAATCTGAAATCATACCAAGATCATCGGTGCTCGTAGGATTCAGTGGGGAAACAAAGAATACATTGGGGGACATCAAACTTCCAATTTACATAGAGAGGGTGAATTCTATCCAAAAATTTTGTGTAATAGATAGCTTATCTTGCTGTAATGTTATCCTTGACAGGCCATGGATACATGACATGAAGGCGTGTCCCATCAACATACCACGAATGTGTCAGGCTTTCAAGTCCATGGGGAATAGTCAAGATAGAAAGTGATCAGCAGGAGGCAAAGAATTGCTACACTTCCTCGATGAAACCTGCTTCCAAGTCTAGGGAAGCATAGCAATTAAAGCATCCTCCAAAAGACGTCATGGAGGCAAGAGAACAGGACGTCAAGGAAATACTCTTAGAGCTTGAGGATCCTGAATCCAAGGTGTATATAGGATCCGGGATCCAGGAGAGCATAGAGCAGGATCTAGTATCCTTCCTTAAACGAAAAAAATCTACCTTCGCCTGGAAGCACGAAGATATGACAGGTACTTCGAAGGATATCATTACTCATAAGCTTGGTATTGACAGGTCTTTCAGGCCGATTCACCAAAAAAGGAGGAAGTTTGCACCTGAAAGAAATGCAATTATCCAAGAAGAGGTAGACAAATTACTAAAGGCAACTATGATAAGAGAAGTCAAGTATCCAAGATGGTTAGCCAATGTGGTTGTGGTTCAAAAGAAAAATGGAAAGTGGAGGGTATGTGTCGATTTTACTAATTTGAACAAGGCATGCCCCAAGGATCCTTTCCCTTTACCCCACATTGACTCCATGGTGGATGCTACGGCGGGTCATGAGTTGTTAACCTTGTAACATCCGTTAAAAACGGATTTACCAAACCCGCTCCGTTTATCAACCGAACAGTCAGTCAAAATTTTCGTTGCGAATTAAATGCCCAAAATATTTTTAAACGATCCGTAATCAATTATTATACGGGAATATATATTTAGTTTTTGAAAAACTGTCAAAAATCGCAAAATAAAAATGAATTGCCTCTGCCGGGTTTCGAACCCGGGTCTGTACCGAGTCACTCAGCGACTTATCACCTCACACACAAACCACTGCGCCACTTGTTCCGTTTGTTAAATAATAGAATCATTAAATTCATAAAATGACTTTACGAATTCAAAACCGGCGCCCAGTCAGTTCAGTCGTCGGAATCCCGGTAAACTCGCGAGTCTTAACTACAATTTACGTTATAACGTAAACCATTAACCAGATATCGGTTATAACTGATGATTGAAGTCCGCGACACTTTTCTATAACCGCCGGAAAACTTAAACTGATGAATACAGTCGGAAATCAGACCAAGTGCATTTCCATTTTCCCCTATAAATTCACCCTCAAACCATTGAAGACCTTTTCGCTCAAAACCACACTCTTTCTCCGCGAAAACTCCCTCGCCGGAACTTTTCTGTTTTTCGCCGGAAAACCGAGTTTTAATCCCTGAGCTTTACTGAACCCCCTAAACCTTTACCGAAGTCACCCTTACCTTTTCCAAGCTTTCCGGAGACTAGCTGCTATACGGAACACGTCGCCGGAAGTGAATTCTGTCGCCGGAGTTTCTGCCGGAAAACAGAGAGTCCAGTCGGTATACCTCTCCGCTCAATATCTTTTTCTTTTCTCATTTATCTCACCTTAATGGACTGTAATTCACTAATGAAACTTGAATAAAACTCGAACCAGTCGATTTCCGATTTCTGGTTATTTTTCAGTGAAGAAGACGATGTTTTGTTATCATATAAGTATAATATAAATCAGGATTTTACTCGGGTTAGACACACAGTCCAGCGGTGGACTGTGTGCACATAAAACGTTAAACATGCAAGGGTCTCGAGTTCGATTCCCGTCTCACACACGCTGCCTTAATAAAAATCAAATTTTTGTTTAACTGAACCGGAGTCGATATAGTTATATGTTAAGTATATTAATAACCGGAATAATAACCAAGTTAGACACACAGTCCAGCGGTGGACTGTGTGTTTGTTTATATCACAGGTCACGAGTTCGAGTCCGGTCCTCAGCACCGACTCGGACAATTATCTCTTCTTTTTTAATTAAGGCAGAAAAGGAAATATATAATTAGTATTTAAGTATAATAAAAATCGAATGATATAACATGTTGAACACACAGTCCAGCGGTGGACTGTGTGTTGGATTAAACCACAGGTCCCGGGTTCGAGACCTGTGGAGTGCATGACCGTGTCGTTTAAACTGTTTTTAAAATAAAAAGGATTTCTGTTTAATTGTAATTAATGTATATATGTAATTAAAATCGGATATATAACGGGTTAGACACGTAGCTCAGTTGGTAGAGCTGCGTGCACGCGTACGGGAGGTCTCGGGTTCGAGCCTCACTCAGCGCACAATAATATGCCTCGAACCGGTCAACGATGGTCAAAGTCAATGGTCAAAGTCAACTGTAGCAGAAAAAAATAAAATATTTTTATTATTTTTATTTAATTATTTTAATTAAAAATCAATTATAAATACTTAAAATAACATTTTTTAAGGTTAGAAAATAGCCTCAAACTCACAAAAATACACCCAACAATCCTATTAAAATAGTTTAATAAAATCCGTTTACTTACCAAACCATAATGCGATTTATTTAGGTTAAATCTCACTCGTGGTTAAAACCACTTCGCGTGCATTCAACGTCATCAACCGAACGCACCCACTGTGAGTGAATCTTACAATTCCCCCTTTTAAATTACACGTTTTGGGGTGTGTCATGTGTTATGAAATTAATTAATTTATTTATTTAAACTTGTGCCATACCACATCATGATTTAAACTTAGATTGTTTTATTGTTGTGATTTACTTATTGCCTTTTGTCAAGTCATATGAAACTCATACATTAAGCCCATCAGTTCCTCGTGGGAGACGAGTAGAACATCGCGTGCTTCACATCAAATTCATTACTATTTATGTGTGTATCATTGAGTTTATATTGTTTGTAGTTGTGTTATTCATATTATCATGTTTATGCAATTCATTCATCAGGCCCCTCAGTTCCTCGTGAGAGACGAGTTGAGCATCGCGTGCCTCTAATTGTTCCATTATTGTTCATGTGTGTTTTCATTTAACATATTATGATTGTTGATCAAGTTACATCTAATTTTACTCATGTTTGGTTGTGCACATATTTCATAATCAATTTAAATAAATTGTTCAAATGTTTTCCATAGGATTCACTCGCCAACATTATGTTGATCCAAAAACCTTTTTACACATGATACAGGTGAACAGGTTGAAGCAAGGATAACATAGGATATGCCTTAGAAGAGAACAAAGAAGTTAGATTGTTAGTTAGATCATGCTGTAACATTATTGTAAATTTCCATTTAATTTGTATTAATGAATATGAAACGTTTAATAAATGTCATGAGCTTTGATGATAACCCAATCATGCCCCGATCACCTTTTCCGCTGCGGGTCGGGGTGTGACAAACCTTAGGGATGCTTCATTTGGATTTCAGCAAATTCAGATGGAACCATCTGATCAAGAGGATACTGCATTCATGACACCCACCGGCATATATTGTTATACTGCTATGCCCTTTGGTTTAAGAAATGCAGCTGCTACATACCAAAGGCTGGTGAATATGATGTTCAAGGAGCAATTTGGACATACAATGGAAGTATACATAGATGATATGGTGGTCAAATCTAAAAGAGCCGAGGATCACCTGAAGGATCTTGAAGTAGCATTCAATATCCTTGACCAATACATCATGAAGTTAAACCCCTCTAAATGCCATTTCGGGGTCAGAGCTTGAAAGTTTTTAGGATATATGGTGACCAAAAGAGGAATTGAAGCAAGTCCAGAACAAATCAAGGCTTTGGTGCTCCTGCCAATGCTAAGGATGTGCAAATATTGACAGGAAGGATTGCCGCCTTGAATAGATTCATCTCAAAATCCTCAGAAAGATGCAAGGGTTTCTATGACATTTTGAGGAAGAATAAGAAATTCGAGTGGACTAAAACGCATGAAGCTGCTCTACAGGCTCTCAAGAATTACCTATCCTCAGCACCGGCTTTGATGAAACCAGAAAATGGAGAACCATTGTCTTTATACCTAGCTGTTTCAGGTAAAGCAGTAAGTGCGGTCCTGGTTAAGGATCACGAAGGCCAACAACATCCGGTATACTATGTAAGTAAAAGTCTACTTGATGCTGAGGCAGGTATTCTCGTTTAGAGAAACTAATTCTTGCTTTAATCATGGCTTCTACTAAATTAAGATATTATTTTGAAACTCATATTCTTGTTGTTAAAACTAACTTTCCTATTAAGAATGTTCTCAGGAAACCAGAGATGTCGGGAAGAATGGCAAAATGGGTTGTTACACTTAGTGCATATGACATTAAGTATGAGCCCAAAACTGCTATTAAATCCCAAGCTTTGGCTGACTTTGTGGTTGATTTCAGTAGTGATCTACAAAGAGAAGCTGAATTAGAAGTGCAACAACTTGAAGATACCAAGGATCCTTGGACACTCTTCACAAATGGAGCTTCAAATGTCAAAGGAACTGGACTAGGCCTACTACTAAAATCGCCACAGGGGGACATTATACCCCAGTCTATAGCGTGTGAGTTTCAGACAACTAATAATGAGGTTGAATATGAAGCCTTGATAGCAGGTTTGCAATTAGCTAAGCAGATGAGGATCAGGTATCTTCAAGTGTTTGTGGATTCTCTATTAATTACTAATCACTACAATGGTTCTTATGCTGTTAAAGGTGAGAAACTAATCAAATACTTGGAGATAGTCAAGAAATTAGCAGATTCTTTTACTTTTTTCAGCCTTACACAGGTACCTAGAGAAGAAAATGCAGAAGCAGATGCCTTGGCCAATCTAGGATCCTCACTGAAGATGTCCGAGGATGTAAAGATGCCTATTATCCATGTTCTAACTCCTGCAATTGAGGAAAATGAAACAATGGAGATAGTGGGTGATACAGCGATTCTACCCAATGATAATTCGGAGTCGAATTCAGGATCCTGGATCCTTCCAATCTTGAAATACATTCAGAATGGAGAAATTCCTAGAACCTTCAAGATTAAGGCAGCACAATTTACTATAATTAATGACATGTTGTATAAAAGATCTCTTGCAAGACCCTATCTACGATGCATTGAAGATCCTGAAATGCAAGAAGTCTTAAAAGATTTTCATGAGGGAGATTGTGGAAATCACACTGGGGGCAGAGCGCTATTCTCCAGGATCCTCAGGACAGGATATTATTGGCCTACAATGAAGAAGGATACTGTGGAGTATGCAAGGAAATGTGATGCCTGCCAAAGACACAGCAACATTCTTCATCAACCAGCAGAACCTCTGAATCCTATATCCTCTTCTTGGCCATTTATGAGATGGGGAATGGATATAGTTGGCAAGCTTCCTAAGGCACCAGGGGGAAAAGTATTCATGTTGGCTATGACTGACTATTTCTCCAAATGGATAGAAGTTGAAGCCTTTGCTCAAGTTAGAGAAAAGGGAAGTTATATCCTTTATCAAAAGAAATATTATTACTAGATTTGGTATTCCTTCAAAGATAGTTTGTGACAATGGAACCCAGTTTATTGGGAATCGAACTACTAACTTTTGTGACAGCGAGGGGATTAGGATGATTACATCAACACCAGTCCACCCACAAGCTAATGGCCAGGCGGAATCATCCAACAAGATCATCATCAACATATTGAAGAAAAAGCTTGGATCAAAGAAAGGAAAGTGGGCTGAAGAACTATCATATGTCTTATGGGCAGATAGAACAACTCCCAAGAATGCTACGGGTCAAACTCCTTTTTCCTTAGTCTTTGGAGCTGAGACAGTGATCCTTACAGAAATGGTAGTCCCTACAGCCAGAACAAGCATCCGTGATCCTGAAGCAAATGCTGAGACTCTGGCTCAAGACCTAGATATCGTGGAAGAATTAAGAAACTTGGCAAGGATAAGGCTGGCTAGTTATCAACAAAGGATGGCTGGTGCTTATAATAAGAATATCATAATAAGAAGATTTCAAGTTGGTGACATGGTGCTGAGGAAAGCATTTCAAAATACTACGAATGCTTCTGATGGCAAATTGGCACCAAAATGGGAAGGCCCCTATCTAATTGAAGCCGAGGCAGAAAAGGGGGCATATCGATTACTGACTATGGATGGTAACCTTCTTCTAAGAGCTTAGAATGCTATCCACCTAAAAAGGTATTTTATGTAAATGATCAGGGATCCTTAAGTATCCTAATGATAAATTCAGATTGAAGGATCCTCAAAGGATATGAGATTCTTGATTCGGTAACGTTTTACTAATGCTTTCATTCTTATTGTACTTCTTATTATTTATTCTAAAGTAGGGATGTTGAATTTTCAACATTCAACCTTATTAAGTTTTAAGTTTTGCAGAAGTTATTACAAAGGATTAAGAGGTTGGCCACCTCTCCAAGACTTTGGGCATGTCCCCAGTTTAAGGTATCCAATACCTTCTAAGGTTTAAAGGTTTTCACCTTTCACACGAATTGGGTTTCAACACCCCGCCAGCAGCGCATGTTATCCAAGTATAGTTCGAGGCAATGGGACCAGTACCCGCTTTAGGAGCTGACAATTTCTTTGTTGTCGGCTATATGTAGGATCCTAAGTATAAAGGTAGACGTACCATACATCCGTTCCTAAGGTTTCTAACGTTTTCACGTTAGCTAAGGTTTCGACATTTCATGTCACTCACGATTGGATAGATGCCGGTTTGGGCTATACTCCAGTTTACACCAGTTCTTTGGGCTTGTCCCAGTTACTTGGGCTTATCCCCAGCTATTTGGGCTTGTCCCCAGCTATTTGGGCTTGTCCCCAGTTACTGATGAGTCATTCAATGGATGTTTGGCTTAGTCCCAAGTTGTATGTTATAACAGGTCCCTGAAGCTTAATAAATAATGATCCTGGATCCTGCAGTTCTACTGATTTCTATTCCATATTGTTTCGATTGTAAGCTTTAAGGATAAAGAATTCTAACTTGGATTCACCGGTATGATCTTTCTTTTTCATTTGCTTTATTTCTAGCTTATTTATGTTACCCTAATCCTTTGACAACAGGATATGTGATCCTTGATCATATGATGTCTATCTCTAAAGAATATATTTTGACAAATTCCTACAGATTTCTTAGCTAAATATTATGGAATTATTGACGTATACAATTATAAATATATTCAAACTGAAGAGAAGTAACAACAAAGATAGTCAAAAGCTTAAAATTTTGTTTGTTTATAAAAACCCTTTTTTAAAGGTTGTCAAAATTGCTAACCCAAGCTTCTACCAGCAAAGCGTGGCCCGTCCACTTGGGTTGGCAAAGGGTGTCCATACTAACGAGTCAATAAGTGCAGGAAAGTAAAGGCGGGGCGCATCAAGGGCTTCATCCTCCACAAACAGAAGGACTCATCCACCTTTGCTACCCCCTATTCTTCAAAAAGGATCAGTGATCCTTAACCCTAAAAACTATTGTTCAAATTAGTTCACCATAAAAACACCAACAACCAAAAAACATAAAAAATGGGCTCCGGCCACGTCTAGAAATTTCCATCATTGCCCATTGATACAGCCTACTCCTTCGTTGCTTCATCACCTGCACCGCTACCACCAGCCGCTGCCTCCTCAGGATCCTTAGTGCCACTTGGGATAGCCTCCAGCGTGACTGCCTCCTCCAGCTCATCCTCATCCCCAAGCTCCTTCAGCCTTTGCCTCCAGCTAGCAGTGTCCGATTCAGCCCTGTCGAAGGAAGGATCCGTAGCCTCCTTTGCCATCTTGAGTTTGGCCTTTAGAATCACGATGGCAGCGGATAGTTTAGCCTCTTCTGTGACCTCCAACCGATCCTTGTTGGCCTGGATTTCGTCCACCAGGATCTGCTTCTCCAAGCGACCATTCTCCTTCTCCAGCTGGGCGATCTTCTCCATGGCAGCACCGATGGCACGTAGATTGGCCACCGTTTCCTCAGCCTCGGCGAGACGCTTGCTCTGGATGGTCTGGATCTCAACAAGTTTCTGTTGAGAGCAAATTGTTAGAATTTATAACGATCAAGTATCTTTAAAAGAAGGATCCGTGATCCTTACCTTGGAGATGAATTCATGGATCTGCTGTTCAAGGACGTCACTGGATGGCGCATCTGGCTTCTTCCTCTTGGCTCCAGATTTAGCTTTGCTGGTGGTGCTCCTGGTCCCGACTTGGCTTGGGCCTGTGGCCAGCTCCTTCTTGAGGGATCGGGGGGACATCATACCTTCGACATCTCCCATGCCGAACCTGGTGGCTGATTTGATGAGGATTTAGCATCACCTACAGACACAAAACTCAGATAAGTATTCATTTTTTATTTCATACAAAATAACTAAATACATATATACATGCAGACTTACTTGACATTGTGTAGGAGGCTGATGTTGTTTCTTCTAAATCCTTGATCTTGGGATGGAATGTTCTGACAGTTGAATCTAGAGCCCAAAAAGCAGCAACTCTCTCAGCGGTGGTAGCAAAGTCTTTCGAAGTGTTGATATTGGTCACTACACAAAAAATGAAGGATCAGATATCCTTAGATTTAAATATCAAATTTTCTATGAAGCAACTTTATAAATCCTACATCCTACCCTCTACGTTCCACTTCTTGGGAAAATGATCCCCGTTGGGAATTGAATCCCTCCTGACGAAGAAGAATTGACTTCTCCAGAGGGAATCATTTTTGGTAATTTTGAGTATAGGGTGGGGTTGTTGAGGCTTGGCTTTGAAGAGTAATCGGTGAGACCCATGGCTAACCAAATTGTACGGGTGGTTGAGTTCAGCAAGACGAAGCTCTATACCCTCTCTAGCTATGATCTGCTCAAGGGTATAAAGAACCATCCAGAGCATAGGCATGCCCTGGATGTAGCATAGGCCGGTAAAGGTGAAAAAGCTCTGGGTGAAAGCTGGAAAAGGGTAAGTAAACCTATTTGAAAATGGGTAGCAGGAAAACACACCCATGTGGATGATATGCAGTCACTCTTCATTGAAGAATTAAAGGGCCTAAAAATAGTACCCTACGGAAAACAGGGGTTCATTTGCTCAATCTTAGGATCAGTGAACCGGCAAAGTTCTTGCGAAGGTTCTTTCAAAAGGTCTTGGCTTTTGGGAGGACTGTTTCTCCCTTGATCCTTGTTTGGTGAGGAACGGATCATGGTTTTGGTCATGATACTCGAGGAAGAAAGGAGGAAAGAAAGAATAGCAGAGAATAAAAGATGAGAGGGAGAGTGAATACCTATTTGATCTTCGGTGTGAGGATTTAAGCAAAGGATATCGATATTAAATAGGAGATATCATCTATATCCCTACCATATTTATAATAATGTTTGTTGCAGGGGGAGTCTTATCGATGATGTCATCTTTGTAACGGCTAGTCCTAGGGTAACGGCTAGTTTGTTGGTAACGATCGTCTAGAATAAACGAGAAAATATGACTCACTTAGTTACAATTAATTCCTCATATTTGGGGGCAATTGTTAGGGCATGGATTTTATTCCAAGGATCATCCATCCTGAGACTGAACCTGGATCACAGATCCTTAACGGAAATCACAGGGAGTCTAAGGATCAAGGATCCTTACCTATATCTATGTTAGCTGATAATTGTTCCTTTGTGTTAGTTTACGTATGCAGGTAATCATGGACTAAGTCATCGAGGGAATGTCGGAGGAATATGCCATTTCTAGCACGTGCAAGTGAAGCCATGACCGTTATATGTGAACATGGGGAGCTTGCATGGATTTCGGAGAGTTAGTAATGAGATTATCTAGATATTTAGTGGGATATTGAGCTTGATAGACACACAATCTGATCGAACACACACTCGCATACATACTGTTGCTACTCTCTCGAACACTCATTAGAATTCTTATTGTAACAAGCTCAATATTTCCAAAGTTGTAATCTTTCTTGTTCAATATAGTTGGTGATCGGTAGTTTCCATCACCCGAGGTTTTTATGTCGGAGATCAACTCTTGATCAAGGGCTTTTTCCTCGTACAAATCATTGTGTTCATCGTCATTTACTTTTGATATTTGTTCATACATTTGTTCGTTTAACCAAGTACTAAACCTCACATTCAAAGTTTGGTTACATTATCCTTGTTGTGATTTTTGACCAAAACAACTTGTACAAAGCAATAATTACGTAAATAAACAGAAAAAATGCCTAGTGCTATTGGAGGAATGACTCGAACCTGCGATGATGGGAATAAAGTAAAACCTACTCACCGCAAGAGCACTACCATATTTGTGTTAGGTGTTTGTTGGTGTGTGTATATATATAAGAAAACCGTAGAGAAAAAAAATTAGTGGATGCCACATGAAATCCTTTAATGAGTCCCACCTCCCTAGCCAATCAGAGAAAAGTATCATACACCATCTTCCATATTGTTATATGTATAACTAGTATTTCCCCACCGCGCATTGCAGCAGAAAATCCACGTACCAGATAACCTAAACCTAAGATTAATAAATAATATACTTATTTCATTAATAGAACGACAAGTATTACACGCGGCTGTGACTTTGCGAGTATTATACGTGCCTTTTATAAACTGTATTATTTTCCCTCACGTTGTCAAAGTTTTTTTTCTATTTAATAAAAATCCATCTAATGAAAAAAAAACTAAATCAATTTAAAAGGGGGCAATTTTATATATACCCTACAAACTTGAAAAATATCATATATATCCATGCAAAACTAAAAATATCATATATATCAATGCAAAACTAAAAATATCATATATGCTCCTACAAAGTAGTTAAACCAATTATGACACAAGCTTTTGAAATTTATGATAGTTGAAAAAAATAATTGGCACAGACGATAGACAAATCAATTTAGTTTAATGATTCTTCAAAGGGTTTGCCAAAAGATGGACAAAGACAATTCAGTTTTTCATGTACTTCCATGTCAATCAAAATAAAAAATTAGGATTCAAACAAAAACACATAGTGGAGAAGGATAGATTGGTCATTTAGTAAAAAATCATTAACATTGGGTATATATGATATTTTTTGTTTTTGTTGGGTATATATGATATTTTTGTTTTTGTTGGGATATATGATATTATAATATTTGTAACGGTATATATGAAATTAACCCTAAAAAGAACTAGCAGGGTGCCTGCGTGATACAGTTAGGGCGACACTTTGCATTGCGTACTTGCATCTGTCAGTTTTCTCATTCGTATAATATTATTGTAGTATTTTGTGTTGGGTATACGTCATAAGCGAAGCCATGGTAAATCCATTTCATTGTGGGGTGCGTGGTTCAATCAGTTAAGTTATTATCCTGAACCAAAGTAACCGGTTAGTCTATTTTGTTAGCCCTTCGGTTTTCAGTTAATCAGTTTCGTTTATTTGATTAGATTGACGGTTTTTTATCAGTTCTTTTAATTTCAGTTAATAGCAAAACCAAACTTGGGCAACAACTTTTGCTTAGAAATACATAAAATTGAGGTGTAAATACATGAAATGGATGTAAATACATGAAATGGATTAAAAACATGGAATGAAAATATAGATACATGGAATAGAAATAGAAATGTATGAAATGAAAGTAAAAATATAAGATACATAAACTGGAGGTATAAAAGCTAGAAATATATAAAAATACGAATAATCGGTTCGTTAGTTAATTTTGGTTAGATGAGTCTACAAAAAACTGATAACCGATTTTTGTTTAATTGGTTTTTGACTAATCGGTTTTCAGCTAATTCAGTTTTTGATTTATTTCGGTTCGGTTTCATCTGTTTTCGGTTAACGATTCAGTTATTGTTCACTCCTACACACCATTATTAATCACATAACGTACCAATTTATTTACTTAATAAAACTATAGCTATACTATACTCAAATTAAAGAGAATAAATGCTTGTTTTTTTGTGTATTTTTTAAAATAATATTAACGTATGAAGAAGTTATAATCGTTTAAAAATCATGGGTGGTTAGTTTTTTATAAGGGGATAAAATGTAAATACTAACTAATTATCCATAATTTGGTTAAAGATGAGTGAATTAAAGTGTAACTAAAATGAGAGGATTTAAGTATAATTAGTGTTGGAAAGACTAATTTACCCTTGATTTTCAGTTGTTTTTGTATCTATTAAACTAAAAAAGTTCTAATAGTATATTAAAATGCCCTTACCTCATGAATTATAATATGGTATAGATCTCACAATTCAAAGTAATCATAGATAAATGTATTTTATAGTAAAACATTTATTTTTATATTTTATTTTACGTGTTTAACAACAAAAGATATTTTTCATTCAATGCTGTAATATTTGTGCTTGGTTTTCATTTGATTGCTAGGTTGTGTAATTTTTATAATCTATTTTTATAGCTACCCATTGTTAGGGCATGGATTTTATGCTAAGGATCATTCATTCTGAGACTGGGCCTAGATCACGGATCCTTAACGGATAATGCAGGGAGTCTAAGGATCAAGGATCCTTACTAATGTTTATGTTTTAACAATTGTTCCTTGTGCATTTAGTTTACGTTTGCAGGTATAAAGTGAACTAAGTCAATACAGGAATATCGGAGGAATATGCCGAATGTAGCACGTGCAGAAAAAGCAATGACCGTTGAGGGAGAATGTGTAAAGCTTGCATGGATTTCGGATAGTTTGTTAGCTAGATATTTTTAATTCTAAAAGGGGTAAACAAACTCATAATAGAAATATACGAACACACTCTCGTATACTCTGACTCAACTGGCGAAACACACACTTTCACATTAGGAAATCATTGTATCGAGCTTGTTACCATCCAAAGTTGTAATCTTTCTAGTTCAATATAGTTGGTGATCGGTAGTTTCCATCACCCGAGGTTTTTTATGCCGGGGATCAATTCTTGATCAAGGGCTTTTTTCCTCGTACAAATCATTGTCTTCATTGCATTTACTTTTAACATTTGTTCATACACTTATTCATTTAACCAAGCATCTAACCTAACAAATCAGATTTCGTTACATTATCCTTGATCAGATTTTTGACCAAAATAGTTTGGCGCCCACCGTGGGGCAATTCGGTGCTTCAATTCTAAAAATCTTATTCATTCCATTCATTTTGTTCAATTCCATCAATCTCATGGCTTCTCATGGGAAATCTGCTTCAAGTGCCATGCCGGCGGTTACCTCGTCTCAGACTTGTGCATCATTGCCTCCCATTTCCCCTGCACCTATGAGGAGTGATAATGCTCAGAAGAAGCCAACACCAGTTTTCTCGAAGGCTTCCACTGTTTCATCCTCTACACCTACTAACAATGATCTGTTTACTTTGATTTTGCAGATGAAAGGATACATGGAACAGCAGGACAAACTAACCAGAGGATCCTTCGTGAAATTGATGAAATCAAGAAACAAAGAGATCATTGAGGATCATTCTCCATCGTGCCAGTCGTGGATTTCGCTACGAGCAACAACCATTCAGCATTCCAAGCTTCTGTGTTCATTCGGGATCTCAGGATTGCAGCATGATCATTGAAATGACGCAGCCACAAGCATCTCATACCAACCTTATGGATCTCAAATCAGCATCAAGATCCTAATTTAGTTCGGAGAACTGGAGACGTTGCCACCTAAAGTATCTTTCTTCCAGCATCAAGGATCCTCATCCAGGTTCAAGGATCCATGGAGTATCCTCCGAACTTGAGCACCCGTGTATCTAGACCAATTTCTTTCAGGATCAAGGATCTCCAGAAGTCAGATATTCAAGACTCTGAATTCACAAAGGACTTCATCCCCTGCAAGACTATGCTTCATTGGTCTAACTGTTACACCTAATGTCCGCTTGGATATACTACGACTTACCAATCCAAACCAATCAGAGGTAACAATGTCAATACATCTTTTGCATTACTATGGTTCCATGCAGGATACAGGTATCAATCAGCAATGGCAGGGAGCTCCAGAACTTAAGGATAGATATCCAGTGTTCCAGAGTGGTTAAACCCATTCTGAAATGCAGATGGAAGTCACAAGGTGCTCGTTTTGCACCTCCTATATGCAATGCTGAGATACCAAAACGCTTTCAAACCCCCAACATGAAGCTGTACGATGGTACAACTGATCCGGAGAGCATGTGGCACAATACCGAGAAAGAATGGAGATCAATCCCATTCCAGAAAGATTGAAGGAAGCCTGCCTTTGCAAGGGCTTCGGATCCACACTCACTGGATCAGCACTCAAATGGCTGCTAAGTCTTCCTCCTTACTCAATTACTTCATTTTCTCATCTAGTTAATTTGTTTAATAACCAGTTTTCATGTAGTAGAACCTTTCAACGGTTAACTAGTGATCTATATAGAATAACCCAGGGACGTGATGAATTCTTAAGAGATTACATCACTAAGTTCAGTCGAGAATCCTTAGAAATTCCCAATTTGGATATTGCCATGCTTGTGGAGGCATTCAAAATGGGATTGCTTAAGGATTCCTCATTCTATGATGACCTTGTAATGACATCTTGCAGGAATTTAGATGAAGTGAGCAACATGGCACTGAGGTTTATTCGTTTAGAGGATGATAAAAGGATCCAGAGAGGCTCTCAGGATCCTCGAAACAGGAAAAACAAGGATCATTCTTTAAGAATAATCGATCCAAGTCATACTCTAAACATGACAATCACAATGTCAATGCAGTTGAACAAGACGAAGACGATGAGGATTATCCTCCAATATCTGAGTATTGTTTTTCTGTGGATAATCATGAACTAATCCTTGCTATGCAGAGTCTAGGTGACAAAGCTAGGTGGCCTCGAAAAAATGAGAAAGCCACAGTCAACAAAGATAAATCCAAATGATGCGCTTATCATGAAGATTTTGGCCACCTTACTGATGAGTGTAATAGCGTTGAGGAAGGAGATTGGCTATCTTCTTAGCAAAGGTATTTGAAGGAATTGCTGGGAAGGAAACGTTCAAGGACTCAGGATACTGAGAAAGTTACTCAAAGAGCTCCTCCACCGCTAGCAGATGCTCAGATCATTAACTTTATTTCTGGTGGTTCTGATATCTGTGGAACTTCATTTTTAGCGGCTAAAAGGCATGCTAAGGAGATGAAGATGGAGAATGGGGAGAGGCCAGTCCGAACATCTACCCTAACGCAGCAAAAGTGATATCCTTTGATGAGGAGGATTGCGTAGACATTCAGGATCCTCATCATGATGGTCTTGTCATTACTTTATTTATTTCTAACCATTTTGTTTGCAAGGATCCTTATTGATAAGGGAGTTCAGTGCATAATTCAGTTGGATGTCCTAAAAAAGATGAACATTCCTGAATCCTAAATCATTCCAAGATCATCGGTGCTCATTGGATTCAGTGGAGAAACCAAGAATACATTGGGGGACATTAAACTCCCAATTTACATAGAGGGAGTGAATTCTATCCAAAAATTTTGTGTCATAGATTGCTTATCTTGCTGTAATGTTATTCTTGGCAGGCCATGGATACACGACATGAAGGCAGTCCCCTCTACTTACCACCAATGTGTCAAGCTTCCAAGTCCATGGGGAATAGTCAAAATAGAAAGTGATCAGAAGGAGGCAAAGAATTGCTACACTTCCTCGATGAAACCTGCTTCCAAGTCTAGGGAAGCATAGCAATTAAAGCATCCTCCAAGAGACGTCATGGAGGCAAGAGAACAAGACGTCAAGGATATACTCTTACTTCCTGAGGATCCTGAATCCAAGGTGTATATAGGATCCGGATCCAGCAGAGCATAGAGCAGGATCTAATATCCTTCCTGAAACATAGAAAATCTACCTTCGCCTGGAAGCATGAAGATATGACAGGTATCTCAAAAGATGTCATTACTCTCAAACTTGGTATTGACAGGTCTTTGAGGCCAATTCACCAAAAGAGGAGGAAGTTTGCACCTGAAAGAAATGCAATTATCCAATAAGAGGTAGACAAGTTACTAAAGGCAGGTATGATAAGAGAGGTCAAGTATCCAAGGTGGTTAGCCAATGTGGTTGTTGTTCAAAAGAAAAATGGAAAGTGGAGGTATGTGTTGATTTTACTGATTAAACAAGGCATGTCCCAACGATCCTTTCCCTTTACCCCACATTGACTCCATGGTGGATGCTATGGCGGGTCATGAGCTTTTAACTTTTATGGATGCTTCATCTGGATTTCAGCAAATTCAGATGGAACCATCTGATCAAGAGGATACTGCATTCATGACACCCACCGGCATATATTGTTATATTGCTATGCCCTTTGGTTTAAGAAGTGCAGGTGCTACATACCAAAGACTGGTAAATATGATGTTAAAGGAGTAACTTGGACACACAATGGAAGTATACATAGATGATATGGTGGTCAAGTCTAAGAAAGCTGAGGATCACCTGAAGGATCTCGAAGAAGCATTCAATATTCTTGACCAGTACAATATGAAATTAAACCCCTCTAAATGCCATTTCGGGGTCAAAGCTGGAAAATTTTAGGATATACGGTGACCAAGAGAGGAATTGAAGCAAGTCCAGAACAAATCAAGGCTTTAGTGAACATCAAGTCTCCTGCCAATGCCAAGGATGTGCAAAGATTGACAAGAAGGATTGCCGCCTTGAATAGATTCATTTCAAAATATTCAGAAAGATGCAAGGAGTTTTTATGATATTCTGAGGAAGAATAAGAAGTTCGAATGGACTGAGAAGCATGAAGCTGCTCTACAAGCCCTTAAGGATTACCTATCCTCGGCACCAGCTTTGATGAAACCAGAAAATGGAGAGCCCTTGTCCTTATACTTAGCCGTTTCAGGTAAAGCGGTCAGTGCGGTCCTAGTTAAGGATCACGAAGGCCAACAACATCCGGTATACTATGTAAGTAAAAGTCTACTTGATGCTAAGGCCATGTATTCTCACTTAGAGAAACTCATTCTTGCTTTAATCATGGCTTCTACCAAACTAAGACATTATTTTGAAACTCATACTATTGTTGTTAAAACTAACTTTCCTATTTAGGATGTTCTCAGGAAACCAGAGATGTCGGGAAGAATGGCAAAATGGGTTGTTAAACTTAGTGCATATGACATTAAGCATGAGCCTAGAACTGCTATTAAATCCCAAGCTTTGGTTGACTTTGTGGCTGATTTCAGTAGTGACCTATAAAGGGAAGCTAAACTAGAAGTGCAACAACTTGAGGAGACCAAGGATCCTTGGACACTCTTCACAGATGGAGCCTCGAATGTGAAAGGAAATGGACTAGGCTTACTACTAAAATGTCCACAGGGGGACATTATACCCCAATCTATAGCTTGTGAATTTCAGACCACTAATAATGAGGCTGAATATGAAGCATTGATAGCAGGTTTGCAACTAGCTAAACATATGAGGATCATGTATCTTCAAGTATTTGTAGATTTGTTGTTAATTACTAATCACTATAATGGTTCCTATGCTTTTAAAGGCGAGAAACTAATCAAATATTTGGAGATAGTCAAGAAATCGGCAAATTCTTTTGCTTTTTTCAGCCTTACACTGGTACCTAGAGAAGAGAATGCAGAAGCCGACGCTCTAGCCAATCTTGGATCCTCATTGAAGATGCCTGAGGATGTGGAGATACCTATTATCCATGTACTAACTCCTGCAATTGAGGAGAATGAAGCAATGAAAATAGTGGATGATGCTACAGTTGTTCCCAGTGATGATATACAGTCGAATTCAGGATCTGGGATCCTTCTGATTCTGAATTATATCCAAAATGGGGAAGTTTCCATTGGGGAAAATCCTAGAGCCTTCAAAATAAAGGTATCCCAATTCACTATAATTAATAACATGTTATATAAAAGATCTCTTGCAAGACCCTATATGCGATGCATCGAGGATCCTGAGATCCAAGAAGTTTTGAAGGATTTTCATGAAGGAGACTGTGGAAATCACACTGGAGGCAGAGCACTATTTTCAAGGATCCTCAGAACAGGATATTATTGGCCTAAAATGAAGAAGGACGCTGTGGAATACGCAAGGAAATGTGACGCTTGCCAGAGACATAGTAACATTCCTCATCAACCAGCAGAACCTATGCATCATATATCCTCTTCTTGGCCATTCATGAGGTGGGGGATGGATATAGTAGGCAAACTTCTGAAGGCACCAGGGGGAAAAGTGTTAATGTTGGCTATGACAGACTACTTCTCCAAATGGATAGAAGCTGAAGCCTTTGCCCAAGTCTGAGAAAAGGAAGTTATATCCTTTATTAAAAGAAATATTATTACTAGATTTGGTATTCCTTCTGAAATTGCCTCGAACTATACTTAGATGTGCAAATAATGTTGGCTACGGGTCAAACCCCCTTTTCTTTAGTCTTCGGAGCTGAAGCAGTGATCCCTACAGAAACGGTAGTACCGACAGCCAGAACGAGCATCCGTGATCCAGAAGCGAATGTTGAGACTCTAATTCAAGATTTGGATACTGTGGAAGAATCACGAGACATGGCAAGAATAAGGATGGCTAGTTATCAACAAAAGATGGCTGGTGCATATAATAAGAATGTCAGAATGAGAAGGTTTCAAGTTGGTGATATGGTATTGAGGAAAGTATTCTAGAATACTATGAATCCTGCTGATGGTAAATTGGCACCAAAGTGGGAAGGTCCTTATCTCATTGAGGCTGAAGCCGGAAAGGGGGCATATCGTTTGCTAACCATGGATGGTGATCTTCTGCCAAGAGCTTGGAATGCTATCCACCTAAAGAATTATTTTATGTAAGGATCGAGGATCCTTAAGTATTCTAATATTTCGTTCAAATTGAGGAATTCTCAAAGGATATATGATCCTTTCTTTGGTAACATTTTACTAATTCTTTTATATTATATTTGTTGCTTAAGGAAAGGATGTTGAATTCTCAATATCCAACTTTATCTAGTTTTAAGCTTGTGAAGAATTTACTTAAAGGATCTAGAAGTTGGCCACCTCTCCAAGACATTGGGCTTGTCCCCAGCTTAAGGTACTTATTACCTTCTAAGGTTTAAAGGTTTTCACCTTTCACACGAATTGGGTTTCAACACCCCGCTAGCAGCGCACGTTATCCAAGTATAGTTCGAGGCAATGGGACCAGTACCCGCTTTAGGGGCTGACAATTTCATTGTTGTTGGCTATATGTAGGATCCTAAGTATAACGGTAAACGTACCATACATCCATTCCTAAGGTTCCTAACATTTTACGTTAGCTAAGGTTTCGGCATTTTCATGTCGCTCACGATTGGATAGATGCCAGTTTGGGCCATACTCCAGTTTACACCAGTTATTTGGGCTTGTCCCCGGTTATTTTGGGCTTGTCCCCAGTTATTTGGGCTTGCCCCCAGTTACTAATGAGTTATTCAATTGATTTTGGCTTAGTCCCAAATTGCATGTTATGATAGGTTCCAGAAGCTTAACAAATAAGAATCCTCGATCTATAGTTCTACTAATTTTTATTCCTTGTTGCTATGATTGTAAGTTTTAAGGATAAAGAATCCTAACTTGGATTCACTGGTATGATCCTTTACTGAGCCTTCTTTTGTCTTTGGATATTATCCTCAATCTTTGACGAGAGCCTATGTGACCCTTTATCATGTATTGTTTAACCTTTTAAAACTAAACTTGTTTTGACAAATACTTAATATTTTTTTAAGAACTCATGAATTCCTAAATCTGAATTTTCCTAACAAGTACAAGTATAATGATGATCAAATCAGGAAAGAAACATAGTCAAAAGCTTAAGTTTTATTTATTTATAATAACCCTTTTTAAAAGGTTATCAAAATTGCCTACCCAAGCTTCTACCAGCAAAATGTGGTCCGTCCACTTGGGTTGGCAAAGGGTGTCCATGCTAACGGTTCATAAAGTGCAAGGAAAATAAAGGCGGGGGGCATCAAGGGCTTCATCCTCCACAAACAGAAGGACCCATCCACCTTTGTTACCCCTATTGTCCAAAGGATCGGTGATCCTTAATCCTAAAAACTATTGTTTAAGTACAGACCATCATTGTTCAAATAAAAACACCAACAACCAAAAGACATAAAAAACGGGCTCCAGCCACGTCTACAAATTTCCATCATTGCCCATTGGTGCAGCCTACTCCTTCGCTGCTTCATCACCCGCACCGCTACCACCAGCCGCTGCCTCCTCAGGATCCTTAATGCCACTTGGGATAGCCTCCAGCTGAGTGTCTCCTCCGGCTCATCCTCATCCCCAGCTCCTTCAGCCTTTGCCTCCAGCTAGCAGTGTCCGACTTCACCCTGTCGAAGGAAGGATCCATAGCCTCCTTTGCCATCTTGAGTTTGGCCTTTAGAATCACGATGGCAGCGGATAGTTAGCCTCTTCTGTGACCTCCAACCGATCCTTGTGGCCTGATTTCGTCCACCAGGATCTGCTTCTCCAGCGACCATTCTCCTTCTCCAGCTGGGCGATTTTCTTCTCCATGGCAGCACCGATGGCACGAAGATTAGCCACTGTTTCCTCAGCCTCGGCAAGACGCTTGCTCTGATGGTTTGGATCTCAACAAGTTTCTGTTAAGAGGTAGTTGTTAGAATTTATAACGCTCAAATATCTTTAAAGAAGGATCCATGATCCTTACCTCGGAGATGAAGTCGTGGATCTGTGTTCAATCCCGGGGACGTCACTGGATGGCGCGTTTGGCTTCTTCCTTTTGGCTCCAGGTTTAGCTTTGCTGGTGGTGCTCCTAGTCCCAACTTGGCTTGGCCTGTGGCCAGCTCTTTCTTGATGGATCGGGGAGACATGATACCTTCGACATCTCCCACGCCGAACCTGGTAGCTTATTTTGATGAAGATTTAGCAGCACCTACAAACATAGAACTCAGTTGAGTCTAGAGCCCAAAAAGCAGCAACTCTCTCAGCGGTGGTAGCAAAGTCCTTCGAGGTGTTGATATTGGTCACTGCACCAAAAATGAAGGATCAGATATCCTTAGATTATATACCGAATTTTCTATGGAGCGACCTTATGAATCCTATATCCTACCCTCTACGTTCCACTTTTTGGGAAGTGATCCCTGTTGGGAATGGAATCCCTCCTGACGAAGAAGAATTCACTATCCAATGGGAATCATTTTTGGTAGTTTTGAGTATAGGGTGGGGTTGTTGAGGCTTGGCTTTGAAGAGGAATCGTGAGACCCGTGGCTAACCAGATTGTACAGGTGGTTGAGTTCAGCAAGACGAAGCTCTATACCCTCTCTAGCAATGATCTGCTCAAGGGTATAAAGAACCCTCAGAGCATAGGCATGCCCTGGATGTAGCACAGGCCAGTAAAGGTGAAAAAGCTCTGGGTAAAGGCTGGAAAAGGGTAAGTAAAACCTATTTGAAAAGGGGTAGCAGGAAAACCACCCATGTGTATGATATGCAATCGCTTTTCATTGAAGAATCAAAGGGCCTAAAAATATACCCTCCAGAAAACAGGGGTGCATCTGCTCGATCTCAGGATCAGTGAATCGGAAAAGTTCTTGAGAAGGTTCTTTCAAAAAGTTTTGGCTTTTGGGAGGACTGTTTTTCTCTTGATCCTTGTGTGGTGAGGATCGGATCATGGTTTTGGTCATGATGAACGAGAAGGAAAAGAGGATTGAAACAGAAATTCGAGAGAAAAGGAGAGAGATATTACCTGATAGATCTTCGAATGAGGATTTAAAGAAAGGAGATCTTGGATTTAAATGAATATCTTCATCCCTATCTGTAACCTATATATAATGATGATTGTTGTAGGGAAGGTCTTATCACTGACGTCACCAGAGCAACGGCTAGTCCGGTTATAACGGCTAGTTTCTAGGCAGCGAATAGTCCAGAATCAACGAAAATATGACTCATCTAGTTACAATTAATTCCTCATATTTTGGGGCAATTGTTAGGGCATGGATTTTATGCTAAGGATCATCCATTCTTAACGGATAATGCAGGGAGTCTAAGGATCAAGGATCCTTACTAATGTTTATGTTTTTAACAATTGTTCCTTGTGCATTTAGTTTACGTTTGCAGGTATAAAGTGAACTAATTCAATACGAGAATATGGAGGAATATGCCGAATGTAGCACGTGCAGAAAAAGCAATGACCGTTAAGGGAGAACGTGTGAAGCTTGCATGGATTTCGGATAGTTTGTTAGCTAGATATTTTTAATTCTAAAAGGGGTAAACAAGCTCATAATAGAATATACGAACACACTCTCGCATACTCTGACTCAACTGACGAAACACACACTTTCACATTAGGAAATCATTGTATCGAGCTTGTTACCATCCAAGGTTGTAATCTTTCTAGTTCAATATAGTTGGTGATCGGTAGTTTCCATCACCGAGGTTTTTTATACCGGAGATCAATTCTTGATCAAGGGCTCTTTTCCTCGTACAAATCATTGTCTTCATTGTCCCATTACTTTTAACCAAGATCTACCTAAACATTTTTAATCCAAGACATAATATTGATACGGAAAATTGATTATAAATAACCTTGGCAAAACAAAAATTATCAGTTCAATAAACTGCTAATATATTAAGCCAAAAGTTGGATTGTTCAAACTTTGTCCCGAACTGGGACCCATCCATTTGAATTATTCATTGTTTTTCTCTAAAGAAGATGGCTAGAGCTTCGTCTTAAAACCAGGATACCTCCACTTCAACCATCAAATATTTTTCAAACATGGAAAAAAAATTGTTCAAGGATCACACACCACAAAACATAAAAAGTAAATTGTTTTTACCACAACCACAGAAAACCATCAAATACCATCACAGACTCAAACCTTATCTTATCGTCCTTATTGCCATATTCAACCTGTTGGGAAACAAGCGTCTCAAGGATCCCCAACAACCCTCCCAAAGCTAACAACAGAGAAATATAACTGAACACAAGAATATACGTGAAAACTCCAAAACCGGAGAAAAACCACAGGCCTCCAGAGAGAAAGATCCACTATGCGAAAAATTGTTACAATCACATAGACTAATCTCTCAAGCCTCCCCCTCCCAATTACACCACTCTCCAAAGCGTTTAACTAAAAACTTTCTACACTTTAAGACAAGAGACCTAGAAAAGAAAGAAAGAACCAAACACTTACAAGTGTATTTATGGTTGGGCACTTTGAAACCAAAGCCTTGGCTTCTTTTATAGGCTTGGGTCCTTCTAAGTTTCATCCTTGCACCATATGGATGGGGGACATTTTTCATATAGCAAAAAACCTAACAAATCTCCACCTTTGATATATGAAAAAAAACAACCACATTAAAGGAACACCGTCTTCACCGACGATCATACTCCACCATAAAAGAGTATCGCCACTTAGAATAGACCATTCTAAGAATTTCTTCTCGGCACATGTTGAAAAACCTGCTGAAAATTATGGTGCAACTTCCCCGCTTGGCATACCTGGAAGTTCATCAGCTATCAACATTAATTTTTCACCACACATCTTGCATCTATGCCAACCCAATGCCAAATGTGTAAATCCGTGAACCTGCTAAAAAATCTGCATCCCCTTTCATGGTAGCGTGGCATGCATAGGGATGACATAACTTCAAAAGAAATCATCACCGTCAACAACGAGGGAGACTTTGTTAGCTGACTTGGAGTGCTTGCCGAATCTTCTCCACCTGACAATTTCTCTTGAAATGCCCAGACTGTCCACACTTCCAGCATACAGGAATCTTCATGGAGTGCTTCTTCTTCCCATTCCCGCATATTAAAAACCGTTCCTTCTGACAAAGTATGACCGCACTTCCCAGTTTTTCCTTCAGACAATAACTTCTCAGTAACATCTGCATACTTCAGGGTCTCTTTCCCATACATCAGAATGGGCTTCATATGCTCATAGGAAGATATCAAAGATATATGAGCCTCAGTGCTTTATCCTCATCTTCAACCTTCACTCCAATAACCTCCAATTCTGACACGATATTATTAAGAACACTTCGATGATCTGAAATTTTTGTATCTCCATCCATACGAAGGGTATGAAAGATACAACCGATTTGAGATGCCTTTTCCTTGATACGACTACTCAAGCTTCTCCCACAAATCCTTTACAGTTGATATCCTATGCACATTTTCAAGAACATTCTTTGCTAGATACAAACGAATCGCACTTGCCGTTCTCAAATCCAAATCTTCCCTTTCTTCATCATCGTCTTTACTGGTTCCGCTTGAATCCTTGCTTGAAACAGGGGTTAGTTTCCCCTTCAACGCCTTGTGTAACCTAGATAGAATCAACACATCCTTGGCATGAACTTGCCACAAACCAACGTTGATTCTTCCATCATATTTCTCTACATCGAACCTCATGGGACTGTATTTCGACATCGTATCCGTATCTTCAAAAACAATATTGTATACTAGAAAGTATGCACCAAGCCTATAAGCAGTACACCCAACAAAGGATTCCCAGGAAAGAGAGGTGGGTCACAATGGACACACTTAAGTACCAAGTCTTTCCTAGCCAGAACCTTCCAAGGACAAATTGCGTATATCCGGCTCACGTATAATTCTATCATATACAAAACAATCAACTGAATCCTCGTTTATGATGTGGAAGATCAGACTAAGCTGCAACCACAGAGCATACTACGAACCTTCAAAATACCAAGACACCCTCCAAGAAAATCCGTTTCTGATGTGGAAGATCAGACTAAGTTGCAACCACATAGCATACTACGAACCTTCTAAACCGAGACCTCCCCCAAAACCTGGAGCTCTGATACCACTTGTTGGGAAACAAGCGATCTCAAGGATCCCCAACAACCCTCTCAAAGCTAACAACAGAGAAATATAACTGAACACAAGAATATACGTGAAAACTCCAAAACCAGAGAAAAACCACAGGCCTCCAGAGAGAAAGATCCACTATGCGAAAAATTGTTACAATCACATAGACTAATCTCTCAAGCCTCCCCCTCCCAATTACACCCACACTCTCCAAAGCGTTTAACTAAAAACTTTCTACACTTTAAGGCAAGAGACCTAGAAAAGAAAGAAAGAACCAAACACTTCATGTGTATTTATGGTTGGGGCACTTTGAAACCAAAGTCTTGGACTTCTTTTATAGGCTTGGAGTCCTCCTAAGCTTTCATCCTTGCACCAATGTGGGATAGGGACATTTTTCATATAGCCAAAAAACCCAACAAAACCTGCTCCACCTTCTTCTTGCCCTTAGCCTTTGCCATGCTAGCTTCCTCTCCAGCTTCCTTCAGCCTTATGCTACCTGGGATCCTGAACCGCTTTGTCGCCAAACTCCATCACCCCCTCATGCCAGCCTTCGACATCCTAGTAGGTCCCGCCAAAGATTTCAACATTTGTATCCTTGGCCATGTTTATCATTTCCTAGCATATGGAAAGAGCAATAGACCCCTTTATCCCTTCATAGATGTAACATCCGTCAAAAAAACGGATTTACCAAACCCGCTCCATTTATTAACCGAACAATCAGTTAAAAATTTCGTTGCATATTTAATGCCCAAATTAATTTTAAACGATACATAATTAATAAGTATATTGGAAAATATAATTTATATTTGAAAAAAGTATTGAAAATAAGAAAATAAAAATAAAATGCTGCTGCCGGGTTTCGAACCCGGGTCAGCCAGCGAGTCAGCAAATGACTTAACACTTAACCATCCAACCACTGCGCCACTCATGTTTCTTGTTAAATATTGGAAACAATTAATACATAAAATAAATCTCGAATTCAAATAACGACGCGCCCAATTGCAGTCGTCGGAAATCCCGGCGATCTCGCGAGATTGGACGGTTTCTTCAGTTTTAACGTAAACATTAACCTCAACATCGGTTATAACTGACGATTGAACCGCGACACAAGTTATAACCGCCGGAAAACGTAATGACTTTGAATCAAGCCTGAAATCCGACTCTATACATCTCGATTCCTCTCTATAAATTCACCCACAATCCACTGGTAGCCTTTTCGCTCAAAACCGCACCCTTTCTCGACGAAAATTCACTCGCCGGAAAATACCTGCAAATCGCCGGAAAATCGGGTTTTTCACTTCTGAGCCTTACTCTAAACACTGAACACTCAGAACTCATACCGAAGCCACCCACATTCATCTCAAGCTCGTTGAAGACCCTCTGCCGCAAGACACACGTCGCCGGAATCATTTGCTGTTACCGGAGTTCTGCCGGAGAAACAGAGGAGTCCAGTTCGGTATACCTTACGCTTAATCTTTCATTCTTTTTACTTATCTCACCTGTAATTAATTATAACACACTAAAGAACATGATTAAAGTCGTTGAACCAGTCAGTCACCGTTTCTGGTTAAGTTTAACGAAGAAGACGAAGTTTCAGTAGTGTATAAGTTTAATTTAAATCAAGATATAACTCGGGTTAAACACACAGTCCAGCGGTGGACTGTGTGCACATTAAACACGCAAACGTCACGAGTTCGAGTCCGGACTACCGCATCGGTCCGGAGAATTATCAAACTTTTTATTTAAGACAGAAATGAAAATATTTAGTTTGTATATAAGTATAATAAAAATCAGTTTATTTAACAAGTTAGACACACAGTCCAGCGGTGGACTGTGTGTTAACCTAAACCACAGGTCCCGAGTTCGAGACCTGTGGAGCGCACCGAGTCGTTAGATTAAATCGTTTTTAAAAATAAATGATTTTCTGTTTAATTCAATTAAGATATAAATGTAATTAAAAACAGAAATATTTCGGGTTAGACACGTAGCTCAGTTGGTAGAGTTGCGTGCACGCGTACGGGAGGTCTCGGGTTCGAGCCTCACCCGGCGCACACTCACACATACGAACCAGTCAACAGTCAAAGTCAATGGTCAATGGTCAACGGTCAACGGTCAAAAAGTCAACATTTTTTTATTATTTTTATTTATTTATTTTAATTAAAAATCAATTAAAAATACTTAAAAATAACATTTTTAGGGTTATAAAATAGCCTTAAACTCACAAAAATACACCCATCAATCCTGCTAAAATGGATTAATAAAATCCGTTTACTTACCGAACCATTATGCCATTATCTAGGTTAGTTTCACTCGTGGTTAAAAACCAACTTCGTGCGCATTCAACATCAGCAACCGAACGCACCCAATGTGAGTGAATCTTACAACTCCCCTTTTTAATTACACGTTTTGGGGTGTGTCATGTGTCACTAAAATTAACTCGTTTATTTAAACTTGTGTCGTACCATATTGTGATCTAAACTTAGATTATATACATTGCTTGTAGTTATGTATTTCATTTTGTCAATTTATATGCAATTCATTCATTAGGCCCATCAGTTCCTCGTGGGAGACCAGTTGAGCAACGCGTGCTTCAAAACAAATCCATTATTGTTCGTGTGTGTATTATTTAGTTTATATTGTTTGTAGTTATGTATTTAATATTGTCAAGTATATGCAAATCATTCATTAGGCCCATCGGTTCCTCGTGGGAGACGAATTGAGCAACGCGTGCCTCAAAACGATCCATTATTGTTCATGTGTGCATTATTTAATATTAATTGATTGGTGAATAAGTTTACATCTATTTTTACTCATGTGTGGTTGTGCACTTTATTTTATAATCAATTAAATAAACTTGTTCAAATGTTTTTCATTGGATTCACTCGCCAACTTTTTGTTGATCCAAAAACCCTTTTTACACATGATACAGGTGAACAGGACGAAGCAAGGAAAACATAGGAAATGCCTTAGAAGAAAACAATGAAGCCTAGATTGATGTTTAGGACATGATGTAATATTGATTGTAATTTCCCATTAAAGTGTATTAATGAATATGAAACGTTAAAAAATGTCATGAGCTTTGATGATAACCCAATCATGCCCCGATCACCTTTTCCGCTGTGGGTCGGGGTGTGACAATAGAGGTCCTCCATGGGCGTGCTTGGCCTTCAGCATCTCTAGCTCCTTCTTGGTTTGGGAAACTTCCCAAGCCTCCTTTTCATCACTTCACTCTTGACAGCAACAATCTTTTGGATATCCAACACCTTTTAATTAGCTTCATCACACTCCTTGAGCAAGGTCTCGTAACCCTTGATCATTTGCTCCGGACCCTGCAATAAACATGTATATTAGACATATATTAAACATTCAGGATCGGGATATCCAGGGATACTTACTAGATTGATGGCCCTACGAAGCTTGGAATTGACATCAATAAATCCAAGGCCCTCATAAACAACAGGATCCGAAGGCTCACTAGTCTTCTTCTTCTTGGCAGAGGATGGCTTGGATGGGGAGACAGGAATGCGACGCTTGGAGATATCGGCAGCCGAATTTTCCTTCTTGGCAATAACGTCTTTGACAACATATTATCAATATCGTACAGGGCGAAGTTAGAGCTTGACATGCGGATTCCTACAACATGTTATCAAGTTAATACATAACAAATTTTTGAAACTAACTTGTAGAATTTCAGTATTTTTCTTAACAGACATATTAGGTCCTAAGGCTTCGCTTGGAGTAACTGAGACAGGAGATTTAAGGCGAAACATTCGTGTTCTATCTTTGGTATCCTTAAGATAGCACTCACCTTATCGAACATCTTGGTTGTAGGAGGAGCTAGATCTGTAAACATGGGCGCAACATATAAATAAAATAAAAAATAGTATATTCCCCAAGAATCATGGATGCTTAAGGATCCTAAAGATCTAAACCCTACCCTTCTCTATCTACTCCAAGGGTAGTCTTTTGCCATCGGGAATGGAATCCTTCCTGACAAAGAAAAACTCCCCTTCCAGTCACTATCATTTTGTGTAGCTTTAGGAACCAAGTGGGCTTGACCTATTAGAAGTTGAATGACGAAGCGGCTAGAACCTTAGTTCTTAGGCTATACACACAGTTCCAGGATCTTTATATCCAGACCATGGGCATTCACCGTTTTCTCCAACATAAACACGATTCTCCAAATCCCTTGCAGAGTTTGAGCATAACTCATACGGGTGGTCTTGAAGAACTTCATTATACGTGGAGGAAACTGGTAGGTTAGGCCTAGGCTAAAAAGATAATCCAAGAACCAAACCCATATTCTTGAAGCAAGGTTAGAGCGGCTGTCTTTGTCGAAGGAACAAAAACAACTTGGTCAGGGAAGGATTTATTGGCCTGAAGAATGGAGATTTCATGATCGGTCAAGGTGCACTTCTCTTGATCAGGCTGGTCTAATAGGTTTGCTCGATGAAATCCCCAACGAGATCCTTAGTGATTGACAAGTCTAATCGAGTCATTTTCTTACCCATACTATGATTGATCAAAGACAAACAGAGAAAAGCTTAAGAGAATTTGGGAGAATAGAAAAAGAGTTACTTGATAAGCTTCGGAGGGAATGAAGAAGATGGGTAAATAAAAGAAACTAACTATGAGTAAATATAAGCACTTACTATCTACATGTGAAACGATGTCATTTTGTTTCCTTGTAACTCAACCCACGTCCCATCCTATGTCTAATACCACTTGATGACAGTTTTGAAAAATAGAACTGTTGTAGATAGCCTTTACACCTTTCCTATTTTTAGGACAATTGTTATGGGTCAAATTCTCGTTCGGAATCCTGAACTTTGCTTTGGAATCCCGGATCCGGGTGGGTTCGGTAATTTATCTACGATAATTTACTAATATGTCCTACATTGTTTCTATTGATCCGGTCAATGACCAAGTCATAGCTAAAACTAGGTGTTACAATTATTATGCACCTGTGGAACTCGTCTACAATGCTCAAGAAGGGATACTCAATATTCCCCGGATTTAGTGGATAGATAGTTATTTCCTTTTTTGTATATAATGAGGCTCATACAATGCATGGAAACAAATTAACACACAACATTCTACATTCTCTGCTCATTGTAAACAGCTAGCTGATCATCCAATCAGTTCTTGAGTTGTATCGAATTTCATATTAATACAAGTACTAGAGGCAGGCGACAATTGTCACCTCCCGAAGTTTTATGCCGGAGATCCCCATGGATAAAGAGCTTTCCTCATAATATCATATGTCATGTTCTGTTTTTTTCTTCATACACATTGCAATATCCTTAAAAGCACACTACCTCACATCTTAATTTCATCACTAAATTACTTTATTATTTTTTACCGAAACAAAAACGCTTTCAAAAATAATGAACAAGAAGGGTAAATCTTATGAGTAGATAGTATCCATGTTTGTATAATTTTTTATTTAAATAAAATGGACAGATAAGCGTGGTTCCATTCCGTTGGGCGAGAAATATTGGAGATTGTCGGTGAACATTGATGTCATTGTTTGATATGGGCGGATTACCTCTTATATATTGGCCTTGCAACTTGGTAGGACACATTCTGCAAACGAAATCTGGACAGTCAATACTACCGAGCATACCAGGAAAGTGATGTTTTTCTTCGTGTGCTTCATACAAACGAGCAATGTTGTGGCTTGTCGGTCTACGTAACAATTTTACGTCATATAACTTAATTATGGCATTACATAAGTATTGTAATCATTCATACCAAGTCCTTTCGGACATACATAAATACGCATCATATTCTTAGGAGGATTACCGGTTGTGACTTGTTTAATAACATATGTGCATTTTTGTATTGCGCTAAAAGTCCTTTTCATCCTCTCGTTTAGGCCCTCTTGAAACCATTCATATTTTGCTTTTGCCTCACCGAAAGTTTTCAAAAGTAAACGCTACGACATACTATACCTTCCTCTTAAAGTAGCTTCATTTACTTCGGGTCATCGACGAAACAATCTTCCACTAGAACTTGGTGAGCTTTTTCGCGAACACGTGGCACATACCTTTTTCTGATGTTGTCGTGTCTTGATGTTCGGCTCGCTCGACGAGATCCGTGAGAAATCTAGGATGGTATCGGTTGACAATATGTCAGTGTAATCGAGCAGTGTAATATATACTCCAATATCATCATCATCATCATCCATATTTGTAGCATATAGAGAACAAATAAGAATAGAATTGTGTAAAAATGTGGTATATAGACGAGAAATGAAGATATAATTGTGTGAAAAAATATAGTATGTATAAAGAGTTTTAGTTTTGAATTTTGTTTTAAACTACAACGGCTATAATGACGTTAATACACACACATTCCAACACATCTCGTCCTCCCTTAATAATCTCAAAACTTCTCTATTATCGTAGGAATAATATAATATAAATATATAATATAATAACTATATACTACTATATTAGATGTGTCACACCCTGATTTTCACGCCGATCCTGGTGGGTCTGGTGGGAGTATCGTGACGTAAGTTGATATTATTATAGTCAATATGTATACACAAAATAACACAGCGGAAGTTTTGGAGTAAATTACTATTACAAACCGAAATGTTCAGAGTTCAAAATATAATATACTGACGGTTCGTAATAAGATCCACAAGCGGATCGTAAAATGCACAAAAGGTGTTCAACAAACTTCAGGCACAACTAAGGACTTGCAAGATCCCTTATGTTGATACCGAGCAGCTTCCAGCCTATTTACGTGTTGTACCTATAGCTTAGTCTTTTGAAAATACGTCATTTTACACTGGTAAATACAAATAACCGTCACATTTTGAAAATCTTTTCAACATTGTTTTAAGTGCACAAGGCACATTTTTATAAATAACTTGGGACAATTCAAAATGATCTTGTATACAATTTTACAGATCTGTCAATACATATGGGGTCCGGTGCAAAAACCAAATAACATGATTAACCGACACACCACTTAAAAACTCACAAGGAGTATATATAAAATAATTTAGCATTAGCATCTGACAGGTGTATTCCTACACCCCATGCTTAGGTCGTGGCCATTAGTAACTTAAATGAGCCGAGGATATTCAGGACACGGTCAAGTTAACCCCAATATTTAAGTTATCAGACAATACAGATTAAAACGGTTATGAGATTTAGTTAAATCACAATCCAATGACATAATCCCATACTAGACCAAGCGGTAATAATTTACCATATCCCAAGCCCCTATAGTGAAAATAGGTCAAAAGTATTTACCTGACCTAGCACTTCAAAGTTTATTAACTCAGCCGTTTAACCAAAAGATAAGTATGGGTAGCAATCTACTGGAAGGCTCTAGTATGGAATGATGGTATAAATAACCAATTAGAATGCTAACGGGTCCTATTTAAGTCATAGACTCGGACCGGCTAGTCTTAAATAATGAAAACGGTACGATACGCTAGATTAAGCTATGACCGGAATAGAATGTAGTTTTAACCCGACCAGTACTAAGACTTGTATAATATGGGTAAACTATTTACATTCTGGAATTTGAGATATAAATGATGAGGTTAAACCTGTTTTGGTTAAATTACATAAACTAGTCACGGAGGCTTAACCGTACGCATATAAGCAATACCGGGTAACCGGATGAGTCATATACAAGTTCCATACACCATTATACTTTAAACATGTTATAATATCAGTAGGATATCAAGATGTATGCCCGTTAAGGTTTTAAAATCAAGTTAAGCCTCATAAGGGTGTTTTGGTCATTTTACAACTTATAAAAGGAGCTTGCAAGTAAACTGATGTCATGGTCATAAATATTCAGGAAAAATAATTAATTTATGATGTTATATCATGAGGGTATCAAATATATGTGTGGTTTATAGTTTAGGACCAAACTATACACCGTAAGGGCATTTTGGTCATTTCACACATAATTTTGATAACTTATTGGGATTCTGAGTTTAGAACATGTACCTACTGTAAAAATATTTAAAATAAGTTTTATAATCAATAGGTAACAAGTCTTGATGGTTAGATATGGTTTTAAACCATACTACGCGCCGAAAAGGCGACAAAGTCGTTAAATGACGATTTAAGCGATGTTTAATGAAAACTGATGTTATGATCAGGTTTGTATGATAAAGATATGTTATTTAATATAACATATCAGTAGGTAAAAAGGTTTTACATAAAAAGTTTGGTTAAAACCATTTATGTGCCATAAGGGCATTATTGTCATTTAAGGACATAATACAAGAAATTGTATGCAAACTCAGTGTACAATCTGACTTAATATCCCAGTTAATCTTACGTATGATATTACATCAGTAGGTAAAGAGTTTTGATGACGAAATTATGTTTAAAACCATTCTTTGTGCCGAAAGGGCATTTTAAAACATACTTTACGATATTTAAACAAAGATCAATCTATGACCAGATTTATAACATCAAAATATGCTAATCATGTTAACATATCAGTACTTAATTCATTTGCATGCTCTTTTATATTCAAAACCTTATTTTTAAACAAAAGGGAATTTTAGTCAACATAGAGCATAATAACGGAACTTGCAATATAAACTCGGATTACCATATGACCATGTAATATAACTCCAGAGGGTTACACTACAATATAATATAGTCATAATGCAACTTAGAATCAGTAGCTAAAGTTGCTAATTCGGGTCAGAATCGAAAGTCAAAGCAGAAGTCAAACTTCACGACTTTCAGTTGCGAACCGACCTTAAGCCTGGAATTGACAGGCTGAGCATGTTTACACATGTTCTAATAATTATTACCAAGTTATTAAAGTGTCAAAACATGATTTATAACATCTACATTATCAGATTTGAATTATTTACAAAACTGACCCGTTCGACTTTATAAAGCTTAAACTTTGACCCGTCAATTGGTCTACCAAACGTGATCTTTAGGAGGTGCCCACTTGAGGGATTATCACCTACCTAATTATGATCACTTAGCCATGTTCATATTGAACAATGGCTGGACCATAATGGTCTTAACCGAAAGTCAAGCGTTTTTACGAAAATGCTTGACTTTTGGCTTAAAAAGCCTATAAACGAAAATGCAGGAGTTAGGGACACTTACACAAGGTCCTAGCTCGAAAAAAGAACTGAGGTAGAGTCTCCCTTTAGCTGGGAATCTCTAAAGAGTAAGAGAAAGTGAATTGAGAAGGTGCAAGGATTAATGGCCACCCAAAGCACCTACTTATACTTGAAGTTGAGAGTGTAAAATCAAGCCAGGTGTTTTGAAGGGTCTAGAGATTACTCCAGGTGTCCAATACTAGAATTAAGCTCATGGTTTCGAATTTGTGTGCTAAAGTGGTATGTGTGGTGAACAAGGAAGAAGTTGGCAGCTGTTGCCAAGCGCCCCGCGACCGAGAATGGTCAAGGGGGTCGCGCCCCGCGAGGGCCTCTGTGTTCAGCCGAAATCTTTGTCAAAATGGCATAATTAGCCCTTTAACTTGTAATTCACATATAACTTTCTTTTATAGCACTTTTAACCCTTCAAGTTAGGTTTTAGGTATTCTTGGAAGCATAACCGAACATCGTTAAACTCCGGGTTGGTTAAAAGGGAACTCGGAGGTATAAATTAACATGTTGACGCTTTTAACCCTTAATTCATAATTTCGTGAATTAAATCACAAACGGTTTCGTTCGTCCAACAAGTGGCTCGTTAAGAGAATATGAACACCGTGTAAGGTCACTCAGAGGCTAAGTTTAAGCATGTTGACACTTTTAGTCCTTTAAAGTCAACATTTGACATTATAAGGATCAGGGACACGTGTCAATTCTTTATTGGACACGATTTTACAAGGTGTTACATCCTCACCCCCTTAAAAGAAATATCGACCTCGAGATTTACTGAAAAAGATGGGGGTACTTTTGTCGCAAAGTGGACTCGACCTCCCATGTATACTCGGGGCCTCGACAGGCATCCCACTTAACCTTTACAATAGGTATCTTGTTCCCTCAGGGCTTCTTAACCTGTCGATCCTCGATTTAAATTGGTTTCTCAATGAACCTCAGGTTTTCATCAATTTGCACATCTTCATGTGACATTGCTAGCGACTTATCGGCTAGACATTTCTTCAAATTACAGATGTGGAACACATCGTGAATTCCACTAAGCTCCTCAGGTAGTTTAAGCTTATAAGCTACTGATCTGACACATTCAATGATCTCAAATGGTCCAATGTCTCTAGGGCTTAGTTTGCCCTTCTTTCCAATGCGCATCACACCTTTCCAGGGTGATATCTTTAACAAAACTTTGTACCCTATTTGGAACTAAAGAGGTTTACGCCTTTTATCTGCATAACTTTTCTGCCTATCTCTAGCAGCTTTGAGATGATCACGGATTTGTATTATCTTATCCGTCGTCTCAAGGACTATCTCAGGTCCTGACAGTTGGGCCTCCCTAACTTCTGCCCAACAACGTGTAATCCTGCATTTCTTGCTCTTCTTCCTCCGAAATCGTCTGACCTGGTTTCCCTAAATGACTATCGCCCAATAAGTTTGATTGGGTGCATGCCTAAAGTTATCGAGAAACTTTTAGCATGTAGAATTCAAAAAGTCATTCAGGAGCTTATTGGAGTAGAACAAACGAAATATATCAAAGGCAGAAATATTTTTTATGGTCACATTCTCCGCAATGTACATACTTGGGTTAAATGTATTCCAAGAAAATGCTTATGTTCAAGGTAGATTTCGTGAAAGCCTTTGACTCAGTTAATTGAAATTTTATCGGCACGATTCTCTCAAATGGACTTTTCAGGTTAGTGGAGAAGTTGGATAAAAGGTTATCTTACCTCGGCTCGTACTTCTGTATTGTAAATGGGTCGCCAATAGATGAATTCCCCATGGAGAGAGGAATTAGGCAAGGGGACCCTTTGTCTCCCTTCCTTTTTATTATCGCCATGGAGGGTTTATCGACCAAGTGGAAAAAGGTGTTTTTAGAGGAATCGCCCTTCCAATTATTTCGCATACTATGTAAGCGGACGATGTGATATTCTTTGGTGAATGGGATCCGGATAATTAAGAACCTCAAACGTATTCTTAGGATTTCCTATCTCATGCCGGGTCTTAAAATAAACTTCCACAAGAGTCGGCTGGTGGGTGTTGGAGTTTCAGAAATGGAAAGCTTTCATTTTACCTACATCATTGGTTGTAAAAGAGAATTCTTGCCTATTATGCACTTGGGCCTACCATTGGGAGCAAACATGAACTACGTTAAAATTAGGATCCGGTGCTTCAAAAATTCAAGAACAAACTCAATAACTGTAAAGCTAAATCTTTATCATTTGGAGGTCATCTAACACTTGTTAAATTAGTGCTTACTAGCCTCCCACTATACTTCCTTTCAATGTTCAAGGCTCCTTCAAAGGTGATAAAATCCTTGGATAGCATTAGGAGAAAATTCCTTTGGGTAGAAGTTTGTCCAACAACAAGATTGGTTGGGTTCGGTGGGATAAGGTTCTCAAGCAAAATAACAACGGAGATCTCGGTGGCAACTGCTTGAAAACGCTTAATATGGCTCTACTTGCTAAAGTTTGGTGGTCAAACATGCCCATAATGTTAACTTCTCTTCATTGGATGACATGTTTAAGAGCTCGCGTTCGGATCATTGGAGTCACATCAACTTGTGGTGACCAGCTCTAGCCCGTCGAGTTGGAATGTCAATTGGGTATTGAGGGTCCGAGTGAGAGTGGGCTTAAGCATTGGGTTCTAGTCAGAGCCATGGATTGGGCTAGTTCCCCTCCAACGTCTTTTCCCGAACATCTATGAAATTGATAGTGTTAAACGACGTTCCATCGGGCAGCACCTTTCAATCTCTTGCGGGTTTATTACAACATTTCATTGGAGTTGGAAGTCGGCCCGTGCAGCGGCGGCTCTGTCTCATAAGGTCGTTGAGATAGAAAACCTGCTGGTTACATACTCCTTTAGTGACGGCTCTGATAAATGGTTATGGATTAAAGATCCAAGCGGGGAATTCACAACTTCTTCATGTAGAAAATGGTTTTGGGGGTCACACGGCTCGGGATCCGGAGGTCATTGTTAGCTGGCTTCCTTGGTCTCTTCTTAAAGTGAGATGCTTCATTTGGAGGCTTTCCCAATACAGAACTCTGGTAGCTATGAAACTGGCGACATGAGGAGTTCAACTAGAATTTTTATTCTGTCCTATATGAAGTGTAGAGCTGGAAGGAACTGATCATCTTTTCATCGAGTGTTCGTATGCGCAAAGTCTGTATGGCAGATGGTTAGCAATTGGTCAGGTTTCAACATGAGGTCTGATGGTTCGGTCAAAGATTTGCTAAGAAATGCAGAAAATGGCAATATGCCTAAGAAGGATAAAAAGGTGCTAATAGTTATAATGTATGCGGCTCTGTGGTGTCTTTGGCGAAATAGAAATGATCAGGTATTCAAATCCAAAGATGTGCAGAGTGGAAAGGTTGTTTGATGATATCCAAGTTATGGCTTTGGAATGGCTTAAACATAGGGCAAAATTTCTATGTACAGATTGGTACAAATGGTGTTTTAATCCCTTCCTAGGCTTGTAAACAATGAATGAAGGTGGGGGTTAACAGGTGGGCTGGATGTTTTTTATTTTTTTTCTTTCTTTTGTTTGGATTTGGCGGCCAAAATGGCTTTGTTTGGGGGTTTTTCTAGTTCCCCGCTAGCTTCTTTGATAAAATATGTCATCGTTGCCGTTCAAAAACAATGTAATTAAAGTAATAACTATTAAGCAAATCCAAATTCATTAGCAAATTCGAACTTTAACAACAATTATGTAATAAGCAATTTCAAACTTTAAATTCAATAATAACTCATATACTCTATGGTTATTTTTATAACATTAATTTGTAAAAGAATTTATAAAGTTTTATTCTTTTTCTGCGTTTGCATTTTTATACACGTACACTTCTATTGATTTCTTTTTGCTACGTGTTCTATTATTGTGTTCTAGCTTTCCACGCATGTGTGTATATTAAGAAGTATCATCAATGTTTTTATAACCGGACCGGACATCGAACCGGCAGCTTAGCGGTTCACTGGTCGGACCGGTTGAACCGGATTTAAGAAGCGACTATTACACTAAAACTATTGAACATCTAAAACTAAAAAAAATTAAGTAAAGATAAATATAATAGTTACATGTTAATATCTAAAACATAAAAGATAATGATATTAGAACTTTATTAATTCATCTCTGCAACTTTATGTAACTTGGTTTGGCAATCTAGATGGCAATTGTTGTGTTTGGAGACTACACTTTTGGTAACTATGATTGCAGCCATGGTGGATTTAGGCAAAAAACAAATTTCATTGACCAACAGGGCTTGATCTAGATACTCCATGATTGCACCTCTTATTATTTAGTTCCTACTTCCATGCAACCAACCATATTTTTCTATTGCTATGTGGCTTTAACATCCATTTCTAAAAAAACCTCAATAGATGAAGGCCCAAGACAATGGCCTAAAACCTTTTCAAATGGAGCCGGGGGAGTTTGAAGACTAATAATAACGTAAATCCTTATAATAACAATTTCACAATGACAACAATATGATGTCCCAAGATACGATCGATACAACAATATGCAACTTTTGAAATAAAGTTAAATGGTTTGATTAACACGAGTCAAACAAATAGAAACAATTCAAAGTATTAAAAAAAAATTAAATATAAGACGTTGTTTATAATTATTTGTATTAATAAAACAAAAGTATTCATGAATCAACCCAACCCGGGCAATATTAACAAATGCCCACCATGGCAACAATATGATGGCCCAAAATAGGATCGATAAACACAAACTTAATTCGTATGAACGATAACGATTTTGAGTTATGATTTCTGTTGGAACCGATGAGTTACAAGTGATCACCGGCGTCCTTTATAAGTGTATATATTTTCCGGAGGAAATGATACGATAGTTCAACAAATGATGTGTCTACACATCAATTTGAAAAAACAAAACAAAAAAAAACGGCCCAACCACTTGTGGCGAACACCATTAGTCCAACCATTTTGGTACTTAAACATTGGGCTCGAGCTTTCTAGATGGACATATGGCCTTTATTTCAAAGTATAGAAGGCCCATGACTCAATTTCAGTTTTCTTTTTCCTGAGTTACCCCCCAATTGTTTGTTTGTTTATTTGCCTAACTGATCAGTGCTTATAAAATTTTGGTTTGGTCAATTGAAGTGATTGTCTCCCAAAAATGAATATTGTTTGGTTTTAAGGTGACTACTTCAACAGATAAAGGATCAAGGGATCCGCAAGGCGTGGAGGTTGTTCCGTTCCATAGATGGTGTAGAAGCCCTTACCATAGGAAATGCGGCACACAGAAGACACATACACACACGCAAGCACACACAAATACACATACACGAATAGCAAGAAGAAAATCCAATTCTTGGTCATTAAGGCGATTATTAATTGGTATTATCAACCTCAAGAAGGACTGATTTATCTTTTTGATCACTAATACTGAGCAAATACAAGTTAAACGACGGATTTGTTGACACCCCATAGGATTTTTGCTTGTTAAGTTCATTAAAACCTGTAATAAGACTTTTTATTGTAGATAATTCACCTTCATTGCTGTGAGGAGGCAATCAGCAAAAAAAGATTAAAAAATTCATCATCATCCACATGTGAACAAGAAGCTTGAGGAGGAATGTTCATGGTTGCAATGCGTTACAAAACTATAGCTACACAGAAGGCTCTTAGGTTATGCACATTGTTAGGGGTGTAAACTAGCCGAGCTCGAGCTCGGCTCTTTCCAAGCCCTAGCTTGGCTCGTTTTAAGCTTTACATGTAAAAGTTGAGCTCGGCTAATGTGTAATTTTTCAAACTTGATTGGCTAATTATCACATTTATGAACGTGTGTGTATATATATATATATTAGTTAAATTCTATTAATACAACTATCATATTATATTATTTAGTTATTTTTTTATCATAATTATATATAAAGTAACAAGTTTTATTATGTAATTATATAATGTGTGTGTGTATATATAGAGGATAGATCCATTTAGACTTACGAGCCTAGTAAAGCTCAATAACTGAAGCTCGGGATTGAGCTCGTTAAAGCTTGGCTTGGTTTGAGTTTTCATCGAGCCAATCTCGAGTAGCTCATACGTGGCTCGACTCATTTACAACCCTACCCATGTTATCATTGTGGAGGATCAATTTGTTTAGTTTCTTATTTATTTTTAATGTGTAAACGGATCAAATGACGTGAAAACAGACTAACTTGTTTGTATGTTTAAGATGTCAACAGGAGGCGATTTCATGACAAGATAGATTTCGAGTTCCGCGGTAACACACGTGGCAACCCGTATACAATGAGCACCAAGGTGCATAGTCAAGGGAAGGGCGACCGAGCTAGAGCAACAATTCTTCCTTTGGTTTGGTTTGACCCGACTGCTGATTTCCACATGTATAGCGTCATTTGGAACCCACAACGAATTCTATTAGCCCAAAAAACTCTCATACTTAGAGACAAATTTCAATCTGTTTACACAATCGATGAGCCACATGGGGTGGAAGCGTCAAGACATATTGGAGTCGAGTACCATTCATCACGTCATTAACTAATTTATGTAGAGAACTAGGAGAACCAATAAGTACTTATACATTTTGTTGTAAAAACTATATATTAAATCTTTCTAGGTCAAAGATTAATGAAAGTAACATTCCTTAAAAAAGAAGTATATCAAATTTAAACTAAGTAAATAAGATGCTTTAATCAAGAAGTGATCATAATTCCGAAATAAAACAAGAGCTATTTTCTTGTTAGTGTTAGGTTTTGCATGTCCATGTCTTACTTAACAGAAGCATTAAGTGCAACTATTATAAATCTCTAAAACAATCCATCAAATTACAACCTTTACATATAAGTGGTAGATCTTTGTAGTAGAAATTGAATACCAAAGATATCCAACCAGAACACTAGACTTCAATACTTGCTAGCCAAAGTATCAAAAAGTCAAGATCTAGTTGTTGTGGATAAAGAATAACAACCTACAACAATGTTAGTGATCAATGAAAGTAACCATCGGGGTTGGTGGTCTAGCGACAAGGCAAAACCTTTTAATACACTTAAGAGGAGACGGGGCGCGCCGTTATGAAAGGCTGCCCACGCGTCAACCACCGTGATACAGCATCGCCACCATGTCTTATAACGTGTTGCCATGATCACGCGTGAAGAATTGAAGGTGCTGCACATGTTCGATGATGGAGATGAGTGTGTGGTGAGTGATGGACATTTCCACTAAAATCCATCAGTAGTAATGGAATAAAGATCGATGAAGTAGCGGAATTGATTGGATGTTGTGAGTGATTAACTCCATCACTAGTGGAGCGCCCCTACCCCTAAGTGTAAGATCTTGGGTTCAAGTTTCACATACAGTAACAAATTCACCATTCAAAAAAAGAGTGATAAGTGAAAGTAAAAGAAAATGACCAGTTTTGCTAAATTAACTTATCAAATTAGGGATAATTCTTTAAACACTTTTATTCTTTAATAGTTTCATCAAATCTTTTTGCTCTCTATTTTCATCTACCAAAACCAAATGAGTGAGGGTGATATATCCCCTCAAATTCCCGACCAAATCCAAGGAAAAGAAGAGGAAAACAATGGTAGTAAAGTTTAAAGCTAGTCTTTGGAATTTGCTTTTACTTTTAATCGTTCTCATGTTTATTTTCCCTTCAGACTTAAACAGCAGTGATCACCCTTCTCATTTTCGGCCAACCAACCATCAAGGTGGTCCCACCAATATCTCCTATATGTGCAAGTTCAAATAATTTCTAGAAGTTAGACTATCCGTACTAGTTCACCTAAAAAGGCGTTTTCCATTTTTCGTCATATCATATGACGTCCACTAGATGAAATTACTCCCCCTTCTCACTAATTACCAATTTATTACAAAATAATTAATTATTATTTTATTTTTTATTATGTTTCAATAATTAATAAAAACATACATACATTTATTAAAATAAAAAAGTACAAAACCAATCATTATAGTACCAAAAAGATAGTACTAAACAATTATGAAATTAGTAAAAAAATTATTCATTTTCGTTATATTTGTCATCTTTATCATCTTTGTCATCTTGTCGTCTCATTCAAGCGTGCTCGATCAAATCCACAATTAGAGATTGGTTTGCATGGGAGTCACGCATAAACACAACATTTTGTATTCTTTCTTCCATAGTTGCCCGAGGCTGTTGTTCTTCTACTGATGCTGAATCATAATCTTGACAAATTGCTTTCCCTCATCCTCCAGAATAATATTATATAAGGTGATACAAGCGCACATAACATTTCTAGTTTTATCATTTGTCCAGAGTCGACAAGGGTACCTTACAAAATGCAAACGTTGTTGAAAAACACCGAAAACCCTTTTGATGTCTTTTTTGCCGATTCTAGAACTTATATACATTCCATGAAGCTAGAGCCAACTTAGTGTAGCTAAAGGTCTATAAAACCACAGATATTCAACTGAATAAATCAAAAAAAAAAAATAAGGCTGTACAGTGTGGCTCAGCGCCATTGCCACCTCACCCCATATGTCGCCCCATAGTGCCCCACACCCCACTTCCTAGGCATCAAGGGGCGGCATTGATGGCTCGTTGACATAATAGCGAGCACTTACGGCTCTTTTTGTGGGGCCCGTTGTACAAAGATTATTTAAAAAAAACTTTTAAATTTTTAGTTTTAACACTTTATATATCTTACATTTTTTAACAAAACTATATCATTTCTATCATCTTTTTCTCTACAATGTATATACAAACTATCTATTTCACACAATGTTTTCCAACAACCAAAAAGCGTGGGACCCCAATAATCCGGTTTGGGGTAATTTTGCAAACAACGAGCAAGAAGAAGGGTACCGAAGAGACCCGCGAACAAGTGGGATTAAGTATTATCTGATACCACCTACCACCCCAACCTTCCCTCATCCGACAACGCCACCACTGCTTCCCGGTTTCTTTTGTATACTACACCACACCACCATTTTTTCCACAAACCCCAAACATACTCGAAACCCAACCCACTTCCTCAAGAGGTGGGCGCGTAAGAAGGCACCACAAGAAGTGCGAGAATGTCAAGTTTTCCCAAAACGATCGAAAGGTGGACGCTTACTGAAGAACTAGCATTGGCACGAGCATGGCTCGATGTGTCAGAAGATCCGATAGGAACCACCCTATATTGCGAGAAAAAAAGGGGGTAGGTTTTTTTAGGTTTTGGGTGGTAATGTAGTGGGTTATTTTGTGTTCACATTGGTTCTCGTGGTGCTCACAATAAAGGTGGTTCTCGCATTAACCTTAACATATATATATATATATGGATGGGTTAAAATGAAAACCACCTTGAGATGTGAGAACCGTAGGAACCAATGCTAACCTTTGATCAAAGGTGTTTGGATGGATGAGATTAGAAAGACAATAAAGCAATGTAATAATTCTGTTTTAATTAATGACATTTTGTTTTTTAGTGAGAAAAGGGCATATTGGTCTTTTTACTATATCTTTAATGATTAGTTGGATTATTCATTTTGTTTTAATTAATAAGATTGTTTTTAATTAAAAAATAAACATGCATTATTGATTTTTTCTTTTAATTCTCAGATAATTTTTATTTTAACTCTCAATTAATTTTTTTAAACATGAATTATTAATTTTGTTTTAAATCTCAGATATTTTTTTTTACGATCCGGTTTTTAAAACTTTTTTAACGCCACAATTTTAACTTTTTTTAAGACCCAGGTTTAAACTTTACACGCCGGTTTAAAGTTTTTTTTAAGCGTGGGTTTTAACTTTTTTACACGCGATTTTTTACTTTTTTCGCCCCTGTTTTTAAACTTTTTTTACGCGCCGGTTTTAAACTTTTTAAACACGCCGTTTAAAAATTGTTTTTGCGTGCCGGTTCTAAACCTTTTTACGCGCAGGTTCAAACTTTTTTTACGCGCGGTTTTAAACTTTTTTTGCGCGCCGGTTTTAAACCTTTTTTACGAGCCGGTTTAGAACTTTTTTATGCGCCGATTTTAAACTTTTTTTACGCGCGATTTTAAACTTTTTTAACGTGCCGTTTTAAAAACTTTTTTTGCGCGCCGTTTTGTACTCTTTTTACGCGCCGTTTTTAAACTTGTTTTGCGTGCGGTTTAAAATTTTTTTTACGCGCCGGTTTAGAACTTTTTTACGCACCGGTATAGAACTTTTTTTACGCGTGGTTTTAATTTTTTTACGCGCCGGTATAAAACTTTTTTACGCGCGATTTGAAAAAATTTTTTACGCACGGTTTTAAACTTTTTATATGTGCCGGTTTTAAACTTTTTTTACGCACGGTTTTATATTTGCCACGCCATCGTCATCACTTGTCGGAAAAAAATGTTTCGCATTATATATATACAGTGGGGTCTTTTTTTTGGATTTATATTAAGTTTTAATAATATAAATTATTGACCTTGTGACATTGGTTAAGTACTATCGTATGGAGGCTATTTTTCCAATTGAACTAAGTATATATTAATATATTAATTTATTATAATTACATTGGTTAAATAATATCGTATGTAGGCTATTTTTTCATTTGACTTAAGTATATATTAATATATTAATTTATTATAATTTACTTAAGTACGTATTTAGTTTTATTACAAATTTTGAAAAGAAAAAATCTGATGACAGAATGTTTTTATTTATTTATTTATTATTATTCGTTTTTTGGGAAAAATCCAATTTTGATTTTGGTGAAAATATGAGTTTAAAGAGAGAGAGAGAGAGAGAGAGAGAGAGAAATAGATATGACGTTTTGAGATGGATGATTGATGGAAAAGTCTGACAAGTCTTTAAAGAGAGAGAGAGATAGAGTAGATATGACATTTTGAGTAAATTACCAAAATAACCTTTAAGATTTAAAATAATAATGTATAGGTGGCATGATCTGATTGGTGGAGACTGGTTCTCGCAACTGGGGATGGTTTTCATTTGAACGAATCCCTATATACATACATACATATATATATATATATATATATATATATATATTGTTGCTCCTAATTTCAATTAATTTTTTTTTCAAATTTTAGCAACCAACCAATATATAGTCGTCTTTTGGAGGTCTATACGTAGAAGTTTCTCAACACAATGGCTCGTGGTGAGTATCGAATGACCAATTCGTTTTCGGGCAAGTGAACCGCAATGAGTAACAAGATTAGCAACTTCAACAACATGTACAATAGCCACGACAACAATCACACAAGAAGAAGCAGTTCAAACAACGTGGACATCATGACCGCCGCCCACAAAGAATATAGATTGTATCATGGGCATGTGGTTACGATGATACCTTCTTGGAAGCTTCTTCGCAAATCTCTAAAGTGGCATATTGTACCACCGTTTGACCCAACGACCCATAGGTCTAAACGGCCCATCTCAACAATGCCTATCGAACCATCTGTTAACTTAAACGACGAGTTGTATGAATTGAATTTTAAGGACGAGTTGTATGAACAGAATTTTAAGGAACCCCAAAAGCTGCCACGACCAAAGAGTAGGGATAGAAGTAAGGCAACAACACGAGACACCTCCTCGAAAATGTCATGGGATGGCCCATCAAGGTTGGACGAGTTCGACGATAGACTTACTTGGCTTCTCTCGATCAAGAAAAAGGTACATGAATTGAAATTGGAGAAACAAATCGAGAAATATATGAAGTTTCTGGAGAAAGATTTTTCCCACCTACTAGAGGAGGATCTAACCATTTTAGGAACTTGTAAGACAAAAATCCGAGCAAAATATATGTAGTTTTTTAATAGGTTTTTATGTTTATTTTTGAATGGTGTTAGTGAGAAGAACAAATGTTAGTGAGAAGAATAAATGTTATCAACACCTAGATTAGTGAGACAATAAAGAGGTGATATCCTCCTTGAAAGTGAGAACATTATGGTGATTTCTTAATTATTCTTAGAGAGATAAATGTACAATAGTGATCTATATCAGTTTACAGAGAAAATTAGTGAAGAATAACTATTGGTAGGAAGCCAACAACTAGACGTAAGGTGCTTTGTTAACACACCCATGGGTATCTCTATCCCTAAACTCATGTTGTTGTTTAATCTAAAAACAACTTAGTCACTCCTCTAGGTTCTTAATATCACTATTTTCAACTTAAATTTTGTATTGAACGGTCCTATATATAAGTGTATATGTGTGTGCGCGCTCGGGGCAAAAGTGAAATGATACTAACTTTAACGTTATTTTACTAATTTCGTGAAAATAATGTTAAAAGCGGCGGATGGTTAATCATACATCATGTGGCGACGTTGATAGCAGAAAGACACGGGGACCGGGGGGGTTACATGTATCAATCGGTCTCTCACCTGATTGTTTGAGTGTTATGTGCCTTTGGTCCAAGGCTTGATACAAAAGTACAATCGAGCTGGGGTCTCACTTGAAGCAGCATCTCTATTCCTACGGGGCAGAGGTAAGGTTGTCTACATCTACCCTCCTCAAACCCTACCTTGATTTCGATGTTGGTAGGATTTAATGAGTATGATGATGATGATGCTAGTTTAATTGGGAGTAGTCTCTCGATCTATGAGATAAAAGTAAGGTTTACCCTCATCACACACCCTACTTTGAGTAGAATTTTACTAGATAGGTTTATTTGTTTGTTTACAATTATACTAGATAGTTAAATTCAATACATATGTATATATAAGGTAATTTTTGAAAAGCAAATATGATTTACAATCATACAATTGGTATAATATTGACTAGGTTTGATTCCTTTCAACAACGACTGAGTGATTTGGTTTCCATTTGACAAGTTGATCGCTAACTCTTGAGGATTCATAGGTTTCCTAGAAAGAGGATGTTACACGTTGTGTCATCACTACTAAACTCATAGTAACACAACACAACTACAATAGGCAATGCAACCCAAGAGACCAACCGAACTATAGCCCACGAAGTCTAGTTAAAATTGTAATATTCGAGAGGATAGATCTCGTATTGTGTAATAGTGCATCGTCTTTAGCTGAAGCAACATAGTCGTCCATGGCAATAACGGCACGTATGCTAAAATGGTTAAAGGGTATTTTGAAGAGTGTTGGTGTTGATGATATTCAACCGATGTCATTTCATTGTTTACTCAAGCGACATTGCATTTTTCTCAAGATCTAATTTTTCATGAATGGATATATCACATAAAATAATGAAACTGTCAGTTTCGTTAGGATAACATCAAAGCTCCACGATCACCGACAAAAGAATAGATTGTAGATTTCCCTACTAGTGTTCTTAGCAAATTAAATTGGTTAGATTACCTGCTACAGAAGTTTGGCACTTAGAATCTTCATAGGTCCACATGATCATGAGGTGATTGAACATTTCATTATTTAACTATATATTCTTGCTCAAGTTCATGTCTTATCTTATAACACATTGATGCTAGATATTGGTTATATGTCGAATCAAACGACATATTTATGTTTGAGACGGAAGAAGTACTCGAAAAAGACAAGGGTTTTTGCTTTCGGTGGTCGGGGAATTACATGAATGCATGTCTAAGTTCACATCAAGGGTCAATTCGTGTATAAGTTCAATCACCAGCCACAAACAGAAATTGGCAGTTGGTATGTCATGATTGAGGATATGACCCTCCTCAACTTGTGTCATTTTCTTAAGTTCTTTAAATGAAATGGGAATCTTCTTGAAAGACATTTGATGAAACCGGCACCCGTATAGGGTTATCTACACATATATTACATACATGTGTACGTGCATGTACGTGTACACTTGTTTTCTAGTACGTATCTAATGGAAATATTGCCTACACACGTGTTAAATGCATAGTAGATATGAAGCACTCAACATTCAATGAGCAATTTGTACACGACACATAATATAACATCGACACTGATTGATCGTTTTAGATTAGTATGTGGTAGACTTTTATGTCAAGTGCAGTCCTACTCAACACTTCATCCTAACTAGAACGAAACATCGATAAGTACCAAAATAACACGAAGTTCTAGTTATGGAGAGCCATTTCATTTATTCAAGTTAGGTATAGAAAAGACTAAAAGATTAACATCGGGTCGGTAATATATTGATTGATCTGATAAGTTATAGATCAGGTTACTTGCACTTGCTACAAAAGTAGAAACTTGGAAAAGATCAAGAATTTGTATTGTTTGATGAGTTAAGAGTGGTCTATCCTATCAACTTTTCATGCAAGTTTGTACCAAATGCTCTTCATATAACAATGAGTTGGGTCCATGTCATGGTGCCTTTGTTGTTAAGAATATGTTCCCTCAAATATCACAACTATGTTAGTAACTTTTCTTTCAATAGTGCATCCATTTTGCCCTATTTAATAATTCATCCAATAACCTTGAAATGTTGTAGAATTAACTTATTATATGGACTCATTTACATTGCCACTCAACTCGAGCATACCCAATGTTACCTTATGTAACATTTATTCATACACTTTATTATAAATATTACATCAAAGCTTATGTAATAACATTGTTAGTTAGAAAGGAATGTGGGACCCATTTATTTTTCCTTGACCGTTTGTGGGTAACAAAAATAGCCTCGTAAAATCATTTACAAAGCAAAGGATATACAAGGACGTCGGGTGCCTTCCGCGGACATAACATCAATTTCATAGTTTCACACAAGATCCTTTGGTGTTATGTGCAACCATAATTAAGGTATCGTCCTCATTAGTCGATAAGTCACTAAATCCTTCGTATATTCTCAAATCTACATCCATACTCAACTAAAACATGTTTCTTAGATTAGCCAGAGAATCTGAGCAACATTTTTAATGATCAAGGTCATATAATAAGCAAGAAACGTGTATATCTTGTGTTAAAGAAAATGTCAAACATATTGAAGAAAAAGAATCACACAAATAACGACCTCCTCGGTGCCAACTTGAATTTTATTGTTCACAAACACATTATTAAATTATTATATATATATTACATTTATGTATGGCACCGGTTTTAGTTTTTAGCACTCTAGATGTCATTAGGTTCAACATTCATAGTATTTTAGTGAAGAAAATGGAAAATTTAGCAATTGATAACTGTTCACCCTTTATAACCCCTCCAAAGTTATAAAAGCCCAAAATACAAGTCTCCCAACAACCACTCCTTTTTCAGCAGCAACAACATTCAATATCTGGTCCTGAAACAACTTAACATCGATATAAAACAAATCACGCTTGGTGACGTGGATATTCTTCAACGACAATTGATGCATAAGCGACAATATTCGCGTCGTAATCGTAGTTTTCCGTACAGTTGATACGGGTGCGTACAGACGAACGGACGATTTGTCTTTCAAAATAATGCGATCGAGCTCCGGCACATAGAGCTGGTTCATGGCGGTGCGTGAGGGGACACAGAAGGAGAAGCCTTTACTGGCGAGGATGGATTTAGTGAGATTGAGGTTAAGGATGCGGTTTTGGACGGAGGATAACGGTAGGTCGGTGACTTCATGGTAGGAGAGGGAGAGGTCGGTTAGGGTTAGGATTTTGGAGGTGGAGGCGAATTTGGTGGCGGCGGTTAGGGTTTTGAGGGTGGATAACATGACGGAGACTGATTTTAGACGGTTTTTGAAGGGGAGGCGTGTGGTGGTGGTGGTGTCTTCGTCGGAGTCGGAATCAGAGTCTGCTCGTCGGCGTTTTCCCATTTTGTCTATTTTTGTGCGTGAAGGGAGTAGTATTTGTGTTGATGGTTTATGGTCTAAGGGGTGAGTCCCACGTAGCAGCCACGTAACATTACTATGACACGTAGGATTAAAAAACAAACAGAGTTAGTGATTATTTAACAAAGGGGTAACACAATAACCTAAATGTTAACTAGAGGGTAGTAGGAGTCAAAGTGAAAGTTGAGAGTGGCATCGACCAAAGTTGATTAGTTGGGGGTAATAAAATCCATTTCACCTAAATTGTTTACTAACAAAAAACGTTCTTGTTAAGATTTAGCATAATTTTTGTTATTATTAGGATAAACAAAAATAGTATATTAAATAATTTACTAATAAAAAACTTTCTTTTTAAGATACATGTCATTATCATAATATTTGTTATTATATCACTAATGTTACCTTTAATTTCAATTAATAGTTGGTCAAATTAAACTCATAATAAACAAAATAAATGTTACAAAATTTAAACTAGAAACTATAACTATGAGACAATCATTTTAGAAGAAACAATAAGTAGAGACTTTAAACTAGAAAACTATAAATATGAGACAATCATTTTAGAAGAAATAATATGCAGAGACAATGAAGTTGGAAGGAGTAATAGTTTTGGAAGGAAAAGATTAAAAGTATAATTAATTTTAGAATAGAATGTTAAAATAGTTTATGAGTTTATGTCAGTTTTGACACTTTAATCCAAAATAAAACTTTTTGTATCTGAGTTCCTGTGGTTTTATTTTTGCTGCCATTTTCATCCAACTGGCAAATCAGGTTAGAGTTTTTTGTTAACCTCCACATTTTTTGTCCTCTTCCTCATTTAAATTAAGGGTATCTTCGATATTTTACGTATGCATAATAGTTAATTAAGGTGATTGGGCATGCAAATTTAGGCTACAAGTCACTATCAGTTGATGAAAATAACAGCAAAAATGAATCCTAGAGTCTCAAATACAAAACTTTTTATTTTTAAATAAAGTGCCCAAATTGACCTAAACTCAATGATCATTTTAGCATTTTACTCGATGTTAACAAGACTTTAAATACATATAATTTTTTTCTGAATGACTGCGATGTGGCATCCAGATAAATGATTGTTCTAATTTTTTAAAGATGTGAAATAGTTCCATCATTCTTCAAGAATGTTAATAACCGACGTGGCAAAACTACTCATTTTCAGTAGTTTTATATAAACTAGTTTATTTATATCGCGTGTTGCGACGAAACCGAGCAAATGATAATGTAAAACAAACGTAATTTAAAAATAAAACATGTTGTTTAGAAAAAAAAATCATTAGAACAGTTTATAAATCGTATTGTTTTATGACATCAAATAAATACTTTATTTTAGCATGGTTGCAAAAGTCGCTAAATGCTCGCTAGTTGGATTTTAGAGTACTCGGCATAGGCAGAGATTACTCGGGGAGTAATCAGCCTAGATGAACAGTACTCGGGCCTCGGCAGCCTACCTTGTAGCGAGTACTCGGGGAGTAATCGAAGGTTAGGCGGGACTTTTACAACCATGATTTTTAGTACAACTTCGTTTTAAACAAAATTTATAACAGAATGTCAGGGAAAAATCAAGCACAACTACGTACTTAAGTTTTAGAAAAAAAATTATAAACATAAATTATTAAAGAAGTATCAAATTAATCAATATATTTAATATATATTCTAAAAAACAAAAAAGAATCATTAAAAAAGGTAAAGAAAATATATAGTTTTAAAAAGGAAAAAAAAGATATATTACTAAAAGTAAATATAAGAATAAACTTTATAATATATTAAAGAAAAAATAATAAAAAACTATATATTATAATAAAAGTAAAGTTACTGTTTATCGTCCTTAATCAACAATAATATATATATATATATATATATATATAGGGGATGTATACAAATGATAACCACCTCCAATTGTAAGAACCGTAAAAATCACTTTCTAACCATTAGATCTTTAAGATGATGGATGAGATTAAAAGTTATAAAAACAATATTATATTTTTTTATCTTATTATATTTTTAATATTTTAATACCAAAAGGGCAGTTTAGTAATTTGTTTTGTTTTGTCGTATTATATATATTGTTTTTATTACTTTTTGTCTTATTAAATTAATTGTTTTTATAAAATCAGATTTACTAATTAAAAAACATTTTAAAATCTGATTATTAAAAAAAACATCTTTTTGCAGGATTTTTATAAAAAACGTATTTACGAGCCGGTTTTTTACGCCGCATTTTTTACGCGCCCTTTTTTACGACCATTTTTACGCGTCGTTTTTACGCCCGATGTTAGGCACCGTTCTTACTCCCGGTTTTACGGGCGTTTTTTTACGCCTTTTATGCGCCATTTTTTACACCCCTATTTACGTGTCGTTTTTTACGACCAATTTTTACGCGCCGTTTTTACGCCCGATTTTACGCGCGTTTTTTTACGCCCGTTTTACGCACCGTTTTTTTACACCCCTTTTTACGCGACGTTTTTTACGACCCATTTTTACGCGCCGTTTTTTACGAACCATTTTTACGCGCCGTTCTTACGCCCGGTTATACGCGGCGTTTTTACGCGCGTTTTTTACGCCCGGTTTTATGCACCGTTTTTTAGGCCCCCTTTTTACGCGTCGTCTTTACCATCCATTTTTACGCGCCGTTTTTACGAACCGTTCTTACGCCCGGTTTTACGCGCCGTTTTTACGCGCCGTTTTACGCACCGTTTTTGCTCCCGGTTTTACGCACGTTTTTTTACGCCCGGTTTTATGCGCCGTTTTTTACGCTTCCTTTTTACGTGTCGTTTTTTACGACCCATTTTTACGCGCCGTTTTACGCCCGATTTTACGCGCGTTTTTACGCCCGGTTTTACGCGCGTTTTTTTTTTTACACCCCGTTTTTTTACGACCCATTTTTTACGAGCCGTTTTTACGCCCGGTTTTACGCGCGTTTTTTTACACCCTGTTTCAACCCCCCCCCCCCCCCTACGTGTCTTTTTACGACCCATTTTTACGCGCCGTTTTTACGCCCGATTTTATGCGCGTTTTTTATGCCCGGTTTTACGCGCGTTTTTTTACACCCCGTTTTTTTACGACCCATTTTACGACCCGTTTTTACGAGCCGTTTTTACGACCCATGTTTACGCGCCGTTTTTACGCCCGGTTTTACGCGCGTTTTTTTTACACACCGTTGTAAATTTTTACGCACGTGTTAAAAAAATTAAACCTTTTTACGTCCCCGGTTGTGAGTTTTTTTTAAGCCGCGATTGTTTAACTAGGCGTATGTATGTGGTGCAAAAAAATTACGTAAAGCGTTATCTGTTTAAGTAGGCGTCGACTGCGAAATTTTTGCGCATGGCGTAAATTTTGCAAATTATTTACACACAGCGTTGAAAAACTAGTTATATGCTACTTTTACGCTCCTGTTAAAAACAGTTTAAACTTTTTTTACGACAAGTTGTAAACTTTTTTACGCCCGTTTACCTGCCACTTGTTTGTAATTTGTTACTTTGGCATTTTAATAAAAAAGAGTATTTTGACCTATGATCCGGTTCAAATGAGAACCACACGAGTTGCGAAAACTAGGTCATCCAAAAGGTTTTTCTGACATTTTTTTTTCTTAAAAGTCGTAAAAATAATCACTTGTTTCAGTAAAAAAAATTCAAAAAAATGTCGCATACCCACATTTACAGAAGACGTAAAAAAATATTTATATTCTTTCAAAATTTACGTCTGTCGTAAAAAAAACTTGCATCAGTCAAAACTATCGACTCGGCAATTTTTTTTACTTTTTTTTACAGAGGTGTTTATTTTTTTTCATCTACGTTTATGCAAAAAAAATTTGACCCAACCTGCGCCGGATCAAAAAGTTCTCATGGTTCTCGCAACTTGTGGTGGTTCTCATCTTACCATTTCCCTTTCGACCCATATATATATATATATATATATACACGACAAGGATCTGTTAGGAACCACCCTTTATTACGAGAATCACGAGAACTAGTGTGAACACAAACAGTAATACCTAAAAGAATCCAAAAAAAATGCCATTTTTTTTTTTTTTTTTTAATATTATTTGAAAAATTCGCTATATTACTCAACAATAAAAAAAAATTTCAAAAAAAAAAATTTTGAGTGCCAACTATCCATGCACATATGCATTTTCGTCATTTCTTTGACAAATTCCATTATACATTACAAACATTAGATAATTGTAGATTCATTTACACTACCATGTGTAACACACTACTTTTTACGTTACGAATATTAGCAATGTACATGTGCATCTATATATATCAACATGAAATAAGGTGTTTTGGTACACTAATTTGAATACATTTTCTCTTTCATCTATCATACCATCCATAATACACTACCATGCACATGTGCATTTTCATCATTTCTTTGACAAATTCCGTAATACATTACAAACATTAGACAATTGTACTTTCATTTACACTACCATGTGTAATACACTACTTTTTACGTTACCAATATAAGAAATGCACATTTGTATCTATATGTATCAACATGAAATAAGGTATTTTGGTACACTACTTTGAATACACTCTCTTTCATCTATCATACCATCCATAATACACTTCCATTACCTCCTACCATCCATAATACAATACCATTACCTCCTACCATTTATAATACGATACCAATACCAATATTTTCACTTTATTACATGTATATCAACACCGTTTATACCATCCAATCAACATATTACATCATAATGTGACAACTATAATGAATCCATCAACCACTAGATATAACTAACCAAAAAACATATATATGAGCCTACTTCATCATTCAAAATCACAAACTTTTTGTATCAAAACACCGTATATAATGGTTATACATAATGATGCACATGTGTTTTTAATGTAAAATTGAATGTATTATGGATGGTATTTTAAATTAAAGTGCAATTATCTACTAGTGATAACGTATTACTAAATTTATCGAAGTTATGATACATATGCACATGTGCATGGATAACTGTTACTCGGAAAAAAAAATTGTAACGAAATATAACGATTTTTATTAAAAAAATATTTTTTAAAAATTTTGAGTGTTTTTTTTATTTTTTTTAGATTTTATTTTGCAATAAACGTGGTTCTTGCGGTTCTCACAATAAAGGTGGTTCTCGCATGAACCTTACCATATATATATATATATATATTTATATGATTCGATTCAAGAGAAAACCAATCCCAGTTGTGAAAACCATGAGAACTCCTATCATCAAATATCATATTTACACATCACCCATAACCAAATTAAATCAAAAGGGTATTTTAGTCTTTTACTTCGCATATCATATCTTTTCTCTCTCTTCTATTTAAAAGTCAGTATGTCACATCTTTTCTCTTTCTTCTATTTAAAACTCAACGTCTCAAATCTTTTCTCTCTCTTCTATTTAAAATTCAACATTAAACATCTATTGAGTCATTATTTTTGGGTGAGTTCGTTTGGTAAGATCCTCAAAATTCATAAACACGAAATCGGGGTGTCGAGGCGTAAAAAGATGGTTCGCGTAAAAAGATGGTTGGCGTAAAAAAAATTATAAAAAAGTTTTTGTAAAAATAAAATATTTTTCTTTGGCGTAAAATATTTTTAGTTTTTTGTAAAAAAGTTTAAACCCGTAAAAAATTGTTTTTAAATTTTAAAATTAACACGCGTAAAAAAATTTAAACCCGCGCATAAAAAAATTTAAAACCGCGCGTAAAAAAACTTTTATATCGGCGCGTAAAAGAAGTTTAAAACATCGCTAAAAAAAGTTTTAAACCTCGCATAAAAAAAATTTTAAAACCAGTCGCATAAAAAAGTTTTAAACCATGCGTAAAAAAATTTCTAAAACGTGCGTAAAAAAGTTTAGAAACCGGCACGTAAAAAAGTTTGAAAACCGATGCGTAAAAAAGTTTTAAAACTGCGTAAAAAGAATTTAACCGCGCGTAAAAAAGTTTAAACCGTCGCGTAAAAAAAATTTAAACTGCGCGTAAAAGAATTTAAAACCGCGCGTAAAAAAAGTTTAAAACCGCAGTGTAAAAAAGGTTTAAAACCGCGCGTAAAAAAGTTTAAAATCGGGAGTAAAAAAGGGTTTGAACCCGCGCGTAAAAAAAGTATGAACCCGCGGGTAAAAATGTTTAAAACCGGCACGCAAAAAAAGTTAGAACCCCTACGTAAAATAATTTTGTTACTGCACGATTCAAAAATAACATTAATTAAATCACAAAACATTAATTAATAAAACACAATGATTACAACTTTAATTATTAATTATTAAAGAGCTTATTAAAAATAACAATTTGCCCTTATCCCACTAAAAATAAAAACTCATTAATTAAATCACAATGATTACAATACTTTATTGTCTTTTAATATAATCTATTAAAACACTTTTGATCAATGGCTTATATTAAGTCCTACGGTATCACAACTCAAGGTGGTTCTCATTTTACTCATCCCCTATATATATATATATATATATATGGAAAGGATATATAGGAATCCATTTAATAGTGAGAAAACTAAGGAAACCATATTTTCCACCATTGATCAAGGTAATCTAATGGTTGAGAAAAAACAAGACTTAAATAATTTTTTTTATTTCATTGAAAAGCAAGCAAGGGTATATTTGTCCATACAATTCAACCAAAGTACTAAGTATATATTAATTTAGTGTTTGGATTTGACGTAATGGCTGCATGTTCAGGCGCCTAAAATCTTCCAAGATCCCATCAAATTTTCAAAGACTCATACTCACGACAGATCCTCTAGTTCTCTCTTCCCTTACTCTCTCTGAATAACCAGAGCAATCCCAAACGGAGGAGCAGGTGCCGGCGAGAAACCGAGCAAAAGTGGAAGTAGGCCGTACGATCGTCACCAGGGAGAGGTTTTACGACGATAACAATTTGTTTCGAAGAAAAACCTAGCTATGAGGGCAACATTCCGGTTGTTATCCTCCGGCAAAAGAAGTCGGAAGTGTAGGAAATCCAGTTCAAAGTAAGTGCAGTTTATATATCGGCTAAATGTTATTTGCGATTACAGTTTTTTGTCATTATTGTTTGCGATTTTTTTCTTGTGGTAACCGTAATGATTAGTTGTTAGGTTTAGTTGGTTTGGATTTCTCTGTTTTTGTGATTGTTAAATTTTTGTTTTCACTCTTCTTTAATATGTGATTACTATTTGTTAAGGACTATTCAAATGTTACATTTGGTTTGGTAATGTTGTTACATATAGTATTCAGATTGGGTTTGTAATGTTGGATTACTTGAATGAGGGCATTTTTTGTTGAAATGTGAAGGAGTAGGGTAAAGGTATGTGCAGAAAAAAGTGAGTGTGGCGAGTGCATCACAGACTGTGATAGTGTTGGATGACACCGATCGACGGAAAATCTAAAATGGAACAGGAGGTGGAGGGGGTTGGGACGATCGCACAAACGATAGGTAAGTGCTAAGTTATACCTTTGGAATTATTATATTTTGATTGATGTATTAAGATTATACTGCAGATTTGGATAACTGGATTCAGACACACCAATCAGCGAAATTCAGACGATGACAAGGACCCAGCGTAAAACCCCGAATGGTGTGTATTTTTTGTTGTATTGGATACAGTAGGCTCGATCACTATAATGTGTGTAACGTATGACCTTTTTTCTATGTATAGCGAAAGAGACAATTGTAATTGATAGCACAACCGTAGAAACTCGAAAGCGGAGAGGTATGCGTATTATTTTGACTCGTCGTATCAAACAAAAACCAAAACAGTGATACTAACATGTGTTAACTGATTTGTAACACTTTGTAGCGAGGGCGTCGGTTGCCGAAACGAAGACACATGCAGGTTCGGTGCAGAAGCCAGATTCAGGTAACATGTGTTACATATGCTGTACTTGTTTGCTGTGTTGAATAAATCCAGAAATATTACTTGTGCTATTATGTATTTGCTATGGCGGTTGTTTTTGTAGGTTTGAGGAGAATAACCAGGTCCTTGACAGGTAGGCTGGCTAATAAGCGAAAACAGAAATATCAAGAAACAGACGAAGAATGGGAAGAGGAATACGAGGAAAGTGCAGGAGATGTGGTTGGTAGGGTCAGGAAAAGGGCCAAGAAGGATAATTGGCCAGGCATTAGAACCAGATCGTCTCCATACCAACTGGCAGATGCATTTGTGCTCACGTTAGAACAAAGAATAGCAGTCAAGAGGATGGGATTCAGACTTTTTCTTAAGTTCAAGGTAGATGGCCTTCCGGCAAAGCTGGCGAATTATGTTGTTGAGAGGTTTAATCCTTTAGACATGGAGATAAACTTGTCGTGTGGGAAGATCAAGGTAGCGCTGAGGCTATTGATAACTTAATTAGCATACCACGTGGTGGTGTGCATTTAAGTTCTCTTCCTAAACGAGCGCATATGGATGAAGCAGTTGCAAACTGGAGAGGCAGGTTCTCGGGACGCTATGTTCCACCCACGCAAATGGTCGACATGATTAAGATGTCAGATGGGGAAGACAACTTTAATTTCAGGATGGACTTCATAATGTGTTTTGTTACCTTGATGATCGACTGCCACAAGCAACGGTGCCTTCGGCCCTGGATATTAGACCGCATAACGAGTGATATGGACTTTGCAAAAGTCGATTGGTGCGGGTTGTTGTTGGAGGAGTTAAAGAAATGCAAAAAAGGATGGAAAGCAAATGACCAAAACAGGCCGTTCACCGGAGCGTTGACGATCCTAGTTGTAAGTGTTTGTGTGATATACATTTGCAGTAATGTGTTTGTATGTAGTACGTGCATTTGAATTCCTAACATATGTAACTGTTGTGGGTGAAAATTACAGTTGCTGTACGTCGACAGAGTTAGGTGCCGGGGTATGGATGTAGATTATAGTATCTATCCAGTTACGTTATGGACGAAGCAAAAACTTAAACACAGAGAAAAGTTGGAGATTAGAAAGGGTGCTTTTGGAACTGAAAAATTAAAAGCTCAGACAGTCTGTAAAAACATTGCGGATGATGATGAAACAACTGTACAGGTATATATAAAATAAAAGCCAATAAAAGTTAAACGTTAGTCAGATATCGTTGTGTGGATATTCTTTGGTTTATTAACATTGTGTACGTTTTGTGAAAAAAAATAGGAGAAGCTACAGTTGGTGGATAATTTAATAAATGTTGTGGAGAGAACCAGGCGAAGAATCGAAGACATGTTGGGCCAAATGTGTACTGAGCGCCCAGAAAACGTAGAAGTGCAAGTGTTGATATCTCGGTATGACAACCTGTTACAAAGAAAAGCAACTTGGTCTAAGGAGAGAAAGGGGGAGGGGTGAGGGTGAGTGAACACGTTGTTAAGTTCAAGTACTGGAGTAATGATAAATGGTAACACGTGTTACATTGTATATTGCAGGTGCACAAGAGTTCATCTAGGTAACAAAATAAAGATAAAAAACGCCGTTGTTTATGACTGCATTCACAATATGATGTTCAAACCCTGGAATAATTAACATAAGTTAAGGGCAACCATGCCATTATCGTATTACAAACCAAAGTACATGCTGCATGAAACATGATATGTATAAGATACAAGGACAACACACCGAGGTCCGGGATAATAAATATAAGTTGTGGAAAGTATGTTAAGTCAACAAAAACAACTATCAGATAACGCGTGTTACATTCGTAACAGTTTCTGGTAGCACACATGTGCGCATATAAAAACTGTTACATGTCTGTAACAGTGCCAAAAGCTTGAAACCTGCTCAGTGTGTTTCCTCGGCTACCAAATAGATCTAAGGGGCGGATGACGGCCCCACATCGTTGGGGGTTACCGGGCTGGTTGATGTCCTTAGGATTTGTGAATTTTTTGCAGTTACGGGAATCGTGGTTGGTAACATACTTCATGCAGGTCCGGCACAGACGAGGGCCTTTTGCAGAGTTGTTGCTGGTTGTTGGCTACCACTGGTAATTCGACGGTGTTTACTACACCCCTTGTTGCGCGCCACATCAGGATATTCACAACCACTGTGCCCTCTCTTGAACGGCCAATCAGTTCTTCAAAGACATCCTTTGTTGACACTTGGTCTGGCAACAAAATAGATCCCTTAGTTAACAGATTCATTTTGATCACTTTTAGCTGTTCCATCAAAGTTAAAAGCGATTCAGTATCATTTCTAACAACTTCCCACATAGTCGTGACCACATCGATAATCTCATTGCGCATAACAGACTGCGGTTGCGTGTCCACATCGTAACGACTATCAATTGAAAAAACTCTCTTTGGCAAAACATCACGCCTCCATTTGTTGGCAATGTATTGGGATGGGATGGCGTCCACATGTTGTAGGCGATAAACACAGAAGACATGGCGACATAGGTAGCCTATTCGGGTAAAGCCACGGCATGAGCATTCAGCTGTGTTATCCACGCTATTAAACGTTACCTGCAATTGTTGGTTACATAGGTTAGAGGCGTAAGAAATTGCGTAAAAAGATGTAACATGTGTTAGCCATTCCTGTAGAACAGAGAGAAAATTTTTTATGTAATCTAACCGTGAATACATTGTCGTCGTGCTTGACAGAGAAAACAGTCATGCCAGCTTCTGAAGTTTGGTTCGTAATGAAGCAAAAAAACTTGCCCTTGAGGATTTCCTTCCGGACCAAATGGGAAAACGGAATGAAAGTAAACATTGAAAGCGTGATGTTCAATGGGCAGATTACTTTTGTCATTGAACACGATTGACGAAGATTTGAATTCAGAAACTCTTTGGCGATAGCGTCAGCTGTCAATCTGTGCCTCATAACATAACATAAATTAAACAAGGGTATTTGCGCTGGTGGATTTAACTTTAAAAAATGCATTTGAGCTTTCGGATCGTGAAGTTATCTTCATTAAGCAGCACATGGGGATGTCCCTAAAGTATGCCGAAACCCAACGTTCCCTGGTTTCGTACATTTCATTTAGCCATTGGTGGTCTTGCAGTGAAAACTTTTCAAGCAATGCTGCCCATCGTTCTTCAGAGGTAGAAGGCTTTATATAAACATTCCAAACGAGTCGGTGAATGCAAGACCTCAGGTCCGTGTTTTGCAATACGTCCCCTGCTATCTATTATAGGCATAAGTTAGAAATGAGATGGTGTTAATGTAAGCAAACAAAAAAATACAGAAAAATACCTTGCTTGGCAGTTTTTTCATGATATGCCACATACAAAGTCTGTGGTGGGCAGTGGTGAAAACTTGTTGGATAGCTTGTTTCATCAACGGGTCCTGATCGCTTAAGATCAACCGGGGTTCAGACTGATGTGCCTTCATGAATGCTAGGAGTAACCATTTGTAAGATTCCACGGACTCGTTTAAAATCAACCCCGCGCCAAAGGTGACACAATGCATGTGGTTGTCAACACCAGTGAAAGGTACAAAAATCATGTTGTACCTATAAACAGTTAAACAAGAAACATATGTAAGAATATAAATAGTCCGGTGAACAAGATATTGTTACATATGTTATGTGGGGGTGTTACGTATGTACATGTCTACTTACTTGTTTGTCTGATAGGTGTCATCGAATGCTAGAACATCGCCGAACGCTTTATAGTTTAGGTTGGAAATCTCATCAGTCCAAAACACAGCTTTCAATTTCCCTTCGGATACAACAAAGTCGTAATAGAAGTTTGCTAGATTCTCGCTCCGATCGCGAAGACGTTGCACGAACAGTTGAGCATCTCGGTCGCTATGAAAATCCTCAATTGTTGGCTGCAATTTTTAAAGTCATCGGGGGTACCACGCACGTTGTGATGGCCGCCTTTGATGCTAACTAGGAAACGGTGGCTCTTCGCGGACCAATGCGATTAAGGCTCATTTGGTGAATAAATTGTTGGGTTGCAAATGTCTGTTCCCTTGAAAATGTTGATAAGTCACGGTTGAATGGGTCAATAAGCGGATGATTATGCATATCGCTCTAGCTGTGGACAACAAAGCGAAGAGGGTCTTGATTTACAACAACAAGAAGTCGGGCCTTACAATCAGTGAGTGTAAATGTACTTTTCCTGCTGCACATTGCTAAAGACTCACATAGAGTGTCAAACGTCCTTTTGTTTTGCGGTTTAGCACCCTTCGAGCACCTGAGGTATTTGTGCGTGGGGCATCTGTTATTAACCTTTGTTTGAGCCTTTTTAACGTTAAACCCACCTTCAAATCCGTACAACTTATACATTGCAACTACTTCTTCGAAAGTCTCATATGATTTTCCAATAACAGGATGGAACTCCGCGTCCACAATAGGAGTCCAGAATTTGGTTCCTTCTGGGGTCTGAGTTACGTAGTAACGGGGTGTTCCTTGTTGATCACCTGTAAAAGAAGAAAGGGAAGTTACATACGTACACCATCTAAAAATGCGTTACCCACTACTTGAAATTAGTTATCTAGGTAGGCTGCCACATACATGGAACTAAATGTTCTTTGAAATGGTCAACCATCACTTTTGGGACATTTCAGGGGGGTAGAAGCTTGCAACACAAGCCCTATGTATGAGAAATGTACATCGTGTGTTACAATTCTTTTGTGAAACTTTTTTTTAAATTGGAAACCTTAATGTTTCACTTTATTATTGTGTTAAATAAATTGTATACAATTTTGAAGTGGTAGTGAACCTTTAAGGTACCAGTAGAGCATATGGTTTAACGTGTAACACGTGTTACATTGGGCATATAGGTAGTTTCTTTTATGAGTTGTTTTTGTGAACTCATGATATCATTTTTGAGGAAGAAGTTACTATGTTATAAATTTGGTTTTTCTATTGATCCACCATTGTAACACGTGTTACTATTGCATGTTCTTTATTTTTTTATGCGTAACACTGTACACGACTCAGGGGTTACACGTGTAAAATGTAAACAATAGATCATATGGTTTAAAGTGTAACATGTGTTACATTGGATATATAGTTATTTTTCTCTGTGAATTGTTTTTGTGGACTCATGATATCATTACTGAGGGAGAAGTTACTATGTTATAAATTTGGTTTTTCTATTGATACATCCAACGTAACATGTGTTACTAGCATGTTCTTTATATTTTTTTATACGTAACACTGTACATGACTCAGGGGTTATACGTGTAAAGGGGTAAACCATAGATCATATAGTTTCACGTGTAAAACTGTTTTAATCAACATAATATAGCTTTTGTAACACATGAAAAATCTAACACGTGTGACGTTGGATGTATCTTTAAGTTGAGAACACAGTTGGAACACGTGTTACAACAGGTTGTTTTAAGAAGTTACAGATAAGTAAAAAGTGTTACGATGTGGATGTTTGCTACAAAATTTTTCTAATAACCATAATAGAGATGTGTATGTGGTTAAAAACCTTCGGTAACATGTGTTACGTTCGAAGTATCTTTATGTTGAGGGGGGATTATAAAAGGGAAATGCACAACCGAGTAAAAAAATTGTAACACGTGTTACAACTGCTGTTTTAAGAAATTTCAAATAAGTAACAATGTTACAAAATGGATGCTTTTTATAAAACAGTTTTAATCAACATAATAGAGCTTTTGTAACACATGAAAATCTAACACTTGCTACGTTGGATGTATCTTTAAGTTGAGAACACAGTTGGAACACGTGTTACGACGAGTTGTTTTAAGAAGTTACAAATAAGTAAAAAGTGTTACGAAGTGGATGTTTGCTACAAAAATTTTCTAATAACCATAAGAGAGAGGTGTATGTGGTTAAAAACCTTTTGTAACACGTGTTACGTTAAGTAAACTTAAGTTGAGTAAGGGATATAAAAAGCGAAATCACAATTGAGTAAAAAATTGTAACACGTGTTACAACGTTGTTATTAAGAAATTTCAAATATTAACATGTGCTACAAAGTGATGCATTTTATAAAAACTGTTTAATCAACATAATAAGCTTTTGTAAACAATTTAAAAATCTAACACTGTTATTTGGATTATCTTTAGGTTGAGAAACAATTGGAACACGTGCTACAACGGGTTTGTTCAAGAAGTACAAAATAGTAAAAGGTGATACAAGTGGATGTTTTGCTAAAAAAATTTTCTAATACCAAATAGAGAGTGTATGTGTTAAAAACCTTTTGTAACACGTGTACGTTGGAAGTGCATTAAGTTATTGGGATTATAAAAAGGGAAATAAAACTGAGTAAAATTGTAAATTGTTGCAACGGTGTTTAAGAATTAAAAAAAAAAAGTGTTACAATCTTTGGTGTTTTGGTACAAAATTTTTCAAAACCATAATAGAAAATTTATGGTTAAAACCTTTGTAACATCTTTATTTTGTGCAAGTGATTCCCAATTTTTTTAAAAAATTCCAAAAAAGTTCATGGATTTATATGGTGCAAGTTTAGGGTACTACCTTCATCAGTTGGTGAATACATCTGAAGTGTCTGGGCTGATGCACCTACGTCTGATCGATGTTTTACCTTTTACATATTACAGTCCATCACTGGTTATAATAGAAAAAAAAACCATGGGCGAACAAAATGCATATAACAGGAAAAGAAACAACAAAACAAATCATAATAAACACATTTCAAAAACAAATCAACATAAAACCTGTTCAAAAGCTCAAATAGTTTAAAACATAAAACTGAAGTCCTACCAGCGAAAGGTTCAAATACTGAAGCTGTGGAAAACTCCATATATTGTGCTTAGAGATAAAAAAACAACATTACAACCTCCAGCAAACCATGTAACGTTTGAAAAAACCATTAGTTATAAGCGCTTATATAAGTTTATGCTTGAACAAACAAAGAAACAAATAAGTAAACCATGTAAAGAATGAACAAAGAACAACAAAAACATAGAAGAACATGAAACACGGTGCATGTGAGTCATAGAAGATTCATCAAGGATCAAGCGGGTCGGGATAACATTAGTGGGAGAGTTCAGAAGATCTTCATTGTTCAGTGTTTTCCATTCAACGCGTGACAATGAAGATAAAAACATGAGTTTTGATTAGAACAACGGGTTTTAAATTAAAAGTGGTTAGGAAGAAGATAAGAATGACAAAAAGTTATGGGTTGGGTAAGGTGTAATCGAGGGTGATGTTGGGAATGAGAAGTTGTGAAAGTACAATCTCCCTTAAAAAGACCAAAAACACCCTTAAGGATAGGTTAGATGTGGTGATTGGATGAATGAGAACCACATCTTCTAGTTTCTAAGTTTCTCAATAAAATTGGTTTTCTCCATATACTTATGCATATATATATATATGTAAGGTTATTTTAAAAAATACAAAAGTTTGAGAAAGTAGAAAGAATCTCAGCCATTAACTAAATTAATCGAAAAGGTAATCAAGTAATTTTATATTGATTTAATTAATCAAAACCTTCCATCAAACCGCCACCCTAATTATAGGAATACTGAATAACACTGTCAACACCATTCAGCACGTAAAAAAACCATTCAATAATTATATAACACCCTTCAATAAGTATATAACACCATTCAATAATATAAACACCATTTCTAAAGATCTATAAAAACACTACGAATAACATGCAACAACATTCACGCATATTAACACAATTCATTAATATAAACATCATCAAAATTTATATAACACCATTATCACATATATAACACGTTCAATAAGTATATAACACCATTCAATAATATATAACACCATGAACTGAAACCAAAACAAACCAAATTACTGAAACATTCGATTGAACGTAATTTTTTTCTGTAATAAGTATAGTAATATGGTACTTATATTAAAGATTAAAAAACACTCGTTATTATGTGTATATTTAAACAAAACGATTACGTGTAAAAAGTTATTGTAGTTTAAAAATAAGAGACTTGATGTGGATGACATGTGACATCTAAAATTAAAATGTTAATTTACCTTAACCCTTATCTAGAAATTCAATTAATTGTATATATTTACAGATGCATCAGATCTCACCATTAATTAAAGATCTATGGTTTGATCTTTGGTCCCTCTCACACTTTGGGCCTTTTTTACGGATCCTCTACTAATATATATTATATAAAATATTATATATATAATATGGTAGGTACTTGTTAAAATGTGTTTTTTTGTGAGAATGTAAGAAAGATCTCAACCATTAGATTTTTAATTAAGTGAGATCTTGTGGCAATCTTGAATATTTTACCATTAAAGTAATTAATATTCTAGATTAATGGTCAAAGGTAAATTAATATTTCTAAATTTAGAAAGTCACATGCAATGCACATCAAGTTCACTTTATTTTTAACGTCAATAACTTTCATAGTAACTCGTTTTTTTTACATTACACTTAAAACGGTATTTTTGTATCTTTAGTATAAGTACCATGATTGTTATCTTTTAGAAATAAAAATTACGTTTCGATTGGATGTTTTGTCCATGGTTTTTTTATGTTCATAACAATGTTTTAATGTATTTATCAAGTGTTGTGTTTTACAGTAAAACACATGACGTAAATAAGACACCAAAGCATTGCAAATTATGAATTATGATTCAAGTCATTGTGTTTTAACATCTAGAGTATGTGATTACAGTCATGGTGTTTTAACATCTAGAATAACAATAGAATTATTGTAAATGTTAAAACACCACGACTGTATTATGATTCAATTCATGGTGTTTTTGGAATTTGTATGGTGTTTTATACCTGCAAAAATAACAAAAATCATTACAAATGTTAGAACACCTTGGTTGTATTACGATTCAAGTTGTGGTGTTTATACATTCAAGTTGTGGTGTTTATCTGGAATTCTTATGGTGTTTTATACGAACTGATGATGTATCCCTAAAATAACGGATGAATTCCTAAAATAACTCATGAATTCGGTTACAAGATTATATCTTTAATTATATCATTAATTAGGATTATCGGTTAAATTACCATCTTACCCTTAAACTAATAAATAGATAGGGACATGTGTATCACCATAATCTTTCTTATCATTCTCACACTTTTAGTCTTTTTTACAGGATCCTCTACATATACATATATATATATAAGGGTAAGGTTCATGCGAGAACCACCTTTATTGTGAGAACCGCGAGAACCGCCTTTATTGCAAAATAAAATCTAAAAAAATAAAAAAAACACTCAAAAAATTTGTTTTTAATATTTTATTAATAAAAATCGTTATATTTCGTTACCAAAAAAAAAACTTTTTTAGAGTAACAATTATCCATGCACATATGAATCATAACTTTGACAAATTCAGTAATAAGTTATCACTAGTAGACAATTACACTTTAATTTACAATACCATCCATAATACACTCAATTTTACATTAAATGCACATGTGCATCATTATGTATAACAATTATATACCGTGCTTTGGTACAAAAAGTTTGTGATTTTGAATGATGAAGTATGCTCATATATATGTTTTTTGGTTAGTTATATCTAGTGGTCGATGAGTTCATTATAGTTGTCACTTTATGATGTAATATGTTGATTGGATGGTATAAACGGTGTTGATATACATGTAATAAGTGAAAATATTGGTATTGGTATTGTATTATAAATGGTAGGAGGTAATGGTATTGTATTATGGATGGTAGGAGGTAATGGAACTGTATTATGGATGGCATGATAGATGAAAGAGAAAGTGTATTCAAAGTAGTGTACCGAAAACACATTATTTCATGTTGATACATATAGATGCACATGTGCATTTCTTATATTGGTAACGTAAAAAGTAGTGTATTACAATGGTAGTGTAAATGAAAGTACAATTGTCTAATGTTTGTAATGTATTACGGAATTTGTCAAAGAAATGATGAAAATGCACATGTGCATGGTAGTGTATTATGGATGGTATGATAGATGAACGAGAAAATGAATTCAAATTAGTGTACAAAACACCTTATTTCATGTTGATATATATAGATACACATGTTATTTGTAACGTAAAAAGTAGTGTGTTACACATGGTAGTGTAAATGAAAGTACAATTGTCTAATGTTTGTAATGTATTATGGAATTTGTCAAAGAAATGACGAAAATGCACATGTGCATGGATAGTTGGTACTCAAAATTTTTTTTTGAAATTTTTTTTATTATTGAGTAAATATAGCGTATTTTTCAAAAAAATATTAAAAAAAACCAAAAAAAAAATTTGGTATTTCTTTTGGATTTTTTTAGGTATTACTGTTTGTGTTCACACTGGTTCTCGCGGTTCTCGCAATAAAGGGTGGTTCCTAACGGATCCTTGTCCTATATATATAATTATAATTATAAAATGAAACAAAAGTTTGTTTTATATGTTTAAAACCGACATGCGATGATATGTAGAATTATTAGTTCCGTTTAGTTTTTACAGTAACCTTTCAATCTTTCATCACATCTTGAGGAGGAAATTATAAGACAACTACGAAAAGGAAATTATCATTATTTTATATAAAATTAAGTTAAATGAATAAATATAAAATAGATTAAAGTATAAATGGTATTAATAACATATCGTGCATATTTGAGTAGCTTAGACAACCTTTGAAGGACATGATAATAAAAACTACAAAATGATTTGTGAATAATTGAAAATATAAATAGTCAGATCGACTTCTATATAAACTTAATATAAAAATATTATTATTAGAGTAAATTACAAAAATCATCCTTTATTTTGATACCAGATTACAAAGTGTGTCATTTGTTTTAAAAAAAATACAAAAAATGTACTCGATGTTTGCAAAATATTGCACGTTATGTTCTTTAGCCTAACTCAATTAGTTTTCATGGTTAAATCTAACCAAGTGGACCCCACATGAGAGTATTTTGATCATTTTACCATAAATACTTAAATAAATAATCAAAAAAACCTCTCTCTCACTCTATCTCAAAACTCACCCTCCTTCCCTCAACTCTCTCTCTCTCTATACAATCTGGGCCACACCACCCATACCACCATCGCCATCACATTCTACCGCCCATAGCTCCTCTGTCATCATACCACCACCACCGCCATCACATCACCACCCATCCAACCACCACCTCCAACCACCATCAAACCAACCAGCCACTACCACGCAACCTTCACTACCAGCACACAACCACCATTGGTTCTATTCGAACCATCGCCATCGTCGCCCGACTTGATCAGATTTTGACACACGGGTTTGTTCGAACCACCGACGTTGTTTCTGTTCGAACCACCGCCACGGTCACCCGATTTGCTCGAACTTGGACACAGAGGTTGGTGTAGATGGGGTCGCCAACCGGATTGTCATGTCAGAGTGAGTAAATGTGGGGACACCCGGTTTTCTAAGATCTAGACACACAAGTTGTTTCTGTGTTTGTGGTGAGTAAATATAGGGGTAGGTGTTTTTGTTGGGATTGATTTGACGGTTGGTTGGTTGAATCCAGATTGGGTGTTTGTTTGGGGGCGGGGTGGGGTTAGTAGCTTGAATCTTGATCAGGGTTTGACTATGGGTTTGTTTGAATCTGGATTGGGGTTTGTTTGGTAGCGGTGGTTGCATATGGGTAGTGATGGTGGTCAGTGGTGTTGATGATGGTGGTCAGGTGGTGTTGGTGGTGGTCTAGTAGTTAGAGAGAGAGAGTGTGTGTGTGTGTTTGTTTGAGATAGAGAAAGATAGGGTTTATGTGTGTGTTTTGTATATATTAGGGTAAAATGACAAAAAAGTGTACTGTCCTATAGTTGAGAGGATGTCTGCAGTTGAGTGGTATTTTGTACTAAGAAATACATTAATGGTGTAACCAATAAATTTAACTGAGTTAGAGTCAAAGGATGTAATGTGCAAGAGTTTGCAAACATCGAGTATGTTATTTTTGTACTTTTTAAAGACAAATGACACACTTTACTATATGGTGTGAACATAAATGAAGATTTTTTTTTAATTTACTTTATAATGAATGATGATTTTAGTTTAAAAACTAACAAACGCCTTTATGTTTTTGTAAAAATCTTAATAAAAACTTTTATTAGAAATTATAGCTGATAAAGTACATTAAACTAATGTGTAAATGATAAATAACACATATATGTGTATTACATGTTTAAATCTTTGGAGATGATTTATGAAAAATATAATGTAACAAAGAAATGGTGTTTACACAAAAATAATAATTAATCTAATTTAATTTAAATCTAATCTAATCTAAATTTTAATAGCAGTATAATCTCATTTAATTTAGTAATATATTAATAATAAATCTAGTCTATATTAAACAAAATACCCTTCTTCCCTGAAAATTTAGTGTGCACATTTTTAAACGCATATGTTATTTATAGTATGTTTTCTTAAGTGCAGTTATGATAACAATAGATTAATTGGTCTTTAGTGACATTAGGGGCAATTTACAATATTATTTGTAATGGCCAAGGGACTATAAATAGGATTAGGATCTTCGCTTGTCATAACTTTGAGAGATTCTTAGGGATTTTAACACACATCTTTTGTAATAGAATCTAGGGTTTGTCATGTTTAATACAAGCTTGGCTTGATATTTAGATTTGATTATTGTTATACCTTATTGTGTTTGACGGATTCCGCACGTCGAACATATTAATTGAAAGAATTAGTACGGTCAAGAGAAAAAAATACAAATTGAACTGAAACAAATGAACCAGGCTTGTGTTTGACACAATTCCCTTAAAGCGACGTCTATTCCCAGGGTACGCGGGCCCATGTTTTCGGAACTGCATTCGTATTCGCAGGACGTGCGGGCACACACGAGTTCAACTAAATCCGGTTCCATTTTCTGCACCCCCGGCGCGCGCGGAGGTAGGATATGTCGTAAAATAAGTCAAAGGAATGGTAGGGGCTCTACCTTATAAACCCATTCTCTCTTTGCTCCCACATCAATGTGGGACAAAGTGTTAACCACATTTAAGACTTTCATTCACACCTCAAATTTCCATCATGTAGTTCTCTGTTGTAATGTGGTTTGTTCTGTTGCTAACGTCTTGTTAGACGTTTTTAATAAAAGTTGTTAAAAAATTAACTACTATTTAACGAAATATTACACCATAACAAAATATATCAATAAAACGTATTTGATTCATGAAAACTCACAATTTAATTACTATTCAAGAAACTTTACAACTTAGTTACTACTAGTTGATGCTTCGTCCGCATTGCCGGGCGATGACGAATAATGAGCGAGTGTTAGGCAGCTTATTGACACGAAAAACAATTAAATCGAGTCAAACAATTAAAATAAAATATTTTTCTAGTTTTGCTAAAAAAAACTAAAACAATGGCAATACTGTTATTTTTAACTAAGGGAAAGTTTTATTTTTTTATTGGAATAAAATTGTAATTTGCGAAAAGCTAAAGTGATGCTAGTACTGTAAATTGGAACCAGGGGCAAAATTGTAAATTTGGGGGCAAATTCGTAATTTGAACTTGGGGTAACACAGTAATATAAATTTGAACTAAAGGTACAATCTTAATTTTAGGCTGGAGACAAAACCTATTTTTATTTTTAACCGAGAGCAAAATCGTAATTTGGAGTTGGAGACAAAAGCATAATTTTATTTTGAACAAGGGCAATAACGTAATTTTGAACTAGAGGGCAAAATCATAATTTTTTAAACGGGGGAAAATCTATTTTTGAAGAGAGGGCAAAATTGTAATTTTAAGCTGGGGGCAAAAACGTATTTTTCTTTTGAGCTGGGCGAAAACGTAATTTTGAGCTAAAGGCCAAATCGTAATTTTGAATCGAGGGAAAAATCGTAATTTTGAGCTGGGGACAAAAGTATAATTTTATTTTAAGTAGGGCAAAAACGTAATTTTAAACTAGGGGTAAAAATATAATTTTAAAGTATATAAAACTTAATAAACTGTGTGGTCCAATGGGAGAGTGCCAGGCAGCTGCCTGGCACTATTCCCCAATCTTGTTTTTGTGTAGTATAAAATAGAATGTGATAAATTTTACAATCCATATCAATAGTAACTTATTAGATTAATCTATAAATATATAAAAAATAAGAAAAATGTAAATATAAAAGTATCATCCGGGAATGATCCACTTCGCCTAATTAGCCTAAAAAAGAATTGTGATGATGACATGTGACACTCTTTATAAGTAGGAAGAAATGATATTTTGTAACTGAAACATTTTGATCATTATAAGTATGAATATTACATGGGACACTCCTTTTGTTTTCTAAAAAATACAACAAAAAATCCAGTACAAAAAAATCTATCACAAAAAATCCAGTAAAAAATATAGTACAAAAATATAGCACAATGTAAAGTATGACTCGGTTTCAACGATGAAACCTCTTTAAGGGGGTAGACTTGTAACATCTCGATTTTTATTGAGATAAAAAAAATACATTGTTAATGTAAATATTTAATCTCCAAATTGAGTTTATATTGGCAAGATAGTATATTTTTTATATAAAAAATATTACTATGAAATAGTTTTATAAAAAGCGATTTATATTGCAAGGGGTTAAAATTGATTAAAACTAAAAGTTGTGATGATAAAGGGACATTATATAGTTTAAATGAATGAATGAATAAATAAAAAAGTTAAAAAAAAAAGATCAGAGGTAGAAGGTCGCCCCTGTGCGATGGAATCCAGGAGAAGGAGGAAAGGGGATGTCAAATTCATCATGGAAATCAAGATATTGAGAGGCTAAGGTCTCAATTCTATTACCCTTGCTCGATTTCTAGGGCTTTGGTAAGTGATTTCTTAAGATTTTGTTAATAAAACTCAAGAGTTAGGATTCTTCATAGTTGTTCAAATCTACGGAATTGGTGGGTAATGATGTGTGATTTTGGTGCTTAGAAACCCTAATTACTATGCTAAACTGATTGATTGTAAATTTGAGTTATGGATTCATGTTGTATGTTATGATTTTTGGTCAAATTCACGATTTGGTGATTAATGTAGGAATGTATAAAAACCATGGGTGAAGTTGCTGACCAAAATCTGAGTAGAATATAACAATCCTAAAACAATGTTGATTTTTATTCAAAAACATGAAAGATGGTACAATTTGAGAATTACAAAGAAAGTAGACATCCTTGGGGTGAATCGAGGGTTTGGGAGCTCATATGAGTATAAAAATGGTGAATCTTAGTTTATGCTCCAAGGTGTTTGATTAAATGCCTAAACTAAAATAAATGTGAGATTTTGAAAGATTTGTCATGTTTACTTGATTTTGATGATTTGCTAATAATAAATTGGTGTTTTGCAAATATAAAGCTTCGATGAATCTAATGGTGAATGGGATTAACATAAAGTACATATGTAAATGTTATTTTCATTTAATCATCCAAACGGGTCACTTGAGTTAATGGGTTAATTGGGTTGGATTATAACAAAAGCTTATACCTATTGGTTAATTGATGAAAATAACCTATATGTTATGACTAAACACAAATGCATGACACCTGGTCAAATGGGTGTTGATAAAAAAATTAACAAGTTTTGGGTAAAAGAATGATTTAGAACACACGTTTAATGATGGGTTGGATAAGTACTTAGGTATTGTGAGTAAATGACTCGTTATGTGTTCTAATAGTTTGCAAGTTTAAGTTGTGTTAAAGTAGGAATGACATGGATTGAAAGACAACAGGTCAAAACGAATGAAATGGATGACAACACTCTATGGGCAAAGGTGAGTGACTCGAGTGTTTTTGGAGTCGTATTAATTTAAATAGTCTTATTGATGGCTTAAATTTCTTATAGTTAAGGTGGTTTAATGGAATTTATTGAATATGGTTCGACTTAAAAATAACGTATTGTTTTGACGGTGTTTGGGGGGTTTAAACCCATCAAAAAGAGTGTAAAATGTTAATGGGCCGAGTGCTGAAAATTAAGCATATTTCCAGATTTGTGCTAATCTTTAAAAATTCGTAGTAAATCAACCGAATGTCCGTTTGGGGCGTATTATATATTCACGGAAAGGTCTTTGAGACGCCGTCACTAAGAATTTTAGTTTGAACCGAAATACTCTCTGTAAAGAGGGGAATATACTGATTTACTACAGTTGCGCAAAACTGAGTGAAAAACATAAATTTTATAACACTTGCAAAATCTTGGGGATTTTATAAAGAACCCGTCAGAAGTGATTCTATTATTCTTGTAAACCTCAACGTAATTATATATATTTACATGAGTTGAAGTGAGTGATTCCATGAATATGGGATGTGTATTCTAAACTAAAAAGTCATGGGCGTTGTGACCCGTATGTACAAATGCATGTGTTCATTGTGTAGTGCTTATGAATGAAAGACACCTGTGTCGTTAAAATATAACCTAATTGAGTAGGTTATGGATGTATATATGAATTATTAAGAGTATGTTAGGTAATAACGGTTGTTGATAATCGTATATGTTGTTTAATGAATTACAACATAGTTATGTGGCGGTTTAGCATTTTATTGGTATTGACTGAATTGCTTTAATATAATGGTTTAATTTGAAGTGTCCTTGACTCTATATTAGCAGGGATATACATGAGACGTGGAAAAAAGGGGCTCCTGGATTAAAATGGAAAAAGTCACAAAATGTGTGACTCGTGATAATGAAGTAGTGCCCCGATGTTGTTTTATTGGGCGTCATGAGCATTGAAAACTCCTTTATGTTTGATACATATATATATATATATATATATATATATATATATATATATATGTATCAAACATAAAGAGTTTTCAATGCTCATGACGCCCAATAAAACAACATCTATATATATATATATATATATATATATATATATATATATAATATAATATATCAGTTCTCACTTAGCAAAAACTAATTTTTGTGGTGTCTTCAATGTAGGTGATATGTTTGAGAACAATGAACGGATAGATAAGTCATGAGAAACAATGGGGGTGGCTTGAACCGGTAACATGGAAGAAGAAAAGAACTCACAAGTCGTTCACTCGTAATCCGGTTCACTCAATATATTTGTCATTGTTATGTTTACCGTAGGAATATATATACAATTTCTCGTGGTGCCTTCAATGTAGGTGATATGTTTGAGAACAATGAACGGATAGATAAGTCATGAGAAACAATGGGGTGACTTGAACCGGTAACATGGAAGAAGAAAAGAACTCACAAGTCGTTCACTCGTAATCCGGTTCACTCAATATATTTGTCATTGTTATGTTTACCGTAGGAATATATATACAATTTCTCGTGGTGCCTTCAATGTAGGTGATATGTTTGAGAACAATGAACGGATAGATAAGTCATGAGAAACAATGGGGTGGCTTGAACCGGTAACATGGAAGAAGAAAAGAACTCACAAGTCGTTCACTCGTAATCCGGTTAACTCAATATATTTGTCATTGTTATGTTTACCGTAGGAATATATATATATATATATAATTTCTCGGTCGAGGCTAATGATATGATAATGTTATATGGCAGATTCGGGTGGTAGAAAGGCGAAAGTGATCAAGTCTTGGAAGCGGGTTAACTACGGAAAAATTTAGTGATGTTTGTTCACTAAGTATATGGCCTTTCTTATCTGGTCAAATTGACCTAGTTATTTACATTTTGGAGTTTAACTTCAACGTTTGTTTTAGCTAAGCGCTAGTATGTCAATATAGTAGTTGGTTATGTTTGTTTTATAAAAACATTGGTTATTAAGCAGGTTTTGTTTTTGTAAGGAATGGTCATTTTGCAAACGGGTCATGGCGAAGTTTTCTAAATGAGCGTTTGTAAATGTTTTATTAATTCGAATATGAGGATTAATATATTTATTGAATAATAACCTTTATTAAGTAAGATGAAAAAAATCTGAGCCTATTTTCCACAAAATAATATTGTTTTTAACGAGTCAGCGTTACATATTTCATCCTACCCCAACGTTATCCTGTCTTGTGTATATTATTTAATATAGAAACTAGAAATTCTCTCTATGTACTATATAATAAATAAGAACACATGTTACTCTCTTATGCATTTTTAGTTTTTCTTTGAATCTCTTTCCTATTAAATAATAATAACTCTCCTCATATCTCTCGCATTAATAACGATATTAAAATTATATTTTTTTTCGTTTAGAAATCTAATATTAATTTTATTATGGATAGTAATTGTATTATTAACCAAATAAATCTAGTATCGATAGTTATCATATCTAAGGGTAGTTCACAAGCGGAACTGAACCAAACCGATCAGACCTTTTCCATACCTTTTCCCATACCTGGTTTGTTACAAACTAAATCGAAGCGAACTAAGCATTTTTTCAACCAAGCCAAACACGAACGAGCGTTTTTCAATCCGAACATTTAGCAAACGTCGAGCGAGTATCGGACATCGCACAACAAAAAAGGAAAGTGATGATGGGGGTGTTATTATTTTAGAGTAAAGTGCGGTTTTCATCCCCGAGATTACATCCAGTTAGAACATGTATGTAACTTTAACACATAACAAGTATATATGTAACCAAAAAACAAGGAATAAAAACACCAAACTGGTTCTATAGAGATCAATTGAGCAGGAAGATGAATCATCGATTGATTGAAGCCAAGCATTGTTCTATCGAAAGTTAGAAATTGAATGAACCGATTGAAGCAAAGCCCTGACGTCTTGGTGAGCGTCGATGGAAAAACTGAATAATGATGGCCGATGGGGGGTCTTGATCATGATTGTGTACTTCTAAATTGAATGACGGGTTTAGACTTGAGTCTCAATCGACGCTTCACATTTCAGTATTGGACAATGGACTATTGGTATTGGATTTCAATTCTAACTACTTAAATGGGCTCTATTTGAATCTTTGACCAAACATTATTAATGTGGGCCTCTAGTCATTATATATTGACACATAGACACACATATATAATAACGAATAAATTGAACCAACCGAGTCGAACCGAACTGCGCAGACCTTTACTCGTGCTTGTTTCGTTTACAAACCGAGCCGATCTGAACCGAGCGCCTTTTTCAATCAAATGAGCAAATTCCGAGCATTTTTCGAGCGAGGGTCAAACGAGTTTCAAGCGTCGAGTAATTTGAATATTTATATACGAATTTTTTAATTCAATCATTTTAATCGACTCGACTATTTTCGACAACTAGATTATGTCTTGTTTCATTATTATATACATATTTTTCAATTCAAAATTTTGTTTTAAGTAATTATATTGTTCAGTCATAATTTTTCTGAATTCTACAAACTGAAAACGATTTTATAACCATTTAGCATTCTGTTAAAAAACATTTATCATATATTTGGGTATTCAAATATCTTAATATTTGTTATGATCTGTTGAATCACACTGTATCTTTTGTCATATTATTATAGCTGAAAGTATTCAAATAATTATTTTCTTTTATTCTCATTTCCATTTATATTATGTCTTATTGTAGTTCTTTGAATACGTTTATATATGTTGTGTAGATCGATGTGGCAACTTCAATTTATTTTATTATGAACGAGTCGATTTGGGTTATGTTTTATCTAGCGGGTCAAACAGTTAAAAATTAAATAAAAGTAGTCTAAAACAAGAAGGCGGATTGGTTGACAGTCACCCTAAGTTTACATTTAAAGCAAATAAATATATTGAGATTTCTATGTTATAATCAGAATAATATAAATTTTAACTCATATATGACGCTAAAGCATATCTAATAAATAAGTTATGCGCTATCTATTACAATTATGTTTGCTTAAGTTCTTGCAAGCATTTGAATTTTTTTCCGCTTATTATTCTGTGATCCCAAGTTATACTTAATAAATAAGAAACCGAAGAAATTCTTGGTCTATTGTTTCTCAACTATTTATTATTTTATTTTTTATTATTTACTTATAATATAATAAACTATTTTTTTATTTTTCAGTTAATTAATAACTATTTAATATTTCACTGATCCATGTAAAACACATGTTTTAATCTAGTTCTTTTTATATATAATATTTAAGCAAAACATAAACAAATAAACCTCATCAATTATGATCATATGGTGCACGAAAATTAAAAGTTCTTACACAAAAATAATAGCCAGATAGACAATAACATTAGATGTCTATATACATGCACATTCCTTTTCGTCACAGATTTTGGTAAATGTACTTTTTTATTTGTTATAGCAATCATATAAATGGATTTAGCTAAGAATGGAATACTAGTTTTCTTTTTGGAGAAAGAATATTAATTAATTAGTTTGGAAATACGACAATAATATTAAAAGGTTTGTTATACAAGCACATTCAATGAATAAAATCTTGAAATAATCACAACTTAGTGGTGTCTCTTTGATTGATCCCCATGATCACTTAGGGTTAGCTCCTCCTAAATTTTGCAAGACAAGATTGACATATTTCCACTACAGAGCTTGTAGCTTTCAAAGAATTATTGTTCTTCTTTGTTTGAGGTTTTTTTTTTCTTAAAAAGTGTGTCGATAGAAAAAAAAATATTTACTAAAATGGGTGATTTGAAACATATTTATCAAAATGGAAAATTTTCATTATTTCTTTGTTTATAAGTAATATATCATTATTATTATTATTCTCTTTTATTTTTTGTTACCATCACTTCTATATTTATTTCTTCAATCATTTCTACCAGCACTCTTTTGGAAAAAAAAAATTCTTATTTGTTTATTGAATTAATAACTTTTAAGAGTATGTTAAATGTCTGTTAAAAGGTGTGTAGTAACTAGGTACGGTAAAATGAAAATAATAACTTTTTTTTAAAGGTAATTTTTATTCACAAAGCAAAAACCCAAAACCCAAAACAAGGGCGGCACAACAACACAAGACAACACACGACTACATGAGATCAAATTTCCACAAGCTATCCCACGACACCGACCTGTTTTTAGACCGATTCCTATACCATAAAAAACCGAGCGACTTGACACTTTGGAAAATCTCCTCAGCCTTCGCTTCCACACTTGAAAACCGTTTCTTGTTTCTAGTCAACCAAATGCACCCGCTCGAAACTATCATAATACCTTGAATCGCTTCTCTAGCTTTACTTCCGACATTACAAAACTCATAAGACTCCACTATATCTCTAACCGAAAAAAAAAACAAGAACGGACTAACCTTGCACCAAACGTTATCCTTGCTCCAGACTATCGAAGCGATTATGCAGGAACAAAGGAGGTGCTCCGTAGTTTCATCTCCGTCTTCGCATAAGCAGCAAGTGATATTGCCACTGTAGCAATTCCGATTACGCAGAGCCGATAGCGTGGGGATACTATCCATCGAAGCCCTCCACATAAAAATGTTACATTTTTAGGAACCTATTTGGGCCACCAGAAAACGAACCTGTTACTGTAGTCGTAACTACTATTCAGAAAGTTTTTGGCAACCTTAACCGAGTATTCCTTGTCTTGCCACCCATCCATTCCCACAAGTCAGTACCGTTGACCAAGGACATTTTACATTTTAATGCTTCTGTCATTCCTAAGTTTGCCTCTTATAACCTGATTAAAACCAATCGTTTACTTTTGTTCAGTCAACCGTATTAACTACAGTTTTCCAAACCCCATAATACGAACTATTGACCGGGAGAGAAGACCAACATCTTCTATGATTGTGTAGAGCATCAATAATAGTTCTCCACTTTCATTGCGATAACGCCAGACCCATTTAGAAAGTAGAGCCACATTAGTTTCTTTTAATTTACTAAGCCCGGGGCCACCCATCTTAACTGGCGAAGCAACCGACCCAATGCATCTTTCTTTCGCCAGCCGAGCCACCCCATCAAGGCCGTCTCCGAAAATCCAACGACCTTCTAAGGCCCTGTGCGAGTAGAAAAGAAAGGGCCCTATTTATTATAAACTTATAAATAAAAAATTAATAATATTACGATATATATATAAGCCCCTAAATGAGCCAAAACTAAACATATTTAAGGATCTGAGTGCATTATAATACACTTGTTAGACAAGAAGTTACTAAATTAATATTGTATATATAAAACATAAAAGTATATTACAAATCTAATTACATAAAATATCTAAAAGAGAACATTTACATAATTAACTAAAACAGTGGGTGACATTTATTAAAGAGAATTAAAAAAAGATAAGAGACACAAAAAAAGGCTATTGGGAATTAGAAAAGGGAATTAAAACCAAAAGAAGGGTTGATGTAAAACAATAATACAAGTAGACGACTTAAGCTGAGAAATGAAAGAAGGGAGTGTAGACGGGCCTCGAACTCCGGTAATAATTGCTATAGACCACCGGTACATTAATTCATTGGTGATTAAATTGTGCTAAAAACACTATATATACACAACATATACAAATAAAATCAAAATTTTGGGCCTCTTAAGAGTGTGAGCCTTGTGCGGTAGCCCACTCTGCACCTAGCCCAAGCCGGCCCTGCACCCTAGAGATGGGCATAATAACCGGTTCCAAACCCGACCCGGTAGAACCTATCTGGGACCGGTTCCGGTTCCTACCTGACATATAGTAGAACCGGTTCCGGGTTCAAAATACCCGATGGTTCCTACCCGGTTCCACATTTTTGGAAAAAAAATAAGTTCCGGAACCGGTTCCAACCCGTACCCGGGTTGTACCCATAACCGGTTCTTATCATACCCGGTTCCTACGGTAACCTTCCAGACCCGGCGTCAATATTTTTTTAATGTGAGTTTTTTTATAAGTCTTTGCTAGAAACAAGTACCCGGTTACACAAACAACCTAAACAAGAAACGTTAAACAAAACATATAAAACACTAAACATACTAATCATAAAACACAAATGGGTTTACAATACATAAAACAAACTAAACTTTCGATAACCCGGTCCCAGATGCTTCACCCTTTTCATTGTTTTTCGCCTTTGTCACCGGACAATGGCGGTCGGTGTGTTTCTTGAGAGTCAAGTTGGCCGACGCCTTCATGAACTTCCCGCACCCCTTGCATCTAGCCATTTCATGGCTATCCGACATCAAGCACAAGTTAAAGTGCTTCCAAATAGCGGGGTTTCTTTTGGTTTCCAAAACAACCACGACCTCATCGTTGCAAGCCATCGTTATCTCTTGTTAAAGTGTTAAGTTTATATAGAAAAAACCGATTCTGTAAAGTGTAAAGTGTAAAGGGGTTTATATAGAAAAACCGATTCTGTAATCAGGAACCGGTTCCAATGATAACATTTATCAGGAACCGGTTCCAACGGTAACATTTTATCAGGAACCGGTTCTGAACAGTGAAAGTCAGGTTTTGACTGTCAAGAACCGGTTCTGAACAGTAAAAGTCAGGTTTTGACTGTCAGGAACCGGTTCTGAACAGTAAAAAGTCAGGTTTTGACTGTCAGGAACCGGTTCCCAACACTATCAGAAACCGGTTCCGCACCATACCCGGTTCCACACCATACCCGGTTCTACACGGTTCCATATTCTTGGGTGTGAACCCGGGTAGGAACTGGACCCGGTTCCACACCATACCCGGTTCCAATGACATCCAAGCAGAACCGGGTCTGGGTTGGAACCGGTTCCGGGTAATAATAAAACCCGATTATGCCCATCTCTACTGCACCCCATAGAAAACACCTGATAATAGATTCCAAACCCGTGATAACTTTGACCATTCTACAAACACGTGATAACTTTGACCATTCTAAAAACCCGTTTATTAAAAGGTAATTCCAATACAGTCACTTTAATGAAAAGGTTAACGTAAAGACGAGCTATTTAATACACTAGTTTCCTGTTACTTATTTAACTTTCTATGGGTTTTTTTGTTATTAGTTTCTATTTAGATTTTAGAGAGAATTATTTAAAAATGTTAACATTTAAAGTTTGATATTTTATTAATTACTTTTTCTTCTCGCTATTAGTTTCCAAGTGTTAAATTAATTTTCTTTTACAATGTTTACTCATTACTTTTAACTACACATTCATACGTGGAAAGAGGAGGGGTAATGGTTTGTGGGTAAGGATATCTTTGCGGGTACATCGTCGTCGATTATGGGGTACTCATAGAGGGTAGTATAATTGTCATCGCTGGGGAAGAGGAGAAAGATGGTGTATGTGCAAGTGGACCCTCCATCTTAGCCTCCCAATCATCCATCACCTTTATAATTTATTTATCTTTTTAAGAAAAAAAAAAGGTTTTATGGTAGTTAAGAGTAAAAGTGATCCATCACCTTTATAATTTATTTATCTTTTTAAGAAAAAAAAAGGTTTTAGGGTAGTTAAGAGTAAAAGTGATTATGATAAGGCGGGATTGCTAAATTCAATGTACATATTAAAGGAGCACCCTTTCCACCCTTAAACATATAAAATTAAGTTATTAGGGAGGAGAAATGAGAAACAAAAGTAGTTAATTATACATCTTAAATTACAAATATATATATATATATATATATATATATATATATATATATATATATATATATATATACACACACTATATTATAGTACATATGAGGAGGACCAATATTTAGTTTTACAGAATTTTAAGAGTTTAAGAAATCATAATATTTAAAATTGAGAGTCCTGAAAACGGCGAGATTAAACGTAAGTTTGGACGGGATATCACTAATTCGGTAGAATGTTATTAAGAACGGAGTAGAAACAGAATAAGTGGAAGCTTTCCATTCATACCGAAAGAGTATACATCTTGACAAGCTGGAGAAATTGGCATTTTCCCTCTGGGAACTCCAAAAATTTTTCAACTCACGAACACACAACACTATACATAGACTACCTACCCTCGTGCGAACTGAGCTTTTAACTTCGTAAGAAGTAGTTACTTTCGTACGAAGTGACTACCTTCGTACGGAGTGACTACTTCGTACGAACACATATAAACACCTGGCTCGTTCGCTCTAAAGTCATTTGTTCATATCTAATCTATACAATATTCAACACACGCTCTATCTAACCTATTTGCACAGTGATGGACATCATATGCACAAACAATTTCCCCCTTGGACGTCACTTTCGAAGCTTGATCTTGATCTTTAAATATGAGAGTCGTGTTTAAATATTCTACAACTTCAATCATGCATTTTGAAATCTTCAGATAATTCCCTCTTGATTGATGATTCGGACTTGTTTTATCTTCATTATGCACAAATTCCCCCTGAAATGAATTTTCAGGTCTTTGTTTGCAAAGTTCCGACCTCCTCTGATTTGCTTAAGTGTAATCTTTATCAAATAATCACCAACTCGAAACTAATCAATGTAGCTTCTCTATTTCAACTTTAACCATATCCGAGTTCGGTTTTTGATTTAATACTTTAGCACTTGAGCTGAATCTCTTAATCTTCAAAAACCCAACCGGCAATTGACAGAAACTTCGAATCACCACACCGGTAAACCTCAAGTCTGTGAATACCCACGAAAATCTGAAATCCCATTTTACGTAATCATATTTAAGCATACTCCTGAAAGATAGATCAGCAAAACGGCAATCTTCTTCAATCAGCAAATCTTCATCAGATAACAAATCACACATCTGATCTGAGAAACATTCTTCCATGACCAGAATCACATTCTTGTTTTTCAGTCACGAAAACAGATATATAGTCTTCTCCGTTAGACCGACAACAACTTAATCAACAAACATCGCCATTCTCCGGCGGTTAGTCCGAAAAATAATTCCTCTACTCAAAGAGTAATTTAGACTATCATCGAGCATTCGTGTATCTAATATCTTGAACACCCTCTGATATCTTTTAAGTATCGAAAATACTGTTGCATCCTTTGACGCTAATCTTGCTAACCGGCTTGACGTACTAAGACCCGGGACTCAAACCCTAAGGCATCATTCTGGTCATGATCTTGAAAAATCTGAACTTCCTATAATTACTAAATATCGAAATTCTGATCAAATGCATCCCCGAACAATCTGAAATCAAAACCACTTGAATACTGTTGCAAGTCACGAATTTCAAAAATGGCGGAATTTCAATATATTCTATAAAAATTTTATTCCTCCTCATTTTTGCGAATTCTGACCTCTTCTAAAACTTATCACTGAATTTCCCCCTCAAATCTGGCAAATTCAGTCCTCCTATTCACTGAAAAACTCTACTATTGTGGAAAATATGTCATTTTGGTCCACAAAAGTCAGTTTTTCCTTAATGCAGATTTTTCATTAAGGCCCATTAATAGTCACTACACCAAATGATCATCATTCTACACAGGTATTCGTGACTACCTCATTATCTTTCAACCCTCTATGATCGTATCATCATATCTATTCTTTGAAGCCCTAGACGGTGTCCCCGAACAACCCATATTTGTCGTTAAAACTATCACCAAACTTTTTCTGGACACTCATGCGAAAGTAACTATCTTCGTGCGAGATAACCACTTTTGTGCAAAGATAATCACATTTTTCGATCTAAAATCTTTATTTCATCAAATTTCATGATGATTGTTCCACAGATATGGAAACTCATTTCTAAACTGTCCTATGGTTTCAATTTTAATTTTTGTCCGTGGATTGTATGTTTATTTGATGATTTACGTCTAAAACCCTCTAAAGTACATAATTCATGAGCGTAAGTGATTCAACCAACTATTAGATCAATTGAATTGGTACTATAGCTCGGATACCAATTGAGAGTCCAGGAAACGGCGAGATTAGACGGAAGTTTGGACGGGATATCACTAATTCGGTATAATGTTATTAAGAACGGGGTAGAAGCAGAATAAGCGGAAGCTTTCCATTCATACCGAAAGAGTATACATCTTGACAAGCAGCATATTCCCCCTGGGAACTCTCCAAAACCTTTTCAACTCAGGAACACACAACACTGTATATAGACTACCTACCCTCGTCTGAACTAAGCTTTTAACTTCGTACGAAGTAGTTACCTTCGTACGAAGTGACTACCTTCGTACGGAGTCACTACTTCGTACGAAGTAACATATAAACACCTTGCTCGTCCGCTCTTAAGTCATGTGTTTGTATCTATTTATACAATATTCAACACACGCTCTATCTAGCCTATTCGAACAATGACGAACATAATATGCACCAACAAAAATATGTGGTACAATCTTTTTAAAAAGTTGTCCCCGCGATTTTTAAGCGCCATAACTTTTTTAAAGGTCAGTCTCTAAAAAATTACAACGTAAAATGGCATTTACCCTTTAATTTAAGTATTGTAATGCTGTAATTTTCTTTAATAAAACAATATCATCATTTTTTATGATTATCTATATTTGTGTTCTTTGGGGAATCGCGTGGACACACCTCTAATATTTTTGTATTTTTTAAGTGACTAGACATATTTCATCTTTGAAAATGAAGTTAAACGGGTAAACTCAAAGCACACCTAGTTTAAAGTGTGTTCAAGGTAGGAGTAATCTTTTTAAGGGGGGAGGGGGCACTTAACCCATATACCCTAAGTCCCGTCAGTCCTCTTGTGACACATCAGCCGATCCATCCACTACCCTAAACTATCCGATTTACCGACCTTACTACCCTAAAAATGGACTCCCTTTCTCTCTCTCTCTTCATACACACAACTCCATCTATCTCTCTCCTGCCCTCACACTGAACCCAACAACAACTACCTAACCCAATTCTTACTCGCCCGCCCCTACACGCATCACCGTTGACGATGTTTAAGAGCGGGTAGGGGATACCAGCTAGGCAACCCGCTAGTGCCCCTTCCCCCACCATCACACATGAGTATATTGGTCAGCTCGAGTAAGCTTATGAGTGTCACACCCCGACCCGCAGCGGAAAAGGGTGATCGGGGCATGATTGGGTTTTCATCAAAGCTCATAACATTTATTATAATGTTTCGTATTTATTATTACAATATTAAAGAAGATCACACAATCCAATCAAACAAGTACAACATGTCCTATACATCTTTCTAGACTTCATTATTTTTCTTCTAAGGCATTTTCCTATGTGTTCCTTTCTTCATCCTGTCCACCTGTATCATGTGTAAAAATGGTTTTTGGGTCAACAAAAAGTTGGCGAGTGAACCTTGTTAGAAAACATTTATTATTGATTTTTTGTTGTATTTAATATGGAAAAATTGTGCAATAATCATATGTGAGCAAACGTAAATAAACATACAATAACAATAACCATAACAAACAATAACATACAATAACAAACCACCTTGCATTAATATATGACATGAATGATAATGTAAATGTTGGCAACGTCACGTTCACGCTCATAGGTAATGGGGAACGGTTTCCGCTCATAGGTAATGGGGAACAGACGGCATATGATGAATGTATGTGCGATCAAGGCTCAATCAAACGGAGCCGATCGTATGTTGGCAACGCCTCGTTCACGCTCATAGGTAATGGGGAACGGCTCACGCTCATAGGTAATGGGGAGCGGCGGCCTATGATAATGTATGTACTGAAAATGATAAATTTAATCTAAACATTAACCACACAAACAGTTGATACATATTGAATACACATTTGATCATGGATATGATGGATGCACAATTGTTTAAATGTAATAAATAATAAGACACATGATACACCCCAAAACGTGATTAAAACGGGAATTTGTAGAGATTCACTCACATTGGGTGTGTTCTCTTGATGATGTTGGATGCGCACGAGTTTAGAGAGTTGATCGACGAGGAATAACTAACCTAGATAATAACGAAAAGGTAAGGTAAATAAGTGGATTTTATTAACAATTTTAATTGGATTTTTAGGTTTATTTTTGTGAGTTTAAGGTCTCTTTCTAATTTTAAAAATGTTATTTTTAAGTATTTTAATTGATTTTTAAATAAAAAAATAAATAAAAATATAAAAAAATGTTGACTTTTTGGGTTGACCGTTGACTTTGACTGTTGACCGTTTCTGTCTTGTGTAAGTATGCGCTGGGTGAGACTCGAACCCATGACCTCCCGTACGCGTGCACGCAGCTCTACCAACTGAGCTACGTGTCTAACCCGAAATATTTCTGTTTTTAATTATATTTATACACTATTTAGTTTAATCAGAATTTATTCATTTTAAAAAGGTTTTAATTATATCGAACCGGTGCATATAACAGGTCTCGAACCCGGGACCTGTGATTCAACGTTGCACACAGTCCACCGCTGGACTGTGTGTCTAACCTGGTTAATATTCTGGTTTTTATTATACTTAACATCTTTCAGTGAGTTAACCCGGTTCGGTTTTAAAAAGAGCATTTTTATTTCAGAGAGTGAGGTTGGGTCAGGGATCGAACTCGAGACGTCTGATAGTTGTTTGCACACAGTCCACCGCTGGACTGTGCGTCTAACCCGGTTATATATCTTGTTTTAATTATACTTATACATTAGTTCGACTTCATCTTCTTCGTTCAAAAACACAGACAACGATTATTCAACTGTTCTTGTTATATTCGATTAATGAACTTATAAGTGATTGAAATGTGATGAAATAGAGAGAGTTTTGGAAATGAATGTACCGAACAGATGTCTTTCTCAGAACTCCGGCTAGGATCGTCGGCTCTGTTTCGTGAACTCCGTCTGATCGGATAAATTAACAGTTTTGATCGGTTAGTTGTGAAATTGAATTACTAAACAATAATTATCAGAAGGTCTAGATGATTATACCGATTCACAACGTGATTTTGGAAATTCCAGGGATTTTTCGGCGAGTACAGAATATCCGGCAACGTCGTCTGGGATTGATTCTGGGTGATGGTTTGATGTTAGTAATAGTCTAACAATGGATTGAAACCGAAAGAGTCGAGATATTTACCGTTTTGATGTGAGTCTCGGTTTTCCGGCGAAAGTCCGGTGATTGCAGATTATCTCCGGCGAGTGAAATTGATTCGAGAAATGGTACGATTTTGAGCGAAATGATTACCAGAGGCTTGGGTGTGCATTTATAGGGAAGAATCAAGTTGAATTGGGTCTGATTTTAGTCTCGATTCATGGTCAGCTTTTCTCCGGCGGTTACGACTGGTGTCGCGGGATTAGACATCGGTTATAACCGATGTCGACGTTAATACACACGTTAAGTCAAAAGAAACCGTCGATAATTAGCGAAATCGTCGGAATTTCTGGCGACTGCGAATTGGGCGCGCTGATTTCACTGGGTTTGATTTCGAGTTTTGTTATAAATGTTATTTGTTTCGTTATATAGCACAAGTGAGTCAAGTGGCGGAGTGGTTAAGTGTTTGTGTTTAAATAAAAGCCGGCTGACCCGGGTTCGAAACCCGGCAGCGACTTTTATTTTTTATTCAACCGTATTTTATTGTTTATAAATTTTAATTTATAAATTCTAGTATACTTATTAATTATGTATTGTATAAAATTAATTTGAGCATTAAATACGCAACGAAAATTTTAACTGGATGTTCGGTTAATAAACGAAGCGGGTTTGGTTAACCCGGTTTTTGACGGATGTTACAATATCCCCTACTTTTAAAAATTTCGTCCCGAAATTTAAGTAGTGGCATGTTTGTCTCAAAAGGATGGTGTTTTTAATTTGACAATTATATACTTAGAAGGGAGTAAGAGTTTAAATTTTGTTTGAGGCGGTAACGTTCCTTGTAAGGGTTGAGTACCCTGCTACAGGAATCGCTTTTTGATTCCTACGATAAAGAATATTGATAAACAGAGTTGATTCACTAAGTATGATTTCATGCGCAAGAGTTTTGATACGTTTGGAAAGATAAGGTTATATCCTAAAACTAAACTTACTAAAACCTACATGGAATCTCTCATAACCGCCTGACAATGCCTCTGATCCTTTGACAAGAATACTTATATATAGGAAGTACCAGCGGCGTATCCACCATATTCTTGTCAAATTTTCATTGGCTTTACCAGTAAATTATGATTAGTTCTAGGTGACTCTAAACACAACAACCAAAACTTGAGTCTCAATTCTGAAAGTATACATGTTTGAATGATGACAGTACCTCTCTCGTTTGTTATAATGAAGAGGTTAGTCTATGTAGAAGTGAGACACAGCCCAACTTCTTTAAATGATGAGATTGAAATACGTTGAGATGTATGATGATATGAATGCTAAATCAGTGAGTATAAAACAAACTTCAACCAAGACATCACTAAATCCTACATGGAACTTCTCGTAACCGCCTGACAATGCCTCTGACCCTTTGATAAGAATACTTATATATAGGAAGTACCAGCGGCGTATCCACCATATTCTTGTCAAATTTTCATTGGCTTTATCCGCAAGTTATGATTAGTTCTATGTGACTCTAAAACATAAACAAACACAACAACCAAAGCTTGAGTCTTAATTCTGATAGTATACATGTTTGAATGATGACAGTACCTCTCTCGTTTGTTATGATGGAGAGGTTAGTCTATGTAGAAGTGAGACACAACCCAACTTCTTTAAATGATGAGACTGAGATACGTTGTGAGGTATAATGATATGAATGTTAAATCAATGAGTATAAAACAAAACTGAAATAGTAATTCGCATTAAGATTCTTGGATAAATTTCCAATTTATAATTGAGATACGTGAAAATTGAGATAACATAAAGAAAAACATAAAAACTAAGCGGTTGGAGTTGAATCCTGATTTTTGGTGAAGGAGACTAGTTGGGTGGTTCGTTTGGGCCGTCATTATCTTCAACAGGATTGGCGTTGATGTTGAAAACTCTTCCTCTTGCTGGTGGCCTAGTGGTTAGGTTTTCTTGATTTGCTTGGTTAACTGGGTTTGCTTGGGCTTGGGCGTTTATGATGTTAATCAATCGAGGGCACGTGTTTCTAAAATGGGTAGGGTCGCCACAATTAAAACAAGCTCGAACATAAGGAAACATGGGGTATTGGGGTTGTATATATGTTTGGATCATATTTTGAGTAGGGGTGAGGTTTGGTTTTGAGAGGTGCGGCAAGCCTTGCTCAAATGACCATAGCGTCCACAATTCTCACATAGTCGACAAGGTAAGGTAGATGGATGGTGATAAAAACAGGTGTTACATTGAGGGTGAGGTCCAAGGTAAGGTTTCTTATTTGGGTAAGTTGAGTTGGGTGCTACTTGAGTGATTGGGATAGCTTGGAGGGGTACGGCTTGTGAGGCTGGTTGATTGCGTTGGGTGACAGCGAAAAGTTGCCCATCTCGTTTTCTCTTAGAAACGGGTTGAGAAGGGGATTCCGTTTGGGTGGAGTTTGTGGTTTCAGTTGATGCTTTATCCTTCTTCTTCTCCTCCTTGAAGTCCTTATTTCGTATGCGGTTCTCGGTGAGCTCTGTAGCTAACTCCATTGCTGCTTCCAAAGTTGCAGGTGTGGTACTTATTACAGAGTCTCGAATTTTTGAAGGAAGACCTCGAATGTAGTGCTCGATCAAATGGTAAAGAGGAGTGAACAAATTGGGAACCATTTGATTTAACTCGAGGAATCTCTTGTTGTATGTGGTGTGGTCGCCTTCCTTTTGTTTCAAAGAATAGAACTCATCCTCCAATTTCTTGATTTCGCTTCTTGGGCAAAACCGTCTTGTCATGATTTCCTTCAACTCTTTCCAAGTCAAAGTCATAGCATCTTCAACACCTCGTTTGGCCTTCTCTGTATTCCACCATGTAAGTGCTATTCCAAGTAAACGACTAGTAGCATATCGCACTTTGCGATCATCAGGGCAATCGCAATTTAGAAAAGTGTTTTCCATTTCTTCAAACCAATGGAGGAGAGCCGTGACACCTTCAGTCCCTTCGTATTTTGGAGGGTTGCAGGATTTGAAATGCTTGAAGGTGCATTTAGTGGTAATTGGGGGAGGGTTGACAACATTTTGATCTTCTTGATTGACGGGATTAGCGGTAAGGGCTTGTTGAACTTGAACTACAATGTTGGGTATTACGGCAGCCATTTGTTGGGCGATTTGGGCAGCCATGCGCTCGCGGGCTTTTCCTGATCTCATCTTACTACGAGCGGAATTAGAAGACATCTACAAGAAATACATATCAAGAGTATGAGTTGGACGTTTTAGGGGTCATGTGTCGTATTTAGGAATGAATATTCATAAAATAAATATAGAATAATAAATCTACTACATCCATAGGATGGCTTGGGCTTTGCTCGTAATTGGGCCTTGCATGCCGCCATACTTCACCTTCGTAATCATGTGGGCCCCCATGATTACCGGGTTTTTCATATGATTCGCATGTGTTAGCCTGATTACGTACACTAAAACCCGGAGAAAATCGAAAAATATGCATGTAACGTATGATATTTGGAATGTATCCAGGTGTGGACACGGTGACACCTCAAAGTGGGGTTAGTTCGAACGACGTTTGGTGTGGCATGCTTTGGCCTAATAGGTCCTTCGTACTCTCATCGTTGGTCCCCAGGTAGGCAAACTGGTCCGTTATATTGGATTTATACGAATGCCAACCTAGACAGGACGTTCCGACTACCGGTACTTGTACCCTTACAGTTACTACATGCCCGTCGTAGAACTCACTTTGATGAGATTTGAAAAATGACAAATGCGACAAAATCTTGAACAACGGAAGTATGAAGATGATTTGAATATGGGAACATTGAAATATGTATGATGAATATGTATGTAAGTATGTATGTTTGACTGTAAGTATAATTCATTATGTATCACAAAATGTAATATTGGAAGTGTTTGCATGCATTTGTGTATGTAATAAATATGAAAGAAATAAACATCATGAGTTTGCATGTAACCACATAAACAATTAAAATCTAATCAACTATAGTATAGGCTCTAAGGGTCTAATAACCTATCCTATATCCCTATAGTCAAAAGCTCTGATACCAATCTGTCACACCCCGACCCGCAGCGGAAAAGGGTGATCGGGGCATGATTGGGTTTTCATCAAAGCTCATGACATTGATTATAATGTTTCATATTTATTATTACAATATTAAAGAAGATCACACAATCCAATCAAACAAGTACAACATGTCCTATACATCTTTCTAGACTTCATTATTTTTCTTCTAAGGCATTTTCCTATGTGTTCCTTCCTTCATCCTGTCCACCTGTATCATGTGTAAAAATGGTTTTTGGGTCAACAAAAAGTTGGCGAGTGAACCTTGTTAGAAAACATTTATTATTGATTTTTTGTTGTATTTAATATGGAAAAATTGTGCAATAATCATATGTGAGCAAACGTAAATAAACATACAATAACAATAACCATAACAAACAATAACATACAATAACAAACCACCTTGCATGAATATATGACATGAATGATAATGTAAATGTTGGCAACGTCACGTTCACGCTCATAGGTAATGGGGAACGGTTCCGCTCATAGGTAATGGGGAACAGACGGCATATGATGAATGTATGTGCGATCAAGGCTCAATCAAACGGAGCCGATCGTATGTTGGCAACGCCTCGTTCACGCTCATAGGTAATGGGGAACGGCTCACGCTCATAGGTAATGGGGAGCGGCGGCCTATAATGTTGTATGTGCTGAAAATGATAAATTTAATCTAAACATTAAACCACACAAACAGTTGATACATATTGAATACACATTTGATCATGGATATGATGGATGCACAATTGTTTAAATGTAATAAATAATAAGTCACATGATACACCCCAAAACGTGATTAAAACGGGAATTTGTAGAGATTCACTCACATTGGGTGCGTTCTCTTGATGATGTTGGATGCGCACGAGTTTAGAGAGTTGATCGACGAGGAATAACTAATCTAGATAATAACGAAAAGGTACGGTAAATAAGTGGATTTTATTAACAATTTTAATTGGATTTTTAGGTTTATTTTTGTGAGTTTAAGGTCTCTTTCTAACTTTAAAAAGTTATTTTTAAGTATTTTAATTGATTATTAAATGAAACAAATAAATAAAAATATAAAAAAATGTTGACTTTTTGGGTTGACCGTTGACCGCTGACTTTGACTGTTGACCGGTTCGGTCTTGTGTAAGTATGCACTGGGTGAGACTCGAACCCGTGACCTCCCGTACGCGTGCACGCAGCTCTACCAACTGAGCTACGTGTCTAACCCGAAATATTTCTGTTTTTAATTATATTTATACACTATTTAGTTTAAACAGAATTTATTCATTTTAAAAAGGTTTTAATTATATCGAACCGGTGCATATAATAGGTCTCGAACACGGTACTGTGATTCAACGTTGCACATAGTCCACCGCTGGACTGTGTGTCTAACCTGGTTAATATTCTGGTTTTTATTATACTTAACATCTTTCAGTGAGTTAACCCGGTTCGGTTTTAAAAAAGAGCATTTTTATTTCAGAGAGTGAGGTTGGGTCAGGGATCGAACTCGAGACGTGTGATAGTTGTTTGCACACAGTCCACCGCTGGACTGTGTGTCTAACCCGGTTATATATCTTGTTTTAATTATACTTATACATTAGTTCGACTTCATCTTCTTCGTTCAAAAACACAGACAACGATTATTCAACTGTTCTTGTTATATTCGATTAATGAACTTATAAGTGATTGAAATGTGATGAAATAGAGAGAGTTTTGGAAATGAATGTACCGAACAGATGTCTTTCTCAGAACTCCGGCTAGGATCGTCGGCTCTGTTTCGTGAACTCCGTCTGATCGGATAAATTAACAGTTTTGATCTGTTAATTGTGAAATTGAATTACTAAACATTGATTATCAGAAGGTCTAGATGATTATACCGATTCACAGCGTGATTTTGGAAATTCCAGGGATTTTCCGGCGAGTACAGAATATCTGGCAACGTCGTCTGGGATTGATTCTGGGTGATGGTTTGATGTTAGTAATAGTCTAACAATGGATTGAAACCGAAAGAGTCGAGATATTTACCATTTTGATGTGAGTCTCGGTTTTCCGGCGAAAGTCCGGTGATTGCAGATTATCTCCGGCGAGTGAAATTGATTCGAGAAATGGTACGATTTTGAGCGAAATGATTACCAGAGGCTTGGGTGTGCATTTATAGGGAAGAATCAAGTTGAATTGGGTCTGATTTTAGTCTCGATTCATGGTCAGCTTTTCTCCGGCGTTTACGACTGGTGTCGAGGGATTAGACATCGGTTATAACCGATGTCGACGTTAATACACGCGTTAAGTCAAAAGAAACCGTCGATAATTGGCGAAATCGTCGGAATTTCCGGCGACTGCGAATTGGGCTCGTTGATTTCACTGGGTTTGATTTCGAGTTTTGTTATAAATGTTATTTGTTTCATTATATAGCACAAGTGAGTCAAGTGGCGGAGTGGTTAAGTGTTTGTGTTTTAAATAAAAGCCGGCTGACCCAGGTTCGAAACCCGGCAGCGACTTTTATTTTTTATTCAACCGTCTTTTATTGTTTATAAATTTTAATTTATAAATTCTAGTATACTTGTTAATTATGTATTGTATAAAATTAATTTGAGCATTAAATACGCAACGAAAATTTTAACTGGATGTTCAGTTAATAAACGAAGCGGGTTTGGTTAACCCGGTTTTTGACGGATGTTACAATGAGTGTCGTATCAAAACAAGTATGGTCTAATTAACATAACAAAACTTATTTCTTTAATTTATTCTAGTTTTTGTAAATACTTGACGTATACAATATATATATATATATATATATATATATATATATATATAGTGTGAGGTTCATTAGGGAACACTAAAAAAGTGGGGAACAGTGGGGAACCGACTCAAACGAACTCCGATTGGACTCATTCTAGGGCGTTGGAACCGGCTAGTCGAACCCTAACTAGGATCTCTTAACCCTAAACCCTAAATCCTAACCCATAAACCCTAAATATATTAGGGTTTGGATTTAGTGTCTTATATTAGGGTTTAGCTTTAAGGTTTAGTTTTAGGGTTAATCATTAGTATTTATGGTTTAGCTTTAGGGTTTAGGGTTTAGATTTAGGGTTTAGCTTTAGAGTTTAGCCTTTAGGGTTAGCTTTTATGGTTTATAACTTAGATTTTACGATTTAGCTTAGGTTTTAGCCTTATTTTTTAGCTTTAGGGTTTAGGGGTTAGGATTTAGGGTTAAGAGATCCTAGTTAGGGTTCGACGAGCCGGTTCCAACGCCGCTGGAATGAGTCCAATCGGAGTTCATTTGTGTCGGTTCCCCACTGTTCCCCACTTTTTTAGTGTTCCCCAATGAACCTTCCCCTATATATATATATAAGATAAGGATCCGTTAGGAACCACTCTTTATTGTGAGAACCGCGAGAACCAGTGTGAACACAAACAGTAATACCTAAAAAATCTAAAAAACACCCAATTTTTTTTTATTTTTTGAATTTTTTTTGAAAAAATCGCTATATTTTATCAACAAAAAAAATATTTTTTTTTCAAAAAAATAAAAATAAAAAATTTGAGTAACAGTTATCCATGCACATGTGCATTTTTATCATTTCTTTGACAAATTCCGTAATATATTATAAACATTGAACAATTGTACTTTCATTTACACTAACACGTGTAATACACTAATGTTTACGTTACCAAAATTAGAAATGCACATGTGCATCTACATGTATCAACATGAAATAAGGTGTTTTGGTACACGACTTTGAATACACCTTCTCTTTCATCCATCATTTCATCCATAATACATTACCATGCACATGTGCATATGTATCATTTCTTCGACAAATTCCGTGATACGTTACAAATATTAGACAATCGTACTTTCATTTACACTACCGTTTGTAATACACTACTTTTTACGTTGCCAATATTATAGATGCACATGTGCATCTATATGTATCAACATGAAATAAGGTGTTTTGGTACACTACTTTGAATACACTTTTTCTTTCATCTATCATACCATCCATAATACACTTCTATTACCTCCTACCATCCATAATACAATACCATTACCTCCTACCATCTATAATACAATACCAATACCAATATTTTCACTTTATTACATGTATATCATCACCATTTATACTATCCAATCAATATATTACATCATAAAGTGACAACTATAACCAAACCATCAACCACTAGATATAACTAACCAAAAAACATGTATATGGGCCTACTTTATCATTCAAAAACATAAACTTTTTGTACCAAAACACGTTATATAATGTTTATACAAAATGATGCACATGTGCATTTTGAATATTGGTAATGTAAAAAGTAGTGTCTAACAGATGGTATTGTAAATTAAAGTGCAATTGTCTACTACTGATAATGTATTACAGAATTTGTCGAAGTTATGATACATATGCACATGTGCATGGATAACTGTTACTCGACAAAAAAAGTTTTTTAGGAGTAAGAAATATAGCGATTTAAAAAAAAAGTAAAAAAATTGAGTGTTTTTTGATTTTTTTAGATTTTATTTTGCAATAAAGGTGGTTCTCGCGGTTCTCGCAATAAGGTGGTTCTCGCATGAACCTTACCCTATATATATAATATATATATGGTAGGGTTCTAGAGTAAACAAGCTCCCAAGAGTGAAATGTGTGAACTGATCATAGCCCTTGATTATCTTTTTTGTTGAAAAGGATAGGATTGTAATTGTACATTAAGTTATTATTAATTATTTATTTTAATTAATATATGAAAGTTATACTTTCCTATTTTTTTGTGATTACCCAAAATATCTTTTAAATCTAAACAAGATCTATATCATAATCACTATTCAAAACAATCCAGATTTTTTTCCATCGAGCAGTTCTTCATCATCATGTATTTTTCTTCATCGATAAAAAACCCAGATTTCAATTACGTACACACATGCATGAATCCCGAAGTACACATTGTATTTAAATTTAGAGTAAATTTCCGTTTTGCTCCCTGTGGTTTGGTCGTTTTAACGGTTTTGCCCAAATCCTTTAAAAATAGCCATTTTACTCCCTGCTCTATGAAGCTTGTCTCCATTTCACTCCCCACCTCTAACGCCATCCAATTCAACTGTTAAATCCTGGTCACATGCCCCTCACATGAGGGGCAATTTAGTCTTTTCCCATCCCAAGTATTTTTAACATCTTTTTTATTGATAACAATAAATAAAAATAAAAAGATAAGTATTTATTAACATAATTATAAACCAATAGTTACAATCAGCTTCTAGGGTTTCACCCCTTTTATCTAATCATTTGTTTATCATCCTCTTCTCCTGCAAGTGCCGCCGCCGGCAATCATCACCACCGCCAAGAATCACCACCCTAGCCCCAAAAATCACCAGAATCATCATTAGTTTCGTCATTGCTAGTTCAGATCCACCACCATCGCTTCCAGACGTTGCTCTGGTTCAGATCCACCACCATCGCTTACAAATCGGAGTTGAATCCTCTATTCAGATCTTTCAGTTTTAGCCTACAAAATATACGACAACTGGAAACACGTGGGATCTGAGAATTTGAAGCTCAAAAAAATGCACGACAGCTGGAAACACGTGGGATCTGAGACTTGAAGAACTTGATTTGTGTTTTTTTCTTCTATTGTGAGCAATAGTATTTCTCAAATACAACAATAAGAAAAATTAAATGTCGATTATTGGGTTACCATGTAGCTTCTGTCTTTGTCATTGTTTAATTCTTGAAAAAAGATTTCTAGCTTCGTATGTTGACCAACAGGTGGAGGCTGCTGGTTCATGAGAAAGCTTCTTGGCATCCATCCTCTAAAAAGCCCTCTGTAACCATCTTAGAATTTGTAGGCTAAAACTCATATTTTCCTCAATAGTTTTTGCTCTGGCACAGATGATTCAGATCCACCACTATCACTTGTAATATAAACATACATTTATTTATTATTATCAATAAAAAAGATGTTAAAAATAAAAAAATGTTAAAAATACTTAGGATGGGAAAAGACTAAAATGCCCTCATGTGAGGGGCATGTGACCAGGATTTAACAGTTGAACTGGATGACGTTAGAGGCGAGGAGTGAAATAGAGATAAGCTTCATAGATCAGGGAGTAAAATGGTTTTTTTAAAGGATTGGGGCAAAACCGTTAAAACGATCAAACCACAGGGAGCAAAATGGAAGTTTACTCTTAAATTTAATAGACCTATGTACAGACATATACGCAGGTGTACACCCAATTTACACTGGTGTATACACAGTTTATACCCATTTGCATAAGCAGAGCACACATGTGTACACCTACCTAAAACACATAATTAATACTACACATAGGTGTAAACCCATTTGCATAAACTGAGTACACAAGTGTACACCGACCTGAAACACGAAACTAAACCCTAACATATTTAGCATCGTCTCCATCCACTCCGGTCATCGTCTCCATCCATTCCAATCATCATCTTTGGTCGTCTCCATCATACCTTTTTCATCTCACCAACAATTCCGTCATTGTCTCCGATCATCATCTTCCAAACTCTTTCATCAATCATCTCCGTACCTCCGACACCTTCCGGTCACCTTACCATTACCATGTTCTTCACCGATCTCCGACAACCATCGTTTATCATCATCGACCACCTGCAAACTGCCTTCACAGACATCGCCATCACCGTCATTAACCATCAACCACCGTTGCTGCCGCCGGCTGCAGCGTCGCACCACCACCTTGCCCCCCTTTTGTTGCTCTTCTCTCAAACAACACGCACAATAACCGCCACCACCACCGTCGTGAGACCTGATGCCGTCGCCACTAACTCTGGTGGCTCCCCATTTGCTGTCGACATCCCCCACTTCAGCCACCTCGACATACCACGACGGCCACCACCATGGCCGACACCCCCAAACACGACTATGTTGAAGGCTGATTTCGCAAAGAGAGATATGATTGTGGTGATTTGTGTGATTAGATTTCAATATAATGGAAACAATTTAGGTTTCCTGTTTTAATTCTTTCTTATTGTGTAATTACACATATACCCTTTTTGTATTTAATTAAATGGAAAAAAATTAACCAAATAATTACCATTATGCCACTCATTTAAATCTCAAGATCATAAAAATCAAGGGTCTAGATCTGTTCACACAGTTCACAACCAAGGATGTTGTTCACTCATGATCCTTGTCCTATATATATATATTTAACTAGTGGGTTACACCCGCGCTTTGCGGCGGGGCAACCCAATTTTTAATTGAAACGTAGATGCATATTAAAAATAACGTTAATGACAGAAATATGTTTGATATTGGTTTGGTTCATTAAGATATCGACACTTACCGAAAGAGAAACAAAAAACAATTATGATACGACCAAAAATATACCAAGATGTGTTTTACATCGATCGAAACAATTAAAACGAATATCAATTTCGATACTGACGTATGTTCGTCAATATATGACCATTCGTTTTGTTACATGCACAACACCAAGTTAGATTGAAACTTATAAAAGAAAAACAAAAACCAAAAAATAGGAATAAAATAAAAACAAAAACAAAAAAATAGAAATTAAAAAAGAAAAACAAAAACCAAAAAATAAAAAAGAAAAATGAAAAAAAAATCACAAAAGACAAAACTCACTGTAGGTAAGAAGTTCATAAATTATATATTATATTATACATTATACATATTAACATTTGCAAGTTTGATAAATAGTAACTTGGTTTCTACTTATTTTTTTGTCTTTTCTTTTCTCTTTTTTGTTTTTTTAACTTTTCTTTCTTTTGTCTTTATTATTATTTTTTATACCTTTACACTTTAACTTTCAGTATTAACGGTTACAACTCCTTAACTTTTTAAAATATTATAACTAATTTTTACGTGTTTATTTTTATGTACGTATTTGTATAAGTTAAAATTGATTTACGTTTAGATGTAATTTCCCCCCGTAATAAGTCGGGTTAAATATAATATATTCATTATGATTATTATTATGTACGTTTTAAGTTGGTCTACGTTTTAATGTAAAGTTTATTTTATTTTTTCTATAAATTACTCGGGTAAAATATAATACTTTTTCCATGCTTATTTTTTATGCGTGTTCAAATGGTCTACGTTTTGACGTAGATTTTATTTGGAAACACGTCGAGTCAAATACAGGGGCGGACATACCCCATGTCAAGGGGTAGCCCGCGTTGCCCCTTGGCTCGGCCGCAATAGTGTAAAAAAATTTAGCGTTTTTCGGATTTCGTTGCCCTTGATAAATATTATGTTACCCCTTTTGAAAGCCCAAAAAAATTATACTACACAACTAATTACCCAATACTTGTAAGCCCAATTATTATATCCCAACCCAATACCCAATATTTGAACAAAGTTAAGAAAAGAAGCAGCAACAGCAGACGCGAACATTCACATCTGAGCAGAAGAAGAGCCAACCTCAGCCCCCCTCCCTCCGTCGTTTGCCGCCAGCCCGCCGCCGTCCCGCCGCAGCGCTGCTGCCTGGTTCTATTGTCAGCATCTTCCGCTACTCAAATCTACAGTCCATCCTCAAGTAAGTGTTTTTCCAAATTCCAATTGGGTATTTTAGTTAGTGCTTTATTCCTTATGAAAATTGAATAATTTATGTTTGTTTAATTGCAAATTACAATGTTTGATTTAGTTTTTTAGTTATAGTTATGTGCAATGGTTATAGCCTTTTAGGGTTTATGTGAATTGATTTAGGGGTTATTCTTAATTTTATTTGTCTTATAAAATTAGGGAATTTGGAAGTTGAAAGATGAAAAAACAAACTCTCATTAGTAGTCTTTTTAAACGAAAATTCCAAGAAATTGATGATTTGGGAGCAACTCCTAGTTCAAATATTATTGACGATAAGCAAGAAAATGAAGATATTGGTCCAACTTCAAATAATGATATTGATAACCAAGAAAATGAAGAAATTGGTCCAAGTTCAAAGAATGATATTGATATGCAAGAAAATGAAGATATCGGACCAACTCCAAGTCCTTCAACACGAAACCAAATCGATTTGAATGATCTTCCTTCGGATCCCTCCGATAGACCGCCTATTACTAGTTATCATCAAAATCAAATAGATGACATAAGAAGAGCGTATCTTGTTAAAAAAGCTTTTCAACCACGAGGTCATGACTTTTAATGGACAAACTATTCTATGGCCGGAGACGATTTAATGTTAAATGGTTTGATAAATATCATTGGTTGGAATATAGCACTAAACAAGAAAAAGCATATTGTTTATGTTGTTACTTATTTAATGAAAGTGTTGATAATAAAGGTGGAAGAGATACTTTTGTAAGTGGAGGCTTTTGTAATTGGAGTAAACCGGGTGTCTTAAAAGAACATGTTGGGTTAGTTAATAGTATACATAATAAGGCGGCGCAAAAATGTGAAAATATGTTGAACCAAAAGCGATCCTATGATGCGAATGAAAAAAAGTGTAACAAGTAAATAAGGATTGGAAATCGGTATCGATTAAGGGGTTCTGTTCGTAGTGCTGGATTTTGTTTAGAAAATAGTTTACCGTTTCGTGGTCATGACGAATCTAAAAAGTCTCTTTATAAAGGTATATTTCTTTCGGTTTTAAAGTTGATTAGTGAGAACAACCCGGATATTGGTAAGTACACTCTAGGGAAGGCCAAAAAGAATAATAAGTTGACGGCTCCATCGATCCAAAAAGTGATTGTCGATTGCTATGCGAAAGAAGTAACCAAAATGCTTTGTGAAGAAATTAAAGACGATGTCTTTGGGTTGTTAGTAGATGAGTCTAGCGACGTGTCTCTAAAGGAACAAATGGCCGTAGTGGTGGCATATGTCGATAAGGCCGGAGTTGTTAAAGAGAGTTCAATTGGAGTTGCTCATGTGAATAATACATATTCTTTAACTCTTAAAGAAGCCATTGTGTCTTTATTAGCCGATAACCATTTAAGCATAGATCAAGTAAGTTATATGTTTCATAATTTCATTACATAAACTATAATAAAGATTATATGTTGTATCATTGTATTTATTGTTTGTTTTTGTTTTTGTTTAAACAGATCAGGGGTCAAGGTTATGATGGTGCAAGCAACATGCGGGGAGAGTTTAATGGATTAAAAGCTTTAATTCTGAAAGACAATCCATCAGCACATTACATACATTGCTTTGCTCATCAACTTCAGTTAGTGATTGTGTTGTAGCAAAAAAAGCATGATGGTGTCAAAGAATTTTATAAAACTCTTGGCATGGTTGTTAATACGGTTGGTGCTTCTTGCAAAAGAAAAGATATGATGTTGGAGGCAAAAAAAGAGAGAGTGGCAAACGAAATTGTAGCGGGTGAAATTAACACAGGAAAAGGATTAAACCAAGAGGTTCCCTTGCCCGACCCGGAGACACACGATGGGTTCTCATCATAGAACCATCATAAGTTTGTTGAAATTATTTCCGGAAGTTATTGAGGTACTTACTTTTATTAAACAAGATGGGGAGACCTTTCAACAACGATCCAATGCGTCAGGTATTCTATCATATTTTGAGAGTCTTGAATTTGTGTTTTACATACACTTGTTGTGTCACACCCCGACCCGCAGCGGAATAAAAGTCGAGGCATAATTGGGTTATCACCAAAGCTCATGATATTTAATAAGAAGTTTCATATTTATTAAATTTAAATTACAAACTTAAATATCCAATAAACAAAATTCATACAATTACAAAGGAAAACGAAACTATATGTTCATTACAAAGCATTAACTTGTTTATTCTTCTAGGCCATCCTAAGTGTTTCCTGTCTCGACTGGATCACCTGTATCATGTGTAAAACAGGGGAGATTTTGGGTCAACAAAAGTTGGCGAGTGAACCTTGATAAAACATTTTAACTAATTGCTTGTTTTATTTATTAAAGAAAATTCGTGCATTAATCACATGTGAGCAAACATATATATGTAAACAATCACAAACCACTTTGGATGAACATATGACATGAATGATGATGTATTTGAGATCAAGGCTCAATCAAACGGAGCCGATCTAATGAGGCTCCTGATGCTCAACCCGTATCCCACGGGGAACTGATGGGCCTAATGAAATGCATGCACTGAAATGATAAATTTAATCTACATATAATTCACACAACAATCAATACACATTTGATCACAGAAATGATATATGCACAAGTGTTTAAATAAAATAAAGGAATAGCACGACACATGATACACCCCAAAACGTGAATAAAAAGGGGAATTTGTAAGAATTCACTCACAGTGGGTACGTTCCTTGATAATGATGAATGCGCACGAATTTGATTCAACCGACGAGGGGAAACTAACCTAAATAATAACGTAATAATTCGATAAATAAATAAATTTCATTTGAAATTAATATTCTTAATTAGCGCTCTTAATGAGATTTTTAGATTTATTTTTGTGAAGTTAATGCAAGTTTTTAGGCTTTAAACCTTATTTTGAGGTATTTTTAACTAATTTTCAAAGAAAATAAAAATGGATTTTTAAATTAAAAACAATTACCCTTTTTCCTAGGGTTGACTGGTCAACGGCCGGTTCAACCGGTTTAATTGTAGGCAGCGTGTGAGGTTCGAACTCGTGACCTCCCATATGCGTGCACGCAGCTCTACCAACTGAGCTACGTGTCTAACCCGAAATAAACTCTATTTTAATTATATATATATACTAACTAGCTTTAACTTTATTTAGTTTTTATTAAAAAGGATTTAATATGGCCGAAACTGGTTACAGAAACCGGAATCAAACTCGGGACCTATGGTTCGAGTTTACACAGCCCAACCAGTTGGGCTGTGTGTCTAATCCGCATAAACACTGGATTATATTAATTTTATATATATGCTATGAGTTGATCTGAATAAGTTTAAAAAGTGTTGGTTTTATTTCAGAAAATCGGAAACATGTGCGACTCGAACCCGGGACGTGTGCTTTGTAATTGCACACAGTCCATCGCTGGACTGTGTGTTTAACCCGGTTAAATACCCGTTTTTATTTATATTTAAACACTAACTCAACTTCATCTTTTTCACCATTCAAAAATCCAGACAATGATCCCGACTGAATAAACTGATTAAACAGTTTTGATTACTGATTTGAGCTAATAAATTACTAATCAAGAGATAGCAAGGAGGTTTAGATAATTATACCGGTTTGGAGAACAATTACGGTTTTCTGGTTAGAGATTCCGGCGATACTCCGGCGAGTGCGAAGGTCTCCGACAATGTGCTTTGAAAGAAAAAAAATTCCAGGAAGAGAGTGCGGTTCTGAGCGAATTGCTCACAAGGAATTGGGTGGGTATTTATAAGGTGGACAGGCTGATTTGGTTTTGATTTAGAGATAAAAAATCACGGTCAATGATTTCAATTCTCAAAAGAAACGGTTTTGAATCCTTGTGTTTTAAGTAATGGTTATAACTGATGTCGAAATCAAGTTTACGCGTTTCAATCATGGGGAAAGTAGCAACATTTGCGGAGTTTTAGTTTGCCGGCGATTTCGAGTTCTGGGTTTGCTGATTTACAGGTTTTGACTTTCGGTTTTACCATAAATGTTATTTGTTTAAGTATTGAACACAAGAATGTGTGTGGCGGAGTGGTGTGATGTGTGTGTGTCTACGCGGGAGACCCGGGTTCGAGACCCGGCTACTCTATTTATTATTTTATGGTTTAATTTTAATTTACTTATTATTATTATTATTATATTATTATTATTTATTAACTATGGTTTTTAAATTCTAAAATATTTATTAATTATGAAATATTTTAAATAACCGGCAAATAAATAACTTTTAACCGAAAATTTGATTATTAAACGAAGCGGGTTTTGAAACCCGATTTACACGAAGGTTACAGTATCCCCTACTTTTAGAAATTTCGTCTCGAAATTTAAGTAGTAGTGGTAACCGGAAAGAGATACGGGTATTTCTCGCGCATTGAGTCTTCACGTTCCCAAGTAAACTCAGGTCCTCGTTTTGACTCCCAACGTACCCTAACGATTGGAATACGACTTCACCTTAAGCGCTTCTCACCGAAATCCATGATTTCTACTGGTCTTTCGACGAAGTGTATCGATTCATCGACTTGAATGTCTTCTAGGGGAATATGGAGGTTTTCGTCGGCGAGGCACTTTTTCAAGTTTGATACGTGAAACGTGGGATGAATTCTGTTGAGCTCTTCTGGTAGGTCAAGCTTGTATGCTACGGGACCTACTCTTTCGATTATCTTGAAAGGTCCTACGTAGCGTGGTGCTAGCTTGCCCTTCTGGCCAAAACGAACCACTCCCTTCCACGGTGATACTTTTAAAAGTACTTGATCACCAATGTCAAACTCCAAGAGCTTTCGTCGTTTGTCAGCATAACTCTTTTGACGACTTTGAGCCGCTAGAAGATTGTTTCGGATTTGAAGGATTTTGTCGGTTGTTTCTTGAATTAATTCAGGTCCGGTGATTTGTGCTTCACCTATTTTGTGCCAACATATTGGAGATCGGCACTTACGACCATATAAAGCTTCGAAAGTAGCCATGCCGATACTTGAATGATAGCTATTGTTGTATGAAAACTCGACTAACTGTAGGTGAGCGTCCCAGTTCCCTTTGAAGTCTATGACACATGCTCGAAGCATGTCTTCCAGGGTTTGGATGGTGCGTTCAGATTGACCGTCAGTTTGAGGGTGAAATGCGGTGCTAAGGTCTAGGCGTGTACCCAAAGCAGTTTGTACAGCTCGCCCTGTGCGTGAAGTGAAACGGCCATCACGGTCCGAAATGATACTTAATGGTACGCCATGACGGCTTACGATCTCGCTGATGTAGATACGAGCTAACTTCTCGTTCTTGAAGTCCTCGCGAATCGGAATGAAATGAGATGATTTGGTAAGACGATCAATGATTACCCATATGGTGTCATACCCACTGGAGGTGCGAGGTAACCCGGTAATGAAGTCCATCGTTATGTTTTCCCACTTCCATACAGGTATTTCGGGTTGGACTAAAAGTCCTGAAGGTCTTTGATGTTCAGCTTTCACTTTGGAACAGGTAAGGCACTTGGAAACAAAAACAGCGATATCCTTTTTCATGCCAGGCCACCAGTAGGTGTATCGTAGGTCTTGATACATCTTATCGGCTCCTGGGTGTACAGAGTATCGTGTTTTGTGCGTCTCATTCATGAGGAAATCACGATGGTTATCGCGATCAGGAATCCATATGCGGTTTAAATAGTATATAATACCGTCGGATTTGGTTTCGATTTTGAGTTCAGCTCCACATGACAGCTCATCGCGTACGTCATTTTCTGTTACAGAAACATGTTGAGCTGCCCGGATTCGATCTTTGATGTCGGTTATGATTTGCGAACGTAGAAGACGAATGGAGTTCGCATAACCTTTTCGACTGAGCGCATCGGCCACCACGTTTGCCTTGCCAGGATGATACCGAATTTCACAGTCGTAGTCGTTGAGAAGTTCGACCCATCTTCGTTGCCTCATATTCAACTCATTCTGGTTGAAGATATGTTGGAGACTCTTGTGGTCAGTGTATATTTCACACTTGGTACCGTAGAGGTAATGTCTCCATATCTTGAGAGCAAACACAACGGCTCCAAGTTCTAGGTCGTGGGTGGTGTAATTCTTCTCATGAACTTTGAGTTGCCTAGAGGCATAGGCTATCACTTTTCCTCTTTGCATCAATACACAGCCTAGTCCTTGCCCTGACGCGTCGCAATAAACCACGAAGTCATCACAACCCTCAGGGAGTGTAAGGACAGGTGCGTCACAAAGCCTTTGCTTTAAAGTTTGGAAAGCCTCTTCTTGCCTGGGTCCCCAAATGAAGGGTTCTCCTTTGTGAGTCAAGGCCGTGAGTGGTACAGCAATACGGGAAAAATTGGCAATGAAGCGTCGATAGTAACCAGCCAAACCAAGAAATGACCTAACTTCGGTAGGGGTACGTTGCTCTTGCCATTCCTGTACTGCCTTGATTTTTGAAGGATCGACATGAATTCACTTGTCATTGACAACATGACCAAGGAATTGTACTTCCCCTAACCAGAATTCACATTTTGAGAACTTAGCGTAAAGCTTTTCAGTCCTTAAGAGTGTAAGAATGAGTCGAAGGTGTCGCTCATGATCAGATTTAGACTTGGAGTAGATAAGGATGTCGTCGATGAAGACTATGACGAAACTGTCGAGGTAGGGTTTGCATACCCTATTCATCAAATCCATGAAGACAACGGGGGCGTTGGTTAAACCGAAGGGCATGACCATGAACTCGTAATGACCATAACGAGCCCGGAAGGCGGTTTTTAGGATATCTTCTTCGCGCACCCTAAGCTGATGATAACCAGAACGAAGGTCGATTTTTGAAAAGCAGGTGGCGCCTTGAAGTTGGTCTAGGAGGTCATTAATGCGAGGCAGTGGATAGCGCTTTTAACCGTCAACTTGTTGAGTTCTCTATAATCAATGCACATGCGAAACGTTCCATCTTTCTTCTTCACAAAAAGAACATGTGCACCCCAAGGCGATGAGCTAGGACGTATGAATCCTTTGTCAGTCAGCTCTTGCAGTTGACTGGCCAACTCTTGCATCTCGGATGGGGCTAACCTATAAGGAGACTTTGCGACCGGCGTAGCGCCAGGGACAAGATCGATGCGAAATTCGACTTCTCTCACAGGAGGAAGTCCTGAAATGTCGTCGGGAAAAACTTGTGGGAATTCCTTCACAATTGGGATATCTTCGAGTTTCCTCTCCTTGCCTCCCTTCTTGATGACGTGAGTTAGGAATGCGACATAGTTCTTGCGGAGATAACTTCGGGCTTGAAGGCAGGACATCAATTTGAGTCCTTTCGAAGGGGTTTCCCAAAAAATACGTAGTGTCTGACCGTCTGCAAGAGGAATGCGAATGAATTTTTCGTGGCACACCACCTCAGCGTGATGCTGGCTGAGCCAGTCCATACCGATTATAACATCGAAACTTCCCAACTTCATAGGAATGAGGTCAATTGGAAAATCGTGATCGTATAGGGTGAGAGTACAATTGCGTATAATAGAATTTAATGAAGTGGGTTTTCCGTCAGCAACTTCCACCCTTAGAGATTCAATGAGATTAACACGAGGTTGGTCGAGGATAGGTTCGAATTCTAAGGACACAAAGCTCTTATCCGCACCAGTATCGAATAATATGGATGCTTAACTACCATTGATGAGAAACGTACCGTTGACCACGTTGTTGTCAGCCCTGGCTTGGTTGGCATTGATATTGAAAGCTCTTCCTCTGGTAGGTGGAGGAGCTTGGTTAGCTTGGTTTACCGGGTTCGCTTGAGCTTGGGCATGGATGATGTTCACTAGGCGTGGACAAGTGTTCCTGAAGTGGTTTGGGTCCCCACAGTTGAAACAAGCTCGCATGGGTTGCATCATGGGGTAGTTGGGTTGGTAGTAAGGTTGGGCTGCGTGTTGTGCAGGTGGTAAAAGTAAGGGTTGTTGGGCTTGGCCCACCATTTGATTTTGGGTTTGGGTTGGAGGTTGACTGCGGTTCATTCGCTGAAGGGTACGACAGGTTTGGATAGTGTGACCCGCACGGCCACAACTTGTGCAATGTTGGCAGGGGTTTTCGGGAGGGTGATGGTATTGACAACGGTTGCACTTTGGGTGTGGGCCAGTGTATGGCCTTTTGAATGGTGCAGCTGGAGGAGCAATTTGGGTGATTGGTGCAGCAGTGATAGGAGGGTTGGTTTGAGTGACAGCAAAATTCTTGCTATTTCGCTTCCTCTTACCAGCAAACTTCGAGGATGAGATGGGGTGGTTTGGAGTTGGGGTCTCAATGGGTGCTTTCTTCTTCTCAGTGAGTTCTGTGGCTAACTCCATTGCGGCTTCAAGTGTTGCAGGCGAAGTGCTTAAAACCGAATCTTGGATTTTCGAGGGGATGCCTCGAATGTAGTGTTCGACTAAGCGGTACAAGGGGGTGAACAAATTGGGGATCATCTGGTTCAACTCGAGAAATCTCTTTATGAAGTGTGGTCTCCTTCCTTTTGTTTCAATGCGTGGAATTCGTCTTCCAGCTTTTTGATTTCGCTTCTTGGACAGAAACGTCTTGTCATGGTTTCCCTTAACTCTTCCCATGTTAAGGCCATGGCATCTTCAACTCCTCGCTTACCCTTTTCCGTGTTCCACCAGGTAAGGGCTACCCCAAACAGTCTTCCAGTCGCGTAACGTACCTTACGGTCCTCGGGACAGTCGCAATTGAGGAAAGTGTTTTCTATCTCTTCAAACCAGTGAAGGAGAGCGGTGACACCTTCAGTCCCTTCATATTTTGGGGGATCGCAGGATTTGAAGTGTTTGTAGGTGCACTTGGGGGTTTTGGAAGGAGGGTTGGCGACGCTCTGGTCTTCTTGGTTGGGAGGGTTGATAGGATTAGCGGTGAGAGCTTGTTGAACTTGTAGCACGATGTCGGGAAGTACTGCGGCCATTTGTTTAGCAATTTGCGTTGCCAAGAGTTCGTTTGACTTTCCTGACCTTCTACATCCACGTAATTGCCTAGCCGACATCTACAGGAACATATGTAGGAAGATTGTAAGTTTAAGAATTTCCTAGGTGTCATGTGTCGTAAAAAAATGAAAACAACATAAGTGAAAATACTTTAACTACATCCATAGGATGTCTTGGGTTTGCTCATGTTTGGACCTCCAAATGTCCCCTATACCATTGCCTGTGTAGTCATGTGGGCCCCCATGACTATTGGGCTTGGTAGGATTCACATTGGTGTCGGCGGGTTAACACTCGCACCACCCGAATGAAAATCGTAAAACATGATTGCGAGATGTATGGTAGGAGGGTGTCCTGGTGTAGACACAATGACAGCTCAAAGTGGGGTTATTTCACACGACGTTTGGTATGGCATGCTTTGGCCTAATAGGTCCTTCGTACTCTCATCATTAGTCCCCAGGTAGGCAAACTGGTCCTTTATTTTGGATTTATACGAATGCCAAACCTAGACAGGACGTTCCGACTACCGGTACTCGTACCCTTCCAGTTACTACATGCCCGTCGTGAGAACTCACTTTGATGTGATTTGAAAAATACAAAATCATTGCAAAAATCATGGAAATCGTGAGGTGTGTGCTCTTATAGATATGATTTGTTATGAGGATATGAATTATGATGAGCATTGCATATTAACATGTACTTGTGAGCGTGCTTGCATAATATTGGGTGTGAAAATAAACATGAAACATATAAACATCATGAATTTTGCATGTAACGCATAAACAATTAAAATTTAATCAACTATAGTATAGGCTCTAAGGGTCTAATAACCTATCCTATATCCCTATAGTCACAAGCTCTGATACCAATCTGTCACACCCCGACCCGCAGCGGAATAAAAGTCGGGGCATAATTGGGTTATCACCAAAGCTCATGATATTTACTAAGAAGTTTCATATTTATTAAATTCAAATTACAAACTTAAATATCCAATAAACAAAATTCATACAATTACAAAGGAAAACGAAACTATATGTTCATTCCAAAGCATTAACTTGTTTATTCTTCTAGGCCATCCTAAGTGTTTCCAATCTCGACTGGATCACCTGTATCATGTGTAAAACAGGGGAGATTTTGGGTCAACAAACGTTGGCGAGTGAACCTTGATAAAACATTTTAACTAATTGCTTGTTTTATTTATTAAAGAAAATTCGTGCATTAATCACATGTGAGCAAACATATATATGTAAACAATCACAAACCACTTTGGATGAACATATGACATGAATGATGATATATTTGAGATCAAGGCTCAATCAAACGGAGCCGATCTAATGAGGCTCCTGATGCTCAACCCGTATCCCACGGGAAACTGATGGGCCTAATTAAATGCGTGCACTGAAATGATAAATTTAATCTACATATAATTCACACAACAATCAATACACATTTGATCACAGAAATGATATATGCACAAGTGTTTAAATAAAATAAATGAATAGTACGACACATGATACACCCCAAAACGTGAATAAAAAGGGGAATTTGTAACAATTCACTCACAGTGGGTGTGTTCCTTGATAATGATGAATGCGCACAAATTTGATTCAACCGACGAGGGGAAACTAACCTAAATAATAACGTAATAATTCGATAAATAAATAAATTTTATTTGAAATTAATATTCTTAATTAGCGCTCTTAATGAGATTTTTAGATTTATTTTTGTGAATTTAATGCAAGTTTTTAGGCTTTAAAACCTTATTTTGAGGTATTTTTAATTAATTTTCAAAGAAAATAAAAATGGATTTTTAAATTAAAAAAAATTACCCTTTTTCCTAGGGTTGACTGGTCAACGGCCGGTTCAACCGGTTTAATTGTAGGCAGCGTGTGAGATTCGAACTCGTGACCTCCCGTATGCGTGCACGCAGCTCTACCAACTGAGCTACGTGTCTAACCCGAAATAAACTCTATTTTAATTATATATATATACTAACTAGCTTTAACTTTATTTAGTTTTTATTAAAAAGGATTTAATATGGCCGAAACTGGTTACAGAAACCAGAATCAAACTCGGGACCTATGGTTCGAGTGCACACAGCCCAACCAGTTGGGCTGTGTGTCTAATCCGCATAAACACTGGATTATATTAATTTTATATATATGCTATGAGTTGATCTGAATAAGTTTAAAAAGTGTTGGTTTTATTTCAGAAAATCGGAAACATGTGCGACTCGAACCCGGGACGTGTGCTTTGTAATTGCACACAGTCCACCGCTGGACTGTGTGTCTAACCCGGTTAAATACCCGTTTTTATTTATATTTAAACACTAACTCAACTTCATCTTTTTCACCATTCAAAAATCCAGACAATGATCCCGACTGAATAAACTGATTAAACAGTTTTGATTACTGATTTGAGCTAATAAATTACTAATCAAGAGATAGCAAGGAGGTTTAGATAATTATACCGTTTTGTTGAACAATTACGGTTTTCTGGTTAGAGATTCCGGCGATACTCCGGCGAGTGCGAAGGTCTCTGGCAATGTGCTTTGAAAGAAAAAAAATTCCAGGAAGAGAGTGCGGTTCTGAGTGAATTGCTCACAAGGAATTGGGTGGGTATTTATAAGGTGGACAGGCTGATTCGGTTTCGATTTAGAGATCAAAAACCACGGTCAATGATTTCAATTCTCAAAAGAAACGGTTTTGAATCCTTGTGTTTTAAGTAACGGTTATAACTGATGTCGAAATCAAGTTTACGCGTTTCAATCATGGGGAAAGTAGCAACATTTGCGGAGTTTTAGTTTGCCGGCGATTTCGAGTTCTGGGTTTGCTGATTTACAGGTTTTGACTTTCGGTTTTACCATAAATGTTATTTGTTTAAGTATTGAACACAAGAATGTGTGTGGCGAAGTGGTGTGATGTGTGTGTGTCTACGAGGGAGACCCGGGTTCGAGACCCGGCTACTCTATTTATTATTTTATGGTTTAATTTTAATTTACTTATTATTATTATTTATTAACTATGGTTTTTAAATTCTAAAATATTTATTAATTATGAAATATTTGAAATAACCGGCACAATAAATATGCAACGAACTTTTAACCGAAAATTTGATTATTAAACGAAGCGGGTTTTGAAACCCGTTTTACACGAAGGTTACATGTTGAACGATATCTTAGGCCTCACAAATGCTCTATCAAAACATCTTCAAAAAAAGAGTCAAGACTTGTTAGAAGCATCTCATTTGATAAGTGAAACAAAACGAGCTTTGAATCATCTAAGACAAAATAGGTTTGAAAAGATGTTGGCAAACGTGACATTTTTTTTTGAAAAAAACAACATAAGATGTTAGATATGGCGGAAAGTTATGGTAATCAAAGAAACTGAAAATATGTCATTACTAACCGACATCATTTTAAAGTTGAGGTTTTTAATACGGTTTTGGATATGCAACTTCAAGAGCTTGGAAGCCGATTTAGTGAGGTCTCAACTAGTTTGATAGAAAATATGTCGGGTTTAAATCCTTGTAATTCGTTTGCTAAATTTGACATATCTAAGATAGTGAAGTTTTCTGAGATGTATCCGAATGACTTTAATAAAAAAGAAAGAGGGTGTTTTGTGGGTGATCTTTAGACCTTTTATCACACTTTAAAGGAAGATGATAAGTTCGCAAATTTGACTGGATTGAGTGACCTTGCTCGTGTAATGGTGGAAACCGGAAAAATGAAACTTTTCCTTTGGTTTATCGAACATTGAAGCTAGCATTGGTTTTACCGTTTGCAACCGCAACCGTTGAAAGATGTTTTTCTAGAATGAAGCTTATCAAGACGGATTTACGCAATCGGATGGGTGATGAGTATTTAAACAATGCTCTAATTTGTGCGGTCGAAAAAGAAAGTTTTTGTAAAGTAAAGAAGAGGATGTCATGGCTCGGTTTCAAGCTTTCAAAAACCAAAGAGGAGAGATCATTTAGGTATTTGTTTAAATTTATTTATTACCGCGCTACTATCTTTGTTTCATGTACAGTGTATGAAGTACGTTAAAAATGTTTTTTGAAACGTTGCCCCTTTACTAATTTTCTAGATCCGCCACTGGTTAAATATAATATGTTTTCATTAAACGCTATAAATTCGAGTCACTTTATGTTTTGACACCGGAGTAACTATTTTCTTGCGTGCTTATTTTTATGCACGCGTCAATATAAATTCAAGATGGTTTACAATTCAATGTAAATTTTCTTCGAAAATATGTGTCAAATGTAATTCGTTTTGTTGCTTATTTTTATGTATGTTTTCATCTGATCTACGTTTTAACGTAAATTACAATTAGAAAGTTATGTGGATAGTCATACTCTATTGGCTTTTTGTTTCTTTCTTATTTTCTTTCTGGAATTTATTATTATTTTTTTATTTTTTTTATGTTTAGTATTTTAGTTTTAGGTTTCTTTTTATTAAAGTTATATTTAAGATATTTACGTTTGTATGACAATCAATTTAAAATCATTTCGTCGCGCTGTCCAATTTAAATTTATTTTTTATGATTTTTGGTCGATGTAAAACACGTGTCGATATTCTTTTGAACATATGTCTTTTCGTTGGTATACTAAACCAAAATAAATATCAACGAAACCCCGCAACCAGCGCGAGTAATCTTACTAGTTATACATTATATTATACATATTAAAATTTACAAGTATGATGAATAGTAACTTACTTTTACTATTTTTTTGTCTTTCATTTTTTTTCCTTTTTACTTTTTGACTTTTCTTTCTTTTGTCTTTATTATATTTTGAGTTAAATGCTTGTTTGGTCACCGTGGTTTGCAAAAAATACAGACTTGGTCCTAGTGGTTTACTAATTACACGCGTGGTACCAAAACTTGTCAAAAATGAACTCGCTTGGTCCCCAGCCCTAACATCAGTTAAATATCTCTATTAAAACACCCCATGCGCTTAGCACATGAGGGTAATTTAGTCTTTTCAGTACAACCCATTATAAAAAAGAGTTAAATACCACCCCACCCCCTTTTTCTTCCTCAAACCACCACCACCATCTGCAATTTTTGGTACCACGCCCCCACCACCAAATCTTCCATTCCATCATCAAACAAACAAACAAACAAATCACCAAATCTTTAATATTATACAATGGATTGCTTTAGATCCCCTATAAGATTCTTGATTTCCACCATTGTTGTTGTCAAAGAACTCCCACTCACCACCGCTGCCATTTGCTACCGGAACTCCCACTCACCACCGCCATTTTCTTTAGAATCAATAGACGCATGAGATATCACATATTGCATATCTGCAAGTGTGCAGAACTGCCAGCGGTTGGACGTTGATCGAAACGACCACCGCTAACCCCGTATCAACCGGTGAGTGGTAGTTCGTTTTTCCGGCGGAATTTCTCGGTGATAGCGGCTACTGCTGTGGTTGACGGTGCAGAGGAGGATTCCCCATCTTTTTTATTTGGCAATTAACACACCTGTTGTTTGGGACAATATATGCAGGGCACTAACCCAACTGAAGCATCTCTGTTACGTGACAAACCTCTACACTTATTATGTGGACTTGATGCTAAAATACTAGTTTCAAGGACTTGATGCTAAACCTCTGCAATGTTTTGAAGATTAAACAAAAGATGGGCTTAAAAACTTGGCTGTCATGATTTTAGAGGCAATGAAGCTACCAAATCCTTTGGGAGTTATGATTGCTAGAGGCGATCTTGCAGTGGTGGTGGGTATTTGGTGGAGGAGATTGGTGGGTTGGGGAAGAAGAAGAGGGTGGGGTGGTATTTAATTTTTTTTATAGTGGCTTGGACTGAAAGGACCAAATTACCCTCATGTGCCAAGCACATGGGGTGTTTTAACAAAGATATTTAACTGATGTTAGGGCTGGGGACCATGCGAGTTCATTTTTGACAAGTTTTGGTACCACAGTGTAATTAGTAAACCACTAGGACCAAGTCTGCAATTTTTGCAAACCACAAGGACCAACCAAGAATATAACTCTTATATTTTTATACATTTACCCTATAATTTTCAGTATTAACAATTACAACCTCTAACTTTCTAGAATTTTGTAATTATTTTTTACATGTTTATTTTTATGTACGTTTGTATAAATTAAAATTGATTTAGTTTAGATGTAAAATTTTTCCAGTAATAAGTTGGGTCAAATATAATATATTCTTAGCCTATATTATGTATGTTAGTTGCCTACGTTTAATGTAATTTTATTATTTTTCTATAAATGAGTCGGGTAAAATATAATACGTTTTCATGCTTATTTCATGTACTTGTTCAAATGGTCTACATTTTGACGTAAATTTTATTTGGAAACACGTCGAGTCAAATATAATACGTTTTCATTTAACGCTATAAATTCGAGTCACTTTACGTTTCGACACCGCTGTAACTATTTTCTTAGGTGCTTATATTTATGCACGCGTCAATATAAATTTAAGTTGGTTTACGATTCGATTAAATTTTCATCGGCAATATGTGTCAAATATAATTCGTTTTCTTGCTTATTTGTATGTACGTTTTCATCTGGTCTACGTTTTAATATAAATTACAATTAGGAAGTTAGTGGATAGTCTTTTATTCTATTGCTTTTTGTTTCTTTCTTATTTTCTTTCTGGACTTATTATTTTTATTTTTAGTTTTCTTTATGTTTAGTGTTCTAGTTTTAGGTTCGTTTTCATTAAAGTTATATTTAAGATAAAATTTATGTTTTCATTACACTTAATTTAAAATTATTTCGTCCCGCTGTCCAATTTAAATTTATTTTTTATGGTTTTCGGTCGATTTTCTTTTGAACATATTTCTTTTGGTTTGTTTACTGAACCAAAATAGATATCGACCGAAACGTTGCAGCGTAGCGCGGGTAATCTTACTAGGAGTTACATTTGCATGTTACGTGAATAGTAACTTGCTTTTTGATTTTTCTTGTCTTTTTCTGTTTGTTTTTTTTTCTTTTTTTTGTTTTTTATTTTTGTATACATTTACCCTCAATTTTCAACATAGACATTTACATACCATTAAATTTGTAATCAAGTTTCACGTTTTTTTTTTTTTTACGTACATATTGGTTATAAATTCAAATTGATTTATGTTTGGACGTAAATTTTTCCGGAAATGAGTTAAGTCAAATATAATATGTCCTTATGTTTATTATTATGTACGTTTTCAGTTGATTTACTTTTGACGTAATTTTATTTGAGTAAATTACTTTTTCAGTCCTTGTGTTTTAGTAGTTTTAACCTCTTGAGTCTAAAATCAAAAAGTTTAACGCTCCGATTCCTAACCGCCCATTTTATAACGTTTTGAGTCCATGTGGTTTAGTGCCTTAATCACTTGAGTCCAAAATAAAAATACAAGTGTTAAAAAATTGGACTTAAAACGTTATAAAATGAGCTGTTAGGGACTCAGGGCGTTAATTTTTTGATTTTGGATTCAAATGGTTAAAACCACTCAAACACAGGGAGTCACAAAGTAATTTCATTTTTTTTTTTTTCCGAAAATAAGTCAAGCCAAATATAAATTTTTTTTTTTGTTTATTTTTACTTGTGAGAAACGGAAAGGTTTTACACGGGGAGATGTAAGTTTGGTATATTGCGTTTGGTAAAATATAATGTTTGTAGTTTCTATTTTGCTCACGTTACGTGTTTGATTTACAGGTGAGAAGGCAAATATAGATGAGGGGGTTGAGAATTAATCTGATCATAATGATCAAGAGGTATTATGCTATAAAAATAAAAACATACAGCGTGTCAGTAGTATATAAGAGGAAGTAATTACATGTGACTCAAAGAAAACCATTTTATTTAGGAGTGAATACATGAATTCACTAGTGAATACACTACATTATCAAAACTAAAATATTTACTGATGAATACATGCAATAATAAACCCTAAATGTAGTTACAGTATAACAAATAATTCTAATGTTTTAACAACAAACTAACTTAATCTTAAATGCTCTTATACTCAAACCTTGAAGGGTTGAACCCTCCACCTCAATTAAACAAATAATGTTATATAGTTGATGATTCATATATTAGGGGTATAATTATTGTATGGTACCATGATATGCAATACCTATGGAAACTTGAATTAATAATTATAACAATAATATTGGTAATTATAATAATGATAATAAAATAATATAATAATAACCTATGGAAACTTGAACTAATAACAATAACAATAATATTAGTAGTAATATTAACAATAATTAATGGTTTTCTTATGTGACAAGATATGTCTATTAGTTTACTGTTTACATGTGTTACTCCAAGAAGAAAAAGACTTTAGCATGACTTTTCTTTGCTAATTACAAGTCTATATAAATAAACCTAACGTTAGACAACCATCCTGTACTTCTCAGTTATTGACTTATATAATTATGAGTTTCCTCAATCTACACCAACCCGAAAACGATCACCCTTCGTCGTCGTCTTCTTTGTTCTTATCTTCCTTACACAACGCCGAGCAACGTGTTTTCTCGTGCAGTTATTGCAGTAGAAAGTTCTACAGCCCACAAGCATTCGGAGGCCACCAAAATGCTCACAAGATCGAAAGAACCTTAGCCAAGAAAAGCCACGAGCTGAGCTCAGCTGCAAGACATAAACCCGACTGGAACCGCGGTTCTTCTGGGTCTGGGGTAGATTCCAACGGTTCAACCCATGTTGGACAGGTGCAGCAGCCTGTGTTTGTTGGGATTCAACATCAAGAATTCTCCGGTTCGCACGAAATGAAAATAAATGTGGATTGTGGTTATAAGGGTGAGAGTGTTGAAGATGATCTAAATCATCTTGACTTGTCTCTTCGGCTTTGATCTACGTCTTTACTAATGTATGTACCTGTTTTACATAACAAGCATTTGAACTCATAACCATTATACTACAATAAAGGAAAACTAATTATTAGTGGTTATATAAGTATGGTGTGTCACCGGGTGCAGTCTTTTGTCTCTTGGGATACATCTCTTATGATAGAGGAAATATTTGTCTTCATATTACACTCAACATACCCAAGCAATACCGTGTTATAAGTGGGATTTTACTGGGTATATTTGTTTGTTGTTTGTTGTAACTAATTCTTGTGTTTGATATAAACAAATTATGAACGATGAGTTGGGTCTACAATCATTGCTTCTTATCTTGATCATTAATTAGTTCATCAAATTTTATTGTGTTTTTCTAGAAATTCTTGTCATGTAAACCATAATTACCCTAATGTTCGGTATGAAGGCATTTCTTCTTGAAATTCAAGGATGATTCAATCTTAATTGTAAATAATTTGAAACCATTGATCTTCTCATATTCCATTTGGATTATAGGCGCTGGAGGAGTCACATAGGCACCAGAGGAATCATATGCAGTGGCGGATCATGAGGGTTACTGGGTTCCTAGAAACCTCCATCGGTTTGGAAGAAAATTCCTGAATCCGTCACTGATCACATGCAAACTCATCAAATTGACTCAAGTTGTGATGGTATGGTGATGCCTTGGCTTCTTCACTATGTCACCAAAATATATTATCAGAACACTTAATATCTTGTTCTTCCACTGTACAAATATGATATATGGACAGAGTTGTAAGTCTTAAGGATAGGGGCATATTCAAGGCACAATAGCATATCAAGTTCAATGGGATCGTTTACTTTTTCCCTCAACAAAACTTGTATGTCTAATGATAGACCGCTAGATTAAATGTTTGGCTCGTATGGAGATTGATGGGAATAAAAAAAAAAGGAGTGAAGAAACAATCTAATAACTCCAAAAAAAAAACAAAGCTTTTTGCTAGTTTACTCATTTATTTTAGATTGTCGGGTAGACCCAAACTAATATTTTAGTTACAATTTCTATTTCATTTAAGCTTCTACATCATATGTAACTAGGGTTGTAATTACCCCCGCGCTGCGCAGGGCCGCGGTTGGAATTCAGAAGGTATAGCACACCATGACAACCGATAAATAAATTTGTAAAATTAATTAAAATGATATTATTAAAGGGTTATGCTATTTGCGTCGTACTCGGCTCTGAACATCAAAATTATAACAAAAGGTAAAATGATATAGTAATTAACAAAGGTAAAAATAAGGTAAATAAAAAAGAAAACGATAGAAACTTGGTCGGTTTCGGCACGCTCGTTATAGCAAAGAAAAAAATTAAAAAATATGTTCAAAAGAGTATCGGCGTGTTCGTTAAAAAATATAAAACTAAAAAAAAACTTTTTCCACACTCGTTATAGCAAAGAAAAAATAAAAAATATGTCTAAAACGGTATTAACGTGTTTATTAAAAAACTATTTAGGGTAGAAAAGTAATTTGGTTAAAGTAAAAAAAAAACAATATTTAAACTACATGGGTTGTAAATGAAAAAAATTACACTAAATGACGAAATAGAATAAATTATAAAAAGTTGATGAACTTGTAAAACATGTATCAGAAATTATACAACACTATTCATCTTCTCTTTATTAATATTATATATAATTTACTTTCACCGAACCTAATAATTTGTTACCTTCACCAAACTAAATAAATTTTCTTACCTTAATCATCCAAGCCTCTACTTAATATGTAAGTTACTTTTGATATCTATCATCATCTTCGTCAGACTCCGTAAATCTCATCAATAGCAAAGCTCAGGTAGGGTTTGAATAGGGTAGATGTAGACCGCCTTACATCTACCCCGTAAGAGTAGAGAGGTTGTTTCCAGTGAGACCCCGGCTCCACAGTACTTTTGTATCAAACATTGGACCTAAGGCACATAACACTCAAACAATCAGGACAAAGACCGATTATTGATGCATGTACCCCCATGTCTTTCAACTATCAACGCCACCATACGATGCATGATTAACCATCCGCCACTTTTAACGTTATTCTCACGAAATTAGTAAAATAACGTTAAAGTTAGTACCATTTCACTTTTGCCCTGAGCGCGCACACATATAAAGTCTCTTATTTGGGTTCTATGTAACGTTGACGCTATGTCTAGCATTTTTTCGCTTCGGTGTATACTATTTTACCAAAGTGAAGAAATTATGGGATGGATATCCTTCTTTAGTGAATATTCCTTGTTTTACTTGTTGAAGTGGTAATGCCATTTCTAAGTTCTTGCATAATGAACAAAGGTAAGATTATTGGTGATAGTCTGCTTATGATGGACCCTTTGCTTTAAATTACAAAGCAAGGGTAAGAGAGTTGTAGAGTGAATATCAATCTGTTGGAGACACTATTATTAATTAGTGTAATATGATAATTAGTTGATGTCTTGTGAGTTATCAGCAAACATCATGTAACACGGTATCTTTGAAATTAACACATTTTTAATAGAATCTAAAAAAGATCTTTATGTTATGAATGCATTCATTTATGTAGTGACTTCCATATCTATAACTCATGTCTCTTTAGTTACTATTTTACTAATGTAAGTGTCTATATATAATGACATTTGTATATGATGTTGATATCAATGAATATGAATTCTCATTCTCCATATACTTTTTCTCTACCTGATCTTTATAGTCTTGTTCATATGTTGCTAATAGACCGTTGTTTTACAACACGTTATCAGCACGACAATGCTCTTGTCAAAGCTCTAGTTTCCCTAAAGATTATAATCGCCACTGCACCACCCGATGAATGTATGCCTTGTTCATCATACATTGGTCAACAACTTTTATCCAAGATTAATAGTATGTTTTCGCTCCTTAATTTATCTAAGAGAAACATCATGAATGAATAGTAATTAATATTCCTAAACATTGATGCTACAATTTATGGGTTTTAAAATTTTGATTATAGCATCACTTACTATATTGCATCTTTATTATTTATGAGTTTTAAAAATTTGATTATAAAAGGTCTATGTGTGTGATATTGAAAAAACTATATATCAAAACTAAAAGAGTAATTGGTGTTTAATAAGATTTAATTATTGTTTGGACTTAATACTCTCATAATATTTGTGATCGATGGTTGTTTCCTGTGATGATTTTTTCAATATACAAGGATGGAATTTAAGAGTGAACATGTGGTTAAAGGAACATTCCATTATTTCATCATCATAAGTTCACTATGGAACTCTTTTTACCCATTAACTTTGATTTAATTAGTTTTATTAAATAAGATTTTGGATTTGATAAAATTAGAGTGTCATTTTATTGATTATTTCGATTAAATTAAATGCTTAGTTTTTATGAGATATAATTATGTTAGTTGATTAGTTAATAACTATTATGGTATATATAAAGTTCATATTCACTAGATGAATATTTTGATTTCATTAATTACAAAGACACGCATTCCATGTGATTTACTTTCTAATTATTATTGTTATTCGTATTCTAAACGAGTTCATATTTAGATATATGTTTTGGGGTGATATCCGTGGCTTGGGTTGGTGATTGGAATAAAATAATAACCGAACAAGGATTAAAAGGAAAATTAGTGAATTTATTATAATTAAAAAAAAATATACTAAAATAGACTTGTTTTACTTATTGAATATTGTTGTCTTATTTTCACAATAATCATAGTTATTTGATTCGTTGAACAATAATCATAACTTGTTTATATCATGAACTCTTAACTTGTTTATATTATGAACTCTAATGTTGATATGATCATGATTGATTATTAGTTTTCCTGAACTTGTAATAAATATTTGAAAAGCTTAACCGGTTACAATATAAGTATATTTTAAAACTATAAAACATTAAAATAAAATTTGATGATAGTGTATGTCTCTAAAGAATGTAAATTATATTTTGAAATTGATGATTATTGGTTTATGATTGTGCAATTTAATAATAGAAAACTGCAAACAATAGTTTAAGTTTGTGAGCTTATCTTCGGGTTTTTTTTATATTGTTTCATTATATAATTTACTTAGTGTGTAAGTTATACTGTTAATATTATATATATTATTTTGTAACTATCCATATTTCTAACTCCCATGTCATATTTATGTTTGTATTAATGTTATAGCCTTATATATATATATATATTACTAAACTTTCTATCATGAACATGCATCAAAAGATATAACTCTATAATATATCATCGATATTTTTCTTATATGTGGAACTTGATCCATATATCACTACAGAAAAAAAGACATGTAACGGCACACGTTTTTACTTTTAGCTTTTGTGCCAGTAATTTTGTTTTTAATGGCACTTTGTGTGTGCCAACACATAGCTTTAGTGGCATTTAATTTTCAAACCCCTAATTTAGACTTTTAGTGGTAGTTTTCCTATGCCATAAAATTTCCCACCTTAAAACCGATCAAAATTTTTAGTTTCCCTCTCGTATCCCCAAATTGTCTCATCTAAATTTTTTCCCTCCCATACCTACAAATTGTTTCACCCCTAAAGTTCTTTTCCCTATTCTTATGGAGAAGGATGTGATGATGAAGCAGACCAGAAAGAAGGCCTTTTGAATCTCGTCCCCCTTCTTGTCATAAGTGCAGATTTTTTTTTCTATATTTTACTTCACTTAGTTAGTTTTGATAATTATAATGTAAAATATTGCTCATTGATGACGTTATTTCATATATTTAAACTAGTTAACTTTGTTTCTATGTGATTTAGTGATATTTAAGTTTTTTGTGCTGCTTTGTTTATAGTGGTGATGTATAAACATGATGAATCTGTTATGTTTGCTAATATTATATTACAAATTTGCTATTTGATACAATTAATTTTTTGTTTAATTAAATATGTTTTTTTTTTTTTGGGAAATTGAGTACATATTTAAATTAATTTTGATTTGTTGTTATTGTTTTGATGTTTGGAGATGTCGAAGTTATTGATCTGATTATATAACATATGTGACTTTGACCGGTTGTCCTAGTTATACCCTGTGCTTCTTGCGTCCTAGTCTACATAACGGATGATTGAATTTGCTAACCGGGATGCGATTTGAACTGTTTTGACAAATTAGGTTTAATCTCATAGCTAGAGACTAGTTTGAAGGATTATGTAAGTTGCTTCTCATTGTTTTTTGATTTTATTGAGGATCTTGTCTACCACAGTTTTGTATTTGATACGGGATTTTTTTATCATGTGCAGCAGAGTACTATCCCATGTGCTTGTTTTCTTAATCCAATCTATTTCTTGCTATTAGGATTGTTTGATTCATACAAAACTTGTTTTGTATTTCTGTTGTCAGGTTATTCCAAAGCTGCTTTATCTTTTAAATCATGGGGAAACTTTCACAAAGGTTAGATTTCATTCTCACTTGTTTACAGATGTGCTTTAGATCATGTCACTTGTGTCATAAGGAATATAAATGGAGGGGGTTTTCATCTAGGAGTTTATGCCTTTTAATATGGACACACATGTGAAATATATGGATGCCTCTTCATTTTTGCTATTGTAAAGTGAGTGTCAGATCGACGTGTATCCAAACCCTACATGAGTTTGGTTTTGATATTTAAACAAAACTTAAATAAAACCATATCAAGTACACAATTTGCACCATTCAACTAAGCTAGTAGTGTTAGGACTAGATAATAAGATACTTTTACTGCTGGGTGTTGACCATGCTTTTCATTTGTATTTGCAAAATCTGTCTAAAAATGGATCTTTTAATTTGCATTGATTTCGTATATGAACTCTGTGTTGTTGTTCTTCAATTATAGGGTCACAAAGGTTTGCAAGTCTAAATATATCAATTTTAAGAATAAATAATGGTTTAGTTGATGATAAAGGGGCTCTCACCCTCTTCAGTTGTGGTTATATTAAAAAAAATATCTTCCTTTTTTTTCATAAAATCTTACTAAGTTATGTTCCAGAAGCCCACTCATGGGGATATGAATAGCAAAACCAATGTGTATCAAACAAATTCTATGTACTTTCTAACTAAATTTGAGAGCAAACTATTTTTAACAAAACCCTGTGGTTGGTAGTGCAGCTTTTGTCTCACTTAAATGCTACTCTGAGTTGGGTGTCCTTAAATGCCCATGATTTTGATAATTTCTAGCTGGGTATGCATCATACGAGGAAGTTTTTGATGGAGATCAATATTAATGACCGTAAAAAATCGTCCTTGAATGGTTTCTTTTAGTTGATCTCATAAGATGCTTTCATCTAGGAACACCGCACACTGTAAAACGACAATTATGCCTAATTTATAAAAGTAGCCATTAGTTTTGTAGTTCCCTTAAGAGTGCAACATCCCTACTTATGATCCAAATTGCAACAGAGCATACATGCCTTTTTGTGTTAAGAATATAATATTAATATAACCAATCCGAGCTTAGGATGATATACAAACTGCAAAGTTTCCCTTCTTTTATGTCTATACATCCAACGTTGTTTTTTAGTGAAAAAATATTATTGTTATTTGGTTTAGGTCGGTGGTGGCAGTTGTGCTGCAGGTGTGGTCATGATGGACGATTGACTAATAGTTGAAATTTTATTATTTGCAGTTGAACCAAAATGGAGCTGGTCATGGTCTAAATCCACACATACTTGCTTTGGTTTTCCATTTAGGTCTTTCAATCTCAACATTGACGAATTTCACACCTACTCTTCTTCTTCACCGATTCAACATCCGGGGATCCTCATTGTAATGCATTCAATCTCTTAGTTTGCTTCTTTTAATCGTATTTGCTTGTTGGTGACGTTCGCTAGGTTAATTGTTGAAATTGCCGTCATTGATATGTGCTTAATCTACTTAAAAAGGTTTGAGTGTGGTATCATAATCTGATATAAACTCATATTTTCCTCAGCATGCATGCATGTATAACCTAAAGTTGAACAACCATGTTGCTGATCTAGTAAATCCGTTATGCTGATCCAGATCGCATGGGCTTTATAAAGACGCACACAGTCATAACAAATTTAGCACTTTTGACAAACCAAAATGACTATATTTTCTAAGGGTGGCCAAATGATTGGGCAGGGTTCAGGTCAAAACTAGGTAGTCAAAGGCTCATGGCACTTAAAAAGCGCGCATTCGGGAAAAGCAAAGTACAAAGTGTAGACATGCTTTTTAGTTGTTTTTAGAGTAGTTTAGACTGATTCATTGGCTTGTTTAGGCTGGTTTATACTAGTTTAAGCTGGTTTAGATTGGGTTTTTTTTGTAGATTTTGGCTTGTTTTTCTAGTTTTTTCCGCCTTTTTGCCCATCTTAGTACATATAAATAGTTGATTGTCCTTGGATGGCAGATTATACAGTTTAGCTTATAATCCTTTGTAGTTTTTTTAATGTCTTTCTAGGAAGAATCTGTGTTAGGGAGACTATAGCATCCTGTTTCAATCTGCATGAACTTTGTTAATATATTTTTCAACTTTTAAGATCCCTTTGTTATTGTGCTTGAGGACATTCCAGAATGCTCTTGAATTTTAATGATAGCATATAGATCTTAAGCTATTGGAAATTGTGCTTGATGTGTTCGCATGAATTAAATAACAATGGCAACAAAACCATGTTGATTTTGTTTATTTAGAAGACATAATTTAAAAAAAAAAGGAAGACATAATTTTATTGAGTCTCTACCTTTGTGAGATCAAAACTTCCGGCATTTATTTTGAAATAGATGAATTTCTAATATCGATATATGTAGGAATGCAAATTAGAAAATATTTAATGGTTATATGAGATACTAGTGGAATAAAACACCCCTTTTTAACCTTTATGAGTCAAAGGTGCAATCCCGAAAATAATTAATTGCTTTCACTGCTCATGGCTAGCTTAGTTTTGTTTTGTTTTGTTATGAAGATTTCACTTTTACTTTGGCAAGTCATCTTGGTAATTCGGATGGGATTAAATGATAAATGTAAGTGTGAGCTCACAAATTCAAAAAAGGCTTGCGTGGCAAAAATGGCCGAAAAAAAAGTGTGACCATACGCCTTTCTTCACACTTTTTTTTCCGGCTTAAGTGTGACCAAAGGTCGAGTCATCGTAGGTATCATACAGCCACATTCATGTTTAGTGGCCGTAGCAACCTAAAAGTGTGGCTATAGTGTAGCACATATCTTGCTAGAATTAGACATTTTGTACAATAAGTGTGGCTAAAGGGTAGCAACAACCACATGAATTTATTGTAAGTGTACCCGTGTCTATTATATTGTCACCTAAAAATTGTTTTAGCCATATCAATTAAAAAAATATGGCAATAAAAGTTGTTGTAATCAAGCATTACATCTATTAAGTATGACTAAATGGTAGCAACGGCCACATGAACTTACTATAAGTGTGGCCATTTTATTATTTAGTCACATGAGTTTACTATAAGTGTGGCTAAAAACTATTTCTTGACACCCCGAAACAACTTTGTAGATTTTAATATGACTATTGTCTAACCTTTAGTCACACATAAAGTTTTGTAATATTAAATATGGCTATTGTTTAACCTTTGGTCACACATTCTTTTTTTTCGCATGATGTTTGCTATCATTCCGTCATACAAGAAAAACAAAGTGACGATAGTGTGGCTAATGTTTACGTAAAGCCACATAAAGTTTTGTGTTTTAAGTGTGGCTAATGCTAACCTTTGGTCACATATAATTTACTTTTCTTATGACGTTTGCTATCATTCTGTCACATAGAAAAACAAAGTAATGATAATGTGGCTAATGATTATGTAAAGCCACATGAAACTTTATAATTTGAAGTGTAGCTATTATCTAACATTTGGTCACACATATTTATTTTGCCCATTACATATGCTAATATATAGTCACATAAAAAACAAAATAAGGATGTCATGGCTAAAAGATATGAAAAGCCACATGATTTTTTTTAAGTGTGGCTAATGTGTAACCTTTGGTCACACATGGTATTTTTTAACCATGACGTTTGCTAATATTTTGTCACCCCAAAATAAACAAAATGACGACGGTGTGACTAATTATTATGTAAAGCCACGTGAAATTTGGTAATTTTAAGTGTGCTATTGTCTAATCTTTAGCCACACATAATATTATTTTCCCGTAACGTTTAGTATCATTGCGTCACACAAACAAAAAACAAAGTGATTATGGCGTGGCTAATGGTTATATATCGTCACACGAAATTTAGTAATTTTAAGTGTGACTATTGTTTAAACTTTGGTCACACGTAATTATTGTGGTTCTATGTGGCCATTTCATGTAATAAGCCATTTTATTTTCATTTTTTTTTGTAAAATAAAAACAGTTATAAACATGAGAAAAACTAAAACCAAATGATATTAACAATAGAAACCAAAATTCATACATAAGTTTTCAACTTAAGTACTAATAACAAATTACTAATAAAATCTATCTACAAAAGTTGAAAAGAGAAATGACAATACGGATAAACTAAAAACTATTTATAGGTTGTTTTCTTCATGTCTATGAACTAACTGCTTTTCGACTTGAAAGTGCTGCAAAAACTATGATCAGATAATAGAGCATGGCAGGTCTTCAACACTTTTTTATTAACTTCCTATTGCGTTAAGGTTCTTTGTGATTGGTAAATTTTCATCGTATGTGCATCTTGGAAAATCCAGATTTCTCACCATGCATGGTCCTACCGGCAACTTGTTCGCCTTTGGGCGAATATCCTGCAACAACTAATTTGTTTTAGTTTTCGATCTAATGATAGGTTCGGTTAAAGATAAGATGTGAGTCGAGTAGGTTAAAGATAAGATGTGAGTCAAGTAACTGATCAAGATAGCAGGTGAAATATTTTATTAGCTCATTTCTAGATTGTTTTTAGGAAGCCAGGACTTTAGTCGCATCAGATTCTGTTAGTATGCTATCTAACCAAATCAAATCAACAACTAATACAAGTTTTTATTATCTGTTTCTTATTAAAAAAGAAGACAAAGATTAATATGAAAAATTAACCAACCTTCTTACAAGATGGGTCTGCTGCATCTCCTTTGTTTTCATCATTTGTACTAGAGTTTGTTAAGAAAAATGAAGCATTATATTATAAGTAGCATCTACAGCTCGCACATTTGGGGTTTGTCTGATTCGATGTCTCATCAACAACAGATAAAGAGGATGGATTAAGCCTGGTTACCTTTGTTAGAACCGGTGCTGTTGTGGTTTGATTTAGTCTAACAACATAGTGACCATCAAGATACGACATTATCCACTCAATGGCTTTTTAAATTCAGCAGCTTGAAGTAAGTGTGCCTGCATTCACTAGTTCACTAGTAAAAAATAAATCAAGTTACATTTTATTGATACACTAATATAGATCTGAATGTTAGGATTCGGGTTTGGGTTGGGGTTGTTCGGGTTGAACGAGTTCGGGTTATTCGGGTTCGGGTTGAAAGGATTCATGTTTTTTTTTATAAAAAGAGATGAAGGAATAAAAATTTTGATGAGAAGAGTGGGTAGATTTTGGTAGAATGAGGTATAAAAATGGGGGAGTTTGTGTATTTAAAGTAAATAAAAAACTATTTTCTTTTAAACTAGCCGTTTTTCAACGGAACAAAAATTTTGAAAATGGGTAAAGGTGGCACAGCATGGGCGGCGGCTTCCAGCCGGGAGAGACGACGCCGGGCCTAGGGGGGCGGTGTGGGGGTCGTCGCTGCGCCTCGCCGGGCCTAAGCCGACCCCCATACCCACTAGTCTAAGCAGCAACTTCAAACCAATAATCATACCCCTCCCCAGCATATTTAACTCACCAACCATAACAACAACCAACCTCTTATAACATTGCAAAAGCATAATCCCTGTATCAAATTGAAAACCAGCTCTATCAAACTTACCCAAACCCGGACTGCTGAAATAAAGTTATAATTTGCAACTTCATCAAATGATAAATTGCATATAAAAAAACCAACTTACAGTAAAAAAGATGGTTTATTTTAATACAAAATGCCAACTTGATTTTAAAAGTTTGTTGCTTAAAAAAGTATTTGACTGAACGTATACTTTCACACACATTTGCACCATTTCACAACTATATAGAACATCAAAAATATCTTGAAGTTGTGGTTATGGTTTGGTTACATTTTTGTTGACTAAAGGGGACGATACAACTAGCATTAAAACAACACAACAATTCAAGATTAAATTTGAATTTGGGACCTGCATGATGAGTTTAATCCGGTCAAGATGGGCAATAATTGTTTTGGCAGTAGCACCGCAGAGGGCACCAACAGCAAAGATGGCAGCATCTTTAGGCACAAAAGAGCAATAGCGAGCGGGTGTTTCAACAGTTGGCTGGCGGTGTGTTCGAACTCTCACATGGCTTCAACTCTCTTGTCCATCAATGAAACAATAGCAAAACCAATTGAAACGGAAGATCAAAGATGGTGAATCATGTATACGTTTATAAGTTGAAACGAGGGAAGTGCGAAAGAAGTACAGGTACCAAACGATCTTGTTACAAATAAAGTATTCTCGTGGCGATTTGGTTCGAACCCTCAAGACAAAACAAATCACATCTGCATCACTTAGTCACATCACAAACCTTGAAATTTCAAACAGCAGCAACCAAAGTAACCTGGCACACCCTGCAAGCATACAAGACCATGTTTATAATAACGTAGATAAACAGGAAACCAGGGTCAAACAAGTCAAAAGTCAACCATAGTAACATATTATGAAAATCATAAAAGAAGGTTGTACGCACTACCTAATATGGTACAGTTGGAATCTGTCATTAAATTAAACGAGTTTATTGAACTACACGCAGTTTTGAAGTGCCAGCAGCTGCAACTAGACCTGGCAAACGGGTCGGTTCGGGTCAGGTTGGGTCATGGGTCAAAACGGGTTCGGGTTGAAATGGGTCCGGGTCAGTTAAAAAACGCTTCTTAAAAAAAATATGAACATCAAGGGGCCAATTTTGTGGGGTTGAAACGAGTCCGGGTTGGTTCGGGTTAAGTACGGTTAATACTTTTTGACACCAATCGATCCATGCTTATTGTTTCGTGAATGGCTGAATTGGCTGAGGCTGAATCCATGGATATATACAACACAAAATCTTCCAATGTATAAGAGGCACGGCTCATACCTGTGTCACAAGCCGATTTTTTTACATGTGCTTCTTGTACACCAATCGCCTCAAGCAGTAAGAAGCTCAACAACATGCAACTAAGGCACTCTGGTGCGCCTTTTAAAAAAACAAATTTCAAACCAACAAAATAGGAACTCAGCATGCCAGTTTGTGATTTATATGGTTCGGTTCAGTGCTAGGTTTAAAATTCGAAACATGATTTTTTAAATACATACATAGAAATATTTTATATCATCCAAAAAGAAAGACACAATACAAACTAACTAAATTGATTTCAAACAAAGATCACATTGACTATGTTTAGAAGCATCGAAACTAATAATTTGCACTTTACATGCGTTGACATCGAAACTAATAAATCGTTAAGAGGCATTTCATTAGACAGTTGACTAAAGAAAAGTTGAACATCCAAAACCACACTACAGCAATAATTGCAGTTCTATATACAACAGGGAAATACATAAAGATTCATATATATATATATCTACATCTTCAATCATATACATGTGAAGCCCAAGATCATAATACCTGGAAAGATTCAGAATCCTGGACACCACTAATAAAAAGATTTACATATGTGCAAGCCCTAAATTTCAAACTTCAAAGTAATTCGACCACTCACAGCCGAACTAAATTCAGAAAAACCTACAAAACCACATACGAACAAAACTAAATTCATAACACGGTAATTTCAGTAATAAGATTTCTAATTCTATAACCTAATTTTCTCAAAGTTTTGGTGTAAATCACCTACCAAACCAAGACGAGCTTCAGCCGATGTTGATGAACTGTGGATATTGGATGTTCTCAAAACTGGATAAGCGATGAAGTTGAACTTATGGCAGCAGGTGATGTATTAGGGTTCCAATCGCAGGTGGAGGACTGGAGGGTGGATGGTCACATAAAATGATTAGCTGTGACCAAAGAGTAGTTATAGTCATATTTTTTCTTTTAGCCACTCATAAATATTTATAAGTGACTGATATACGATACTTTTGGTCACACAATTTGTCACTGGCTATATAAATTTTGTTTTAGTCACACTATTAAAAATCTATTGTGACTATGGCTAGTAGTTATCACATTTGTATTTACAAGTGTCACTAAAGGTTTCTAAAAAATATGTTTCATCACATGAATCAAAAAGATATTATGGCAATATGTCATATTTGGTCACATTTTCGAGTTGTGGCTAGTAAATATCACATTTTTTACTAAAAATATGGCTAAAGGTTTTGAAGTGTTATACAATGGTCACATTAATAATAGAATGTGTGCGAAAAGTATTGAATTGCTATTCAATGGTCACATTAATAATAAAAGGTGTGGCTAAAAGTGTTTTAAAATATTATAAATGACCTTTAGCCACACATTTATTCAGATGTGTGGCAGGTCGGTTTTGGGACAAATGTGGCTAAAGCCCAGTTTTGATGTAGTGTCTCATTTCGGATATGTTTCTTTTAAGGGAGAGTGTAAAGTTGGGTATTAGTTTTGTGTTAGGGGTTTAGATTTTCCTACACTAGTATGTGATTATCTTATGACATCTTTTTAGATGTTTTATGATTGTATATTTGTTTATATTTTACTATGTTACTCTGTCACCATCTTTTATGTTATTGTGCCATTGCTATCTGTACTAGTCTAGTTTGTTTGCATGTTGTGTGTTTTGAGTCGATGGCTTCTTTGGAAGTTGCATATCATATGTTGGTTTTTTTTCTAGTTGTTAGGCGTTCGAACCATTTTCTTATTCATTTTTCTTTTGAATCAAAAACAATGAGTTACATAAACTAAAGAACTTTTAGATTTTTTTTGAATTAATACTAATGTTTATTTATATGGTTGATGATGAGAGGGTAGATATCATGAGAAGTGTTGGAAGCTAAGTTTAATGACAGTGAAATTTTCACCCATAAGAATGTTTAGACTCGTGTAAACATTTAGAATTTGGAATATATTATTACAATTACACAATGTTTTGTTAACATTTGGAGTATGATTCGAATCGAACTTATTATTGAAGTTATAATATTGTGATTTTTACATTTACAAATTGATCATGCTTTTATTTTAAATTTATATTGTAAATATTACACAAAATTTGTGTCACAAAAGGTTTTCTTTAATAGTGCAAAAAAAATGTGACTAAAACTAGTATTGATGTAATTACGATCACTTTTTAATGGCAAAAAAATTGTGCCATATAAGCTTTTATTATGTGGCAAAAATAAAGTGCCGCTAAAGTTCAAAAACTTTGTGTGCCAGATTAAAAAAGTGCCATTGAAAGGCTTTAGCGTCAGCGTTTCTAGTGGCACTTCTTTGTGTGCCGCTCATTCCTACAGGGGTCTTTAGTGGCGTTTTTTTTTTTGTTTATGTCACTAAATTGCATTTTTTTGTAGTGTATTAATTATTATAAAAAAAACTTATTTGAAAGTAATAAACAATCATGTTTCGGGAACTTGATAGAGAAATTTATTTATGTTTAAAGTAGAGTGAGAGATATTTGTATGTAAGATAAACCTATGATTGTTTATATATAAAATATATATTTGTTTGTAGTGGATGGGCAAGACATTTTTATATGAAAAGTTCTTTTGTGGTGATATGATATAATACTATATATTGTATAGTTTGGTTTTATAGTCTGCTCTTATATCTGGTATGATATCATTTATTTACAAAGATGATACTGAGAGAACGACTGAACTAAAGTTATGATCTATTATTACTATCATGAAAGAATAGAGCTATTCTTAGATACGACACGAAGTTTATTTATAAGAGAAATCAGATAGAACAAATTTTGTTTATCCCTCAAATATGCTTCTGAAGTAGCAATATCATTAAAAGGGCATGAAAGGTTTGAAGTAACAATATATTCGTATGTCAGAGAAAATAACGTAACTTGTTTGGTTTTACTTTGATCAATGAAATGAATATATATTGATCATTGTGATCATTGAGAAAAATGTAATGATGGTCATGTTGATAATGAGATCAACCATTAGAAATTATAATGAGATCGACTACAATAATTTTAATGATAGTCATGATGAGATCGACTATTAAAATTGTAACAATAATCATAATGAGATCGAAGTGGCAAACTAAGGAATGACCATATAAAATGATGGTTTAAACTTTGAAGTTATAATAGATTCTCTCGTATCTTACATTTTGTATTACATACGTGCAAGTAATACATATGCGATCCTAATCCAAAAGTTTATGGATCATAATTATTTTGTTAGCTGGCATGACCAGTTAGACCATACCGAGTCATTAATGATGTTGTGAAAAGTATTGAAGAACCAAAAGATTCGTCTTGATAATTATACATGTCATGTTTGATCTCAAGTGAAGTTAAGTATTTATCAACAAAAGTAGGGTTTGAATCTCCAAATATTATGGAAATGATAATGGAAGTAAATATACAAACATGATACCATTTAGTGTTTGAAAATCGATGCATCATCTAAATGGTTATCACATTCACAACTTGAAGTTTGTGTGACTTATGGCTTAGCTAATGAGATAGCAAGCACACTATTCTAGATTGCATGCATTTATTGGTAGTAATGGTGAATTAATTTCCCAAGTATAAATGATCATTGGATAAGGGTTGAACTCCACACAAATTGATTTCGTTAAAACGATGCAGCGTCTAAAATTGATTACAAAGCAAATAATTAATCATAAGAGCAATAATTCATTTGGGTACATGTGTTTTTACATGTACAACATTAATTCACATCAAGCCAACAAGTTATTATAATTTCTCCCCATATAGTTGGTTTTGGTCAGGAATAAAAGATTTCTCAAAAATGATTTTGGTTGTGTGACATATATTGAAATTGATCCACCAAAATGCACAAAAATGGGACCTCGAAAAGTGGTTGGGAATATATGTTGATGTATAGAGCATTAACGATATATATGTTTATGATTCAATTAATTGATCCATCTCAATGGATTAACATTCCCAACATCAGGGGGAGAAAAAAGACAGTTGGAAATAGATAAGAGTTAGAATGAATTGTAATTGATCATCGTATTAAATAATGTGAACCAGAAGTTCAAAAGGATAATTCATTCACAAAGATTAGTGAATCAATTACCAGACGCATTCACTTACATGAAAAGAATGACTTGCTAAGTATATATGCCAGCTGTTAATGCTCCAATTAAGATAATTTTCTCAAAATGACAACATATATTGGTAACGAGTCTATGGCATGCTTGAAGCGTGGTAGACAAGTCGATTCCAAAAAAAAAACTCGAGGAAAGGAGCAACTAATGAAGATGGTCAAGTCGAGGTTATAGTAAAAGGGTCTTTGAAAAGACACTAGACATGATGGTTCCAGAAGAACCACAGATACCCGAAAATAAAGAGATCTCAATAAAGTTGTATCATGTCTAGAAACGTATGGAATCGAAATTAAAATCGACTTCGTTATACTTTTATATATAATGTAGCGCTTGAAATGGATAAATGACGAGGATCAAAATTTAAGATTGCCTATGAATTAAAACATAGAAATGATTGGCCAAAAGTAAAAAGACGTAAATAAGGCAGAGTTGAATTCTCTAATGAAATGAAAAGTTTTTGAACCAACAATCAATACAACGAAGTTGTAAAATATGTTGGATACAAATGAGTCTTTTATCTCGTGAGAATCAAATGAAGTGATATAAGGCAAAGCTGGGGGCACAAGAATTTTCGAAAAGACCTATGATCGATTATAAGGAGACATATTCTCTAGTGGTGGATGTATTGACTTTCTAATATTATGTTAGTCTGGTAATATATAAAGAGAGAATTGGCATGCGTCTTATGAATATTATGTACCACTTGATGCTAAAAGTTTACATAAAAGTCTCTAAAGAATTTGAATTATCAAAATCATATTAAGTAAGTTCTCAAGAACAATATGATCGTTGTATGTATATTCGTATTTGAATATACTAGAACTCCTGATGAGTTTTCTAAGGCACGTGAGTGCCCAAAAGGTGAATTGAAACATCTTAATGATGTAATTTTTTTGTGCGCAAATAAACATACATGAAAAAACATGTAACCCCTGATTGTGATACCTCTAAAAATAAAGAGATGGTACAATATGAATTTTAAACATATGATATAGAAAAAATATGTTAAATGAGAAAGTTAACGTGACAAACTTCTGAGGAGTACACACATATACATATATAATCAAGATGGAAAGAAGTTTGTAGTGGATTATAAATGCCTAAGCATTGAAATAAATGTTTTACAAAGTTTACAAGATTTGTATTGTCTATAATAATCAAGTCGAATATGGTATAATTGACTTACTAACGAGCTCAGAAAATCAAAATATATATGGTGTAGTTGGTCAATTAGTTTTCATTAAAAGACCGATATGGGGTTTTCAAGTACGATAGTTAAATACGAATTGTATTAATATATCTTGCTAGTTATACACGACCATATATATCATTAAATTCATTGACAATGTATAACCGTGTATAGTGAGAAGAGAATGTAATGGATCAAACATATATTTTCTATACCTTTAAGGTAGGTACGAAAGATATGGGTTTATATTTTACTAACCCATCAAAACAAGTTTGGTTGTTTTTTTAATAAGTGCAGGGAATATAACAAACACAGTTGCGGGTCTTATGATATATGTTCACAAGAAGATGAACCAGAATGCTCATATGAAAATCAAACAACATTGAGAACATAAAGGACTTTCACATTAAGGGATCAAGCGACAAATCATTGGCTACAAGTGCTTTGTGAAACTTTCAAGGAAGATGGACACACGTATCTTAAATGATACATATTATAATGAGGGGGAGATTTATTCAAGTTGCACTCCTTTTCTCTTCACTAAGTTTTATCCAATTGGGTTTTCTTAGTAATATTTTAATGAGGCAATGAACCTGATCCAAAAGTATCAGGGAGAGACAATACACGCTACATCTTTTTTCCCTTAATTAGCTGAGGTTTTTGTCCCACTAGGTTTTCTCAGCAAGGTTTTTAACGAGGCAGCATCACCAAGCGTATTAAAGAACATTATTTCATCATGTGGATAGTCAATGGGGAGTGTTATGAATGCATTCATTTATGTAGTGACTTTCCGCATCTATAATCATGTCTCTTTAGTTACTATTGTACTAATGTAAGTGCCTATATATAATGGCATTTGTATATGAGTGATATCAATGAATAAGAATTTTCATTTTCCATATACTTTTTCTCTACCTGATCTTTATATATTGTTCTCATGTTGCTAATAGACCGTTATTTTACAACACTTCACATATTTAATAAATAAAATCCATTGCTTTTAATAGAATCTAAAAAAGATCTTCACATATTTAATAAATAAAATCCATTGCTAATTGCTCCATAACGACCACAATGATCTTCACATATTTAATAAATAAAATCCATTGCTAATTGCTTCATAACGAACACAATGAAATTATAAATGGTTTGCACATACGATACACAACTAAAAGTGAATTCATCAAAAAAACACTGAATTCATCAAAACAAAATTGACAAAACATTTGATGGTGTGCAAGTTGTCCCGATACACATTATAAAAGTAGCTCGTGTTCTCAAAGTCACATTTTTCTTTGTCTCCTCATTTATTGATTGAAACAATTTTAAAAAGTTTAGGAAATAATTTACCAAGTTAAGATCCGATTACTAACCCGGTTAACGATATCCTAACCGTACACCGTTCAAAAAAATTGTATCTTATGCCCGGTACAATGCCTGTTTGTTAATTATTACCCAGTGGATTTTTGAAATACATTTCTTGCTATTATATATCTTTTTATCATTTTATTCAAAAGAAAATATTTACGGTATGGTTTGGGTAGATAGGTATGTGAGCTTCAGTAATTGTGACGGGTATCATTTAATACCATACGTGTCTCATCCTAAAAAAACATTTAAAACTAATCTCATACTTGAATTCATCGCATTTTGTCACAAATGTTTTGGGTTTAGGTTGCTCACGGTTCAAGTTTGTTGGCCATCGATACATGGTGAACAAGTAACTCTCTGAAAAGCGACAAGGTCTATGGAGAGACGATTACAGTGAAGAGATTAGATTGTGATCATGTTTGTCACATCTTAAAAAATGAAGAACACAAAGATGCTTAATGTTAAGCTAAGAAGGGTAATGAATACCTACCGACTGAAGAAGAGAATGACACAGAGAGTAACACGTCATATGAACATGAAATAAAGAGAATTTAACACAAACTCTTCTCTACAATTAGGTTGCAGGGTATGGTTTGGAGGTGGTACAGCCTCTATTGTGCCATGTATATGTACGTCAACCAGGGGGCTCTGTTGCCTCTTCTCAATAGTAGCATGGTATGGGATGGAGCCCCCTCTTTCCTATTCTCACCAATGGTGCCCCCTTTGTTTAAATAACTCATTCACAACAGCTCGCTATTGTCCAACATTGCAATGGCTGACATTCAATAGTGCTCCCAATGACGCTCGCAGTATGGCTAGAGGGACGCTATTGTTTTTTTTTTTGCTGAGGTTGTATGGGGATGACGCCCCATACCGTGTAGCGTAAGCAGAAAACAAATGTATATCTGTAACTATATATTTATAAATAAATAAAACTGCAAAATGTATATCGAAATGAATGAAAAGAATAAAAAGTTGGTTCAGTTTAAATTATTTGAACGGAAATGAACTAATTAATGCTCCAACTATTTCCAAATTTGGCTTTTTTGTCACATTGTACCAAAAAGATGTAAACACAACAAAATTAGAATAAGCGAATAAGATACATTTTATGGAAGACGTAAGAATTTTTTTTACAAGTGGTAGGAAAATTTTAGAGCTGTTTATTGCTAAATATTAGACTAACCGGTACGGGGCCGGCCTGGGCCGGCGCGGGTCCCCCACACCGCCCTAGCCCCATCTTCAGCCTTTCCATCCTTCCATTGCCGCTCTCGCCGTGTCTTATTTTCAAAAAGTAGCTGTTTACAACGACTAGATTAATAATAAAAAAGTTTTTTTTTTACTTTGAATACACCTCCATCTTCCTTTTTTTATAAATAATACCCACATTAAACCAAAACATACCCACTTCTCTCATCCATTTTTTCTAAAACCTCCATCCTTTTATAAAAAATCATGAATCCCTTCAACCCAAACAATCCCAACCCGAACCACCCTAACATTTTTTCGACGCCCGGTTACACTCCGACTATCGACCCTTCATGGGCGTCTCCGGAATTTACCTTTTCGGGTTTCCAACAATCACCGAACGTGTTTTCCACAACAAATGCAACAATACGAAGCACTCCAACAAATGATGCTACGAGACCCGTTTGAATCCAACCGCAATTCGAATCCCAACCGCGATCATCGCGGTTCGACTTGACGATGACGAAGAAGTCGTCCCCGATTCGCCACCGCAAACTATAGGACGCAAAAAAACAAGGGGAAGGCGGCTCAAGGCGGTACGAGTTCGAAACCAAAGTCGAGACCTTGGACAAAAACAGAGGAGGAGGCGCTAACAATGGCGTGGGTTAAGTCGTCAACTAACCCGGATTATCGATATGAACCAAATATATTTTAAATTTAAATTTTAATTTTAAAAAGATTTAATTTTTATTTTACTAAAGTAATTTTTTTTTAAATTTAGGGAACAACCAAACGAGTAATAGCTTTTGGAAGTTAATAACGGAGAGATTTAACAAGATTATGGAGCAAGCCCCGCCGCGCGATCTCAAATCCATCTCTTCCAAGTGGCGGAAAATGATCATTAAAATCAACCGCTTAAGCGAAATTTATAACCGATATTACACTAATCCTCCTAGTGGGACTTCCGAAGAAAACCTTCTCGACCTTGCTTTGGCTAAATGGGATGCTAAGGATAAGACTCCTCTCCAACATATTCGAGCATGGAAAGTTTTAAAGAAAGAAAACAAATGGAGGTCGGTTCCAAACAAGGTCGCACCCGCCAAACGAAGTAAAACTTCGGAGTCCGGAAGTTATAGTGCGGGAGGCTCAACCGCTCGTTGTCACATAAACATAAACGACGAACCATAATTTGATGAGGAGTTTGACGTTCACGAGTTGGAACGTCCCCTGGAAGGGACAAATCAAAAAAAGCGACGACCGGAAAGAAAAAAAATTCGTCTTCCGGGGGTGGTTCGAAAATGGACGAGTTGATATCCGAATTCCGTTCGTTCAAAGAGCTCACGGCGGAAAAATATGGGTAGAAGAAAAACTTGTCGGCCGACCATGCTCGAGCGGAGGATTTTAGGATTATGAGGCTGGATCTCGACTCGGTTCCGGAGGAGGAACACAAGGTTTACTGGAGGATGAAAAAAGAAGTTAAGAGAAAATGGACCTCATAGGTTGTTTCGTAATTTTTTAGGATTATTACATATGTCCCTCTATTAAAACCTTAATTACATATTTACCCAACTAAAAAACTAAATTACATATTTTCCCAATCTTTAAGAAAGGACAAATATACCCTTTTCAACATTAAGAGAAACTGCTCCCCTGACATTTCATCCTCCTCACAATCGGACCGCCGGCTAGAAATGGAAACGGCAAAGAGGTACATAAACGCCGATAACAAAACACGATTGGCCACGAGGAACAGATACGACGACGAGAAACATAACCGCGTCTGAACACCCTATCTTGCGACCACAATCGGACCGCCGACGAGAAACCGAAACGGCAACGAAGGACGGAAACAGCGACACCAGAACATAACAGGCCACGAGGAACAGAAACGGCGACTATAACAGAATCCTAACCGGCGGCAGTCGCCGACCAACCGTAACAGGGACAGAAACGGCAAGCGAGTTGTCTGTTTGAAAATGTCTTTTCGAGCTTTTTATGTAACCAAATACTTTATGGGTGCACTAGTTTATGTCCTTTGAATTGTTACAGTTAGTTAGTGTTTAAATAACATTCTTTAACTTCTCAATTTGTTTGGCTTCTTGATTCTTGTTTTTCTTGTCCAATAACTACGTGATAAAGATCTGATAATGGTGAATGTTCAGGCCATGTCGATGGAATTATCATGGGCGTGGCTAATGTGGTTTTGGCAATAATTTGTATTGGCCTAGTCTAACATGGTAATAAGTTTTTGTATGTGACTCCATATAGATTGATAAGGGCCATTGGTGATGACGGATACTACTGATGTTTAAAAACCTAGAACGAAAAGTAGAAAAAAAAAACAAGAAAAACAAAGGGTAAAATAGTCATTCTCATATTTATCTTTAATGAAACGGATATATTTGATATTTTTAGCTTTTAAAAAAGGGGAAATATGTAATTTAATTTTTGGCTTTATGAAGTTTGTAGGGGATATATGTAATTGCCCCTAATTTTTTAGTCGTTTCGTAATTTTTTTATTTCGCCTTTATGTTTTCTTTTTTTAGGATTTGTAATTTTTTTAGGATATGTAATTTTTTTTATGTTATGTAATGGATTTAATTATTTTGTTTTATTTTTAAATTTAATATTCGAGGTGCTTTTATAAAGTTTACCAAAAAAAGTTAAAAGGTAAAAACAATTGGTGTGGGGTAAGCCTATCCTCCACCCCTTGATTTTACTAGGAGGGTCATCCCATGAAGGATGAGGATGTAATGTCCTACGTGACGACCCATTCCCATAGGATGACCCTCTCCATATCCACTATCCTTAGGCGAAACTTGTGTAATGCACTAGAGTCTACAATTTTTGTTGTGCAATTAAAGTGTATATATATATATATATTTTTTTTGTTACAAACACAAAACATTTTTATGATGCGAATTTGAGATTATGTCTTTTATATTTAATTTAGGAACATAAGTTCTTTTTAACTCCACTAAATCTTAAATAAAGCTAGAAATTTAAGAAAATCTAAAACATAAAAACAAATATGTAATGGCAGAAGCTAAATTTAGAGAGCTTTGTGTAAAGACGTTAACATGAGCATGAACGATAAGAACATGTCATCATTTAATATCATGTGTCTCAGGCATGTCTGGTTCATATGCAATCGTTGTTAAATATATGTAGAAATCAAAATATTCACTGAAAAAAAAGAGAATGCATATTTTAAAGTAAGGTATGCAAGGTTTTGAAATAGTTTTTAATTTAAAAAAAATGCATGTAAGGTTATACATACCCTCTAGTAAACGAATCAACTGTTGGAAATTTTAGCAAGGAACATACAAGTTGGTATGTTTCCTCCATCCTATATTTGTGGGGGTAGTGAAAGTTGAGTGACTTATAAGGGATTACTCCTTATGGGCTATCAAAGTGTTAAATGGGTTGAGAAGTGGCTAAAGCCCACGTGAGCCGAGCCGAGCCACGAGCTCGCGAATGGGCGCGTTTGAGGCGCACGCTGAGGAGCTATTATTTTAAGCTAGGGTCCGGTTTCAGGTACGTTAAGTGCTGTAGATCGAGATCGAATGCGATAAAACTGGGATAGAGGGATAGAGATGAATTCGAAACCAGTGGGGGTTATCCCTAGGAGTTTCGAATTCGTATGGATTATCTCTAGCAATCCTTATTCGAATTCGTATGGGTTATCTCTAGCAGTCTTCTTCTACCTTTCTTCAATCAATTTGCTCAAGTTGGAACAAACTGGTTTGGCCAATAACTCGGTAATTAATAAAATATATTAATATTCTGTTTGATTAAATTATTTTCAACATTCTTAAAGGATTTTATTTTGTGTTTAGTCACCAGAACTAATGGACGGTGAACTACCAACAGCTAATATGAGATTCATGAATCAAGAGTTTGTCAAGTTGGACAGATTCGATGGCCAGAACTATACCCGTTGGGCGGACAAGGTTAAGTTCATGCTAGTTGTGCTGAAACTCTACTATATCCTTGATCCAAGCTTGCCCGCAATCCCTGATGACCCTTCTCTTGAGGTTGGAGAGGTCCCGAATCAAGATTTGGCAAAGCAAAGACTTGTCCGTAAGGAAGCTGAAGATCTTTGCCTTGGCCGCATCAAGAATTCTCTTTCGGATCGTCTCTATGACTTGTACGCGCCGGTAACAAGTGCTAGAGAATTGTGGAAAGCTTTGGAAGATAAGTATAAGCCTCATGAAGAAGGTACTAACATTTACTTATTTCCAATTACTTAGACTTTCAAATGGTTGATGACAAGTCAATCTTGGAGCAAGTGCATGAACTCCAAGTTCTTGTTAACAATTGACGCACGTTCTATTCCGCTGCCATAAATTTTTCAAGTAGGGGACATTATTGCAAAACTACCTCCTACTTGGAAAGATTTCTCAAAGAGAATGATACACAAATCTGAGGACTACTCTTTGGGTGAACTGTTGAAGCACCTTCGAATTGAGGAGGAAACGCGCAACAGGGACAAAAAAGGTAAAGTCGGATCGAGTGTGAATCATATTGTTGGAGGATCTGGGCAAAAGGGAAAAGGGGCATCAAAGAATAAAAAGTTTACAGCACCAAAGAAAAAGGAATTCAAGAAGTCACATCAAACGACAAACCATCAACAAAGAGATCGGGTAAATGTCATGTTTGTGGAGAAACCGGGCATTATGCACGAGAGTTCTCTCAAAGGAAATCTGGTTTTACGGTTGGTTCTACAAGTGCTGTTGATATTGAGAAAGTCACTAATCTAGTGGCCAATGTGGTCTTGGAGACGTTAACATGCTTTCTCAAAATACACGCATTGTGGCATGTAGAGGATGACTTTTGGATTCTGGAGCCACTGTTCATGTTTGTGGGAATCGTGGCTCGTTTCTTACTTATGATTCTGTTCCTCAAGGAACAGTGGTGGTATGTGCCGATGGACATCGTGTAGAAGTTCGTGGTAAAGGCACGGTGCGACTAAACTTTAGAGATGATCAAATGGTTACCCTCCAGGACGTGTTGCATGTTTCTGGTATCACCAAGGGTATTGTTTCTGCTGATAAGTTTGATCGAAATGGTTACAAGTGGTTATCAAGAATCTTCGTGTGAAGTTTTCTCTAAATGACATCTATGTGGGTCAAGCTAAGAACACGGGTGGAATGTATCGCCTTGACCTTAGCTGAAGATGGAATTGACGAAGAAGAAGACTCGGATGAAGGTGGCGTTTCTGTGATCGATGGTTTTGGGAATGAAAGTGATAGTGATAGTGGTGATAGTGGTAGTGATAGTTTTTATCAATGTAATGCAATTGGTTTTGATTTGAATGAAATTATGTCTTCTGATTATATCACTTGTTCAATTTCTTTATGGCATAAACGTTTAGCTCATACAAATATTAAAAACATTGAGAAAATGCAAACTAAAGGTTTATTAAAATTAAAAGATAAAGACTTTGAAAAATGTGAAACTTGTGTGAAATCAAAATTCACAAAGAAACCTTTTCCAAGTGTCCATAAACATACTACATCACTACTAGAACTAATTCATTCAGATATTTGTGAACTGAATGGAGTCCTTACTCGTGGGGGTAAGAGATACTTTATCACTTTCTGCGATGACTTCAGCCGATACTTATATGTTTATTATAGCATTCAAAAGACGAAGCTTTTGAGGCATTTAAAATATATAAGGCTGAGGTTGAAAAACAAAAGGAGAAACGCATTAAAATTCTTCGCTCGGACAGAGGCGGAGAATACTTTAACTGAAAGTTTGATGCATTCTGCGAAGAGGAAGGCATCATACATGAGAGAACTGCACCATATACTCCCCAACAAAATGGTTTGGCTGAGAGAAAGAACCGAACTTTGGTAGAGATGGCTAACTGTATGTTAAATCAATCGGGTCTACCTCGTTAATATGTGGGGTGAAGCTGTGTTAGCCGCTTGTTATGTTCACAATAGGATCACTAGTCGTGTGATAGCTACGAGTCCATATGAGTTGTGGAAAGGAAGAAAACCAAACCTAGAGCATTTGAGGGTTTGGGGGTGTCTTGCCTATTATCGCGTACCTGATCCAAAGACACTCAAACTGGGAGAATGAGCTTACAAGAGTGTATTCATTGGATATGCTCCAATAGTAAGTCTTACCGGTTGTTGGATGACGAATCAGGTACAGTTGTAGAATCCAGAGATGTGGAATTCTTTGAGAACAAGTTTTCTAGAGATGATGAAAACTCAAATTACACCACATCTTCTATTACTTCTGGAAAAAGAGTCGAACCTTCACCAATAGTTGAAGGACCGAGAAAAAGTACTAGAGTTAGAAAAGAGAAAAGTTATGGAGATGATTTCTTTTCTTACCTGGTTGAGGGAACTCAAAAGAAAATGACGAGAGAGGTCATTTTCGCTGTAAGTCTGGATGATGATTCTAAAACTTTCAGCGAAGCAATATCATCAAGAGATGCTCCTTTGTGGAAGGAAGCAGTCAATGATGAAATGGATTCCACTATGGGAAATGGAACTTGGGAGTTAGCTGATCTACCAAGGGAAAGAAACCTATTGGATCCAAATGGATTTTCAAAAGGAAGTATCATCCAGATGGATCCATCTCTGCCTATAAAGCGAGATTAGTTGCTAAAGGGTATAGGCAGAGAGAAGGGATCGACTATTTTGATACATATGCACCTGTGGCTAGAATTAGTTCTATTAGAACTCTTATAGCGGGGTCTGCTTTGAAAAGGCTGTACATCCATCAAATGGATGTAAAGACTGCATTTCTAAATGGTATCTTAATGAGGAGATTTATTTGGAGCAACCAGGGTTTGTGATGCCCGGACAAGAGAACAAAGTGTGTAGACTTATTAAATCTCTATATGGTTTGAAGCAAGCTCCTAAACAGTGGCATGAGAGATTTGACACCACTGTGACTGCTTTCGGGTTTCGACACAATAGTGATGATAGGTGTATTTATACTAAATGCGAACCCGGTTATACAGTCCGTGATTTGTCTCTATGTTGATGATATTATCATTGGCACTCACCTTGAAGGTATTTCTGAAACTAAGAAATATATGTCCTCGAACTTTAAGATGAAAGATCTAGGAGAAGTTGATACCATTCTTGGGATCAAGGTGAAAAGAACTGAAAGTCAGATTTCTCTAAGTCAATCTCATTACATAGAGAAAATTCTGACTAAGTTTCAACACTTGAACATTAAAGAGTTTAATACCCCATTTGATCCAAGTGTGAAACTCAATGTGAACTCTGGGAGAGCATTGGCTCAACTGGAGTATGCGAGTGCTATTGGAAGTATGATGTATGCTACGCATTGCACTCGTCCTGACATTGCTTTTGCTGTAAGCAAACTGAGTAGTATACTGTCAATCCAGGGACAGAACACTACAGTGGGCAGAGTACTTGGATACCTGAAAAGGACCAGTAACTTAGAACTGACATACATGCATTCTTCCAGAATACTCGAAGGTTATTCTGATGCTAGCTGGATTGATCACACCAGTGATTACAAGTGGGTGGATTTACACTCTAGCAGGAGGAGCAATTTCTTGGGCGAGCAAGAAACAGACGTGTATTGTCCACTCAACTATGGAAGCTGAGTTCATAGCACTAGCTGCGGCTGGTAAGGAAGCAGAGTGGATTAGAGATCTACTTACTGACATCCGTTTTGGGATGTTCCAATGCCGTCCATTCCCATGTATTGTGATAGTGAGGCCACACTATCTAAAGTATACAACGCAGTGTATAATAGGAGGTCAAGACACATAGGTCTAAGGCACAATTATGTGAGACAACTTCTTGAAAGTGGTACCATCAAGGTTGTCTATGTCAAGACGAGTAGGAACTTGGCTGATCCGTTTACTAAACCTCTGACAAGAGATTTGGTTGTGAATACCGCGAGAGACATGGGTCTAAAACCACAATAGAATCGTTAGTGATGGAAACCCAACTTGAACTTAGTGCTCCTATTTCTCAAGTTTAATGGGTAAAAACAAAGTCACTTAACGATAGAAGGTACTATCAATTTGATAGATCCATGTGAGGTATGATAGTACGTCGTTGCCGAGAACAAGGGTGAGCTAATGCTCTTAACAAATTTTTGGAAGCATCCAAGCAACGTGGATGATGTAAAACTTTGCCTATATGATTTAGGGGTGGTGCCGCCTCGAGTGAAGATAAGTGGTTTGTCTTCTAAAGGGTCATGAAAAGGATTTATAGCACACGACCATATTCGCGCTCAGTGAGAACGCAAAGTCAGCTGGTGATGTGTGGGGGTAAACCGAAGGGGGCTGTCAGGTTAATGGTTTAATCCCATAAGACACCATCGAATCTGTCTCTTCTTGTTTATCAACATAAACTGGGTTTAATATCCGTGACACCTAGTGACATCATCTGTCTAAGTGAAAGGAAACATTCCAACTTGGTGGGGGATTGTTGGAAATTTTAGTAGGGAACATACAAGTTGGTATGTTTCCTCCATCCCACATTGGTGGGGGTAGTAAAAGTTGAGTGGCTTATAAGGGATTACCCCTTATGGGCCATCAAAGTGTTAAATGGGTTGAGAAGTGGCTAAAGCCCACACGCTCGCCGAGCCGCGAGCTCGCGAATGGGCGCGTTTGAGGCGCACTTCGCACGTACGCATCGTCGCTAGAAGCTGAGGAGTTTTTATTTTTAGCTAGGGTCCGGTTCAGGTACGTTAAGTGCTGTAGATCGAGATCGAATGCGATAAAACTGGGATAGAGGGATAGAGATGAATTCGAAACCAGTGGGGGTTATCCCTAGGAGTTCGAATGGGTTATCTCTAGCAATCCTTATTCGAATTGGTTAATAAGGGTTATCCTATTCCCCGTTTTTCTCATTCTCAGTTATAATCTGAACTTATAAATAAAAGCCTCCTGTTATCCATTCTATACACATATTTTCACAGCCCTATATCTGTGTTCCTGTTTCTTCTCCAGCTTCTGCGTTTTCTGGTTTCTATTGCTGTTGGAATACCATATCAGCTCTGCATTAAATCCTGGGAGTTTACGCTGCAGCTTACAGCAATACGAGCACGTAAAATCCTTTAAGGAAAGGAATCATCCGTGCAGTTCAAGAATCACGTTTCTAATTCGCCAAGTTGGTTTTAATTTTTGCGTGTTCTTTAAATTCGTCCGATAACGGGACAGTCTTCTTCTACCTTTCTTCAATCAGTTTGCTCAAGTTGGAACAAACTGGTTTGGCCAATAACTCGGTAATTAATAAAATATATTAATATTCTGTTTGATTAAATTATTTTCAACACCAACTTCACCCGAGATACATACCCAATTACATTTCTTGCGATTGCTAGATTAGTTCTAAACATATTTGTCTGCTTTGAGTTGCATAAACACATCCGCATTTTGTGACCACTAACATTAATATCTAATCTTAGAATCACAAACTAGCTTCTGATGTTTTACATACGGAGAAAATAAAAAAAAATATATATATATTTGATGCTAGTGTTAACTTACGTTGCGTCATGAAGATCCCAAGTTGTTTAGGAATAGCTCGACCCTTTAACAAAATGGTATCGTCCCTTTTGTTGCTTACCCGTGACAATCCGACCAATAACATCTACAATGATCTTATTTAGTATATTTGACAAAATAGATACATCGAGAAACATACACATAGCAGTAATCAATTTTTGGCGTCTTCTATCATGCTTAAGAATTTGAATAGAAGGGACTAATGGATACAGACAAAACCCTCTCAGAAGCAGACTCTTAAATGGAATAAGTTTAGTGTGTTCGCTTATGACGTTTGTAAATTCACCATAAAGCAACATGTTTCATGTGTTGCATAACCTTGATATTCAAAACTCTCAATTTGGAAATTATTCACTATAAATACATTAGCCACCAAATTCATATCATTACAGAAGTCCATTAAATATTCAAGAACATAGATAACTATTATATCCTTAGAAAATGAAAAGAGTGTTCATGATGAAAAATAAAAAAAAAAAATAGTTTTATTATGCAAAAGAGAAAACAAAATCACTTACGTTTTCATGAATAAATATAACCAATAATCTGTTTTAACAGCGATATCCGATATGAAGTTAACTCAAACAAAGGAAACAATATACCAAACTCCATAGTTTGTGAGTGATGAAAAAGAATCAACAAGGCAATGAACATCTGTGCTTTATTAGACCTTATCTTTATTATCTACACTGAAAAAAAAGTTAATGATTTGATCTTAACCAAATAAAGGAAGATGTTGTTTGTTCCCTATAGATTACAATTTACAATAACTTTAGGTTCTGTACACTTCTTATTTATGATGAATACCACTAATTGACCAGTTTAAATCTAAGCATTACATTTTTTTAATAACACAACGAAATCTTATTACCACACAAACAGTCAAGCCCAACAAGTAGCTGAACAAGGAAACTTGAAGATTACAAGGAAACTTAAAAAATCACAAGGTTACATTGAAATCCCACCATTCCTGTCTCGACACCGAACTGAACTTTGATCTCAGCTTCATCCCTTGGAAAGACTTGTTTTATCTGTTCTATAATTGTTTGCAATGCACCTTGTTTGCCTGAGAAGACCTTTTCGTTCCAGATTTTCCAAAGACTCCACATCGTTTGAATTACAATCGCGTGGATCGCTTTCCTCACGTTTCGGCTTCTCCGTAAATCATTTATCTCCTGCAGTAACTCCTTTATGCTCCCTTCCGTATACCATCGGAATTCTAGTCCAAGTTACATTTTTTTCCCAAATTCTTTTCACGAAATTACACCGAATAAGGACATGTGCAGCAGATTCGTCTGCTGCCCCACAGGTTTTACAGGTCACATCTGGGATATTTATACCTCTGCCTCTTAAAGCTACTACTGTTGGAATTTTTTCTTCTATTGCCCTCCATGCAAACATTGAGCACTTGCTGGTTACCCATCTGTTCCATATAAAATCAAAAGCTGGGTCGTTTAGATTAAATTGCCTACTCAACGATTGTCTCACCAGTTTAGTACTGAATTCCAGGTGTTCATAGTTCTTCCAGTACCAAACATCATGAGTCGCCGAGACTGGTTGCTGTTGCAGCAATCCGTTTAGTGTACCCATCTCATGTGTTTCTATTGCACTGCTCGGAATCCTTGCCCAACCCCAGTCCCATTTCCCCCTGTTAACAACTCGATAACACTCATACACCAATGCCTTCTTATTTATGGTTAAATGATACAGGTTTGGAAACTACACCTTGAGCGGGACATTCCCTAACCATGTGTCGACCCAGAACATAGTTCTGTCACCCATGCCTACCTTACTTCTCAAGCTTGTAGTAATGTCGATGTTAATCTTCACGAAATCTTTTTTTACTTCTACGATATTTTTCCACACACCAGTCATAGATTTTTTAACCGGTATTGATTCAACTTTTCTTTGGCTGCCATGAACCGACTTGATCACTTTTGCCCATAAGCTTTCCGATTCCATTTTCAATCTCCATCTCCACTTTACCATTAGAGCCATGTTTAAATTTCTGATGTTCCCAATACCGAGACCTCCAAAATCTTTTGAAGCCACGATCTTCTCCCATTTTACGCATCTAATCTTGTTGTTTACACTACATCCACCCCATAAGAACTTTCTATGAATCCCTTCCAGTACCCTCAGAACGCCTACAGGGCACTTATACAGTGATAGATAGTAGTTGGGTAGACTACCCAACACAAATTTTTACGAGTATGACCCTCCCTGCAAATGACAAATTCTTAGCCTTCCAATTGGTTAGTCTTTTATAGAACATATCAATAACCTCTTTCCAATTCGCTATTCTATTCATATTTGTTCCCACCTTTAAGCCGAGGTATATAAATGGAAATTTCCCAGCCTTACACTTAAATACCGTTGCCATACTTTCCACTTCCACCTCCGGTATACCCACGCCGAAGAGCTGACTTTTTCGTAGGTTTACTTTAAGCCCTAAGATGAGATAAAAAACTCGTAGGATTCTTTTAGATTTCTCACACTATTCACCTCCCATTCGCCCATAAAAATTGAGTCATCTGCAAACAACACGTGGGTTAAATACGGGCCATTTCCCGGTAATCTTACTCCAGAGAATAAATTGGTAGTTTTTGCCCTTTCCACCATGATGTGCAATGCTTCCATCACAACTATGAAGAGAAAAGGTGATAAAGGTCCCATTGCCTTAACCCTCTTTTATATTGAAACTCTCCCGTTGGGGAGCCATTCACCAAGACCGAACCTCTTCCCGCGAATAATATTCCCATAACCCCAGTTTCTCCACCGCGGTGGGAATCCCATATGTGCTAATATGGAAATTAAAAATTTCCAATTGAGAGTGTCGTATGCCTTTTCGATGTCGGCCTTAAATATAAACATACTCCTCCCATTCTTTTTTGCCCACCCCGCCACTTCGTTTATTGCCAACGGTCATCCACAATATTCCTCTCTGAAATGAACGTCGACTGGACATTCGACACAATGCTCTTTATAACCCATTTTATTCGATCAGCTAGTACCTTATATATTATTTTGTTCACCACACCTATAAGTGATATTGGTCTAAAATAAGAGAGAGTCATAGGGTCCAATACCTTCGGGATCAGGGTGATGAGACGCGCTACAGGTATGATGGATTGAACCATGTGTGAAGAATTGGTTCATTAACTGCATAAGTGACCCTTTCAACTCCTCCCAATATGTCTTGATTAATTTGAATGTGATCCCATCCGGTCCTTGAGATTTATTTATTCCACAATTCCAAACTGCCTTACGTACCTCCTCGACAGAAAACGGTAAAGTCATGCTCTCCGCTTGTTCAATACTCAGCTGTTTAAAGTTTCCTGCCCCGATTCTAGGCGTAGACCCCACTGGCTCCTTGAATTTCGTTGAGAAAGCTGTCAAGAATTTGTTTTTAATTTCTAGCGGATCCGACACCAATATCCCTTCGACCCATAAACCGCAAATTTTATTTCTTGCAATGTGATTATTCACAATAGAATGGAAAAAACCCGTACGTTACCCAACTAATCTAGCTTTCTGTTGCAAATCAAGAGCCACGGTATTGTGTCATTCCTTAATCTTCAACTTACAATCATGCCAAATAGTGAGTTCCTCTGCTGATAATGGTCTATCTTCTACCTGATCATCCAGGTATTTTAACTTGGTTTAGACTTCCAGCAGAACTTTCTCATCCTCCTCCTTTTTGTTCTTACGCCAGATCTTCAGTTCTTCTCTGATTGCTTTTAACTTAATTGCCATCACTGTATAGATTCACTGGTTGTGTCGAAACTTCTTTTCACCGCATCATCGAAGCCTTGTAGTGTGAACCAACTATTAAACAGTCTGAAAGGAGATGGGTCATAGCTATTGTTCACCGTGGTTAGTATTAATGGACTATGATCAGATATCTCTCTATTAAGTGCCAATAAATTCGCGTTCGGCCATTTTCCCATAAAATTATCGCAAACCAGCATCACCGGATAAGAAGGTGAATTTCATTCCGCCCATGTTGTACTCCGAAAGCCCCCTCTACTAATAAAATTGTTGAAACACATGGCTCCATTCACATCAAACTAAGAATTGAATCTATCTTCATGGAACCTTACCTCGTTGAAGTCGCCAATCATAATCCACATACCAGTTAATGAATTCTTCGTCTCTAGTAATTCTTCCTTCTGTTTGCTTTTATAGTGGAACCGTACACATTCACAATAACCAAAACATCATCCGTCCCTATGACCCGACCCGACCCGACCCTTATTGTTTCTTCACCTACACTTCTTTCTTGAAAACGTTTGGGTTTCAAATTGACAACAGTCCCCCCCGATCTACCATCCGCATCCACTTTTGTAAATTCAAACCCAGATTATCCCAAAATCTTCTAATTTTACTCAAAGGTAGCTCCCTAAATTGTGTCTCCTGAATAGCTCTACAAACGATAGATTAAACTTTGCAACCAAACCTCTCACTCTTGCGGCTTTGCCTGCCCCTCCTGCCCCTTTTATGTTAGTTCATTGGAGCCCTGCATCCCCCTGATCTTCAGCAACTATTGCCTTCACTAGAGTTTCATGTCTTAATAAATCCACTCCTAACTTCACCCCCATTTCTTTAAAAGACCGTTAAATAACGGTGGTTAGGAATAGTAATTTAACAGACCGTTAATTAACGGTGGTTAGGAGTAGTAATTTAAGGACTGTTAAATAATGACCGTTAAATAGGAATAGTAGTTGTCTTTGGTTTAAATGGATCGTTGTTACACGGAGATTGTGATGAGTTATAAAAAAATTAAGGCAATATGTCGCCATGGTGTGGCAGCTATGGAGGATTGCAACTTAGTACCTGCAACCCCTATTGCAGCCATAACGGCTTGGTCCCTTTGCATTTTCTGAGCCTCATGAATCAGTTCATTGTTGCCTATTTGTTTAGAAGATCATGTACACTGTAATGTAATGAGCAAATATTGTTGTAATGGTAACAAGCTTGGATTTATGATGGTGGAGCATATGAGTAATGGTGTTATATTAAGTTTATATGTTGAATTTAAGCTGAAAGTGAAGAATGGATGGTAGGAAGAAGATGGAAATTTACATGAATTGAGAAGAGGAGTAAGAGATTGATATGAAGGCTCCTGATTGGCATTAAATGCATATTACATGTCCCTGTGAGTTTTAAATTTCAAATTACCCTCCATATATGTTATTAACATTAAATTTAATATAAATATATTAAAGATCATTCCATTGATATATATATGTCTGATTTCATATTTTTAGCAATTCTCGGTTTGTATCGTAAACATCAGATTGTTCAGATGTTGTTTATGTTTGTATTGTTGGGATTGAATCCTACAAAAGAACAGATGATAGAAAGCCAAAACAGGTCTGTACAAAATGATCCAGGACAAGCAGTACTTTGATTCACTTCTCCTTTTGATGGCAAGATATCTAACATCTGATGGCTCTAATATCTGTCAAGTGCTAAGTTCTGTTGATTTATAAAGACTGTTGAAGACCAAACCACTGATAAAGTCAAAGGTCGGCTGGAAATCAAAAGACTGATCACCCTTTGAAGAACATCTGATAAAGCTTCATCAGTGGTTGAGCTCATCAGTGGATAACATCATTAGTGTCTTATAATCAGTGTTTTATCAATGTAACAGAGGATAGCATTAGTAGTGGTTAGAGTTTGTTAAGGTTGTTAGATGTCACTGTCTTGGTGACGTCAGCAATGATACCACAGAGGTTAGAAGTTCCGTACTATAAATAGACAGTGTATGCACCGTTCTATTCAGCTCACACACCACCACTCATCTTGTACGATCAAATCTGTGTGAGCTCGGTCTGAGGTGGAGTTAGTGATTCATACATGTATTATGTCACACCCCGATTTCCACGACTATTCCGGTGGGCCCGGTGGGGAGTATCGTGATGTACAGTTGATATCATCATGACCAATTACAACACAAAGCAACACATCGGAAGGCTTGGAGTAAAATATAAACTATTACAAACCATAAAGTGTCCAAAAGTTTGAAACACAAATATACATCAAGGCTTGTAATAAGATCCACAGGCGGATCGGAAATAAACATACACAAATGATAACAGACTCTACAGGCTCAACTCTAAGGTCGTAACTCCTTAATGTCAACGCCCCGCAGCTTCCGGTCTATTTCATACTTGTACCTGTATTTTAATCTTTGAAAATACGTCAGTTCACACTGGTAAATACACTCAACCGACTCATTTTGAAAATCTTTTCAAAATGGTTTTAGGTGCACTTGGCACATTTTTATAAATAGCTTGGGATGGTACAAACGCCCTTGTATACAATTTACATGTCAGGCTTTTACATATGGAGCCCGGTACAGAAAACCGAGACCTGATCGACTGACACACCACTCTGAACTTTCATATAGAAAGTAGATAGCAATTTCCCAGTGTATGCCTACACGCCATGCTATATTGTCGTGGCCACTAGCACTTTAGTGAGCCAAGGATATCCCGGACATGGTCAAGTCCACCCCCAATGTTTTAGTTTCAGACAAAACAGATCAAAACCGGGTTATGCAAGATTTTAGTTAATTATCACAACTGGATAAAACATGATCCCATACCCGACCAAGCAGTAATAATTTACCGTATCCCAAGCCCGTATAGGGAAAATAAGTTAAGGGTATTTACCTGAAGTTAAGTCTTCGGAAAGTCAGAAGTCAGCCGCAAATCAAAGTAAGTATAGATACAATTTACCGGAAGGCGGTGGAGTGATGGTAACTAATAACCAATATTAGAATGCTAACGGGTCCTTAGTTAAGTCTTAGACTCGGACCGGTTAGTCTTACGCTAAAACAATACAGTACGATACGCTAGATTAAGCGGTGACCGAAATAGGATGTTAGTTGGACCCGACAAGTATATCAACTTGTCTAATATGGGTAAACCAACAACATTCTGGATTTTGATAGAGGAATGACAAAGTTAAACCCGTTTCGGTTTAAGTACGTAAATTAGCTACGTAAGCTTAACCGAACGCACATAGGCGAAACCGGGTAACCAAGAGAGTCATATACAAGTTCCATATGAATATATATTTGAAACATGTTATAAAATCAGTAGCTTTGCAAAAGATAGGTCCGAGGTATATTTAAAACCGAATTATGCCTTAAAATGGGCATTTTGGTCATTTTAAAGTTTATAAAAGATGTTTAAAATGAATCTGAAGTCAAGGTTGTTAATATTCTGTAAAAATACTTAGTTTATAATATTATAACAGTAGGATATCAAATATGTGTGTTTGACGATTTTGAATATTCTATGTCCCGTAAGGGCATTTTAGTAATTTCACACATAACTTTGAAGCCAAAATTGGGATTCTGAGTTCGGGAATTGTACATACTGTTAAGATGTTGAAAATAAGTTTATAAATTAGTAGGTATCAAGTCTTAGCTCATAGTTATGGTTTTAAACCATGCTATGCGCCGAAAAGGCGTAAAAGTCATGCCATTATATTCGATTGTTTAAGATAAACTGAGGTTAGGACCTGTTTTATACAACCAAAATAAGTTATTTATCATGTTAATCAGTAGGTAAAAGATTTGGTTATAAAAAGTTTGGTTAAAGTCATATTACGCGAAAAAGGGTAATTTAGTCATTTATTGGCAATTAACGAATCTTAAGCCCTCATTCAGGTTATAATCTGAATGAACATCCCAAATGGTCCTACTTATCATATTACATCGTGAATATATCATCTTGATGATTAAACCATGTTTATTCTTTCTAAAATGCCGAAAAGAGTATTTTAGCCATTTAAATGCCATAAATACGTCCTTTGCGAAAGCTTATTTTATAATCAGATTTTTGACACCAACATAATTAAATAATGTTTATAAATCAGTTTATATCTTATTTTTACATGCATGTGTGTTTAAAACCAAGATTTGTACAAAAAGGACCTTTTTTGCAAAGTTTATGTAATTTTAACGGAACTTGTATGTAAACTCAGATTTCTAATGAATCAAGTGATGAAACTTTAGATGGTCATTCTAAATATAATTAGGGTCTTAAAATGGTCAAAAGTCAGTAGCAAAGGTGGCTCGAAACGGGTCAGAACCAAAAGTCAACAAAAGTCAACTGTTGCGACTTTTGGTTACAAACCGAGCCTAGACAAAAACTTGACGAGTCGTATCCAAAGATATATGTTCTAATACTTATTTTTAGGTTGTTAGTGCATCAAAACATATTTTATAATACCTAGATCATTAATTATGATTTTTATAAAAACTGGACAATTTGACTTTATTTGACTTTTCGGTTGACTCGTCAATTGGTCATGAATCCGTGAAAACCTGAAGATGCCTTCTGGAGGGATTAACACCTCCATTATTATGAACGTATAGGAACTTTCGATACTCACAATGATGGAGTATTCACGTATTTAGAACAAGGTTAAGACGTAATAACGACGAGACTTTGTTTTAAGCTAAAAGCTATGAGAAATAACTAAATACGAATTTGAACACTTACATAAGGTCCAAATGATTGATAGGAACGAAATGGAACACTTGGAATCGATCAGAGCCTCCTTGAACAAGAACTAGATGCACTTAGTGATGAAAAGTGTGAAGAACACTAAAGATTCATCAATTATAAAGCCAAGGGATGATCCCAGAGGGTTACCAGATGTAATGTGTCGAGATTAGGTGTCCTAAGACGTGTCAAACATGCAAGAAACGCAACAAAAACGTCCAGAGGTGGCAGAACTGGGTTCTGCCACGCTTCTGTTCGCTGACACTGCCATACGGACCATATGGCATGTGCCTTGCGGTCCGCATGGCACCTGGTCAAACAAAAAAAACTTCACTGCCTTGTGGACCGTATGGCTACTGCCTTGCGGTCTGCTAGGGGTCCGCAGAACATGAAAATTGCCATTTTTTTACATTTGATCCCTCGACTTCGTTCCGTAGCATAATTGAGGATAAGATAAGCGATTCAACAACATTGGTCCCTCTCGTTCTTGGCACACAGCACACGAGGATTACGGGACACGTGTCGGACTTTAATTGGACGTAAAAACACGTAGTGTTACATCCTCACCCCCTTAAAATAAATCTTGACCCCGAGCTTTCAATTAAACAAGTATGGGTATTTCTGTCGTATAACGGACTCAACCTCCCACGTGTATTTAGGAGCTCGACAAGCGTCCCATTTCACTTTCACGATCGGCACATGTTTCCTACAAAGTTTCTTGACTTGACGGTCTTCGAATTTCTATAGGTTTCTCAATGAAACGCAAGTTATTATCAATCTGCACATCGTCTTGTGGCATAGCCAATGACTCGTCTGCCAAGAATTTCTTCAAATTGGAAATATGGAACACATCATGGATTCCACTGAACTTTTCTGGCAATTTCAGCTTGTAAGCAACAGCTCTAATTCGTTCAATGATTTCAAATGGTCCAACGTATCTAGGACTTAATTTGCCTTTCTTTCCAAAGCGCATGACGCCCTTCCAAGGTGATACCTTTAGCAAGACCTTGTCCCCTACCTGGAACTCGAGAGGTTTACATCTTCGATCTGCATAACTTTTTTGCCTATCCCTGGCAGCCTTAAGACGATCCCGAATTTGCAAGATCTTATCTGTCGTCTCTAGGACTATCTCTGGTCCTGTCAGTTGAGCTTCCCCAACTTCTGCCCAACAAACAGGCGTCCTACACTTTCTCCCGTATAAAGCTTCAAACAGGGCGGCTTGAATACTTGTATGGTAGCTATTGTTGTAGGAAAACTCTATAAGTGGTAAATGGTTATCCCAACTTCCACCTAGGTCGATAATGCATGCACGCAACATATCTTCCAGCGTTCGAATAGTACGTTCGCTTTGCCCGTCAGTCTGGGGTGATATGCCGTACTAAAATTTAGTCAGGTACCCAGGGCTTGCTGGAAACGTTTCCAAAAATGAGAAGTGTACCTTGTGTCCCTATCTGACACAATAGACACTGGTACGCCGTGCTGGGATACTATTTCATCCACATAAAGCTTTGCTAGTTTGTCTGAGCTATAAGTCTCGTTAATAGGTAGGAAGTGAGCCGACTTAGTCAGTCTGTCAACAATTACTCATATTGTATCATTTCCTTGCTTCGTCTTTGGTAATTTGGTGATGAAATCCATAGTTACACATTCCCACTTCCACATGGGAATTTCCAATGGCTGTAGTAATCCTGATGGTTTCTGATGTTCGGCCTTAACTTGCGAACACGTCAAACATTTAGCTTCATAAGTAGCTATGGATTTCTTCAGCCTTGTCCACCAATAATTGGGCCTTAAATCCTTGTACATCTTATCACTACCCGGGTGGACCGAGTACTTAGAACTGTGTGCTTCTTGTAGGATCGGGTCCCTAAGTCCTCCAAAGGCTGGAACCCAGATTCGTCCACAGATCTAAGGATTCCGTCACTTCCCGGTGTTAGTTGTTCCACAACTTTGCCCAATTCTTCATTTGGAAGGTTTGCCTCTAACAAGGCTTGTTTCTGCGCATCTAAAATCTTTTCATTCAAGTTATTCCTTATCTCCATTCTTTTGGCGTTAACCCGAATGGGTTTAACACTTTCCTTGCGACTTAAGGCATCGGCAACCATGTTTGCCTTGCCTGGGTGATAACGGATCTCACAATCATAGTCATTAGCGTTTCCATCCATTGGCGTTGTCGCATATTTAGATCCTTCTGGTTAAACAAACGTTGGAGACTTTTAAGACCAGTGTATATAATACACTTAGCTCCGTATAAATAATGTCTCCATAGCTTAAGCGCAAACACCACAGCACCTAGTTCCAAGTCATGAGTGGTGTAATTTCTTTCATGTATCTTCAATTGCCTTGAAGCGTAGGCGATCACTTTTCCTCTTTGCATGAGTACACAACCCACGCCAGTGTGTGATGCGTCACAATAGACTACAAAGTCTTCTATTCCTTCAGGTAAGGTCAATACAGGTGCATTACTCAGTTCAGTTTCAAAACTTCAAAAGCTTCTTGCTATTTTGGACCCAAAAAATTTTACATCCTTGCGAGTCAGACTAGTCAAAGGAGTAGCTATCCTTGAGAAATTTTCTATAAACCTTCTGTAATAGCCTGCCAATCCTAGAAAGCTACGGATCTCTGAAGGGGTTTTAGGAGCTTGCCAGTTCATAACGGCCTCGACCTTACCGGGTTTACTTGAATTCCACGTTCACTGACAACGTGTCCTAAGAACTGAACTTCACGCAACCAAAATTCACATTTCGAAAATTTGCGTAGAGCTTCTCTTGTCTTAATAATTCCAGAATACACCTCAAATGTTTCTCGTGGTCAGCCTGACCGCGAGAATAGATAAGTATGTCGTCTATGAAGACAATGACAAACTTATCAAGATATGGCTTGCAGACTCTGTTCATCAAATCCATGAATGCTGCAGGTGCATTAGTGAGCCCAAATGGCATCTGTCACACCCCGACCCGCAGCGGAATAAAAGTCAGGGCATAATTGGGTTATCACCAAAGCTCATGATGTTTACTAATATGTTTCATATTTATTAAATTCAAAATTACAATTTCAATATTCCAAACAAGTTCATACAATTACAAGGAAAAAGTAACTAAATAAACATCCAAAGCCTAAACCGATTTATTCTTCTAAGCCGTCCTATATGTTTCTTGCTGCAACTGGATCACCTGTATCATGTGTAAAAATGAGGGTTTTTGGGTCAACAAAAGTTGGCGAGTGAAACTTGTTAGAAAACATTTATAATTGATTTCTTGTTGTATTTAATAGGAAAAATTGTGCAATAATCATATGTGAGCAAACGTAAATAATCATACAATAACATACAATAACAAACCACCTTGCATGAATATATGACATGAATGATAATGTAAATGTTGGCAACGTCACGTTCGCTCATAGGTAATGGGGAACGGACGGCCTATGATGATGTATGTGCGATCAAGGCTCATCAAACGGAGCCGATCGTATGTTGGCAACGCCTCGTTCACGCTCATAGGTAATGGGGAACGGTTCCGCTCATAGGTAATGGGGAACAGACGGCCTATGATGATGTATGTACTGAAAATGATAAATTTAATCTAAACATTAACCACACAAAAAATTGATACATATTGGATACACATTTGATCATGGATATGATGGATGCACAAGTGTTTAAATGTAATATAAATAAGACACATGATACACCCCAAAAAGTGATTAAAACGGGGAATTTGTAGAGATTCACTCACATTGGGTGCGTTCGTTTGAGGATGTTGAATGCGCACGAGTTTAGAGGGTTGATCGACGAGGAATAACTAACCTAAATAATAACAAAAAGGTACGGTAAATAAGTGGATTTTATTAACAATTTTAATAGGATTTTTAGATATATTTTTGTGAGTTTAAGGTCATTTTCTAACTTTAAAAATATTTTTTTAAGTGTTTTTAATTTATTTTTAAATTAAATATATAAATAAAAATATAAAAAAAAAATTGTTGACTTTTTGGGTTGACCGTTGACTGTTGACCTGTTCGGACTTTGTATTTGTTTGCGCTGAGTGAGGTTCGAACTTGTGACCTCTCGTACGCGTGCACGCAGCTCTACCAACTGAGCTACGGGTCTAACCCGAAATATTTCTGTTTTAATTATATTTATATACTATTTAATTTATTCCGAATTCATTTATTTTAAAAAGAATTTTAATTATGTCGAACCGGTGCACATAACAGGTCTCGAACCCGGGACCCGTTGTTTAACATTGCACACAGTCCACCGCTGGACTGTGTGTCTAACCTGGTTAAAATACCGGTTTTTATTAAACTTAACATCTTACAACGAATTAATATGATTCGGTTTAAAAAGAACATTTTTATAGGGTCGTGTCAGGGATCGAACTCGAGACGTTTGTTTTGTTTGTGCACACAGTCCACCGCTGGACTGTGTGTCTAACCCGTTTGATTATGTGATTTTAATTATACTTATACTTATTTTCTAACTTTGTCTTCTTCGTTCAAAAACACAGACAACGATTATTCTACTGTTCTTGTTTAATTCGATTGACGGACTTATAAATGATTAAAATGAAATGGATAGAGAAGGTTTTGGGAATGAATGTACCGGAAAGATGATTTTTCTCAGAACTCCGGCAAAGTCGTCGGCTCTGTTTTATGAACTCCGTCTTAGCGGACCAATTAACAGTTTTGATTAACTAATTGTGAAATTAAATGACTAAACAAGAATTATCAGAGAGTTTAGATGTTCATACCGATTCACAGCGTGATTTTGGAATTTCCAGAAATTTTCCGGCGAGTGCTGAATATCCGACAACGTCGTCCGGGACCGATTCTGATTGAAGGGTTTGAGTCAGTAGAAGTCTAACAATGGATAGAAGATGAAAGAATTGAGAAATTTACCGATTCGATGAATGTCACGGTTTTCCGGTGAAAGTCCGGCGATTTCAGAAAGCGTTTCCGACGAACAGAAATAGAGCGAAAGTGAAATTGGAGGTTCTGAGAGTGTTTCTGAGTTGTGAGATAATGATATTACCGGTGTAAACTGGAGGTAAATGATTTCGGTTATTAAACCCGAAAATCATATGAATTGAGTTCATTTAAAGACTGAATTTGATTAAGAACGTGGGTCGTAATGGTTTCATCGGTTATAATCAGTAATAGCGAATACTCAAACGTCTAGAAAGTTGAAAGCCGGTTATCGGTTTCAGTTTTGGCGCAAACAGATAGTTTCTCGGGTAGAAGTTAAGTTTTATTTGTTTCCTTGATTACACAAAAAAGCAAGTGGCGGAGTTGTTATATGTTTGATGGTTGTGTCTTCCGGCTGACCCGGGTTCGAAACCCGGCAGCCCCATTTTTTTATTTAATTTATTTTTACTTTTTAATAATTATAGTTTTTAAATTATAAAATGTTTTTTTAATTATGTATTGTTTAAAATTAAAATTAACCATAAATACGCAACAAAATTTTATAACTTGATATTCGATTAACAAACGAAGCGGGTTTGGAAACCCGTTTTTCGACGGATGTTACAGTATCCCCTACTTTTAGAAATTTCGTCCCGAAATTTAAGTAGTAGTGGTAACAGGAAAAAGATGCGGGTATTTTTCGCGCATTGAGTCTTCACGTTCCCAAGTAAACTCAGGTCCTCGTTTCGACTCCCAGCGTACCCTAACAATTGGAATACGACTCCGTCTTAAACGTTTTTCTCCGAAGTCCATGATCTCTACTGGTCTTTCAATGAAGTGCATAGATTCATCGATCTTAATATCTTCTAGGGGAATATGGAGGTTTTCATCGGCGAGGCACTTCTTCAAGTTTGATACGTGGAATGTGGGGTGAATTCTGTTGAGTTCTTCTGGTAGGTCAAGCTTGTATGCTACAGGTCCTACTTTTTCGAGTATCTTGAAAGGTCCTACGTAGCGTGGTGCTAACTTGCCCTTCTGACCAAAACGAACTACTCCCTTCCACGATGATACTTCTAAAAGTACATGATCACCAATGTTAAACTCCAAAGGCTTTTGTCGTTTGTCTGCATAACTCTTTTGACGACTTTGTGCCGCTAGAAGATTGTTTCGAATCTGATGGATCTTGTCTGTTGTTTCCTGAATCAATTCTGGACCGGTGATTTGAGCTTCTCCAATTTCGTGCCAACATACTGGAGATCGGCACTTACGAGCATATAAAGCTTCGAAAGGTGCCATGCTGATACTTGAATGATAACTGTTGTTGTACGAAAATTCAACTAATGGTAGATGAGCGTCCCAATTTCCCTTGAAGTCTATGACACATGCTCGAAGCATATCTTCAAGAGTTTGGATGGTGCGTTCAGATTGTCCATCAGTTTGAGGATGATAAGCGGTACTTAGGTCTAATCGTGTACCTAAAGCGGCTTGTACGGCTTGCCATGTTCGTGAAGTGAAACGACCATCACGATCTGAAATAATGTTTAACGGTACACCATGATGGCTTACGATCTCGCTGATGTAGATACGAGCTAACTTCTCGTTCTTGAAGTCCTCGCGAATCGGAATGAAGTGAGCTGATTTTGTAAGACGATCAATGATTACCCATATAGTGTCATACCCACTGGAGGTGCGAGGTAACCTGGTAATGAAGTCCATGGTTATGTTTTCCCACTTCCACACAGGTATTTCAGGTTGGACTAGAAGTCCTGAGGGTCTTTGATGTTCAGCTTTTACTTTGGAACATGTAAGGCGCTTGGAAACAAAAACAGCAATATCCTTTTTCATTCCAGGCCACCAGTAGGTGTATCGAAGGTCTTGATACATCTTGTCGGCTCCTGGGTGTATAGAGTATCGTGTTTGTGCGCCTCATTCATAAGGAAATCACGAAGGTTATTGTGATCGGGAATCCATATGCGATCTAGATAGTACAGAATACCGTCGGATTTAGTTTTGATTTTAAGTTCAGCTCCACAAGACAGCTTCTTGCGTACGTCGTTTTCCGTTACTGAAACATGTTGGGCTTCTCGGATTTGATCTTTGATGTCGGTTATGATTTGAGAACATAGAAGACGAATGGAGTTCGCATAACCCTTTCGACTGAGCGCATCGGCCACCACGTTTGCCTTGCCAGGATGATACCGAATTTCACAGTCGTAGTCATTAAGAAGTTCGACCCATCTTCGTTGCCTCATGTTTAACTCCTTTTGGTTGAAGATATGTTGGAGGCTCTTATGGTCAGTGTATATTTCCACTTAGTACCGTAGAGGTAATGTCTCCATATCTTAAGAGCGAACACAACGGCTCCAAGTTCCAGGTCGTGGGTGGTGTAGTTCTTCTCATGAATTTTGAGTTGTCTGGAAGCATAAGCTATCACTTTTCCTCTTTGCATCAGTACGCAGCCTAGTCCCTGCCCTGACGCGTCGCAATAAACCACGAAGTCATCACTACCCTCAGGAAGTGTGAGGATAGGTGCGTCACAGAGTTTTTGCTTTAGAGTTTGGAAGGCTTCTTCTTGTTTGGGTCCCCATAAGAAGGGTTTTCCTTTATGTGTTAAAGCCGTGAGTGGTACAGCGATATGGGAGAAATTTGCAATGAAACGGCGATAATAACCAGCCAAACCAAGAAATGATCTTACTTCGGTAGGTGTACGTGGCGCTTGCCATTCTTGTACTACTTTGATCTTTGAGGGGTCGACATGTATTCCCTTGTCATTGACGACATGTCCAAGGAATTGTACCTCTTTTAACCAGAATTCGCATTTGGAGAATTTGGTGTAGAGCTTTTCATTCCCTAAGAGTGTAAGGATGAGTCAAAGGTGCCGTTCATGATCAGACTTAGACTTTGAGTAGATGAGGATGTCGTCGATGAAGACTATAACAAAACGGTCGAGATAAGGTTTGCAGACTCTGTTCATTAGATCCATGAAGACAGCTGGGGCATTGGTTAAACCAAATGGCATGACCATGAATTCATAATGACCATAACGAGTTCGGAAGGCGGTATTTGGGACGTCGTCTTCATGTACTCTGAGTTAATGATAACCAGAACGAAGGTCGATTTTTGAAAAACAGGTGGCGCCTTGTAGTTGGTCTAAAGATCATCGATGCGAGGTAATGGGTAGTGGTTCTTGACCGTTAACTTGTTGAGTTCTCTGTAGTCGATACACATGCAAACGTTCCATCTTTCTTCTTCACAAAAAGGACAGGTGCACCCCAAGGCGATGAGCTAGGACGTATGAATCCTTTGTCAGTCAGCTCTTGCAGTTGACTGGCTAGCTCTTGCATTTCGGATGGGGCTAACCTATAAGGAGATTTTGCAACTGGTGTAGCTCCAGGTATAAGATCAATGCGGAATTCGACTTCTCTCACGGGAGGAAGTCCTGAAATGTCGTCAGAAAAAACTTGCGGAAAATCTTTTACTACTGGGATGTCTTCAAGTTTCTTCTCCTTGGTTCCCTTTTTGACGACATGAGTTAGGAATGCGACATAATTCTTGCGGAGATATTTTCGGGCTTGAAGACAGGACGTTAATTTGAGTCCTTTCAAAGGGGTTTCTCCAAAGATTCGTAGAGTCTGACCGTTTGTAAGAGGGATGCGAATGAACTTTTCACGGCATACAACTTTAGCATGATGTTGGCTGAGCCAGTCCATACCAATTATAATGTCGAAACTTCCCAACTTCATAGGTATGAGGTCAACTGGAAAATCGTGATCGTTTAGGGTGAGAGTACAATTGCGTAAAATAGAGTTTAATGAGACCGGTTTTTCGTCAGCAACTTCTACCGTTATGGATTCCATGAGTGTATCTCGAGTTTGGTTGAGGATGGGTTCAAATTCTAAGGACACAAAACTCTTATCCGCGCCAGTATCAAATAATATGGATGCATAACTACCATTAATGAGAAACGTACCGTTAACCACATTGTTGTCAGCCCTAGCTTGATTAGCTGTTGATGTTGAAAGCTCTTCCTCTTGCAGGTGGAGGAGCTTGATTACCTGGTTTACTGGATTAGCTTGAGCTTGGGCATGGATGATATTCACCAGGCGTGGACATGTGTTCCTGAAGTGGTTCGGGTCTCCACAGTTGTAACAAGCCCGCATAGGTTGCACCATGGGATAGTTGGGTTGGTAGTAGGATTGGGCTACATGTTGGGCAGGTGGTAGGAGTAAAGGTTGTTGGGCTTGACCCACTATTTGATGGTGGGTTTGGGTTGAGGGCTGATGGCGGTTCGTTCGCTGAAGTGAGCGACAGGTTTGAATGGTGTGACCTGCACGGCCACAGCCGGTGCAATGTTGGCAGGGATGATCAGGAAAGTGATGGTATTGGCAACGGTTGCATTTTGGGTATGGGCCGGAGTATGGCTTCTTATATGGTGCAGGTGAGGGGGCAACTTGGGTAATGGGTGCAGCAGGGATAGGGAAATTTGTTTTGTGACAGCAAAGTTTCTGGTGTTTCGTTTCCTCTTATTAGCAAACTTTGAGGAGGAGGTGGAATGGTTTGAAGTCTGGCCCTCAATGGGGGCTTTCTTTTTGTCGTCCTTAAATTTGCCGTTACGAATACGATTCTCGGTAAGCTCGGTAGCTAGTTCCATAGCAGCTTCAAGTGTTGCAGGCGAAGTGCTTAGAACTGAGTCTTGAATTTTCGAGGGGAGGCCTTGAATATAGTGTTCGACTAAGCGGTATACTGGGGTGAACAAGTTGGGGATCATTTGGTTCAACTCTAGAAACCTTTTGTTGTAGGATGTATGATCTCCTTCCTTCTGCTTTAACAAGTGGAATTCATCCTCTAACTTTTTGATCTCGCTTCTTGGACAGAAGCGTCTCGTCATGATTTCCCTTAACTCCTCCCACGTTAAGGCCATTGCATCTTCGATCCCTCTCTTACCTTTTTCTGTATTCCACCAGGTAAGAGCTACCCAAATAGTCTCCCGGTTGCGTAACGTACCTTGCGATCCTCGGGACAATCGCAATTGAAGAAGGTGTTTTCCATTTCCTCAAACTAGTGGAGGAGAGCAGTGACACCTTCGGTCCCTTCAAATTTCGGGGGATCGCAAGACTTGAAGTGTTTGTATGAGCACTTTTTGGAGGGAGGGTTGTCGACGTTCTGGTCTTCTTGATAGGGAGGATTGATGGGATTTGTGGCGAGAGCTTGTTGACTTGAATTACGATGTCAGGAAGCACCGCGGCCATTTGTTTTGCGATTTGGGTGGCCAAGCGTTCGTTTGACCTTCCTGACCTTCTACCTCCACGTTGCTGCCTAGCCGACATCTACAGGAACATTCATAAGAAGATTGTGAGTTTAAGGAGTCTTTTTAGGTGTCATGTGTCATAAAAAAAATAAAATAACATAAACATCAATAATGCAACTACATCCATAGGATGTCTTGGGTTTGCTCATGTTTGGGCCTCCAATGTCCCCCATACCATTACATGTATAGTCATGTGGGCCCCCATGACTATTGGCTTAGTAGGATTCACATTGGTGTTGGCGGTTTAACACTCGCATCACCCGAATGAAAACCATGAAATATGTTTGCGAGATGTATGGTCGGAGGGTGTCCAGGTGTAGACACAATGACAACTCAAAGTGGGGTTAGCTCACACGACGTTTGGTATAGCATGCTTTGGCCTAATAGGTCCTTCGTACTCTCATCGTTAGTCCCCAGGTAGGCAAACTGGTCCTTTATTTTGGATTTATACGAATGCCAAGCCTAGACAGGACGTTCCGACTACCGGTACTTGTACCCTTCCAGTGACTACATGCCCGTCATGAGAACTCACTTTGATGTGATTTGAAAATACAAAAATCATTGCAAAAATCATGGAAATGGTGTGGTGTGTGCTCTCATTAATATGATATGTTATGAGGATATGATTCATGATAGGCATTGTATAATAATATGTACTTATGAACATGCTTGCATAACATTGAATGTAACAATAAACATAAAACATATAAACATCATGAATTTTGCATGTAATACACAAACAATTTAAAAATTCTAATCAACTATAGTATAGTCTCTAAGGGCCTAATAACCTATCCTACATCCCTATAGTCATGGCTCTGATACCAATCTGTCACACCCCGACCCACAGCGGAAAAAGAGTCATTGCATTATTGGGTTATCACCAAAGCTCATGATGTTAACTAATATGTTTCATATTTATTAAATTCAAAATTACAACTTCAATATTCCAAACAAGTTCATACAATTACAAGGAAAAAGTAACTAAATAAACATCCAAAGCCTAAACCGATTTATTCTTCTAAGCCGTCATATATGTTTCTTGCTGCAACTGGATCACCTGTATCATGTGTAAAAATGGGGGTTTTTGGGTCAACAAAAGTTGGCGAGTGAACCTTGTTAGAAAACATTTATAATTGATTTCTTGTTGTATTTAATATGGAAAAATTGTGCAATAATCATATGTGAGCAAACGTAAATAATCATACAATAACAAACCACCTTGCATGAATATATGACATGAATGATAATGTAAATGTTGGCAACGTCACGTTCCGCTCATAGGTAATGGGGAACGGACGTCCTATGATGATGTATGTACGATCAAGGCTCAATCAAACGGAGCCGATCATATGTTGGCAACGCCTCGTTCACGCTCATAGGTAATGGGGAACGGTTCCGCTCATAGGTAATGGGGAACAGACGGCCTATGATGATGTATGTACTGAAAATGATAAATTTAATCTAAACATTAACCACACAAACAATTGATACATATTGGATACACATTTGATCATGGATATGATGGATGCACAAGTGTATAAATGTAATATAAATAAGACACATGATACACCCCAAAAAGTGATTAAAACGGGGAATTTGTAGAGATTCACTCACATTGGGTGCGTTCGTTTGAGGATGTTGAATGCGCACGAGTTTAGAGGGTTGATCGACGAGGAATAACTAACCTAAATAATAACGAAAAGGTACGGTAAATAAGTGGATTTTATTAACAATTTTAATAGGATTTTTAGATATATTTTTGTGAGTTTAAGGTCATTTTCTAACTTTAAAAATATTATTTTTAAGTGTTTTTAATTTATTTTTAAATTAAATAAATAAATAAAAATATAAAAAAAATTGTTGATTTTTGGGTTGACCGTTGACCGTTGACCATTGACTTTGACTGTTGACCGGTTCGGACCTTGTATTTGTTTGCGCTGAGTGAGGTTCGAACTTGTGACCTCTCGTACGCGTGCACGCAGCTCTACCAACTGAGCTACGTGTCTAACCCGAAATATTTCTGTTTTAATTATATTTATATACTATTTAATTTATTCCGAATTCATTTATTTTAAAAAGAATTTTAATTATGTCGAACCGGTGCACATAACAGGTCTCGAACCCGGGACCCGTTGTTTAACATTGCACACAGTCCACCGCTGGACTGTGTGTCTAACCTGGTTAAAATACCGGTTTTATTAAACTTAACATCTTACAGCGAATTAATACGATTCAGTTTAAAAAGAACATTTTTATAGGGTCGTGTCAGGGATCGAACTCGAGACGTTTGTTTTGTTTGCGCACACAGTCCACCGCTGGACTGTGTGTCTAACCCGTTTGATTATGTGATTTTAATTATACTTATACTTATTTTCTAACTTCGTCTTCTTCGTTCAAAAACACAGACAACGATTATTCTACTGTTCTTGTTTAATTCGATTGACGGACTTATAAATGATTAAAATGAAATGGATAGAGAAGGTTTTGGGAATGAATGTACCGGAAAAATGATTTTTCTCAGAACTTCGGCAAAGTCGTCGGCTCTGTTTTATGAACTCCGTCTGAGCGGACCAATTAACAGTTTTGATTAACTAACTGTGAAATTAAATGACTAAACAAGAATTATCAGAGAGTTTAGATGTTCATACCGATTCACAGCGTGATTTTGGAATTTCCAGAAATTTTCCGGCGAGTGCTGAATATCCGACAACGTCGTCCGGGACCGATTCTGATTGAAGGGTTTGAGTTAGTAGAAGTCTAACAATGGATAGAAGATGAAAGAATTGAGAAATTTACCGATTCGATGAATGTCACGGTTTTCCGGCGAAAGTCCGGTGATTTTAGAAAGCGTTTCCGACGAACAGAATATAGAGCGAAAGTGAAATTGGAGGTTCTGAGAGTGTTTCTGAGTTGTGAGATAATGATATTACCGGTGTAAACTGGAGGTAAATGATTTCGGTTATTAAACCCGAAAATCATATGAATTGAGTTCAATAAAGACTGAATTTGATTAAGAACGTGGGTCGTAATGGTTTCAGCGGTTATAATCAGTAATAAACGTCTGGAAAGTTGAAAGCCGGTTATCGGTTTCAGTTTTGGCGCAAACAGATAGTTTCTCGGGTAGAAGTTAAGTTTTATTTGTTTCCTTGATTACAATAAAACAGCAAGTGGCGAGTGGTTAAATGTTGATGGTTGTGTCTTCCGGCTGACCCGGGTTCGAAACCCGGCAGCCCCTTTTTTTATTTAATTTATTTTTACTTTTTAATAGTTATAGTTTTTAAATTCTAAAATGTTTATTAATTATGTATTGTTTAAAATTAAAATTAACCATAAATACACAACAAAATTTTATAACTTGATATTCGATTAACAAACGAAGCGGGTTTGGAAACCCGTTTTTCGACGGATGTTACAGCATCACTAAGAACTCGTAATGTCCATACCTCGTTCTAAATGCTGTCTTTGGAACATCTTCTGTTCGGACTTTGAGTTGATGGTATCCCGACCTTAAATCGATCTTGGAAAAATAGCTTGCTCCTTGAAGTTGATCAAATAAATCATTGATCCTGGGAAGAGGATAGCGGTTCTTGATAGTTAGCTTATTCAGCTCATGGTAGTCAATGCACTTCCGCATTGAACCGTCTTTCTTTTTCACGAACAAGATTGGAGCTCCCCAAGGTGAGGAACTAGGTTGAATAAAACCTTTTTCCAATAATTCATCCAACTGGGTTTGTAATTCCTTCATTTCTATAGGTGCCAATCGGTATGGAGCTCTTGCAACAGGAGCAGCTCCCGGTATAATATCGATTCTAAACTCCACTTGTCTGTTTGGAGACAGACCAGGCAAGTCTTTGGGGAAAATATCTGTAAATTCAGAGATAACGGGAATGTCTTCAATCTTTGGCTTTGGCTCGTCAATGGTCACTTGTGCCATATAAATGACACAACCTTTCTTTAAACACTTCGATGCTTTGAGTAATGATGCTTTCTCTGACAATCCATAATATCGGTCTCCTTGTATAGCGAGTGTATCTCCATTTGGGGTTTTGATCTTGATGAGCTTCTTGTTACAGGCTATATGGACTTGGTTACTAGACAACCAATCCATACCAGGAACTACATCGACTTTTTGCCAATTTCATTGGCACAAGTGAAATAGGAATGGGATGATTCTCGATGGATATAGAGCATTCATGTAGAATCGTAGAAGTGGTCTCAATCGTTCCATCAGCGAGTTCTACGTCATATGTTACGTCTAGAGTTCTTATAGGCAAGTTTAATAAGGTACTAAACTTATGATCTACAAAAGATTTATCGGCTCCGGAATAAAAAAGAACTCTAGCATAAACATCATTTATAAGGAATGTACCTGTTATCACATTGTCGTTGTTCACAGCCTCCTTAGCTTTCATTTGGAAGGCACGGACTTTTCCTTTCTTCGACCCATCATCCCTAGCAGCGTCATCTTTCTTATACTTGGGGCAGTTGGGTTTAAAGTGCCCTTTCCCACCACAGTTGTAGCATGTGGCGTCCTTTAGATCCTTACAATCTAGGGCCTTGTGCCCTGACTTCTTGCAAATCCCACAAGGTTTAGACTGAGAGTCGTCCCGACATGATCCAAAGTGCCGTCGGTTGCACTTCCTACACTTAGGCCTATTGTCCGACCTCTGTTGATTCCTGTTGAATCCAAATCATTGATTCTTGTTTAACCGGTGATTCCGGTCATCCTCTCTTTTTCTCTTCCCATCATACTCTGATTTTCCTGATATTCGCCTCACATAATCTTGGGTGAAGGAAAGTGACAACTCAACCGCTGATTTGTAGGTGTTAGGCTGAACATCCTTAACCAAACTCCTTATCTCTAGAGCCAGTCCATTAATGAAATGCGCAATGCATTTTGGCTCAGGAGTGACCAGATACGACACTAACCGGGAATAAGAATCAAAATCGGTGACATACTTTCGGCAATCGAGATTTTTCATTGTGAGAGCTAAGAAATCCATTTCTATCTTTTCCACCTCGTGAGGTGGGCAGTAGGTGTCCTTAACCAGTTCCACGAATTTGGACCATCCCAAATTATATAGATGCACTTTCTAGCTGATTGCATCAAAGCTTTCCACCAGATTAGGGCATTGCGTTTGAAAGACTGAGAAGCAAATTTAACAATATCTTTTTCGGCGCAACCACTGATGTCACACCCCGACCCGCAGCGGAAAAGGTGATCGGGGCATGATTGGGTTATCATCAAAGCTCATGACATTTATTAAGCGTTTCATATTCATTAATACAAATTAAATGGAAATTTACAATGATTGCTACAACATGATCTAACTAACAATCTAACTTCTTTGTTCTCTTCTAAGGCATATCCTATGTTATCCTTGCTTCAACCTGTTCACCTGTATCATGTGTAAAAAGGTTTTTGGATCAACATAATGTTGGCGAGTGAATCCTATGGAAAACATTTGAACAATTTATTTAAATTGATTATGAAATATGTGCCACAACCAAACATGAGTAAAATTAGATGTAACTTGATCAACAATCATAAGATGTTAAATGAAACACTCATGAATAATAATGGAACAATTAAAGGCACGCGATGCTCAACTCGTCTCTCACGAGGAACTGAGGGGCCTGAGGAATGAATTGCATAAACATGATAATATGAATGACACAACTACAAACAATATAAACTCAATGAAACACACATGAACAATAATGAATTTGAATTGAAGCACGCGATGTTCTACTCGTCTCCCACGAGGAACTGATGGGCTTAATGTATGAGTTTCATGTAATTTGACAAAAGGAATATAAGTAAATCACAACAATAAAACAATCTAAGTTTAAGTCATGATGTGGTATGGCACAAGTTTAAATAAATAAATTAATTAATTTCATAACACATGACACACCCCAAAACGTGTAATTTAAAAAGGGGAAATTGTAAGATTCACTCACAGTGGGTGCGTTCGGTTGATGACGTTGAATGCACGCGAAGTGGTTTTAACCACGAGTGAGATTTAACCTAGATAAATCGCATTATGGTTTGGTAAGTAAACGGATTTTATTAAACTATTTTAGTAGGATTGTTGGGTGTATTTTTGTGAGTTTGAGGCTATTTTCTAACCTTAAAAATGTTAATTTTAAGTATTTATAATTGGTTTTTAATTAAAATAATTAAATAAAAATAATAAAAAAAATATTTTATTTTTTTGCTACAGTTGACTTTGACCTGTTGACTTTGACTGGCGTTGACCGGTTCGAGGCATATTGTTGTGCGCTGGGTGAGGCTCGAACCCGAGACCTCCCGTACGCGTGCACGCAGCTCTACCAACTGAGCTACGTGTCTAACCCGTTATATATCCGATTTTAATTACATATATACATTAATTAGAATTAAACAGAAATCCTTTTTATTTTAAAAACAGTTTAAACGAAACGGTCATGCACTCCACAGGTCTCGAACCCGGGACCTGTGGTTTAATCCAACACACAGTCCCCCGCTGGACTGTGTGTTCAACATGTTATATCATTCGATTTTTATTATACTTAAATACTAATTAGTTATTTCCTTTTCTGCCTTATTTAAAAAGAACAGATAATTGTCCGAGTCGGTGCTGAAGACCGGACTCGAACTCGTGACCTGTGATATAAACAAACACACAGTCCACCGCTGGACTGTGTGTCTAACTTGGTTATTATTCCGGTTATTAATATACTTAACATATATCTAAGGCGACTCCGGTTCAGTAAACAAAAAAAATGGATTTTATTAAGGCACATGTGTGAGACGGGATTCGAACTTGAGACGTTTTGCGTTTTATATGTGCACACAGTCCACCGCTGGACTGTGTGTCTAACTCGATTAATTTCATGATTTATATTATACTTATATAATTACAGAAAAACATCGTCTTCCTCGCTGGAATATAACCAGAGTTTGGAAATCGATTGGTTCAAAGTTTTTATCGGTTTATTAGTGTTTTACAGTTCATTAAGGTGAGATAATTGTGAAAAAGGAAAGAAATTGGGCGGAGAAGTATACCGACTGGATCCTCTGTTTTCCGGCAGAACTCCGGCGACAGAATTCACCTCCGGCGACGTGTTCCGTATAGCAGCTAGTCTCCGGAAAGCTTGGAAAAGGTAAGGGTGACTTCGGTAAAGGTTTAGGGGATTCAGTAAAGCTCAGAGATTAAAACTCGGTTTTCCGGCGACGAACAGATTTATTCCGGCGAGTGGAATTACGCCGAGAAAAGGTGATTTTGAGCGAAAGTGTTTGTCGTGGGTTGTGGGTGGATTTATAGTGCAAATCGTCAAAGCACTTGGTCTGAATTCCGACTGTATTCATTGCTTTAAAATTTCCGGCGGTTATAGAAAGGTGTCGCGGACTTCAAACATCGGTTATAACCGATGTATTGTTAATGATTTACGTTATAACCGAAAATGGTGTTAAAACTCGCGAGATTTCCGGGATTCCGACGACTGAACCGTTTGGGCGCCGGTTTTGAATTCGTAACGACACTTTATCAATTAAATGATTCTATTATTTAACAAACGGAACAAGTGGCGCAGTGGTTTGTGGGTGAGGTGATAAGTCGCTGAGTGACTCGGTACAGACCCGGGTTCGAAACCCGACAGAAACAAATCATTTTTATTTTGCGATTTTTGACAGTTTTTCAAAAACTAAATATATATTCCCGTATAATAATTGATTACGGATCGTTTAAAAATATTTTGGGCATTTAATTCGCAACGAAAATTTTGACTGACTGTTCGGTTGATAAACGGAGCGGGTTTGGTAAATCCGTTTTTGACGGATGTTACAACTGATGTCTACTACCGTCTCTATCTCATCCAACATCTCAAGGTCTCTACGGCCCCTTTTTCACTGTTAAAATCTCGTGGTTTACACGAGGTGAAATACTTGTATGTGCATCCATCCTTGGGAGCATTGTCCTTGTCATGAATTTCTTTCTTCTTCGCTTCACTCCTCGCATTTGAGGAATGCACAGGGATTTCCCCTTTATCGGAGGGATAAGGACTTTGAGTTAGTCCTCGATAAGGTTCTAGAATGTGTAGAGCTTGATACTTTAAATTTCTCAATTGCTTTCTCCATTGCTTTCCCCACTGCTGCGTCTATGCGAGCCTGGAAGTCTTCTTCATTCATGACTATATTTACGCTATCATCCTTTTTCTGACTATTTACTTCGTTAGAGTCCGCCATCTTGCTTGAAACTATAATATTAATATTATAAATTTAAATTAGTCATACATGCTTGACGACTTGCATTGTATGGTATAATAGAGCCATACAAACTTGTAAATTTTATGGAGGTGTTTAAGTGTGGCACGAAGGCCCATCACCAGGGACATAAGAATAGCGCCAAAGGCTTAGTCGAAACGACTTAAATCACAAAATGCTAAGATCACTAAAGGATCGCAAAACTTCGAGGTTCAAACGTAGTTTTACTACCTCGAGACAGGGAGTCGTAGACTACAACTCTCAATTGTCACTAACGGACATAAATATAGCTTAGAAGCGTCACACCACTAATGGGTGTTAAATAAAATAATCATCGCATTGATGATTGATCATAATCAAAATAGATCACATAGATTAGGACGTAGTCCATTACTTAGACGGTTCGTGTGGTTCCTCAAGTCACACTTACTAGGAGGTTAATATTTTGAATATATTAACTTTTTAGAATAAGCGCTTAAAATGATTTAAATAATTAGTCCAGATCGGGTAGACTAGGGAGGTTTAGAACATAGTTCACCACCTCTGGATAGAAGGGAAAATCTCAACCTTAACTATCATGGTAGAAAACCATATAACTACCGTTTTTGCCAATTTATGTGACCAAATCACTTGGCGGGCGTAAATCATTAAGAGGATCTTTTGGAAATATTACGCAGATCATAAATTTTCGGATTAAAATTGAGATGATCGCTTGGACAACTTGATGTAATGAATACATAATTAAAATTCCAAAATTCCAATAATAATAATGTGATACAATAGGGTCCATGAATAGGACTTAAATAAAGGAAAATTGTCCTCGCAGGGACTATACTTGAAATAATTAAAATGTCCACGCAGGGACTTAATTCAAAATAACAAATACAGAGATAGTTATGAATTTAATCCTTTTTCCCTCTTAGCTTCTTTACTAGCCTTTTCAATAGCTTGTTATTCTTCTTGTTGTCTTTAGCTGTTTGTTCCTGAAGTTCCTTGACCTTTTCTATTGCTTCAGTAAGAACTTCCATTGTTGGCGGTGGTTGCTGCGGTTGCGTTTGAGGTTGGGGTTGAGATGGTGCAACCGGATGTTGGTAATTATAATAAGGATATCCACTTGCTTGATAAGGATAAGGAATAGGATAGTGAGCATTCATGGCCATTTCTAGATACGGGTCATGAAGAGGTACATTATGACTGTGGCTATGCTCCGGCCAAGTAGAGGGTTCAAATGGGTTATATTCAGGTAAGTTTGAATAAGAAGGGATAGGGTTATCAAAACCTGATGGTGGTAGTGGCGGCGGCTCACTTATAGGAAATGGTGGTTGAGGCTCAGGCTCAACAGTTAGTTGTGGTTGGTTCTCCATAAACGGTGAAGTATGCGAGGGTCCACCCATTTGTGGGTCCTCGGGAATAATAGGGTAAGGGTTAGGTGAGAGTGACCCTACTCTCGATCCTAGGCGCACCAACATGCGCTACACTTCTTCTTGGAGGTGGAGGTGGTAGTGGCTGCTCTACCGGTGGTTCTTGTGGTGGAGTGTGGTAGGATGGAGTATCATGAACCAAGGGAGTATTGTAGAAGACGTATTGTCCCCACCTTTCCTCGAAGCTATCAGTGTAGTGTTGTGGGGTTCCAGCGTACGAGTTAGAACCGTTGGATATATCAATGGGGTGACCCATTGACCCTGTCGCTGGCATTTCGGGCTCTGAATCTTCCTCATAGGTTTAGGAGAATCTTCGGGATGAGTTACCGAAAGTGAACGAAGGCGTATGTCAGTATTATAATTCCCATGAGAAGAATGAGAATGTGAATGGTGGGATTGATGGCTATGGTACGAATATTGTGAATGATAGGAGTCTGATGGTGGCGAGTACTCATGAGGTAAATTAGGGTATGCCTCCCATGGTGATGATGAATTGTTCGAACCTTCATATGGGTTGTATACGGGTGCCTTAGAAGGCCCTTGTTTTGAGGATCCACTCCTCATCAGTCCCTTTCCTTTTGCTCCTCTCGAAAATTTAGGCGGCATGATTCCTTCTTCAAAATAAGTCAAAACACAAAACAAAACAATATAATAAAATAAGGAAAAGAACAATTCCAAGGTCATAGCCTAGACTCGAGAGTCTAAGGAATGTGTTACTGTGTCGTTTGAGATCAAACACTAAAGCCTAGTGTTGAATTCCCTCAAACGTTGGCTCTGATACCAACCTGTCACACCCCGATTTCCATGAGTATTCCGGTGGGCCCGGTGGGGAGTATCGTGATGTACAGTTGATATCCTCATGACCAATTACAACACAAAGCAACACAGCGGAAGGCTTGGAGTAAAATATAAACTATTACAAACCATAAAGTGTCCAAAAGTTCGAAACACAAATATACATCAAGGCTTGTAATAAGATCCATATGCGGATACGAAATAAACATACACAAATGATAACAAACTCTACAGGCTCAACTCTAAGGTCGCAACTCCTTAATGTCAACGCCCCGCAGCTTCCGGCCTATTTCGTACTTGTACCTGTATTTTAATCTTTGAAAATACGTTAGTTCACACTGGTAAATACACTCAATCGACTCATTTTGAAAATCTTTTCAAAATGGTTTTAGGTGCACTTGGCACATTTTTATAAATAGCTTGGGATAGTACAAATGCCCTTGTATACAGATTTACATGTCAGGCTTTTACATATGGAGCCCGGTATAGAAACCGAGACCTGATCGACAGACACACCACTCTAAACTTTCATATAGAAAGTAGATAGCAATTTCCCAGTGTATGCCTACACGCCATGCTATATTGTCGTGGCCACTAGCACTTTAGTGAGCCAAGGATATCCCGGACATGGTCAAGTCCACCCCCAATGTTTTAGTTTCAGACAAAACAGATCAAAACCGGGTTATGCAAGATTTTAGTTAATTATCACAACTGGATAAAACATGACCCATACCCGACCAAGCGGTAATAATTTACCGTATCCCAAGCCCGTATAGGGAAAATAAGTTAAGGGTATTTACCTGAAGTTAAGTCTTCGGAAAGTCAGAACTCAGCCGCAAATCAAAGCAAGTATAGGTACAATTTACCGGAAGGCGTTTAGTCTGGAGTGATGGTAACTAATAACCAATATTAGAATGCTAACGGGTCCTTAGTTAAGTCTTAGAATCGGACCGTTAGTCTTACGCTAAAACAATACAGTACGATACGCTAAGCGGTGACCGAAATAGGATGTTAGTTGGACCCGAAAAGTATATCAACTTGTATAATATGGGTAAACCAACAACATTCTGGATTTTGATAGAGGAATGACAAAGTTAAACCCGTTTCGGTTTAAGTACGTAAATTAGCTACGTAAGCTTAACCGAACGCACATAGGCGAAACCGGATAACTGAGAGAGTCATATACAAGTTCCATATGAATATATGTTTGAAACATGTTATTAAATCAGTAGCTTTGCAAAAGATACTTCCGAGGTATATTTAAAACCGGATTATGCCTTACAAGGGCATTTTGGTCATTTTAAAGTTTATAAAAGATATTTAAAATGAATCTGATGTCAAGGTTGTTAATATTCTGTACATATTTTCTAATATTATAATAGTAGGATATCAAATATATGTGTGTTTGACGATTTTGAAATATTCTATGTCCCGTAAGGGCATTTTAGTAATTTCACACATAGCTTTGAAGCCAAAATTGGGATTTGAGTTCGGACTTGTACATACTGTTAAGATGTTGAGAATAAGTTTATAAATTAGTAGGTATCAAGTCTTAGCTCATAGTTATGGTTTTAAACCATGCTATTCACCGAAAAGGCGTAAAAGTCGCTAAATGCCATTATATTCGATTGTTTAAGATAAACTAAGGTTAGGACCTGTTTTATACAACCAAAATAAGTTATTTATCATGTTAATCATTAGGTAAAAGATTTGGTTATAAAAATTTTGGTTAAAGTCATATTACGCGAAAAAGGGTAATTTAGTCATTTATTGGCAATTAACGAATCTTAAGCCCTCATTCAGGTTATAATCTGAATGAACATCCCAAATGGTCCTACTTATCATATTACATCAGTGAATATATCATCTTGATGATTACCATGTTTATTCTTTCTAAAATGCCGAAAAGAGTATTTTAGCCATTTAAATGCCATAAATACGTCCTTTGCGAAAGCTTATTTTATAATCACATTTTTGACACCAACATAATTAAATAATGTTTATAAATCAGTTTATATCTTATTTTTACATGCATGTGTGTTTAAAACCAAGATTTGTATAAAAAGGACCTTTTTGGCAAAGTTTATGTAATTTTAGCGGAACTTATATGTAAACTCAGATTTCTAATGAATCGAGTGACGAAACTTTAGATGGTCATTCTAAATATAATTAGGGTCTTAAAATGGTCAAATGTCAGTAGCAAAGGTGGCTCGAAACGGGTCAGAGCCAAAAGTCAACTGTTGCGACTTTTGGCTACAAACCGAGCCTAGACCAAAACTTGACGAGTCGTATCCAAAGATATATGTTATAATACTTATTTTTAGGTTGTTAGTGTATCAAAACATATTTTATAACATCTAAATCATTAATTACGATTTTTATAAAAAAAATGGACAGTCTGACTTTATTTGACTTTTCGGTTGACTCGTCAATTGGTCATGAATCCGTGAAAACCTGGAGATGCCTTCTGAGGGATTAACACCTCCATTATTATGAATGTATAGGAACTTTCGATACTCACAATGACGGAGTATTCACGGATTTAGAATAAGGTTAAGACGTAATTACGACGATACTTTGTTTTAAGCTAAAAGCTATGAGAAATCACTAAATACGAATTTGAACAATTACATAAGGTCCAAATGATTGATAGGAAAGAAATGGAACACTTGGAATCGATCAGAGCCTCCTTGAACAAGAACTAGATGCACTTGGGATGAAAAGTGTGAAGAACACTAAAGATTCATCAATTATAAAGCCAAGGGATGATCCCAGAGGGTTACCAGATGTAATGTGTCGAGATTAGGTGTCCTAAGACGTGTCAAACATGCAAGAAACTCAACAAAAACGTCCAGAGGTGGCAGAACTGGGTTCTGCCACGCTTCTGTTCGCTGGCACTGCCATACGGACCGTATTGCATGTGCCTTGCGGTCCGCATGGCACCTGGTCAAATAAAAAAACTTCACTGGTCCGCTAGGGGTCCGCAGAACATGAAAATTGCCATTTTTTTACATTTGATCCCTCGACTTCGTTCTGTAGCATAATTGTGGATAAGATAAGCGATTCAACAACATTGGTCCCTCTCGTTCTTGGCACACAGCACACAAGGATTACCGGGACACGTGTCGGACTTTAATTGGACGTAAAAACACATAGTGTTACATATTAGTTTGTAATCTTTTCAATCTTTTGAGTAATGGAAACATTGTATGATGAAAGTTATTCTCTCCTTGATTGTGTTACAAAGTTTTAAATTTCATTCCGCTGTAAAGTAGTGTATGTTTTATCTTCTTTTATTATTAATTTGTTTAAAACAATACAATCAAATCAAACTCAGATCCTTACATGTATCCTAGCAGGGCTTTATGTTCATCTCCGTATTGGACCTTATGTTTGTCTGAGTGGAATTTTGGGTAATTTTTTTACAAATAATTTTCAAATATTTATGCCTCAGATCTGGAATTTTCTTTTACTTTTTAGGGTTTAACACTTAACATTTAATATTATGTAAAATTACTAAAAATTTATTTGTATTAATTCTTTCAGAGGATTCCCAGTTTGGATGAAATATGTTCCTTGAATTAGCTTCGGATTTGATAATGAGTCTTCATTATTGGTTTCATTGCTTCTGTATTTGAAGAACTTGATGTCACCATTATTGGTGATGGAATGCCGAGTCTTCATTGTGTTTTTCAGTTGGAGAAGAGAGGAGTTTGATAAACTGGTTTGGAATACCTAGCCACCACGTCCGGGCATGGCGGCTAGGGTTTCGTTGGACTTATGCTGATGTTGGTTCATTGGTATCTTCATTAATGCACTACAATTGATAGAACATCAATCAGTAACATTTTATAGTTGTTTGGTGTTGTACCATGTGGTGAAATGGTTGTACGGTGGTTAGGAATAGGAATTTAACGACTGTTAAATAATGGTCGTTAAATAGGAATTGTAGTTCTCTTTGGTTTAAATGGATCGTTGTTACACAGAGGTTGTGATGAGTTATAAAAACATTAAGGTAATATATCGCCATGGTGTGGCAGCTATGGAGGATGGCATCTTAGTACCTGCAACCCCTATTGCAGCCATAACAACTGTTAAATTGGAATATTAGTTGTGTTTGGTTTAAATGGATCGTTGTTACATGGAGGTTGTGATGAGTTATTAAAAGCATTAAGGCAATATGTTGCCATGGAGTGGCAGCTATGGAGGATGGAAGCTTAGTACCTGCAAGCCCTATTGCAGCCATAACAGTGTGGTCTTTTTGCATGCTTTGAGCCTCATGAATCTGTTCATTGTTGCGTATTTGTTTAGAAGATCATGTACACTATAATGTAATGAGCAAATATTGTTGTAATGGTAACAAGCTTGGATGTATGATGGTGGAGAAAATGAGTAATGGCGTATGAAGTCATTACATGGCCCTATCTAATAAAGAAGAGATGAGCATGACTCATCACCATGCTGATGTGGCAATCAAATAGGCTATCCAACAATGCATTTCTTATCTCATTATTACATCATAAATCACCAATTTAGGAATAGTAACATTTTATTGTTGTTTGGTGTTGTACCATGTGGTGAAATGGTTGCACAGTGGTTAGGAATTGTAATTTAATGATCGTTAAATAACGATGGTTAGGAATAGTGATATAACGACTGTGAAATAACGACCGTTAAATAGAAATAGTTGTTGTGTTTGGTTTAAATGGATCGTTGTTACACGGAGGCTGTGATGAGTTATAAAAAATTAAGGCAATATGTCGCCATGGTGTGGCAGATATGGAGGATTTAGGGTACAACAATTGCTTGTCACCCTTTTGTTAGGGTACAACAAATGCTTGTCACTACAATGTTAGTGTTTATTTAACTGACAACAGGTTTTATACAATTTGTATGTTAAGCCACTAATATGAAAAATTTAGTTATTATCATCATGGGTAATTAATTGCCTTTATTTTTGTGTCAGTTTTCAGCCTAATCAATCTGCCTAGAAAAGAGCTGTGTGAATTGCAAGCCTAATCCAATAGGAACAATATTGAAAGATGAGGTTATCCAACGAGTAGAGATCCTGAAGATGAGGTTTACGAATCTTCACTCAAATAAGCGTTATCTCAGCGAGGTATTTTTTGTTATTTGAGAATTTTTTATTTACAATTATGATGATAATTAGGCTTTTAATTTGAAATTTTATCGAGTTGTGATGAAGAACTATTGTTTATTGTATAAGTTTGTACACCTTGAATCTCTGCCTCTTTCGTTAATCACAAAATGTGGCTGAATTTACTATATTTTATTTTTGGTTATATTAGCAAAAATATGTCATAAAGGCTATGATGAACACATCAGGAACGTTCTCTGCAATTAAGATCGTTCTTTAATCTCATGAGACTATTTTCCAATCGGCGGTTCCGTCACCGATTTACAGGTATGTTGTCAACTTTAGTGTATGAATTTGTTCATCTTCGTTATATAACAGGCCGATTTTAGGGTTTTGATGTCATATATACTCGATTTTGAAAAATATTAAAAATAACATAGTATTACAAAATAGTATTACATAGTATTACAAAATTATTAAAACAAATTCTTCATTCGATATTAAATAGTATTACAAAATTCTGATTCTGAAAATATTAAAAATTACACGCTACAATTAACACTTCCTAGGATATCTATGACTCTTGCCTTCTTCCAAGCAATTTCATTTTTTCTTTTAATTTGCAGATCAGCTAGCATATCACAGGTCTTTTGATCCTGTTTCAGCGGTTGTGTGATAAACTCTTCTGCTTTATCTTTGAACTCTGATGGAGGAGAATGGACAACCTCATCCCGCAGTGCAATGCTACTCCAGGTTTGCTTATAATAATTGTCACTCACGATAAAACTTTTTGGTTGAGTTCTTCATCTGTCCTCTGTTCTTGGAGTGACCATCTTGAAAATTCCATTATAACAACATTAGTATCTGCCCAGTGGTAGAATGATATGTTTGCCATATAGAAAGAGTTTGAGTGTTTTTGGATGGTTTGTTTTTAGATGAACAGATTTCTAAAGGTGAATTGTAGATGTTTTCAACCAAACTAATCATGAGCCTTTTATAGTGTTTAAAATGTTTGATATGTTAAATGAAGAGTTATGATAACCTGTTTTTGAAGGCTTAAATTTTTTCCTTTGTGGGCTGGTAGATATTTCACTGTATAATACCATTGTCAATTCAAATGTTTTTTCATCATAAACCGATTCATTCAGTGAAATAGAAGAGCAATTGTTATTGTTTTGCATCAGTTCTTATAAATACATTAGAATGGCATCATATACTTCTGCAAAATCTGACGATTTAAAATAACGCTTTACTAGACAAATCGAAGAGCAAGTTTATGCTGATAGGTCTACTCTTCAAGAGCTGAAGAGGTGTTTTAACGGACTACAACTTGGTCTGCTGACGAGAGACTAGGTTTCGAGAGACTTGAGGGCAATGCCGACGACTTTCATTCATGACCTGTGTGTTGCGAGTAATATAGAGTGTGGAGATAGAGATCTGGAATTCATGACAAAGATCAAGGACATACATCGAGAGGTTCAGTGCTCGATGGAGTTGAAGTTAAAGTTTATTGATTCTTGCTATTAGAGTTTAAATGTTTGAGTAGTTTTCTTTTTTCGTATGTAATTGTTAGTATTTTAATACTTATTTTTACGAGTTTAAAAATTTATTGTTTCAAATTATTATTTGTTTTATTCTCTATAAATCGATTGCAAACAGTAATATATATGTGTCCGTGACAGACCAAAATCTATATCGTATGATCCAAAATGTTGAAAAAATATTTTTGAGTACTTAGATTTGATTACAGAAGTTCATCTCATTTCTAGATTTTTATTTTTATTTTAATTTTGTGCATCAGGGTATTGAATACAAAGATAGTGTGATGAGGCATGAACGTGGATGCTCTTTTCAGGTACACGATGATTTTATACCTTAATAAGATGCGAATTTTTTTCCTTTGCCGTTTGTTTTTACCTAATGTCCATGAAATTTCGTAAAACTGTCAGGAAATAGTAGGAGTGATTGTTATTTAGTAGAAGAGCTTGTTGATGAATAGGGTGAGGAGGATAAATCAGAGGATTTGAGTTGGTTGAATATAGATAGTGCATACAGATTAGGGGAAGGCTTTTAGCAACAATCGGGTTGAGTTGGTCATGAGTAACAACCTTCTAGAAGTGTGGTTAATCATTTTACTATTTGAATTCTTGAATACACCACGCTCATCATCTATTAGGTTCTGTGTGATGATGTTGCATATATTGTTTATAATTGATTTTTTTAATATAATTTCTTACGTAATTTTGGGTGCAAGATGTTAATAGTTGGAGGAATTATAAAGAGCAAAATTTAAAGGTATGTATGTTATATGTGGTAAGTTTTTTTTATTAGCGTTGTTTAGTTTTGATATGTTAGGATCTGAGTTTGACTTGACGGTATTGTTTTAAACAATTAATAATAAAAGAAGATAAAATATACACTACTTTGCAATGGAATGAAATTTAAAACTTTGTAACACAATCAAGGAGATAATAGCTTTCATCATACAATGTTTCCATTACTCAAAAGATTGAAAAGATTACAAACTAATACATGTATGAATCACTAACTCCCTCTCAGACCGAACTCACACAGATTTGATCGTACAAGATGAGTGTGTGTGTGTGTGAGAGAGAGAGAGGAGCTAAATAGAACAGTACATACACTGTCTATTTATAGTACGAAACTTCTAACCAATGTGGTATCGTTGCTGACGTCACCAAGACAGTGACATCTAACAACCTTAACAAACCCTAACCACTGCTAATGCTATCCTCTGTTACATTGATAAAACACTGATTATAAGACACTAATGATGCTATCCACTGATGAGCTCAACCACTGATGAAGCTTTATCAGATGTTCGTCAAAGGGTGATCGGTCCTTTGATTTCTAGCAGACCTTTAACTTTATCAGTGGTTTGGTCTTCAACAGTCTTTATAAATCAACAGAGCTTAGCACTGGACAGATATTAGAGCATCAGATGTTAGATATCTTGTCATCAAAATGAGAAGTGAATCAAAGTACTGCTTGTCCTGGATCATTTTTTACAACCTGTTTGGCTTTCTATCATCTGTTCTTTTGTAGGGTTCAATCCCAACAATCTCCCCTAGAACAGATGATGCCAAAACTCTTACTTATTTATGATCTTTATTCTGTCATCAGTTTTTCCCTGATTTGTCCTTTGAACTGTAATTCAAAGTTCTGAGAATTTTCATCATCTTCATGCCTACACAGCTGAAGTTCCACAAGAATTTGGAGGTCAGCTACACCCAGACTTAGTGCATCCTCCCTTGATATATTTTCAACTTTCCATTGGACTTGAGCAAGGTCAATACATGGGTCTTTTTGTTAGACATCCATTTTAGTATTTTTGAGTTCAATGGGTTTCTTGGGAGAAGTTTTATCTGTGATGAGTTTGGGAATAGTGAACTGCTTGATAGCTAATGAATCATTATCCAATTCATGCAAAGGTTGATTTTTGTTGCATGTTTAATGATGTCAGCTTCCCTTTGTTTATCTTCCCCATCCATCTGTAACTGACTCTTTCTTTGATTTAAGGCTTGGATGGATGCTTCTAAGGCAAGATCTGCACAATAATCTTTAAACCTGTTCCAGTCTGGTGCATTCTTCCTCATTTGAGAATCTTTCTTCATCCTTTCACATCTGTTTGCTTCTTGTTTGAGAGATGTGATTGGCAGTCGTTGAACTGATGCTCATATGCTTGATATGGTTTATCTCTCATGATAAGTTCTATGAGATATTTCCTTAGCTCCTTTAAGGTCAGCATTAGGTGGTAAGTTTGACATCTTCTTGTTTAAGTCTCTTGCATAATCTTTCAGTTTCTGACTTTGCTTAGCTCATGCTGCTCTAGTCTTGATAAGTAGGTGTTACCCTTCCCTTTTCCCTCTTCTTTTGCTATGTTTTTAGCTTGTTTGGCTTTCAATTTCAGATACTCATCAATGTTTTTAGGAATTCTGTAGCCATGAAGAGATGGAAAGGTTCTTTTGGATGGATTAATCTCTGTATAAAATTGTATCATTTCGTTTTAAACTGCAGCCAGCTCCAGAGGATATGTTGTTTCCAGTGGTATGTTTCTAGAAGGGTTGTGACCAGTGGGTGATTGAGTAAGTGGGATTGATATTGGTGATGAGAGAGGGATGAAAGGTTCTGGATTTGTTTGAATAGATGGTAAAGATGATAAAGGAGTATGTGTAGGTATATCATCATCATTCACCGTGACCTTTCATTTTCTTGTATAAACTAATTTTGGTGAAGGAGTTTTTGTAGGAATTTGAGTTTAGGAGTGAATATTGATTCTGATGGAAATTGAGAAGTTTTTTTATAAACCACTGTTATCTTAACATATGTTGCAGTGGAATATGGTAATAATGATGATGGCATTGTTTTCTGCTTTTTGTCAGGGGGTGGTTGAGATGAGGACATTGGTTTAAGACTGTCAATGGTTAACTTTTTGATACCAGTAGTGGTTTTGAGACCAATAGTGGTGTCCTTTGCTTTTATCTATAATTATTTCAACTCCTTTTGCTCATTTGTCAAACTCTTCTCCTTTGCCTCATTTTGAGTTTGAATGGTCCTCATTTTTGCAAAGCTCGGCCTAAGTATTTTTATATCTTTCCTCAACCATGTTTCTGAGCATTTGCACTTGTATTTCATGTTGGTGGTCAGTATGCTGGCGCTGTTGTTGAAGCAGAGGATATAACTGTCTTAATATTTCGGTGGTTTGAGGAACAGATGGTTGAGTAGTGTTTTGAGACTGAAGATTCTAACATCTGTTGCAGCATATTTTTGATATCTGCCATAGAAGTCTCAATTTTTGTAACTCTCTCCGTCAAATCTTTATATTTTAAATCATTACCCAATTTAATGTGATTTCCCACCAGAGGTGGTTGTATCAACCTTAGAGATAGGAGAAATCTCCAAATGCTCATCAGATGATGCCCCTTTTTCTTGGTATTGGGGACTTCTTTCTATAGCAGAAGGTTCCTTAGCAAACTTAACAGTGGTTTAACACCAGCAATGGTTACCAAGGTAGCCTCAGTAGAAATTGCCTTCAAGGGAGCCTTATTTATGAAACTACTGTCCAGATGTAGACTAGTGGATTCAACATCTGTAGTACTTGCTCCACTTGAACCACCAACAAGAATTTCATGAAATTCAAGTGGTGTAACCTCCTCATCTGTTTATGGGATAGCCAATTGAATTTTATCAGACACAACCATTGTGGAAGTTTTTCTCTCAGTAATGTGTTGGTGAGAGGGGCTGTTTTGTGTCTGACTTTCAATGACCTCAAACAGAGATACTTTTGTTGATGTTATTTGAGATGTGGGAAGTGATGTGGGAAAAGAATTTGCCCTGGGAGAAGGACAGTTCAACATATTCTTAAATGAGGGTAATGTTTCAAGTTGTGGAGTCCCTATGCTTACAACATGTTCCTTTTGAGAGGAATCATGAGAAGTTGTGGTTTTGGGTGGAGATCCTTCCAACTGTTGTGAGGAAGTAGCAACAGTGGTTTCTTGTGACATTTCTGTTGTCACAGGATTAACTTCTGGGATCTCATCTTCCAGAAGATCCCTTTTGGTAGGTTTGGTGGGCTTGCTGGATTTCTTTGGTCCTTTTGGTGATTTATGGTGGGGGATGCACATCAGTGGTTATGCTACTGTGGTCACCAAGAGCAGTGGGCTCAGCAGCTGAGGTCTAAGGAGTAGATGTGGACTCATCCAAATTTTACTCAGACTCCCATGCTTGTGTTTTAGAAACTTTTGACTCTTTAGCCATAAGGCGAGTAAATGCTTCAGACGTTAAGCTGTTTATTTGAAAAGATATACCTTGAACAAGAGCTTGTGCATTCTCTTTTGGAATTTTCTGTTGTAAAAATAACTTAAAAATCTTGGAAATAACAAGAAAGCTTGTGCTTTATTGTTTTTCACATTTTCCAGATTTGTTACCAAATCATTAAACACTGATTGGGAGTAATTGTAATCAGTTTTAGTCATAATAGCATACCCCAAGTATTGAATTTTCAAAGGTATATCGTTAAAACCAGTTGTTTTATTTGAAACACAGGTGAGCAGGGTATGAAACAGGAATTTCATAGGAGGTGAAATTCTCTTTTTTTCATAGTAGCTTTTGTTAATTTTCCTGTATACCCTCTATTGTGTGACAACCGGTACTTTTCGGCTTTTAATTATGTGATTAACATATGTTTAAGGCGATAATAGATACTCCGTCCGTCCCATTAAAAGTGTCATATTTTGAATTTTCAAAGTCTTTATTTATAAACTTTGACCTTAAATAATTTTGTTTGCGTTAGATAATACTTGATGAAAGTTATATGATTTTAGTGTGTTTTACAAGTGTTTTTATCGGGATAATTTTCATCAAGTTTTATATAACACAAAAAATATATAATTAAAGTCAAAGTTTATAAATAAAGACTTTGAAAATTCAAAATAGATACATTTAGTGGGACGGAGGGAGTAGTGTTTAAGACATGTACTAACTTAATTAGGCTTTTGTAATGCTTAGGAACGCCTATTCGACCTTACACTACGCGTATGGCGATTTGCGGAATAACTGCGTAATGATAACCGATAACGAACTGTCACCGGACAAAATACTGACAATGCATAAAAACACAAGTTTGTGCTTATATTTATCATACGTTCATTGTAACGTGAATTTTGGACCGTTAGACAAGACAGAGCACAAACGCGGAAGCTACGAGAACATACCGACAATTAACAACGAAACGGCCCATCAGGGCGTCGGCAAAAACTGGGTTTCCACATGGCGTCGGCGATGGTCCATCAGGGCGTCGGCGACGGCCTCTCTAATGTATGTTTTTCTGCAGTTTCGTTTCATCGTCCGTTAACGCTAAAACTTGCGTAACTTTCAAACCGTTTACCCGTTTAACCTCCCGTTTCTTCCTACATGACCGTAATTTGATATTCTTTCATATGAACTTGAAATCCAACATCCAGATTAAGGAAATTCTTAACTTATATGCTTTCGACTTGTTATTCATTTATGAATTATTTTGACCCGTTCACGTTTTCATCAAACAACTTACTCGTTTTAACCCAAAACTTATATAAACATTATAACTATGATACTTTTGCATTATCCGGATTTCGTACTCGGGGTTTATGCACCCGTTACCCGGTATGCGTTAAACTCATTCATTTCATTCAATTATACGAAATCAAACTTCGTTAATAAATTTTCCATTCGCAGTATAGCAATAAAACCTCTTTTTGACCAATTCGACCTCTTTAGTAAAAATCATTGATTTCATACCACCAATCCATATTTAACTTCAACTATCACGCTTATCTAACTAGAACATAACCTTACTTAAACAAACTAAGAAGTGATTCCGGAAATCACTTACCTCGAGTGCCCGTTTCGTACATGCTCCCACATGTCCTTTCCGTTAGCCTTCCATGCTTTCCCCCCATCTTGACATGATCCTATACTTTCATGTCATCATGGTTACCACTTCGTTAGTATAAACGCACATTCTAATATTGCATTCATTTCACATTCATATTCTATATTAAACTTTACTCGTCGAATTGCAACAACACAATGTATAAGCTAGAAGTCGCACCCTTTCATTCCACATAATTATTCATGTCGTCTCATATAGCACATACTGATATAGTATGTACTTAGTAATTTCTCTAACATAACATTTGTGACCAAAGCCTTACTATGCTATTTATGCACAGTTGACTTTTAGAAAGTCAACTGTCTACCTTATGAATTATCAAACTAATCTCATACCTCTCCATCGTTATAGTCAATTATACTACGGATATCATGTACATTCCCATTCACGTAGTAAAACACGCATACGACCACATGATTACATATGCACGCGCAACATAACCAATTCCTTCCATACTATTCATATTATGATTCCACAACTAACGACTTCATTCGAGATAAACGAAATTATCATTATCTTTACTAGTAATTCTACATGTCATTCTATAAAACCACTTTCGCCTCTTGACCCCTACCACAAATCAACTAGACGCATAAGGTGTACCATATCTTCGAGCATAGAGTACAAGCTCCTGATGCACGCTTCTACCACATCATACTAACAATTCCAATTTCCACATGAACTCCATCTAAAACATACTTCACATATTAGTTTGCTAACAATTTCATCATTATTACTTTCTATACATATTTATTCATTGATTAGCATGTAATTCCATATATTAACCTATACTAGGCATTTCATCAACACGTGGCGTGCATTCCACTTTCTAAGCACAATGTACAAGTATTTTAAGCATGTTCTTCCCGTTTCATCTCCTAAACATCATATCCAAGTAAAAATCACATAATCATCAATCCTACATCAGTTTTTATCTATCACAATCTATCATATAACACCCTATGTATCACAAACTAACAACTACATGTTCATCATGATCATCATCTTCACACTCATGTAATGGGTTTCATTCTAAATCATCCAATTAATCAAAATCATACATAATTCATGTTCCATGTGATGATTCTAACACATATATATGATCAATTTCATTCAATTCCGTGGATTAACATAAACCCACTACATACAAGATCACCAAATCTCAAATTACAACTTACCTTGTTTTCATCTTGTTTAGATGATCAAGAATCCATGTTCATGCATTAGACTTGGGTTGAATTCCCCCTTCAATTTGAAGATTTTGGTTGAGTTAGGGTTTTGACTCCCTTGGAGCTTCTGATCGACCAGAACACACACGAAGTGTATGTTTGTGTGTGCATATTATAATTCAACTTTCAACTTATTCCACTTTAGTCGCTCGTGTTTCCCCTAAAACATAATTGGCACAACTTTCCTCCTATAATAGTTTCTATCATACGCTTAACTAGGTTAAATAGCCTAATTATTTATTTCATGATATATCATACAGAAACATATGGCGAATATAAATATTCGAGTTTTGGGGCGTTACATAAATTATAATGATTACTTGAACCGTGCCATGGATTTTTGTATGTAACCTGTGTATCAAACCGACGTATGTTGACTTAACACTTATATAGACATAAAACAATTGGACTTGTATTCAATAAAGATTATGTTTGAACCCGACGGAAACATTATATATATTGTTCTAAATTGATTGTTGAGTTTTGATAAAAATATCGACACTTTAGTTGTCGGGATTACTCCAAAAATAGAGGAAACTCTGTCCGATTTTCATAAATATCTCGGTAATACGAGACATGATTTATTATCAACACTATCGACTTCCAAGAATTCATAAAAACAAATATAAGAATGTACTCGTTTCGAAGGTCAAGATTTCCATACACTTTTATAAAATAAATATAGTGTTTTATATTTATTTCAAGCGTCGACTTTAAACACTTTTATGAAACAAACATAGTTATTATATTTATTTCAAACGTCAAGAAACTCGTAAATCCTTTATAGCATAAATATAATGGTTTATATTTCAAACCTCGCTTGTGATGTTTCATAGTCGTTCCAAACGTTGAATTATTTTATAAAATAAGTATAATGTTTTACACATCGACGACTCGTATACTTTATAAAATAAATATAATTATTTTATATTTATTTAAAACGTCTAAACCAAGCACGACACACTATTGTACGATCCTAACGCGTTAATAACCAAGTCGATTTGATAACAACGAGTGAATACATGTATATATAGTTATATCTTACGGAAATTACGACGACACATTACCGTATCATACAGATATTAATATTTCGGTTACATAACATTTTGCATATATGTATATGTATATACTTACGTCTACGAAGGCTACGACGAGTCATACCATTATTCACCTACGTATTTCTAATGACGACAACTAACACGACTTCATAAGTATATTTATATTGAATACATAAATATATATAACTAAATCATTTGGAAACTAAGTGTTTCCAAGACTTTAGTTCTATCCCGATTACAAATGGGATAAATAACCATAGATTAGTTATCCTAAGTCAAGATAGCAAAACCCTTTTAGGATCGTTTGTTAATGATTCGGTAGAGCTCGGACACGTAGTTTAACTACGTTGTCTTATTAGAATCTTATAAGGTTGATTCCTTGTTAGGAATGCTATAGTTGCATGCTAGCGAGTTCACGTTCTTGGAATGACATTACGGAATCACGTTAAGCTAGCTTTGCACAAGGATATCAAGGTGAGTTCATAACCCCCACTTTTTACAGTTTTACATTTTTATAAATGTTTTCGGGGGTGGAAAGAGATGCAAATTTTACGAATACACACAATATTTCGATAAACGCAAAACATATATTTCTAAACCATATTACAAACGTATTCCAGTTAACACAAATGGTTTATGAAAAGTTTATGCCAAACATATCAGTTTTTACAAGACTATATGCATTTTCGAAACATACTTGAATTTATAACATGGGCTAGGCCCAAAAACATGGATAACAAGATAACATGGGCTAGGCCCAATAACACGGATGACAAGATAACATGGGCTAGGCCCAACGACACAGATTATGACATTCGGTATGTAGCTATGGAATTATATGACAATAGATCTATGTACGTAAGTAGGATTATAACATTGGAAACCATTAATCACTTAGTGACCAAGGTGCAAAAGGTGTAGATCTACTGAGCTTGAGACACGCTTCACTCCTAGTTTGTTAACCGTGGGGTGCTTTTGTGAGCCCAATTGAGAACAAAGTTGTCTCGGTTTGGCTATTTACTTATGGTACATAATGTTAGGGGGCTCGCTACCCACTGATTGATCCTTAGATTCCATAGGCATCCTACATACTATGCTTTTTATTACCGGTTTACAAACACAACAGTTACATGCATCGGTTTACAAACATAATGGAAAACATTTTAATACCGATATACAGTTATGACATTTCAAACGCTTTGAGATATTATGATCTCACAAACCGTTTTTCAAATGCGTGATTTTCAAATACATGATTTTCAATCGCATGATTTTCAAATGTTTTAAGATTCATTTGAAACAAAACAAACAAACTATGAACTCGCTCAACTTTATGTTGATTTTTCACATGTTTCTTTCTTAGGTTTTAAAAATCAAACTATGGCACGGTTGGAATAGGAGAACCCATGGGGATTCGAGTATTTAGCGGGCGTTCACTTTCTAGAAGCCTTAGCATTAAACACTTCCGCTGTGCAATGAAGATACCAGTCCAGTCACGCGAGCTCTGATATTTCGGGGTGTGACAGATTGGTATCATAGCTATAGGTTTTAGCGAATTAGGTTCATGTAGAGATACCTAGGCTTTAACCTCACTTTCCTTTGGGTACTTAGCTTATTAAGACTTGAATACATGCAGAACGCCTAGAACACATACATGGGTTCCAACCGTGGCCAGAAACAATGAGTCAACGTATTTAATTCAAAACATGCATTAGTGTGGTGTTTTTATACACGTTACACGAAACGATCACACACGCTAAGCAAAACTTGAAAGTTTTGAAAACACACACTTAAGACCTTTGGTTAACTTATGACAAAAATTCATTAAAGTTCATTTCATTGGAACTGCGACTATTAACTCGGGCAAACGATTGTATCTATGTCATCTATGCTATTCTACTAGCCCGAGCAGGTAACCTACGAAAAACAGAATGCCGAAGTGCATAAAAACATGAAACATAGCGTATACATCATGGATGTATAAATACAAAATGCACGAAGTACGAGGCAAGGCCTATGGAAAACATGAATGAACGATGCAACAGCGATGCAAATCCTGTCAGTAGATGACTGTCGGTCAGAATGCAACTATTGTCACGTAGCCCTGCAAGCGGTGTGAAACACGCCAAGGCACGTCCAAACGAGGACTTTACGAGCTAATGGAAATCATGATTATAGGCATCGCAACAGAAAATACAAGTCCTCACATCTCCCCATTCTCTTGATGGCGACTAAGCCAAGATTAACATCTTGTAGTGATGTCACATAACGACATGTCATGGCATGAAATTCGAGGTAAGTCTTAAAATTCTTTTATTGAATATTCGGACTCTTGCAGATAGTGAGTAGATTCCTACATCTCTACTCTTTCTAATGGTCATCTCATCGCGAGAATTTCATTCATGATTAGTGAACACCCAATTACAATTTCTTGACAATTCATACATTATGCATGCATTGTTTATTCGGCATGTGGTTAGCTTGATTCATGGAAACCATCAGGGACTCCACATCGAATGGGTTGTTCTATCAATATTTCAATTATTATTTTCGCTATACCGATTATTGCATTGAAGCCTTGATGACCAATTATTTCAAGAGTTGGCTCATTGATATCGAGTCAACAAAATTCATTGAAACATTTTCTTGACAAGTTACGTACATAGTTTCGCATGGCCATGTCAAAAGTTCCTTGGTAATAACATATTGTTGTTGGTCGATATCTAAATCAAGTTTAGTTGCCTAAACTTGCTCACAAAACATATTCAATTCATGGATTCCATATGATGGATTGAGGCCATCATACTCAAAGTAAAATCAACAAGCATTTCACTTATTTTGAACCATAGTAGACTTGTTTGATTTTAACTCCACTAAATCGTTTGTTGTTTAAGCACCTTGTGGTGGCACCTTCATTAATTTGCAGCTTGTGCTGATTTCATCTATACACTTCACATACGGATTTAAAGAATTGTTATTTATTTATTATTAAATCCACTTTGTCGATTCGTATCTTGGAACATTCTTAATACAATAGTGTATTAAGAAAACAGTACATAATTTCATGACTATTTCGGTGTACCTCTAGCGGTTATTTCAATGCCACTTGCAAACTCAATGACATTCATTTGTTATTTATTTTTGTCATCGACCCAAATTTCTATGAAATTCATTTGGAATAAATCTTTGGACTTATTTCGTTGAACCCCCTATCTTATTGCAAATGCGGTGAAATCGTTCGACCACCACTATTGTTGAGTTATTTCAATCTCTACAACGCCTTGTGGCGTTGGCATAAACTTGTAGCTCGGCCTAATTATGATTAATCTTTTCATGCGAAACTACGTGTGCATTTCGTTTGGCTCATCGTTTAAATGGTGTTAATGCAACTATGTATTAGGACGATGATACACCAGGATCGGTTGTATTTCGGTGTACCCTTGCGATTCGATATCGTCAACACATATTATATTTCATTTAATGGTTCGATAGTTGACAATTCATTTCATGATCCTAATTTATTTAAGCTTGTTGATTCAGAGTTTCGATCATACAACAACTAACATAAGGTACTATTCATAGTACATTTATTATTTCTAGAATTCATTTGCATATTGTGAACGTTCATTTGAAATCTTGTTGGTTGAATTCCTTTTTGTTGGACTCCAGTAAACTTAGTCACATTGTTGACTGTAGCATAACATTCGTTCACTTGGCACCAACTCAGGAAACAAACTCCGTTGAACCGTTGGGTTCTTATGTCGTAACAAGTCATTGTACTCATACACTACGAACAAGTCTTGATTCATTCTCGTAGTCAACTACCTCGGTATTATTCATTCTTACTTGTGCATGACAAACTCTAAGGAGATATCAAAGTCAAAATTTCGAGGACGAAATTTCTATAACAGGGAGAAAATGTGAGAACTGGTACTTTTCGGCTTTTAATTATGTGATTAACAGATGTTTAAGGCGATAATAGATAGTGTTTAAGACACGTACTAACTTAATTAGGCTTTTGTAATGCTTAGGAACGCCTATTCGACCTTACATTACGCGTATGGTGATTTGCGGAATAACTGCGTAATGATAACCGATAACGAACTGTCACTGGAAAAAATACTGACAACGCATAAAAACACAAGTTTGTGCTTATATTTATCATACGTTCATTGTAACATGAAATTTGGACCGTCAGACAAGACAGAGCACAAACGCGGAAGCTACGAGAACATACCGACAATTAACAACGAAACGGAAGCACCGGACTCGAGTTACGTCTAAATAGTAATATATTATGACATATTTAGCGCCGTTTTTGAATTTTAGTACTAACAGTCGAAACCAGGTTGAAAAACGGATATGAAACGACAACAAACGCATCTTCGCGAATTTAACGCGACGACGATCTTACACGTCAAACATCGACCTACGACATAGTTTTAGGTGCTTTTGATCCGAAAATAACATTTAGGACCTTACATGATGATCGGCAATGAGAATGGGTCTGTAAACGTTATTGGGCCACATAAATGATAGAAACACGCTAATGGGCCTTGGGCCCAATCCATCAAAACCCTACCTATATAATCCTCCTAAACTCATCTCCACACTCAAAAACCCTAGCCCCCAAACCCAACCCTCTGCCTTCTCTCCCTCAAGTCCGGTCGCCGGACTCCGGTGATGAAACCGGCCGGTTCCGGTGGTATTTCTGGCCACACACTCACCCGACCCTCCTCCTTCCCTATAACACCCCCTCACCTCGCAGAATCATAGAAAGAAAGAGAAAACGAGAGAGGTCAGGGGAGAGAGAGAGAGGAGCATCGGAGATGAGGAGCTGACCACCACCGCCATGACGGTGACGCGCGGTGGCAGGCGTCGACGAGAGAGAGAGTGGACAGTGGGAGGGAGGGACCGACGAAAAAGGCGTCGGCCACCTCTCAACTGTGGTGCGGCAGTGACAAACGACGGAGGAGGTGACTTCCGGCTGTTTTTCCGATGACAACAGCGACGGCAAGGACGTTTTCTCTGGTAACGCCTTTAACCCCCCTATTTTCATCTCTTTCTTCCAGATCTGTACAGATCCGGGTTTTCCCGGCCGTTTTGTTGTTTCAGGGAATGATGGAGGTGATGGTGGTGTTTGGCGGCGGCGGTAATGGAGGTGGTTACGGGTGGTTCGAGTCTTGGGTTTGGATCCGAGTAAAAACGTCAGTTTTGGTTCGAGTTATGAATGGCTCGGTTCGGCTCACGTCAATGGCGGCAGTGGTGGTGTTGATTTGGTTCGGGTTTGAGCTTGGTTCACTACGGTTCAGAATTAGCGGGGGTCAAACCCGGTCAAAGTCAGTCAAGCGGGTCGACTCGGGTCAGATGAGTCACCTCGGTTCCACCCGGTCAACCTAGTCAACATAGCGGGTTGACTGGTCAAACCTGGTCAAACATGGTCAAACCCGAGCAACGGGTCGACACGACTCTTGGTAAAATTATAACAACGTAAATTACATTACATCGTTTATTTTTAATATCCTCTTTACGCGAACCGAGCTCGAACCGACCCAATAGTATAATGACAAATATTTTCGAGTAAATTGTAGGACCCTAACACGCTTTAACTGAAAAGACGCAGCGGAAATACGTGCCATAAAATTTCTTTCATTATAAATGTCTTAGCTTACTTGCAAGTTCAATTTTAAAATAAGTCTTTTACAGTGATTGCACCCTTCAAACTCATTTACAAATAAATGTATAACTTATGTTTGATAATTTACATACTCAAGCATTCCCGTTCGATCGTTATACCTCGTGATGGTGATCCATGTTTCTGTACAACCTGCACTCATCACATGACATCGTAGCGTTAGTATATATTTTATATAAGCATGATTCACAACCATGGAGTCTCATTGCATTCTGTTGTCGCATACTTTCCATTCCGATATCTTACTGGATACACACATTTTATCTGGGTATCTAACTCTTGATGAGACTTCAATAGAGTACCTGTATCACATTGCAATCTCAAGGCACACTAATAATAACCTTAGTTCTCAAACGTATTGAAATCATGCATACATATGTACTTACATTCTTACACACATGCATACATTCATACGTACCATCATACATATATACCTACATACATTCATACACACCTATATACATACATACATTCAATATACCTACACATTTACGAACAAGTTCTTGCATACTACTTCCATACAACTCTTGTTTACTTATTTGCATTCACTTATCATACTCATACATTACTTACATGGGTCTTAGACTTGGTTGTATAATCCATAAACATCAAGAGAACAATCAAAATCAAGTTTGGGAAGCCGCCGTAGGTCACGGTTAGCGTACCGAATTTTACGGTACACCGAACAACTTGAATAACAAATTTCAGCTTTTGGAACATGGAAAGGGCGTCGGCGACGCCTCTTGGTTTTCACGTAACCAGAACTGTCCGTAGGCAGTAAAATAAGGAGTCGGAAAAAATTGGGTTTGCACATGGCGTCGGTGACGGCCCATTAGGGCATCGGCGACGACCTCTCTAATGTCTGTTTTTCTGCAGTTTCGTTCTGTCGTCCGTTAACGCTAAAACTTGCGTAACTTTCAAACCGTTTACCCTTTTAACTCCCGTTTCCTCCTACATGACCGTAATTTGATATTCTTTCATATGAAATTGAAATCCAACATCAGGATTAAGGAAATTCTTAACTTATACGCTTTCGACTTATTATTCATTTATGAATTATTTTGACCCGTTCACGTTTTCATCAAACAACTCACTCGTTTTAACCCAAAACTTTTACATTATCCGGAGTTTTGTACTCGGGGTTTACGCACCCGTTACCCGGTATGCGTTAAACTCATTCATTTCATTCAATTATACGAAATCAAACTTCGTTAAAAAATTTTCCATTCGCGATATAGCAATAAAACCTCTTTTTGACCCATTCGACCTCTTTAGTAAAAATCATTGATTTCATACCACCAATCCATATTTAACTTATCACGCTTATCTAACTAGAACATAACCTTACTTAAACAAACTAAGAAGTGATTCCGGAAATCACTTACCTTGAGTGCCCGTTTCGTACATGCTCCCTCATATCCTTTCCGTTAGCCTTCCATGCTTTCCCCCCATCTTGACATGATCCTATACTTTCATGTCATCATGGTTACCACTTCGTTAGTATAAATGCACATTCTAATATTGCATTCATTTCACATTCATATTCTATATTAAACTTTACTCATCGAATTGCAACAACACAATGTATAAGCTAGAAGTCGCACCCTTTCATTCCACAAAATTCTTCGTGTCATCACATATAGCACATATTGATATAGTATGTACTTAGTAATTTCTCTAACATAACATTTGTGACCAAAGCCTTACTATGCTATTTATGCACATTTGACTTTTAGAAAGTCAACTGTCTACCTAATGAATTATCAAACTAGTCTCATACCTCTACATTGTTATAGTCAATTATACTACGGATATCATGTACATTCCCATTCACGTAGTAAAACACGCATACGACCACATGATTACATATGCACGCACAACATAACCAATTCCTTCCATACTAGTCATATTATGATTCCACAACTAACGACTTCATTCGAGATAAACGAAACTATCTTTATCTTTACTAGTAATTCTACATGTCATACTATAACACCACTTTCGCCTCTTGACCCCTACCACAAATCAACTAGACGCATAAGGTGTACCATATCTTCGAGCATAGAGTACAAGCTCCTACAGCACACTTCTACCACATCATACTAACAATTCCAATTTCCACATGAACTCCATCTAAAACATACTTCACATATTAGTTTGCTAACAATTTCATCATTATTACTTTCTATACATATTTATTCATTGATTAGCATGTAATTCCATATATTAACCTATACTAGGCATTTCATCAACACTTGGCGTGCATTCCACTTTCTAAGCACAATGTACAAGTATTTTAAGCATGTTCTTCCCGTTTCATCTCCTAAACATCAAATCCAAGTAAAAATCACATAATCATCAATCCTACATCAGTTTTTATCTATCACAATCTATCATATAGCACCCTATGTATCACAAACTAACATCTACATGTTCATCATGATCATCATCTTCACACTCATGTAATGGGTTTCATTCTAAATCATCCAATTAATCAAAATCACACATAATTCATGTTCTATGTGATGATTCTAACACATATACATGATCAATTTCATTCAATTACGTGGATTAACATAAACCCACTACATACAAGATCAGCAAATCTCAAATTACAACTTACCTTGTGTTCATCTTGTTTAGATGATCAAGAATCCATGTTCATGCATTAGACTTGGGTTGAATTCCCCCTTCAATTCGAAGATTTTGGTTGAGTTAGGGTTTTGGCTCCCTTGGAGCTTCTGATCGACCAGAACACACACGAAGTGTGTGTTTGTGTGTGATATTTTCATAATTCAACTTTCAACTTATTCCACTTTAGTCGCTCGTGTTTCCCCTAAAACATAATTGGCACAACTTTCCTCCTATAATAGTTTCTATCATACGCTTAACTAGGTTAAATAGCCTAGTTATTTATTTCATGATATATCATACAGAAACATATGGCGAATATAAATATTCGAGTTTTGGGGCGTTACATAAATTATAATGATTACTTGAACCGTGCCACAGATTTTTGTATGTAACCTGTGTATGTGATAGTTAAAAATCAAACCGACGCATGTTGACTTAACACTTATATAGACATAAAAAAATTGGACTTGTATTCAATAAAAGATTATGTTTTGAACCTGACGGAAACATTTTATATATTGTTCTAAATTGATTGTTGAGTTTTGATAAAAATATCGACACTTTAGTTGTCGGGATTACTCCAAAAACAGAGGAAACTCTGTCCGATTTTCATAAAAACCTCGGTAATACGAGACATGATTTATTATAGAAACAACACTATCGGACTTCCAAGTATTCATAAAAACAAATATAAGAATGTACTCGTTTCGAAGGTCAAGATTTCCATACACTTTTATAAAATAAATATAGTGTTTTATATTTATTTCAAACGTCGACTTTAAACACTTTTATGGAACAAACATAGTTATTATATTTATTTCAAACGTCAAGAAACTCGGAAATCCTTTATAGCATAAATATAATGGTTTATATTTCAAACCTCGCGCGTGATGTTTCATAGTCATTCCAAACGTTGAATTATTTTATAAAATAAGTATAATGTTTTACACATCGACGACTCGTATACTTTATAAAATAAATATAATTATTTTATATTTATTTAAAATGTCTAAACCAAGCACGACACACTATTGTACGATCCTAACACGTTAATAACCAAGTCGATTTGATAACAACGAGTGAATACATGTATATATAGTTATATCTTACGGAAATTACGACGACACATTACCGTATCATACATATATTAATATTTCGGTTACATAACGTTTTGCATATATGTATATATATATATATATATATATATATACACTTACGTCTACGAAGGCTACGACGAGTCATACCATTATTCACCTACGTATTTCTAATGACGACAACTAACATGACTTCATAAGTATATTTATATTGAATACATAAATATATATCCTAAATCGTTTTGGAAACTAAGTGTTTCCAAGACTTTAGTTCTATCCCGATTACAAATGGGATAAAATAACCATAGATCGGTTATCCTAAGTCAAGATAACAACACCCTTTTAGGAAAAAATGTTAACGATTCGGTAGAGCTCGGACACGTAGTTTAACTACGTTGTCTTATTAGAATCTTATAAGGTTGATTCCTTGTTAGGAATGCTATAGTTCCATGCTAGCGAGTTCACGTTCTTGGAATGACATTACGGAATCACGTTAAGCTATCTTTGCACAAGGATATCAAGGTGAGTTCATAACCCCTACTTTTTACAGTTTTACATTTTTATAAATGTTTTCGGGGGTGGAAAGATATGCAAGTTTTACGAACACACACAATATTTTGATAAACGCAAAACATATATTTCTAAACCATATTACAAACGTATTCCAGTTAACACAAATGGTTTATGAAAAGTTTATGCCAAACATATTAGTTTTTACAAGACTATACGCGTTTTCGAAACATACTTGAATTTATAACATGGGCTAGGCCCAAAAACATGGATAACAAGATAACATGGGCTAGGCCCAATAACACGGATGACAAGATAACATGGGCTAGGCCCAATGACACAAATTATGACATTCGGTATGTAGCTATGGAATTAGATGACAATAGATCTATGTACGTAAGTAGGATTATGACATTGGTAACCATTAATCACTTAGTGACCAAGGTGCAAAAGGTGTAGATCTACTGAGCTTGAGACACGCTTCACTCCTAGTTTGTTAACCGTGGGGTGCTTTTATGAGCCCAATTGAGAACAAAGTTGTCTCGGTTTGGTGATTTACTTATGGTACATAATGTTGGGGGCTCGCTACCCACTGATTGATCCTTAGATTCCATAGGCATCCTACATACTATGCTTTTTATTACCGGTTTACAAACACAACAGTTACATGCATCGGTTTACAAACATAATGGAAAACATTTTAATACCGATATACAGTTATGACATTTCAAACGCTTTGAGATATTATGATCTCACAAACCGTTTTCAAATGCGTGATTTTCAAATACATGATTTTCAATCACATGATTTTCAAATGTTTTAAGATTCATTTGAAACAAAACAAAAAAACTATGAACTCGCTCAACTTTATGTTGATTTTTCACATGTTTCTTTCTCAGGTTTTAAAAATCAAACTATGGCACGGTTGGAATAGGAGAACCCATGGGGATTCGAGTATTTAGCGGGCGTTCCCTTTCTAGAAGTCTTAGCATTAAACACTTTCGCTGTGCAATGAAGATACCAGTCCAGTCACGCCAGCTCTGATATTTCAGGGTGTGACATATTTATCAAATCGAATTGATACTCATCCTAAGGGAAATAGATTTTACCTGCTAGATCGTCCATCTGAAAAACTTCTGAGATGGTTTGTGGAGTTATTGGAACCATGATACCTCCAACTTTTGATGAAATTGCCCTAGGATTTTTATTTTGAATTTCAAGTTTAGCATTATCCCAGAAATCTCGTAGGGTGTCTTGATAAATTGGTGCGTTACAGGTAAGCAAAGCTTTATACTTTGATGAAGACAAGATATTGATGATATAGTTGAAAATCTGTATTTTTCTTCGTCTTTTCGAAAGTACAGAGGTAATTGTGTGGATGTTTGACGATAAGAACCATGATCGGATTTGAGAATATTGAAATTTTTGAGAGACACTGAAGAAATGTGTAATCGCTTTAGAGAAATTTTGAATTTGATTTCGGTGATCGAAACTTTGTTTGAGGGTTTTATCAGGGTTTATTTGGATAACAGTGGTTTCAAAAATCGGACGATTAACATCTGACACATGGCAAGATCTGATGACTATTATCTATCCACGTGTATCCTCTAACTATGAATGGATGACAATTGTTTTGTGAAACCACTGATGCGTGTCATCAGTGGTTATGAACAGTATAAATTGTAACACTGTAAGTGGTTGTGAAACAATAGATAAGGTCAACACAGAGGTTTAACCAGGATAGCGAAGACAGAGGATTCACTTTGTCAGTGGATATATATGCCAATCAGAGTTTTGAAGATAGAACTGTGGTTTCATCAGACTTTAGAGATTTATTGAGAAAATTTCAATTTTAACTATTTTAAGGTATTGTTTTGATTCTCTAAAAACATTTTGATGCTATTTACACACGAAATACAAGAAAAATTGTTTTAAATCCATGTTTAGCATTTCAAACCTAGAGATCAGACTTTTGAGGGTGGATGTTTCTAATGCTTTTCATTTGAACATCTGTCAGTTGTTCTTTAGTTAGAACATGATGCAGAGAAATCAAACCTTTTCATAGTAATCGCTCACAAGGTGATGTCTGATTTACATTGTATTTGGGCGTGGGATCATAATAGCTCTTCCACACACTAGTCCTTGTATAAAAACACTTTATAGGCCTTGACAGTGGTTGAGTATCCCAGATGGTAACCACAATCTACTTTGTCTGTAGAACAAGGTTGTCAAACTACTTCAATTTATTTAGACTGGCCATCATACAGATTCCTCTTGATTCATTATCAGTTGAAGTATCTTCCCCTTTTAAAAAAAATTTAAGGGTTCTACTTCCTGACAGGTATTGAGCTTTATCTATCTAAAACAAGTAAAAGCTCAATATGTATCTTAAAAAAAACTTAAAGGAGTAATACATGACCTGATATATACATGAAATCTTTACTATTTAAAAATTAAGTAAAAATTTCTTGATAAATGAACCAATTAGACCTGATGGATTTCCAAAGTCCTCTTTGAACAATTGGTTAACTTGAGATACATCAATTACTTGAACCTTCCTGTAAATAGTGGTTGCACTTAGCTTGTTTGGTAACATATGTTTTGAGCAAAGATGAAGATCTATCTAGGTTTTCCCTTTGTAGTACTAGATGTGAACTCTCAAGTGTTTTATGTTTATACTCTTTTTTTCGACATCAAAAGTTTTGAGATAAACACACTTTTGAGTTTTGTGATTTTTCTTCTATTCTCTTTTTAACCTTTCCATAGATAGATGTTGTATCATTCACTGGAAGGTGTCTAAGGAAAGAATAATCAATCCAGAATCATTTACAATAATGTTTTGAGAAGCTTGGTCATTTTTGCAAAATGCTTATGCTAAAGTTTCACATTACTTTTGATCTGGTTTTCTAAATATCAACATAATTTTGATACCTTTTAAAGGCTTCTCATAACTTTTGTTCCATATATATAGATCTTGTTCCTAAGGTTTTGGTTCACCTCAGTCTTTTAATGACATTAGATGAATCCTTAGCAACAATTAATCATGGAATCATCACAAATTCCAACACAAACACTGAAATCATATGAAACGATACACTGTTAGTGTCATGTAGAACTTGTGTGTTTAGTAACATCTTGGTTGTTTTATAGAGTATTTGATTAACCAACGTGATTAGATTCTTACTCTATTTTTCAACAAATACGAACAACACAGTATCAATGAAATTGAGCTGATCTTTTTATGTCAAATCGATTGTTAGATCGAATTTGACTGACCATGCTCTGATACCAATTGTTAGGATCTGAGTTTGACTTGATTGTATTGTTTTAAACAAATTAATAATAAAAGAAGATAAAACATACACTACTTTGCAGCGGAATGAAATTTAAAACTTTGTAACACAATCAAAGAGAGAATAGCTTTCATCATACAATGTTTCCATTACTCAAAAGATTGAAAAGATTACAAACTAATGCATGTATGAATCACTAACTCCCCCTCTGACCGAGCTCACACAGATTTGATCGTACAAGATGAGTGTGTGTGTGTGAGAGAGAGAGAGCTAAAAAGAACAGTACATACACTGTCTATTTATAGTACGAAACTTCTAACCTCTATGGTATCGTTGCTGACGTCACCAAGATAGTGTCATCTAACAACCTTAACAAACTCTAACCACTGCTAATGCTATCCTCTGTTACATTGATAAAACACTGATTATAAGACACTAATGATGCTATCCACTGATGAGCTCAACCACTGATGAAGCTTTATCAGATGTTCTTTAAAGGGTGATCAATCCTTTGATTTCCAGCAGACCTTTGACTTTATCAGTGGTTTGGTCTTCAACAGTCTTTATAAATCAACAGAGCTTAGCACTGGACAAATATTAGAGCCATCAGATGTTAGATATCTTGTCATCAAAAGGAGAAGTGAATCAAAGTACTGCTTGTCCTGGATCATTTTGTACAGACCTGTTTTGGCTTTCTATCGTCTGTTCTTTTGTAGAGTTCAATCCCAACATGATATTCTGTTAAATATAAGCATATGCGTATATGATTAAGTAAATTGGCTGTGGGAATTAGATTTTATGTTCTTTATTTTAAGGGTTTTATTTTCCTTCTTGAATGATCTTTTCGTTCAATATAAGCATATGTATATATGATGTTTGTGTTTTCTACACAACTTGTATTGTTTATATTTAATTTCAGTTTTAGGTTTGAACTCACATGCATTTAAATTTCATGATTTTAGGGCTCTAAGAGGTTTAATGAATACATTTAGTGTTTGATATTTAAGTGTAAAATTGTCATTTCATGTTTTGACACACTGATAATGATAATAAACAAAAAAAAGAAAGTCCGAATTCTGTTCAATTGATATTAAATAGTATTACAAAACTTAGATTTTGAAAAATAATAAAACATTACGCCCTCCATTTAACACTTTCAAGGATTTCTAAGACTATTGCCTTCTTTCATGAAACCTCAGCTTTTCTTTTATTTTGCAGATCGGCTAGCATGTCACAAATCTTTTGATCCTGTTTCAATAGTTCTGTGATGAATTCTTCTGCCTTATCCTTGAACTCTGATGGAGTAGAATGAATAACTTTATCAAGTAACGCGATGCTACATGACGTAGAGAAAGTATGAGGTTAGGTGTGAGAATGACAATGGATACTGTAGAACTGTTGGTGCATCAAGTACAAATTATAATAGGACCACGAGGGGTGTGTGAGTTATTTCTGGCTTTTGTGCTTTGTGTTGTTTGATTTAGTCTTATCGGATCAGGTGGATTATAGTTTTAGCTCAGAAATTGATTTTTTTTGGTTGTTTTGGTGATCAGTATTTTTAAAATAGCAGCATGAACATGTGATTGAATGGTATGGTTAAGGATATAGAGGGGAGGAAGATGCAGTGTAACTGCTATGGTCTTAGGGACCAATTTTTGGTGTTCAAACCGGGGGTTTTGATTAGTATAATGACTCATTATCTATTGTTTTATCTAAACTTTTTAAAAACCAGTTTGCACCCGGGTTTTACTACTAGTATTTGCTAATTAAAGATCCCCTCAAGAAAGGGGTAACTTTGTAGAATAGTAACCAATTTTTAAAAGTGTTCCTATTAGGTCACTCAAGTTTCAAAAGTGTTTCAGTCGGATCACTCAACAATAATTTTTTATTAAAGTTAAGGGTTTTTTCATCCATTTCAAAGGTAACCGTGGTGATGTCAATTTTTGTTTCTTTTTTCCCTTTCATTTGATGCTAACGTCCAGTGATGACGTGGATTTTAACTTGTTTTTTTAATTTTTAATGTAATTAAAGTGTTTTTATTTTTAATAAATAAAATTTCATATATTAATATAATCTGACTTAGCATCTTATGCTCTATTTTTCTCTTGACACATGGAAAAAAGGACATGACTCGATATGAAGTTATCTAATTGGGACAAAAACGATACGAGTGACCTAATTAGAACACTTTTGAAACTTCATTACTATTCTGTGACATTTTCCCCCTCAAGAAAACATGTATAGCTAATAATCGAATGCTAGTTTAGCATATTTAGGAGTCTTGAAAGATGAAGCTTTTAACTTTTCTTTTGAAAAATCGTACTATTATATTATTTATACATTCCCTAAAGTACACATTAACAAAAAAAATATTTCAATAATCTAATAATTAATCTACCAATAAGTTCTCGTTTACAAATAATAAAAATTCAGCACGTTATTTTTTTTTTCTTTTTTCGAACAGCTACCATTTTATTAGCTCATAAAACACTACAAGGGCCACCGAAAAAATGGGAAACCGAAACAACCGAACAAAGAAACTAAACAACATCTCGAATGTTAAAATCCCTCCATCTCTCCCAACAAAGATTGCAAAGATTTGATCTAACCTTTAACCAGACAAACGATTCCTCCTTAATAGCCTCAACAACTTTCAGAACTACAAAAGAGGTACCTTCAAAAACAGAAGCATTTCTAGCCTTCCACACGTTCCACAGCGTCGCGTAAAAAACGACCTCTAAGACCCGTTTCCACCTACCAGATCCTTTCCTGCCTGATTTTTCAGTCAAGGCCAACCTAAAATCAGCCACTGAAAAGGAAGATTGAACCGTGTTGCCCCCACTTATACCCAGTCTCTCCATCTCCTTACTAATAGACAAAATATCCTTCCAGCATCCACTTTGCCCAACCTTAAATTCCAACTGTTGCTCAACATTACCTTAGACCAAAGCTGATTAGGAAAAGATTTTATTCTCCACCGCCATTTGTACAAGAAGGCCCATTAAGATACTTTATGTCACCCAAGCTGAGCCCACCCATCCTTTTAGGAGCTTGCACTTTACTCCACGCGACCCAACGCATCTTATTTCTAGACCCATTCTTTCCCCAAACAAAATCCCTGAATACCTTCTAAAGGGTCTTGATCACTTTCAAAGGAGCTTTATAAAGGGAAAGGAAGTATGACGGAAGATTCCCGAGCACCGCTTTTGCTAGAGTTATTCTACCCCCCATAGAGAGAAGTCTCGCCTTCCAAGTTGATAATTTATTTGCGAATTTGTCAATTAGCGGTTTCCAAGGTTTTATCCGCTTCATATTTTCTCCCACCGAAAGGCCTAGGAAGTTAAACGGAATAGAACCCGTCTTACACCCTAATAAGTCGGCCATGTCCCCCACCCTCTCATCCACCACATTCACCCCCATGACACTACTCTTCGAAAGATTAACTTTTTAACCCGATACAATGTAAAGGCACCTTAAAATACGCTTCAAATTCAGCGCGTTCTTTTTCGACCACAAACCCATAAACATAACATCATCTGCATAGCAAAGGTGGGTTAGGACCGGGCCTCCATTTGGAAGAGAGATGCCCTCAAATAATCCCAATCTAGTGGCTCGATTCATGAACACTTCCAAAACATCCAAATGAACAAATTAAGACTCAGAAACAGGGAAATGAAAGTGGCCCTTGACGCAGACCTCTTTTCAAACTAATCCATTAATAATTAATAAGTCTACCAATAATCAACTAAAATAGTCAGCTTTATGAAATAGTTTAAAAAGTTGCCTAAATTAGAATTTAAAATTGAAGTTGTTAGTTGTGTAGAATCTTTTTTTTTACTGTAAATTTTTGGATCACGGACTATTGGAGTATCATCATGCACCAGCGAATCACCTGATCATATCTATACCCGACTAGGCATAATGTCTAAACACCAATTCAGGAGGAAACCCAATAAATATGGGAAAACCCCTCTTTGTGGGAATCGAACCCAAGACCTATTAATCCTAAAGTCTCATCTCACTTACAATACGCCACTAGTCTATAAAGCCATATCTAACTAAACGAAGGGAAGTGGAATAAACGTGGGGTTGGCGACAAGGGGTTTCGGACTTTCGGGGCGGCAGTATTGGTTGTTTGGTTCCTTATATTATTTACTATTTTTATTAAAGTTAATAATTGTTCTAAGACTTTAGCAATCAAATGTGGTTGAATTTTTAAGTGGGCTTAATAAGGTTATTTGGACTTAATTGTTTAAATCTTGTTCAAAATAGGCTTATGTATGTAACTGCTTACGATAGGCTAGGCTTATTTGTTTTATAGTTGTCGATTAGTTATTTTATAAGGTTAATAATTGTTGTAAGATTTTTGCAATCTAAGGGGTTGAATTTTTGAGTGGGCTTAATAAGGTTATTTGGACTTAATTGTTTAAATTTGTTTAAAATAGGCTTATGTATATAATGAGTATGATAGTCTATTTATTTTATATTTTTTTATTAGTTAAGAATCTATATGTGTAAAATTTTAATATTTTTAAATTAATTTATTTTAATTTTGGAGTCGATATCAAAATTTTACATGGTTGGCATCAAAATTTCATGGGCGCTGATCGGAATTATAACATATGGATACAATTAGAAAAAAAAAATGTTCAGGGGGCATGGGCAGTGCCAGGCCAACTACATGGGTCTGCCCCCATGGTGAGAAAGAATATCTAATAAGATTGAGCAGATCTTTAGGCTCGAGCTTTATCACTCAACTCTCACACCAATTGACTTGTCTCATTTTATTCATCTTTGCATTTTTCAATTTCTTGTCTCATTTTATTCATCTTTGCGTTTTTAAATTGGAATAAAATTAAAATAAAAATAAAAAATAAAAAAACTTATAATGCCAAGGAGGGAAATAAGTTTGTGAGCATGAATCAAAGTATCCGGTGTGGTTGAATAACTCATATTAATTGTTGAACGAATCGAACTCAGAACAGATATCACAAATTAAAGTTCTTATTGAATAGAAAAACTATACTCAATACATTGTTTATTCATAACAGAAATATAAAAACAATTTTTTGAGAACTCATTCAAAAATATAAATCTTAATAGCTGAATACGTCTCACTCTACTCTATTCTATTTAGTTTATATACATATGCCACATACATGTATCTAAACACTTAATGTGCATCTCAAAAATGGTGATGAAGTATGACAAGATAAATTAGTATCCAATTAGTAAAGATTGATCAAGATCAACAAGGTGCAAGAATGAACAAATTCAACAAATCATCTAGTGCAGTATTCATCAAATACTACATTCACCAAGTGCTACACACTGTTATGTTTAAAGGTAAAAGATCAAAGGTATATGTTGATGAAGACTTAAAGATATAAAGATCAGGAAGGGAAGAACATCTACAAAAATTAAAGCTCCAAGAAATTGATTAGGAATTAAAGAGAAAATTGATTTTAACCAAAGGTAAACTAAAACAAATTAATTTCTTATAAACAATCATAATACCAAAAGTTTCAACTGAACTAAACAAGTAGATAATCAATTGAAGGGACTTTAAATTTGAATTTACAAGTAACTAGTGGGTTTCTTTTCATTTAAGTGGTGTTATCATGAGAAGGGACAAAGCATTACCCATAATGGGAAGAAAGCACCATGCTTGACCATATCCAAACCCATGTTTCAAAAGTATACATCTAAGTTGATAGGTTTAATATGGTTGATTAGATAAGTCAAAATTTCAGAGGTATGAGGTGAAAAAGTGTTGATAGCCATTTATAGTCATTGCACAACATTCGAGAGTTAAAAAGTAGTCATAGACAAAGCCTTACGATCCATAGTCGATAGTATCGACCGTTGAATTGTCTGACTAATTTTCCCTGTTTGTTGAGTTTTGCCTATAAATACAAGCCAACCAAACCTATCACACATACCCCTTTTGCTCTAAACTTTCTAAATTACATCCTAAGATATATTTCTCTAGTTCCCTTGATATTTCCATGTCAAAATAAAGAGAGATTCGAGATCAAGTAAAAGAGAGAAAAAAAACAAGAGTTGTTTCATAACTAAGCTATTGGCCATTCTTGTATATTGAGAGCTTACTAATTTGTAGTTGTGAGAAATTTGTAAGGGCATCACTAAGCTTGTTTGGTGATTGGTGAACATGGTGATCACTACCACTTGAGATTAATCAGACGTACCAGGTGATCACTTCCTTGGAAAGACTAAGACGTTTGTACAATGTGATCACTACCTTTTCCTAGTGAGATAATTTTACAACAGGTATCCATACCAGATTAAAGGAGAAGACTAGTGGAAAAAACTGGAGGATTGGGGAGAGGACGTAGAGAGATTAGTTAACATCTCATGAAACTTCAATAAATCGGTTTTCATTTATTCCCTTAACTCTTTGCATACTTCCATATATTACTATATCATGTTTACAAGTATCTCATTAGGTTTAAACAAGTGTATAAACCCAGTGTTGTAAAAATCGCAACTAGGCGGTGACTAGTCGACGATTAATCGCTAGTCGGCCAGTAACTGAGTAATATTTTCATTAATTGTTGATCCCAGATAAACAATTCTTTGACTAAAAATGGCAAAGCTGATTTCAACATTATATGAAAATAATGTGCGGATTTAGAAATCAACTTGTAAAGAAAAGAGATACAGAATTTTCAAGTTTATATCACTTTTGAAAGATTAAAAAAGATGACTGTAAAGTTATTGGCTATTACAAAACAATGCTTAAGAATTCTGTGGGAGTGAAGGGCAATGGAGTATGTAAGATGTAATACTTGGAATGCTTGGCTACGTTTTCTTCGGTATTCATGATCCCTATTTATAGAGATCAATTGGCATGAATAAATAATTGTTTATTCATGCAAGTGTTTATCTTGGAAAGCCTTTTTACTGTTGTTCGTTATGCCCTATACTTCCACTTGTGTCATAAATGACTTGCAACCATTTTTCCTTATCTTCTAGAGCAAGTGGACACTTATGATGAGTCATCAGAAATCTGATGACTTCTTATCAGAATCTAATGAAGCCTTAACAGATTTGATCAGATGTTTTCTGATCCATTCTTCGAACACTTAGATAAAGATATTCTCATCAGATCTTATTCAGATTCTTCTTTTTGTTGCCATGATCAAATATCTCTCGCTGTCTTGATCCTTTGACTTCTTCATCGTCAGATCTGATCAGATTGATCAGATTCTTTCCTTCATTTTTCTTCAATACTTTACATAAATAAAGTTCCCTAACAATTCCCCCCTAAGTATCGTAAGGAAAATGAAGATCATACAACTTGAACAGAATTTCAACATACAATCAGAAATTCACTGATGCAAATATAATCAACCACTTGAAATGTCTTTAACTAAGCAAACCAAAAAAATGTTCAAACATAAACCTAACAACCATTGTTTTAGTCAGCTCAATAGTAAACATCTTTCATGCTGAGCTTCCACTTATGAGGAATTGGTTTCCTGCATTCTTCCTACATGGCTTTCACACATTCTCTGTATTCAATCCAGTCATCAATGATGCCTTCAATCTGTGTCACCAAGTACTCTTTCTTCTTATCCTTCTTTTGTTCATGCTTCTTCCTCATGATCTCCTTGTTGTATGTCAAAGTTCTACTTGAGAACTTACATATTTCGTTGACTCTAAACATTTTCCTTCCCTCTTCATCTTTGTAAATTACTCCAAGCTCAGGTATTTCAACAACATTACCTATTCTGGCATCTTTTATTTCTTCAGGGATTTCAGTGTTTGGTGCAGTGATCAGAGGTTTGCCGCTGACTAAGTGTTTAGAGCGAAGGTATAAGTCAAAATCAGTGTGGCACACTTTGATTGTCATCTCCATTCCACTTTATGAGAAGCTGTTTAGTGCTCTTCTGTTTTCTCTTTTCTTGATGTTTCTAGTGCATACATTCTTCTCAGTTTTACTATATCCAAGGGATGAAGATATTCCATTATTTCATTGTCAAGGATCCTTTGTTCTTCACCATTCTCCCTTCTGATGTGATACCTGTTTTGGTGCCATTCGCCTTTCATTGAAGTCTTGACTGAGTTATCTGTGATGTATACACTTTTGATGGGATTCTTGTATTTCTCCCAAAGACATTTTTCTTGTCTAGTGCTTCTTACTTTGTATACATTTCTGGTGATTGGATCCAGGTTGCTGAGAAGAGGTTCATCATCTTTTTTGTCGTATTCTTTATAGTAACCTCTGGGAAGAGTACTTCATGATCATCAACTTCCTGTAGAAGCCGAGTTGTGTTTGGATCTTCTGTTGGAACTACAACAAGCTTCTTTGAAGAGGTATGACCACTTTCCTCCCATTTCCTCTTTTATCCTGTTATGCACTTTTACTGAACTAAGTTTGACTTGAAAGAGTAGGTTCAGCAACTGCTTTTGCTTTCTTCTTGCCTTTGGGTGATGGCAGAGTTCTATGTTAAGCTCTTGTTCTTAGTGGTGGTTGTGCTTGTGGTGGAGGACTTTGTTCTATTTGATATTGTTGTGGTTGAATAGGTGTTGGTTGTGCAGGTTAAGATTGAATTTGTGCTGAAGGTGTAGGATTAGGGCTGCTTCTTTATTTGTAGAGGGGGATGATGAATAGGACCCATTGTCTTTTGTGAAGGGTCAGTTGAGACTTTTGGTCTGATAGGAATGGGAGCTGGTTTTCTGAACAAGGATTTTGTTGATGCAATTGCAGTTTGTTTGGGTGCATCCGTCTGGGTTGTGTCAGGTGTCTCCCTTCTTTCTGGAATTTGTTTTAGCAGCTCAGGTAAACTAGCATTTGTTGCTTAACAATGTTGACACAGAGTCTCTTCAACAGATCTTTTACATCTTCAGTCTGTTTTGTGTTTGAAGCACTTTCTTCTTTCATTCTTGCCATTTGCCCTTGTATTTCTGTTTTGCTCCTGTTCTAGTTCTGTATCTGTTCTTTCAGCAAGTGTACCATCATATTGTTGCTCTTCTCTACTTCCTTCAACATTTCCTCCATTTTTGTGAAGTTTTCTGCAACAGTTGACAAATTTTGGGCTACATGCTTGATTCAGCACTTTCCCTTGTCTTCAAAATTTCCTTCCACTCATCCTTCATAGCCTTGAACTCTTCTGCCAATTTTTTGAACTCATAGGAAAGTTCCTTTACATCTTGAGGCACACTGGGAGTTTTTATAACTCATTCAGTTTGGCTGAGTTTGCTTCTGATTGTTTTTCGATGGTTTCAAGAGAATGTGATAATATTCTGATGTCAGTCTTCTGTTGCTTCAATTCATTCAACAGAAGATCTAGTTTCTCTTCAAGTGAAGACTTTTTCTCCTGACACACCACCTTTTCCGTCACCCTCTTCAGTGTTGATTCAAGTTCTGTTTTAATTGTGTAATTAGGAACAACATATGTTCTGCTAACACACCAGCATAAAACACATTTCTTGTTGTTTTATGAATTCCTATGTTTTGATCAAAAGACCAATCCATAGTTCTCCTACCAGATTCATGCCCCACATGGCATCTCCTGGATTTCCTCAAATCCTTGAACAATCCTTTTAGAATGTTCTCCTTGAGTTCTGAGATAACACAAAGTATCCAAAATTGTGTCTGATCAAGTGGTTGATCTACACTTGTTGCAGTTTCAACCTCCTCCTCATCAGATTCGGTGTCAACACTTAAGAATTACCTATCTGGGCTTAAACATTAGGTACCCTTGTTTTTATTTCAAAATTTCCCTCAACAGATTCCGATGAGGTTTCATCAGAAGTGGGCTTTGTAAAGTTAAGATCAGGATTTGATTCAAAATGTGCACCTGTTTTGAAGATATCTTGTGGTTGATCTTTTTCTAGTTGTAATGAGTCTGAATTTGGGCCAGATGTCTCATCTTTGGTGGAAGAGATTTCATCAGATCCATTATTTGTTCCAAATTCCTCAGCAATATCTTCATCACCAGCAGCTGAAGTATACACCATCCTTGAACCACAGTCATCAGGTCTTGTTTGTTTGACCAGTTCTTCATGCTTTCTAATGAAGGTGAGTCTGCAAGGATCACTTTCAACATGCTGAGAGGCAGAGGAGGAAGATCACTGGGATGAGCCCAATGCACTTGCTGCAGCAGTCCATGGAGTCATCGCAACTAGTTTCCATATTTTGTCAAGAGCAGGAATCTCCATGTTTCTCTCTGCAAACACTTTTGTTATAATTATTGACTAGAATCTTGCATGAGGAAGATGTGTGGTTCTTCCTTTATAAGTGAACATGTTGGTTTTCAATAAAGTGAAAATTTCTTTTGCATAATCTACATCTTCACCCATCATTAGCCCATACATGATATGCATGGTTGGAATGTTTATTTGATATGCCCCTCCTATTTTCCCTGTTAGACAACTGTTGATCATTTCCATGAATACTTGCCATAAACCTGGCAGTTCTTTTCTTTTAAATTGACTAATTAGAGAGATTGTGGTTTGTATCCAAAACTTCTGAACACTACCAACAATTCTTCTTTAACCGATGGGATGTGATATTCTTCTTTTTCAGGTAGCTCCAACCATCTTCTTATGTTCTCTTGATTTATGGTAACCCTGATGTTTCCCCATACGTGGGCAGTAATTTCTTTACTTGATTTTTCTGTTGTAAGTACTGTTTGCTGCAGTAATTGTTGTGGTAACTTCGTAACCTTCCATTAAGGCATATCTTATGGGACGGTTTCATCAGAAATTCTACCAGGATTCTGACTTTTTCATCATGTTGTTCATGATTAGTCTTGAGAACAGATTGTTTTTCTTTGTTGTGTCAAGCCACTTTGAACTCTTGATGAGGGGAACATCATGTTCCATTGCTGGGATGTTGAGATTCATTGAGCCAGATGAGGACATGATGCTTGAGCTTGAGGTTTTGGGTTTCAGAAAACAAATTGTGATTTTAGGGTTTGTAATTTGAAATTTGAGACTTTTGGAAGAGATGATGAGAGGTTGTGTTCTGGGTTTGTTTATATATATACCGTCTGGATGTCCCACGTATTTGAGATTATGAATGATTGATGATTAACCGTTGGATAGGTTTTTATGTCCATTAATGACGGTTTTATTGTTTAAACCATTCAAACCTTTTTATAGATAACTTTTCAAAAAAGATATTAAAAAAAATCTGAGCCTTCTTCTATTGGTCCTTTCCAACCGCCAATGACCACTCTTTACACAAGTGGGTCCATTTTTTAAAGAGTGGTCCACTCTTTATCTTTCTCTTTCCAAATATTCCTTCTTGATCTTTACTTCCCCCTTTTTTCTGTAACCCAAAATCTCCGAGACAAACGTTGTACATGATAACCTTTTTATCATAATCTGTTGACATTTTCAGATGTTGTTTCTGTTGACTTTTAGATAGTAAACAGAGTGTTAGCAGATTTTTGTTGAATCAATCGGCTAACAGATCTTTTGATGAGTCAATAAACTATGTGGCTTATAGATTTACGAGTTGATCTTCTGAATTGACTCATTTTTTAAGGTGAGAGGAGTAAGTGAAGGTCTTCTGAGATACTTACATTGATTTCGAGTGTCCTTAGTGATGTTGGGCGGAAAATTTGAGTTTTCTGATGTGTTTAGCAGATTTTCTGATGAAAGAAGTTTTCATTTTGTTCATTAGATTATGTGGATGTCATCAGAAAGTGATTCTAGGAGAACATTGTAAAAGAAAAGATGTTTCATTCGTTTTCGTCTCCTATTGTCCTTTGAAAATTTTTAATCAGATTTGTATCAGAAAATGTTGATTTTAAAACAAAAAAAGATGTTGCATTTGAGAAGAAACCACCCCCCCCCCCTTTTCAACACGTTTTCATCTCCTATTGTTCTCTGAAAAATTTTCATCACATTTTTATCGGAAAATGTTGATTTTAGGAGATCAAGAAAAAGATGTTGCATTTGAGAAGAAATCCTCCTTTTTTAAAAAAAAATCAACACGTTTTCGTCTCCTATTGTGCTTCTGAAAAATTTTCAAGGTTTATTAACTTTTTTCTGAGTTCATAGAGACTTCCTTTTGCACTATGAACTTTAGCAGAAACTTTCTTTTGAACAATGATCTGATCAGAAATTCCCCCTGGAACTATGATTATAATTCCCTAAATGATCTCATTAGAAATTCCCCCTTAACAAATATTTTTCTCAAAATAAATAAATTTTTTGGAACAAGACACACACACACACACACATAATTATATATGTACATGATAATATATAATTACAAAGAAGAGGCTACATGAAGTCGTTATCTCCATATGATGCCTACCATCTGCTAGAAAGGTGTCTCAACCTCTGTGTTTTCTTCTGTTGATATAAGGGTTGGGATGTGTTGATCTTCTCGAGGAACTATCCGAGCTCTGGGATATGATGCAGGTATTCCTCCAAAGTCCAGTTGAGAGGTTATCACTTTCATCAAAAACCTTGGGTAAATAAGGAAAGGACGAGCCCCTAAGAGATTTTCCCTAAAGTCCTTCATTAGATAAAAGGAGTAGTTGTAGGCAGGTGGTTCACCAAGGCATGGATGGGTTCCATAATCCTATCAGTGATCTCATACAACTGGAAGCTTTCCTCGTGAAGTAGAAGGCAAACTGAGTTATCAGGAATTGCCATGGTTCAATGAACCCGCTTTTTAGATGGGAACTCTTCCTTGAGGATAGTGATAGCCCATCATTGCCAATGTGGCCTCTCTGTCACTCGTGGTGAAGGTGGTTGGAGGAAAGTCGTCTTCGAGGTGGAGAGCTTCTCGATAGTATCTTCATTTAAACATATGACTTGTCACCCATCACCCATCCTGTAATGGTGGTTATTCTACCACCATCTACGATGAGACGTGCAGTTTCCCAAAACTCCTGGAGAATGTCCAGGTGCACATGTACGTGCATGGTGAGGGAAAAAGCAATTGGATTGCTCATCAGCATGTTCAAAATTGTGGAGCAGCCATTGTATCTTGGACCGGTCACATCCATCCTTAACCTTGCATTGTGCCTCTGGAAGCAAGGCAGTGAGAACTTCTCTTCATCAATCCTTTCCATGGTGATTTGTATTTTGAAGATGAGGGTTAGGGTGTTTGTGAGTGTAGAAGAAGAAGATTGTTTGAAAAAGTTTTAGGTGAAAATGAATAGGCAAGTGTGTGTTTATTTAAAGACAATGAGCATATGCCTAATTGTACCACCGGTGGAGATCTTCTACTCTACTTCGGGATATGGTGCCAGAAATTTTAGAACAAAAAATTGTCATATTCTCCCTCCTCATTTAAGATAGTGCGGCACCCAGGTCTTCCCAATTTCTGATCATGGACAGGTGTTGCCTCCCTTTCTCTTAACCATGGTGAGTAAGCATTAAACGTGATGTGATGGGGGTTAAAGTAAAAAAGAAAAACTTAGTTATTTATCCTAATGATGTATTCTACTCTTATGTATTTGATACTCGAGAGTGGAGATAGATATTTATACAAATAATGGAAAAAGAAAAATAAAAGAAAGAGAGAGAGAAAAAAATTGTACAAGATATGGATGCATGCATGATACAAAGAGAGTATGTAATGGTGACACTTACTGGAATTTTTTTTATTTTTTATTAAAAAAATGTTCTTCTATTGATGTACTGATCTAGATTTCTGATAAGACTACTAAAGTTCTAGTTGTCTTGACAAATTCTGATATTTATCCATCAGATTTTTTATTTATTCAACGAAAAAATTTCTCTTTTCATCAGATTTCTAATGAGACTCCCTCATCAGAAGTTCCTGTGGACAGACTTGTTTCTTCGTATCTCTTATTTATCATTCCTAATTTACTAATCAGATAGTTATGTCTTTTCTCATCCAGTGGTTTTGTAAAAGTATCAGCAAATTGGTTTTCTATTGGAACAAAATACATTTCTATGTTTCCTTTTTCCAGATGATCTTTTATGAAATGATACCTGACATCAATACGCTTTGTCCTTGAGTGATGAACAGTATTTGATGTTATAGCTATTGCACTCTTTGAATCACAAAGGATGGGTATATTAGTCAGATTTATTCCATAATCTTTGAGTAGTGTTTGCATCCAAAGAACTTGTGAACAGCAACTTGCAGCTGCTACATATTTCCCTTCAGCTATGGAGGTGGAAACACAGTTTTGCTTCTTGCTTGCCCAACATACTAGCTTATATCCAAGCATCTGGCACGCACCGATGTGCTTTTTATGTCCAGTTTGCAACCTGCATGGTCTGCATCTGAATATGCAATTAGGTCTAAACTTTTCTTTTTAGGGTACCACAACCCATAGTCAGATGTGCCTTTTAGATACTTAAAAATCCTTTTTACTGCTTTTAAGTGGGATTCTTTGGGATTACATTGACATTTTACCAGAAAGCATGTTGAAAACATTATGTCAGGTCTGCTGGCAGTTAGATATAAGAGTGATCATATCATCCCTTACAGGTTTTAAGATCTACATTTGCACCATCAGGATCAGAATCTAACTTATTTCCTGTGGCCATTGGAATTTTTGATGATGAACATTTTTCTAAATATTTTTTCAAAATAGATTTGACATATTTTGATTGATTCAAAAATATTCCATCAGATTCTTGTTTTACCTGGAGACCTAGAAAGAAACTTAGTTCTCCCATTATACTCATCTCAAAATTGTTGTCATTAGTTTTTCAAACTTTTTACAATGGTTTGAGTTGGTTGATCCAAATATTATGTCATCAACATATATCTGTACCAACAGAGTGTGCCCTTTGTGTGTTTTAAGAAACAAAGTTGGGTCTATAGTACCTATGGTAAAACTTGATTTGATCAAAAAGTTTGAAAGAGTTTCATACCATGCTCTTGGAGCTTGATTCACCCATACAAGGCTTTGTTTAGTATTGTTTTGGGAATTTCTGATCAACAAAGCCTTCTGGTTGTTGCATATACTTCTTGATCAATCTTACCATTCAGAAAAGCAAACTTGACATCCATCTGATAAACTTTGAAATCTTTTGAAGCTGCATAGGCAAGAAAGATTCTAACTGCCACTAGTCTTGCTACTGGAGCAAAATTTTCATCATAGTCAATTCTTTCTTGTTGACTACCCTTTTACTACCAATCTTGCTTTGTTTCTTGTGACAATCCCTTGTTCATCAGATTTATTTCTAAATACCCATTTTGACCCTGTGACAAATTTGTCATCTGGTCTAGGTACTAGATTCCACACTTGACTTCTTTTGAACTGATCAAATTCTTCCTGCATAGCTTGAACCCAGTCTGGATCTTTGAGTGCTTCTTTTGCTGTTCTTGGTTTAGTTAAGCTTAAGAAGCCTGCATGAAGACATTCATGAGCAGTTGCTGATCTTGTTTTAACACCTTCTTGAGGGTTTCCTATGATGTTTTCTGTTGAGTGACCCTTTATCCCTCTGCTTCTGGTAATAATACTTGTTGGATTAGAATATGGATTTTGTGAAGAATTTCTTGCTTCCTCCTGATTAATCATCTGTTATGAGCTTGAGTTTTCAGACCTTTGCTTCCTTTGATTTTCTGATAATGGATCTGTTTTCTAATATGATGTATCTTGTACTTCTTCTGTAGGCTCCAGATTTTCTGCATGAATAGAGTTTGACTCGATTTCTGGTAAATTTCCATAATTTCCTTCCCAGTCATATCCAAGCAGTTCATTTATTAATTCTGTCAGTAGGTGTTGATTACTTTCTTGATTTTGTTTTTGTGAGAAGCTTATGATGTCATCAGAAATTTCAGTTTCTGATGAGTCATCAAAAGAGACATACAGACTTTCTCTTATTGTTCTGCTATTCAAAACAAATACTCTGTAAGCCTTTGAAGAGAAAGAGTATCCAAGAAAGATTCCATTTTCATCTTTTCTGTCATATTTTTCTAAACTATCAAAATCATTAAAGATGAAGCATCCACATCCAAAAGTATGTAAAATTTGGTATCCTTTTGTTTATGAGTGAAAAGGCGTTTTCTTATGCCTTTTGTTAATGATAGTTCTGTTTTGTGTGAAACATGCATTTGCCACTGCTTCTGCCCAGAAATAAGTTGGCAGTTTGGCATATGCAAGCATTGTTCTTGCTGCTTCTACCAAAGTTTCTGTTTCTCCTTTCAACAACCCCATTTTGTTGAGGGGTTCTAGGAGCAGAAAAATCATGAGATTTCCCTTTTTCTGCTAAGAAATTTCTAAGTTTTGCATTTTTGAATTCTGTCCTATTGTCAAATCTGTTCTTCCTTACAGTTAGTTTTAGAAGATTTTCAATTTTCTTGACAAAGTTTATGACCAGATCTGGGGTTTCACTCTTTTGTCTTAAAAACTCTACCCATGTGTACCTTGAGTAGTCATCTACAATGACCAAAATATATTTCTTTCCAGAAAAACTTTCAGGCTTACTGGTCCACATAGGTCCATATGTAAAAGTTCTAGATTTTCAGAGATTGAAGATTCTACCACAGTTTTATGTGAGCCTCTTTTTAACTTTTCCAGCTCACATGTGTCACACCCCAACCGATGGCGGAAGCATCGGGATGAGACGAGCAAATTGTTCAAAAGCATCATAACACTATTGTGAATGTAATTAAATTCAATTTCATAAATACTAAGAATTCAAATACAAAGTTTCGAATAAAGTAAACAAGTATAACATAATATTTATTTAAGGTGCGTTTCTAAAGCCTGTTCTAACTTGATTTCTTGCATCATCAGCTTCCTGCAACATGTATTAAAAGCGTAGATCAATACAAAAGTATTGGCGAGCATACAAGTTTAAAAAATAAAATCTAAGTGTAAGAGTTTATTTCAATCATGACGGGAGTATAATAAAGTTGAATGCATATATATGTAGACGACTCTCACATGATAATATATAATCGAATTCCTTAACTAGCATGCTTAGTATCATAATCATAACAATGTCGTGAGAATACAAATTAAAACTAATAAGCATAAACAACTCAAACGTAACAAGTAGCATGTATAAACGAGTTTAATCTAACACATATAATTCACATAAGCGTATTGATAATCCGTTTGGTATTGGGAACACATTTAATATTGTTAAAAATAAATTTTGTATTTTATACATGTTGCACCCCAAAATGCGTTAAAGTGTAAAAAGGGGTCGAGTATGCTCACAGTTTGCAAAGCTTCCGTTGGTATTCTCTTGGATAGTTGAAAAGTTTGAGAACGCTTGCCGAGGTCATCATACATGGGTAACGAAAAGTATATAATTATTAGCGCTTGCCGAAGTGTTATTAAAATAAATATACATTACATTTATTTTTATAAAACGGATTGAATCCGATGGGTTTCGATTTATGATTAAACACGTATTTTTCGATGATTTTTACGAAAATTGCACAGAGTTTCCTCTGTTTCTGGAGGATCCCGACAACGCAAGTTGTCGATTTAAATCTCAAAACTCAACACTACACGAAACAATATGAGAATATATAACTTTATGTAGAGTTACTTACAAGATATGGGGTTCGATTCTGCGATTCAAAACGCCATATTAATATGAAAACGCTATCATTAATATTCGCGTCGTTATATTCTCAAAACTCAAAAGTTTCAATGACAATTATATAACTTACGATTTCCGATTAAAACACCACTTTTCATATTATAAATCTAATATTTATACATTAATATCATCTCACTTATTAATCGGTTCGGGTATTAAAGCTCGATTGCACATCTAAACAATATATATATATATATATAAATATATATAAACAATAAGAATGAAAACGCGTAATTAGTTTACCGAGCTCGAGTCGTCCGTAGCTAACTGCGTTGACCGGGTTTGACCCGAGTGGACCGAGCCGAGACCCAAATCCAACCGGTTCTGTCGTGGACCAAGTCTGATCGAAACTGATGCTTCAAAACTGAACCGGGGCTGCGTTTGACTGAATTCGACCTGGTCTTGACCGAGTCAAACCGAGTGGGTCCAACCCAAATCCAAAACTGAGTTAAATATGAATAAAAACTTGCTGGACCGTGACCCGCATCAACCGAAAACGCAACAAGGCTTGAAAGTTCAAATCAGACCCGGACGATCCCGCAAATCGGTGACCCGAACTCACAGTGCTAGACCCGACCCCAACCGAACCTGGACTGTCCTAAGAAACCACCGCATCCGAGAGCTGAACTGCTCTGATTGACTTGCGGCTCGAACCAGAGAACTGCACCACCGTCACCGCCAGAACTGCGGCTGCCATCTCAGCGCTGCCGCCACCAAATGTTGGTGCGGCTGCCGCTGTTTTTGAGGAAGGAGAGGGAGAGAGGGACGAGTGTTGTGGTGGTGGTTTGCGGCGGACAGAGGTGGCGAGGGTTTAGCTTAGTTGCCGGAAACACGACCGACGCTGGAGGCCGCCGGAATCGGCTCCGGCCGCTGGCGATGAGAGGGAGAAGAGAGCAGGCGGGTGTGCGGCTGTAGTGTGTGATGTTTGTGTGTGTGAGTGTTTGTTATATCATTAGGGTTTAGTTAGGGTTTAGGTGGTGTGTTGGGCCAAAGCACGTTAACCCGTTCTAACATTTTTTGAGTGGCCCGAACGAACCGACGAGATCTGATTTCAAGTACAAGTTGCATAAAACGCTGAATTTATTTTGTTTATTATTATTATTGTTGTTGTTGTTTTAATTATTATTATTGTTATTATTATCTATAAAATAATAACTAAATAAATAATAATGATAATAAATTAGACAAATAAATAATTCAATGGTACGACACATATTTCCTAAAATAATTTTTACGGAAACGCGAGGCGTTACAACATGCTTCACAAAGTTTGTCTTTTCTTGAGGCAATAAAGGTAATCCTTTTACCAGGCACTACTTGCTAATTTGTTCAAAGTTTTGAAAATTATATGGGCTAACCTTTTATGCCATAACCAACCATTTCTTTTATTTTCTGTAGAAGGTAGACAAAATTGAGGTTCCTTAACTTCATTTTTAAAATCAAAGTAATAGATTGATTTTCTTATTCTTTTTCCTTTGATATAAATTTTGTCATCTTCAAGACCCATTAATAAGCAAGTATCATGTAAAAAGGTTACTTTAAAACCTTTATCACAGGATTGTCCACAACTTAGAAGGTTGTACTGGTGTGCGTGAAGCGTGATATATTTTTATTAATATTTTAAGTTCATTTTACGCGAGTCAAGTTTTAAAATTATAAAACATGATATTGTACAAACACTAAACACATACTTGGGCAAGTGCGCCCATCAGGAGCGTAGTATAGTGTTGGTAAGATACCGAGGTCGTCCAAGGACACGAGAGCTTTTAATACCGGTTTATCGTCAACGTCTAATCAATTAAATTTTTTATAAAAGTTTTTTAACATAAAAGTAAATCTAAAAACTGAAAAGATAAGTAAAATAAAATAGAAATAGACAAGATAGAATCACTTGGGGTCCAACTCATCTTTAATGTACCCTTTGATGATTTTCGCACTTTCGGACTTTTCAAGAGATTATCTTAGTTATAGTAGTAGGCCCCTCTTTTGAAGGTGACGTTACCCACAACCCAGTGGTTTGAGTCAGCAGAGATACAATCCCAAAGGGTCGGAATATTGGAATACTGGAAGATAATTAAATAAGTTATTAATACGAAAAGTGGTAGTCCCCTCTTTTGAAGGTGACGTTACCCTCGGCTAAGTGGTTTGAGTCACAAGGATACAATCCCAAGAAGCCGGTTTAATGTTTTAATAGTAATTTACATTTGAGGGGTTCAAGCTATTCGCACCCCCGCCATCCAATACCTTGGGGCATTGAAGGAGGTCCTATTAAGCTCGAACCAAGTCCTCGCAGGATCTATACACATATCAGAACGAGACAAGAACTTTACCAAACCACCCTTCTAATCGTCTTCCAAGTAGTTAACGCGCTTTATATAGACCGTAAAGACACGAATGAGAAAATCAATGACAACATGAAGAAATGGTTAGGAAAATTCACTATCATCATAAGAAATTAGTTATTAAAGACATTAATACATATCCAATTAACAAGCGCCGAAAGATTAGAAACCAAAAGTAATACATTAAAGACTTGTCTTCACCAAGTGATGTAAGAGATTAGCCAAGCATTCCCTTTGTTTGACAAGAACTCTTACTATCAATCTTGGATCCCGAGACTACTACACACACTCTAAAGATGATAGATGGATGATGGTGGTGGGTGTTGGTGTTGTAGTGGTGGTGGAATGGTGGCAAAGTGAGTGAGAAGTGGTTTATCAAGGGATGCCTTTGAAGTGAACCAAGCACCCCTATTTATAGTCCAAACACTAGCCCGGCCACGGCTCCTCTCAGTGGCACGGCCCGTGGCCAACTCCTTCTCTTCCTTCATTAATTGCATATGTCAACAGAGGGCCCCACACGACCCCATGTCTTTTGGGCACGGCCCCGTGGTCAACTCTTCGTGTACTATCAAGATTCTGCAAATCTGAGAGTTGAACCATGCCCCATGTTGGTCTGGGCACGACCCCGTGGTTGGCGTAGAAGCTTCTACAGGTTTTGTCTTCAAGTGCAATGGCTGACCACGCCCCATACCTGGTTAGGCACGGCCCCGTGGTCAGCTTTTGTCTCTTGTTTTTTTGTCTTTGGGTGTTGCAGAGGGTCGGGTATGGCACGTTGTTCCTTCTTTGTGTATTTATGTTAGTTTTGGTTGCTTATTTGCAGCTTTTGTTCTTTTAAGCTCATTTTATCCTGAAAATACAAAAGGAACAAAGAGACATGCTTTTTCCAACATTAGTACTAAAAAGGTTAGTTTTAGGCCTCATTTGATGTAATTTATATGTTGCATTTTGCACACATCAAATATCCCCACACTTGAATCTTTGCTTGTCCTCGAGCAAAACTCTTTCAATGTGGCTTACACACCCAAATGGAATAGGTAGAGAAGAAGTTTTTGTGGTTTTGTCTTTGGTGTCGGGAATCCAAAATCTTTATTTTAGTTTTGTTTTATTTTATTTACAATCCTGTTCGTCATGATTTATTTAGAACATTTTTAAGAAAATTTATTTATTTAGGCATAACACGCCTCTTTAAAATTCTATTTATATACACGTTCACGTACGTCACAGAGATCACTCAACACTCGGCCAAAAATATTTTTTGTGATAACACTCGATTTCGGTTAGGAACTTACTTCTACCATATGCATGCCAAGCGATCAAACCTCCTCCTTTTTAATTATAAACCTTTGTAAATATCAAGAGGACTTTGAAAAGGGTTAGGCTTGGGCTAAGGTAGGTGATTTTTGGGTTAGTAGTTAGCAAAATGGCGAAAAGCATAAAAGCCGTCGGTTTGTCGTAAAAACTTTTGTTTTTGTGACATTTATTCAAACTAAACATTTGCAAACAAGATTTTTGAGGAACTTGTTTGTTATTGAAAGAACTATGTTTTTTTTTTCATGTCACAAGATAACCAAGCTTTTTACTAAAGCAAATGGGTTTTATGGAAAAAGGTTTTGGTGGGCAGTGGGCGTTTGTTTTGCTGGTTTCTGAAACGAAAAGGCTAAGGCTCAAAGGGGTTAACTAGGGGGATTTTAGGTAGTGGAGTATAAAGAAGGAAAACAATGGTTTTGAATGAAAAATGGTTAGTCCTAATGCCTCCATCATTTACTTACTCGGGTTCAAGTTAGTAAGGACCGGGAATTATCATCTTGGCAAGTTCTAGAGTCTAAGAACCAAGCGGCTATTCAAACAAGAAACGAAAAGTGAGCATTTAGTTTAAAGATGTATGCATGTACGCTCAATAAAGGCTCAAAAACTCACATATTGTGGGAATGGGTTTTTATTGTGAACAGTATATATAATCAAATTTTAAAAAGATTTGTCATGCCTTTTTATAATTTTCTTGTTTGTTTCTTTTTATCACGACACTATCGGGTGTAAATTTGTAAAGACATAACTTTTTTAGAACTTGTTATTCCCAAATTAAACTAAAACAAGTAAAAAAATGAAAAATTTTTGAAAAAGATTTAGGGTGATTAGCGGTTCAATACGAGTTTTGTGTAAGGCTTGTTATTAGGATTTGCGAGGTTCAAGGTTTTAGCATCCCCCCCCACACTTAAATTACACATTGTCCTCAATGTGTCCAAAAATAAGTTTTTTGGTTGATTCGAACATGTAAAAGCGTGTTTAAAACAAGTTTTTATGATACTGGGCACCTGGCCACGGGCCCGTGTTGTCCGGCCGCCACGTGTCCAGAGTGCCAGTGCCAGTCAGTATCAAAGTTAGACAGAAGGTTGACCCAACAGAGCGTGGCCAGTGAGCACGGCCCGTGGTCAGTTACCTGTTTTAAATTTTTTTTTCTGCAGAACCTGGGCACGGGGCGTGTTCAGTTGGGCACATCCCCGTGCTGCACATGCTGGAAAACTGAAAAAGTTGTCGGAAGGTACTAGTTTACGTGCATGGGGTGTGGTTTTAACGTCCCTTTAGTAGTTTTCATCTTTTCTCTTTGTTAGGCCATAAAATAAGATCCAAACACCACAATAATAGCTTAAACCATCTTATATTAGAGTGCGAAATACAAAAGGTCCGAAGATAAATCCTAAAAAATTAAAAATTACAAAAGTCCTAAAACTTTTATAGTGCAAGAAAAATCTAAACCATAATGAAGTTCTACCCTAGATGCTTACATGTTCAAGAACAACAAAAACCCGAAAAGGACTTTTCAGAAAGTAAGGGCTTCTAAGAACTTCAACCCGAAGGGTGCACCCCTCAAAAGTCATTGAGCATTTCCTCAATCTCCCGAGGGAGGAAAAGGAAGGGCTCTTCTTCCGTATTTTCATACGGGGAGGAGCGAGAGGTGTGACGACCACCGGAACCTCGTGCAATGCGTCTAGAGGAGGTTCCGAGGGAGATCATCCCATCCGGTTGGAATGATGACTTCTTGTGCGAGGTTCCAATCTTCTTGTGGGAAGATCGGTTCCATGGGAGGCATCGCAAGAATGTTCAACCTTTGGTGCAAAAGGTTTTTTCATGGAGGCAATTCTCCAATCCCACCGTCAAATAGTTGACTCGATCGACTAGGACCTCCTCCACATACGTCATTTCATCGATTGCTTCCCTCAAATGGTACACAATGCGGACTAGGGTGGCTTCAATCAATGGTCTCCTTCCCCAGTTGTTTCTTGAGTTTGCCGATGACGTTCCACTGTTCTGGCTTGACATACTAAGAAAACAAGAGCAAAAATTCAAGTAAAGAAAGAACTTAAAATTTCACCACGGCCCTGTGTCAATTGGACACGGGCCGTGTTCGTTCCTCTACAAAAGTTTTGAACTCAAGAACTCTTGTTTTAACTTATTTTTCTGTTCTTTTTGAACATTTTTGAACGAAATAACTTAAAGCAATATGATAAAACATTTGTTTATTAAGAGTTTTTGGTTTAAAACTTTTATTTTGCATGAATAAAGCTTGAAGTTTTGGAGCTTCAAGCTTTAATGGAGGTTTTGAGTCCTTTGGAGAAGAAAGGAAAGATACAAAAGTGGCAAAGACAAGATGGTTTGATGGAACCTTTTCAAGAACATACCTTTTAAGGTATATGTGGAAAATCCCAAGAGATCTTTGTCTTTGTTATGAGGCCAAACATGCAGCACCAAGGCTGACTTTATAGAAAGCGACAGCACAGTGGCCACGCCGGCCCTGGCACGCCGTGGTCAGACATGGTTCTGACACATTTGTCTGTATTATAGACACAGGGCGTGTTAGCCTAAACACGACCTCGTGGTGAGTTTTCTGGTGGGCACGAGGCGTGTTGGTTGAACACGGCCCCGTGGTTGGACTTTTTATGTAGTTTTGTCTTTTTTAAGTTAAGGTTTTCCCGAGATCGGGAAGTTCCTTACTGGAGGGAACAACATCGAAATGACGAAGGTATCTTAATTGCTCTTGTTTATGCAATAACACAAGAGGTTATCGGAAAGGGTAAAACCTAAACTACTTACCGGTGGGCTGAAACCAACCTTTATTCCCTTATCTGGGCTCTTGTTAAAGAAGGTGTATGTCAAATCGCTCAGGTCCATGAGCGCATCGGTGGCGGCCGATGGAGAGTCCTTCATGGCACAATCAACACAGGGACGACTATCGCTAAATTTTTCACAAGAGGTTAGGATACTTTCGCTGGCTTTGATGTTGCTGGATTCCAAACACGAAGTCATCATTCTCCTTGTATTTGGTCTTGTGATGAATACCTCGCTTTCATCATAAGCTCTATCTCCTTTAATTTTTTGAGAATCCTTCCTTCCAATTGACATAGTTCGGATGAGGTTATGTCGTGTGGAAGAGGAGGTTGAGAGTATTCGGTTGGGTGATAAGGATCGTTTTTACTTTCGCCCATCTTAAGGTTATTGCCACAGGAAAACGATGGGTCTGCCAAATAGTGGGGTTCAAAATTTAGGGTGTAACATTCTACATCTTGATGGAATCCACCACATAGTTGACAACCACTCACCGTTAAAAGTGGCGAAAGTAAAAATAATCGATATCATCCATGTTTTTGTCAGAGGTTATCAACCCTTGGGATCAGACGGTCCTGTTTTCAGTAACTGGATGTTGGACACGGCCCCATGTTGTTTGACACGGTCCCGTGGTGAGGTATTGTTTGACTAAAACAGATTTTTATTGCTGCTGTTATTGGACACGGGGCGTGTTGGTTGGACACGGCCCTGTTCAGCGCAGCAGGTGCAGATTTTTTTAAAAACTGAAAAATTCCTAAAAAAAGAAAGTAGTTAAAAATGATTAGGTTGCTGATTTTAAACTTTCTTAAAATCCTTGTGTCCCCGGCAACGACGCCAAAACTTGGTGTGTGTGAAGCGTGATAACTTTTATTAAATTTTAAGTTCATTTTACGCATTAGTCATGTTTTAAATTTGTAAAACACGATATTGTACTAACAATAAATACACACTTGGGCAAGTGCACCCATCGCGAGCGTAGTATAGTGTTGGTAAGATACCAAGGTCGTCCAAGGACACAAGAGCTTTTAATACCGGTTTATCGTCAACGTCTAATCAATCTAAATTTTTTATAAAAGTTTAAAGATTGAAAAGATAAGTAAAATAAAATAGAAATAGACAAGATATAATCACTTGGATCCAACTCATCTTTAATGTAGCCTTTGATGATATTCGCACTTTCGAACTTTTCAACAGATTATCTTAGTTATAGTAGTAGGCCCTTCTTTTGAAGGTGACGTTACCCTCAACCCAGTGGTTTGAGTCAGCAGGGATACAATCCCAAAGGTCGGAATATTAGAAGATAATTAAATAAGTTATTAATGAGAAAAGTGGTAGTCCCCTCTTTTGAAGGTGGCGTTACCCTCGGCTAAGTGGTTTGAGTTTAGCAAGGATACAATCCCAAGAAGCCGGTTTAATGTTTTAATAGTAATTTACATATGAGGAGTTCAAGTTATTCGCACCCCCGCCATCCAATACCGTTGGGGCATTGAAGGAGGTCCTAATAAGCTTGAACCAAGTCCTCACAAGATCTATACACTGAACGAGACAAGAACTTTAACAAACCACCCTTCTAACCCCCTTCCAAGTAGTTAACACGCTTTATATAGACCGTAAAGACACGAATGAGAAAATCAATGACATCATGAAGAAATGGTTAGGAAAATTCACTTTCAACATAAGAAATTAGTCATTAAAGTCATTAATACATATCCAATTAAAAAGTACCGATATATTAAAAACCAAAAGTAATACATTAAAGACTTGTCTTCACCAAGTGATGTAAGAGATTAGCCAAGCATGGCCTTTGTTTGACAAAAACCCTTACAATCAATCTTGGATCCCGAGACTAATACACACTCTAAAGATGATAGATGGATGATGGTTGTGGGTATTGGGTGTTGTAGTGGTGGTGGAATGATGCAAAGTGAGAGAGAAGTGGTTTGCCAAGGGATGTCTTTGAAGTGGACCAAGCACCCCTATTTATAGTCCAAACAGTAGCCCGGCCAGGGCCCCGTGTCTAGTGGGCACGGCTCGTGGCCAACTCCTATTTCCTTCATTAATTGCATTTGTCAGCAGAGGGCCCCCACACGACCCTGTGTGTTCTGGGCACGGCCCCGTGGTCAACTCTTCACTATACTATCAAGATTCTGCAAATCTGAGAGTTGACCACGCCCCATATTGGTCTGGGCAGGCCCCGTGGTGGGCGTAGAAGCTTCTGCAGGTTTTGTCTCAAGTGCAATGGCTGACCAGCCCCATGCCTGGTTGGGCACGGCCCCGTGGTCAGCATCTGTCTCTTGTTTTTTTTGTCTTTGGGTTATTGCTGAGGGTCGGTATGGCATGTATTCTTTCTTTGTGTATTTATGTGGTTTTGGCTGCTTATTTGCTTCTTTTGTTCTTTTATGCTCATTTTATACTGAAAATACAAAAGAAACAAAGAAACATGTTTTTTCCAACATTAGTACTAAAAAAAGGTTAGTTTTAAGCCTCATTTGATGTAATTTATATGTTGCATTTCGCACACATCATGTTGCTAAGTAAGCTCCTATCCCTAGTCATGTGCCTGGAGCTCCTGAATCGCAGTACCAAATTTGCTGCACATGCTGGTCCTGTAATGAAGAAGTTAGAGATTTTTGGTTCCCAGACTTTCTTGGGTACTTTTTCAGATGAATATATAGCATAATACAGTTTTCCTTCCTCATCTGTTGATCTTGATCCGTCAGAATCTGTTGATCCTAACTGAACAGATTTTTTGTCCAATGCTGAATCATTGACAGACTGTTGGTTTTTGTTTAAATGTTGTTGAATTACTTTCAGAATATCAACACACATGCATTCCACCTTGTCAGGAATGTCTGAAGAGGTGGTGTTTGATGAAAGCTTATTCTTCTGGGAGTTTTGAAGAATGTTTTGTCCATTTTCTTTTAAGATCCGCTTAGTTTTTCTTTTTGTCTGATCTTGTTTTATTTTTACTTTCCCTTTGGAGCAATTTTTCTTTGATTCTAGACTTGACTCAGAACAAGAGGTCAGAAAATCAGATTTGTCCGATGGATTTGATTCATTATCAGGTTCTGATTGTGATTTATCAAAAACTTCTTTTGAAGCTTTCACAAATGCTGTTGGGTTATTTATTGTTGTTTTTGTATAACCCAATCCCTCGCCCTGCTTTTTGGAAGTTGTTTCAATATAATCAATGAAGTTCTTTTCTTGTTGAAAACCCTTCACATTTACTTTATTTTTATGAATTTAAGTATGCAGAAGTTTTCTTTCTTTTTCATAAAAATTGATCTTTGTGTCTTTGATCAGACTTTCTTCATGCAAAATGTTTTCATTTTCTTGACTATGTTTTAACATATCTTTGAGTTCATCGGATTTCTTTGTTTCTGCTAAGTATTTCTCTTGTAGTTTCTTAAAATCTTCTAACAATTTGTTAATATGATATTGAAGTTCATGATCGTTTTGACTTACATTGATTTCTGATGATGAAGCTTCTTCATCAATTTTTGCCATAAGATAAAAGTTGGCCATTTCTTCCTGGTCATCATCAGATGAATCATCAGTCATCCAGGTTTCTGTGCCTGCAATCAGGCTGACTTGTTGTTGTTGTTTCTTTTGCTTCTTCAAGTTTCTTTTCATATTAAGCCGGATCTTTCAGCTTCTTATTTTTGCATTCTGATGCGTAATGTCCCTTTTGTTTGCATTTATAACACACTACTTCTGACTTTCCTTCTGCTCTTTTTTCTTTGGATCTAGCTTCCATCTTTCCCTTATCACTTCTTTGATTTTTTTAGGCTCCTCCCTTCATTCTCTGCTCAAATGTTTTGGTGAGCAATGCTATTGCCTCAGCAAATGCAGAAAAGTCTGATGAACTTTCAGATTTTTCTGATGCTAAGACCAAGTTTTGTGGGTTGGAGGATTGTGGATCAGGAGTGATTGATCTTTGTGTGTTAGATATTAAGGCTATAGTCCACTATATTGTTTTGTGTTTTCAATGAATTTTTGTTCTCTAGTGTACAGGCTATGGTCATGGCAAGATTTTGCCATTCTCTTGGTAAAGCATTAAGAAACTTTACGTTTATCTCATCATTGGTTTTCTCCAGTCCATGCTTTTTGAAATCATTCAAATTTTTTTATTAATCTGTTTGTAAGCATCTGTGAGTGTTTCATTTGGTGAACATTTAAACCTTTCATAAGAAGAGACATGATTTGTTCTCATGTTTCTTTTTATTTTGTCTCCTCCTTCACAAATATTTTCAAGTTGATCCCATATTTCCTTTGCAGATGAACATGCATCTACATAAGAAAATATGTCATTTCGAAGTGTCATAATCAGAAGTGATTTGGACCTTTCATCTGTTTCCACCAATTTCTTGTCTTCTGGGCTCCAGTTTTTTCTGGTTTGGGAGCCCAGGAGGCAGGAATTTCAGGTGATTCATCAGATGCTGAAGCACCTGCTATTCAACACGTGTGGTATATGTGGGCCACACACAACGGATTGAAACAGAGCTCGATCATGTCTATTTAGGAAGTTGATAATCCTGATTTTCCATTGGGGTACTCCTCCCTGACTAGAGTCGGAGTCTTTGACATAGAAACCATGTTGAAAGCACTGTTCCGTGACTGAAAGTTTGCCATTTTTGGTCAAAGTTTTGAACTTTTGAAGAAAATAAAACAGAGCATGAACAACGATACTCGAGCAGGTGATCGATTTGAAATTATTTTATTCAATCTACTCTGATACCAATTGTTGATCCCAGATAAACAATTCTTTGACTAAAAATGGCAAAGTTGATTTCAACTTTATACGAAAATAATGTGCGGAATTAGAAATCAACTAGTAAGAAACAGAGATACAGAATTTTCAAGTTTATATCACTTTTGAAATATTATAAAAGATGATGGTAAAGTTATTAGCTATTACAAAAAAAAATGCTTAACAATTCTGTGGGAGTGAAGGGCAATAGAGTATGTAAGATATAATACTTGCAATGCTTGGCTCCATTTTCTTCGGTATTGATGATCCTATTTATAGAGATCAATTGGCATGAATAAACAATTATTTATTCATGCAAGTGTTTATCTTGGAAAGACTTTTTACTGTTGTTAGTTATGCACTATACTTCCACTTGTGTTATAACTGACTTGCAACTATTTTTCCTTATCTTCTAAAGCAAGTGGACACTTATGATGAGTCATCAGAAATCTGATGACTTCTGATCAGAATCTGATGAAGCCTCATCAGATTTGATCAGATGTTTTCTGATCCATTCTTCGAACATTAGACAAAGATATTCTCATCTGATCTGATTCTGATTCTTCTTTTTGTTGCCATGATCAAATATCTCTCGTGTCTTGATCCTTTGACTTCTTCTGTAACAACTCTAATTTTTCTCGTTGTTATCTTTATCCTTGTAGTTTCATTTATTCGAGATTCGAATTATAAGAAAAGTTTATATTAATTAGATTAAGCTTATGTATGTTGTATCGCATCTAAACGCTTATTAAATTCGCATCGCTTACCTCATCGCATCGCAAATTGCAGTTAATTATGTGGTTTTTATGTTATTTATGTGTTAATGTGTGTTTTTTATTATGATTACGCTCGCTAACGCATCGCTCTCGCACTCTCGAATCGCTAAATCGCACTATTATATCAAGTATAACGCTTAACGCGTTATTAAAACGCTTAATATAACTAATTAAATTAACCGAATCACCAAACGAACACTTAACGCGAAATAAACAAAGAAAACCTAACTTTTGGGTCAAGTTCGCTCGAACTTGGTGTTACCAAGTTCGGCCGAACTTGACTGCCCCAGTTAATCTTTCTTAAACCTAAAGTTCGCTCGAACTTCACCTCAGGGAGGTCAAATTCGGTCGAACTTGGCTCTTTTCCTCTCATATTCCTACAAGTTCGGTCGAACTTGACTCCCAACAGCTCAAATCTTGCCTTCACCTATAGATACTCAGCTCCATTCTCTCATTTGAATTTGCTGCAACTTCGCCCAGAGCTCTCAAACCCGAAACTTTTGTGTTCTAAGTAAGAATCAACCCGATTTCAGCTAAACAACGTTTATCAATGATTTGCAAAGGTTTACAACGATTTTGGCACAAGGCATAGCCTTCATTTTCATCAAAACTCTTCTATTTACGAAAAGCTTCATCTTTTTCCATAAAACTTCTGTTTTTCACTCAGATCTATGCTTAGATCTGAGTAAAACCTTTTAAAGACTTGATTTCTACACAAAATTACGGACTTTTGATGATGTTTGGTTCATTTCTGATATGAAACAAAGCATTTGTCATTCAAGATCCCATATCTGGAAGCACAAGGACGTTTATGTTGGTTTACACAAGCCGGACTAACCTGAACGAACCCCGAGTTCGTCCGGATTAGACCACGCTTTTGTAAAACGGCTAAAACGCTCTAAAAGACCTCTCCGACCTAAGCTTGCACAGTAGCACAGGGTTGGAGGGATGAACACTCAATTTACTCAGCAAACGACGCGAAAACGCAAGATTTTGGACCCGAAAACATCAAGTTCGCTGGAGGTCAAGTTCCCCAGGTCAAGTTCGACCGAACTTGCACCCAAATGGGTTAAGTTCGACCGAACTTGGGCTATTTCACCAAACTCTTCACAAGTTCGACCGAACTTGTCTAGTTTCTTAGGAAACTATACAAGTACCCTAACTTGTCATTTCTGTAAGAAATTCTTACAAGTTCGCCCGAACTTGACAAGTTTCCTAAGAAACTTACCAAGTTCGACCGAACTTAGCTCTAAACACATCAAAACCTTACAAGTTCGCCCGAACTTGCCTAATCTTCAACTCAAACTTCACCGTTTCGGCTTTTCGGAAGACTCATGCACTTCTGTTCGTTTACAGGCTGATCCGGCGCACTCCGCAACTCTCCTCAGAATCTTAAGTCTTACCAAAACGCACCCCAGTGAGTATACTTTGCCCATTTTCGCTTTAATGCACTTTTTGGGTGTTACATACGTTCCTATATCAAAATCACTTCACAAATCAAAACTGTTTATCGCACGCGAATAATCTGATTGTATATGCTCGATACTTGATACTAGAAACATGTGACTAGGACTTATTTTCGTTAACTTGCCTCCTTAGCTAGTATGGTACTATAGTTTGGCTAACACCCGACGAGTCTAGTTAGGATGGTGCGCCAGCTTTTCACAGCCTTTTCACAGTAGTTAGCATGAGAAATGAGCCTATGTTATGTTAAGTATTTTGGTGTATCATGATATGTAATTGGATTGTTACGCAAACGCTTTCTCGACTATGCTAGTATTATTCAAACTCGTATGCTCACCTTTACTTAATTGTATTGACTTGTATTTTAACGTATGTAACAGGTTGAGGATTTAGCTTAGATTGCTTTGGAGTAGTTTTATTTAGTATTTTGCTTATCTTGTTTAGAACGGTTGTAATAAAAATCTAGGGGATATCGAACCATGTTGTTTTTATGAGAAAATCAGAATTTCTGTAATGGTTGTTTGAAATGTTATGTTTAATAGTATGGGATGTTAAACGTTAAGTAATGTTGTTGGATAATTGTTACGGAATTTCTCGTGAGACAATCTGGTTGCCTAGTGCCACTAACCCCGATGTTTCCGCCATCGGTTGGGTGTGGACATCTTCATCGTCAGATATGATCAGATTCTTTCCTTCATTTTTCTTCAATACTATACATAAAGAAAGTTCCCTAACATTAATCAGTCCATTAATCGCTAGTCGGGCTTAGTTGGACCTAGTCAGTCTAGTCGGCCCTAGTCAAACCTAGTCGGCCAGCAAAAAATCGGCTCTTCCGACGATTTTCTAGCAAAAAACTTGTATATTCTGTTCAAAACCTCTAAATTCTAGCCAGTTTCCAACCAAACCATGTGAATTCCAACAATTAATCTTGTATACTTAAAAAATGAGTTTGGTAAGAGTTAAAACGTAGCTACCTAAAATATTTACCTATAAAAAGGTGTATATGTATACATAAAACTGAAAATTACATATAAAAAAACCCTGTCCGATTAATCCCGAGTAATCCCGGGTAGTCGCCAGTCCCCACCTCACCGGCCGACTAGCGACCTATGAGTTCTCCAACCTTGTATAAATAAACCTTATTAATCATGTGTTGAACAAAGAAATTTTAAGAAAACCTATTCGCACCCCCTCTCTGTAGTTTTCTACATAATCTTTTATACATTTAATACGAAGTATATGGGTGCATAAAGTTAGCCTCATGGTTTATTTTCAGATCTGGAATCTGTAGGCGCCATCAAGTTCATTTCTAGGGTTCATATTGTCACCTTGTGAGTGCATAAGGTGCTTTGTGTCACAGCCCAACCGATGGCGGAAACATCGAAGTGAGACGACAACATGATTGCTCGGGATCATAACTTGCTAGTTGTGACAATAAATTTAAATAACAGTTTTCATTTCATACTAAAGAGAATTACATTGTTTTGGAAAGGAAAGAACAACATAATGCGAATAACATAACAACATGAATAAAGACAAAAATTAAAGTTTAGGTGTGTTTCTAGTCCACCCTAAATACCGTTCTTCAATCGTCATCAGCTAGTTTCTTACAACATGTATTAAAATAAAATCAACAAAAGTTGGTGAGTATACAAGTTTGAATACATAGTATAATCGTGTCTAAAAGTTGTCGCATATCCAATATGTAATTCGCATACATTGTTTATTAACATACTAGCGTATGTTAACTATAAGTCAAACCAAAGTATACCGCAATCGTGCATATCCTTGTCGCCAAAACGACAAGGCCGTAAAATAGTTTACTTAACAATACCATAAGAATACGGGCAAGGCGTTAATCTTATAGCGTTTTAATTGTTAAGGTAGGATTTCAAAGTTAATGAGCATATAGAATACAAGTATAAATATAACATGTAACAACAAGTATATAACAAGTATCATGTTTTAATGGATAGAGTGTGTATATAAACAAGTTTGTTCATGAATATGTGATTTGTAGTATATGTACATGTTGCACCCAAAGTGTGTAAAAACTGAAAATGGGATCGAGTATACTCACGGTTTGCGTAGTAAATTCCGCGTACGTGAGTTGATGCGTTCGAGTGATTAGAGGACCGCCGAGTTAACCTACAAGGATGAAGGAGGCGTATGAGTTCGACGGTTTGTTTTGGAATCGAAATGTAAATGTAAGAAGGTTACTTAGTAGGAAAATACTAAAAATTATCTTGACAAAACACCTTAGTTTGGACACCATAACCAAGTGTTTTTCATAGACACAAGTTCGCCTATTGGAAGTCCGATTGTGAGGAGTTTAATCCAAGATATTACTACCGACATCCTCTTGACTTCGACCCATGAATTTGGTTAGTGTCTTAGGATCGGTTAGTTTATATATATATATATATATATATAGGGGATGGATCATGAGAAAACTAGTTTAAATGAGAAAACCAAAAAACTAACTAAAAAAGCCAAAAAAACATATCAAAATTTTTTTTTTGATTTTTTTAATAAAAATTCGCTATATATATTATATAAAAAAACTTTTTTTAAAAAACAAAAAAACATATAATGCACATGTGCAATATATACATATAATGCACATGTGTAGTACACATATAGTGCACATGTGCAGTACAAGTTTTTTTTTTGAAAAAAAAATTATACATAATAAGCAGCGATTTTTTATTAAAAAATTGTATGTTTTTATGCCTTTTTTGGCTTTTTTAGTTAGTTTTCTAGTTTTCTTATGATCCTCTCCCTATATATATATATATATATATATATATATATATATATATATATATATATATATATATATATTGTTAATAGTCCAGTCATATATTGTCATCTATGGAGGTAGAATGAATTCCATTCATTTAACCTCATTGTATGGATTCATCAATGCATAAATCATCACAAGGATGATTCGGATGGTCATGAACATAAGAACATTGTTAGATATTCATTTAAATCATCAAGTAACCAAGTGAAACTCAAACTAGACTAGTGCATCCCATTCATGGCAAATGTTTGGAGACTTTGTGTAGTTTGGACACTTTGTTACTAGTAAGTATACTTGATGACTTAAGTTAATTAGATTGGAGGTGTTTGCACCTCAATCTTACTTCAATGAAGCCCCAACTCAAGTCCATCAACATGCAAATTGGGTTGGAACAAGGTTGAGTTCATGTTCATAAACAAAAGTTACATAAGATAAAAGTTTCATAAAAACATAATTTAATCCAACTTTGGACCTCAAATATGGTGGTGTTCCAACTTAGTTTACCATGGTAAATTTGTGAAAACATAATGAAAAAAGAAAACAAGAAGAAATGATATAGAAGGTGAGTTGAAAGATCACTTGAACACTAAGAACATTTTGCCAAAATAGAGAAATTCTTGATGATTTTGCTATGTTTGAGAGTGATTTGGAGTTGTGGAAAGTGAAAATATGTAAGGGAGGCTTGGTCAGGGGAAAATAGGGTTTGTGTTTTAAAGAGGTTAGAAGGTGACTGGAGAAGAATGGAGGTGGAAAAGCTTAAAACTTGGTTGGGCAAAATGACATGTTGGGGATTGACCTGGTCGCGCCACACTAGCAAGCATTCTTCCCCGTCGCGTGGCGTGACGGGTACTATTTTCCCACAGTTTGGTTTTTGTACAAATTTTGACCCTTGTACTTTGTAATTAGGTTATTTTATGTCATTTTCTTGTGTTTTGGCTCATTTCCAAGTATAGAACATGTTTGTAAACATGTGATAAGTATCGTGTATGTATGATAGACAATTCAAGTGTATAATAAGTCTCAGTTTGCACGTAAATGTGTGTTTGATAATTGTTTGTGTATAACACACGTATAATATGTATGAGTATAAAAATGAATTTCCATTATGATCAAAGTCTCGGATTACAAGATTGGAAAGGATATATGAATACGATATAAATACACGTTCCTAAAAAATAGAAATGTGAATAAACCTTTCTAAATAAGGAAAGTACAGAAATGCGAAGCGTTATAGTCTCCCCTACTTTAGGAAATTTCGTCCTGAAGTTTATTCAGGAGGAAGACTCAACGAACAAGTTTGGATACTTGGTTTTCATATCACTCTTGAGTTCCCAATTGAATTCAGCGCCACGTTTTCCTTCCCATCGAATCTTGTCTATTGGAATTTGACTGCGCCTAAGGTGCTTGGTTCCTCGGTCCAAGCTTTCGACCGGCTTCTCGACGAAATGTAAAGACTCGTTGATTTGTATGTCGTCAAGAGGAACTTGAAGTCCTTCTTCAGCTAAGAACTTCTTGAGGTTTAAAACATTCAACGTTGGGTGAATGTTGTTGAGTTCTTGCGGGAAGTCGAGATGATATGTCACTTTGCTAATCCTCTCGAGAATCTTGAAAGGACATACAAAACGTGGAACGAGTTTGCCTTTACCTACTAAGTTTCCAGCCTTAGACTAATGGTCGATATATAGCCTAACGATGGACAAATCTAGCATGCGTAACTACATAGAAAGATCTGAATCATCCACACTGTAGGTCCGTGATCAGGCGGTTCTAGACGGAAGTTAGTGCGTAAACATAACCAATTCGGTAGAATGTTATTACAGAAGGAGTAGAAAGAGAATTCAGCAGAAGTCTTCATTCATACCGAAAGAGTATACATCTTTAGGTCCAGCTGCTGGAGTTACTCGAGAGAATCCGGCAGCACCTCCCTGTAGGGATTGCAAAAACTTAAGTAACAAATGAACAACACACCTATATATAGGCAACAAGTTCGCTCAAAGTTTGTATAGGACAAGTTCGGGCGAACTTGTCCACCATATGACAAGTTCAGGCGAACTTGTCCTTCACATATCAAGTTCGGGCGAACTTGGTCTCCAGAGACCAAGTTCGAGCGAACTTGTTCCCATTTCCACTATACACTCCGTATTTTGGTCGTGTGTTCGATTCTATCCTATACAATATTCAATACACGCTCAATCGAGCTTATTTAACAAGTGACGAACACAAAATGCATCAACAGATTCCCCCCTTTTTCGTTACTGTTGAAGCTTGATTTGATCTTCAAAACTTTGAGTCGTGTTTGAAAATTCTGCAACTTCAATCAAGGTGTCTGTCGATGTCGTCAAAATGCGTCAACAAATTCCCCCTTAATTGATGATCCGGGCTTGCATTATCAACATTCAACTCTCGCTGAAAACTCCAGTTCAGAACTTTGGTTGCATGGTTTCCGACTTCCTCTGATTTGCTTGACCGACAAATTTTCTCGAATAACCACCAACTCGAAGCTAATCAATGCAGCAACTTCTCCATTTTGATGATAACCAAATCTGAGTTCAGTTTTTGAATAAGCGTTGAGCAACGAGAGTTTATTCCGCACACTCCTAAATTATCAAAAACTCAACCGGCAATTGATAGAAACTTCGAATCACCGCATCGGAAAACTTCAAATCAAAGAATACCCTCGAAAATCTGAAATCCCGATTTCCGTAATCGAAGTTAAGCACCCTTCTAAAAGATTTGATCAGCAAATCGGTAATCTACTCAATCAGCAAATCTTCATCAGAAACAGATAATCTGGTAACGCATCGAATCTGAGAAACATACGTCCGTGGCCAAAATCACATTCTTCATCTTCAGTCACAATGCCAGATATATATCTATCTCCGGTAGACCAGCGCCACTTAATCAACAAACATCGTCATCCAACGGCGGTTAGTCCAAAGAGAAGAATGATTCATCTGCTTGAAGACTAAAAATAATGGCCACCAAAGGCTATCATCAGTTATATCTTGGATAACTTCAGATCTCCTTGGTAATTTTTGAAACTATCCGTCTTCGGAGCTAGTCGTTAATTCCTAAGATCATCACTGAACGTTTTGAAATGTCCTCAGTTCCTCACTGATACTAATGACTGCTAATCCAGCTAACTGTTCCCTTTACCAGAGATCAGGAGTCTAACCCTTAAGCATCAATCTGTATCATAATCTGAAAAATCGGAACTTCCTGTGATCACAGAATCCCAATGAATCTCAAATCTCTGCATTTCCCGATTAATCTGCAATCGGTAACCACCGGATACTGTTGCAGTAGTCACGAATTTCAAAAACGCCGGAATCTTCATATATCGTAAAATTTTTATTCCCCTCATTTTTGCAAATTCTGACCATACTGAAATTTTCACTGAAATTCCCCATCAAATCCGGAACTTCCAGTAATCAACAAATGCGGATTTAACGTTTAGGCCCATTACTAGTCACGACACCCAAATGATCAACATTCTGCACCGGTATCAATGTCTCTCCCGTTATCTTCAAAATTTTGTGACCGTATCACCAAATCTGTACTCTGAAGCTCTAGACGGTGTCTCCGAACATGCTGAATCAGACATTAAAATTTCAGAAAAATTTCTATAACCAAATTTTTTCTGGACACTCGTCTCGTCAAAACGGTCAACAAAATTTTTCCATGCCTTTTTTTAGGCTCCTTGGACAAGTTCAGGCGAACTTGTCCACAATGATACAAGTTCGGCGAACTTGATCAATATGATACAAGTTCGGGTGAACTTGATCTCCAAGATACAAGTTCGGGTGAACTTGGTTGGCCAACACCAAGTTCGGGCGAACTTGAACCAGCCCATTTTTACATTTTTCGATACAGAATCCTTATTTCTTCGAATTTCGAGATGATTCCACCATAGATCTGGTCGAAAATGGTTTTCTAACAATCCTATCCGTTCAATTTTACTTTTTGTCCGTGGATTGTATGTTTATTTGATGATTTACGTCCAAAACCCCTCCTAATGTCCATAAATGTCCAAATTCATGAGTGTAGGTGATAACCGTAGCTCTGATACCAATTGTAGGTCTGTGATCAGGCGGTTCTAGACGGAAGTTAGTGCGTAAACGTAACTAATTCGGTAGAATGTTATTACAGAAAGGAGTAGAAATAGAATTCAGCGGAAGTCTTCATTCATACCGAAAGAGTATACATCTTTAAGTCCAGCTGCCGGAGTTCCTGGAGAGAATCCGGCAGCACCTCCCCGTAGGGATTGCAAAAACTTAAGTAACAAATGAACAACAAACCTATATATAGGCAACAAGTTCGCTTGAAGTGTGTATAGGACAAGTTCGGGCGAACTTGTCCTTCACATATCAAGTTCGGGCGAACTTGTTCCCATTTTCACTATACACTCCGTATTTTGGTTGTGTGTTCGATTCTAACCTATACAATATTCAACATATGCTCAATCTAGTCTATTCAACAAGTGACGAACACAAAATGCATCAACACACATAAATTCATTCACACATCAATACTTATCATATAGATTACACATTCACAAGTTCATAAGCAAACCTTACGAAAAACACACTTTCATAACAAAAACAACCAACTCTTTACATAGTATCAAGAATCATCCTATCCTAACCGGCTATAGAGCGGTTAGCTACTCATAGTAACAAAGGAAACCAAAGAATCCATTGGATACATTAATGAATCTAAAGGAAAATCATAATATGAAGGGTCTACTCATTAAGGATTGATATCTTGACCTCATGTGTGTTATTCTTCCTTGAATTCTTCTGTTAATTAGATCTTGAATCTACTGCCCTGGAACAACCCCTTTTTCGCTCTTCTTATTGCTGAGTTCATAACTTAGGGTCTCTAAGAACATCTCATTCTTTAAATTGGGTCCAAGTAACTTCTCGTTCGGTTACGTCCCATTACCTACGGGTTAATGCCTATGAGCCAGCCACGTCATACAATATCTCATTAGGGTTCAAATCTCTAAGGCGGTGCACTCATTTCAGGCCCACGACTCGTAGTTCGCTAACCAGCTTATGTCCCGTAAGGTCGTTGACTGGGCCGACCTTCTTCACATCTTTGGTAACATCCTAATCTGACCCATAAATCCTTATTTCACCTAGGAATTGGCAAATCACTTAAAACAAACATTTAATCTATTCCAAACAAGATTTACCATAAACAACTATCAAAATGTGGGTTTTAACACTATAAAAACATGTTGTCTTTCAGACACATCAGAGGGGTGTTGTCCTAGCGCCTTTCTAATGGAACAAAGTTTAAAGCTTGATAAAGATTATGGAGGACCAAGGATAGATGGCAGTCAATACCGAAGACTAGTGGATCAACTTCTCTACCTTCAAGCTACCAGGCCTAACGTCACTTATTCTATGAATGTTTTAAGCCAGTTTATAGCTCAGCTGAGACAAACCCATATGGAAGCCGCAAATCATGTGCTACGATACCTTAAAAGCACACTAGGTCAAGAAATTTTGCTGCCTAGGGAGGGAGGAACAAACCTTCTCACGTACTGTGACTTAGACTGGTTGGGGTGTCCCTTTACCAGAAGATCGAGAACATAATATTTGTCTCTTTTTGGAGGTGCACCTATCTCATGGAAGTTTAAGAAACAATTTGTGGTATCACGTTCTTCTGTTGAAGCTGAATACTAAGCCATGTCATCCGCGATTAGTCATCCGTGATTAGTGACACGTTATGGATACGATGATTATAATAGGAGCTCGATGTTGTTCAACATGGGTTGACACCTCTGTTTCGTGATAATCAAGTTGCGTGATACATTGCTAATAATCCCGCCTTTGATGAACACACAAAACATGTCAAAATAGACTGCTATTTTGTTCGTGAACGAGTAGAATATGAGAGATCCAACCTCTAAACATTGACACCAAGTCCCAAACTGCAAACCTAATCACCAAAGCTTTAGGTGTTCAACAACTTTATACATTGCTCATGAAATTGGCATTCTAAACTTACACGCTCCAACTTGAGGGAGTAAAGGATCTTATTATTATTGTCATTATTTGACCATATAAATTCCTTAGGTACTTAATTATTGTCCTTTTTGTTTTAAGGTCTATAGGTTTAGGATCCTATAAAAAGGACATTTTTTGTGAGAAGTGTGAGAAGGCATAGAAATTGACATGTAGGCCTCATGTTTTGGACTTAGGAATGATGTTTTGGTTGTTTTGGGAAGAAAAACATCAAACATAATAATTTAAGACACAATGTAATGAATTCTAGGCCTAAAACTAAAAACACCATGTCAAGAACGTTAAGTAGTGTGTTTTAAGTGTTAAATAGTATTTTTTAAATTGCATGCCTATAATATATTGCATTGTGTTTGTAATTGTTATGTTTGGTGTTTTTCTTGCCAAAACAACCCAAAACATCATGGCTAAATTCAAAACATGATGCCTACATGTTAAATCATATGCCTTCTCACACTTCTCACGAAAAGGGTTCTTTTTATAGGAACCTCACCCAAGGTTTATATATACTTTTGTATTTGGCTTGATCATTATGAATGAATATATAGAGAATTCTCTGATTACCAAAGTTCAAAAAATTTGTATATGTGAGTTGATATATTTAAGTTTGCAATACTAGTTTTCATGGTGTGAACGAATATACAAAGAATTATGTGATTACCAAAGTTCAAAATTTTTTATATACGAATTGATATATTTAACTTCTCAATACTAGTTTTCATGGTGTCAAATTCGAAATCACAACACTCTGTTTAGTTGAGTTTGTTCATAACTTTGTAAGTACATAATGAAAACGTGTAAATTGTATACATCTTCAGCATTTGCTACCTTAAATGGTTATACTCTCTAATATAATAACTAACTCTTGTGTGTGACTGACTGATGTTATACGTTTAATATTGTTTTATTAAAGTTTATAAGTTTGATGACTGATGACTGACATAACCAATTTGATGATTGGTGAAATATATTGATGGTGTAGCAAGCATGGAGTCTTATACCAGTATTAGCTTGTTTGGCTGGTGTCAAGCAGTTGTGGTGAATTTCACTTCACAAATGATGTTTATTGACGTTTGAAGTTGAATTGCACAATTGATTTTAAATTGTGATGTGATGGTGATTACTAAATGTTTTATTGAAACTTGTTTAACAAAAGTATCACTCACTCAACGTAGCTGATTATTTAGCGTGCAAGTTAGGTCAATGGATGTTGATGCTTGATACTAGTCAAGACTGGAATTCTATCGACCCTAGATGACCCTTTTATGTTATGGATTGTTTTGTTTTTGCTGCTTGTGATGACATTATTTGTTTAAGAGCTATGTTTTGATGCGTAAACTCAACTATGGAATACCCCGTGTATGGGGGCCTACATCGTTGACAAGTGGGCGTGTAATGGCATCGACAAAAGCACTATAGAACACAGTACTTTTTAGTGATGATATAACATATATATCCATCAAAAAACCACTTGGTGAAAACAATCCCATTGGTAATTTGTCGGTTATAGTCCGCCAATAAATATGACATTACAATATTAGTCGATGCGAGCATTAGTATAGCATTAAAAAAATGCCAAAGAGCTATCGACACTTCTTTTACATTGATAGAAAACTATAAAAATAGATACCGATTCCAGTTACTGATATCGATTTGTTATTCAATCGGAATCACTTCGGTTCTTCATGGCACCGGAGGTATCCGTTCGTTTGGTCACAATAAAAAAGAAAAAAACCATGTACGTTATCAATATAACGAAAATGGTAAACTTTATATTAAAAAAAAGTAATTTGTGAGACATCTTTGATCAATGTTTTAAAAACCAGTTAAAATCAGCCTTTATTACCGGTTGAATTGGATACCGGGGACATCATAGAGCCTGGACTAATTTGGATAGCGGTTTAGTGTTCAAATGGTAGGAAAATATAGTATTACTAGGGCATAACGATGAACCTGTTTTTATACCCATGTTCATTTTTTTTTTTTTGGATTTTAAACTCGCATTGGTATATAAAATATCTTATTTTATATTGTAGGAAAGGAAAATAGTTATGTTCTTATTTATGAGGATGGTGGCGATGGTGAATTTCTTCTTTTAAAAGATCGTGAAGTTGATGCATTCAATACTCCAGTGTCATAAACCTATGGTACACTTTATTTATTTAAAAAAACTTTGTTGGGAAATTGATTTGATTATGGCCAACAAGGTGACTACGTACGTGTTAGGGGTTAATTTTTATAACAATGGATCACATATCCTTAGACCAGCCTGAATCACTGATCCTTAATGGACTGTGCAGAAAGTATGGGGATCACAGATCCTTATTATTCTCTTAACTGGCTAACAATTGTTTCCTGTATATTTAACTTGTATTCGTAGGTGCATTACGAGGTGGACGTAGTCTAAGCTGGAATATCGGGGAATATGCTAATATTCAAGCACGTGCAAGGAGAGTTATAGCCGTTAAGGGTGATCGTGAGGAGTTAGCACTATTTTCGGATAGTAAGTTAGTTAGGATAATTTCCAATTATATCAAGGGGTAATGAGCTTGATAAGAACACATACAACTCGAACACTGACCACTCTCGAAACTGCTCTCATACACACACTAGAATTCATTTGTAACAAGCTCAATATCATCCGAAGATGTACTTATTTTGTGCATTATTTACGATATATAGTTGGTGATCGATAGTTTCCATCACCCGAGATTTTTTGTGCAGGAGATCTTATTGAGATCAATGGCTTTTTACTCGTATAAATCTCGGGGTTCATTGTCATTTCTGTTACACAATCGTTTACATTTTCATTTAAACACGTCAAGCACTCTACCTCACATTCAAAGTTTGATTACATTATCCTTAAACCAATTTTTTACCAAAACAGTACGTATTGGTGAAACTACGGCCAACATGTCTCTACGAAATTTTCACGTATATTATCAAACTTTATTCCAAATAATATCTTGAAAGGCCTAATAATAGTAACATCCAACAATTACTTGAGTCCCATTCACAAATCCATGAGTTTCAAGAAATGTTGGGCAAAACTGATTGTATGCATTGGCCATGGAAAATTTTTTATTTGTATGGGAATGTAAATATACATGAGGTGACCAAGGATGTCCCACCTTGATGCTCGAGACAGTGGCATCCAATTACCTTAGGATTTGTCATGCATTTATTGGAGTTGTCAGCTCGAATAATGACATCTACATCCTAAATCAATCACCAATATCCAATGACGTAATAGACAAGTTAGCACACCCATGCAATTTTACGGTGAACGGAACATAATACAACCGAGGATACTATCTTGTAGGTGAAATTTATCTGGAATGGTCACGAATGTAAAAGGCTTGTCCTGTCCACAAAGCCTGAAGATGCTAGAGTTCAAAATCGTCAAGAATTAGCAAGAAAGGATGTCGAGAGGGCGTTCAGTGTCCTCCTATAACAACTCGGAAATTCGATTGTTATCTTTCCTTTTGTTTTTCCGTTTATCTATCCTTTGTAAATCCGAGATTCGGTTAATAATAAAGTTTCTGTTAATTAATTATGGTATTTTACGTTATTATCGTATCTAATCGCTTATTGAATCGCATCGCTAATCTCATCGCATCGCAAATCGCAATTGTTTATGTGGTTTTGTATTATTTATGTGTTATGTGTGTTTGTGGTTATGTTTACGCTCGCTATCGCATCACTCTCGCACTCTCGAATCGCTAAATCGCACTATTATATCAACTATAACGCTTAACGCTTTAATTTAACGCTTAATATAACTATCTAATGCGAACCGAATAACCAAACGAACCCTTAACGCGAAATCAGCAAACGAAACTTGGTCACCAGGCCAAGTTCGGCCGAACTTGACTATCACAAGTTCGCCCGAACTTTCCTGATAACCAGGACTCCCTTGTTTCCCTCAAGTTCGCGCGAACTTGTACCGAAATGTACAAGTTCGGACGAACTTAGCTATATTTCCCTTGAAATCTATCATGTTCGCGCGCGGCCGAACTTGTTGTCAGCTCTTGAGAATCTTGACTTCTCCTATAAATACTCAGCTCATCCCTCTCATTTGCACTTGCTGACAAAGTTCGCTCAGGTCTCCCTCATTCCAAATCTCTCGTGTTCTAAGTAAGAAACGACCCGATTTCAACTACAACAACGTTTATCAACAACCAACAAAGGTTTACAACGATTTTGCATAAGGATCTACCTTCGTTTTCATCAAAACCCATTCTTTTACGAACATCTTCATCTTTTTCTTCAAAACTTCTATTTTTAACTTGGATCTACACAATACGAGTTCGTTTGGTGTTAGCAGAGGCTTCCCAAACACGAGATCTGCAAGATCTCGGCTTGTAAGTTCTAGATCTGAGAAAACCTTTGATAAATATCGATTTTGACACAAAATACGGACTTTTGAGGATGTTTTGTTCATTTTCTGATATGAAACAAAGCATCTATCATTCAAGATCCCAGATCTGGAAGCACAAGGACGTTTATGTTGGTTTACACAAGCCGGACTAACCCGAACGAACCCCGAGTTCGCCCGGATTAGCCCACGCTTTTGTAAAACGGCTAAAACTACGCTAAAAGACCTCTCCTACCCAAGTTTGCTCAGTAGCACAGGGTTGGAGGGATTAACACTCGATTTACTCAGCAAACGATGCGAAAACGCAAGATTTTGGACCCGAAAACATCAAGTTTGCTCGAGAATCACCAGTTCCCCAAGTCAAGTTCGACCGAACTTGGGTACTTTTCACCAAGTTTTCTTGCAAGTTCGCCCGAACTTGCATAGTTTCTTAGGAAACTATACAAGTTCGCCCGAACTTGTCTCCTTTCAGTAGGGATTCTCCACAAGTTCGGCCGAACTTGACAAGATTCTTAAGAATCTCATCAAGTTCGGCCGAACTTGGCTCATAACTCACCAGAATTACACAAGTTCACTCGAACATGTGTGTTTACACATAAGACTGCTCAACTCAAAGTTCACTATTTCGGCTTTTCGGAAGACTGATGCACTTCTGTCCGTTTACAGGCTGATCCGGCGCACTCCACAACCTCTCCGCAGAATCTCCTACTTACCTAAAACGCACCCACAGTGAGTATACTTGACCCATTTTCGCTTTAAACGCACTTTTGAGTGTTACATACATTCCTATATTAAAATCACATCACAAATCAAACTGTTTATCACACGCGACTAATCTGATTGTATATGCTCAATACGTGATACTAGAAACACGTGACTATGACTTGTTTTCGTTAACTTGCCTCCTTAGCTAGTATGGTACTATATTGTGGCTTACACCCGACGGGGTCTAGTTAGGATGGACGCGCAAGCCTTCTCACGGTAGTTAGCATGAGAAATAAGCCTATGTTATGTTAAGTGTTTTGGTGTATCATGATATGTAATTAGATTGTTTCGCAAATGCTTCATCGACTATGCTAGTATTATTCAAACTCGTATGCTCACCTTTACTTAATTGTATTGACTTGTATTTTTACGTATGTAACAGGTTGAGAACTTAGCTTGGATGCTTGAATTTTGCATGCGTAGTTTAGTTCGTTCTGTTAGTTTATTTAGAATGGTTTGTAATGAAAATCTAGGGGAGATCGAATTGGATTTATGTTAAGAGATTTTGTTGAAATGTAATGGTTATTTTGAAGGTTTATGAGTTTGATAGTATAGGATATTGAATGTTGATTATTATCTTTGAAATGGCTGTTATGGAATCTCTTGATCAATCTGATTCGCCTAGTGCCACTACCCCGATGATTCTGCCATCGGTTGGAGTGTGACACCTCCAAGGTCTATGGCATTGACGGGAATCCTGGGTATCCATTTAAGTTTATAAAATCCAAATTTATAATAAAACAATAATAATAATAATAATAATAACACTTTATTATTAATCAGATGCGGAACCGTGAATTAACACAAAAACAGATAAAGTTATTCTCGTCAGCGATCTAGTTACAACCTACTCAGATTATTATATATAAAACACAACCATAGCGGTTTAGGATTATTTAACCGAACTTTTTCAAAGGTTTAAGGATATACATAACAGAGAAACTTATCATACAATTCAACACAATTTAATCAAGCATTTGTAAGCGAATAAATAGACGAATCGAGAATAGCTTATGTAGTATTTATATTTATGTTAGTTTGTTTTTATTTGTGTAACGATTTATTTATAATTATAACTATTTTTTTCAGGTTAAATGATGTTTATTTAGTTTTTACTTTTAATTTAGTTTAATCTTTATTAAAAATGAAATATAAAATAAAAATTATCTTAGTGCAAATTAATTAATATATAATAATTGTAAAAGTATGTGATGATGTGAAGTATAAGGTGGAGTTTGTGAAAGTTTGTACATTATATGAAAGTTAGTTTTTTAGAAAAGTTTGAAAATCTGATTTGACGCTAAGACGACAGTCTGTGGTGTAGACATTTTGGATGCTCTAAGGTAGCACGAAATCCCAAAAAGCGGTCGTGCTCCAAGAAAGAGGTTTACTGTAAGTGTAAATCTTGCAAATGTATTATAGTAAATAAATGCTATATTTTTAACATCGTTTCGAAAACCGAAAATTTTGTACTTTGAATGAGGCCATAATTTGGTTTAATCAAAGAAAATGTGTTTTTAGTTTAATCGGAGAAAATGTATTATTTATATAATTTTGCTTGTAATCTTTTTATAGAATACAAAATTTAATATCGCCATACATTATGATAACTAGATTGTTTTTATCCATGCGTTGCGGCAGGAAACTAACATGTTTTGAAAGCAAAAATAACTAAAGTAATTAAGAACCTGGTTATTGATAACGATTACCGAGTGATGCATTCATAATCACACATTATAAATTGATGATGATTTGCATGTTGCTAAAAAATCAATAATAAGGCCAATGATATATTAGTTATTCAGTCTAAATAGCATTAACTTGTAAACATAGTCTTTGGTTGTAGTTTTTAATTTATGTAAAAGAATAAAAAGCTTATGATCCTTCACTTTTACTTTAAAACTAAATAATTAATTGAAATACAAAAAAGATAGATCGTGTATTGAATATTAGGTGGGTCTGAATGTTAGATTTGTAAAGAAAACACTCATACGCACGATTGAGTCATACGTGCGTATGAGACTATGCGCATACGCACACATGAGCCTCATACGTGCGTATGAAATGCACATTCGTGTGAATGAGCTCATGCTCATGAGTGTGCCTATATAAAGAGGCTCATGCGCATTGGTGGAGATAAGTTTGTGAGATCTCATTCAGAGGGATGCAGCTGGAGATATGTGTTGATGCTCTCTCCAACTTGCCAAATGATGTATACTCTTTCGGTATGGAATGGAGGCTTTCCACTTATGTGTACTTACGAAATTTCTACCGAATTAGTCTTTATCTTATCCAAACTTCCGTCTAAATGCGTAGGACGCAACGGTCCCATAACCTAACACAAAGGTTGCTTTTTAACATGTAGTATAATGTGCTGAAGTGGGTTGGTTAAACGTAGATAAAAAAGCATGTAACAACGATATATTTTTACATGAGCGCCAGACAGTTTAAAAAAAAACCTGTTGGATTACAAATAATGTTAAGAAAATATGTCGAAACGTAGATAAAACTAACTCATGCACAACTTTAATTTTATTTGAAACAATATATAAAAAGATTAAACATGTTAAAAAATCATGATGGTGCAACAGAAAATTCGTTTAAAGTTTAAAGCGGCAACTTTATTAAAGTTTTGGGTTGTAGTGCAAAGCGGTTTAAAAAGAGTAAAAATAACTTTATTCGAGTTTAGTGGACGTTTGATAAATTTATTAAATTTAAAGGATAAGAATGTAAATTGATTTAAAAAAAGTAACACCATTTGAGAGGGCAATACTTTAAGAGCAAAAACTTTGTGTTTAAAACACAAAAAATAAAATAAAAAAATTGTGTGAGTAAATTACGTAAATGTCATCATGAAGAAAGTCAAGTATATGAATGTGGATGACCTTGTAATTAAAAGCAAAATGAAAGGTAAATCGTGAAGGGAGTTAGTATCAGATTATAATTTAAAGTGTATAATAATAATGATATTTTATGTATTTTTTTTATTTTCAAGTGTAATACATCTTTGTAAATTATATATAAAGTCAGTTATATTTTTTTAATATTAATAATGAACAATGTCAGTATGGGTGTTGGTTCTATCAATTTTTATAGCTTTTAATTGGTGTAAAGTATGCATTAACATCATTTTGGGTGTCACGGTCTTTTCGTCTTGGATTTTCTCAACAAATACCTACCAAGTTCCCTTCTCGTAGCATGGTGTCACGAGGTCGTCTTCGAGGACCCGTGTGATGTCCTTGGTTGCTCAGACATAAGCAAATCTACCTCGCTTTTGATAAGGGTCATTGGTTTTCGTCCTGCCTTAGACTCATCAGGAGAGCGTCGACAACTTGACCAGTGGTGCTTACGTAGAGTATACACGACAAGACACGTAAACTTTACAATCCGTTGAGACTCTTTGATGAAGTCCAAACTAGCCAGTAAAACCAATCATTTAAATACAAATCCAAACAAAACGACCTTTGAACATCTAACCCCTAATAGCAATGTCATTTTACTAGCTTAAACATTACTAAATCCATAAAATTATAAACTAATCTAACTTAGAAATAAGAATTGCCACCAAAAAAAGCTTAGATATATAGAAGTCAAAAGGGTCTACCTTCTTTCTTTGCATAAAAACACTCCACCAGCATCACCATGTTCTAAAACCACCACCACCACCACCACCTCTCAGATCCGCCCAATCGCCACCACAAAATGGCACACAACGAACGTGACACCGTCCCTCTCAACCAATCCTCTCAATCCGACATCGATGAGATCGAAAATCTAATCAATTACTCAGTCCAATCCACCGTCCTCCCCGCACAACCACCATCGCCACCGCGAGCATCAATTCCGGTGTCTTCTTCTCCGTTTATCCAATCCAATCTTCCTCCGCCGCCTCAGAAACCGGCATCTGTTGCTCCTGCCGTACCGCCACCGGTTTCCAACCGGAGTTCGAACGGTCAACAACAGCAGTCGAGTATGACCGGATTCGGATCTCCGCCGAACACGTTGACGGAGCCAGTGTGGGACACGGTGAAGCGAGATCTGTCACGGATTGTGAGTAATTTGAAGTTGGTTGTGTTTCCGAATCCGTTTCGTGAGGATCCGGGAAAAGCGTTGCGAGATTGGGATCTGTGGGGGCCGTTTTTCTTTATTGTGTTTCTAGGGCTTACTTTGTCATGGTCTGCTTCCGTTAAGAAGGTGAGTTTCTTTGTTATGTGTTATTGTTTGTTGTTTTTGTGAAGATTTAGGGTTTATATGTGGCTTGTGATGGATTGTTTATGGATGTTAGATCTTGGTGTTTCATGTCTGAATTGAACTGGATTGTTATTAGATCTGATGAAACTATAATTGGACCTGAGTTTTAGGTTTATGAGTTTATGAATGATAATATTGTAGTGTTAGGTGTCTTTATGTTTAACTCGTTATGTTCGAAGAAGTACTTTAGACTCTTGTGATCAGTGTATATGGTACATTTGATCCTTGGTTTAAAAAAGCGCGCCTAGGCGCAGGTCATGGGGCTTTACCGCTCAGCGCCTTGTGTTTTTACAGGATGTTTTTACAGGAAGCGACCAAAAAGCGGTGGCTTTTTTTTTTGGCCTGAGGCGTTCTACAGCATATCCCATGGTCATTTTTTAAAACAACAGCGTGGTCCGGGTTTTCGGAGCTGCATTCGTGTCCGCAGGACGTGCGCAACCAAATTCCAGCTCCGAAACTCAATTTTTTGCACCCCCTGTGTGGGCGGGTGGACTTGTGGTAAAACATGTCATAAAGTTACAATTGTTTGATAAATGTTTTACCTTATAAACAACCATTCCCTTTGTTCCCACACCTATGTGGGACAAGGTATAAAAGCCTTATTTATAGCTATATTTTGGTTAAAGGAAGCTAAAAACCTATGGGATATGTATGGGATATATATAAAAAAATTATATAAACACCTTGCGCCTTGGGTACGAAAAGCCCACCGCTTTTGCGCTTTGCGCCTTGCGCCTCATTTTTAGACCTCGTCGCTTTTGTGCGCCTCTCGCTTTTTTAAACCAAGATTTGATCGTATGTAAGTGATGTTTCTGTATCATGATATCATCAATGCAAACACCACAGCTGTGAGCTTTAAATCGGGTGTGAGATAATTGGGTACTCAGATCTAGGGTTAATATAGGTATAGTGTTGTAGATCTTGGGTTATACGCAGATCATAGTTGTCAATAGCGAATAGCAGACGACAACAAGCTACCTACATGCTACGTTGTGATACAGTAGAAGAAATTTTAAGAAATATTTATATGTATATTTTATCAAAAAAAATTTTACAAAAATCTCGCTATTTGTTGCTAAATCCTATGTAGCGCTATCGATCCGCTTCGCTACATAGCATAGCGCTCATTGACATCTATGATGCAGATTGAAATGCATCGTAATTGGATCTGCTGAAACTGTAATTGGTTGTTTGCTTTACAGCTTGCATGTGGTAGATCAGTTGATGAATTTGTGTTTGTAACAAATGGCTTGTAGGCTAGGGGAATCAAGGAGTGTGGTAATGGTGGACGTTGGTGTAGATTTAGGAGTAGGTTTAGTGAGTATGTGAGTTAGACGTAAGAAAGAGAAAATTTATATTTGTAGCTTGCAACTTCGGTCAGTTCTAATTTCTTCCATCTTCATTAATTTATGAATGACAATGCTAGGAATAAGTACCAAGGCACATACTATGTTTCATAGATCATTGATGTAATCTCATTGATACAGAAATTCTAAAGTCAAAACTCACTACTTTCTGTTGACTAGTGCTTGTTTGATTATTCTTATATAGTTTAGTCATTAGTGTCATTTTTTGATGAAAGACGGGATTGCAAACCGTCTTGTACCATGCAAAGTGGTTGCAGAAAAGCACATATACATTGTAGATTGTTTAGATAAAACTGAAATGAGACCAGTTTTTTATAACACCAAAAGTTGTCCCAAACTATTACAAATAGCCTTTAATTTGTAGGCGGTTCTAGTAACCAAAGTATTTAGTTTGATTTCAAGTAACCAACATATCAACTAAATGAAATAGAAAATGTAACCGAAATATTAAATTTAGTTAAAATGGATAATGTTGTAGACTTAGTTAAAGCAAGGAATAACATCTGCCAATTCTAAAACAATAACAAAATTATTAAAAAAAAGATGATGATTGTTTTGGGGAGTTATTGACTCGTCTCCTCACTCCTTTTTATTCCCACTAATTTATGTATTAATCAACTATTCAAGTTATCGGTCCTCATCATTTCTACTTGAGTTCTATTTTATTTGTACAAAGATAATAAAATGCTTCACCAGTGTGTCTTCGGCTTCATTTATTCTTGCATTTCCCACATTTCTATGCAAGTCTTCATATCTGATTACTAAATCTTTGTATGCTTGTCAAGAACAATAGAGTACAATAAGGATCTAGGCCATCTATAATCTATATTCAAATTATCTCATTATACTTTCTACAAGTTTCTTGAATAATAATAGATAATTGCCCGCCTTGCTAATTTTTAACAATTTCTGCATCAACAAGCCCTCTAACTCAAACTAACCGGGGCACACTAGTAACAAGACACATTAGACATGCACACCATTGTAAAACATCAAATTGTATCATTAAATTAAACTAAGTATATCAACCACACGCATTGTGTATAAACGTTTATATTGTTCATTTGTTCCCGGTAAATAGTTGAAGTATGTGTTTATCTATGGTAGAGAATTTGTTTGCTTGTAAACTTTATACATTCGAGACAACGGTGTATAAGTTCAACTAGACTTGGGAATATGATTTTATTTATTTATTTTTTTTTTGTTAAATTGAAATTAAACAAAGAAATATAATGCTTGCTGAATTATAAATAGATAACATCTTGTTTAAGGGATAATTGTCTTTGATGCTAGCTTGCTATGTAACTGATCTTGGTCAAGAAAGTCAAAAATAAACCAGATGAATTCATGTATGTTGTTGCCTTTGTTAAAAAGGCGTGTCTGAGCTACAATCTGTCTTGGTTTAAGGGTGGATGCATAAAATTTAGTATGAAAAGTAAACTGCAGGAGTAACATCCCAAGGAAGCAGTAAGCACGAAAGCTGTAAATTCGATTTAAAACATTTTGTAACATGTGTATTTGTTTTCTTGCAGTCTGAAGTTTTTGCAGTTGCCTTTGCACTACTTGCAACAGGTGCTGTCATCTTGACATTGAATGTGCTGCTGCTGGTACTCTCTCTCTCTCTTTCTATATATATATACACACACACACATACATACACACACATAGTGGTGGGTTGAATGAGAACCATTAGGAAATACATGGATTCGCTAGTTAATAAATATACTACGAGTCTCAAAATATACCCGTAAATCAAATAGTTCCTATATTTAGTGGTTCTCATTGGGATCACCCCTGTGTTTGTATATCTATATCCTTATGTGTGTGCGTGCGGGTAGAGGTGTACAAAAAAACCGGTTTTAGAACCGAAACCGGAAAAAAACCGAAACCGGTTTTTTTTTAACCGGTTTTTTACAACCGGTTAGTAACCGAAACCGGTTTTTTTTTAACCGGTTTTTTACAACCGGTTAGTAACCGAAACCGAACCACCGGTTGTAGACCGGTTATGGTTTTTTGCCTTCGAAACCGGTTACAAAAAAAGGGTTTTAACCGGTAAAAAACCGGTTTTTTAGGTTAAAAACCGGCTCTAACCGGTTTGATCGGTTATTAGTTTGAGTAAAAAAAACCGGTTAGTAACCGGAACCGGTTATACAAAAAAACCGGTTTGGTTAATAACCGAAACCGGTTTTCGAAAAAACCGATTTGTACACCTCTACGTGCGGGTAGTTCATTGATAAAAGTATATATATAATTATAGTTATATACTAAGATATTTACATATGCATGAATCTTTGGAGAAGGGATCTAAGGATTGTTTGGATGTATCACTGAAACTGTGTGATATTGAATATTTAGAATTAGATAATTGAAGTTAATAAAAACATGTTATGGACTTGTAGGAAATAGTGTCTGTATGTACAGTGCTAGCTTTTAGAAGTTGTAATAACAAAATTATCAGATGTTTGATATATCCAAACACTAGAATCTTGAAGTTGCAAATAATCAGCTTTCCTAGGGATGACAATGGTTGAGTCTTGGTAATCCCAGTTCTGTAAGCGGGTATCCGTTGGGTTTCCTTGTGGGTTTAAAGCCTTTTGTGACGTTGGGTTTTTTATTATTCGAAACCCGATCTTCAACTTACCCAAAAAACCAACTTGAAATATGAAAAATGCTCAACTGCATTTCTAACATATCTATGTTATAACAATTTTAAGTTTCTAACAATGCATATTACCATTTATTAAACTTTTTATGATTATATAACATGTTAGTTCCTTCGGTTTCGGTGTTGGTAAAATAGTATCCAATGGTGTGCTTGTTTGTAGGGTGGTCATATAATCTTCTTCCAAAGTCTGAGTCTATTGGGCTACTGTCTATTCCCCCTGGACATTGGAGCCTTAATCTGCATGTTGAAGGACAGTGTGATCTTAAAGATTGTTGTGGTTTGTGTGACATTGGCATGGAGCTCATGGGCCGCGTATCCATTCATAAGCATGGCAGTCAACCCGAGAAGAAAAGCACTCGCTCTTTATCCCGTTCTACTCATGTATGTATCAGTCGGTTTTCTTATCATAGCCATTGATTAGTACCCTGCAATACCATAACTCCATCACACAAGATTCTTTTATAGCGTTGTCGTGGTACATTTCGTTCATCTATCCATCCAACTGACACTTTTGTATTCTATGCGGAATTGGTCTGTTTAGTGTTTGTTATCCGGAACCGATCTTTCTATGTTATGTGTAAGAAAGTTTTGAATGAATGATAATATGATATGGTGTTTTGTTAAATAAATATATCTAAGAGCATTCACAATGGATTTTATGGATTTTTATATTTAAGTGAGTGAATTTGTTATATTATAATAAATGGTTACAAGGGGCTGTGAGCATAGTTGTTAAAAGCCATCGCCTCTTGCGCCTAGGCCTATTTTCTAGGCGAGGATAGGCAACTGCGCTTTAAGTCGACGTAATGCGTTTTAATTCTTCAGGTGAAGGTTCAGGGGTGCAGATTTCAACGAGATTCCTATATTTCCGATATTTTCCGGTCAAATTCTAGCTAGGTTTCTACTTTTATATAAGGCAAACCACTTTTCTACATCAGCACACTAAATATTTTAGAACTTTTGGTATAAAATATATGATATTAAATGTTATATAATAGCTTTTGTTTATTTTATTTGAAGAATATTATTATTTTCTAATACATAATATATTTTTCATTTTTTTTCATTGTGCGCTTTTCTTTTCTCAAACTCTCGTTTTTTTTGCGCCTAGGCCCCAGGCGAGACCTATGCGCCTTGAGTGTGCCTAGCGCCTTTAATAACTATGGTTGTGAGTGAATGAGAGATAAAATGTTACTGTCTGTAAATATTCAGGAACGTTGTCAAAACGATAAACAATAGGATCAAAGTTTCCCTTTTTGAATTGTATTACTAAATTTTTGTTTATTGTAGTTGCATCATTTTCTTAATCCTTTTTCTAAATTTTAAAAATTTAGAAAAGAAACCATTTTCCCCCTTTTGATTGTCTTTCATCTACCCCTTTGATTCGATTGATTGTATCGTATCTAAAAACACACAGTACCAAAAAGCTTCCTTAAAGTTTTTAATATTTTTGAAAACGGTTGTGAATGGAGAAGAGAGAAAATGTAATGATAAAGATATAAAAATATTATTTAATTAAGAAGGAAAGATAAAAAGATTATGATTTTTACGTATAATTTATCTAACTCTACGTAAACAAGAACGGCAATAATACTAGCATCTCACACGTGGAAAAAGGCGGTTTGCCTTTTCTTTTGTTTTTTGCGTTTTCAAATTTTGTCTCATTGGCCTGAATAAATTACGCTTTTACCCTAACTTAGAATTACGATTTTGTCCCAACTCAAAATACGGCACTGCCACCGTTATAGATTTTGACAAATTACGATTTTACCCTCTTTCAAAATTATGACTTTGCCCCCAGTTCAAAATTACAGCTTTGCCATCGTTATAGCTTTTGATGAACCAGGAGGCAAAATCATTTTACCCCCGGTCAAACTTACAATTTTCCCCCGGTTTAAAATTACAGTTTTGCCTTCGTTTTCGTTTTTTTTCTTGCAAACCTATGAGAGTGTTTTGTTATAATTGGTTGACTAATGTAATTTTTATTCGCTAATACTCACTCATTAGTCATGACGAATTATAGTTCTGCCCTAACTTTAAAATTACAGTTTTCTCATCGTCTTATTTTTTTCTAGCAAAACTATGATAGTGTTTTGTTTTAATTGGTAGTGAAATATTTGGCCTAGCGCCCCGCAACACGGTCGGGGAATAGTGTCAGACAGCTAGTTGCCTAGCACTTTCTCATTGGTCCAGCAAAATTACGATTTTGCCCTTTTTACATTTACAGTTTTGTCATTGGTTTTCTTTTTTTGCTTCCCATCGAAATTACGATTTTGCCCTCTGTTTATATTTACAGTTTTGCCATCGTTTTTGTTTTCTTTTTCCCTGTCAAAATACGATTTTCCCCCGATGTAAACTTATAGTCATGCCATTGTTTATTTTTTTTACAAAACTATGGTAATGTTTTGTTTTAATTGGTTGACTCGGTGTAAGTTTTATTCCTGTCAGACGACTGCCTGCCACGAGCTCATTTATTTTGAAAAATTACAATTGTGTTCTCAGTTTAAAATTATAGTTTTTCCATCGTTTTAGTTTTTTTAGCAAAAGTATGGTAATGTTTTGTTTTAATTGGTTGACTCTATGTAAAAAAAATTTAAGATCGTGTTATTAGTAGTATGTATAGGTAACCGAAATATAGACGTACATGTTATGAGAAAACAAAATATTTGGATTAGTGCCCGCAATGCAAGCGGGGGCAAAAACTAGTTACAAACAAATGCAAACTTGGGGTGAAACCGTAAAACTAGTTAATGGGATTGGAACCGTATAAATATGGATGTATGTGAGTAATAACAAAATTGTAAAATTTTGAAGTTGTCTGGTAAAATTATTGGAGCAACCTATCACTAAATGACGTATTAATGTAAAAAAAAAAAAAAAAAAAAAACCTCGCGTGGTCTTTAGGGATATTTAGAATTCGTTTTGAATTCGAAAAAATCGAGAATCTATTCGATTATCAAGAATTCGTTTCGATTATAAGAATTCAAATTCGAATTCGATTCAATTCGAGTCAAGTAAATCGAATACGAATTTATAATTTCAATTTCGATTCGAAAATCGAACAAAAATTATACATTTTTATTTATTATCTTTATATAATATATATATATAACTTTTATTGGGCTATACAATAAATTATCTTCAAAATTTATTCCTGGTATTAAAATTACACATTACCAAACTCACTACATGACCTATAACTAAAACCTAAGTAATAAATCTATTGATAGATTTCTAACCCTAAAATATTAACTTGTTATACGGAGTGGTTATTCCCGACTTCTTGTTTTGAATTTTAGACTTATGGTACTTTATTTAGAACTTTTTAATGTGATATCGTGCTTTATGACTGTTTTAAAATTTATGTTTTATTTTGATAGTTTTTACATGTTTTAAAAAATCTGAATCAAATTGAATTTATTCGAATTCAAATTTTAATCGAATACGAATTGGGCTTTTTATTCGAATCGAATTGGGTAGGTATTAATCGAATTCGAATTCAAGGAAAAATAAAAATAATTCAAAAATTCGATATTCGATTCGATTCGATGAATACCACTAGTGGTCTGTCGTTTAGGATAGGATATATAGTTATATGGGAGACAAAAATAAAAAATTTACCTAGGGCGATCCATGAGACTTCGAGAGCCCTGTGCAGCTAGTAAAATAGGCACTTAAAATTTTCTTGTATCTAGTCATTTCGTTACGCTGTGTGTGTAAATATATACACTAGGTTACAGACCCACGAATTGAATAAAGCTTATTAAACACTTAGTAATAACATTTAGAAATTATTATATGATATTTTGAGATAAGGTATAATTATATATATATATATATATTAAATAACAACTTGTCTTTTTTGGTTTTCTTTCTTTTTATTTTTAAACTTTAACTTTCAGTATTGACTATTACGAACCCTTAACTTTCTAAATACTTTTTAATATAGTTTGACGTCTTTATTTTTATTTACGTATCGATATAAACTTAAGTTTATTTACGATATAATTTTTTGTTTTGTTTTTTTTACTTTTAACATTTAATTTTCAGTATTGACTCTTACAACCCCTTAACTTTCTAAATACTTTTTAATCGAGTGTTACGTCTTTATTTTTCTTTACGTGTCGATATAAACTTAAGTTGATTTACATTTCGACAATTTTTTTTTGTGTTTTCTCAACTTTCGGCATTGACACTGACAACCCTTTAACTTTGTAGATACTTAATCGAGTTTTATGTGATTAACTTTAGTTACATGTGGTTTGTTTTTTACTTTTAACATTTAATTTTCGGCATTAACTTTTATAACCCCTTAACTTTCTAAATACTTTTTAATCGAGTTGTACGTATTTATATTTATTTACGGTTTGATATAAACTTAAGTTAATTTACATTTCGACATATTTTTTGTGTTTTCTCAACTCTTTAACTTTCTAAATACTTTTGTAATCGAGTTTTCCGGTCGATGTAAAACACTTGTCGACATACTTTTGTACTTACCATGACTTTATTTTGTAAGTTTTCTCTTTCGACTGCTATGTCGGATAAATATCGGGTCACCCTGCCGCGAAGCGCGGCTGTAACACCCTAGTTATAATTATATATTAATTAGGTATAGATACGCATGTTGTGAAAGTATTTTTAGAAGTAAAATTGTTAACCAACATTTATTAATTCATTCTTTATAATATAGTGTCACTCTCTAATAAAGTGAGAAAATAAATTTCATACTTACATTTAAAGCATATGTTGTACATAATTTTTTTAATGGATGTAGCACACACCCAGGAGTATCAAGTAATTTTTAGAGAACTTTAAATGTAATTTAGAAGTTTTATAGATAATATTTGGTAAATGGCTAAGTTTGACTATTCAATGCATACTAGTGGGTTACAACCGCACTTCATGATGGCGCAAGCCAATGTATACGGCGTCTATTTTTTAACAAAATATGATAGAAACGTAGACGCAATGATAAACATATTTTGGTATTGATATATAAACCCAAAGAAGTATAATTGTGTTTATAATTATGAATTTATAAACCTCACTTGTTTAACTTTTTTATACCGTAACTAAATACGTATTCAAGATTTAAAATATGAAAAAAGCAACTTAAAATTTTTGATAAAGAGTTAAATGCTTGGTTGGTCCCTATGGTTTGCGAAAATTGCAGATTTGGTCCTAATGGTTTACTAATTACAAAGTTGATCCTAATAGTTGTAATTTTTGCACTTAGGTGGTCCTTATCACTAACCTCTGTTAAATTTCTTAGTTAAGTTGATGTTAAATGACCAAATTACCCTTAACAATTAAAAAAAATAAAAGTAAATAACTTAGTTAAAAGTTAAAACCTTGTCCACCCCAAACCTGCAACTCTCTCTCCTCAGCTCTCTCAACTCTCTCACTCTCTCTCTTTCTCTCTCAAAGCACCGAATCAAACCTGCAATTTTTCTGTGTCACCGGAAAAAACGCAGCTCTACTGCGTTGCTGGAAAAACGTGGTCGGTGTGTTGAAGATGTGTCGCCGGAAAAACGCAGCTCTGCTGCGTCTTCGGAAAAACGTGGTCGGTGTGTTGAAGGTGACGGTGGTGGTGGGTTTATGGTGGAGGCAGGTGGTGAGTGTGGCCGGTGGGTTGATCAACGCATAACAAACAAATAAAACACAGAATTGAGTTGTACCATAAGTGATAAACAAATCCGTTAGAATGGTGATCAGAGTTACGTGATTTCCGACAAAGCTTCAATAGACTGACTGGGACATTTAAAGTGATTATGGGTAAGTGAGAATGCTTTTCTATATTCAATTCACCAAGAGTTCCTTTGATTCAATGATGCTAAGTTGCCATAATGTCTTGATCTCCGGCGATGACTTCGATAGTTGCAGCTCTACTGCGTCGCCGGAAAAAACGTGGTCGGTGGATTGAAGGTGACGGTGGTGGTGGGTTTACGGTGGAGGCAGTGTTGAAAACAATTTAATCAAACAGAAAATTAATTATTTTATTATTAGTTACCGAGTTATTGGCCAAACCAGTTTATTCCAACTTGAACAAATTGATTGAAGAAAGGTGGAAGGAGACTGTCCCGTTATCGGACGAATTTAAATAACACGCAAAAACTAAAACCAACCTGGCGATTTAAGAAACCGAGATTCTTGAACTGCACGGATGATTCCTGTCCTTAAAGGATTTTACACGCTCGTATTGCTGTGAGCTGCAGCGTATGCAGAACTGATCTGGTATTCCAACCGCAATGGAAACCAGAAAACGCAGAAGCTGGAGAAGAAACATAAGCACAGAGATGATAGGCTGCGAAAATTTGGTTTCGAATAGGTAGCAGGAGGCTTTTATTTATAGGTTAGGATTTCAACAGAGAATGAGAAAAACGGGGAATGGGATAAACATTATTCGAATATAAACTCCTAGAGATATCCATCTCAAATTCGAATTCCTAGACTAATCCCATACGAATTCGAACTGGTGGAGATAACCCCACTGTTTCGAATTCATCTCTATCCCAATCTTAACTCAGCTCTATCTCGATCCACATATCTAACACACCTGAACCGGACCCTAGCTAAAAATAAAAGCTCCTCAGCTCCTAGCGACGATGCGTACGTGCGAAGTGCAAAGTGGGCCTCAAACGCGCCCATTCGTGCCTCAAACGCGCTCATTCGCGAGCTCGCGGCTCGGCTCGGCGCGCGTGTGGGCTTGACCCACTTCTCAACCCATATAACACTTTGGAGGCCCATAAGGGGTAATCTCTTGTAAGGCACTCAACTTTCACCTCCCCCACCAATGTGGGATGGAGGAAACATACCAACTTGTATGTTCCTCATTAATATTTCCAACAATCCCCCACCAAGTTGGAATGTTTCCTCTTACTTAGACAGATGATGTCACTAGGTGTCACGAAGATTAAACCCAGTTTATGTTGATAAACAAGAAGAGACAGATTCGATGGTGTCCTATGGAATTAAACCATTAACCTGATAGCCCCCTTCGGTTTACCCCCACACATCACCAGCCGACTTTGCGTTCGCACTGAGCGCGAATATGGTCGTGCGCTATAAACCCTTTTCATGATCCTTTAGAAGACAAACCACTTATCTTCACTCGAGGCGGCACCACCCCTAGATCATATAGGCAAAGTTTTACATCATCCATGTTGCTTGGATGCCTCAAAAACTTTGTTAAGAGCATTAGCTCATCCTTGTTCTCGGCAACGACGTACTATCATACCTCACATGGATCTATCAGAAATTGATAGTACCTTCTATCGTTAAGTGACTTCGTTTTTACCCATTAAACTTGAGAAGCACTAAGTTCAAGTTGGGTTTCCATCACTAACGATTCTATTGTGGTTTTAGACCCATGTCTCTCGCGGTATTCACTACCAAATCTCTCGTCAGAGGTTTAGTAAATGGATCAGCCAAGTTCTTACTCGTCTTGACATAGACAACCTTGATGGTACCACTTTCAAGAAGTTGTCTCACATAATTGTGTCGTAGACCTATGTGTCTTGACCTCCCATTATACACTGCGTTGTATACTTTAGATAGTGTGGCCTCACTATCACAATACATGGGAATATACGGCATTGGAACATCCCACAAACGGATGTCCGTAAGTAGATCTCTAATCCACTCTGCTTCCTTACCAGCCGCAGCTAGTGATATGAACTCAGCTTCCATAGTTGAGTGGGCAATACAGTCTGTTTCTTGCTCGCAAAGAAATTGCTCCTCCTGCTAGAGTGTAAATCACAGTCTGTTTCTTGCTCGCAAAGAAATTGCTCCTCCTGCTAGAGTGTAAATCCACCCACTTGTAGATTTTGAATCACTGGTGTGATCAATCCAGCTAGCATCAGAATAACCTTCGAGTATTCTGGAAGAATGCGTGTATGTCAGTTCTAAGTTACTGGTCCTTTTCAGGTATCCAAGTACTCTGCCCACTGCCTTCCAGTGTTCTGTCCCTGGATTGACAGTATACTACCCAGTTTGCTTACAGCAAAAGCAATGTCAGGACGAGTGCAATGCGTAGCATACATCATACTTCCAATAGTACTCGCATACTCCAGTTGAGCCAATGCTCTCCCAGAGTTCGCATTGAGTTTCTCACTTGGATCAAATGGGGTATTAAACTCTTTAATGTTCAAGTGTTGAAACTTAGTCAGAATTTTCTCTATGTAATGAGATTGACTTAGAGAAATCTGACTTTCAGTTCTTTTCACCTTGATCCCAAGAATGGTATCAACTTCTCCTAGATCTTTCATCTTAAAGTTCGAGGATAGATGTTTCTTAGTTTCAGAAATACCTTCAAGGTGAGTGCTAATGATCAACATATCATCAACATAGAGACAAATCACGACTGTATAACCGGGTTCGCATTTAGTATAAATACACCTATCAGCATTATTGTGTCGAAACCCGAAAGCAGTCACAGTGGTGTCAAACCTCTCATGCCACTGTTTAGGAGCTTGCTTCAAACCATAAAGAGATTTAATAAGTCTACACACTTTGTTCTCTTGTCCAGGCATCACAAACCCTTCTGATTGCTCCAAATAAATCTGCTCATTTAGATACCCATTTAGAAACGCAGTCTTTACATCCATTTGATGGATGTACAACCCTTTCAAAGCAGACACTCTATTAGAGTTCTAATAGAGCTAATTCTAGCCACAGGTGCATAGGTATCAAAATAGTCGATCCCTTCTCTCTGCCTATACCCTTTAGCAACTAATCTCGCTTTATAGGCAGAGATGGATCCATCTTTATGATACTTCCTTTTGAAAATCCATTTGGATCCAATAGGTTTCTTTCCCTTGGGTAGATCAGCTAACTCCCAAGTTCCATTTCCCATAATGGAAACCATTTCATCATTGACTGCTTCCTTCCACAAAGGAGCATCTCTTGATGACATTGCTTTGCTGAAAGTTTTAGGATCATCATCCAAATTAACAGCGAAAATGACCTCTCTCATCACTTTCTTTTGAGTTCCCTCAACCAGGTAAGAAAAGAAATCATCTCCATAACTTTTCTCTTTTCTAACTCTAGTACTTTTCCTCGGTTCTTCAACCATTGTGAAGGTTTGACTCTTTTCACAGAAGTACTAGAAAATGTGGTGTATTTTGAGTTTTCATCATCTCTAGAAAACTTGTTCTCAAAGAATTCCACATCTCTGGATTCTACATCTGTACCTGATTCGTCATCCAACAACCGGTAAGACTTACTTTGCGGAGCATATCCAATGAATACACTCTTGTAAGCTCGTTCTCCCAGTTTGAGTGTCTTTGGATCAGGTACGCGATAATAGGCAAGACACCCCCAAACCCTCAAATACTCTAGGTTTGGTTTTCTTCCTTTCCACAACTCATATGGGCTCGTAGGTATCACACGATTAGTGATCCTATTGTGAACATAACAAGCGGTTAACACAGCTTCCCCTCACATATTACGAGATAGACCCGATTGATTTAACATACAGTTAGCCATCTCTACCAAGATTCGGTTCTTTCTCTCAGCCAAACCATTTTGTTGGGGAGTATATGGTGCAGTTCTCTCATGTATGATGCCTTCTTCTTCGCAGAATGCATCAAATCTTCGGTTAAAGTATTCCCCGCCTCTATCCGAGCGAAGAATTTTAATGCGTTTCTCCTTTTGTTTTTCAACCTCAGCATTATATATTTTAAATGCCTCAAAAGCTTCGTCTTTTGAATGCAATAAATAAACATATAAGTATCGGCTGAAGTCATCGCAGAAAGTGATAAAGTATCTCTTACCCCCACGAGTAAGGACTCCATTCAGTTCACAAATATCTGAATGAATTAGTTCTAGTAGTGATGTATTACGTTTATGGACACTTGGAAAAGGTTTCTTTATGAATTTTGATTTCACACAAGTTTCGCGTTTTACAAAGTCTTTATCTTTTAATTTCAATAAACCTTTAGTTTGCATTTTCTCAATGTTTTTAATATTTGTATGAGCTAAACGTTTATGCCATAAAGAAATTGAACAAACGATATAATCAGAAGACATAATTTCATTCAAATCAAAACCAATTGCATTACATTGATAAAAACTATCACTATCACTATCACCACTATCACTATCACTTTCATTCCCAAACCCATCAACCACTGAAATGTCACCTTCATCCGAGTCTTCTTCTTCATCAATTCCATCTTCAGCTAGGTCAAGGTGATACATTCCACCCGTGTTCTTTGCTTGATCCACATAGATGTCATTTAGAGAAAACTTCACACGAAGATTCTTGAGAACCAGCTTGTACCCATTTAGATCAAACTTATCAGTAGAAACAAGACCCTTGGTGATACCAGGAACATGCAACACGTCCTGAAGGGTAACCGTTTGACCATCTTTAAAGTTTAGTCGCACCGTGCCTTTACCACGAACTTCCACTCGATGTCCATGTAACATTCGTCGTAAAACGGGTTCCAAAAAAATAAAAAATAAATAAAACCAATAAATAAAAGTCAAAATAATAATAATAATAAAATAACAAAAAAATAAAGGGGGTGTGGACTACGGGTTTCGAACCCGGGTCCTTACCCACACCAAACACACTCTACACCACTACACTACACACACAACTTAATTCAAATCTAAAACAATTAAATTTTATACACAAACTGACACCCACAAGATCCCCTCGCCGGAGATCCCGGCACTCTACGCGTTTTCTTCCAAACAAACAGCTGTTCAAGTTTATTTGAGGTAAACTCCTCGATTGATTGCACTGGCAAACAATCCAAAACCAAAACCAAGCTCTCCAACACTCTCTATAAATACCCGTTGTATTTCCTCAAACAAATTCGCTCAATTCCTCTGGTTCACTCTCTCTTATCGGTCGTCGGAAATTCTTTATTCCACCGGAGAAACCATCGGGCCATTAGAATCCATCCGCCGGAGATCGAGATCCTCCAATCCGGTTCTTCGGTAGACTCCTACTCTTTACCCTTTTAATATTTGTTAATTTGCATAACATTCTGATGTTAATCAGAGGAAAATCAAGAATTTTTGGGCGGGTACAGGTTGGTTCAAATTCATGATGAAGAAGATGAACTGATGTGTTCATATATATTTATTATAATTATGATGATAGTCGGGTTAAGTATCCAACCCAACTGGTTGGGCCGGGTGCAAACCGAACACATGGTCGACGGCTCGATCCCACGCGCACACACCAGCTCGATTGATTAAAACCCTTTTTAATCTAGCACTTTCTGTATACACTTAACCAGTATATAAATATAATTTAATTTCAAGTATTAACGGGTTAGACACCCGGCCCAGTTGGTTGGGTTGGGTGCAAGTTACAGACAAGGTCTCGGGTTCGAGACATGTGGTACGCGTCCGGTTCAATCCAGTATAAACCTTTTTAATTAATTAAATTCCAGATTAAAACCAGTAAGTGTATAAGAATAATTAAATTCAGAATACTTTCGGGTTAGACACGTAGCTCAGTTGGAAGAGCTACGTGCACGCAACCGAGAGGTCACGAGTTCGAGCCTCACCACACGCTGCCTATGACATGCATCGAACCGGTCAGACCCCCCTTGTCAGGTCTGACAAGGTTTTTTTTTTGTATTTTATTTTTTTTAATTTTGTATATGTATATTTTACTTAAAAATTAGTTAAAAACCCTTTAAAAAACATGATTTCGGAGGTTTAAAATTCCAATAAATACCACAAAAATAATCTAAAAATCTAACAAAAAGTACTAAATCAAAATATTAATCGGTTTATATTTATCAATTTATCGCGTTATTATTTTAGGTTAGTACTCGTTTGTCGATCAAATCCTCAATTTGTGCGCATTCATCATCATCAAGGAACGCACCCACAGTGAGTGAATTCTTACAAACTTCCCTTTTTATTCATGTTTTGGTGTGTATCTTGTGTCATTTATACATTTCGTTTATTCAAACCCTTGTGCTATTACCATTGTATGAACTATCGTGTGATGTAAATGTTGTTTGTGGTATTGCGAGTTTACATTTTTGTCAAGTTGTGTGCAAATCATTCATTAGGCCCATCAGTTCCTCGTTGGAGACGAGTTGAGCATCAGGTGCCTCATTAGATCGGCTACGTTTGATTGAGCCTTGATCTCATTGTTCATCATTTGGTATGTGTGTGTGTGCATTAATTGATATTATGTGTTTTGTGGTTTAATTTACATATACGTATACTCATATTTTGCTATGCACCTTTTTATTCAAATAACCAATATAACTAATTCTTTCAAACATTTAAATAAGATTCACTCGCCAACTTTTGTTGACCCAAAACCCTATTTTTACACATGATACAGGTGGACAGGTTGAAGCAATGAACACATAGGAAATTGCCTTAAAAGAAAAATAAAGAAGTTATGAAAAATGTATTTGAACATGTTATGCTTGTATGTTTATTGTAATTTCTTCTTTAAAAAGAAATAATAAATATGCAACTTTATAGTAAATGTCATGAGCTTTGATGAAAACCCAATCATGCCCCGACTACCATTTCCGTTGCGGGTCAGGGTGTGACAGATTGGTATCAGAGCTTTTGACTATAGGGATATAGGATAGGTTATTAGACCCTTAGAGCCTATACTATAGTTGATTAGATTTTAATTGTTTATGCGGTTACATGCAAACTCATGATGTTTATTTGTTTCGTATTTATTACACACACAAATGCATGCAAACACTTCCACTATCATTTTGTGTGATACTTAATGAGTTATACTTGTTGTCAAACATAACATGCTTACATATACATTCGTCATGCATATTTCAATGTTCACATATTCAAATCATCCTCATATTTTCTGTATTCAAGATTTTGTGGTATTTTCGTTTTTCAATCTCCTCAAAGTAAGTTCTACGGCAGGCATGTAGTAACTGGAAGGGTACGAGTACCGGTAGTCGAAACGTCCTGTCTAGGTTGGCAATCGTATAAATCCAATATAACGGACTAGTTTGCCTACCTGGGGACCAACGATGAGAGTACGAAGGACCTATTAGGCCAAAGCATGCCATACCAAACGTCGTTCGAACTAACCCCACTTTGAGTTGTCATTGTGTCCATACCAGGACACCCTCCGACCCTATACTTTGCAATCATGTATTTACGATTTTCATTCGGGTAGCGTGAATGTAACAGGCCAACACCAATATGAACCCTACCAGAGCCCAGTAGTCATGGGGGCCCACATGACTACCAAGGCCAACTAAGGGGACATATGGAGGTCCAAACATGAGCAAAGCCCAAGACATCCTATGGATGTAGCAAATTAATTTACTTCATTTGTTTTGTGAATGTTCATTTCTAAATACGCCACATGACACCTAAAACGTCAAACGCATACTCTCGATACGTATTCCCTGTAGATGTCTTCTAGTCTCTCTCGTAGAGGTATGAGATCAGGAAAATCCCGCAAGCGCATGGCTGCCCAAACCGCTCAACAAATGGCTGCCGTAATACCCAACATTGTAGTTCAAGTCCAACAAGCCCTTGTCGACAATCCTATCACCCCAACCAATCTAGAAGGACAAATGTCGCCAACCCTCCTCTCAACACCACTAAATGCACCTTCAAGCATTTCAAATCCTGCGATCCTCCAAAATACGAAGGGACTGAAGGTGTCACCGCTCTCCTCCATTGGTTTGAGGAGATGGAAAACACTTTTCTCAATTGCGACTGCCCCGATGATCGCAAGGTGCGATATGCTACCAGTCGTTTGTTCGGAGTAGCACTTACATGGTGGAACACAGAGAAGGGCAAGCGAGGTGCTGAGGATGCTATGACTATGACTTGGGAAGGGTTGAGGGAGATCATGACAAGACGTTTCTGTCCAAGAAGCGAAATCAAGAAATTAGAAGATGAGTTCTACTCTTTGAAACAAAAGGAGGGCGACCACACCACATACAACAAGAGATTCCTTGAGTTGAATCAGATGGTCCCCAACTTGTTCACTCCCCTCTACCGTTTGATCGAGCACTACATTCGAGGTCTTCCTTCAAGAATTCAACACCCTGTAAAAAGTACCACACCTGCAACTTTGGAAGCAGCAATGGAGTTAGCTACAGAGCTCACTGAAAACCAAATACGGAATGAAGACTTCAAGAAGGAGAAGAAGAAGGATAAAGCATCAACCGAAACCTCAAACTCAACCCAGACCGAATCCTCTTCTCAACCCACTCCTAAGAGAAAACGAGATGGGAAAAATTTCGCTGTCACCCAAGGCAATCAACCAGCTCCACAAGCCGTACCCCTCCAAGCTATCTCAATCACTCAAGTAGCACCCAACTCTACTTACCCAAATAAGAAACCTTACATTGGCCCTCACCCTCAAAGCAAAACCTTTTTTATCACCATCCACCTACCATACCTTGTCAACTGTGTGCTAATTGTGGGCGTTATGGTCATTTTAGCAAAACTTGTCGTACCCCTCAAAACCAATCTTCACCCTCTACCCAAAGCTTGATCCAATCATATCAACAACCCCAATACCCCATAGTTCCACATGTGCGAGCTTGCTTTAATTGTCGGGACCCTACCCATTTTAGAAACACGTGCCCTCGATTGGTTAACATCATAAACGCCCAAGCTCAAGCAAACCCAGTTAACCAAGCAAATCAAGCAAACCCAGCTCTACCACCAGCAAGAGGAAGAGCTACAACATCAACGCCAATCCTGTTGAAGATAATAACGGCCCAAACGAACAACCCAACTAGCCTTCCCTCACCAAGAATCAAGACTCAACTCCAACCGTCTAGTTCTTAATATTTTTTTTCTCAATCTTTACGTATCCTAGTTATAAATTGGGAATTTATGTATCCAAGAATTTTAATGCGAATTGATATTACAGTTTTGTTTTATATCTTTACTCATTGATTTAACTTTCAAATCATCATACACCACGACGTATCTCGATCTCATCATTTAAAGAAGTTGGGTTATGTCTCACTTTTTCATAGACTGACCCCTTCATCATAGCAAACGAGAGATGTACTGTCGTCATTCAGTCATTTATTCTTTCAGATTTGAGACTCAAGCTTTGCTGTTGTGTTTGTTTTGTAGATTTTAGAATCACATAGAACTAATCATAACTTACTGACAAAGCCAATGTAAATTTGACAAGAATATGGTGGATACGCCGCTGGTACTTCCTATATATTGGTATTCTTGTCAAAGGATCAAAAGCATTGTCAGGCGGTTATGAGAAGTTCCGTGTAGGTTTTAATATCGTCATGGTTGAAGTTTTGTTTTATGATATAACCTTATCCTTTCAAACGTATCAATTCTCTCAAAACTCTTATGCATGAGATCATACCTAGTCAATCAACTCTGTTTATCCATGTTCCGCATTTTTATACTTTAGGCATCAAAAAGCGATTCCTATAGCAGGGTATTCAACCCCTACTAGGAACGTTACCGCCTCATTTAGAACTTAAAATTTCAAACTCCTCTGGTTATGTAATCGTCAAATCCAAGCATCACACCTCCGTTTTCTATTAATAGATATTCAAACTTTTGTCAGAATCAAAAGCGAGGACCTGAGTTTACTTGGGAACGTGAAGATTTAATGCTCGGAAAATACCTGTATCTTACCTTATAACAACTTCTACCTAAATTTCGGGACGAATTTTCTAAAAGTATGGGATACTGTAACATTCGTCGTAAAACGAGTTCCAAAAAAAATAAATAAATAAATAAACCAATAAATAAAAGTCAAAATAATAATAATAATAAAATAACAAAAAAATAAAGGGGGTGTGGACTACAGGTTTCGAACCGGGTTCCTTACCCACACTAAACACACTCTACACCACTACACTACACACACAACTTAATTCAAATCTAAAACAATTTAATGTTATACACAAACTGACACCCACAAGATCCCCTCGCCGGAGATCCCGGCAGTCTACGCGTTTTCTTCCAAACAAACAACTGTTCAAGTTTATTTTAGGTAAACTTCTCGATTGATTGCACTGGCAAACAATCCAAAACCAAAACCAAGCTCTCCAAGACTCTCTATAAATACCCGTCGTATTTCCTCAAACAAATTCGCTCAATTCCTCTGGTTCACTCTCACTTATCGGTCATCGGAAATTCTTTATTCCACCGGAGAAACCATCGGGCCATTAGAATCCATCCGCCGGAGATCGAGATCCTCCAATCCGATTCTACAGTAGACTCCTACTCTTTACCCTTTTAATATTTGTTAATTTGCATAACATTCTGATGTTAATCAGAGGAGAATCAAGAATTTTTGGGCGGGTACAGGTTGGTTCAAATTCATGATGAAGAAGATGAACTGATGTGTTCATATATATTTATTATAATTATGATGATAGTCGGGTTAAGCACCCAGCCCAACTGGTTGGACCGGGTGCAAACCGAACACATGGTCGACGGCTCGATCCCACGCACACACCGGCTCGATTGATTAAAACCCTTTTTAATCTAGCACTTTCTGTATACACTTAACCAGTATATAAATATAATTTAATTTCAAGTATTAACGGGTTAGACACCCGGCCCAGTTGGTTGGGTTGGGTGCAAGTTACAGACAAGGTCTCGGGTTCGAGACATGTGGTACGCGTCCGGTTCAATCCAGTATAAACCTTTTTAATTAATTAAATTCCAGATTAAAACCAGTAAGTGTATAAGAATAATTAAATTCAGAATACTTTCGGGTTAGACACGTAGCTCAGTTGGAAGAGCTGCGTGCACGCAACCGAGAGGTCACGAGTTCGAGCCTCACCACACGTTGCCTATGACATGCATCGAACCGGTCAGACCCCCTTGTCAGGTCTGACAAGGTTTTTTATTTGTATTTTATTTTTTATTTTTAATTTTGTATATGTATATTTTACTTAAAAATTAGTTAAAAACCCCTTTAAAAAAACATGATTTCGGAGGTTTAAAATTCCAATAAATACCACAAAAATAATCTAAAAATCTAACAAAAAGTACTAAATCAAAATATTAATCGGTTTATTTATCAATTTAACGCGTTATTATTTTAGGTTAGTACTCGTTTGTCGATCAAATCCTCAATTCGTGCGCATTCATCATCATCAAGGAACACACCCACAGTGAGTGAATTCTTACAAACTTCCCCTTTTTATTCATGTTTTGGGGTGTATCATGTGTCATTTATACATTTCGTTTATTCAAACCTTGTGCTATTACCATTGTATGAACTATCGTGTGATGTAAATGTTGTTTGTGGTATTGCGAGTTTACATTTTTGTCAAGTTGTGTGCAAATCATTCATTAGGCCCATCAGTTCCTCGTTGGAGACGAGTTGAGCATCAGGTGCCTCATTAGATTGGCTCCATTTGATTGAGCCTTTATCTCATTGTTCATCATTTGGTATGTGTGTGTGTTTGCATTAATTGATATTATGTGTTTTGTGGTTTAATTTACATATACGTATACTCATATTTGGTTATGCACCTTTTTATTCAAATAACCAATATAACTAATTCTTTCAAACATTTAAATAAGATTCACTCGCCAACTTTTGTTGACCCAAAACCCTATTTTTACACATGATACAAGTGGACAGGTTGAAGCAATGAACACATAGGAAATTGCCTTAAAAGAAAAATAAAGAAGTTATGAAAAATGTATTTGAACATGTTGTGCTTGTATGTTTATTGTAATTTCTTCTTTAAAAAGAAGTAATAAATATGACACTTTATAGTAAATGTCATGAGCTTTGATGAAAACCCAATCATGCCCCGACTACCATTTCCGCTGCGGGTCAGGGTGTGACAGATTGGTATCAGAGCTTTTGACTATAGGGATATAGAATAGGTTATTAGACCCTTAGAGCCTATACTGTAGTTGATTAGATTTTAATTGTTTATGTGGTTACATGCAAACTCATGATGTTTATTTGTTTCGTATTTATTACACACATAAATGCATACAAACACTTCCACTATCTTTTTGTGTGATACTTAATGAGTTATACTTGTTGTCAAACATAACATGCTTACATATCATTCGTCATGCATATTTCAATGTTCACATATTCAAATCATCCTCATATTTTCTTTATTCAACATTTTGTAGTATTTTCGTTTTTCAATCTCCTCAAAGTAAGTTCTACGGCAGGCATGTAGTAACTGAAAGGGTACGAGTACCGGTAGTCGAAACGTCCTATCTAGGTTGGCAATCGTATAAATCCAATATAACGGACTAGTTTGCCTACCTGGGGACCAACGATGAGAGTACGAAGGACCTATTAGGCCAAAGCATGCCATACCAAACGTCGTTCGAACTAACCCCACTTTGAGTTGTCATTGTGTCCATACCAGGACACCCTCCGACCCTATACTTCGCAATCATGTATTTACGATTTTCATTCGGGTAGCGTGAATGTAACAGGCCAACACCAATATGAACCCTACCAGAGCCCAGTAGTCATGGGGGCCCACATGACTACCAAGGCCAAGTAAGGGGACATATGGAGGTCCAAATATGAGAAAAGCCCAAGACATCCTATGGATGTAGCAAATTAATTTACTTCATTTGTTTTGTGAATGTTCATTTCTAAATACGACACATGACACCTAAAACGTCAAACTCATACTCTCGATACGTATTCCCTGTAGATGTCTTCTAGTCTCTCTCGTAGAGGTATGAGATCAGGAAAATCCCGCGAGCGCATGGCTGCCCAAATCGCTCAACAAATGGCCGCCGTAATACCCAACATTGTAGTTCAAGTCCAACAAGCCCTTGTCGCCAATCCTATCACCCCAACCAATCTAGAAGGACAAAATGTCGCCAACCCTCCTCTCAACACCACTAAATGCACCTTCAAGCATTTCAAATCCTGCGATCCTCCAAAATACGAAGGGACTGAAGGTGTCACCGCTCTCCTCCATTGGTTTGAGGAGATGGAAAACACTTTTCTCAATTGCGACTGCCCCGATGATCGCAAGGTGCGATATGCTACCGGTCATTTGTTCGGAGTAGCACTTACATGGTGGAACACAGAGAAGGGCAAGCGAGGTGCTGAGGATGCTATGACTATGACTTGGGAAGGGTTGAGGGGGATCATGACAAGACATTTCTGTCCAAAAAGCGAAATCAAGAAATTAGAAGATGAGTTCTACTCTTTGAAACAAAAGGAGGGCGACCACACCACATACAACAAGAGATTCCTTGAATTGAATCAGATGGTCCCCAACTTGTTCACTCCCCTCTATCGTTTGATCGAGCACTACATTCGAGGTCTTCCTTCAAGAATTCAAGACCCTGTAATAAGTACCACACCTGCAACTTTGGAAGCAGCAATGGAGTTAGCTACAGAGCTCACTGAAAACCACGTACGGAATGAAGACTTCAAGAAGGAGAAGAAGAAGGATAAAGCATCAACCGAAACCTCAAACTCAACCCAGACCGAATCCTCTTCTCAACCCACTCCTAAGAGAAAATGAGATGGGAAAAATTTCGCTGTCACCCAAGGCAATCAACCAGCTCCACAAGCCGTACCCCTCCAAGCTATCCCAATCACTCAAGTAGCACCCAACTCTACTTACCCAAATAAGAAACCTTACATTGGACCTCACCCTCAATGCAACACCTGTTTTTATCACCATCCACCTACCATACCTTGTCGACTGTGTGCTAATTGTGGGCGTTATGGTCATTTGAGCAAAACTTGTCGTACCCCTCAAAACCAAGCTTCACCCTCTACCCAAAGCATGATCCAATCATATCAACAACCCCAATACCCCATAGTTCCACACGTGTGAGCTTGCTTTAATTGTGGGGACCCTACCCATTTTAGAAACACGTGCCGCTGATGTAGATACGAGCTAACTTCTCGTTCTTGAAGTCCTCGCGAATTGGAATGAAGTGAGCTGATTTTGTGAGACGATCAATGATTACCCATATAGTGTCATACCCACTGGAGGTGCGAGGTAACCGGTAATGAAGTCCATGGTTATGTTTTCCCACTTCCATACAGGTATTTCAGGATGGGTTAGAAGTCCTGAAGGTCTTTTATGTTCAGCTTTTACTTTAGAACAGGTAAGGCACTTGGAAACAAAAACAGCAATATCCTTTTTCATGCCAGACCACCAGTAGGTGTATCGAAGGTCTTGATACATCTTGTCGGCTCCTGGGTGTACAGAGTATCGTGTTTTGTGCGCCTCATTCATAAGGAATTCATGAAGGTTATTGTGATCGGGAATCCATATGCGATCTAGATAGTACAGAATACCGTCAGATTTGGTTTCGATTTTAAGTTCTGCTCCACAAGATAGCTCATTGCGTACGTCGTTTTCTGTTACAGAAACATGTTGAGCTTCTCGGATTCGATCTTTGATGTCGGTTATGATTTGCGAACATAGAAGACGAATGGAGTTCGCATAACCTTTTCGACTGAGCGCATTGGCCACCACGTTTGCCTTGCCAGGATGATACCGAATTTCACAGTCGTAGTCATTAAGAAGTTCGACCATCTTCGTTGCCTCATATTCAACTCCTTTTGGTTAAAGATATGTTGGAGGCTCTTGTGGTCAGTGTATATTTCACACTTGGTACCGAAGAGGTAATGTCTCCATATCTTGAGAGCGAATACAACGGCTCCAAGTTCCACGTCGTGGGTAGTGTATTTCTTCTCATGAACTTTGAGTTGTTTAGAAGCGTAGGCTATCACCTTTCCTCTTTGCATTAATACACAGCCTAGCCCTTGCCCTGATGCATCGCAATATACTACAAAGTCATCGCAACCTTCGGGGAGTGTGAGGATAGGTGCGTCACAAAGCTGTTGCTTAAGGGTTTGGAAGGCTTCTTCTTGTTTAGGTCCCCATATGAAGGGTTTTCCTTTATGTGTCAAAGCCGTGAGTGGTACAGCAATACGGGAGAAATTTGCAATGAAACGGCGATAGTAACCCGCCAAACCAAGAAACGATCTTACTTCGGTAGGGGTACGTGGCGCTTGCCATTCCTGTACTGCTTTGATCTTTGACGGGTCGACATGTATTCCCTTTTCATTGACGACATGTCCAAGGAATTGTACTTCTCTTAACCAGAATTCGCATTTGGAGAATTTAGCGTAGAGCTTTTCGGTTCTTAAGAGTGTAAGGATGAGTCGAAGGTGTTGTTCATGATCAGATTTAGACTTTGAATAGATGAGGATGTCGTCGATGAAGACTATGACAAAACGGTCGAGATAGGGTTTGCATACCCTATTCATTAGATCCATGAATACAGCTGGGGCGTTGGTCAATCCAAATGGCATGACCATGAATTCATAATGACCATAACGAGTTCGGAAGGCGGTCTTTGGGACGTCTTCTTCATGTACTCTGAGTTGATGATAACCAGAACGAAGGTCGATTTTTGAAAAACAGGTGGCGCCCTGAAGTTGGTCTAGTAGGTCGTCGATGCGAGGTAATGGATAGCGGTTCTTGACCGTTAATTTGTTGAGTTCTCTGTAGTCGATACACATGCGAAACGTTCCATCTTTCTTCTTCACAAACAGAACAGGTGCACCCCAAGGCGACGAGCTAGGACGTATGAATCCTTTGTCAGTCAGCTCTTGCAGTTGACTGGCCAGCTCTTGCATTTCGGATGGGGCTAACCTATAAGGAGATTTTGCGACTGGAGTAGGGCCAGGTATAAGATCAATGGGGAATTCGACTTCTCTCATGGGAGGAAGTCCTGAAATGTCGTCGGGAAAGACTTGTGGGAATTCTTTCACTACAGGTATATCTTCTAGTTTCTTCTCCTTGTTTCCCTTCTTGACGACGTGAGTTAAGAATGCGACATAGTTCTTGCGGAGATACTTTCGGGCTTGAAGGCAGGACATCAATTTGAGTCCTTTCGAAGGGGTTTCTCCAAAGATTCGTAGGGTTTGACCGTCTGCGAGAGGAATGCGAATGAAATTTTCACGGCATACTACTTCAGCATGATGTTGGCTGAGCCAGTCCATACCGATTATAATGTCGAAACTTCCCAACTTCATAGGAATGAGGTCAACTGGAAAATCGTGATCGTTTAGAGTGAGGGTATAATTTCGTATAATAGAGTTTAATGAGACCGGTTTTCCGTCAGCAACTTCCACCGTCATGGATTCCATGAGCTTATCACGAGTTTGGTTGAGGATGGGTTCAAATTCTAAGGACACAAAACTCTTATCCGTGCCAGTATCAAATAACATGGATGCATAACTACCATTGGTGAGAAACGTACCGTTAACCACGTTGTTGTCGGCCCTAGCTTGATTGGCGTTGATGTTGAAAGCTCTTCCTCTAGCAGGTGGAGGAGCTTGGTTAGCTTGATTCACCGGATTTGCTTGAGCTTGGGCATGAATGATGTTCACCAAGCGTGGACAAGTGTTTCTGAAGTGGTTTGGGTCTCCACAGTTGTAACAAGCCCGCATGGGTTGCATCATGGGGTAGTTGGGTTGGTAGTAGGATTGGGCCGTATGTTGTGTAGGTGGTAGAAGTAAGGGTTGTTGGGCTTGACCCACTATCTGATGGTGGGTTTGGGTTGAGGGTTGATTGCGGTTCGTTAGCTGAAGTGCGCGACAGGTTTGGATTGTGTGACCTGTACGACCACAGCTGGTGCAATATTGACAGGGATGTTCGGGAAAGTGATGGTATTGGCAGCGGGTGCATTTCGGGTATGGGCCGGAGTATGGCTTTTTGTATGGTGCAGCTGAGGGAGCAACTTGGGTGATTGGTGCGGCAGTGATAGGAGGGTTTGTTTGAGTGACAGCAAAGTTTCTGGTGTTTCGCTTCCTTTTACCAGTAAACTTCGAAGAGGAGCCAGAATGGTTTGAAGTTTGAGCCTCAATGGAGGCTTTCTTTTTCTCCTCCTTGAATTTACCGTTTCGGATGCGATTCTCGGTAAGTTCGGTAGCTAGTTCCATTGCAGCTTCCAGTGTTGCAGGTGAAGTGCTTAGAACCGAGTCTTGAATTTTCGAGGGGAGGCCTCGAATGTAGTGTTCAACCAGGCGGTACACTGGGGTGAACAAGTTGGGGATCATTTGGTTCAGCTCGAGAAATCTTTTGTTGTAGGAAGTATGATCTCCTTCCTTTTGTTTTAATGAGTGGAATTCATCTTCCAACTTCTTGATTTCGCTTCTTGGACAGAAGCGTCTTGTCATTATTTCCCTTAACTCTTCCCATGTTAAGGCCATAGCATCTTCGACTCCTCTCTTACCCTTCTCTGTGTTCCACCAGGTCAGGGCTACCCCAAACAGTCTCCCGGTTGCGTAACGTACCGTGCGATCCTCGGGACAATCGCAATTGAGGAAAGTGTTCTCCATTTCCTCAAACCAGTGGAGGAGAGCAGTGACACCCTCGGTCCCTTCATACTTTGGGGGATCGCAAGACTTGAAGTGTTTGTAGGAGCACTTTTTGGAGGGAGGGTTGTCGACGTTCTGGTCTTCTTGGTTGGAAGGGTTGATGGGATTCGCGGTGAGAGCTTGTTGGACTTGAATTACGATGTCAGGAAGCACCGCGGCCATTTGTTTTGCAATTTGGGTGGCCAAGCATTCGTTTGACCTTCCGACTTTCTACCTCCACGTAGTTGCCTAGCCGACATCTGCAGGAACATACATATGAAGATTGTGAGTTTAAGAAGTTTTTAGGTGTCATGTGTCGTCAAAAATAATAAAATAACATAATCATCAATAATGCAACTACATCCATAGGATGTCTTGGGTTTGCTCATGTTTGGGCCTCCAATGTCCCCCATACCATCGCCTGTATAGTCATGTGGGCCCCCACGACTATTGGCTTAGTAGGATTCACATTGGTGTTGGCGGTTTAACACTCGCATCACCCGAATGAAAACCATGAAATATGTTTGTGAGCTGTATGGTCGGAGGGTGTCCAGGTATAGACACAATGACAACTCAAAGTGGGGTTAGCTCACACGACGTTTGGTATAGCATGCTTTGGCCTAATAGGTCCTTCGTACTCTCATCGTTAGTCCCCAGGTAGGCAAACTGGTCCTTTATATTGGATTTATACGAATGCCAAGCCTAAACAGGACGTTTCGACTACCGGTACTCGTACCCTTCCAGTTACTACATGCCCGTCATGAGAACTCACTTTGATGTGATTTGAAAATACAAAAATCGTTGCAAAAATCATAGGAATTGTGAGGTGTGGGCTCTCATGGATATGATATGTTATGAGGATATGATTCATGATGAGCATTGTATAATAATATGTACTTATGAACATGCTTGCATAACATTGAATGTAACAATAAACATAAAGCATATAAACATCATGAATTTTGTATGTAACACACAAACAATTTAAAATTTCTAATCAACTATAGTATAGGCTCTAAGGGTCTAATAACCTATCCTATATCCCTATAGTCATGGCTCTGATACCAATCTGTCACACCTCGACCCACAGCGGAATAAGAGTCGGGGCGTAATTGGGTTATCACCAAAGCTCATGATGTTTACTAAAATGTTTCATATTTATTAAATTCAAATTACAACTTAAATGTTCAAGCCAAATTCATACAATACAAGGAAAGGAAAATTAAATAAACAATCCAAAATCTAAACTGATTTATTCTTCTAGGTCGTCCTATATGTTTCTTGCTTCAACTGGATCACCTGTATCATGTGTAAAAATGGGAAATTTTGGGTCAACAAAAGTTGGCGAGTGAACCTTGTTAAAAACCTTTGTTATTGATTTCTTGTTGTATTTATATGGAAAAATTGTGCAATAATCATATGTGAGCAAACGTAAATAAACAAACAATCACAAACCACCTTGCATGAGTATATGACATGAATGATAATGTATATGTTGGCAACGTCACGTTCCGCTCATAGGTAATGGGGAAACATACGAGCCTATGATGATGTATGTGAGATCAAGGCTCAATCAAACGGAGCCGATCGTATGTTGGCAACGTCACGTTCCGCTCATAGGTAATGGGGAACAGTTCCGCTCATAGGTAATGGGGAACAGACGAGCCTATGATGATGTATGTACTGAAAATGATAAATTTAATCTAAACATTAACCTCACAAACAATGGATACATATTGGATACACATTTGATCATGGATATGATGGATGCACAAGTGTTTAAATGTAATAAATAATAAGCGACACATGATACACCCCAAAATGTGATTAAAACGGGGAATTGGTAGAGATTCACTCACATTGGGTGCGTTCTTTTGATGATGTTGGATGCGCACGAGTTTTGGGATTTGATCGACGAGGAAAAACTAACCTAAAATAATAACGAAATGGTTCGGTAAATAAGTGGATTTTATTAACAATTTTAATAGGATTTTTAGATTTATTTTTGTGAGTTTAAGGTCATTTTCTAACTTTAAAAATATTATTTTTAAGTATTTTTAATTGATTTTTAAATTAAATAAATAAATAAAATAAAAAATAAAAAAATTTTGACTTTGACCGTTGACCGTTGACTTTGACTGTTGACCGGTTCGGACTTTGTGTTTGTTTGCGCTAAGTGAGGTTCGAACTCGTGACCTCTCGTACGCGTGCATGCAGCTCTACCAACTGAGCTACGTGTCTAATCCGAAATAATCCGTGTTTTAATTATATATATATACAAATTAAATGTTAATTTATTTGGTTTAAATTAAAAGGTTTTAAAATGGTCGAACCGGTTTGCAAGGAGCCGGATCGAACTCGGGTCCCTCGGTTTGTAAACGCACAGCCCAACCAGTTGGGCTGTGTGTCTTATCTGTTTAACTTACGGTTTATATTAATCTTATAAACAAACTGGAATCTGTTCTGATTCAGTTTTAAAAAGAATGGTTTTAATTCGGAAAGTCGGTGCGTTTGTATGGTCCGAACTCGTGACGTGCGCTATGTGTTTGCACACAGTCCACCGCTGGACTGTGTGTCTAACCCGATTTAATATTCAATTTATATTATACTTATACACAACGTCGACTGCGTCTTCTTCATTCAAAGACACAGAACAACGATATTCGACTGTTCTTGTTAAAATCGTTCGTCGACCATTTTATTGATTGAATTATAATGGATAAAAAGAGTTAAGGAATCGAATTTACCGAACAGACTGATTTTCTCAGAACTCCGGCAATGGTCGTCGACTCTGTTTTGTGAATTCCGTCTGGATGAATCAATTAACAGTTTTGATCGATGAGTTGTGAGATTGAGTTACTAAACAAGGATTATCAGAGGGTTTAGATGATTGTACCGATTCACAGCGTGATTTCGGAAATTTTCAGAAACTTTCCGGCGAGTGCAGAATATCCGGCAACGTCATCTGGGATTGATTCTGGTTGATGGATTGAAGTTAGTATAAGTCTAACAATGGATTGAAAACGAAAGAGTCGAGAAATTTACCGATTTGATGTATGTCTCGGTTTTCCGGCGAATGTCCGGCAATTGTAGAATATCTCCGGCGAGTGTAATTGCTTCGAGAAAATGTGCGATTTTGAGCGAAAAGATTACCAGAGACTTGGGTGTGTATTTATAAGGAAGAATCAAGATGAATTGGGTCTGAATTTGGTCTTGATTCGTGGTCAAGACTTTCTCCGGCGGTTATGACTGAGATCGCGGGATTAGACATCGGTTATAACCGACGTCGATGTTAATACATGCGTTTAGTCAAAGGAAACCGTCAATAATTGGCGAAATCGTCGGTATTTCCGGCGAGTGCGAATTGGGCGCGCTGATTCACTGGGTTTTGATTTAGAGTTTCAATATAAGTATTAATTGTTTTATCATATATCACAAACGAGTCAAGTGGCGGAGTGGTTGAGTGTTGTTTGTTTCATCCGGCTGACTCGGGTTCGAAACCGGGCAGCCTATTTCTTTTTTTATTTACTTTATTTTTACTTTTTAATAATTATAGTTTTTAAATTCTAAAATGTTTATTAATTATGTATTGCTTAAAATTAAAATTAATCGTAAATACGCAACGAAATTTTATAACTTGATATTCGATTAATAAACGAAGCGGGTTTTGGAAACCCGTTTTTCGACGGATGTTACAGTATCCCCTACTTTTAGAAATTTCGTCCCGAAATTTAAGTAGTAGTGGTAACAGGAAAAAGATGTGGGTATTTCTCGCGCATTGAATCTTCACGTTCCCAAGTAAACTCAGGTCCTCGTTTCGACTCCCAACGTACCCTAACAATTGGAATACGACTCCGTCTTAAACGTTTTTCTCCGAAGTCCATGATCTCTACTGGTCTTTCAATGAGGTGCATAGATTCATCGATCTGAATATCTTCTAGGGGAATATGGAGGTTTTCATCGGCGAGGCACTTCTTCAAGTTTGATACGTGGAATGTTGGATGAATTCTGTTGAGCTCTTCTGGTAGGTCAAGCTTGTATGCTACAGGTCCTACTCTTTCGAGTATCTTGAAAGGTCCTACGTAGCGTGGTGCTAGCTTACCCTTCTGGCCAAAACGAACCACTCCCTTCCACGGTGATACTTTTAAAAGTACTTGGTCACCAATGTTAAACTCCAAGGGCTTTCGTCGTTTGTCTGCATTACTCTTTTGACGACTTTGTGCCGCTAGAAGATTGTTTCGAATTTGATGGATCTTGTCTGTCGTTTCTTGAATCAATTCTGGACCGGTGATTTGATTCCCCAATTTCGTGCCAACATACTGGAGATCGGCACTTACGGCCATATAACGCTTCGAAAGGAGCCATGTCGATACTTGAGTGGTAACTATTGTTGTACGAAAATTCAACTAATCGTAGATGAGCGTCCCAATTTCCTTTGAAGTCTATGACACATGCTCGAAGCATGTCTTCAAGAGTTTGGATGGTGCGTTCAGATTGTCCATCAGTTTGAGGATGAAAAGCGGTACTGAGGTCTAATCGTGTACCCAAAGCGGCTTGTACGGCTTGCCATGTTCGTGAAGTGAAACGACCATCGCGGTCTGAAATGATGCTTAAAGGTACACCATGACGGCTTACGATCTCGCTGATGTAGATACGAGCTAACTTCTCGTTCTTGAAGTCCTCGCGAATTGGAACGAAGTGAGCTGATTTTGTGAGACGATCAATGATTACCCATATAGTGTCATACCCACTGGAGGTGCGAGGTAACCCGGTAATGAAGTCCATGGTTATGTTTTCCCACTTCCATACAGGTATTTCAGGTTGGGTTAGAAGTCCTGAAGGTCTTTGATGTTCAGCTTTTACTTTAGAAAAGGTAAGGCACTTGGAAACAAAAACAGCAATATCCTTTTTCATGCCAGGCCACCAGTAGGTGTATCGAAGGTCTTGATACATCTTGTCGGCTCCTGGGTGTACAGAGTACCGTGTTTTGTGCGCCTCATTCATAAGGAATTCACGAAGGTTATTGTGATCGGGAATCCATATGCGATCTAGATAGTACAGAATACCGTCAGATTTGGTTTCGATTTTAAGTTCTGCTCCACAAGATAGCTCATTGCGTACGTCGTTTTCTGTTACAGAAACATGTTGAGCTTCTCGGATTCGATCTTTGATGTCGGTTATGATTTGCGAACATAGAAGACGAATGGAGTTCACATAACCTTTTCGACTGAGCGCATTGGCCACCACGTTTGCCTTGCCAGGATGATACCGAATTTCACAGTCGTAGTCATTAAGAAGTTCGACCCATCTTCGTTGCCTCATATTCAACTCCTTTTGGTTAAAGATATGTTGGAGGCTCTTGTGGTCAGTGTATATTTCACACTTGGTACCGTAGAGGTAATGTCTCCATATCTTGTGAGCGAATACAACGGCTCCAAGTTCCACGTCGTGGGTAGTGTATTTCTTCTCATGAACTTTGAGTTGTCTAGAAGCGTAGGCTATCACCTTTCCTCTTTGCATTAATACACAGCCTAGCCCTTGCCCTGATGCATCGCAATATACTACAAAGTCATCGCAACCTTCGGGGAGTGTGAGGATAGGTGCATCACAAAGCTTTTGCTTAAGGGTTTGGAAGGCTTCTTCTTGTTTAGGTCCCCATATGAAGGGTTTTCCTTTATGTGTTAAAGCCGTGAGTGGTACAGCAATACGGGAGAAATTTGCAATGAAACGGCGATAGTAACCCGCCAAACCAAGAAACGATCTTACTTCGGTAGGGGTACGTGGCGCTTGCCATTCCTGTACTGCTTTGATCTTTGAGGGGTCGACATGTATTCCCTTTTCATTGACGACATGTCCAAGGAATTGTACTTCTCTTAACCAGAATTCGCATTTGGAGAATTTAGCGTAGAGCTTTTCGGTTCTTAAGAGTGTAAGGATGAGTCGAAGGTGTCGTTCATGATCAGATTTAGACTTTGAATAGATGATGATGTCGTCGATGAAGACTATGACAAAACGGTCGAGATAGGGTTTGCATACCCTATTCATTAGATCCATGAATACAGCTGGGGCGTTGGTCAATCCAAATGGCATGACCATGAATTCATAATGACCATAACGAGTTCGGAAGGCGGTCATAATGACCATCGGAGGGTTTAGATGATTGTACCGATTCACAGCGTGATTTCGGAAATTTCCAGAAACTTTCCGGCGAGTGCAGAATATCCGGCAACGTCGTCTGGGATTGATTGTGGTTGATGGATTGAAGTTAGTATAAGTCTAACAATGGATTGAAAACGAAAGAGTCGAGAACTTTACCGATTTGATGTATGCCTCGGTTTTTCGGCGAATGTCCGGCAATTGTAGAATATCTCCGGCGAGTGTAATTTGTAACATTTGTAAAAATCGGGTCTTCAAAACCCGCTCCGTTTTGTAATCAAGTACCAAGTTATAAAAGTGCATTACTTATTTATGGTTATTTTGAGTTAAAACGATACATAATTAATAAATAAACTAAACTATAAAAATTATATTTGATAAAAAGTTAAAATAAAATAAATAAAAAATATATGAAGCTGCCGGGACTCGAACCCGGGTCAGCTGAGTCGCTACAAGGACTTAACAATCATTCCCTAAACCACTCCGCCACAATGTGTTTTCTGTTAACTCTAGGATCATAAAGAAAACTTATACACAAACTCAGTTGAACCGATGGCGCCATCTGAATAACGGTAATCGGCAAACCAATCGTCAAATCGTTGTTAATTCACTTGTTCAGCTTATAACCGATGTATTACGGTTTCTAATCAAGTTAAAATTGATTGAAACTTTAAGTCTTATCATTTTCGGCTTTTGAAACCGAAAATTCATCAAAGTTCTGTTTTGACTCAAGCTTCAGATCATTCTCGCAATTCAGAACTATCATATCAATACTCAATTTCATTTTCGTCGCATTTTTGAACCATAAGATCATCTGAATCAGTTCGCCGGAAAATTCCTGCAAGTCACCGGAAAACCGGGACTCACATTCTCACGGTAATTCCTCCGACTCTTTCTGTTTAAAACATGTGATTAATCAGTCTCTAACACAACTCCATCATCAGAATCGATCCTAGTCAACGTTTATCAAAAATCTTATCTTCGCCGGAAAATCTCTGAGACTGCCGGAATCACACTGTGAACTGGTATGATATCCTAAACTTCTTTTAAACCTTGTTTAAGTGACTCAACTTTATGAATAATCGATCAGCGCTGTTAATTGGTTTCAACAGCCGGAGTTCATTTCCAGTACCGACGAACCTCCGCCGGATTTCTGTGAATAACATCAGTCGGTATATTCTGTTCCTTAAACTCTCTCCATTCTCTACTTTTGAATTACTGTTAATGTCTGAGAATTGTATAAATCACAAATCAATCATAACCAGTCGAATTATGCTGTCTGTGTAAATCGGCGAAGAAGATGAAGTCATAACAGAACATAAGATTAATTAAAAACGGTATTTTAATCGGGTTAGACACACAGTCCAGCGGTGGACTGTGTGCAAATTTCACACACACGTCCCGAGTTCGATCCTTGCTACACGCACGCCTTGTGTAATAACATGCCTTTTTGATCAAGAACTAAATCGGGTTAAAACAGATAGTTGTTAAGTATAATAAAAACCAAGAATATAACCGGGTTAGACACACAGTCCAGCGGTGGACTGTGTGCATCATAAACTACACGTCGTGCGTTCGAATCTCGTCACGAGCACCGGTCCAATTGAATTAAAACGTTTTTGCAAATAAAGGAATTTTCGGTTAATTCAAATAAGTGTATAAATATAATTAAAAACGAGTTTATAACGGGTTAGACACGTAGCTCAGTTGGTAGAGCTGCGTGCACGCGAACGGAAGGTCGCCGGTTCGAATCCCACCCGGCGCAGAATTATCCGCTGACCGAACCGGTCAACGGTCAACACTTAAAAAAAATAATATTTTTTTATATATTTTTATTTATTTAATTTAATTTAAAAATAAATTAAAAATACTTAAAAATAACATTTTTAAAGATAGAAAATAGCCATAAACTCACAAAAATATATCTAAAAATTTCATTAAAATCCTTAATAAAATCCATCCATCTAATATATTTTCCATTATTATTTAGGTTAGTATTCCTCGTCGATCCGCTCATCTAAATCGTGCGCATCTCACCATCTCCAATTCAACGCACCCAATGTGAGTGAACCTTTCAAATTCCCCGTTTTAATCACGTTTTTTTGGGGTGTATTATGTGTCTTTGTTTAAATACATATTATAACTAAACTATTGTGCATACATCATATCATGACATGTGTATTTAGTTTGTTGCTGTTAAGTAGTTATTATTGGATGCAAATTATTATTTCAATACATGCAATTGCCGAGGCCGCCGCTCCCCATTTATGAGGTTTGAGCTTGTTCCCCATTTTATTATGCGGTTGAACCTGGCGTGCCCGCATACGATCGGCTCCGTTTGATTGAGCCTTGATCGCACAGTTCATTTTACATTTTCAGTACATGCAATACGATCGGCTCCGTTTGATTGAGCCTTGATCGCACAGTTCATTTTACATTTTCAGTACATGCAATACGATCGGCTCCGTTTGATTGAGCCTTGATCGCACAGTTCATTTTACATTTTCAGTACATGCAATACGATCGGCTCCGTTTGATTGAGCCTTGATCGCACAGTTCATTTTACATTTCCAGTTCATGCAATACGATCGGCTCCGTTTGATTGAGCCTTGATCGCACAGTTCATTTATGTTAGTTATCGTATGATATTGGTATGTTCATGTATGCTATCAAGTGTTATTGTATGTTATAATTGTAACTGCTATTTGCCAATGCTTGATTACTTACATTTGCTCTTTTATGATTATGCACAATATTTCATTGATAAACTAACCATAAAATCATTATCAAATGTTTATCTAATAAGGTTCACTCGCCAACTTATGTTGACCCAAAAACTCCCATTTTACGCATGATACAGGTGAACCAGCAGCAGCTAGGAACACATAGGACCTGGATTAGAAGAATAAAACGATTTAGTATTGGGATTGTTATGTTTGTTTATTTCCTTTGTATTGAATGAACATGTTTGGATGTTTGAAAATGTAACTTTGACTTTACTAATTATGAAACATAATAGTAAATGTCATGTGCTTTGGTGATAACCCAATTATGCCCTGACTCTTATTTCCGCTGCGGGTCGGGGTGTGACATAATTGCTTGGAGAAAATGTGCGATTTTGAGCGAAAAGATTACCAGAGACTTGGGTGTGTATTTATAGGGAAGAATCAAGATGAATTGGGTCTGAATTTGGTCTTGATTCGTGGTCAAGACTTTCTCCGGCGGTTATGACTGAGATCGCGGGATTAGAAATCGGTTATAACCGACGTCGATGTTAATACATGCGTTTAGTCAAAGGAAACCGTCGATAATTGGCGAAATCGTCGGTATTTCCGGCGAGTGCGAATTGGGCGCGCTGATTCACTGGGTTTTGATTTAGAGTTTCAATATAAGTATTAATTGTTTTATCATATATCACAAACGAATCAAGTGGCGGAGTGGTTGAGTGTTGTTTGTTTCATCCGGCTGACCCGGGTTCGAAACCCGGCAGCCTATTTCTTTTTTTATTTACTTTATTTTTACTTTTTAATAATTATAGTTTTTAAATTCTAAAATGTTTATTAATTATGTATTGCTTAAAATTAAAATTAATCATAAATACGCAACGAAATTTTATAACTTGATATGATTAATAAACGAAGCGGGTTTTGGAAACCCGTTTTTCGACGGATGTTACAGGTACTGTCGTCATTCAGTCATGTATTCTTTCAGATTTGAGACTCAAGCTTTGGCTGTTGTGTTTGTTTTGTAGATTTTAGAATCACATAGAACTAATCATAACTTACTGACAAAGCCAATGAAAATTTGACAAGAATATGGTGGATACGCCGCTGGTACTTCCTATATATAAGTATTCTTGTCAAAGGATCAAAAGCATTGTCAGGCGGTTATGAGAAGTTCCGTGTAGGTTTTAATATCGTCATGGTTGAAGTTTTGTTTTATGATATAACCTTATCCTTTCAAACGTATCAATTCTCTCAAAACTCTTATGCATGATATCATGCCTAGTCAATCAACTCTGTTTATCCATGTTCCGCATTTTTATACTTTAGGCATCAAAAAGCGATTCCTATAGCAGGGTATTCAACCCCTACTAGGAACGTTACCGCCTCATTTAGAACTTAAAATTTCACACCTCTTGGTTATGTAATCGTCAAATCCAAGCATCACACCTCCGTTTTCTATTAATAGATATTCAAACTTTTGTCAGAATCAAAAGCGATGACCTGAGTTTACTTGGGAACGTGAAGATTTAATGCTCGAAAAATACTTGTATCTTACCCTATTACAACTTCTACCTAATTTTCGGGACGAAATTTCTAAAAGTAGGGGATACTGTAACATTCGTCGTAAAACGAGTTCCAAAAAAAAACCAATAAATAAAAGTCAAAATAATAATAATAATAAAATAACAAAAAATAAAGGGGGTGTGGACTACGGGTTTCGAACCCGGGTCCTTACCCACACCAAACACACTCTACACCACTACACTACACACACAACTTAATTCAAATCTAAAACAATTAAATTTTATACACAAACTGACACCCACAAGATCCCCTCGCCAGAGATCCCGGCAGTCTATGCGTTTTCTTCCAAACAAACAGCTGTTCAAGTTTATTTTAGGTAAACTTCTCGATTGATTGCACTGGTAAACAATCCAAATCCAAAACCAAGCTCTCCAACACTCTCTATAAATACCCGTCGTATTTCCTCAAACAAATTCGCTCAATTCCTCTGGTTCACTCTCTCTCATCGGTCGTCGGAAATTCTTTATTCCACCGGAGAAACCATCGGGCCATTAGAATCCATCCGCCGGAGATCGAGATCCTCCAATCCGATTCTACGGTAGACTCCTACTCTTTACCCTTTTAATATTTGTTAATTTGCATAACATTCTGATGTTAATCACAGGAGAATCAAGAATTTTTGGGCGGGTACAGGTTGGTTCAAATTCATGATGAAGAAGATGAACTGATGTGTTCATATATATTTATTATAATTATGATGATAGTCGGGTTAAGCACCCAGCCCAACTGGTTGGGCCGGGTGCAAACCGAACACATGGTCGACGGCTCGATCCCATGCACACACCGGCTCGATTGATTAAAACCCTTTTTAATCTAGCACTTTCTGTATACACTTAACCAGTATATAAATATAATTAAATTTCAAGTATTAACAGGTTAGACACCCAGCCCAGTTGGTTGGGCTGGTGCAAGTTACAGACAAGGTCTCGGGTTCAAGACATGTGGTACGCGTCCGGTTCAATCCAGTATAAACCTTTTTAATTAATTAAATTCCAGATTAAAACCAGTAAGTGTATAAGAATAATTAAATTCAGAATACTTTCGGGTTAGACACGTAGCTCAGTTGGAAGAGCTGCGTACACGCAACCGAGAGGTCACGAGTTCGAGCCTCACCACACGCTGCCTATGACATGCATCGAACCGGTCAGACCCCCCTTGTCAGGTCTGACAAGGTTTTTTTTTGTATTTTATTTTTTATTTTTAATTTTGTATATGTATATTTTACTTAAAAATTAGTAAAAACCCTTAAAAAACATAATTTCGGAGGTTTAAAATTCCAATAAATACCACAAAAATAATCTAAAAATCTAACAAAAAGTACTAAATCAAAATATTAATCGATTTATATTTATCAATTTATCGTGTTATTATTTTAGGTTAGTACTCGTTTGTCGATCAAATCATCAATTCGTGCGCATTCATCATCATCAAGGAACGCACCCACAGTGAGTGAATTCTTACATACTTCCCATTTTATTCATGTTTTGGGGTGTATCATGTGTCATTTATACATTTCGTTTATTCAAACCCTTGTGCTATTACCATTGTATGAACTATCGTGTGATGTAAATGTTGTTTGTTGTATTGCGAGTTTACATTTTTGTCAAGTTGTGTGCAAATCATTCATTAGGCCCATCAGTTCCTCGTTGGAGACGAGTTGAGCATCAGGTGCCTCATTAGATCGGCTCCGTTTGATTGAGCCTTGATCTCATTGTTCATCATTTGGTATGTGTGTGTGTGTGCATTAATTGATATTATGTGTTTTGTGGTTTAATTTACATATAGGTATACTCATTTTTGGTTATGCACCTTTTTATTCAAATAACCAATATAACTAATTCTTTCAAACATTTAAATAAGATTCACTCGCCAACTTTTGTTGACCCAAAACCGTATTTTTACACATGATACAGGTGGACAGGTTGAAGCAATGAACACATAGGAAATTGCCTTAGAAGAAAAATAAAGAAGTTATGAAAAATGTATTTGAACATGTTGTGCTTGTATGTTTATTGTAATTTCTTCTTTAAAAAGAAATAATAAATATGAAACTTTATAGTAAATGTCATGAAATTTGATGAAAACCCAACCATGCCCCGACTACCATTTCCGCTGCGGGTCAGGGTGTGACAGTCCATCAGCACATACCACCACTGTTCCTTGAGGAACATGACTATAAGTAAGAAACGAGCCACGATTCCCACAAACATGAACAGTGGCTCCAGAATCCAAAAACCATCCTCTACATGCCACAATGCGTGTATATTGAGAAAGCATGTTAACATCTCCAAGACCCACATTAGCCACTAGATTGGTGACTTTCTCAATATCAACAACACTTGTAGAACCAACCGTAGATCCAGATTTCCTTTGAGAGCACTCTCGCGCATAATGCCCGGTTTCTCCACAAACATGACATTTACCCGATCTCTTTGGTTGATGGTTGGTCGTTTGATGTGACTTTTTGAATTCCTTTTTCTTTGGTGCTGTAAACTTTCTATTCTTTGATGCCCCTTTTCCCTTTTGACCAGATCCTCCAACAATATGATTCACACTCGATCCGACTTTACCTCTTTTGTCCCTGTTGCGTGTTTCCTCCTTAATTCGAAGGTGCTTCAACAGTTCATCCAAAGAGTAGTCCTCAGACTTGTGCATCATTCTATTTGAGAAATTTCCAAGTAGGAGGAAGTTTTGCTATACTGACCCCTACTTGAAAAATTTCTGGCAGCGGAATAGAAAGCGCTGTCAGTTTGTTAACAAGAACTTGGAGTTCATGCACTTGTTCCAAGATTGACTTGTCATCAACCATTTGAAAGTCTAAGTACTTGGAAATAAGGTATTTGTTAGTACCTTCTTCATGAGCCTTGTACTTATCTTCTAAAGCTTTCCACAGTTCTCTAGCATTTGTTATCGGCGCGTATAAGTCATAGAGACGATCCGAAAGAGAATCTTGATGTGGCCAAGGCAAAGATCTTCAGCTTCCGTACAGACAAGTCTTTGCTTAGCCAAATCTTGATTCGGGACATCTCCAGCCTCAAGAGGAGGGTCAACAGGGATTGCGGGCAAGCTTGGATCAAGGATATAGTAGAGTTTCAGCACAACGAGCATGAACTTAACCTTGTCCGCCCAACGGGTATAGTTCTGGCCATCGAATCTGTCCAACTTGACAAACTCTTGATTCATGAATCTCAGATTAGCTGTTGGTAGTTCACCGTCCATTATTTCTGGCGATTAAACACAAAAACTAAAATCCTTTAAGATTGTTGAAAACAATTTAATCAAAAAGAAAATTAATTATTTTATTATTAGTTACCGAGTTATTGGCCAAACCAGTTTATTCCAACTTGAACAAACTGATTGAAGAAATGTAGAAGGAGACTGTCCCGTTATCAGACGAATTTAAATAACACGCAAAAACTAAAACCAACCTGGCGATTTAAGAAACCGAGATTCTTGAACTGCACGGATGATTCATGTCCTTAAAGGATTTTACGCGCCCGTATTGCTATGAGCTGCAGCGTAAACTCTCAGGATTTAATACAGAACTGATCTGGTATTCCAACAGCAATGGAAACTAGAAAACGCAGAAGCTGGAGAAGAAACAGAAGCACAGAGATGACAGGCTGCGAAAATTTGGTTTGGAATGGGTAGCAGGAGGCTTTTATTTATAGGTTGGGATTTCAACAGAGAATGAGAAAAACGGGGAATGGGATAAACATTATCAACTAATTCGAATATAAACTCCTAGAGATATCCATCTCAAATTCGAATTCCTAGACTAATCCCATAGGAATTCGAACTGGTGGAAATAACCCCCACTGTTTCGAATTCATCTCTATCCCAATCTTAACTCAGCTCTATCTCGATCCACATATCTAACACACCTGAACCGGACCCTAGCTAAAAATAAAAGCTCCTCAGCTCCGATACGTACGTGCGAAGTGCAAAGTGCGCCTCAAAGCGCCCATTCGCAAGCTCGCGGCTCGGCTCGGCACGCATGTGGGCTTGACCCACTTCTCAACCCATTTAACATTTTGGAGGCCCATAAGGGGTAATTCCTTATAAGGCACTCAACTTTCACCTCCCCTACCAATGTGGGATGGAGGAAACATACCAACTTGTATGTTCCTCATTAATATTTTCAACAGGCAGGGGTTAGTGTGGATTACATGGTGGTGGTGCAGGGGGTTTCGGGGTGAATGGTGATGGTGGGTGTGATGTTGAGCGGTGGTGGAGGTGGAGATGGATGGTGGCGGAGATGGATATTTTGATGGTGACGGAGGGAAGATAGATGGTGGCAGTGGTGGAGATGGATGGTGGTTGATATGGTAGGATAAAGAGATAGAGAAGATGAGTGTGGGCATCTTTTTTAATTTATTAAATTGTTCATGGGTAAATTAGTAACTTTGCAGACACTTAACAAAGAAATTTAACAGAGGTTAGTGGTAAGGACCATCTAAGTGTAAAAATTACAACTATTATGACCAACTTTGTAATTAGTAAATCATTAGGACCAAGTATGTAATTTTCGTAAACCACCAAACATTTAACTCTTTTGATAAACTTATAAGTAGAAGTTTTAATGTTGAATTTCATAAAAAGAAATCATGATTATTATTTTATATCTTCAAATTAGTAGGCAAAACAGAAAAGAAAAGAAAAGTTCAGTTGGATATGTTCAAAAAGTAACAGGTGGCAGTTACTTTTTATTAGGAAACATGATATATATCTGAACGTACTTGTTGCTTTCTAATTATTTTCCCCAATGCATAATGTTATATTAATATAATAACAAAAACTTCATCTTCCTCAAATAAGTTGCCACTGCAACTTTTAGTCGACCGGACTTTTCGTTTTCCGTCACCGGAAAATACCATGTATCTCATCTTCACATACAATTAGGGTATCCTAATATTTGCCCAGAGATATCCCCTGAAATACGAAAAAAAAAATTACACTATCGACTAAAAGTTGAGCCGTAGCCCGTGCTACGGCTGGGTATATGACAGGTCCGCCCCTGTTACGGTACACATCGCAAGACCTTATAATATACCTGGAATCAAACAACTATTTACAGGAAAAAGAATAACTAATTAATTAAATAATCAGCAAATGGTCTCTTAATCCTGTGTTTCATGTTAAATAAGAATTCGAATTCATTTTGGTTCGAATTTATATATTATTCAAATATGGAAATTACATTTATATCTGAACTTATTAAATATGTATGAAGGTCGGTATGAGTTTTGTCATGTCGTATTCTTCATTAGTTTTGTCATGTCATTTTTCTTCATTTCCAGTGTCATAAGGTACATTTATTGGAAAATAATATAAAAAAAACCTTGAAGTTAGATTTAGTAATATAAATTTTAAGTAACCGTTATTTCAAAGTGTATATAGTTATATATACATTACGTGTTTTCCAAAAGTAATAAATATAATTCAAAAAAAGTTGTTGCTACGCATCTGAAGATGATCTAGATTTTAGAGGGACTGGTTATAACAAGACAAGTTGTTGGGTTTATTTTCTCGATGATTTAGATTAACCGGTACTTTGATCAATACTTAGCCCTTATACATATGTGGAGATGTTTATGATTCGAGTTGTGCCGGCTTCAGCTCGGGCTTGGGCTCGAGCAGAAAGGTAACGAGTCAACTCGGTTCGGCTTATATTTCTTAACAAGTTGGAATGTTGAGCTATACTTAGACTCATAGAAAACTCAAGTCAACTTGTTTTCTTTTTTTTTCAAATTGTAATGAAAAAAAATTAGACAAATGCCTTATACGCAATTTCCAGACGAGCCGAACAAGCATGCCAACAAGCTTAGAATGATGTAAAACTTAGGCCAAGAGTATTAAAATCGACTATTATTTAGGTTATAACTTATAAATGTTAAAACTTGAACTTAAGTAATATGAGCGAGTACACTTTAACTTAGTTCGACTCGTTTAAAAATAAGCCGATTTTCAACGAGTTACGAGCAACAGAGTTTTTAGACAATCACATTATTGTATGTGCATGTCCTAGCTAGTCAAGTATTGATCCTTCATGCATTCCCATCCGTTTATCTTCTTTTAATAAATATAGCATCTAACATACAACAATTCAATGTATACATTTAATATAAAATAATTTATCATATAGCATTTTGTTTTTCTATAGTAAGCTATTGTATATTCCTTCCACAATTTATATTAAACTAGAGTCATCACCCCTCGAGTTGCGCGGGGCGTAAAAGCACGTCCAATAGCACTAATATTACACAACCGTCGGCGGCCACAGAGCTAAAGTTGTGGCGTGTTAAAGTGAAGAAATAGACCGAAATGTAGAACATTTAAAAAAACTATGTTGATCGAGGAATCATGCGTTGCGACGAACCTGTCAAATGAGAAAACCGAAAGATAGAACATATATAAAACAACAAATCGATCAATGATTCACGCGTTGCGATGAACCTATGAAATTAAAAACAATAGATGTAAAAACCGTGAACTACACATGGACATTGCGTCGTGTACCTCACAAAATTATGAGTGAAACTGAAAAACGTGAACCACACACACGTTGCTCCGCGGTAACTCGCAAAATTTGGTACGGAACCTAAAACGAAAATTTGCGAAAGATAAAAAGTACATGGGACCAAAGTGAATGTGATAAAGTTGAGAGCTTAAATTGTAAAAAGAAGAAAAGTTTTGGCTTTAAAGTAAAAAAAATGAATTTTATGAAGTTAACATTGCAACAAATTCAAAGATTTTGGTTAAAAGTAAAAAGAAAAAATTTAATTACCCAAAGCATATGGTATAATTAGGCATGTAAATGAACCGAACGAACATAAGCATGTTCGTGTTCGTTCATTTAACTTTAATCGAATACGAACATATAATCGAACGCATGTTTTTGTCCGTGTTCGTTTATTAAGAAATTGGGCATGTTCGTGTTCGTTTATGTTCGTTCGTTTAAGCCTAAACGAACAGTTCACGAACACAAACGGACATAAACAAAGAAAAATTAACTGAACATATTTGAATAAACATAAAGAAACATAAAGTAGATACTAAAATTAAGTAGTTGTTTATATAAGTATTAAGTAAGTGATCAGTTGCGATCTAAGAAAAAAAATTAAAATTTTATTTTTTATTACTAGAAAACTCAATTACAATTAGTTATATTTATATAAGTAATTAGCAAACCTAATATTTATATAAATATAACTATATTTATTTGCTAAAATTTAAACGAACATAAATGAATGTAAATAAATGAACGTTCACGAACATAAGTCGTGTTCATGTTCGTTCATTTAATTAATCGAACAAATATTTTTGTTCGTGTTCGTTCGTTTATTAAATAAACGAACATAAACGAACTTCTTGCCAAACAAGTTCACGAACAGTTTATGAACGTTTAGTTCACTATAATACCCTATGTATACGAAACTTACTAAGTTATAGTATATCAATTCTTTTAATAGTTACGTATATATCATTTATAACTATTACATTGCAATGTATCACAAGTTAATACATATTAAAAAGTGTTTCATATGTCGTAAATTAATATTATATTGTTTCTATTTCTATGATTGTTTGTGTTGCACGAAGTTAACTTTATAGTACAAAAAGTGACACCCAGGTTAAAAGAAATAAACTTAAACATAAAGAATTACTACATATTTCCTACGTTCTGTTTTTCATATAGTACTTTTCAAGACCAAAAAATAATATTAATGAGATGGTGGTGGAGTGGTAAGGGAAAGACTTGATGTTCTAAAGGACTCAAGTTTGATTCCTGCTCTCTCTATTATTTTCTTCGGCACCTGGTGATGATTGGAGACTAGGCGAGTAGGCGGCGATTGCTAGTTCGATCATTGAACAAAGCGGGTTTTACCTCACCGCAATGTCGTGCTGCGAGTGTTCACGAGCTTTGGCCTTAGGTGAGGGTTTTCCCCGATTCGAAGACAGACGAGTGTATCCTAATGTGGTGGATTTCGCCAGTAGCCCATTTAAAAGATTCGTTGAGCGTTAAAAAAAATAGGGACATAAATTGAGGTTTCATTTTCATGAAATTGCAATTAGTCACATCTTCTAAGCAAAACAGGACACGTTTTTGGTTTCGACAAGGAAAATAGTTTTAATTAATTTTCGCTGGAGTTTATTTCTATTTTTTTTTTTGTGTGTTTTATAATGGTTTTAGTTAATTTTCATTGGAGTTTGATCATCAGATTTTTAACAAACGGTGTTGATGCTTGGATTGTCACCGTCGTTGGATTGCCTTGAGAAGGTAACGGTCTAATTGCCTACTAAGTAGTGGTGTAATTGTGTCAGATTGACAAGTTGCAAGATTTTAGGTTAGTGGTTCAATTTCCATCCGTTGAAAACAAGCTTCCAAAGATAAGTAACATGTTACTGATGTGGTGCCCGCTACAAAATCTAGATAGTATATTTTTTTTAATGGCAAATGTTATGGGCAAAACATCCCGCATTCACGCGTGGAACAAAAGGAAACACCACCGCCACCACTAATCATCACGCGTGGTGATTATAACGCGTCGGCAACAAGTTGTTTTGTGAATGATTTTGATGATGGGGATGAGTGTGAGGTGAGTGATGAGCATTTCCACTAGAATCCATCACTAGTGATGGAATAATGCTTGATGACATAGCGGAAATTGATTGGATGTTTCGAATGATGAGTGTGTGGTGAGTGATGGACGCCTCTACCCCCTAAGAGGCATGTGAATCTATCAAGTGGGTTACCCCACATTTACATCTACATAGTATATACAGATATAATTAATTATTTTAATCATAGTTTAGTCTCCTATATCTTGTTTTCTAATAATTATTTTAATCTATGATAGTGAAGTCTCCTATATCTTTTTTGCCGGTGGTATCGAACACAAATTTGATAGAACTTTTATTTGCTAGCACTCTAGTGTTTGAAACCCACATGTTACAATCGATTGGATCATTGAGTTCAAAAATAGAATATCACATGAAAAAAACTGAAATGAATTCGAAATCAACTCAATTCTAGTTCTTATATGCGTTCATCAATCAATGTGTGTTCTTAGTATAGTAATAAATAATAAAAGAAACATTCCACATCAAGAGATCAAGACCCACCAATCAATTCAAATTAATATCACACTTCAAAATGCTAGGTAGTTTAAAGATTCGTGTTTAAAGATTGTGTGTTCTCGTGATGTATACGTGTTCATCAGGTGACCACAATGATGATTCTGAGCGGAAAATGTGTGGTTAGGTAGGGACGACTAAGGTGGTGGTGGTGGTCGAAGATAGTCAAACGCATAATTGACATCTATAGGCACAATTAAAATAAACGGTAACAACTACTAATCAATTGCAATTTATTTATTTATCGTACAGAAATAAGTTAAACTAGTTTTAACCCCCAGTATTGCGGGGATTGGCGTAAAACTGTGCTACCAGCATTGCGGGGCGAGAGGCGTAAAACTGTGCTAAGTAGCAACAAAAAGACGACCAAAGTGAGAAAAATCGTAAAATAAAATCATGAATTTTTAAAACTGAATGACTCACGTGACGTAAAACATAGACGAATTCGAATGTATACCAACACGTATTAAAAATCCGCAGGGGTAAAAGAAAACTTGATGAACCAAATATGACCACCAAACACTCTACTAAGTAGCTTCCAAACGATGACCAAACTCGAGAAAAAGTATAAAACAAAACGAATATAAAAATCTAAACTTATTTAACTTTTGTTACAAAATTATAACAAAATAAAAGTTTTATTAAAAAATAAAAAATCTTGAAGCTTTTGTTTTCATACGTTGTATTTAATTTTCAACACCAAAATCAAAGTCATCATGTAATGTCTTTACCGTTTAATGTCATGTCAACAAAACCAACATATCACAAAACTATTTATAATAAACCTAATAGTTAGTTTAGTTTTGGTCCACTAAATAAATAAAATTAGAAATTAATTATGTGCTCTTTGAGGGAGAAAAACACATACATGACAACCTAAACATTTTGATACAAGTATGATACTTTTTATAAAATTCAATTTAACCGATTTTAAGGTTGAATGTTCTTTTTTTAATGTTCCTTTTCTACGATGTTTACTAGAAACATAAACACAAACATCATGTCGGTGATATAATCTTTTGGTTGATTACAAAACAGCCGTGGATGAAATCTTGGCCAGGAACCTCGTGAGGTTCATTTAATGTCGTCTGTCCCCACCTTGCAAAGTCTAGAAGATGCACACATCTTATTCATCAAAATATATGTGAGGGTTCTTTATATTATAAAGGGTATAAAAAATATTTGTGAGTGAAGGAGAGAGAAAATGTTACTGTTCATGTGTATATTTGGGGGGTATTGTTCACCCCCTATAATTTTTTAATATATATTGAAAGTGGTTGTGAGTGAAGGAGAAAGAAAATGTAATGATAAAGGTATAAAAATATTATTTAATTGAAAAAAAGAGAAAAAAAGTATTTGTTTTTAATAGAAATATATTGATATACGAGTTGTTATTTAGTGGAATGTATGTCTATTTTTAGGGAGCTGGATGTGAATGCTCTTACGTTTTAATATGGAGGAGGGTATTAAAGTGCTACGTCATTACACGTTGACGACAAGACTTTAACTAATTCACCTTTTAGCTACTATATTTAACAAAAAAAAATATAAATGTTTGTGTGTTTGAATGTGATCGGTGGAGAGAAATGAACCGGACACATCCCTTCCTGCGCAGCTCGTTAAGGGGATGTTAACACCCTTTGGTGACGGTGATGTTGTGGGGCGTTAGTGGATGGTGGCCCACAACAACCGGTATTACCTAATCGCTTAAGTAACTTTATAGATATTATGGAAATGTTGAATCTCTCTAGAAGCACTCTTTCGATTCATATGGATAGAGTTAAGTTTTGTCTACATTCTTTTCTGACTTTATCAATAGTTTGTTATTTGTGATATTTACCAGTTATGGTTGTTTGTTGTATCAATGAGAAGGTTCTAGCAACCCAAACATTTAAAATTTTTACATTTGTCAATAAACTACCATCATATTGTTATTTGATTCTTATTCTCAAAAAGATGCGGTAAGATATCCAGGCATAACTTGATATTTTAACAAGCTTATTTAATACATTTAAAACAAAACAACTCGTACATTCATTTAATCTACTACTAATCTAATCCACAATCTATAGCGGGATTTCCACCCTCAATTGCTAAAAGAAGGGACACCATTTAACATACAAATATACCATTAGTCTAAATGTATAAGCACATATACCTAATACTCGTATAAACAAAGCAGATCATGTTATTACATACACTTTGTGTATCATAGTTAAAACAATAGATACACAAAATATCTACCGACTTGAACTATAGTGGTTAAATTGTGAGGACAAAAGTGTCATTTCCTCAAACTTTAGCCATGTAACTTAACGGCATCGTTACGGCAGCGCTATTAGATTTGCAACTCAGTAACTCAAGCACCCTCCATGAACATTTCCGGTGATCAACATTCCGGCCAACCCTAAATACATCAACCGTTTCCGATAAATCGCTACGCGCCTTTGAAGTATTCAAGCGAACCCGCCGGTTCTTTAAGTCTCGAACATTCATTTCGGGCTGTCGCACATTTACTAATCCATACAAAATAACTTGTTTTAGGAAAGAAGTTGACTTCTTCCCGGAACCAGCAGCGGAGCCTGTACAACTAGGCTCCGCTGCTGGCTCGGAACTCATACGTGAGTTCCTTTTTAATTTTTTATAGTCCACTGACCGGCTGTTTCTAGCGGCCAGTGGACTCACGGTCGCGTTTTTTAGATCCGACCGTGATTCTGATCTAGACCGTCTGCAGCTTCTTTGCTGCGGCAGTCTTTTACGATGGATTTGTTGGTTGATTGGGACAAGTTTTCCGGAGAATATGATGTCTTCTGCATGAGACATCATGTTCTCTTCGGAATAATCACTCAACCCTCCTCTAAAAAACTCGAAAACGTCTTCGTCGGCCGGTGATGATGATGGCGGATTCTGGTGAGCTGGGGTTATTGGGAAATCTTTGAGAGAAAGTGTTTCTTTTGATTCTTGATCATCCATGTAATCACACAGTGTTTTGGTGTTTGTGTGTGTTATTGAGAGAATGTGTGTGGAGTTTGAATGTTTGATAAATAGGTCCAGGTGGAAAGAAAGAGAAATATATAGGATTAAATGGAGGGGAAGTATCAAGGATGGTTCTTTTCAAATATTTATATTGAATTGCCATACTTTTTATTTTTATTTTTGATATTATTTGCTGGATAAAAATAGCAAGGGGTTTTTCAGGTTGTAACCTCATGCAAATGGTTAATGTCTCACGGAGATCATTTTTCGTCACATCAGCACTATAACGTCCTTTTGAAAAATTTGTAACGGTTAATTTCTCTTAATGTCTATTTCATTCAATATTTTTCGGGTTTTTTTTTACTTCTTTGGACATTATTTTATAAATGTCCCCCACTCTTCATGTCCCTATAATACCCAGGGGATGGTGCTGAGAGCGTTATCAAACATTTTCATGCCCATTACGCATAACCTAAAAGGCTAACACCAAATCAAACCGAAACCATTTACAAATCAACCCAAAATATGTAATCTGTTTTCGGTTTGGTTTTCAGTTTTAATTAATTAAACTCAATCCAGTTACATGGAAACCGAAATATTCGTTTATTTAGCTAATTACAAGACCGGGCATGGGCAAAGCTTTTAATTAAGGGGCGGGAGGGGCGGCCGACCTCCCGAACTTTTCGCTCAGTAGTAAAGAGTATGTCGTTTTCGTATAGAAATTTTTGGATATATACGTTTTCGACTCTCGGGTCGGAAATCTCAAGCTTCGCCACTAAGACCGGGGAAACTGAAAATGCGAAAACCAAACTCATCATCACCTTTATCGTTTTTAGCGGTTGAAATCATACCGGAATCAAATTAATATTCAATTTGGGTTCGATTTTGAACTATTGTATTGTACTGGTTTCATTTCAACCGAAATGTTCTCCAAGCCGATGGACACCTTTTTAGTATGTGTTATTGGTTTGCAAATTATAGGATAAAATGAGGGTATTACAAGGTAAAATATGTAGGAAAGTTGAGACTCGATTTAGGGGATGATAGTGATTAAGAAGGCAACTAATTATGTATGGTTAATTACTATTCGTTTGTTGTCAACTAGCGATGGTGACCGAAAATATATCGGTAATCTAGTCTCATATCGATCCATACCCGATTTTAAAGGGAGTATTGGTAATCTAGTCTCATATCGACCCATACCCGATTCTAAAGGGTGTCCCATATGTTTGGGTATCTAATTACTCATTACACGTAACATCAATTATCGAATATACTTATAGGTATTTGTTATGCATGTTAATTTATTAAAAATTAACGATTGAGATTTCCAAGTAGTTTTCATATTACTTTTTATTTTTATATAACTTTATTACCCAACAACAAAAATAATTTATGAGTACGATTTAGGTAAACTGGTATGCCTTTTTGATAATTGGGTCTGGTATTATACCTAATATTATACTCGTCTCATATTCCTAAAATTTTGTTAAAACAAGTCTCATTCTTTAATACCCGTCTCATCACCTCTTTTATTAGTATATAAAATTTAACGAAGAATGACAACTAACTTGGATTTCATTAGCTTTTGTTGTATAGTTTTGTAACATGTTATACTTCAATTTCTACTTTTAACCAATGTCGTAAAAGAAGGTTTTGAAGGCCGAGTATTTCTGAGTAATCACTACAAGGTAAGTTGTCGATGCGACTTTCTTAAACTCTGTCTTATTATTCGGAATCGTTCAACTGCGATCAACAACGGTTAGAATTGGATCTAGTAGGTCAACTCGAGTCGAGTTTGACTTTAAAAAATAAAACATAATTTGTTTGTCTATCATAATATCAATATTTGAAATACTTTACTTTTTGAGCATGTATTTTTTTAAAATTTTATTCATATTCACGTATTTTGTTATAAATATCATAAACTTATAATATTTGACAAATATAATTCGATGAAAACAAATTTCTTTATAATTTAACATGCCCCGAGTATTCTCCGCCTAGGCCGAGTATTATGAACTCCCTAGTCGACCAACTAGGAAACGCCTAACAATTTTTGCAACCATGCTTTTTAACAACCAAACATTAATCAACATTATTCCAAATCATTCAAGGCCAAGTTTTTCAACACGAGAAAAATAATCAGATTTTGAGTTGTCATATCTAACAAAGGCAACCATCTAAATAATAAACAAGTCGTGTTCTAGTAGGCCTATTTAACCCATTAGATTAAACAGTCAACCTGCTAACCCATTCATGCCTATATACTCATTTTTTTACAACCCGTCAACCAATTTGACGTATGGGTCGTTTTTCAAATGGATCAATGTTTTTTACAAAATTAAAAAAAAAGGGTTTCTTTAGCTTAAACTATTTAACCCGCTAACCTAAAAGGCTGATTTATGTCGTAGTTTACACCGATGCTTCTACCTCATTTCCTATTATATCCACGTATACCACCCTTCGGTATGTATCACATCCACATAAACCAAAATTTGACAAAATCACATAAGCATTCTGGAGGACATGAGCAATTACATAATCCATGATGTATGTAACACCCTCATTAAATGCAGGTTTGATCGAAAATATGTTAGATTTCGTATGATATATATAGCGTAGTACGTGTCATTTTTTGGTACCCATACAACAAACTGACTTTAAGCCACACATTTCGACTTTTTGAGTTAAGTTTCAAACTTCTAGATTTCAAAATGTCACATGTCAAACAAATTCGAATTTCTATTTGTAAAGACGAGTCTTGTCTCCTGACCAGGCAATTAATGTGGGTATGCTACATAAATCATAGATTTTACCTTAAAAGGCTAAAACGAATTATAAGAACTTTAACGGGTTAGAGCATTTATAATCCATCCTTCAAATTTTATGAGGGAGTTTTGTATATTATGGAAAGTCTAAAAATAATATTGAACTCATTTGTTATATCCATATAATTACATTAAAAATCGTTATTTTTCTCTTTCTTTCTCAATTAAATAATAATTTTTATATCTTTATAATTACAGTTTATCTCCCTTTCACTCACAGTCACTTTAAAAAAAATATATAAATATTTATAAGGTGTGGAACAATGTTCTCATATACTTAAACATAAAAGTAACATTTTTTTTCTCCACTCACAACTGCTCAAAATCACTTATGACCATTCTATAAAATATAATTATCCCACTTACATAAATAAAGTAAATCCATTGTGAATGGTCAAGCATTAATTGTAGCCGATTTTTCATAATTGAGGTTAATCCAACTATTTTCATCCCATTTGTTATTTGGCCCAATCTGTATTGATGTATGGTTTGAAATCACACCGGCCCATAGAAACCTCTAAATTCCTAATAAGCCATATCCATATAAAATTCATTTACAAAGTCCAATCGATGGGTGATTTAAAGCCCATATAATGAAGCCGTATAACCGGCCTTTTATACTAGGCCACTATCATTTGGTTGAGACTTAAATTGCTAATCAGATTATATAGTTAGGGGTGGTTTGACAACTTCTGAATTGTTAAGTGTTGAATCAATAAGAGGTCTGAACCACTAAGTATTGAACCAGTAAGAGGTTTGAACCATTAGTGTTGAACCAGTAAGACGTTTGAACCATCAAGAGTCAGTATAATGCTTAACCGTTCAGAGGCAAATGTTTGAACTATTCAGACATCTGCTCGTGAAACAAACAGTCTGAATCATTAAGTGTTGAACCAGTAAGAGGTCTGAACCATGAAGAGCCTCATTAAGAGCTAAACAAACAGGCCCTTATGCTATTGCATATCTGCATGGTTCTTGAACCTTATTTTGTTCCGGATCAAAACACTAACAACTTGTTTATATATACACCAGTGTACACACCCTGGTAACGCCTAACCCGACTATTAGTTCACTACCGTGATCTCTTACACTCATCGATAACTTATGGAACATTACTCTTAAGAAGTTAAGATTAACCAAAACATGTCAATTTATTACAAATTCATAATATCAACTTAACAGGTTCCAACATATCCACTTCCTTGCAAATGGAAAGGTTCAACATATTATTTCACCGCAACACTGTATATGCCGCTGCATTCTTGGTTAGAGATGCACATCAAAACCACTTTGGGATCTGAAATCAGTTCTTTAACCAAAAAAGGCTTGGGAGAAGCTGATTTGAAACCAAGCTAAACCGCTAGTTTGTAATCAGTTTGAGAAATCCTCCGTTGAAACTAGACAAAAACTGGTTTCAAACCAATCCAATCCTTTTCCCTTGCTTACTGGTTTCTAATCTAAACTGGTTTGCTGCATAGTCACATAAATCGCAGGATAGCCCACGATCTACTATCTGTACCGAATCGTGGTATAAACGTGTTCCATCAAATTTTGATGAAACCGGTTTTAGCTCAGGTTATTTTAAAACCGACCTAGTTTGGCAAAAAAAAAAAAACAATTTTTAGCACCTCTACAGTTGGTTTGGTTGGACAGGGTGTTCCCCATCGGTACCCTCCACCCTACCAATCATTTGTTGACAACTCACCTCCCTCCATGAACCCGACGAAAAAACACAGGTACCAGCGCCAATGTTACCAAAAATACCCAACTTCTAGTGTTATTTTCCAGGCGAACACAAACACACAGTCATCACCTCCTCCATTCTTCAGTAACTATTTCACGATTTTGCTTACCAATTTAGGTGCCTAAAGTGGTGGCACCGGTGTTACCAATTCGGTAACCCTACCCGATCATGGGTTACCAAAGAGTCACAAAGACGCCTCGGGTGGCCTTAGCCGACAAACTTGCACAATCTCTTCTCATGCATTTTGCTATTGATTCAAACTCAAAATTCCACATTTCAAAAGGAACACTTCCAGTATACTATCGACATTAGGGTTCTTATCGACATACAGAGACTTAAAAATTCAAAACTTCAACAACAACGGTAATCAACGGGTAGGAACGAGATATAGAATTACACCACTCGTCTACTCGTCAGGCACTTGTAAAAGGGTAACAGGATACAGAATACACCACCTGCAACCTCCAAAGAACACCTCCCTACTTGGCCAAAATAGGAATAGCAAGGGTTTTCCAAAAGGAAAAGAAATTGTAATTTTTAACTGATGAAAACTAAATGATCACGGTCTTGCCATACAAAAAGAAAACAAATGACTGCCCTGCCACTACATAACTATCATACATAACAAAACAATAACCAAACAACTCAGGTCGTACTAACCAACCCTAACCACCGAAACCGTACAGAGTGCGTCCCTGTCGCTTCAACGCATAAACGACATCCATGGCAGTCACAGTTTTCCGGCGAGCATGCTCGGTGTAAGTAACGGCGTCACGAATAACATTTTCAAGAAAGATTTTGAGAACACCACGAGTCTCCTCATATATCAGTCCGCTGATGCGCTTCACTCCTCCACGTCTCGCCAACCGCCTGATCGCCGGTTTGGTGATGCCCTGAATGTTGTCTCGAAGAACTTTACGGTGTCGTTTTGCTCCTCCCTTTCCCAACCCCTTTCCTCCTTTCCCTCTTCCTGACATTGCTGGTTGCTGATTGTTAAGTTTTTTGTTTTGAAATTTTGATGATTTTGGTAAACGCTCGGTTTATGTTTATATATTGGTGTGGGTTTTGTGTATGGAGTGTTTTGGTTCGTTGGATTGGCGGTAAGATGAGGGGTTGATGACCGTAGGATGGAGATCCGAGTGGGATGTGAAGAAGTGGTTTGATTGGTTGGTTAATGAAGTGGCGGATTCGTAGGTTTAAGGACATGTGATAAGCACGTGTATAAACCTTTTTTTAAAGGGGTGAATTATTCGTGAATGTCAGGAGGTTTAATATACGTTGTCTTAACCGGGTTCGCGCTAGAGAGCCCATCGCATAATAGATCCTTAATTTAAACCTCTCAATGAGAAACCCTATCACCCATACTCGAACTTGAGACCTGGAGGGAAAAACTCACTCGAGCTCACCATAGTGGAACTTAAATACCCATGGCCACCACTAGAGCACTAGTGATGGTTAAGCACGTGTATAAACTGGATCCATAAAAAGGAAAGCCAACGAGGTAACAAGTAGTGATTTCCATCTGAAACCCAACTTGATTTTGAACTCAACCAAAATCAGAAAATATTTCAAAACCTAAGAGTTTATTTGTGAACTTCTGAATGGTTAATGTTGAACCAGTAATAGGTCCAAACTATTAAGTGCCGAATTATTGAGAGCCGGTATAAGGCTTAGCTGTTTAGAGACAAAAGTCTGACCAATTCAGATTAAAGGTCTTAGCCATTTAGACTTGTATAATGCTTAACCATTCATAGACAAATGTCTAAACCATTCAGACATCTATTCGCGAAACAAACAGTCTGAACCATTAAGTACTGAACCACTCAGAGGTCTAACCATTACGAGCCTCATTAAGAGCTAAACAAACAGCCCTTGACCAACTTTAACATTATATGGGTCGTTTATCAGGTCATTTTTTTTCCAGCCAAAAACATTATATACGAAATTCAAAACAAAAAAAAAAAACTGAACACTTATTAGTTTTTTATAGATGTCTTTTGGTTTGTAGTTTTTGTTATTTAGTATTTTGGATTTTAAACATTTATAGTTACACATGTTAGGCATTAAGTGTTTGTACTTTGTTCATCAAAGGTCTATCACACTTTGGTTTGTTGTACTATAGGCTTGGTAATTTGTTTTGTTTTGTTGTTTTTTTTAATGACACATTTGTTGCTATGTGCCATTTGTGAGCTATGTTATTATTATTATTATTAATTTTTTTTGGGGGGGTTATAACCTCAATTTCTCTCTTTACCACGCTTGACCTCTCACCGGTGGTGGATCCGGAAATTATTTGTTAGGGGTGCGGATGAGGTGTTGAACAATAACTAAGACTGAGGAAGTGGAAATCATGAAAAGTAAACGGTAAAAGGACCGAAAAACTTTTGGCCATGAGTCTCTTACCTATATGATAGAAAAGAAACCTCAAACGTATCAACAAGCGGTGCATTCCTCAGAAGGACCTCAGTGGATGGAGGCCATCAAAAGTGAGATAGACTCTATCTTACAAAACCATACTTGAGAACTAGTGGATCTTCCTCAAGGATGTAAACCACTAGGATATCGACCAATGTTGTAGAAGGCGCTAGGCGCTAATCGGGCGGTGAGTACCGCCTAGGGATTAATCGGGATTAATAGGGATTAATCGGAATACGATTTATTATATGTATTTTTTCAAATTATATATATATATACACAATAATATAAAAATCATACTTCAAAATTCACATAAATACTTCAAGTTTTAAATAGTATGGTTCAAACATAAGCAATAAAACTTAATCCCGAAGCTTGTGTCGGAGAAGAAGGGGAGCTTCAGATCTTGTCGGCTGTAACTAAAATTTGGGTGAGTCATAAGTTGTTTTTAGGGTGAATCATTGGTCTGCAAACATAAATTTAGGCTCAAAAAGGTAAATAGCCTAAATTTATGTCAAATTCATGGGCACGGTCATAAAATTTGGGTTTATTAAGGCAAAACACATTGGGCCCGATCAATCCTGATTAGACCGATTTTGACCGCCTAGGACTGATTTTTACCGATTTTGACCTGGACCGATTTTTTGGCCGATTTGGACTATTTTAGGCGATGGTGACGATTACTACCGATTAGCGCCTAGGAGCGCCGATTAATCGGCCGCCTAGGCCGATTTCTGCAACATTGATATCGACGGATCTTCAAGAAGAAGATGAAACCAATGGAACCATCGATAAGTACAAGGCAAGGTTGGTGATCAAAGTGTATAAACAACGAGAAGGTTTAGATTACTTTGATACATATTCGCCAGTTACGCGAATAACATCCATCAGGTTGGTGCTTGTCATTGCCGCCATTAGAAATTTAGAAGTTCATCAAATGGATGTGAAAACAGTCTTTCTTGAATGGAAATCTAGAGGAAAAATTCACATGGAACAACCTGAAGGCTTCACAGCCATTGTGCAAGAAAGGAAAGTGTACAAACTTGTAAAATCCTTGATATGGATTGAAACAAGCTCCAAAACAATGGCACCAAAAGTTTGATCATGTCATACTTGATGCTAGGTTCAAAATCAAGAATGTGACAAGTGTGTATATGTGAAGGACACATCTGATGGATATGTCATTTTGTGTCTATACGTAGATGATATGCTCATTGCTGGAAGTGATGACAAAATCATAAAATCTACAAAGAACATGCTAAAAGCAAGATTTGACATGAAAGACATGGGTTTTGCAGATGTGATTCTGGGAGTTAAAATCACACGAACCTAAAGTGGACTTGTTTTACGTCAATCCCACTATGTGGACAAAATTTTTGAGAAGTTCAATGCAAATAACTCCAATGTAGCTAGAACTCCACTTGACACAAGTCAACATCTAGCCAAGAATCGAGGAGAACCTGTAAACCAGTTGGAATACTCAAGAATTATTGGTAGCTTGATGTATCTTATGAGTTGTACTAGACCAGACATAGCATATGTTGTGAGCAAGTTAAGTAGATACACGAGCAACCCAAGTTCAGTGCATTAGAACTGTATCACTCGGTTGCTTCGCTACTTAAGATACACTCGGGAATACGGGTTGCATTATAACAAATATCCAGCAGTTATAGAAGGATACATATCTGACGCGAATGATTCCAGAGCAATAAGTGGGTATGTATTCACACTTGGAGGTGCTGCTATATCGTGGAAATCGTTGAAACAAACGGTTATCGCTAGATCCGCGATGGAATCAGAGTTTATCGTTTTAGATGAAGCAGGTGAAGAGGCAGAATGGCTACGTCAATTTGTTGAGGATATACCAAGATGGCCTAAGCCGGCATCAGCCATTTGTATACATTGTGATAGCCAATCGACACTTGCTCGTAGCACATTGTATAATGGTAGGAACAGACATATCAAACGTAGACATAATACGACATGACAACTAATCTCTACAGGAATTATCACTATTGACTACGTGAAGTAAATGATAATATCGCGGATCCGCCAACAAAAGGCCTAAGTAGAGAGTTAGTTCAGAAGTCATCCATGGGAATGGGACTGAAGCCCTTGAAAAATGAAGTTCATATGATGGAAACCTAACTTAATAGAATGGAGATCCCAAGAATTGAGTTCAATAGGAAAATCTAATTGTATGAATTAGTAAGGTCAATGGGGGGGGGGGGGGTAACCCTACGCATATAAAAGGGAGTTTATTATAAAGTTTAGTAAACCTCCTATTCCATTCCTAAAAGTGACAAGTGTGAAGCTAAGCCTATGGCTTTTAATGATTCGACTAAGGTAACCATACACGGTGAATCACCTATGTGAGAGAGAAGTGGGGTCGCTTCGAAGGGTATTGTTGGGGCACAATACTTAATGGTTCTCGCAGAACCAGGCTCATGTTCATGACCATAACGAACATAACTATGAGGACTTGACTTTGTCAGGGAGAGTCTTGTGTGAAGTGTATTGTCATCTACACAAACGACAGACGAGTTCAAAGACATCAATGTCTACTCAGAGCCAGTGGGCTAAGTTCACTTCATGAGCGAAGGTTCAAAGGGTAACACCTACCTATCGTATGCAAAACTCAACTGCTGAAATGTAATAGGGATTATGTTGTTTCTGAGATCGACCTCCATTCATGTGGGGGATTGTTAGAAATTTGTGTGTGAATGAAAGTCTTAAATGTGGTGGTTAACACTTTGTCCCACATTGGTGTGAGAGCAAAGAGAGAAGGGGCTTATAAGGTAGAGTATACCACTCCTTTGATTTGTTATTTAACATGTTTTACCACATATCCTACCCGCGTGCGCGCAGAGGGGGTGCAAAATTGGAACTAGGATTTAGTTAAACTCGTGTGTGCCCGCACGTCCTGCGGACACGAATGCAGCTCCGAAAAACCCGAGCCCGCGTGAGACGGTTTTTGCACTCAAGACTGTAATGAAATGATTATTCACATTGATGATGATCATTATTTAGTCTTCGGTTATTATCATCAGTTTTGAAACTGATTCACTAATAACCAATATTTCGTTTTAATTCTCTGTAATAATTGGCTGATTTCGGTTATAACCTTGTGGTTATAAAACCATATCAAAGTTGCTCGGTTGAGACACACCAAAACCATCTCTTTCTCTCTCGATCTCTCTGCAACTTCCCCTGTTTATTTTCAGGCAAGTGTTTCAAGTCCGACAGTAACCTGGGAACAGACGACGAATCTGTTTAAGGGAATTGTGTCAAACACAAGCCCGGTTCACTGTTTCTTTGTTTTGTTTGTTTCTATTTCAGATTTTGTCATTTCATATCATTAGCAAATTTTACTAACACACCTCATCACTTTTAGAATCTGTTCTTCAGTTTCTCTCTCTAGAACCTACAAGTTGGATTTTATGTTGGTTGTGGTGTGGCCAACGAGTTGGATTTTCAGGTGGCGGTGGTGGAGTTGGAGGTTGAGAATCTGTTTGTTGGAGGTTGGATTTTCCGGTAGTGGATGTCGTAGAGTTGGATTTCACAAAAGGGGAAGAAAAATTAAATAAGTGGAGGAGGCCCATTTACTTTGTTCCATCCTTAAAAGGGCATCCTCTAAGACTGAACGATGCGAAGATCGTCCCCACTGGCGCTTGTAACATCCGTCAAAAACGGATTTACCAAACCCGCTCCGTTTAGCAACCGAACAGTCAGTCAAAATTTTCGTTGCGAATTAAATGTCCAAAACATTTTTAAACGATCCGTAATCAATTATTATACGCGAATATATATTTAGTTTTTGAAAAACTGTCAAAAATCGCAAAATAAAAATGAAATACATCTGCCGGGTTTCGAACCCGGGTCTGTACCGAGTCAGTCAACGATTTATCAACTCACACACAAACCACTGCGCCAACTGCTTTGTTTGTTGTATAATAAAATCATTTAATTGATAAAGTGTCGTTACAAATTCAAAACCGGCGCCCAAACGATTCAGTCGTCGGAATTCCGGTAAACTCGCGAGTTTTAACACCAATTTACGTTATAACGTAAACCTTTAATCACATATCGGTTATAACCGATGTTTGAAGTCCGCGACCAAAAATGATAACCGCCGGAAAACTTAAACTGATGAACCCAGTCGTAAATCAGATCAAATACATTTCGATTATTCCCTATAAATTCACCCTCAACCCACGACAAACACTTTCGCTCAAAAATCACACCTTTTCTCGGCATAATTCCACTCGCCGGAACTTTCCTGTTTTTCGCCGGAAAACCGAGTTTTAATCCCTGAGCTTCACTGAATCCCCTAAACCTTTACCGAAGTTACCCTTACTCTTTCCAAGCTTTCCGGAGACTTGCTGCTGCAAGGCACCAGACGCCGGAGTTGTTTTCTGTCGCCGGAGTTCTGCCGGAAAACAGAGGAAAGCGAGTCGGTATACCTCACGCTTATTTTCCTTTCTTTTTACTTCTATCTTACCAGTAATTAACCTAAAACACTAATGAAATTTGAATAAAAACTCGAACCAGTCAGACCCGATTTCTGGTTCAACATTGACGAAGAAGACGACGCACTTCCGTATCTTATAAGTTTAATTAAAATCAGGATATTAATCGGGTTAGACACACAGTCCAGCGGTGGACTGTGTGCACATAAAACGCTAACGTCGCAAGTTCGAATCCCGGTTCACACACGCTGCCTTAATAAAAAATCAAGTTTTTGTTTAACTGAACCGGATCGCCTTAGATATATGTTAAGTATATTAATAACCGGAATAATAACCAAGTTAGACACACAGTCCAGCGGTGGACTGTGTGTTTGTTTATATCGCTGGTCACGAGTTCGAGTCCGGTCTTCAGCACCGACTCGGACGATTATCTATTCTTTTTAAATAAGGCAGAAAAATGAAATAACTAAATTGTATTTAAGTATAATAAAAATCAAAGTATATAACATGTTAAACACACAGTCCAGCGGTGGACTGTGTGTTAGATTAACCCACAGGTCCCGGGTTCGAGACCTGTGGAGCGCACCGCCGAACCGCTTAAACTGTTTTTAAAATAAAAATGATTTTCTGTTAATTCTAATTAATGTATATATATAATTAAAATCGGATATATAACGGGTTAGACACGTAGCTCAGTTGGTAGAGCTGCGTGCACGCGTACAGGAGGTCTCGGGTTCGAGCCTCACCCAGCGCACAACAATACGCCTCGAACCGGACAACGCCGGTCAAAGTCAACTGGTCAAAGTCAACTGTAGCAGAAAAAAATAAAATATTTTTATTATTTTTATTTAATTATTTTAATTAAAAATCAATTATAAATACTTAAAAATAACATTTTTAAGATTAGAAAATAGCCTCAAACTCACAAAAATACACCCAACAATCCTACTAAAATAGTTTAATAAAATCCGTTTACTTACCAAACCATAATGCGATTTATCTAGGTTAAATCTCACTCGTGGTTAAAACCACTTCGCGTGCATTCAACGTCATCAACCGAACGCACCCACTGTGAGTGAATCTTACAATTCCCCCTTTTAAATTACACGTTTTGGGGTGTGTCATGTGTTATGAAATTAATTAATTTATTTATTTAAACTTGTGCCATACCACATCATGACTTAAACTTAGATTGTTTTTATTGTTGTGATTTACTTATTGCCATTTGTCAAGTCATATGAAACTCATACATTAAGCCCATCAGTTCCTCGTGGGAGACGAGTAGAACATCGCGTGCTTCACATCAAATTCATTATTATTCATGTGTGTATCATTGAGTTTATATTGTTTGTAGTGTGTTATTCATATCATCATGTTTATGCAATTCATTCATCAGGCCCCTCAGTTCCTCGTGAGAGACGAGTTGAGCATCGCGTGCCTTTAATTGTTCCATTATTGTTCATGTGTGTTTTCATTTAACATATTATGATTGTTGATCAAGTTACATCTAATTTTACTCATGTTTGGTTATGCACATATTTCATAATCAATTTAAATAAATTGTTCAAATGTTTTCCATAGGATTCACTCGCCAACATTATGTTGATCCAAAAACCTTTTTACACATGATACAGGTGAACAGGTTGAAGCAAGGAAAACATAGGATATGCCTTAGAAGAGAACAAAGAAGTTTAGATTGTAGTTAGATCATGTTGTAGCAATCATTGTAAATTTCCATTTAAATTGTATTAATGAATATGAAACGTTTAATAAATGTCATGAGCTTTGATGATAACCCAATCATGCCCCGATCACCTTATCCGCTGCGGGTCGGGGTGTGACAGCGCTGGCTCGTTCCCCTCGTCCCACACCGCCCTCTCCCCCTCGTCGCGTCGCATGCGGCCCAAAACAGACGTTGGTGACGAGCTTGAAGGTTTGAAAAGTGGGCCCCTTCAAGCTACTTGAAATAATAATAAATAAAAAACCTACCCAATACCACTATATATTTAACCTTAACCCACCATTTTTTACACACAACCTCAACTTTCTCTCTATTTTTATAAACCAATCTCCTTCAAAATTAAAAAAAAAATATGGATCCCTTCAACCAAAATAATCCCAACTCAATTTCACTCCCGTTCTTGTCACCCGCCTACACTCCCACCATCGAAAAGAATTGGGGATTGCAAAACTCTTTTTCAGGTTTCCAACAAACGCCAAACGTTTTCAACCAACTAAACCAACTAAACCAATGAAGGAAAAAATTACCAAAAAAAGTGGAGTTTGTAGTATAGTTTTTTTTAAATGTAACTTTAGGTTTTTTTTTATTTGTGTTGTATATTTTTGGGTTATTGGATTTTATCACCTCTAACTATGGGCTATTGGCCGCTGCCACACCCAATTATCACTTTGACAACTGTCACCCCCAAATTAACATTTAGCGTGTTCTGTCACCACGTCGTTAACTGATTACTAACTTTTGATTTTGGTACTTCACTTTTGGGGTGTCATAGGGATCTTAGAAAGGTTTTAGGGATCGTAGGACACCCCGAAAGTATACTAACAAGATCAAAAGTTAGTGATTAGTTAACAATATGGTGACAGAACACACTAAGTGTTAAGTTGGGGGTAACGAGCGTCAAAGTGATACTTGAGAGTGGCAGCGGCCAATAGCCAATAGTTGGTGGTTTTAAAATCCAATAACCCTATTTTTTTAATGTTTAGTTTTTTGTAAATATAACTTTAGGTTTTTATTTAAATGTAACTTTTTATTTTTATTTACTTTGTTTTAATTATTTTACTCAATAAAAATAATAATTAAAAAAGGGGAGGACTATCCTCCGCACCCTTGGATAGTCCCTAAGAGCATTCACAATGAAATCTTAAAATAAATGTGAGGTAGTTTAGTTATATTATAAGGAATGTTGTTAGTGTTTTTTGAGTGGTTGTGAGTGAAGAAGAGAGAAAATATATAAGAAAGTTACTGTTCATCTGTAAATACATGGAAAAAAAATCTTGAGAGAGAAAACTGTATAAATCTTTTAATAATTTTATAAATAGTTGTGAGTGAAGAAAAGAGAAAAGATAATGATAAAGGTATAAAAAATATTATTTAATTAAAAATAAGAAATAAAAAGTAGTTATTTTTAGTGTAAATATATATATAAATATATAAAATTCATTGTGAATGCTCTAAGGGGATAGTCCTCCACCTATCCTGATATGACGCCTACATAACGAATAGTCTCCAAAAGGACTACCCAAACCACACCCATGATCTAAGGTGCCTCCTCCACAATATCACTTATTCATCCTAAAACATGTAACTATACGTAAACATTAACTTCGCTCAGTCAAGATTTTTATTGTCAATCTATGAACAAACATTTTACTGTATAACAGATCCAGAACTGAATGAAATAAATCTTCAATTGAACCGAAATTTCACACATCATTTAACAACACCAACACAATCCCTAAACCAAACTGATTTTCCAGGTGTATTAATCATCATGCCTCAATGAAATTCATTTATAGAAGATCAAATTGAAGCTAAAAAAGCTCAATATTAACCAAAATACAAATTGCGAATATAATGAAATCAAATCTAACTTTTCATTCCATTAACTATCATACATCACAAACCAATAACCAAACAACTCATATCCAACTTCCCTCACACTAACCACCGAAACCGTACAGAGTACGTCCCTGTCGTTTCAACGCATAAACGACATCCATGGCAGTAACAGTTTTCCGGCGAGCATGCTCGGTGTAGGTAACGGCGTCACGAATGACATTTTCTAGAAAGATCTTGAGAACACCACGCGTTCTCTCATATATCAGACCGCTGATACGCTTCACTCCCCCACGTCTTGCCAACCGCCGGATCGCCGGTTTGGTGATGCCCTGAATGTTGTCCCGGAGTACTTTACGGTGTCGTTTTGCTCCTCCTTTTCCAATCCCTTTCCTCCTTTCCCTCTTCCTGACATTGCTGGTTGTGGATTGTTAAGTTTTTTGTTTTGAAAGTTTGAAATTTTGATGATTTTGGTAATTGCTCGGTTGATGTTTATATATTGGTGTGGGTTTTGTGTATGGGGTGTTTTGGTTCGTTGGATTGGTGGGAAAGTGAGGGGTTGATGCCCATAGGATGGTGATCCGAGTGGGATGTGAAGAAGTGGTTTGATTGGTTGGTTAATGAAGTGGCGGATTTGTAGGTTTAAGGACATGTGATAAGCACGTGTATAAACTAGATCCACACAAAGGAAAGCCAACAAGGTTACAAGTAGTGATTTCTAAACGAAACCCAACCTCATTTTGAACTCAACCAAAGCCCAATCAGAGAATACTTGAAAAACCTAAACCTAACTAACTTGAATCTTAGGCTATGGGGTATGGAGCGTGGGTTGGGGGAAAGCCATATGACCACCCGGGTGGGCTTGGGTTTGCGCGTGGCCCTTTTAGCGTGGGTTTCAGCCCGGGCTTTGGCGGGACTACCCATCTGAGCTGGCGGGTGGACATTGGGTGCACTCTAACCCTATATTATCCATTAATTTAAAAAAAAGAAAAAAAAAAGAATTTGGCCAAGCCACACCCAAACCCAAGCCCCACTATACTCACAATTTTTTGGGTCTTGTCAGTGTAGCTCACCCAACCCACGTGTCAACAATGCCCCAAAACCCCGCCCCACCATACCCCACAGTCTTACATGGGTATTTATCAAGTACTTTTTTCCAGATAAAACCTGATATACAAAACTCAAAAAATAAAAAAAAAACACTTATTAGTTTTTTATATATGTGTTTTGGTTGCAGCCTTTGTTATTTGAAATATTAAATATTTTAGATTTTAAACATTATCATATAATATTGTCAAATAATGTTTGAATTTTGATGAACTTTTAGTATCAATGTTAATATATTTTGTAAAAAATTAATTTTTTTCATTTTACATCTAAACCCAGAAACCAAATAATCCAACCTGAACTAACCGGAAAATGAATAACATGAACCTGACCAACCCAAACTTTAGATGGGTCAGTTATCGGGTTACTTTTTTCAAGCCACAAAAAACTAGAAATAAAAAAATTAACTCAAAGAAAACCCCTAGCAACAAATATTTAACCATTTTTATAATATATCTCCGAGTTTTACTTAAATTATTATCTTTTACTGGATTGTTTATTTGTTTCTTTATCTTAGAGTTGATTACGTATAACCCAAACACCATGCTAGATTAGCGTGTAATAATATCAATAATCAACATTACTATAAGATACGATCCAAATAGCTACACTTTGAGCAACGTACAAGAATGAATATTTAATTGTCAGAAAAAGGATGGGAATAGCAAGTGGATGAATCCTAAGAGGTAATATGGCTAATGCTTGTTATGATGGTTCGAGAACTTCAGAAGAACCTGTAACATCTCTTAGCTTTTTACATGATCAAGCAACTGAAGGAGATGTTTCAGCATCAAGGTCGTATGAATCTTTCGAGGTCATGAAATCGCTCTTTGGATGTTAGATGTAAAAAGGTTCAACAGTGAGTGCTCGCGTACTGAAAATAAAGAGCTTCGTTAATCAATTGAATAGGCCTAGTTTTCCCTTACGCAATGAGTTCTCTTGGGATATAAACTTATACCTATTTCGTTATTTTTGACAGCGGAAATTAGGTCCCAAAAAGTACTGGAAAATAAATGTGGATTTCAAAGAAAAAGACATTAATCATTTACTTGTTACTTAGAAATGATGGGATATTTGAAGTAACTACGTAAGCCAGGATAGGCTACGTTGCATGGGAGTATTTTTCGCCGGTTGTAGACCAGCTTCATCATCAGTTTGATTTAGCCAACTCCAATCTAATTCCCCTTCTTCATCAGCAACAACCTGGATCAAGATGACCAACTTACTTGAATGCTATAACCAAATCATCATGTTTTCAACTACAAATCTTCGTTCTTCATATAGTCACACAATTATGACTTGCAGTCATATATCCTATAATGAGACTCGTTGTTACTTTGTTACTAGCAAAAATACTTAGATTCTTAAGTCAATAATTAACAAAGAAAATAAACAAATACAATCCATATGACAAAACGTGACTCCAAATCTATGAACGAGTCCACACTTCTTATGCCTCTAATTCATTCAGACTAGTTATTAAAATATTTTTTTGTAATGGGAACATTTTATTTTGTTTTATGCCTCAAAAAACATGGTTCATTTGATTTAGGAACCTCATCTCTACGGATATGATCATGTTTGAAAACATATATTAGGGACAATGTATCCCAAGTGTGGGGATTGGGGGGATGTGGAAATTTAGACAGCACTGAAACTTTTTGTTAAAATGTCGTTGAGTAGGTTTAACTGTGTAAATCATCAATTTGTCATATGCTAACTTATTGGTCTAGGTCCTTAGTCATGGTCGATACTCGGACGAGTTTGTTAAAAATGGGTAAAGTGTCTAACCTGGAGTAACAAGCTAGAGGGTAGATTTTTCATGCATGTGTCACATTAGTTGAATAAATGAAAGTTTAGGAGACGTATTGAGCATGAACCGAATTTGTGCTAATGATAGTTTGATTAAACCTTAGGGAATTTTTATCTTTTTATTTGTTTCTTAGATCCTACCATTTAAACCAAATATGAATACCAAAGAAAACCCTTCCTTGTGCTTAATTGAAAAATCGATATATTAAACCTCATAACCAATTATCCTTTAACCAAATAAGAGCATTTTCTAGTTTACTGTTTTATTTCTGATGAAATCAGGGTTGGATAGGTGATTAGGAGCTCAATTGTTGAAACAACTAGCAAAAGACAAATGCCATGTTCTTCTGTAAATCAACGCGGACGTTTTCTCTCATATGAAAATATAGATCGGAAAAGGTCACATTGTTCGAAAAGTCGAGAAAAGCAAAAGAAGGCCAATATTATCCCCACAGTGGCTAATAAAAGATGAGCCAATGTTTGCACCGGACCTTGATTAAAAAGCAAAAGATGAGCCAATATTTCCACACAATAGCTAACTCTGGGAAATCAATTAAATATATCTAACATTGAGATGAGAATAATAATTAATAATAGACCTTTAAAAAGGTGCCTTACCCAATATGGATATTCGTCAGTTATTAGCCCATTTTCCTTAATCCGTACACTAACCCAAAGCCAAAAATTTAAACCTAATAAAGTGCTTATGATTCATGTGCACTTTGGGTATATTGTGAGAAGGTGCGATTACATGGATAGGGAAAGCTTGAAGGATTAGTAAGTTTGGTTAGATGTCTTGTTTTCAAATATTATATCTAAGTAGGTGTGTGTGTATATGTGTGTGTGTTTGAGTTAGGTATGACTTTGGACCTTAACCGAGAATTGGTAATTATTAGTGAAATGTGACTGCTAATGTTAGTAGGATAGTTGTGATAAAGCTTTGCTTGGGGGTAAGCAAAGGTGAAGTGTGGAGATGTGATAGAATGGTAAATAACTGTGTTTTAATATGTGTAAGTATATGGTTTTAAGTGTTTATTATCACAAAACATTGTTACTATAAGTTTGATTTGATTCGCGGGTATCCAGAGCTTAACGAATGGGAGCTTAACGGGAGGTTTTCTGAAGCATTGACTGGAAGCTTACACGCAAGAGAGGAGTTGAAAAACGTGAAAAGGGAAAAAACAGTGAATGGCGCAAGGTGTGCTAGTTTCAGCGCAATACAACAGACTCCCAGTTGCCAGCACATACTTGCGTTCAGACATCGTATATGCATACGAAAATTCAAGTTTCACCTTATTTAAAGACATCTTCAACCCCAAACGCAAAGACCTTCAACCCTAATCGTTTTTGGGCTCCCAAGGACAAACTTCCAAGTTCCTAACCTCAATTGTAATCAATCTTCCATGCAATCAAGATCTACAACAACAACCTTAGAAGATTCAATCATGATAATGAGTAGCAAGAATCTTTTGTGGTCACCCCTGGTGGATGGTTCGTGTATGTGAAACTCATATCTTGTTTATTTAGTTGTTGGATTGTTTTTCATGACTTGAAAGATACTAGTGATTTATTTTGTTTAAATGAATTGTGTTGTGTTGCAATTATTCATCTTATATCATCGCCTTCGGGTTTTTTACATCATGAGTAGTTAGGTTACTAGGAGAGTTTTTGGCACTTATGATTTGATATTGAATCGCACGAGTTATTATTAAAAACACGTCTTTGATTACCACTCGATTTAAACCATTAACAAGGCCTTTTGGTATCCATCTAATTAAACATGTTTGGGTGAATCCGAACCGGAAATCCGGAGGGGGTTACTTTTCTTTAGGGATTTTTACATATTTCTCGTATAAAGTGCTCTTATTAATATTTACCCAACCCACAAAATCAATTACATATTTTCCCTTCCATTTATAATTACCTAACTACCCTTGCCTTATTTCTAATAAATACAATCAATATGGGATAATCAAACGTCAAACTTGCATTCTTTTTAGCCCTTCTGAAGCAACAATAAATTTAGAAACTTTTCAGCGTTTCTCTCACATTTCTATTATATATCTAAACCGTGCCATCCTCCAAATAATGTATCCGTGTATAGTAATACTTGTTAACCATGTATTAAAAACTTGTCCATGTGTTAGAAACTAAACAAAATTTCACATGGGCCCGTTCACCATCAAATTTATATTCACAAGTGAACTCCATGTTTTTAAATTTATCCAAAATCTTAAATACTCCTTTAATAGGCTTAGCTAGCATAGGTCTAACCAGCATGCAAGGTGAAAAACAACACGTTTTAGGTAGATCCCAAACACCCCCTGAAAGAAGAGTGGGGACAATTTTGTCATATATAGAAATTACCGATACACTTGTTTCACAATCTTAGCAGTCTGAACACAATAAATTACCAACAAGTCAAAATTAGAAATATGAAATTTATGATTAAAGTCAACTTCTAGAGATGAATCTGTGTGAGTTGGTGGTGATGGGTGTTTTTCGGTATAGAAAATGGCGTGACTTAAGGTTGTTAAGAGACTTTGCTCTGCTACACCAATTGTTAATTTTTTCTACAGAAAAAATTAACTAAAATAGATAAATCAATCGATGAAATAAAGAATTGAATATACATATACACATATATATATACATATAGGGGCATTATTTAGAGAAAACTGCTATACGTGTGAAAACGGTGTGAACGCCCTCATCCATTGGATCAAAACAATTAGTGGATTAGATTGGGACGATGCGTTTTCGTGAATAACATCAAGTTACGAACATAATAATAATATATAGGTCCAATCACAATAAGAAAGCAGCTTTTGTGTCAATGTTAACTTTAAATACATATATAAAATTTTATAATCAAGATGAATAATCATTTATGAATATTAACTTAATAAGCCTGCATGATAAAGTCTTACCTAATTAATATTATATATTATAAAGTTACTGACTAGTTGTTGCTGCCGTCCATATAAATTTATTCACTCGATCTAACTCACCTAAGCGTTATATATGAAATATTACTATTACACGCTTCATTAAAGGCAAAATGGTAAATGTGCATCTACAAAATCCATCCAAAAAGGGACCGAAACATATATACTTCCTAGAGAAACTTCCCCAATTCCAACGAAAACGCGAAAACCCTAGAAACCGTGAAACCATAGTCTATGTCGTCTAAAAATCAAACAAGATCCAGAGGCAAGAAACAAAGTGAGTTAACTTCGATTTACATTATGCTAGTTTTATGATGTTTTTGGCGTTTTAATTTTATCAATAAATGTGCAGTTTCTATGGGTGTGGAATCCAGAGAGTCACCTATTCTAAGACGCCAAAGAACCACCGAGCAAAGAAAGAAGACAACAACAAAACATGGTACAGACGATTACTTTTTATGATGTTTGTTTGTAAAACTCCATATATCATGTAATATACTTTGATAGTTTGTTACTAAAATCCAAATACATTTATCGTTGGTATAACATTGTTTGACTGGATGAGAACGCCATTTTACATATATCATTTGTGTTACTAAAACGCCATGTATCATCTGAGATTGTCTTATTGAACAACATATATCATTTAACTAGTACTAAAACGCCATGGAAATTAAACTTGTCTTATAGGCGAAGCGGGTTTAAGAGTAACAATAATGTGTAAACCGACAAATCCCAAAACGCCAATAAGAGGAAAGCCTTAAGTCAGTATGTTGAGGTTCAGGAAGAACCATTTTTTCGGTTGAGTGGGGCTAGAGTTTTGTTGAGAGTAAAACCTACAAACTTGACTGCTTGGTTCATAAATCTGAATCAAAATCAAAGACAAGCAATACACGACATGGGTTTCCCTGAAGATGAAAATAGACAGCATACTCACAATGCTTGGGTACTGGTTGGTTGAAAATATAATGAAGGAAAAAACAATTTAAATGTTGGCAACCATACAATACATATCAATAAAGAATTAATAAACTCTTTAATGGATATACCGAATGGAAACGTGGCCGTGAAGGGGGGAAAAAGTCAACAACTAAAGATGAAGTAGTGGATGAGTGGAGAGCACAGTTCAAAGGGACTTGGATTAACATACCAACTGTGAAGCTCTTCTTTGATGACATCTTGCCTCAGATGGATAACTTCGGGAGAAACTTTGCCTAAATTTCCTTGTAGCATTCTTCACTATAATTGGGCATGCAAGTAATAATGCGGTCGTCAACCAACTATTCTTACACCACATTAAATGAAACGTTCAAATAAACCAACTGAATTGGTGTGGTTATCCCATCCAATGCTTGCAACACGCCAAAACCGCATGGTCTCCAAAAAAGCATTTCACAGGGCCCTTGATTCTACTTGCAGTAAGAAATCAATTTCCATATATAATAGTTTGCACAAAATAACAAATTTAAAAATAAAAAATTTCTTGTGTTACAGCTTGCCTTGGTGAATGACGCTTGCCAAAGAAAAAGGTTGCAACGACAAGAAGGATACCCGATTAAGTGGGTTAGAACAAGAACTCTTGACCTGTTTGAGAGTGTACTAGTTAAAAAGTAACTTGGTTAGTTAGCAAAACAAGTAGTTTACTTATATATTTCATTCTTGGTATTCATGACCATCCTAATCATCAACTATGTTGATGATTTTGTGCAATGGTGAAACTCTTGAGGTTAGTGGATTACCCTACCTCTAATGATTGACTAATGTTTGACTATATACGTAATAAAATACATATAATACTTAATCCAAAACCAAACCATAATATCAACCAACCCATGGTTGAATTGTCACACCCTGACCCGCAGCGGAATAAGAGTCGGGGCATAATTGGGTTATCACCAAAGCTCATGACATTTACTAATATGTTTCATATTTAATAAAGTCAAAGTTACATTTCCAAATATCCAAACATGTTCATACAATACAAAGGAAATAAACCAAACATAACAATCCCAACTTTAAATCATTTTATTCTTCTAGTCCAATCCTATGTGTTCCTAGCTGCTGCTGGTTCACCTGTATCATGTGTAAAAATGGGGGTTTTGGGTCAACATAAGTTGGCGAGTGAACCTTATTAGATAAACATTTATAATGAATTGCTTGTTAGTTTATCAATGAAAAATTGTGCATAATCATAAATGAGCAAATGTAAATAATCAAGCAGTGGCAAATAGCAATCCCAACTATAACATACAATAACATATGATAGCATACATGAACATACCAACATCATACGATAAATAACATAAATGAAACTCTGCGATCAAGGCTCAATCAAACGGAGCCGATCGTATTGCATGTACTGAAAATGAAAATGTCTGTGCGATCAAGGCTCAATCAAACGGAGCCGATCGTATGTGGGCACGCCAGGTTCAACCTCATAATGAAATGGGGAACATGCTCAACGCTCATAATGTGATGGGGAGCGGCGACCTATGAAATTGCATGTACTGAAAATAATAAATTGCATCCAACAATAACTACACAACAGAAACAAACTGAATACACAAGTTCATGATATGATGTATGCACAATGATTTAAATATAATATATAGCAAGACACATGATACACCCCAAAACGTGATTAAAACGGGGAATTTGTAAGATTCACTCACATTGGGTGCGTTGGATTGGAGATGGTGAGATGCGCACGAATTAGATGAGCGGAACAACGAGAAATACTAACCTAAATAATACCGGAAAAATATATTAAATGAGTGGATTTTATTAAGGGTTTTAATGAAATTTTTAGATATATTTTTGTGAGTTTAAGGCCATTTTCTATCTTTAAAAATGTTATTTTTAAGTATTTTTAATTGATTTTTAAATTAAATTAATTAAATAAAAATATAAAAAAATTGTTTATTTTGCGTTGACCGTTGACCATTGACCGTTGACCTGTTGACCGGTTCGTATGTGAAATTGTTTGCGCCGGGTGAGGCTCGAACCCGAGACCTCCCGTACGCGTGCACGCAGCTCTACCAACTGAGCTACGTGTCTAACCCGAAATAATCTTGTTTTTAATTATATTTATATACTTATTCAGTTTAACCGAAATTCTTTTAATTGCAAAAACATTTTAATTCAACAACCGGTGCCAGTGACGGGTTTCGAACGCGCGACGTGTGACTTAGTGTTGCACACAGTCCACCGCTGGACTGTGTGTCTAACCTGGTTATTATCTCGGTTTTTATTATACTTAATAACTAACTGAGTTAACCCGGTTTAGTTTTTAAACAAAAAGGCATTTTATTATATAAGGAGTGCGTGTATCAGGGATCGAACTCGGGACATGCGTATATGTTTTGCACACAGTCCACCGCTGGACTGTGTGTCTAACCCGTTTATTTTACTGGTTTTAAATAAACTTATAACCTAATTAACTTCGTCTTCTTCATTCAAATTTCCGTCGACTGAATCACTGACCCGTTTATTGTTTTTACGATTATCAAACATTCTTAAGGTTAAAATGAAATGACAGAAACGGTGTTGGAAGTAACATACCGCAGGAATGATATATCACAGAATTTCCGGCAATTGCGTCGGCTCTGTTTTTGTGCACCTCAACTGAACCAAAACAATTAACCATTTTGATTAGTCAATCGTGGAATTGAAGTGATAAACAAACGTTAACAGTGGGATTGAAGGTCCTTACCGTTTCACAGACGGAGATAAAACTTTCAGGAAATTTCCGGCGAACTGGAATTAGCTGAATACAACGCCTGAATTCGATTTCAATTGAGAGATTTAAGTTAGAAATAGCCTAACACTTGTTGAACTACAATGATATTGAAAGATTTACCGTTTAAGGATGAATACGTTTTCCGGCGAAATTTGCAGAAATTTCCGGCGAGCTAATTTACGCGTTCTGATGGTCTGAAAATGTGAGGAAAGTGAAATGGGATGTTGGTATGATATTTCTGAGTCGCGAGATTGGTCTGAAGTTGAAGTAATCTGGACTTGATGATTTTTCGGTTATAAAAACCGATAATGATGAGACTTTATGTTTAATCAATTCCGACTTGATTAAAAATCGTCGGTGCATCGGTTATAAACTGAATGTGCGAGTAAACAAGCGAATTGACGATTGATTTGCCGATTTCCGTTTTTCAATTGGCGCAACCGGTTTCACCGGGTTTGTGTATAAATCTCATTTGTTTCCTAGAAATAACAGAAACACAAAGTGGCGGAGTGGTGATGTGAGTGTGTGTTAAGTCGTTGGAGTTGTTCTGGCTGACCCGGGTTCGAGTCCCGGCAGCAACATATTTTTTTTTATTTTTTTGTTTTAACTTTTTATCAAATATAATTTTTATAGTTTAGTTTATTTATTAATTATGTATCATTTTAAATCAAAATAATCATAAATATTCAACGTGACTTTTATAACTTGATATTCGATTACAAAACGGAGCGGGTTTTGAAAACCCGTTTTTGACAAATTTTATGCGTTAAGGTGGAGAATATCTTAGGCTTAGATTCCTTACTTGGACTTCTAATGAGTGTTTAACACTCATGAAAAACACACACTAATAAAAGAGTCCGAATAAGTGTCTAGGCGGGATATGTTATTATGTATTTTCATACTCGTAAATTTCATTTACTTTCCAATCTCCAAATCCTAATACTCACGCACCTTTGTTTACCATTTTTAGGGTGACTTTGGCGTTCCATCCCTCAAACCCGCCCGCTCGCGTATTGTGGAATTTCTTCGCAAACCGTGAGTTCATACTAGACCCTTTTACGCTTTAAACACAATTTAGGTTGTAACACGTATCCACACTAAACACACAAACACACACATACAAACAAACTTATTCAAACACTCAATCCTAAAACATGTTTATTTGTTATGCTAATTGTGAATACATGATAGATTAGTCTTATGCTTAGCTATCTATCATTAACCTTGCAAGCCTTCCCTAACATTTATATCGCCATAGGATGTGCCCTGTTTTCTGGGTCATTGTTAAGTTATTCTTTACGACCTTATTTGCTTCGGTGATAAGGTTACGCTAGTGCCAAACTTTGGATTGATTGTTAGCTATTGCATGCTAGTATTGTACATAATTTAGTATGTTATGAACATGTGGATTTGAGACTTATTATTACTTATGCTATGTAACCAAACTAGTATGCTCACCGGCATATGTTTGTGTTGACGGATATTTTATACATGTTTCAGGAAAGGTTTGAGATGCTACTACAAGAAAACTACTTAGGGTGGATTTAGATACTCACATAATTTATCCATGAAATTATGATGTTTTAGTCGTGTATTTTCGTTTGTTGTAGATACTTTGTGAACAATGTAATGTGTTATCGATTATATGAAAATGAAAATTTTGAATCTTAATATATATCACAATGTAGTGTCATGATGTCTTTGAGCAATCTATTACGTCTCGCCTCGATGTTTCCGCCATCGGTTGGGGTGTGACACAGTTGGTGGTAGGTGGACAGGCGTTTGCATCACGTTAACTTGTGCTCCTTTGACCTGCGTGTTACTGTTTCGATTAAAAGAAGGAACAATAATGTTTGGATTTACCTTTTTGAATGAGGGACAGTTGCTAAGAGAGTTTCATCTTTGATGGCACCCTTGACATTTCCCAAGGAAGGTCGGTTGCCCGTTGTCTGGTTTATTTCGGTTTGGGCGGTGATGGTAGGATTCCAGCAGATTGTGACACACCACTTTGGCGAGAAACAGTTTGAGGTTGGCGAGTATTGTTCCGAGGCTTGTTGTTTCGACGATTTTGAACGTAGAAAACTGAAGATAAGTGATGGATGCCACTGTTGACAACCTATTGTGCCAGAGAAAGTTCATGGTTGATGGACTTTTCATGCAACTCATTGAAGGAGATATGTTATCTCGGGCGTGGAATGCGATGAGTATTGGCTTATACGTGGATTGATCTAGGCCGTTAAGAATGACATCAATCACATCTTCCCGGTCCATATTTTTGCATAACATAACAAGTTCATCAACCACGGTTTTTGATGTTCTACATGTAATCTGTGATTGATTGTGTTGGTGTCTTGGTAATTTTCTTGAATCGATGTTATAGTTATTTAATATGCCCACGAGATGGTGAAATGTAGGTGGTGGCTACGATCTTCCAAACTTCTTATGAGATGATGAAGCATTGTTATTGGTGATTAAAGGAACAATTTTCACGGAAAAGCTACCTACCAAAGCACCAAACAGTAACCTGCTTGACAGAACCATTAGTTGTAGTCCTTGTGAGGAGTGGAAGTTCCATCGGCAATAATGAGGGGAGCCGGAGAAGTACATGAGCCGTTGATGAATTTTTGCAGATTTAGACCATGCAAAAGAGCTTCAATTTGAGTTTTCTAACTAAGATAATTGGTTGAAGTGAGTTTGAGTGCAGCTGGAAAAGTGACTACGGTGAGATCTTTCATCGAGTTGTTGACTATAAGCAAAGAAGAATTCTAGTCGGCCGTGTTTCTTTAAGTTGATGATTGAAGAAAGGAAGCAACGGAATTGGTTTGTGAGGGGGTATTATAGCTCGATACCATACCATATGAAGTATCGAGCAAAAGAGCAACGAAAGTTTGAGGAACCGTGTGATTTATTCAAAAGACAAAGCACACATATATATATGGGTGGGAGTTGGCTACAAAGTCCATTTTTCATAAAAAGTGTAAAAAGTCATGAAACACCATAATGTCAACCATAAAACACACTCAAAACCCACAAATAACAAAGTGAAGATCACTAAAGCATCATATTTGTGGGTTTTGTGTTGTTTTTTGGATGATAAGGCTTTGATTATCGAATGTATAACATTAGTGTGTTTTATGTTGATTAGCATGTTGTGTTTTATATTCATAGTTGTAAGATGGTGTGTTTGAAGTTTCTAAGGATTGTTGGGGTTTAGATATTGTGTTTTAGTGATCTTCAATATGTTATTTGTGTGGTTTGAGTGTGTTTTATGATTGAAGTTGTGGTGTTTTATGACTTTGTATACTTTGTAGGAAAAATGGACTTTGTAGCCAAACCTCACCCATATATATATATATATAACCCATGAGGGTAAGAGTCTATATGAGAATAATATGGATTACACAACTACTGTTTGACTATGACTAAACAATTTAAATAAAAGATAAATACAAAAACAGGTAAAAGATAAAAAGGGAGAGAAGTCTTATGCTTTGATAAAATGATGAATTAATCCGGATGTCTCAAAAGGTGGATCCGACTCTAGAAACTATGTGGGCCAAGAAGTCGATCATGCATCTAAAGAAAAGCATAAAAGATTTTAATTAGGGTAAACTCCACTTTTTGTCCTTTATGTTTGTATCTGATTGAAATAGATGCCCTTTAACTTCAATAATTATAGTCAAAACATTTTTTTTTGTAAAAACCACTACACCCTACATCCTTTGCCCTTAACCTGGTTAAAGTTTTCAGTTAAGTATAGCATGTGCAAGGCACATGAGGGTACTTTTGTAATTTTACTCATTTATCTATAATAAATTTATAAATAAAACAAAATTTATAAAAAAGAAAAAAAATGAACTCATCTCTTTATCTCAGCTAGCTCTCTCTCTCTCTCTCTCCACCACAATCCCCACTAACCAAATTCAAAAGCCCTCAAATCCTCTAACCAATCCCTAAATCAAAACACCACCATCAATCATCATGTAACACTAATACAAATCAACAAAGAGATCCTAGGTTCGAGACTTGTGTTTTCGTCGGAGGGAAAGAGGGTGTTTTCGAGCAGTTTATCACTGTTAGAATCAAAACAACTATATATTTCCTTATTACTATTAGTAATAAGCCTGCCTAACCGATACCACAGTATAGCGGCAAGTACGGATACAACAGCAGCAATGACGTCAGGATCCAGAATCTCCAAAGATCATTGTGATTGTCGGTGCAAACAATCTCATAGATTTGTGGCATTGTTGTAAAAAGCAAGACCAGTCGTCAGTTAATCGCTAGTCGGCAGGTAATTGAGTAATTCTTCGCTAATCGGTCCATTAATTCCTGCCAAAACTTGTAAATTTCGCAAGTTTCCAACCAATCAACGTGGATTTCGGCGAGTAATCTTGTATACTTTAAAAAAATGAGTTGACGAGGGGTTAAAACATATATACTTAAAATATGTATGCATATACATAAAATCTAAAATTAAATACAAAAATCCCAATCTGATTAATCGCTAATCAGTACCTCACCGGCAGACTAGCGCCTAACGCTTTTTACGACCTTGCGTTGTGGTGAGACAAATGGATCGAATGAGGTCAAAAGCAAGCTTTTTGGAAACAGCGGAGGTAACGATCTCTTCAACGGCGGACTTAGCGGTAGTAGGTTGTACATCTATCACAGATGGCGGACGACAAACTAGGGTTTGATGAGGGGGGCTAGGGTCTGATGTAGATGGAATTGGTGGTAATGGGCCTCAAAAACCACCGGTGGTGGTGGTGAGAGAGAGGAGGTGGACAGCGGTGGTGTGATGGTTGATAGTGGTGATTGAATTCTTTGATTTTGAACTAGAGAGAAAAAGTAGAGAGAGAGTGTTGAGATAGAAAGTGTGTTACCAAAAGAGAAAGAGGGTGAGCTTTTGGTTTAAATGTATAAATGAGTAAAATTACAAAAGTACCATCATGTGCCTTGCACGGAAAGTTTTAACCAGGTTAGGGGCAAAAGAAGTGTAAGGGTTTTTATAAGAAAAAGATTGTGATTGTAATTATTGAAATTAAAGGGAATTAATTGCAATCCGATACAAACATAAAGAACGAAAACTGTAATTTACTCTTTAATAAATTTGAATTTTTAATGATGCTTAAATTAAAGTTGCTTGGAACTCGAAATTGAATTTGTAGACAATTCTTATGCTGCAAGTATTCGTAGCTTAGACTATGTGTAGTCGTCCGGTGCCTCCTTCCAATTAAAGATTTTTATTGGCTGCAAAATTAATCCACTCACTCACATGCTTCTCCCCTTCATAATCCGTTATCCTTGTCACGATCCCTTGGTGCCCCCATAACGGTGTTTAACACCCATTGAGGGTTAGTGGAGGATTCAAATGAGAAGAAATTCTTTGTAAAAATAAAAAAAGAAGAAATTTCAACTAATAGAAATGCTTCATTAGACTTTATTTAATATTTGCACTTAATGTAACTATAAGGGTATATTGGTAAACTTACATACATCATTAAATGGTAGTTTATCATTAATAACTAACTATATTAAATTTGTAACTTATTTTTAAGATATATATTTTTCTCAAACAATAAAAATAAAAATTCATTATAGAGTAGGATAAATACGAGGTGTATAAGATAAATTACGAGTTGTGTAGGATAAATTTCAAAATGTGTAGGATAATTTTTGATATGTGTAGTAAAAAAATTTTAGTGTGAAGGATCATAGTCTTTATGACTAATTAATAAGTCAAACATCTAATTATATATAAAAGAAAGAAGATCATGACATCACAATGCTGAGTTGTCAGCTTCTAAGCTATGCCAACAATGCATTTTTAATCTAATTATTACATCATAAAAAAAATCCTATTTAAAATCTTTTAAAATTCAAATATAAAGTTGAGGGAAATTCAAAATTCAAAACCTCTTACCACAATTCCAGACCTCTACCCACATTCAAAATTCTAGCTTCAGAATCAAAATTCAAACCCTATACATATATAACATACAATAATTTTTTTTAATCAATATACAATTCAAGATTTTAGGGTTTAAGCTCAAATTCTCTAAATTCAAGCGTGTAATATCTGGTCAGGGAAGATGAGCATGAAGAGAGTTTTGAGAGAGAAGAAAGTCCAACAAGGACTCTGGTCAGGGAATACTAGGGTTGTCAGTTTGACGATTGTAACATCTGATCATTTAGTTGCTTATTTAGAGTTCAATCTCTGCATCCGTCATTCATGCATTTAAGGTAACAACTCGAGCTTCAGGATTCTTTACAAACCTTTATTTATTTTGCTCAACTGCCACTTGAATCTGATTATTACAGGGTAAACAATGGCTAATAGTTAGTCCATGTTGGTTGGGACAGGATTTTGTTTCTTTTAACTTGTATCGAGAAGATGATGATGATGATAGTGAGAAACAATCTGTTTAACAACAGTCTAAACATTATTAACAAATTGGGTCTTTGCCCCACTCTCACATTCTGTTTATTAAAACTTGGTTTTTATATTATTTTTCCTTAGAACTAAAGTAGTGGCTTAGACTGAACCCTAATGGTTTGACAACAGAAGGCACCGTTGATGATTCTAGGTCGATTTTGTTGCTTAAATGTTTGAATTTTTTGCGCTTTGTGGTTGAAATTGCACGAAGATGAAGTATGTAATGGTAAGATTCGTGTAATTAGATTTTAAATAAATGATGTGAGGCAATGATTATAATGTAATGTTTGTGTATTTGATGGTAATATTAGGTGTTAGTGTAGATTCACTATATTTTTAAGTTGTTTGATTGAGATAGATTTATCAACTTATTGGACCTAAATAATGATCAATAACTACTAAGAAACCTTAGGACGTTTGTTATCGTGTCTGGTGGAGATTATCAGTTATGAAATGCTTTATTGCAGAGCGTTGTTTCTGCAGCCAAAGGAGGAAGCAACAGTATAGTGCGACATGCAGGTTGTGTGTTAAAACAAGGCATCATCCGTTAATGTTGTGTGAAGTCAGGGAAGTGTTATAAATGGGTCAGGTCGTTCGATTGATTCAATAACTTACTTGGCTGGTTCAGTTTATCATCGTGTTACTTTTATGTATGTAAGGTCTGAGTTTATAGGGTTGATGGTTAACATAATCTGTGTACAACCTTCAAATTCACGCCAGTTTAGCTGCCAATCGGAACTGTGGGCTTCCCTGAAGTTCGCTGAATGGAACGGTTGTTATTATCAAAAGGATTTAAATAACTTTGATTGAGGTAAGGCCAAAATGCCCAGTTTTTATTTATAGGTGAAATAGCATCTATATTATGTGTCCAAATTATTCATTTGGAATTGCTATAACATACTAACAGTTGTTGTTTCTGTTTGGCATCTTTCAAAGTCATGGATTAATTGTTGTCATGTCTGAAATATTACAAACTGTTGCTACCACCAAAATCAGTGCTTGCTCGCTCGGCGATTAAGGTTTGAATGTGTTACTCGCGCTCTGACCGACACATACCGATTGAATCTCAACATTTAATGGATTTCAACCTGCTTATATGGTTTATCCTTTTTTAGTTATTGATCAATGTTCTCTCATGTTGAATTTGCTTCTTTTACAGAACTGTACCCGGTAAAGCCGCTGCGTCGCTGGCTAAACTGTCGTCTAAGCCGCTACCTCCGGCTCAAGCTGGTGAGCTCATATATTTTGAATTTATTTGATGTTAAGTTATCAATAATGAGTGGAGATGATTCTTATATTTTGGTTGAATTATTTTTAGCGTTTTTAGTTTGTTAGATGCAAAATTCCGATTATGAGTTTATTGATAATGATTCTGATGAGTATAATGATCATGTGTCTCATCGTAGTCAGGTAAGGTTTATTAGATGATTAAGCTTTAACTGTGAATTTTATGGTATTGTGAATTTGTGATTATTGATTACTGTTTTTTTTATTGAAAGAAATGGAAAGAGAAATAGGAACTAATGAGGTGATCTAGGGCTGACACTTGGATATGTTATACTAACTTTCTAATATTGTTATTAGATTAGTGATTGGATCATAAGACGTTTAAAATTTGAAGGAGTAGTTGTTGTCTCTGTGTGTGTTGATGTTGTTCCAGCATTATCTAGAATGATTTCTTTGGTTTCAAGTTTCATATATGAAGATCTGTTTGTTTTAGCTTGGGAAGAAGTTATCCGAACTTATTAGAGATTCTGGTAGTGAGACGCCAGGTGGTGAACAGGGTAGATGGCAAACGGATCTATCTTAGGTTGTAATCGAGCTATGGCGGTATGTGTATGAAGTCTTTTAAAAGCACTGAAGAGTTGACCACTCACCACCGCATCATTAAGTAAATTAATCGTGTTTTAAGTTTTTGTATTGCAGATTATAACAAATTCAGGACGAGCGCATTCAGAGAACTGCAATCGCTGCTGCTACTCTTATTACTTATCATTCTAAGTACTTGCTAACATAATCTTTTAACTTTTACTGCTTGCAAGTTGGCAAACAGGGAACTTTCATTGACATCTTTTTGGTATAAAATATTTTGGTTTAAATATTTCTTTTTTCATGACATGCTTTAGTCAGACGCCAGGTGGCGAAAAGGGTAGGTGGCAAATGGAACTATCTCAGGTTGCAATTGAGTTAATGGTGGTATGCATATGAAGTCTTTTAAAAGCACTGAAGATTTGACCACTCACCACCGCATCATTAAGTAAATTAGTCGTGTTTTAATTTTTTGTATCGCAGATTGTAACAAATTCAGGACGAGCAAGTACGTTAGCTGCTACTGATGCTGCTACACCTACGCATTCAGAGAGCTGCAATCGCTGCTGCTGCTGCTACTCCTATTACTTATCATTCTAAGTACTTGCTAACATAATCTTTTAACTTTTACTGCTTGCAAGTTGGCGAACAGGGAACTTTCATTGACATGTTTTTGGTTTAAAATATTTTGGTTTAAATATTTCTTTTTTTATTTTCATGCTTTAGTCAGACGCCAGGTGGCGAAAAGAGTAGGTGGCAAACGGAACTATCTCAGGTTGCAATTGAGTTGATGGCGGCATGCATATGAACTCTTTTAAAAGCACTGAAGATTTGACCACTCACCACCGCATCATTAAGTAAATTAATCGTGTTTTAATTTTTGTATCGCAGATTGTAATAATTCAGGACGAGCAAGTACGTTAGCTGCTACTGGTGCTGCTACACCTACTCTTCGACGCATTGAGAGAGCTGCAATCGCTGCTGCTACTCCTGAATTTGTTATCATTCTAAGTACTTGCTAACATAATCTTTTAACTTTTTAATTTACTAAATATTTTTATTTTCATTGACATGTTTTTGGTTTAAAATCTTTCAGGGAACTTTTACTACTGATTCATGAGAACTTATAGGCGTCTGGTCTATCAAGTTGGATGATTATGAAGTCTTTTAAAAGCACTAAGTTGATGGCGGTATGTATATGAAGTCTTTTAAAAGCACTGAAGAGTTGATCACTCACCACCGCATCATTAAGTAAATTAATCGTGTTTTAATTTTTCATCGACATGTTTTTAGGTAGAGAACTATTGGAACCATATAGACTTGCTTTGATTTTTCTCTCATTTGATTTATCTTTCATGCACAACTTGCATGGTTCTCACAGTTTACTATTGGGACAAGTTGGATGATTTTAAGTCTTTGATAATGGTACCTAAAGATGTTTATGAATCTCTTCCTTCACATATGAAATCCTTAGCTTCTTGTGAAGTATATATTTCAAATGATCATATTATGATATGCGCAACTTAACTAGGATTAAATATACCAATTCTGATTTTACTTTTTACAGGATTTGCTTGCTGCAGTGAAGTATATATTTCAAATGATCATATTATATCCATCTTTTTATTTTAATTTTGTTTAAAATTGTTCAGTCCCTAACGTGGAGCGCGGGTTGTCCCACCAGTATCCAATAACCGTTTAAGTCAAAGACATTCTCTTGGGACATTGCTGGTGCCAAGCCAGTTTTGGGCAAATACTGTTGCGGTAGCAGAAGAAGAGCGTGTTGATCAAGTCCTCAATGTGCATAAGATGTTAGAAGCATTATGAGCAAGTGCTTGAACAAGTACATCAGTAGCCCTACCATGTGTGCTTTTAGGTGAAGAAACCAAAGTAACTTGTGCAACAATCTTCTGTGTAGATTATGGATTCAGATTACGGAGTTCCACCAGAGCTTTCTGATCTGCAGGTTACAAACTGGCCCGCTTCGCCGTAATCAGCAACGCTTACAAACTTAATTGCTTTTATATATATAGAGTTATTGATTGATTAAGGATTTGTGTGATGTTTCAGTGGTGGAAGGTTATTGGTTAAAGCAGTCTTTAATGTTGTCGTATGCTGGTTTGTATTTTGATGTTTGTTTATGAGCTTCTGTTAGTTTTGATAACTCAATGAGTGTGATTGTTTACAGGTTCAATGTACCTGAAAGTTTACTTGAGCATGACATCGTTTATGCTTATGTCTCGATCCCATACATATGCTTATAATGGGTCACAGTTAGAAGCTAAAAAGGGTATACTAAAAGGGCATCTCGGGCCGGCCCGTGTCGCACGAACCAACTCGGTTTCAACTTTTTAGTAGAAAAGATAATAGAAAATTTGGGATAAACACATTAACTAACTGAATTGAATTGAAGGATGAGGATTCAGATGTAGTTAGCTAAAGCCGAAGTTGACGATCTCAGAACTGGCCAAGACCTGTCTTTTCTTTTTGAATTTGTTTAGATTTGGTATGTTTTTAGGACATTTATTTTGACTGAAAATGGTTTGACATAAGTGTGCTTACTGTCATTTTGTTCAAATGCATTGCCATTTTGTTTGGTTATAAAAAGCAACTGACATAGAATGGACATGGTCAAATTTGCACTATCATTTTGTTAATAATGAATTGCAATCTCAAATGTCCGTGATTTATTTTCTTATATTTGTTGATGTCTGTGATTTATTTCCTTGTATCCAAAATATATAATATTTAATTGTTTTCTTCTTTTTTTCTATTTAAAAATTAATTATAAAGCATATTTATTTATTAAAATATTGGTTTTGGTTGGGTTGTGAATGAAAGTGAAAAAATGAATTGGGTTGGGTAAGTGGAAGAGAGAGAAAATAGTTTTTTAATAAAGATTTGGTTGGTTTGGGTTGGGTGGTGATAGTGAATAGTCTAATTGACAATTGACCTTTTAAGTTAAGTCCACTTTTTTTACACGGACAATTGACCTTTTAAGTCAATTCCACTTTTTGACATATACCACGAAAATATGATGATTTTCTATTCCAAACCAAATTGCATTGGTACGTTTTTGTCTATCTTGTAGCATTCAACAATGTCTATTAGAAAACAAATTGCATAGATGTTCTATTTCTTAATAATCTATTTTTAATTAAACCTTAAAAACTGGATAATCATTCATCGATTAATAAAATGTGTTATGTAAATTTTCATTGAGTGAAATTAAACATGTTTTGTGGGTTCGTTAGGCTTCTCCTGTGTCTAAACTTAATCAGTCGACAAGTTTAATGTATTCTTAAGTATAATGCGAATGTGAATTCATTAAATAATTTCCTATAATATTTTACATATAAACGTAGACAAAAACTTTTATCATTATAGTTATAACACTAACAACAACACGTCCATCGAACGGGTGTCCACCTAGTAATAATAAATGAGAAAAAAATATAAACTAATTAATGTTTTACCATTATGTCATTTTTTCTTTTTCTTCTCATATAATTTTCTTCTCGAGGTTACTTGCCATGGGACACCCAGCCTTATAAATAGCTTTATAACGTTGTAATTCATTCATTCAAGTTAATAAAACATATAAATTGGTGTGGTGTCCATCACGTGCTCGTGTGTCTTTGTTGATTACCCATTGTATTTCAACATCTTGTAGTTTATTTAGAGTAGGTGTTAAAAAAACGGGTTTTACAACCAAAACTGAAAAAAATTGAAACCGGTTTTTTAACCGGTTTCAACCGAATCGAACCGGCGGTTATAGACCGGTTAGTGTTCTTCACTTCGAAACTGGTTTTAAAACCGAAATCGGTTATGAAAAACTGGTTTAAACCGAAAAAAACATGTTTTTTTATAACCGGGTTAAAAACCGGTTGGGCCAGTTAGTGATTTTAGTTAAAAAAAACGGTCATACAAAAACCGGTTTTTTATTTTGATGAGAAAAACCGATTTGGGTTATTAACCGGAACCAGTTTTGTACACCTCTTAGAGCATTCACATCCAATCCATAAAAAATATACATACATTCCATAAAAAAAACTCCTATATCAATACATTTTCACAAAAAACAAATATTTTTCTCTCTCATTTTCAATTAAATAATATTTTATATACCTTTATCATTACATTTTCTCTCTCTTTCACTCACAATCACTTTCAATTATATATTAAAAAAGTATAAGGGGGTGAACAGTGTCCCCAAAATATACAGATAAACAGTAACATTTTCTATCTCCTCCACTCACAACCACTTTTTATACTCTTTATATTTAAAAACCCCAACACATAATTTGATTCCAGGATATGAATGCTCTTAGTACTCTATATCGTATTTTACAGATTAACTAAAAGGACAACTATTAAGAGCATTCACATCCTATCTCATCAAAATATGTGAGAGGGTGTCTTTATATTACAAAGAGTATAAAAAGTGGTTGTGAGTGGAAGTAGAGAGAAAATGTTACTGTTCATCTGTATATTAAGGGAACTATTAACCCTTTATATTTTTTAATATATATTAAAAATGTTGTAAGTGAAGAAAGAGAAAATATAATGATAAAATTATAAAAATATTATTAAATTGAAAAAAAAAGAAAAAATATTATTTCTAATAGAAATATATTAATATAAAAGTTGTTTTTTAAATGACTATATTATATTTACAGGTGTTGGATGTGAATGCTCTAAGAACATGTAAATGATATTGCTGAACTTCCAATGCTAAAACCAACATTCCAATAAACAATTATGGTGTCCCTAGAAAATATTTTAAGCCTACAATCAGGCTTGCCATAAAGACAAAGTTATTTACTGAAAACCTTGATTTGGATAATACATACATATTGAAATTTGATTCTTGCCGAAAAGTGTTTTTTATCAATGTGATATCTGTATCCAAAGTCAATCATTTCTTTTCCTCTTGTCACGTTGAGATAAAAAACACAACCAAACTAAGTTTAAACCATCCGTAGTCATATAGTCTCAGGTGGACGTTATACAACAAATAACGAGTTATGTAAAAAAAAGGCTTTATATAATTTGAGTTTGTAAGTAAAAGATATATGTATGGCGTTATATATGTGTGAGTGGCTTTTAAAACAAACCCTACCATAACACCACTATGTAGGCCGCCCCCAAAATTTTTACCCCATAACAACGCCCCCTAGTGGCGTTAGGGGTGCTATGAGACGCCTTGGCTCTCGTTCCCCTCATATGGCGGCCCACTACGAGGACCTCAGGGGAATAAACTTTTCCAAACACTGAAGCCAGTTCAAATATAAATTGCGAATATAATGAAATTAAATCTAACTTTTCATTCTACTATCATCATAACAAAACAATAACCAAACACTCCAGATCCAACTTCCCTCACACTAACCACCGAAACCGTACAGAGTGCGTCCCTGCCGCTTCAACGCATAAACGACATCCATGGCAGTAACAGTTTTCCGGCGAGCATGCTCGGTGTAGGTAACGGCGTCACGAATGACATTTTCTAGAAAGATCTTGAGAACACCACGCGTCTCCTCGTATATCAGACCGCTGATACGCTTCACTCCCCCACGTCTTGCCAACCGTCGGATCGCCGGTTTGGTGATGCCCTGAATGTTGTCCCGGAGTACTTTACGGTGTCGTTTTGCTCCTCCTTTTCCCAGTCCCTTTCCTCCTTTCCCTCTCCCTGACATGATTGCTGTTTTGAAATTGAAGATTGTGTTTTTTGAATTTTTGATGATTTTGGTAAATGCTGGGTTTGTGTTTATATATTGGTGGGGAGAGCTTTTGGGTTTTGTGTATGGAGTGTTTTGGTTCGTTGGATGGGTGGGAATGTGAGGGGCTGAGGACCGTTGGATGAGGATCCGAGTGGGATGTGAAGAAGTGTTTTGATTGGTTGGTTGATGAGAGGGTGGATTGATAGGTTTGAGGACATGTGAGAAGCACGTGTATAAAATGGATTCTGAAAACTAAAAATTATCCATTTCATCAAATTTTCTCTATATAATACTTAAAACATATATTTTTCTCTCTCCTTTACAATTAAATAATATTTTTTATACTTTATCATTAACTTTTATATTTCATTCACTCACAACCATTTTTTAAAATATATTAAAAATTATTGGAGGTGAACAGTGTCCCCTCAAATATACAGATGAACAGTAACATTTTCTTTCTCCTCTACTCACAACTTCTTTTTATATTATTTATATTATAGAAACCCCACTCCACACAATACCCTGGAGAGGATGTGAATGCTCTTAGAAGTAAAGTTTGGTTTAAAACTTTAAAATGTAATAATGGTCTAAATTAGTTATTGGTATAGTTTTGTGGGTTTTTTTATATTTTATTTGGTTGGTCGATGTAAGGAAGTTCAAACTGTATCAAACGGTTTGGTTTTCAAATTTCAATAACAAAAAAATATTATTTACTTTTTTTCTCACGATTTGATGTAGAAACCATTAAAATCGATTGTAAACACCTTTACTCACAAGTATTTAACCATTTTGACAATATTACTCCGAATTTTGCTTAATTTATTATCTTACATTGAAGTGTTTGTTTCTAGTAATTATCTCAAAGTTGATTTTGTATAACCGGAACACCAAAGTATTGAAATACTACTTTTCAAAAGTAATCTTTATACACGATAGACTTTATATATCCAGGCTATCGGATTACCTTTACACATACACTTGAAATTGTTCCAACATAAATTAGGTGTCACAAATTGATTTGTTTTAGGTATAGACAAATTTTATGATTCTATACATGTTTTTTTTTCTTTCATAATTATAAATGTGATAGGTTTTACGAGTTAATAAGTGTAAGCAACTCCACAGACCTTTACTTGCTTCCTTAACCTGTGTAAAAAAAATAAATATATGATCATATTATTTATTTTAAAAATATTTATATAATATCTTTTACGGATTCAATTCAAATTCACAAGTTTCTATAACAATTATACGGTAATTTTGTAAGTTCTGTAAATAATGTTGAAATCATGCATTATGAATAACGGTGTGTAACATTTATGGTAACATATAGGCCTGCAAACGAACCGTTACCGAACGTTCACTAACATAAACGAACGAACGCGAACTCTGTTCATGTTTGTTCATTTAACTAAACGAACAAAGTTTCTTGTTCGTGTTTGTTTGTTTAATAAACAAGCGAACACAAACGAACTTCCCGCCGAATTTTTGGTTCGTTTGCAGCCCTAGTAACATGGATATAAATTCGATACGCAGACTCTGAATATCATGGATGACCTCAAAATAACAAAGTCAAGGTCAGTTGGATGTTAGATAGGGGAGGAGAGTGCCCCCTCACGGGTATGACATGCGGGTATATACCTGACTTGGGTACACCGCCGCCACCTCTTCGGGTATAGTTTGCGGGTTCGAATTAGACCATTAACAATAAAAAGACCTAAAAACATCTAAAAATGTGCTTACTTAACTTTCACATCATAAAAACACTTATTCTTAAAAATATAAAAAACCCACCCAATAAAAAAACCCAAAAACACTTCAAAACATTGCCACATCATTATAAAAAAACTCTCCTTTTTATATCAAATTGTATTTTTTAATATCATACCAAGCCTTTCGGCCCCACCCCTGCCATGTCTTCCATTTTTTATTATTCTTGTTGAAAAACAATGCTCTAAAAATGAGCAAAAAAAACAACTTAAAAAATAAAAATGTATGGTTTGTGCCATCTAGACCCCAAAAACGCACAAATATATACTATTGGGATGCTCTTATGGGTATTGATACCAAAGGTTTTGGTTTGTAAATTTAACCATTGAACGGTCATGTGACCATTGATGCAATTAAAAAAATTCTTTTAAATTTAATATACTTCAAATTTGTCATTTGTGAGACAAACAAAAATCAATTCTTGGTTTAAGCAAAAAAAAAAAAAAAAAACCCGCTAGAGGAGGCGCTCAAAGTTGCGAGGTGGCGAGTCCAATCCAAAAGATGGTTCGAGCATGGGTGATGACAGGTATAAACTGCAACTTTTTTTACACAACCACAACCATGCCAACAAAATGTTTTTGCCCAACAATTTTCATCACCTTTTTTTACGTAACCTCTAGGTCCTACTATGGTTGCACCTGGTCGACTCGAATTTTTTCAAGAAGCTCAAAGTGTATTCGACCCCTTTGCTACATATAGGATCCCATCTCATTGGTCCCCGTGTGAGAATGTGGAACAAACACTCCCTACTTTTGAAAACTTTGATGATCTTGATTGTGTGTCAGAAATGCAATTTTAAAATAATTTAGAAGATGCACGTTGAAAATGAGAAGTTTGAAGTTGAATGCGTTGCTGGATATAAAGCAAAATTTTGTAAACAGGCCGATCATCAAGAACAAACAACCGCGAAAGAAGTAGCTTTAGCTAAAATATGGGTTCATTGTTCTTAAAACGGGGAAAAAAAGGAAACCAAAAAAATATAGTTTATGAAAGGTTGTGCTTAAACACCTAAGTAGTTAATGCGGTAAAATATCAGATATCGGTCAAGGATCGATATTTGAGATATCAGTCATCGGGATGGGATATCGGTAATTTCAGTATCATGCTAAATTTATTATATATATATATATATATATCAACTTAACACTAACAATTTAGTATGCTCTCGTACCATTAACAAATTCATCTTTTTGCAACTTGCAAAACACTAACAACTGTAGCAAGTAGGAACTGACTAAGACTTAAAACACTAACTTTTAACAGTAACAACTAACAATAAAAACTTAAAACACTAAGAGCAACAATAAGAAGAAAGACAAATGATAGAAATAAGAAGAAATGTACTATATCAATCCAATATCACTGATATTATCGGTAACGATGTTCTGACCGATATTTTGCACCGATATCTCGTCAGGGGCCCGATAACCAATATATCATCGATATCGACAATCTATCGGGATATTAGCTACATAGTTAAACACTAACAACAAACTCATGGGCAGAAGCTATCGACCATTTCATCAACCAAATTTAAAATGGGCAACTATGTTTACTCAAATGAATTGGTTCAACAGACTTTAGATACAAGCGGTACAATTTATATTTATTTTTAATTAAGTTCCTTATAATATTTCTATTTAACTATATTCATATTTTTTAACTGTATAGGATCGTATACGAGACAGTGGTGTGCCGACCGTGATGTTATGAAAAAAGCGCTAGGTGATTTCTGGAAGAAATTCTTTTTCCAAGGTTGGTTTTAAGTTGGTTGATGCATGATAAATTGTTAAACAACATGAATAATGAACCAATGTCTCGTTGATACACGATGAGCCCGGTGGTAGTTTTGACTAGAGAAGAAGGTCATCGCAATGTGGCAACTACTACCTGGGTATATCCGATGATGCTTCACAACTAGTACGCCGAGGGCGAACTTGAATGAAGACAACAGAACTACTTGACTGAAACGAAAAGACAAGAGACCCGTCGATTCATCAAGCAAAAGGGATTTGGTCGACAAACCTAATGAGTACACGTCAAGGAAAGAAGCATCGCTTAAGGAATTGGTGGATGCTAAAAAGAAACAAGTGTAATGGTTTCGTATTTTCCGTTTCATTTTCAATATATATAATTCATATTTCAAATTCAATCCTTGTAATTCCGAGACTTTGATCATAATGGAAATCCCATTTTATATCATACTTGCACAATTAATCTGGCATTATACGCATACAATCATGAAATCATCATCATCATACTCAGTAAATCCCACCAACAGTAAAGCTAAGGTAGGGTCTGAGGAGGGTAGATGTAGATAGCCTTACTTCTGTCCGTAGGAATAGAAAGGCTGCTTCCAGTGAGACCCCCGAATCGATTGTAGTTTTATATCAAGCCTTGGACCTAAGGCACATAACACTCAAACAATCGGGACAAAGACCGACTGGTGCATGTACTCTCGTGTCTTTCAGCTAACAATGCCACCACATGATGCATGATTAGCCATCAGCCTCTTTTAACGTTATTTTCACGAAATTAGTAAAATAACGTTAAGGTTAGTACCATTTCACTTTTGCCCCCCGAGCGCCCACACATATATACATTATTTGTGCACACCACAAGCTGGGCATAACAAACAATCATGAAATACGCATTTATATTTAAAAACCGAGTCATACACCGAGAATATATTTTCTCGGAATTATATTCAAACATATTCATACATTACACATGCTTGTATGCACCTTAACACACAACCAACTGCAGGGATTAAAAGTGACACTTTTGAAAATTTCATTTTTCTAGGTCTTACGGTCCGCAAGGACGTGGGCTGGCAGACTTCATTTTAGCACGCGGATTTTGTCACTTTTGAACCTTTCCAACTACCAACTACCTTCATTTAAACCCAAACCCTAATACCCGCTTATAAATACACCTCCTCCTCACCTCCTAAACATTCTCCACACTCTCTAAACACTCTCAGATCCTCTCAATCTCCTAAGAATTGAAGTGTTGGCAGATTGATTGCTATTAAGTTCTAAAAAAATAAGTTTTGGACTTATTCTCTCTCATTTTCTTCTTGTTTCTTACTTCCCTCCTACTTGGACAACCTCTAGGAGTGTTACCACAAGTTTACCAAGGCAAATCAAGTTGGTACACCACCATTTTGAGGTCCAAGTTGGGTGTTTTTCTTAAAACTTTCATACTTGTTCATCTTGTACCTTGTTTCTTGGATTTCTTTGCACCAAACCAAATTACCAACAAGTTCTATTGTTGGAACACTTATGTTGAGGTATGAATTCAGAAACTTTGAGGTCATATACCTCCATTTTCATACAATCTAAGTCACCAAGTAACTTTCAAGTAAACAAAGTGAACATACTACACAAAGTCTCCAATCATAACCATGTTTGGAAGCACTCGTCTAGATGAACTCACTTTGTTACATGGTGAATTAGAAGAGTAGTCTAGATTCTTCATATTATTCATGACCATCTGAATCATCCATGTGAATGGCGAACATCATGAGGTTAGTGGATTACCCTACATATAATACATGACAATACATGACTATGATATACTTATTAATATACCCATGTAATACTTCAATATACTTATTAATATACCCATGTAATACTTCCAATAACCAAACTATAACATCAACCGAGACTATGGTTGAATGTTAGGTGTTAAGGTGGAACTTAACGTAGTATTAGACTCCTTGTTTTGGACTTCCAATGAGTATAACACTCATGAAAAAACACTAACTAAAAATGGTGTCCAAATGAGTATCTAAGCAACGATATATTTTATATATTTTCCTATTTATAAATTCCCGAATATATTTCCCATCATCAAACTCCATAAACTCACACACATTTGTTTCCCGTTTTAGGGTAACTTCGGTGCTCCAACCTTCAAACTCGTTCAACTCGCTTTTGTGGATTATCTTCGCAAACCGTGAGTATACTTGACCCATTTTATGCTTTAAATCACTTTGGTTTGTAACATGTATCATTATCAAATTCACAATCACACATACAATCAATCTTATGCACTCAGTCCTTAAACATGCTACTTGAATATACATAATAGAACCGTATTATGCATGCTATCTATCATTAACTTTGCAAACCTTCCTTAACATGTATAACGCTATAGGAGTAGAACGCCGCCCATTTTTGTGGTCATTGCTAAGTATTCAATTTAATATTCAATCAATTAACATGTGGATTAGAGACATTTTTATACTTGTGCTATATAGACAAAACTTGTACGCTCACCGACCTTTTTGTGTTGACAGATACTTTATATACATGCTGCAGGAAATTTATGATGATTCACGAGAAGCCAACTTAGGGTGGAAATTAGAAATGCACCCGAATTTTTGTTTATGTATTTCTTTTCGTTTTGTTGTAATTTCTTTTGAGACAATGTATCTTTGAAAGTTATGAAATGAAACGAAATTTGAAATATTAATTTATTGTCACAAATAGTATGTTATGACGTTTTGAGTAATCTCGTTCGTCCCGCCTCGTTGTTTCTGCCATCGGTTGGGGTGTGACAGATTGGTATTAGAGTTATAACTACATGGAATTAGGAAAAATTGCCATGATTTAACCTAGTTTATAGTTAAGAAATCCGTACATTGTGCTTATTTGACCTTTCTTTATTCATTGCATAAAAATACTTGATTCTCCTTAATTTGCTTCTATTTCATCTTCTTGGTCTTAATACATTGCCTTTCTTAAGGCGAACTTATACTATGATACGAAGACACTCATATTTTACAAACAAAACGACCTCACCAAAATAGGAGTGAAACCCTTACTTTGGTGATGACTTTCAATCCGTGTCTTCCCCTTTTTATGAAATTTCACCATCAAGTTAGGAATGATTTCCTTATCTTGATGGTAGTTTTACTCATCATACTCTTGTGGACCCTTATCAATGAGTTAGGATGAATTTCCTATTTCCTTCTATTCGACCTTGTAGATGTCTTCCAACCACCATTCCAACTCTAAGAGGAGCTCCAAGCAAAACTCTAACAAGAAGATGTTAACATTTATGGCAAAGCAAATGACTCAAGTCATACCCGACATTCAAGCCACCCAAGCCCTAACGCTTCGGTAGATTCAAAGTCGACCATCCTAAAACCACCTTTACCTACAAGCAATTTATCGCATGTAGCCACGCATCTTTCATGGGAGATCATGGTGCCACTAAAATGCTATAATGGTTTGATGACATTGAGTTCACTTTGATCAATTGTGAGTGTCCCGACCATCTTTGAACCGGCAATGCCAGCGGTGTCTTCAAATCGAGGGCACTCGATTGGTGGACAAATGAGAGGAAAATCCTTGGGTGCGACGCCGGTTATGCTTTTACCTTGGGAATAAGTGAAGCAACTTATGGTAGCGGAGTTTTGTCCGCCCCACGAGATGCAAAAACTCAGAGATGAGTTTTGTACTCTCAAAAAAATTGGGGGAAACAATTTGGCCTACACCACCTGATTCAAGCAGCTTAGTGTCCTATGCCCTCACTAAGTTAGCATCACTGGACGAGTCATCACGAAGTACAACAAAGGACTTCCACCGGCTGTTCCTGATACCGTCTATACGACTGAACTCGAAACCCTAGAGAAAACTTATCGTCTAGCCGCCACCTTCACCAACAACAATGTCAAGGATGGAACCTTGTCTCTCAAAGGCTCTACCAAAACCGTCAACCAAGCCACAACCAAAATTTCCGATGAACCCAAGGAAGCTAAACCCTAACCCAAGAACAACTCCAATGACTAGAAATGTGTCACATCCCAACCAATGGCGGAATCATCGGGGCGCGACACTGAGCGAATCAGATTGTCCAAGAGAATCCATAACAACTATTTTTGATGAAAATATTTAATACGTTGATTACAATCAACAAATACCCATATAATAGTCATTACGAATTACAATATTCCCAAACAAAAACACGATCCGACAACTAGATATTTACTATGAGTTTATAAAGATAAGCCCTAAATCCATTGCAGCATAGAATCATCAACCTGTCACATATGTTAGAATAAAGTCAACACAATAATGTAAATGTGAGTACACAGGTTTGCATAATAATAGTAAATAAGCGTTTAACGAAACCGCCATGCACTAACATATCATGTGAACACATATATGTTACCTATACCGAAATCGACTAACCAACACAACCGTGAGTGAGACAAGTAAAGTAAAGCAAGAGCGAGCCTTAACAACCCCTGAATGAACAGGTGGCAGGTCAACAAATCTCAAGGCATACAATTAACACATAGCTATTCAGCGTTTCACGTATAATCATGTGATAGTAGGTTTGCGTTTTGAAAGCGTATTAGAGTTGAATGTTGTGATCATTTGATAAAGAACGTATGTAACATCCAAAAGTGAATTAAAGCAAAAAGGGGTCAAGTATACTCACTGTGGGTCCATAAACAGTTAAGTTTGAGTGGAGGAGAGTAAGGAGAGTGCCGGGTCAGCCTGTACACGGGAACAGAAGTGCATCAGTCTTCCATAGTGCTGAATCGGTCGAAAGGAAGTGACGGTGTGGGAAAACAGGTTAATTTGTACGAATTGGTTCCAGTTCGTACGAATTGGTTAATTCGTACGAAATGGGTCAATTCGTACGAATTGAGCTCTTTTGTGCGAATAGAGCTGTTTCGTGTCCAAAATCGAGGGTCTTCGCGTCTTTCCTTCGGGAAATCGAGTGTTCATCCTTCCAGCCTTAAGTTACTGATCAAACCGTGAGCCGGAGAGGTCTTTTGAGCGAGCTTAGTCACTTGTGGGAATTAGGACTGGTTCGTACGAATTGGTCGATTCGTACGAGCCAGTCCAATTCGCACGAGTTGACTGTTTAGCGTCTTCTTGCGTCCGAAACTGAGTTTTGCTTGGAACTGACGTGGTTTTGAGTCCATTTCAGGCTGATTTCCACACCGCTTCGTCCCACTAAGTAGTGAACGAAACATATGTCGGTTTAGTCCATTTTTGTGTAAAAATCAAGTTTAAAACAGTTTTTACTTGGATAAACACTTCGTGAGCTTGAAACAACAAGGTTTCTATCTTGAGATAACAAAGCTAACTCAAGTCCACTCATTTAAGTGTGAATCCGAGGTAAAATCAGAAGGTTTTATGAAAAAGATGAAGGTTTTCATAAACAGAGAAGTTTATATGAAATCGGAGATAAACTCGTGTAAAATCGTAGTGGAAATCGTTGTGTTTTGTGTGAAAATAGTTGTTTCATACTTGGAAAAACAGAGGAGAAGGGTAGAGAGTGTTTTCGTGCGAGTGGCAGCAAGAGGAGTGCGTGTGAGGGAGTGTGGTATTTATAGGAGAGGAGGAGGAGCTTAGATGTCAATTCCTACGAATTGTGCCAATTCCCAATTCGTACGCATTGGGCAAATTCGTACGAATTGGCCAGTTTCATGCGAATTGTTTCTAGTTCACGCGTCGGCTGTTCGTTTGGTGTTTCGTTCGTATTAGTTAGTTAGGTTAAAGGTTTTAGCGAAGCGTTAAGCGGTGTGCTAACATAATAATGCGATAGAGCGAGTTGCGTGAGCGAGAGCGAGTACAAAACATAAAACATAAGCACACATAACACATAAGGTAACATATAGTAACATAAATAACTGCGATTTGAGTTTGTGTTGTGCGTTGAGCGTTGCGAGTATTAAGCGATTAAATGTGTTAAATAAGCGATATAAAATGCGTTTAAAAATAGATTAACCATTATAGTTCGAATCCCGGAGTACAAAAGTGGTTACAACTGAGATAATGATAAATCAGATAACAACCGAAAAGTCGGGTTGTTATAGTCACCCCTACTTGAGGAAATTTCGTCCCGAAATTTAAGTAGTAGAAGTAACAAAGAGATGTGGATATTTAGCTTTCATATCACTTTCGAGTTACCAAGTAAACTCGGCACCATATTTGCCTTCTCATCGGACTTTCACAATAGGAATGCGACTGCGTCGAAGTTTCTTGGTCTCTCGGTCCATGATTTCTACCGGCTTTTCCACGAAATGCAGAGTCTCGTTTATTTGAAAATCTTCAAGAGGTACATGTACATGAAGATTTTCTTCAGCTAGACACTTCTTGAGGTATGAGATGTGGAAAGTCGGATGTAGGTTGCGGAGTTCTGTCGGTAATTCGAGTCGATAGGCCACTTTGCCAATTCTTTCCAGAATCTTAAAGGGACCTATGTATCATGGCGCTAGTTTCCCTTCTTGTAACGCTCCGCGTTTTTATACTTTCTATATTTGGAAACCTTGTATCGTACTTCTATTTTTAATAAGCGTTGTATCTTGTATTCGTCTTTCGTTGTAAATGTTGTAAACCGAGACTTGGATTGTAATGATAAACTCGTATTTTACCCATATTATGTTAATCATAGTCCTGTTTACACTTATACTTGTTCATACTTTAAACATGTAAACATATTCGTGGTACTCTCAATCGTAAACGTAACTTGCAAACATGGTATGTATGCGTAATCGAGACTTAAACGTGAAACTTGTAATCGTTAAACTAAATTCGTTACGAAAATATAATTACCTATTCATTTATTAAGTTAATTAATTAAATTAATTAATTAATTAATTAAATTAATTAAGATTAGTTAATAAAAATTAATTAATTTCTTTTTACAAAAAAATTAAAATGCTAATTTTTATATATATATATATACATATAACATTTTGAATTTAAATGTTAATATATATCTTATTTAATAAAGTCCAAGGTTTAAAGTGTAATTCTTGGATTCTTGAACTACAGGGGCCTTTCCTGCCAATTGTGAAACTGAATTATTGAGTTTTGATTAAAAATAAAAAGAAAATAATAATAATCAAACAAAACCGGATCCGCGGGACTCGAACCCGGGACCTCCGGTTCAACATGCAGCGCCTTAACCACTCCGCCACTCGCCATCAATCTGAAGTAACCCGGGAACAAAAGCCTTATATGCTTTATTCCCGGTCGAGCTGAAAGGCAACAAGCGTGGACAGCAACCATTTGGGCGGGTTTTTGGTTAATTTTTTGAACTTTTTACCATTAATTACCCACTTAAACCCCACCTAACTAACCCTAATCCTTCCCCTATAAAACCCACCTCTAATCCAAGCATTTTTACACTTTAATCTCTCTCAAATCACTCTCAAATCACCTCAAGATCCTTGCAACATCAGATTTTCGAGCAGATTGTATACCTCTTACTAAAGTGAGTGTAACTCACTCATTTCTTAATGAAATCACTCCATTCTTTTTCCTACTTGCTTGGATAAACTTTGGGTTGAATTCCTAGGGTTCTCCATGGAGAATCCAGACCTGGAAATGCCCCAAAATGTCCATAAACTTTCTGTTTTGTCTAAACTTTTATCAAACTTGTGTTTTAACTTCAACAAACTTGTGTTCTTGTGCTTACAATCAAGCTTATGATTAGTAAAGCCTAACCAAGCTTGTTAACATGAACTAAGGGCTGTTTTAACACCCTAAACTTTCTGTTTTTGAAGGGCATTGAGCTCACAAATGATGCAAGTTCTTAAACTTGTTCATGTGTGTCCACCAAGGAAGCTTGGGCTATCCTAACTTGAGACCACACATCACTTGATGATTTTTCATCAAGATCCCAAGGTAGTTTGCTAGACTTAAAGTGTCACAACCCCACAAAGCTGTTGACGATTGTCCTCGTGTGCTCGTCGGGTTGTTGAATACTTGGCTACTTGGTATCTAGATGACACCTTATCATTCTTGTCTTTACATTCTTGTATAGTATATAGTTCTTGTACCCTCCTTGTTACCAATGGTAACTTGTGTAGTGGTGAACATAATCCGAGGTTCAAAGTGGATGGTTTAACCTCCCACCTCATACTTGACATACATGACACTAGAGGTTACAAAGTGGATGGTTCATCCTCCCACCTCCTACATGATTATAATGTTATATATATATATATAACTATATTATAATTCTAAAACCGAAACCTTGATAATGAACTTATAATCACCTATCAAGTTATTAAGTTTAACACTAAAGTATGTAATTCCTTGTCACGATTCTAATAGGCCCCGAACCTATGAAATCACACCCAACTCGTAAGAGTTACTATAGTGTCAAGAACGAGTGTTACATCTTAGTGAATACTTTCGTATCATAATACTTTATCAAACTTATTTTAATCATGCTCGAATACTCCGAATCTCCCGTTGAAACTCTATACTCATACGCCTCGTTTCCTCTTGTAGGATAATTCGGCGTCATCCTCGAACCAACGTCTTCACGGATTGTTAAGTGTAGAAAAGACTTAGCAAAACCGTGAGTACTCGACCCACTTTGTTTATAACACTTTTCGGGTGTAACATGTTTCCATATACAAAATCACGAACACTTAAACTTTATGAAACACACAAACAATCCCATCTACATGAAAACTTGAATCTTATACTTGATGCTTGTCTTGGATATTCGTATTGCTATGCTTTAGTCATTAACTATTTTTAGCCTTCGTTTGACATGCTTAGCGCTACAGGAATTCACGCATCCACCTCCATCGTGTTATTCGTGAGGTCATGTTAAAACATCGTGATTGCGTTAAGGGTTTGATTATTAGTATTGCATGCCTTGATATTGCTCTTGTATAGATTGGTTGCCATGTGGATTGTTTAAGCTTATTCGTATACGTATGCTATGCCTAAACTTGTGTACTCGCCTTTGCTTTCGCATTGACATTATTTTAAAACATGTTACAGGTTGAAGGAGATGATGCTATGAAAACAATATAGCAAGGACTAGATACACACAAATTAGACGTTAGGTTTAATGTCGATGTATCAATTTTGTTATGACTTTGCAAATGTTATGTTGTTCTTTGTTTTGTTACATTGATGTATTTGACAATTCTTATGAAATGAAATATGGTTTAATTAATTATTGTCACTTAATAATGTTGTGAGCAAGCAATCTCGTTTTCGTCTCATCCCGATGTTTCCGCCATCGGTTGGGGTGTTACAGATTGGTATCAGAGCCATAACTATAGGGAATTAGGTAGAATTGCCATGTTCGACCTAGTCTATAGTTCTAAGTACCCGTTGTGACCATTCTTGATTATGCTTAAAACTTTATGCTTCCTACTTTGCTTCTCTCTTTCCTTTTTGGTCTTAATACATATACATGGTGTCTTCCTAAGACACTTTTACACAATACACGTTTGGACGCTTGAAGATACTCGTAATATAAACGAGACGACTTCACTAAAATAGGTGTGAAAACCGCAATTTGGTGAACGACTCTCAATCCGCTATACTTATTCTTTTTGCACGCAATTATGCCATCGAGTTAGGAGCGAAATCCAAACCTTGATGGAAAATTTCCAACTCAAAACTCTAGTGGACCCTTACCAACGAATCGGAATTTGCTCTTCGTTTGGTAAGTACCAACCACACTTAGGGTACGAAATCGTCAAGTTAGGGGTGAAACCCGCACCTTGTCGATTAAGTCCCATTCCTTGATTTTCGCTCTCGCCAAAGTCTCGATTTTCCGATCGGTTAGAGACGTGTAGTAACTGGAAGGGTAAAATGTCGTTAGTCGCTTCTCGATGAGAGCATTTTACCTATAGGCCAAAGCACGTTTCTCTAATTCGAAAAGATCTTCGATTCACTTTGGAATTGTCGACGATTCTCTACCGAATCATTCCCATGTTTTACGAGCCTATTCTTTTTATGTGACTCAAATTTTATGTGTTTTGATACTTGTTACCTGTTCATTTCAAACCGTTACACACTCACACATTTATCGCAATAAAAAACAATACTAATCCTCGTGAACAAACTAAATTTATACTCTTTATTTGTATTCATACGTGAGTATACATGTTATACTTGTTGAACTCATGCAAACTATGTGAACCATACTTGATGAACACATGTTTCTTATGTGAGACTTATGTGAATTTTATTAATACTCATGCATGCAAAACCTATTTTCTTTATTACAATCAAGTCTCATGCTTTTGTCTTTACAACCTCTAGATGCCTCCTTTCCGTAACTCGTTGAACCGCCTCAAGAAGTCCAAGAAGACGGATTCCCAGAAAGAATCCAACAACGAGGACTCGATATCGAAGCAAGAACTGATTGGGCTCATTTCGGAGCAAATGGCCGGGCAATTGGCTAAGATCATACCCGACATTGTTAGCCAAATCCACACCATACACGCCGAAGCCACACCTAAATCATCCGCTGATTCCAAAGCCGATACCCCCAAACAATCTTACCAATTCAAGCATTTCATGGCTTGTAAACCAGTGGAATTCACTGGCATGGACGGTGTCACCGCCATGATCAATTGGTTTGATTCAATGGAGCTTATCTTCCTTCAGGGCGGTTGCCCTGAGGAACTCCGAACCCTTAATGCCACCGGGGTCTTCCGCAAGAGAGCCCTCGAGTGATGGACCACCGAACGAAACACGCGTGGAAACGAAGCAGCCCATTCGATGACTTGGGAAGAGCTTAAGGAGCTCATGAAGGAGCAATTCTGTCCTCCCCATGAGACCCAGAAACTTGAAAACGAGTTCTGGAATCTCACACAACAGGGGAGCGACGCTGAAGGATTGATTGCGCGCTTTAAACAGTTAAGTATCATTTGCCCTGGGCAAGTCGATACTGTTCCCAAGTCAATCGCCAAGCTCATCCGTTGCCTCTCACCGGTGATCATGAACCATGTAGCCGCAGCCAACCCGAAAACCCTCGAGGAATCCTATGCCATAACCCTCCAACTCAACCATAACTGCATCCTTCAGGGGGCCTACGACAAGGTCCCTACGAAGCATGCGCACCAAGCCATTGCCAACACCACCGAATCACCTACCCCTCCAGCCAAGAAGCCCCACAACAAGAACAAGAAGCGGAAGGCTTCTTCTCAAAACAATGCTGTCGTCACTCCGCCTACCCAAAACACCAACCAACCTGGACAAGGTTACATTGGCTCTCACCCCAAGTGTACCACTTGCAACTACCATCACCCTGTTGGCACCTCATGCCGAAAATGTGCCAACTGTAATAGGTTGGGACACCTCTCCAACTACTGTCGCCTACCCCAGAACCAGCAAACCCAAGCCCTTTTACCCAATCCTAACCCAAACCGCCAAACCCAAGCTACACCTGGTCGAACCTGCTACAATTGTGGCGATCCTAACCATTTCGCCAACGTTTGCCCGAAACGCACCACCAACAGCAACAACAAACCGAACCTGCGAAAGGACGAGCTTTCGTTCTCACCTCAGCTCAAGCCCAAAGTTCGAATGACGTCATCACTGGTACGTTCCTTGTGAACCATATCTATGCTACTTGTCTGTTTGATACTGGCACGGATAGAAGTTTTGTATCCGTTGAATTTGAACCCTTGCTTAAGTGTGAACGAACTAAAATGCCTAATCCTTTTGCTGTCGAAGTCGCTAATGGTAAGACCATCTCCGTTGACTCTGTTCTTTCTGGTTGCTCCCTAATCTTAAACGATCATAAGTTTTCCATCGACCTCATACCTATGCAAATGGGTAGCTTTGACGTCATAGTAGGCATGGACTGGCTTAAGCGAGTTCATGCTGAAGTCGTTTGTTCTGAGAAATTCATTCGTCTTCCCCTACCTCAAGGTGACTCTTTACACGTCTATGGTGAGAAACCTTCTAAGGGTCTCAAGCTTATGTCATGCATCAAAGCGAACAAGTACTTGCGTAAGGAGTACTTTGCCTTTCTCGCCCACGTTGTGGAAAAGAAAGACAAAGGTCCTAGCATAAGTGATGTTCCTGTCGTTTGTGAGTTCCCTTTTGTTTTCCCCGAGGATCTCCCTGGTCCTCCGCCTCCTCGAGCTGTCGATTTTCGTATTGACCTCATTCTTGGCGCAACTCCTGTTGCGAAGGCTCCCTATTGTTTAGCACCCTCGGAGATGCAATAGCTATCAAGCCGACTTCAAGAGCTTCTTGATAAAGGCTTTATACGCCCTAGTACTTCCCCTTGGGCGCTCCCGTGTTGTTTGTCAAGAAGAAAGATGGGTCTTTTCGGATGTGCATTGATTATCGTGAGCTCAATAAACTTACAGTCAAAAACCGATACCCACTTCCTCGTATTGACGATCTCTTCAATCAATTGCAAGGCGCGAAGTGCTTTTCAAAGGTTGACCTCCATTCTGGCTATCATCAACTTCGGGTTTCCGAGGAAGATGTACCCAAAACCGCATTTCGCACACGTTATGGACACTACGAGTTCGTGGTCATGCCTTTTGGTTTGACCAACGCTCCTGCAGTGTTTATGGATCTCATAAACCGTGTGTGTAAGCCTTTTCTCGATCATTTCTCATTGTATTCATCGACGATATCCTAATCTACTCCAAGACGAAAGAAGAACATGGACGACATTTGCGGCTTATTCTTCAGCTTTTGCAAACCGAACGTCGCCAAATTCTCCAAGTGTGAATTTTGGCTAAAAGAGGTTCAATTCTTAGGTCACACCGTTAATGAACTTGGTATTCATGTTGACCCTGCAAAGATAGAAGCTGTGAAGAATTGGATTGCACCTAAGTCGCCCTCTGAAATTCGTTCGTTTCTTGGCCTAGCTGGGTATTATCGCCGTTTCATCTCGAACTTCTCGAAGATTGCCGTTCCTTTGACTTCGTTGACTCAAAAAGATAAACCTTTTGTTTGGGGTCCCGAACAAGAAGAATCTTTCCAAACGCTCAAGGACATGCTTTGTAATGCTCCTATTCTCACTCTCCCCGATGGGAACGACGATTCGTCGTGTATTGCGATGTCTCTAACCAGGGTCTTGGTTACGTTCTCATGCAACGAGACAAAGTAATCGCTTACGCGTCGAGACAACTCAAAATTCATGAGAAAAACTATACTACTCACGACCTTGAACTTGGTGCAGTTGTTTTTGAGTTAAAGATTTGGCGACACTACCTTTATGGTACAAAGTGTACGGTCTTTACCGACCACAAGAGCCTCCAACACATCTTTGATCAAAAGGAACTCAACATGCGTCAACGTCGTTGGGTAGAATTGTTAAACGACTACGACTGCGATATCCGCTACCACCCTGGTAAGGCGAATGTCGTGGCCGACGCACTTAGTCGTAAGACTCATGTCAAGAGTGCTCGTTGCTACCAAATCGTGGGAAAACTCAATGAGTTGATTCGACAAGCACAATTTGCCGTCATTAACGAGGGTAACCTCGATAACGAGTTGAATTGTGGAATCGAAAACCCACTCGAAGCTAAGCCTGATGGTATTCTTTACTACCATGGTCGCATTTGGATTCCCGATCGTCTCAATCTTCAGACTACTTTGATGAACGAAGCCCACAAATCCCGATACTCCGTTCATCCTGGAGCTGATAAGATGTACCATGACTTGCGCACATCCTATTGGTGGCCTGGAATGAAACGTGATATCGCTCTCTACGTCTCCAAATGCCTTACGTGTTCCAAAGTCAAGGCAGAACATCAACGTCCCTCCGGTTTGCTCGAACAACCAGAAATTCCGGTCTGGAAATGGGAGAGCATAGCCATGGATTTCATCACAAAATTGCCTCGTACCTCGTCTGGTCACGACAGCATTTGGGTTATCATCGATCGTTTGACCAAATCCGCACACTTCCTCGCCATTCGTGAAGATTACAAAGTCGAGAAATTGGCTCGTATCTACACGAGTGAAATCATTAGTCGTCACGGTACTCCTGTTGACATTATTTCTGATCGTGATGCTCGTTTCAATTCTCGCCTTTGGCAAACTTTCCAATCCACCCTTGGCACTCGTTTGAATCTTAGCACCGCTTTTCATCCTCAATCTGACGGTCAGACCGAGCGTACTATCCAAACTCTAGAGGATATGCTTCGATCATGCGTAATCGATTTTGGCGGCAACTGGGATTCGCACTTACCCTTGGTAGAATTCTCATACAACAACAGCTATCACGCAAGTATTCAAATGGCTCCATTTGAAGCACTGTATGGTCGCAAATGCCGTTCGCCTATTTGTTGGCACGAGATCGGAGACGTATAACTCACCGGTCCCGAACTTATACAAGAGACGACGGACAAGATCCTACAGATTCGTGACAACTTGCTCAAAGCTCGAAGCCGACAAAAGAGCTATGCTGATAAAAGACGCAAACCTTTGGAATTCAACATAGGTGACCACGTACTTCTCAAGGTTGCACCTTGGAAAGGTGTTGTTCGTTTTGGTAAAAAAGGCAAACTCGCTCCTCGCTATATGGGTCCTTTCAAGATTCTCGAAAGGATAGGCAAGGTAGCTATCGACTGGATCTACCTCAAACGCTCAGCAATGTTCATCCTGTGTTTCATGTTTCGAATTTGAAGAAGTGTCTAGCCGAAGAAGGACTTCAAGTTCCACTCGAAGATCTTCAGATCAACGATACTTTGCACTTTGTGGAGAAACCGGTCGAAATCATGGACCGAGGAACCAAGCAACTGAGGCGCAGTCATATTCCTATTGTCAAGGTTCGATGGGAAGGTAAACGTGGCGCCGAATTCACTTGGGAACTTGAAAGTGATATGAAGACTAAGTATCCATATCTCTTCGTTACATCTTCCTAAATTTCGGGACGAAATTTCCTAAAGGATGGGAGACTGTAACACTCCGCATTTCTGTACTTTCTATATTTGGAAACATTGTATCGTACTTCTATTTTTAATAAGCTTTGTATCTTGTATTCGTCTTTCGTTGTAAATGTTGTAAACCGAGACTTGGATTGTAATGAGAAACTCGTATTTTACCCATATTATGTTAATCATAGTCCTGTTACACTTATACTTGTTCATACTTTAAACATGTAAACATATTCGTGGTACTCTCAATCGTAAACGTAACTTGCAAACATGGTATGTATGCCTAATCGAGACTTAAACGTGAAACTTGTAATCGTTAAACTAAATTCGTTACGAAAATATAATTACCTATTCATTTATTAAGTTAATTAATTAAATTAATTAATTAATTAATTAAATTAATTAATTAGATTAGTTAATAAAAATTAATTAATTTCTTTTTACAAAAAAATTAAAATGCTAATTTATATATATATATATATATACATATAACATTTTGAATTTAAATGTTAATATATATCTTCTTTAATAAAGTCCAAGGTTTAAAGTGTAATTCTTGGATTCTTGAACTACAGGGGCCTTTCCTGCCAATTGTGAAACTGAATTATTGAGTTTTGATTAAAAATAAAAAGAAAATAATAATAATCAAACAAAACCGGATCCGCAGGACTCGAACCCGGGACCTCCGGTTCAACATGCAGCGCCTTAACCACTCCGCCACTCGCCATCAATCTGAAGTAACCCGGGAACAAAAGCCTTATATGCTTTGTTCCCGGTCGAGCTGAAAGGCAACAAGCGCGGACAGCAACCATTTGGGCGGGTTTTTGGTTAATTTTTTGAACTTTTTACCATTAATTACCCACTTAAACCCCACTTAACTAACCCTAATCCTTCCCCTATAAAACCCACCTCTAATCCAAGCATTTTTACACTTTAATCTCTCTCAAATCACTCTCAAATCACCTCAAGATCCTTGCAACATCAGATTTTCGAGCAGATTGTATACCTCTTACTAAAGTGAGTGTAACTCACTCATTTCTTAATGAAATCACTCCATTCTTTTTCCTACTTGCTTGGATAAACTTTGGGTTGAATTCCTAGGGTTCTCCACGGAGAATCCAGACCTGGAAATGCCCCAAAATGTCCATAAACTTTCTGTTTTGTCTAAACTTTTATCAAACTTGTGTTTTAACTTCAACAAACTTGTGTTCTTGTGCTTACAATCAAGCTTATGATTAGTAAAGCCTAACCAAGCTTGTTAACATGAACTAAGGGCTGTTTTAACACCCTAAACTTTCTGTTTTTGAAGAGCATTGAGCTCACAAGTGATGCAAGTTCTTAAACTTGTTCATGTGTGTCCACCAAGGAAGCTTGGGCTATCCTAACTTGAGACCACACATCACTTGATGATTTTGCATCAAGATCCCAAGATAGTTTGCTAGACTTAAAGTGTCACAACCCCACAAAGCCGTTGACGATTGTCCTCGTGTGCTCGTCGGGTTGTTGAATACTTGGCTACTTGGTATCTAGATGACACCTTATCATTCTTGTCTTTACATTCTTGTATAGTATATAGTTCTTGTACCCTCCTTGTTACCAATGGTAACTTGTGTAGTGGTGAACATAATCCGAGGTTCAAAGTGGATGGTTTAACCTCCCACCTCATACTTGACATACATGACACTAGAGGTTACAAAGTGGATGGTTCATCCTCCCACCTCCTACATGATTATAATGATATATATATATAACTATATTATAATTCTAAAACCGAAACCTTGATAATGAACTTATAATCACCTATCAAGTTATTAAGTTTAACACTAAAGTATGTAATTCCTTGTCACGATTCTAATAGGCCCCGAACCTATGAAATCACACCCAACTCGTAAGAGTTACTATAGTGTCAAGAACGAGTGTTACATCTTAGTGAATACTTTCGTATCATAATACTTTATCAAACTTATTTTAATCATGCTCGAATACTCCGAATCTCCCGTTGAAACTCTATACTCATACGCCTCGTTTCCTCTTGTAGGATAATTCGGCGTCATCCTCGAACCAACGTCTTCACGGATTGTCAAGTGTAGAAAAGACTTAGCAAAACCGTGAGTACACTCGACCCACTTTGTTTATAACACTTTTCGGGTGTAACATGTTTCCATATACAAAATCACGAACACTTAAACTTTATGAAACACACAAACAATCCCATCTACATGAAAACTTGAATCTTATACTTGATGCTTGTCTTAGATATTCGTATTGCTATGCTTTAGTCATTAACTATTTTTAGCCTTCGTTTGACATGCTTAGCGCTACAGGAATTCACGCATCCACCTCCATCGTGTTATTCGTGAGGTCATGTTAAAACATCGTGATTGCGTTAAGGGTTTGATTATTAGTATTGCATGCCTTGATATTGCTCTTGTATAGATTGGTTGCCATGTGGATTGTTTAAGCTTATTCGTATACGTATGCTATGCCTAAACTTGTGTACTCGCCTTTGCTTTCGCATTGACATTATTTTAAAACATGTTACAGGTTGAAGGAGATGATGCTATGAAAACAATATAGCAAGGACTAGATACACACAAATTAGACGTTAGGTTTAATGTCGATGTATCAATTTTGTTATGACTTTGCAAATGTTATGTTGTTCTTTGTTTTGTTACATTGATGTATTTGACAATTCTTATGAAATGAAATATGGTTTAATTAATTATTGTCACTTAATAATGTTGTGAGCAATGAGCAATCTCGTTTTTGTCTCATCCCGATGTTTCCGCCATCGGTTGGGGTGTTACACTTCTTTCCAAATCGGATCACTCCTTTCCAAGGTGAAACCTTTAAGAGAACGTGATCTCCAACTTTGAACTATAGGGGCTTGTTATCGGCGTAACTCTTTTGACAACTGCGGGCTTTCAGGAGATTGTCTCTAATTTGGAGAATTTTATCGGTTGTTTCTTGTATTAACTCGGGACCGGTGATTTGTACTTCTCCAATCTCGTGCCATACAATAGGCTATCGACATTTTCTACCGTATAGTGCCTCAAATGGTGCCATTTGAATACTAGTATGATAACTGTTATTGTATGAAAATTCTATTAAAGGTAAATGTGAGTCCCAATTGCCACCAAAATCAGATCGAAGCATGTGCGCATTGTACGCTCGGTCTGACCGTCGGTCTGAGGATGGAATGCGGTACTGAGATTAAGAGTAGTACTGAGTGCGGATTGAAATGTCTCCCAAACGTGAAGTAAAGCGACCGTCACGGTCAGAGATAATGTCACGAGGCGTCCCGTGTCGACAAATAACTTTGTCAATGTAGATTTGTGCTAATCGTTCAACCTTATAGTCTTCTCGTATCGGAATAAAGTGAGCAGATTTCATAAGACGATCAACGATAACCCAAATGCTATCGTGGCCAGAAGTTGTGCGAGGGAGTTTTGTAACAAAGTCGATAGCTATACTTTCCCATTTTCACATCGGAATTTCGGGTTGCTCGAGTAAGCCAGAGAGTCTATGATGTTTGGCTTTAACTTTCGCACAAGTTAAGCATTTCAAAACATATATAGAAAAATCCTTCTTCATGCCCGACCACCAAAACCTAGAACGGAGGTCCTGCTACATTTTGCCTGCAACGGGGTTAATGGGATATCGAGATTTATGGGCTTCGGTCATCAAGAACTCTCAGAGGTTATTGTGGCTAGGAATCCAAATGCGATTGAGAAAGTAGTAGATACCGTTGGATTTATTCTCCAGCTGAGTTTCGGCACCACATTTCATTTCTTCGTACAAGGTATTCTAAATGAAACATGCGTGCTGGGTTTCGCGAATCAGGGTTTCAGTTCGTTCTGGGCTTTAACGTAACGAATGCTGTACACATAGCTTCATCGACTGAGAGCATTGGCTACAACATTTGCTTTGCCGGGATGGTAGCATATCTCACAATCATAGTCGTTGAGATGTTCAACCATTTGCGTTGGCGCATGTTCAGTTCTTTCTGGTTGAAGATATGTTGTAAGCTCTTATGGTCATTGAAGACCGTACACTTGGTTCCTTAGGTAGTGTCGCCATATCTTTAACGCAAAAACAACTGCACCGAGTTTGAGATCGTGGGTAGTGTAGTTCTTCTCATGGATTTTGAGTTGTCGAGACGCACATGCGATAACCCTGTCTCATTGCATAAGAACACAACCGAGACTTAGGTTAGAGGCATCGCAATAAACAACGAAATCGTCGTTTCCATAGGGGAGTGTGAGAACAGGAGCGTCGCAAAGCATACGCTTGAGAGTTTGAAAAGCTTCCTCCTGTTTGGAACCCTAAATAAAAGTTTTATCCTTATGGGTCAGAGAGGTAAGAGGTACAGGGATCCTCGAAAAGTCGGTGATGAATCGACGGTAGTAACCCGCCAATCCAAGAAAGGAACGGATTTTGGACGGAGTCTTCGGTGTATTCTAACTCTTTACAGCTTCTATCTTCGTGGGATCGACATGAATTCCTTGGTCATTAACGATGTGGCCGAGGAATTGGACTTCTTAAGCCAAAATTCACACTTGGATAATTTGGCATAAAGACTATTTCCTTGGAGAAGTTCGAGAACTAAACGGAGATGTCACGCATGTTCGGCTCTCGACCTTGAGTAGATAAGAATATCATCGATAAAAACAATAACGAAATGATCCAAGAAAGCTTTTCAGACACGGTTCATCAAATCTATGAAGACCGTGGGTACATTTATGAGTCCAAAAGGCATGACCACGAATTTATAATGGCCATAACGAGTACGAAAGGCGGTTTTCGGAATGCCTTGCTCATGTACACGTAGTTGATGATAACCGGAACGTAAATCAATCTTCAAAAAACATGCACCTTGAAGTTGGTCAAATAAATCATCGATTCGAGGAAGAGGGTAGCGGTTTTTTATTGTAAGCTTGTTAAGTTCCCTATAATCGATGCACATTCGGAACGATCCATCCTTCTTTTTCACAAAAAGAATGGGTGCGCCCCATGGTGATGTGCTCGGGCGTATAAAGCCTTTATCAAGTAACTCTTGAAGTTGGCTAGATAGCTCGCGTATTTCAGATGGTGCAAGGCGATAGGGAGCTTTAGCGACAAGTGTAGCACCGGGAACTAGATCGATACGGAAATCAATATCACAAATAGGGGGTAAACTAGGTAAATCGTCGGGAAAGACTTTGGGAAAATCACAAACAACGGGTATGTCTTTCAAGGTTTTCTTCTCGTTCTTTGTCTCCACAATATGGGCTAGGAAAGCGTTGTACTCCTTACGGGAGTATTTGTTCGCTTGGATACACGACATAAGCTTTAATTCTTTCGAGGGTACTTCGTCGTAGACTTGCAGTTGATCACCGTTTGGAAGTGGAAAGCGAATCATCTTATCGTAACAAACAACTTCGGCATGATTCTTACGAAGAAAATCCATGCCTACTATGACATCAAAGCTACCTAATTGCATAGGTATGAGATTGATCGAGAAGGTGTGATTGTTGAGTTCGAGAGTACAATCACGTAGAACGGAGTTAGCGGTAATGGTTCTTCTGGTGGCGATTTCGACGTCGAAGGTCTTTGGGAGGTTAGCGCGTTTACATTTTAAAAGCTTTTCGAATTCAAGAGATACAAAAGAGTTATCGGCTCCAATATTGTCACACCCCAACCGATGGCGGAAACATCGGGGTAGTGGCACTAGGCGAACCAGACGGTCTCATAAGAAATTCCATAACACTATTTAAACGACAATATTTAAACGTCAAAATCCCATACTTTCAACATATAATCCTTAAACAAGTTACAAAATACAAGCAATCTCATAAAACAAATCAAGCTCGGTATCCCCTAGATTTCTATTACAACGCGTTTCTAGAACACCAAATCCTAATCCAATTGCAAGTAGTCAAATCCTCAACCTGCCATATATGTTAAAATAAAATGTCAATACAACTAAGTAAAGGTGAGCATACAGGTTTGCGTACATAATAGATATAAAAGCGTTTAGCATACACCGCATGACATACGTAAGAGTTGTGAACTATGTAACTACTCAGATTCAAGCAAACCAGCAAACCGCGATTGATCGAGGCATGCGAACAAGTGTTCACATCCTAAAAGAGAAAATAAATGAGGAATGAAAATGTGAGCCTTAACAACCCCGGGCCTCCGGGTGGCGGTCAACCTATAGTATACTATCATGTTAAGGGTGGCGTATAAGTAATCAAGTAATATATACAATTCAGCAGATTTCACGTATAGTCAGATAATAGCGGGATAGCGAATAAGAGTTGAGTTGTGTGATGTGTTTTGATATACGAACTTATGTGACACCCAAAAGTGCATTTAATGGTAAAAGGGGTTCAACAATACTCATTGTTGGTGCGTTTCGGGAGAGATGAGGGATCTGAGAAGAGTTGTGGAGAGTGCCGGATCAGCCTGTAAGCGAACAGAAGTGCATCAGTCTTCTGAGTTGCTGAAACGGTTACGATTTGAGAGAATAACAGACAAATTCGGGCGAACTTGTACCTTTGGATACAAGTTCGGGCGAACTTGTATGTCTGGACTTACTGTGAGTATAAGTTCGGGCAAACTTGTCAAGTTTTACTGAGAAACTAGACAAGTTCGGGCGAACTTGCCTTATTTGGTGATCGGTGATACAAGTTCGGGCGAACTTGTTCTGATTCATTGGAATCAGTACAAGTTTGGGCGAACTTGTGTAGGTTTGATGAAGATTTGGTCAAGTTCGGTCGAACTTGTTCACCACTCTGGTGACAAGTTCGGGCGAACTTGCTGCTTTCCGAGCGAACTTGACTGTTTTGGCATCCAAATCATGCGTTTTGACATCGTTAGCTGATGAAATTGATTGTCCATCCCTCCAACCTTAGGCTACTGAGCAAAACCAAGGCTGAAGAGGTATTTTGGAGCGAGTTTTAGCCATTTTACAGAAACTCATACTAATCTGGGTGAACTTGAAGGTTCGAACGGTTTAGTCCAGTTTGTGCAAAGTGACGATTTCGTCCTTGTGCTTCCGGATCTGAGATCTAGCTTGACAACGCCTCGTTCCACTTCGAAGTGAACGAAACATACGTCGTTTAGTCCGAATATTGTGTAAAAATCGATGTTTTAAAAGGGTTTTACTCAGATCTAAGCATAGATCTGAGTGAAAAACAGAATTTTTGCATAAAAAGATGAAGATTTTCGTAAACAGAAGAGATTTGATGAAAACGAAGGCAAAGCCTTGTGCAAAATAGTTGTAAAACATTGTTGTAGCTTGAAAACGGGTGGAATCTTACTTAGAACACAAAAGGTTTCGGTTTTGGGGAGCTCCGGGCGAACTTGCAGCAAGTTCAAATGAGAAGAGGAGCTTGGTATTTATAGGTGAGGTGAGAATGTGAGCTGGAACATCAAGTTCGGGCGAACTTGTTACAAGTTCGAGTGGACTTGTGTGTTTCTTGCTTTTTGGGACAAGTCCGGGTGGACTTGTTGGCTGTTTGAGAATTATTATGGCTTAGACAAGTTTGGGCGAACTTGTGATATACAAGTTCGTCCGAACTTGACCTATGGGCCAAGTTTTGTTCGATTATTTCGCGTTATGAGTTCGTTTGGCGATTCGGTTCGTATTAGATAGTTATATTAATTATTTTAGCGAAGCGTTAAGCGTTACATTTTCATTGAATTGTGAGAGAGCTAGTTACGTGAGCGTGCGGGCGTTTTAGCGATATTAAACCATAACATGAATAAACATAACACACATAAAACAAAATTCCATACAATTAACTGTGTTTTGCGATGCCATGAGATAAGCGATGCGATGGCACAAGTGTTTAATAAACAATAACACACTTGGCTCGTATAGTAACATAATTAGTTGTGATTGCGTTGAATTAGCGATTAAATGCGAAATAGATGCGAAAAATATAGTTCCATTATCATAAACTTTTCATAATCCAAATCTCGGAATACAAGTGATAAATATAAACAAAATACACGAAAAGGAAATAAATAAATAACAACGAAAATTGGAGTTGTTACAGTCTCCCCTACTTTAGGAAATTTCGTCCCGAAATTTAAGTAGTGGCCGTAACAAAGAGATGCGGATACTTAGCCTTCATGTCACTTTCCAATTCCCAAGTGAACTCAGTACCGCGTTTGCCTTCCCATCGGACCTTCACGATAGGGATGCGAGAGCGCCGTAATTTCTTGGTTTCTCGGTCCATGATTTCAACAGGCTTTTCCACGAAATGCAGAGTCTCGTTTTTTTGCAAGTCCTCGAGGGGGACGTGGAGATTTTCTTCAGCTAGGCATTTCTTGAGGTTCGACATGTGGTAAGTCGGATGAACGTTGTTAAGTTCCGTCGGTAGTTCGAGTCGGTAGGCTACTTTTCCGATCCTTTCCAGAATCTTAAAGGGACCTACGTATCGTGGCGCTAGCTTTCCTTTCTTCCCGAAGCGGATCGCTCCTTTCCAAGGTGCAACCTTTAAGAGAACGTGATCTCCTACTTTGAACTGTAGGGGCTTACGGCGTTTATCGGCATAACTCTTTTGACGACTCCGAGCTTTCAAGAGATTGTCTCTGATTTGGAGGATCTTGTCTGTCGTTTCTTGAATTAGCTCGGGACCGGTGATTTGTGCTTCGTCGATCTCGTGCCATGCAATAGGCGATTGACATTTTCTTCCATACAGTGCCTCAGAAGGAGCCATTTGAATGCTGCTGTGATAACTATTATTGTACGAGGAATTCAATTAAAGGTAAATGCGTATCCCAATTGCCACCGAAATCTATGATGCACGCACGAAGCATGTCTTCGAGGGTGCGGATCGTGCGCTCAGTCTGACCGTAGGTTTGAGGATGAAAAACGGTACTCAGATTAAGAGTAGTACCGAGAGCGGATTGAAAAGTCTCCCAGAGACGTGGTAAAGCGATCGTCGCGGTCAGAAATGATGTCACGAGGCATCCCGTGTCGACATGGACTTCGTCGGTATAGATTCGGGCAAATCGTTCGACCTTAAAGTCTTCTCGTATAGCAATAAAGTGCGCAGATTTAGTAAGACGATCAACGATAACCCAAATGCTATCGTGACCAGAGGAAGTACGAGGAAGTTTCGTAATAAAGTCCATAGCTATACTCTCCCACTTCCACATTGGGATTTCGGGTTGTTCGAGCAAGCCAGAGGGCCTTTGAGGTTCGGCTTTAAACTTCGAGTAGGTTAAGCACTTTGAGACGTAAACGACGATATCCTTTTTCATGCCCGACCACCATACTTAGGACGAAGGTCCTGGTACATTTTGTCGGCTCCGGGATGAATGGAGTATCGGGATTTATGAGCTTCGGTCATTAGTAGTTCACGAAGGTTATCACGGCTGGGAATCCAAATACGATCGAGATAATAATAGATACAGTTAGATTTAACAACGAGCTGAGTTTCGGCACCACATTTCATTTCTTCCTCCAGGGTATTCTCGTTAAAACAAGCGAATTGAGCGGAGCGAATCATGATTTCGAGATCATTCAAAGCTTGAGAGTCACGAACACTACACACGTAGCTTCATCGACTGAGAGCATTGGCTACGACGTTTTCTTTGCCAGGATGGTAGCGTATCTCGCAATCGTAGTCGTTGAGAAGTTCAACCCATTTTTGGCGTTGGCGCATATTCAGTTCCTTTTGATTGAAGATATGTTGTAAGCTCTTATGGTCGGTGAAGACCGTATACTTAGTACTGTAAAGGTAGTGTCGCCATATCTTTAATGCAAAAACAACTGCACCGAGTTCGATCGTGGGTTGTGTAATTTTTCTCGTGGATCTTGAGTTGTCGAGTCGCATATGCGATAACCTTGTCTCGTTGCATAAGAACACAACCAAGGCCAAGAGCATCACAGTAAACAACGAAATCGTCGTTTCCGTCGGGTAGGGCGAGTACAGGAGCATTGCATAGCATATGCTTGAGAGTTTGAAAAGCTTCCTCTTGTTTGGAATCCCAAACGAAAGGTTTGTCCTTATGAGCTAAAGCGGTAAGCGGAACGGCGATTTTCGAGAAGTCGGCGATGAATCGACGGTAGTAACCCGCCAATCCAAGAAATGAACGGATTTCGGAAGCATTATTCGACGTAATCCAACTCTTGACAGCTTCTATCTTTGCAGGGTCGACGTGAATTCCTTGACTATTAATGATGTGGCCGAGAAATTGGACTTCTTCGAGCCAGAATTCACATTTAGAGAACTTAGCGTAAAGACGATCACCTTGAAGAAGTTCGAGGACTAAACGGAAATGGCGTGCGCGTTTGTCTCTCGACTTCGAGTAGATGAGGATGTCATCGATAAACACAATGACGAAACGATCCAAAAAGGCTTTACACACACGGTTCATCAAATCCATGAAGACCGCGGGTGCGTTTGTGAGACCAAAGGGCATGACCACGAATTCAAAATGGCCATAACGAGTTCGAAAGGCGGTTTTCGGAATATCTTCTTCCAATACGCGTAATTGATGATAACCGGAACGTAAATCGATCTTAGAAAAACAAGTAGCACCTTGAAGCTGATCAAATAAGTCGTTGATTCGAGGAGAGGGTAGCGGTTCTTTATCGTGAGTTTGTTAAGTTCATGATAATCGATGCACATTTGGAACGTCCCATCTTTCTTTTACACAAAAAGAATTGGTGAAGTGCTCGGGCGTATGAAACCTTTATCGAGAAGCTCTTGGAGTTGGCTAGATAGCTTGCGCATTTCTGATGGTGCGAGACGATATGGAGCTTTAGCAACGGGAGTAGCACCGGGAATCAAATCGATGCGGAATTCAACATCACGAGTAGGGGGTAAACCGGGTAAATCATCAGGAAAAACTTTGGGAAATTCACAAACAACGGGTACATCCTTCCAGGTTTTCTTTTCTTTCTTCGGGTTCATGATATGGGCTAGGAAGGCAACACATTGCTTTCGCAGATGCTTGCTCGCTTGAGTGCATGACATAAGCATCAACTTCTTTGAGGGAGTTTCACCATAGACATGTAACTGATCACGGTTAGGAAAAGGAAAACAAATCATTTTATCGAAGCAACCAACTTCAGCATGATTCTCACGAAGAAAATCCATACCTACTATGATATCGAAGCTACCTAACTGCATAGGTATGAGATTGATCGAGAAGACGTGGTTGTTGAGATCGAGAGTACAACCACGTAGGACAGAGGTGATGGTAACAGTTTTTTCGGTGGCGACTTCCACATCAAAAGTCTTTGGGAGTTTAGCGCGTTTACATTTTAAAACCTTTTCGAATTCTAACGATACAAAACAATTATCGGCACCAATATCAAATAAACATGAGGCATAAATACCATTGACAAGTAACATACCGTTGACAACATTGTTGTCGTTCTGAGCCTGGCGATGATTGAGGTTAAAGGCTCGTCCACGTGCAGCCTGTTGTTGTTGCTGAGGCTGTGGTGGTGGCTGCTGCTCAGGCTGAGGCTAAGGATGCTGTTGCTGCGGCTCTTGTTTGATAGCTCGATTAGGGAAGACATTACTGAAGTGGTTGGGTCCCCACATGTGTAGCAAGCACGGGCCTTTGGGGCCGGTGCTTGCTGCTAGTACTGCTGCTGATTAGCCTGAGGAGTGCGAGGGGGAGCTGGTAGTGCTGGTGCTGCTGGGGCCTGAGGAGCTTGCTGACGAGGGCCTGAATGGCAATTGACAGTAAAGTGGCCGTAGATGTTGCAGTTGGTACAGAAACTGCAATTGCCTCCAACCACATGGTGATAAGTGCATTTTGAGCACAAAGGATTCCCTTTTGCGACCTCGCCGGCTAGAATTTAACTCTCGAGTCTGATCGGTAGGAGCTGCTAATTCGGTGATGGCCTGGTTTGTGACTTTGCTGTTCTTAAAGTAACCAGACTGAACCCGTTTGTCATTGATCTCTGCGGCTAGCTGGTAGGTCTCCTCAATAGTAGCAGGGCGTGCTGCTTGAACAAAGTCAGCGACGCAGTCAGGCAGAGCGTTGAGGTATTTCTTGATTGCTTTCTCGGTCGTGTCTACTTAACTGGGACAGATAATGCTCAACTGTCTAAAACGAGCTGTTAGACCAGTATTGTCGGGTCCGTCTTGCTTAATTCCCCAAAACTCGTTCTCCAACTTCTGGATTTCATAAGGGGGACATAATTCCTTGATCATGATTGCTTTAAGTTGCTCCCAGGTGAGTCCGTAGGCTTCATCGTTTCCCCTCTTGTTACGCTCCGCGGTCCACCAGTCGAGAGCCATGGACTGGAAAACCCCGGTAGCGTTAATAGTGCGAAGGGGTTCGGGACACCCACTCTGACGAAATGTGACCTTGATGGCATCAAACCAATGAAACATGGCACTTGGTCCTTCAGTGCCTGAGAAAGTAAGGGGTCCACAAGCTTTGAACTGCTTAAAGCTGAAGGAAGTCTTGGGCGTGTCGGCTTTGGAATCGACCGAGGAATTGCTGATGGCGGCATGGATCTCGCTGACGATCTGGGGGATAACTTTAGCCATTTGCTTGGCTACCAGAGAAGCGATGCGCTTATCGGCGTTGTTGCGCTGGATGTTCCTCCGTGTGTGAGATCCCATAGAAGACATCTACACAAAGGATTTAATTGATGAGATTTGATTATGATAGGTTTATGTTCAAAAGTTTATTATTATTCTTATTATTATTATTATAATATTATACAGTTAAGGCATATAACACATAGACACGTATCCTCATAAGCACGTAAGGACATAAGCACATAATCACATAGTCACATAATCACATAAGCACCTATTTTGCACGTATTCATCTTCAAACTAAAACATGCGTAGCACTTACGAGATGCGATATACTAGCGTAAATAGCGAGTAGAGCTGCGTATGAGACACACAAATGTCCTCATGAGCGTATGCGAGTTGAGCGATTAGTTTAGTTGGTGAATTAATTAGCGTTTTAGATTTCGAGGTCTGTGCGAGTTGTGCATATATCGATGGAGCGTAAAGCGATAAATCAAGAAATCGATAAAGTAAGAAATCGAAATAAGCGTAAAATCCATAAATTTAAACACTTAAATAGTAAATAAACTCGATGATGCGTAAATCAACGATTGTAGGCTTAAATCAATTGGGAGCGTCCTGGGTTTTGAGACAACGACTACCCAAAGTGATTCAAAGATTCTCTGAGTTCGGACACATGATTTGGCCTGATAGACAAATGCACTCACCGTACAACGGTTAACGGCATTTATCCTTCCAGTTACGTCGTGTTCCGAGTCATCGAAACAATCGAGACTTTGTGAAATTTAAAATCGAGGAGTGGAAGTAGTTATTAAGATGCGGGTTTCACCCCTAACTTAACAACATCGTTCCTAGTTGTGGTTATGCTCACCGATAAAATTGGGAGTTCCACTAGATGGAATGGAGATTTTCGCCGAGGTTTGGATATCACTCCTAACTCAACCAAGGTATCTCGTGCGAGAGAGAATGCGCGGAGTGAATGATCTCATCGAGAGTTCTTGGTTTTCACACCTATTCTCGACTTGATCATTCGTTTTGTGTGATACGAGCGTTCTTCAGCGTGTGTTGTGGTTGCTTTAGGAAAAGCAATGTTTAAAATTTCATGTCGAAGGGTTCTGGTCAAGTTCGGGCGAACTTGGCATCGGCCTGATGTCAAGTTCGAGCGAACTTGCTCAATCCCAACGAACTTGTTTGATGTTGTAAGGGGACTGACAAGTTCGAGCGAACTTGGTCAAGTCCGGGCGAACTTGGTCAAGTTCGGGCGAACTTGATCAATTTCGAGCGAACTAGTCCCCCAAGTTTGGGCGGACTTGTCTGTTCGTATTCGTTTTCAGCGTTAATCGATGCGTAACTGTCTGATTTGGTATCCTAACTATAGTCTAAGGCAAACATGGCAATTCTACCTAATTTTCCCTATAGTTATGGCTCTGATACCAATCTGTCACACCCCAACCGATGACGGAAACATCCAGGTAGTGGCACTAGGCGAACCCGATTGTCTCATGAGAAATTCCATAACACTATTTAAGCGACAATATTTAAACGTCAAAATCCCATACTTTCAACATATAATCCTTAAACAAGTTACAAAATACAAGCAATCTCATAAAACAAATCAAACTCGGTATCCCCTAGATTTCTATTACAATGCATTTCTAGAGTACAAGTTCGGGCGAACTTGTCAAGTTTCCTGAGAAACTAGACAAGTTCGGGCAAACTTGCCTTATTTAGTGATTGGTGATACAAGTTCGGGCGAACTTGTTCTGATTCATTGGAATCAGTACAAGTTCGGGTGAACTTGTGTAGGTTTGATGAAGATTTGGTCAAGTTCGGTCGAACTTGGTCACCACTCTGGTGACAAGTTCGGGCGAACTTGCTGCTTTCCAAGCGAACTTGACTGTTTTGGCATCCAAATCGTGCGTTTCACGTCGTTTGCTGAGGAAATCGAGTGTCCATCCCTCCAACCTTAGGCTACTGAGCAAAACCAAGGTTGAAGAGGTCTTTTGGAGCGAGTTTTAGCCATTTACAGAAACTCGAACTAATCCAGGTGAACTTGAAGGTTCGAACGGTTTAGTCCAGTTTGTGCAAAGTGACGATTTCGTCCTTGTGCTTCCGGATCTGAGATCTAGCTTGACAACGCCTCATTCCACTTCAAAGTGAACGAAACATACGTCGTTTAGTCCGAATATTGTGTAAAAATCGATGTTTAAAAGGGTTTTACTCTGATCTAAGCATAGATCTAAGTGAAAAACAGAAGTTCGCATTAAAAGATGAAGATTTTTGTAAACAGAAGAGATTTGATGAAAACGAAGGCAAAGCCTTGTGCAAAATCGTTGTAAAACGTTGTTATAGCTTGAAAACAGGTGGAATCTTACTTAGAACACAAAAGGTTTCGGTTTTGGGGAGCTCCGGGCGAACTTGCAGCAAGTTCAAATGAGAAGAGGAGCTGGGTATTTATAGGTGAGGTGAGAATGTGAGCTGGAACATCAAGTTCGGGCGAACTTGTTACAAGTTCGGGCGAACTTGTTACAAGTTCGAGCGGACTTGTGTGTTTCTTGCTTTTTGGGACAAGTCCGGGCGGACTTGTTGGTTGTTTGAGAATTATTAGATAGTTATATTAAGCGTTTTAGCGAAGCGTTAAGCGTTACATTTTCATTGAATTGAGAGAGATCGAGTTACGTGAGCGTGCGAGCGTTTTAGCGATATGAAACCATAACATGAATAAATATAACACACATAAAACAAAATTCCACACAATTAACTGCGTTTTATGATACGATGAGATAAGCGATGCAATGGCACAAGTGTTTATTAAACAATAACACACTTGGCTCGTATAGTAACATAATTAGTTGTGATTGCGTTGAATTAGCGATTAACAAGCGACTAAATGCGACAAAACATAGTTCCATTATCATAAACTTTTCATAATCCAAATCTCGGAATACAAGTGATAAGTATAAACAAAATACATGAAAAGGAAATAAATAAATAACAACGAAAATTGGAGTTGTTACAAGTATCAAATAAGCAAGATGCATAAATACCATCAACGAGGAATGTACCATTGACAACATTGTTGTCATTCTGAGCCTGGCGGTGGTTGATGTTAAAAGCTCTTCCACGCACAGCTTGTGGTTGTTGCTGCTGCTGGCTGTTGTTGAGGCTGCTGCTGCTGCGGTTCTTGTTTCACAACTCGATGCGGGCATACGTTGCTAAAATGGCTAGGATAGCCACAAGTGTAACAAGCACACGCATTAGCAACGAGTGCTTGCGGAGCTGGGTTAACTTGAGGAGCGTGAGGTGGAGCTGGCAATGCTGTGAGAGGCTGAGGAGCCTGCTGGCGAGGGCCTGAGCGGCAGCTGACTGTGTAGTGACCGTAGATGTTGTAGTCAACACAAAAGCGGCAGTTGCCTCCAACTGCGTGATGATAAGTGAACTTAGGGCATAGAGGATGAGGACCTGTATACGCACGCTTAGCGGGAGGTGCGTTGGGAGCAGTAAGCTGGTGAGGCTGGTTGTTCGGTTGAGCAACTACTACGTTATTCTTGCTGGTGTTCCTTCACTTGCGGCTCTGGCGGTTTGACTTGGGGGCTTGAGACGGTGTGGTGTCGGCGCTTGGCTCAACAGTAGCTTGACTGAGGTTCTTGGTTGTGACCTTGAAAGCTCCAGCCAAGAATCGTTTGTCGTTAATCTCGGCCGCGAGTTGATAAGTTTCCTCAATAGTAGTTGGTCTCGCTGCTTGAACAAAATCGGCGACACAGTCTAGGAGAGCGCGGAGATACTTTTTGATGGCTTTCTCGGTGGTATCCACTTGACCTGGACAGATAACACTCAACTGCTTGAATCGGGTGGTGAGACCTGCGTTATCACCTCCCACCTGTTTGATATCCCAGAACCTGTTCTCCAGCTTTTAAACTTCGTGGGGAGGGTAGAATTCCTTGATCATTAACTCTTTGAGTTCCTCCATGAAAGCCCATAGGCTGAGTCGTTTCCGTACCTGTTGCGCTTGGCGGTCCACCAGTCAAGTGCCCTTGACTGAAAAACACCAGTAGCATTGACGGCGCGGAGGTTCTCTTGACATCCGCTTTGGCGGAAAGTGACCTCAATTGCATCGAACCATTGGAACATCTTACTTAGACCTTCTTCACCTGTGAAGGTCATTGGACCACATGCCTTGAATTGTTTGAAGCTGAACGGAGCTTTTGGAACATCGTTCTTGGAATCAGCCGAAGAGTTGCTGCTGATGGCGTGAATCTCACTGACTATCTGAGGAATCACCTTGGCCATTTCCTTGACCACGAGTGAGGCGATTCGTTTGTTGGCGTTGTTTCGCTAGGCAGTGCGACGAGTGTGAGATCCCACGGAAGCCATCTGAAGACAGAGATTGGATGAGATTCGATTATAATGGGTTTTGTTTAAAAGTTTGCGTTTTACACCATATAACTTATTATTATTCACGTGAGGCGCAAAATCACGTATCCACATAAGCACATAATCACATAAGTCACGAAATCACATATTTTGTACGTATTCACCTTCATTAAATCATGTGTGGCGCGTATGAGATGTGCATAGTATAGCGTATTGTAAGCGAGTAGTATAGCGAGTATCACTGCGCATGAGGTCATGCGTGTGGAAGAGTTGTGCGATTTGTTTGGTTGGGAGTATAATCATCGTTTTAGATTTGCGAGGGCTGTGCGGGATGTGCATACGTTTATGGAGCGAAAAGCGATAAATAGAGAAATTGATAAAACGTAAAAGTTTAAAATTCACAAATGTAAAACACATAATCATAATAAAATTCGATGATGCGTAAAATCAGCGATTGCAAGCTTAAAATGGATGGAGTGTCCTGGGTTTTGAGACAACGACTACCCAAAGTGATTCGACCATTCCTCTGAGTTTGGACTCACGCTTTGGCCTAATAGGTAAATGCTCTCACAACCTCGCGGTTAACGACATTACCCTTCCGGTTACTACGCGTTCCAAACCAGTGAAACAATCGAGACTTTGGTGAGATTGAAAATCGAGGAGTGGAACTAGTTATTAAGATGCGGGTTTCACCCCTAGCTTAATAACTTTGTACCATAACTGTGGTAAGAACAACCACGAGGTAGAAATGGAGATTTTTTTCATTGAGATGTGGATATCATTCCTAACTCAACGAAAGAATATCGTGCAGAGAGTAATACGCGGGATGAGCGATCTTATCGAGAGTTCTTGGTTTTCACACCTAATCTCGACACAATCACTCGTTTGTGTTATACGAGTACCTTCGAGCGTGTATTGTGGTAGCTTTAGGAAAAGCATATATATAGTTTAGTTAACAGGCTAGATCAGAAACAGAACATGTGAAAATTTGTTCGTTTTAATCGATGTCCTGTACAATTTGTACGAATTCTGCAGTTCGTACGAATTGTGCAATTCGTACAAATTATGCATTTTGTACGAAAAGTGCAATTCGTACGGGTTGGTTCGGTTCGTTTGCGAGGTCTGTTTTTGGTGCTTAAACGATAGACTAGGTCAAACATGGCAATTCTACCTAATTCCCTATAGTTATGGCTCTGATACCAATCTGTCACACCCCAAGCGATGGCGGAACCATCAGGGCGTGACACTAAGCGAATCAGATTGTCCAAGAGAATCCATAACAACTATTTTTGATTAAAATATTTAATACGTTAATTTCCCATACAATCAACAAATACTCATACTTACAATATTCTCAAACAAAACACGATCCAACAATTAGATTTTTACTATGAGTTTCTAAATATAAGCCCTAAATCCATTGTAGCATAGAATCATCAACCTGTCACATACGTTAGAATAAAGTCAATACAATAATGTAAAGGTGAGTACACAGGTTTGCATAATAAAGTAAATAAGCGTTTAACGAAACCGGCATGCACTAACATATCATGTGAACACATATATGTTACCTATACCAAAATAGACTAACAACACAACCGCGAGTGAGACAAGTAAAGTAAAGCGGGAGTGAGCCTTAACAACCCCTGAATGAACAGGTGGCGGGTCAACCTATAACAGCTATCATGTTAAGGGTGGTCAGCAAATCTCAAGGCATACAATTAATACATAGATGTTCAGCGTTTCACTTATAGTCATGCTATAGTAGGTTTGCGTTTTGAAAGCATTTTAGAGTTGTGTGTTATGATCGTTTGATAGAGAACATATGTAAAACCCAAAAGTGCATTAAAGAAAAAGGGGTCAAGTATACTCACTGTGGGTGCGTAAATAGTTAAGTTCGAGCGGAGGAGAGCAAGGAGAGTGGCGGGTCAGCCTGTAAGCGGGAACAGAAGTGCATCAGTCTTCCATAGTGCTGAATACGTCGAAAGGGCGGTGTGGGAAAACAGGTCAATTCGTACGAATTGGTTCCAATTCGTATGAAGTGGTTAATTCATACAAAATGGGTTAATTCGTACGAAATGGGTCAATTCGTACGAATTGGTCAATTCATACGAATTGAGCTCTTTTGTGCGAATAGAGTTGTTTCGTGTCCAAAATCGAGTGTTCATCCCTCCAGCTTTAAGTTGTGGGAATTAGGTCTGGTTCGTACGAATTGGTCAATTCGTACGATCCAGTCCGATTCGCACGAGTTGACTGTTTAGCGTCTTCGTGCATCCGGAACTGAGTTTTGCTTGGAACAGACATGGTTTCGAGTCCATTTCAGGCTGATTTCGACACCGCTTCGTCCACTAAGTAGTGAACGAAACATTTGTTGGTTTAGTCCGTTTTTTGTGTAAAAATCAAGTTTAAAACAGTTTTTATTTGGATAAACACTTGGTGAGCTTGAAACAACAAGGTTTCTATCTTGAGATGCCAAAGCTAGCTCAAGTCGACTCGTTTAAGTGTGAATCCGAGGTAAAATCAGAAGGTTTTATGAAAAAGATGAAGGTTTTCATAACAGAGAAGTTTATATGAAATCGGAGATAAACTCGTGTAAAATCGTAGTGGAAATCGTTGTGTTTTGCGTGAAAATAGTTGTTTCTTACTTGGAAAAACAGAGGAGAAAGGTAGAGAGGGTTTTCGTGCGAGTAGCAGCAAGAGGAGTGCATGTGAGGGAGTGTGGTATTTATAGGAGATGAGGAGGAGCTTGGATGTCAATTCGTACGAATTGGCCAGTTTCGTGCGAATTGTTTCCATTCACGCGTCGACTGTTCGTTTGGTGTTTTCGTTCGTATTAGTTAGTTAGGTTAAGGGTTTTAGCGAAGCGTTAAGCATTGTGTTAACATAATGATGCGATAGAGTGAGTTGCGTGAGCGAGAGCGTTGTGAGAGCGAGTAGAAAACATAAAACATAAGCACACATAACACATAAGGTAACATAAAGTAATATAAATAACTGCGATTTGAGTTTGTGTTGTGCGTTGAGCGTTGCGAGTATTAAGCGATTAAATGCGTTAAATAAGCGATACAAAATGTGTTTAAAAATAGATTAACCATTATAGTTCGAATCCCGGAGTACAAAAGTCGTTACAACGGAGATGATGATAAATCAGATAACAACCGAAAAGTCGGGTTGTTACAAAATGCAAGTTTCAAAACCATAACTATGCCATTGTAACCCCTAACAAACCGACCTCAACAAATCCCCAACAACCCAAATCCCAAGCCTACCAAGGAAGCTTACATCTGGACTTTTCCAAAGTGTAACACCCAACCGCTACCGCATGCCGATATTACAACTCTGGCAACCGGTATGGACACACAGCCGCCGCATGTCGAAGTGGTCCTAGACCACAAAGTAATCAAACCCAACGGTAAACCCAAAACCAACGACCACCGGTGAACAACGGTCGTGCTTGTTACAAATGTGGTGATCCCGACCACTTTAGCCCTCAATGCCCTCAACGCAGCATTCAAAGCCAAGTGCAAGCGCCCCGTGGCCGTACTTTCAACATTAATGCGTCTCAAGATCAGAACGACAAGGATGTCGTAACGATACGTTTCTCGCAAATGTAATTTATGCTTCTTTACTTTTTGATCCTGGTGCAGAAAAGAGTTTTATATCCGTACAATTTGAACCCTTGCTTAAATGTACACAATCTAAGCTACCAATATCCTTCACCGTCGAAGTCCCTAACGAAAAATCCATCACCGTCGATTCCGTTCTCCGCGATTGTGTTCTTAGCCTTAACGAACACGAATTCCCAATCGAACTCATACCCATGCTATTGGGTATCTTTGGCATCATAGTAGGAATGGATTGACTTACCAAGGTCCGTGCCGAAATCAATTGCTTAGAAAAGTGTATCCGCATTCAGCTTCCATCCGGTCATATGTGATTTGAGACATTTTTATACTTATGCGATGTAGACAAAACTTGTATGCTCACCGACCTTTTTGTGTTGCTGGATACTTTATATACATGTTGCAGGAAATTTGTGATGATGCACGAGAAATCAACATAGGTTGGAAATTAGAAACGCACCCCAATTTTGTTTATGTTTTTCTTTTCGTGTTTGTTCATGTTGATCCCAAGTTGTTGTAATTTCATTTTAAACAATGTATCTTTAGAAGTTATGAAATTAAACGAAATTTGAAATCTTAATTTATTGTCACAAATAGTATGTTATGACGTTTTGAGCAATCTTGTTCATCCTGCCTCCATGTTTCTGCCATCGGTTGGGGTGTGACAAAAAGTGGACAAATCTATAGCGCCGATGGCGTCACAATGCGAGAGTGTGAGGAGAATGACGTTTGATCGGGACTTTGAGATGTATACTCGGCTCCTCGCAATCATCTTAGCAATCCGATGAAGAAAATAGTTATTACCTGTAAACGTGAAAATAACAAAAACAAATGGTTGGCCGAGAAATCACCTAGACGAATGATTATCCTTTTATTAATTTTTTGTATTTTGTTTACTGAGTTTAAATACATCACATCACACAGAAGAAACTGTGAATAGTTTCCCCTCACATAAACTATACATACATACATAGATTGTATATGTATTTGTCAATGTATTATTTTTCACTTACGCCCCTGTTATTTAGTGAACTTTCGGTTACATCCCTGTACTTTACTCAACTGTGACATGGTGCTTTGTCGTTTAGCGAACTCCCTTTTAGACCCATGTACTTTAGTCAGTTGTAACTTAGCGCGCCCCCGTTGCAACATGAAAGGTCTCGTGTCCCCCTGGATCGATGACATATACGAACATTGTACTTGATGTAGACGTAAAACGAACACAAGATAGAAAGACTTAGAAGAAACTTTTTCCTTTATCATTAGTCAACACAGATTTACAATAACGAAAGGTATACATCTTCTACCAAGTTGGTTTAGATCACATAGATCTTAACCCTAGCTTTCTCTCTCTAAAATACATAGTCTCTCAACTGAATTCATAAAGAACTCCTTAATACATCATCAAAAGCCATATATATAAGCTATGCAATACAATACGGAACAACACATGTTCCGAAGTACCTAACCTATATAATACAGACACTATAAGGTTCAGAGGTATACAAACCTCTGAACACTTCAATAGTTCAGAACATAAGATATATTCAGTATTACTGAACTTAATAACTTGGAACACATAGTTTTCGAGATATTCAAGTAATTTGGAACTTGATAAATATCTTTGACTTCTGCTTTGGACTTGGTTTGGCTTTCTATTAACAATAATTGATGAAGCACAATTACTCGACAGGAACTGCACTTACACAATGCGAGAGGTATAACACTAGTTATGTCATATTTTAAATTTTAATGAAAAGTCTAATTTAGTTGTATTTAATTGTTTAATTTATTTTTTATTTAAAAAAAAGTTCTAGGGTAGTTGAAACTTGAATGGAGCGTTGCCAGTGATTTTGTGGTATTAGGGTGGAAGGGGCACTCTAAGGTATTATCCTAGCCCCATCTAATCAAATGGTGTCATCTTATTTCAAATCTCAAGTACTCTAAGTGGGGGCAAAATATTGATGGCGCCTACCCACAGGCCACAAGTATCCTAGAACCATGGACTCCGCCATTTTACTCCACCCATCAATCACACACATCCTAAAGAGATGGACCCCACCTACTCAAACCTTAAACTCTCCAAACCTTCAGCGAAAAGAGTAGCTGCAAACCATAAGCCGCATGGCAAACCACAGGGATGGCGGCGGTGTTGCCTGGTGGCTTTGAACCCGAATTACACATGGCACCCTGTCCACCCTTATGGTGGTTGAGTGTAGCAATGAGGTGGCATGCAATATTGATGGATTCCAAGATAGAGGAAAGGAGTGTTCACCCCTCCCAAAATGAATGCTTATGAAGAAAAAAAATGAAAAAGGGTCAGGGACTAAGGTGCAACACAATCACTTGGTCATAGTAGACATGAAGTTTTGTTGTATTATTATATAAGATTAATTACAAGAACTTATTGCCTCTACAGTGTTTTTTTTGTGTTTTTATGCTTTTTGTTTTTTAGTTCTAACCTTTAATTCTTAATATTGACTATTACAACCCCTTAACTTTCTAAATACTTTTTAATAGTTTGTTAGTTTTAACATTTAGTTCTTAACATTGACTATTACAACCCTTAACTTTCTAAATACTTTTTAATCAAGTTTTACGCAAGTTTCAGTCGTTTTTTCGTTTACAGCTACTTACTATATCGTTTTACCTTTTGTTATTATTTTGATGTTCAGAGCCGATTTACGACGCAAAAAGCGCAACCAATTAATATATAATTTTAATTAATTTTACAAATTTATTTATCGGTTCTTATGGTGTACTATACGTTCTGAATTTCAACCGAGTTCCTTCGCAACGCGCGAGTAACTACCACCCTAGTTTTATATTATTACCACTACTACTTTTTATTGATAAATAAAAAAAAAAACAACCAAACGACAGTCTCTCCCCTCATCTCACGATCGAAACCCTAATTGTTCAGCCCCGCCATCTTGTTGGATCATTCATTTTGCTTAGACTTTATCAAATACTAACATATAAGCCTAGGTGAAGTATTTTTACTTAAAGTTTGACTAGTAACACACCAATTTTATATATTTTGAATTACAATCTTTATATTTATTTTGCGAGGACCTCATCAAACACGACATATAAGCGCCTAGGAGAAGTGTTTTTACCAAAAGTTATTAACTAGTATTTTTACTAAAAGTTATTAACACCAATATTATATGTTAGAATTACAATCTTTACTTTTACCTAACGAAATTAGGGTATCTCCTTTAACTTACATCATGATCCAACCATCTTGTACCATATATTGTTTTCATCACTAGAACACATCGAAAGAAATACTTTTGATACAAGACACTAACATAGATCCATTTCCTCTAAGTAAACCGTATGCTCGTTCCCAAACTAAAAGAACAACATAAACAAGGAGCTAACTCATTTGGTAGGGGCTCTTGCCTCTTAGTGGGAGTTCTTGGGTTCAATCTCAAGCAAGATGAATAATTTGATATAATTTATAATTGACTAACCTTTGCCATTAAAAAAAAGGATTATTACATATAGAGGCTGGTTAACGTACAATAGAGGTTATCGTACGCTGAGCTCTTTTCAACATGCGGGATTATTTCCTTTAACATGCGGGATTATTTTTTAACATGCAGGATTATTTTCTGCATCCCCTGTCATGTTCCTGTATCTCTGTTCTATGGTCTGTCATCATTTTGATGAAATTTTCAAAATCAAAGATGAATTTGAACACAATTCGATGAAATTGACCGAACAATGGCTAATTTGAACCGAAACAAAAAAGAAAATTGAAACGAATTAGACGAAATTCATCCTCTGTTCTACGGCCATTGTTCGAGTCGTCATTTTTTATGAAAATTTTCAAAATCAAAGATGAATTTGAACATAAACCGATGAAATTGACCGAACAATGACGAATTTGGACTGAAACGAAAAGAAATTTGAAAGGAATCAGACGAAATTGATCAATCACAAAGCTAATTGAAAACGAAGACTATGCGGCCTTGATTATTTTGCAACATGCGGGTTTTCATTTTTGGGTTTTATAACGTGCGGGCTTCACCCAGCATACAGTCGTATGTTAAGTCACATTGTATTTTACACTTTCTCATTACATATATCCCCTATTTAAAACCCTAGTTACATATTTACTAACCTAAAAATTAAATTACATATTTGACTTTCTTGTATGAAAAAGACAAAAATACCCTTTTTCAACGTAACAAAAAACCCTCGGCCTTTCATTGCCCTCCTCCTCACGTACCACGGCCTTCCAAAATCCTTCACCGGCAAACCATTCATAACCGGCGAATCGACTCTAATCAGCAAAGAAAAACCGTCAACAAGAAGAAAACTAGCGATGCATCCTCGAATTCAAAACCGTGACCGTTGACAACTAGAGAACAACCATCATATTCTAGCGATTTAACACGGGTGTTTGGTATTCGATTATTCATGCTTTACCCTATCCCTATTGTCACCATCTAATACTTAGTTTCAGATCTAGCTTTATTCATGAAGTTGATGTTGTTCAATCTCCTTGTAGAGTGGCCTGTAAAAGAAGATATGAGAAACATTGAGTATAAGACTCGACAAAGACTGAAAGAGATGAGCACTGTGTTCCCGAGTCTCATTTAACAGGGGAAAAGGAAGGAAACAAATTAAGAGAGAAAAAAAAGGAAAAAATTGATTTTTTTCGTGTTCTCGAGTTAAGTAAAGGAAAAGAGAAGAAAATTAACATTTATTGTGTTCCCGAGTTAGGAGGAAAAGAAAAGAAAGGATGAATTAGTAATTAATAAGATTTTCTCTCCTAATCTCTTCAATTTAGGAGGATAAATACAGGCCTTTTCCCTCCTTTCCCCTCACTTCTACCATTAAAAAATCTCGGGAACATGGTTTTTTCATATTTTCATCTCTTCCCCCCTTGTTAAATGAGACTCGGAAACAAAGTGGAAGAGAACAGAAAGTTAGAGTGACATGACATGGATTTTTTTTTTGAACGGCCAATACAAAAATATTTTATTAAAGAAACTAAGACAAAAGGGCACCTAGCCAGGAACTAGGAAACCACAGAGTCCATAAAAATACATACAGTTCACCACAAAGCAAAAACAATAGGAAACAAAAATGTTAAAGTTCCTCCAATTCTCCTAGTCAATCTAACTTCATTAGATCTATACTTGACCCAAAGGTTCCCAACGCCTTAGTTTCTTCCACCACTTTCGCTAATGACGCGTTCTTGCCTTCAAAGATAACTTCATTTCGCATATTCCAAATGCTCCAAATGCCGATTAAAATTACCGCATAAAAAGCTTTTTTCTTCTTCCTTGACCCATGCATGAACTGGGGCAGACCCAACAAATCTTTGAAGTCAAAAATAAAGATGAAAGGAAGCTTGCACCATTGTAATAAAATCTGCCAAACAGGCAGGATCGTCCTCGAAAACTCTCAAAAAGATTTGGGCCTTGTGCGACATAAAAATTGGGCCCAAAATTGTGGTCAAGGGAAATGAATTAAAAAAAGATAAGATCTTGATGTTGGAGACAAGAATTGAACTTGAGACCTTTACAGAATCTTAAAATGTTATTTCCAATGTACTACCAACATTTTTATGTATAATAATCGATGGATATACCAAATAATAATTTACCATATATATAAAAGCTTATAAAATCCTTTCGGGGCCCCTTAAAAATTTAGGCCTCGAGCGACGGTACGGGTTGGCCAGGCCCATAGCCGGCTTTGCAAACAGATTGAGCAAAAATGCAGGACACAAAGATATGCTCACTTGTTTCGTTCGCGTCTCCACAAAAGCTACACAAAGTCGTGTTGATCGGAATATTTCTTTTTGCTAAAGCGTCCCTGGTTGGAAGCCTTTCTCGTTCCGCTTGCCATGCAACTATACTCACTTTGACGGGAACCCATTTATTCCACAGAAAAGTGAAGTCCGGTTGAATGGAAACAAAATTTCGAATGGCTTTTTTAACGGCTTTTTTAATGGCTTTTTTCCACACCCAACCCCAACCCGTTCCGTTATTACCCAAAACCCATCTCTCAAGGACCGAACAACCTTTCTCCGCTTCTAACTCGAACAAAGCTGGAAATTTTTTTGCTAAAGGTTCATTGCCAATCCAAACGTCTAGCCAAAAAAAGATACCCGATCAGAATGATAAAAAAGTATATAATTGTACAAATATAGGAAAGAATTTTTTTTAAAAAAAAAAAAACAAGAGGACGAAGTTAACAGAGAACATAAACATAAGGAATAAATTGGCAAATTTTGTTCATTATTGAAAAATTAAAGAAAGTAAAATAAAAGAAAGCTTAAAAACTGTAAAAAGAATAGAAGTAGAAAAACTAGAAAAATAAAAGGCAAAATAGTTTCCATTTAAAAATAGACAAATCTTGACTTTATTATAGTTTAATTAATATAAAAAGGGTAAAATAGTCATTCTCTAATCTAATTTTAATGAAATGGGTATATTTGATAATTTTAAGTTTTAGAAAGGGATATATGTAATTTGAATTTTAAATTAGGTATATATGTAATTTTTGAGGTTTACAGAAGGATATATGTAATTGCCCCTTAAAAAAATTGTTATAATTATACCACAACAAACCCAATACATAAGCTCAAACGATGTTTCATTCGCATAAGCTTGAATGCTTTTACGTTAAAAAAAACCCAGCTTAAAATCACTTAATAACACACAAAAAGTTATATACCATATTAGTTTTTTCAACCCCCTAACCTACAAATGTATAACTTTTCCTAATACTATTTTCACCAACTTTTGGCAATAGTTAATAATAACCAACCCTAGTTATCCTTTGTTCCTCAAAATTTAACGAAAAAAATATTTTTTATTAGTCAACCCACCAAGTTAAAGATAAGTGACCTACTTATCGCATCACCCTTGCGTCATATAATTTTTACTATTCTAGGTATACTTGTTTTAACTTTTAAGTGAGTTCCATTTTCTTCATGGTGATCATTCACAAATTGAGTTTTAATAGTCGCTTCTAAATACATATTATAGCATTATTAGTGTCACCTTGTGAATTAAATAGAAATTAAAAATGAAAAGAAAACATTCAAGGTTTCAAACTAAAAAAAATTTCAAAAACATTTGTAGGTTTGTACCGCATAGTTACAAACACCGTACCCTAGCTAGGTGAAATTGCCGGCATGTACTGTACTTGCATATTCTTGTTGCTATCACTTTACGTTTCAAGTTATAAGTTTTGGGTCACATAACACACAACTAATCCACTTTATTTCATATAAATCTATTTGAGCCATTTGACTGGATTTGACTTAGCATATGCTGTGAGCAAAATTGGAACTGGATTTAGTTGTACTCCATTTGACCCGAGTCAACATCTTCTAGCCAAGAATAGAGGTGAGCCTGTAAACCAGTTGGCATGATGTATCTTATGAGTTGTACTAGACCAGACTTAGCATATGCTGTGAGCAAGCTAAGCAGGTACACGAGCAACCCAACTTCAATGCATTGGAACTGTATCACTCGGTTGCTTCGCTACTTAAGATACATCCGGGAATACGGGTGGCATTATAATAGATATCCAGGAGTTATAGAAGGACAGTGCGATGCAAGTTGGATATCTGACATGAATGATTCCAGAGCAACAACTGGGTATGTGAATATGATTCCAGAGCAACAAGTGGGTATGTATTCACACTTGGAGGTACTGCTATATCGTGGAAATCGTCAAAACAAACGGTTATCGCTAGATCCACGATGGAATCAGAGTTCATCGCTTTAGATAAAGCAGGCGAAGAGGCAGAATGGCTACATCAATTTGTTGAGGATATACCAAGATGGCCTAAGCCGACATTGGCCATTTGTATACATGTGATAGCCAATCGACACTTGGCAGAGCTCGTAACACAATGTATAAGGGTAAGAACAGACATATCAGACGTAGACATAATACGCTATGACAACTAATCTCTATAGGAATTATCACTGTTGACTACGTGAGGTCAAAGGATAATATTGTGAATACGCTAACAAAAGGCCTAAGTAGAGAGTTAGTACAAAAGTCGTCCATGAGAATGGGACTGAAGCCCTTGGAAATATAAGTTCATATGATGGAAACATAACTCAGTAGACTGGAGATCCCAAGAGCTGAGTTCAATAGAAAAACCTAATTGTATGAATTAGTAAGGTCACTGTGGGGGATAACCCTACGTATATATAAAAGGGAGTTTATTGTAAAGCTTAGTAAACTTCCTAGTCCATTCCTAAAAGTGACAAGTGTGAGGCTAAGCCTATAGCTTTTAATGATTCGACTAAAGTAACCATACATGGTGAATCACCTATGTGAGAGAGAAGTGGGGTCGCTTCGAAGGGTATCGTTGGTGCACAATACCTAATGGCTCTCGCAGAACAAGGCATCATGTAACCATAACGAACATAACTATGAGGACTTGACTTTGTCAGGGAGAGTCTTGTGTGAAGTATGTTGTCGTCTACACGAACGGCAGGCGAGTTCAAAGACATCGATGTCTACTTAGAGCCAGTGGGCTAAGTGCACTTCATGAGCGAAGGTTCAAAGAGTAGCACCTACCTATCGTATTCAAGACTCAACTACTGAAATCTAATGGGAATAATGTTATTCTGAGATCGACCTCCATTCATGTGGGGATTGTTGGAATTTGGGTATGTGTGAATCGTAGTCTCATATGGTAAACACTTGTCCCACATTGGTGTGGAGACAAAGAAAAAGGGTATTTATAAGGTAAAACATTTACCTAACCATTGTTACTTTGTGATATGTTTTACCACAAGTCCCACGCGCGTGCGCGCAGGGGGGTGCAAAATTGGAACCAGATTTAGTTGTACTCGCGTGTGCCTGCGCACACGAATGCAGCTCCGAAAACTCGGACCAGCGTGAGGCAGGTCTTTTGCACTCAAGACTGTAACCGTTAATTTTGAACGAGTTTTCAAAACTGAAATAAGATGATTATTCGCATTGATGGTAATCATTATTTGGTCTTCGATTTTGATTATCAGTTTCGAAACTGACTCAATGATGACCATTATTCGATTTTAACTCATGCAATAATGGGCCAGATTTCGGTTATAGTTCTGTGAGTATAAAACCAGATGGAAGCTGCTCAGTTGAAACACACCAAAAACCATCTCTTCTCTCTCCATCTCTCTGCGGCGTTCTCCTGTTTTCTTTCAGGCAAGTGTTTAAGTCCGGCAGTGCGCTGTTGTTGCTTCGAACCGGCGTACCCTGGGAACAGACGACGAATCTGTTTATGGGAATTGTGTCAAACACAAGCCTGGTTCTCGTTAACTGTTTCAGATTATTTTGCAGTTCTTATCAGTAGCAGTTTTTCTAACAATAACTCATATATATGTTTACCATTCTCATCTAAATCATGTGTTTGTAATGAATATTTGTATATATACCTTTCAAACACATCTAATTGCATGTATTTAGTCTATTAGAATCAATTTTAGTCCATCAAGCTTATCAAATCACTAATTTAGCATTTTGAGCTTAAAATTACACTAAAGATGCCACTTTCACCAAAATTTCTCAAATTTCATTTCTAATCATACTTTTTTGGCTCAAACATTTTTCATTGATGGTGTTAATCCATTCTCATCAATCAATGACAATTAAACGCATTGTTATGAAAAATACATATAAAATAAAAACATGCTTTGGGTCAAATTTGTTTAAGTTTCATCAAGAACACAAAAACAATTGTTGTTGGTTATGCTTTCATGTTTAATCCATTCTACTAGGTTATTAACATTATATATGGTGTTTTCTCACCAAGTAGATGAGATCATAAACATCCTATATTTCCAAAATTTTGTTTATGGATAAAATTCTATCAAATCATGATTTTTACTCAAAATTGATGAGCATATATTCTAACCATTTCTAATTATCTTTGGTGATTATTAAGAGTTACTTGACATCATGAAATCATGATTCCTCAAAAATTGATGAGCATTTATTCTAACCATTTCTAATTATCTTTGTTGGTGATTAAGAGTTACTTGACATCATAAAGAGTTTTAGTTTTTGGAAATTCGGCATAAGTTCCCATCATAACAGCAAATGTTACACTTGCTCTGTTTTACATCAATAATTCTAAACTATCCCCCGTTCCAAAAAAATATTTTCTAATGTTTTCCATAATTCCATCACTAAGATGGGCCCCTACGATGGGCAGAGAGGTTGAGATGACACTTTTAAAAAGAAAATTTAAAAAAAATAAAAATTGAAGTTTCTCAGCCTCTGCCTTCATCATTGACAGATACTTTGGTGAAACTTTCAATTTTAGGGGTATTTTTAATGGAAACCTTATTGATCCCTCGAGTTGATTTGGTAAAATTTAAGTTACAAAGTTGACTAGTTACACTTCTGACCCTAGAATCAAATATGTTTTTTTAATCAAATTCAACTAGATAAGTTGTATGCCGTTCAAAAAGAAGAAGAATAATAACAAGTTGTATAGATTTTGGTACGTCACAAAGATTATATATTAAAAAATAGAGTGTTGATACTCTTTCTCTTCACCTACTTTTATGTTAATACACTTTCTCTTCACCTACTTTTTGCAAAATAAATAATAATAGCCAACCCAAGTTGTCATTTGTTCTTCAAAACTAAAGTTGTTTTATGAAAATAAACCCACCAAGTCTCCAATTTAGGTGGCATCGTTATTACATCACCATTACGACACACAACTTTCACTATTTTGGATATACTTGTTTAAGTGTGTTCCATTTTCTTATTGGTAATTGATGGGTTGCCGAAAACACATTGCATTCGTATGAGTTTTGTACGCGTTTTTGTAGTGTTTTAACGCGTCATTTTATATCTGTTTTTTGTATTTATGTTGTGTCAGGTTTTTCAGGTTTAACGTGTGCTAAATGATGGAAACGAACATAAATGAAGAAATTTGAAGCATGCGGGTCAAGCTGGTAGCCAAAAACAAAGTTCTGGAAAAAGGCTTCCATCGCGTGGCGCGAAGGAGCACTAGTGTCGTGTCGCGTGGCTCGAAGGAGCACAAAAGTAAATAAGCACTCGTCGCGCCACACGACGGGGTGTAGGTGTCCTGTCGCGTGGCGCAAAGGGACACCGACGCGGAAATTGTGTTGGACCTAATTTAGCGTAACAGATCACCCATTCGGCTTCTAAGCCGCTTTTTGCGAATCCAGAGGGAGATAAAGACGATTTTTAGAGTTCTTACACCCGAATCTTCCCGTTTCTTTATGTTTGTTCAATCTGAAGAAACATGCGAGGCTAAAACCCTTGTGACTTCCCCCGGATGAACGATTGCTAGGTTTTGCACAATTAACTTTGTTTTCTAATTCATGTAACCGATACATTTTAATCATTGTGTTAATTTTGGTAAACGTTAATTATATTTGAACTACTTGTCTGTTATCAAGCGTATAGGTGATTTTCTTGCATCGTTAGCGGCTTGGTAATTCAGCGGGTTGTTGAGTATACTTTTAACGGATTGTTAGGTTGTACGATTATTATTAAAAACTTTCCCTAATCATTAATCCTAATATCATGCCTACGTGGTGTTTAAATCAATAAACTGATTTTTATGTAAACTCTCAATATGATAACACTTTTTAAAACAATTTGCTTGTTTTTCTAATCAATCAAACAAACTCCCAATCTAGACAATAGTAGTTAATTAGTTAAAATTCTAAACAATGACCACAAATTTCCCTGTAGATACAACCTTACTTACCCGTACTTGTATTGGTATTTGTATTGGTATTTAAGTAAAATACTTGTTTTTCATTAACCCACCCGTGACATCTATATCAGTAATCATCACATACTCGTAACAAAGTAAGTTTTGAATAGCCACTGCTAAACATATATATATATTTGTAATTATAATGTTATGACAGCTACATCAATAATTATCACATACTCATAACAAAGTGAGCTTTGAACGGTCACTGCTAAATACATGTATTTATAATTATAATGTTATTAGTCACCCTTATGAATTGCACTGAAATAAAAATAAAAAGAAAAACATTCAAAGTTTCAAACCATAAGTAGTAGTAATAGCAAGTTACAAAATTTAACACAGAAGAATATAAAAGAATTTCTTGACACGTTGCTCCACAATGACAAACGCGGTTTCCAAATAGGTTTGACAGGTTTCCGACGGAGGTCGCTTCTGTCTATTTACCAAACGTCACGGAGGTATCTTCCCGACATTTGTAGATTCTTCACGAAGAGTTCTGCCTTTGACGAGTCTAGAGATCCCTGAAAATGATAAAATTATTGTTGTTACGTTAGCTAGGGAACACATAGATGGCAAAATAGGCCAGTTTTTAAAATGTAAGCGTGTCTAGCCACTCGCAAACTCCTCAAAACTGGCTTGCTAAACGAGTTTAACTAGGCTCACATGGCTGTAACAAACCTACTATTTATACACACACAATCAACATTATACATTATATTATGAGTAAACTTCGTTTTTTGCTCCCTGTGGTTTGATCATTTTAATGCTTTTGCCCCAATAGTTTAAAAATAGCCATTTTCCTCCTTGAAGTTTCCACTTTATTGTCAGTTTGCTCCATGACTTAACTCGGTTAAAAATACATGTTAGTTAGAAGGGTATTTTAGTAATTTTACATATAATCAGAAGGGCATTTTAGCAAGTATACAAATAAGGATTTGATTATTCATTAATCACATTCTTTTATCCTTTAACACAAGAAACCTAAAACATCAAATTCCACCACCTTCCCACCCACCAAGAAAGTAGCAGACGGCCACCCTTCCATCTCTTCTCCCGACAGTTTCCGGTGACACCAACTGCTTCTCCAAACGAATCTCTGACCAGCTCATCCTCACCAAACGGATCTCCTACTTCTTCACCACGCCGCCCACCTGTCTACTTAGCCTCCGCCACCAAACTCTAAAATAAAGCCCAATGCGTTCGATTTGCAGGCGTTAATGGTGGACCTGCCGCTGCAAATCGATTACAGGCGTGGCCTTCCAAACCCAAATCACTAGTCGTTGCTGAAGATGATTCAGATCTGCTTCTAACCCCTTTCGAGCTCTAAACCATAGCCGAAGTGTGGATGGTTCAGATCTTGTTCTAACTTCGCCGAAGAAAACGATGGTGACAGACAGTGGGGATGGTGTCTCTTGCCGAAGAAGAAAATGATAACGGAGATGGTGGTCTCTTGCTTTCGTTAGCGTTTAAAACTCGAAACCAAGAGGTGGTGGTTGCAGGAGACACAAAGACACAAAGACGGCGGTGGAGGTTGATTGATAAAATCAAACTGATACCGTCAATCTTTTATATGAATTTACAATATGCTAACCAACTTTGAATTTGTGGAGAAATTATGCACCGATCTTGAATCTGCGTTCAATTTTGATTCGCACTTGAAGATGTCAAATACATCAAATATATTCAATTTTAATTCCCACAATTTGGTACAGACTTTGAAAATGGCAACTTTGAATATTGTGCATCGATTATCAATTACCTATGATTGTATTTTTCTTTATTTGGTACAGACTTTGAAAAAGGCAACTTTGAAGGTGGTTTGAAATTGATTTTTGAAGGGTTTGATTCTGATGAACTTACCTGGTAATTTGAGAGTGGAATGGTGTAGAGAGATGTGTGAAAATTAAAAAGAGAAATTAATAAATTTGAGTGGAAAAGACTAAAACGCCCCTCATGTGAGAGGCATGTGCTCAGGATTTAACTGTTGAATTGGATGGCGTTAGGGGCGGGAGTGAAATAGAGATAAGCTTTATAGATCAAGGAGTAAAATGGCTATTTTTAAAGGATTGGGCAAAACCGTTAAAACGACCAAACCATAGGGAGCAAAACGGAAGTTTACTCTTATATTATTGTGTGTGCATATATTTGCATAACTACAATAAACATAACTAAATAGCACACAGATTTGTAACTGTAAATATATAAAAATAATAATCTTATATGTATGCAACTGGTTCCGGTAAAAATGAATATCTTATTATACCAAGTGGAAGAGGACAGGTAGACACTAGACTGGAACAACTTTTTCCCAGTATTATTTGAACTCTCCTTTATGCATGATTATTGTGTGCCTCATATGATTACAAGTACTAAACTCTTTCGATAATAATCTAATTTTTTAATAAAATGGCATTCAAAATACACTTCAGGCACCCCGTTTGTCTCTTTAGAAAGAAAAAAGAACACCGCCAAAAGCGGTTAGCAAGTGTAAGCGGGTTAAAATTGCCGCCCCTAGACTTGCTACTATCCTGTCTCAAAGTATGGTCAAATGTCCAAAATGACCTCAACTAAATAAAAAGAAAGCTTTATTTGCCACAGTAAAAAGATAACTATTTGTTTTATGATACACCGAAAAGAGGATAAAATCATAAAAAACTACAAAAACTTACTCAAATTTCATTATTATCCCAACTTGTAAATTTTTTCATAACTGTTCTAAATTAAATGTCTTAAATGGAACCACTATGGAACGTGGTTATTGTTTAGGACTTTTTTCTTCACTATCACCCTCATAGTCTAAGTTAAACTTGAAACAGATAATCAACAAATAGTAACAAAGTATCAGATCTTTCCATTTAGTCGCTTAATCTTTTTTTAATTAACATTTACAAAAGATTTCTTAACTTTAGAACAGTAATGAAAGTTGAAGGTATTTTTAGTTAAAAAGTGTATGATCTACATTATTTAGAAAATTGATTTCACGGCTAATATGACACCACAAAAGATGGTGTCCAGAGGGTGCCACGGTGGACCCCAAAGTATTTAACACCATGTAATTATATCTGTCACCATCTCAGCCAACCCCAACCATAAAATAATAAAATTAACTTACCTACCTCATATATAATTTATTTAAACAAAATAATATAAATAAACATTTAAAGAAAAATAAGATATAAAAGATATAATATATGTGATCACTAGTACCTGTTCTTGCACAATGGTGTGGAGGGTTCGATGTACATCTTTGGCCATGCCTTTGGCATCACCACATACATATAAATATGCTCCTTCAGATAGCAACTTCCAGATATCCGAAGCCTGCAGGCACAAATTTATATTATTAGAATTCTGAATACATTATGAATAATTAAATAAAAATACACAATATCACAATGATTTGTTTTTCCCACCTTCGCGTTCATCTTGTGTTGCACATATTCCTTAGTCGGGCCTTCACGGGAGAAAGCAACAATAAGCTCCGAAAGTGCACCAGTGTCAACAAAATTGTTTAGCTCGTCTTCATATATGAAATCCTTAAGTAACATAATAAATCGTGAGTTAACTCTAAACTCCAAACGGATCAAAAGGGCGAAAAAGAATACAGTAGCTAATACAAAACAAACGAGACGAATTTAAAATCTGGCATTCAAGACTTGATAATAACTAATAACATCATATTTAGTTATTTACCCAACAAAAAGTCATGCTATCAGATACACCCTTTTTCATTAGGATAATATCATTTGGAGTTAAAAAAACAGAAAGGGCATAATCGTCATATTAAAAATTGTATTTAATGAAACGAGTATATATGATATTATTTTTGTTTGTTGGGTGTATGTACTGAAGGTTTCCAAGGGTGTATAGAAAACCGCCCCGCGAAAATAAAATTAACCAGATTAGTAACAAAAGTATAATTTCTATAATCATATTTGGCCAATTGGTTACTAATAAAATATTCAGAACTAATGGAGTACGTGTTTTGGCGGGTACAAATCACCCGTTTTCCCAGCTCTAGTTACTGTCAAAACTCGAAAGAAATGTATTTTGAATATACCACTTTGCGATTCCTGCAGCCGAAGAACAAAATGGATGACCCGAGCTCAGTTCCGACTTCCTTGAGAGCTAACCTTTCCTGTAGGAAACCTCTAAAAGGAGCCAATCCTGTGCCAGGACCTATCATGATAACTGGGACCTTAGGATCAGAAGGTAGTCTGAAATTGGACGTTCTGACATATATCGGGGCCCAACTGCAATCCTGACTTTCTGTCGTAGGTACCGCGTTCTGTAAAAAAAACGTAATTTTAGAACTTCAATTATAACAAAGTCGAAGTTGAAAACTTAAAATCCACAGCACTGACAATACCTTCATCCAGGTTGAACATACTCCTTTGTGGATACGGCCGGCTGGTGTTTTCTCATAGACTAATGCACAAGTAACATGAATCCTATTCGGTGCCATCCTGTAATACGGAGCGTGTATCGATATCAAAACGTTCTTGAACTTCAATTTTAGATTCAATCTTTCTTTGAATGAGACGATTTACATACCTTGGGGAGGAAGAAATAGAGTAATATCTGGGCTGTAAACGTGGGGCAACAGATGCAAAGAAAACACCAAGTGGAGGCTGGCTGATGGGAAAGCTTCCATAACTTCAAGAAGGCTTCTCTGGCTTGCAACTATCCATTGAGAATATTCATCCTGAAGAGCGTTATTAAGAAAATGATTTATTAATCCATATTATGAATATAGATGTTGATTAGAATAATGCCTAAGGCTCTTGATTATGAAACGAAGTCTAACCTTTCCATCAGGAGATGCAAGAAATTTCAATCTATCAGCTTCAGCGGGATCTGTGGCATGAGCAGCTAGCGCAAGCAAAGCTGACTGAAATTGGAGTGTCAGAGATTAGCAAGCCATCTATATAGAATTGATCCACAAACGAGTTTTTGTCCATTTAAAGGAAGATACAAACTATTACAACAACAATGTGGATCTTTGAACAAACACTATTTAGAAGGTTGTAAGCATTAAATATAAACTATCAATCCATTTGGCACATTACAGATGGAACACAACCCACATCGACCCATTCATATACGGATGGGTCAAAATTGCCACTTATACTTGAAATGCATAGAAATTGAGATTTGAGCATCTGAAAGAAAGCATACCTTTTTGGGAGAACTTAAAACATCAGCATATGAAGCCAATGCTTTTCGCAAAGCGCATGGAGGGAAAGGAGGTGGCAAAGAGGCCCCACCAAGTGGTGTCCCGTCTTCTTTGTCAGTGTGGATGGAGAAGTAAGTGTCAGGTGGTAAACCAATTAATCTTTCAGCCTCATCCACAACTTCACTCAAGTTCTCACAGTAGACTCCAACATGGTCCCCAGTTTCATATCTGAAATAAACAAATCAGTTCAGTGTGATCTAGGTATGCTATTATCAATTCATAGTTTCATACCAAATTCTTGATCAAAGAACTTACGATAGTCCAGTATCAGAGATGTCAAATTCAAGATGAGTGCAAGATCGATCGGATTCAGAGCTATGGAGTTCCTTTTTGACAGCCACATTGGCTCTTTAAGCAGAGAGAACAGGATTATGTTAGGTTGTAGAAGAAATCAAGAGATAACAAGATCAGACAACAAATCGGAAGCTCAAAACATTATGATACCTGCAAGGATGTTGAGCATCATGAACCGCATGCCCATTTGTTTGACTATTCTCTTCATACATGTCTGGTTTCTCATGTAAGACAACACGGTATTCTGCAACAGCAGCTGTGTAGGGAGTGGCAACACTCGTGTCATCCTCATCACGGAGTAATTGATCCAACTCAGGCCACACTAACTCTTTCCTGAAAAAGGAAAGTGTGATATAATATTTCATTACATGGCAGTTGTTGACCACTAGATGACTGTTGCAATTCAGTAAAACAATGTTTCTTTAAATACCATGCGGTGAAGTCATCTTCAATACATTGATCATCATCTCCAAGGCCAACAGGAACAAGGCGCTTGGCACCTGTAAGTTGTGAAATCATCATGCACATCGTATCAATAAAGGTTAGGAAGCGATCTGATCATTCTTCATTAGCATATTCTATGTCATCTTGGACACAGAGGCACATTGAGCAAACTAGCAATGTAACTTTCACTAAAAAGTTTCTAAATATTAAGTGTGAATATGATAAAATGGTAACCTACCATCTGAATGTTTGATGTAATGGGAATTAATGCTGAGATAGGTGCATAAAAGTACCGATGTACAGAACAAATTTATAAAACATACTTCATGACAAATTACTGACATGCGTTCCTCACTTTCAAATAATGCACATAAATCATTTAAGTAACAAACATAAACGGGCATACAAATTATCATCCCCTGGATGAATCATGAAACAATTATGCATTGTAAAGTGGATACGTAATAACATACCCTGCTCCGCAAGACCATCGTCGACCACCTTTGCAATCTACATATCACAAAAACAAGGAAATAAACAAAACTTAGCATACTTACAACATGTAACTGAACATTTATAATGTTATAGTTCTTGATTATAAACATATATAGCATGATATTAACTGCTACCTTGTTAAAATGTTCATACTGTCTGTTGCCAAGGCCAAACACTCCATATTGAAGCTTATTAAGCCATTCTCCTTTTGGCTCGCCCTACACCCGTAGCAACAATGTTTAAATCAACATGCAAATTATCAGTAGATGCCACAATGAATCTACTAACTGCACAATATTCACCTCCGTAAACCATTTATAGAATCTGGCAGCATTATCTGTTGGCTCACCATCTCCATACCTACAAAATCAACATCATAACCGCCTCATTTAATAGGTACTCATCATTCATCAACCACCTCCCACCTTTTTATGCAGTTATTTAAATATTATAATGCTAACTTAAGAGTTTATCAATAAATAACTTTAACTCAAAAAAAGTCCAAAAAAAAAAAACAGAAACTTGGCAATTACATAAACAGACTTACGTAGCCAAAAAGAAAAAGGCCAGAGATTCCTTCTTAAGTTTCTCCTCATACTCATCATCATCAGCAGCATAATCATCCTACAATTTAGAAAACAAATTCAATTTTGATTAGTGATCCAATTGGCTGACTAGAGTTCAAACTGTATGCATCAAAGTAAAACATCAAAGAATCTAATTAGAACATATGCATCTAACTTAAGTCAATACTCACCAAATCAATCACTTTAAAAACCGCCTTTTCATATCTAGCTTTAGCTTCCTCAACAAGTGCCTTTAACAACAATAAATCAACATCAACAACACTAAACAACTTATATTCAAATTTCAAAAACTAATCAAGCAATTCATATTCACCTTAGCAAAACCTTCAGCCGTTCCAGTCTGCGTACCGAAAAACACAGTAACCTTCTTCTTACCGTCATCAACCTCCTCCTCCTGCACTCTCTTCGGCACAACCACCACCGGCGGCTCCATAACCTTCTTCGTCGATGATCTCCGCCACGCCAGAACAACAACGCATCCAATCAAAACCGCAACCGACGTCGTGAGTATCATCAACAGCTCACGATTCTCCATAATCATCGCTATCGTCATCGGCATCGTCGATTCACCGGATTCCGATGCGTTCGATGTGTCAAACCCCTTGCCGTTAAGCAACGCAGTCACCAGATCGAGCGCCGAGATCTTCACGGAGTTCGATTGCATATTTTGCCCTAATTTTTCACGATTGAAGAACAGAACAGCTGAATTACTGTTCGCCGGCTAGAGGATGCAGAATCGGAGTTTTAGAGAGAGAAAATCGGAACGGTTAAGCTTTCTCTCTCTAGATCCTGTTAGAAGTGAACAAGTGTTCGCCGTTGAGAGGATGGAGAATCGGAGTTTTTAGAGAGAGAAAATCGAGGCGGTTAAGCTTTCTCTCTCTAGATCCTGTGAGGATGGAGATTATAGAGAGAGAAAATGGAAGGTGTTTCTCTCTCTAGAACTTGTGTGAGAAAAAATGGAATTGGTGGAGATTGTTGAGCGAAAGGGGCTTTATGGCGGTGAGAAAACCAGAGGGTGGTGGAACAAAGGACCCAACGCCTATCCAATCAGACTGGTCAACTCATACCAACCTCCTTTAACTATGGTTATTTTGGATTTTGGTTATAAAAATTTAGATCAACTACTAATGTATTATCACTTTATAGTTTTAGAGTAAATATATATACATACACATATATAGGGGAATGTTCATTGAGGAACACTAAAAAAGTGGAGAACCGACTCAAATGAACTCCGATTGAACTCATTCCAACGGCGTTGGAACCGGTTCGTCAAACCTTAACTAGGATTTAGGGTTTAGGGTTAAGAGATCCTAGTTAGGGTTCGACGAGCTGGTTCCAACGCCGCTGGAATGAGTCCAATCGGAGTTCGTTTGAGTCGGTTCCCCAGTGTTCCCCGTCCATCGCTCCTCTCTCTTCCGCCAAGAAGCTCACATATATAATATATATATATATATATATATTAATAGAGTCAAACCATGATTTGGTTTACTAGATTAGTTCTAAAGAGTATTTGCAATGGTGATGTATGTGAGCTTCTTGGCGGAAGAGAGAGGAGCGATGGACGATTAAGGCGAATGACGTTGTCAAAAGAGGGAAGGAGGGGAGAGAAGTAGGGCACACTAATGTGGCCTTGTTTGTGAAGAAGATGCAATGCAAATGGTCTAGGTTTGAAACTGTTACTCAACCTTTAAATTAAACTATAAGTCGAATATTATAAATCTTAAACAGGTAATTTGTTTTTGTTTTAACATGCTAATTGATTTTGACGATTTCATTACAACCCGTAACTTGTGAAATTATATTGAATGGGCTAAAATTACAAATAAATGAAGAAAATAGTTTTTAGTCATTCCAAAATAAAAACATGTATTTTATTTATTTGACTTATCACACTTTTTTTTCTTTTGTTTTTTCAAGACCAAAATACTTTTGTCTTGTTCTAAATTATTTTGGCTACAAACTTATTGTAACTATTACTTCTCTTAGCATTTTATCTTTGTAATAATTTATCTTTGTAATAATATTTTGGCTACAAACTTATTGTAACTATTACTTCTCTTAGCATTTTATCTTTGTAATAATAATAATTTTAAGATTAACATGTAACATTGTTAGTATTTTATAATTATTACTAGTGAATTAACATTAAATTTAATATAATTTTAGTTTTAATGTAAATAAGCATGTATTAATATAAGTTAAATGTCATGTCAACCCATAAATGCATGTGTACATCCTTCTCAACTCTAGGCATATACTTGTTTCATTTCATTTTGTACTCTATTCTTTAAGTTTCCGTAATTATGAAAGCTAAACTATATTATCAGGGCCGGCCTATTGGGCTTACGACCCTAGGCACAGGCCTAGGGCCACCCAAATTCTAGGGCCACATATTTATAATCAGTTTTTTGTATAGTATACTCATTTAACCCAATATGAAAGTTTAGGCCCAAATACTATACCCATATAAAACATGCTGAATGTTGGAAACGTGATATTGGTAAATCAATTCCAGAATCCACGCCACGCGACGATTCGAAGTTCCAAGATTTGATGATTGGCGCGTCAGATTAGTAAACGATATGGGTAATCTTCGCAAATTAGGTGTTTGGGGTAATTCCGATGTTTCAATGGAAGATTAGAACCTACGTCCTACAGGTAACAATCTTTAATCTTACAAACGCTTAGTTTTAGTTTTGTGTATAATACATTTAGTTATTCAGTATTTTGGTATAATAGGGCTTATTTGCTTATTTTAATTTGTTTTATTCGTTGGCTTGGAACTTAGGTTAGATGTCCGCATATTAGTCGTTGTCTGGAATTCAGCCAAGCCATAAAACTTAGCAGTAATAAAACAACGACTGCACATAATTGATAAAAGCGCACACCATTGTTGTCACATAGATGTTAAAACTTAATAGACGAAATCAAACTTAACATAACATTAGTCACATAAAGCTTAAGAGAACAAGGATTACACAATGAATAATTAATTTCAGAATAAGGGGATGTGGGTCAGTGCTAGGCGACTGAGTCCGGGAGGCGAGGTTTGAAATCTTTTGAGTTTGTTAAAGAGGGTTAGGAAAAAAAGCAACTAAACATACGTAGAACTCAGATGGGTTGAGAAATTAGAAATCAGATTGGACAATGCATGAGCTGTTAACTTAAGTATCCATTTTACTTCACTTATTTAATGGTTATAAGCACAAATTTTATTTTAATTAAGTAATACAAACAACTAAATACATTTACTTTAACATAGTTAAAGTTAAAACAATATTAAAACTTACGGTCCGGTCCGGTCCGGTTGGGTTTTATACGGTCGGTTTTGATGTAAACCGTAAACGAAACTATTCGTTACGGTTTGAAATGTTTTAAACCGACCGATCGAAAGTTTTTAAAAATGACCGTGAAACCAAACTGTTGACCCGTTTGGATGGTTTCACAATTTTAGACCGAACCGTGAGGCTCATTGACAAACTCTTAAAAATTAATTTTGCAAAAAGGCCTCCACTTTGTAGTTCGTTTAAGGTCTTCAAAAACATAGAAACGACCCGGTATATTATCAATAGGATTGTCAAATGTCAATATAACTAAATATAACAGTCTAAAACTTAATAATTTTCATTTCCTATAACAGTCTAAAACTTAATAATTTTCATTTCCTATTAGTATAATATTTCAAGTCATGTCAAAAGTTATCATCTTAGTTGTTATTTTGTGTGAAAAGCAAACACAAATAACTAAAATAAATAGAAGTCATGTAATATCAATATTTCCATAAACAGTAAAACTTACTAGTTTGTCCATTAACTAAAACAAATAACAAAATAAATAATATATATGTATTATATATATATATATATATATAATAAAGATATATATTGGGCATTTATTTTTGTCGTGACATATTGTCTGTTCGTGATGGGTTAACGTGTCCCGTGTTACTTTTTGTGTGTACCAAACTGTGCCGTGTTTTATTTATTATTTTTTGAACTATAAATGTGAAATACAGACTTTTCAAAAAAGACCCTGAAGTAATAAAAATATGCAAATCAAACCTTGTGATAAAAAATTAAAAGCGTCTGAAATTGCCTGTGGTGTATAACATGTCCACCATTAAAATCACGCGGGTCTGGTTTCTTCTTTCAACCAACCCCACACGCATCACCTACAAACTTTATTATTAAAACACTTTTAGAATGATGTTAAATTATCTTCCTATATTAATTAAAACACTTTGAGAATGATTGTTAAATTATCTTCCTATATTAATTAAAACACTTTGAGAATGATTGTTAAATTATCTTCCTAATTAATTAACACTGAGATGATGTTAAATTATCTTCCACTATATATAAATTAAATATCAAAATATCTTTTATAGTAAATAAATAAGAATTTTAAAATTTAACAAAAATAAATAACAATTTTAAAATTTAACAAAAATAAACAAGAATTTTAAAATTTAACACAAATAAATAAGAATTTTAAAATTTAGAGTAAATTACTTTCTGAGTCCCTGTATTTTAGTGGTTTTAACTACTTGAGTTCAAAATCAAAAAGTTTCACGCTCCGAGTCCTTAACTGCTCATTTTATAACGTTTTGAGTCCCTGAGTTTTAGTGGTTTTAACCACTTTAGTCCAAAATCAAAGTACAAGTGTTAAAAAAAGGACTCAAAACGTTATAAAATGAGTGGTTAGGGACTCAATGCGTTATACTTTTTGAATTTGGATTCAAGTGGTTAAACCACAAACATAAGGACTCAAAAAGTAATTTACTCTAAAATTTAACTAGTCATTATTTACATTGTTTAAACGTGTCTCACTATCTCGTCATATACAACATGAACAAAAGAAAACCTCTCGGAGTTGACTTTCATACTTAGTATACATCATGCATAAATTGACAATGCTATAAAAATATGTTACTAACAAAACAAAAGCATGCTTAAATCATGAGGTTAATAAAATAGTGTATAAAAAAAGTGAGGATAAGATATCCAAGCTAGCACACACTATACGTATACTTGGATGCAAGTAAGGATGGTAAAAATATTTTCAGTAGAATGCTAAATAGTTTCTGACTATAAGTCATTTTGTTACGTCAGCTAAAAACAACTTTTTTTTATCTGGGTCCTAATGTTTCATTTTTGTTGTCACTTTCATTAAAATCACTAACTCGGTGACGATCTTGGCAATTCTCAAACCTCATGGATCGATTTTGGCACTTTACCATTTATTCTTTTGTTTTTTAATTTTATAAATTTACTTTTATCTTTAAGTAAAACCGATAAAAATAATTATAAATAAAATACATTTACATATACATATACATGCATTTATATGTATACACACACTTATTTTTTTGATTTTCTTTGTTACATTTAAATAATAAAATAACAACGAAATTAATGATGTTTGGTACGACGGGAAAGACGCGTGGTACCGATGTTTGTACATAGGTCGACTGTAACACCCTGTCGCGTAGAACTGCGGCGAAAACGTCGAGAACTCCACAACACATGACATAAAATTTGCATTTGATTAATTTATTGAGTTACATTGTTTCAAAATACAAACATAACATTACAAGTGATTCTTTTTAATTTAAGGTAACTAGGACCCGAGTCCGATTCCTATGTGAACATACTTGAATAGCATCACACATTAGCTCCTGAAACATATTGAAAATAGATGGTCAATGTAACGCCCCAAAACCCAAATTTTAATTCACTAGTATGTTTTATTGTTAAAAAAGGCATGAAACAAAATAACCAAGCTATGTAACTTAGTTAGGATACATGTTAATTAGAAAGGGATGGAGTTTAGGATAAATGAGACCATGTTGCAAACATGAGGGGCTGAACTTGTATGTTTAGGTGAAGGTTTCTAAAAAAAGAAACCTCTGGATCATTTTGTGGTGGATCGACATATGCAAAAGGGAAAAGAGGGCTCGCCCAAATCACACAAATTCAGAAATTAAAGGCAAGATGCAAGCTAAATAGAATGCATGAATAACGAATTGTGATCATTTTTGGATGACAAAAATGAGGTAAGTTATACCTTTTGATTTGATGATGGGTTTGCTACTGATGATTGTTTAAGGAAGATATTAGAATACTTCTTTATTTTTTATAATAATCTATGTATGAGTTAGTATGGAAATTGTTGAATTAGATGAAATGAATTCTTATTTTGTGAGAGTTTAGCATATTGAAGAAAGTTCATGAGGTTAATAAAATAGTGTATAAAAAAGAGTGAGGCTAAGATATCCAAGCTAGCACACACTATACGTATACTTGGATGCAAGTAAGGATAGTAAAAATATTTTCAGTAGAATGCTAAATAGTTTCTGACTATAAGTCATTTTTGTTACGTAAGCTAAAAACAATTTTTTTTATCTGGGTCCTGATGTTTCATTTTTGTTGTCACTTTCATTAAAATCACCAACTCGGTTAAAATGTATGGTTAACTCTAATAGACGATCTTGGCAATTCTCAAACCTCATGGACGATTTTGGCACTTTACCATTTATTCTTTTGTTTTTTAATTTTATAAATTTTACTTTTATCTTTAAATAAAACCAATAAAAATAATTATAAATAAAATACATATACATGCATTTATATGTATACACACACTTATATATTTACACACTTATTTTTTTGATTTTCTTTGTTACATTTAAATAATAAAATTACAACAAAATTAATGATGTTTGGTACGACGGGAAAGACGCGTGGTACCGATGTTTGATACGATAGGTCGACTGTAACACCCTGTCGCGTAGAACTCGCGGCGAAAACGTCGGAACTCCACAACACATGACACTAAAATTTGCATTTGATTAATTTATTGAGTTACATTGTTTTCAAAATACAAACATAACATTACAAGTGATTCTTTTTAATTTAAGGTAACTAGGACCCGAGTCCGATTCCTATGTGAAGCATACTTGAATAGCATCACACATTAGTTCCTGAAACATATGTGAAAATAGATGGTCAATGTAACGCCCCAAAACCCAAATTTTAATTCACTAGTATGTTTTCTTGTTAAAAAAGGCATGAAACAAAATAACCAAGCTATGTAACTTAGTTAGGATACATGTTAATTAGAAAGGGATGGAGTTTAGGATAAATGAGACCATGTTGCAAACATGAGTGGCTGAACTTGTATGTTTAGGTGAAGGTTTCTACAAAAAAGAAACCTCTGGATCATTTTGTGGGGGGGTCGACATTTGCAAAAGGGAAAAGAGGGCTCGCCCAAATCACACAAATTCAGAAATTAAAGGCAAGATGGAAGCTAAATAGAATGCATGAATAACGAATTGTGATCATTTTTGGATGACAACAATGAGGTAAGTTATAGCTTTTGATTTGATGATAGGTTTGCTACTGATGATTGGTTAAGGAAGATATTAGAATACTTCTTGATTTTTTATAATAATCTATGTATGAGTTAGTATGGAAATTGTTGAATTAGATGAAATGAATTCTTATTTTGTGGGAGTTTAGCATATTGAAGAAAGTCCATAGTGACTAGTTGTGAGAATACTCACATGGATGTAACACTTATGTATGTTTAATGAAGAGGATGGGTAGGTTGAAAGAAAACTAGAGTTTTTTTTATGTTGATGTTTGTGTGTAAATGATATTTGTTGATTAGTAAGAAGACTTGATAATTTATGTTATGAACTAGGAAGATTAGGCACTAATTACTCGTACATTGTGCCTTAAATTGTGTACGCACGCCAAGTGTTCGACGAAATGTCTAAATGACAATATTTTGTGAACTTGTATGCTAACAATAGATGAACATGTGTAGAATGTAACAATTACATGATTGATGGTAACTAAACATGAGGGTTGTATTTAAATGGAATACATGTAGGATTTTTTGTTGGTTACGTAATTTGGCCAAGATTATGCATTCGGAGTTTGTACCATGTGCTTGAATGATGTAATTCTAACCATGTGTTTTATTGATTGTTAGTTAGGATCAAGAAGTGAATGTGTACTATGTATATAGCATATGGACTTACTAGTAACGAATGATGTTATGATTATGTTAAATTGACTAACTTTGTTTGGTATTGCAATACGTTGTCCAACCGCAAGAGTTGGTGAGTAAAAATAGGTTTCTGTAGCCAAGTAAATAGCAAAAAGTTTAGTATTGCAATACATTGTGTTTAATGGTAAAAGTTTGTAACAAAGATGTAATTCATATGGCAATATATATAATGCCAAGCAATTTGTGTGAACAAAATATGCACATAAACATCAAGCATAGGAATCCAATATGCACATAAACATCAAGCATAGGAATCCAACAAAAAATTTAGGATAGTACTTTGGAAATCCAATCAAGGATTTTAGGATAGTACTTTGAGGATCCAACTATTTGCATAGAAAGACTCAACAAGGATTCGGGGTAGTACTTTGGTTCACCACACAAGTTTTACACACAAAGGGCAAATAGTAAATACATATGCCATAACGTAGTATTTAAAAAAAAGGTTAGCACATGTGAATCACTCCAAAATGATTTGAAAACAGAAAAGTGGGGACTATGTACTCACCTTGATGTCTTAGCGATGAGTTTGTGTGTTCTTGAGATTTACAAGTAATTCCTAACAATAAGGATCGTTCGTTAAGGTTTTGTTGCGATAATGTTTGTTGATGGTATGGGTTAAAATAACCCTTGGCAAATTGTAAATTGTTTAGTTTTTATAACTTATAATTTTTGACAGGTTTCAATGTTGTTTTCATTTATATTTAAAAATAGTAAACAATGTCGAAAAATTATAAAAAAATTTCCATTAAACTAAACTAGAATGTGATCTACAACTTTCATCTAGAAAGGTTTATGTTTGGAACCCGGAAAATGGTCAAAACTACGGATCTTTGCAGATCGTTCGGTTTTGATCTTCAGTTTGGTGTTAAACGGATGAGGGTCCAAACAGAAGTGTTTTTAAATGAGTTATACATCGTTGAAACCGTATTCCGATGAACTTAATCATGACGTAAGAGTTTACGTCATTTGGTTAAGTTTGACCAAGTTATGATTGGTTAAAGTGTCAACATAGAATCTGTTCAAACCAGAAATACAACTATGTGTTTTCGTTGGTAGTTTTTAAATGAGTAAAATACGGCTTTGACGGAAAAATGAATAGAATGTGGTTTATAACCATACGAGCGAGGGGTAATATGGTTTGCTAAACCTTACATTCTAATTTGGAAGTGTTTTAAAAAAGGTTTTGACCCGTTATGACTAGTTTATATAGTTTACGCTATTTAACTAGTCTTGCGCGTAAATACGGGTTCAAATGATCACATGGGTTCATGACAAGTCTAACATGTAAGAAAATATTTTATTATATTGTATGGACTACTTTGATGTTAAAAAAATGCATTACATAAGTTTTAAGTCCTTTCCTTTGATTATTAGATTAAAAGGGTATTATTGACCTTTTATAAATATAAATTTGACTTGTCATATGATGCATTTAAACGTGATGATCATGTCATGTAAATGCGGGGTACTTATACCCTACATTATGATGACCATCTAGGTGGAAAGAATTTGAAATTCGCTTGACCAAAGTGGTCAAATTCGAAGGTCAACAGAAAAGTCAAACTGTTTGACCAATCCCAACTTTTAGATAGAATTAGGCTACTAGACTGAAAATAATTAAGGATAAACACTTACTAGAACATGGAGAAACACTTAGAACTTCGTAAAGGAGGCTCCTAAGTAGAAGCAAGTTCCATAAGAAGTTTTGAAAGTCAAGGAAGAATGGTGTGAATTACATGGTGAACTTATGTGCCTATTTATATTTGAACAAGAGAATAAGGTGATGCCAAGTGTCCTTGAGAGCTCTAGGAAGTGGATTAGTGTCCTAACATGTGTTAACACCAGGTTTAAGGTGGCAAGGAAGGATGTCAAATTTTTATGAATTTGCATCAAAATGTTGTTGTCCAACAGCAAAACTGTTGTCAGGGACCTTTCACGGCCCGTAAGAGGTAAGGCCTTATGGTCCGTAAGGCCCTCTGATGCGCAAATGTTTGGTTTTTGTCAGTTGTGGCCTCTGAACTCGCAATTTCACCTTTTTAACGATTTCAGCCCTTCAAATTAATTGTTTACTATATGTGAGGGGGTTTTTAGGCATGAGTAATTTAGATTTTATTTGGGTAATGTCGTTAAGTTAAAATTTATCATGTTCGAATGTCGGTTAACAAATGTATTTAATACAAAATGTAAAGGCTCGAAATTTTCACCATTGTCACATCGACGAGGGGAGATGAGGTACGAGTGCCGAGATAGACGGGGTGGTTGTGGCGACAGTGGTGGTGATGGAGGTAGAGAAAAGAGAATGATAGAAAAGAAAGAATATGTATAGTGTGTATACAGTGGCAGAGCTTGAACGAATACTCATTGGTGTCCGGGTTCTCAAAATTAAAATCGGCGGGGGTCGGTCTCTTTAAAAAATTCAATATTTTACATTAAAAGAATTCATTCTTTTGTAAAATTATCACTACGAGCGAAAAATCGGTGGCGGCCGGGCTACTCCCGTCCCCAATCAAGCTTCGCAAATGTGTGTGTATATATAAAATTAGGTGATATTTGACCCGATTACTCGAAACCATATATTTGTTTACCCAAACCATATACCCAAAAAATTTAGATCTCAAGTTTCCTTGATCCTTGTCCATCTATGTTCCATCTAGATTTGTAGTAACTTAATTATGTGAAATATCAACATTTTTGGGAAATGTATTTGGTGATATCATTTATATTTTGTATGGTATGAAATGTGAATTTTATCTTATAAGATCTATATCATCATATAATTTACCTGTTTTTAAAACTTTTTAATGGTGACGTTGATATTTACTTAATTTATAATAATTTTAATTTGTTGTAGTTGGTAGAACTTAAAATTGTATAAAAACTAAAATGATAAGAAAAAGAAATGTGCATGGACAAAGTATGGTATTAGTTTAACAAATTAACGAGTATACCCAATACCTACAAGTATGGCCGATGTCCGACAGATACCTAACATGTATGAGGTTAGATTTGATACACAGTTATAATCAAGTATCGAACTGAGACTATTAATGTCACACCCCAACCGATGGCGGAAACATTAGGGCGGGATGAAAACAAGATTGCAAGAGACTTCATAACACTATTTGTGACAATATTTAACTATTCAAAATTTCATTGATAGTAGAATAGTAATACATTGTCTCAAAAAGAAATACAACAAGTAACAAAATGATGAAACAACAAAAAACAAAGTACATAAATTTAAATCTAGGTGTGTTTCTAATCCACCCTAAGTATGTTTCTTCAACGGCATCAACTAGATTCCTGCAACATGTATTAAAATAATATATCAACAAACGTTGGCGAGCACAGAAGTTTGATACATAGCATAATAGTGAAAAAGTTGCCTCATATCCAACATGGTAACATTGCATATAATTGTTATTAACATACTAACATGTGTTCAATATATGTCAATCCAAAGTTTAACGCAATCGTGATTACCCATCATCATCGAAACGAAAGGGTGTAGATAGTTTACTTAACAATACTACAAGAATATGGGTGTGCGTTAATCCTTTAGCGCTATATTTGTTAAGGGAGTCTAGCAAAGTTATGAGCATATAAACACAAGTTTAACATAACATGCGATAACAAGAATAAAAACAAATATCATGTCGTTAACGGATAGAGTATCCGTGTAAACACGTTTAAACATGATTTCATGATTTGTAATAGTGTACATTTTTGCACCCAAAGTGTATAAATGGAAAATGGGATCGAGTATACTCACGGTTTTGCAAAGCTTTCCTTTATAATCCCGTGAAGAGTTGATAGTTTGGAGGATGGAACACCGAGTTATCCTACATGAGGAAACGTACGTGTGTGAGTAATTGGACGATAACGGAGGATTCGGATTAGGAATTTAAAGTACAAAAGTATGTATACGCAAAGTAATTATCTAAACTTAAAACAATCGTTTTTGACACTATGACAACCCTTATGGGTGAATGTGTTTCCATGGGTTAGATTACCCATTAGAATCGTAACGATGTGTTTTAGACTTAGATAATGTATAGTTTATTATTATATATATTTTATATAGTAGATATTATGTCTACCATAAGTATCATAGATATCATGTAAGTCAAGCATGGAGGTTTAACCTCATTATATGATTCACTAATACATAAATTGTCACAAGGACAATTCGGATGGTCATGAATGAAATAAAGAAAGTACAAGTGATCACTATACCAAGTAGCCAAGTAATCTTCAACCTGGGTGAGATAACATCGACATAGAAAGTATTAACTAAGTTCGAAGGCTAGACGGGGTCGTGTCACTTTTAGGCTAGCAAACTACTTGGGATAGAGATGAGAAAACATCAAGTGAGGTGGTGGGTTTGAGGTAGGATAGCCCAAGCTTCACAGTAACCACACCTTTACCAAAACACAAGCTTTGTCAAGCTTGGATGGTTTCAACACTTGCGGGTTAAATACCCTAATAAAACAGAAAGTTTGTATGGATAAACAACCTCTGATTTGTATGTAACAACCTTGTTTAAGATCACCAATCTTAGATGTCACACCCCAACCGATGGCGGAAACATTGGGATGAGACGAAAACGAGATTTGCAAGAGATTTCATAACACTAATTGTGACAACTATTTAATAATTACTTTATACGTTGCTTGAACTATGAACACCACGAGTTTAAAATGAATAATGTACAATAAGTATTCAAATAAATAAATTTCATTTCATTACAATGATTTTTGTGCAAGTATTGGAATCGTGATACAATAGGATTGAAAATAAATTACAATACAACGAACATTAAAATTTAAATGCATTTCTAGGCAATCCTACTAGATTCATCTATCACAATCCTGCAACATGTAATAAAAGCATGGATCAAGACAAAAGCACTGGCGAGTATACAAGTTTGAATATAAGTATATGTATAAAAGTTTGTCTCAAATCCACATGACATTTTATATTCAAGTTGAAACGAGCATACATAAATAACTTACGCATAGCAAATAGTATATAATTAAAATCTTTAACTAGCATGCATAACAACTGAATTATAACAATATCATGAGAATACAAGTTGAATCTAACAAGCATAAACTACCTAAGCGTAACAATGAACGTGTTCGATGGATTGAGTATTTAATTATATCGATTGCGTAAAGTGGATATTGTATACATATTCACCAAAAAATGCGTTAAAGCGTAAAAAGGGTTGAGTATGCTCACGGTTTTGCAAAGCTTCTTTTGGTGATTCCGTGAAGAGTAGGAGGTTGGAGCTTCAAGATTCCTTTAAAACACTTAGTGTTTCTTTTAGAACTCTTAGAGTTCTCTTCCTTGCTTGGAAGATTTGAGAGAAGTAGAGAGGTTGAGAGAAGAATGGTTGGAACACTTAGTGTCCTTTTAGAATTCTTAGAATTCTTGATTTAGAGAGATTGAGAGATGGAGAGAAGAATGGTTGGAACACTCAGTGTCCTTTTAAAATTCTTAGAATTCTTGATTTAGAGAGATTGAGAGAATTAGAGAGATGGAGAAAAGAATGGTGTGAAAAAAATGGTAGAAGGAGGTTGGTATTTATAGGTAGAGAAGGTGGAAAAGGGTGAAATATGATTGGTTAAAGAAGGTGGAAGAGGATTGATGAGGTGGAAAGATGATTGGTATATTTCTTGGTATTTCTTGAGTATATATTATGTAATTGAGTATATAAAAAGTATAAAAGTATAATTCAAGTATTGAGGATGTGCGTATAAGTATTTATACGTATAATTGTGTCGGTTTGTGTATAAATACGTATTTAAATGATCGGTTGTGTGAATAAAAAAATATGTATAAATTATGAATATTATTATGATAATGCCTCGAATTGTGAGATTGAAATTAAAATACGAATGTAAGGTTTCTAAAATCAGAATACGAATACGAACACTTTTAAAATAGAAATACGAAGATACGAGGCGTTAATTAGACTTGATTTAGGAGCATAAGAACATAGGTTTATTGAAGAAAAGTCAAGTTTAAAGCAAGTTTTATAAAGTTTTCTTCTAAAACAGAAAGTTGGCCCTAAAAATGGTGCTGTTCCACATTAGTCTTCCATGGAAAACTTGTGTAAACATCACTAGAGGCTAACCAAACTTTGTCGAAGAAGAAGAAGTAAAAAAGATGGAAGAAAAGTGAGTATGAACTCAATTTTGTAACTTAGATGAATCTGCCCAAAACTTGATATTATAGAGAACTAGAGAGTAATTTGAGAGTGTAGAAGTGTTTGAAAAGTAAAAATGAGTGTATGGAGTCTTGGTTTTATAGTGGTGAAGTTAGGTGGTGTTTAATGAGGTTTAGAAGCCCATTGGTGGAGAATGGAGGTGGAGGTTGGAGCCATAAATACAAGATTCAAAAGTTATATTTTAGGGTGGAGGTTGGAGCTAAAAATGCAGGTTAAAAACATGGGTTTCAGGGGGAGTTTGGATTTTTGTCACAAATGATCCCTCAAGTTTGATAAGTATGCAATTAGGGCCCCAAAGTTAGGTTCTGGGGTGTTTTCTAGTGCTTTTCGTGTAGTTTTAAGCGTGTAACAAGCATGAAAGTATCATAAACTTAAAAGTGATGTCAAGCATGTCCATATATGTGACATTATGTAAAAGAAGTATCGGTAATGCCGGTTGTAACACATAGTTGTCGGTTATCGCACAAAATGCAAGTATAGGCGATATACGATCTATAACACATAATTGCAAGTATAATTAACATGTCGAAGGTGTTTACAAGTATAATATGAGTTATATGATGTATAATAAATATTATAATCATTAATTGTTGGTTAATCACAAGTATTGCACGTAAACGGGTTGAGAGTCGGTTATTTGCACGTATCGTCACATAGTTTTGAATAAGGGTTTGTTGCATGAGATTACAAGTATAAATTGAACATAACTGATATAAATATGACTTTCATTATGATAGGTGTCTCGGATTACAAGTTAAAAATACGATACAAGTACATGTTTTCGAAATTAGAAAGTTTTCAAAAATGGAAAGTACAACAAGACTTGATAAATATGGTAAGTGTGAAAAGCAGGGCGTTACAATTAATACTCATCGTATTGTCATCCCTAGATCCAAGTTACACACTCCTTGGGGTATAATGAGTTTTTCGACATTGTATGAGTTGGTTGTCACATGGCTGTTTTATTTACGTTTTACAAGTTTCCAACTTCACCATGATAAGGGTTTTATGTTTAAAAGTTTATGGAGTATACATATTCATGAGTTTTATGTTTTTACATGTCTATTTTCTATAGGCAACATGCTTAAGTTCACATTCATGATTACAAGTTACATGCTCAAGTTACTTGTTATGTGACTACAAGTTATATGAAGTGACTACAAGTTATATGAAGTTTAAGTTACTGAACTTCAAGTTTTTATGTTTTATCGTTCTTATCATATATTAAAAAGCATAATGGTGCTACACTACCTAATGTTCCTTCTATCTTTTTTTAATTACAAGAATGCCATCTGTACATATTAACTTTTCTTCTTTATAGCATTTATGTAATTTACTTCTTTTTGAATGACATTTGTAACCCTCTCACAAATTTTTTTTCTGTTTTATGTTTTGACCACCAATGTTTTGGTTCTTATATTTTTGCTGCCTCAACTTTTGTTAGTTTTTTTAAACCATCTCTCAAGATTTCTTTTGTTTTGTTTTATATTTATTCCGCTACGGTTTTAGTTCTTACACTTTTAGCGGCTATGTTATTTTGTAAGTTTCAAATTAGCCCTATACATTATAATAAATTACGTCTTTAACTCAATAGTTTTATAGTTCTATTTTCCTTTTATAACTTTCATTCGTTAGTTTTTTACATAAAACTAAGAGTTAATTACATAGTTAGTCCCTATGGTTTGCACAAAATAACATACTTAGGTATTAATTGTTTAAAATCACCTTCTAGGGTATTAACCTTTCATTTTGTAACGTTTGGAGGCATTAACTTCTAGAGTATTAACATAGTTAGTCCATGTGGTTTGCACAAAATATCATACTTAGGTACTAATAGTTTAACAAACAATAACGTTAATACCTCCAAACGTTACAAAATGAAAAGTTAATACCTTAGAATGTGATTTTAAACTATTAGTACCTAAGTATGTTACTTTGTGCAAACCACAGGGACTAACTATGTAATTAACTCTAAAACAAAATACACGATGTTTTATTTTTTTAGGAAACGGCATAACACCACGTCACCACCACCACTTTTCCGTTCGTTTGTTCGGGTCGCAACACCACGTCATAGGTATCATGTTACCATTTTTTCTTCCATTTGTTACAATTTTATTTCAATTTTAGTTTTTCACGTATTTATATTTTGCATCTTCATATCGGTCTTTATCGTTTAGTTCGTACGTGAATTCCCCGCCGCAACAGGCAGTAGAGAAATCCAAGTATGTATTAAAATGTGATTTGTGAACAGTTCCCTGCAATTGGCATATATCTTAAAACTTGACCAGTCTCTTCTAAGAAAATTGGACCGAAGTCCAAAGGGGCATTTCTTGGGTTTATATTGTGGGATACTATGTAATTGACATACATCTTAAAACTTGTACTAAAACTTGGCATATGTACCCTGCATTTTCATATATCTTTGGGCTAAGCTCTTCTAAAACAATTTGACCGAAGTCCAAAAAGACATTTCTTGGATTTATATTGTGGGCTACTGGGGCTAGAGATGGGCATAAAAACCGGTTCCGAACCCGAATCGGTAGAACCGAACTGGAACCGGTTCCAGTTCCTACCCGACATTAAGTAGAACCGGTTCTGGGTTCAAAATACCCGTTGGTTCCAACCCAGTTCCACAATTTTACCATTTGAATCGGGTCGTACCCGGTTCCTACCCATACCCGGTTTCACTGGTACCCGGTTCCACCAGTACCCGAGTACTGGTGGAAATAAAATCTTACTGGAACCGGTTCTGAGTAATTTTTTATTTTTTTTTTGTAACCGGTTAATTTTTTTTTATATATTGTAACCGATTAATTTGTTTTTTAATTTTAACCGATTATTGTTACTATTTTTATTTATCAGTGTAACTAATAATAAAAATCAAACATAACAAACACAATAGAAAGAAACATTACACAAACTTTATTAAAACACCAAACCAAACGGGTTACATCAAACATTTGAAGAACCGGTGCCGGAACCTTCTCCCGTCTCATTTTTCTTTGCCTTCGTCGCTGGGCAATGCCGCTCAGTGTGTTTCTTAAGGGTTGAGTTGGTTGCGGCCTTCATAAATTTTCCACAATCTTTGCATCTAGCCATCTCGTGGCTGTCAGACATTAAACAGAGATCAAAATTCTTCCATATAGCTGGGTTTCTTTTCGTCTCTAAGACCATAACAACTTCGTCGTTGCATGCCATAGGTATTTTGCAAGAACTTAGAAGTTGATTGATTTTGTAAGTTGATGATGGTGAGTGTTAAGTTTAGAAATGGTAAGTAGGAACCCGAATTTTTAATCAGGAACCGGTTTCCAACGGTAACATTTATCAAGAACCGGTTCTGAACAGTAAATGGCAGGTTTGACTGTCAGGAACCGGTTCCCAATAGTAAAATGACAGTTTTGACTGTCAGGAACCGGTTCTGAACAGTAAATGGCTGTCAGGAACCGGTTCTGAACAGTAAATGGCAGGTTTGACTGTCAGGAACCGGTTCCCAACACTATCAGAAACCGGTTCCGCATCATACCCGATTCCACACCATACCCGGTTCCATAATACCCGTACCGGTTCTACACGGTTCCATATTCTTGGGTGTGAACCCGGGTAGGAACTGGACCCGGTTCCACACCATACCCGGTTCCAATGACATCCAAGCAGAACCGGGCCCGGTTGAAACCGGTTCCGGGTAATAATAAAACCCGATTATGCCCATCTCTAACTGGGGCTAAACCCTTAAAATCTATATTTTATATATGATCTTTATACGTATATATGTATTAAAATCAATTATATATTATGTTTATAAATTCCAGTGTTGTTTGTATTATTTTAAAAATCTAAATTTCCTGGAAATTAGTAATCCCTTTCATTACATTTAAGTTTTACAAAAAAAAAAAAAAAAAAAAACTTATTTATCCGGTTCTAACTGAATTTTCTAAAAAGTAAACAATCCCAACACTAAAAGAAACAATTATTGTCATTATTAATTTTACAGATACAATAGTAATTAGTTATACACTACAATTTTCTTGTACAATTGTATTTTGTATGCAAAGGCATTCTGTCTACATAAACTGTGTTCATTGCAAGTACGCCAGACCAACAATTGGTACAAAACATAGTCGATATAGGTAATACATTCCAATGATTATATAAGAAGCATAATGATACATAAGACGATAGATTCTTCCATTGAGTGGATAAGAAAGGAGAAACCAAAAGATGTTTATAAGAAAGCTTACTAATAATTAAGAATCTACTAAGGTCGTATATGTAATAACTAACAATCAGGAAATCAAAAACCTTAAATAATAATAATAACATGCATAATTAAACAAAAAAATGAAACGATCAATATATCAAATGACATACTCTATTGCTAGCTAACAGTACCAAACTAATTCAAGGTTATGGGTGGCGGTTCTAATAAAAGTGGTGCAGGCAGATGGTTGAACCTCAGGCGATCACTCTGTTTGAATCCTCATCTCGCAAACCTTTCACTGACGGCAATCGACCCTCCACCGGCACAAAGGCTAGGCGATCACTCTGTTTAAATCCTCATCTCGCAAATCTTCCACCTGCTGCAAACCCACCACCTATGGAAGAGTTTGATGATCCAAATCCTCTAACATATGAGGAGTTGAACTGGGTGTATGATTACACAATGGCTCAACTGCAATTTGATCGTCTACAACTTGAGTAGTTTCAAACAAACTTTAACACAAATCCTGCACCCTCAAACCTCCGTCCAACACAAGTCGTATCCATCTGGGCTGAAGGGTATGAAACAGACTCGAGTGAGGAATACCTATCATTGGTGCACGATGAAAAATCCCCTCCAACTCCCGACTAGGGGCGCATACCTCAAGATTATAGGTCTAACGGTCGTGATAGCAACCGTAATGTGTCACCTCCATTGGATAGCCTCTTTCGTTGGGATATTTATGGCTTTTATGTGTTTAATTAGGAATTGTGTTTTTACGTTTAATTGTGTTGTTTGTTTAGGTTTGATTATCTGGTGTGTTTAGGTTTAATTGTGTGGTTTGTTTAGGTTTAATTATTAGGTTTGTGTAATATTAACGTTGTGTGATATTGTAATATTATAATTAGATTTTTGTAATTGTTTAATTTGGTTTATGTATTTTTTTATTTAGTTTATATATCTATTTATATAATTTAACTAGGATATAACTGTTAATTTTAAAATTAAAAAACGGTTTATTTAAATAAAAGTAACCTTAGAAAATATTTTTTATTTAATAACAACCCCACTTGGGGGACCACCATCTCGCCACCGGATGGGTCCGCTTGAGCAGACCACCCCATCTCCAGACGACGCCAACATGGCACCTCCAATGGTGCATGTTGTTTGCTTTGGGTTTGTTTGAGAGGACCAACTCAACGAACTTACGTTGGGGGTGCTCTTACATGAGTTACTTCTACAATTTGTCCTTTTATATTCAGGTGCTTTACCTATAAGTATAAATTATTTTATAGTTAGGGTAACTTTGTAGAATAGTAACCTAAGTTTTAAAAGTGTTCCAATTAGGTTACTTAAGTTTCAAAAGTGTTCCAATCAGGTCACTCAACACTCATTTTTTATTAAAATTAAGGGTTTTATCATACATTTCATAGGTAACCATGGTAATGCGGATTTTTGTTTATTTTTCCCTTTCATTTGATGCTAACGTCGAGCGATGACGTGGATTTTAACTTATTTTTTTAATTTTTAATGTAATTAAAGTATTTTTATTTTTAATAAATTAAATTTTATATATTAAAATAATTCGAACCATAGCATCTTATGCTCGATTTTTCTCTTGACACATGGAAAAATGGACATGACTCGATCTGAATGTTAAGTTATCTAATTGGGACAAAAACCATACGAATAACCTAATTAGAACACTTTTGAAACTTATTACTATTCTATGACATTTTCCCTCTATTATAGTTCTATAATTTCTTCCTAAGTGAGTAGCTGTGGTACCATCCAAAAAACCATGCCTGTAAATGCCCAAGAACAATTTCAAACTATTTTCAGTTTCATCTTTGGGATATGGAATTTAAATAACTCAACTTTTAACGTTTGGTCGATAACATTCCCAACTTACGAATTGTACCATGTCACTCCTAACTTTCAACTAAACCCTAACCTAGTTAGTTGATGTCTGATGTCACGTCACTAAACAGGATCCACATCAGATGCCACGTCATAAAAAATGCGTTAGCAAAAAGGCCACGTCAGCACGCCACGTTACTAAACAAGTGTCACATCAGAAAAAAACTAATTAGGTTAGGGTTAAATTAGTTTAGGAATGAAAGAGGAAAATAAGTTGAAAGTTGGGAGTGGAGTGGTATAATCGGTAAGCTGGAAATATTATCAGTCAAATGATGAAACTGGGGTTATTAAATCCACTATCCCTTCATCCTTTTAAGTAGGGGTGTGCATGGGTTGGTTTGGGTCGGTTTTTGGCTAAAACCATAACCATAACCACGATGTCGGTTAATGGATAATCATAACCATAACCAATAGGTTATGGTTAATCGGATTTGAAGGTTATAGTGGGTCGTTATGGGTGGTTAACAGCTAATTTAGACCTAGCTAAAAATAGCTCAATTTTTCTAACATAAAATAAATTGTTATCACATATTTATAGCATATTATATAGCATAAATATACATATAATTTATAATATTAATACGGATTATTACCAAATATTCAAACAAAGTGATATGATATATTCCACAAATTCATTTAAGCATTCAACCAAAATGATATGAAATAACCAATAACTACTAAAAACGTTCAACCAAAAACATCAAGTATGTAAAAAATGTTAAAAAGTCCTAAATCCGACAAAGATTTTACTACATGTCGGTTCGGTTCGGTTATGGTGGGTATGTAAACATTGATGACCATAACCAACCCGCTACTTTCGATTTTAAGAAAAACCATTAACCGACTCACCGGTTTTTTATTGGGTTCGGTTTTTTCGGTTCAGTTTTGTTGATTAATTCGGTTATTTCGGTTTTTTTGCACACCCCTACTTTTAAGGAAGTGCGTGCCTACCTAGGAGCAACATAGGTTTAGTGTGGCTTTAGGCATCAATTTTAACGTAAACTAAATGTGGATTCATCGCACAACATATAAACTTTACTCACTAGTGTATGCTTACGTTGAAGCATCGTGAGCTTACGTTGGTTGCATAAAAATCCTTCGCAACCATGGAAACGTTTACGGGTGTAAATCGTGCTGGTAGTGGGTTCGCAGAAGCCTAACCCAAACCATATATTTATTATTTCCGTGTCGTGCTCACCCCACTTAAAATCGTGTCGTGTTTTTTGGTTGACCTGGTTCTGTTCAATTACTATATGAGTAATATCTAGTGCCCTAGTAACAATTTAAACATATAATTACTCTGATTCATACGAAATCTTTTTTTTTCTTGATTATGTGTGTTCTTTTAAATGTTATTAAGTATTAATCTCACATTCTCAATTAACAAACTTGGGTAGTTGCGTTTGTGGATTTAGCTTGAAATTATAATAAGCGAATGTAAATATTAAAAAAATGAGCAATTATTATAATTAATAAAATAAAATTGTTGGAGATGAAGAGTAGATAAAAGTGGTCAAAAGAGAAACTGATTTCAACTTTAAAAGTTAATAGACATATGAAACAAAATCCAAATATTCAACTCAAAATTTTAACGCTTTTCATCTCTACAATTAAAATATTAACTTTTTTTAAAAACTTTTAAAGGGGTTAATAGATTAACAAACTTTTTAAAAAGATGTGGTAAAAAAACAGACCAGCTGCCCAAAACTTGTTTTTTTTTCCATGTCGTATTTGGGTCATACCATGAATTATTGTCCAATGGTATGCAATTTACCATTTTATTATATAACATTAACTTTGATTTCCATTTTCCACATAATGAATTCACTTTTCAGTGAAAATAGCCATAGACACTATCCCACATGCTTATAAGTTCCCCAAACCAGATTACATAATGAAATTTTAGTGACTTTTAAGTTATGTTTCATGAAAACTCCAAATTGTGTAAGCTCGTATAGAACTCTTTGTAAACGACAAATATGGTTTGGGTATCAAGTGTTAACAAATCATGGGGGTTGTTCCATGTAGATGTTTTGGGTAAGATTACCATTTTAAAAAAGCATTCCAGACATCTAATTGGCGTAAAGGCCAATCATAAATGGTAGGAAGAGCAAGTACAACCCGAACAGTTGATGCCTTAACGATCAGCCTAAAAGTATGAGAAAAAATCTAATCCGGGAATTTGCGTAAACCCTTGTCCAAAGCTTTGTGTCGATCTATAGCTCCATCGGCTTTGTACTTAGTACGAAAACTCCAGTTGGACCCTACAACAATTGTATTAGAAGGACAAGGTACCAAGCACCAAGTTTTATTATTTTGCAAAGCATTAATTTCTTCTTCCATGGATTTTACCCACTTGGGATGCTTAACTGCCAAACCCTTTGGGATCATTTTCAACAAGAAGAGTATGAGGCAAGTTGCTTGAAAAAAATAGTAAATTCCATGTTCGAAATGGATCATCATGGGATGAGAGGGTTGGGGTGTGGTTTCAGATGTGGGTTCGGTTTGTAGTTGGATGGGTGTCACACCCCAACCAATGGCGAAATCATCGGGATGTGGCACTAAGCGAACAGATTGCTCAAGAAAATCCACAACGACTATTAAAATGACAATATTTAACAAGGCTCAATTTCCCATTGAATCATACAATAATCCAAACAAATAACATAATTCTTGAACAAAAAGTCCGACAACTAGATTTAAGTGGGTTTCTAGAGAGTCCTAATCTTGATTTGAGATAGTCTGCATTTAACCTGCAACATACGTTAAAATAATGTCTACAAAAATGTATTGGCAAGCATACAGGTTTTGATATAATAACATAGTAGATAAAGCGTCGCGAAGGAGAGGTGTGAAGTCCTTAACTAGACCCTGTCGGCTGCGAGCCGAACTATGGTACCATACTAGCTAAGGTGGAATTTAAAAAGTAAAAGTCCTAGCATATATGTTTCTAGCATCACGTGTAAATATGTATAACAGAGATTCGCGTGTGATAAATTGATTAAATGTGTGTGTAGTGCATTTTTGATATGAACGTATGTTACACCTAAAAAGTGTTTTAAAGTGAAAATGGGTCAAGTATACTCACAGTGAGTGCGTAACAGCAAATCACGAGCGAGATGGAGTGAGGAGAGTGTCGGGTCAGCCTGCGGGTAAAAACAGAAGTGCATCAGTCTTCGGTAGCATTGAAATGGTTCGACGGAGAGTCGTGCAGGGGAGCAGGTCAGTTCGTACGAACTGTGCCAGTTCGTACAAATTGATCCAGTTCGTACGAATCCAGTTCGTACGAATTGTGCCAATTCGTATGAAGGGGTACCAGTTCCTACGAATCGTGCCAATTCATACGAGTTGTCTCTTGTGTGATTTGACCTGTTTCATGTCCAAAATCGAGTGTTTTTGCGCCTTTCTTAGGAAAAATTGAGTGTTCATCCCTCTAGCCTTAAGTGACTGATCAAACCGTAAGCCGGAGGGGTTTTTTGAGTGAGTTAGTCACTTGTGGGAACTTGGACTGGTTCGTACGAACTGAGCAGTTCATACGAGACAGTCCACTTTGTGCGAGTTGACTGTTAGCATCCTTGTGTGTCCGGATCTCAATTTTCGCTTGGAACAGACGTGATTTCGAGTCCATTTAGGCAGGCTTCTACACCGCTTCGTCCCACTATTCAGTGAACGAAACATATTTTGGTTTGAGTCCGTTTTGGTGTAAAAATCATTGTTCAAAAACAGTTTCTAGGATTTTAACACTTGGTGAGTCGAAATAACAAGATTTCTATACTGGGAAGCCACATCTAAGCCCAATATACTCGTTTAAGTGTGGATCCGAGGTAAAAATAGAAGTTTTATGTAAAAAGATGAAGATTTTTCATAGACAGAAGAAGTTGGATGAAATCGAATATAATCTTGTGCAAAACGTTGTAGAATCATTGTGTTTTGTGTAAAACGAATCATTACTTATTGGAAAACAGAGAAAATACGAGTTGAGAGGTTCCGTGCGAAGTGGCAGCAAGGAGAGTGTGTGTGAGGGAGTGTGGTATTTATAATAGAGGAAAAGGAGGCAATTCGTACGAGTTGTGCCTTCGTGCGAATTGCCCAATTCGTACGAATTGGTCAATTCATACGAGTTGGCCAGTTTTGTATGTTTTGTTTCCCGTTTCACGTGTTGGCTGTTTGTTTAATGTTTTCGTTCGTACCAGTTAGTTAGTTAGTTTACGTAAGTTAGGCGTTTTAGCGAGGCTTAAGGCGTTTTGTTGCGTATTAATGCGTTTAACCGAATTTAGCGAGCGAGTATTAATATACATATAATATAAATAACATAAGTAACCGAGTTTTGGGTTTGTGTTTCGTAGGTGCGTAAGCGAGATAAATCACGTTTTAGTTCCCAAGTTTTGTGAGTGTCACGTTGATGTGAGAGCGAGCGAGTGGTCTTGGGAACATCACGCGATTTTTTCTTAATATAAGCGAATGCGTTTGTAAATGAAAGTGTAGTGATGTGCGATGCATAGCGTTTGGAATAAGTGATTAGTGCGAAAGTATTCGACGTAGCGTAGTAAGCAATATAGTTTACATTATGATCCGAATTTCTGGTGCTAGGCGCAACGAGAGTAACGAGCTGCGAAAATGGTTGTTACGGTCTCTCCTACTTTAGGAAATTTCGTCCCGAATTTTTATTTGAGAGGAAGACTTGAGAATTGACACGAATAGATAGCGATAGATAGTGATAAGGCGTTAGGGTAAGTTGAGGATGAATGAGCGGTCAATCGAGGATTGACGAGTGAAAGCGTCTCGGTGGTGCGGGGAAAATCGATGAGTAAAAGCAACTTGATTGACTCGTGGTTAATAGCTCACGAGTTGGCGATCCAAAAAGGTTTTTAAGTTTTCGAAAAGTTTTTTCTAAACTATTATAAAAAGGCTTTTAAAGGAAACTCGATTTATGAAAATTTTCTCACAACGCGGCGTCAGGCTGAGTCGATTTACACTCACATTGTAAGAAGGATTTTACTTGTCCAAAGGTTTTAATAAAATCAACATATTTAGAAAATTTTCGATTTATTTCCAAAAACATAACGGTAAAAATAAGTTTTAACGGTATCAAAAAGTTTAATTAGTGTCGAACCCCACATGACATCTTTCCACGAAAGTTTGTTAATATGGCTAAAACACTTATATATAGGAAGTACCAACGGCGTATCCACCATGTTTTAGCCATATCGCCTCCGTCTCGTGGAGCGATGTCAGGTGTACCGTGATGTGTGCAAAATGCAACATATAAATTACATCAAATGTGGCATAAAACTAACTCATTTTTAGTACTAATGTTCGAAAAGACACGTTTCTTTGTTCCTTTTGTATTTACAGGATGAAATGAGCTTAAAAGAACAAAAGAAGCAAATAAGCAGCCAAAACCCACATAAATACACAAAGAAGGAATAACGTACCATGCCCGACCCCTCAACAACACCAAAAAAAACAAGAAGACAGGAGCTGACCACGAGGCCGTGCCCAGCCAGGCATGGGGCGTGGTCAGCCATTGCACTCAAAGATAAAACCTGCAGAAGCTTCTACGCCCACCACGGGGCCGTGCCCAGACCAACATGGGGTGTGGTCAACTCTCATATTTGTAGAATCTTGATAGTACAGCGAAGATTTGACCACGGGGTCGTGCCCAGAAGACACGGGGTCGTGTGGGGCCATCTGCAAACAGCTGCAATTAATGAAGAAAGAGAAGGAATTGGCCATGGGCCGTACCCACTGGACACGGGGCCGTGCCCGGGCTACTGTTTGGACTATAAATAGGGGTGCTTGGTTCACTTCAAAGGCATCCCTTGGCAAACCATTTCTCTCTCACTTTGCCACCACTCCACCACCACTACAACACCAACACCCACAACCATCATCCATATATCATCTTTAGAGTGTGTAGTAGTCTCGAGATCCAATATTGATTGTAAGGGTTTTTGTCAAACAAAAGCCATGCTTGGCTAATCTCTTACATCACTTGGTGAAGACAAGTCTTTAATGTATTACTTTTGGTTTTTAATCTTTCAGCATTTTTTAATTGGATATGTATTAATGACTTTAATAACTAATTTCTTATGTTGAAAGTGAAATTTCCTAACCATTTCTTCATGGTGTCATTCATTTGCTCATTCGTGTCTTTACGGTCTATATAAAACGCGTCAACTACTTGGAAGGGGGTTAGAAGGGTGGTTTGGTAAAGTTCTTGTCTCGTTCAGTGTATAGATCCTGCGAGAATTTGGTTCAAGCTTACTAGGACCTCCTTCAATGCCCCAAAGGTATTGGATGGCGGAGGTGCGAATAGCTTGAACCCCTCATGTGTAAATTACTATTAAAACATTAAACCGGATTCTTGGGATTGTATCCTTGCTGACTCAAACCACTTAGCCGAGGGTAACGTCACCTTCAAAAGAGGGGCCTACCACTTTTCGCATTAATAACTTATTTAATTATCTTCCAATATTCCGACCCTTTGGGATTGTATCCCTGTTGACTCAAACCACTGGGTTGAGGGTAACGTCACCTTCAAAATAGGGGAATACTACTATAACTAAGATAATCTCTTGAAAAGTCCGAAAGTGCGAAAATCATCAAGGGGTACATTAAAGATGAGTTGGATCCAAACGATTCTATCTTGTCTATTTGTATTTTATTTTATTTATTTTTTCAATTTTTAGATTTACTTTTATGTTTAAAAACTTTTATAAAAAAATTAGATTGATTAGACGTTGACGATAAATCGGTATTAAAAGCTCTTGTGTCCTTGGACGACCTCGGTATCTTACCAACACTATACTACGCTCGCGATGGGTGCACTTGCCCAAGTGTGTGTTTAGTGTTAGTACAATATCCCGTTTCATAAATTTAAAACTTGACTAATGCGTAAAATGAACATAAAATATTAATAAAATATATCACGCTTCACGCACACCAACCGACATATTAAGGATAGATTTCGATAACCTTGGTCCAAGCAGCAAAAGGTCAGACCAAGTTTGAAAAGAAGATCAAGTAGATTGAGCGGAGAAGCTGATTGAAAACTTGGTTAGAGATAGGAGTGTGCATAAATGGTTCCGCGATTGAAACATCAAAAGTGAGATTGATAGATGCGATGAGCAGTGAGAGTGATAGATGCGATAAGCGTTAGAGCGTAGAGAAAGGATAGCGATAGTGAAGTGAAATAGATTCCATCGAAAGTGAGATGCGATACCGTAGATTTGCGAAAAATCTAGCGTTTGTGCGATCGAGAAATGATGAGATGTTACGCCTGTGAAGGGGTTTAGCGTGTGAAAATAGTCACCATAATATTAAAGGTCTAATAACATTCAACTACACATGGAATTTCTCCATGATAGTTTGTTAGCATGGCAAAAGCACTTATATATAGGAAGTACCAACGGCGTATCCACCATGCTTCAACCACACCGTCTCGTGAATAGATGTCACACTTTGTCGACATGGTTAAGACGCTTATATATAGGAAGTACCAGCGGCGTATCCATCACGTTTTAACCATGCTTTTAACGTTATGGCACCATTAGAACTCACTACGATCCCCATGCACCTACCAAGATAATCCCGTGTGCACCCGTGATTAATTTGGTGTTTGCATGATCATCGTAACTTATACTAAAGGCGCATATTAGGGCTAAAATATATTATATCGTGATATATTATATAGTGCTTGTAATAAGATTAGTGTGTGAGCCTAGACTAAGTGCGATGGCTCGAGAGAGAGAGAGGGGGAGAGAGAGAGAGATGTCGTCGTATGTTGATGCGACATCAACAATAGAACAATTATAAAGCATAAGTACAAATGTCGAAAATCGTACCATTAACAACGTCATTCTGCCTGGTCGGTGTTGATGTTGACGACTTATGCTACTGGTGCGACGGCTGCTATGGTTGTAGGCTGAGTCGGTGGTGCTGGAAGTGCTAGCATCTCATGTTGTCGTGGCCCTGTGCGGCAGTGGCTGGTGAAGTGACCGTAACAGTTGCAGTTGTTGCAATAGCAGCAGTTTGTTCCAGTCTGGTGGTGATAAGTACATATTTGACACATGGGTAGAGTTCCAGTGTAAGCACGCCTTGTGGGAGGTGCAACCGTTTGGAGAGTTTCAGGGTTCAGTGGTGCAGTTGTTGAGTAATTGAGACTCGAGCTCTTTCTCTTACGGCTAGGCTCGGTGGTGGCTTGCGGTGTTGCGACGTCGTCGGATGGTTCAGCGGTAGCTTGGTTAAGCTTCTTGGTGGAATTCTTGGAGAGGAATCCAGCCAAGATTCGCTTGTTATTGATCTCTACGACCAAATGATCGGTTTCTTCGATGGTAGCTGGTCTTGCAGCTTCGACAAAATCGCCCACACACTCAGGTAAAGCACAGAGGTACTTTTTGATGGCCTTTTCAGGAGTGTCGACTTGGCTCGGGCAATTGATGCTAAGTTGTTTGAACCTGGCTGTGAGGCCGACGTTGTCACCTTCAACTTACTTGATATCCCAAAACTCGTTTTCTAGTTTCTAGACTTCGTGGGGAGGACAATACTCTTCCTTCATGAGCTCCTTCAGCTCATCCCAGGTTAGCGCTTAAGCTGCATCGTTCCCGCGTTTGTTATGCTCGGCTGTCCACCAGTCGAGTGCTCTTGATTGAAATACTTCTGTAGCACACGTGGTACGAAGATGCTCAGGGCACCCACTCTGACGGAGGGTAACCTCGATAGCATCGAACCACTAAAACATCTGAGATACACCTTCTTCGCCTGTGAAGGCTATCGGACCACAAGCTTTGAACTGCTTGTAGGAGAAAGTAGACTTTGGTGCATCAGTCTTAGAGTTTTCTGATGTTTGAGAATTGCTGAGGGCTTGAACTTGGGTGACAATTTGAGGAATAACCTTGGCCATTTCTTTGGCCATGAGCGAGGCGATCCTCTTATCGACGGTTCTTATGGCTTGACGTCGCGAGTTGGAAGCATTCAAAGACATCTAGACAAAGAGATTTGGAATGAGATTCGATCATAATGATTTTGAAATTGCGTTGCGATTTAGCGCGTTAAAAACTTGTTATAGTTGATATAGTAACACGTATTTCTAAAATCACATAGGAAAACACATATTTCCTAGGTTCTCAGGTATTCACATAAGCACATGTAACCATATACTATATATATATATATACTATATATATATGGATACGTATATACTTGCAGGCATGGTTGTAAAACAAGATTTCCAAGGCCGAGTACTCTCCGAGTAGTCGCTACAAGGTAGGCTGTCGAGGCGATATTCTTTGACTCCGCCTAATTACTCGGAGTTGGTCAAACGCGGTCAACCTTGGCCATAATTGGATCTAGTAGGTCAACTCGGGCCTAATTTGACATAAATAATAATAAACATAAATTCTATGCTTATTATATTAAAGAATGAATATCATTTTCACGTATTTTGTTATAAATGTTAGTAAAGTTATGTTATTTGACATATATTTAATCTCCAAAAAGTAATTTCTCTATAATTTAACATGTCCGAGTACTCCCCGAGTACTCTCCGCCTAGACCGAGTACTCTCAACTTCCCGGTCGGCCGACTAGGAGCGCCTAGCGACTTTTGCAACCATTTGCAGGTATAGCGCGAGGACGCGGTTAAGAGTGTTGTTACGATTTAGTTTTGTTGCGGGTATTAGCTCTCGTTTTGGATTGCGATGGCTGTGCGAGTCGTGCATTAACATAGTAAGACGAAAGCGGCAAAAGCGATAAGCGAAAAACGACAAATCGAAAACGTTAAAAGTTTAAAATTCGTTGAACTGTGTGCGAGTTTTCAAGGTTCGACTATCACCCCTAACTTAATAACTTCGAACAGGTTTCCACCGGATAGAATGGGAAATTTCTGTTAAGATGTGGATATTACTCCTAACTTAACGGAGAATTTCGTGTTAATTGGAATACGCAGAGTGAGTGATTCGTTGAGAGTTCGCGGTTTTCACATCTAATCTTGACAAATCGACTCGTTTGTGATGTACGAGTGTCTTCAAGCGTGTATTGTGTTAGCCTTAGGAAAGGCATGTAAGTATTCAAGTCGTAAGGATACGTTGATGCGTTCACGAAAGAGTTAAGCGTTAAGTCGAAAGAACAGTCCCTTCGTGCGAGTTGGCACCCTTCGTACGAAGTGTACAGCTCGTGCGAAGTGTTCACCTCGTGCGAAGTGTTCACTTCGTGTGACATACACAATTCGTGCGAGTTGTTCTAGTTCTTACGAAGTGTTGCAGTTCGCACAGAGAGGTCTGTTTTTTGTTTTTTTGTTTTGGTTTTTTTTTTGCATCAGAATGGTCTGATTTGGTGCTTAGACTATAGACTAGGTCGAATCATGCAGTTCTACCTAATTCACTATAGTTATGGCTCTGATACCAATCTGTCACACCCCAGCCGATGGCGGAATCATCGGGATGTGTCACTAAGCAAACAGATTGCTCAAGAAAATCCATAACGACTATTAAAATGACAATATTTAACAAGGCTCAATTTCCCATAGAATCAAACAAATAATCATACAATAATCTAAACAGATTGCATAATTCTTGAACAAAAAGTCCGACAACTAGATTTAAGTGGGTTTCTAGAGGGTCCTAATCTTGATTTGAGATAGTCTGCATTTAACCTGCAACATACGTTAAAATAATGTCAATACAAAAAATGTATTGGGGAGCATACAGGTTTGATATAATAGCATAGTAGATAAAGCGTCGCGAAATACCATATACGTAAACGAAATACAACACAACATATAAGCAAATTTAGACAACTACACATGCAAATTCTCTGATGGCTGCGAAGGAGAGGTGTGAAGTCCTTAACTAGACCCTGTCGGCTGCGAGCCGAACTATGGTACCATACTAGCTAAGGTGGAATTTAACAAGTAAAAGTCCTAACATATATGTTTCTAGCATCACGTGTAAATATGTATAACAGAGATTCGCGTGTTATAAATTGACTAAATGTGTGTGTAGTGCGTTTTTGATATGAACGTATGTTACACCCAAAAAGTGTGTTTAAAGTGAAAATGGGTTAAGTATACTCACAGTGAGTGCGTAAACAGCAAATCACGAGCGAGATGGAGTGATGAGAGTGTTGGGTCAGCCTGCGGGTTGAAACAGAAGTGCATCAGTCTTCGGTAGCGTTGAAATGGTTGAATGGAGAGTCGTGCAGGGGAGCAGATCAGTTCTTGCGAACTGTGCCATTGATTCAGTTCGTATGAATGGTGCCAATTCATACGAATCGTGCCAATTCGTTACAAGTTGTCTCTTGTGTGATTTGACCTGTTTCATGTCCAAAATCGAGTGTTTTCGCGCATTTCTTCGGAAAAATCGAGTGCTCATCCCTCCAGCCTTAAGTACTGATCAAACCGTAAGCCGGAGAGGTCTTTTGAGCGAGTTAGTCACTTGTGGGAACTTGGACTGGTTTGTACGAACTGAGCAGTTCGTTTGAGACAGTCCAGTTCGTACGAGTTGACTGTTAGCGCCCTTGTGCGTCCGGATCTGAGTATTCACTTGGAACACACGTGATTTCGAGTCCATTTCAGGCAGGTTTCAACACCGCTTCGTCCCACTATTCAGTGAACGAAACATTTGTCGGTTTGAGTCCGTTTTGGTGTAAGAATCATTGTTCAAAAACTGTTTTCTAGGATTTTAACACTTGGTGAGTCGAAATAACAAGATTTCTATATTGGGAAGCCAAAGCTAAGCCCAATATACTCGTTTAAGTGTGGATTCGAGGTAAAAACAGAAGTTTTGTGTAAAAAAATGAAGATTTTTCATAGATAGAAGAAGTTGGAAGAAATCGAAGATAATCTTGTGCAAAACGTTGTAGAAATCACTGTGTTTTGTGTAAAACGAGCATTACTTACTTGGAAAACATAGAAAATACGAGTTGAGAGGTTTCGTGCGAAGTGGCAGCAAGAAGAGTGCGTGTGAGGGAGTGTGGTATTTATAGGAGAGGAAAAGGAGGTAATTCGTACGAGTTGTGCCTTCGTGCGAATTGCCCAATTTGTATGAATTGGCAATTCGTACGGGTTGGCCAGTTTTTTATGTTTTGTTTCCCATTTCACGCATTTGCTGTTTGTTTAATGATTTCGTTCATACCAGTTAGTTAGTTTACGTAAGTTAGGCGTTTTAGCGAGGCATTAGGCGTTTTGTTGCATATTAATGTGTTTAACCGAATTTAGCGAGCGAGCGATCGTTTAAGCGATATTAATATATATATATATATATATATATATATATATATATATATTTACAAATAACATAAGTAACCGCGTTTTGAGTTTGCGTTGCGTAGGTGCGTAAGCGAGATAAATCACGTTTTAGTTCCTAAGTTTTGTGAGTATTGCGTTGATGTGAGAGCGAGCAAGTGGTCCTGGGAACATCACGCGATTTTTTCTTAATATAAGCGAATGTGTTTGTAAATGAAAGTGTAGTGATGTGCGATGCATAGCGTTTGGAATAAGCGATGTAGTGCGAAGGTATGCGATGTGGCGTAGAAAGCGATATAGTTTACATTATGATTCGAATCTCTGGTGCTAGGCGTAACGAGAGTAACGAGCTGCGAAAATGCGGGTTGTTACAATCGGTGGTGGTGGTTGTTGGGTCGATGTGTGTTTGGGTCGGGGGATATGTGTGTTGGGCGTAGGCTGGCGGGTTTGGGTGGAAGGGTGTTGGATAGACGAGCTATATGGGTGATCCAGATGAGTAGGAGGTTATTGGGTTTGGGCCATTTGATGTTGGGCTAGTGAGTTTGGTGTGACAGTGGATGGTAAGGGAGTGGGTGAAAGCTGGTCAGTGGTATGGTTAGGGTTGTAGGGTTAAAGGTTGGACAGAGATGGCAAAAGGGTGTATGGGTGCATGTGGTGGATATGGTTGATGCCAAGGAAAGTATGGGAGGTTGGTTTAGAAAAGGTGTAAGAGGCAATGGTTTATCAAAGTTAGAAAACACTAACTTGCCTCATCAATTAGAGGAATGTTTCCACTGAAAGGAAAAACCTCTTCATCAAATTGAGCATGTTGCGTTACAAAGACTTAATGTGAGGTGGGATTTAAGCATCGATAACCCTTATACTTGGGGCTATTGCCAGTGAGATATATGAAGCACTTCGTGGGGATAAATTGTGCTTGGTATAGTACGTAAGTAAGGAAATACTCTACTCCAAAGATATGAAAAGTAGCATAGGTCGGAACTTGACTATGAAGGACCTCAAAAAGAGACTTATAATTAAGTAGAGAAGTGGGTAACCTGTTAATGATGTAAGTGGCAGAATCAAAGGCATCAATCCAAAGATCTATCGGGGCATGAGAGTTAAGCAACACGCAAGGCTGGTTTCGTTTATGTATCGATGTTTTATTTCGGCTCTATCATTTTGTTCTGGTGGATGAGGACACGAGAGGCGATGTTATTTCCCATGTTCTTGTAAATATAATTACACACGTTTGTTGAATCGGGTAGTGATACACACTGCGGTCGTGGAGAGTTAATTCAAATGGTCATATGACCGTTACAACATAAAAAAAGAAAAAAATCATTCCCACTCTATAAATATCTAACCTTCTACCATTTTTCAAACACACTCACTCCACAATTTTCCTCTCAACTTTTATAAAAATACTCTATTAGTTCCCACATAGCTTTTGAAAAATACCAATGGAGGTATGGAGAGTCCAAGCACGTTTCCACCTATCTAGTTCACTCGTTCGACTCAATGGGTTCTACTCTTGAATTTTTGAAACAGTTTACGAAGCCACAGAACTTGAAGATACAAAAAGATCAAAGAAAAAGTTGTACGTTGCACATGAAGCTAGATGGCACTTAAAGGGATGCTCGGTCGCATTGATTGTACACATATCATTTGGAGAAGTTATCCGACGAGTTTGCGAGACCAGTTTATGAGAGGTGACTAGAGAAAGCCGACAGTCATGCTCGAAGCGGTTGCGTCAAATGATTTATGGATTTGGCATGCGTACTTTGGCGCTCGAGATTCAAACAACGACATGTCGACATTAATATTCTATATCAATCACCGTTATTCAATAACTAGATACAAAGAACCGCCCGCCATGTCCGTTTGTAGTCAACAAGAGACAGTATAGATGCGGCTTCAATCTTGTTGATGGCATTTACTCGACTTGGTTTGTTTTTTAAAGCTTATTCGTATTTGACCGATACCAAAGAAAAATTGTTCAATAAGTTACATGAATCAGCAAGAAAAGATGTTGAGTGAGTGTTTGGTGTTTTGAAAAGTATTGGGTATAACTAATTAACCGGTACGTGTAATTAGACAAATGAAAATAAGGAGTGTGGTGTACGCATGTATCATATTGCACAATATGATTGGATGAGGGTCACGCAATATCGCCATACTACATTATGGACCCTCTGACACACGTACCGGTTAACGAGGATATTTTTTTGGAGTTGCGAAATAAAGACACCCATTTTCGATTACGATGTGATCTAACAAAACACGTTGGTGGTTTAGATATCCAATTACCTGATTCCAACGAAGAGTACTTTTTACTTTAGTTTTTAAATCTCAGTATTTTTTCTTGTAGGTTGTATTTTTATTTAAAAATGTTGGTTTTAGTTTATTTAGTTTCATACTTTGTTTAAAAAGAAATAAATTTAGTGATGGAATATGATAACTGTTGCATGTGTGATAGTGAAAATGTGATGAAATATGATAGGCTGAGGTGTCAAATGATAATTGAGGTGATAGTGTGATACATGTGAAAATGTGAAAGGCTTCCACCCTAAATATAATGTGCCAAATCTCCTTTAATTGGGTGAACCATTATGTCATTTTAGCTCTCTTTGAATTCACCAAGCAGTAAATAACGATTAGACTTGAAGCTCGGTAATTATTGGTTTGAAGTTTGAACTACATATCGGTTACTAAAATAGTAAAATTATATTAAATTTAACTTCGGTCCAAGAGTAACAACTTCGGCTATGGGGTGTGGTTCCTCGTTCCCCTCGTCCACCTCAACGTCACATCACACTTTCCTTCCACCTCAGCATCCTTCTCCCCAACATGGGTGTGGTTCCTTTTCTTCCCCCTTTCATTTTTTAATTATAAAAAGTTTTCATTAAAACTAAAAGTAAAAGGTACATAAACTAGAATAAGAAAGACATGACTTAAAAAAGACATAACTTAAAAAAGGCATAATTAAAAAAAGACATAATTTATATAAAAAACAACTACGGTGCACTTCCTCCTAGTCATTTCTTCGCAATCTTGTCTTTTATTCTTGAGATCACCGCACAATCTCCTTCCGTTAGGCTTTCATTGTCGATTCGCATGATTCAGAACTCTTCATTTTCTTGATTTTGTAGATCAAATCGAGTCGCCTCTTATCCGACGCAAGCCTCTCCATTTCCCTCGCCACTGTTTCTTCCCTTTCCTTCTCTCTCTTTTTGTACCTCTCCGCTTGCACTTCCCTAACTTCAACGCTTGCACTTCCCTAATTTCGTTGAAGTTTTGTAGAAGTGCATCAAGTGTTGATACATCACTTGAGGTCGTTCCCTCTGAAGCCGAAGCCTTTGTTGTCGCTGCTTTTTTAGCGCGGTCCCTTTCATTGGCCGCTCTGATTCAGGAGTTGGAGCTTTATCTTCGAACTCAGGTTCATAATTTATATTGATAGCACAACATGCATTAGAACCACCCGCACTATAACTCCCCGAGACGCTCGCTTTTAGATCTGTTAGCTTGTGATACCTTATTAGGTACCACTTTCCACTTCTCACATTTTCTCAATATTTCGTAACACATCATGTACGTCCACGAACCATGTTTCTTGGTATATCTTTCAATAGCCGTCGCCAAAACACTTTCATCATTTGCACCACTGGACGATTGTTCCATGCTTGTTGATAGATACCCACAAACCATCTAATTTTTGTGTTCATTTCTCTAAATTTAAAACTAATTGAATGGACCAATTGATAGGTTCTTGTTGCATCAAATGAAAAAAATGTTTACAAACTTGGTTCAAAAACCATCTCTTTTCGATCAGTACCTACACAATATAAATTTTAACATAAAACTATATTATTAAAATACATAAATTTTAATATTTTGTTTAAACAATAAAATCAATTAGTATAAAACGTAAAAGTATAAAAAATATTAACCTATAGTTGGATCGGTAGAAACGTTAACCCACACTCGTGCAAGCGATTCCAACTCGATATGACTCTGAGGAATGCTTTGCGCCTTTCCACTCGCCTTTTCTTGTTCTTGTGCTTGCTTTCCACCTTTTGTTCGTTTTTTTCCCTTTCTTGCTATTCGTAGGTTGTGGTTGCGTTTTGTGGATAACATCATCATCTATGCCTAAAGAAACGTAATGGTGCTCGGGTTCGCTCTGATGCAACGCTTGGACCAGTGACATTTGGGTTGATTGTGATTGCATTTGCATAGAAATATGTTGTTGTTGGACTTGCATTTGCCAAGCGTTTGGTGTTTGACTATGACCACCAAACGTAAACATATTCGGATCAATCGACGTCGTGGGGTATACGAGTGGGGGTTGAGTCAAGGGAGTAGCAGGTGTGTTTGGGTAAAATAGTGGCGTGGTTGGTCGGCTCGGATCCATGATAATATTTGTAAAACTTGAGATTGTTTAAAGAGAATGGTTAAAGAATTGGAAGTGGATGTGAATTTTAAATGGGGAAAGGGGTTTAATTAGGTTTTTAAATATTTTTTATATTGTTTTGGTCGTTGTTCAGTGACCCGTTTTTGTCCAACGACTAGAATTTTCGTCTTGGGGCGCACGAGGATGATTATTGAAGGCTTTAATAGGCGGGGGGTGTTCCCCGTCAGGGACAACTGCAACCTAAGCCCCCCAGAGCCTTTCCCCAATGCCGCATCCCACGGTCTTATGTGTCTTGTAAATGTGTAAGGGGACGAATACGTTTTTTCTTGATTAAGTGCATAAACATTTAATTACCTTTAAAGATTATGTACTGATAAACTATAATTCATTACAAACAATCTATTTATGGAATCAACATGGAACGAGACACTATTCAAATATCACCATATAAATCGAGGCTGTGTTTACAATTTTGGGTTCCAAGAGCTAATATTTTTCTCACTTGTAAATGGAATTTGAAAAGAACTTATTTCTTTTGTTTGAATCATCTCCTGACTGCAATAGTTGGAGATCCGGAAAGATAAAAACAATTTTGCTATATTCAGAAAACAAACTTAACCTTACCTCAAATACTTCCAGATGTTAATCATTTACTTTATTGTATCGTAATCGTTCCCATATTGATTTCAATTTATCTTGATCCTTCAAGTAGTCTAAAAAAACCTATTCCAATTCCAATGCTTGAATGTATTACTTTCCTCCTAAGACATTTTCCAAATCCCCTTTCGTTGTCATCATTACTTATACACACTAGTCGTAGGATGAGTTCCCTTAGGGCTTTTGACACTGAGTCACCTAACATGAGTAGCTCCCCGGGAATGTTCTTTTGGGATTGAACCTTTTACAAAGAAACAGATGATACAGAGCCAAATACACTATCAGCGTTTTGGTTCAACTATCAGAGTTTACAACTACTGATCGACTAAAACTCTGCCTTCAAAGATCTGCCATTCTATCATGTGCTACTGCAATTTACCAAAGGTCTGCCAGAAGATAAGAAGCAGAGGATAGTCATAAATGTTTTACTTTTATTAGTTTAATAATCAACGTAAACAGTGCTTTGCACTATCAGAGTTTAGTCATCAGAGGTTAACGTTAGTTATTTTGTTTGTTAGATGTCACTTTCAACCCTGACGTCATAAAAAAAGCACAGAGGTTAGAAAGTTAGTATAAATAGTTTGATCGATGTAACAGTATTTTCCATCTACTAAAAGATCATTCATCAGTCTATCTTCGTTGCATTTCTATACTTTCAAACGATTATCATTGGGCCAAGGGGGAGTTCGTAATTCACATGCAAATATTACAATTAGTTCAAAGCATGATGATGAAAACAAACGACCATCAATTGTGATAAAAGTTTTCATCTCTTCCGTTGCATTAAAACTCATTTTATCAATCATATTTCCATACTTGAAACAAAAATCACATTTGATTCAAACTTAGATCCTAACACTTATACACAATTGAATCCAACAAACATCTTTACGTATGTGGAATATAACACTTATCATGATTTCACTAATTAATATAACTTCTATAAATAAAAAAAATCAAAAACAAAACTACTATATGTAATTTTTATATATATATATATACACACTCACGTAATTTTTTTATAAAAAACATAGAACTTTTTATATAATTTCAGTTATTAAGACAAAAAAAATTTGGTGCATTTGTTGAAAAAAAATTTAAAATGTAAAAAAATACTAACTTTAAACATATTCATAAAAATATCCACGGTCTCTTCGTGCAATTCAATTTTCAAACTCCAAAACCGTTTTAATCTTTCAAAAAAGCAACCACCGTTCCAATCTATCACCACCGGTCGCCGTCGCATCGCCGCCGTCACACACACTCTCTCTCTACACTCCGGCGACACTGAACCTCCTCACATCTCAACAATGACATCAACCGACACTGCAAATTTCGATCTCAGAGTACACTATCTCATCTCTTAAATTCAGTTTCATCTTCAATTGTTTCTAATTTCTCATGAATTTTACCTGTTTTTCGTGAATTTGTTTGATTGATCTGTAAACTACACAGTCCAGCTATGGCGCGAGGTACAATTTCATCGTTTTTTTAACTTTTTCGCTACGAGTTAGGGTTTCGAATTTGTTCGAATTCTGTAAGATTTGTTCTGTACGGCTGTGCAGTGAGTATACATTTGCTGACGTGGATAATCTGGATCATTGTACGAAGTATTTGAACCAGACGCTAGTCACATTTGGCTTTCCGGCTTCTCTGGATCTGTTTGCCACTGATCCGGTTTGAGAATTTTGAGTTTGTGTGTTATGATTTTGACATTTTGTTGTTTTCGTTTGTGTTTATTTTTTGTTTATGGTTATGTTTAGGTTTCGATTGCGCGGACTTGCAATTGTATATACTCGTTGTTGCAACAGAGGCAGCGCGATATTGAGTTTCGAGAATCGACAAATGATCAGAGGCAACGGTGAGGTTTTGTTGTCAGAAGTAGTTCAATTTACATGAGGCATTTGGTTATTCAACTATTTAAGTATCTTGTTGTAGAATTGGGGTGAAGTTTCGGTTTGGGAAGTGAATCTGTGAAGTGATTAGTTTAAAGCTGATATAAATTTATCCAGATTTTGGATCATATTATTGTCATTGACATGTACTATATACGAAACAAGAGTCGTGTGAAATTTTTAAAAACCGTAGTGGATCTGTTATTCTAGTATGGACTATGGACTGTTGTATTTCCAAATGAGGCATTTGAATTTCTAGAATTATATCAGGTATATAAAAATTGCGGATGAAACTAACTTTATGCAACCGAAAGCAGAAAGTCAAAACTGTTATAATGTAAAACCAAGAATAGGTTTATCTTATCTCACAACCCTCTGTTCATTGATGCTTCTGGTTTAACTTTTTAGTTCATGGTGATAAGTTTTGGGTTTTGCTTTGCAGACTTTCGTCCGACATATCAAGATTAGAGGCTAAAGTAGAGAGGCTGGAGTCCCAGTTGTCAGCTAAAGATAGGGAAATAGCAACTATTACCCGCACGGTATTGAATGCGTGCACGCGCACATATTAGTAACGCCTTCTGTCCTTTTTTGTTTGCTAACATTTCTTATGATCAGGAAGCAAAAGCAAAAGCTGCCCTTAAGGCCCAAATTGAGAAGTTGCAGCAGGAAAGAGATGAATTTCAAAAGATGGTTATTGGAAATCAGGTACGGTTGTTAGCCACCTCTTTTTCGGATATTCTCATCTTGATTTGTTTCTTGTTTAAATAAAATACTATCTTGAACATGTCATCTTGCAAAAGCAAGTCAAAACTCAACAGATACATGAGATGAAGAAAAAAGAAAAAGAGTACATTAAGTTGCAGGTATGATGCTCTCTTAACGCATGTCAATTCCTTCGTTTATTATTTTATTATTTCCTAGACTGTTGCTTTGGATATGTTTAGGGCTGTAAACGAATCGGACGGACACGGACAAGTCGTTCATCAAGGAAACTAACATGTTCATGAACACTTCACGAACGCTTACCGAACGAGATTTCTTGTTCGTGTTCGTTCATTAAGGAAATGAACATGTTCATGAACACTTACCGAACGTAAGACGGACGCAAAACGAGAACACGACACACATATGTTCATGAACATAAACGGACGTTATATATTTATTTAAATATACAACCTGCATTTCTCATCAGAAAGATTGCGAGTATCCACAAAAAATAAATAAATACGTAACACAATTAACACAAAAATTAAGAAGTGTGTCAAGCTTTAACGAAAAATGAAATCGAAATGATCAAATGAGGGATGTTGGCAGAGGCGTATAGTATAACCTTGGTGTTAAATTTTAAAAACTAGCCAATAAAAAAATATAACATAAAAAACCTTTAAATGAACATAAAAGAGGAACATAAATGAACACATTACCGAACGTTCGCGAACATAAACGAATGAACGCGGCCTCTGTTCATGTTCATTTGCTCGACTTATTGAACGAATTTCCTGTTCGTGTTTGTTCATTTATTAAATGAATGAACATAGACGAACTTCCCACAGAACGGTTCACCAACTGTTCCTGAACATGCAGTTCGTTTACAGCTCTAGATATGTTGTATGTTTTGAGCTATGCAAGTGGTAACAAATCTAGGAGCAATTATCTTTCTTTACAGGAACGACTAAATCAAGTTATGATGGAGAAAAAGAAGGAATCTAGATCAGGCATGGAAATTATGAATTTACTTCAGGTAATTGGTCAATGTTAAAATAATTTTTGCACATTTATAAATTCACATTATGTGATATCTTACTATAAGTTTTCCTTAACTACAGAAAGAAGGGAGACAACGTGGGACATGGAATGGGAAGAAGGCTGACAACGATTTCTATAAAAAGATTGTATGTTATAAATCTACGTTTTTTCCTTGCTTCGAATCGTATATAAAACTATAAATCATTTGTCCGTATGCTGTTTTAGGTGGATGCATACGAGGCAAAAAATCAAGAATTGGTTACGGAGAATTCCGATCTAAGGGCATTGTTACGATCAATGCAGGTATGTTACCATTCTTATAACGGTTATTTTTTGATTGTGTACATCTGTTTGTAACGTGTAGTTTCCGCAATAGGATGCAACATCAACTGTTTTAAATACCAAAAAAATGTCAAATAATCAAGAAAATTACATATCACCACGGCAACTCAGCATTTTGACTTGCTTACCTGATTTTGAGGTTACTGGATGACCCAAATAGGACAAGCCATCTTTTATCGATCCGAGGCACAAAAATAAATAAACTGTCCCATTTGGGTGGTCTGAATTATATATCCGCGAGTCATGTAGACAATATTGAATAAACAACTGTTCTGCTAGTGCACATTAATGAGTTGATTGATGGTCAATTCCTTATAACAAGGCTATATGTTACATATGTAACACAATGAGAAACTAGTATTATATCTTAACACGTTTGTACATATATAATGGTTTACAGGTGGATATGCGGGAATTTCTGAACGCGCCAAATGGTTCGTCCAAACATCCTTCCCCAGTTAATGAAAGGGATGTTGACCCCTTGCAATCTCCATTGGGCGGTAGGACGGTATGAGTCGATATCTAAGGATTTTCCAGATTGATAACTTTTTACATTAACAAGCAACTTATTATGTAATATGAAAAATCATAAACTGAAAGTTTATCAAAATCAGGATGTCTTTGACTTACCCTTTCATATGGGTAGAGATCAAATAGAAGCGTTTCTGCGAAACAAGGTGGCTTCAATAAAGGTAGTTACAAGTTACTTATGTTACTTTTCTCGCCCTGTGCTCCTTCTGGATATGATTTGTAGGATAGATGCTATAACATGTGGGTCAGGTAATAGTCAACGGGTTCGGGTCAAAGCTGGTACTTTATGTTCGGGCCAAAACAGGTTGCGTTCATGTGTTGAACGTTGACTTGCCAACAATTTTTTTGTCAATCATTTTGTGTTTTTAAAGCATTATATATACAGAAGTAAGATTCATAAACTAATAGCTATGCCAGTTATTATCGGTGGTCGGTCCCCATGTAATCAGTGTCATATATCGATACCGATATCATCAGCGATATTGACCGATATATCACCGATATTCCTGATATCAGTACCTTTCTTCTTAGTTCTACCATTCGTCTTTCTTATTATTGCTGCTATTAGTGTTTTAAGTTTTAATTGTTAAAGGTTAGTGTTTTAAGTCTTAATCAGTTCCAACTTGCTACAATTATTAGTGTTTTGCAAGTTGCAAAAGGTTAATTTGCTAATGGTAGGAGAGTATACTGAATTGTTAGTGTTAAATTGCTATATATATAAATTCTGCATGATATTAAAATTACCGATATCCCACCGTGATAATCAATATCTCAAATATCGGTCCTTGACTGATATCCGATTTTTGCCGCATTAACTGCATAGACTAATAGCATGATTGGTATTTGAATTATAGTTAGGTGACGTCTGACCCATTTCTACTCGTTTATAGTTAAGTATATATACAACATGGGTTGACCCATTTCCATATAATAAACAAGTTTAAATTGCGTTGATTTGCACTGTGAAGGAGCGCATGGGTCAGCTACAAGATGCACAAAAAGAAGCTGAAGTCACTTCCGAAGCAACTGAGAGAGAGCTAGAATTAGAGGCTCAACTTGTTGAAGCAAGAAGTATAATTCAAGAGCAGGTATTTTATACAGATTATGAAATATAAATTATTTATTTTATAGCTTCAGTTGGCATTTGTCAACATATACCACCTCACAAGAATTCAACATCCACTTTCTTTCATACTTCTACCGCACGACACAAACTATTTTTCGGTTGTGTCTTGTAAAAATAATTAATGTTATAATTATGATTAAAGAAAACTATATTGTTTTCTCTTTGCAGGCATCTATTATGTCTAAACACCTTGCAAAGTCCGAGAAACCAAGGTACTTTACATTAGATTGGACATGACAAATGGGCAGTCGGGCGGGTTGGGTAACCTGTCAAAGCGGGTTTGGGTCAAATACACATAGTTTTTTTTTCGTGTAAATAATCAGTGTGTGAAATAGAATCACAAATATGATTAAAGAAAAGCAGGGCCATCCCGAGAAGTCTCAAAAAAATTAGGCCCTGGGCGACAAAAAAACTGGGCCCAAAATTTGTGGTCAAGGGGGAAATGAATTAAAAAACTAAAATTTTGGTGCTGGAGCCAGACCTTGAACTTGAGACCTCTACGTTATCTTGAGATGGTTTTTTCCACTCCATTACCAACATTTTTATGTATAATAAACGGATGCAATATATATATATATATATATATATATATATATAAGGGTAGGGATCATAAGAGAAGTCCACCCTATTTGAGAAACTTTAGAAGCATTCTGGACCACACATTTCTCTAAGCTTTTCGTAATATCACATATGTATAGTTTAAAATTGACTATATACATACGTGTATAATTCAATATACACATATGTATATAGTTATTTTTAAATAACTAATATAAAATAATGTGTATATTAGAAAACCTCTGGGAAAATGTGTGGTCCAGAATGCTTCTCAAGTTTCTCAATTAGTCTAGTGCTTCTCACATGATCCTAACCCTATATATATATATATATATATATATAAATTTATAAAAACCTTTTGGGCCCTTTGAAAATTTGGACCTCGGGCGACGGCACGGGTTGGCCGGCCCTGAAGAAAACTGTATAGTTAGGAGATTTTTGTGTTAAAAATGAAGGGCGACTTTCAACCTCTTTAACGTTTTAATGAAGAATGGGCCAAACACTGTGCAGGAGGTTGATGTATTTGAATGCTGAAAGGGATTCCATCATATCATCGGATGATAAGGTGTAAACATTTGTTTCCATTTCTAAGAACTCATCTACAGAAAATGAATTATCATGGTGAAATTTGTTTCCTAAAATTAAAAAATCTGATAGAATTTAAGTGTATTTATCATTATAATCTTTTAGCAAAAGTATGTAAAAAGAAAATAATCTGATTCTGTAATCTTGAAAATTAAACTGAATTGTAGATTTGCTTCTGCTCTGAGTAGTTGGTTCATAACCATAAACTTGAAAAAACTAGAAATTTTGACTTATTTACTTATCAATGATCGGTATGGGTTATGTTCTATATTAAACGAGGGAAATGGGTCAAAACTAAAAGATATAGTTACAGGGCCATTTCATATATCTCCTGAAAACCTACATAATATCATATATATACCATAAAAAAGTTAATATTAAAATGTGTATTCATAATACTTGGAATTTAGAATTTCACATTTACCAATTTCATTGATTAAAATTCTATAGTATGATCACAATATTTTTTCTCCTCATTCCCCAACTTTTGTATACTAATGCGAGTTCTAAGTGGCAAAAATTTAAATCCATTATAGTGATCTTTTGTTGGGTAAATACGATATTCTGAGTTTAGTTATTTATCTCATTGTTTGCGACTTTCAGGGTGTATGAGTTCACTCGATGCTGCCCCTCGCTAGCACGTTCAAGTCGGGATTGGTTCTATTTTCTAGCATGTGTTGTGTAGTAATAGTAATTCATGTCACCAGCCTTTTGACATTTATCATATTTATATAGCTAGTCTTAAATATGTGCTACAATCATATGAAGCAATGAGTAGTTGTGAATTAGCGATATTTTTCAATATCGCATGAATGTGATTCGTTAAATCTTTTGTTCATTTGTGACATCTTTATCATCATATAAATGTTAACCGAACACATATCTCTTTATTCCACGATTAACATGCGAGTATTGTGGCAAAAATGGCGGGTTTGGGTATCAGATGAGTTCAAAATTGGTAATGCCTAAAATGGCGGGGGTAACGGTGGGTCAAAGTTGGTGTTTACAGCAATCTGTTAGGTAGCATTTGGTACGAAGAAACAAAAGGTGGAATAGAATAGATCATTCTGATTGAATGAAAAGAAACAAGTTTGGTTGTCATATGATAATAGAATGTAACTCTTTCTAAATATAACAATTTTCATTCTTGGTAAGGGGTTTTTTTTTTTCATTCTTTCAAGGAATATAAATAAATATATTATTATTATTATTATTATAATTATGATATTTATATTTATTATTTATTATTATCTAAACCCTAACGGTCCATAAAACTTAAACACACCATCGTAGAACTATGAATATAAAACACAACATGATAATCAACATAAAACACACTAATGTTAGTCATTCGATAATCAAAGGCTTATCATCCAAAACACAACACAAAACTCACAGAATAGGTGTTTTAGTAATCTTTACTTTGTTATTTGTGGCTTTTGAGTGTGTTTTATGGTTGACATTACGGTGTTTTATGATTTCTTACACTTGTAGGAAATATAGACTTTGTAGTCAACTTCCACCCTATTATTTATATTTATATTATGAATATGAATATATTTTTTGAACGGCAAATTTGGAAAATATATATCAAAATTTTATTGTACTTTTCTGTACCATTAATATATATTATTATTATTATTATTGAGGCAATTTATATTTTTGTTGTTTTTAATACAATTGATTTCGTTACTTCGTCTTTTTTTGTTTATCAAATTATACAAAGTGATGATTTATTCTATTCAAATATGAGTAACCAGACATTACAATGGAATGAAATGATTCATTTTATTCCATTACCCATTCCATTACAGCGTCCATTCCATTCATCCATCAATTCTATTACCTTCTTTTGCGTCCTGATACAGTGATGTTTTATTTTGAAAACTAAGGGCAATCAGGTAAACGAGTCGCTAAGCTTCAGGTTGGCTTGTTCATTCTAACGACGAGCTTGATATATCAAGCTTGAGTTCTGACTTGTCTATTATACGAGCTTTAATTTAGGCTTGGGTTTGGGTCTGTTTTAGCTCAACTAATTTATGTTTTTAGCAAGCTGACTTCGAGTATATCATAAAAGCTTAGCATCTTTACACAACTAAATTTCGATTTTGAGAATGAAAAAAAAAGTGAAACGGATTTGGTTTACGCCTTATGGGCCATAGGTTTTGGATTACGTATAATATCTAAAATATTAGGCAGTGTTTGGTTTGTGAGTATGGTTAGAAGAGTTTTGAAAAGGCGTTTGGGTTTTAAATATTAAAATAAAACCCACAAATTTATATTTTATTTTCAATCTTATTTATGAACCAAACACATGAAAATAAAACCCACTAATTTATATTTTATTTTCAATCTTATTTATGAACCAAACACCATTTAACTCAATTTGGGTTTATATCAACGTTTTCTAGTTCTTACACAAAAGAAGCAAACCCAAAACTAGCACTTATAACAAACATAACTCACATTAGATATCTTATAGTATTTTTTTTCAAAATATTTTTATTTTCTACGATCTCAATATCTTGACCTCAGGACTATGAAATTATTATCATAAATATGTCAAAGTTCAAGATTATATCAAATATAAAAGCAACTTGATGGGTAAGTGATATGTTTTTATTTTTTACCTTCACTATCTAGATAAAAGTTTAATGAAATAAGAAATTAGAAATATTAACTTTTTTATATAACGGTGATTTACGTCGTAAAACCAAAACTCTAAGGTAGTGTTTGGTATGCAGGAATAGAGGCGGAATGGAATGGATCATTACGAGGGAATGAAAAAAGAGTGTTTGGTTGGTTAATGGAATGGAATCACCCATTCCATAAGGCATTCCATTCCTTCAAAATCATTCCATCCATCCCTCATTTTGTTTCATTTCATCATCTCTTTCACCATTCATCAACAACACCATAACCCACCACCTTTGCCACCACACCACTCCCACCACACCACCCCTACCCAACCCGACGCCATCCGCCGCACCCGAAACCCCGTACACCCGCCTCGCCACCACCCGCCACTGTATCCACCACCGCACCACCGACCACCACCGCCGCAACCACTCCCGCTGCCACCACCTACCACCACCACCACGTCGACACCACAACCACCGCCGCCGCCACCCACCACCACCGTCGACACCACAACCACCGCCGCCGCCACCCACCGCCACAACGGCCGCGACGCGCCACCCCCCGTCACGCCACCCATTCTCTCCGCCTCAACCGCCACCACCCATTGCCGCCTCCGTCACCACCCACCGCCGCCACCACCCATTGCCGCCTCCGTCTCCACCCAACACCGCCACCTATAACCACCCACAATCACTACCGTTGACCACGACCACTCAGTACTATTTTTATTCCTTCATTTTTCTTCCTTACCAAACAATACACAATAATAATTCATTCCATTTCACGTGATAACCAAACAAGACATGAAATGGTAATGATCTATTGCATTCACTCGTCCAATCAATTATCTCGTCCATTCCAACCTATTTATTAGTTGGAACTTGTAAGGGTCTACAGACAGGTTGGTTACCGGATATCCTAGTTTTCCCTTATGTAATGTTAAAGTCTCCTAAACCTTTTATGGGCATACAAAACCCATTTAAACTACTAATTATTATTATTTGACATTTCACAAAAAAAAACTAAGAATTAAGTTTTCTTCTCATAACCTAATTTCTTTATATGTTTATAAATTTGCCTATCTTATGTTAGAGCTCATTTAGTTTAGGTTTGGAAGGTCAAAAAGTCAGATTTAGGCCTTGATGTATTGAAACATCAAAGCAACACGTTATGCTAAGTATTAAAACCTTAAGGGTATTAGAGGGCTAGGTGTAACTTACGTAGGTATATATCCTCCACACTTTAGGCAAGAAAGTTTTGATTAAATTCTAACTAGTTGGGTGGACATAACGAGTAAAACTATTTTCATACTTACCTTAGGTTCATATGTCAAGCGCGATGATAAGCTTGTTGTCTAACCAATTTTAAATTATTCTTTTTTGGCGTTGTTGCAATGGAATTTGATTAGGCACTTATGTATAGGTCTTTGTAAGGAATCAAACTGTTGGATATTTATGTCTGGTTCGATAAGTCAACGCTACCGACTGGGTCTTGATCCGTAAGAGTTACACCGTGGGCAACGAACTTAAATCCACTTAATTTAACTGGTAACTACGAACAATATGCGAAACGGATCATAATTATATTTATGATCATGAGCGGGATTATTGTTGCGGGTATTAACTGGGAGAGGGGTACATGGACCGAGTGAGACAAGAATGCTCACCCTACGCCACTTGTCGCGCATGCACCTTTGCTGCGCCACATGTCGCACATGCATCCATCTACGCCACTTGTCGTGCACCAAACTCTTGGCCAATTGCAACACATGCATTACGCATGTGTGCCACTTGGCAAACATGCATGACCTTCTCGACACTTGTCCATCTTCCATGTGCATGTCCGCCATTTGTCGCACATACATGGATCTCCATATTCTATATAAAGGGGTGTTTGGACAAGCTTTAGGTGGTTAGAAGAATTTGCACAAAATACTCTAAAAACCCACAACCAAAACGCCGCCACCGCCGGCCATAGCCATCGCCGCCACCGTTGTCGCTGGCCATAGCCGCGCTACTCCCGTCGCTGCCGGCCAGAACAGACGTCGCCGCCTCTATCGTCTTCGCCGGCCACCGCCCTGCCATTGGTCGCCACCGCCGATCAGCCGTCGCCGCTACCCGGGGTTATCCCCGCGTTCCGTTTCTTCGTTCACTAGCATGCGTTCGTTGAACCTCGGTGTCTCGACCGGTTAGTCATTAACCGAGGTATATCTTTCTCATCGGTAGTTAGATGTTATTATTACTGTGCTCGTATTTGCATGTAACCGGATCCTGTCGGGTTTCGTTCATTTTTGATCACTTGTTTATATTCCGCTGCGTTTTATTAATTAACTTGCTTAATTAATTTACTATTATTTATTGAACCGGATTTTTGATAAATAAAATTATAAATGATCACCATGGAAACCCAACAGTGGTATCAGAGCCTTGGTTACAACATACGAGTCGGTACCGGTCTTTTAACCGGAATTAGAACACAAACTTTATTTATTTAAAGTTTCTGATCTATATGTTTTTAAGGGCAACTTTATTTTTGGTCAATATTTTATTTGTTTTGCTTGACCAAAACATTGCCCGGTTTATTTTGTGATTGTTATGAAATATGTAGATCTGGCCCGACTTTGTTTTGTGGTTGTATATTTGATTCGGTTTTGTTATTATGGTTTTTGGCCACCTTGATGGTTCAAAGTTGTAATAGATAGGGTTTCTTCCTTTATTGTATTTTGTAAAATTTTGTAATAAACGAAGACCCGGAGACAAAACCGAGGACGCCAAACAGGAGTCATGAAGTCAGTGGGAGTTGCTCGAGATGACTGGATGCACTCAAGTCCATCCTTGTGGTTGTTTGTGTGTTGTGACCCCGTGACCCGTTTGATCTTGCTATTAGGCTCTAGCAAGATTGAACAATTTTTGGCCATATAGATTTACATATTTATCTTGCTATTGTGGTTGCCTTTTATCTTATAAGTTGTTATAACGTAACCAGCCTAAATACCAACATGATTTTAAAAGGAGTTTTAAAATATTAAAACAATCACGTTAAAACAAGTTCTAAATTGTTTTACAACTTGTTAGAATTTCGTTATAAAAACAAAGGTTGTTTTTGAAAGACAAACAAATAACCAATTAAGTTTTGCAAAATTCAATTTTCCAAAACTATTAATAGTTCTCTATTAACTTAAAATTGGTTATTTCAAGTCGCGACAAATTTAGTTTTAATAGGATATTTAAAACTAAGTGTCCTGAGAGATGAAAGTGTTCATCAAGATGTCACGACTAAAATATATACTAAAATTGGCTCTCACGACCCTATTTGGTAAAAATTAAAATTAACCCGTAATTAAAATCAATGGTTTATGCCATCCTACTACTAGTAACACTTGGGGCATAATGCGAACCATCAGTGTTGGAGCCACAGCACGACACTTGGTGTCTAGTTTATCCTTCCAAGGTGCAAGGGCTTCGTAGACACATCCGACCCTTCCACATGTGACCGTTTTAGGACGACTATTACTTTTCTTCTCGTGTTACGTGCTACAACTGTCTCGAGAACAAAAGTGGCATAGATGAGGCTAAACGTATCAATGCATAGACAAGAGTTGTCTTAGAGGCCTCATACCCGAGAGTTGTGCTCTTCTCACAATTGACAATCGTTGTCAGTCCGCTTGAACCCCTTACTAATGTTGCGTGCTACAGCTGCCTTTAGAAAGAGCTTCTAACCAGATTCTCATTCCTTGTTCTAATTACTGTAATGGGTCATTAATTAAATAAGGAAATATACATCGAAAATACTAATTAAATTACTTTCTTATATAATAGATGTCTAAGGAAAACAACTCCTCCATTCTGTACTTGAAAAAGAAAATTGAATAACACCAACTTTCTCGAATGGCACCGCAATCTGAGAATAGTTCTCAAGATGGCGAAAAGATATGTATCTTAGATGGCCCAGTCCCTACCGAGCCTGAAAGTAACACTAGTGCTGCTCGCAAGGCACTGGAAAAGCATATCGAGGATGTCGTTGAGGTAGCCTACCTTATGCAAAGCCACCGTGTCTCCTGAACTTCAGAAGTACATGGAAGATAAAGATGCTTATGACATGATCTAGCGACTGAAAGGCATGTTTCAGAAACAAGCCTGACAGGAGTGATATGACACCATGAAATAGCTCATAAGCTGTAAAATGCTGGAAGGATCATGTGTCAGTACTCATGTGCTTAAGATGAAAGGATACATTGGCCAAATGAACAAACTTGGTTATCCCTGCAAGAGAAATTGCAGCGGACTTCATCTTGAACTCTTTCCTAGCTCATATGACCAGTTCATTATGAACTATCATATGAATGCATGGGTAAAGACTGTGCCTGAGCTACATGGTATGCTCAAAACGGCTAAGATGAACATGCCACATAAAACCAACCAAGTTCTAATGGTCAAGTCTGGTGGTGTTAAGAAGCCCAACAACAAGAAAAGAGATCATAAAGCAAAGGCAAGAGAAAGGTTGTTGTTGCTGCCAGATATGCCACCAACAACGTTCTAGCCAAGCTGAAAATGAACAATGGCCAATAACATTGGCACTTCTTCTAGTATTCTCATTTATGTTATTGAACTTTTCACTGTTTCTAGCAACACATGGGTATTTGATACCAGATGTGGTTATCGCATCGTTAATGTCTTGCAAGAACCTGAAAAGTGGAAGAAACTGAAACAAGGCGACATGGAATTCATATTTGATGATGGAAAGAGAGTTCCAGTTCTGGCAACTAGAACATTTTGTTTATCATGTCCTTCTGGCCTTGTAGTTACTTTAAATAACTATTTGTTTGCATCTGGTTTAACCAGAAACACTAGTTCAGTTTCTTCACTGTTTGAACAAGAATTCAAGTACGTCCTAATGGAATTTCCATTTCTATCTACTTGAAGAATGTCTTTTATTTTGAGGCTAGACCTCGAAGTGGTATTGATGTTCAAATAAATGATAACATATATCATCTTTCTAAGCGTAACAAAGCTGGTATAAATGAAACGTAATTTTGGCATTGTAGACTTGGCCACATAAGTAAGACACGCATAAAATAGGTCCAGTCTGAGGAGATTCTTGAATCTGCTAGACAAGACTCCTTTTATGATTGCAAATCTTGCTTAGCTGGAAAACTCACAAAGCACCTCTTCACTGATGTTGGTGAACGGGCCAATGGTCTTCTAGTACTCACTCACACTGATGTATGTGGTTGAAGAACCACAACTAGAAACCATGAAGGATACTTCGTTACTTTTATCGACGATTATAGTCGATATGCTTATGTTTATATTATGAAACATAAGCACGAAACTTTTGAAAAGTTCAAAGAATTTCAAAACAAAGTAGTAAACCAGCTTACTAGAAAGATTAAAGTACTTCGATACGATCGAGTTGGTGAATACCTTAGCTTGAAATTTCTCGATCATCTAAAGGAACGTGGAATAGTTTCACAACCCACTCCACCAACCACACCCCAACTTAATGGCGTGAGTGAAAGGAGAAATCGAACCCTACTTAATATGGTTCGATCGATGATGTGTAGAATTAACTTGCCCCACTTATTTTGAGGTCATGCTCTTATGATCGCTGCCCGCATTGTTAATTCAGCTCCGACTAAAAGGGTAAACAAAACACCATATGAGATATGGCATGGGCGTAAACCCGATTTGGAATACCTTAGAGTATGGGGATATGAAGCATACATCACAAGTGATTCTGATGATAAGCCCGATCCTCGAGGCGAAAAGTAGTTTTCGTCAGATACTATAAAAGGCGGATATTATTTCTACCATCCTAATGCAAATGTGATTCCCATCAAACGGAAGGGACACTTTCTCGAGGAAAAACTCCTTAATCGAGAAATTGGAAATAATATTGTTGGTCTTGAAGAAATTTGAGAACCATAAACAACCGCTAATGACGTCGGACGTCTGATCAACAAGTAGTTGTTGCCTATGAATCAGACATAAACACAAACGTTCGCAGAAGTAGTAGAATTCGCAAAGAACCTGATAGATACCTTTGGCTCTAAATGGTCCCGAAGTCTTATTAGTAGCTGATTCTAATGACAAACCTGCTAACTACAAATCTGCTATCTCAGATCCAGAATCTGGGAAATGGCAAGAAGCCATGAACGTCGAGATGCAATCTATGATAACAATCAAGTATGGGACTTGGTTAAGCTACCCCCCGATTGTCGGGTAGTAGGGAGCAAATGGATTTTCAAGAGAAAAACCGATATGCATGGAAATGTCACACCTATAAATCACGGCTAGTTGTGAAGGGTTTCACTCAAACTCAAGGTATTGACTTTGATGAGACCTGCTCGCCCGTTGGTATGATTAAATCAATCAGGATATTGCTTGCTATAGCTCTGTACTATGATTACGGAATATGGCAAATGGATGTCAAAACCGCTTTTCTTAATGGACATCTCTCTAAAGATGTCTATATGGTTCAGCCTGAAGGTTTTGTCATCCAAAATATCCAACTAAGGTGTGCAAACTAAATAAGTCCATTTATGGACTCAAGCAAGCATCTCATGGTGGAATTTTCGTTTTGACCAGAAGATCAAAGAGTTTGGTTTTGTCAAGAATGAAGATGAGCCTTGTGTTACAGAAAGGCTAGTGGGAGCACCATATCATTCATCATCCTGTATGCGGATGATATACTAATCATTGGAAACAACATCCCTATGCTTAACGAGGTTAAACACTGTTTGGGATCTTGCTTCGCAATGAAAGATCTTGGAGAAGCTGCTTACATTCTGGAAATCAAGATCTATAGAGATAGATCTAAGCGGCTTCTAGGGCTAAGTCAAAGTACTCACATAGATGAAATGATGACAGCTTTAATATGTAAAACTCCAAGAAAGGAGGTGTTCTTGGTGATTGGAGGAGTGGAAGAAGAGCTCACTGTAAGGTGTTACACTGATGCTAGCTTCCAAAGTGACCGAGATGATTCTCGCTCATAATCAGGATTCGTATTCACTCTCAATGGAGGATCTATTTGATGGAAAAACTCCAAACAGAGAGTAGTGGCGGATTTAACCACTGAATCCGAATATATTGTTGCATCGGATGCTGCAAAAGAAACTGCTTGGATAAGAAGTTCATCACCGACGTCAATGAGGTTTCAAGTATTCAGAAACCAATTGAGGTGTTCTTGATAACACAGGAGCCATTGCTCAAACCAAGGAGCTCAGATCTCATCATAGGACCAAGCACATTCTAAGAAAGTTCCACAATGTACAGGAATACTAGAACGGTGAGACATCATAATAAGCAAAGTAAACACAGATCAAAACCTAGCAGACCCGTTCACTAAACCGATGACTCAGGACAAAGCATGACTAACATAGGAATGCTATCGGTCTTAGATTAGCTAGCCATTTGTTTTGATTTAGTATTTGGATGTACGAACATTCAAACAGTTGTAGCTTTTGAATTCACCTTTGATTTACCGGTTAAAGGCAAAGTTGAATCTTACAACTGTGTTCGATTTTAATACGTTTAATCCATGAATCTTGTATTCTAAATTATCCGTAGTCGGCCAGACTCGTGGGAACGACTCTGAATTAAGACTATTCTGACTTTGGACTCAAGGAGTTGACTTCCAAACTCACAGACCTCATTATGAATGACGTTGGATGTAACTCGCATCAAATCATCTTCATGGATCTTAGTCATAAGATGTATTTGATTTTGGTATACTCATTTAGTATCCTCTGACCTGAGATACATACTAGAACTTTCGTTTACTAAAGACTATTCTTTGATCAATGTCAACCGCTGTGCGTAACTGCCAGTCATAAAGGCATTGGTTAGGAGTAGTTCTGAAGTTCAGTGGAAGTTGTATGTAGTCAAGATGGGATTCTGTACTCTTACAATTTACGTAACAGTTAGACATCCGGGCGCCCACATTGATTCAAACTGGTGAAGTGTAAGGCCTTACCCAAACTTACTGTGTGTTTGATTGGACCACTTTGATTCTTGAACGAGAACGATAATGATTGAACGCCATGTAGATTGAATCTGATCCATGTCTCATTGTTCAATTGATGTCTTTTACGGAAAGGATAGATGACGACGATTACCATAAGTCTATTGTCTTCAAGTAGCAAGTTGTTGCTGAATGGAAGATACCTTGGTTAGTGACTTTAAAGTGTCATGACCTGTTGGGGGCAGCTATGTGCAGCTAGAGCACCGCTGGCTGTCTGCGTTGAGATCTTATCAGAAACCGTCCAAGTGGGAGTTGTTGGACATTTATGTCCGGTTTGATAAGTCAACGCTACCGACTGGGTCTTGATCCGTAAGAGTTACACCGTGGGCAACGAACTTAAATCCACTTAATTTAACTGGTAATTACGAACAATATGCGAAACGGATCATAATTATATTTATGATCATGAGCGGGATTATTGTTGCGAGTATTAACTGAGAGAGGGGTACATGGACCGAGTGAGACAAGAATGCTCACCCTACGCCACTTGTCCCGCATGCACCTTTGCTGCGCCACATGTCGCACATGCATCCATCTACCGCCACTTATCGTGCACCAAACTCTTGGCCAATTGCAACACATGCACTACGCATGTGTGCCACTTGGCAAACATGCATGACCTTCTCGACACTTGTCCATCTTCCATGTGCATGTCCGCCATTTGTCGCACATACATGGATCTCCATATTCTATATAAAGGGTGTTTGGACAAGCTTTAGGTGGTTAGAAGAATTTTCACAAAATACTCTCAAATACCCACAACCATAATCGCCGCCACCACCGGCCATAGCCATCGCCGCCACCGTTGTCGTCGGCCATAGTCGCGCTACTCCGTCGCTGCCAGCCAGAACAGACGCCGCCGCCGCTATCGTCGTCACCGGCCACCGCCGTTGCCGCTGGTCGCCACCGCCGGTCAGCCGTCGCCGCTACCCGGGGTTATCCCCGCGTTCCGTTTCTTCGTTCACTAGCATGCGTTCGTTGAACCTCGGTGTCTCGACCGGTTAGTCATTAACCGAGGTATATCTTTCTCATCGGTAGTTAGATGTTATATTACTGTGCTCGTATTTGCATGTAACCGGATCCTGTCGGGTTTCGTTCATTTTTGATCACTTGTTTATATTCCGCTGCGTTTTATTAATTAACTTGCTTAATTAATTTACTATTATTTATTGAACCGGTTTTTTGATAAATAAAATTATAAATGATCACCATGGAAACCCAACACAAACAGGATGTCATGAGTCCTGGTTGAAAAGTGGTTAGGATAACTTACCATGCATTTTACATATGGGCGCACCTTTTAAGGGGCAAAGGAGTACATCTGCCCCCACCAACATTTCAGTTATTAGTGTAATTTTTCTGATTTTTCGTCCGAAATTTTTAAAATTATATAGATTCGTCCCCGTCAATTATTTTGCCTAAAATTCTCTGCCCTTACCAAGTTTATTATCCAAAATATTTATAATATTTTTGTATTTTGTTAAAAAAACATAAAGAACGAGGCAGTTAGTAATTTTTTATAATTGTTTTTAAACTTGAAGTTAGTTTAAATAAAGTTTGAAACTAGTTTCTATATAAATGAAACTTGAGGGTTCATTTCTGTCTTAATTGGACGATGTTTAGACAAAAAAAGAACGCTGCATGAGGATAGAGGCACCGCATCTGTGTTGTTCGACTTCAACATAAAAAGATTGGTTGCGTGTTTTGAGGGTGAAGCCTTCAAATCTCCAGTCCTTTATACCTATTTTTGCATAATTATAAATATTTTGGTCTTTTGTTTGTTAAATAATATTTAGTTTTTTATGTGTAAGAATGAGTCCTCTGAATGAATGAAGATAATTTACTTTTATTTAGAGTTATTATTTTTTGACTCGAATCGAGTAGCCGACCTGGACATATAACTCTAAACATAGCGATATAATTTTTTTTTGGTCCCATAACTTTCCGCCTCTGTGAAACCTTTGGTCAAGCTCCAACAATGATTTTACTATTATACGTGAAGAAACACGGATTCACCCGAAGGTTGATTCGAACCGTTTTCTCTTAGAGGTTGGATAATCACACCTTCTTCTTCCTCTTGAACCTAGATCTGCAATGGAGAAGAGAGAAAAGTGGGGATGTAGAGATTGCCGGTAGGAGAAGAATCCCCTATTTCCAGCTACAAAAAGTGCGGCGGCTCCATGTCTTGTCCTTCTAATGATGAGGTGAACACCTCTTTATATAGGAGACATGGGCCCCCAACCTCAATGGGCCAGGCCCAGTTAGGGTTATCTCTACAAGTCCCCGACCCAATGTAGCGTTGGGCCTCGCGGTTGAGTTAGTAAGCAACAATAATAAATAATTAATATAAAAACAATAAGTAACGGGCATGTCTGACCGCTCGGGTCGAGTCTAATACCATACCTCTACAATACGAGGATTGTGTTCTAGTCGAGCTAATTGGTAAATATGACTCCAACTAGTGATAGTGATCACTGAGGTTGATATATTCTAAACTGGTCAAGTTTGAGCAAGGTGTCTTTGTTGGTTTGCGAAAGTAAATACACATCAAAATTTGATTTTATACAAGTTGTTTACTAAATGTAATACTATTTAAATTGTTTACACATGCTATAACATGTTTTCAAATGGATGAACATTTTCATTTTTCACTAATTATTTTTTAACAAATATTTATAGATTGTCCCAGAGTCGGCCTGAGAATTCGTTCACTTTATTTGAGCTCGGAAAAACGTGCCCTTAGGCGGTAAAGAAATTGGGTATTGGGCTTACTAAAGGTCTAAACCTAATGCCAATGAGCTAGTAACTAATCTAAACCATAAAAATAGTAATCTAAACCATAAAAATAGTTTTGTAAGTGGGCATATGTGGGTGTTTGTCTGAATATACCATATTAATTTAATTTTTTACATATACATATCGTGTTTTTTTAAAATAACATGTCTTTCGAAATATCGGACCCTGGCCGATGGTCCTCCCCCCGCCCCCTTTTCAAATAATTTAATAACTTTTAAGAGAACCAATTTAAAACTTCTAAAAACCAAAGATAGAAAAGTGGACATGGGAACCACATATGGAGGACACATTTTTTTTGCTTGTTAGTTGTTAGGGGGAAGGGAGTGGGCGGCAAATCCACTCGGCAAACCGGTTTACCGCGCGGTAACATCGTCGCCGTCAGGGTTTGCCGCTCGGTAAATTTCGATATGCGGTAAAGCTTTGCCGATGCGGTGAAGGTTGCTTGTTCATGTCCTTTGTTGCTGCTGCTATTTAATAAAAAAAGCTTTTTTTGTTTGTTAATTGCTGCTGCTGTTATTTAATAAAAAAACTTTTTTTGTTTCTTAATTGCTGCTGCTGTTAATAAAAAAACCAAGGTTTTGATATTTGATTTCTTTGAATTTTATGTTTTTTTTAAGATAGATTTTAATGTAATGTTTTTTTGTAAAAAAACAAAGTTTACCAATTCATCAGGTGTCTGGTCATTGCCAACACTTTTGACCAAAATTTTAAACACTTTAGGTGAATTGACGTAACACCCTCTGATTGATTGATTTAAAAGTTTACCACTTTCAAGTGTCTAACCACTCTCTTCACCCTTATTGAAGTAAAGTTGTAGAGAAGAAGTCGGCAAATACATGCATGTGATTGCTAATTTGATATGTTGATTAAAACACATAGGATACACGTTAATTAAATATTGGTCAACCTCCAATATATGCTTCCCAAAGTCAAAAGCTCAAACCTATATCTATGTGTTCCGTAACCCCCTATAATTCAAAGTCAACTATGACTCAAATGACTAATTTGTAAGCAAAGGGGTAACCCTCCTTGCCTTAAGGGTATGGATGTATGGTCGTGGGCTAATTTAATCCACAAAATGCAATGAATATTAGTAAACGTGATTTTTATATTTTTTTTTTCTAAAAGTAAATCTTCAACGTTAATCAATGTGTATTGAGTATGTTTTTAATCTTTAAAGAAAAATACAAGGTTGTCAACTGTTAAATCAACTTTACATGTGTCCACTGTCCACTAGGGTGGAAGGAATTAAGGGTTAATATACTATCATCTGATTTTACTATAAAGTTCATTTTATTTTAAAAAACATGGGTTTGATTCTCTATTTATTGTCGGTAGTGATGCAACTTTATTATGGCCCCGGCCAATAAGTTCTGGTTTTAACACTTTGTCGTGTAACACCTTAAACAAACCTGATAATAGTAACAACCATAATCATAATTTAGTGTTTATAATAACGTTATTGATTAAACACCATATCTTTTCTTTTCTAGATGCCGAATATGGGGATGATTAAAGAGATATAGGAGTAGAGGTGTTCATGTCTCGTTGAAACTTATTGATATGTTCAAACTTATCTATTTCGATGTATTACTCTGTAATTAATTATAGATTGAATTTTAGAGATTTAAGTGGTTTGGTTTATAGTTCAATCTTGTCTATTTTAAAGTTTGACGGTCTGACCCACAATTTTTAACTTAGAACCAATGACTTATAGCCGTTTTTCATTTATGGAATATCTAAGCTACTTATATTGCATTATATTTATGAACCATCTTTATCATTTTGAAGTTTTAAGTATGTCTTATCAATTTTGAAAATAAAATAATAAAATGGTTTGAACCGTCAAACTATCACAACTAAACTATCAAACCGCTAAACCGACCTACTAAATCAAAACAACCTGGCTTGTCGTTTTCCAAAATTGTAGTCAACATGCTGGCCTAAAACTTTCGTTAAAACCACCAAACCAGGCCGTAAACACCCTTAACTATAACAAAAATAATGTTTTTTTTCTTTCTGAAAATATATGCTCATCGATGTAATTCATTTGTAGCTTCAAAAACCTTCAGGTTCTTTACATAAATTTTCATGTTTCTTGAGCATACATATTATGTTATAGTAACAATATGCTCGACAATTACACACGTAAATTGATCCCTCTCTTAATTTATCTTTTTTTTAACGACAAAGGTTACATAATCAATACTCCTAAATTACTCCCTTAATTTATCTACTATCTTTAACTTCAAACAAAAGTCCCTTTGATTCATCAGCTTGATTGGCACTCTACTAATCATCTATAAGTAGACCAACATGATGGATAATACCAACCTCATATCAACTTTCTCTTTAAAACACTTCAAACAATTGCTCATCATTCATGCCAAATATGGACTATCAAGATTCCCAAAACAACCAAACCCTATTATCTGTTCTTAAACAAGAAGACTTTTCAACAAGCAAAATTCTCGCAAGAGAGTCATCGGTCGGTCAATCATCGCGAATCTACTATCAAAACACCACCAACGAAGGCGTACCCTTTAAATGGGAGATGCAACCCGGAACACCCTTGAATCCACCACTAGAGGAGGTTATTCCACCACCAATGCCACCACCAGCGGTTCAAAGCTTAGCCCTTCCTCTCCCCAAAGTCGTTGATCATGACGGCTCGAAGAATATGTTGTCTAGGAAGTTTTGGTCTTGGAAGAGGCTAAGCAAGAAGTTAAGGTTACACACATATGATCAAAGAGGAAAACATTGTAGCAAGTTTAATAAACATGCAACTAATTATTCTGATGGAGATTCTGACGCTGAGTTTGTGAGATGGGGTTGTCATGATTCAAGATCTTCATCGTTTTCGTCTTCGTCCTCTTTAGGTAGCCATACCGATCAAAGGTTCACAAGAGGGCCTTTTCCTTGCAGTCCATGGAGGACATAAGGAGGAAACTTACAAAACATTTGTTACATTTCATATTGATTCTTTTTTAAAACCATGATGTTTATTGTTTAGAATTAAAGGTTATTATTATTATTTTTTAATTATGACATACCACCCGGATGTTTATTGTTTATGTTGATAATAAGTAAATCTTAGACTTTATTAATACGGAAATATGTTATAATCATGTGAATTGATCTAGTGGTTACGAAAAAATGTTATCATACTACGATCTGATAACAATATGCATTTGATGATTCATCTTTCATTCTCACTCACGTTCCGTTAGGGCTGGCAATTTTAGACACGGACACGAAAACACGACACGACCTTAACAGATTTGTGTCTGACCCTTAACAAGTTTCGTGTCTTAAACAGGTCGGCACGATAAGACGTGTTAATTTTCATGTCGTGTTCGTGTTTACATACTTCTTGTCCGTGTCTTATCGTGTACATGTCGTGTATAACACAATATGTCAGTCCTAGACTCCACACTCCATCCCTCCAGGGCGAGTTAGTGTCTTAACGTGTCGTGTTCGTATCTTAACAGGTCATTTTTGTGTCTTAATAGGTTGTATGATATGCTTGTAGGTTTTTTCGTGTCTTAACATGTCGTGTTCGTGTAACCTGTTTATTATCAGGTTCGTGTTCGTGTTTAGAAAAACTGACACGATAAGATTTCGTGTCGTGTTCGTGTTTTAACAGGTCGTGTTTGGCACAATATGCCAGCCCTACTTTCCGTTGTTCAAATAAGGCCACAAGGTATCTCTATCGTTTTTTTTCATTCGTCGCATAACTTTTTATTATCTACATCAACGCAACATTTTTTTTCTTTCATTTCACAACTTTCTATTATCTACATCAACACAACATCGCCACAACATCGCCGTATTTTCAAATCTTTCTCATCCCAAAAGGAGGTGGGGAGCGGGAGGGGGATTACCATCCATCCCGCAAATTGTATAAAAAAAAAAAGAAATAAGGTGCCACGAAATGAGTGTCTATGTATAAAAGATGTATGAGTTTCTCATGGAGATCATCAGTGAATAACCACCCGTCATTGATCCCGATTTCTCTTAGTACCAAACCATCCGGAATGGTGTGCATTTCGTATGCAAAACTTTAGGTATCGAATTGGTTTTGGCTTCCATACAAGAATCCTTTAAACGTGTATATGATTGAGCAAACACTTAATGAACAATGGATACATCAAAAGGTGAAGATACATTAGTTTGACAATGAAGATGAGATACAATAACGAAAGATGGTTCATATTTAAGCTTCATAATTTGTTAAAAAGTTATTATTTTGTGACGGTACCATTCTAGTAAAAAAACATTTACTATTATAATTAAATTGTGACCGTACCATTCTAAGAAAAAGACATTACTGTTTATTATATTTAAATTCTGACCGTACCATTCTAGTAAAAAAACATTTACTATATATATTTAAAAGCACAAGTAACCGCAATATATAGGAAGGTTAATAAGTTTAAAGTTTTTGATCAACGAAGATGTTTTACTACCATTCAGAAAACGAACTAAGTTTTAGAGAGAATATTATAAGTTTTACGAAAAAGAAAGTTAATATGTTTAACCAAAATGATGTATTATTCGACAACTTTGATTTTTTAATGCACATAATTTATTTTTTTAATATGCAAACAAAACTTTTTTTTGTGAATTTAAATTTATAAGTTATTTTCTAAATATATATTTTTACAAAAAAATAATAATTTAGAGTGTAACATAAATTACGAAGTGTGTAAGATAAATTACGCGCAATGAAGGATAAAGTGCAGGATAAATTTTGACATATACATGATTAGTTTCAATATGGGTAAGATAAATTTCGAAATGTAGAATAAATTTTGATGTGTGTAAACAAAAAAAAAATTAATGTGTAGGATAATGGTGTTTAAAACTAGTTAGTTAATAAAAGAGAATAATAAATTAGATGATAGAAAAAACTATTTAATTTTTTATAGTTATACCCTTTTGTTATTTTTCTTCTCAATTTATTTTTCTTCTCAAATGATCCCCATATATATTAACATCGATTGTTAAGAAAGCTAACACAAAATTTAAAATCAATATGCTAGATTATATATTAACATCCATTGTTAAGAAAATTAACACAAAATTTACGATCAATGTGCTACATTACTAATTTATCCAACTCTAGTCTTTTTTGTCAACAATGTTAGGCTTATCATAACGTGTGTAAAGCACGTCAACTCTAGTCGTTTACCTGCACAATGCGGAGGAAAACATATCACTTAGGTTGGTGAGTTAGGGCTATGTACGGGGTGGTTCTGTTTTGAGCCATAACCAAAACCAAATTCGCGATGCGACGACGGTGACGACAATATACAATTGGGGGCGACAATATACAATACGGTACTATTTTTCTATTAGTTTATCAACTCTCTAATGGGTTCACTCACACTTTCCAATGGGCAGACTGATTATTAACAAAATTAAATAGAAACATAAACACAATGGTACCTGCAACTAATATATGAAAAAGGTACTTGGACTTAAAAGATTATAGTGAGATTCCCCACTCTGTGCGGTGGTAATTAGGTCGGTATCTATTTGATTCATTACGGTACTGGCACTCTCATTGCAACCGAAAGAAAAAACTCAAAAAATAAAGTCGTTATGTGCCAAAAAAGACATCGACGCATATTTTACATCAATCGAAACTCATAAAACTTATACCGATTCCGTTATTGTTCGGTTGGAATCGTTTGGTTTGTCACTTTATTGAATATAATTCCATTATGATAAAGTTTATATTGGAAATGTCGAGGAAAAAATTAAACACATTTGTATTCTAGCTTTTTTTAAACTTGAACGAACGCAAGTTATTAAAGAAAATCAAAAAAATTTTACTTGATTAAAACACATTGAGGCCTTTACATCACCATCGCGTTCGTGGTTGATCCGAACTGCTCAAAGTAGTTCTTGAAGTCACTCTTGGTGATTGTAGATGCTAACACGCCTACAAATATCTTTTTCGTGCGGATGAGGCTCGTGACCGGTGAGCACTCCCATTCCCCATGTTAACAAAGAGAATACTAAATTACATCAAAGAAACTGAAGGAGCAATCATGATGACTGTCAATCAACAAATTGAAGAGCTTTTGTTGTTGATTCATTCTCACATAACAGAATACTAATTATTACAAGATAAGTCCAATGTTTTCAAGTTTAAATTTGCTTATAAACAAACACGACCACATTCACTTTCTTAATAAACAAAATCCACCAGAGATCCCCGTCTATTTACATGTACATGTTTAGTTAAAGTTAAATGAACAAACACGAACACAAGTGCATATCTAATCAATAGCCGGTCAGTTCAAATACATACAACCAGATCCGTTTTATGTCCGGTACCGGGTCCACCAGTGCTGCAATCTAGTTCCAAAAACACTAATGCTCATTTACATAGAAGTGATATCTTTAATGCCCACCCCCAGCACCTCTTAGGTAAAAAGTGTTATCAATTTATATTTTAATTTTTTTTAGTAAACTCTTATTTTTAAAAAAATACTACCTAAATTATATAACTTTTAATACCTAACTAACTAAACCCAAATACCCAATACCTTTACCCACTTATAATACCTAACTAACTTGCCCACTAAGTCTTAGCCATTAACCAAACCCAACAATATTTCAAACTATAATAAAATAATTAAGCCCAAAACCCTTACGTATTCTCACACGTTCTCTCTCTTGCGTCCCTGCACTGCCAGCGAACAACAGTCCAGCAGCCGGCGACCACCGTAATCAACCACCATACCTCCCAACAATATTTCAAACTTATATACCAAGGAGCCTAAAATTTTTAAAAATGTTCCGCACTCCCATGGAAAAATTCCTGGGTCCGCCATTGCCCACCCGACGGGACGGTGTGAAGGGGGTTCCCACGCCTCCTTCAAGTCCCCACTCCGTGTCTTATAGACTATTTTGACCCTTTATACTATAAACTATTCATATCCAGGTTTGTCTTCTTTTCCAGATTTATATGTAAATGGCCTTTTCCATAGAAAAATATTTTTATTGGTTATGGTGTCATTTTTTTCTGTAAGATAGGTCACGAAGTTTGACACTTTCTTATAACAATAACATTTGGCTGGTGACAGGTTCTTTTACATACCATGATAAATACAACAAAGCAAGCATGGATTAGCGATTAAACGTTTAAGAACCAACAAGGCGGTGACTGGCCACATAACGAAAAAGAGGCTGGTGGCAGGTTCTTTTACATATCTGGCCATCTCTTTATATAATTCTGGAATGATATTCACATATCCTTTAATATGTATCAGAGGTTTATTTAAAAGTTATTTATGCCAGTTACATCATTTTCATTATTTTTTTAATCATATTACCTTTCTGCTTGCCATTTCAAACAAAAAAACGATTTTTGTCAAGTCACTGAGTTGAGCTAGCTAGGGCTTTGCAGTAGATACCAAAGCTTCAATCGAAGTTAGCATAAAGACGAAAGCTCAGGCTCCAATTGGTTCAAACTAAATAAGAAAAAACACAACTGTTAAACATCTAAAATCTGCAATATGTCAAAAATGAACAAAAAGATCCAACGTGTAAACCAGTTGAACCCATCCAATGCATTTGAAAACGCAACAAATATAGTCAAAAAATGGTTACGCATATCTGAAAATCCAAAGCTTTCAAAAGTGCGGATCAAATTCAATGTTCATAAGTTAAACATGCTAATTGCTAAAAAACCATGTTGGATTGTAATCGGTTACTCCTGAAGGGGACATTCCAAATGGTAAACAATGAATAAAACAAATCATTTAGGATGCATGAAATTCAAAGGACAGAAAATAAAACAAAAGAAATAAAGGTTACACATAAAATTGAAAGTGACTATAAATTCTTGACACGCCATCACTAATGACGTTGAATTAACTACTTTGAAACAGCAGCACATGGAAAAACAAATAAATGACAAGATATCTTGACAGCCGGAGCTGTACTCCAGAGAAGCTATACAGGTTCGGTTGTTAAGAAGTGAACTTCATGTTATCAAAAGCAATCTAGGGATATAATCAAATTTGAAAAATAAAACATTGTACAAATAAGAATTAATATAGGAATATATCAATATATTAAACATAATTATCAAGGAACAATAGTGAGCATCATGATCAAGGAACAATAGTGAGCATCATGATCAAGGAACAATAGTGAACAACTTGTTGCAAACAATGCAACCCAGAAAACATAAATAACGTAATACCAAAACAAAGCATAATCTCCAATTGTTGAAGTACAATACTAACAAACACAAAAAAAACACCGAATCCATATCAACAACCACAAATACCACAAACTAGTTAATAATTGATAATGTATAAAATACATAAAACGAATGAAGAAACCATGAAATAACATTCCAAGTACACAAAACGATAAGCCACTTTACCAATCTTCTCATACAACCCGAAATCTCGACATGGAAATGGGATAACATTGCTATGGAATTCATTACCAAGCTCCCACGAACATCTTTCGGGCATGATAGTATTTGGGTAATCGTTGATTGTTTGACAAAATTGGCTCATTTTCTTCCCATCCGTGAAGACTACCGAGTTGAGAAATTGGCTCGTATCTACATCGTGAAAATCATCAGTCGTCAGGGTACTCCTCTCGACATCATTTTCGATCATGATGATCATTTCACCCCCCGCTTTTGGAATCATCTCAAGCCGCCTTGGGCAGTTAACTCAATCTTAGTACGACCTTCCATCCTCAATTTGATGGACAGTCTGAACGTACTATCCAAACTCTCGAAGATATGCTCCGCTCTTGTGTCATCGATTTCGGTGGCAATTGGGATTACATTTACCATTACCTGAATTCTTGTATACCAACATTTACCACACAAGTATTAAAAGGACACCTTTTGAAGCACTTTATGGTCGCAAATGTCGATCGCCTATTTGTTGGCACGAGATCGGCAAAGCACCAATCACAGTTCCCGAGCTCATCCAAGAGACGACGGATAAAATTCTACAAATCCGCGACAACTTACTCAAGGTAAGAAGTCGACAAAAGAGTTACACGGACAAGCGACACAAACCTTTGGAATTTAACGTCGGTGATCTCGTACTCCTCATGGCATCTCCTTGGAAAGGAGTAGTGCATTTTGGTTAAAAAGGAAAACTCGCTCCTCATTATGTAGGTCCCTTCAAGATTCTCGAGAAAACTGGTAGAGTGTCTTATCGACTCGACTTGCCTCAAGAGCTCAACAATGTTCATCTGACTTTTCATGTGTCGAATATCAAGTAGTGCCTAGTCGATGAACGACTTCAAATTCCAATTGACGCCGTACATACTAATGAGTTTCTGCACTTCATTGAGAAACCTGTAGAAATCATGGACCAAGAGTCAAACAAACTCCGACGTAGTCATACTCCTTTAGTCATGGTATGTTGGCAAGGAAAGCGTGGTGCCATATTTACTTGGGAACGCGAGGACAAAATGAAGACCATGTACCTATACCTCTTCCTAGAGTCTTCCTCTTGAATAAATTCCGGGATGAAATTTCCTAAAGTAGGGGAGATTGTATCGTTCCGTATTTTTACGAGTCTTATTCAATTATTTGTAATTCGTATTTTTTATTTCAATCCTTGTAATTCGAGAGTTGATCATAATGGAAATCACATTTTTATATCATACTTGTTTAATTAGGCATGCACAATACGCAAACAATCACGAAATACGCGTTTCGATTAAAAAACGAGTCATACACCGAGAATATATTTTCTCAGAAATATATTTAAACATATTCATACATTACACATGTTTATATACACCTTAAAACCCTAAAAATGTGATTAATATTGTGTTTATAGCATAAAATGACAAGATAACCAAACCAAGCGCCAAAATGGATTTTGACATTTTTGGACGGCTTTGCGGACCGCATCTAAACCCCTTACCGTTCGCAAGGGGGTCTGACAACAAAAGCAAAAAAACTTGTTTTGTTTGAATTTCCCTCCTCCTATCTCCCCAACCACCTTCTTTAATGCCCAAACCCTAATCACAACTAGAAAAAAAACTCTTGCACACCTCCTGAACACTTTCCATAAAATCATTCTCTCAAACACTCTCTAATCTTCATGTTTTGCAAGTTTAGGCAGATTCACCCAAGTTCAAAACAGTGACTTTTGAGCTTGTTTAAGCAACTTTTCTTCTTGTTTTCTTGCTTCTCCTTCCTTGGATAACCTCTAGGAGTGTTACCACATGTTTACCAAGGTAAACAAAGATGGTACATCACCATCTTGAGGTCCAAAGTTAGGGTTTTCTTGAGTTTTGTTAACAACTTTTAAACATGTTCATATTGTTTCATCTTTGGAACATCTTCAAGTTGCTAACAAATCCCTATGTTGGATAGGTTTGGATTGAAGTTTTGTTTTAGCAATATTATGATTATATGTTTACAGTTCTTACAATCTAAGTCACGAAGTAGCTTTCAAGCAAACAAAGTGAACAAACTACACCAAGTCTCCAACCATAACCATGTTTGGAAGCACTCGTCTTGTTAAACTCATTTGGCTATTGGTGAACTGTTGATTTAGTTATGTTCTTCATATTGTATTCATGACTGTTAGGGATAGAATTTTATTGCTTATGGATCATGAATCCTTTATTGTGCCTGTATCAGGGATCCTTAAGATTTGGTGCAGGAAAGATAAGGATCAAGGATCCTCATTAATATTCTGTGAACTAATAATTGTTTCCAATACCTTTTGGACTTGTATTGCAGGTATGTTTCAGAGAAGACTCATTCCAATCGAGAATCACGGAGAATATGCTTCTATTTCCGGCACGTGCATAAGCTAGTAACCGTTGGTGATGAACGTGCATGCATGGCAAGATTTTTGGGAAGTTAGTTAGGATATTTTCGACTATGTTATTAGGGATATTGAGCTGTGTAGAACATACACTTACACCTTTTTTCTCTGATCAGAAGATATACGCAATCGTCCTCTCAAACACACACTAGTATTCATTGTAAACAATCTTAATATTTCCAAAGTTGTAATCTTTATAGTTCAATATAGTTGGTGATCGGTAGTTTCCATCATCCGAGGTTTTTTATGCCGGAGATCATTCATTGATCAAGGGCTTTTTCCTCGTATAAATCTCTGTGGTCATCTTTGATTACATTCCAAACTTGTTTATTCAATAATTCATTATATCAAGCACTCAACCTCACATTCAAAGTTTGGTTACATTATCCTTAATCAGATTTTTGACCAAAATAGTTGGCGCCCACCGTGGGGCAATCGGTGCTTCAATTCTAAAAATTCCGTTCATTTCTTTCATTTTCATCCATTCTTTTCAACTACATGGCTTCTCATGAAAAGTCCGCTTCAAGTGCCATGCCGGCGGTTACCTCATCTCAGATATGTGCATCGTTGCCTCCCATTCCCCCTGCACCGGCGAGGAGTGCTGATAATGCTCACAAGAAGCCAACACCAGTTTTCTCGAAGGCTTCTACTGTTTCATCCTCTGCACCTACTAATAATGATGTTTCTACCTTGATTTTGCAGATGAAGAACTACATGGAGAAGCAGGATAAAACCAACCAAAGGATCCTCAGGGAGATTGATGAAATCAAGAAGCAGAAGATATCAGTGGAGGATCACTCTCCGTTGATGCCCAGATCATTGGATTTCACTTCTCCAGCATCAACAATCCAGCATTCCAGGGGATCTGGTGTTCAAATCCAAGGATCCTCCAATTACCAGTAGGGATCAATGGCGATGACACAGACTCAAGGATCCTTAGAATTGCAGCATGGATCGTTGGCAAAGACGTAGCCACAAGCATCTCATTACCAGCCTTATGGATCCTCATCCAAATCTCCAGGATCATCATATCAGTATCAAGGAGACTATCTCAGTTCAGGAGGATATTTGGAGACAGTTGCACCAAAGGAATCCCATTTCCAGCATCCAGGATCCTTTTCTCAGGATCAAGGATCCTCTGCTTGGGATAAGGTTCAAGGATCCTCCCCTCAGGTTCAAGGATCCATGCAGTATCCTCTAAGGCCGTCAGCACCCATGTACCCTGGACCTAATATCTTTTAGGATCAAGGATATTCAGGGAGTCAGATATTCAAGGATTCTGAAGTTCACAAAGGGGACTTCATCCCTATGCAGACTATTGCTTCATCTGGTCCAACTGTTACACCTGAAGTGTCCGCCTTTGGATATACTTCTGGCATACCACTTCCAAACCGATCAGGAGGTAACAATGTCAATACATCTTTTGGCACTAACTATGGTTCCATGCAGGATACAGGTATCATTCAGGCTATGGCACGGGAACTCCAGAAGCTTAAGGATATGATATCCAGCGTTCCAGGAGTGGTTAAACCCATTCCTGAGATCCTGGATGGAAGTCACAGGGTGTCTCGTTTGCACCTCCTATATGCAATGCTGAGATACTAAAACACTTTCAAACCCCTAACATGAAGTTGTACGATGGTACAACTGATCCAGAGAGCATGTGGCACAATACCGGGAAAGAAGGGAGATCAATCCCATTCCAGAAAGATTAAAGGAAGTCTGCCTTTGCAAGGGATTCGGATCCACACTCATCGGACCAGCACTCAAATGGCTGCTAAGTCTTCCTCCTTACTCAATTACTTCATTTTCTTATCTAGTTAATTTGTTGAATAACCAGTTTTCATGCAGTAGAACCTTTGAACGGTTAACTAGTGATCTATATAGAATAACCCAGGGACGTGATGAATCATTAAGATATTACATCACTAAGTTTAGTAGATAATCATTAGAAATTCCTAATTTGGATATTGCTACTGCTGTGGAGGCATTCAATATGGGATTGCTTAAGGATTCCTCATTCTATAATGACCTTGTTATGACACCTTGCAGGAATTTAGATGAAGTGAGGAACAAGGCATTGAGGTTTATTCGTTTAGAGGATGACAAATGGATCCAGGAGAGGCTCTCAGATCCTCGAAACAGGAAAAGCAAGGATCATTTTTTAAGAATAATCGATCCAAGTCATACTCTAAACATGGCAACCACAATGTGAATGCAGTTGAACAAGACGAAGACGATGAGGATTATCCTCCAATATCTGAGTATTGTTTTTCTGTTGATAATCATGAACTAATCCTAGCTATGCAGGGTCTAGGTGACAAAGCTAGGTGGCCTCAAAAATGAGAAGGCCACAGCCATTAAAGACAAGTCCAAAATGGTGCGCTTATCATGAGGATTTTTGCCATCTTACTGATGAGTGTATAGCATTGAGGAAGAAGATTTGCTATCTTCTTAGCAAAGGATATTTGAAGGAATTACTGGGAAGGAAATGCTCAATGACTCAGGATACTGAGAAACTTCCTGAAAGAGCTCCTCCACCGCCAGTAGATGCTCAGATCATTAACTTTATTTCTGGTGGTTCTGATATCTGTGGAACTTCATTTTCAGCGGCAAAAAGGCATGCTAAGGAAACAAAGATGGAGAATGGGGAGAGGCCAGTCCGAATATCTACCCTAACGCAGCAAAAAGTGATATCCTTTGATGAGGATGATCGTGTAGACATACAGGATCCTCATCATGACGGTCTAGTCATTACTTTGTTTATTTCTAACCATTTTGTTCGCTGGATCGTTATTGATGGAGGGAGTCCAGTGAACATAATTCAGCTGGATGTCCTAAAAAAGATGAACATTCTTGAATCCGAGATCATTCCAAGATCATCAGTGCTCGTGGGATTCAGTGGGGAAACCAAGAATACATTGGGGGACATCAAACTCCCAATTTACATAGAGGGAGTGAATTCTATCCAAAACTTTGTGTCATAGATTGCTTATCTTACTGTAATGTTATCCTTGGCAGGCCATGGATACACGACATGAAGGCAGTCCCCTCAACATACCACCAATGTGTCAAGCTTCCAAGTCCATGGGGAATAGTCAAGATAGAAAGTGATCAGCAGGAGGCAAAGAACTGCTACACTTCTTCGATGAAACCAGCTTCCAAGTCTAGGGAAGCATAGCAATTAAAGCATCCTCCAAGAGACGTCATGGAGGCAAGAGAACAAGACATCAAGGATATACTCTTAGATCCTGAGGATCCTGAATCCAAGGTGTATATAGGATCCAGAATCCAGGAGAGCATAGAGCAGGATCTAGTATCCTTCTTGAAACATCAAAAATCTACCTTCGCCTGGAAGCACGAAGATACCCAGGTATTTCAAAGGATGTCATTACTCATAAACTTGGTATTGACAGATCTTTCAGGACAATTCACCAAAAGAGGAGGAAGTTTGCACCTGAAAGAAATGCAATTATCCAAGAAGAGGTAGACAAGTTACTAAAGGCAGGTATGATAAGAGAAGTCAAGTATCCAAGATGGTTATCCAATGTGGTTGCTGTTCAAAAGAAAAATGGAAAGTGGAGGGTATGTGTCAATTTTACTGATTTGAACAAGGCATGTCCCAAGGATCCTTTCCCTTTACCCCACATTGACTCCATGGTGGATGCTACGACAGGTCATGAGCTATTAACTTTTATGGATGCTGCATCTGGATTTCAGCAAATTCAGATGGAACCATCTGATCAAGAGGATACTGCATTCATGCCACCCACCGGCATATATTGTTATATTGCTATGCCCTTTGGTTTAAGAAATGCAGGTGCTACATACCAAAGACTAGTGACTATGATGTTCAACGAGCAGCTTGGACACACAATGGAAGTATACATAGATGATATGGTGGTCACGTCTAAAAGAGCTGAGGATCACCTGAAGGATCTTGAAGAAGCATTCAATAATCTTGACCAATACAACATGAAATTAAACCCCTCTAAATGCCATTTCGGGGTCAAAGCTGGAAAATTTTTAGGATATATGGTGACCAAGAGAGGAATTGAAGCAAGTCTAGAATAGATTAAGGCTTTAGTGAACATCAAGTCCCCTGCCAATGCCAAGGATGTGCAAAGATTGACAGGAAGGATTGCCGCCTTGAATAGATTCATTTCAAAATCCTCAGAAAGATGCAAGGATTTCTATGATATTCTGAGAAAGAATAAGAAGTTCGAATGGACTGAGAAGCATGAAGCTGCTCTACAAGCCCTCAAGGATTACCTATCCTCAGCACCCGCTTTGATGAAACCAGAAAATGGAGAGCTCTTATCCTTATACTTAGCTGTTTCAGGTAAAGCGGTAAGTGCGGTCCTAGTTAAGGATCACGAAGGCCAACAACATCCGGTATATTATGTAAGTAAAAGTCTACTTGATGCTGAGGCCATGTATTCTCATTTAGAGAAACTCATTCTTGCTTTAATCATGGCTTCTACTAAACTAAGACATTATTTTGAAACTCATACTATTGTTGTTAAAGTAACTTTCCTATTAAGAATGTTCTCAGGAAACCAGAGATGTCGGGAAGAATGGCAAAATGGGCTGTTAAACTTAGTGCATATGACATTAAGTATGAGCCTAGAACTGCTACTAAATCCCAAACTTTGGCTGACTTTGTGGCTGATTTCAGTAGTGATCTACAAATGGAAGCTGAACTAGAAGTGCAACAACTTGAGGAGACTAAGGATCCTTGGACACTCTTCACAGATGGAGCCTCGAATGTGAAAGGAACTGGACTAGGCTTACTACTAAAATCGCCACAGGGGGACATTATACCCCAATCTATAGCTTGTGAATTTCAGACCACTAATATTGAGGCTGAATATGAAGCCTTGATAGAAGGTGAGAAACTAATCAAATATTTGGAGATAGTCAAGAAATTGGCAGATTCTTTTGCTTTTTTCAGCCTTACAGAGGTACCTAGAGAAGATAATGCAGAAGCCGATGCTCTAGCCAATCTTGGATCCTCATTGAAGATGCCTGAGGATGTGGAGATACCTATTATCCATTTACTAACTCCTGCAATTGAGGAGAATGAAGCAATGAAAATAGTGGATGATGCTGTAGTTGTTCCCAGTGATGATATACAGTTGAATTCAGGATCCTGGATCCTTCCAATCCTGAATTATATCCAAAATGGGGAAGTTCCCATTGGGGAAATCCTAGAGCCTTCAAAATAAAGGTATCCAATTCACTATAATTAATAACATGTTGTATAAAAGATCTCTTGTAGGACCCTATCTGCGATGCATTGAGGATCCTGAGACCCAAGAAGTTTTGAAGGATTTTCATGAAGGAGACTGTGGAAATCACACTGGGGGCAGAGCACTATTTTCAAGGATCCTCATAACAGGATACTATTGGCCTACAATGAAGAAGGATGTTGTGGAATACGCAAGGTAATGTGACGCTTGCCAGAGACATAGTAACATTCTTCATCAACCCGCAGAACCTCTGCATCCTATATCCTCTTCTTGGCCATTCATGAGGTGGGGAATGGATATAGTAGTCAAACTTCCCAAGGCACCAGGAGGAAAAGTGTTCATGTTGGCTATGACAGACTACTTCTCCAAATGGATAGAAGCTGAAGCCTTTGCCCAAGTCAGAGAAAAGGAAGTCATATCCTTTATTAAAAGAAATATTATTACTAGATTTGGTATTCCTTCTGAAATTGTTTGTGATAACGGATCCCAATTTATTAGGATTCGTACTACTAACTTTTTATGATAGCCGGGGGATTGGAATGATAACATCAACACCAGTCCGCCCACAAGCTAATGGCCATGCATAATCATCCAAAAAGATCGTTATCAACAACTTGAAGAAGAAACTTGGATCCAAAAAGGGCAAATGGACTGAGGAGTTACTTTATGTCTTATGGGCAGATAGAACAACTCCTAAGAATGCTACGGGTCAAACTTCCTTTTCTTTAGTCTTTGGAGCTGAAGCAGTGATCCCTACAGAAATGGTAGTAGCGACAGCCAGAACAAGCATCTGTGATCCTGAAGCGAATGTTGAGACTCTAACTCAAAATTTGGATACTGTGGAAGAATTACGAGACATGGCAAGAATAAGGATGGCTAGCTATCAACAAAAGATGGCTGGTGCATATAACAAGAATGTCAGAATGAGAAGGTTTCAAGTTGGTGATATGTTATTGAGGAAAGCATTCCAAAATACTACAAATCCTGCTGATGGTAAGTTGGCACCAAAGTGGGAAGGTCCCTATCTCATTGAGGCTGAAGCCGGAAAGGGGTCATATCGTTTACTAACCATGGATGGTGATCTCCTGCCAAGAGCTTGGAATGCTATTCACTTGAAGAGATACTTTATGTAATAAGGATCAAGGATCCTTAAGAATTCTGATATTCAATTCAGGATAAAGGATCCACAAGAGATATATGATCCTTTGCTTGGTAACATTTTACTAGTTATTTCATATTATATTTGTTATTATGAAAAGGATGTTAGATTCTTAACATCCAATTTTATCAAGTTTTAAGTCTTGTAGGGTTTGTTACACCATTGACAAAGGATCAAGAGGTTGGCCACCTCTCAAAGACTTTGGGCATGTCCCCAGCTTAAGGTGTCCAATACCTTTTAAGGTTTAAAGGTTTTCACTTTTCACACGAATTGGGTTTCCACACCCCGTCAGCAGCGCATGTTATCCGAGTATAGTTCAAGGCAATGGGACCAGTACCCGTTTTAGGGGCTGACAATTTCATTGTTGTTGGCTATATGTAGGATCCTAAGTATAATGGTAGACGTACCATACATTCGTTCCTAAGGTTTCTAACATTTTCATGTTAGCTAAGGTTTCGGCATTTTCATGTCGCTCACGATTGGATAGATGCCAGTTTGGGCCATATTCCAGTTTACACCAGTTATTTGGGCTTGTCCCCAGTTATTGGGCTTGTCCCCAGTTATTTGGGTTTGTCCCCAGTTATTGGACTTGTCCCCAGTTATTGGACTTGTCCCCAGTTAGTTGGGCTTGCCCCCAGTTACTAATGAGTTATTCAATTGATGTTTGGCTTAGTCCCAAGTTGCGTGTCATTATAGGTTCCTGAAGCTTAACAAATAAGGATCCTGGAGCCTAGAGTTCTACTAATTTATATTCCTTGTTGCTAAGATTGTAAGTTTTAAGGATAAAGAATCCTAACTTGGATTCACTGGTATGATCCTTTACTCAGCCTTCTTTTGTCTTCGGATATTACCCTCAATCTTTGACGGGAGCCTATATGATCCTTGATCATATATTGTTTAACCTTTTAAAACAAAACTTGTTTTGACAAATAGTTAGTATTCTTTTTAAGAACTTATGAATTCCTAAATCTGAATTTTTCTAACAAGTACAAGTATGATGATGATCAAATCAGAAAAGAAACAACAGCAAACATAGTCAAAAGCTTAAGTTTTATTTATTTATAAGAACCCCTTTTAAAAGGTTATCAAAATTGTCTACCCAAGCTTCTACCAGCAAAACGTGGCCCGTCCACTTGGGTTGGCAAAGGGTGTCCATGCTAACGGTTTATAAAGTGCAAGAAAATAAAGGCGGGGGGCATCAAGGGCTTCATCCTCCATAAAAAGAAGGACCCATCCACCATTGTCACCCCCTATTGTCTAAAGGATCAATGATCCTTAACCCTAAATACTATTGTTTTAGTTACAAGCCAAATTGTTCAGAAATAAAAACACCAACAACCAAAAGACATAAAAAAATGGGCTCCGGCCACGTCTAGAAATTTCCATCATTGCCCATTGATGTAGCCTACTCCTTCGCTGCTTCATCACCCGCACCGCTACCGCCAGCCGCTGCCTCCTCAGGATCCTTAGTGCCACTTGGGATAGCCTCCAGCGTGAGTGTCTCCTCCGGCTCATCCTCATCTTCCAGCTCCTTTAGCCTTTGCCTCCAGCTAGCAGTGTCCCACTCAGCCCTGTCGAAGGAAGGATCCGTAGCCTCCTTTGCCATCTTGAGTTTGGCCTTTAGAATCACAATGGCAGCGGATAGCTTAGCCTCTTCTGCGACCTCCAACCGATCCTTGTTAGCCTGGATTTCACTCACCAAGATCTGCTTCTCCAAGCGACCATTCTCCTTCTCCAGCTGGGCGAGTTTCTCTTCCATGGCAGCAGTGATGGCATGAAGGTTAGCCACCGTTTCCTCAGCCTCGGCAAGACGCTTGCTCTGGATGGTTTGGATCTCAACAAGTTTCTGTTAAGAGGAAGTTGTTAGAATTTATGACGCTCAAATATGTTTAAAAGAAGGATCCATGATCCTTACCTCGGAGATGAAGTCGTGGATCTGCTGTTCAATCCCGGGGACGTCACTGGATGGCGCGTCTGGCTTCTTCCTTTTGGCTCCAGGTTTAGCTTTGCTGGTCCCAACTTGGCTTGGGCCTGCGGCCAGCTCTTTTTTGATGGATCGGGGAGACATGATGTAACATCCGTCAAAAACGGATTTACCAAACCCGCTCCGTTTATCAACCGAACAGTCAGTCAAAATTTTCGTTGCGAATTAAATGCCCAAAATATTTTTAAACGATCCGTAATCAATTATTATACGGGAATATATATTTAGTTTTTGAAAAACTGTCAAAAATCGCAAAATAAAATTATATTACCTCTGCCGGGTTTCGAACCCGGGTCTGTACCGAGTCACTCAGCGACTTATCACCTCACACACAAACCACTGCGCCACTTGTTCCGTTGGTTAAATAATAGAATCATTTAATTGATAAAGTGTCATTACGAATTCAAAACCGGCGCCCAAACAGTTCAGTCGTCGGAATCCCGGAAATCTCGCGAGTCTTAACTACAATTTACGTTATAACGTAAACCATTAACCAGATATCGGTTATAACCGATGTTTGAAGTCCGCGACCAAAATCAAAACCGCCAGAAAATTTAAATAAACGAACACAGTCCGAAATCAGACCAAATACATCTCGTTTTTCTCCTATAAATTGACCCACAACCGACGACAAACCTTTTCGCTCAAAAACACATCTTTTCACGGCGTAATTCCACTCGCCGGAATTTCTCTGCTCATCGCCAGAAAACCGTTTTCCCCATTGCCGAGCCTTACTGAGCCACTGAGTTTATACCGGAGTTACCCACGCCCTTTATAAGCTTTCCGGAGACTTGCTGCTATAAGGAACACGTCGCCGGAAGTGAATTCTGTCGCCGGAGTTTCTGCCGGAAAACAGAGAGTCCAGTCGGTATACCTCTCCGCTCAATTTCTTTTTCTTTTCTCATTTATCTCACCTTAATGGACTGTAATTCGCTAATGAAACTTGAATAAAACTCGAACCAGTCGATTTCCGATTTCTGGTTATTTTTCAGTGAAGAAGACGATGTTTTGTTATCATATAAGTATAATATAAATCAGGATTTTACTCGGGTTAGACACACAGTCCAGCGGTGGACTGTGTGCACATAAAACGTTAAACATGCAAAGGTCTCGAGTTCGATTCCCGTCTCACACACGCTGTCTTGATAAAAACCATTTTTTTGTTTAACTGAACCGGAGTCGCCACAGATATATGTTAAGTATATTGTTAACCGGAATAATAACCAAGTTAGACACACAGTCCAGCGGTGGACTGTGTGTTTGTTTATATCACAGGTCACGAGTTCGAGTCCGGTCCTCAGCACCGACTCGGACAATTATCTCTTCTTTTTAATTAAGGCAGAAAAGGAAATAACTAATTAGTATTTAAGTATAATAAAAATCGAATGATATAACATGTTGAACACACAGTCCAGCGGTGGACTGTGTGTTGGATTAAACCACAGGTCCCGGGTTCGAGACCTGTGGAGTGCATGACCGTGTCGTTTAAACTGTTTTTAAATAAAAAGGATTTCTGTTTAATTCTAATTAATGTATATATGTAATTAAAATCGGATATATAACGGGTTAGACACGTAGCTCAGTTGGTAGAGCTGCGTACACGCGTACGGGAGGTCTCGGGTTCGAGCCTCACCCAGCGCACAACAATATGCCTCGAACCGGTCAACGCCAGTCAAAGTCAACAGGTCAAAGTCAACTGTAGCAAAAAAAAAATAAAATATTTTTTTATTATTTTTATTTAATTATTTTAATTAAAAATCAATTATAAATACTTAAAAATAACATTTTTTAAGGTTAGAAAATAGCCTCAAACTCACAAAAATACACCCAACAATCCAACTAAAATAGATTAATAAAATCCGTTTACTTACCAAACCATAATGCGATTTATCTAGGTTAAATCTCACTCGTGGTTAAAACCACTTCGCGTGCATTCAACGTCATCAACCGAACGCACCCACTGTGAGTGAATCTTACAATTCCCCCTTTTAAATTACACGTTTTGGGGTGTGTCATGTGTTATGAAATTAATTAATTTATTTATTTAAACTTGTGCCATACCACATCATGACTTAAACTTAGATTGTTTCTATTGTTATGATTTACTTATATTCCTTTTGTCAAATTACATGAAACTCATACATTAAGCCCATCAGTTCCTCGTGGGAGACGAGTAGAACATCGCGTGCTTCACATCAATTTCATTATTGTCCATGTGTGTATCATTGAGTTTATATTGTTTGTAGTTGTGTTATTCATATTATCATGTTTATGCAATTTATTCATCAGGCCCCTCAGTTCCTCGTGAGAGACGAGTTGAGCATCGCGTGCCTTTAATTGTTCCATTATTGTTCATGAGTGTTTCATTTAACATATTATGATTGTCGATCAAGTTACATCTAATTTTACTCATGTTTGGTTGTGCACATATTTCATAATCAATTTAAATAAATTGTTCAAATGTTTTCCATAGGATTCACTCGCCAACATTATGTTGATCCAAAAAAAAACCTTTTTACACATGATACAGGTGAACAGGTTGAAGCAAGGAAAACATAGGATATGCCTTAGAAGAGAACAAAGAAGTTAGATTGTTAGTTAGATCATGTTGTAGCAATCATTGTAAATTTCCATTTAATTTGTATTAATGAATATGAAACGCTTAATAAATGTCATGAGCTTTGATGATAACCCAATCATGCCCCGATCACCTTTTCTGCTGCGGGTCGGGGTGTGACAGATTGGTATCAGAGCCATGACTATAGGGATATAGGATAGGTTATTAGACCCTTAGAGCCTATACTATAGTCTGCCTAAATTTTAATTGATTAGGTGGTTACATACAAACTTATGATATTTATTTGTTTCATATTTGTTTACATTTCAGTCAAACATACATGCTTATATACATATTCATTATACACATATCGATGTTCATGAATTCAATTTATTTTCATATTCTCATTATCCAAAGATTTTATGCAATTTTCAAATCTCATCAAAGTAAGTTCTGCGACGGGCATGTAGTAACTGGAAGGGTACAAGTACCGGTAGTCGGAACGTCCTGTCTAGGCTGGCATTCGTATAAATCCAATATAACGGACCAGTTTGCCTACCTGGGGACCAACGATGAGAGTACGAAGGACCTATTAGGCCAAAGCATGCCACACCAAACGTCGTTCGAACTAACCCTACTTTGAGGTGTCACCGTGTCTACACCTGGACACATTCCGAATATCACACGTTGTATACATATTTCTCGATTTTCTCCGGGTTTTTGTGTACGCAACCAGGCAGAAACCGTGCGAACCATATGAAAAACCGGTATTCATGGGGGCCCACATGATTACACAGGTAAAGTATGGCGGCATGACGGGCCTAACAGCGAGCAAAGCCCAAGACATCCTATGGATGTAGTATTTTTGTATAAATATTTTATGAATGTTCATTCTTGAATGCGACCCATGATTCCAAAAGCATCCAACTCATACCCTTGTCATGTATTCCTTGTAGATGTCTTCTAACCTCGCCCGTAGGAAGACGAGAGCAAGAAAAGCCCGCGAGCGCATGGCTGCCTTAATCGCTCAACAAATGGCTGCTGTAATACCCAACATTGTAATCCAAGTTCAACAAGCACTTACCGTTAATCCTGTCAATCAAGCAAACCAAAACATTTTCAACTCTTCCCCAAATACCACTAAATGTACCTACAAGCATTTCAAATCATGCGACCCTCCGAAATACAAAGGGACTGAAGGCGTCACCGCTCTCCTCCATTGGCTTGAAGAAATGGAGAATACTTTTCTAAATTGCGATTGCCCTGATGATCGCAAAGTGCGTTATGCTACCGGTCGACTATATGGGATAGCACTTACTTGGTGGAACACAGAGAAGGCCAAACGAGGTGTTGAAGATGCTATGTCCTTAACTTGGAACGAATTGAAGGAAATCATGACCAGACGATTTTGCCCAAGGAGCGAAATCAAGAAGCTAGAAGATATATTTTATTCATTGAAGCAAATGGAAGGAGACCACATCACCTACAACAAAAGATTCCTCGAATTACATCAAATGGTTCCCAACATGTTTACTCCCCTCTACCGTTTGATAGAGCACTACATTCGTGGTCTTCCGTCAAAGATTCAAGACCCTGTAATAAGTACCAAGCCTGCAACTTTGGAAGCAGCAATGGAGCTAGCAACAGAGCTCACCGAGAACCGAATCCGAAACAAAGACTTCAAGGAGGAGAAGAAGAAGGATAAAGAATCGACTGAAACCTCCGACTCCACTCAAACTGAATCCCCTTCTCAACCCAATCCTAAGAGAAGAAGAGTCGGGCGACTTTTCGCTGCGACCCAACGAAATCAACCAGTTTTACACGCCATACCCATCCGAGCTATCCCAATCACCCAAGTGGCACCCGACTCAGCTTACCCAAATAAGAAACCATATCTTGGACCTCACCCTCGATGCAACAACTGTTTTTATCACCATCCCCTTTACTTTACCTTGCCGGCTATGTACAACTTGTGGACGCTATGGTCATTTGAGCAATGTTTGTCGCACCTTTCAAGACCAAACCTTTTCCCCTACTCAAAACATGGCCCAAACTTATCACCAACCCCAACACCCCATGTTCCCATATGCTCGAGCTTGTTTCAATTGTGGCGACCCTACCCACCTTAGAAACACATGCCCTCAATTGGTTAACGTTATCAACACTCAAGCCCAATCAAACCCAGTTAACCAAGTAAACCAAGAAAACCCAACCACTATGCCACCAGCAAGAGGAAGAGTCTTCAATATCAACGCCAATCCTGTCGAAGATAATGACGGCCCAAACGAAGATACTCAGCTAGTCCTCTTCGCCGAAGATCCAGATTCAACTCCTATTGTTTAGTCTTATGTTTTTCTTTATCACATGTGTAGACTGTTAGAGAAATTATTGGATATTATATATTATATATTGTTTTCAGTATATGCTTTTGCCGAGGCCGTAGCTCCCCATCCATCGAGGTTGAGTTTGATCCCCATTTTATTATGGGTTGATCAGGGCGTGCCCGCACGATCGGCTCCGTTTGTTTGAGCCTTGATCGGTTATTTCATTTTACATTTCAATACATGCAATACGTTCGGCTCCGTTTGATTGAGCCTTGAGCGCACATTTCAATTTACATTTCCAGTTCATGCAATACGTTCGGCGTCCGTTTGATTGAGCCTTGAGCGCACAGACAATTTCATTATCAGTATCTTGTGGTTGTGGTGTTCGTTGTAGAGTCGCATCGAACTAACAATTTCATTATCAGTATCTTAGATTAAAATATAGAATTTTCTATAGAACGATCTTGTGGATCCTATATCCTACCCTCTACGTTCCACTTTTGGGAAGATGATCCCCGTTGGGAATGGAATCCCTCCTGACGAAGAAGAATTGATTTCTCTAATGGGAATCACTCTTGGTGGTTTTTAGTATCCGGTGGGGTTGTTGAGGCTTGGCTTTAAAAAGGAATCGGTGAGATCCGTGGCTAACCAGGTTGTACAAGTGATTGAGTTCAGCAAGACGAAGCTCTATGCCCTCTCTAGCGATGATCTGCTCAAAAGTATAAAGAACCCTCCAGAGCATGGGCATGCCCTGAATGTAGCATAGACCGGTAAAGGTGAAAAAGTTTTGGGTAAAGGGTGGAAAAGGGTAAGAGAAACCTATTTGAAAAGGGGTAGCAGGGAAACACACCCATATGGATGATGTGCAATCGCTTTTCATTGAAGAATCGAAGGGCCTAAATATAGTACCCTCTGGAAACAGGGGTGCGTCTGCTCGATCTCAGGATCAGTGAATCAGCAAAGTTCTTGCAAAGGTTCTTTCAAAAGGTTTTGGCTTTTGGGAGGACTGTTTTTCTCTTGATCCTTATGTGGTGAGGATCAGATCATGGTTTTGGTCATGATGAATGAAAAGGACGAGAGGATTAAAACAAAAATTTGAAAGAGAAGGAGAGAAATATTACCTGATAGATCTTCGAATTAGGATTTAAAGAAAGGAGATCTTGGATTTAAATAAATATTTTCATCCCTATCTCTAACCTATTTATAATCATTGTTTGTTGCAGGCAGTCACTTCAGCTGACGTCAGCCTTCTAACGGCTACATCTGTTAGCAACGGCTAGTCCGAATTAATTGAAACATGATTTATTCGGTTCATATCCAACCAGCATGTTTGGGGGCAATTGTTAGGGATAGAATTTTATTGCTTCTGGATCATGAACCCTTTATTGTGCCTGGATCACGGATCCTTAAGATTTGGTGTAGGAAAGATAAGGATCAAGGATCCTCATTAATATTCTATGAACTAATAATTGTTTCCAATACCTTTTGGACTTGTATTGCAGGTATGTTTCAGAGAAGACTCGTTCCAACCGAGAATCACGGAGAATATGCTTCTATTTCCGGCACGTGCATAAGCTAGTAACCGTTGGTGATGAACGTGCATGCATGGCAAGATTTTTGGGAAGTTAGTTAGGATATTTTCGGCTATGTTATTAGGGATATTGAGCTGAGTAGAACACACACTTACACCTTTTTCTCTGATCAGAAGATGTACGCAATCGTCCTCTCAAACACACACTAGTATTCATTGTAAACAAGCTCAATATTTCCAAAGTTGTAATCTTTATAGTTCAATATAGTTGGTGATCGGTAGTTTCCATCACCCGAGGTTTTTTATGCCGGAGATCATTCATTGATCAAGGGCTTTTTCCTCGTATAAATCTCTGTGGTCATCTTTGATTACATTCCAAACTTGTTCATTCAATAGTTCATTATATCAAGCACTCAACCTCACATTGAAAGTTTGATACATTATACTTAATCAGATTTTTGACCAAAATAGTTTGGCGCCCATCGTGGGTTAATCGGTGCTTCAATTCTAAAAATTCCGTTCATTTCATTCATTTTTATCCATTTTTCAAATACATGGCTTGTCATGGAAAATCTGCTTCAAGTGCCATGCCGGCGGTTACCTCATCTCAGACATGTGCATCGTTGCCTCCCATCCCCCTGCACCGGCGAGGAGTGCTGATAATGCTCACAAGAAGCCAACACCAGTTTTCTCGAAGGCTTCTACTATTTCATCCTCTGCACCTACTAACTTAGTATAGAATTAACATGTGGATTTGAGACTTTATTCATACTTATGCTATATAGACAAACTTGTATTCTCACCGACATATTTGACGAATATTTTATTTACATGTTGCAGAAAATGTATGATGATGATATCATAAGAAATCTATTTAGGGTGGACTAGAAACTCACCAAGTTTTATTTATGTCTTTTGTTTTAAGTTCAAGTTTTGAAACTTGCAAAGTGTTGTACTTTCCTTTCGAAACAATGTATCGTATTATTTGAATTAATGGAAATGAAATTTTGAGTTTTAATTCTTGTCACAGTCTAGTGTTATTAAGCTTTTGAGCAATCTATTACGTCTCATATCGATGTTTCTGCCATCGGTTGGGGTCTGACAACACAAGACCAAATAAACCATCAGAATACAATGGCGTCAACGACGAGCCAATAAACTCTCATGTAGATCCAGATCCAGCTGTTCTAGACGGAAGTTTGGGCATAATATCACTAGTTCGGTATAACGTTATTAAGAAAGGAGTAGAAAGTGAATCAGCGGAAGCATTCATACATTTATTTTGAAAGAGTATACATCTTGTCAAGCTGGCCTGGAGAAATTTTGCTAACGTTTCCCCTCTGGGAACTCCAAAACTTACAAAAATTGAACACACAACGCTATATATAAACATGTTCCACCCTCATGCGAAGTGAGGAATTTATCTTCCTACGAAGATAACAATTACTTCGTGCGAAGTGAGATATATGCACCTCTCAGGTTCTTACTAGGGTCGTGTGTTCGTATCTAACCTATACAATATTCAACACACGTTCCATCTAGCCTATTCGTACAGTGACGGACACAAAGTGCATCAACAACTCACCTGAAAACCCTAACCTGGTAAAGGTAAGACCCTTAAAATCCTAAATGGGTCAGGGTGAAAACAGTACATAGAGCAACATTTACCTAAGTTCAAAAGTTACAGGATCGGAGCACAGAAGCACAACACAACCGTCGGATCGCCTTGAAAAAATGGCAGACAAGAGGTGAAGCGGTGGGGTACTAATGACGAACCCCACAAAAATCTAAACCACTTATATACACAATCAGAGTACAAGCGAAATAACAAAATGTACAACACACCCAAACACAAAACATCACAATAGCAGTGGATACAACCCGATAAAGCATTTACTAGTTACTAATTGGTAATATATAATTTTTTACATGTATTTAACTAAAACATAAACAAATTTTAATATATATTTCAATATCCATATAATATATTTACTGAATAATATATTTAAAATTTCATTTCCATTAATTCAAATCTATTTAGGGTGGACTAGAAACTCACCAAGTTTTATTTTTGTCTTTTGTTTTATATAATATATATAAAACAAAAGACATAAATAAAACTTGGTGAGTTTCTAGTCCACCCTAAATAGATTTGAATTAATGGAAATGAATTTTGAGTTTTAATTATTGTCACAATCTAGTGTTATTATGCTTTTGAGCAATCTAATACGTCTCGTCTTGATGTTTCTGCCATCGATTAGGTCTGACAATACAAGACCTAATAAACCATCAGAATACAATGGCGTAAACGACGAGCCAATAAACCCTCATGTAGGTCCGGATCCGGCAGTTCTAGACGGAAGTTTGGGCATAATATCACTAATTCAATAGAATGTTATTAAGAAAGGAGTAGAAAGTGAATTAGCGGAAGCATTCATTCATTTATTTATAAAGAGTATACATCTTGTCAAGCTGGCCTAAGTTTCGCCAGCGTTTCCCCTCCGCGAACTCCAAAACTTACAAAACAATGAAACACAACGCTATATAAAAACATGTTCCGCCCTCGTGCGAAGTGAGGAATTTATCTTCGAACGAAGATAACAATTACTTCAAGCGAAGTGAGATATATGCACCTCTCACGTTCGTACTTGGGTCGTGTGTTCGTATCTAACGTATACAATATTCAACACACGCTCTATCTAGCCTATTCATACAGTGACGGACACAAAGTGCATCAACAACTCACCTGAAAACCCTAACCAGGTAAAGGTAAGACACTTAAAATCCTAATGGGTCAGGGTGAAAACAGTACATAGAGCAACATTTACCTAAGTTCAAAAGTTACAGGATCGGAGCACAGAAGCACAACACAACCATCGGATCGCCTTGAAAGAATGGCAGACATGAGGTGAAGCCGTGGGGTGCAAATGACGAACCCCACAAAAATCTAAACCACTTATATACACAATCAAAGTACAAGCCATATAACAAAATGTACAACACACCCAAACACAAAACATCACAATAGCAATGGATACCACCCGATATAAAGCATTTACTAGTTACTAATTGGTAATATCTAATTTTTTACATGTATTTAACTAAAACATAAACAAATTTTAATATATATTTCAATATCAATATAATATATTTACTGAATAATATATTTAAAATTTCATTTCCATTAATTCAAATCTATTTAGGCTGGACTAGAAACTCACCAAGTTTTATTTATGTCTTTTGTTTTATATATAATATATATAAAACAAAAGACATAAATAAAACTTGGTGAGTTTCTAGTCCACCCTAAATAGATTTGAATTAATGGAAATGAATTTTGAGTTTTAATTATTGTCACAATCTAGTGTTATTATGCTTTTGAGTAATCTATTGCGTCTCGTCTCGATGTTTCCGCCATCGATTGAGGTCTGACAACACAAGACCAAATAAACCATCAGAATACAATGGCGTCAACGTCGAGCCAATAAACACTCATGTAGGTCCGGATCCGGCGGTTCTAGATTGAAGTTTGGGCATAATATCACTAATTCGGTAGAATGTTGTTAAGAAAGGAGTAGAATAGAATCAACGGAAGCATTCATTCATTTAATTAGAAAGAGTATACATCTTGTCAAGCTGGCCTGGAGAAATTTCGCCAGCGTTTCCCCTCTCGGAACTCCAAAACTTACATAACAATAAACACACAACGCCATATATAAACATGTTCCGCCCTCGTGCGAAGTGAGGAATTTATCTTCGTACGAAGATAACAATTACTTCGTGCGAAGTGAGATATATGCACCTCTCACGTTCGTACTTGGGTCGTCTGTTCATATCTAACTATACAATATTTAACACACGCTCTATCTATCCTATTCGCGGAGCGACGAACACAAAGTGCATCAAAAACTCACCTGAAAACCCTAACCAGCTAAAGGTAAGACCCTTAAAATCCAAAATGAGTCAAGGTGAAAACAGTACATAGAGCAACATTTACCTAAGTTCAAAAGTTACAGGATCGGAGCACAGAAGCACAACACAACCGTCGGATCGCCTTGAAAGAAAGGTAGACATGAGGTGAAGCGGTGGGGTGCAAATGACATTCCCCACAAAAATCTAAACCACTTATTTACACAATCAAAGTACAAGCCAAATAACAAAATGTACAACACACCCAAACACAAAACATCACAATAGTAGTGGATACTACCCGATAAAGCATTTACTAGTTACTAATTGGTAATATATAATATTTTTACATGTATTTAACTAAAACATAAACAAATTTGAATATATATTTCAATATCCATATAATATATTTACTGAATAATATATTTAAAATTTCCTTTCCATTAATTTAAATCTATTTAGGGTGGACTAGATATTTTGAGTTTTAATTATTGTCACAATCTAGTGTTATATACTTTTGAGCAATCTATTACGTCTCGTCTCGATGTTTCCGCCATCGGTTGGGGTCTGACAACACAAGACCAAATAACCCATCAGAATATAATGGCGTCAACGACGAGCCAATAAACACTCATGTAGGTCCGGATCCGGCGGTTCTATACGGAAGTTTGGGCATAATATCACTAATTCGGTAGAATGTTATTAAGAAAGGAGTAGAAACAGAATCAATGGAAGTATTCGTTCATTTATTTTGAAAGAGTATACATCTTGTCAAGCTGGCCTGGAGAAATTTCGCCAGCGTTTCCCCTCTGGGAACTCCAAAACTTACAAAAATTGAACACACAACGCTATATATAAACATGTTCCGCCCTCGTGCGAAGTGAGGAATTTATCTTCGTACGAAGATAACAATTACTTCGTGCGAAGTGAGATATATGCACCTCTCACGTTCTTACTAGGGTCGTGTGTCGTATCTAACCTCTTAAATATTCAACACACGTTCTATCTAGCCTATTCGTACAGTGACGGACACAAAGTGCATCAACAACTCACCTGAAAACCTAACCAGGTAAAGGTAAGACCCTTAAAATCCTAAATGGGTCAGGGTGAAAACAGTACATTGAGCAACATTTACCTAAGTTCAAAAGTTACAGGATCGGAGCACAGAAGCACAACACAACCGCCGGATCGCCTTGAAAGAAAGGCATACCTGAGGTAAAGCGGTGGGGTGCAAATGACGAACCCCACAAAAATCTAAACCACTTATATACACAATCAAAGTACAAGCCAAATAACAAAATGTACAACACACCCAAACACAAAACATCACAATAGCAGTGGATACAACCCGATAAAGCATTTACTAGTTACTAATTGGTAATATATAATTTTTTACATGTATTTAACTAAAACATAAACAAATTTTAATATATATTTCAATATCCATATAATATATTTACTGAATAATATATTTAAAATTTCATTTCCATCAATTCAAATCTATTTAGGGTGGACTAGAAACTCACCAAGTTTTATTTATGTCATTTGTTTTATATAATATATATATAACAAAAGATAAATAATACTTGGTGAGTTTCTAGTCCACCCTAAATCGATTTGAATTAATGGAAATGAAATTATGAGTTTTAATTATTGTCACAATCTAGTGTTATTATGCTTTTGAGCAAACTATTGCGTCTCGTCTTGATTTATCCGCCATCGATTGGGGTCTGACAAGACCAAATAAACCATCAGAATACAATGGTGTCAACGACGAGCCAATAAACAATCATGTAGGTCCGGATCCGGCGGTTCTAGACGGAAGTTTGGGCATAATATCACTAATTCGGTAGAATGTTATTAAGAAAGGAGTAGAAACAGAATCAGCATAAGAAGAAGCATTCATTCATTTATTTTGAAAGAGTATACATCTTGTCAAGCTGGCCTGGAGAAATTTCGCCAGCGTTTCCCCTCTCGGAACTCCAAAACTTACAAAAACAATGAACACACAACGCTATATATAAACATGTTCCGCCCTCGTGTGAAGTGAGGAATGTATCTTCGTACGAAGATAACAATTACTTCGTGCGAAGTGAGATATATGCACCTCTCACGTTCGTATTTGGGTCGAGTGTTCGTATCTAACCTATATAATATTCAACACACACGCTCTATCTAGCCTATTCGTATAGTGACGGACACAAAGTGAATCAACAACTCACGTAAAAACCCTAACCAGGTAAAGGTAAGACCCTTAAAATCCTAAATGGGTCAGGGTGAAAACAGTACATAGAGCAACATTTACCTAAGTTCAAAAATTACAGGATCGGAGCACAGAAGCACAACACAACCGCCGGATCGCCTTTAAAGAAAGGCAGACATGAGGTGAAGCGGTGGGGTGCAAATGACGAACCCCACAAAAATCTAAACCACTTATATACACAATCAAAGTACAAGCCAAATAACAAAATGTACAACACACCCAAACAAAAAACATTACAATAGCAGTGGATACAACCCGATAAAGCATTTACTAGTTACTAATTGGTAATATATAATTTTTTACATGTATTTAACTAAAACATAAACAAATTTTAATATATATTTAAATATCCATATAATATATTTACTGAATAATATATTTAAAATTTCATTTCCATTAATTCAAATCTATTTAGGGTGGACCAGAAACTCACCAAGTTTTATTTATGTCATTTGTTTCATATAATATATATAAAATAAAAGATAAATAAAACTTGGTGAGTTTCTAGTCCACCCTAAATAGATTTGAATTAATGGAAAAAAATTATGAGTTTTAATTATTGTCACAATCTAGTGTTATTATGCTTTTGAGCAATCTATTGCGTCTCGTCTCGATGTTTCCGCCATCGATTGGGGTCTGACAACACAAGACCAAATAAACCATCAGAATACAATGGCGTCAACGACGAGCCAATAAACACTCATGTAGGTCCGAATCCGGCGGTTTTAGACGGAAGTTTGGGCATAATATCACAATTCGGTAGAATGTTATTAAGAAAGGAGTAGAAACAGAATCAGCATCAGAAGAAGCATTCATTCATTTATTTTGAAAGAGTATACATCTTGTCAAGCTGGCCTGGAGAAATTTCGCCAGTGTTTCCCTCTAGGAACTCCAAAACTTACAAAACAATGAACACACAACGCTATATATAAACATGTTCCGCCCTCGTGCGAAGTGAGGAATTTATCTTGTACGAAGATAACAATTACTTCGTGCGAAGTGAGATATATGCACCTCTCACGTTCGAACTTGGGTCGTGTGTTCATATATAACCTATACAATATTCAACACACGCTCTATCTATCATGTTCGTACAGTGACGGACACAAAGTGCATCAACAACTCACCTGAAAACCCTAACCAGGTAAAGTTAAGACCTTAAAATCCTAAAGGGGTCAGGGTGAAAACAGTACATAGAGTAACATTTACCTAAGTTCAAAAGTTACAGGATCGGAGCACAGAAGACAACACAACCGCCGGATCGCTTGAAAGAAAGGCAAACATGAGGTGAAGCGGTGGTGGACAGAACTCACCAAGTTTTATTTATGTCTTTGTTTTATATAATATTATAAACAAAATACATAAATAAAACTTGGTGAGTTTCTGGTCCACCCTAAATAGATTTGAATTAATGGAAAGGAAATTTTGAGTTTTATTATTGTCACAATCTAGTGTTATTATGCTTTGGGCAATCTATTGCGTCTCGTCTCGATGTTTCCGCCATCGGTTGGGGTCTGACAACACAAGACCAAATAAACCATCAGAATACAATGGCGTCAATGACGAGCCAATAAACACTCATGTAGTCCGGACCGACGGTTCTAGACGGAAGTTTGGCATAATATCACTAATTCGGTAGAATGTTATTAAAAAGGAGTAGAAACAGAATCAGTGGAAGCATTCATTCATTTATTTATAAAAAGTATACATCTTGTCAAGCTAACCTGGAGAAATTTCGTCAGCGTTTCCCTCTGGGAACTAAAAACTTACAAAACAATGAACACACAACGCTATATATACACATGTTCCGCCCTCGTGCGAAGTGAGGAATTTATCTTCGTACGAAGATAACAATTACTTCGTGCGAAGTGTGATATATGCACCTCTCTTGTTCGTACTTGGATCTTATGTTCGTATCTAACCTATAGAATATTCAACACACGCTCTATCTAGCGTATTCGTACAGTGATGAACACAAAGGGCATCAACAATCACCTGAAAACCCTAACCAGGTAAAGTAAGAACCTTAAAATCCTAAATGGGTCAGGGTGAAACAGTACATAGAGCAACATTTACCTAAGTTCAAAAGTTACAGGATCGGAGCATAGAAGCACAACACAACCGCCGGATCGCCTTGAAAGAAAGGCAGACATGAGGTGAAGCGGTGGGGTGCAAATGAAGAACCCACAAAATCTAAACCACTTATATACACAATCAGAGTACAAGCGAAATAACAAAATGTACAACACACCAAACACAAAACATCACAATAGCAGTGGATACAACCGATAAAGCATTTACTAGTTACTAATTGGTAATATATAATTTTTTACATGTATTTAACTAAAACATAAACAAATTTTAATATATATTTAAATATCCATATAATATATTTACTGAATAATATATTTAAAATTTTATTTCCATTAATTCAAATCTATTTAGGGTGGACCAGAAACTCACCAAGTTTTATTTATGTCTTTTGTACATAAATAAAACTTGGTGAGTTTCTGGTCCATCATAAATAGATTTGAATTAATAGAAATGAAATTTTGAGTTTTAGTTATTGTCACAATCTAGTGTTATTATGCTTTTGAGCAATCTATTGCGTCTCGTCTCGATGTTTCAGCTATCGGTTGGAGTCTGACAACACAAGACCAAATAAACCATCAGAATACAATGGCGTCAATGACGAGCCAATAAACACTCATGTAGGTCCGGATCCGGCGGTTCTAGACGGAAAGTTTGGGCATAATATCACTAATTCGGTAGAATGTTATTAAGAAAGGAGTAGAAACAGAATCACATCAGAAGAAGCATTCATTCATTTATTTTGAAAGAGTATACATCTTGTCAAGTGGCCTGGAGAAATTTCGCCAGCGTTTCCCCTCTCGGAACTCCAAAACTTACAAAACAATGAACACACAACGCTATATATACACATGTTCGCCCTTGTGCGAAGTGAGGAATTTATCTTCGTACGAAGATAACAATTACTTCGTGCAGAAGTGTGATATATGCACCTCTCACGTTCGTACTTGGGTCGTGTGTTCGTATCTAACCTATACAATATTCAACACACACTCTATCTAGCGTATTCTTACAGTGACGGACACAAAGGGCATCAAAACTCACCTGAAAACCCTAACCAGGTAAAGGTAAGACCCTTAAAATCCTAAATGGGTTAGGGTGAAAACAGTACATAGAGCAACATTTACCTAAGTTCAAAAGTTACAGGATCGGAGCACAGAAGCACAACACAACCGCCGGATCGCCTTGAAAGAAAGGCAGACATGAGGTGAAGCGGTAGGGTGCAAATGCCGAACCCCACAAAAATCTAAACCACTTATATACACAATCAAAGTACAAGCCAAATAACAAAATGTACAACACACCCAAACACAAAACATCACAATAGCAGTGGATACAACCCGATAAAGCATTTACTAGTTACTAATTGGTAATATATAACTTTTTTACATGTATTTAACTAAAACATAAACAAATTTTAATATATATTTCAATATCCATATAATATATTTACTGAATAATATATTTTAAGTTAAAAAGATGTTGTTAGAAACTTCTCAAACTTTATAGTTTTTTTTTCATTTAGTTAAAAGTTTACACATAGAAGAAAAAAGTTAGTATGCACATTCTTAGGGTTAATAAATGTAGGAATGAGGTTCACTTTTTAATAAAATATATTACAAAATATATAATAAATAATCACGAGACTCTCGTTATTCGTGGGAAATTCTACTTGTACAATACCGGTTACATAAACTGAATAAATAAATACAAAATACAATTTAATTGTACCAATCTTGATTCAAGTCGACGTCTTTGGAAAGCTTTAGCAACACCTTCATGTTCAAAACTCCGCTGCAAGACAAGTAAAATATCGTCGGCGGTTTTGGTTGAGGATCGTGTTTGACACAGGGCCCTTAAAATAGATTCCACGCCTCCTCTCAGACGGTTTTGTCTTCCAGGGTACAACAACCGGAACAGTATGTGTACTGCCGGAGATGGCTCTCATGCCCGAGATTACACCAGGTATAAATTGGCGTTCTTCGTTTTGTAGGAAAATATTAAGTAGCATAAAAGGACAATTTAGAGAATACTCTTCTCTAATTTCCATGGAACTAAAGTAATTTCGAGTGTGTGTATCTCTCTCTCTTTAGAATGAGTTCTCATTCTTTTTATAGTCATACACATAAAGAGCTAATTAAAACCCAATTAATATTGTCATAATTTAGACATTTAAACAAGATTATTAATTTGCAATAAACGGGTTTAAAACTTACATAATGGACATTATTGGTTCGGTCAAAACCATCATTTCTCTTAATGACCTGAATTAAACGAGTTGAAACAGCTCGTTTGACCAAGTCCAACCAGCTGTTCTATTTCCGCCGCAAACTTGTGCGCCTGCCTGAACTGAGTTGCCATTCTGCGCATCGCGCTACATGGACCTCAATCATACCGCTGCGCGCACTACACTTGAACCCACGCGGACACATAGCCTCGCGCCATGCGGATGCCTCTACGCATATCAGGACGCCACCTAGTTATGCGCCATCCATACTCGTGCACCACCTACACTCTCCGCCCTAGCCAATGACGTGTGCCATGCGCCTAAGGAGCTTGCGCCACATCGACAAGTGCCATGCCATGGCATCCACCTACGCCACCCAAGGGCGCTGTAAGCGGACCCCCATGTGTCTGACCACATGCTCATGGACAAAAATACAATGGCAGTGTGCGAAGCTAGAGTGCACTGCGCCCTTTAGGGTCCCACTAGTGTTTGCCTATAACATAACAATATACAAGGAGTGCTCCTCCTTATAAACCACTTTAAGTTTTGTCATCCTACCTATGTGGGACAAGTTGACAAAACTTAATCCACTTTTCTCATTCTTATTTGTTCCAAACATACAACTTCAAGCTTCGATATCTCATTCATCTTAGCTCCATTTTGGACATAGTTTGAACACAAACTCATAAATAATTATTGATACAACACATATATAAATATTATTGATGTCCAAAATATTTAGTGAAAAACCCATTTTCACTAAAATTTCCAACAATCCCCCACATGAATGGAGATCGATTAAAACACATAAAATTCCCCGATGAAAACTGACAGTCGAGTGTTGCAGGATAGGTAGGTGTAGCCTTTGAACCTTCCTTTGTGAAGCATACTTAGCCTATAGGGTTTTGTAGACGTGATGTCCTTGAACAACCCCTTTGTGTAAACAACATATACATTCACACAATACTTTCCCTAGCCGGGCCATCTCCTCATTTTCGCGTCTAATAATGGTCATGGAACACTTTCCTGGTTCTGCGGGAGCTCTAGGAATTGTGCCATAATTCCATTCGAAGCGACCACACTTCTCTCCAACATAGGTGATTTCCCTTTAAATCATTAAAAGCATTATGGTTTATTTTGATTTACACGAATCATTTAACCACATTTTATGCTTAACCTCATAACATTGTCACTGAATATTATAGGAATGGACTAGGATGTATTTAAACACCCTTTTATGGTTTAGGGGAGATATAAATATATATGCTAGCTCATATATAAACATATATATTAGTTTTGCCCCCACAGTGACTACCCTTTGGTACATGATTAAGTTGTCCTATTGAATCTAGATCTTGGGATCTCCAATCAACTAGGTTAGGTTTCCCTCATGTCCTTTTTTTCATGGCTTTAGTCCCATTCCAAACTTGATCTCTTATCAACCCACTGGTTGTTGGATCCAAAATTATTTGTTGACTTTGCTAAGTCAACAACGATAATTGAGATCAATTGTTCTAACGTGTTCTTGACTCGCTAGTCAGTTTTGCCTTTAGCGATTCGTAAGACTTATAACTCGTGATCTCAACTCGGATCTAATTATGTACCTTGTCTTTAGAGTTACATGAAACTAAATTCATGGCTAAACACGTTTTCATCATGCCATTGGTATGTCATAATTGACATTTTACTAGATCTTTAATCTAACCAATTGGCACTCGAGTTCAATCTACTCGATTGACTCCACATAACCATTGTGTACTCCACTTGGTCATATGTTTGCAATATATATATTAGGATTGCTAAAATCCTTATTGCCAAACCTTCCATATTCAAAATGCAAGTCACCCCCCACATTTAAGTGTAATTGGATAACATCCAAATGCGGTGATGAAAGGTTGTCCCTTTCATTTCGAGTTTGAGAAAACTTCTCAACTACCAATTTTCTACATACCCTAAAGGTTTATTTCTTAAATGGATCCTTCCCCACATTGCTTGCATTTTAATTAAGATTGAGTAATTTCACTCTTGATGACTTTTTAGACCCGTGTGATAGGATAAAATTACCCATATCTTTTTGTCAATGTAGTCATCCAATTATATTACTCTACTCAGATTAATATTGCTCATAACAGCTTCTGAGCTATACAAGTTCTTCACATATGAAACCGCATAAAATCATTACAAATGATCTATTTAGTCGGTCCTCCCAAGTTATCCCTTTGGACCAAAATGAAGTTATATTTATAGTTTTGTTTAAGCACAAAATTCGTTCTTATGTCACCACATATTTTGAATGTTTAAAGTTAATTTAATCTTCGTCGAGCATATAAATTAACAAGTATTAGTCTAGCATGCTTCAGACCACAATACTCTAGCATATGAACAGAAGATGCATCATTCTGATTCTTCACAGCCTTAAGAGATAACGCACTATCTCTTTCGAACATTCATTTCTTAGTTTAGACAAAATAATGGAATTTTGTTTCACCATTCAGAAACCATCGGTTTTAGGAAGGTCTCAAAACCATAGTTAACTCCATCCATTAGGACCATAACTTGTCTGCCTTTTATCTCCAAGGCTTCACCATTGACTTCCTAAGGACTTACACATAAGTCTTAATCCAAGTCACTTTGATGAACGATCTTTGTATAATATCACTCGAGTCTTGAGATATAGTCAACTAGATTGACTCTCAACAACAAAGCATTCATGTATGCCTTTAGTGATATATACATTTGCGTTGTTGTTTCATTAATACTATGTATTGGGATACTCTCCTAAATTGAGGACCACCCCTCCACATAGTTTAAATAACATTGATGGTGGTAGAAGCATCTACAAGTCCATCACTATTGTAAATCTCCCTTAATAAATTTGTTAAATTTATTAAAATCATTTACAATAATAACATATATTTCTTTCATATGTTATGTTCTTTGAAAACTTACATGTACATTTCCATGTTGATGCTCTCAACACTAGATGACATATCTCGTTTTCGTGTATTTCGTCTCTAACCATTCACGACGTTTCTCACGATGTCGTTATGTGTTTGATGTTTGATGTGTGACTTATTACATAAGTCATGATCACAACCCGCTCGTTGTGTTCGTGCAAATTACTTTTTACACTTTGTATCAAAATGTGTATCCTTTTGACAAATTATTATTATTATCCAAAACAAATATTTATCTTTTATTATATTTTAATATCATTTGTTTATGTAAAATAAACCCAAATGGTAGTCCGCCAATTTAAATAAATAAAAGCGAACATATATATAACGGATACACGAATGATATATAAACATCAAAACCCAAAGTGTTATTATCTTCAACACGTTCGACCGTAATAAACGTAATTTTATCGTTCCGTGTCATGTTTTGAGGTACTCCCTCGATAGAGCACATATAACTTGTTTCATCTTGAAACCCTAATCTTGAATAATCAACAAGTTATCCAAAATATAAAGTTGTTACAATTAACTACTCGCAAGTAGTTGAGTAACTTATTATATCCATAAAAACCTCGAGTTGTTTTTCACTAAATAGTCTTTCCAAGACAATTATATGGTTCAAGACGAAATACTTTCCGTGGAAGCATCGAATCACTTATAATTCGCAAAGAAATGTTTTATTTGTTCAAAAGATTTCTCGTTTTTGCAAGTGTTTTAAAATGAAACTATATACATTTATGTTTTGATTACAAATCAAGACAATAAACCTTATAATAGTTTAAGTAAAACAGTTTCAAACTCGCTCGTTTGAAAATAAAATGAATACACATCATTTTAATAATTGGTTTATCATATTCAAACCGTTTCTAACCCGCTCGTTAGAAAATAAACGATTAAATCGTTAAAATGAGTAGTTTCTAAGAGAACCGATTCTAATGCGCTCATTAGAACTTGAACGTTTAACAAACATTCAAAATATTTGGTTCCATATATATTAAACTGTTTCTAACGCGCTCGCTAGAAATAAAACGAATACACAGATTCTCATAAGCCAATTTTGGTTTATTTAAATGAATGTTTTCTAACACGCTCGTTAGAAATAAACATAAACCTTTTCTAAAATGCTCGTTTAGAAAAATAAAATTGGCAAATTCTTTAAATCATTTCTAACACGCTCGTTAGAAATAACTTATTATAAATTTTGTTTCGAAGTTTGTAAAAAACTTATTTCTAATACGCTCATTAGAAATAAGCAAATACAAAACCGTTTTAACATTTATGTAGAATAAACGATTTCTAACTCCCTAATTAGAAAATATATAGTTTTAGACGAAACGTCTAAAGGTTTATTGCTTTCCAAATAATTGTTTCCAACACGCTCGTTAGCAATTATTTGCAATAATAATATTTTCTAACACACTCGTTAGAAAATCTAATCGTCTTTTAACTAGTTAGTTTTCCACAATCATAATATCTAACACGTTCATTAGATATAATAAATGATATTAAAACTTATTTCTACAAAATATTCTAACATGCTTGTTAGAGATATAAAAAGTTTTAATCTTGTCATTCTTTCAACATCAACGTTTCTAACACGCTCGTTAGAAAATATTAAAACTTGTTATTTTATAAAATAATTTTTATAATATGCTCATTAGAAAATATATATATTTCAAGACTTTTGAAACCAACATTACCAATTATAATTTCTAACATGCTTGTTAGAAAGAAATTAAATGTTACAAACATTTAAGATGGGTTTACAAAATAAATTTTCTAATACGCTCATTAGAAAATGTAGTATTTCAAAACATATTGACATACATATAATTTGCATGATAATCATTTCACTAAACACTATCAGTAAACCCATGAACTCTAAAACTTGAATCAAAATGTTCGTTTTGCAACACGGTGTTCGGATTAAAGATTGTACTCCAATCATAAAATTAATCCGACTTATTGTACTAAATAAATATTTCCCAAAAATATTTACAAGATTTTAACAAAGTTATCCCAATTAATATTTTAACTTTTGTGAACCTAAATCGTCGTAAAGAAGGAATTTAAGATTGTAGTAACAATCTTCACGAAAGTCTGTTTTAAGATTGTAGGAATTAGGTTCACTTTTTAAAAAAATATGTTACAAAAAATATAATAAATAATAACGAGACTCTCGTTATTCGTGGGAAATTCTACTTGTACAATACCGGTTACATAAATTGAATAAATAAATATAAAATACAATTTAATTGTACCAATGTTGATTTAAGTCGACGTCTTTGGAAAGCTTTAGCAACACCTTCATGTTCGAAACTCCGCTGCAAGACAAGTAAAATATCGTTGGCGGTTTTGGTTGAGGATCGTGTTTGACACGGGGCCCTTAAAAAGATTCCGCGCCTCCTCTCAGACAATTCTGTCTCCCAAGGTACAACAACCGGAACAGTATGTGTACTGCCGGAGATGGCTCTCATGCCCGAGATTACACCGAGTATAAATTGACGTTCTTCATTTTGTAGGAAAATATTAAGTAGTATAAAATGACAATTTAGAGAGTACTCTTCTCTAAATTTCCATGGAACTAAAGTAATTTTGAGTGTGTATCTCTCTCTTTAGAATGAGTTCTCATTCTTTTTATAGTCATACACATAAAGAGCTAATTAAAACCCAATTAATATTGTCATAATTTAGACAATTAAACAAGATTATTAATCTTGCAATAAACGGGTTTAAAACTCTACATAATGGACATTAGTGGTTCGGTCAAAACCATCATTTCTCTTAATGACCCGAATTAAACGAGTTGAAACAGCTAGTTTGACCAAGTCCAACCAGCTGTTCTATTTCCGCTGCAAACTTGTGCGCGTGCCTGAACTGAGTTGCCAGTCTGCGCATCGCGCTACATGGACCTCAATCATACCGTTGCGCGCAATACACTTGAACCGCGCGGACACATAGCCTCGCGCCATGCGGATGCCTCTACGCATATCAGGACGCCACCTAGTTATGCGCCATCCATACTCGTGCGCCACCTGCACTCTCCGAGCCAATGACGTGTGCCATGCGCCTAAGGAGCTTGCGCCACACCGACAAGTGCCATGCCATGGCATCCACCTACGCCACCCAAGGGCGCCGTAAGCGGACCCGCCATGTATTTGACCACACGCTCATGGACAAAAATACAATGACGGTGTGCGAAGTTAGAGTGCACTACGCCCTTTAGGGTCCCACTAGTGTTTGCCTATAACATAACAATATACAAGGAGTGCTCCTCCTTATAAACCACTTTAAGTTTTGTCATCCTACCTATGTGGGACAAGTTGACAAAACTTAATCCATTTTTCTTATTCTTATTTGTTCCAAACATACAACTTCAAGCTTCGATATCTCATTCATCTTAGCTCCATTTTGGACATAGTTTAAACACAAACTCATAAATAATTATTTATACAACACATATATAAATATTATTGATGTCCAAATATTTAGTGAAAAACTCATTTTCACTAAAATTTCCAACAATAAAATCGGAATAGCTTTCCACTTGGAGGAATTATAATGTGGTTCTACCATGTATCTACCACCACCTAAAAACACTCTAGTAATTTAATATCCTTTCATTTAAATGCGACTCATTTCTTGATTCCAAACAAGCATAAAATTTATGATATAATCCAGACAACCATAAAATTAATGATATAACCTTTGAGTTGGAACTTCAATACTCAAATGAGAAAATGTTGCACACCATTTGATATTTTTCATCAGTTTTACTTCTTTAAGTTATTGTGAGTTGACAATATCCCGAAATGCATTGATGTTATTAGAGGAAGACAAAGAGTAAAAAAAATATAAAAAAAGAACCGACTGATGCCTTCTGACAGTGATGCAACATCTGAAACACACGAGACAGGAGGAACCACGACAAGAACGTGAAGAACTACGCCAATAACGTGAGGACATAACGTTCAACATGCTTAATAACATCTATATGTCTCATTTCATTTTTTTTTGTAATTTTTTGGTTGGTGCACTGTAGGTTTTGTGGTATGGAATGATTTTGGAATATCTTAATTAATTGTATATAATTAGTTTTTTTATGGTACTCTCCAAATCTTAATTGACTAATTCATAAAGGTGAAGAACGAATGTGTGTTTTATGTTAGGAATCTTAGTTTGAAACTAGACCAAAGATAATCATTTTATAGTTGAGGAACCATGATAACACTTCATTTGAAATTAGTGGATAAAATGATTGGCCATTAAAACCGTGTTAGTAGAAACCGTATCAACACTAGCTTTGTTACTATTATTGCTTAGCAATAAGTTTGTTACTATTGATGATTAGCTTTTGTCAATAGTAACTTAGATACCACTGATGTCCAGTTAGTATTAATCACACGAGACTTAACCGCTTGGAATCCTCGTGGTTTCTTGGTGCCGAAAATATGATTGGTATCAAATATGCATACACTCAACTAGGGGTGTATATCATGTCAGATTGATGAGTTGAAATTTTCTACTTTGCCTTTTGAAAACAGTATATCTCATCTTGTTTTTTTCCTTTTGATATCGTTGTTATGGGTGGAATTCTGAGCTCATATCCTGACTACATATCTTGACTTTTTAACTTTTATTAATGATCAGGATACCAAACCAGAATATTGGTTAACATCCTACGGGAATATCCTGGTTATGACTAATGGTTTACTTGTAGACTTTGGTTGCAGGTTGTAATGTTCACAAAGATTAATTCCCCTGAAGACTCGCTCAATATTGTTGGAAGAAAGACGTTGAAGCCGGAAGACTAGGCCTGCAACGGTCATAAGGGAATATCCAAAAGTATCCTGGAATTATAGGATAGTTTGTTATTCTTGTAACTATAAACAGGGAATGCCGGATCATAGGAAGACACACACTTTTGAGTTCTCTTACTCGCACACTCTTCTTCTAGCTGCAATCACACTCTAACACTCCCCACTTCCGATCATTGTAACACTTAGAAGCAATCCGAGCATTATCCTAAAGTTGTATCCTGCTTTTACAATCAATAAGAAGAACAAGGCAGCTGACAGCTGTCAGCTCCCGAGGTTTTGTGCCGGCGATCTAAATTGACCAAGAGCTTTCCTCGTATATCTTGTGTCAACATTTACCTTTATTTCATTCATTTATCTTTTTGATATAGTTTATTATCCTGAGACTATATCCTAAAAATTTTTCACAATTAACCAACTTAACATATTTTTACAAATCACAACACGCTACCTCACATACTAAGTTTGATCATTAAATTACTTCGGTAATTTTTGACCAAAACAATTTGGCACCCACCGTGGGGCAAATGATGCTATTTTTAATCAATACTTTGCTAAATTCACTAATCGGTTTTTTGTTCTCAAATATTTTTGCAAAACTATTTTCAATGGCTTCTCAGTCAGGTTTGAGCTCTTCTTTGATGCCTACATCAACCTCTACTGCAGTTGGTTCATTGCCTCCTCCACCCCCACAAGTTCAGACTTTCCAAAGGAGAAATGAAAGCCAAACACCTCGAGACACCACTGCTACTCAAAATGCTTCCAGATCCTGTGTTTCAGGGAGAACTCCTATTTTTGCTTCTAATGATAAGATTCTATCCTTGTTTAGCAGTATGTAGGATCAAATGAGAAAGCAACAGAAAACCAACCAACTCATGATGAAGGAAATACAACTCTTGAAATCCAACTCCAATAGACCTGCTAAGGATAATGTTAACTTCAGTTCAACAGTATATACTGAGGATAATCAGGGCAATGTCATACCGAGTCGTTCCCAGAGCAATATTCCAGAGATGCCCTCAATGACTAGGATATCGGCTGTGAGAGATCCAGGATATGCTCCAGGATATGGCCAAAATCATCAAGCTGGTAACTTGTCCACTAACACTAATATTCCTGCTACTAATAACTTTGAATCTTCGCATGATACAAGTGTAACGTCGACATTGTGTAGAGAACTCCAGAAATTGAAAGTATGATATCAAGTGTGTCTGGGGTAGTGCACCCTATACCGGAAGTATCCCAGGATAGTCACAACATATCCCGCTTAGCTCGCCACATTTGTGATGCAGAAATTCCAAAGAGATTCCAAACTCCCAACATGAAGCTATATGATGGGAGGACGGATCCTGAAGAACATGCTGCCCAGTATAGGGAAATGATGGAGATAAATCCTATCCCTCCAGAACTTAAGGAAGCAATGCCTATGCAAAGGCTTCGGTTCAACCTTAACAGGATCAGCCTTGAAATGGCTTTTAAATGTCCCACCTTATTCTATTACTTCTTTTGCCTATTTAGTTAACTTATTTAACAGTCAATTTTCTTGTAGCAGGAGCTTTGAGAAACTAACAAGTGACCTTTACAGGATAACACATGGACCACAAGAATCCCTGAGGGATTATGTTAACAAATTCAGTAGGGAATCCTTAGATATCCCGAATCTTGATGTTGCTACGGCAGTGCAAGCCTTCAAGATGGGATTACAGAAGGATTCCCAGTTTTATCAGGATCTTGTGATGAATCCTTGCAGGAACTTGGATGAAGCTCAGAATAGGGCCTTAAGATACATAAGGCTCGAAGATAACATGAAAATGCAAGAGATGATAAACACACCATCAACATATGAATCAACAAACACGAAGTCAGAATCCTCATACAAGCCATACCGCTATAAACTGTATGCAAAAAACGACACCAAAAGAGTGAATGCTGTCGAGGATGAGGATGCAGAAGACTATCCTGAACTTTCACAATATTGTTTTTCAGTAAATATCCCTGAACTAATGTATGCCATGCAGGGACTGGGGGACAAAGCGAGATGGCCAAGAAAAGATCAACGAAAGGCTGACTGGAAAGACAAATCCAAGTGGTGTGCTTAACATGAGGATTTTGGGCACACGACATAGGATTGTATAGCTCTAAGAAAAGAAATAAGTTACTTGCTGAGCAAAGGCTACCTGAAGGAACTCCTTGGCAAGAAGAAGGATAAGACTCAGAATACTAAAAGAAATCCTGAGAGAGCAGCATCTCCACCACCAGATGCCAAGATAATCAATTTTATATCTGGAGGATCCGACAAATCTGGAACTTCTTATTCTACAGCTAAAAGGCACGCTAAAGAAGCAAAGGCAGAAAGAGGAGACAAACCAACCAAGATAACAATGCTTACGAACGCCAAAGTGATAGCATTCGACAATGACGACTGGGATAACATCCATGATCCTCACCATGATGGTCTGGTACTTTATATATCGCTAACCATTTTGTACACAGGATATTGGTAGACAATGGTAGCTCGGTCAACATCATTTAATTGGAAACCTTGAAAAGAATGAATATCCTACAAGACGAGATTACCTCGAAGTCAACGGTGCTCGTAGGATTCAGTGGAGAAGCAAAAAATACTGCTGGAGAGATAAAGTTGCCTGTGTATGTCGAGGGTGTGAACTCGATACAACGGTTTTGTGTCATGGATTCCTTATCTTGCTACAACATTATACTAGGAAGGCCGTGGATTCACGATATGAAAGTGGTACCTTCCACTTATCATCAATGTGTCAAGATTCTCACTCCTTGGAGAGTAGTCAAAGTTGAAAGTGATCAGCAGGAAGCGAAGGAGTGCTACTCCTTTTCTATGAAGGCCTCAACGAAATCTAGGGCAGGATAACAATTAAGGATACAAGCACAGGATATCGTGGAAGCTTCAGAGCAGGATGTCAAGAAAGTTGTCCTCGATGAGAATAATCCAGATATCTCGGTGCTTGTAGGGGTCAATATCCCTCGGGATATTGAAAAACAACTTACTAAATTTTTGAAGTGCAGAATGGCCACGTTTGCATGGAAGCATGAGGACATGACAGGTATATCGAAACATATCATAACTCATAAACTTGGAATTGACAAATCTTTCAGGCCTGTTCAACAAAAAAGAAGAAAGTTTGCTCTTGAGAGGAATGCAATCATACAAGAAGAGGTAGAAAGATTATTAAAGTTCAAGATGATTAGAGAAGTCAAATTCCTTAAGTGGCTAGCAAACGTGGTGGTGGTCCAGAAGAAGAATGGAAAGTGGAGAGTCTGTGCTGACTACACGGACCTTAAAAAAGCATGTCCGAAGGATCCATTCCCATTGCCGCATATAGATTCCATGGTAGACGCAACTGCTAGGCATGAAATGCTGACTTTCATGGATGAATCCTCATGATTTCAACAAAATCCAGATGGAACCAATCGACCAGGAGGATACAACATTCATGACATCGACATGTATATACTGTTATACTGCTATGCCCTTTGGTTTAAAAAAATACAAGTGCGACGTATCAGAGGCTGGTCAACATGATGTTCAAGGATAAACTGGGGGACACTATGGAAGTATATATCGATGATATGGTGGTGAAAGCCAAGAAAGCGGAGGATCACCTCCAGGATCTAGAATGTGCCTTCAATATCTTGGACCAATATAATATGAAACTAAATCCTGCCAAATGCCATTTCGGAGTGGGGGCAGGAAAATTCTTGGGATACACGGTGACCAAGAGAGGGATAGAAGCAAGCCCAAAGCAGATCAGGGCCATCTTAGACATCAAATCACCATTTAACATGAAGGATGTTCAAAGATTAACCGGAAGAGTAGCAGCATTAAACATATTCATATCAAGATCCTCATAAAGTGTAAAGAATTTAACGAGATCTTGAAAAAGAATAAAAAGTTTGAATGGGAAGAAAGACATGAAGCTGCTTTACAAGAATTGAAGCAATATCTTTCAAGTGCACCTCTAATAATGAAGCCTGAAGATGGTGAACCCTTGTCCTTATATCTTGCAGTATCAGGGAATGCAGTAAGTGTTGTCTTGGTAAAAGATCATGAAGGTCAGCAATATCCTGTGTATTATGTTAGTAAAAGTTTATTAGATGCTAAAACTAGATATTCACACCTAGAGAAACTAATATTAGCCTTAGTTATGGCCTCAACCAAGCTAAGACATTACTTTGAAACACACAGGATACATGTTAAAACTAATTATCCTATTAAAAGTGTGCTTAGGAAACCTGAAATGTCTGGTAGGAAGGCTAAGTGGTCTGTTAAACTAAGTGCCTATGACTTTAGTAGTGATATTCAAGAAGAAGCTGACCTAGAAGTCCAGCAACTAGGAGAAAGCTCACGTGTTTGGACATCATATACTGATGGAGCATCCAATGTAAGAGGTATAGGATTAGGAATTCTACTAAAGTCGTCACAGGGGGACATATTACCCCAGGCTATCAGATGTGAATTTCCTGGTATGAATAATGAAGCAGAGTATGAAGCTTTAATAGCAGGATTAGAACTAGCTAGAAGTATGAATATTAGATGTTTGCAAGTATATGTTGATTCCCTGTTGATTACTAACCATTTCAATGGATCTTATGTAGTAAAAAGTGAAAGCTTGGCTAAATATCTTGAAATTGTTAAAAAAAATTAGCAGGATATTTCGATGTATTTACACTTGAACAAGTACCAAGGGAAGAGAATACTGAAGCAGGTGCTCTAGCAAACCTAGGATCTACTGTCAGGATACCAAAAGGAACTAGGATACCAATACTACATATCTTGTATCCTGCGATGGAATATCCTAAGTCCCAGGATAAAGAAGTAGCAAGTATCCAGGATTCTGGTGATGGATATCCTGAGAAGGATCCTGAATCATGGATGGCTCCGATTATGAAATATCTAAAGAAGGAGATGTCCTAAAGGATGAGAATCCTAAGGCTTTCAGAATGAAGGTATCTCGCTTTACAATAATAAATAATATCTTGTACAGGAAATCTCTTACAGGTCCATACCTAAGATGCTTGGAAGATCCCGAAACCAAGGAGGTACTTCAGAATATACATGAAGGAGATTGTGGCAATCATACTGGGGGCAGAGCTTTGTTTTCAAAGACGTTGAGGATATGATATTACTGGCCAACCATGAGAAAGGAGGCTATGGAATATGCTCAGAAGTGTGATGCATGCCAGAGGCACAACAACATATTGCATCAGCCTGTAGAACCATTACATCCTATCATATCCCCTTGGCCGTTTATGAAGTGGGGGATGGATATAGTGGGAAAACTCCCAAAGGCTCCTGGAGGAAAGGTTTTCATGTTAGCAATGACAGATTACTTCTCAAAGTGGGTTGAAGCAGAAGCGTTTGTCCAAGTTAGGGATCAAGAAGTGGCGTCTTTCATAGAGAGGAATATCCTAACAAAATTCAGGATACCTGCCAAGATAATCTACGACAATGGCTCCCCATTCATCAGCAAGAGGACTACAGACTTTTGTAAAAGTTGGGGGATCAAGTGATTATGTCAACGCTGATGCATCCTCAAGCTAATGGACAAGCAGAATCCTCGAACAAAATAATTGTCAATAATCTGAAGAAAAGGTTAGGTGCCAAAAAAGGAAAATGGGCAGAGGAACTACCATGTGTCCTATGGGCAGACATAACAACTATGAAGAATGCTACTGGGTAAACCCCGTTCTCATTGGTATTTGGGGCAGAAGTAGTAATTCCAACAGAAATGGTGATACTAATAGCTAGGTCAAGTTTACGGGATCATGAATCAAATCCTGAAGTCTTATGTGAAGAGTTGGTCATTGTTCATGAAACAAGGGAAGCAGCAAAGCTTAGGATGGAAGTATACCGGCAAAGGATAGTGAAGTCATACAATAAAAATTTTAGGATTAGAAGATTCCAGGTTGGGGATTGGGTATTGAGAAAAGCGTTTCAGAATACAACCAATCCTACTGATGGGAAATTAGCTCCAAAATGGGAAGGGCCATATAGAATTGAATCAGAATCAAGAAAGGGAGCATACCGGCTCAAGACCATGGAAGGAGATATGGTGCCAAGATCCTAGAATACCATACACCTTAAGGCTTATTACAAGTGAGTTTAGAATTTGAATTCTAACTCAGGATGGTATGGCTTCCACCTTATTTAATTATGCTTAATTAAGTTTATTATTATTTTGAAACCCTTTATTGACTTAAGCATCGGAGGGGTGTTAGCCAAGCTAACACCCACTCTCACCCTAGTTTGAAGATGTCTTGTAGGGATACATTTCAGGATGATACTCCAGGATATTTGCTCAAGAGAGATCGAAAGACTAGAGGATTGGCCCCCTCTCTCACGTTTAATGGATTCAGATCCCTTCTAAGGTTTAAAGGTATTCATTTTTCCTTCGAATTGGGTTTAAACACCCCGCCTGGAGCGCAAGTCATCCGAGTATAGTTCAAGATGGCGGGACCAGTTCATGTAACAGTGGCTGACAATTTCGTTATTATTGGTTATATCTTGGATCCTTACGGTATATGAGGATTGATCACCCTCTCTCACGAAAGGGTATTTTCATACTCTCTAAGGTTTAAAGGTTTTCCCCTTTCTAAGTCTTGGAGTTTATACACTCCCGCCTGTAGTGCATGAATTATGGGTTTATCCCCAGTAAATTAAGGGTTCATCCTCGGTAAAACACAGGGTTTTGCATAAGCTAAACTACAATCATGTTCACACACGTTACTTAGTTGATGAAAGAATACAAAGTTTGATTGCCAAGTGAATGAATACCTAAGGCAAGCTGTATGCTGATGCAATATCTTACATAGGGACAGGTATGCTGGAACCTGATCTTAAATCCCATTGGGGACAGTACGAATGATTCTAAGAATCTCTGGTATGAATTCTTAGTTAGATTTTTATTCAAGGGCCTTATCTAAGCAAAAGGAATTAGATATCTTTGAAAGTTTGTATCTTATATATTCCTAAAGTTATTTTTCAAGATATAAAAAGAAAGGGTTTTTCATATTGTTAATATCCTGATCAGGATACTCAAACAGGATTTTTAAACACAACATAACATTAAGATAAGGTCAAAGGATTAGTTTATTATTAACGATTCAAATGTCACATTCTTGGCTTTGTATCAAACTAAGACCTATCCACCAAGAATGTAAATAGCTTAAAAGCATATTAACATAAACAATTGAAGGCTTCGTCTTGAAAACAACAAGATCTCTCCACCTTCAATTGTTTAACTATTCTTAATGTAGGATATTGTTTAGCATGCAGGAAAAGTAAATTGTTCAACAAACATTAACCATCAAATTAAAAAAAAAAGTGGGCTCCGGCCTAGGCATAAACATCCATCATCGCCAACTTCGTTGCCCTTATGCAGCAGCACCTTCAGCAGCATCTCGGGTAGCATCTTTGGCAGCATCCTTACCAGCATTCACCTCAGCCTCCTTCTTCTCGCTAGCTTCGACTGCCCCCTCTATGCCTTTTGAAGACTCAGCAACTCCAGATTTGGCAGGATAGGGTACAGGGCTTCCTCCCAGATCCTTCAGCTTAGCAACACATGTATCAACAAGCCAGGTTGGACACTCGAAGCCCGTTTCTTTGGCCTCATACGCCATTTTTATCCTGGCATGGAGAAGGGAGACTACAACTGAGTTTTTGAGACCATCTCGGAAAGAGGTCATAGCCTGCTCATGATCGTTTTGGGCACCAGCCAGCTTGACTTCAGCATCTTGGTGACCTTCTTCAGCTTATCTTCATAATGACGGGTCCTGGTGGAGCAACTGTCCTCAATTCTTCGATTGTTGCCTCAGCCTTCTTTGTTTTGGCCTCATGAAACCTTGCTGACTCACAAGCTTCTTCATAAAGGGCTAGCAGATGTTTCAGACCCTACGAAGTGATATACAGGTATCAATAAAGGTAAATTATCCAGGATACTGATTCAGTATATATGTACAGAATACAGGACCAGGATACGTACCACGTTAAGGGAAAAGGTCATAGGCTCGAAGGAGTCAACGAAGCCGAGCCCCTCGTAAGAAAAGCTTTCAGGAGTAGCAGTTGTAGTGTCTGGACCCTTCTTCCTCTTGGATCCTGAGGCCGGGCCTTGGACTGAGGATTCCGCCTAGGAGGAGCAGTTGGCTTGGAACTGGTGGTAGCTGGCGTTTCCTTTTTCACCAAGTCAGGCCCTGAATAGCTACCCAATTCATCAAGATCGAAGACTTCGGAATCATTAATTGGCTTTGCATGAAAAAAGGGGTGATCTCAAAGCTATATTACGTCTTGATTAACTAATTTGTTCAGGAAACAAAAACCATTACCGGACATGTTGGAACTGGAGTGTTGACTTGAATTTGCTAGAAGAGGAGAAAAGCTTCTTTCGATCTCTGGCATTTTGTAAATGGATTCGATCCTTTCCACCGATTCAGGGCTTGGAGGAGCTAGCTTCCTGAAATCTGCTGCATAAAAGAAAGAGAAGATGTCAATACAGGATGTTAGAGCATGATATTTTTTGGGATATTCTTAAAAACCCTAAGTCCTACCCTTAGTTAACCATTTCACCGGAAAATCCTCCCATCAGGAATGGAATCCCTTTTTACAAAGAAAAACCTGGTCTTCCATTCTTCCACATTCTTGGTGGCCCAAAGAATGAGCGGATTATTGGAGGTGGAATAGAATAGAAACGCGCTAGAACCATGGGATCTAAGGCGATAAGCTATGGGGAGGTCGTTGACACGAAGGGTGGGGACGTGATTATTCCTTATGCGGTCAAGAACTGCTAAAACCCTCCAAATCATGGGCATGGTTTAGCTGAAACTAAGTCCGGTGGTATGAAAGAAGTCGGTAACATAATACGAAAACGAAAACCTGAAACCTAGGGTGAACGGGAAAGCTAGAAAGCAGAGCCACTATGTGGACGACGCGTCCGATCGGAGATCCCGATTGAATGGTCGGAAAATCACCGTGACGGGAAGGCACCAGAGGATCAGAAAGTTGTCAGTTCCCGAGCATTATCCTGAAGCTGTATCCTGCTTTTACAATCAATAAGAAGAAAAAGGCAGCTGACATTTTTCAGCTCCCGAGGTTTTATGCCGGCGATCTAAATTGATCAAGGGCTTTCCTCGTATCTCATGTGTCAACATTTACCTTTATTGCATTCATTTATCTTTTTGATATAGTTTATTATCCTGAGACGATATCCTAAAATTGTTTTCACAATTAACCAACTTAACATATTTTTACAAATCACAATAGCACGCTACCACACATACTAAGTTTGATCACTAAATTGCTTCTGTAATTTTTGATCAAAATAATGGTGTATTGTGTATTCTGATGTGTGGGGTCCGTCACAAGTCTCCACTAAGGGCGGGTCCGTCACACCCTAAGAATTGCTCATCAGTCGGGACAAGTTTGTCAGCTTTAGAAAATGTTATATGGTCTCGAACAGGCTCATCATGCTTGGTTTGAGAAGTTCTCTACATTGATTACTCCTCTTGGTTTCGTTCTTAGTCATCACGATTCAATATGTTTTTTCGATGTATGGGTGTATGACGCATTCTCTTGTTTTTATATTCGGATGATATGATTATTTCAGGAAATGATTATAATGGTATCATGTTTTTGAAACATGATTTTGCTCAACGGTTTGCTATGAAGGATTTGGGTATGCTACAATATTTTATGCGAGACAAACTTTCGGTGCTTATTCTTGTTTCATTAAGATTTTTAGTGGGCTCTTTTTGTATTGGGTTTATGGTTTAGTCCATTAAGCTAGTAACCTAGATAGATTTTCTATTTATAGTATTGATTCTCTTTGTTTACGTATTCACTTTTCATCATAATAAAACCCTAGCCGTTTTTCGTATGTACACATTTATCGATTAACAGAGACATAATCAAATTCTTGGTACCTTAAGTGAAAACTTAAAGGGACACGTAGGTTCTTGGCTAGAACCTTGAACATGAATCATGTTACATACTATAAAAGATTGGTAAAGGAACTTAATTAGGATCAAGTGTTGAACTTGAAATAGATCCACTTGACAATAGTTAAACACCCGTCAATATAAATGCTGATTACAAGCTTATAATCAGAATGGTTTTTTGATCGAATTAAAACTGGTATTATGAATACAAAGTTTTGATCAGGAACATCACAATGATGACCTTATCAAGATATTAATGTTTAATTTATGATTTTGAATGTGATTGATGGTTCCAAACAAGGTATGTAAAGTCTTAAGTCTAATTAGACTTAAATGCATCTAATTGTGAGTCTTGCTTTTGACGAGATCGAAAGCCGAAAGACTACAACTGTGTATGGTTGTGAAGGCTAGTGGGAGCTAAATTGTCTTCCGAAAGAGATGTACTGACATACAACAAGGATTCAGTAAGAGTATGTAGTGACACAATGCTTAGTTCCACATGGTAACAACTAAGAACCATATGAGTTATGTGTTGCTTGAATTCACTGAGTTATTCCAAATCCTATAAGATAAAGTATCTTTAAGGATATTACAAATTAAGAAATCTGATAAAACGTTAGCATATAAGGATATGGTAAAAGATCATGTAACGAGATCTGATATAGTTTATTGGCCCTTGTTAACATTCGAAAAAATGAAAGCCTTAAGGAAATATCTGGTTAGATTTTAAGTAAACTAATCACATGGTGTTATTTTGGCATATCTACCAAAATGATTTTTTATTAGTAAAATGAAGAACGATAGGACTTCTATTGACTTAAGTTAAAAGGACATAGACAAACATCGAGGTATTTTCGCAGCCAGGGGCGCAGCTTAGTGTTCCCCCGAGGGGCGCCCCCCCCCCCCGGTTTCGGAAAAATTAGGGGGGGGGTCAAGCTTCGCCAATGTTCGCAGCCATAAGTTCCAGTCGAGGAAACTATCAATTTGTATTTGAAATAAATATATCACCCATGTTCATGAATTCTTGTATAAGCAATAATGAAAGAAGGAATCATTATAAAGAGTTATGATGACTCATGGATAACTGATTTTGACCACCAAGAAAATAATCTTGGAATTATGGGATCTCCGTCAAGAGTTATGGAAAGTGCGATTCCATAGCATGTCGAAAATCATAAGAGGATTTATAGAACTAGTTGTCAATAAATGGGTAACTCATACAAGTGAGGTTGCTGAAAAGGTCTTTTGAAGGTAGAGGATTTATGTCTTACTATCAGATAGAATCTTGAAAGGTGTTTAAAAGGTCTTCCATAAGGTTTTAGTGAGTATGTATAATCATGAAACTAAAAGACATAAAAATAAGCAAATATTGATCTTTTGGTAAACCTATAAACTAAATCAGTATCTAGTGTTTTTGGATAAATGTTGTGATTTAGAATTACCAAAATGGAGATGAGATAAAATTAGTATTTGGATGTTCTTGAACGGTAACAATGATATCTTGTTGTTTTGTGTTAAGGGTTAAATGCTTTACAATGAATGTTACATTGTTCGAGTTTTAATATGTTTGGATCCTTGAATGATGTTTAACATTCTAAATATTCATAGTCGAACAGGATTTGTGGGAATGAATATGAATTAATACCATTGTGAATGTTTGGTTGGTTCATGGGATGAACGCTCAAGGGTGTTGAGGACCTCACAGATATGCATGAGAGAATGATATCAGATGTAACTCGCTTTAAAACTATCTTCATGATTCATTGTCATAGGAAATTTTTAAATTGGTATGGTCTTTGTATCCTGTAAGATGGGATGGATATTAGAACTTTCGTTTACCAGAGGTTGGTCTTTGACATTCGCCAAACGTTGTCTAGTGGTAGGCAGTAATAAGGGCAATGATTAGAAATAAATTTGAGGTCTAGTGTGAGTTGTATGTAGTCAATATGCGGTTTTTTTCTCTTGCTTATGTGATAGTTTGACATCTCAACGCCCTCATTGATTAAAAGTGGTGTAAGTGCTTGGTCGTGCCCAAACAATGAGTTTAAAGACCACTTTGAACCTTGATCGAGAAGAGATAATAATTGAACACTATATGAGATTGAACGCTTGATCCATATCGCATGTTCAATAGATGTCTACAACATAAAGGATAACTGACAGGGTTATCAGAGGCTATTGTACTTGGTTAAGCAAGGAGTTACTTGAACTCAAGATGAATAATTGAAGGCTTCAAAGTGTCACACCTTATCAGGGATAACGAGATGTAACTTTTAATAAGGTGCGATCCAAAGAGTTACACTTTGGGCATCAAAGAAGATAGAATATTTAATTGGTAATGTAAGGGCATATTTTATAGTATCGCGTATTAATCATATTTGGTCTTTATTTGGGTTGTAAACGAATAGTAACTATAAAGGTTTTAGTGATGTTTGGGTTGAACCATATGTTGAAGGTGGGCATTGGGTAGTTCGAAACACTTGTGATATGTTGATAGGGTTGACACTCAAAATGATAAAAGATATTAGGTGATATAAACATAACGAACTATGTATATTTGGGTAACATGTCAAAACGTATGATTTTATATTCTTAAATTTTGCACTAATAAATTACCAACGTCTGAGGTTTTGGGTATTTATATTGTTGAGTCATCCAGAGATATCTTGGCTATCCTTCTGTTGCATCCAGATATATGCAGACCTAGACACAACCATCATATCTTAAAAGAGCCAATTCGCCAAACCTGTAAAGGAAGATAATCTCAAAATGAGAGAGTTACATGAGCTTGAAAGCCAAATTTGTACCAAAAGGGTATTTGTTTAACCCTAGTAAAACACAAAACATTGGGTTCTTTGACTATGCGATGGTACATACCTGAACTCCAATGGTCTGAACTTGTATCAAAAGGATGATTCCAAATATTCACCCACTACAATGAACTGTTGTGCATACCTAGATCGTCGGGTATGTCATGGAATAGGACACATGGATATAATAGTAAAACATATACCTTAAGCATATCACCTAGACTAGTCTGAGTAAATATGTGCCAAAAAGTGTTCCTCAGTTAATCAATAAGCGATTTGATCCCATATGCATTTGCCTGTAAAGTTTGTATATTTTTTTGGTTTATTTATTTTATTTCATAGATTTTAGTTTTAATTTTATATTTATAAAAATAAACCCTCAAAAGAAAGTTTAACTCGAGCATTCAACATGATTAGTTTGAAAGATGGGTCAGGAATGACAAAGGATCATCGTAAACTTGGTGGGCCCCTACAACCAAGGCACTGAGAAAGGGGGAGTAGGGTTGACAACAGTGATCAACAAAGTCAAAGTTATGTTCCAGAAAAAAATTTCGTTACAGAAGTTTGGTAGGAACATAACATACCATATGTGTAACGACAAGATCCTGTTTGATCAAGTCAACTTGGAATCTTCATATGACAAAACAAATGATATAACAGGATTTGAATCCCCGAGTATCCATAAACCCGTTGGAGAAACAAAGAGAAGCAAAATTGATTCCTCCTCACGAAGCATTCTCTAATGCACACTCAACGGATCCTGATTTCAATCAAACTACTGATATAAATCCTAGGACTCGCAAGATGCTTGATCCAAGGAGAAGAAGATGGGATGCCATACCGATGCTAACCATCATAACAACCAATAATACAAATCAAGACATGAGCAACATCAAAAGAGATGCATAAGTTACCAAACTTAGATTAAAATAATAATCCTAGGGGAAGATTGTAAGGGCATATAGTATAGGATTATGTACTAACTATAAAGGTTTTAGTGGTGTTTGGATTATTTATGGGTGTTTGGGCCAAACCATATGTTTATGGTGGGCCTAGGGTAGTTCAAAACCCTTGTATTATATAAACAAGGTTTTGAATCCATTGATAGGTGAGCAGTTTTATTTGGTCTCCTTGTACTTGACGTTTTGCTCTCAAAAGTAGTAGAACGTATGCAAGATTAAAAGTGATTCTCGTGTTTATCATCGTGTTTATTCTTGAATGGCTTATTGATTGGATTCTGCTCAATCAATAGGTTTGTTTAATATCATTGAAAGATCCGTTTTAGGACTTACAGTTTAAAATTCTGACACGAAATTGGCGATATTTGGCGATAAATTATTAGTTGAATAATTTATCCAAGCTGAGGAGTTTGTTTGTAATTAAACAAACTAAGGGTTATTAACTAAATGTTAATTAATAATATTATTTAATTCTTTATTACATGAATGAATAAATAATCTACATATATAAATATGAGATAATAATAAGATAATTATGGAACTCAAATCATAAGAAATATTTCATGGAATATGTCATGACATTATCAAATATACCATTTTGATTTAGAAAGCTTCAACTATAAATAGGAGATTAAATATTTTGATTAACATTTAGTTAAAAATAAATCCCTTCCCTTCTCTCTCTATCCATGCTGCCGCCACCTCTCAGGCCGCCGCGTCGCCAGTCGCCACCGTCGGGGGTACTGCGGGCCATCGCGTGCTACCATGCACGATTGAGTTCATCACATGATCACCGATGCGTCACCGTAGACCGCCACCGATCACCATCGCATTGCACCGCATGTCACCGCACCACACCATGACGCAACATGTCGTACAACATTGCATCGCAAACCGCCATTAGTGATCAGAGTTTTATCTAGTTTGTGTTCGGTTCGTTCTGTGAGTAGAAACTTGAAGAGTTCATGTTTCGAAATTACTTGCGTGGTGGATCTTGGTGTTTATTTGGATTAGCCCGAATGCAAGAAGGAAATTGATGGAGTTCGGTTGTGGGAAGTGCTATCGAAATAGTTCGGTTATGGGAAGTAAAATTGATAGAGTTTGATTGCGAAATTCATTATCATCCTGGAAAAGCCACCGTAGTGGCAGATGCCCTTAGTCGAAAAGGAGATTACACTTCTTTTGAAAAATATAACAATATGGTACGCATATTAAAGATAAAAAAACACTTGATTTTATGATATTCTCTTTCCTATTGTAGACAAAATTACCCTTCCCATTTGAATCCTCCTAAGACACTTGTCACTCTCTTGTGGCTTCTTACACTTCTTATTTTTATATACTTTGTAGAATAACTCAATTTATAAAAATAATATAAAAACCATTAAACATATAAATAAAACATGTGAACCCCTTAAAGAAAACCTTGCAATTTTCATTTGGGCTTTGCATAGGGCCTTTCCTAGTTTTTCCAGGCCCAACCCCTTGAACAATAAAAATTCAAATCAGCCATTTACTTCATGTTGGAAACAAAAAGTATGGTCGAACTTGCATCTCGGGATTTGTTTTTAAATGCTAAACCATCAGAGCTGAAACAATTTATACTTTATTTGTGTTTGTATATATATATATAAATATTATATATAAATAAAATGAGACTATTTTATGGACCCTAAAACATTATGGTCGTTGTGCGAATGCGCAAGGTGCACTTGCCATGGGCAAACAAAGCCTAAGCTATTGTGACACACATCATGCTAGTGAGATGTGGTCGGTGATAGAGATTAGCACAGTACCGGTATTGAAAAAAATATATGTATAAATAAACTAATAAAAAAAAATCAGTGAATCATATACAAAGTTCTAACTTCTTAATGCGTTATAGTTAAAGTCGATTTTAATTTTATATTTTAAATCTTCGGTCATGTCTGTTCAAACAAAAATCCTTCGGTCATGTGAAAGATTGTTTGCTACATTCGCCCACCGTTCCGGAACAATAATTTGATTGAGGGGTCACGTGACGTAAATCGCTACTAACCAACTGACACGTGTTCGGATACTAGAGTAGGTATGTAGTCTCTAGAGACGCGTGTACATTAAGCACCATGTGCGGCTACTACCATTTCGTAACCGCAATCTATTTATATTCTTTTTTATATATTATATATTAAAATTCGTAATGATTTTTAATTTGTATTTCTAGACAAAGTAATTAATTATCTTAAAACTTTTTTTAATGATAACACCCATCCTACTCTATTCACCAATTATTCTAAAATTTTCACCCTTCTTCGTGATCGAACCTAGAACCTCTTCTTTAATAGACATATGACTCTATCAAGTGGGCTAGTCCCACGTTGGTTAAACTTTATTTTATCTAAAGAACTATCCACTACAAGTTTACATTACTTCTAATCGCTAATTCAGACGGTATTGCTTCGGTCCCTTACGATACCATCATGTTCTAATACTCGACATAACAATTAAAAAAAATAAAGCCGTGATATAACTACACTGATGTTGATATAAATTAAAATTGATCATAGACCATAGCAAAAAGAATAAAGTCTTGATATGCTTAAAACGACATAACTCTATAATATCTTTCATAAGAGCATCCACAATGTTGGTGTTACATAAACCTCCACCTAGAGCCGCATTAAATTTTCAAACTTTCCTCATTAAGATCCAAAAACATACAAGAGAGATCTGACTAGTGGATTGGACCTTTAATCCTGCAGGAGATGAACCCTGCAAAACTAACAAACCGTTAGGCTTGTCGCAAAGGTGGGAGGGCCACTCTGCGATCACCCTCCAACGTGAGGATAAGTATGTGTTTTTAAAGGGAGAAAGTAGAGAGAGTAAGGACGAAAGTACTAAACAACTTACTTGAAGTGTACTTTAGGCGAGGTATTTATACTTGTGGATTTATATGACGTCACCCGGCTCCGTCATACTATTTGATATGCGTCCTATATTGAGGTCGAATAATCTTTAGTGATCACTTGATCATATGGAATGATTCATTCTTTGGTGGCCGGACATCAGTCCTAACCTCGCCAGTCTTTGAAGATGGAGCCTTAGCATCTCTGATTTTATGACCCCCGGGAGCAGTCTGTTGCAAGAAAGGATCAACGCCTTCTTCGGCTTCCAGAAAGCTAAAATACAAGTTCGAAAACTTGGGAACCTTCAAAGCATCACAGAGCGACATTTCTGCAAATAAATAAGATAGTATATCACATAAACCAGGAAACAAACAGAGACACTATCGGTACAAAACACTCACCCTCTCTCTTGGAAACTAAAAAAACCTGCCACCCCTAAGAAGAGGAAGACGGATACGAATATTACTCCACAACCGAGCACGAAAAAACCGAAGAAAGGTGATCCTTTGCTGAACATTGTTTCCAGTAAGATGAAACCCAAGACCCCCACATTCTCTGACTTTATTATGGAAAACTTGAACAAGCATTTAACAAGTGGCAAATCGGCTAGGGACGAAGCCCCTTTGAAGATGCCAAGCCACGCACCTTCTTTGAATGTGGTAGGCGAGAATCCAGATGTTGAGATGGAGGTGGTGGTATCAAGAGATGAGGGAAAGAAGACTGTTAGTTTTTTAGGTATGGAGTTAGGTTCACTCTTGAGTTTGGTTCGGGCCCTGGAGGGTGACGGGGACCAAGTTTCTTCCGTATCTCCCTCGTGATTCGAGTCCGAGGTTATGAGTATGTTTTGTTATGTTGATGTTTTTTCAGATGAAATGGATGTGGATCCAGCCATAGCAGAAAAGAAGTTTGTTCCGGACGGGGAGATTAAGGACAAAGACTCTGTGATGGATGTTTTTATCGCAAAGCTATTCTTGTTCAATCTGAAACCCAGCAGACCACTTCAAGAGTCGAAGGTTGGGGGCACGAGCTGGGTGAAGCTGTGTTATTAAACCAGGCCCAATCGAACATGTATGTAACGGAGTTGTATAGAGTGGATTCAATCAGAGACTCAGAAAGAGGGTTTTGATCGGCAGCTAAAGTTGGTCATGCAGAAGCTACAGAAGGCTACTGATATTGAGAAGAAAGCTTCTCTCCTTTCAAAGGAGTTGGCTCAAGTGAAGGAAAAGATGAACACTTTATCCGTCCAACACTAAGCAGCTATTGCCGCTATCGGAGCTGTCTATGAGGAGCGTGATAAGTGTGCCTCAGAGTTTGACCGGCTTTTGGCCAGCGTTTAGAAAGACAATGCGGCTCATAAGGAGGTAACGAGCAAGCTGGAGGAGTTGCTGACCAATGCTCGCCAAGCCTATGAAAAAATAATGAAATGTTTGCTTCTATTTTTGTATTCGGTCACCTAATTATGCCTTACATCAACTTTCTATTATCTACATCAAGTTTTTTAAAGAGTAATTTGCTATTTTAGTCCCTGAGGTTTGTCCCAAATTGACATTTTAGTCCAAATAGTTTTTTTTCTCCTCTAGGTCCCTGAGTTTTCCATTTTCTTTCTATTTTGATCACATTGCCTAACTTCCGTTAAAAAACCTCAGTTTAACCAGGGGTATTCTTGGCATTTTTTTGTAATAATTATAATACTAATAATAATATTTATAATATAAAACACAAAAAAACTAGCTTTATTTTTTGTTTCTATAAAAATCTGATTAACACCCCACCCTTTTCTCTCTCGTTTTTTCATCCCTCTACTTTCTTTCTCTCCACAACCACCGGTGTCGTGCACTGCATTGATCCACAATCATCACCCACACCCGACACTCGCATCCGCCAACCACCATCACTGACCTTCGCCACCAAAATCTCCACCACAACGTCAGTTAACCTAGGGGCACCTCCACCACCGTCACCGACCTCCGCCCCATCACAACCACCAGTGCCACCCACCTCTTTCACCCATTTCCACAGCCGTTACTTACATCCGGCACTCACCTCCACCAACCACCGCATGCACCTCCACCAACCACCGGCATGCACCTCCACCCACCTTCACATCACAATGATCCTATTAATCCCACAACGATTTCCCCAAATTCAACCCTGGAAACCCTAACCGCCTTCAATCCCATATCATCATCACTCAAATTCACCACACCAATCGATTAAATCAAAGATGTGTGTAGATTTGGAATGTGAAGATGCAGATAGGAGGGGTGTGTGTGTTTTTGATGGCTGAAGGTGCAGGTGGGTTATCACCCAAAAATGGGTGGATCTAGAATGGTGTAGGTGGTGATGGAGTTCAATGGTTGTGGTTGGCAGTGGCGGTGGTTGTGGCTGGTGTGGCGTGTGGCGGCATGGTGGTGCTCATTAATGGTGGCTGGGGGTGGTGGCTAATGATGGCTGGGGATGGCAGCTAATGGTGGTGGAGGAGAAAGAGTATGTATAGAGAGAAAAGTGAGAGAAAGAAAATGTGTGTACTATGTGTATATCTATAAAGTTAGTTTTTTTGTGTTTTATATTTAAATATTATTATTAGTATTATAATTATTACGAAAATGATAAGAATACCCCTGGTTAAAACTGAGGTTTTTTTATGAAGTTAGACAATGTGATCAAAATGGCAAAAAAATGGAAAACTCAGGGACCCAAAGGAGAAAAAAAACTATTTAGACTAAAATGACAATTTAGGACAAACATCAGGTACTTAAATGAAAATTTACTCTTTACGTTTAGACTCAAGTTTAAAGTTTTTTATTCATCTCACAACTTTCTATTATCTACATCAATGCAAAATCACCGTATTTTCAGTTTTATCTTTTCCTTCCCAAAAGGAGGGGGGATTACTACCCATCCCGCAATCAATTGTATAGAAAGAAGTAATAAGGTGGCATGGAATGAGTAACTATGTATGAAAGAGGTATGAGTTTCTCATGGGGATCATCGGTGAATAACCACCACTTCATCGATCCCGATTTCTCTTAGTACCAAACCATCCGGAATGGTGTGCATTTCGTATGCAAAACTTTAGATACCGAATTGGTTTTGGCTTCCATACAAGAATCCTGTAAACATGTATGCGGTTATGCGATTGAGCAAACACTTAATGAACAATGAACTATGGATACATCAAAAGGTGAAGATCCATAAGTCTGACAACGAAGATCTGATACAATAATAAAAGATATTTCATATTTAAGCTCCACGATTTGTTAAAAAGTTATTATTTTGTGATCGTACCATTCTAGTAAAAACATTTACTATTTATATTGAATAGAAAAAATATAAATAGTAAATGTTTTTTACTAGAATAGTACGATCACAACTTTTGATTTGTACACTAACACTTTCAACTTTCAACTTATTGGTCGATAACGCTCCCTAACTGACTGAACCCTAACCCAGTTAGCTGATGCCAACTGCCACATCATCAAAATGCCATGTCAGCCACCACATCAGCTGCCACGTCATCGAAAAATACCATATCAGCTGCCACATCATCTGCCACGTCATCAAAAATGTCACATCACCTGCCACGTCAGCAAAAAGGGCCACATCAGATGCCACATCAACAAAAACTAACTGAGTTAGGGTTCAGTTAGTTAGAGAGTGTTATATGCCAATAAGTTGAAAATTGGGAGTGCTGGTGTACAAATCGAAAGTTAGAAGTGTTATCGGCCAATGGGTGAAAGTTTGGATTATTTAAATCCAACATCCCTTAAAGTTTTTAATCAACTAAGATGTTTTATAACCATTCAGAAAACCAACTAAGTTTTAGAGAGAATACTTATAAGTTTTACGAAAAAAAAACAAGTTAGTATGTTTAACCAAAATGATGTATTATTCGATAACCTTTTTTCTAATACACATCTTTTATTCTTTTAATATGCAAACAAACCTTTGTTGTCAATTTAAATTTGTAACTTATTTTCTATATATATATATATATATATATATATATATATATAGGGTAAGGTTTATGCGAGAACCACCTCTATTGTGAGAACCACGAGAATTACTAAAGTAACCCACTACATCACCACCAAAACCTAAAAAAACCTAAACCCTCTCACCCCCCACTCAAGCTAAATGCTAAAAAACTAAACCATAAAGCTAACCCCCCCTCCAAAAAAAAAACCTAAAAAAAATAACCCCCCACCCAAGCTAAATGCTAATAACTACACCCTCAAAAAACCTAAAAAAATCTAAATACCACCCAAAAAAATTTTATTTTTAACATTTATTTATTTTTGGTGACGAAAAGTAGCGATTTTTTATAAAAAAATTTTAAAAAACTTTTTGGGTGGTTTTTAGATTTTGTTAGGTATTTTTGATTGTGTTCACATTGGTTCTCGTGGTTCTCGCAATAAAGGGTGGTTCCTAACGGATCCTTCTCCTGTAGATATATATAGAAACGAGATCAGGAGAAAACACCTCAAAGTGTGAAAACGTTGAGAACGATTCTCAGCCACAAGATGTTAGTAGTTTGTGGCTGAGATTGATCGGTGGCATTTTTGTAAATACTAGGGGCCTTGGGACTATCAAGAGGGGTAAAATCGGAAGATCCAAACAAGGGTGCACATTCTAATCACATGCCATTTCCCCCGATCACATTTAAACGCCAATAACTTTTTTATACGTGATTATTTTTTCAAAGAAATCACACCGTAAAATTCAACGTTTTTTTATCTTTCCAACGAGTATACTGTTGATATATTTTTCGAAAAAAATAAAGTGGGTTTTTATGGCGTTTTAAACTTTGTTTTTTTACGGCGTTTTAAGCTGGGTTTTATGGCGTTTTTCAACAAGTTTTTTATGGCGTTTTCTGAACTAAGTGTTTTTTTAATGGCATATTTCAATGAGTTTTTCATGGGTTTTTCTGAACTTAATTTCAACTGGTTTTTCATGCGTTTTCCGAATTGGTGTTTCGTGGCGTTTCAACTGAGTTTTTATAGTGTTTTTTTTGAACTGGGTGTTTTATGGCGTTTGCAACTAGGTATATTTTTTATGGCCTTTTTGCACTGGGTGTTTTTATGGCGTTTTTATTTGAACACCCAGTTCATGTTATTTTTTTTATTTCAAAATATAGCAATAGTATACTCGTTAGAAAGATAATAAAATACTCGATTTTATGGTGTAATTTAAAAAAAAAATATCACGTATAGAAAAGTTACGAGAGTTTAAAAAAGATGGTGGAATATGCATGTGAGTGGCATATGCATGGTCTTTGGCATGTGAGTGACACGTGCATGAGATCTTTTACAATATTACCCTTAGGCCGGAGGGTGTGGAGGCGCCACCATGGCCACCTCAGCCCCTATAGCGCCACCCGACGCCATAACCCACACCCAACAAATTAATTAGGGGCGCTATGGGCATAGCTCCACCATGGTAACGAGCTGCATTTGTGAGGATCGAGGTGATTTATTGTTAATGTTACCGTTGAACGGTAACAATTTAAAAAAAAATAATTTTCTATTTTATAAATTTAATCTATAAATATCCCACATTCTCTACACTTTTTATACCATTAATTACACTTTCTCTACACTTTTTATACCATTCTCTACACCTTTTTATATCATTCTCTACAATGTTTCCCAACAAGCAAAACCCGTGGGATCCGAGCAATCTGTATTGGCAAAGCATGCAAAACAACGAGCAAGAGGACCGTTATCGACGAGACCCGCGTACAGATGAGCTTGGATATGATCTGATGCCACCAAGCACCCCAACTTCTCCTCATCCCACCACTCCACCGATGCCCGGTTTTTACGGGTATTAACCCTCATTTTTTCCCCAAAACATCCCTCAAAACATACCCAAACCCAAAACATACCCCAAACCCAAAACACAACCCAAACCGAATCCGTACCAAAAAACCAAGCCGAATCCACTTCCTCAAAAAAGCGAAGTCATCGAAAGAAGGATGAGTCCGAAAAACGTGCTACTAAGAAGGTCGAATTTTGGTCGCCTAAGGAAGAATTCGAGTTGGCAAAAGCATGGCTCGACGTATCGGAAGACGAGATTGTTGGTAAATTTTATCTCCATATATTTTTACATACTTTTATAAACATATAGTTTTGTAAATTTACTTTTTAAATCAAACATATTCTTTTGTAAATATACTTTTTTATAGGAAACGACCAAGACATAGAGATATTTTAGGCTCGTATACGTGAGAAGTTTTTCGCCGCAATGGGTCGTGACGAATATCAAACGCACGACTCTTTTTCGGGAAAGTGGAGCACTATGAGGACGAAGGTTAGCAATTTCAACAATATATATAGTAATCTCGTCAACAATAATCGAAGAAAAAATGGTTCGAGCGACGTGGACGTCATGACCCAAGCCCACACCGACTATACCATGGGCATTACTTTACGATGGTAACAACATGGGAGCTTCTTCGCAAATCTCCCAAGTGGCATCTTGTACCACCGTTCGACCCAACCCGCGCTAGGTCTAAACGGTCCAAATCGACATCCACTACCGAACCATCCGGGACCGATGGTCGTACAACAATTAATCTAAACGACGATGCTGACGAATTTGAAGAACCAGAAGAGCTGCCTCGACAACAGGGTAGGGATAAAAGTAACGCAGTGGCACGAGGAAAGTCTTCTTCAACGCCATCGGATGACCCGTCAAAGTTGAACGACTTGAGGCAAGTCTCAACAAAATAATCTCGATTAGGGAAAAAGACCAACAAATGAAAATGTAGAAACAAATCCAGAAACAAATCCAGAAAGACATAGATATTTTCGCGAGAGATTTGTCACATCTAGCGTAGGAGGACCGAGTCATTTTGGAGGCTCGTAAGGCACAAATTCGGACGAAATATATGTAGTTTTTTTTTCTAGCACCTTGTGTTTTTAATAATATATATAAATAAAAAAATAATTAGGTAATGATGACGGATGCTCCATCCCACCCTGCAAGTTAAAGGGGGTGTGATAAAGCCCTCCGACTGGCGTGGATACTATGTTGCGCTGCATGTCCTGATAAAGTCCCTAGGGGCTCCATCCCACACCCTCCAGCCTTCGTGTAAGTTAGCATTAATGTCACATGTCAACACCAAAATCGTTCTCACCGTTTCACACTTTTAGGTGTTTTCTCAAAATCCTGCTCCTATATATATATTTAAAAAAAAGTTTAGACTGTAGGATAGATTATGTGTAGGATAAATTACGAGCTGTGAAAGATAAAGTGTAGGATAATTTCGATATGTGCAGGATAAATTTCAGTATGTGTAGGATAAATGTCAAAATGTAGGATAAATTTTGATGCGCTTAGACATAATATTTTAATGTGTAGGATAATAGTGTTTAAAACTAATTAATTAGTTAATAAGGATAATAAATAAAATGATAGAAAAACTATTTAATGTTTACAGCTATACTATTTGTTTTTTTCTTCTTAATTTAATTCCTTCTCAATTGATCCCCATATATATTAATGTCGGGTGTTAAGAAAATTAACACAAAATTTACAATCAATGTGCTACATTATATGTTAACATCGATTATAAAGAAAATTAACACAAAATTTATAATCAATGTGCTACATTACTAATTTATCCAAGTCTAGTCTTTTTTGTCACGTTAGGCTTAACCTAACGTGCGTAAAGCACGCCAATGACGATTTGTATATCCATTTGTTTTCACGTATTTTTCTAACTCTTACGGTTAATTCGTTAAGCTTCCCATTGTTACGCCTATAAGAATGAACAGCGTCTTCAAGAAGTGCCGTTAACCGCTGTAAAATATCCATGTCGTCATTAGACTTTGACATTCTAAACACACAAGGTCCCATATTATTTATGATTTACTTTGCAATATAAAAAACAATAATTAAAAAAACGCAAAGCTATTACAAATTAAAAAAAATAGTTTCGAACACATAACTTAAGCAAAATGCTTTTGCGATGCCGTATTGGTCACGGTGACTATAATAGCAATTGATTCGTCATTGCCAAATAGGTCGTAACCTGAACATAATAACAATAAAAAAACAATGTATGTAAAAAATATTAACCAACTTTTATAAATGTTTCACTAAGACAATTTAATACATTTTATCTAAAAAACTACTTTTTTTAACGGCCAACAAATCAATCCCGAGTACTCTCGAGGCACCCACTGGACAAAAGGAGTACTCCGAGAGTAACCCGAGTCGTCCACCACCACTTCCAGGGAAAACCTGATAGCCCACCCGCCCGTAAACACGAACATGAAATTACCAACACGACGGTGAAATTACCGGTAAAAAACTAGTTACATTCATAATGTTTGTTTATTGTTAGGCATGTTAAAATTTATGTCATGCCATTGTTTAAGTTTTAAAGTTGTTATGGAATAAAAGGTAATTGATGTGGTGACCTACAATTATGCAGTCACTTATTTTATTTATTGTATGTCGTTTTCAAATTCAATGAATTAAAAAAACTACTACGTCATCAATCTCCCTATAAAATATATCAAATTTCATATTAAGCTATGCGTATTGCGTAATAGACATTATAAAGGCGTAAAAGGGTTTGATAATGCTCTTAAAACTGTCCTGAGAGTGTTACACAGGTTATGAAGAAGCAGAAGAGGTATTTCTAGAATAATACCAAAAAAGAAGAAAATATAAAAAGTAATGAATAAAATAGGCATTAACTGTTACACATTTTCAAAAAGAGTTTATGAGGTTGATATAAGACATTAACCATGACGCATGATGTTATAATATTAGTAACACTTTTATGTAAAAAAATGAGTGGTTCAATTAATTTTTCTAAAGAACTTATTAAGTGAACTTTTTTTTTTTTACCATTATTACTTGTTATAAACTTGTGTTAGTAGACACCTGGCAAGAAACACGTGATGTTGAATTCATATTTTTATGAAAGTTTTCATCAATTATGTTCACACATTCAGTGAAAATAATAAATAATTAAAAGAGATATGTTTGACCGCAATCTTGACGGTGGAAAAGGAATCTAGGTGTATGACAAAGCGAAAAATAGATGAGGTGTGCGCAAGAGTATGGGACCCGGAAGTAGATATGTAGCCCCTTACCATGTGGGGGTCATCGTGTCTCCTTTTTGGCATTCTTGCTTCCCCACAATTGAACATCCCCTCTTATCTCCTCCTTTTTTTATTAACTTTTTGTAAATTACATAAAATATAACATGAGGTATAAAATTACAGGAGATATTAAAGAGATTGTAAGATCAACTTTAACGAATCAAGGTTCCATCCAACTAGTGATGATTTTGGTATCAACCGGTACCGAAAAATCCTTAATAACAGATATTGTTATCGAATATGCCTGCTATGGTTCCGGTATGATACCGTACCAGACCGATACCAAAAAATCAAAAGTCGGCATATCTAGGTTTGGGAAATTCGGTAACGATTCGATACCGATACCCATGGTTGTAAAACAAGGTTTCCAAGGCCGAGTACGCCCCAAGGTAGGCAGCCGAGGCGACTTTCTTCGACTAGGGAGCGCGTAGCGACCTTTGCAATCATGCCGATACCCGGTACCATTTGCTTTTCGTAACATCCAACTAATAAAGGATTAAACACATGATGAGTTGAATCATGGTTTAGATTTGAAATTGAAAATCAAGTTTAAATTGATATCTAAACCCTAACATATGTTTTCTTATTTATATCTCCTTCTAAGCTATTTATTTTTGAAGTTGGAACCAATAATTTTTTTTTAAATAGTTAGTGGTTAATATTATCTGTTTTTTACTTTCCATTTCATCAACATTGCTTCGATTACAATGGTCATTGGTTCCTATACAAGGTCTCTAGCTTAGTTTTCATTTTGGATCTCTCTGCTTAGGAGTGGGTTCTAGAGCAAGTTGGTTTGTAGAAAATGTTAGTATAGATGTGTGGTGGGAAATAAAGATTCTAAGGCTGCTTGTTGGTGCATATGTCTGTTGCCTTCGTCATTAACATCATTATGTATCGAGTCTGAGTGAATATGGTTTAATCTGTTAGAAGCGAGGCATATTTATGTATGTAATAGGACAAGTTCGCTGGTAATGGTACTTGGAAGGTCAAGTACGGCCGAACTTGACCTTAGTCAAGTTCGGGCGAACTTACATTCTCCACCAGCAAACTTGTTTTGGCCAAGTTCGCTCATGATGTTTATCATGTAATGCATGTTCGGCCGAACTTGCTTATGCAAGTTCGGGCGGACTTGTGTCTTTTATGGCCGAACTTGTGCAACTATAAATAGGTGCCTTGGGATTTCATTTGTAAGGGTTAGAGATTTTGGCACAGAGACGGCTAAGCTCTGTCGGATCTGGTTCTTGAATGTATATGACTTTAGATCAATGAAAACAACGTTTAAATGAGTAATTCTTGTTATTTGATTAACTTGTCATTAGTTTCCGCCTAATCGGATAATAGATAGCAAATTTAGGTTCCCGTGCTGTTCGTGGACGTTCCTTCAAGTGGTATCAGAGCCTGGATACCTAAATTTGAAAATTCAGTTTTTGAGAAAGGTGAAACTTCAAAGTCAAATAAAAACAAAAACGATAATTCACGGTTTTATATTAAGAAAGCAAGATTCATGTCACAATCTTGGATCGCTAAAAAGAAATCTTCTGAAATTGAAAAGTCTGTTACTGCTAAAACTAAAAATGTCAAATCAAATGAAGCAGTTATTAAAAATGATCCTTTAAAGTGGAAAAATGATTTTCTAAAACAAACAACGAAAGAAAAGGTCAAAACGTTTTCAGAATCGACATTGGACGAAATGTTCGATGATGATTTTGAATATGATGAAGAGTTAGAATATGGTTATGATGCTTATCATGTCAAAACCAAAACCAAAAAGGTTTGGGTTTCCTTATTCAAATAGTTGCTTTCATGTGTAGGAGTTCCTAGATCCACTTCATCAAAGTTGATTCAGGATTGAGGAAGCTCCATATCAGTTTAACTTATCCAGAAATGTCATATCTTTGTCATTTTGAGGGGAGTAGTTAAAAAGAAAAGTTTTTGAAACTAAAAGTCAAAACTACTACAAAATTCTCAAAATTTTTCTTCAAGTTCGACCGAACTTGAAGTACTTGTTAAAATCAGAAAATTCACACCTAAGTTCGACCGAACTTGTTAAAGGTGAAACCAAAATTTGAGTTTCACACAAGTTCGATCGAACTTGCTTGTTACTAACCATTTTCCAAGTTGTTTTTGATCGAATTCTCAGATAATTCATCAGATTGTCAAAATGGAAGGTTTCCACAACGTATTCGTGTCACAAGTAGCTTCATCATCAAACGCTAATACTCTTGCGGCGAACCAGTTGAATATCGACAACGAAATGGGTACTACTCAGAAACCGCCGAAGCTAATGAGTATAGATGAGTTTGAAGGATGGAAGGAAAAGTTCGTGAATTGGATACAAGCAAATCAATTTGACAGCTGGGTTGCGGTTGAAGATGGTTACAAATGGCCAAAAAATGAACGTAATCAAGATCTTCAGTTAAATCAGTTCTCACCAACCGACAAAGTACAGTATGTCGCTGAAAAGAAAATGATTAGCTTGATCCAACAATCAGTTAAGGAAGACATCCTGATTTTATTGCCAGAATATGAAACGTCACAAGAATTATGGCACTCTCTTTGTGACAAATTCAAAGGAAGTGATGAAATGATTAAGAGCAAGAAGGCCTTAATTAAGAAAGAATTCGAGATCTTCACGATGATCAAAGGAGAAACTATGAAGCAAATGATCGATAGATACTGTCACCTCATGGTCCAGATGCGAAGACATGACATCAAAAGAACTAACGAAGAGCAAATCGAGAAGTTGGCCGATGCACTTCCAGAAGGAGAATGGACGACATAAGTGACGATTCTGAAGAATAGTCCATCCTGGAAACACTTCAAGTTGTCATCTTTCATTGACAAATTAGAAGGTCATGAAATGAAATTGATGAAGATTGCAAAGTCAAAGAACGGTAATGTTGTTCAAGATGTCGGTGTCTATTACAAAGGAGGTATTCAAGATACTCCGATTCAAAGCCCGAAAATTCAAACAACATTTAGTGCAAATACAAATTCTTCTCCAAATCAAAGTTCTCCGTATGTTGGCTATTCTAGTGTTAGTTCAAGCTCTTCATTTCAAAATCAGACAAGTCAAGCTAGTTCTGATACAAATGTTTCCCAGTGCAACATTGCAGTGGATCTGAAGAATGTATTTCCAGAAAAGGTGGCTAAACAACGCATAGCACTTCTCGCTACCGTTCTCAAATCATATGAAAGCCTTATTGCTAGAAAGATCGGTAATCCAGAAATGACGGCAGAAGATTATGATCAGGTAGACAAAGAAGAATTGGAGCTGATGGATATCAAATGGAGCCTTGCGTCCATTATCATAAGAGTTACCAACTTTGTGGCACTCACCGGGAGGGATATTGGTAATTCAAGCAATAAGCTTGGATTTGACAAGAGGAAAGTTGCATGCTTCAGGTGTCGACAAAAGGGACACTTCAAACGCGAATGCAATAATCAAGAAGCAAGTGGAAACCAAAATCCTTTCGGAAGCAACAATGAATACTAAAAGAAAGCTCTTCAATATAAGCCATATCCGAATAGAACACAAGTTGAAGTTGAAGATAAGTCTGCAAAAAAAGCCGAACAAGCTCTTGTTGCTAATCATGAAGAAGATGGCTTTGACTGGAACACTTACATCGGAAAGAAAACAGGAGTTGCTATGATGGCAGAGGTTGTGAACGAAGACGAGACATCGAATGTTGATGCTGCTTTGGAAAATGCATTTATGGAAGCATACATGCGGAGAACTGAAGAAGAAGAGATAGCTTATGCTGAGATGCAAAAACCAGAAGCTTTGAAAGCAGAGGCCGAAAAGGTAAAAGCTGAGTTAAGAATGTCTGAAAAGGATGTTGTGAAAGTTGTGGAGGTTGAAAAACCTTGCACAAAGTGCATAAGTAATTGTGAACCATGCCTTGATAAGGTCAAAGTCATAAGAGAGTTAACTGAACATAATGAAACTTTTCGTTATGATTACAGAAACATGAAAGAAGCTTATGATAAAATACCGGGAAAATATAAAAATATCGAAAAAGCTAATCTTAAAATTGCTGAAAATGAAAAAAATATTAAAAGCAACAGTGATTGAAAGACAAGAGGCAATTAACATGTACATTAATATTATTGCTGTAACAAAACGTGAGCTTCATGACATGAAGATAGAAACAGAACGGGTAAGAAAGCTTTTGAAAAGCTACACCACAAACGGAAGAAAGCTTTAGAAACAGAACTGTTGGTGCATATGTCTGTTGCCTTCGTCATTAACATCATTATGTATCGAGTCTGAGTGAATAGGGTTTAATCTGTTAGAAGCGAGGCGTATTTATGTATGTAATAGGACAAATTCGCTGGTAATGGTACTTGGAAGGTCAAGTACGGCCGAACTTGACCTTAGTCAAGTTCGGGCGAACTTACATTCTCCGCCAGCAAACTTGTTTTGGCCAAGTTCGCTCATGATGTTTATCATGTAATGCATGTTCGACCGAACTTGCTTATGCAAGTTCGGGCGAACTTGTGTCTTTTATGGCCGAACTTGTGCAACTATAAATAGGTGCCTTGCGATTTCATTTGTAAGGGTTAGAGATTTTGGCACAGAGACGGCGAAGCTCTGTCGGATCTGGTTCTTGAATGTATATGACTTTAGATCAATGAAAACAACGTTTAAATGAGTAATTCTTGTTATTTGATTAACTTGTCATTAGTTTCCGCCTACTCGGACAATAGATAGCAAATTTAGGTTCCCATGCTGTTCGTGGACGTTCCTACACAGTTTGTATCCAACTCATCTTTTTTTGAGGTTTTTAGTGGCATAAATGTTGAAAACAATGATGCTCCAACCCTTGGGTAACAGTAGTTTGCTCAGGTTGGAGAAGACTTTAGGTCCTTGGGCTTTAACAACAAATAAAGAACAAAAATCATCAAAAGGTTGCTTAAGTTTCATATCTATCATCAACATGACAAAGGTTCTTCTCATCTAAAATACACAAAATTCCTGGAGGTAATTCACCCACATTGAATGCATCAAATACATTCCAATCAATAAATTGATCGTAATTAATTGGTCCTTTAGATCACAGAAACGGTCGCTTATTGTTACCCTGGAACTTCATCACGGATCCCCGGGTTTTCATGACGAGGCTAACGGTGTTTGTTTTGCAGGTTATTCCGGTGGCCGGAGACACGTCGGAGTGGATCCTAGTCAACAACCTTGTCGGATTGTTGATTTTGGTTTCAACATTGGCACCATCATTGGGACCTTTTGTCTCATACAAGGTTTCCTTCGCAAGAACGAGATTTCTTTACGCGTGTACCTTCACCGGAAAACAACTACGTCATGGCTGAACCACCTAAACCATCCAGTTTTCTGATAAATGCCAAGAAACCCCACCACAGCCCAAAGATAAACGTTTTCATTTGACACAAACCAATAACACCCATAAAAACCTTTTGTGATCGAGGAACTCAATGACGAGTATGAGGAATATTCAAGGTCGGTCGAAATCTTTCACGTCAAAGAGCCAGGGATCACCCCTAGGTTCTTGTCCGCGTATAAAAAGAGCCGATGGCTCAAATGGAGAAGCTAGACATATTGGAAAAGTTAAAAGTGGTTAGATTTAGACTGACTGTTGGTACTCCTTCCCACGGAGGAGGCTCATTGTCTCAAACAGGGGACGAAGTCAAGAAAGACAAAATGACAGATCCACTAGTTCTGTTGATAACCATGATGGATCAGCATACACCTGATCTAAAGGCTTTGTTTTTGGGAACCCTAGAGAAAACTAAACCCTTGGAGGATTACAAGAAGAACAAAATAAAGGATGACGGTGCACATACAAGGCCGTTTCGGCCTAAAGATCTAGCAGAATTCTCCAAGTTTATGAGACATATAGTAGAGGCTCCTCTCTCTCCCAAGCTGAAACCTCCTACCAATGTTGACAAGTATGCTGGTACGAAGGACCTGGAAGACAATTTGCATGCTTTCAGTGGTGCATGTCAAGTGGGAGGGTGGTCCATGCCAACATGGTGTCACATGTTTGTGTAAACATTAACAGAAGGATCTAGGCTATGGTTCAATAGTCTCCCACCAAGGAGTATCGACAGTTATGAAGAGATACATGACAAGTTTCTGAGAAAAATCAACCAACAAAAGAAAGTTATCAAAAACCCTAATGAGAACATGCACATCAGATAAAGAGATGACGAGAAAGTTCAGCAGTACACTGAAAGGTTTATAAAGGAAAGTATGAATACCATGGGTCTCCCAGAGGTGATGAAGACCAGCAGCTTCATTAGCGGTCTAAAACACACTCACGTGTATGAAAAGCTAGGGGAAGAGTTCCCATAAACATTCGATTGCCTTATGGGGTTAGAGCCTTTGATAGAGGGAAGGATACCAACAACAAGGCTATACAACTAGAAACAAGATCTAGAAGACTAAATGTATTGTCCAGGCAACGAGAGAAGGGTACACCATATACAAAGCCAAATTTTAAATATGAAAGGCCTAATCCTGCGTTCTCCCCTTATAAACCAAAGGGGAGGGGCTAGCTCCTTACTATGTCAGTTTAACCTCCCTCACTAAGACACAACGGGATCCTAGCTATAGCAAGAGTAAAAACCCTAGAATTCGCAATAGGAAAAACCCTAGCTTTATTAATTCAGAAAAAGAAATAGAAATATTACCAGATCAAGAATATTTTTTCACTGTCCTATGTTCTTCCTTTCTCTTCCTCAAAAAAATTGGTACTTCTGATTTTGCAGGTTAATTCTAGAGAAAGAGAGTGGATTTGGGATTCTAGAAGAGGAAATCTGATTTCATAACGGAAGAAGTGCAATTGCAGGGGTTATTTAAAATGCCCATTTACAATCTTGCCCCTTTCATTTTTATATTATGGTCCCCCTTCTCATTAAAACCTCATTTAATCTTAGCCCTTTATTGAAGATGATCTATGGATAGAAATTGTTCCTAGAGTTCTCACAAAAATCCATGTTCTCAAGATAACCCTCCCCTATATATATATATATATATATATATATGTATGTATAGGGAGAGAATCATGAGAAAACTAGATATAAATGAGAAAACTAGAAAACTAACTAAAAAACAAAAAAAAAGCATAAAACATACAATTTTTTTTACAAATTTTTTATAAAAAATCGCTGCATTTTATGTATAAAAAAACTATTTTTTCAAAAAAAATAACTTGTACTGCACATGTGCACTATATGTGTGCTACACATGTGCATTATATGTATATGTTGCACATGTGCATTCTATGCTTTTTTCATTTTTTATTTTTAAAAAGTTTTTTTATATATAATATATATAGCGATAAAAAAAATTGATATGTTTTTTTGGCTTTTTTAGTTAGTTTTTGGTTTTCTCATGATCCATATATATATGGTGGGATTTGGGGAAAACCATGGAAAGTGTGAAAACGGTGAGAACTCCCCTTATCTGTTGGATCAAAACAATATATTGATTAGAATTCGCGGTGGCGTTTTCGTAAATAACATCAACTTTATTACTTGGGCGTGCTTCGTTAAGGGTAAAAGGGTCTTTCCACTGTTCTTAAGCAAAAAGCCACATTAATGACAAAACGCCTTTTATTTTACACCGCTCCCTTGCATATGAAACGACGTATGTATTTAGAAAGCTATTGATATAAAACAACGGCGTACTTATTAATTGCATTAATTATAATAATATCCCACCCAAACTACACGCCAAATATGTCCGATAAAGAGAAACGTCTCAGCACCTTCAGTTGATCACACCACAAAATAAGCGCCATGTTTCTTAAATACCACTCAATCTAAAAACGCCAAAAAAGTTAAAAAAATCAAAGATGGAAAATAACTTCTCTTGGATATTCAGTATTGTTTTCAATGAAATTTCGGTGAATGGATTCTTAGGTGAGGGGGATGACTCAATAAGCTTTTACTGAATGAGATGGACAGATCTTCAAGAAAAAGAGATAGATCACAGCGATATGTCATTTTGTGTGCTTTTTTCTTAATGAATATTTGCATGGAAGAAGGAGACTGATACCAGTGCAAATGCTATTTTGTCTCCATGATGATAAAGAAGATTGTGAGCATATAGCATCCACCCACGCGCACGTCGATCTATGTCTCCAAACAACCACAAAAAAACCACTTAAAAAACGAACAAAAAATTCACGCGAAAACCAAAACGCCATAGATTTCTGACAAATCTTGTAGTTTCAAAAGAAGAAAGAGACTGATGACAGTGAGGATTTGGAAGATATATTAGATTGGGATTTTTTAATTTATTTTTGCTGTAGTTTGTTATATAATTTTTTTTGGTAAATTGTAAAACGCCAAGTTTCCAAGAACGCCAAGCTATAAAAAACAATAAGTTGTATATAATAGTAACGCCTAATATTGATTCAAGGTTGAACTGAGTTATAACGCCATCTATTTAACCGGGGGTAGACAGTGACAATCGTGCCCCCGTATATCATTTAGCGCCCTCTGCCACGTGTTGGGTCAGGATTCGTTCTCACCGTTTTCACACTTCAGATCGTTTCCTCCGGATCCCGTTTATATATATATATATAGGAGAATGATCCGTTAGGAACCACCCTTTATTTCGAGAACCACCCAAAAATACCTAAAAAAAAATCTAAAAACCACAAAAAAATTTCTTTTAACATTTTTTTACAAAAAAATTGCTAATTTTCGTCACAAATTATTTTTTTGACGAAAAGTAGCGATTTTTTGTTAAAAAAATAAAAAAATTTGAGTGGTTTTTAGAATTTTTAGGTTTTTTTTGGGTGTAGTTTTTAGCATTTAGCATGGGTGTAGGGTTTTTTTTAGGGGGTTAGGTTTTTTTTAGGTTTGAGGGGAGGGAGGGTGGGGTTAGGTTTTTTTAGGTTTTAGGTGGTGATGTAGTAGGTTACTTTAGTGGTTCTCGCAGGGTAAGGTTCATGCGAGAACCACCTTTATTGTGAGTACCGCGAGAACCACATTTATTGCAAAATAAAATCTAAAAAATCAAAAAAACACTCAATTTTTTTTTAATAAAAATCGTCATATTTCGTTACAAAAAAAAAACTTTTTTTTTCGAGTAACAGTTATCCATGCACATGTGCATATGTATCATAACTTCGACAAATTCAGTAATACGTTATCACTAGTAGACAATTGCATTTTCATTTACAATACCATCCATAATACACTCAGTTTTACATTAAATGCACATGTGCATCTTATGTATAACCATTATGTACCGTGTTTTGGTACAAAAATTTTGTGATTTTGAATGATGAAGTAGCCTCATATATATGTTTTTTGGTTAGTTATATCTAGTGGTTGATGGGTTCAATATAGTTGTCACTTTATGATGTAATATGTTGATTGGATGGTATAAACGGTATTGATATACATGTAATAAAGTGAAAATATTAGTATTGGTATTGTATTATAAATGGTAGGAGGTAATGGTATTGTATTACGGATGGTAGGAGGTAATAGAAGTGTATTATAGATGGTATGATAGATGAAAGAGAAAGTGTATAAAAAGTAGTGTACCAAAACACATTATTTCATGTTGATACATATAGATGCACATGTGCATTTCTTATATTGGTAACGTAAAAAGTAGTGTATTACACATGATAGTGTAAATGAAAGTACAGTTGTCTAATATTTGTAATGTATTGCGGAATTTGTCAAAGAAATGACAAAAATGCACATGTGAATGGTAGTGTATTATGGATGGTATGATAGATGAAAGAGAAAATGTATTCAAATTAGTGTACCAAAACACCTTATTTAATGTTGATATATATAGATGCACATGTGCATTGCTAATATCGGTAACTTAAACAGTAGTGTGTTACACTTGGTAGTGTAAATGAAAGTACAATTGTCTAATGTTTGTAATGTATAATGGAATTTGTCAAAGAAATGACGAAAATGCACATGTGTATGGATAGTTGGTACTCAAATGTTTTTTCAATTTTTTTTGTTATTGAATAAATATAGCGAATGTTTCAAAAAAAAAAATTTAAAAAAACAAAAAAAAATATTTTGGTATATTTTTTGGATTTTTTTAGGTATTACGGTTTGTGTTCACACTGGTTCTCGCGGTTCTTGCAATAAAGGGTGGTTCCTAACGGATCCTTGTCCTATATATATATACATATATATATATATATATATATATATATATATATAGACAACCACATGTTTGTGTATATATTTATGTGTTATGTGTATTTAGTAGAAGATATAGGAATGCATATCTAACTAAATACCCACCCAAAAATATACCTACAATAATGTACCCAAGAAAATATGACAAATTATATGTACTTTTATACACACACACCCACCCACACCCACAAGGATACTTGGAAAAATATACAAGTATATATATCTATTTATACCCTTGACACTTATATCAGACGATCGGACAAACAAACAAGTATGGACACATACATATATATATATATATATATATGTGTGTGTGTGTGTGTGTGTGTGTGTGTGAAAGGAAGAGTATATCTACTAACAAGACTCGGTGAAGTATACAAAATCGGACAAGTAACAAGATATATATTCTGCCGACATATAGGAAATATATATACTCACCGACGCGTCATAGAAATAGATTATTTTTAAAGATCCATTCAAGATATATATTTTCACAAGATGATAAATCCAGAAAAATATATAAAAGGGCTAAGTGTAGAAATACAAGCATACAAGTATACTTATACGTAAAAATACGTACATCATGGAACACTTAGTAAAATACAAAATTTCAAGTATTATACATGTATATACTTATACGTACAAATACGACACAAATATCTAATCTAAAAGTATACAAGTAAGTATTCACATGGGTATACGTATACATATAAATACAACAAATACACAAGTTGGAAGGTATACAAACAAGTGAACATTATACACAAAGACGAAGCTAAAGATGTTATTTTTAACAATATGTCTAATATATATATATATATATTCAAAAATAAATATATATACACAATGAACAAGGATTCATTCAGTGCATGAATATATATTGGGATAGAATATATATGGATAATGAAAACGAGACTATTGTGTGAGACACAAGCACATACTAGGGGCTAGGTCCTTGACATTACATGAACAATGTACAAAACAATCGTGCAAGACACGAAGACATACAAGGGCTAGGCATGTTCATACATGACAAATTAACGGATAATCAACTTACCAACATGTTTAAACAAACATAGGTTCCGAACAAATAAAACAAAGACAAGTCCTAACAAAGATTCAAGATGAAAGACTTGTACATGGTCAAACTATGGACCTAAATGCCTTAACAAATTAGGACATTTGTATGTTAGAACACAAAAGAGGAACCACACGAGGTTGCTATCACTATAGCAGAACCACATCTGCAGACATCTATAGAAGAAGAGGTGGACAAAACCTCTGCAGTGTGCAAAAAGAAGGCTGTTTGTTTTTTAACGTGTGTCGACTTCTAAATAAACCGGTGGTGGTGTACGAACGGTGGTGGAGACTGGTAGTGGAGGGTGGTTGTGGTGGACGGTGGTGGTAGACGGTGGTGGTGAGTGGTGATGGACGGTGGTGGGTGGTGGTGGTGATGGACGGTGGTGGGTGGTGGACGGTGGTGGGTGGTGGACGATGTTGGTGGTGGTGGACGGTGCTGGTGGGTAGTGGTGTTTAACCCTCGGCAGACCTTAGAAGATCTTAGAAGTGTCTAGGCCAAGTCTGTACCAAGAAGAGCTCGCGCATACGTCTTTTAATGAAACGTTTTTGGAAAAACAAACAGTCTGCAGATGGTAATGTCTGCGCGTGGTCTGTGCGGCGCAAACAGAAGAGCCTGCATAGATCTTTTTAGAAAAAACAAACACCACCTTCTTGTCCCCTATTTCAAATCTATTTTGATTTCAAAATTAGGGGAAGATATATGTTACAAAATGGTATGAAAGGAAATGAAATCACCATAGATCACGTGCGAATAAGTAGAAAAACACAAGAGTAGCCATTAATCACACATACAGATCGATGTGCAAAAGGTGTAGATCTATTGAGTTTCGGCGAGCTCCATTCCTGGTTCAGGAGACCCTGTTGGATTGCTTTTGTTGTTCCAATAGTCGGAATGACAACCATTGTCTAGGTTTGGTTACTTACTTATTTCGGTACACATATTAATGTCCTTTCAAAACATTAATGATTAACGAATTTCAAAGACACTTTGCATACCGGTTTTCAATGCAAGACTTTCAAATATTTTTCAGAATTCATTTGCTACAAAAACAAAACACATGAATTCACCAACATTATTGTTGATTTTTCAAACTTAACATGTATTTCAGGGAAATAAGGATATCATGACGGAAAGCCAAGGAACAAGGAAATGCAAGAGAACGATGCCACTTTTGAAGGATTTATCTTTTATATACCGCCCTCGTGCGGGAATATAGGGGACAAAACCTTTATTTATTTATAAGGAGAGAAACTATATTTGGGTTATATTGTGTTGTAAAAATGGTGCGTGTCAAGCGCGTTATGATTTTATTGATATTTTAAGTCCGTTTTACGCATTAGTAAAGTTTTAAATTTTATAAAACACGATATTATCCTAACAATAAACACACATTAGGGCAAGTGCACCCATCGCGAGCATAGTATAGTGTTGGTAAGATACCGAGGTCGTCCAAGGACACAAGAGTTGTAGGAACGTCCACGATTAGCACGGGAACCTAAATTTGTTATCTATTGTCCAATTAGGCGGAAACTAATGAGAAGTTAACCAAATAACAAGAATTACTCATTTAAACGTTGTTTTCATTGATCTAAAGTTCAATACATTCGAGAACCGAATCCGACAGAGCTTTGCCGTCTCTGTGCCAAAATCTCTCTCGTTGCAAATGAAATCCCCAGGGTACCTATATATAGCAACACAAGTTCGCTGGAGGGAGGCTGAGTTCGGGCGAACTTGACCTAGTGAAGTTCGACCGAACTTGACATCTCAAATACCTTGACCAGTGAACTTGGCCTATTTTACACTTAAATATGCCTTATTTCTAACAGATTAAGCTCTAATCACTCAGACTCAATATACAATGACGTAGGCAACAGACATATGCACCAACAGACTGCCCCTTGGATGTTGTCGTAGTCATTGACTTTTAAATTTTTCTGAGTCTTCCAATCTTTAGTTCTTGAATAAACTTTAACATCTTGATCTTCTTATCCTCTTCCTTTTTCTTGAGCTTTTTATTGATAAAACTTTTAACCAACATGCTCCCCATGCTTTAAGCTTTGCTTCCCCTAGCTTTAAGCTTTCCGGTATCTTCAATCTTCGCTTTATCAACTCCCCCTCAATCTTTAATTCCTGTCTAAATATCTTTTGACATTCAAATAAACATTTCAGATTCAAACTTTGAAATTTTGTACCATCAATATTTCAAATTTTAATCTCCACTTCAAAAATTTTCAAACCTTTAGTTGTTTCAAGTTCAACTTAATGACCTTGAATACTTTTTGCTTTTGAAAACCTTCAACCTTTACATTTTTATCATATGTGAAAATCCACTTAGTTGATCAAGTCCAAGTTAATAACCTTGATTAACCAAATTCATCAAGCGAGTCCAAATTAATGACCTTAGTTTGAAAACCGTTATGAACAATCTGATTTTAAAGTTTCAAATTAATGAACTTTTTATACATTCATCAGATTTTCTTACCAGACTTCGAAGATCCGTTCTCCAACAGTGGCTTGTTGAAACTAATGTAGAAACAAAATCTTTTTGTATTTTAATCTTCAAAGCAAGTAAAGAAAATAAACAATGTACAAACATATTTACAGACATATTTTTGTGAATTCGTGTCTAAGGATCATATCAGTTGTTTGAGACATATTACTAGTACTGTTGACCTTTTTAAAGACTTTAAGTTTTAAACTCGTTTACCTAGATTGTCGATATGTTTGTCCACTTAAACTTCATCACGTTTCTCAATTGTTCCAAGATATGTTAGGTTAGAATTATGAAACTTGATTTAACTATGGTTTCCACCTCTTGAATATGCTCCCGTATCAAGATTCCCTAGATTTCATCTTACAGGTGAGTATATCGTAATTGATATCTGTATCTGGGTTATGCGAGGCCTTGAGAGCTCAGGTTAGTACTACCGTACTGACAAAGAGATGAAGGCTCGACTTAAAGGTGTGTTCCATTTAAGGAATCTTTTAAGCACTACAAATGATTAGATCTTTTGATACTTTTCAAGTTTTGCATGCAGTTTAGGGGTTTATAGCAAAAGTATTATAGAAGTTCTAGGCTATTGCTTCCGCAAAATCAAAAGAACTTGTATAATACCCCATATATCAACTATCTATAAAGATCTCGTATCTCAGAATCAGGCAAACTCTCAAACGAAATTTCAGAGTACTAAGTCCATATATCCGAGAGATGTTAATCCACAAGTTTAAGCAGTTGTAAAATTTAGTTTATATCCCGGAAACAATCTACTAAACGTGTAAAGCCTGTCGACACATCCACAGTAAGACTTGTTTATTACTTTTAAACTTTACATTTCTTTAGCATACTGTGATAGTCCACTGATGTACTATCATTTCCTTTTTGTGACACACCGAATTCTTTTTGTCTTTTTTCAATGTTTTTGTACTTTTCGCATTTTTCATATGTTTTTGAATTTCAACTTTTTCATATGTTTTTTTTTTCTACTTTCCTTACTCCCCATAAAATCAAAAATATATTTTTGGATTTTAGATTTTTAATAAAAATTCTTTCTAAAAATATAACAAACCAATGTGGATCATAAGAATTCGTCATCCGATCCTTTTTCAACATCTGCATCTGCATATGCAACAGATAAAAATCAGTGTTATAACAGTGTGGATTTATGACAATTCATTCTTTTTCAAAAAAAATCTTTTTAACAAACTTCTCCTTTTCTCAAAAATGATTAAAATCTTGACATTTCTGAATAAGTTAAGAAACATTAAGCTCCGCTATCCAGATATAACTTTGACAAAGCGGATCCTTTAGAACTCCTGCACACAAAGCAACTATTTGAATAAGGAAACCCAAACCTTTTTGGTTTTGGGTTTGACATGATAAGCTTCATAAACACTTTCAAAATCATCATCATAATCAAAATTGTCATCAAACATTTCGTCCAATGTCAACCTTGAAACTTTTTCTAACTTTTCTTTTTCTGTCTGTTTTAGAAAATCATTTTCAACTTTGAAAGGTCATTTTTAATGACCGCTTCATTTGATTTGACATTTTTAGTTTTAGCAACAACAGACTTTCCATTTTCAGACGATTTCTTTTTCACAATCCAAGATTGTGACATGTTTCTTGCTTTTTTAACATAAAATCGCGAATCATCGTTTTTGTTTAACTTTGAAGTTTCTCCTTTCTCAAAAACTGAGTTTTCAAACTTTGATTCATTTTTCGGTTTTACTTCAAAAACAAATTCTTTCTTAGATTTTAACACTGTGTTTGTTTTCACAATCTCTGATTGCTTCTGTTTCTCAACCTCTGAATACGGTTTTCTTCTCAGATACACAGTCTTTGATTTCGGACACTTGCGAGCAATGTGACCAACTTCATTGCATTTGAAGCAAGTCCTACTATCATGTGAGTGTCCACTAGTAGGTTTTACGCCACTTGTGGATTTAGCCTTGTCCCGAAGTTCTTTCTCTTTCTTGAATTCATCATTTGTTTGCTTACCAATTAAACCTTCTTCTTGAACCGTATTCGTTCCGTACACAAATTTCATGTTCTTACCTTTGTATTCCTGGAACCGTGACTTTGGTTTCTTCGTCGGTTCGCCTTCTTCGATCTCCAATCCTAAACCTGCTCTCATGTGCTCAGGAAACCACCACCATTCCTACGGTAGTTGTTAAAATTCTTTTTGGGTTTAGAATAAAACTTCTTTTGATTTTTCTCGAGATCATCTGATGAAAGTTCAACAAGTTTGAAAAATTTATCAAGTTGATCCTCTTTCACGTTCCGAATCGGAAAACTATCATCGAAGTATAATCTATTAGATTCCTTAATCTTGTACATGACAACATTAGGATCATCACTTAGATCATATTCTGATGATGTATCGTCATCTTCAGATTGTGATTCCGAGTTGTTCGAACTTGATTTGGCGCTTTCAGAGCTGCCTTCATCAGAATCATTTTCCGACACATTTTTAACCACATCTTTTACCACCGCTTTATTGTCATCATTTGATTTTGTAAAGTCTACGTCAATGTTCTCAGACAATTTATCTTTCATTTCTGATAAAAGTAGTATATTAAAAGCCTTTTCAATCTCATCATCTTTCTTGCAGGAATAACTTGCAAGAAGTGGTGGAGGAACACTTCCGTATTCTTTACGCTTTGATTTATCAACATTTTCCACCGACTTAATTGTGGGAAGAATGTGATCAATGATATAAGCATTTATGGTGTAGCTTTTAAGCAATTGTCTTAGTCTTTCGGTTTCTATCTTTATGTCATGAAGCTCACGCTTTGTTTCAGCAATGGTGTTAATATACATGTTAATTGCTTTTTGTTTTTCAATTACTGTGGCATTTAACATTTTTACATTAGCACTGAGTTCAAGATTAGTTTTTTCGACATTTTTATATGTGCCTTTCATTTTGTCATAAGCTTCTTTCATGGTTCTGTAATCATAACGAAAATTTCGTTGTGTACAATCATTTCTCTTATGACTTTGGTCTTTTCAATACAAGATTCACAAGGATTTGCGCACTTTGTGCAAGGTTTTTTAACCTCCACAACTTTCACAACTTCCTTCTCAGACACACTTACCTCATATTTTACCTTTTCAGCCTCTGATTTCAATGCTTCTTTTCTTTGCATCTCAAGGTAAGCTATTTCTTCTTCCTCAGCTCTTTGCATGTATCCTTCCAGAATTGCATTCTCTAAAGCAGCATCAACATATGATGACTCAGATTCATCCACAACTTCTGCCATCATAGCAACACCAGTTTTCTTTCCAATGTATCTGTTCCAGTCAAAACCATCTTCTTCATGAGTAACAACAAGAGCTTGTTCGGTTGTCTTTGTGGATTTATCTTCTACTTCGACTTGTGTTCTCTTTGGATATGGCTTGTATTGAAGAGCCTTCTTGTAGTACTCATTATTGCTTCCGAAAGGATTTTGGTTTTCCCACTTGCTTCTTGATTGTTGCATTCACGTTTAAAATGTCCCTTTTGTCGACACCTGAAGCATGTGACTTTTGACTTGTCAAATCCAAGCTTATTGCTTGAATTTCCAATATCTCTTCCAGTGAGTGCTACAAATTTGGTAACTCTTCTGATGATAGATGCTAGACTCCATTTAATATCCATTAGCTCTAACTCTTCTTCGTCTACCTGATCGTAATCCTCGGTCAGTCATTTCCGGATTACCGATCTTTCCAGCAACAAGACTTTCATACGATTCTAGAACAGTAGCAAGAAGTGCTATGTGTTGTTTAGCCACTTTTTCAGGAAATACATAATTCAAATCGACTGCTATGTTGCACTTGAATACATTTGAATCTGAACTGGATTGATTTGTCTGATGTGACTGATTGTTCTGACTTTGGAATGAAAAACTTGAACTAACACTCGTATATCCCGCATAAGGAGAACCGTGATTTGGAGACGAATTCACATTTGCACTAAATGCTGTTTGAATTTTCGGACTTTGAATCGGAGTATCTTGAACACTTCCTTTGTAATAAACACCAACATCTTGAACAACATTTGCATTCTTTGATTTTTCAATCTTCATCAACTCCATTTCGTGACCTTCTAATTTGTCGATGAAAGATGACAACTTGAGGTGTCTCCAAGATGGACTATTCTTCAGAATCATCAGATATGTTGTCCATTCTCCTACAGGAAGTGCATCAGCCAATTTCTCGATTTGCTCTTCATTAGATCTTTTAATATCATGTCTTCGCATCTGGACCATGAGATGACAATATCTATCAATCATCTGCTGCATAGTTTCGCCTTTGATCATAGTGAAGATCTCGAACTCTTTCTTAATCAAGGCCTTTTTGCTATTGATCATTTCAAAGCTTCTTTTGAATTTATCACAGAGAGAGTGCCACAATTCTTGCGAAGTATCATATTCTGGCAATAATATCAAGATATCTTCCTTCACTGACTGTTGTATCAAGCTTATCATTCTTTTCTCTGCTACATAATTTTCTTTCTCAGCCGGTGAGAATTTGTTCAGTGGAAGATCTTGATCACGCTCATCTTTTGGCCACTTGTACCCATCAACTGCAACCCAGCTATTGAATTGATTTGCTTGTATCCAATTCACAAATTTTTCTTTCCACCCTTCGAATTCGTCCATACTCATTAGCTTTGGTGGTTTTGTCGTAGTACCCATCTCGTTGTCGATATTCATCTGATTTGCCGCAAGAGTATTAGCATTTGATGAAGAAGCCATTTGTAAGACGAACACGTTATGGAAATCTTCCATTTTGTTAATCTGAAGTCTTATCTGAAAATATGATAAAAAACACTCGAAAACTAATTACCAAGAGACAAGTTCGGTCGAACTTGTGTGAAAATCAGATTTTGATTTCAGTTTTCAACAAGTTTCGGTCAAACTTAGATAAGAGTTTTCAAAAATTTATCACAAACTCTCAAGCTCGGTCGAACTTGATGTGGGTTTAGAGAAAAAATTACACTTGAGCGGACTTGTGAAAAGGTTTCAAGAAAAACAGTTAAGTTCGGTCGAACTTATGTGAAATTTCAATTATTTTATCAAGTTCGGGCGAACTTGTAAAATTTTCAACCGAAATTTACTCAAGTTCGGTCGAACTTGCTTAAAAATGTTGAATTATCTTTCAAGTTTGAGCGGACTTCTATAAAAATCTTGAAAATTCAATCAAGTTCGGTCAAACTTGATTAAAATCAGTGAAATTACTTGATGTTAAGTTCGGCAAAAACTAGTTTCCAAAGCATGGTTTTTCCAACTTTTTGATATCAATTCAATTGAATTTGATGTCCAAACTCTCAGGGGTTTATCACAAGTGTATTTTACATGACATGTTCAATTTATATCCATTTTTTGACCATGAAATCTTCAAATATATGAAAATGTTAAGAAAAATGATAGAATGAAGTAGAATAAGAGAGATTCTTGTCTTGATTCCAGCAAATTTAGGTATCCAGGCTCTGATACCACTTGTAGGAACGTCCACGATTAGCACGGGAACATAAATTTGTTATCTATTGTCCAATTAGGCGGAAACTAATGACAAGTTAACCAAATAAGAAGAATTACTCATTTAAACGTTGTTTTCATTGATCTAAAGTTCAATACATTCGAGAACCGGATCCGACAGAGCTTCGCCGTCTCCGTGCCAAAATCTCTCTGTTGCAAATGAAATCCCAAGGCACCTATATATAGCAACACAAGTTCGCTGGAGGGAGGCTGAGTTCGGCCGAACTTGACATCTCAAATACCTTGACCAGCGAACTTAGCCTATTTTACACTTAAATATGCCTTATTTCTAACAGATTAAGCTCTAATCACTCATACTCAATATACAATGACGTAAGCAACAGTCATATGCACCAACAAGAGCTTTTAATACCGGTTTAGCGGTAATCGAGACAAATTTTTTATACAAGTTTTGAAAGATAAGAATAAACATAAAAAGATAAATAAAAGGGAAATGTAAATAGACAAGATAGAATCACTTGGCTCTAACTCCTCTTTTACGTATCCTTTGATGATTTTCACACTTTTAGACTTTTTAAGAGATTATCTTAGTTATAGTAGTAGGCATCTCTTTTGAAGGTGACCTTACCCTCGACCTAGTGGTTTGAGTCAGCAGAGATACAATCCCAAGAGATCGGAATATTGAAAGATAATTAAATAAGTTATTAATGTAAAAGCAGTAGGCCCCTCTTTTGAAGGTGACGTTACTCTCGACCAAGTGGTTTGAGTCAGGAGGGATACAATCCCAATAAGCCGGTTTTATGTTTTAATAGTAGTTTACATATGAGAGGTTCAAGCTATTCGCACCCCCGCCATTCAATACCATAGGGCATTGAAGGAGGTCCTAGTAAGCTTGAACTAAGTCCTCGTAGGATCTATACACTGAACGAGACAAGAACTTTACCAAACCACCTTTCTAACCCCTTTCCAAATAGTTAACGCGCTTTATATAGACAGTAAAGACACGAATTAGCAAATCAATGACATAATTAAGAAATGGTTAGGAAAATTTACTTTCAACATAAGAAAATAGTTACTAAAGTCATTAATACAAATCCAATTAAAAAGAGCTGAAAGATTAAAAATCAAAAGTAATACATAAAATATTTGTCTTCACCAAGTGATGTAAGAGATTAGCCAAAAATGGCCTTTGATTGACAAGAACTCTTACTATCAATCTTGAATCCCGAGACTACTACACACTCTAAAGATGAAATATGGATGATGGTGGTGGGTGTTGGTGTTGTAGTGGTGGTGGAATGGTGGCAAAGTGAGAGAGAAGTGGTTTGCCAGGGGATGCCTTTGAAGGGAACCAAATACCTCTTTTTATAATCAGATCAGAGCCCCGACCACGGCCCCGTGCCCGCTGGGCACGGCCTTGTGGCCCCTTCATTCTCTTCCTTCATTAAGTGTAGCTGCTAGTAGAGGGTCCCACACGACCACGTGTCTTCTAGGCACAGACCCGTGGTCAGAGTACTGTTGTACTATGAAGATTCTACTAATCTGAGCGTTCATGCCTGCCGGACACGGCCCCATGTTGGCTTGGATTCTGCTTTTTGTCTTTTCTGCAGGATCTGTTAGTTGACCACGACCCATGTCTGGGTGGACACGGCCCCGTGGTGGGCTTCTGTTTCTCTTGTTTTTGTCTTGGGATGCTGCCGAGGGGCCGGGCATGTCACGTTATTCCTTTTTCTTGTATTTTGTGTTGGTTTTAACTGCTAATTTGCAAGCCGATTGCACTTAATTTGTTGTCATCAATTGTGTCTTTCTATGTGTCACCAGTTGTGTTTTTAGTCTACTTTCAATTTCGTTTTTAGTCTACTTTCCATTTCGTTTTTAGTTTGATACTCATTGTGTTATACGTTATGTCCATTGTTTTTTAGTCTGCTCTCCTTTTATCTATTTTCATCAATTGTGTTTTTGTTCTACTTTCCATTGTGTTTTTAGTTTGATATTCATTATGTTTTATGTTATGTCTATTGTGTATTACGCAAATGAGGTTTTTTTTTAAGTATAACAATAGGGTACTCATAATAAAGATAAAAACGTTTGATTTTATGGTATAATTTTTTTAAAAACAAATGATGTATAAATAAGTTGCGGACGTTTAAAAAAATGCGTGGAGGGGGGGGGGGGGGTGGAGGATAGCATGTGACTTGCAAGTGCATGTTATTAGGCATGTATTTTTCTCTTGAAAAAATTACCTTTTCCACTTGATTCATCCTTGGACACTTGTGACTCTATAGTGCCTTTTTACCCTTCTTATTTTTAGTCTCCTTGTATTATATCTCAACCCCACAAAATATTATACATAGAGTAAACTACTTTTTGAGTCCCGATGTTTAAGTGGTTTTAACCACTTGAGTCCAAAATCAAACAGTTTAAACGCCCTAAGTCCCTAAACGTTCTTTTTGTAACCCTTTGAATCCAAAATTTTAACTCCATCCACCAAGTCTGTTAAATATAGGGGCATTTTAGTCATTTGCACATATAGTACAACTCTCTAAGCACAAAGTATAAGGAACAAGTGTTTGATGCATACACATACAAATATCTCTCTCTCACACACACCTACACTTCACAATCACCACTCCATCACCACACCTTCACCACTACTCCAACACCACACCCGCCACCACCATCGTGAACCGTCATCACTACACACCATGACCATTAAACAAATTTCACATTTCTCGCCTTTACACATCTGTTTAAAACGAATTTCATTGCTCTTTCTCGTTGCCACATGAGGCTCCATATGTAATCCTACCTCTCTCATCTATATCGGCTCCTTATTTCCTCTTACGTCTCTTATCCATATTGACCACATTCGTCTTCCACTCACCAATCACTTTTCATGAATTTCTTACCTTAGAACCATAACTAAGAAGTAATATAAATAAAACGATAACAATTAAATCGAGATAGAAGGTAAACTGGTAACAAGTTGTGCCGCTATCTCTTTCTGAATACCATTAGCATGTTAAATTAATGTGAATGTAAAAAGTAACAAAACTTAACATCTACAAAGAAAAAAAAAATAAGAGTAAAACACATCCACAGATAGAGTAAAAAAAGGTATATAAATAAGATAAGATGAGAATAGTTGGAGAAAAAATAAACGTCACACCACATGTGGTCTCCTCTTCATGTACCATCAATTTCACTGCCTTTGGTGGAATGGTGGCAAAGTGAGAGAGAAGTGGTTTGCCAGGGGATGCCTTTGAAGGGAACCAAATACCTCTTTTTATAATCAGATCAGAGCCCCGACCACGGCCCCGTGCCCGCTGGGCACGGCCTTGTGGCCCCTTCATTCTCTTCCTTCATTAAGTGTAGCTGCTAGTAGAGGGTCCCAACCGACCACGTGTCTTCTAGGCACAGACCCGTGGTCAGAATACTGTTGTACTATGAAGATTCTACTAATCTGAGCGTTCATGCCTGCCGGACACGGCCCCATGTTGGCTTGGATTCTGCTTTTTGTCTTTTCTGCAGGATCTGTTAGTTGACCACGACCCATGTCTGGGTGGACACGGCCCCGTGGTGGGCTTCTGTTTCTCTTGTTTTTGTCTTGGGATGCTGCCGAGGGGCCGGGCATGTCACGTTATTCCTTTTTCTTGTATTTTGTGTTGGTTTTAACTGCTAATTTGCAAGCCGATTGCACTTAATTTGTTGTCATCAATTGTGTCTTTCTATGTGTCACCAGTTGTGTTTTTAGTCTACTTTCAATTTCGTTTTTAGTCTACTTTCCATTTCGTTTTTAGTTTGATACTCATTGTGTTATACGTTATGTCCATTGTTTTTTAGTCTGCTCTCCTTTTATCTATTTTCATCAATTGTGTTTTTGTTCTACTTTCCATTGTGTTTTTAGTTTGATATTCATTATGTTTTATGTTATGTCTATTGTGTATTACGCAAATGGGGTTTTTTTTAAGTATAACAATAGGGTATTCATAATAAAGATAAAAACGTTTGATTTTATGGATAATTTTTTTAAAAACAAATGATGTATAAATAAGTTGCGGACGTTTAAAAAAATGCGTGGAGGGGGGGAGGGGTGGGAGGATAGCATGTGACTTGCATGTGCATGTTATTAGGCATGTATTTTTCTCTTGAAAAAATTACCTTTTCCACTTGATTCATCCTTGGACACTTGTGACTCTATAGTGCCTTTTTACCCTTCTTATTTTTAGTCTCCTTTGTATTATATCTCAACCCCACAAAATATAATACATAGAGTAAACTACTTTTTGAGTCCCGGTGTTTAAGTGGTTTTAACCACTTGAGTCCAAAATCAAACAGTTTAACGCCCTAAGTCCCTAAACGTTCTTTTTGTAACCATTTGAATCCAAAATTTTAACTCCATCCACCAAGTCTGTTAAATATAGGGGCATTTTAGTCATTTGCACATAGAGTACAACTCTCTAAGCACAAAGTATAAGGAACAAGTGTTTGATGCATACACATACAAATATCTCTCTCTCACACACACCTACACTTCACAATCACCACTCCACCACCACACCTTCACCACTACTCCAACACCACACCCGCCACCACCATCGTGAACCGTTATCACTACACACCACGACCATTAAACAAATTTCACATTTCTCGCCTTTACACATCTGTTTAAACGAATTTCATTGCTCTTTCTCGTTGCCACATGAGGCTCCATATGTAATCCTACCTCTCTCATCTATATCGGCTCCTTATTTCCTCTTACCTCTCTTATCCATATTGACCACATTCGTCTTCCACTCACCAATCACTTTTCATGAATTTCTTACCTTAGAACCATAACTAAGAAGTAATAGAAATAAAACGATAATAATTACATCGAGATAGAAGGTAAACTGGTAACAAGTTGTGCCGCTACCTCTTTCTGAATACCATGAGCATGTTAAATTAATGTGAATGTAAAAAGTAACAAAACTTAACATCTACAAAGAAAAAAAAAATAAGAGTAAAACACATCCACAGAGTAAAAAAAGGTATATAAATAAGATAAGATGAGAATAGTTTGAGAAAAAATAAACGTCACACCACATGTGGTCTCCTCTTCATGTACCATAAATTTCACTGCCTTTGGTGAATTCAAAGTTTAACCAATCCACCCCCCCCCCACCCCCCCCCCCCCCCCCCCCCCCCCAACCCAACACATAAAATTACATGAACAGCACTATTTCCCAGGGCAAAACCTCAGACAAACTGAAGAAAAAAAAACATCAAACTCTTAGTTTCACACACTTATCAAGAAACTGAAACTATGAACATGGATTCTTCTCAATCTCATCATCAGAATCTACCCAACAACTGGCTTCCTTTCTCTCTTTCCAACACCAACACCCTCTTCCACCACCCACACGCCACCGTCTTCCACCACCACCGTACTCTTCTTCTCTTCTTCCATATCCACTTATCAAATTAGTTATCTTTAACTTACTATTTTATCCTTTTTACAGATGATGCAAACACCACCGGAACAACCAGCCATCATGGTCTGTCTGTTATCACCGACAGCAGCCCGAAACTGGAAGACTTCCTCGGCAGCTGTGGCTCCGCCGCCTCAACCGGATCTGGTTCCGATGTTCATCATTTTCAAGATGAATCACAACCCTCAATGCAGCAACCACATGACACCACATCAGTTTATGATTCTGAGTTGAAGACAATCGCCGCTAGCTTGTTCAATGGGTTCATCACCAACAACCAGCAAGGGCAGGAGGTTGCTCCTACGCCGCCGCAGCAAGAGAACTCTTCGGCGAAAAAAGCTATTGATAACTTCGGTCATCGAACTTCCATTTACCGTGGTGTTACAAGGTATAGTTTTTATCCATTATTAGTTTCAAGATTAAGTTCATTGTTTTAGTTGTAAAGATATGTTACATTCAATTTTATTTTTAATATGGCTCCCTTGTTAACTACTAAAACCTCGAATTGAGTCAAGTTAAACGAGCTCGAACACAGCCGTAAAAAAAGCTTGTTACTTTGAAGTTGATTTATATTATAACACACGAGTAAACGAGCCAACCTCGAATGAGCTACTAAAAGTTTGAATTGAGTCGAGCTTAAACGAGCTCGAACGTAACTTAAAAAATAAGTTTATTAAATTACATCGAGCTTGAACCATGGCTCGTAAGTCTAAACGAGACTGTTTGCTTTTATAATTATAAATGTTATTTAATATGTTATATACATATTCATATTATATATAAACTAATGATAAAATTACTAAATAATATATATTATATTATACATTACTTTTTTAAATATGTTAGTATTATTTCAAAACTTTAAATAATTGCAGAACTTTCAAAACTTTTAACAAACAATAATTTAATAGATAGATTTTTATAGTTAAGAGTACTTTTTTCGTTTATTATATGTATTTTTTGTTAAGAGTACTTTACATATGTGTAATAATCAAATTATATATATATATATATATATAAAATAACTAATTACATAGCTCTAACCGTCATAAATTAAATGTAGCTGTAGCTTGAGTTAGTTTTGATAAGTTAAACGTAGCTAAAGCTTTTAAGTTAAACGAGGTGTGCTGGCGTTGTGTTCTTACACCGTAGTTATTTATTATATAGTTATTATTTCGTTTGCATGAAATTTGCAGGCATAGATGGACAGGGAGATATGAGGCTCATTTATGGGATAACAGTTGCAGAAGAGAAGGTCAAAGTAGGAAAGGAAGACAAGGTATAGAAAGATAAACCGCTAACGTGAGCCGTTATAAATACCAAATATTCATAACCATCACTAGTGTTCTAGTACTGGTCACATTTTTTTAAGATCTATCTATAGTGGGTCTGGTGAGTTTTCTCCTCCAAGGTCTCAAGTTCGAGTCTTGGGTGATAGGGGTTTCTCATTGAGATGTTTAATTGGGGATCTATTGTGCGAGGGGGCTCTCTAGCGCGGACCCGGTTAAGACAACATATGCTAGACCTCCTGTTATTCACGAATAATTCACACCTTTCAAAAAAAATAAATACCAAAGATTCGAGTCAATCGTGATCAAATTAATTTTTTTAAATAAATGTGATGTTCTTATCCCTATGAAAAAGAACAAACCCATCAACGGTTCAGATTTTCTGGTTTCATAAACAACCGACGTTTGCAAACCTACTTTAGATAACCGGAACACGTATGGCTGTTTATGCTATTGTACGCCTTGCTATGGCGTCGTTTATCAAGAACCATAATTTTTTTAATGTTTTCCGTTTGTGTTTTGTTGCATGTAATGATTGATGATTGAATCTTCAGTTTACTTGGGTGAGTTTTCCATCTTTTACTCTTTATTTCTCTTCTTTTTTAAAGTTATTATATCTACCATCTACATGCAATGAATGACCGATCTTTATTATTATTTTAATCGATTATTATTTAAAAAGTGTTATATCTTAAAACTGTCAGTTATCTTGTCGAAATTGTTGTGATGGTCAAACGTTTCTAATAATAATGTGCAACGAGATCTTCTGATTGTGTTATGGAGTCTTGTTTTCCCATTAAAATAACGTTTTAGTAACATTTTGTTTGAATATTAATATTAATTGTTTATTGATTTATGATTTTAATTAACCAGGTGGATATGATAAGGAAGACAAAGCAGCTAAAGCTTATGATTTAGCAGCCCTCAAGTACTGGGGTCCCATCACCACCACAAACTTTCCGGTATGAATCTTTATCTTTTATGTTTAGGTGTAATCGAGCTGAGAAGAATTACTCAAAAGTCAAGATCGGCTTGCTAAAAGCTCTAATCGATCTAGAGATCAAGCTTTATACACCGAGTCTGATCAGTAGTGGCGTCTCTGAAAATTCATATACCTTGTTCGAATTTGAAAAACGTATCCTTATTCCTTAATGATTTGTAAATGAGTCTTACTTGAAATTGGTATGGGTTTGCTATTTAAAAAAAATTAACACACACACACACAATATATATATATATATATAATCAGTTTTTTTTTAAAAACATATGCCCCGCAAAATCACGGATCCTGTGCGGAAGTCTTCCCCGCACACCATCTAAGCCTCCCCTGCTGATCAGATTTCATATAAATTTTGGATGATTTAGGTTCGCAACTATGAGAAAGAGCTTGAAGAAATGAAGAACATGACTAGGCAAGAGTTTGTTGCTTCACTAAGAAGGTATATATGAGTTGTGTCGGTTTCGCTTTGTGAATTAAGTGCAATCGCGGGTTAATTAGATCATATATAGATAGCGTCTAATTAACCTTTAAATTTGCAGGAAAAGCAGTGGTTTTTCTAGAGGAGCCTCAATTTATAGAGGTGTCACAAGGTAGTAGATGTTGGTTATCATTATTAGGATGTTCACCGTCCAGTTCGCCCAGTTTTAGTGATACATTTTGATTAAACCGCTAATTATGGTTTCAGATTAAGAAAATCGAACCGACCGGGTTGGTAATTTGTTGGGCTGAGCCGGTCAGTTTTAATGTTCAAGACAAAAAGAATATTGATTTTCAAAAGCATAATTTTGTGTTAACATTTTAAAAATGTCAAAAAAGTTGTTCATGAATATAATATAATAATATACATAGCTTTATATTCCTAAAATGTAATAATTAAAATAGATGGTAAACGTGTGGTCCGGTTTACACGACTAGTGCGAAGCTCCAAACCGTCAAACAGTTCAACACAAACAGCTTACCGAACCCTATGTATTTCAAAGCGTCCAAACCAACCGACTTTCTTCAATATAACGGTTCAGTTGGTTTTAACGGTTATCTAAGAAAAGTTAAAGACGAAAACAGATGGTTCCTCACAATGAATGTCTAATGAAGGACGACATTTGATTTTAACATGTTTATTTAATGTTGTTTAGTTAGTTTAACCGGTTTCAAAATACAGGCACCATCAACATGGACGTTGGCAAGCGAGAATAGGAAGAGTAGCTGGCAACAAAGATCTCTACCTCGGAACCTTTAGTGAGTCCTTTTCGGTCTACTAACCGTTAACATTCGTATACATTCGCTAACACGTTACTTTTCCTTGTTTAATCAAGGCACACAAGAAGCAGCGGCCGAGGCATACGATATAGCTGCCATCAAATTCCGAGGGTTAAATGCGGTCACCAATTTCGACATGAGCCGATACTACGTGAATATTATCGCCAACAAAAACCTCCCGGTTGGTGGTGTGTGTAGCAAATCCAAGATCTCAACAGACCAATCGGTCCCAGACGGTCGAGACCTCACCTCTACTACCGAACATCCTACACAAACAACACACGCAAACAACATACTTAGCTTCGCGATGCCCAAGAAACAAGACCCATGTACCGAATTATGGGATTCGGTCCTCGGTTACAACCAAAACTACCAATGTACAACACCATACAACATGGAATACCTTTCAAGTACTACAACCAACAATGGGTACTACATTGGTGGAGAGTTCATTCAACAAGAGTATAGTAATGGTAGTACTATTGCTTTAAGTAGTGCATCAACAATTCCTATGGGTACCCCTATAGGTTTGAATGGATCTAGTTATGGCACCTGGGTAGAACAGTCTTTTCACTCATATCAACCTGCCAAGCAAAATCTATCAGTTATTCAGACACCCATTTTTGGAATGGAATGATTTGAATGGAGGGGGTAAAGTTAAGTTGAATAAGATGGGGGTGGGTGGGGTGACAGGTGACTTTAGTTTGGTGGCAGAAGTAGACAGAAGATGGTACAAACACCAAGTTCTTTGTATCATGAATTTAGGGTTATGTTTTTATGCTTTATTTTTAATTATTATTATTTTCTTTTGTGCTTTGTTTGGTCTTGCCCTTTTCATCTTAACTGACTACCCTCGTAAGTAAAAGAAAATGTTTTCCATATCAATGTCTTTTCAGTATTTCCTTTTTGCAATTCTTTAAAAACAAGTCACATTTAAAAAATATATATATACTAGACCTTTAAGTTGTGGAAGTTTTTAGTAAAAGTATCGTATTACTAGTCTAATACTTTGAATATTCTTATGGAAAACAAGATGTTAGTTGCTTTTGGGGCGGAACCATACTCTTAGGAGCCGTAGAACGGGCTACGGCTCAACCACGTATTCATAGTGTTTTTTTTCTTCGATTTTATACAAAGAATCTTCCTAAAAAAAATAGAAGGATACCCCTAACCAAAAAATAAGATACTTGATATTACTAAAATCTCTTTTTTTTATATATAAGCCCAAACATTTACAACCTGAAAACTTATAGAATAATTAAGCCCAAATTAACAATATTAGAACTGAAATGAATCCCTAAGTATAATTGATAAAGTTAGCCTAAGACGCAAGACAATATTATAATTGAATAAGTGATCTTGTTCGTCTTTATATTATAGGTGGAAATAACTGGGTAAGGTTGTTGTTGTTGCTCGTCTTATGGTGGAAACCAGAACAAATAGTACTTGTCTTTTCGTTTATCGGGTAGTGAAGCTAGCTTTGATTTATCAACAATTTAATGGAACGATTCAAGCTATAAAAAAGGACAAATCTACTAGGTATTATTTGATTATTATAATTTTTTTATTAGTGAATGATTGCACGGTAAAAAAAATTTCAGAATACCCATAAATTAATGGGTTAGCTCCGCCTCGGCTGATATGGTAGTGATAATTCTTCCTTTGGCAGCAATTCCAATTTATTATAACAAATTATTATTTTAAAAGATGCAACGAAAAACTATAAACCAAATGTAAAAAAATCTCACATGAACACAATCTTTGTGAATTTGTTAGATTATAACATAAAGTCATAAACCAACATAAGATGAATCATGTCGATAATAACAAATTATTTGTTATTTATCATAAACAATCTCAATATAATTTATTTAGGTTAATCATGAAGAAAATAAGATTTGAATGGATATGTGTTAAGGTTTGCTTTATAGCTTTCGGCGTGTACTAGATTCTGTACAAAACCTTTGACCAACTTTGACTGTATTACAATCCTATATCCTGATTCACGGGGCGTTACCTTATTTGGAGTCTAGCCCAAATAAGAGAAAGCTATTTACTAATGGTGTCCCTTTCCATCATTTCCTTTTGCAGCCTTTACTTAAATCTCCTCCCACCACTATTATCTTTGAACTCTTTCTAAAGGATTTGAATTTCAAACTTCATAAAGTACACTTGTTAAAATATCTTGGTTTGAACTTTTTATCAAGTTTATAAACTTTATGCATAGATGTGTTTACCTTTTTTGCATGGAGATTTATCTCTTTGAATATGGCTCATACAGTCATATAGATGTTTTTAGATGCTTTGAATCAGCCTTCAATCTTGTTTGAGGCAAGCTTGTAGGTCATATAGTTCAAATTTCCTGGATTATCTTTCGGAATTGTGTTAATAACTCATATTAACTGGCACTCGAAATTTCAATCTCAATTGGATAACTTAAAAAGCCAAGAACACGTATGTATGTTTTTGTACATGATAGTTAAAATGGTTGTTTGTTCATTCGGGTAATCGATTACTGAAGTGGTACATGGAGTTTGAAATTGAAACTCAGAATATTATTCACTGAGATGTACATGAGCTATATAAAAATAGAAAAAGAAAAAATAAAGGCACCTATTTTGGAATATACACTCACAATAATTACATAACAATATATTGATTTTAAATTGATTTGACTTTCCTTTCCTTGTAGATCATATCGACTTTCGTTGTTGTTGAGATAGTGAATCCATAACTAAGTGTTTTGGTCTAAAATTATTGAAGGAAAAGATAGTGAATCATGATAAGGTTATAGGGTTTGGTCAGCACTATGTCACTTATCTCTACTTCACCATTCAAATTCATTACGCTTAGGGTGTGGTGATGACCCAAACTACTATCCCCTTATTTATTTTAATTTACTTTTGTGTAACGAAAAAGGAAAGGAAATCTTAGAAAACGGAAAAGAGGACCATGGTTGTCATGGTTTAATCCATGTGAACCATGGTGGATCAAGCAAGAGGGTGGTGTAGCCTTCCATTCATATTTCTACGTGACGAATCATGTCCCAACCATGACCCTCACATCTTTTAGCCTAAGTGTTTTGATCTAAAATTATCTCAACAATTTAATGATCAAATTTGTAATTAATTTAATAAAGACGAATGACAAGTGCTAATGCAAACAAATGGTATGAATTGCTAAAAATACTACTCCAAATACCGGAATATAGTTTAGGATATTGAGATTGAAAAGTAAACAAAAAACAATCGATTTTAACGAGGAAAGCCCTTACCAGTATGGATCGCCGACACAAACCTCGGGAGACGCCTATAATAGTCGTCACCACAGTCAATATTATTGAAACAATGTAAAAGATACAACTCGAGAACAGGATCGATCGATTGTACATGAGATTCTAGTTTAAATGATCGTGTGATTGCGAGAGCAAAAGTGATCAGTGTGTAACTCCTAAAACGATCGCCCAACCTTATTATTTATAACAATAGAATTGTAACTAACAATCCAATATCCCGGGGATACTCGGAATATTCCAATATGAACGTTGTGAACTTTATCGATGGCTCCAATGATCATAAATACCGAGTCTTCTATTTGACTTAGTCCTATTTAATCGTCTTGCATCACGTTAATAACATGTGCAACAATAGGTTAGTTGTCATGTAATCTATTATAAATTAAGTTTTTATATTCAAATTTTCATTTAGTGGAATATGCTATAAGTTCTTTACACAATAAAAACCACAACTTATACAAGCTAGTATTTTCTATATAATAAATCCTAAAATTTGTAGTTTTACCTATTTATACTATTTTGTGCTAAAAATTATCAATTTCGCTAATTAAGCAAAATCTCATCTTAATGATTTGTAAAATCCAATAATTCATTTCTACATTACATCTGCACTTTAACAATTTATAAAATTAACTAAGATATATAATCTTCATATTTTATTATCAATAAATAACTCATGAGAATTTTCATGACCTATGTTTTTTTTATTCCTAAACTAAAAGCCATGTTCATGTATATTAGTGTTGACAATTTTTATATTTTGTGTAATTTTCCACATATATAAATCAATAAAAAATTATATTAGGTTCAAATGAGGTCCAAAAATTCTAAATTTTTGTACAAACTATTCTAACATGGCAAGGAACATAACCCTACTAACAATTTTAACAAAGCATGGCCCTAAGATTAAAAGCCCTAATTTGTAAGAACTAAGAACCCTAGTTTTTCTAAGAATTCAATTCGTATAGATTATGCCTTCTATCACAAAAATTGATAGAGGGGTTTTGTAGAGCTCGGAAAAAAATGAGATTGGGCTTTTGAATTACCTTATTTGGTGTACGTATGAAGACAACATCGTCTCTTAAAGTTTGGAGCCCTAGAATTGTTCTTAATCGAATTCGTGAATTATAACGATGATAAACAGATTTTAAGTGTGGGTAACATGGTAAGATGATCCAGAGTTCGAATGGATAGGGATAATAAGCTATGAGTACCGAATTCTGTAGATATCACTTTTATTTTTAAGTGGGCTTTAATGGTGAATTAAGCTAATAATGAAGTGTCAATGACAACATAAAGTTTCGACTCAATTCGCCTCATAAAACAAATCATTTAGGGTTAAGAAGCCTACATAATACATAAGGTCGCACATACGAGTCAGATCAACAAGGATGGGTTCGGGTTGCGCAGAATTAGATCTGCGATAAAGAAGGTGAAGCAATTGGGTTTGGGTAGTTGTTATATATAATAGAAGTAAGTGTAGCCTAGCTGGTTTGATGGTTGTTTTGTAACCAAGGGATCCTGGTTCGCGTCCCTTCTTTTAAATATTTTTATTCCTCTTATCTTAAATCAACTTTCAGGTTATGACCAAACAGTCCCTGCACTTTAAGTTCAAATTTTAACAAACAAGTCCCTTAAGTTCCTAAAATCCAACTTGGTTTTAAATTATAGAGTAAATTACAAGTTTTGTCCTTTATGTTTACACCAAATTGCAGCGCTGTCATTTTTTCCAAAAGTTTACAGCGCTTCTTTAACCTTCCAAAATCTTGCACATTATGTCCTTTAGGCCAAACCCAGTTAAATTTTTGGTTAAATCTGGTCAAGTGCTTTGCACATGAGGGCAGTGTTATCATTTCACCTTTGCAGGGTTATTATGTAAATAATTTATATAGATGGACTATTTTGTAAAAATTAAAAAGACCCCATCTGCATATTCACACCCCTCTCTCTCTCTCTAATTCTCTCTCTCTCTTCTTTCTGCAGATAAAAAATTTTGAAGGTGCGGCGGTGCAGATAAAAAATTATGAAGGTGCGGTGGTGGTGGTGGTTTAGGATGCGGAAATCACTTTCTCAGTAGGGATCGTAACAACTCCGATCAAATCCGCTCCGAAGACATCATCATCCTTCACCTGAAACTCCAACTCCGTCGCCCGGATGCGCTAACGGCGTCAAAAAATGCTCGTTCCAGATAGGATTTTGCGAGTTTGATATCACACGCGTTCGCACAACCGTATCTTCTCCGACGCTGACAATCGAATGATTACGACGTCCTTGCGACTTGGTTCGTTCGAGCGACGGTGATTTACAGTTATCGAAGATCGTTATACACCGGTGCATACGCTCCGATAACAGATCCTTGTTAGGTAAACATCGAGCTTCTACAATCGCTAGATCGAGATCTCCGTGAAGATAAACAATCGAATCTGAATCTAAACAACTGTTAGGCATCTGAATTTGAACACTAGTAATAACAACTAATAGTAATAATATCTCTGATATCTACGTGTTGTGTGTATAGTATAAAAAACAGCACTGAGAGAGTGTGTTGTGATTGATCGCCGGAGATAGGTGGCTCCGGCGAACGACGGCGTATTGGAAATTGGAAATGCAAGTGGTGAAGGTTGTGCAGATTCAATATTTTGAAGCTCCATTTGTTTGATAAACAGAGAACAAAACCAAATATGAATCTAGAGAGTTTTTAAAGAGAGAGAGCAAAGGTTTTTTTTAGAGAGAGAGTGAAGAGCAGGGGTTTTCTTAGAGGGAGAGAGAGAAGAAAGAGGGAGAGAGGGGTTTGAATCTGCACTTTGTCTTGCAAATCTTGCAGACTTGGTCCCAGTGGTTCACTAATTACACACTTGGTCCCAGTAGTTTCAAATTTTGCACTCGGGTGGTCCTTACCACTAACCTTTGTTAGATTTCTCAGTTAAGTATATGCAAAATTACTATTATACCCCTCGTCTTCTTCATCCTTTCTCTGCTACCACCTGCAACTACTCTGCTACCACCACCCTCACCCTCGTCGCCTTTCACCGCCATACCACTCAGCCATACCCTCGCCGCCTTTCACCGCCATCTTCCCCATTGCCACAACCATCCACCAGATTCTCAGTTAACGGAACGAAGAAAACCGTTGGATTACTGTCGTCACATTACGGTTACAAACCAAACCGATGGGTCTACTCCGACCAGCGGCGACACGTTGACTCGCCGGAATAGACCTCAACCACGGCGACATTGCTGGTTACCTACCGGAGGAGCTCGGTCTGTTAACCGATCTGGCGTTGTTTCACATAAACTCGAACCGGTTTTGCGGGACAATTCCGAAAAAGTTTAAGAATTTGAAGATTCTGTTTGAGCTTGACATCAGCAACAACAGGTTTGCCGGAATATTCCCTCGCGTTGTGCTTAAATTACCTAAATTAAAGTTTTTAGATCTCCGGTTTAACGAGTTTGAAGGTAATGTGCCTAAAGAATTTAACTCTAAAGATTTGGATGCTATTTTTATTAACCACAACCGGTTTAAGTTCGAGTTACCGGATAACTTCGGTAACTCGCCGGTTTCAGTTATTGTTTTGGCGAATAATAAGTTTCACGGGTGTCTGCCGGTGAGTATTGGGAACATGTCGGATACTTTGAATGAGAATCTGGTGGATGGTTGTGGCAATGGGGAAGATGGCGGTGAAAGGCGGCGAGGGTATGGCTGAGTGGTATGGCGGTGAAAGGCGGCGAGGGTGAGGGTGGTGGTAGCAGAGTAGTTGCAGGTGATAGCAGAGAAAGGATGAAGAAGACGAGGGGTATAATAGTAATTTTGCATATACTTAACTGAGAAATCTAACAAAGGTTAGTGGTAAGGACCACCCGAGTGCAAAATTTGAAACTACTGGGACCAAGCGTGTAATTAGTGAACCACTGGGACCAAGTCTGCAAGATTTGCAAACCACACGGACCAACCAAGCATTTAACTCTTTTTCATTTTTACAAAATAATCCATGTATATAAATTATATACATAAAAACCCCGGTAAGAGTGAAATGACAATAATGTCCTCATGTGCATGGCATATGATCAGGTTTAACCAAAAAATCTAACTGAGTTTAGCATAAAGGACATAACGTGCAAGATTTTAGAAGGTTAAGGACAGCGTCTGTAAACTTTTGGCAAAAAGGACAGCATCTGCAATTTGGTGTAAAATAAAGAACAAAACTTGTAATTTACTCTAAATTATAACTAACTTAGTTTCGTTGTTCCTTTAAAAATCAAACTTTCGAACCTTGACACATTTCACCCCTAATTATATCTTGAATAAACTTGATTGCTTAACCCGGTTAACGTTTCTTTTATAATATTTAATGAATCTAACATAGTTTTTATTTTGGAATTAATATTTTAACCCTTAAATTTTTGTATCAACCAATTTAATTTAAGAATACATAAAATAAACAATCAATAATGAAAAATTCCATTTTTACTTATCATTTAGTAGGATCCAGTTTACAATACATTATGTTTCGGGGATCTGTTTGATGGATGTTACATTAGTTATAAATAAGGAACAAATTCAGGATATCAAACCCGTTAAATATCCTGGATGGTCAGTTGTTATCCAGAATATTGGTCGAAATATCCACTCATAACAATTGTTCCGAAAAATAGGACGGTTGGAAGATGCCCCATCTTCAAATGGCTCTATTTTTCTTGACTGGTTTGGGGATAATGTGATCAAGAAATTTTATCAATGTAAGAGTTTATGATAGTTTGCTTACTCAAAACTTTTGCTTCTAACTCATCAATGTAATGTAAGGACATGACTAAAAGGTGCAATCATAAAAGAGATGAGTTGGGAGAATTTAGGGATGGATACGATGACAACAGTTCACCTTCCAAACTTCAATGTTTGATCACCTTCCACTATATCACCCATACCAAACCAACCACAACAGTTCACCTTTCAAACTTTAATGTTTGATCAAAGAGATGAGTTGGGAGAATTCGGGGATGGATACGATGAGTATAAGAGTTACAAGGGTAATCAAGGCGATAGGAGGTGGTGAATACGGGAAGTTTTGAAAGGTATAACACGGGATATGGTTTCGTAGAGCGAGGGAACCAAGATATATCGGGTATCAACAATTTGGTCATCAACCTGATCCAATTAACCAATAGCCGGTTCAGACGAGACTAGTAAACATCCAAATACCACCGTCGGTGCAGCAAATACCGATGCAGCAACCACCAGCTCAACGAAGGCCACTTTCGAGAAACCTAATTCCGCCTGTCAACCAACATGAAGGTATCCCGAGAAGATATGATTGAGGACCGGTACAGGGGGTCGAGAGTCACTTTAAACCGACCATTGCTAACAACCCCTCACTGGTAGTAATACCTCAACTACGAGGTCAGTCATTTGAGGTTAGATCACCGTCAATTCAAAGCTTGCCTAAGTATCACTGGTTGGTCATAGAAGAGTCGTATCTACACATTGTCGCATACGATGCTCATTGCCTAAGTATCACTGGTTGGTCACAGAAGAGTCGTATCTACACATTGCCGCCTACGATGCTCATTGCAACACCATCGGAGGTCAGGGATTTACGTCGGAAGATGTGAAACTATTGTTGTTCCAATTCACTTTAGAAGACAAGGCACAATAGTGGTTCCATTCTTTGCCTTCTACTTCTATCTTTACATGGCCTGAGATGCAACAGTTGTTTTTGGACAAAATTCTATAGGCCTCAGAGGACCAATGATGCTCGGAAGGATATCAGAAACTTCCAACAACTATCTGGTGAGTTGTTTCATGAGTCCTTCAATCGTTTTAAGATGTTGCTGAAGAACTGCCCACATCATGGTATACAAATGTGGGAATTGCTCAATGCATTCCATGAGGAGCTAACACCAGAGGAAGCACAGGACCTTAGTTCAATATCCAATGGCACTTTTGGCACAAATTATGAGCATGTGGATTGGGACTACTTGGAGAAAATGGCAAGTCCCTCAAAGAGAAAAGCAAAAACTGCAAGAAAGAGTCATCATGCAATGGCAAGAGCGGTAGAGAACACACCCGAAGTAGGGGGACAGTTGCTGATGTGTGGGCACTGTGGGGATTTGGGGCACATAGCTGATCAGTGCCTCAGTATTGTGGGTACCTTTGACGATGTAAATTTTGTGCAAGGTAGTGGAGGTGGTGGAAGGAACTTCGGCATGAATTCTAATACATATCATTCGGGGTCAGAAGTCATCCTAACTTCAGTTACGGTATTGCAAATAATCAGCTCAACCCCAGATTTCAGGGTAACAATCAAACTGGTGGGCAAAGGAACTTCGGCTAATCCCATTACCAAGTAACATTAAGGAGGATCATTTGGATTCTCCAGTGCCAGTGGAGGTAATGAGATGATGGAGATGCTGAAGGTGGTGCAGCAGGAGATGCAAAGGCGAAATAAATTGGATGATGCAAGGGCCCAAAAAGATGAAATTCGTGATAAGGCCATCCAATCTTTGAGGACGCAGATGGGGCAATTAGCTAGCGAGGTAGCTAATTTGAAGAAGCATAACGGGAAGTTACCAAGTGACACTCAAACCAACCCCAAGAATGAAAAGAACATACCAATCAGCGGGGTAAGTGTCGTTCCAAAGAATAAATGTAATGATGATTGTTTAACTGTCTCGCATGTGATTGCAGGATTACGTGAAGCAAATGAAGAAGGAAGTGGAAGTGATTAAGGGGAATCGGTCGTCCTGATCCGAGTTGGGAAGTTCAAGATCCACAGAGCGTTGTTGGATTATGGTGCAGGGATGAGTGTCCTCCTGATAGCTTGAGTATGACTTTGGTCCTTTGCACGAGGTTGATAGCATGGTGATGTTTGCGGACGCGAGTTGGAAACAACCCCGGGGGGTTGTGAAAGATGTGGTGATCCAACTGGGCGAATTCTACTACTCGGTGGACTTTATGGTATTGGATTATGCGCCATCGATGACATACAAGCAGCCGCAGGTAGTTTTGGGTCGGCCATTCTTGCATACATCAAATGCCCAAATCGATTGCAGGCAGGGCTTAGTAACTATGAGTTACGAGGAATCGTAAGTTGTACTTTAATGTTTTTACAAAATCCATTACTTACAATGTTATCTATGAGTTGTGCTATACAGTTGCTACTAATGAATCTGTTTCTCATGTAAGCCAGAACATGAGAGATGAGAATGGTATTGAGTGTTACAGGTCTGAGTTGAAGGATAGTGGAGATCAAATAAGAAGAGCGAATGTGAGAATGATTGTAGAAGAAGGAAAACCAACTAATGGTGGAATTGGAAGGGGCAATGAAGTTGAATTTGAACCCAACTGGCGTGAAGCTGCAAACCTCCCAAGCAATTAGATGGAATTACATGTAGGGAAGTGGGGAGGCAAGCAGTCATCTGAACCACTGTGAGTACATCAGGTATGGTCTGGCTGAAGATTTTTAAACTTAGCTCTCTCTACAGGCAGCCCGAGGATGTAGAGTATTGTATCTTTGTTCGTTTGTTTTGGTGTGTGTGTGTGTGCATGTGTTCTTGCAGTTTACTACGTTTTAATCTCTACGGATACAAGTACTCAAGTGTGGGGATGTTTCTCAACATCCCCGGTGAGATATGATTAGAACCTTTGAGATTATTATGTTCATGTTAGATCGCAACAGTCGCATTACCATCAACACCCACTGATTTACTGATCAGCTCCAGGTGTCTCTCTATCTTGCATTTTTATTTTTATGTTTATTTGTGCATTTGGTGGTGTGAACTTTTGTGTTTGGGAGTGGTTATCTACTTGTTGAGTTATTGGTCGCTTGTTGAGGTGTTGGGTAGATCTTGGGTTAGGTTATAAAATGCACCATACATTGGGGACAATGTATCCCAAGTGTTGGGATGTTGGGATGTGGTAACCTTAGAGGGGATGAATGATTGAACACGCTTGAAAGTGGTTGAAAAAGTGAGAAAAAAGTAAAAATTTTGAAAAACTTGAAAATTCTTTGTCTTAAGTATGCTTGAACTACATGAAGACCAAAATTTTCAACCGTTAATGGGTTCCTACTGATATTAAGCTAATTGAGATCCTAGTCATGGTTGTCCCTTTAAGTTTCACGAGAGTATATCTGAAAGTTGTTTTTAGAGAATAATTGAAAATAGATGCCCAACTACGGGTAACATGCTTTAGGAATTACACATGCTACATTTCAGTAACCTTATTCCTTTCGTTTTGTGAGATGTTTGAGCCTACTAGATTTGTTAGTTTGAATTGCAATAAATGTTCATTTGTTGAGTGTAGGCCATATGTTGCTCTGTTTTAGAACTTGTGTGGTTTGATACGTGCTGAGACTATGGTATTAGCGTGTGCGCATAACTGATAAAGGCATTAGGATCCCTTCATTGTTATATCATGTGTTTGTTTATTCAACCCACCTTAGTAAGCCATTTTGAGCCGTTTACCTTTCGTTTGTTACACCCCATTTGACCCATTTGATTACCAACCATGTATGACAAGTGTGTTTATATATTTGTTATGAAAAGAATATATATATTTATATAAGAAAAAAATATAAAAAGAAACATTTTGGTGTAATATATCAAAGTGTAGTTGTTCATTATGAATAAAAGTTGTTATGGTTTGGTTTACCTTTCTCCGTTAGCCACATAAAAAGAAAAAAAATAAGCTAAACTTCCTTACCTTTACCCGAACCCAAAACCCAAAAGTCCTTTTGATATGTGTTATGTTATTTGATACAGTGGAGGTGTGATTGCTATACAAGCTTATGAGTACAAAGTTTCATTCTAGTTTTTAGTGATATATATACTAGCACATTACACACTAGTCCAGATACAGCCGAGAGGAGAGTTGATTATGAGGAGTATGTTGGCATGTGTGTAGTATCATAAGCATGTTAGTGTTGGTTAGGCAAGTCTTAAGTTGTTTTGAATATGCATAAATTATTTGTCAGATTGTCAACCTAGATTGTGTTAGTATATGGGATGGGTATGACTTGGGACCTTAAATTGTTAAATCGGTAAGGGATTGGAAGGTGATTTGTTAATAAGGTGACTAATGTTTGTGATGGTTGCTTGAGAACAAGGTTAAGTGTTGGAATGTGATGGAGAGGGTGAAACCCGAATGTTAATGTTCTTATTTTATGTGTTTTTAGTTCGTTTTAAGTGATTATACGCTTTGAATGTGATAACTACGGGAGATTGTGATTTTGCAGGTTAATCACTTAATTTGGTGAAGTTAAAGTGGTTAGAGGCAAAGTGGAACATCCATGGATGATAAACAAGGAACACGAGAGTGTTCGGGACTTGTTTCAAGCTGAAAGATACCTTGGAGGCATGAGAAATGCGAAGGAATGAAGTCCGGGGGCTATCTGGTAATTATATGAAAGTTGTAATATTGAAGATCAAGGAAGTTGGAAATCCCACAATAGGTTACGGTGGGATGACAGTAACCTACGGCTGGGCTTAGCAACCAACAAAGTGAACAACAGACTTCAACAATAACCTATGGTTGGAGACAATAAGTTACGGTCCAGTGAACAACAAAGAAGGCAGCAAGTTTACACCGTATCTTACGGCCTGTAGACCGTAGCTTACGATGATGTTCGGGAAAAAAGACGCATGGACTTGTTTTGAAGGTATAAATAGGTTTTTCTCAACCCTAATCAAATATACACTTTTGGGGACGAATTTGGGGGATCAAAAACACAATTTTGGGCACTTTTCACCTACAACCACTATCATTCTTACCGAATTAAAAGGCAAAATCATGAATTCAACCATAAATCAAGCTTGTGAAGATCAATCAACCGAGATGAGCAGCTAATTCTTTTGTGGTTTCCTCCGAGTGGAGGATTCTTGTAAGTGGATGATTGTTTTAAGTTTTTCTTTGTAACTGAGACTAGCAATCTAAGCATTCGATGCTTTTTGCTTAGGATTTATTATCTTGATTGTAAACGATTGATTTTACTTAAAACCTAGTTTTGATTCTTTCAATTCCTGAGAGTTCTAGTAATTGGGATATATTGGATAGGGATTGGGTTTGGTAATCTTCAATTGATAATCGTGTGATAACCTTTCGTTGTTAATCAATCAAAGTACTTAGGCTTCGTTTATCACAATCAGTTAACTAACTATCTGAATCATGTCTATGTGATTTTCTCAATTAAAAATAATCACCTGAATCCACTTTGAATCTGAAACTTGGAGGAATCACCTTTTCTCCAACTGTTTACAAACTCATTTTTAGTAATTCTTAGTTTAATCAAACACTCAAGCAACCCGATTTATATTTTTGCAATTAGTTTTGATACTTAGTTCATAAAGCTTTCCACCATACTCCTATGGATTCGATACCCTACTTACCCTAGCTATCTAGGTTATTTAGGTTTTTGCATGACACTCACAAAAGTCATCAGTCTTCCCACTAGGGGTGTGAAAAAACCGAACTGAATTAATCGACCCATAACCGAATTAACTGACAAAAATGAACCGAAAAAAACCAAACCAAATGAAAACTGGTGGGTTGGTTAATTAATTTTCTGAAAACTTAAAGTAGTGGGTCAGTTATGGTTATCAACGTTTCCATAACCGAACTAACACAACATGTAGTAAAACCTTTGTTAGATGCTGGTCTTTTCATCATTTTAATTATTTGATGTTTTGTTGAACCTTTGTTTGAATTAATGGATTATATCATATCGTTCTGGTAGAATGTTTGTTTAAATTATTTGATTATATGATATCGTTTTGTTTGTTTTTTCGGTATTAATATTATTGATTAAATGTATTTTCTAATGCTATGTAATATACTATTATATAGAAATGTGTGATAACAATGTATTCCATTGTTAAACATTTTAAGCCCAAACTTTCAAACACAAATAATGCCCAATTTTATTGTCTCGAGCGCAGCCAAATTCACGATTAACCAACCCACTATAACATTCAAAACCAATTAACCCATAACTTTTCTTTTGTAGTGAACATCTTTCAAATCAACGGAAGTTCTGTAAGCAGAGGTTAGCCATAACTTTTCTTGAGTAGAGAAACATGGAAAACATGGTGCACTTAGGAGGTTGTTGGGAGTTCTAAACGCTATGCGACCTGACCAATTCGTGACCGTAAAAGTGTTTTGAAAGTTTGTTATGGGTGCAGTTTTAAACAGATGTCTGTCGATACTTATGTAACTTGTGGCATACCAATTCGCCTACTTCAACGTTCTTATGCAAACTAGATTTGGTGGCTTGTGAAACCATTTTGTCCCGGGCACGTTCAAGATAAGCTTTTAACATTTATGTTGTACATCGCTTTAAATGTTGTCAAGCCGATGGTCGAGTGGAAACTTCTATTGTACCAAAGTTCTGCTAGAATGTAACGCAACTACGGTTCATTATAAATAAAATATCTTAAGTAGGCTTCCAACCAACGGTTTACCACTTCCTTTTGGACATCCGTTTGTTGGTGGTACGCACTGAATACTATAGTCTAGTACCCCAATTGTTTAAAAAGTTGCTTCTAAAAGTGGTTCATTATCGGGAAAGATGGTTTTAGGCCTGCCATGTAGGCGGTAAACGTTTCGTAAGAACATGTAGGCAAGTGAGGCTGAAGTAAAATGAGTTTGTAAAGACAAAGAGTAAGCAAACCTACTTAGCCAATCGACGATAGCCCAGAATACAGTCTTGCCATTCGATTGTGGAATATGTGTGATAAAGTCCGTTGATATATCTTCCCACATGTAGCCGGTGTCGGCAAGGGTTGGAGCAAGCCATAGGGTTTATGAGTTAGGTATTTGGTTATTTGGCACTGTGGACAAGTGTGAAAACGGTGACCTCTGTTTCAGTTGGGCAACATAAAATTGGTTACTAATCTTTTAAGGGTGGCTGTAACTCCAGAATAGCCGCCGAGTGTGGAGAGTGAAATCCCTCCAATAGTTGCGAACATGATCGAAGAAACTCTGGAATTAGTAGCTTACCATTAAGATAGACCAAACCATTATGAATGGTATGATGTGGTCAAGAAGATGAATCATTGTGAATCTGATCGAGTAATGCTTTGCCATTCGGGTCATCCAAATAATAAGCCTATATTGTGGTGAACCAGGAAGTTGTGGGAACGGTAATAGCCATTAAGGTGAGAGCCTCGATCCGGATAAGGGCAGCGACAACCCAATTTTCTTTACTAAATTTGAAAGGAAGCTCGGAATCATAATCCAAAACTTTGTAATCCACTTTTGTTGATCCAGGGTTTGTATGGGTTGTGTTAAGATGTGTTTCAAGCCATGATGGTCCGTGAAAACCGAAATTCAACAAATACTGACGCCAGTTTCTAATGTCTTCATGATGATATAAAGCTCATGCTTGTAAGTGGATTAAGCTTGCATCCTTGGACATAGCTTGTTGTTGAAAAAATAAATCTAGCGATCATGTTGCAAGAGGACATCACCCATGGCCACACCCGAAGCATCGGTGGTTATACTTAATGGAGAAGAAAAATCCAGCAATGAGGGTGTGATTAAAGAAGCCATGTGTTTCCTGCGACTTTCAAATGCTATTGTAGCCGAAGGGTTCCAAAAACATTGTGGTGGAGACGCTGGATAAGCGAAATCCCATACAAATAACAAATAGTACCCGGTGAGACCGAGAAAAGCCCTTGGAGATGTCAACGACTCAGGAATCGACCACTACCGGATACTTTAGATCTTTTTCGGGCCCGGTGAGACACCATTCAATGGCCTAAAAATAGTAATTCATGGTTGCCAAAAATGCACTTCCCAAGAATTTCTATATACGAGAATGTCGTCAAAGAACACAAGAACGAAACGCCTCAAAATCGAATAAAATAAATCGTTCATCACCGCTTGAAAAGTTGATGGGCCGTTGGTTAAGACTAATGGCATAACCAAAATCCATAATGGCCATCGATAGTCCAGAAGGCCATCTTGGCGATGTTGGAAGGTGCAACCCAGATTTGGTGATAACCGGCACGCAAGTCGATTTTAGAGAACACAACGGAGCTATGTAGTTAATCTAAAAGCTCATCCACAATAGGGATCGAAATACGATCTCGTATTGTAGTGTCATTCAAGGATCTATAATCAACACAGAATCGCCAAGAGTGAGGAATATGGACTAGTGTTGGGTCGAATAACGCCATCTTTAAGCATTTCATTGATAATAGCTGTCATGATTTGTTTTTGGTAGTGTAAGTATCGGTAAGGTTTCACATCAATGGGTTTAGCTTCAGGCATGGTAGGGATAGTTTATAGTCGAAACGTCTTCATGGGGGTAAGGAATGTGGTGGTTTGAAGAAGGTATGGAATTGGGTGAGTAAATTTTAGATTTAAGGGTCCGAATGGATGAGTGGTCGGTTGGGGTGGTTGGTGGTGTAGGTTTAGGATGAAAACCAGTGTGTGTAATGAAGCAATAGTGTTTTGTTTAAGAAGGGTAGTTAAAACGCTACGTGATACAGAGGTGGTGATTGGTTCACCAATGAGAGTGCAATCATATCCATTATGAGTAAATAAGATTCTAGGTATGGCAAAGTCTCGTATTATGTACTCCAAAGTACTATAAGCCATGCAATACCTAGCACAATGTCGGAATCCTCAACATGAGGAATAAAAACGGATAGAGAATGTACTTGTAGTTAATGCCAGACGAACGTTTCTGTTAGGATCTAAGTTTCAACCAATTGTGGATTTTGTTTCAAGAATGGAAATATGAATGTAAAATATGTTTTAATGCAGCGGAATGAGTGGAAAACTATTATCACAATTGATGGTCGTTTGTTTTCATCATCATGCTTTGAACTAATTGTAGTATTTGCATGTGAATTACAAACTCCACCTTAGCCCAATGATAATCGTTTGAAAGTACAGATATGCAGAGAAGATAGACTGATAAATGATCTTTTGATAGATAAGAAAACAATGTTACATCGACCATCTATTTATACTAAACCTTCTAACCTCTGAGCATCTTGATGACGCCAGGATTAAAAGTGACAGCTAACAAACAAAATAATTAACCTAAATACTGATTGCTAAACACCGATAGTGCAAAGCACTGTTACATTGATTATTATACTAATAAAACTAAAACTCTGATGACTATCCTCTGCTCTTTATCTTCTAGAATACCTTTGGCAATTTGTCATTTTGTAGCAAAACGTTGATAGTGTATTTGGCTTTGTATCATCTGTTCCTTTGTAAAGGGTTCAATCCCAACAATCTCCCCTGGAACAGATGATGCCAAAACACATTTATTTTTGGTCTTTATTCCTCAACAGGAGTTCTCTAATTTGTCCTTTGAACTGTAATTCAAAGTTGAGAGACTCCACATCATCCTCATCATTTTCAAGCTCCAGATTCCAAAGATCTTGAAGGTCTTCTGCATTTAACCCATATGCATCCTCCATGCTTATCTTGGCAGCTTTACCATCTGACTTAAGCAATGTTAATTAATGGGAGATTTTATCAGCTTTCCATTTTAGAATTTTTGGGTCAGATAATTTTCTAGGATGGCTTATTGTTGAGGTTGGTGTTGTAGTTGATGAACAATCTTGGATAATGTTTCTCTTAACACATTGCTTGCATCATCAGAATGGAAATGGATCTGGTCCATGATTCCTTGTTTAATGAGGTCATGCTCATCCCTTCTTTCATCTTCTTTGGACATCTCTCTCTACCTTTTTCTTTGGTTTTGGCCAAGATGGATTGAGCAGATGTTTTAGAGGATTTTGTAGAAGGTTGGGTCTGATGAGCTGTATCCTTTGTTGCATATACAGGCTTCTTTGGCAGTTGGTCAGTTTTTCTTCTTTGTTCAAGCCTTTTATATGTGTCAATCACCTTGACCTCTGTCCACCTCATGATTTGGGTCTTTGACCCATAGTTGGCAGCAATCAACTCTTCCTTCATTCTTCTTACTTCAAAGTCTTTTCAGGCACATTCTTCTTATATTTGTTCCAATCTGGAGGAGTGGGCTTTTTGAGAGGATCTTTCAACATCTATTGTATTCTTTGCCCTCTTCTTCTAACTCACTCATAGTCTAGTCTTTAAACTGTGCCCTAGTAGCCTTGTATTGCTTATTATTCATGATGTGATCAATATAATCATTTCTAAGGCTTTCATACTCTCTCTCTGATAGCTGTTTGCTTAAGTCTCTTGCAAAATCTTCTAGCATTCTGACTTTACTTAGCTGGTACTGTAAGAATTTTGTATTTCTCTATCAGATTTTCCCTTAGTATCCCTTTTTGTGATATCCTCTGCTTGTTTAGCCTTAACCTTCAAATATTCATCCAAATTTCTTGGCTTGGGATATCCTTCCAGAGATGGAAATTCCCTTTTGTCTGGATCTTCTTCTGAAAAGAAAGATTTTATCTCTTCTTTGACAACAGGTAAGTCTAGTGGGAATTTAGTGATGAGAGGCAATATGGTAATCTTAGAAGGAGGTTTAAAAGCTGTTGTGGTGGTCAGTGTTTTGATGACAAAGGTAATGGAGAAGGGATGCTCTTATCATCAATACATTTGTGGTTCTCTTGAAATTGATGTTGGGTAATTGTGGTTGAGGAATTCTTGTGGGTGTTGGTAGAGATTGGGTGGAGGTTGGAAAAATGATCATAGCAGTGGATGGGTTAACATTTGCTATAACCTCTGTTGTGACAACAAATGTTGTCACAACAGATGTTGTAACATCTGTTGGTGTGATAGTAGGTTTAGGTTTTGTAGGAGGAGGTGTAAGGGATTTTGTGGGAACAGAGGTTGTGGTTGGATTAGCAACTGGCTTAGACTTAGAAAGTATGGATGTTGGTTGCCTTGTTTTTCTCACAAGCATCTTCTTTGTTGAAGTACCAACCTCTTCTTTTGCTTTTTGCAGAGCTATCTTTTGCTCAACCAAAGCTCTGCTCTCATCCCTTACCCTTTCCTTGTTTCTCTCCTTTTCCCTTGCCAAGATGTTTTCTGTTTCATCTACCTTCTTTGAACCGTCAGGCTTTGGGATAACCAAATGTTAGCCTTGAAAGTTTATCGTTCTTGAGTATCAGTTTCTCCCCCTTTTTGGCATCATCTTTGTCAACTAAAATGACAGTGGGAGGAGCAGTGCCAGTGGTTTGGAGAAGATGAGCCTTAATTGCCTTTATGTCTGCAGATTGTATTGTATGCACAACATGTTTCTGATTTCTTGCATGTGATGTTTATGTTGAAGATAAGCATAGGGTTGTTGTTATTGAAACATAGGGTTTAAGGCTTGTTGCAGCTCAACAGTGGTTATGATATAGGATTGGCTCTTTGTAGCTAACATCTGCTTCAGCAAATTTCTTATTTCATCCACAGAAGATTCAATGTTTGTGACTCTCTCTGTCAAATCTTGTATTTTGTCATGCTATTAATAGGTTATCTGAACTCCTACCAGATGTGGTAGTTATATGTATGTCATCATGAACAGAGGTTTCAACCCTTGTTTTAAAAATAGATGCCCATTTGTCTTGGTTCTGGGGACTTCCCACATGAACAAAGGTTACCATAGTAGCCTAAAACAGTGGTTGCCTTCATCAGAGTCTTAGGGATGTAACCACTATCCAACTCAAACCTGGAAGTTTAGCAATTGTAGTGGTTGCTCTTTATGAAGTATCACCAAAGGTTACATGTAACCCAAGGGATGTATCCTCTTCAGTTGCTGATGGGCTAGCAAAGAATAAAGAATCAAACCCAGTCACATTCTGAAGTATATTCTCAGTAATAGGTTTGTGAGAAGAACTGGTTAATGTCTGTTCTAATTCAATTACTCAGCGAAGGCAATATGGCATGTGGTAGTGTTTTTATTGGTGAAAGGTGTGGTGTAGAAAGAGACATTGCCATGGGAGAGGGGCTGGGGAAGAAGAATCAAGTGACCCTAGAGTGTCATAATTAGGTGTCCCTGTGTTTACAACCTTTTCCTTTTGTGAGGAAGAAGGAGGAGTTTCAAAGCCGGATTGAGATTCTAACATATGCTGTGAAGAAGTAGCAGCAGTGTTTTCTTGTGATTTTTGAGTGATCAGAGGGTTAACCTCCGGATCTCATCTTCCAAAGGGCCCTTTTTGGGTTTGGTGGGCTTTTTGGGAATTTTCTTTGTTTCTTTATGGAGATAGCTGGTGTGGGTTTCAGGGCAGTGGTTGTAGTGCCCTGATCACCAAGAGCAGTGGGCTCAGTAGCAGGAGTTGAGATTGAACATTTTGTTCTTGTAAAGGTTGCTCTTCCTCCTCTACTTGTGTTTTGGAAACTTTATCCTGATTTGTAATTCTTGTAAAGGTTTCATGAGTTAGGCTGCCTGGTTTTGTAACAGCGCCTTGTTTAACATCATCATCAGGTAACTGACTATGAAGATAAACACTCAAGAATCATGGATGTATCAGAAAAGTTTTCTTTTTTCAATATTATTAAAATTTGCCACAAGGTCATTGAATAATATTTGGGAAAACTTAAAGTCTGATCTAGTTAAAATAGCATAGCCCAGATACTGGATGTTCAATGGAATTTCGTTAAAAGTTGTGGTCTTTGCTGAGAGACAAGTTAAAAGTGTGTGGAAGAAAAATCTCATCTTAGCAGGAAAATTGGGTTTGAAGATTGTCATACCTTTAAGTTGCCCAATAGAACCTCTTTCTAGAAGTTCGACATGCATCTCGTTGATAGGAAATGACACAGGATGTGCCATATCATTCAATTTGAACACTTGTGAGATTGATTGAGGGCTGATCAGCATCAGTGTTTTGCTCACTCTGGATATGATGGCATAAGGAACCTCTTTTTTAGAATGAACCTCTGCTTTTGCCCAAAATTATCGTTGTGTTTCTTGATAGATTGGGGCTTTGACAGTTCAATATATGCTTGAATTTCGATTCTTTTAAGATGTTAATCATCGGATGGTATCTGGTGTTAGAATCGGTTTCTTCTAAGATTGCTATGTAGTTATGAGGAGTCTTGATTATGAGGATGAATGGTGGTGGTTTTGGTTTGGATTTTGCTTTGGATTTGGTTTTGGGTGCCATGATTGAGAGAAAACCGTTTTGAGAATTTTGAATTCGACACGGTAAAGTGGAACCTCTTTATGGATAGAACAGGGTTTTATAGGGGTTTTTGAAAAAGTGATGATGACGTGTCATCTGATGCAATTGACTGACGAATAACGTCTGACCACGTGTATCCACTGGTTGAAAATGGAAGACAGTTGTTTGGAAAACAATGTTTAAGAGTATGGGCAGTGGATTGTGAAATAGTGTTTTGACACTATCAGAGGATACACTTTTAACAGTGGATGGACTTTTCTAAACGAACAGTGTTTTAATGCTTTCAGTGGTTTGAGCATACTTTAAGGATTTAAACTATTTTTAACGGATGGAATTTTGATATTCTGAAAACATTTTAATGCTATTTACACATGGATCACCAGAAAACTGTTTTTAATCCATGTTTAGCATTCCAATCCTAGAGATCAAACTTTAAAGGTAGATGTATCTAAAGCTTTTGTTAGAACATCTGCCAGCTGATCCTTAGTATGGACATGTTGTAAAGAAATCCAACCTTTTTTATAGCAATCCCTCACAAAGTGATGTCTGATGTCAATGTGTTTAGTGGTAGAATGAGACACAGGATTTTTAATGATGTTTTCAGCTTCTTGACTATCAATCTTGAGTGGAGTCTTTAAAGCAGTTACACCAAAATCCAAAAGTTGATTTTGTAGCCACAAGAGTTGAGCAGTGCAACTTGCAGCAGCAATGTATTTAGCTTCAGCAGTGGATGTAGAAACTGCAACTTGCTTTTTGCTGTGCCAAGACACTAGGCAATCTCCTAGGAATTGGACTCCTCCTGATGTGGACTTCCTTATGGTTTTACGACCAGCAAAATCACTGTCTGAGTAACCTGAAAGCTCAATGTTTCCATTAGCTGGATACAAGATACCAAGTATGGGAGCACCTTTTATGTATCTGGATATCCTTTTGACAGCAATAAGATTAGACTTTCTAGGTGTTGACTGGGATCTGGCACAAACACATGTTGCCAACATGATATCTGGCCTGGAAGCAGTTAGATATAGTAAGGATCCAATCATACTTCTATAAAGAGTTTGATTAGCCAAGTCATCTTTATCAACAACAGTGACCAGCTTTGAGATTGCATAGTGTGCTACAAGGTTTACAATCATTCATATCAAATTTGTTAAGCAGTTCTTTCACATACTAATTTTGATGAATGAAAGTGCCATTGTGCATTTGTTAACTTGTAAACCAAGAAAACATTGTAACTCACCCATTGCACTCATTTCAAACTCTGCTGCCATGAGTTTTCTAAACTCTTCACACATGGCAATGTATGTGGATCCAAAAATGATGTCATCCACATAAATTTAGACAAGCATCAAATCTTTTCCTTTCCATTTTAAAAACAAGGTTTTATCAATTTTACCTCTTGAAAAACCTTGGATAAGAGAAAAGTGGATAGAGTTTCATACCAGGCTCTTGTTGCTTGTTTAAGACCATATAGTGCTTTGTTTAACCTGTAAACATGATCAGGATGAAATGCATCTTCAAATCCAGGAGGTTGACACACATACACTTATTCCTTGATCTTTCCATACAGGAATGCACTTTTGATGTCCATTTGAAACACTTTGATGTTGTGGTTAGCAGCAAAAGCTAAGAACAGTCTGATGGCTTCTAACCTTGCTACAGGAGCAAAGGTTTCATCATAGTCAATACCTTCTTCCTGTCTGTAGCCTTGAACCACGAGCCTTGATTTGTTCTTGACAACAATACCTCTTCATATGTTTTGTACTTGAAGACCCACTTTGTGCCAATTGGGCTGACATCCTTAGGCAGTGGTACAAGTTCCCAAACTTGTTGTCTTTTAAATGAAGGAGCTCCTCTTGCATAGCTTCTACCCAACTATTGTCTTTTATTTGCCTCTTGGTACTGGACAGGTTGTGTGAGTGATAGAAAGCCAGCGAAAAGGCAAATGTTTTGGGATTGACTTCTTGTGAGCACTCCCTGATTTATGTTTCCAATAACTGAATCCAATGGATAACTTTTGAGGAAAATCAAATCACCTTGATGTGGAACAATTGCATTCTGAGGTGAAGACTACAGATGTGTATCATCTGAGCTATCATCTACTGGTGAATTTGAAGGTCCAGTCTCTTATTGGAACGGAGGTGGAGGTATGGGTGGTATAGGTGTGAATGTTTGTTGATTTTTATCCACATTGGGTGGATTTTTATCAATAGTGTTTTGATTTTGTGAGCAGGCAGAGGTTTGAGTATTAACCACTGTTGAACCAGCAGAGCTTTCATCATTGTTACTAACATCTGCTCCTCTGCTTGAAGGACTGATCTTGAAATTTGGAAGTATGCAATCATATCCTTGCTCTTGTTTTGATGATTGTGGTGTACCTGTATGGTTAGTCTTGACAGGCACATCTTCAAATGTAAATTTATTTAAATCAAATAATTCAGCTGGATTTGCTGAGATTTTTAAAGATGAAAGTTCATTGAACTTCAAATTTAAAGTTTCTTCAACACACTTGGTCCTAGAGTTAAAAACTCTGTAGGCTTTGGCAATGGTTGAGTATCCTAGAAAATAACCACAGTCAACTTTGGCTGCAAACTTAGAGATAGAATCTTTTAAGTTCAAAATGAAGGATGGACAGCCAAAGACCTTGAAGTATGAGATCAGAGGTTTGATTTTATAAAGCAATTCATAGGCAGTCTTTTGATGCCTGGGTTAACCAAAACTCTGTTCTGAACATAGCAAGCAGTGTTTAAAGCCTCTGCCCAAAAGGACAAGGGTAAACCAGAATCTGCTAGCATAGTTCTTGCAGATTCAACTAAGTCCTATTTTTCCTTTCAACCACCCCATTTTGTTTTGGAATTCTCAGGACACTAAATTGTTAGCAATCCCTTTTGACTCACAGAAGGCTTCCAACTCCTTATTTCTAAACTCTGTCTCATTATCATTCTTAAAGGCATCCAACTGCTTTTCAACTTGTTTAACAAAATTTTGCAATGTACCAGCAGTTTCATCTTTGGAGTGTAAGAAGAATGTCCATGTAAACCTTGAAAAGTCATCAACAATGACTAAACAGAATCTTTCTTCATTAAGTTCATGATTTTTACAGGACCAAATAAATTCATGTGCAGCAATTGCAAACATTGGGTTGTTTTGGACTCTTCAATTGACTTGTAAGAACTTTTATGTTGTTTACCTTTTAAGTAGGAAACACAATGTTCTTCACAAGTAAATTGCTTCTGAGGTAAACCTCTGACAAGACATGTTTAGAGAGTATGGTGATTTTTTTCAGATTTGTGTGCCCAAGTCTCATGTGCCATAACTCTGTCTCTTTGCTGGATGCAACTGAGAACAGGCATGCATTAGACATAGGGTTATCTTTCAACATATCAACCACATACACATTGCCACTCCTAGGAGCAACAAGTTGTGCTTTGCTCTCAACAATGATTTGATCAATCTTTTTAACAACCTCTAGTCCTACAATTTGACAGGTTTTCTTAGTAAAGAAGGATCCATACCCTTTGTCACTCATTTGTGAGACACTCAGAAGATTGAATTTTAGATTGTCAATTAAGTTAACATTTTCAAATTTGAGATTCCCAGCCTGAACACACCCTGACCCCAGCACCTCCTTTGAATTATTACCAAAGGATATATCACCCCCTCCTTGAGCCAAGAAATCTTTGAGAAGGGCTCTACATCCTGTCATATGCCTGGAGCCTCCACTATCTACATACCATAAACTATCAAGGCAGGTAGAAGCTCCCTGCACATAAGTAAACAATTAGTTTAGATGAGATTCCAAAGCAAGAATGGCTTTGGATGGGGTCACAAAGTGTCCACTCTCAAATCCAGGAGCATGGTCAGTGGTTTTAGTTTTTCTTTGCATCCACTGTTGTGAACCATTTTTTGTCAGATGTTGGTAACCATTGGGATATCTTTTCACTTTGGGCTTTGAAGGTTTTTTGTAACCTTCATAGCTCATAGGAACCTTTTGATAAACAGGTTGTCCATGTCCTCTTGGGTACCTGTTGGCAGGTGGAGCATCTATCACTTGTACCTCTCTGGGAACTAAGGTATTGTTCAATGTTTTTGTGACAGATGTTTCAACAAGTTCTAAGGTCTGCTTAGATTTATATCTAGCAGAGCTTGAACTTTCTCTCTCTAGAGCTTTTGCTTTGATCTCTTTTACCTTTTGATCATAGGTTTGAAGATAAGCACACTCATGAGTTCAATGATTTGTTTTACCACAGACAAAGCATTTTGAATCATTTGGGATCACATGTGTTATGTTTATGTCATATGCTTTTAAAAGAAAACAGTTTTCTATTACATGATTTCTTTTGTTGCAAAATTCACAGAACAAATGTTTGATCTTTTCCCTTTTCTTTTTATCTGATTTCTTCTCAGTAGATGTTGTAACCTCTGCTAGAAGGTCTTTAATGGGAATAAGTCTAGCCTTTGGTGCCTTGACACCTTCAATGGTTGAGAAGTCCATAGGCTTGAAATTTCCAAAATATCACATTCATCTGACCATGTGGGTTTGAATTGGTATGTCTCAATTTCCTTAAAAGTTGAGGACCCCTCATGATTTTTCAGAGAAATTTTGTTACCATTTTTCTAAGTAATTTTTATCTCATTTCCAGCCAAATTTTTGGGAACTACTTCAACCTTTTCAGAATTAATTTTTGTAAATTTTCAGTGGCTTGTTCTTCATTTTCAAAACCAATGCCAAATTTTATGTTACTCTTGATCTGTTTGTCTAGCATAATTTCAAAACCTTTGGAAGACTTTACCCATTTTTCATATGTGATCTGGGTAGTTTCTAACTCCTTTTTGCAAACTTGGTATTTTCTACCATAGTTTGGAGTTAGTCCTTGGTTATGCTAGCTTCATGCTTTGGCTACTTATCTCAGAATCTTTTGTGGTCAATTTTTTTTTAACTCTTTGATAAGTTTTTCAAAATTGAGTTCATCTTCTAAGATTTTGTTCCTAAGGTTTTTATTCACCTGTTTAATGTTAGCAAAAGCTATTATATATTTTTCTGAACAGAGATCCTTAAGGATCTGAGGTGATACCTTGGAAGAAGCCATAAGAGCACAATCACAGTCTTCTTCACACATCTTTGTATCCCATGGATCAGATAGAGAGGTCTTTTCTTCATCAACAGTGTCTTGTGAAACCACTGGTGTAACCACTGCTTCATCACAACTTGAACCTCATCAGATTTTGACACTTGTTCCTCAGACTCATTACCTTCAACTATAGTCTCTAAGGCCATTATACAAATATTTTCATTTTCAAAATCATTTTTAGCCATTAGAGTAAAGTTTTCATCTGTTAAATCCTCAGGCAAACTACTCCAGTCAACAAAGCCTTGTGTAAAGAAGCTCTGTTGGTTGACCCATGCCGGTAGGGGTGTGCACGGTTCGATTCGGTTTTTGGGCAAAATCAAAACCGAAACCGAAATGTCGGTTTTTGTTTTTTAAAACCGGTTCGGTTTCGGTCTTTCGGTTTTTACGTCGGTTCGGTTCGGTTTTCTGGTTATTTCCGTTTTTGGAACAAAATTATATAAGATTCAAAAATAAAAAGTATAATTTATATTATAACAATCTTTTTATATGTTTACATTTAATTTACTATAGTTAATCTCTTTAATTAATATTGTTTACATAAACTAACCTTCTAATCTATTTTTATGTTTCTACAAAGTTTTTATTAAGACATTTTCTTTTATAATAATTTGAAGATCATTTAATTTTCATATTAAATTTTGTTATTTTTATAGGTAATAATAAATTTTGTTATTTTATAGGTAATAAATAAATCATGTCAATTATAAATAAACATGTAATGTTTTTGTTGTAAACACTTAACATTCAAGAATAAAAACTAATATTTTCTACTAGCATTGGGTTAAACACTTAAACAATTTAAACTTAAACATAAAAATATATGCATGTAATTTATTAGTTCGGTTCGGTTTTTTCGGTTATTGAAAACGTTTATCCAAAAACCGAACCGAATATTCGGTTATTAAAAGTACGAAAACCGAACCGTCGGTTTTTGTTTTGGTTCGGTTTTTCGGTTCGGTTATTTTAGTTATTCGGTTACGGTTCGGTTATTTCGGTTTTCTTGCTCACCCCTATCTGCCGGGGCAGTGGTTTGATTAGTTTGAGTGACATGTGGAACTTGTTGCACATGCACTTGAGGTGGTTCTTAGACATATTGAATCTGTGGAGCAGGTGTTTGGACATAATGGACAGGAACTGTAGTAGAAGGATGTGCAAAGTGTGCAGTGTTTTGCATCTGTGGTGCAGGGGTATAATAGGAATAATGAGCAGTGCTTTGAGGTCTAGGGCCTGGGTGAGTAACAATTGGACCTGCAGTTTTAGATCTGCATTCCCTGGCAAAGTGTCCTAACATATTGCACTTATAGCATTTAATTTTTGATTTATCCAACCCCACTTTTTAGCCCCCCCATGCAATCCAGGAAACTTCCTACCAATCCTTTTATAAAATTTACTTGCTCTAACACTTGCCAGCTGATGTAAAATATCCATTTCTTCCAGATCAGTAGGTTCAAAATGTTGTAAGTCATTCATCTCAAAAGACATATTGTCAGAGTTTTCGCTTTCCCCATTTGCAGCAAAAGCAAAATTGGGTGTGTAAGGATCAGCGGTGAAATTGTTTCCGAAAGTTATGTCAATATAATGGTCATAACCCTGATCCTTTCCACTGCTAGAACCCTTTTCATGACTATAAAGAGCAGTGTTACCCAAGGTATAGTTGTCTGTTACTTTCCCTAACTCTTGCAACTTCTTTTTCTGGTTCAATTCTCTCTCATATGTGAGGAGTCGGCCATGAAGTTGTGTGAGGGTTCGAGTAACGTAAGCTACAGTCTCCATTTTTCTGGTAACGATCTTAACAAACGACTATTGACAGTCTAATTAGGAAATTCCACGTTAACTAGCTTCAATTCACTGATGAGACAGCTAAAACGTTGAACTGTTTGTTAACGACTCTCCTTGTACGGGACAAAACGTTTCATACTGTTGATTCAGAACTTCTCTATTGTTTTCTATCACTTCATCAGTCCCACCGAATTGTTCTTTTAGTGCATCCCACAACTCTTTTGCACTATTACAGTGGAGCAGTCCAGCATAGATTTTGTTGGGTAGCGCGGAAGCAACAAGGCTAAACGCTTTTACATCCAACTCTATTTTCTAGAAATACTGCTCAGAGTAATTTTCAGGATTTTTAGGCACTTGAGTATTGTGATCCTTTGTGCTTGGAACCAATGGAATATGTGGTCCAAACACGACGGATCACCAACAACCAGTGTTTTGCTGAGCTAAAATGTGACTGTGACAACCGTGGCAAAATCAGGTAAACCTTAATCTGTGCATACGCCTTCCACGAGTAACGAAATGATACTGATCATGCCTTGATGAATCCGAGGGTACGTTATAGTTAACATACAAACACTATTACCTAACAGTGCGATGTGGATGCCTCAATATGCTAAAAACAGGTTAAACGAAAGCTTTCCGTTTAACAGTTCGCAAAACCGTACAATAACGATTTAGATGCAAACGAAAGTGCCGGAGACTATTCCAAGAGTACAAAATTACTTAGACATAGTAGTTAGACGATATATAAAGATTTGAGGCCCTAACATATAGTTGGCACGCTAAAAGAGGCGGCTTCCGTTAACGAAACGCCTTTGATTTTACGCAACCGGAAACAACCAAACATGCATGGTACACTCAGTCAAGCCTAAAAACACTTATTCAATACTAATATAATGGATTTCAAGCAAATACGTAAAACCGTTCGGCTTTTCGTTAAAGACGGGTTCGTATTTTTAAAACCGTGCGTTTTGCGATCGTTTACCAAACTGACGGGTCAAATAACAATTTGAACCATGAGATACCCTGACATAAATTTAGTAGTATAAGAGCCCGTTTGATATAATCATAAAATATATTATATCTGACCCTACTGCATTTTTAATGAAACTTGGGTTAAAGCGCAGAGAAAAATAAGCTCGTCTTAATGGCATATTCATAATTTCATACAACGCTATATTTTGTTAGTTACACGAGTAAAACGAGTGAAGCAACTAAATTAATTATAAATTTATAAAAAAAATAAATTAAAATGAAAATTAATATTGAAACCGACTTACGATTGTTATAATTATGATCTTCATAAAGTTCCTTTCTTCACTTTGAAGATATCAAACATTATCTTCCAAACTTATATCTTCTGCCATAACGTATTCATATCATAAGTTCATCAAAGTTGAGGTACAACTATATTTTTATTAGTGTTCTTGGATTATTTTTATGCCTAAACATGTAATTAACAAAAAGAAACAACTTTGATCCATAAAAATTTTCTTATCATCGGTTTAAAAGGCTGTTCAAACTTTAATTACATATAACAAAATGATACATGATGATTAATGGTGGAAGGGTAAGGAATATGGATCAATTAACCAACATATTCGACAATAACCAAACAAATCAAACACTAACAGAAAATAATGGTTCTAAGGCTTGATTGACATGATTAAATGCATATTTGTGTTGTGTGTCATGTATAGGTGCTATACAAGGAAGAACTAAGGCTTTGAAAGTAAAAGGATCGCTTGAATCGCCAAGAAACGCTAGGTATAATCCGAAAATAGAATATAGGGATTACAATAGCATAACTTTTTCCGTGGGTATTCTTTGGACTTTAAATTTTACAGGCTGACTATACATGGTGAAAATAATACTCGATTAAAATTTTAGAATTTTCTGAATTTTTGGTGATTTTTGGTGAATTTTTAACTTTTTTAAAGAAATATATTTGGATAAAAAACTAAACGAGCTTAATAAATCACCAAAAATTTTAGGGATGTTAAGTTAATTATGGAAAACATTCTGAAGTAAAAGGATCGCTTGAATCGCCAAGAAACGCTAAGATAATCCGAAAATCGAATATAGGGGTTACAATAGCATAACTTTTTTGTGGGTATTGTTTGGACTTGAAATTTTACAGGCTAATTATACATGGTGAAAATAATACTCGATTAAAATTTTAGAATTTTCTGAATTTTGGTGATTTTTGGTGAATTTTTAACTTTTTTAAAGAAATATATTTGGATAAAAAACTAAACGAGCTTAATAAATCACCAAAAATTTCAGGGATGTTGAGTTAATTATGGAAAACATTCTGGAAAGTTTGGGGATCATTGGATGATTTTGATATGGGTTTCAAAAATCGCGTTTTCGCGAAGTTTCGGTAGCCGGAAACACAGTGTAACAAATTCTGAAATATCTCAAATTTTTCCAGGAGGTTCCTGGATATATTGGGACAATCTATGAATTTTTGAGAATTTTTGGAAGTCATATCATTTTGGGTGCAAATTGTTCGGTTAAAATGCAGTTTTTCGCGAATTTATTACTATTAATAAATTGATTTTATAAATTCTGAAAATATTTTTCCAAAATTCAATATGTTTTCTACCAATTTATATAAAAATTTTCAGAATTTATGAAGTATATATATTGAGTAATAGTTTTTAGAATTAATAATCTTATTATTTTATACAAAACCGGCAGTTGTAAACGTACAACGAACCTGCCGGAACCATGAACTGACTAATAGTTGAATTGGCAATACGTGGAATACCAGAGTCATTCTGGACTGTTCCAGGCCAAAATGGGTACTTGGGGTACATTACACGTCAGTTCGGGAGATTCCCCGACAGTGAAAACGGAACCTTAAAATCGGGCATCCTGGGATCCCCAAACGACCGAACTCCCTTAATATAAAGTTAATCTTTTCTAATGTTCAACTCATTAGTACAATCCATATGATTATACTACTTTCTGAACATCTAAAACAAACGACTTTGACCGGCACGCAAAACGGTGCCCGGAAGCCAAACTGAAATCTGACACTAAGATAATCCCTCTACAGTTATGCTATAGGTCGAGTCTCAGATGATTATCCTCATCTGAGCCCTTGTTATTGCAATTACCGAATTAAATATTGTATTCGGTACTTAACCAAATACGGACTGATATCAGGACCCGGAGATAGAGCATTGATACTTACCTTGTGATAGTTGTGCTATATACTGTGTAAGTTTCACAACCCCGCTTTCAAACTGTTTTCCTGTTTTACTTGGGGTGAAATGCATGTTACATACATATACAATTGCACGTACATACATGTTGTGATGTGAATTATCTGAGTTATACTAACACACGAAAAGTCCCCACAAACACGAGTGATCAACAAAAGCCGGTGGATGTGTGAATAGTACTATTGGTCTGACAAACCCAATTGAGCTGGCATGAATGCCAGGGGTTCTACTACAGTTGCACATATCCATGCAATTCTGTGAACACGCTATGTTGTGTTAGACATAGCTACTTGTGGTGGTAAACTGCTGAGGTGTTGGTTGTGGGACACGGCACTTGAGAACAGTCAAGGTTTCACTTGTGGGCTTAGTATAATTTCATGTCAAATGTGCAAGTAAATTGGTTCAAACTAAATTGTGAAACAAACTAAAACGGTAAAACTTACCAGCTATTCATAGTTGACCGTTCAAACTTAACATGTTTTCAGGCAAATAAAGAAGAATAAAGTGACGTGCGTACGGATCTCAAGTTTTGTTTATCGGATACTACTATACATAGAAGCATGCTTAGTGAAGACAAACAACTTTTGGGGACGCTAGTGCCTGTACATTAAAACTTAGTGTGTAATCAAATGTTGTAACCGATGCTTGTGTTGTGTAATACAGTATCTTTTTAAATAACGTGTTCATACCATGTATCTGTTGCCCCCCGTGTGCGCTTCCGTTGCGAGTCGGGGTGTGATAGAAGATGGTATCAGAGCCATCGGTTATAGCGAATTAGGTATTCCCTGAGAGCCTAGACTATAATCAAAAGCATGATTCTTCACATCAAGAACCTATAGCAACCAAATAGGATGGTTATTACCAGGATGGCCTTGTCGGGCAAATAAGTTATTGTGGTCCGAAACATAATAACTTATCCGCTTGTACTTGGGCATTCTGAGAACGCCATTGAGAGAGGACTGGAAGCGAACACGAGTACTAACACAAAATATTATTATATATATATATTCAAAAAATATACAATTGAAACTTCGATGCAAACGTGTACTTATGTGCATAATCTTGTATGTTTAGTATCCACACTTCACAATAGTTAGAATGTCTTATTATTATAATCATAATTTAAGTAAACTCTGCAGGTACGATGTCGAGACATCATAGTGAGAGTTTTGAGGACGACCCCTCGATGGATCCGGACGCGGATCCGGAGGAGGTAGAATCAGAACCAGAGGAGGAAGAAGAGGATGAAGCAATTGGCTTCGAGCTACCCAATGATGAAGCGGACTTGTCATGTTACAGGTGCGATAGCTACCCCCTCGACCTTGTACGGGACGTAGGACCGAGGCCACCGGCACATACCATCTCCCTCGACATCCTCAGCCGGTTACAGTCGTGTATACTCACACTTCCGACCCATACTACCACCCAGGTATGGACCGACGTAGTCCACGACCCCCTACCCCGTATACCCCAGTCCCTCGTAGTCCACCAAACCCTCCAGTAGTGAGCTTTCGGCAGATGGCCCGGATGAGGGTCCGTACTCCGATTCTTGCATTCACTCCACCTTATTCACCTGTTAGGCCTACCCCTACTATACCGAGAACCCAAGTAACGGCGCAGTATATTGACCCCATGCTAGGACCCACGTTTCTTCCCCACTACACACGTATGAGAGGGGTGAGCCTTCACGACCAGCAGGCGCATCTTCTCCACCCCGTGTGGGGCCTTACCCGCACAGCAGAGGGAACCACCACTTTCTTTCCAGGCCATGGCATATGTAGGTTATCGTCAGGGACGTATAGAGACTCTACTATATCTATGTGTAGTAGGGTTGGTGCTGTTGACGATGGGTTTTGTTTGGCTGGTGTACCAGATACGCGAACGCTAGATCGTGGGCGTACTTGTAGATAGTAGTGATGCATACGGACATATATCTTTTGACATCACATTAAGCACTAGGCCTATGTTGAGATGGTGATGTGTGACGTTGTTGTTCTTTGTACTAGACGTTGTTACGTGTGTACGTCACTGCAGTGACAAATTTTTGACTTGTACGTTACAAACATAAATCCTTAGTGGATTCGGCCTACGTGCCAATTTTGGTTATTATACAGCTGTGCTTATATGTATAATAGTGACTGTTGTTTAGACGTGTTCATGTGTTTATGAGATTGTTAATAGTTTTGATGCAATGCAATCTGATATGTGATACGTGTACCAATATATACGCATTTTTTTGTTATAGAATGGCCCAAAACGAGCAAATAACCTGACAGAGGTAGACATTGCACAACTAATAACCCAACAACTACAAACTGTTATTCCAACCATAGTAGCCCAAGTTACGGCGATAATTAACGCAAACGCACGAAATCCTCACCCTAACCCGAATTTGGTTCCCGTTGATCAAAATAATGTAGTGCCGAGATGCACTTATAAACAATTTATGGAAGGCAAACCCATCGAGTTCAACGGTACGGAAGGGCCAACAGGGATTGTTCGATGGATCGAGAAGACACAAGTAGTTATTAACAGTACGATCTGTCCAAAGGAGTGTATTGTAAAATATGCGACTTCTACGTTTGTTGACTACGCTCTGAATTGGTGAAATACTATCGTTCAGACCCGGGGACAGGAAGTCATTGCTCATATGACGTGGGATGAACTTAAAACCCAACTACCCACTTTTGTCCGAAAAATGAAATACAAAAATTGGAACATGAATTTTGGAACCTACAAATGCAAGGGGTAGATCACGTGGGATATACTAATCGTTTTAACACTCTTGCTCGTTTACTACCAGATATGGTCAGACCCGAATCAAAGCGAATTGAACGTTATATATGGGGATTGGCCCCAGAAGTGCGAAGCATTGTAAATTCAGTAGAACACTTGACAATGGAAAGCGTTGTGTCGACATCTGGCACAATTACTTTTGACATGGTTAGAAGAAATATATTGAAGATGCCCGGAGAGTCATCTGGTACCAAAAGAACCGGCTGTGACTATAAGCCAGATGGATCTCAGCCGCCTAAGCGTATTCGCTCAAACAATCAAAATTATGCAATGACTACCTCATATTCAAGATCCGATAATTATAAAGGACCATGGCCACAATGTAACAAATGTGGTTACCATCACCTGAGCGAGTGCCGAACCATAACCTGCAACAAGTGTCGGAAAGCGGGGCATTATGCCCGTAACTGTAGAACACCGGCTGAACCAACAAACCGTTTAAACCAACCTACTCGTTCCCAAACCACTCGACCCCAAACAAGTCAACAACGACCATCTCAACAAAATCCACAACTGACCTACCCCCGTACCTGCTACGAGTGCCGCAGTATGGAGCATTTTAAACGAAATTGCCCGAAACTGAACCAAGGACCCAAGGAAAGACAAACTAAGGGCAGGCTTCAACTTCCAATCAAGCTTGAGGACGCGCGTTTGTTATAGGATCCGGCGACGCGCGACAAAATCCTAATGTAGTGACACGTACCTTTCTTGTCTCTGACCAGTATGCTTCCGTGTTATTTGATACTGGTGCAGATAAGAGCTTTGTTTCTATTAACTTCCTACCATTATTAAATATGCCGGCTAGTGAGCTAACACGTCCCTATTCTATAGAAATCGCTAACGGTAAACCTATAACTAGTTACCAAATTATCCGCGACTGTCCATTAACCCTTAACGACCACCAATTCCACATTGACCTTCTACCTGTAGAACTCGGAAGTTTTGATATAGTTGTGGGAATGGATTGGTTATCCAAGTACAAGGCAGAAATTGTCTGTGAACAGAAGATTGTTAGGATTCCTTTCCCTAACAATGAATTGGTGATGGTGCAAGGAGAAAAATCTGGCGCTATGTCACCCCTTATATCTCACATCAAACTGTTGAAGTGCCTACGACAATGATGCGCAGTGTATATGGCAAATGTGGCAGCAGTGGAACCTAAGGAAAGACGAATTGAAGACATTCCAGTTGTACGTGATTACCCTGATATTTTTCCTGAAGAATTACCCGGATTACCACCCGACCGACAAGTCGAATTTCGTATCGACTTAATTCCTGGAGCAGCTCCAGTCGCCAAGGCGCCTTATCGCCTTGCGCCTTCCGAGACGCAAGAGTTATCCACCCAACTCCAAGAGCTGTTGGACAAGGCTTTATTCGTCCTAGCTATTCCCCTTCGAGAGCGCCGGTATTGTTTGTTAAAAAGAAGGACGGGAGCTTTAGAATGTGTATAGACTACAGGGAGCTGAACAAAGTCACGGTCAAGAATCGGTATCCGCTTCCGCGGATTGATGATTTGTTTGATCAGTTACAAGGAGCCCGTTACTTTTCAAAGATTGATCTTAGATCAGGGTATCACCAAGTAAAGGTTCAGGAATAAGATATCCAGAAAACAGCCTTTCGAACTCGGTATGGCCATTATGAATTTCTGGTTATGCCTTTTGGGCTAACCAATGCACCTGCGGTATTTATGGACCTCATGAATCGGGTTTGTAAACCACACTTGGATAAATTCGTCATAGTCTTTATTGACGATATCCTAATTTACTCAAAAAGCAAGGAGGAGCATGAGAGCCATTTACGTGCAATTTTGGAGGTATTGAGACAGGAAAAGTTGTATGCCAAGCTATCCAAGTGTGATTTTTGGTTACAAGCGGTGCAATTCTTAGCGCACGTGGTGGATCAACAAGGAATTCGTGTTGACCCTAGTAAGATCGAAGCCATTAAGAATTGGCAAGCACCTAAGTCCCCCAAGGAAATCCACCAATTCTTGGGATTGGCAGGATATTGCCGTCGCTTTATTGAAAACTTTTCTTGCATCGCACAACCATTGACCACGCTCACTCAAAAAGATCAGAAATATGACTAGGGTGAAGAACAAGAAACGGCTTTTCAATTGCTGAACAAAAGCTGTGTGAAGCACCAGTTCTAACACTTCCGGAGGGAAACGACGACTTCAGTCGTATATTGTGACGCTTCGCGACGAGGTCTAGGATGCGTACTGATGCAATGAAACAAGGTAATAGCATACGCTTCACGACAGCTAAAGGTACATGAAAAGAACCATACAACGCATGACTTAGAGCTTGGAGCGGTGATTTTTTCACTTAAGATCTGGCGGCACTATATATGGTAAAAAGTGCACGGTCTACACGGACCATAAGAGCCTCTAGCACATATTTAACCAGAAAGAACTGAACATGAGGCATAGGAATGTATGTCCAGACAAGTCTCAAGGAACAGATTCGTGCTGCACAAATGGAAGCCTTTCCGGAAGGTCAAATAGAAAAGGAAGAATTACACGGGAATGAGAAGAACTTTGAGAAGAAAACAGATAAAGTGATGTATTTCAAAAATAGGGTATGGATTCCTACTCTCCATGACCTACATGAACTGGATATGGATGAGGCTCACAAATCAAAGTACTCTATTCACCCCGGTATAGACAAGATGTACCACGACCTTAAGGATTTTATTGGTGGTCGGGCATGAAGAAAGACGTGGCAGAGTATTTTAGTAAATGCTTAACTTGTGCCCGAGTCAAGGCTGAATACCAAAAACCCTCGGGAATGCTACAGCAACCCGAGATACCTGAACAGAATTGGGAGCCAATCACGATGGATTTCGTACCCACCTCCCAAAGACACCCTGAGGTCATGATGCGATTTGGGTAGTCGTGGATAGACTAACCAAATCTGCGCACTTTATCCCAATTCTTACTACCTACAAAACAGAGAAATTGGCCGAAATCTACACTAACGAAATTGTGGCTAGACACGGTGTACCGGTTGCGAACATTTCAGACCGCGATAGTCATTTTACTTCAAACTACTGGCAACAATTACAAGAAGCTTTGGGATCTAGAATAGACTTGAGTACCGCTTACCATCCCCAAACCGATGGCCAATCGGAACGAACTATCCAGACACTGGAAGATCTGCTTCGTGCTTGTGTCTTAGACTTTGGAGGAAGTTGGGACAAGCACCTTCCCCTAATCGAATTTTCTTACAATAACAACTATCATAGTAGCATACAAGCGGCACCATACGAGGCACTATACGGCCGGGAAGTGTAGATCGCCACTTGCTTGGGCTGAAGTGGGTGATATTCAACTCACGGGATCTGAACTGATTCAAGAAACGACGGACAAGGTGCATAAGATCCAAACCAGACTGAAAGCGGCGTGTGACCGACAGAAAAGTTACGCCGATGTTCGTAGGAAACCGTTGTCGTTTCAAGTAGGTGACAAGGTACTATTAAGAGTGTCACCGTGGAAAGGAGTGATAAGGTTTGGCAAGGCAGGAAAGTTGGCTCCGAGATACATTGGACCGTTCAAAATTACTGCCAAGGTTGGACCTGTAGCGTATCGACTAAAGTTACCAGTTGAATTGAGTACCATTCACGATGTCTTCCATGTATCAAACTTGAAGAAATGTCTCACGGATGAAGCAGCTATTGTACCATTGGAAGACGTGCATGTTGACGACAAACTCCACTTCATGGAGGAACCGGTAGAAATCGTAGACAGGAAGACCAAACAACTACGTCATAACAAAATCTCGTTGGTAAAAGTCCGGTGGAACTCACAACGAGGGCCTGAATATACGTGGGAACGGAAGGATTTGAGGCCCTAACATGTAGTTGGCACGTTAAAAGAGGCGGCTTCGGTTAACAAAACGCCTTTGATTTTAATGCAACCTGAAACAACCAAACATGCATGGTACAGTCAGTCAAGCCTAAAAACACTTATTGAATACTAATATAATGGATTTCAAGCAAATACGTGAAACCGTTCGGCTTTTCGTTAAAGACGGGTTCGTATTTTTAAAACCGTACGTTTCGCAATCGTTTACCAAACTGACGGGTCAAATAACAATTTGAACCATGTGATACCCTGACAGAAATTTAGTAGTATAAGAGCTCGTTTGATATAATCATAAAATATATTATATCTGACCCTACTCTATTTTTAACGAAACTTGGGTCAAAGCATAGAGAAAAATAAGTTCGTCTTAATGGCATATTCATAATTTCATACAACGCTATATTTTGTTAGTTACACGAGTAAAACGAGTGACGCAGCTGAATTAATTATAAATTTATTAAAAAAAAAATTAAAATGAAAATTAATATTGAAACCGACTTAAGATTGTTATAATTATGATCTTCATAAAGTTCCTTTCTTCACTTTGAAGATATCAAACACCATCTTCCAAACTTATATCTTCTGCCATAACGTATTCATAGCATAACTTCATCAAAGTTGAGGTACAACTATATTTTTATTAGTGTTCTTGGATTATTTTTATGCCTAAACATGTAATTAACAAAAAGAAACAACTTTGATCCATAAAAGTTTTCTTATCATCGGTTTAAAAGGCTGTTCAAACTTTAATTACATATAACAAAATGATACATGATGATTAATGGTGGAAGGGTAAGGAATATGGATCAATAAACCAACATATTCGACAATAACCAAACAAATCAAACACTAACAGAAAATAATGGTTCTAAGGCTTGATTGACATGATTAAATGCATGTTTGTGTTGTGTGTCATGTATAGGTGCTATACAAGGAAGAACTAAGGCTTTGAAAGTAAAAGAATGGCTTGAATCGCCAAAAACGCTAGGTATAATCCGAAAATCGAATATAGGGATTACAATAGCATAACTTTTTCCGTGGGTATTCTTTGGACTTTAAATTTTACACGCGGATTATACATAGTGAAAATAATACTCGATTAAAATTTTATAATTTTCTGAATTTTCGATGATTTTTGATGAATTTTTAACTGTTTTAAAAAATTAATTCGGATAAAATACTAAATTACCTTATAAAATCACCAAACATTTTATGGATGTTGAGTTAATTAGGGAAAACATTCTGGAAAAGTTTGGGGATTATTGGATGAATTTGATATGAGTTTCAAAAATCGCGTTTTCGCGAAGTTTCGATAGCCGGAAACACGGTGTAACAAATTCGAAAATATCTCAAATTTTTACAGGAGGTTCCTGGATATATTGGGACAATTCTATGAATGTTTGAGAATTTTTGGAAGTCATATAATTTTGGGTGCAAATTGTTCGGTTAAAATGCAGTTTTTCGCGAATTTATTAAAATTAATAAATTGATTTTATAAATTCTGAAAATATTTTTTCAGAATTCTATATGTTTTTACCAATTTATATAAAAGTTTTCAGAATTTTATGAAGTATATATATTGAGTAATGGTTTTTAGAATTAATAATCTTATTATTTTATACAAAACTGGCAGTTGTAAACGTACAACGAACCTGCCGGAACCATAAACTGACTAATAATTGAATTGGCAATAAGTGGTATACCAGAGTCATTCTGGACTGTTCCGGGGCAAAATGGGTATTTAGGGTACATTACACGCGAGTTCGGGAGATTCCCCGACAGTGAAAACGGAACCTTAAAATCGGGCATCCTGGGATCCCCAAACGACCGAACTCCCTTAATATAAACTTAATCTTTCTTAATGGACAACTCATTAGTACAATCCATATGATTATACCACTTTCCGAACATCTAAAACAAACGACTTTGACCGGCACGCAAAACGGTGCCCGGAAGCTAAACTGAAATCTGACACTAAGATAATACCCACAGCTCTATAGTTATGCTATAGGTCGAGTCTCAGATGATTATCCTCATCTGAGCCCTAGTTATTGCAATTACCGAATTAAATATTGTATTCGGTAATTAACCAAATACGGACTGATATCAGGACCAAAGAGATAGAGCATTGATACTTACCCATGTGCTATAATACTGTGTAAGTTTCACAACCCCGCTTTCAAACTGTTTTCCTTTTTTACTTGGGGTGAAATGCATGTTACATACATATACAATTGCACGTACATACATGTTGTGATGTGAATTATCTGAGTTATACTAACACATGAAAAGTCCCCACAAATACGAGTGATCAACAAAAGCCGATGGATGTGTGAATAGTACTATTGGTTTGACAAACCCAATTGAGCTGGCACGAATGCCAGGGGTTCTACTGCAGTTGCACATGTCCATGCAATTATGTGAACATGCCATGTGGTGTTAGACATAGCTACTTGGGGTGGTAAAGTGCTGAGGTGTTGGTTGTGGGACACTTCACTTGAGAACAATCAAGGTTTCACTTGTGGGCTTAGTATAATTTCATGTCAAATGTGCAAGTAAATTGGTTCAAACTAAATTGTGAAACAAGCTAAAACAGTGAAACTTACCAGCGATTCATAGTTAACCGTTCAAACTTAACATGCTTTTTAGGCAAAGCTAAAGAAGAATAAAGTGACGTGCGTACGGATCTCAAGTTTTGTTTATCGGATACTATTGTACATAGAAGCATGCTTAGTGAAGACAAACAACTTTTGGGGACGCTAGTGCTTGTACCTTAAAACTTAGTGTGTAATCAAATGTTGTAACCGATGCTTGTGTTGTGTAATACAGTATCTTTTTAAATAACGTGTTCGTACCATGTATCTGTTGCCCCCGCGTGCGCTTCCGTTGGGAGTCGGCGTATGATAGTGACCTATCCGACATTGCCATATGAAATATTCCATTCGTTTCAACATCGGTGGTTTAAACATAGATCCAATGTTGGAGTCTGATGTGTTTTGAGACATTTCTGATTTATTTTCAACAGATTTGTGTTTTAAAAACTTTAAACGTAATAAAACTCTGTTTCTTAACAAAAACGAACAAACGAATTAGCAGGGAGAGCTGATCTTTCAAATCAAATTGAATTAAATCAAATTTTGATTGACCAAGCTCTTATACCAATTGTTAGGATCTAAGTTTGAACCAATTGTGATTTTTGGTTCAAGAATGGAAATATAAATGTAAAATATGTTTTAATGCAGCGGAATGAGTGGAAAACTTTTATCACAATTGATGGTCGTTTGTTTTCATCATCATGCTTTGAACTAATTGTAGTATTTGCATGTGAATTACAAACTCCCCCTTAGCCCAATGATAATCGTTTGAAAGTACAGACATGCAGAGAAGATAGACTGATAAATGATCTTTTGATAGATAAGAAAATACTGTTACATCGACCATCTATTTATACTAAACCTTCTAACCTCTGAGCATCTTTGATGACGTTAGGGTTAAAAATGACACCTAACAAACAAAATAACTAACCTAAACACTGATTGCTAAACACTGATGTGCAAAGCACTGTTACATTGATTATTATACTAATAAAACTAAAACTCTAGCAATTTGCTCTTTATCTTCTGGCCGACCTTTCGCAATTTGTCGTTTGGTAGCAGCAGATGATGAAAGGCAAACAATAAACATCAGATCTTTGGAATGGCAGACTTTAACCAACAGTGGTTGTAAACTCTGATAGCGGAACCAAAACGCTGATAGTGTATTTGGCTCTGTATCATTTGTTCCTTTGTGGGTTCAATCCCAACATTTTCGGGCAAAACCTGGAGCACTTAAGGAGTTCGCATTTACCTACCATCATCGAGAAGGGTTCAATCGTAGTTGTCGGGATATCAAAGAAGGTCGCGACGCGTGGTTGGATTATATTATGGACAGAATAAATTAAGACGGTGACTTTGTGGCCATTAAGCAGACCGATAACACGAAGTTATTGGATGGAAAAGAGGCCAAGAAGCCACATCAAAAAGGGAAAGGAACTGTGGGGTGTCGGTGTTCGGATCGGTAGTAGTGTCTATGCTAGGGTCAGTAGTCCTCATTTTCGACAATCATGAGTCAGGGGAGGATTACACTTATGATCGGGAAAATTTTTCTGCAGACATTTGAAGCATAAACCCTCGACACAGACGTTTTTGTAAGGCTCCAAGGGATAGACAGGTAAAGGAAAAAGTCGATGGTGTTTTCGTCCGGCAAGTTGGTGGTGGTGGAAGATGTCGTTGGGGATGTCATGGAGTTTTTAGTGGTTGGATGTGTAAGGGTAAGGGAACGGGTAAAGGTAGCAAATCTTGGTTTGGAAGAGGTTGTGCGTTTGTCTTCTATTTTTTTAGCTAACAAACAGGCTTGGTTCAAGGTTTTTACCGGATTTTGGTTGCTTACCTCGGCTTGAAACTCATTTTTTAGACCCGAGATAAAACAACTAAGCAAAGATTTGAGTGTAAGATCAGTAACGAAGATACTTAGACGATCCAACTTGGTTTGGTAAGGTTGAATGTAGGAGGTTTGTTTTGAGTTTAAAAAATATTGCTTTATGGTTTTTGAAATCCGAAGGACCGAAATGGATTTCAAGTACCCGAACAAATGCTGGCCACATGCGTACAAGTTGTTTTTGGCCAAATACTTGTACAAACTAAGTGCTTCGCCGGTAAAGTAGAAAACTGTTAAGGCGAGATGTTCGGTGACCAGAATGTTATAGTAGGTATAATAATTGTCGGCTTGAAAAATCCAATTGAATGGATTGGACCCATTAAAGATGGGAATCTAGATTTTGGGGACGACAGGAGGTGTTTTGTGGTTGTGTTTGAGGTCCCAACGGACCGGGTTCGCGGGTAAGGGGCTGGATTGGGTTATGACAGATAAGAGTCGTGTGAGGTTGGTTTTCAAAGTTTCGAACTGCGCACTAAGTTGAGCATGGGTTTGAGTTGTGGAGGAATCAACGAGGTCAAGGAAGGTGATCAGAGTGTCGCGCTTCGGTCAAAGATAATATTTATATGCCCTAATTACCTCAAACTATTAGTTAGTGGTAGTCAGGGGTCGAACCACGAGGTGTTTGTAGTTTGTGTACGGACTTGGTCGATTATCAAAATTGGAACAACTTATCAAGCTTGCAATTTGAATTAAATATTTTGTTTGTTTGGAAAAGGGTGTCGGAATGTACCGAAAATTTGATATTAACTACTAGACGATGATTACTTAGAATTATGCAAAAACTTAATTACTTAATTAAAAACAATAATTTAAACAAGGTTCACACCTGGTTCGATAATCGCAAGACCTAGGGTTATTACACGTTTTAAATTGATTTAGTTGAATTAGGTGATTAACGGATCTAGTGTTATGTGGCTTAGGTGCCAAAAGCTATCACGTTCAAGAACGTACTGCAGTGCACTTCTTTACCAAGAACATGTAAATCCTATCCTATTACAAGGTATAGTTGCACATATTCGTTTCACAAAGTCAAATTTCATTACTCACTCGACAACTCACGAATTAAATACAAACGCAAGAAAATTATCAAAAGATTCAAATATAAACAACTTATCATGAAATCAAATTAAATACAAATGTTGAAACGCTAGAAGTTCTTACAAAAAATCTATACCGGGGTGAAACCCGAGAAAATTAACCGCTCATGGTTAAAGGAGCACGATCACCGGATTATGAACTCGAGCAATGATCCATGACCTTGAATCTTGGATGATCGATTAGGGTTTTGGATTGAATATGGTGGTGGATGATAATGGAATGGTGATGATGAAAGATTAGGTTTAGATGATTGATAATGATGATTGTGATGGAATATGATGATGGTGGTGATTGAGAATGGTTAGGGATGTAGGTTCTCTCCAAAAAGGCTACAAGAACAAAGGATAAAGTTCAAAAACTCGTAACTCCTCATAATATCCCCCAAAATCGGTCAAAACCCGGGTTAAATCAACTCAAATGCGAATCTCAGTGTCGGAACAATCTGGGTTGTGCCGCCGATAGCCAAAGCTCGCGTCGGCAAAGCGACGTGTATATCATGTTTTCTTCCGATGCCCTATCCTACTGGATACGCACACTTCTTGACGACGGAACGCGTCAGCGACGCGGCTTTAGGTCATCGCCGACGCAACGCCTAAACTTAGCTTCTTGTTTTCGCCATTCCATGTGTCTGTTTGACCCCGATCGCATCCCGATGCTCCGTAAGGCTCCTGATTAGCTCCTTAAACTTCGTTAGACCTACAAAACACAAATTCTATCAAAGTAGGCTATTCGAAACTCAAATTCATGTAAAACATAAATTTAAAACCATGAAGCAATGGGTTTTCAACCATGTATTAAAGGTTTGGAGGTCGTCCTCGCCAACAGTTTAGTCTTTTCGAGGAAGCACTGAGGATGGAAAACGAAAGCACCAATTGTTAATCCTTAGAGAGGATAAGACTCCAAGAACTGAGATACAGAGAGACAAGTTTCTAGGACGATTTTCTATACTTCGTTTATTCCATTCCTCCATCTTAAATGCAAAACAAAAGCATAAACATGCGGCTACATGAAAGTAATTGCAGGGAAACACGGAAAAATGGATGACGTAGCGCTGATGGAATGAGAGATAATGGAAAAACACACATGGGCATGAGACTTAGTAAATGGAGTTATGCATTCTTGTAGAAAAGTGGGAACAAATTAATCTTCAAATCTCTTATGCTATCTGATGATTGTTGCGGGTCTTGAATATGGGCCTCGGCTGTAATGCCTCGCCTTTCATAGCTTTCCGTTTTTAGAAAGTGTTTAATGTAATTCTATTTTCGGAAACACATTTCCTTGTAATCGTACCTTATTTCGAATCGTTGTAAATCCGAGACCTTGATCGTAATGAAATACACCTTTTATATGAAACTCGCGTCATGTTATACATACTTATACATGGACTCATACACACGTTGTTACTTGAATTATAAGCATAACTTTAAGCTCGCAAACCATTGCTATTTGTTCTCGATTCTCAAGCATCTTATTCATACATTATTATTTAATCACGAGAATTATACATATGTGACACTTCATCAAATGTCACACTTGTTTAAAAACCTATACTTGTCATTCTTTTAAAAATGTTCTTTTTTTATACTTAACATAAGATCATAATGTCCAAACACTTGAAATAGTTACCAAACAATAATACATGTTTTGTATATAATATTAAACATCTATTAACTAATATATATCTAATAAATGACAATAAAAAATAAAAAATAATAAAAAGTGGGCAGCCCTATTTAGGGGTGTGTCTTGGGCTTGTTTCAAGTCTTAATCACCCACTAATCTTGTCCAAAACCCAACCCATTGAAACCCTAATCCCTTCCCTAAATAATAAGCATTTCCCCATCCTTTATTCCACTTTTACAAGCCTCCAAGCACTTCAAAAACCCTCCCAAACTCAGTTGAGTTTTCAGCGATAAAAAGTGAGTTTTAATTCACTTTTCCTTCTAATTTCTTCTTGTTCTTTCTTCTACAACACTTCATTAGTTTCATGTTTTCTTCATCTTTTATTCCTCAACAAAGTTTGTAAAGCCTCTAGGGATGTTACCATAGGTTTTCGATGGAAAACCAAGGTGGAACAATACCATTTTTAAGGCTAAACTTTCTGTTTTGGAAGATGAACATGTAAACTTTATTTAAACAAACTTTTACTAAACAAACTTGTGCTACTTGTGCCTCTAATCAAGCCCATGACTAGTGAGCCATCTAAGGTTGTTTAATACAAATTAGGAGGTGTAAAATGCCTCTAAACTTTCTGTTTTTGAAAGCGTTTTAACCCACAAGTGTTGAAACCATCCAAGCTTGACAAAGCTTGTGTTTTGGTAAAGGTGTGATTACTTGGAAGCCTTGGCTATCCTACCTTCAATCCACCACCTCATTTGATGTTTTCCCATCTCTATCCCAAGTAGTTTGCTAGCCTAAAAGTGACACGACCCCGTCTAGCCTTCTACACTAGTTAATTCTTTCTATGTCGATGTTGGCTCACCCGGGTTGAAGATTACTTGGCTACTTGGTATAGTGATTACTTGTACATTTCATTTTAGTTCATGACCATTCGAATCGTCCTTGTGACGGTTCGTGTATTGGTGAATCATATAATGAAGTTTAATGGATGCTCATCATCCTACCTCCATGCATGACTTCTATGATAATCTATGACATATATGATGGAATTATTATATATTATATAATATATACGTAAATAGACTTATACATAACCGAACTTTTGACAATGATCATATGGTTACTTGTCACAACATTAGGTTATATTATCTAAGACTTAACCTTCTCGTTGCGATTCTAATGGGCATGACCCATGAAACCACAATCACCTTTATGGATTTATAGTGTCAAAAGGAGAGTTAGCGTCTAGATAATTACTTTCTTGAATACATACCTTTTACATACTTTAAGCTCCTAATTCAAGTCCCCCGTTATCATTCCAATACTCACACACCTACGTTTCCTGTGTAGGATAACTCGGTGTTCCGTCCTCCAAACAACCAAACTCTTCACGGGATTTAACAAAGGAAGCTTTGCAAAACCATGAGTACACTCGAACACCCTTTTTATGCTTTACACTTTAGGTGCAACGTGTTTACCTATTAAATTACACAACACACACTTAAACTTTATGCAAACACAAACAATCCATCATACATGCTAAGATACGTAATATATGATTTGTATACTTGGAACATTCTTATGTGATGCTATTTGTCATTAACTTCGTACAAGCCTCCTCTTAACATGTATAGCGCTATAGGAGTAACGCACCGCCCGTATTCTTGAGTTCATGTTAAGTATTCTATTATTGCGGTGACATTAGAGGATTGACTTGTATAATCGCATGCATGTTTCAATCTAGTATACTATTTTGCCATGTGGATTTGTTTAAACGCTTTTACATACTTGTTCTATATCAAACTTGTGTACTCGCCAATGCTTTTGTGTTAAACTCTACTTTTAAACATGTTGCAGGTTGATGATGATGTTTATGACGAAATCTAGTAGGGACGACACAAGAAACGCATTCAGAATTTCTGGATTATGTTATTTCGTTATGTCAAACTTTTGTTGTATTTGAATTTATCCATGTTGTATTTTGTTTCCTTGTAATGTTTTGACTATGATTATAAATGTAATGAAATCGGTTTTGAATTTAAATATTGTCACAATAGTGTTATGATGTCTCGAGCAATCTATTACGTCTCACTTTGATGTTTCCGCCATCGGTTTGGGGTGTGACAGATTGATATCAGAGCCATAACTATAGGAAATTAGGTAGAATTGCCATGTTCGAACTGTCTATAGTTTAAGAAACCCATTTGACCATTCTTGATTCATGCTTAAAACGTTATCTTCTTCCTACTTTGCTTCTTTCTATTCCTTTTGTCTAAATATATGCAATATGTCTTTCCTAAGACATTTACACAATGTACACACTTGAAGACTTGAAGACACTCGCATTATAAACGAGACGACTTCACCAAAATAGACGTGAAACCCACACTTTGGTGAACGACTCTCAATCCGCGTATTCGATTTTTCACGAAATTACGCCATCAAGTTAGGAGTGATATCCATAGGGTTGTTCAAAAAGCTCGCGGCTCGGAGCTCGCTTGAAGCGCGCTTGGATTTAGCTCGGAAAAAGCTCGCTCGATATGGCTCGGTTTAAAAGTGAGCCGAGCCGGCTCGGCTCGGTTAGAAAGTGAGCTAGCTCGGCTCGGCTCGTAACGAGCCGAGTTGGCTCGGTTTGGCTCGCTTTGTAGCTCGGCTCAGTATAGCTCATATTATTATACTTATAATAAATTTTAATTTTATATACATTATAATATATTACAAAAAACTGATTAATATTTACATGTATATAGGTTTGTAATTTGATATCTATGGCATATTTGAATGTTGATTACCATACTAATGAACTAATATTATATTTCATTGAAATTAAAACTTATTTTGCATTGTTGAACTTGATTTTGGTTTTTAATATATTAGGTTGAACTTATTTTGAATATATTCTTTAAAGTATTGAATAATATTTTAGGTTACTGAATTTTAAGAGGTATGTATTAATTTTTCTTTATGAAATCGAGCCAAACCAAGCCGAGCCGAGCTAGCTCGATTTAAAACCAAGCCGAGCCCGAGCTTAGATTTTCAGCTCGGATTCAAATTCGAGCCGATCCGAGCCAGCTCGTTTATAATCGAGCCGAGCCCGAGCTTGGCCTGGCTCGGCTCGGCTCATGAACAGCTCATATCCATACCTTGATGGAAAATTTCCATTTCTTACTCTAGTGGACCCTTATCAACGAGTCGGAATTTGCTCCTCGTTAGGTAAGTACCAACCACATTTAGGGTACAATGTTGTCATGTTAGGGTGAAACCCGCACCTTATCAACTAGTCCCGTTCCTCGATATTCAATCTCGCCAAAGTTTTGATTTTCCAATCGATTAGGGACATGTAGTAACTAGAAGGGTAAAATACCGTTAATCGCTTCTCGACGAGAGTATTTTACTTTTTAGGCCACAGCATGTCTCCCTAACTCGAAAGGATCTTCGATTCACTTTGGAATAGTCGACGTTTCTCTACCCGAAACACTCCAGTGTTTTATTAAGTCTCTCTATTATGTTATCTCAATTTCTATGTGTTTTAATACTTGTTACCTCGCTCATTTCAAAACCGTTACAAATTCACACGTCTCTCGCAATAAAAAACAAAAATAATTCTCGTGAACCAACTAAATTTATACTCCTTTACGCATTCATACGTGTTTACGCTTTTGAATACTTGTTATACCTATGAAGTCTATGTGAACTCATACGTGCTATGTGATACATACATGCTCAATCATGCAAAACGTGATTTTGTAAACATATTATGATCAAGTCTCATCCTTTCCCCTATTTTCGATCCTCTAGATGTCTGCTCCCAGCAACTCCAACTCCCACAACAAGAAGTCGAAGTCCAAATCTTCGTCAAAGAAAGGCTCCAACAACTCCGACACAATGTCGAAGAAGGAATGTATGAAGTTCATGGCCAAGCAAATGGCCAAATCCTACCCGACCTTGTAAGCAAGATTCAACCCGCTGCTACCCACATCGAATCACCTCACGCCTCAGTCGACTCCAGGGTGGAGACACCTAAGTCGACTTTCACCTTCAAGCAGTTCAACTCTTGTAACCATTTACCTTTTACTGGCGAAGGGGACGCCACTGTGATGCATCAATGGTTCGACGCCATTGAAGTAACATTCTTCCGGACAGGTTGTCCCGACCACTTGCATACGGTTAACGCGACGAGCGTCTTCCGATCGAGTGCTCTCGATTGGTTGACCTCCATGCGTAACGCACGAGGCAACAAAGCTTCACACGCCCTCTCATGGGCCGACCTTAAACAGCTAATGGAGAAGGAATTATGTCCTCCTCATAAGCGCCAAAAACTCGAGAACGAGTTCTGGAACCATACGCATATTGGGAACAATAACACTGGCCTCACGGCCCATTTCAAACAGCTTGGTGCAATTTGCCCTAGCCAAATCGACACTACCGAGAAGGCTATTGCAAAATACACACGCTGCCTTCCTCCTCACCTCATGAGCCTTGCCGATGCCGCTTCCCCCAATATGCTTGATGATACCTTCCAATTAGCCGCCAAGCTTAACGATAACCACGTTCTTAATGAAGCCTCCGCCAAAGACCCATCAAAGAACGCTCACCAAGCTACCACCGATGTCAGCACTGAGCCTACCCCATCCAAAACCCCCAAGAAACAACAACAAAGGCAAGAAGCGGAAGGCTTCGAGCCAGAACTGCGCGGTAGTCACGCCGCCAAACCCCCAGCCTATCCAACAATTTGCTCCTAATCAACCATGATTCCACCAGAAAGGCGTACACTGGGCCGCATCCCAAGTGTAACACCTGCCCTTACCACCATCCCGTTAACGCCCCCTGCCGCCTTTGCACCAGTTGCAATAGGTTTGGACACTTTGCTCCACACTGTCGAAGTGTTCCACTAACCCCTACAACCCAAGCCCGAGCCATCATAACACCCCAAAACCCTGCTGCAAACCAAACCCAACAATCAGCAACCACAATTTGAGCCTGTTTCAAGTGCAGGGATCTCAACCATCTCGCAAACACTTGCCCGCAACGCAACAACAACAACAACCAGCAGCAGCAGCAAGCTCGTGGTCGAGCGTTCGTCATCACTGCAGCTCAGGCTCAGAACGCCAACGATGTCATCACTGGTAAGTTTCTCGCTAATGATGTTTACGCTTCGTGTTTATTTGATGCTGGCGCAGATAAAAGTTTTGTATCTGTTGAATTCGAGCCATTGCTAAAGTGTAGACGATCTAAGTTGCCCAAACCATTCGCAGTTGAAGTCACTAAGGAAAGTTCGTCACTGTTGATTCTGTCCTTTCTAAGTGTTCCATGAATCTAAACGATCATACGTTTTCCATTGATCTCATACCCATGCAAATGGGTAGCTTTGATGTCATAGTAGGATGGATTGGCTTAGGCGAGTTCATGCTGAAGTTGTTTGTTCTGAAAAGTTCATCCGCATCCCCCTTCCCAATGGTGAATCCTTACACGTCTATAGCGAGAAACCTTCTAAAGGTCTCAAGCTTATGTCGTGTATCCAAGCAAACAAGTACTTACGTAAGGAATAATTCGCCTTTCTCGCCCACATTGTGGAAAAGAAAGACAAGGGTCCAAGCGTGAGTGACGTTCCTGTTGTTCGCGATTTCCCTAGCGTAATCCCAGAGGATCTTCCTGGTCCTCCTCCTCCCCGTTCTGTTGACTTTTGAATCGTCCTCATACCTGGCGCAACCCCTGTTGCGAAGTCTCCTTATCGTCTAGCTCCCACCGAGATGCAAGAGCTATCTAGCCAACTTCAAGAACTTCTTGGTAAAGGCTTCAGGCGCCCTAGTACTTCTCCTTGGGGTGCTCCGTTCTGTTCGTCAAGAAGAAAGATGGATCTTTTTGGATGTGCATTGATTATCGTGAGCTTAATAAGCTTACAGTCAAAAACCGATATCCTCATCCACGTATTGACGATCTCTTCGATCAACTTCAAGGTGCGACCTGCTTCTCGAAAATCGATCTCCGTTCTGGTTACCATCAACTTCGAGTTCTCGAAGAAGATATACCCAAAACCGCATTTCGTACACGGGCACTACGAGTTCGTGGTCATGCCTTTGGTTTGACCAACGCACCTGCGGTGTTCATGGATTTGATGAATTGTGTGTGCAAACCTTACCTCGACTGTTTCGTGATTGTCTTCATCGATGATATTCTCATCTATTCCAAGACGCAAGAAGAGCACGAGCGACACTTGCGTCTTATCCTCCAACTTTTCCGTACCGAGCGTCTTTACGCCAAATTCTCCATGTGTGAATTTTGGCTAAAAGAGGCTCAATTCCTTGGTCATGTCATCAACGAACTCGGTATTCACGTTGATCCTGCGAAAATCGAAGCTGTAAAGAATTGGATTGCTCCTATGTCTCCATCTGAAATTCGTTCGTTACTTGGTTTAGTTGGTTACTATCGTCGCTTCACTTCGAACTTTTCCAAAATCGCCATTCCTCTTGCGTCTTTGACTCAAAAAGATAAACCTTTTGTTGGGGATCCTGAACAAGAAGAATCTTTCAAAACTCTCAAGTACATGCTTTGTAATGTTCCTATCCTCACACTCCCAATGGAAACGACGATTTTGTCGTGTATTGCGATGCCTCAAATCAAGGTCTTGGTTGTGTGCTTATGCAACGAGAAAAGGTTATCGCTTACGCTTCAAGACAACTCAAAATCCATGAGAAGAACTACACTACACACGACCTTAAACTTGGTGCAGTTGTTTTTGCATTGAAGATATGGCGACACTACCTTTATGGTAATAAGTGTGTGGTCTTCACCAACCATAAGAGCCTTCAGCACATCTTCGATCAAAAGGAACTCAACATGCGTCAACGTCGTTGGTAGAGTTGTTAAACGACTATGACTGCGATATTCGCTACCACCCTGGCAAAGCGAATGATGTAGCTAATGCACTTAGTCGTAAAACTCATGTAAAGAGTATTCATTGCTATCAAACCTTGGGAAAACTTCACAAGCTGATTCGCGGGGCACAATACTCAGCCATAATGAGGGTAACCTCGATAATGAGTTGAAGTGTGGTGTCGAAAACCCACTCGAGTCTAAGCCCGATAGCATTCTTTACTACCTCAATCGTATCTGGATTCCCAATCGTAGCGACCTTCTAAACACTTTGATGGATGAATCCCACAAGTCTAGATATTCCGTCCATCCTGGTGCTGACAAGATGTACCACGACCTTCGTACGTCTTACTAGTGCCTGGCATGAAGAGAGATATCGCTCTCTACGTCTCGAAATGTCTTATGTGCTCTAAAGTCAAGGCCGAACATCAACATCCCTCAGGCTTACTTGAACAACCAGAGATTCCTGTCTGGAAATGGGAGAGCATTGCTATCGACTTCATTACTAAACTTCCTCTCACTCCTTCTGGTCATGATAGTATTTGGGTTATTATTGACCGTTTGACCAAATCCACTCACTTCCTCCCCATTCGGGAAGATTACAAAGTCGAGAAATTGGCTCGTGTCTACACAAAGGAGATCATTTGCCGTCATGGTATCCCCATTGAAATCATTTCCGATTGCAACGCTCATTTTACCTCCCGCCGTTGGCAAACGTTTCAAACCGCTCTTGGTACTCGTCTCAATCTTAGTACCGCTTTTCACCCTCAATCCGACGGTCAAACCGAGCACACTATCCAAACTCTAGAGGATATGCATCGTTCATGCGTAATCGATTTTGGTGGCAACTGGGATTCACATTTACCTTTGATAGAATTCTCGTACAACAACAGTTATCACGCTAGTATTCAAATGGCACCATTTGAAGCGTTGTATGGTCGTAAGTGTCGTTCACCTATTTGTTGGCACGAGATCGGAGAAGCTCAAATCACCAGTCCCGAACTTATACAAGAGACGACGGACAAGATCCTGTAAATTCGTGATAATCTCCTCAAAGCCAGAAGCCGACAAAAGAGTTATGCTGACAAAAGACGCAAGCCTCTAGAATTCAACGTAGGTGAGCATGTACTTCTCAATGTATCCCCTTGGAAGGGTGTGGTTCGATTTGGTAAGAAAGGAAAACTCGCTCCTCGCTTTGTAGGTCCTTTCAGGATTCTCGAAAGGATTGGAAAGGTAGCGTATCGACTGGATCTACCTCAAGAACTCAGCAATGTTCACCCAACGTTTCATGTTTCGAATCTCAAGAAATGCCTAGCTGAAGAAGGACTCCAAGTTCCACTTGAAGATCTTCAAATCAACGAAACCTTGCACTTTGTGGAGAAAGCTGTTGAGATCATGGATCGAGGGACCTAGCAATTAAGGCGCAGTCGAATTCCTATCGTGAAGGTTCGGTGGGAAGGAAAACGTGGCGCTAAGTTTACTTGGGAACTTGAAAGTGATATGAAGACTAAGTATCCGCATCTGTTCATTACGCCTTCCTAAATTTCGGGACGAAATTTCCTAAAGGAGGGGAGACTGTAACGCCTCACCTTTCGTAGCTTTCCGTTTTTAGAAAGTGTTTAATGTAATTATATTTTCGGAAACTCGTTTCCTTTTAATCGTACCTTATTTCGAATCGTTGTAAATCCGAGACCTTGATCATAATGAAATACACCTTTTATATGAAACTCGCATCATGTTATACATACTTATACATGGACTCATACACACGTTGTTACTTGAATTATAAGCATAACTTTAAGCTCGCAAACCATTGCTATTTGTTCTCGATTCTCAAGCATCTTACTCATACATTATTATTTAATCACGAGAATTATACATATGTGACACTTCATCAAATGTCACACTTGTTTAAAAACCTATACTTGTCATTCTTTTAAAAATGTTCTTTTTTTATACTTAACATAAGATCATAATGTCCAAACACCTTGAAATATGTTACCAAACAATAATACATGTTTTGTGTATAATATTAAACATCTGTTAACTAATATATATCTAATAAATGACAAAAAAAAAAATATAATAAAAGGGGGCCAGCCCTATTTAGGGGTGTGTCTTGGGCTTGTTTCAAGTTTAATCACCCACTAATCTTGTCCAAAACCCAACCCATTGAAACCCTAATCCCTTCCCTAAATAATAGCACTTCCCATCCTTTATTCCACTTTTACAAGCCTCCAAACACTTCAAAAACCCTCCCAAACTTAGCTGAGTTTTCAGCCATAAAAAGTGAGTTTTAATTCACTTCTCCTTCTAATTTCTTGTTGTTCTTTCTTCTACAACACTTGAATGACCTCAAGGAAGGTTTTCACAAGTTTGCTTGGGCAAACTAAGGTGAAACCTCACCATTTTTGAGGTCCAAAGTGCATAAACTTTCTGCTCATTTTTATCTTTTTATAACTTCCTTATTTTCATGTTTTCTTCATCTAATCTTCCTCAACAAAGTTTGTAAAGCCTCTAGGGATGTTACCTTAGGTTTTCGATGGAAAACCAAGGTGGAACAATATCATTTTTAAGGCTAAACTTTCTGCTTTGGACGATGAACTTGTAAACTTTATTTAAACAAACTTTTACTAAACAAACTTGTGCTACTTGTTACTCTATTCAAGCCCATAATTAGTGAGCCAGCTAAGGTTGTTTCATACAAATTAGGAGGTGTAAAATACCTCTAAACTTTCTGTTTTTTGAAAGGGTTTTAACCCACAAGTGTTGAAACCATCCAAGCTAGACAAAGCTTGTGTTTTGGTAAAGGTGTGATTACTTGGAAGCCTTGTGTCACACCCGCCAAAATTCAGCACCAAATTTCAGCATTCAGGAAGTTTCCGGAACAATACGGAAGCGTCTAGGGCTTCCCGAAAGTCTCCGGAACAGCCTAGACAATACTGGAACGTTTTGACATCTTTAGAACGTCCTAGACCGGCCTTGAAAGAGCTCAGAAAAGTCTAGAAATGGCTGGATAATTCTGCCATAAAATCAGCCACGGAACATTCTAGAATCCTCACAAATATCATGATATTTATGTAAGAAATATCTAGATATTAAGGCTAGATCTTTGTAAAGGAATGATCTAGATATGGAACCATCTAGATCATGTCCTACATGTATAAATAGGGATGTGAAGTCACATTTGCACTCACCCCACATTACCCGTCATAACTCATTCACAACAAACTTCTTGTAAACTCTATACTTGCAAACTTTGTTCAAGTAATACATAACCATCTTTGTTGTAGTATTACACTACAAACTCGTTCTTGTGTTCACACAAAGACTTCCGCTGCTTAAACACAACCTAACACAACCAAAAGGCTTAACTTAGACGCATTCTAAGTGCCGCACGAGAGTTCAAGAACTAACTCCGTGACAAGTGGTATCAGAGCCGCGTCGATTCATTGGGATGGCCAACAAGAAAAGCAAGAAAGGAAGAACAAGCAAGAAAATCGTCTCTAGCAAAGAAGAGACACACAATCATAACTAGAATCAGCAAGAAGTTGAAGGCATGTCAATGGATTTGGTCGGATCCTTTGACAAAATAAAGACTAATGTCGAAGCATCGGTCCAACAACTTGGAACTACTGTCAATCATTCCTTGGAAAAGCTAGACACTTTGGAAACATTGCGGGATGAGTTAAAAGGACTCAAAGAAGATCTCAAAACCACTATCGATGTCATACGCCTCGAAATGCAAGCCATGATCGAGGAGGAGATTGCAAGGCTGCAGAGAGAGGTAGACAACAAAATTCAAAACCTTCACAAAGACTTTGCTGAATCGGAAGCAAAAATGAACGACACCAACAAGACACAACCAGAAGCATGTCTGGGGTCCATGCAAGTAAGTCATCTCAACACTTTAAATACGCAAGAAACTCCCAAAACAGTGGAAAAATATAACATCAAAAAGCCCCCGAACAAGGGAAAAAAAGACCAACAACCGCAAAAACCAGAAAAGAAGTCGGAAGATGGACTTCAACTCGTCAACATGGTGGTAAACGGGAGACCCGTCAAGGCACTAGTTGACACAAGAGCAAGCCATAACTTCGTCTCAATAGATGAAGCAATAAGACTCGGTGTTCGAGTCATAAAACAAGACGCAACGGTAAAGACCACGAATGGACCCGTCCAACCAATACTTGGAATGGCATACGGCGTCAAAATCACAATCAGCAAATGGAAAGGTAAGATCGACCTTTCCGTAGTGCCAATGGAAGAACATAACTTTGTGCTTGGCAAGGATTTCTTCGAAAAGGAACAGGCCTTTCTCATTCCGTTTGCAAACAAATTTTGCATCATAGACGGAAACGAAGTTCACACAATGAAGACAGAAACGGACATTGGACATCAAGGTATGTCAATAACTACAATACAAATGGAGGTTGGTTCCAGGAGAAGATTAACCACACAAGTCATAACCCTAAATTGCAACGAGGACGTTGCAAATTTAAGTGGGGGAGGATGTCACGCCCCGCCAAAATTCAGCATCCCGGAAGTTTCCGGAACAATAAGGAAGCGTCTAGGGCTTCCCGAAAGTCTCCGGAACAGCCTAGAAAATACTGGAACGTTTTGACATCTTTAGAACGTCCTAGACCTGCCTTGAAAGAGCTCAGAAAAGTCTAGAAATGGCTGGATAATTCTGCCATAAAAATCAGCCAAGGAACATTCTAGAATCCTCGCAAATATCATGATATTTATGTAAGAAATATCTAGATATTAAGGCTAGATCTTTGTAAAGGAATGATCTAGATATGGAACCATCTAGATCATGTCCTACATGTATAAATAGGGATGTGAAGTCACATTTGCACTCACCCCACATTACCCCTCATAACTCATTCACAACAAACTTCTTGTAAACTCTATACTTGCAAACTTTGTTCAAGTAATACATAACCATCTTTGTTGTAGTATTACACTACAAACTCGTTCTTGTGTTCACACAAAAGACTTCCTAAACACAACCTAACACAACCAAAAGGCTTAACTTAGACGCATTCTAAGTGCCGCACGAGAGTTCAAGAACTAACTCCGTGACAAGTGGTATCAGAGCCGCGTCGATTCATTGGGATGGCCAACAAGAAAAGCAAGAAAGGAAGAACAAGCAAGAAAATCGTCTCTAGCAAAGAAGAGACACACAATCATAACCAGAATCAGCAAGAAGTTGAAGGCATGTCAATGGATTTGGTCGGATCCTTTGACAAAATAAAGACTAATGTCGAAGCATCGGTCCAACAACTTGGAACTACTGTCAATCATTCCTTGGAAAAGCTAGACACTTTGGAAACATTACGGGATGAGTTAAAAGGACTCAAAGAAGATCTCAAAACCACTATCGATGTCATACGCCTCGAAATGCAAGCCATGATCGAGGAGGAGATTGCAAGGCTGCAGAGAGAGGTAGACAACAAAATTCAAAACCTTCACAAAGACTTTGCTGAATCGGAAGCAAAAATGAACGACACCAACAAGACACAACCAGAAGCATGTCTGGGGTCCATGCAAGTAAGTCATCTCAACACTTTAAATACGCAAGAAACTCCCAAAACAGTGGAAAAATATAACATCAAAAAGCCCCCGAACAAGGGAAAGAAAAGACCAACAACCGCAAAACCAGAAAAGAAGTCGGAAGATGGACTTCAACTCGTCAACATGGTGGTAAACGAGAGACCCGTCAAGGCACTAGTTGACACAAGAGCAAGCCATAACTTCGTCTCAATAGATGAAGCAATAAGACTCGGTGTTCGAGTCATAAAACAAGACGCAACGGTAAAGACCACGAATGGACCCGTCCAACCAATACTTGGAATGGCATACGGCGTCAAAATCACAATCGGCAAATGGAAAGGTAAGATCGACCTTTCCGTAGTGCCAATGGAAGAACATAACTTTGTGCGGCAAGGATTTCTTCGAAAAGGAACAGGCCTTTCTCATTCCGTTTGCAAACAAATTTTGCATCATAGACGGAAACGAAGTTCACACAATGAAGACAGAGACGGACATTGGACGTCAAGGTATGTCAATAACTACAATACAAATGGAGGTTGGTTCCAGGAGAAGATTAACCACACAAGTCATAACCCTAAATTGCAACGAGGACGTTGCGAATTTAGGTGGGGGAGGATGTCACGCCCCGCCAAAATTCAGCATCCAGGAAGTTTCCGGAACAATAAGGAAGCGTCTAGGGCTTCCCGAAAGTCTCCGGAACAGCCTAGACAATACTGGAATGTTTTGACATCTTTAGAACGTCCTAGACCGGCCTCGAAAGAGCTCGGAAAAGTCTAGAAATGGCTGGATAATTCTGCCATAAAAATCAGCAAGGAACATTCTAGAATCCTCGCAATATCATGATATTTATGTAAGAAATATCTAGATATTAAGGCTAGATCTTTGTAAAGAAATGATCTAGATATGGAACCGTCTAGATCATGTCCTACAAGTATAAATAGGGATGTGAAGTCACATTTGCACTCACCCCACATTACCCCTCATAACTCATTCACAACCAACTTCTTGTAAACTCTATACTTGTAAACTTTGTTCAAGAAATACATAACCATCTTTGTTGTAGTATTACACTACAAACTCGTTCTTGTGTTCACACAAAAGACTTCCGCTGCTTAAACACGACCTAACACAACCAAAAGGCTTAACTTAGACGCATTCTAAGTGCCGCACGAGAGTTCAAGAACTAACTCCGTGACACTTGGCTATCCTACCTTCAATCCACCACCTCACTTGATGTTTTACCATCTCTATCCCAAGTAGTTTGCTAGCCTAAAAGTGACACGACCCCGTCTAGCCTTCGACACTTAGTTAATTATTTCTATGTCGATGTTGGCTCACCCGGGTTGAAGATTACTTGGCTACTTGGTATAGTGATTACTTGTACATTTTCATTTTAATTCATGACCATCCGAATCGTCCTTGTGACGGTTGTGTATTGGTGAATCATATAATGAGGTTTAATGGATGTTCATCATCCTACCTCCATGCATGACTTCTATGATAATCTATGACATATATGATGGACTTATTATATATTATATAATATATACGTAAATAGACTTAGACATAACCGAACTTTTGACAATGATCATATGGTTATTTGTCACAACATTAGGTTATATTATCTATGACTTAACCTTCTCTTTGCGATTCTAATGGGCATGACCCATTAAACCACAATAACCTTTATGGGATTTATAGTGTCAAAACGAGAGTTAACGTCTAGATAATTACTTTCTTGAATACATACTTTTTACATACTTTAAGCTCCTAATTCAAGTCCCCCGTTATCATTCCAATACTCACACACCTATGTTTCCTCATGTAGGATAACTCAGTGTTCCGTCCTCCAAACAACCAAACTCTTCACGGGATTTAACAAAGGAAGCTTTGCAAAACCGTGAGTACACTCGAACACCCTTTTTACGCTTTACACTTTTGGGTGCAAATGTTTACCTATTAAATTACACAACTCACACTTAAACTTTATGCAAACACAAACAATCCATCATACATGCTAATATAGATAATACGTGATTTGTATACTTGGAACATTCTTATGTGATGCTATTTGTCATTAACTTCGTACGAGCTTCCCCTTAACATGTATAGCACTATAGGTGTAATGCACCGCCCGTATTCTTGTGGTCATGTTAAGTATTCTATTATTGCGGTGACACTAGAGGATTGACTTGTATAATCGCATGCCATGTTTACATTAATCTAGTATACTATTTGCCATGTGGATTTGTTTAAACTCTTTTACATACTTATGCTATATCAAACTTGTGTACTCGCCAATGCTTTTGTGTTGAAATATACTTTTAAGCATGTTGGGGTTGATGATGATGTTTATGACGAAATCTAGTAGGGACAACACTAGAAACACATTTAGAATTTCTATATTATGTTATTTCGTTATGTCAAACTTTTGTTGTATTTGAATTTATCCATGTTGTATTTTGTTTCCTTGTAACGTTTTGACTATGATTATAAATGAAATGAAATCGGTTTTGAATTTAAATATTGTCACAATAGTGTTATGATGTCTCAAGCAATCTATTTCGTCTCACTCTGATGTTTTCGCAATCGGTTGGGGTGTGACATGGGTTGGTCGCAGCTTCCCTTGGGTCTGGGTCTGTGTAAGTGATGGTTTTGTGTCATTAAGAAAAATCAGTGAAACCATGTAACGAAATGAAATTTTATTTCATGTAGTTTATATGATGTATTAGAATTTCATGTTTATTGCAATATATTTATTCTTTTTGATCATCTATCGCCCAAAAACTTATAGACCTGTCAATAACTAACTAACAAATGCCGTCGAGTAAAACACAGTTGCGCCACGCATAGGGTCATTTTATTTAACATTCTAGAAAGGAGTCAATAGCTGGACATGCTTTTATGTTTATCACATTAGTGATCATTTCATAACTATTTAAACTTGAATTGGTCAATAGTTTTTTTCTTGTTATTTTTAAAAAGAAAAATGTGTTCATGGTGCTTGATAATCAACGAGAATCCTAGATTATAATGTGAATTGTGTTTAATACACTTTCAAAAAGTTGTATTGAGAAATGATATCAATCTCCACCGCAATACCATGTCCCGAACTTGTGACATCTTGATTTTAAGTGAACCAAGGAGTATGGGTAATGCGACATGATATATGATTAGGTTACACTGAATTATTAGTTCTTTAAAATTACAAATGAACACTAGACATGAAACCTTGATCAAGAAAACATAGAAGTTCTAACTACGTTAGTAATTCGATTGTAACTTGTATCGACACTCATATTCAACATAAGTTTATAATCTTGCTGAGATGATTCTAATTTCTATGAGAAGTCAGTTAAGGGTAGTTAACTAGCTTTTCATGGTCTAAGATTGGGGAATTTCTGTGGTCCTGGAATAGATCATTTTGATTTATTGGGCTATGCCAACATCTAGTGTTAGACCAACTAACTTTGGGCCAAAATATCTCAATAGTGGAGTTTTTTTTTTCTAAAAACAGTTTGAAGTTAACCTATAAACAGTTTGATGAATGTTCTACGGTAGAGGTGCATAAATCATGTATTTTTAATAACTGATTTTGGTTATGGAATCAGTTTTGGTTTCTTGTCTTAAGGGTTGGAATCGGTTATTACTATATTCGGTTCGATTCTGGTTATTTGACCAAAAAACCATACCCTATGTGTCTGGTTCCGGGTAGTGTTCGGTTCCGATTCTTAAAAAAATGGTTATTAAAATACCCTATTTTCGGTGTTTTCTATATCCTATTTGCGAGTTTTTTAGTACCATGTTTTAAAAGTTTTTCATACTCTATTGCATTTTTATTACCCTATTTTATCGTCTTTTTTTTTATTTATTATTATTTATATTATTTATTATTATTATTATTATTATTATTATTATTATTATTTATTATTATTGTATAATGTAAAAAAATTAAAATAAATGCACTAACATAAATTTAAAAAATAGATATTAGAATCATGTATCGGGTATAGCCGGGTATAATCGGTTTCGATTTCGTTCTTGTTCGGTTCCGGGCATTAATCGGGTATGATCGATTCTTGTTCCGATTCCAAATATTGAGATTAAAATGCATACTCTATCTATACCATACGGTTAGGGTCAGTTTCAGGTATAGAATACCCGGGTATTAAAAAATCGGTTCCGGGTTTTTTTACTAGATCCGGTTCCAAAAACGGTTTTTTGTGCACCTCTAGTCTATGGTCCTTGAATAGATCATTTTGATTTGTTGGGCTTCCAACTAACTTTGGGCCAAAATATCACAATAGTGGAGGTTTTTTCTTGAAAACAATTTGAAGTTAACCTATTAACAGTTTGACTAATGGTCGACTTCCATTAAAGGGAACGATTCTTATTCATTTTCGGTTATTTTACCATTCTAAATCATCTTGCATAACATATAATCATGTATTGGCAATGTTCTACTTGTTATCTCCTAAAAAAACTCTACCTTAAAAAATGTTCTTGTTGTACATGGTGTTAAGCGAAAATCTTTTCGTTAGTGTCACTTTTCTTGATCATCGTGTTTGTTTTGCTTTTACATGCCATTAGGAATGGCAAGATAACTCGAGCCTGACAAGTATACCGGAAACCCGAAAATATGGGACGGGTGTACCCGAAGCCCGACAGGTATAGGTTGGGTATGAGATTAGTTTTAAAAAATTTCCGGGTATCAGGTAGGTATGGGTTGGGTATGCAAAGAAAAGAGAAGGGTAAATTTAGTCACCACCTTAAATTCCACACGAAAATATCAACTTAATAAGAATTTTCGTATCTAACGTGTATTATGGTTGTGTTAAATATCAAACATGTTAACCCATTTACACTTAGAATTAAAATATATATATTTAAAAGCCAAACCGTAAATTTATTTACAATTTATTTACAACTCGTCTGACATTTTTTAACATGTGAATTTTGGTTTTCATACATTTGAATAAATGAGTTATCACGTTATTGATACAAATAAATTTGTGGCTAAACATTTTTAACAAGCCTAACCCGTTTATGACACGAGTAAACATATTTAAATGATGGTATTAAATGAGTTTACAGGTGCACCTCAAGATAACTCGTTTATCAAAACTATATAATTACTCAAAATAACTAAAGTTATTAATAACTGACATGATATATAATTACTCTAAATAACTAAATTTATTAATAACTGAACACATGATATATACTAAAAATAATAGGTGTCCTCCAATATGGCATAGTGGTTGTTCCCATCTCGGTGAAGGCTTGGCCTGGGGTTTAACCCAGGTTCGAGTCCAAGGGGGGCGCAGTTTTACCTATTCCACGGGGTTTCTGCGCATCAGGGGTGTGCTACGCTTTCTAGCGTTGGTCAAGTAGTCGGCCTTTAGACGTAGCTCCGAAAGGGTGGGTTTACACGTGGAAAACAGTTAGCCGTTCAAAAAAAAATATACTAAAAATAATAAACTCCTTAAACTAAAACAGTAAAACACTTATACATCATATTTTGATTAACGTTTTCTTATGCATTTCTATTTAAAAATCTGTGGGTTTTTTTTTATTTTTTAACTAATTGTTCTTTAAGGGTATTAGAATTGTATTTTTCTGTGACCTTTATTTTATCTTGTTATGTTTCAAACAGGGATGAGTTAGGTACTATATCGGTAGCGAATCGTACCGATATCGAAAGTACCGACCCATAAATCGCAAAAAAGGGTGCCGATACCGAAAGTGCTCAGTATGGTACGGTATCCGAATGTAAAGAGTAGATAAAATACCGTACCGTGCCGAACGGATACCGAATCGAAAGTACTGATCCCGAAAAACGTAAAAATGGATACCGATTTGGTATCGAAATTCGATCGGTACAGTTTGATACAGGTATTTTTCGGTGCCCAATACTGATTGCTCTGCTCATCCCTAGTGTTAACCATGTTAAACGGGTCGGGTTTTGTCGTGTCATGCCATTCGTGTTATTTAACAAGTTATAGTTAACCGTGTTAAATTGTTAAATGGGTTGTGCCGTGTAACACGTTCTTCAAACATGTGTGTTCGTGTTAAAGTAAATGACATGTTTAGTTAAACAGTCTTCTTTGAGTTTGGTACAAGTGTTATTCGTGGCGTGTCTAACATATTTAACACAACTACACGCGTTTTACCAGCCCTAGAAAATCTAGAATACGGATTATATGGATTATATCCATTAAAACTCTTGACACATCTCTATATTTATGTTATTTTAGAGTTTTAAGGTATTTTTATACAATTTTGATTTTTTTTCTAACTAGAAAGAGGTTAATCATAACAAAATTAAACTCAGATATATATATCTAAAGAGGGTAGTTCCAAACATAATAAAACTTGATATGAAAATAATTAGGTTTTAGGTTAAATCTATTTGGATTTTTATTAAAATGGACTCACTCTTCTAGCCCATTTAATGTGGTTGTAAATAAATGGGCCATGTTCGGGTGTTGATGTAAGTGGCTGTGTTGAGTGGTTGTAATTTAATAAGCTGACTCTTCAAATCATTTAAAACTAGAATAAACTGAATTTATACCTTCAAACCATCAACTAATTTATAACTTTATTACATGTCAATATGATAACCCATTTGACCCGTTGAAGTTAAAGCGGTATGTGATGCATGTGATGCAGGAGCATCCTCAAGCCTCGGCTTGCTTAACTAGTTGGGTTGAAAAGCGGCCGTCATCGAGAATGATAAAAAGCTTTTGGACTTCGGGCGAGACAAAAAAAAATGGGTCCCCTCCCATAATATAAACGAATGGTAGGCTCTCCTAGCGATCCCTCCCCCCCCAACCCCAGTGAATTATATTCTTTAATGTGGGTTTAAATTTTGCTTTTTAAATGGAGATATGGATAAATATATAGGTATATAAGTTTTTTTTGGCTTAATTGAAAAATGATTGTAATTTTATTATTTTGAAACTTAATTTATTAATTGCTTATAAGATTAAAGAAATTAAAAGCTTTAAAAAGATTGAATATGACTATATTGAATCCCAAACATGGAGGGGAATTGAACTTGCACCAAGAAAGTAGAAATGCAAGGCTCTAACCACTAGGCCAAATCACATTTTATGTTATGATTTTTTATATATATATTTATTTCCTATATTAGTTTGTTTAATGGTTTTTGTTTATGGTTTGTTAGACTTTGACTTTTACCATTGACAATCGATCAAAACTTTTGATTTTCGAAGCTTTTGACTAAAAACGTTTGATTTCTTCCATGCATTGTTTCCCTTTAATGTCAGTATAAATACCTAATGCATACACATAGAATACACAGCAATAACTTCTCTCTCTAAGATCTCCATTCATCACTGACATCCTAATAAGAACCGAATCAAAATCAAATCAATGGTATCATCATCATCATCATCTTGAGTCTCTAAAGTTTCGATTCCTACAAGTAAGTTCATTATCTTGATCTCATATTTATTGTTCATGATTAAATATATATAACTAAGGTTTACCTTTTACCTATATTCTTAAGATAATAACCAACATTTATGTTTCAATTATATATTTGGGTTTCAAGTACATTTAAACTAACCAAGTTCCTGTCCACCGCAAGGATTTGCTTATGTAAAAAGAAACATAATATTTTGTTATTATACAAAACTATAATAACTAGAAAATAATTTCGGTGTGTTTCCTTTTTGACACTTGAGTAGTACGTCCCATTGGGCCCAACAATAACAACCATAAGTTAGCGTGCATGTGCACTTTATCTTCCAAAATTTAATAATTTTCAAGGTCGCTATCAAAAGGTTTTAAAATTGGGACAACATATCATAATGCATTAAACTTTTAAAAGCTTCATAACTACATGAAAACTAAACCACTATTTAAATTTTAGGTACAATATATAACCACTGGTATAAACAAGCTGAGCAACTCGTGAACTACTCGAGATCAACTTATTAGCAACAAAGATAGAGTTAAGCTTAATAAGTTTGTGTCGAAGATTGGACATAAAATAAATAGTTGAGCTCTAGTCTAGTTTCATATAGTGAACTTGACTAAACTCGAGAGTTTATTTTATAATAAATATAGTAATTTTTATTTGTTATGATAGACATATAATAATATCTACCATGTAAAACTATAAAGACAATAATATTATACTAATTTGAATCAAATAATTAAGAAATAATAAACATAGAGCTCGAACATGAAAGAAAGAGTGTTGATAATTCAAGCTTAAACTATTCATGATTCAAGCACAAACTTTATATATAAGCTAGTCATTTTAATTATTTAATGGTGAAAAAAATAAAATATTCAGCCTTAACCAAAGCCACGTTTTTAGTTAACCTTGCATAGTAGTCATATTTGTTGGAATTAATTGATTATAACTTATAAGTTCAATTTTAATTCTATTTGAATATATTGGTTAAAAATGTCTTAACGCCAATGACGACGTAAATGTCTTTGGAGCTTAAACTTGTGTTAGATAATGTTGTTGAATCGGATTGGATGATAAGTGCTAAGCTTGACGAGCTTACCGAACGTGTGGCGAAATTTCGTGAGAGGCAAACGAAATTACAATAATCTATGAAAAGGTTTAATAATCTTAAGGTTCAATGTTTTATAACGTAACAAACAATATTTATGTAAAGTTATAAACATGTTTATTTCATCTATAATGTAAGGTATATCTAGTAATAATTACTTTTTTTAGTATGTTTTGTTTTTTGTTTATAACTTTATTTGAACGTGTCAAATATAGATTATTTTTTATCTTTACAATGAGGAATCGAACTTATGTCTTTGAACTACATCGGTATAGCTACATATTTATTTTATGATTTCTCGACGTGACAGTATAAGTGTCTTGGCCGAACAACATTGATAGCAGTACCAGTATTCATTTTTATCATTTTTGATTGATGTAAAGCATGTCTCGATATCCTTTTGGCGTATCCCTTTTAGTTGTTATTCCGAGTGTGGGTACCGTATCAAACCGAACTGATACCAACCAACGGTACTGCCCGAACAACATTGGTGGCATTTGATTGATGTAACACACGTGTCGATATTCTCTTGGGACGTATCTCTTTCAATTGTTATTTTGAGTGCCGATACCACATCGTACTGAACTGATACCGATCGAAAGCCTGCTACGGGGTGTGCCGGTAATCCCACTAGCTTAATTAATTTGACAATTAAAAAATATAAATTACCTAAATAAAATTTGGTGTATTTTCCTAAATTTAAAAACAAACATTTTTATGTAAAAATATATAGTTGAAAATTAAATTAGTATACGTACATTTTTATAAGATGGTATACACTTATAAGATAGTCGTATTTGACTTTTTTGATTTTTCTATATTTATTGATTTTGAACTTTTGTTATTTGAGATTCACCTCTTAAGAAATATGAATGAAGCACTAAAGTTATTTTTTTTTCATTAATTTTTTTTAAAGAAACTAAATGCGCAGTCGTGCTTAATTTCTTTTCTTCGACATTTTGATATAAAATTTATTGAAAACGAAGTTGTATTTGAAATAACGGTACCGTGTCAAACCTAGCCCATACCAACTGAATAACATCGGTACCATTTTTTTATGGTTTTCAATAGTTGTAAAACACAACATTATCTTTTGGGTTACATCATATAACTTTTATATGTATGTTTTTTTTAAGTTTCAATTTTACCCCTTATAATATACTTACTAGAATACACAACTGCAATCCAATAGTTTTTTCCTCTTATAACTTTTATTCAGTAGTTACCTTTAGACAAAACTAAATATGCAGATGACTTTAATTTTTTCTCTCGATTTCAATGCAATTTTTATTAAAATGGTATTGTATTCAACATATTGTATTTTTTGTATTGTAGGCTATAAGGAGCGCCAATGCCGGACCGATACCGTGACAAACAAACTGATCTTGACGAAACAATGACTGTACCAGCATCATACCCGATATTTGTTTTTGGGGTTTTCAATCGATGTGAACCACGTGTCGATATCCTTTTTGGACATAACACAACTCTATTTATGTGAATATTCATTTTTTATGAAATTTGAAACCTTTTTGAGTTCAAATTATTTAAATATAACTAGTTTAAGAACCCGTGAATTTCACGGGTTTTAAAAGAAAACATCTCCATTATCACCGTTGATATAAATATTATGATTTTATACACGTTAAAACATAAACGAATATATTAAATTACAACGACAAATTGAAACATGAATATGCAATGATCACAATTCGTTGAAAATCTCTTTATAAACCACCTTAGTTATTTTATCGGTAGGTTTGCCGTTGTTGTTAAGTATTAGTAGTTTGACTCCATCTGTGTTTTTACCCTTGATAAAGCAACATACAATTGACCATGAAAGGAGATGTGTCGTTTCAAGTACAAACCAACTCTAGAAAGTGATTGCCTTTGACTTTTTTGATTGTTATTGTGAAACATATGACCAGTAGAAATTTTGTTATCATAGTGAAATTGTCTAATCCCCGCGTCGGACGAGTTCCCTTTGGTAAAACTAAAATCATGTAAAAAAATACCTACTAATTATTACTCATATTTAATAATCGGACTTGGGTTATTTTTAATATTTATAACTTAATCAACTATCATAAAGTATTTATATCATGTCACTTCCTTTGGCTCTTGATCCAATCAATTGGATCTAAATAATTTAATTGGTACAATTATCAGAGAGATTACGTTGTATTAGTAGTATCCAATATACTTTTGTTATATTGATATCTATTAAAAAACATAAAACATATGTGTATGTTGGTGCATATATGTATGCGTCGTTATAATCCTTAATGTTTTTGTATTGTTATTGTAGGATAACATCATAAATATGTGCATCACCTTTAAACAGTGACCAACCCTAAGCATATGTAATTTACATTTTTTTTTTTTTCGAACGGCCAAACGGATCCATCTTATTATTAGATAAAAAACAATCATGCAGTTTCAAGAGCACATACAACGGATATAAGCTACATACCAAAAAACTACAGTATCATATGCAACGTTCAGTACCGTGAGTAGGATCCTCATGGTGCTTTTAATATCTTGAATCATTTTGCTTGCTGGTGTTGTTTTGCCTTCAAAGACTTTTTCATTCCAGTTTGACCAAATTCTCCAGATTGTTTGTATAAAGATTGCATGTATTAGTTTCTTTTTAGTGATATTCATACCTATCCCGCTGACACCAAGCGAGGAGTCATCCCAACTACCAGACGGGATGCTATTATAAGCTAACAAAATACAATTAGCAATTATATAAGTTGTGCTTCTTCTAATGACTTCTTATACCAAACCCCAAATCCATTCCTCCCGTGTCACTTTCTAGTAAGATTCAAAACCTTCTATATAAAAAAGAATCAATACCTATATAATACATCTAGTCACATAACATAAAGGCTAAAGCCATTTGAATACAAAAACATAACGATTTAGAAAATACCTTTGAATTGTGAATCGGAGCTCTTGAAATCTGGAATGCTTGAATCGTGAATTTGTGAGTTCAACTTAAATCAGGAACTTCCTTTAAGCTTAAATCAGACAACACATGCTTATTCAGAGATGATCGATTTAATTCCTGGTTTATCGATTTAAGAAGATAGATTTAGGGCTCAACTTCTATTACTTGGGTATCGATTTAGGGTTTATCAATTTCAAGAGAAATATGAGACAATCGAAGGTGCGACCTTACCTGCCCTTTCATCGGATAGGCCACCGGTGGTCCACTGGAAACTCATCGGTACACTAATCTCTAATTTGTCGAACCCTTTCTCTCCCTTTAATTTTTGCATCTACGTATACATCCATCTTCCATTTATCATAGGGGATCTGAAAGAAAGTTGAAGATGATAAAGATACCTGGATGAGAGCTTTTGTGTTTGAGACAATTGAAGATGTATGAAATCGCCAGTCACCTATATGTTTGACAATTGAAGATGTATGAAATCGCCAGTCACCTATATGTTTGACAATTGAAGATGTATGAAATCGCCAGTCACCTATATGACAATCTGGCGCTCAAGGTGAATTCTCTTGATTAAGAACATCAACCAAATGATTGATTGGCGGACATGTGCCAAAGTTGAATTCTTTTAGTATAATAATAGATAGATTATTAGAGGAGTTTGTAGGTTATCTAAAATTTTGAGGGTATCTGGGAAATAGTAATAGGTCTTTGCAAGTGAGATAGAGATGGAGAAGAGGATTTGGTAGGTTATCCAAAATTTTGAGATACATGTGATCTTTAGTTAAATTATAGAGATTGATTAAAGATACGTGATATTTAGTTAAATTATAGAGATGAATATAATGATTCTACTCTAAATGCTTATTCAAAGAACAAATTGCAACTTGAGTCCCTGTGGTTGACACATTTTCGCATTATGAGCCCCTAACTTTTTTAGGTAATCTGAGTCCCCTGGCCGACATTTTGTTGCACCCTGACTCCTTTTGTCAAACAGATGTTAGATAATCGTTCGAAATGTTGCGAAAATATCAATTTGCCCCTGTTATTATGTTATAACAACATGCATCCCTACAGATTCAACACCTTCAAATTAAATACAACAATTTCCCTCCAAATGCGTTCAATCCAATTTTCCCACCATATGCAAACCAACACCACCAACAAATTCAATCAGTTTGACTCAATTCCAATGAATTCATTCATGCAGCAACACATTCAATCAGTTTGCTAACACCAAGTAACAGTCAGTCAGTTTGACTCGTAACCATATGAATTCATTGATGCGGCAACACACACACACATTCAATTAACTTAATTCCAATACACTTCAATCAAGCGGCAACGGTTCCAACACACTTCAATCAACCTGCAATTAATTCAATCAGTTTGAATCAGTTTCATGCAGCAACACACACATTCAGTTGACTCAGTTCCAACATTCTTCAATCATGCAGAAACTGATCCAATAAGCTTGAATCAGTTTATGCACCAACACACACATTCATTCAAATCAGTTCCAACACACTTCAATCATGCTGCAACTGGTTCAAATAGTTTGAATTAGTTTCATGCAACAACACACACATTCATTCAAATCAGTTACAAAATATACAATATATTGAATACTTACCTCACATTTCGTGTCAACAGTAGCAACCACATTTACGGAAGGCGTGATCGGTGACTGGAGTGATGTTTAATGGAGAGGTAAGTGATGAACAGATTGATGTTGAACGACTTCATTGTCAAACTGCAGCGCTGGTGTACAGAGTGAAGTGAACGATGGCAGGTGATGATCGTTGAAGGCGATGATCAGTGAAGGTGAAGTGAACATTAGTGGGCGATGATCGGTAAAGGTAAGAAGTGAATGACGGTGGTATTGGCTGTTAAGGGGCTCAACCGGTTCTCAATTGAGGGTGGTGGAAGGGGGTATTAGGTTTGTGGGGAGATTAAAAGACCATAATACCCCCATGTTAATGGTGGCTAGTTTAACGGTTAACGAAATATTCCACTGCAAACTAACCGAAGGACTCGGGGTGCACCAAAATGTCAAACACAGAGACTTAGATTACAAAAAAACTAGCGGCTCATCATGCGAAAATATATCAACCACAGGAACTCAAGTTACAGTTTACTCTTTTTTTTATTTTTTATTTTTCAAAAACTCAAGTTAAACATACCAATCCTAAGCAGATTTGTCAAACTTCCTGATGATCTTTTAAATCCAAAGGCTTTAGAGGATTGAAAGAAAAAAAATATATAGCTTAAAAAACCAAAGAATAAGAAATAAAAAACTTAGGTTGCAACAAAATAATTATTTTGTTGACACTAGTTGCCAATGCCAATGAGAGCACTCTACCAATGTAGTCATTGATTGGCATGCCATATTTATATTATACAAATGTATTATTGATCCATTTCTTTATTACCCATATATGCCATACCCACTACTATCCTTCAATCTGTGGAAAAAGATAATATAAAAGTAGACCATCTATCGCCCACATCAATTTTTGTAATTAGTTGTGGTCCTTTTATAGCCATAAATACCGATGGTATAATTAAAACTTTGCCCTTTTTTCTTGAAAATCACCGTTCAACAATAAAGATTAGGGGAAACGGTGTGGTTGCGGGTAGGCATGTCCGGGTAGGGTACCCGCTCGGCTACACCGCCCCGTGTAGCTTGGGTACCCCTTTCTAGAAAGGTAGGCAGGTGTTGAAAGCTGGATGAATGTGATCGTTAATTGGGAGGGGAGATCACCGTTGCAGAATTTTTAAATATATATATTTTAACATAATATAAACCTATATATTTATAATCTTTCACACTAAAAAACTCACATTTTACAACCTCACTTCTACAATCTCAAAAATTTTACTCTCTACAATATTTTACCAATGGAACCACAAAGATCAAGTAAGAAAACCGGCAAGTCGAAAGGTGTTGGTTCATCATCCCGTGATGGCACTTTCACATTTTATATGTTGAACATTTATTTTTTTTATTTTCGTAACTTTTTTTCTTTTTTTTATCTAATGTAATGTTTTTTTTAGTTTATGAAGTTTAATATTTAATTATATAAATTAAATTATCGAATTAAAAAATATTGGTGATATGGATAGCGTACTACCCTAAACCACACCCTCTATTTTTATGCTTTTAAGGGTAGTGGAAGCTTAATGTGACACGACACGGATTGTAATTGAAGGAGGATAGGGTACTACCCTAAACACCCCCCCCCCCCTATAACATTAGTTCTTAAAAAGCATAGAAATACATATATTACATTTGTATATTTTCTTAATTTAAATTAGATATGTTGAGTTATTTATATATATCTTATATTTATAAATATAAAACTGGGCATCTATTAATATAACAGGTAGAATTGGCATCCCACAGTAACACAATCTGAATTATAATGTACTAAGGAATCTAGGGTTGGAAAAAAATCAAAGCTACAGAAACGAAAACGAGATTGAAAGTTGTTTTGCATTTGTCATTTTCTATAAATAAACAATTCACAATTTCAGATGAATAAACAATTCACAATTTCAGATGAGAATGTGACTCATTCGATAATGAAATTTCTTACATTTCTCTCATGGAACGTTTCTTAAAGAAATTGAAATCGAAATCTAAATATAAATAGAACCCTTTAGAAAATTAACAAGATATTTGGTTAGTAATTTGTTTTGGGAATTTGATTGTTAAAATGATATAAAGACGAACTTGCCCTTCCTTAGAAAAAAGAATGGAAATGGGGTTTTGGGAAAACTTAACATTCCAATATAATGTGTAGAATTCCTACACTACTAGAAAGGAAAGTGCATTCCTTTGAAGGGAGTTTCTAATATTAATAACTAGTGTGATGCCCCGCGTTTTGCAGCGGGCATTTGGTTGGTAACAGTTTGACTTGAAGCTATATTGTTATCGAAAGATGAAAACAATAAATTCATGAAAAACTGATAGTTAAAAAAACAGTAAAACACTTGTGATTTTATATATCTAAAAATAAAGTTTGATGATGTTCCTTTTTCCTTTAAATTATTCGTCTCCTATGATAAACTTATTAACTTTTACTATTTTAATTGGGAAATGTACTTAGTGATGAGTTATTACAACCAAATGACAAATCCAACATTATTTCCTTATAACTAAATATGGGCGAAGGGACGAATTGGGACTTTAAACATGGGTTTGCACCTGACGGATAGCGAGGGTTTACGGATTCCATCCGGTTCGTGCATCAGGGGGCCATGATCTCATGTGGTCGAGGAGTCAACCTTGAAAATAACTCCCCGCAGGGTGGGTTTACACGTGAGATTTTTTGCCATTAAAAAAACTAAATCTTACGTCTTTGATTTTTGTGTTTTGCAAAAATAAACACTTAAAAATCTAACACTATGATTGTTGGAAATCTTAAAAGATTAAAAAAGCAAAAACAAAAACAAAACAAACATATGTTGTATATATAAGCAACATGTTCTTTCAATTTTTTTTTTTAAAATTGAAGATTTCGAGTCATTCATTGAAGACAAATTACTTATATATAGATGGCATTTTGGTAAATAATATGAATTTGAAGGGTTTTTCATAACATTCAAGATGAATTATTTAAATATTGTATTGATGGCATTTTGGTAAATAATATGAATTTCAAGGTCTTTTACACTACTGTAGCAAAGAAGTTCCTTTTTATATATGTAATAATTCCTTAATTGACTAACCAAACATAATTTAAATGGGCTTTTATCATTCAAATTCTAATTTCAATGAATTTTGTAAGCCAAATAACCTCTTACTGTATGTTTATTGTTGTATATTGTGAGGTAGATTTTGACTTCGGGTATCCTTAATATTGAATGTATAGAACTCCTTCACTGTCAATTAAGCCACCGTTGCTAGCAGGGGAGCTCAAAGTTGCCTTCAAAGACATCCTAGAATTTGTGTTCAAGGATTATTTGAACACTTTTGATGCCAAAATCTTTGGCACTTCTCAACCCAAACCCTGGTTACATCACTTTATGCAGAGGCAGGACAAGACACTGCTGATGCTAAGAAAGGGGAGAAGAAGATGAAATGATAGAGCGGGGCAGATAAGGGCATAGAAGAGAGCTGATGAAGCATTACCGAAAGCCATGGTTGAGATTCGAAAATGAGTTGATGAAAGAGATGTTGATCATGCAGAGAGAATAAAAAAATTCAAACAAGATTAAAGGGGTCTAAGTGCTGCCTTGTGAAAAGCAAAATAGAAAAACAAAGGGCAGAAGAAAGAGCTGCAAGACAAGACCTCAAGATCACAAAATCTGCAAATATTGACATGAGGCCACCAACCATGATTCAGAAGCCAAAACCATTGAGAAGTTAGAAGCCAAGAGAAGACAAGCTCAACAAATCCAACCAGAAGTTGCCCAAGGACAAACAACTGGTCGAGGCAAACAGCTGGAGTTCAAACTCAAACAGTTAGACTAGGCAAAACTATGGGTCCTCAAGCAACTTCTACTCCACCATCAACAGAATAAACATCAAAGGCATAGTCTAGGACTAAACCAACTATTGTCAAAACTGCTGGTAAACTATCTAGCAAAAAGCCAGTAGCTTCATCAAAACTAATAGAAGAAAACAAACTAGTAGTTCCTCAAGAAACAATTGGACAACACATAAAGAGAAGGAAGTTGGTCTTGTTTGATGACCCTAAGGATGTACAAGCAGCAACAACTACAAAGCCTATGACAGTAGCAGTTTTCACAGAGACATTTGCTGAAGAGCCTCCTGTAACACCTCGTAAATTCGTGTCCGGTAATTATATTGACACGTGTCCATACTCTCATTTGTGCCTAATGTCGGCCGAGAGGGACTATTTTTGTCAATTAATGAAAGTATGAATATGTAGGGACTAAATATGTCAACATGCCAAATTTTGGCCTCTGAGTGACCTTTACGGACCGCAAGGTATATTCCTTAAGGACCGTAAGGCTATTATTGATATTGTTACTGGGAGTCCCTTACGGACCTCAAGACCCATGTCTTATGGAGCGTAAGAAATTCAAAACCATGGGCGCACAATAAGGCTTACGAACCGTAAACCTGAGGCCTTACGGTCCGTAAGACTCGGTACTGGCAGTTTTTGTTTGGAGGCCAAGGCATTCTGCCCTTGTGCCACCTATCTCGTGAACCTGAACATTTTTGTAGCTCATGACACCTTAGTACCCACCTGGAAACATCCTATAGCAGCTCCTAACACAAGTCATGATCTTGTGTCACCTCCTTTAGTATAAATAACAAGTTGTTCTTCACTTACACTTGCTCATTTTCTCATAATCTTCTCTTTTGCTTCTTAGAGTTGTTCCTGATAAAAAAGGACCTCCCTCTGAGTTCTAATATTCTCTAGGATTACTAGTAAGTGTTCCTACACTGCTCATTTCGTTTATAGGCTAGAATTTAGCCGAAAGTCAAGCAAATTGACTTTTGCTTTGACTTTCGGTTTAGACCATTATGGTCCAGCCATTGCTCGATTCGAATATGGCTACGTGATTGTAATTAGGTAGGTGATAATCCCTCAAAAGGACACTTCCTGAAAATCACGTTTACTAGGTCAAATGATGGGTCAAAGTTTATTTACTTAAAAAGTCAACAGTCAGTTTTAATATAAACTTTATAAACTGATTATATAAATGTTATAATCAGCGTTTTGACACTTAAATAAGTTGGTAATAAATACTAGAACATGTATGAACATGTTCGGCTCGTCATTTTCAGTTTTAATCCAGTTTTAAGGTCGGTTCACAACTGAAAGTCGAGCAGTTTGACTTCTGCTTTGACTTTCGATTCTGACATAATTTAGCATAGTTAGCCACTGAATTTAAGTTGTATTATGATCGTATTGTAATGTAGGATAACCTCTGAGGTTATACTACATGATCATAATTAGATTCTGAGTTTATATCCAAGTTTCTATAATGTGTCTAACTTTGACTAAAATGCCCTTTTTGCATAAAACATGATTTTAATCGACATTGAACTTGCAAATGCTTTACCTACTGATATGTTAATATAACTAACATATTTTGGTATTATGATTTTGTCCATAACCTGAGTTTTGATTAAAGATCGTAAATTTTGTTATAAGATGACAAAAACGCCCTTTTGGCGCATAATATGTTTTTTCACCATAACTATCAATCAAAACTTATTACCTACTAATATTATAACATAATTAAAGTTTTTTCACAGAAGGTACTTGATCATAACTCATATTTTTATGCAAGTTCTTAAACTATGTCACCTAATGACTAAAATGCCCTTATGGTGCATATATTGATTTTAAAACATTAATGGTCATGTTATTTGATAACCTACTGATGTTACAACTTATTTAAAATATAATGACATATAGAACTAGTTTATAACTCATCCGGTTACCCGGTATCGCTTATATGCGTATGGATAAGCTTATGTAACTAGTTTATGTAAGTTTACCGAAACAGGTCAAATCCTTTCAATTTTATTTCAAATCCCAGAATGTATATTGTTTACCCATATTATACAAATCTTAGTACTTCTGGGGTTTAAACTACATTCTATTCCAGTCATCGCTTAATCAAGCGTATCGTACCATTTTCGCTAATTTAAGTTAACCGGTCCAAGTCTACGACTTGAATGGGACCCGTTAACATTCAAAATTGGTTATTATACCATTCATTCCAGTCTAAGGCCTTTCGGTAGATTGCAACCAACCTTAGTTAATTGATAACGACTGTGCTTACTTTATTATCTTGCATTGTAAGACATACTTAAGCCGGGTAAATACTCTTAACCTATTTTCCCTATATGGGCTTGGTGTACGGTAAATTATTACCACTTGGTGGGGATCATATGTCGGATTGACTAGAAAATCCGCATAACCCGTTTTAATATGTTTTCTCTGATAACTTAAACATTACGGTTAACGCGGCCGCGTCTTGGATATTCTCGGATCATTTAAGTTGCTAATGGCCACGACTAAGCACGGGGTGTAGGCATACACCTGACAGATGCTAATGCTATTTTAATCTGTTTTATTACCCAAATTGGGGATACCCCTTTGTGGGTTAAAGTGGTGTGTCGGTTAATCATGTTATCCGGTTCCCGCATCGGACCCCATATGTATTGACAGGCATGTAAAACTGAATACAAGATTATTATAATTGTCCCGAGTTATTTATGAAAATACATGTGCCTTGTGCACTTAAATCAATTTTGAAATATTTTCAAAAGAGTCGGTTAATTGTCTTTACCAGTTAAACTAGCGTATCTTCAAAAGACTAAGTGACAGGTTGCAAGGTTATGAAATAGGCTGGAAGTGCCCAGTAATGCTTAAAGAGGAATTTGCAACTCCATAGAAGCCTATAGTCTATTATTTCATTTGTAACTTTCGATCCGTCTGTGGATCTTTTCATATACTATCAGTTTGTATAATATTTTAAACGTTCTGACATTTATATTGTAATAATTTATATCCAAGACTTCCTTCTGTGCTATATTGTGTATTGATATCAATTTTGTCACATATTCCCCAACCGGGCCCACCGGGTGATATGAGAAATATCAGGGTGTGACACCTCCTCTTTCTCCCAGACTCATTTCTTCAATGTAATAGTTACCTCTTCTAAAGATTGATGAAATACTCAACTATGAGGAAAATACAAAGAAAATGGAAGAAGAAGCTGTCAAAGAATTTAAAGAGAACTAAGAGAAGATGACATAGAGGAAGGCATAGTACATCATGGATAGGAGGATAAGGGAGATTAGAATGTATGAACAACATATGTTTCCAAAATCACAAGAACTCTCCAAGATTCCTCCATTTAAGCCACAATCAGCCGCCAATGCCTCAAAGCAGGTGTAACATCCGTCAAAAACCGGATTTACCAAACCCGCTCCGTTTATTAACCGAACAATCAGTTAAAAATTTCGTTGCGTATTTTATGCCCAAATTAATTTTAAACGATACATAATTAATAAGTATATTAGAATATAAAAGTTACATTTGAAAAAGTATTAAAAATAATGAAATAAAAATAAAAGGCTGAAGACGGGTTTCGAACCCGGGTCAACCATTATCAGCAAAGCCTTAACACACACGCGCTCAACCACTCCGCCACTTGTGTTTCTTGTTCATTATTGAAAACAATTAATACATAACATAAAACTCGAATTCAAAACTGAGGCGCCCAATCACAGTCGTCGGAAATCCCGACGATTTCGCCGAGATTGGACGGTTTCTTCTGATTTAACCGAAGCATTAACCTTAACATCGGTTATAACCGATGTCCAGCCCGCGACATCAGTCATAACCGCCGGAGAAATATTTGACCGACGAATCAAGACGGTAAACGGACCCAATTCATCGATGTTCTTCCCTATAAATACACCCACAAGCCTCTGTCAACCTTTTCGCTTACAATCGCACCTTTTCTCGATGCATTTTCACTCGCCGGAAACTTTCTGCAACTCGCCGGAAAACCGAGATTTCATCTACACGGTAAATACCTCGACTCTTTCCGTTTTAATCCGATGTTAGACTGTTACTAACTTCAATCCAACCATCAGAATCTATCCCAGATGACGTAGCCGGAATATTCAGCTCTCGCCGGAAAAACCTCTGAGACTTCTGATCTTACGCTGTGAATCGGTATAACCCTCCAAACTCCTGTAAATCCTTGTTAAGTACCTCCATATCATAACTAATCGAACAGAACTGGTAATTGACTCTAACAGCCGAAGTTCACAAACAGAGCCGACGAGTCTTCGCCGGAGTTCTGTGAAAGACGCTGATCGGTATATTCTTCCCCCAAACTCTCTCCATTCATTACCTTTCAATTACTTATAAAGCTTGAAAATCGAATGAGACATAAATCAGTTGAATTGTCATAATCGGAAATTTTAATCGGAGAAGACGAAGTACTGATATGATATAAGATTAATTAAAAACAGTTTTATGAACGAGTTAGACACACAGTCCAGTGGTGGACTGTGTGCAAACAATATGCATAACGTCCCGAGTTCGATTCTTGTCACACGCACCTTCACATAAATAAAATGCCTTTTTTTTAGAGACCGAACCAGGTTAACTTCAGTAAGATGTTAAGTATAATAAAAACCAGAATAATTACCAAGTTAGACACACAGTCCAGCGGTGGACTGTATGCCAAACTAAACCACAGGTCCCGGGTTCGAGACCTGTGGCGAGCACCGAGCGAGACATTAAAATCGTTTTTAAAATAAATGATTTTCGGATTAATTCAATTAGTATATAAATATAATTAAAAACAGAAATATTTCGGGTTAGACACGTAGCTCAGTTGGTAGAGCTGCGTGCACGCGTACGGGAGGTCTCGGGTTCGAGCCTCACCCGGCGCACACAATTACACAATAAAACCGGTCAACAAGTCAACGGTCAAAAAGTCAACATTTTTTATTTTATTTATTTATTTATTTTATTTAAAAATCAATTAAAAATACTTAAAAATAACATTTTTAAAGTTAGAAAATAGCCTTAAACTCACAAAAATATATCCAATAATCCTACAAAAATTGATTTAATAAAATCCACTTATTTACCGAACCATTATGTTATTATCTAGGTTAGTTTCACTCGTGGTTAAATCAAACTTCGTGCGCATTCAACATCATCAACCGAACGCACCCAATATGAGTGAATCTTACAACTCCCCTTTTTAATTACACGTTTTGGGGTGTGTCATGTGTCACTAAAATTAACTCGTTTATTTAAACTTGTGCCATACCATATTATGATTTAAACTTAGAATGTCAATATTGTTTGTAGTTATGTATTACATATTGTCAAGTTGTATGCAAATCATTCATTAGGCCCATCAGTTCGTAGAACAACGCGTGCCTTAAAACTCATTCATTAGGCCCATCAGTTCCTCGTGAGAGACGGGTTGAGCAACGCGTGCCTCAAAACAATTTATTATTGTATGTGTGTGCATTATCTGATATTAAGCGTTTTGTGAATATGTTTACATCTATATTTACTCATATGTGGTTATGCACCTTATTTTATAATCAATTCAATAAACTTGTTCAAATGTTTTCATAGGATTCACTCGCCAACTTTTTGTTGATCCAAAAACCATTTTTACACATGATACAGGTGAACAAGATGAAGCAAGGAAAACATAGGAAATGCCTTAGAAGAAAATAATGAAGTCTAGAATGATGTGTAGGACATGATGTAATTATGATTGTATGTTTCCCTTTAAATTGTAATAATAAATATGAAACGTTATAATAAATGTCGTGAGCTTTGATGATAACCCAATCATGCCCCGATCACCTTTTCCGCTGCGGGTCGGGGTGTGACAGATTGGTATCAGAGCCATGACTATAGGGATATATAATAGGTTATTAGACCCTTAGAGCCTATACTATAGTTGACTAGATTTTAATTGTTTATGTGGTTACATGCAAACTTATGATATTTATTTGTTTCATATTTGTTTATACTTGCAGTCAAACATACATACTTACATACACATTCATCATACATATTTCAATGTTCACATATTCAAATCATCTTCATACTTTCGTTATTAAAAGGTTTGGTCGCATTTTTCATTTTTTTTCAAATCTCATCAAAGTGAGTTCTGCGACGGGCATGTAGTAACTGTAAGGGTACAAGTACCGGTAGTCGGAACTCCTGTCTAGGTTGGCATTCGTATAAATCCAATATAACGGACCAGTTTGCCTACCTGGGGACTAACGATGAGAGTACGAAGGACCTATTAGCCAAAGCATGCCACACCAAACGTCGTTCGAACTAACCCCACTTTGAGGTGTCACGTTCACCTGGACACATTCCGAATATCATACGTTACATATTTCTCGATTTTCTCCGGAGTGTACGTAACCAGGCTAACACATGCGAACCATATGAAAAACCCGGTATTCATGGGGGCCCACGTGATTACGAAGGTGAAGTATGGCGGCATGCAAGGCCCAATTACGAGCAAAGCCCTAGACATCCTATGGATGTAGTAGATTTATTATGCTATGTTTATTTTATAAATGTTCATTCCTAAATACGACACATGATCCCAAAAGCATCCAACTCATTCTCTTGATATGTATTCCTTGTAGATGTCTTCTAGTCTCGCTCGTAGGAAGATGAGAGCAGGAAAAGCCCGCGAGCGCATGGCTGCCCAAATCGCTCAACAAATGGCTGCCGTAATACCCAACATTGTAGTTCAAGTCCAGCAAGCCCTTACCGCTAATCCCGTCAATCAAGAAGATCAAAACATTGTCAATCCTCCCCCAATTACAACCAAATGCACCTACAAGCATTTCAAATCCTGCGACCCTCCAAAATACGAAGGGACTGAAGGTGTCACCGCTCTCCTCCATTGGTTTGAAGAAATGGAGAACACTTTTCTAAATTGCGATTGCCCCGATGATCGCAAAGTGCGATATGCTACTGGTCGTTTATATGGAATAACACTTACTTAGTGGAATAAAGAGAAGGCCAAACGAGGTGTTGAAGATGCTATGACTTTGACTTGGGAAGAGTTGAAGGAAATCATGACAAGACGGTTTTGCCCAAGGAGCGAAATCAAGAAATTAGAGGATGAGTTCTATTCGTTGAAGCAAAAGGAAGGCGACCACACCACATACAACAAAAGATTCCTCGAGTTCAAATGGTTCCCAACTTGTTCACTCCCCTCTACCGTTTGATCGAGCACTACATTCGAGGTCTTCCGTCAAAAATTCAAGACTCTGTAATAAGTACCACACCTGTAACCTTGGAAGCCGCAATGGAGTTAGCTACAGAGCTCACCGAGAACCGCATCCGGAATAAAGACTTCAAGGAGGAGAAAGAAGAAGGATAAAGCATCGACTGAAACCTCCAACTCCACCCAAACCGAATCCCCCTCTCAACCCATTTTTAAGAGAAAACGAGATGGGCAACTTTCGCTGTCACCCAACGTAATCAACCAATTTCACAAGCCATACCCATCCAAGCTATCCCAATCACTCAAGTAGCACCCAACTCAACTTACCCAAATAAGAAACCATACCTTGGATCTCACCCTCGATGTAACACCTGTTTTTATCACCATCCATCTACCTTACCTTGTCGACTATGTGCGAATTGTGGACGCTATGGTCATTTGAGCAAGGCTTGCCGCACCTCTCAAAACCAAATCTCACCCCCTACCCAAAACATGATCCAAACATATCAACAACCCCAATACCCCATGTTTTCATATGTTCGAGCTTGTTTCAATTGTGGCGACCCTACCCACTTTAGAAACACGTGCCCCCGATTGGTTAACATCATAAACGCCCAAGCTCAAGCAAACCCAGTTAACCAAGCAAATCAAGGAAACCTAATCACTAGGCCACCAGCAAGAGGAAGGGTTTTCAACATCAACGCCAATCCTGTTGAAGATAATGACGGCCCAAACGAAACCACCCAACTAGTCCCCTTCACCAAAAATCAAGATTCAACTCCAACCGCTTAGTTTTTTTTACGTTTTCTTTATGTTATCTCAATTTTCCCGTATCCCAGTTATAAATTGGAATCTTATCCAAGGATCTTAAATGCGAATTACTATTTCAGTTTGTTTATGTTTCAAAGTCACATAGAACCAATCATAACTTACGGATAAAGCCAATGAAAATTTGACAAGAATATGATGGATACGCCGCTGGTACTTCCTATATATAAGTATTCTTGTCAAAGGATCAGAGGCATTATCAGGCGGTTATGAGAAGTTCCATGTAGGATTTAGTAATGTCTTGGTCAAAGTTTGTTCATCATACATTTCAACGTATTTCAATTTCATCATTTAAAGAAGTTGAGCTATGTCTCACTTCCACAAGGACTAACCTCTCCATCATAACAAACGAGAGAGGTACTGTCACCATTCAAACATGTATACTATCAGAATTAAGACTCAAGCTTTGGTTGATTGTGTTTATTTATGTATTAGAGTCACATAGAACTAATCATAACTTGCGGATAAAACCAATGAAAATTTGACAAGAATATGGTGGATACGCCGCTGGTACTTCCTATATATAAGTATTCTTGTCAAAGGATCAGAGGCATTATCAGGCGGTTATGAGAAGTTCCATGTAGGATTTAGTATTGTTCTGGTTGAAGTTTGTGTTATACTCACTGATTTAGCATTCATATCATCTCATTATTTAAAGAAATTGGATTGTGTTCCATTTCTACATAGACTAACCTCTCCATCATAACAAACGAGAGAGGTATTGTCATCATTCAAACATGTATACTATCAGAATTAAGACTCAAGCTTTGGTTGATTGTGTTTATTTATGTATTAGAGTCACATAGAACTAATCATAACTTGCGGATAAAACCAATGAAAATTTGACAAGAATATGGTGGATACGCCGCTGGTACTTCCTATATATAAGTATTCTTGTCAAAGGATCAGAGACATTATCAGGCGGTTATGAGAAGTTCCATGTAGGATTTAGTATTGTCTTGGTTGAAATTTGTGTTACATTCACTGATTTAACATTCATATCATATCATCATCTAAAGAAATTGGATTATGTTCCATTTCTACATAGACTAACCTCTCCATCACAACAAACGAGAGAGGAACTGTCACCATTCAAACATGTATGCTATCAGAATTTGGGACTCAGATATTGGTTGTTGTGTTTATTTATGTTCTAGAGTCACATCATAGAACCAATCATAACTTACTAATAAAACCAATGAAAATTTGACAAGAATATGGTGGATACGCCGCTGGTACTTCCTATATATAAGTATTCTTGCTAAAGGATCAGAGGCATTGTCAGGCGGTTATGAGAAGTTCCATGTAGGATTAGTAATTTCTTGGTTGAAGTTCGTTTTATACTCACTGATCTAGCATTTATATCATCTCATCATTTAAAGAAATGGGATTATGTCACCAATCAAACATGTATACTATCAGAATTAGGACTCAGACATTGGTTGTGGTGTTTATTTATGTTCTAGAGTCACATCGTAGAACCAATCATAACTTACTGATAAAAACAATGAAAATTTGACAAGAATATGGTGGATACGCCGCTGGTACTTCCTATATATAAGTATTCTTGCCAAAGGATCAGAGGCATTGTCAGGCGGTTATGAGAAGTTCCATGTAGGTTGTAGTATTAGAAGTGTTGTTTTAGGATATAACCTTATCTTTCCAAACATATCAAAACTCTTGCGCATGAAATCATACTTAGTGAATCAACTCCGCTTATCAATATTTTTACCGTAGGCAACAAAAAGCGATTCCTGTAGCAGGGTACTCAACCCTTACAAGGAACGTTACCGCCTCAAACAAAAAATTTAAACTCATACTTTTTTTTCTAAGTATGTAACTGTCAAACTAAACACCATCCTTTTTAGACAAATATGACACTACTTAAATTTCGGGACGAAATTTCTAAAAAGTAGGGGATACTGTAACATCCGTCAAAAACCGGATTTACCAAACCCGCTCCGTTTATTAACCGAACAATCAGTTAAAAATTTCGTTGCGTATTTTATGCCCAAATTAATTTTAAACGATACATAATTAATAAGTATATTAGAATATAAAAGTTACATTTGAAAAAGTATTAAAAATAATGAAATAAAAATAAAAGGCTGAAGACGGGTTTCGAACCCGGGTCAACCATTATCAGCAAAGCCTTAACACACACGCGCTCAACCACTCCGCCACTTGTGTTTCTTGTTCATTATTGAAAACAATTAATACATAACATAAAACTCGAATTCAAAACTGAGGCGCCCAATCACAGTCGTCGGAAATCCCGACGATTTCGCCGAGATTGGACGGTTTCTTCTGATTTAACCGAAGCATTAACCTTAACATCGTTTATAACCGATGTCCAGCCCGCGACATCAGTCATAACCGCCGGAGAAATATTTGACCGACGAATCAAGACGGTAAACGGACCCAATTCATCGATGTTCTTCCCTATAAATACACCCACAAGCCTCTGTCAACCTTTTCGCTCACAATCACACCTTTTCTCAACGCATTTTCACTCGCCGGAAACTTTCTGCAACTTGCCGGAAAACCGAGATTTCATTACACGGTAAATACCTCGACTCTTTCCGTTTTAATCCGATGTTAGACTGTTACTAACTTCAATCCAACCATCAGAATCTATCCCAGATGACGTAGCCGGAATATTCAGCTCTCGCCGGAAAAACCTCTGAGACTTCTGATCTTACGCTGTGAATCGGTATAACCCTCCAAACTCCTGTAAATCCTTGTTAAGTACCTCCATATCATAACTAATCGAACAGAACTGGTAATTGACTCTAACAGCCGAAGTTCACAAACAGAGCCGACGAGTCTTCGCCGGAGTTCTGTGAAAGACGCTGATCGGTATATTCTTTCCCCCAAACTCTCTCCATTCATTACCTTTCAATTACTTATAAAGCTTGAAAATCGAATGAGACATAAATCAGTTGAATTGTCATAATCGGAAATTTTAATCGGAGAAGACGAAGTACTGATATGATATAAGATTAATTAAAAACAGTTTTATGAACGGGTTAGACACACAGTCCAGTGGTGGACTGTGTGCAAACAATATGCATAACGTCCCGAGTTCGATTCTTGTCACACGCACCTTCACATAAATAAAATGCCTTTTATTTAGAGACCGAACCAGGTTAACTTCAGTAAGATGTTAAGTATAATAAAAACCAGAATAATTACCAAGTTAGACACACAGTCCAGCTGTGGACTGTGTGCCAAACTAAACCACAGGTCCCGGGTTCGAGACCTGTGGCGAGCACCGAGCGAGACATTAAAATCGTTTTTAAAATAAATGATTTTCGGATTAATTCAATTAGTATATAAATATTGTCACACCCCGACCCGCAGCGGATAAGGTGATCGGGGCATGATTGGGTTATCATCAAAGCTCATGACATTTATTAAACGTTTCATATTCATTAATACAATTTAAATGGAAATTTACAATGATTGCTACAACATGATCTAACTACAATCTAAACTTCTTTGTTCTCTTCTAAGGCATATCCTATGTTATCCTTGCTTCAACCTGTTCACCTGTATCATGTGTAAAAAGGTTTTTGGATCAACATAATGTTGGCGAGTGAATCCTATGGAAAACATTTGAACAATTCATTTAAATTGATTATGAAATATGTGCACAACCAAACATGAGTAAAATTAGATGTAACTTGATCAACAATCATAATATGTTAAATGAAAACACTCATGAATAATAATGGAACAATTAAAGGCACGCGTTGCTCAACTCGTCTCTCACGAGGAACTGAGGGGCCTGATGAATGAATTGCATAAACATGATAATATGAATAACACAACTACAACAATATAAACTCAATGAAAACACACATGAACAATAATGAATTGAATTGAAGCACGCGATGTTCTACTCGTTTCCCACGAGGAACTGATGGGCTTAATGTATGAGTTTCATGTAATTTGACAAACGGAATATAAGTAAATCACAACAATAAATCAATCTAAGTTTAAGTCATGATGTGGTATGGCACAAGTTTAAATAAATAACTTAATTATTTCATAACACATGACACACCCCAAAACGTGTAATTTAAAAGGGGGAATTGTAAGATTCACTCACAGTGGGTGCGTTCGGTTGATGACGTTGAATGCACGCGAAGTGGTTTTAACCACGAGTGAGATTTAACCTAGATAAATCGCATTATGGTTTGGTAAGTAAACGGATTTATTAAACTATTTTAGTAGGATTGTTGGGTGTATTTTTGTGAGTTTGAGGCTATTTTCTAATCTAAAAAAAATGTTATTTTTAAGTATTTATAATTGATTTTTAATTAAAGTAATTAAATAAAAATAATAAAAATATTTTATTTTTTTTTCTGCTACAGTGACATTGACCTGTTGACTTTGACTGGTCGTTGACCGGTTTTGAGGCATATTGTTGTGCGCTCGGTGAGGCTCGAACCCGAGACCTCTCGTACGCGTGCACGCAGCTCTACCAACTGAGCTACGTGTCTAACCCGTTATATATCCGATTTTAATTATATATATACATTAATTAGAATTAACAGAAAATCATTTTTATTTTAAAAACAGTTTAAGCGGTTCGGCGGTGCGCTCCACAGGTCTCGAACCCGGGACCTGTGGGTTAATCTAACACACAGTCCACCGCTGGACTGTGTGTTTAACATGCTATATACTTTGATTTTTATTATACTTAAATACAATTTAGTTATTTCATTTTTCTGCCTTATTTAAAAAGAATAGATAATCGTCCGAGTCGGTGCTGAAGACCGGACTCGAACTCGTGACCAGCGATATAAACAAACACACAGTCCACCGCTGGACTGTGTGTCTAACTTGGTTATTATTCCGGTTAACAATATATTTAACATATATCTGTGGCGATCCGGTTCAGTAAACAAAAAAAAATGGATTTTATTAAGGAAGCGTGTGTGAGACGGGATTCGAACTTGAGACGTTTTGCGTTTTATATGTGCACACATTCCACCGCTAGACTGTGTGTCTAACCCGATTAATATCATGATTTTAATTAAACTTATAAGATATAAAAGTGCACCGTCTTCTTCACTAAAAAAAATAACCAGAGATGAAGTCTGACTGGTTCGAGATTTCTATCAGTTTTATTAGTGTTTTACAGTTCAATATGGTGAGGTAATTGTGAAAAAGGAAAAGAAATTGGGCGAAGAAGTATACCGACTGGATCCTCTGTTTTCCGGCAGAACTCCGGCGACAGGATTCAACTCCGGCGTCAGGTGTCTTGCAGCATCAAGTCTCCGGAAAGCTTGGAAAAGGTAAGGGTATCTCCGGTATAAGCTTCAGGGGCTCAGTGAGGTTCGAAAGTTAAAACTCGGTTTTCCGGCGAAAAACAGGAAAGTTCCGGCGAGTGGAATTACGCCGAGAAAAGGTGTGATTTTTGAGCGAAAGTGTTTGTCGTCGGTTGTGGGTCAATTTATAGGACAAATCGTCAATGCACTTGGTCTGAATTCCGACTGTGTTCGTTATTTAAATTTTCCGGCGGTTTTGAAAAGTGTCGCGGACTTCAAACATCGGTTATAACCGATGTCTGATTAAAGGTTTACGTTATAACGTAAATTGGTGTTAAAACTCGCGAATATTCCGGGATTCCGACGACTGAACCGTTTGGGCGCCGGTTTTGAATTTGTAACGACACTTTATCAATTAAATGATTGAAATATATAACAAACAGAACAAGCGGTGCAGTGGTTTGTGTGTTGAGAGATAAGTCACATTTGATTCGGTACAGACCCGGGTTCGAAACCCGGCAGATGTATTTCATTTTTATTTTGCGATTTTTGACAGTTTTTCAAAAACTAAATATATATTCGCGTATAATAATTGATTACGGATCGTTTAAAAATGTTTTGACATTTAATTCGCAACGAAAATTTTGACTGACTGTTCGGTTGCTAAACGGAGCGGGTTTGGTAAATCCGTTTTTGACGGATGTTACAGTATCCCCTGCTTTTTAGAAATTTCGCCCCGAAATTTAAATAATGATATATTTTGACTAAAAGGGTGATGATGTTTTGTTTGACAGTTGTATGCTTAGCAAAATAAAGGCTTAAGTTTTTGTTCGAGGCGGTAACGTTCCTTGTAAGGGTTAAGTACCCTATTCAGGAATCGCTTTTTGTTGCCTACTGTATAAGTATTGATAAGCAGAAATGATTTGCTAAAATGATATCATGCATAAGAGTTTAGATACGTTTGGGAAAAATATGGTTATATCCTAAGGCAAAACTTCTAACACTACAATCTACATGGAACATAAATAAAAACACAACAGCTGATATCCAAACATGAATGAACACATCAGCAAATATTTGAACATGAATAAACATAACAGCAAATATTCGAACATGAATGAACACATCAGCAAATATTTGAACATGAATAAACACAACAGCAAATATTCGAACATGAATAGACACATCAGCGAATATTTGAACATGAATAAACACAACAGCAAATATTCGAACATGAATAGACACATCAGCGAATATTTGAACATGAATAAACACAACAGCAAATATTTGAATCCACATTCTGATAACATATATGTTTGAATGATGGAAGTTCCTCTCTCGTTTGTTACGATGGAGAGGTTAATTTATGTAGAAATGGAACACAATCCAATCTCTTTAAATAACATGATGATATAAATGTAACACAAATTCCAACCAAGGCAATACTAAATCCTACATGGAACTTCTCATAACCGCCTGATAATGCCTCTGATCCTTTGGCAAGAATACTTATATATAGGAAGTACCAGCGGCGTATCCACCATATTCTTGCCAAATTTTCATTAGTTTTATCCACAAGTTATGATTGGTTACCAAGAAACTAATAAATCCTACATAGAACTTCTCATAACCATCCGTTAATGCCTCTGATCCTTTGACAAGAATACTTATATATAGGAAGTACCAGCGGCGTATCCACCATATTCTTGTCAAATTTTCATTGGTTTTAACAGTGAATTATGATTAGTCCTATAACTCTACAATCAATACAACAAACATAAATTACTGAAATGAAATATATCTGTGCGATCAAGGCTCAATCGAACGGAGCCGATCGTTTTGCATGTACTGAAAATGAAATTGTGTGCTCAAGGCTCAATCAAACGGAGCCGAACATATTGAATGTACTGAAATTGAAATTGTGTGCTCAAGGCTCAATCAAACGGAGCCGAACATATTGAATGTACTGAAATTGAAATTGTGTGCTCAAGGCTCAATCAAACGGAGCCGAGCGTATTGCATGTACTGAATATGAATAACTTAACCACACAAACAGCCTATGCATGGAACCTCTCATAACCGCCTGATAATGCCTCCGATTATTTGACAAGAATACTTATATATAGGAAGTACCATCGGCGTATCCACCATATCCTTGTCAAATTTTCATTGACTTTATCCGCAAGTTATGGTTAGTTCGATGCGACTCTACTACAAACACCACAACCACATGATACTGATAATGAAATTGTCTGTGCGCTCAAGGCTCAATCAAACGGAGCCGAACGTATTGAATGAAATTGTATGTGCGCTCAAGGCTCAATCAAACGGAGCCGAACGTATTGAATGTACTGAAATTGAACAACTTAATTTAAACAACCATCACACAATCAGCCTATGCATGGAACCTCTCATAACCGCCTGATAATGCCTCCGATCATTTGACAAGAATACTTATATATAGGAAGTACCATCGGCGTATCCACCATACCCTTGTCAAATTTTCGTTGACTTTATCCGAAAGTTATGGTTAGTTCGATGCGACTCTACTACAAACACCACAACCACAAGTTACTGATAATGAAATTGTATGTGCGCTCAAGGCTCAATCAAACGGAGCCGAACGTATTGCATGAAATGTAAATTGAAATGTGCGCTCAAGGCTCAATCAAACGGAGCCGAACGTATTGCATGAAATGTAAATTGAAATGTGCGCTCAAGGCTCAATCAAACGGAGCCGAACGTATTGCATGTATTGAAATGTAAAATTACGTAACCGATCAAGGCTCAAACAAACGGAACCGATCGTGCGGGCACGCCAAGATCAACCACATAATAAAATGGGGATCCAACTCAACCTCGATGGATGGGGAGCCACGGCCTCGGCAAAAGCATATACCGAAAACAATATATAATATATAATATCCAATAATTTCTCTAACAGTCTACACATGTGATAAAGAAAAACATAAGACTAAACGATAGAAGTTGAATCTGGATCTTCGGCGAAGAGGACTAGCTGAGTATCTTCATCAGGGCCGTCATTATCTTCGACAGGGTTGGCGTTGATATTGAAGACTCTTCCTCTTGCTGGTGGCATAGTGGTTGGGTTTTCTTGGTTTACTTGGTTAACTGGGTTTGATTGGGCTTGAGTGTTGATAACGTTAACCAATTGAGGGCATGTGTTTCTAAGGTGGGTAGGGTCGCCACAATTGAAGCAAGCTCGAGCATATGGGAACATGGGGTGTTGGGGTTGGTGATAAGTTTGGGCCATGTTTTGAGTAGGGGAAAAGGTTTGGTCTTGAAAGGTGCGACAAACATTGCTCAAATGACCATAACGTCCACAAGTTGTACATAGCCGGCAAGGTAAAGTAAGGGATGGTGATAAAAACAGTTGTTGCATCGAGGGTGAGGTCCGAGATATGGTTTCTTATTTGGGTAAGCTGAGTTGGGTGCCACTTGGGTGATTGGGACAGCTCGGATGGGTATAGCGTGAAAAACGGGTTGATTTTGTTGGGTAGCAGCGAAAAGTCGCCCGACTCTTCTTCTCTTAGGTTTGGGTTGAGAAGGGGATTCGGGTTGAGTGGAGTCGGAGGTTTCAGTTGATTCTTTATCCTTCTTCTTCTCCTCCTCGAAGTCTTTGTTTCGGATTCGGTTCTCGGTGAGCTCTATTGCTAGCTCCATTGCTGCTTCCAAAGTTGCAGGCTTGGTACTTATCACAGGGTCTTGAATCTTTGACGGAAGACCACGAATGTAGTGCTCGATCAAACGGTAGAGGGGAGTAAACATGTTGGGAACCATTTGATGTAATTCGAGGAACCTTTTATTGTAGGTGGTGTGGTCTCCTTCCACTTGCTTCAATGAGTAAAATTCATCTTCTAGCTTCTTGATTTCGCTCCTTGGGCAAAATCGTCTGGTCATGATTTCCTTCAATTCGTTCCAAGTTAAGGACATAGCATCTTCAACACCTCGCTTGGCCTTCTCTGTGTTCCACCAAGTAAGTGCTATCCCATATAGTCGACCGGTAGCATAACGCACTTTGCGATCATCAGGGCAATCGCAATTTAGAAAAGTATTCTCCATTTCTTCAAACCAATGGAGGAGTGCGGTGACACCTTCAGTCCCTTTATATTTCGGAGGGTCGCATGATTTGAAATGCTTGTAGGTGCATTTAGTGGTGTTTGGGGAAGAGTTGAAAATGTTTTGGTTTGCTTGATTGACAGGATTATTGGTAAGTGCTTGTTGAACTTGGATTACAATGTTGGGTATTACGGCAGCCATTTGTTGAGCGATTAAGGCAGCCATGCGATCGCGGGCTTTTCTTGCTCTCGTCTTCCTACGGGCGAGGTTAGAAGACATCTACAATGAATACATGACAAGAGTATGAGTTGGATGCTTTTGGGATCATGGGTCGCATTCAAGAATGATCATTTATAAAATAATTATACAAAAATACTACATCCATAGGATGTCTTGGGCTTTGCTCGCTGTTAGGCCCGTCATGCCGCCATACTTTACCTTGTGTAATCATGTGGGCCCCCATGAATACCGGTTTTTCATATGGTTCGCACGGTTTCTGCCTGGTTGCGTACACAAAAACCCGGGAAAATCGAGAAATATGTATACAACGTGTGATGTTCGGGATGTGTCCAGGTGTAGACACGATGACACCTCAAAGTAGGGTTAGTTCGAACGACGTTTGGTGTGGCATGCTTTGGCCTAATAGGTCCTTCGTACTCTCATCGTTGGTCCCCAGGTAGGCAAACTGGTCCGTTATATTGGATTTATACGAATGCCAGCCTAGACAGGACGTTCCGACTACCGGTACTTGTACCCTTCCAGTTACTACATGCCCGTCGCAGAACTTACTTTGATGAGAATTGAAAATTGCATAAAATCTTTGGATAATGAGAATATGAAAATAAATTGAATACATGAACATCGATATATGTATAATGAATATGTATATATGTATAATGAATATGTATATGAGCATGTATGTTTGACTGAAATGTAAACAAATATGAAACAAATAAATATCACAAGTTTGTATGTAACCACCTAATCAATTTAAAATTTAGGCAGACTATAGTATAGGCTCTAAGGGTCTAATAACCTATCCTATATCCCTATAGTCATGGCTCTGATACCAATCTGTCACACCCCGACCCGCAGCGGATAAGGTGATCGGGGCATGATTGGGTTATCATCAAAGCTCATGACATTTATTAAACGTTTCATATTCATTAATACAATTTAAATGGAAATTTACAATGATTGCTACAACATGATCTAACTACAATCTAAACTTCTTTGTTCTCTTCTAAGGCATATCCTATGTTATCCTTGCTTCAACCTGTTCACCTGTATCATGTGTAAAAAGGTTTTTGGATCAACATAATGTTGGCGAGTGAATCCTATGGAAAACATTTGAACAATTCATTTAAATTGATTATGAAATATGTGCACAACCAAACATGAGTAAAATTAGATGTAACTTGATCAACAATCATAATATGTTAAATGAAAACACTCATGAATAATAATGGAACAATTAAAGGCACGCGTTGCTCAACTCGTCTCTCACGAGGAATTGAGGGGCCTGATGAATGAATTGCATAAACATGATAATATGAATAACACAACTACAACAATATAAACTCAATGAAAACACACATGAACAATAATGAATTGAATTGAAGCACGCGATGTTCTACTCGTTTCCCACGAGGAACTGATGGGCTTAATGTATGAGTTTCATGTAATTTGACAAACGGAATATAAGTAAATCACAACAATAAATCAATCTAAGTTTAAGTCATGATGTGGTATGGCACAAGTTTAAATAAATAACTTAATTATTTCATAACACATGACACACACCCCAAAACGTGTAATTTAAAAGGGGGAATTGTAAGATTCACTCACAGTGGGTGCGTTCGGTTGATGACGTTGAATGCACGCGAAGTGGTTTTAACCACGAGTGAGATTTAACCTAGATAAATCGCATTATGGTTTGGTAAGTAAACGGATTTTATTAAACTATTTTAGTAGGATTGTTGGGTGTATTTTTGTGAGTTTGAGGCTATTTTCTAATCTAAAAAAAATGTTATTTTTAAGTATTTATAATTGATTTTTAATTAAAGTAATTAAATAAAAATAATAAAAATATTTTATTTTTTTTTCTGCTACAGTGACATTGACCTGTTGACTTTGACTGGTCGTTGACCGGTTTTGAGGCATATTGTTGTGCGCTCGGTGAGGCTCGAACCCGAGACCTCTCGTACGCGTGCACGCAGCTCTACCAACTGAGCTACGTGTCTAACCCGTTATATATCCGATTTTAATTATATATATACATTAATTAGAATTAACAGAAAATCATTTTTATTTTAAAAACAGTTTAAGCGGTTCGGCGGTGCGCTCCACAGGTCTCGAACCCGGGACCTGTGGGTTAATCTAACACACAGTCCACCGCTGGACTGTGTGTTTAACATGCTATATACTTTGATTTTTATTATACTTAAATACAATTTAGTTATTTCATTTTTCTGCCTTATTTAAAAAGAATAGATAATCGTCCGAGTCGGTGCTGAAGACCGGACTCGAACTCGTGACCAGCGATATAAACAAACACACAGTCCACCGCTGGACTGTGTGTCTAACTTGGTTATTATTCCGGTTAACAATATATTTAACATATATCTGTGGCGATCCGGTTCAGTAAACAAAAAAAAAATGGATTTTATTAAGGAAGCGTGTGTGAGACGGGATTCGAACTTGAGACGTTTTGCGTTTTATATGTGCACACAGTCCACCGCTGGACTGTGTGTCTAACCCGATTAATATCATGATTTTAATTAAACTTATAAGATACAAAAGTGCACCGTCTTCTTCACTAAAAAAAATAACCAGAGATGAAGTCTGACTGGTTCGAGATTTCTATCAGTTTTATTAGTGTTTACAGTTCAATATGGTGAGGTAATTGTGAAAAAGGAAAAGAAATTGGGCGAAGAAGTATACCGACTGGATCCTCTGTTTTCCGGCAGAACTCCGGCGACAGGATTCAACTCCGGCGTCAGGTGTCTTGCAGCATCAAGTCTCCGGAAAGCTTGGAAAAGGTAAGGGTATCTCCGGTATAAGCTTCAGGGGCTCAGTGAGGTTCGAAAGTTAAAACTCGGTTTTCCGGCGAAAAACAGGAAAGTTCCGGCGAGTGGAATTACGCCGAGAAAAGGTGTGATTTTTGAGCGAAAGTGTTTGTCGTCGGTTGTGGGTCAATTTATAGGACAAATCGTCAATGCACTTGGTCTGAATTCCGACTGTGTTCGTTATTTAAATTTTCCGGCGGTTTTGAAAAGTGTCGCGGACTTCAAACATCGGTTATAACCGATGTCTGATTAAAGGTTTACGTTATAACGTAAATTGGTGTTAAAACTCGCGAATATTCCAGGATTCCGACGACTGAACCGTTTGGGCGCCGGTTTTGAATTTGTAACGACACTTTATCAATTAAATGATTGAAATATATAACAAACAGAACAAGCGGCGCAGTGGTTTGTGTGTTGAGAGATAAGTCACATTTGATTCGGTACAGACCCGGGTTCGAAACCCGGCAGATGTATTTCATTTTTATTTTGCGATTTTTGACAGTTTTTCAAAAACTAAATATATATTCGCGTATAATAATTGATTACGGATCGTTTAAAAATGTTTTGGACATTTAATTCGCAACGAAAATTTTGACTGACTGTTCGGTTGCTAAACGGAGCGGGTTTGGTAAATCCGTTTTTGACGGATGTTACAAATATAATTAAAAACAGAAATATTTCGGGTTAGACACGTAGCTCAGTTGGTAGAGCTACGTGCACGCGTACGGGAGGTCTCGGGTTCGAGCCTCACCCGGCGCACACAATTACACAATAAAACCGGTCAACAAGTCAACGGTCAAAAAGTCAACATTTTTTATTTTATTTATTTATTTATTTTATTTAAAAATCAATTAAAAATACTTAAAAATAACATTTTTAAAGTTAGAAAATAGCCTTAAACTCACAAAAATATATCCAATAATCCTACAAAAATTGATTTAATAAAATCCACTTATTTACCGAACCATTATGTTATTATCTAGGTTAGTTTCACTCGTGGTTAAATCAAACTTCGTGCGCATTCAACATCATCAACCGAACGCACCCAATGTGAGTGAATCTTACAACTCCCCTTTTTAATTACACGTTTTGGGGTGTGTCATGTGTCACTAAAATTAACTCGTTTATTTAAACTTGTGCCATACCATATTATGATTTAAACTTAGAATGTCAATATTGTTTGTAGTTATGTATTACATATTGTCAAGTTGTATGCAAATCATTCATTAGGCCCATCAGTTCGTAGAACAACGCGTGCCTTAAAACTCATTCATTAGGCCCATCAGTTCCTCGTGAGAGACGGGTTGAGCAACGCGTGCCTCAAAACAATTTATTATTGTATGTGTGTGCATTATCTGATATTAAGCGTTTTGTGAATATGTTTACATCTATATTTACTCATATGTGGTTATGCACCTTATTTTATAATCAATTCAATAAACTTGTTCAAATGTTTTCATAGGATTCACTCGCCAACTTTTTGTTGATCCAAAAACCATTTTTACACATGATACAGGTGAACAGGATGAAGCAATGAAAACATAGGAAATGCCTTAGAAGAAAATAATGAAGTCTAGAATGATGTGTAGGACATGATGTAATTATGATTGTATGTTTCCCTTTAAATTGTAATAATAAATATGAAACGTTATAATAAATGTCGTGAGCTTTGATGATAACCCAATCATGCCCCGATCACCTTTTCCGCTGCGGGTCGGGGTGTGACAGCAGGAAAGCATCGAATGGATAAAAAAGAACCTCCCTGTCCTATCAGAAACTATTATGTGTTTCAAAACCGGGATGCACAAAATCTGCTGGGAGAAGTGGCCAGGGTAAAGCAGATGTTGGCTAATCCAACGTGAAGGTCACACCTCCTAACTGGATGCTTGGCAATAAGAGAAAGCCAACACTAGAAGAGGTTACCAGGATCTTCAAGATGAAGCAAAAGCTAATAATGGTTGAATATGCTGCAAAGAGCTCAATATCAAGGTGGAAGGACACAATGGTGTCAAAGGAATTCATGGATTACATGGATGCAAGAAAAAAATCTAGAAAAATTCCCACCTAGGCCAACCTGGGATAACACAGATATCTACATTGCTCAAAATAAGAAGGAGTCTACTGCTATTGCTTTCAAGCCCCAAGAAATCTTCTCTTACAATCTAAGAATCTTGGAGAATTATTTGAAATCTAAAAGAAAAACATGGTTATTCCAATTGGAATGTGGACCTGGATGAAGAAGAGAAGACACTACTTGTGACATGTATGCCAGACACAACACATGTGTTCAGAACTGAAAAAGAACAAAAGACCGGCACACACATAGTAGCTTTGGAGGATTCTCCAAAGGATGATATTCAGTAATCCCACAGCTCTCAGAAGAAAGGAGTGTCTACCGATCTTCAGAGATCCAAAGGGTAGCAATTTTTGTTCTTCCCTAAGCCAAAGTTTAAAGACAAGAAGCTACTCACAGATTAAAAGGTGTGAAGACAAAAAAACCTTTCTCTATAAAGTCAAAGATGGTTGACTAAGATGAAGATAAATGAATTGTCCTTGTTCACAGCTGCAAGAAATCCCTTCAAAGGACTTTTCATCAACAAAATAAAAGAATAAAGGACAAGCCCAAATAAGTGTGTTTTGGCATTAGCAGATCTAGGGGAGATTGTTTGGTTATATAAGATCCACGTATGAGGAAAACCAAAACCCAAATGATCCATCATCCTTTCCTGAAAACGTTAAAATACAATCTTCAAGTCCGTCAGTTTCTCTCCCTTTTAAAGCTTCACAAAACAGCTACCCCAACTCCTAGTTCATTAAACTACTGCCTTCAAGAATAAAGAGAACAAGTGCTGATCATAAAAGAGCTGGTCAACAAGTTAACAATCAAGTCAACCAAAGTCAAAGGCTAAAGACCAGTCAACAAGTCAAAGGCAGAAGTTTTGGATTTCCAGAAGGGTTGGGTCACAACCAGCTGTTTCGAGAACTCCAGCACTACATTTTTCTAAAGATCCAACAATTCAATGAAACAATGTGTCAATCTAGTAGTTTCACAACTGCTGGCAATTATAACAATTAATGAAGCTATTAAAGGTCGCTTTCATGATGACGTCACCAGTAGTTTATACCTCCTATATATAGTTTTGAGTATCTTTGTAATTAGTTAACACTAAAAGCCAAAAATCATAAAAACTTAGTGTGATCACCTAGTGAGGGGGAGTACTTTGTACTTGATTGATTGTATTACATATGACGAAATTCTTAATGAATCATTTGCAATCATTCCCTATTCATTTGTGATTGTCTGATATGTTTAGATATTACTGTTTGATTGAATTTCCCAATTTAATTAACTGTTTTACCAAGAAAAACACACACAACATACACGCAGATTCAACATAATCATAGTTTAGCCTTTAGGCATTTTTGCAAATTTGACAATAGTTCATATACATGCACCCTTCAAGATTTTGACACATAATTTTTTCGTTATATGTGTTTCATTTTGGTTTCGGATTGTACATTTGTGTACATAATTTATAGAGATCTTATATTTGTTTGGTACCTGACTTTCTTTTGGAACTCCACTAACCTCTTTCGAGATTTCGTTGATATCTTCCAATATTTTGCTAATCTCTTCTAGAATTATATCAAAAACCATTTATAGGGTTTTTGTAGGCAACCCTTTTTGAGTTTTATATGAAAACTCTTTTTAGGTTACACCAACTGCATTATTATGCACTTAATTTATGTGATTTTTTATCTTTTGGAACCGATTTATCTCCCATATTTTCTTAGTGTGGTAATCATTCTGTGGTTACCCTTAATTCCAACAGGTGAATTTGATGTTGGTATATTTGATTTGTCACTCTATTTCTGATTGTAAATGCATCTGGTATTTCATGTGCTAGTCTTTGCAAATCTATGATATATGGACTTCAGATTCATATTGACCGTTTCAGAGGTAAAATTTTTTATTATGATGCATTTCATATAATTCTTGTGTTACAAGTCTTTTTTTATTTTTATCTCACCCTAAGACAGCGAATACCGTCTCATCAAACTGACAATAAACATATTGTGTTATAACTAAGTCCCCCGTCAATGGTTATATAAATTTAGAAACGACTGGGTGTTGAAATAAATATAAATACCTAGCCTTCTATGCGGTCCCTTTTTGGTACGATTGTGGTAGTTGTATTGGTACATAGATTAAACAACCTAATACTTTGAAGACCCTTTGTTCTCTTTAGAATACCCGTTGTAATGAGGGATATTAATGATTAGCAGTAATTGGCTTAATATGATCAGTGCAATGACACACGGAATAAGACTCCTCTTATAAAAAAGAATATTATGTTTTATATCGTTTACATAATGACATAGCTAAATCGTTTGTATGTGAACATGAGCTACTAAACCTTAAATATATGTTCCATTAGATATACATTAACTGGATTTTATTTCAACTATCTACGTCTCTCACTATACTTCAATTTGTGTCCAAAATTGGCTCTTATAGCTGCTTGGTAAAAAATCATCGTTAAACCATGTCAAAGTATACTGTTCCATATCATTGAGCAAATCCAATGTTGACCATATAGGCATCTTACCAGACTCCTCACTGTGCTCAACAATGGCCCTTGTAACTGCTTCGTCAAATAGCAGTGCTAAACCATTTTAAAGAACAACGTTTCATATCGACGGGCATATACAACATTTGGGTAGTTGAAAAGCTTACATTGGATCATGTAGAGATGAATTTTTAAAGATCAACTATTTAAACTAGGTTCATAGTCACCCGTGCCCGCCCATTTTGTCTCGCCCTAAATGGAATCCCTTAGTTACGCTGCGCCCCGACCCGAGTCCCCACGTCCCGTGCGTTGCGTTTGGATGCGGTTAGAATTCGGAACGTATTACACACCATGACAACAGATGAATAAATTCATATTATAATACAAAATGATATCTAAATGTGTTATGTTACTTGCGTCATAGCTCGGCTCTAGACATCAAAATAATAAGAAAAATTAAAACAATAAGGTAAATAACAAAGGTAAAAAAATAGGTAAACGATAAAGAAAATGCTAGGAACTCAGTCGATTTTACTGTACTCATCATAGCAAAAAAAAAAAAGTTAAAAAATATACCCAAAAAGGTATCGCATGTGTTTTAGTTTATTAAATCATTTCAAAAAATAAAGGCGGTTTTTCCATACCCCTTAAAATCATTGCTAAAGTTGAAAGCGGTTTTTTCGTACGGATATCTATTCTGTTCCTTAAAAAAAACCAAACTCAAGAACAAAAAAGAAAATAACAACCCGATGCACATTAGCATTCAAACACTATAAAGCAGTATTTTTGTATCGGTATCGGCTTTGTTCGTTAAAAAAAACTAAACTCAAAAATTATAAAAAATATAAGTTAGCAAAAGTTAACTTGTGCAAGTTAGCAAAATCAATCCGATGCACATTAGCATTTAAAGACTGTTAAAACCTCTATTCTTTTAGATATAAGTATATAATGGCCCATATTAAGGAGTTTGTTTTCTTATGACATTAAGATTGATTAGTGAAGTTAGTGGTAGTGAGGCTTTTAGATTACTATGGTGCTGGTTATTACTTTTGATTATTTAGTGTATTATGATGTTATCTGGATGACATATTTGGTCATACTATTTGGTGAACGTATATTTGTCTAGTAAGAGAAACTTACATAAAGTGAAGAATATTTTGATTCATTTGTTAGCAAATTCTCAACAAAATATATACAATAGATATATATAGCTCAAGCTTTTAAAGCCCGTAAATATTGAGCTTGGTATATAGGCCTAAATGTTTGCATTTACATGCATAAACATTTTATTTTATTTTTAGATTTTTCTTTAACTAATAGATTAATATACTATTTCACTAACCTTTTAGCTTTTATATTTCTAATTTTCTTGGTTAATAAAGTTAATAAATTAACCAATATACTATCCTTTATATTTCTAATTTTCTTGGTTAATAAAGTTAATAAATTAACCAATATACTCGATCACCAACGAGTAATTAACAATCAGAACTCAACATGTATTAAATCGAGCATAGATATATCAGTTACACACCTAAATATAAGACTCATATTATCAATAATGTTCCAAATGCTACACCATTTAGGGCTGCAAACAGACCAAATGTTCGGTGAACAATTCGTAAACCATTCAACGAAAGTTCGTTTACACAGACAAGAAATTTCGTTCGTTTAGTTAAAGAAACGAATATGAACAGAGGTCGTATTCGTTCATTAGTGTTTTTTTCGTTTTTATATTTTATTTAAGTATTTCAAAATTCCGACGAATAAAACATAATAAATGTCAGTGTATTATATATTCTGTTCATAAACGCTTGTTGTTCGCTTGTTTCCATTTATGTTCATAAACATTAGTTTGTGCTCATCTGGGTTTATCATCATTCATTGTCTAAAATAAACAAACAAATACGAACAAATTTATTTTCTTAACAAATTAACAAACGAACACAAACATAAAATTTGATTCGATACGTGTTTATAAACGGTACACTCACAAATATTCGATTCGTTTGTAGGATAGGCACCAACCTACACAAAGCCGAATTTTCTCACACAACCCAACCAATACTCTCCCTCAAATTTATTTGGATTACTTTTCTGTCATCGAATCCCCCCCCTCTCCCCCCCCCCCCCCCCCCCCCCCCCCTCTCTCTCTCACACACACAAGCACACACTTTATTTCGGCTTGAATCAGGTACTAAACAGCCTACAATACGCACCCAATTCATGGATTCCTTCCTACTTGCAGCACAATTCCCATCACCCCATCTCTTTTTTCACACTTCTCCCCTATAATCTCTCTTTCTTCTACTTCATCAAACGTCATATAATAATCATAATAATAATAATAATGTGGTGATGGGTTCCTTTTCTTGACGAACACCACTGCTCCCATCATGGATTCTTGCTCTTTTGAAGGTAATCAATCAAATTCTCAATCAATCAGTCAATTTTTCTTGATGGGGTTTTCGATTCCTTCAATTATTCTTCTGGGGTTTGGTTGTTGTTAAACGTTTTGTAATAAAGATTTGATTTTTTTCATCATCTGAAGTGAAAAAGATTGGTTTTTTGTTGATGGGTTTGTGAAGAAATTACAAAAATTTCACCTTTTTTGTCGGATCTGCCTTTGATATGTAAATACTTGCATGTTTGTTTTTTATGTTCTCGTGATTCACATCACCTGCCAGCTAATAATAATTCACAGAAATTATTGGTCCTGTGTACGGACTATATATATATATTTTTCACCAACAGATTCAAGATTCACAATAAAGCATGAATTCAACAGGTTTCATCAGTACTTGCAGAAAATATATAGATATACATGCCACATGTGTGTGTGTATATATAATATACATAATATATATATAATATATATATATATGTATATATATATATATATATATATGTATATGTTTATCTATAATCTATATAGGATTAAATTCATATTTAGTCTATGATTGTATTGTAGACTTGAAGTTGGTTGATGAGGGTCATTAGTTGATCAGTTTTGGCCAATTAGGTAAAAGTGAATTATGAATATGATTATGATTATGTTTCTTTTTTATTATTATAATCAGTTTTGATGAAACATGTAAAAAGGTTGTTTAAGAAATTTCCTCATGAGGTAAATGTAGATTTAGCTGTGTATCTGTGTGTGTATCTAATCGACCCGTTTTCTGATTATGATATTTAAACCGCAAGAATCACGTTCCGAACTCCATCAGACCGCCTATTTTGTGTATTAGAAGTCAAAAATGTGAGATAAATATTACTGTTTTGGATAAAAATGATTATACACAACTCTGTTTCTTTGTGAGAATCCAATGGATGGTAACTTTGGTTAGGCTGTCTTTATCATCTTTAAGTCAACTATTTAGGTTTATGCTTCGCTGCAACATTTCTTTATATATTTAATAATCTAATATATAAATATTCATAAGAGTATATGAACTTTTGCAATGAATAACACAACTGGCATAGACATAATAATTAATATTATTACCATTTATTATGTTTAATAGTCTATAGAAAGTTTGATTCATTGTGGTTTCCTGAGACACTGACACAAATAACAAAATGATTTTACATTTATGGTCAACTTTATGATATTCTTGAGTTAAATCTTCATCTGTTACACTTTTTTTTTCAGGGTTTGTGCTTGATCCATCAAAGTGCAGTAAATTAAGTATGGAAGAAAAACGAGAAATCGTGTACGAAGTATCCAAATGGTCTAACGGTGCACCAGAGCTCCTACAATCGTGGAGCCGACAAGAAATTCTTCAAATCCTCTGTGCAGAAATGGGAAAAGAAAGAAAATATACCGGATTAACAAAATTAAAAATCATCGAACATCTTTTAAAAATAGTTTCCGAAAAACGATCACAAGATGATATTATGGGGAATCTTGAATCATCAGAAAGCGATCCTCAAAGATCTGCGAAAAGACACAGGAAATCCGACCAGCCTAACCGTTTAAAACGTTACGTCGGATAATAATGTCGATTTAGAGGATTATAATGTTAAGTTTTGCAAGAATTCGGCTTGTAGAGCGAAGTTAAGTCAAGATGAAGTGTTTTGTAAGAGGTGTTCGTGTTGTATATGTCGTCAGTATGATGATAATAAGGACCCGAGTTTATGGTTGATTTGCAATTCGGATCCACCGTTTGTTGGGGATTCTTGCGGGATGACGTGTCATCTCGAATGTGCGTTAAAACATGAAAAATCTGGAATTCCGAAAGATGGGAGGAATAGAGGACTTGATGGGAGCTTTCATTGTGTATCTTGCAGTAAAGTGAATGATTTACTTGGGTAATTCTCTTTTCGTGTTTTTTTCTATTTTTTAGCTTCACTTCTAGATTGCTGGTGCATAGGGGCAAAATGGGCGGGTCAAGCAAGTTGTTAAACGGGCAGAGTTAAAATGGGTCATCTGATGACTTACGAACATGTTTTTTGTACATTTTTATATATATATTTTTTAGAGTTAATTACACAGATAGTCCTTGTGGTTTATTGAAAATAACACCTTTGAGGACTAACAAAAAATTATATAAGGGTATTTTAGTCATTTACACTGATGAACAGAAAAGTTAACGGCAGTTAGCCTTAATATTCAAAATCGAAACCATAGAATCTGAACCTATTACAAAAAAATAGCTAGTACTCAAAGGTGTTACTTTCAATAAACCACGAGAACTAACTGTGTTATTAACTCCTGGCAATATTATTTCAATAATAATCTAGGTTTTTGAATACACCGATTTTATGAGCTAAAACAGTCTTTGGGTGACTTTGAATACGTTTGACTTGTTCCCTTTAAGCTGAACTTTTAGAATTGATCCATTTGACCCGTTTGAGTTATAATTCATATCGACATATTGATAACGTCTGAAAACAGATTCTAAGTATTTTCTAAAACTCTAAGCATATGCAGATGTTGGAGAAAGCAAATTATGATAGCAAGGGACACTAGGCGGGTTGACATCTTGTGTTATCGTATTTCTTTAAGTCAAAAGATCTTAGTTGGGACCGCTAAGTACCAAAAGCTTCATGATATTGTTAATGAAGCGATGGAGAAACTCGAAGCAGATGTGGGCCCGTTGATTGGTTTGCCAGTCAAACGGGCCAGGGGTATAGTCAACAGGCTCTCTTCAGGTCAAGAGATTCAAAAGTTATGTGCTTTTGCAGTCGAATCCGTTGATTCAGTACTCTCCAACATGACCTTGAGTGGTATATTTCTCTCTCCCTCTTTTAATTTGTTTTAGATATTTTTTTACAAAAGAAACAGAGTTTGACTTTTGAGGTCAAACTAGCTTGCATCATTGTCAAGCTTGATATGGATTATAATATTATTGTCAACACAATCCACTCAAAACTTTTCATGTTTATGGTATATGTTATTAATCTCATCATATCTTGAGTTTCAACATTAAAAAAATCAGTTTTGATAAAAGTTGACTTTGAAGGTCAACTCACCCAACCTGACCCGTTTTGACTTCATACGATGATTAAATTATTAAATTTTATGTAATTATGTTTGACACAAATTACAAATATAACTTGTTTGACAAAGATTTTAAGGTCAACTCATCCAACCCGATCCGTTTTGACTTTTGACGTGTACAGAAATTGTCAAATTAACCTATTTGACGTGTTACCCAATCCATTGATTTGCTCATTTGCATGTTTAAAACCGTGCTAATAAAAAAAGAAGCGTGCAGATGCAGCAGAGCCCAGCCTCTTAACACCAACTGTCAAGTTCGGAAACATTTTTCCCACATCGATTTCCATGATTTTGGGTTCTCGAGATCAACCCGTTACTGATATCGCAAAGACACATAGATACATAATGTGGCATCGAAAAGCCGAAGAAACAGATTACCCTACAAAACCGACGTGTACATTGTTTGCACCAAGCTGTACGAAGTTCTTACTCTCGGGTTTAACTCATCGACACAATATGTTCTAAAAGTTGTTTACTTTGAAAACACGCGTGAACTCGGAAGCAAAGAATTGCGGTTTCAAACGACAAATGACGATGAAAAAAGCCCGTTAACGAATTCTAGCAGCCTGTCGAATCCCTCTTTGGTTGAAGATGAAAACTACAATATTGTTAATAACCAGAAGGACAAAGAGGTTGTTGTAAACACTGATGCTGTAAACATCATAAAGAAAAGTTCAATAAATGATGAAAACAATGAAAAAGATTTTGACCCTTTTGCCCCCACTACTTGTGCTAAATTACCAAACACCCCCTGCAAGACGGAAAGCGTAAAAGATTCAATCTTGCCAAGAAAAACTCGATCAAAATCATCAAAAAAGAATCTTGAACACGGGTCAGAGGATGAACCGAACGAGTCAGACGATCGGGATTTCGGGTACTATGTGAAAGTGATCAGATGGTTGGAATGTGAAGGGCATGTAGATACTGGATTTAGGAAAAAGTTCCTCACTTGGTACAGTTTGAGAGCAAGTCAACAGGAGATCAGAATAGTCAAAGTGTTTGTGGATACTTTAATGGATGATCCAGCTTCACTTGCAGAGCAGCTTATGGATACTTTCTCTGATGTGATTACAAACAAGACATGTTCTACCAAAGGGCTTTGCCTAAAGCTTTTCCATTGAATTTGAATTAAATTTGAAATCAAGGTTAGAAAAAGTCTAATCTGGATTGTTTATGACTATTTATATTCTTGATTTAAACTGTAATCATTTAAATTCGATAACTATTTATAACTATGTGAGGGACCCAATGTTCTTTTCTTTGAAAATGTGATGTGAATCAGTGTCACTCGTAGGCGGATACATATCATACATACCAAAAATGAGTGTTGAGATTTGGTTCAGATTGTCGTCTGGCTCACTGTCTTTCATTTTTTGCCTGCTGAGACCTTGACGTGGTCATTTCATTGCCACATGCCCCCAATCGTTAGTCAACAGTTAAGTTGATTGTCAAAAACGGGGTAAAAGACTATTATACCTTTTTTCTTAATGCAATATGCGACCTTGTAGTTTCATTTTAATAACAAACTACATGGTCGCATATTGTAATAAGAAAAAAAGGGTATAATAGTCTTTTACCCTATTTTTGACAATCAACTTAACTGTTGACTAATAACAGGGGGTGGCAATGAAATGACCATGTCAGGGTCTCAGCGAGCAAAAAATAAAAGACAGGTAGTCAGGCGACAATCTGGACCAAACCTCAGGAAGGCAAATTGTACTTTACTCTAATACTAATACTAATAAGCTAAAACTTTGTACACATTTAAAAGTTCATACATATTTTAAAGAAAAATTAATAAAAGGAGGGATATTGGATTTAAATAACCCAAACATTCACCAATTGGCTGATAACACTCCCAACTTTCGATTTGTACATCAGCACTCCCAACTTTCAACGTATTGGCCGATAACACTCCTTAACTAACTAAACCCTAACCCAGTTAGTTTTTGCTGATATGGCATCTGATGTAGCCCTTTTTGCTGACGTGGCAGCTAATGTGGCATTTTGATGACATGGCAGCTGGCATGGCATTTTTGATGATGTGGCAACTGATGAGCAGCTGACATGACATTTTTCATGACGTGGCAGCTGACATCAGCTAACTGGTTTAGGGTTCAGTTAGTTAGGGAGTGTTATTAGTAGCGAAGCTTGACCTGAATGATGGGGGGGTCGAAAACGTATATACCCAAAAATTTCTATAGAACCAGGGGGGGGGGTCGAAAAGGTATATACCCAAAATTTTCTATACGAAAACTACATATATATAACGCTACTGAATGAAAAGTTCGAAGAGTCGGACGCCCCCTGGCCCCTATTATCTTTCGCCCCTGATTTTTATCGGTCAATAAGTTGAGAATGATATCTCATATGGAAGAGGGAGTAGGCACCTATCTTTTTCTGTTTCAGCACACATTGTGTGGTATCACCATGAACTCCTTCCACTCTTATTTCCTTTTATAAAATTTTTTTAATTCTTTTATACAGTTTTCCATTCATATAAGCGGTCCATTTAGAAGAAGTTTGTTGCATCATGCATGTGAACCTTTATTACGTCTATCTTTATTTTTGGGAGAATTTATTACGTCTATCTAATCTATTAAAATGGAGCATATAACCTAATTTTGAATATCAACAAAGCTGATGAATCCCAATAACCCTAACAATAGGAATAAAAAAATCCTTCAAAAATTGTTATCCCTGTTTCCTAATAAACCAAAACTAACTTGCAAATACGTGTATAATTAAATTAACTTGCAAATAACGTGTATAATTAAATTTATCATATATGGAAACCTTCCTACTCATCCAATAAAAATAAAAGTGTACTTTTTAGAGACCGGTTTGAAACAAAGAGGAAAATGTGTGCGAAGTGGATGCTAGATCAAGGACGATGACACATGTATTTTATGGTGATTGTATACATGTCCACAAAATTACAAGCGTTTTTAGGTTCATGTTAATAGTTGTCGTTTTTACACATCATTAGGTTATGCAACATGACTATCTCCCCCATCCCCAACTCCACCACTCTATGTTATACCAATCTCTTAGTCATATTTCAACCATTTTTTTTAATTTATTAGGGTGGGCGGGCGCCCATCACTCACCACTCACCTATCACTCACAACTTCCAATCAAGTTTCGCCACGTCATCGAGCTTTATTCCATCACTGGTGATGGATTTTAGTGGAAATGCCATCACTCACCACACCCACACATCATCAACGGTGTATATAAAAAACCCATCATCAACGGTCAAAAAAACGTAAACTTTTCAAAATTCACGTGTGATGCCAGTAACGAGTTATGGATTCAACGCGTTATAAATTTTGTCTAGAACTCTTCTATAATTTCCCATGACGTCATTCTCGGTGATTAATAATTTGTCTAGAACTCTTCTATACACTTCCATGAACATACCACTTTTACTTGATTTGGACAAGTGTGTATAAGGAAAGGTTATCTTGAAAACTCTAAATATTATCACGAATGTTTTAGAAAGTTCTAGAAATTCTTTTTAGGAGAATCCTTTAACAGAAAAAAATTACCATTAAAAAATTACAATCCACAAATTTTTAGCCCAAAAGTAAGATTTGTCCATGGTTGTAAAACAAGGTTTCCAAGGTCGAGTACTCCCCGAGTACTCGCTACAAGGTAGGTTGCCGAGGCAACTTTCTTCGACTCCGCCGAATTACTCGGAGTCGGTTAACCACGGTCAACCTTGGCCAGAATTGTATATAGTAGGTTAACTCGGGCCTAGTTTGACTTAAATAATAATAAAACATAATTTATATGACTATCATATTAAAGAATGAATATCATTTTCACATATTTGTTATAAATATTAGTAAATTTATGTTATTTGACAAATATATTAAATCTCCAAAAGGTAATTTCTTTATAATTTAACATGTCCGAGTACTCCCCGAGTACTCTTCTCCTAGACCGAGTACTCTCAACTCCCCGATCGACCGACTAAGGAGCGCCTAGCGACTTTTGCAACCGTGGATTTGTCCGGTTTATTAAGGGGCAGAACTAAACAGGTTGTGAGCACAATTATAACTCGTGGTTATTAGTGAGTTTGTCTTTTATTTTAGAGATTGATTTACGTTGCCATAATTCTTTGGATGGCCCTGGTCATGCTAAATATAATGGGCTAAAACTTGAAATTGATGTTTGGCCGGATTCAACTTTCTTAAACACATTTGTAGAAATAACGGATCATATAAGCAAAGGAAAATTGGGTTCTTGGGTTTGAATGGGCAACTCATCGGAGACAAAACAGACAATATCTTGGCACGGTTTACTTGGTATGTTACAGATGAATTTGAAAGAAGTTTGAATAAAGTTATAAATGTATAATTATCAAAAGAAAGGTAAATCCCTAACTAATAGTTTATTTGATTAATTGTTTTATTACTTTATTAAGTTAGAGTTAAGAGTACAAGTTGGTTTTGTTTAGTTTAATAAGTTTGTTATCTTAATCTTATGATGCATATGCTTGATATTGGCTATAGATCTTGTTTTGTTTATAGGAGTTGGTTTAGTTTGGTTTAATAAAGTGTGGCAGTGTTGGTTTTTCTATGAATTTCTGCATGTTCGATTCACTTGTACCGTTTCTGGGTTATATCGATTACTAATACGGGGCTTGAGTCCTTAATCGGTAATAAAAGAATTGGCAATATAATCAGTACAACGTGTCATCTACCTTGGATGAACCTCTGAATAAAATGATCAAGAGTTGTAAATTATAAGTCATAAGCGATAATAACTAAAATGGTTGCTATAAAACGTTTATAAACTTGACTATTTTAGTTTTTGTATAAATGTTCTCGAACTTTATACACATTATAAAAGTTCATACAAATTTTAATATTAATATTAATAATTATAATTAATAATAATAATAATAATTATTATTATTATTATTTTATTTTTTTTATTTTATTTTATTATTATTTTCTAATAAAAGAAACAGTGAAAGAGGGAGTAGGGCCACCATCCTTTTCTCTTTCTGAACTTTTCTCTTTCAGCACACATTGTGTGGTATCACCATGCCCTCCTTCCACTCTTATTTCTTTTTATTAATTTTTAATTCTTTTATAATGTTTTCCATCCAAGTGAGCGGTCCAATTAGAAGTTTCTTTCAAGTGAACCTTTATTACGTCTATCTCTTTTCTTTGGGAGAATTTATCACGTCTATCTAACCTATTATAAAATGGAGCCCTTAAAAATTGATAGGTGAAAAGAGTTTGATAACGCCTCCACATTATTTTTTATGGGCATTATATAGGCATGAAGTTAGGATTAACATAACGGGTCAACCCAATCTATTAAGATACGAATCCGAAACACGTAAAACGAACACGACACGAAATCTTATTGTGTCAGATTTTCAAAACACAACACAAACCTGTTAATAAATAGGTTACATGAAATGACCTGTTAAGACACGAAAAAATTACCAATGTATCATACGATCTGTTTAAGACACGAACACGACGAATTGGGGAAACTGTGAACTGAATTGGGAATTGTGGTGTTTGTGAGAGAGATTTAAAAATTAGGGTTTGGATTGTGGAAAAAAACCACGTCTATGTGTATAATTCATCTCAGGTTCCACGACTGATGACCCATGTCCACAACCCACATATAATATTCTTTTTAATTTTTAATTATTAACATGTACTTAACGGGTCTTAATAGGTTAACGAGTTTTAATATGTTTAGACACGAAACCTATAAGGTCTTATCATGTCGACTTTTTTTAGACACGAAACCTGTTAAGGTCAAACACGAAACATGATAACTTCGTGTAGGTTTGTGTCGTTTGATGATGTTCGCATCAGAATTGCCAGCCCTACATGAAGTGGAAGAAACATTTCTAGAATAATGCCTAATGAGAAGAAAAAATATGGAAAGTAATGACATTAAAAAGCCTTAACCATTACATGGGGCAATTACATTGGGCGTTATGATGTTTATGTGAGCAAAATACATCCTAAACGGCATCAACCATTACGTATGTCTTATACCTGTTTCGTCCTAATAAACCAAAATTCACTTGCAAATAACGTGTATAATTAAACTGAGGTAAGAAGTAACCATGCCTCAATTAACACGGACAAACACTTCTTATATATGGAAACCTTCCTACTCATCCAAGAAAAGTGTACTTTTTACATGACGGTTCGGTACAAAGTGGAAAATGTGTGCGAAGTGGATGCTAGATCAAGGACGATGACACATGTATTTTATGTTGATTGTATACGTGTCCAGAAAATTACAAGCGTTTTTTAGGTTCATTTTACAATTGTGGTTTTTACATATCAACAGGTTATGCTATATCCATCCTTCATTTGTGACTGTCACCTCAGTGCAACATCACCATCTCTCTCTATCCCTGAACTTTATCACTCTATGTTATACCCACCACTCATCCTTCACTCATTTTTCTTATATATATTTCTAAATTACATAAAAGGGTGGGAGGAAGGGAGAGAGAGAGAGGCATTGTGGTGAGCAAGGATGGTGACAACACACCATGGAAAATCTTGGGACCTCGGCGGCAGCGCGGTGTTCCCCCTTCCCTCCACCTCAAGCCTCAGCGCAATGACACTCCTGCTAGTATAACACCGGCCTTATAACTCTCTAGTTCGTTTGTGTGTTACAGTTGACAACCTAGACACGCCGCTGTAATAATAGACACTCGATTGTAATAAGTTTCAAGCAACCAATCATTTTAAATAGTATAGACACCATTTTATTGTCATTGTTTAACAAATATATAATAATACTATTATTATATATAACATAATAAAATTGTTGATCGCATGATATAAACTTTATATTAAAGTTATTTGAGTTTTAAGGAACTGGGTTCACTTGATTTAGTTTGAAAAAGAAAACAATGGAGGTGAATCCTCTTTCGCTATATATTTCAACCATTTTTTTTAAATTTCTTATAATTTCGCATGACATCATTGTGATTAGTGGTGCATAAAAAACCCGGATCCGAAAAAAACCTGGAACCGGGTATTATAAAACCCGGTTTTTTATACCCAAACCCGAACCCGACCCTACCCATAGGGTAGGGGTCGGGTATGCATTTCTGTTATAAAACCCGAACCCAGAACCGGGTTTTTTATACCCGTTTTCAACCCGGGTTTTACGAATACCCGGTTTCAACCCGAACCCGGAACCGGGTTTTTTTCAATACCCGGTCCGGGTTTTCCAATACCCTGTTCAGGTTTTTTCGTTTTTTTTTTTTTGTGTTTTTTCGAGTTTTGTACTTTGGTAACGGCTATATAGCCGTTAGAAAGTGTATTTTGATGGTTTTTTTGTTTACATTGTATCTCTATACCCTATAAAAGGGGTCTTGATGTTTGGTTTAACCTGCACGTGTTATCCTCGAGACAAACAATAACGAATACAATCAAGTTATTCGAAGCTATCTATGTTCATCATCTTATTTGACCCGGTTCTATGATTATTTAGGTGTCATGAATTTCTATGTTTTATGAAATAAAAAGGTTTTGCATTTTATATTTTATGTTTTATGGAAAAAAAATGAATACCAAGGCATACCCGAACCAAACCCGATCCATACCCGAGGAATACCCGAACCCAAACCGATCCATACCCGACCCTACCCGAACCCGGAAATAGGGTATTATAATTACAGGTATTAGAAAACCCGATCCGGACCCTACCCCGAACCCGGGTGTATAGGGTATACATTTTTGTGTAAAACCCGGAACCGGACCCGACCCGGGTATTGTCACTACCCGATTTTATAAAACCCGGTCATACCCGGAACCCAGTCTCATACCCGGAACCGGGTATTAAAAAACCCCGATTGTGCACCACTAATTGTGATTAATAAACAATGGAGGCGATAAATAATCTTTGCATGGGCCTGTCATGCTAAAAATTTGAAATCCATGTAGGGCTGGATTCAACTTTCTTAAACCCAATTGTAGAAGTAATGGATCAGATAAGAAAAGGAAATTGGGTTGTGATGCACTAAGAGACAGAGAGTTGGAGTCATGGATTCGATTGTGTATGGGCTTCCTTTTCTTTTTTACATTTGGGATTTCCAAGTCCAAGGACGGCTACAATCAAGTTAATGGATCATTATGTCGAAAACAAGTTCAAATTCAAAGTATACAGGTTTCTAAACTTTTATATAAAAGTTATGAAAATAATCAATTTCTTTTTGTAATTGTATATCAACAATTATTGGTCATTTGGTCATATTCAATATTTTGTCATGCATTCATATACTTTTAATAATTTGGTTGGTTACATTATTAACACAACTCTGGTTTATCTTAAAATCTATTAGGTGTGTGTGATCCTAGACATCTGAATCAGAATTAGAGGGGAGATTGTTGACAATAATCATGACCAGGTAGAATGAATTTGGAAGTTGGTCACTTGGTTTTTCTCTTTGATGTCCTAAATTCAACTCCCACTAGCATCACTTTGAAGAACATTGGTGGTGACAATGAAGTTTAGAACTCGACCTCTATGGAGGTCACCAGTTCAAAACCGAGCTAAACCGGGTTTTTTGCAGTGGGCATTCAGGCGGGGGGGTTTTAACCGAAATTGGTGGCTTGGCTGTTGGATATTTATGTCACGTTCGATAAGTCAACGCTACCGACCGGGTCTTGACCCGTAAGAGTTACACCGTGGGCAACAAACTAAAATCCACTTAACTGGTTTAGCTGGTAATCATGAACGATATGCGAAACGGATCATAATTATATTTATGACCATGAACGGATTTATATTATTAATACTCGTTATTAATAATATAATTGTTTATCACAACTGATAAACTTGTTGCGGGTGTTAACTGAGAGAGACGGCCATGGACTGAGTAAGACAAGTACACTCTTCTTCGCCACTTGTCGCTCATGCACACATGCATCACCTCTTGTCGCGCATGCATAACTTCTTCACCACTTGTCGCGCATGCATAGTCTCTCTGCCACTTGTCGCATGTGCATGTCTATCACTTGACAAACATGCATGAGCCTCCATCTTCTATTTAAATGGTGTTGGTTCTTGCATTTAAAAGGTTGGATGAACTAGATTAACTCTCTTAATACCCACAACCACAACCACAACCACCGTCGCCGCCGGCGTCTGCCGCTATCCCCGCTCCGCCGGGCGTCGCCGCTGCTGCTCGCTGCCGCCAGTATCGCCGGTCACCGCCACCGCTACCCGGCCTATACCCGGGTTTTGTTAGTTCATGTCACTAGCAAGTGTTCGTTGAACCTCAGTGTCTCGACCGGTTAGTTACTAACCGACGTATATCTTTCTCATCGGTAGTTAGACATTCTTTTCACCGTGTTCGTATTTGCATGTAACCGGATCCTGTCGGGTTTTGTTTTGTTGATCACTTGTTTATTTCCGCTGCGTTTTATTAATTAACTCGCTTAATGAATTTACTATTATTTATTGAACCGGGTTTTGACAAGTAAAATTTTTACCTAATCACCTCGGATACCCAATGGTGGTATCAGAGCCTTGGTTACAACATACGAGTCGGTACCGGTCTTTTAACCGGAATTAGAACACAAACATTATTTATTTTAAAGTTTCTGATCTAAATAATTTTAAGGGCAGCTTTAATTTTAATATTTTATATTTTATTTGTTTTGCTTGACCAAAACATTACCTGGTTTATTTTGTGATTATTATGAAATATGTAAATCTGGCCCGACCTTGTTTTGTGGTTGTATATTTTATTCGGTTTGGTTATTATATTTTATGGCCACCTAGATGGTTCAAAGTTATAATAGATAGGGTTTCTTCCTTTATTATATTTTTAAATATTGTAATAAACGAAGACCCAAAGACAAAACCGAGGACGCCAAACAGGAGTCACGAAGTCAGTGAGAGTTGCTCGAGACGACTGGATGCACTCAAGTCCATCCTTGTGGTTGTTTGTGTGTTGTGACCCCGTGACCCGTTTGATCTTGCTATTAGGCTCTAGCAAGATCGAACAATTTTTGGCCATATAGATTTACATATTTACCTTGCTATTGTGGTTGCTTTTTATCTTATAAGGTGTTATAACATAACCAACCTAAATTCCAACATGATTTTAAAAGGAGTTTTAAAATATTAAAACAATCACATTAAAACAAGTTCTAAATTATTTTTACAACTTGTTAAATTTTGTTATAAAACAAAGTTTGTTTTTAAAACGAACACTAGCCCATTGAGTTTTGCAAATTAAACTAGATTCAATATTCCAAAACTATTAACTTAATAGATTTCTATCAACTTAAAATTGGTTGAATCAGTCGCGACAAATTTAGTTTTAATAGATTATTTAAAACTAAGTGTCCTGAGAGATGAAAGGATTCATCAAGATGTCACGAGTAAGATATATACAAAAATTGGCTCTCACGACCCTATGCCATCCTACTACTAGTAACACTTGGGGCATAATGCGAACCATCAATGTTGGAGCCACAACACGACACTTGGTGTCTAGATTATCCTTCCAAGGTGCAAGGGCTTCTTCGACATATCCGACCCTTCCACATGTGACCATTTTAGGACGACTATTACTTTTCTTCTCGTGTTACGTGCCACAGCTGTCTCGAGAACAAAAGTGGCATAGATGAGACTAAACGTATCAGTGCATAGACAAGAGTTGTCTTAGCGGCCTCATACTCGAGAATTATGCAATTCTCACAATTGACAATCGTTGTCAGTCCGCTTGAACCCCTTGCTAATGTTGCGTGCTACAACTGCCTTTAGAAAGAGCTTCTGACCGGATTCTCATTCCTTGTTCTAATTACTGTAAATGAGGAAATATACATCGAAAATACTAATTAAAATCCTTGCTTATATAGTAGATGTCTAAAGAAAACAACTCCTTCATTCGCAAGTCAATACTTGAAAAAGAAAAACTGAATAACACCAACTTTCTCGAATGGCACCGCAATCTGAGAATAGTTCTTGTTGAAACAACAAGGATATGGCAGGGGCAGGTCCAGGATCTACTCCAAAGAAGCTCCTTGGCTGGAATCTGTAGACAAAGAGCACCGTTAGCCTTAACGCGAGAGGTGGCCTCCCGCGTTTGGACTCCGGCGTGAGAATCAGTAGTTTGTTCTTTAGAGTCTTAACAAAGTAAAGGGATAAGAGTTTTAGTGTAAGAGGGAGTGAAAGTGAATACCTTTGGCTTGTTCAAGGCACTCCCTTTTATAGGTTAAGTGATCTGCCCGAGGGAGCCCCTTTGCCAGCTAGTACCTTCTTGATCGAGTAAGCTTATCCTTTGCTGTTGTTTGCTTGTAGGATGAACCTTGCCTTTTGAGGTAAGTTTGCAGGCTGTGTGTCTCGAGGGGCTCTGTTTGTGCTTTTACTGAGAGGTCAAGTCAGTTTGACCTTTGTCTTTCAAGTCCCGAGGGTGTAAAGTAACAATAGCTTCATGTCGTTAGCTTATGGTGATCCAGCTCCTGGTCAGGAGCTGGCTGCTCCGTTTATTCAGCTTTTGTCTTCTTCTATGTTTATACATGTTATTATGTATTTGTGTTTCATTTGTTCTAACATCATTGAATAAGGTATTAGTGGACCAACATCATCAGCCCCCCATGTATTTTGCTAAAGAGGAATGCTTATGACTAGAAGCTGAAAGTCCTGATTATTTTTAATGCGCCTTAGATCGGGAAGCTAAGCTTCTCGGGCGAAGCTCTGCTTTTTTGGAGCATCTAACCGTAACCTTTGAACTTTCCCCTCATTTATTGCCCACTTGCACTGCTGGGCGGCTGGTAGGGTGTGACTGATGTGACACCGTTGCAGGAACTTGAGTAGCTCCCTTGACAGTTTTCTGGCGGTTACATCTTGTCCCTTGATTCTCCTTATTAACCAGGATTAGTGTTGTGTTTGATCATTATAAAGTAACCGTCCCCCTTTTCATCTTTTCACAACTTTGAAATCTTCAGATTCTTCAAAATTCTCTATGTTATTTTGCGGTTCTTGGAACTTTCTACCGGCGATATATAGTTCTTGGTACGTTCCCTTTTATTCACATGGCTTCAAACAAGAATGACATTGCTTCTCAGTTTTCAAAACTTACTAAATCGGAGATCAAGCAGTTTATCCTGGACCATGGGATTGATCCCAAACTTGAATGTTGATCAATGTCCAAAGGGATTTATGGTATTTTATACTCGTATCTTGGATCAACCAAACCTGCGATACCTGTTTTCCAACTTTTTCCTTAGTGTTCTTAAGTATTCCGTTTGTCCTTGGGTCAATTAGCCCCTATAGGCATTGCACGCGTTATGTTTTTTGAAATACTTTGCCGTTCCTTGAGTTATGAGCCTGATTTTGTTGATGTTCCGATGGTTCTTTCGGCTTGCCCAGAATGGTGACTGGTTTACCATCGAGAAAACTCACTGTGAAGCTTCCCTCCTTTCTACCACCGTTGGTCACACTTATACTTGGAAAAATCAATTCCTTTTCATTTCTCATCGTTTGCTTCCTTTTCCCGTTGTTCCTCATAAATTTTCTGAGTTGTTGAATGAAAAGGAACCATAGGAGAAAAGTGTTGATCAAGAGTTGCTTCTTAAACTTCGTTCTTTTCATTTAGAACTTAAGGCTTACCCGGAGGAGCTTCTGGTTATGCTGTGTATAAGCCAGGGTTGGTTCGAGTCTCGTTATGAACCTGTGTTTTTCTTTGGGAAAAAGGGTATGTTGTATTTGTTTTGAATTTAGTTATCTGCCATGTTTTAACCTTCTTGTGTTTTTTCTTTTGCAGAGATGAGTGCTCTTGATTTTATTGAGATGATTGATGCTACTGGGGTGGAGATCGAACTCAGGGAGCATCCTGAGGGTGCTCCTTCCGTGATCCGACGTACTGAGCATGTTAGAACTGCAGGGGATTTCCAGAGTGTTCCCGTTCAACCAATTTCTGATAATTCCTCTGCTAAGAAACTTTCCACTACTGGTCGTCGGTTTACCAGAGCCATGTCTTTGTCGAAGTCTAATCCTCAGTCTTCTGACCCTATCTCTATTGATAGTGGGGACGAGGACGATGCTAATATTATTGCTTATGTTACCGGGGTTAAGGTTGTTAAAAAGGAAGCTTCTGAGTTTGTTGGTGGGGCAAGTAATGTTGTCAGGGGAGGAGGTGATGTTGTTGGTGATGAGGGAGGTGATATTGGTGGTGGGGAAGCTGATGCTCCATCCCCACATGTTGCAGCTGCCCCCCAGAAGTTGAATGAAACCAAAAAGGAAAGTCCCGGAGAAGCCGACCAAAGCATCCAAAGTTGCAAAGAAAAAGGTTAAGACTGCTGTTACCAAACCTTCCTTTTGGTGTGGAAGGTGTTTCTGATGTGTTTAAGGATGCCAGTGTTGGGAAATTGCGGAAGAGGAAGCCGCAGGGGTTAAAGGGAAGTTGAAGATTGATGAGACTTCGAAGGGGAAGCCTGTTACTGACTCCGGGAAGGGGCTGGTAGAGGCTATTTTTGTTCCCAAGTGGAACATTTGTGTTTCCGACACAATGAAGAGTGGTAAAGTGTGCCATGATCTTTTGAGGAATGTTGCTCCTCCTGCTGAAAAGGAGCTGCTCTCTCAATTGTCCGATGAGGATTCGGCCTATCGGATCATTAACCAAGCTGCTCATTTGTTTACCTCCCTTCCTAACGGGCTTGAATGTTGGGCTGCCTCTGTTAGTAAGAATGTCGATCATACTGATGCCTTGTCGAAAAAGGAGGCAGAACTCAAAGATTCTCATGGTGATTTGGCAGCCTGTCAAGTTAAGGTAAGCGAGCATGAAGCACAACTTGCGTATTCTTTGGCTAGAAGGAATAAGAGACTAAAAAAGCTTGAGGAATATGCTGGTCAGTTGGCTGATTTTAACAATCAGCATGCCAAGGAGAGGGCCGAGTTTGGGATTGAGAGGGCTAAATTTAGGCAGGAGCGTGCTGCCCATGAAGCAAGTGTTGAAGAGCTGAGGCAGCAAGTCAGGAGCTTGACTGAGGATAGGGAGTGGCTTATTGGGTCTGACATTCGTCGTTTTGTGACCCTCCTCCTTCACAGTCAGAAGTTCAATCGTCACCTTTCAGGTATCTATTCCAAGGCTATGGCTCATGGTCGTTTTACAGGTCTTGTTGCTGCTTCCGAGGCTATCTCTCGTGGGGAAGCTATAGAAGGTCTTCCTTCCTACAAGTTGATTCTCTAAATGACTTTGTTACTGTTGTGAATAAGATGGAGGCTCTATCCTATCCTTATGTCGAGAGCTTGTCCAGGATGGTGGGTCGTCCTGTTGCTGAGCTGGAGGCTTTGGAGCCAGAGGGTATGAAGTGGGATCTTTGTAGAAAGCTTCTGCCTGCTCCCCCCGCGAAACGAACATTAATTTGGTATTGAAGACCGGCGAGCTGGCCCTTCCAAGGAGGTCGAAATGATCCAGGACTCCGAACCCGTTTCTGGCTCCTCCATCCCAAGTGATGCTTCTCCGCTGTCATCTGATAAGGGGAATCCAAGCTCTTCTGTCATCGAAGATAAAGACCTTGATCTTGATGGCCTATATGATGATCTTCCTTAGGGTAGGGACCCTTTCTCGTTGGATGTTGGCAGTACCGGCTAAGTTTAGGACATTTTGTGGTTTTCCTTAATGTATGTTGGTTGACTTTCTTGTTAGGAGGTGTTTATGTGTTTTCTTTTATCCCTATAAGGGTTTATCCTATGTTAAACTTTGCTTATGTATTAATCAAGCTGCCCCCTTAGGGATGTTTGCTTCTTTTATAACTTTTCTTTTTTGCTCATTGTAATATTTGCATTTGCTGAGAGTGGGAGCGTGTGTCTGTTATTTTTCCTTACGAACATTTTATGTAGGCTCTTTACGATGTTTCCTTTTGTATGTTGCAATGGTTGGTGCTATCAGACTTGTGTTGTTTGTGTAGTTATGTATAAACATTTCTCATTTTTCCAATGTCTTTTCTAGATGAATTTTGGTTAAGTGCTACAGTCACCCATCCCCAATCCTTCTATCAAAGAACCAATGCATGCTTCTTGTTCTATCTCTTTTTCTAGTCCACAGTTTATTTGTTAACTTATTGTGGTGTATTTACACAGGCGTTTTTCTTTCTAATTTTATCATATGAAGCATTTGGCGTAAGGTGCTTACCCTTTTTCATGGAGTTAATTTTTAGGATGTTTTCGATCCACAGAATTGTATTGTTTTAGGAACTCACCCTTTATATAGGAAGGTATAGCGCCTTGTTCCCTGTTGAGCGATATGGCCTAGGAGCTCATCCTTTTTTCATGGGTAGATATAGCATCGGATCTCATGGAGCTTTGTTAGGAGGAGCTCACCCTTAGGATAGAACAATATTATATTCTTTCATCAAAAGTTGCTATTCGTGTTTCCATTAAACTGATTATAGCCAAGTACAAGCTTGTTCAACCATTACAATGAGTAAGTTAGACTATGAATTTTTTCAAGTACTTTCCGTTCCAATGCCTTGGAACTTTTTGCCTTATGGGTTTCAAGTTTATAGGAGCCTCCCTTGTGTGTTTCCCTTATGACATACGGGCCTTCCCACTTTGGGCCCATTTTGCCAGTGTCTTCCATTTTGCTAGCTTCATTGTTTCTTAACACCAAGTCACCTGGCTTGAAAACCTCTTTTTTGACCCTTTTGTTGTAATAGCCTTCTATCTTTTGCAAATACCTTGCTACTCGGATCAAGGCAGCTTCCCTGGCTTCTTCCAGTAGGTCTAGGTTCAAGAGGATTTTGTTTCTTTGGGGGCTTCATTCATCCTTTAGCTCCTCAGCGTTTGTACCCCAATTTCTGCTGGTATTACCGCTTCTGGGCCATATACTAAGCTGTAGGGGGTTCGTTGGTGACTTGTTTTTTTCCAATGTTCGGATGGCCCATAGTACACTGGGGAGCTCCTCGACCCAGTGTTTGCCATAGCTCCTAGCCTAGTCTTCAGCCCTTCTACTACGCTTCTGTTCATTCTTTCTACATGCCCATTAGATTGTGGGTAACAAACAAAGCTAAGGACCTGCTTGATTTGGAGTTCTTGGCACCATGTGCTAAACGGGTTTTTGTGAATTGTTTGCCGTTGTCGGTCACGATCTCCCCTGGTAGTCCAAATCTGCATACAATGTTTTCCCACACGAAGTTAATCACATTTTTACCTGAGATTTTTGCTAACGGTTTCACCTCTGGCCATTTAGTGAAATAGTCCACTGCAACCTGGAGGAACTTGAGTTGGCCAGCTGTTGTGGGGAAGGGACCTACTATGTCCATCCCCATTTGAAGAATGGCCAGGCTGCCAAGATGAGGACTAGGTCATGCTTCGGACTTGTTTTTACTGGAGCGTGTAACTGGCATGATTCGCATTTGTGTATGACTTCAGATGTGTCTTTGTGCAATGCCCATGTTCATCAGCTTCGCCACTACCGTTCTTGTTCCTGCATGGGTTCCGCATATCCCCTCGTGCACTTCGTTTATCAAGTAACTGCTTTGACTGGGACCTACGCACCTTAGTAGCCGGGATAGGTAGCCTTTTTTGTAAAGTTCCCATTCCTCCATGATGTATTGGTTAGCTTTTGCCTTAATTCTGACAGCCTCCGACTCTTCTTGAGGTATTTATGTATCGGGGTCATCCATGATTCATGCTGTTCCTCTACGAAATCATTGATCTCCTCTGCTTCCACTACCTTGTCTTGATTACTTCCACCAGCACCTTCTTTGTTAGGTGTGCGAAGGTTAAGGAAGCTAGCTTGCTCAAAGCATCAACTTGCTTGTTTCTTGTTCGGGATACTTGAGTTAGTGAACAAGATCCAAAACTTTCCATTAGTACTTTTACTTTGTCCTTGTATTGTATCATTGATGGTTCTTTTGCCGTGTATTCCCCTTTTACTTGGCTTGCTACTAGTTTTGAGTCGCTGAATGCTTGAAGCTCTTTGACCCCATTGTCTTGGCTATCCTAAGACTAACTAACAACGCTTCGTATTCTGCCTCGTTGTTGGTGCAAGGAAAGTCGAGACGTAGTGCATAAGTATATTCAGTTCCGTGGGGGTCCGTTATGATGAGACTTGCCCTGGAACATTCTATACTAGAAGCCCCTTCTGTGAATAGTGTCCACTTTCCTGCAATTATCGTCTCACACTCCTCCTTTTCTACCTCGTTTACTTCCTTGATTCTAGGCATTTCAGTTAAAAAATCTGCCAATACCTACCCCTTGTAAGCTTTCCTTGGTACATTTTCGATTTTGTGTTCCCCCAAACCCACTGCCCGCTTAGCCATCCTTCTTGAATCCTCAGGCTTCTCTAGGATAGTCCTTAGCGACTGATCAGTTAGCACTTGAATAGGATGAGTCTGGAAATACCTCCTTAGCCTTTTGGCAGTATGTACCAAAGCTAGCACTAGCTTCTCCAAAGGTATTTTCTCTCCTTCCCTTTCTACCATAAGCGCAAAACTTATGGCTTCCTGACCTGTGAGAATGTATTTCAGGGGAACATTAGTGTTTGCTTCCTTACATTTATATTGACAGGGAAGGTGTTTTATTAAACCTGCAGACAAGTAGACGTTGATTGTCTCGTCTTTTGACGGTGCTGCCATGGCAGGCAAGGATGCAATGAGCTCTTTGAGTGTTAAGAAGGCTTGTTCGGCTTCCTCCGTCCATTCAAAGTTCTTTTTGTTAGCGCAGGCCTTCAACGTTCGAAAGAACAGGAGTGACCTTTCTGCTGATTTCGGGAGGAACCGTTTGAGGGCTGCGATCTTCCCATTTAAGCTTTCCACTTCTTTCTTTGTTCATGCGGATTTCATTTGTAGAATGGCTCGGACTTTATCCGGATTAGCTTTGATGTTCTGCTTCCCCACTATATGACCACGGAACTTCCGCTCTTCATACCCAAAGGAATACTTACTTGGGTTCAGCTTCCTGTTGATCTTGTTGAGGTTGTGAAACGTTTCCTTGATATCTTGTAACATATCTTCCTCAGTTTGGCTTTTTATCACCAAGTCATCGACGTATGCATCCGTATTTATTCCTATTTGTTCGAAGAAGGCTTTGTCGATTGGGCGTTGATATGTGGCTCCGGCATTTTTCAATCCGAAGGGCATTTTGGTGTAACAGAAAATGCCCTTGTTGGTGTGAAACGACGTCTTTTCTTCGTCCTCTTTTGCCATTTTTATCTGATGATACCCTTTATAGGCATCAAGGAAGCACTTGAACCTATATCCAGTGAGCGAATCCATCTTCCAATCTATCTCGGGTTGGGGGTAGCAATCTTTAGGACATGCCTTGTTCAAGTCCTTAAAGTCAACACAAATTCTCCATGACCCGTCTGGCTTCTTTACAATCACTGGGTTAGCCAGCTAGGATTGGTATTTTACCTCCCTTTGGATATTGGCTTCTACCCGTTTTTCCACCTCCTGACAGGCAGCCCGACTTCGTTCAGGAGCCAAACTTCTCTTCTTTTGAGTAACCGGCTTGGGTGTTGGAGCAATATTTAACGAATGCTCAGCTATGTGCCTTGGTACCCCCACCATGTCACTGGAACACCAGGCGAATACCTCTACGTTGTTCTGAAGAAGGTGTTTCAGCCTTTGCTTGGTGGCTTCCGGAAGGTGACCGTTTATCCTAATCTTCTGCTCCGGGTAGAAGTTGTTTATGCTTACCTCCTCATCAGGACCTTCCTTGGTGCCGCTGCATTCTCCAATTTGTGTTTCCGCGAATGCGATCAGGAGCGCTTCCTACGTCGGGATTAGTGATGCTATACCCCTATCGGTTGGAAACTTCATCATCCCATGGGCTGGGGAGACTACAACATCGAAAGAAGCAATACCGGGTCTCCCTATTAGCACAATGTAATTGGAGGGGGAGCTTATCGCTATGAAGGTAAGCTCCTCCGTTCTTGATAGATCACCATCCCTAAAACACAAGTTAAGGGTCAGTTTCCCTAGGGGTTGTACCTTTTCCCAGGTGAAACTTCTTAAGGTTGTGTCAGTGTCTTTCAGGCGAGTTCTTGTTTCATTGCTGAGTTGAGCGAAGCATCTTTGATACATGACATTTGAGGCAGTCCCGGGGTCCATGTACACCTTGTCGATGGAGCGGCCTTCCAGCTCAACTTCCACGATGTTAGGGAGCTCTAAACTGCAGTCCGATTTTGTTGGGGGGAAACATATGGCCTCTTGGTTCCAAGGAGTAGTTCTTCTTCTTTTCCCTTCTTGCTTTTCTTCTGACCATACCATGTTGATGTTTGATTCTTTTTTACTTTCTTTCTTTTCCTTGATTTCTTTCACAAGGTGAGCCAGCTCCCCTCGATTTGACTGCCTCCTCTATCTCTTTTTTAGCTGATAACAGTCATTGGTGTGATGCCCTGTGTTGTTGTTTAAAGCACAGAACTTGCTTGAGTCCCTTTTAGTGGATGGCTTGGATAGAGGTCGAGGAGGTTTGAAGGTATATTTGACCTCCTCTGTTGACAGAATCTCTTGGGGAGTGTTGGTAAGGAGGGTAAAGACATGTTTATCTCTTTCCATACCCGGCCGGGGGGATCTTCTTCTATCTTCGAACCTTCTACCTTCGTAGGACCTAAATGGTCGTCGTTCTACGAAAGGTTGAAAACAAGATCTCTTGGACGAGGAAGGTTGATCCCACCAGCTGCTCTGTTTTTTTCTTTTCTTTGAAACCTGCTTCTCTAACGCTTCTTCTCCTTTGAGGAAGGACTTAGTTCTTTCAAAAGCTTCCTCCATTGTTTTAGGATTATTCTCATGAAATCTTCTTAGCAACTTTTTGGGTCTCAGGGCTTTCATGAATGCAGAGACCCTCATATTCTCAGTTGCCCCACTGTACATTAACCCTTCCCGCTTGAATCTTTCCACAAAGGTTCGAAGGGCTTCGTGGTCCTTCTGTTGGATTTGATGCATGACCGTAGCATTCCTGGTACACCTCTTTTGAGGATTGAAGTTTGACAGGAAGCTTTTGTGCAAGTCATCGAAGGAGGTTATGTTCCTTGTCGGGAGCCTACAGAACCACAACCTGGTTGGGCCAATGAGGGTTTGCATAAACATATGGCAACATTCAGCATTGTTCCATCATTCCACTATAGCAGCTCCCGTGAAAACTTGCAAATGATCTTTCAGATCCTCTGTCCCATCATACGTTTTAATGTTTGACGACATCTTTATCTTGGTTTGAAAATGTAGTTAGCTATCTCATTAGAGAATACGGTCTGGAAGGGATGTTCACTGTGGCATCAGCCTCCCCTAAATCGGCATTTACTTGAATGGCTGATTGGGTTTGTGGGTTTTGAACACCTTGCCAGGTCTGGTTGCCCAAAAGCTGCTGGCTTAGCTGTGCTAGGAGGGCAACTACTTGGGGGTTTTGGGCACCGTATGGCATGTAGCTCTACATGAGACTTGTGGGTGGCGACAAACTCGCCGCCACAGCCCTGCTGGCTTAAGGTAGGTATTTGAGAGCTTCCGTGAAAGTCGTTTGTGGAGGCTGTGAAACGGTTTGAGCTTGTTGAAGGAGCTTCTCAACCGTGTATTCAGGGTTCCTCGGGGAGGTTGGTAGGGGGAGCCAGAGAAACCCCTCCCTTCCCTGAGTGCTCCTCCGATGGAGAAGTTTATGTTTGGGCTCGGGGGAGATCGAGTAACACTTGGAGACGTGGTTGCACACAAAGGAGGAGGCATAGGTGAGAGTGTAACTTCTGGTTCATCGTAGGACAGACGTAGCCTTACTCCCTTGGTTCGTTCTTCTCGTACATAGCTATTCAAAAGATCCCTTAACTGTATGAAGTTGTTCCTTACTCCCACATGTGTTATTTCCATGGTATCTACCGGGAATAACACCTCGCTTGGCGAGGAGGGCATAACCCGTGTAGCAGGGGCGTTTGGAACTGCTGAGCATCTCCTGAGGTCGGTGCGACATGTAGTCTGTCCTTGTTGGCAGGAAAACTACCTTATTCCCGGCGTAACAGAGGATCCTGATGGGAAAAGGAGCTACCTAAGACTTCCTTTTGGGGATGACCCGTTCCGGCCTTAGAAAGAACGAAAACTTAGGAACAGGATTGTATTACCAGAATAACTTTTCTAAGTAGCGTAGCCCCACGGTGGGAGCTACTTGTTGAAACAACAAAGATATGGCAGGGGGGACGTCCAGGTTCTACTCCAAAGGAAGCTCCTTGGCTGGAATCTGTAGAAAAAGAGCACCGTTAGCCTTAACGCGAGAGGTGGCCTCCCGCGTTTGGACTCCGGCGAGAGAATCAGTAGTTTGTTCTTTAGAGTCTTAACAAAGTAAAAGGATAAGAGTTTTAGTGTAAGAGAGAGTGAAAGTGATACCTTTGGCTGGTTCAAGGCACTCCCTTTTATAGGTCAAGTGATCTGCCCGAGGGAGCCCCTTTGCCAGCTAGTACCTTCTTGATCGAGTAAGCTTTTCCTTTGCTGTTGTTTGCTTGCAGAATGAACCTTGCCTTTTGAGGTAAGTTTGTAGGTTGTGTGTCTCGAGGGGCACTGTTTGTGCTTTTACTGAGAGGTCAAGTCAGTTTGACCTTTGTCTTTCAAGTCCCGAGGGTGTACATTAACAATAGCTTTCAAGTCCCGAGGGTGTACATTAACAATAGCTCCCTGTCGTTAGCCTATGGTGATCCAGCTCCTGACCAGGAGCTGGCTCTCCGTTTATTCAGTTTTTGTCTTCTTCTATGTTTATACATGTTATTATTTATTTGTGTTTCATTTCTTCTAACATCATGACTAAGGTATTAGTGGACCCACGTCATCAGCTCTCAAGATGGCGAAAAAGCTATATATCTTAGATGGCCCAGTCCCTACCGAGCCTGAAAATTACTGTTGCTCGCAAGGCACTGGAAAAACATAACGAGGATGCCGTTGAGGTAGCCTACCTTATGCAAGCCACCATGTCTCATGAACTTTAGGAGAACATGGAAGATAAAGATGCTTATGACATGATCCAGCAACTGAAAGGCATGTTTCAGAAACAAGCCTGACAGGAGCGATATGACACCATGAAACAGCTCATAAGCTGTAAAATCCTGGAAGGATCATGCGTCAGTAACCATGTGGTTAAGATGAAAGGATACATTGACCAGATGAACAAACTTGGTTATCCCCTGCAAAATGAAATGGCAACGGACTTCATCTTGAACTCTCTCCCTAGCTCATATGACTAGTTCATTATGAGCTATAATATGAATGCTTGGGTGAAGACTGTGTCTGAGCTACATGATATGCTATATGCTCAAAACGACGAGATGAACATACCACGTAAAACCAACCAAGTTCTGATGGTCAAGTCTGGTGGTGTTAAGAAGCCCAACAACAAGAAAAGAGACCATAAGAGTAAATGTAACGCCCTGCTTTTTCACGCTTTCCTTAATTAGAAAGTCTGTATTGTATTTCTATTTTTGGGAACCTTGTATTCCTTGTAATCGTAAATCCGTTGTATCATCCGAGACTTTGATCGTAAATGAAACTTATTATTTCTTACAAATTCATGTTTTAACATATTCATACACGTTCATATGCTTGATTTCATTATACTTATGATACTTGTTTACAATGTACAATAAACTTGTTAATACGTGACATACATGAATTATACATCATTTGGACATACTCAATACTTATTCGCAATTCGTATACTTGATCATGCTTGTTAATACTTATTATTATGCTTACATTACATAAATAACCCTCATACTATGCCTTTTATGCGAAGAACACCCTAAAACCTAAAAACATAAACTACAGGGACTAAAAGTGTCAAAATTTAACAAAGTTTGGTGACCCGAGCCTCTCGCGGGCCGTGACCGGTCACCCTAATTCTCTCGCCCCCCGCCAGAAGGCATAATCCGCAGAATATTGTTTCCAGCTCATGGAATGGGCAATGGTGTGTTTGTTTAGTTAGGTTTCTTGCATTTAAGACACCCTATCTAACCCTAATCCTCAACTATTTAACCCACACTTCCTCCACTTTACAAACACTCTAATCTCCCTCTCAAACCTCTCTAAACTCAGTTGCAAATCAGTAACACATCAGAAAGTTTATAACTTTCCAAGTGAGTCCTAGCTCACTTCTACTTCACCTTTCTACTTATTTATTGTTTCTTAACACTTGGAACACCTCTAGGGATGTTTCTATAGGTTTTACATGGAAAACCAAGATGGAACATCACCATATTTGAGGTTATAAGTGTAATAAACTTTCTGTTTTGTTTAAAACTTTCTCAAACTTATGTTTTTCTTCAAACAAACCTATGTTCCTATGCTCCTAAATCAAGTCTATGATTAGTGAGCTTAAACAAGGTTGTTCTTGCCATCTAGGAGGTGTTTAATCCCTCCAAACTTTCTGTTTTGTAAGGGTTTTTGACTCACAAGTTATGAACAAGTCTTGAACTTGTGTATGTGTGATTATTTGGATAGCTTGGGCTACCCTACTTACAATCCACACTTCACTTGATGTTTTCTCATCTCTATCCCAAGTAGTTTGCTAGCCTAAAAGTGACACGACCCCGTCTAGCCTTTGACACTTAGTTAAACACTTTCTATGTCGATGTCGGCTCACCCGGGTTGAAGATTACTTGGCTACTTGGTATAGTGATCTCTTGTACTTTCTTTATTTCATTCATGACCATCCGAATTGTCCTTGTGGCAATTTTGTGTATTGGTGAATCATACAAGGAGGTTAAATGGATGTTCATCATCCTACCTCCATGCTTGACTTATATGACATTCATGATATATATGTTAGACTTATTATGTATTATATTATATACATATTATAACCTTATACATAACCAAACTCTTGATAATAGTCGTTATGGTTACTTGTTAAGACAATAGGTTATATCATCTAAGCCTTAAACACGCCGTTACGATTCTAATGGGTATTTAACCCATGAAACCACATTTCACCCCTACGGGTTGTCATAGTGTCAAAAACGGGTGTAACAAGACTAGTTGATTACTTTTCATATACATACTTTTTGCACTTTACGTTCTAATTCCGAATCTTCCATTACCATTCCAATTACTCACACATCTTCGTTTACCCCATATAGGGTAATCTCGGTATTCCATCCACAAACTCTCAAACTCTTCACATGATAGCAAAGGAAAGCTTTGCAAAACCATGAGTATACTCGATCCCATTTTCCATTTAAACACTTTAGGTGTAACATGCACACTATTACAAATCACGAATCATGATAAACTTGTCTACACATATACTCTATCCGTTAATAACATGATACTTGTTTTCATTCTTGTTATTGCATGCTATGTTAGACTTGTGTTATATGCTCATTAACTTTGCTAGCCTACCTTAACAAATATAGCGCTATAGGAGTAACGCACCACCCGTATTCTTGTGGTATTGTTAAGTAAACTATTTTACACCCTTTCGTTTCGACGATGTTGGGTAATCACGATTGCGTTAGACTTTGGATTGACATATATTGAACACATGTTAGTATGTTAATAACAATTATAAGCAATGTTACCATGTTGGATATGAGACAACTTTAACACTATTATGCAATGTATCAAACTTGTATGCTCGCCAACTTTTTGTTGATATATATTATTTTAATACATGTTGCAGGAAACTAGTTGATGCCGTCGAAGAATGTTATTTAGGGTGGATTAGATGCACACCTAGATTTAAATTGTTGTATTTGAACTCATGTTGTTAAGTTATTTGAATTTGTTGTATTTCCTTTTCAAGACAATGTATTATCATTTTAGTATCAATGAAATTTTGAATCATTAAATATTATCACAAATAGTGTTATGAAGTCTCTTGCAATCTAGTTTTTGTCCCGCCCTGATGTTTCCACCATCGGTTGGGGTGTGACAGATAAGGCAAGAGAAAGGTTGTTATTGCTGCCAGAAATGCCGCTAACAACAAGCATATTGCAAAACCACACCCTCTTGAGGAGTGTTAGTGCTTTAAATGCAACCAAATGGGGCACTGGAAAAGAAACTGCCCACAGTATCTTTCCAAGCTGAAGATGAACAAGGCCAATAACATTAGCACTTCTTCTGGTATTCTCATTTATATTATTGAGCTTTTCGATGTTTCTAGCAACACATGGTAGAAACTGGTATAAAGTGGAAGAAACTGAAACAAGGCGACATGGAACTCATAGTTGGTGATGGAAAGAGAGTTCCAGTTCTGACAACTGGAACATTTTGTTTTTCATGTCCTTTTGGCCTTGTAGTTACTTTAAATAACTGTTTGTTTGCACCTGGTTTGACAAGAAACATTATTTCAGTTTCTTCACAGTTTGAACAAGGATTTAAGTACGTTTTTACTGGAATTTCCATTTATGTCTACTTGAATGATGTCTATTATTTTGAGGCTAAACCTCGAAATGGTATTGATGTTCAAACAAGTAATAACATATATCATTTTTCTAAGCGTAACAAAGCTGGTATAAATGAAACATAGTTTTGGGATTATAGACTTGGCCACATAAGTAAGGCACGCTTAAAATAGGTCAAGTCTGAGGGGATTCTTGAATCCACTGGACAGGACTCCTTTGATGATTGTGAATCTTGCTTAGCTGGCAAACTCACAAAGCACCCCTACACCGGTGTTGGTGAATGGGCCAATGGTCTTTAGTACTCATTCACACTGATGTATGTGACCCTTTCAGGACCATGACTAGAAACCATGAAAGATACTTCGTTACTTTCATCGGTGATTATAGTCGATATGCTTATGTCTATCTTATGAAGCATAAGCACGAAACTTTTGAAAAGCTAAAAGAGTTTCAAAAACAAAGTAGCAAACCGGCTTACTAGAAAGAGAAAGTACTTCGATCAGATCGAGGTGGCGAGTACCTCAGCTTTGAGTTTCTCAATCATCTGAAAGAGTGTGGAACAATTTAAGAACCCACTCCTCCTGGCACACCCCAACTTAATGGCGTGAGTGAAAGGAGAAATCGAACTCTACTTAATATGGTTCGATTGATGATGTGTAGAACTAACTTGCCTCACTTATTTTGAGGTCATGCTCTTATGACCGCTGCCCGCATTGTCAATTTGGCTCCAACTAAAAGATAAACAAAACACCATATGAGATATGGCATTGTCGTAAACCCGATTTGAAGACCTTAGAGCATAGGGATATGAAGAATATATCACAAGTGATTCTGATGATAAGTTGATCCTCGAGGCGAAAAGGTTGTTTCCGTCAGATTACTATAAAAGAAACGGATATTATTTCTACCATCCTGATGTAAATGTGATTTCCATTAAACAGAAGGGACCACTTTCTCGAGGAAGAATTTATTAATCGAGGAACTGGAAATAATGTGGTTGATCTTGAAGAAATTCGAGAACCACAAACAACCGCTAATGAAGTCGGACCTTCTGATCAGCATGTAGTTGTTGCCAATGAATCAGACATAAACACAAACGTTCGCAGAAGTAGTAGAATTCGAAAAGAAACTGATAGATAGATACCTATGGCATCTAAATGGTCCCAAAGTCTTATTAGTAGCTGAGTCTAATGACGAACCTTCTAACTACAAATATGCTATCTTAGATCCAGAATCTGAGAAATGGCAAGAAGCCATGAACGTCAAGATTCAATCTATGGCGTGACAATCAAGTATGGGACTTGATTGAGCTACCCCCGAACGTCGGGCTGTAGGGAGCAAATGGATTTTCAAGAGAAAAACCGATATGCATGAAAATGTCCACACCTATAAAGCACGACTAGTTGTAAAGGGTTTCACTCAAACTGAAGGTATTAACTATGATGAGACCTTCTCGCCTGCTATGATTAAATCAATCAGGATATTGCTTGCCATAGCAGCGTACTATGATTACAAAATATGGCAAATGGATGTCAAAACCGCTTTTCTAAATAGACATCTCTCTGCAGATGTCTATATAGTTCAGCCTGAAGGTTTAGTCAATCCTAAATATCAAACTAATGTGTGTAAACTAAATAAGTCCATTTATGGACTCAAGCAAACGTCTCATAGTTGGAATCTTTGTTTTGACCAGATGATCAAAGAGTTTGGTGCATTACAGAAAGGCTAGTGGGAGCACCAGATCATTCCTCATCCTGTATGTGGATGATTTACTAATCACTGGAAACAATATCCCTATGCTTAGCGAGGTTAAACACTATTTGGGATCTTGCTTCGCAATGAAAGATCTTGGAGAAGCTGCTTACATTCTGGGAATCAAGATCTATAGGGATAGATCTAAGCGGCTTCTAGGGCTAAGTCAAAGTACGTACATAGATAAAATGATGACACGTTTCAAAATGGAAAACTCCAAGAAAGGAGGTGTTCCTATGACTAAAGGAACCGTGTTGAACAAATCACAATCTCCTTCAATGGACATGGAAATTGAGCAAATGGAAACAGTTCCATATGCTTCAGCGATTGGTTCATGTATGATATGTTATGTACTAGACCTGACGTCTCGTATGCTTGAAGCATGACCAGTCGTTTTTAGTAAAGTCCTGGCATTGCCCATTGGACTGCAGTAAAGTACACTCTGAGGTACTTGAGAAGAACCAAAGATACGTTCTTGGTGTTTGGAGGAATGAAGAAGAGCTCACTGTAAGGTGTTACACTGATCCTAGCTTCCAAAGCGACCGAGATGATTCTAGCTCACAATCAAGATTCGTATTCACTCTCAATGGAGGAGCTTTGGAAAAGTTCCAAATAGAGTGTAGTGGCGATTCAACCAGTGAATCCGAATATATAGTTGCATCGGATGCTTCTAAAGAAGCTGCTTGAATGAAGAAGTTCATCACCGATCTCGATGTGGTTTCAAGTATTCAGAAACCAACTGAGGTGTTCTGTGATAACACAGGAGTAATTTCTCAAACCAAGGAACCTAGATCTCATCACAGGACCAAGCATATTCTAGAAAGTTCCACTATATACGGGAAATACTGGAACGAGGAGACATCATAATAAGCAAAGTAGACACAGATCAAAACCTAGCAGACCCATTCACTAAACCAATGACTCACGACAAGCATGACCAACATAGGAATGCTATCGGTCTTAGATTAGCTAGCCATTTGTTTTGATTTAGTATTTGGATGTACGAACATTCAAACAGTTGTACTTTTTGAATCACCTTTGATTTACTAGTTGAATGCAAAGTTGAATCTTACAACTGTGTTCAATTTTAATTTGTTTAATCCATGAATCTTGTATTCTAAATTATCCGTAGTTGATCAGACTCGTTGGAACGACTTTGAATTAAGACTATTCTAACTTTGGACTCAAGCAGTTGACTTCCAAACTCACAGACCTCATTATGAATGACGTTGGATGTAACTCGCATCAAATCATCTTCATGGATCTTAGTCATAAGATGTTTTTGATTTTGGTATACCCATTTAATATCCTCTGACCTGAAATACATACTAGAACTTTCGTTTTCTAAAGACTATTCTTTGATCAGTGTCAACCACTGTCGCGTAACTGCCAGTCATAAAGGCATTGGTTGGGAGTGGTTCTTATGTTCAGTGGAGTTGTATGTAGTCAAGATGGGATTCTGTACTCTTACATTATATGTAACAGTTAGACATCGGGGCGCCCACGTTGATTCAAACTGGTGAAGTGTAAGGCCTTACCCAAACTTACTATGTGTTTGATTGGACCACTTTGATGCTTGAACGAGAACCATAATGATTGGACACTATACGAGATTGAATCTGATCCATGTCTCATTGTTCAATTGATGTCTTATACGTAAAGGATAGATGACAATGATTACCATAAGTCTACTGTCTTCAAGTAGCAAGCCGTTGGTAAAGGGAAGATACCTTGGTTAGTGACTTTTAAAGTGTCATAACCTGTTGGGGGCAGCTATGTGTAGCTAGAGCACCGCTGGCTGTTTGCGTTGAGACCTTATCAGAGACTGTCCAAGTGGGAGCTATTGGATATTTATATCCGGTTTAACAAGTCAACGCTACCGACCGGGTCTTGACCCGTAAGAGTTACACTGTGGGCAACGAACTAAAATCCACTCAAATGGTTTACCTGGTAATTACGAAAAATATGCGAAACGGATCATAATTATATTTATGATCATGAGCGGATTTATATTATTAATACTCGTTATTAATAATATAATTGTTATCATAACTGATAAACTTGTTACATGTATTAACAGAGAGATGGGTACATGGACCGAGTGAGACAATTACACTCTTCTTCGCCACTTTTCGCACATGCACACATGCATCGACACTTGTCGCACATGCATAACTTCTTCGCCACGTCTCGCGCATGCATGCTTGCATCGCCACTTGTCGCACATGCATGGTCTCTCTGCCACTTGTCGCACATGCATAACTTCTTCGCCCCGTCTCGCGCATGCATGCTTGCATCGCCACTTGTCGCACATGCATGGTCTCTCTGCCACTTGTCGCACATGCACGTGCATGTCCACCACTTGGCAAACATGGATGAGCCTCCATCTTCTATTTAACTGGTGTTGGTTCTTGAAATTAAAAGGTTGGATGAACTAGAAAAACTCTCATAATACCCACAACCACCGTCGCCGACCTCTGTCGTTGCCGCCGCTCCGCCGGCCGTCGCGCTGCTGCTCGCCGGCGCCAATATCGCCGGCACGCCACCGCTACCCGGCCTATACCCGTGTTTTGTTAGTTTGTGTCACTAGCACATGTTCGTTGAACCTTGGTGTCTCGACCGGTTTCACTGTGCTCGTATTTGCATGTAACCGGATCCTGTCGGGTTTCGTTTTGTTGGCACTTGTTTATTTCCGCTGCGTTTTATTAATTAACTCACTTAATTAATTCACTATTATTTTTTGAACCGGGTTTTGACAAATAAAATTTTAACTGATCACCTTGGATACCCAACATGGTGGCTCGGTAGGCATCAAACTCTGGCTGTTATAAAGGAGGGGATGCGTTTGCTTGATTGAGGGCATTCTAGGATGCTAATCTAGTGATTTGGTTGGCCGTTTATAAAATGGATTTGGAAGAAGTTTGAATAAAGGTATAAATGTATAATTATCAAAAGATGGGTAAACTCTACCTAATGATTCATTTGACTAATTGTTTTATACTTTATCAAGTTAGAGTTAGAGTAGGACTTGGTTCTGTTTAGTTAAATAAAGTTTGTTATCTTGATCTTATGATGTATATGCTTGATATTGGTTACAGATCTGGCTTTGTTTATAGGATTTGGTGTTGTTTAGCTTAATAAAGTGTGGGCTTATTCGATGAATATATGTAAGATTCAATTTGTGTTGATGCTGGGTTATATCTTAATCTGGGGCTTGACACCTTTATCGGTAATAGACGAATTAGCAATATAACTAGTACAACGTGTGATCTACCTTGGATGAACCTTTGAATAAAAAGATCTATAACCATATTAGGGTTTTCCTTGTTAATCTGATCAAGGGGTGTAAATCATTCAGGCACTTATCCATCCAGGCCATCAAGAAATTCTACGTCATAAGTAATGAATAACTAAACCTAAACCTGCTTCATAAGATTAGGGTATTAGTGTATTTCTATAACATTGATTCTCTATTTTAAAATCGGATTAACACTAACAAGCTCTAATTTATTTTAGTACTTCACACAATGTTCTTTGATAAAACCATTTGCCATAATTAATTCAATCTAGTTAGTCATTGCATTTTAGATTACTGGTTGTTTCTCAAATTGCTTTTTCAAAGTTATTTGAATTCTTTGTTGTTTTATCTTCCAATTATTGTGTTCTTAATCAAAATCTCTTTTTTACATTTATTAATATTGACAGAAGATTCGTAACAAGAGCCACTATGTCCACAAATTATATTGCATAATGATAAATACACATGCCTTTACATGTGTAGATTAGTTCATTAGAATTTTACCTTTCTAAAACTAAGCTCCGCCTTTACATTTCATAAACATTTTTAGTACTGTTTGCACATGTCAAAATTCGTTTGCAAATCCATTGGTAACTATATGAAATGCCAGAATTTTGTTGGTAATTATCGGCGGCCTAGGATTTCCTCTGGTAATTGCCATGGGATTTGATGACAATTTACTCCAAATTGGCCACCAACGAGCCTCACCATATGTTATTTGGTTGGTTATGTTACACAAAGTTATATTATGTCATAACATGTCATTTTGATTATAAAATACTTTCTGATACACCTTGGTGAAATTTTGACAAATTTTCCGAGCGATTGTTATGTCATAGTTTACGCAAAGCCACAATAGATCCGAAAATTTTCAAATGTTACAAATAAACTACGTTCATTTATTTATGACAAAATACACAACTATAATATGCTACAACACTTTTAGATATGACAATTTTACAAATAATCTACAATACAATTTAAAGACCATCGTTAATGTAGGGTTTTATGTTTTTATTTAGGGGGATGAACCGCAAAAACACATGAATTATTAATACAACACTCCATTTTGGAGAAACTAAATTGCTACTTAACCATAGTTTCTTAACGCAGCAGAAGTAAATGTATTAACGTTGCAATTTCAAACAATGTAAGGCTCAAAATAGTGACTTATGACTGTCAAACAGAAATTGTCTGCATGTGAAGACACATCAAAGTTAAAGTTGTTGCATGGTCATGCGAGCACTTTGGGGGTTTATGTAGTCATCGAGCACTTAAAATAGGGCTTACCTTGTGATATACAGATGTGTGTAGGAGTTTATGGTGAGATCAACAACCCTAAGGGAGCTCACCTAGGTAGGACACGAGCTTAATAGATTATATGTATACTCTTTCGCTATGTAATCTCTGATGATGATTGTATCAACACATCTATGTTTATCAGTTTTGTGTTCTTGATTGCTCGATTTCACCACACACACACGTCTCATATATTTGTTTGATTCAAAGAGCGATTCATGACGAGTCGAGGACTAATAAGTGGTATCAGAGCGAGGTACTGAATCGGTTTGGAATAATCACCAATCGATTCACTCGCTTTTGAAATTTGAATCAATTTGATGTTTCCACTACAACGAGATGTTAATTTTTGAGGCCAAATCGTGTTTGTTTGAAGTATGTGAAAATTCAAAAGTTTACCGATGTGGAAATTTGCAAATTTAGAGTCAAAGGTTCTAAATTACACATGTTTTATAATTTTTCACCACTTAGTAATTGAGATCATATTCAAATTCTGACAATGAAACATCAATCATGATTTACATGTAATCAAATCAAGAATCTTCATTATCAAGGTTCGAGTTTTTATTCTTCATGATTATCTTCATTAGTAGTGTGTAAAAGTGAGTAGGGAAAGAACAAACGCTGAATTTCCACATCATAACCATCATTCGGTGTGTGCACTTCCTCGTGCTTGCACTTGAATATGTGTAACACCACATAAAAACCCGTCCTATAAAATTCCGACACATGTCCCGCTGATCTTGTTGCCACATGTTGGCCGAGAGGGACCAAAAGCGTCGTATGTTAAATTATAACCTCTGAATGATAGCTTATTAAAGTCGACGGGCCAATAGTGCCAAAATTACAAAATATCATCTTCTGGCAAGGTCTTATGGACCGTAACCAAGTATGGTTATGGACCGTAAAGTGAGGAAAACATTGTATCAAAGAGGCGGTTACGGACCGCAACAACGTAGGTTACGGTCCGTAACCATTCAAAAACCATGGGCGCCAGATAGGCTTACGGACCGTAAGCCATTACCCTTACGGTCCGTAAGGGACTACCAGTGGCAGATTTCTTGGCAGCTTCTTGTACTGCCACCTCTATCGCGAATGCGACCAATTGAGCAGCCTATGGACACGTCCAAAACACAATGACCCCTCATGATACTCCTGACACTTGTCTTGGCCTCATGCTTCCTCCTCAACTATAAAAGGGCACTTGAATTGCCTTCATTCCTTGCTCATCTTCATTTTCTCCTCTCCTTCTCACTTGGCAAGTTCCTGAGTATTTGGGAGCTTCCTCTGAGTTCTCTAAGCTTTCTTGGACCACTTGTAAGTGTTCCACCCTAGCTTAAGTTGTTTTTGTTGAGCTTTAAGCCAAAGTCAAAGCGTTTACGTAAAAACGCTTTGACCATTGGCTAAGACCATTATGGTCCAGCCATTGTTCGGTATGAAAATGGCTACGTGATCGTAATTAGGTAGGTGTTAATCCCTTAAAAGGGCACATCCTGATTACCACGTTGCTTGGTCAATTAACGGGTCAAAGTTATGGTCAATAAAAGTCAACGGGTCAGTTTTTTAAAATATAATTCATATCTAGTAATGTAGGTATTACAAAATATGTTTTATCACTTTAATAACTTGGTAATAAGTATTAGAACATGTGTAAACATGTTCTAGCCCGTCAATTCCAGGTCTAACGTCGGTTCGCAACCGAAAGTCGCAAGGATTGACTCCTGCTTTGACTTTCAGTTCTGAACCGAATTAGCAACTTTAGTTTCTGATTATAAGTTGCATTATGACCATGTTTTAGTATAGTATAACTATCTGGAGTCATACTATATGGTCATGTAGTATTCTAAGTCATTATGCAAGTATCCGTTAATTATGCCTAAAATGCCCTTTTTGTCAAAACTTAGGTTTTAAATATAAATAAGCATAAAATGAGTTACCTACTGATATGGTAACTTTATTAACTTATTTTGATGTTAACATCCCGGTCATGAACTAAGTTTTGATTAAATATCGTAAAATACGCCTCTAAATGACCAAATTGTCCTTTTCGGCAATTTAAAGGTTTAAACATGATTTCTTCATAAAAAAATAATACCTACTGATGTAATATCATAAGTAGGACCTATTGGGATATTAATTTAGATTATGAACTGAGTTGATACATAAGATTCGCATAATGTCGATAAATGACCAATATATCCTTTTTTGCATATAAAATGGTTTTAACTATACTTTTATAACCAAACCTTTTACCTACTGTTATAATATAATAATAACTTATTTTAGTCATATAAAACTGATCATAACTTCAGTTTTCATTAAACATCGAATTAATTGACATTTAGCGACTTGTATGCCTTTTCGGCGCATAGTATTGTTTAAAACCATAACTATGAACCAAATTTTGTTACCTACTGATTTCTAAACTTATTTAAATACTTTTATAGTAGGTACAAGTCCAAACTCAGAATCCTAAATATGACATCAAAACTAAGTGTGAAATGACCAAAATGCCCTTACGGGGCGTAGTTTGGGTTTAAAACTATCAACCACATATTTTGATATCCTACTGATATAACATCATAAAATACATATTTTTACAGAATGTTCATGACCTTAACATTAGTTTACTCGCAGGCCTCTTTTATAAATCATAAAATGACCAAAACGCCCTTTTAAGGCGTAACTTGATTTTAAAACCATAACGGGCATACATGTTAATATCCTAATGATATTATAAATGTTTAAAACATATTGGCATATGGAACTTGTATATGACTCATCGGTTACCCGATTTCGCTTATATGCGAACGATTAAGCCCACGTGGCTAGTTTACATAATTTAACCGAAACGATTTAACCTTATCATTTTTACTTCAAAATCCAGAATGTAATATGTTTACCCATATTAAACAAGTCGTTGTACTTGTCACGTTTAAACTACATTCTATTCCGGTCATCGCTTAGTCTAACGTATCATACCGTAATCATTAGTTTAGACTAGCTGGTTCGAGTCAATGACTAGCATTCTAATTGGTTATTAAAAACCATTATTCCATACTAAACACCTTCCGGTAGATTGTGCTTATACTTATCTCTTTGACTTGCGGCTGAGTTATTACTTTTTGAAGATTTAGCCCAGGTAAATACTCTTAACCTATTTTCCTTATACGGGCTTGGGATACAGTAAATTATTACCGCTTGGTCGGGTATGGGATCATGTTGTCGGATTGTGTTACTTAACTAAATCACATATCCCGTTTTAATCTGTTTTGTCTGATAACTTAAACATTGAGGGTTGGCTTGACCGTGTCTGGGATATCCTTAGGCTCACTAAATTGCTAGTGCCACGACCTAAAGCACGGGGTGTAGGCATACACCCAGTACATATTATTATTATTATTTATTATTATTATTATTATTATTATTATTATTATTATTATTATTATCTGCTTTCTGTGTGAAAGTTCAGAAGTGGTGTGTCAGTCGATCATATCTCGGTTTCTGTACTGGGCCCCATATGTATTGACAGGCATGTAAAGCTGTATACAAGGTCATTTGTAATGTCCTAAGTTATTTATAAAAATGTGCCAGGTGCACTCAAAATGATTTTTGAAAGGATTTACAAAATGTGTCGGATGATTGTGTTTACTAGTGAAAACTGACGTATTTTCAAAAGGTTAAGTTACAGGTACAACACGTAATAGGCGGAAGCTACGCAGGCGTTAACATAGAGGACTTGCAACCTTTAGTAGTGCCATTAAAGTCAGTTGATCTCTTTTGTACATATTTTACAATCCGCCTATGGATCTTTATTACAATCCGTCTGTATTTATTATTTTCAAACTTTGAACATTATCGGGTTGTAATAATATTTTAAATCCAAGACTTCCGCTGTGTTGCTCTGTGTTGTTTGATTATGATGTTATCAACTTACATCACAATTGTAACACCCCAAATCACGTAAAACAACACACGGCGGAAACACTTGGGGAGTCACGTTACAAATTGTTTCACAACACCTGGTTCTTCAAATTTTGTTTGATAGAATTTATCGAATTACATCATTTTGGATTAATAGAAAAGAAATACAATCAAATTTGTCCTTCGAATTTTAAAGTCACTAAAGCCCGAGTTCGTTCTATGTGTAGCATGCACAACAATCATCACACAGATAAACCTGAAACATATGTGAAAATAGGTACGTCAGCATAAAAATGCATGTGAGTAACATAGGTTTTGTGGTTTAGATTCATGGCTTTAGATATTTAGAGAAATGTTTAAATGGTTCCAAAATAGCCATGAATTCATACAAAATGTTTTTCTTTATAAAATCATGTGAAATCATATGATATAAAAGAAATAGTGTATGGTTAAATCAATAACCAAAATATGTAATGCAGAAACAAATGTCGTGTGTAAAATATGCCGTGTTATGTAGAAAATGTATTGTATAATCAATGTCTTATCTAAACAAAATGTGTGTGAACCAATATCATGTAAATCATTGTCATGTAAACCAATGTCATGTAAACCAGTGTCTTGTATAAACCAAATCGTATGTATAAAACAATGTTTTTGAATAAACAAGGTTTTGTTTAAATCAAAAGTTTATTTTATAAACCATTGCTTTTGTTGTTAAAACATATATTATGATTGTTGGCAAATACATTCAAACCTTGTTGATTGTCGGATAGACCCTTATAAAGACAAAGGTTTATCAATTGTTTTCGGATTCATCATTCCCCAATGGATACTTTCAACACTAGAAAGCGGGAATGGGTGTCAAACATATAGTACCATAACATACTACTGGTCGCCATGAATGTTAATGAATGTATCAATACCAAGTTTGCCGCACCAATATGTAAATAACAATGTGAGCATGCTTGTGAAAATGTCCTTGTAACAATGTACTAGGTATGCTAAGTCAACATAACGAAGCATAATGTCTTTGAAAACATGTGTAGGTATACTAAGTCAATATACCAAATGAAGATGTCGTTTGAAATCGTGTACTAGGTATACTATGTATTCCAAAATGTGTATATTTCATGAAAGCACGAAACTAGATATAGGCACAATATGTTTCACCCCAAAACATTTGAAAACGTAAAAGAGGGGTCTATGTACTCACTTGAGGTTGCAAGAAAGTCCTTGTTCAAGAATATAAACCAAAGCTCAAGAGTCCAAGAATTCAAGTATGTCCTAATATCGGATAACTGTGTTAATATCGGGACATAATCGGCGGATAGGATAGAATGAGGTCTTGTAAACCAAATGAGTGTTGGAACTCATATGAAATGGTTTAACAAAGTTAACATTCTTATTTGAAGTGATTCCTAAGTGCTTTTGACCCATAATGGCTCATTGAGGTAGTTTATGTTACTTTAACGAGTCATTTGCATAAACACGTGATCGGATGGTTAGATAATAAGTCTTATATGCCAAATAAGGTTAATATAGTTGTAACATCAGTCTATATGGCAAAACATTGGTTGCATAAGTTTAAAATCAATTTATGCGCAAAAAGGCCATTTTGGTCTTTTATAAAGGCATACTAGGCGACTTAACATAACACTAACCAAACGACGTGACCATAAGGTATAACCTCAGAGGGTTATTCGCTATACAACTATGGTCCGTAATGTGGGTTTGGTCGGATCCTAAGATCGACAAACAGGTCGGATTCGAAAGTCAAAGTGGTGGTCAAGACCTCTTGACTTACGACCCTAAACAAGCACTACACTAAAAGTGACGAGTTAGACATGTTAAGCATGTCTAACCTAGTTTATAAAACTGATTTGGTATCAAAACAAAGTGTTTTGATACCCGAAAGTAGTTCTGTCGTATAATGCACACTTTGAGCATTGTTGACCGAAACTTTGACTCGTCACTACAACTAGAAAACGTGGTAATTAGTAGGCATGATCGCTATGGATCATAACCATCGTGATTACGATCAGTTGCAAAGTCCAATTGGACTTTGACTTGACCAATTAATGGTTAAAGATGAAAGTCAAACTCTGTTTGAATTTTAGCTTGAAATAGCTAAACAAATGAAACAAGACAAGGATAGAGCACTTACTTGTGTTGAAGAACACCCAAGAGCTCCAAGAAGACAAGAACAACTCAGGTAGGAGGCATCCAACAATGTGGTAGCCTCCACTTAGAGTGTTTGAGAGAAAGAAAAGAATTGAGCAAGGAATGAGGTGAACTTTGAAGGGTATTTATAGTGTTCTTGGATCAACAAGATCATTCCAAGTGTCCCATGTGTTGGCATGATCTTATGGAGGTCCTAACAAGTGTCAAATGCAGGTGAATTGGTGGCAAAATTGATTTGCTTGGTGTCCAAGGAGTAAACAAGAGGCTGCCATCTGGTTTTAATCATTCTGCTGAGCTGGGGATCCTTACGGACCGTAAGGGCTTTGGGCTTACGGTCCGTAAGCCCTTTAGCTGGCAGATAGTTTCACAAATTGGCAGAACAGGCCCATGCACTTGTTTTGTCGCGTTTTGGCACTTCTAACACCCGTTAACCTCATTTTCAAGCTTCATAAGGACAAAATAACATTGGGAACTTGAAATGTGTTCAAAAAGTTCCGGGTGTCGGTTCATTTGGTCGTACGGTTGCGGTTTTCGGTTAGTTACGACGAAAATCATAACGATCGCGTGTATGACCGAAAATGCGTAACGAACGATATTTTTTCATTCCAATCATTAAAATACAAGATTTTAGCGATTACAAAAATTTTTGGATGTATGTGCGTGTTCCGGATATACATTTCATTAAACTGATTATGTTTTTGCCAAAATAGCCCCTGAAGTTGCAAAAGCATGTTTTGCCATACCGAAGCCTTCAAAACTTGATTCTAAGTTATGCAAAGGTTATTTAAGGTATGTTAAGCTTATGTCACTAATACAGAATATACGTTTCATTAAACTGATTACGTTTACGTATTTCCTTCCGGGAATAGTTTAAGAGCTCGACTTTGAACAGGGATTGATATTGTGCAATTGTTATGGATAAGTTTCACAATTCAATGAATAAAACACAAGGTTTTATTGCTTATGAAATTGTTCAGGACTTGATAATGACAACTGAAGGCACAGTTGTCATAACAATACTCCCCACTGGGACATACGTGGAAATAGGGGTGTGACAATATGGGATGTACACATTTAGAGCAACCACTTCTGATGCGTTCACTTTTGGATGTTGGAGGGTACACTTCTGGATGGATGCATACACTTTGAACTTCAATTTGAGTTTGATATCTGAATCAGACGAGGAGTGTTTAATTTTGTTGGTGACGAGATACAACTTTTGTGGTCGATGTTAAAGGATTTTGAGATTGCCATTTGCGATGGAGATAAAAAGATGTGTAGGTCCGACTGAGTTTGCCAGAGGAAGAGAGCGAATGGAAATTAAGGTTGTATCTGCGATGAAAGTGATGATTTGCTTGAAAGTAAAGTCAAATAGGAGAAATTAATTTTGAAAGCTAGGTCATTTAATCAAATGAAGTTCACAAGTGGGTCATGGGTTTATTTGAAATTCGTTGGGCTGCCACTTTCTAAATCAATTAATTGTGGGCTGGTGCAAGACTACAAGCATATTGTGGAAATGGCCCTGGTGAGTGTTTGTGGATCGATAATAGTTTTTATGGGCTTGTTCAAGTTAAATATATGCAAAGAACAGGGGGAGTATTGAACTGGTTCTTTTGCGATAATGAAAGCTACGTACATTTGGTTTGACATTTTGTCTAAAACTCTATATTTACAACATGAGTTTCAAGAATTTTGGCCTTTGGAATACTTCATCTAGGCTACGAATATGTGAGATGGATACTTCATAAAAAGTTTCGAGTTCTCAAAGGATTGATTCACGTGACGAATCAAACTATTTGCTATTTTTTCGCTTCATAAAAGCTACGAGTACCTGAGATGGATGATTAAAGCTAAGCGTTTCTGAGATGGGTATTTCACAGCAGGGGGATAAATACTTGAAGACATTTCATTCATAATAACAAGAGTTTTTTCATGTGTGTGATGAAGTCGGTTAGACGGGGTTAGTGGAGGATTAGTCCTATATCATATGTCCAATATAGTAGAGATGATTAACCAGGCATAAAATTTTGATATCTATAAGTTAAGACTCTCTAAATGCTAGACCAATGAACAGGAAAGTGTACATATCGTACGTAGTAAAGCCTAATGAAGTCCGAGTATTGAACCCACGAGACACTAGCGACGCGAACTAGACTCCGACTCTCCTAAATATTTAACTGGTTTTAATTGTTTTGAGGGATTTAATTAACTAATTAAACTAAGGAATTAACTAAGTGAACTAGACTACCAAGATGCAAGCTGAAGATTAATAGGGTGATATCAAGGATGGGGAAGTATTACCCAGGTTTGGAATCCTATTTGTGACTCTCTGTTTTCTCAGCAATGGTAACTATGATGAAACCCGGTTTTAAAAATATGACACTTTAAGACTAAAGATAAGTTGAATCTCCTCTCGGTCTTATCAACTTCTCCTAAGGATCCTAAAGGTCAAACAAAGCTTACTGGTATGGGTTGGATCACCTCTTGGACTCCCCAACAATATTAATTAAAGTACCCAAAAACTAGATCTCCTCTCGGTCTACTTATCACAATACACCCTAGAGTGCACGGGGTAACCTAAAAACACTTACAAGACTTAGGAAAACAAATACTAGGCAACTTAGACATATCTCCTATCGGTCTCACTGTACCTAAATACCTAGTACCTAGTCTTAAGAATAGGTAGAAAACTAAACTCCTCTAAATTATCAAACAATGTTCCTATGGGATACATGCACCATAAACCATAAACTAGTTACGAACACAAAGTAGGTAACCTAACATGCATCTATACATGAAAGACATTCACAAAGACACACGCTGAACACTTATAAGATAATAAATTAGAATAACGTATGCGCACACATATAGTTAAAAATAATTAGGTCTCTTACTTTAATATTTATTCCATCAATAAATTACCAAATACTAATAAATTACCAATTATCAATAAATATCCATCACAAACCCGGGTAGATAAACGAACTAGCCAATAATCATAGTCAAGAATGAAAATAATAAGCAAGTCATAAACAATACGCGAATCATAGTTATCAAGTCTAAAAAACACAGAGTTTAATAAAATTGAAAACTATCGAATTGCGAACCCAACCTGATTCCTGAATCTCTCGCCTGAATGTTGAATCATATAACTTCCTTCTAAAAATCGTCCCTTCCTAACAACAACCTCCATTTTTCTTCTGTATATGTCTCCTCTTTGCGTCTGCCTTGAATTCGTCATCCACACCTCTTGTTATGTCTATATTTCGGATCATATTGTATATATATAGGGATGGGTTAAAATGAGAACCACCCGAGTTGTGAGAACCGTGAGAACTAGGCCATCCAAAAGGTTTTTCCGAATTTTTTTCTTCAAAAGTTATAAAAAAATCATTTGTTTCGGCAAAAAGAAATGCCGTATACCCACATTTACGTGAGGCGTAAAAAAATATTTATTTCGTGCAAAATTTACGCCAAGACGTAAAAACACTTGCATCAATCAAAACTACCGTCTCGACAAATTTTTTTAACTTTTATTACAGATGTGTTTATAATGTTTTCATCTACGTTTGTGCAAAAAAATTTGGCCCAACTTGCCCCGGATAAAAAAGTTCTCGTGGTTCTTGCAACTCTGGTGGTTCTCATTTAACCGAGCTCTATATATACATATATACACATATATAATATATACATATATATATATGTATATGTATATGTATATATATGTGTGTATGTGTGTGTGTGTATATATATATGGTTAGGGTAAAATGAAAACCTATACGAGTTGTGAGAACTTAGAGAACTCGGACTTACGAAAGGTTTTTTCATTTACGGCGGCCGTAAATGCTATCATCACCTTTTTACAGCTGCTTAAGGGCCGAAAAACGCCACTTCGAATTTATTTTTTAATTTTTTTTACGGCAGTCTTTCTAAACATTTTCATCTAGGGGTGTGAAAAAAATGGGAGCAAGACTCGCACGGGAAGGCTGAATTATTTAAGTTCTCACAACTCGGGTGGTTTTCCCTTGATTCTAACCACACACACACACACACACACACACATATATATAGGGGATGGTTCATTGGGGAACACTAAAAAAGTGGGGTATCGGGGAACACTCTTAAAAATTATACTTAACATGTTAAAAATTATTTTTTCTAATTTTTTCGACGCTTTTTCTTAAAATACATATAGAAACACTTTTAATAAAAAACCAAAAATAAAAAATATTAAAAAAATGTTTAAAAATAGTTAAAAATATATATCTTATGAGATTAACAACATGTTAAAAATCAAAATTTTTAGCACCTTTTCTTATAAAAATGGGTAGAAGCTATTCGAAAAAAATAATAATTTTTGTAAGAAAGGAAAATTTAGCCTTTTTTAATTGTTTTTTTAATATATTTAGTTTTTTATTTTTTTATTAAAAATGCTTCTATAAGTATTTATAAGGAGAAGCGTCCAATTTTTTCTAAAAATTGATTTTTCACATGCTAAGTTAAATTTTTAAAAGTGTTCCCCGGTTCCCCACTTTTTAGTGTTCTTCAATAAACTTCACACTATATATGTACATTAATGGAAGCCAATAAATAGTGTTTTAAATATTACAATAATATATATAGTTTTTTAATACTTTTATTATTCTAATATTATAATAATTATATTTTCCTTACTTTTTAAGTTGGATAACCTTGGTGTCAACCGGTACTTGTATCGAAAATACCACTACGGTCTGGTTCGTTATCGGTACATGAAAGTAAAAAACGACACCAGCCTGGTACTAAAAACGTCAAAAGTCGGTACCAAATTGCTTTTGAAGATATTTTATTTTTGAGAATTCGGTACTGTTACCCGGTACCATTTGCTAATCCCTAATCATGGGTACTGTATGACAACCACGGTATCGTACAACTTGTTTTGTTAATTTTCTTCAACTTTTAATGATTTCTTTTTTTAAGTTTCAGGGGTAGGGATGAGCTCGGTGTCAATCGATACCGGATCAGTACTGGTACCGAATATACCGGTTATGGTATCTGTATATGAAGGTAAAAACCGGTAACGAACCGGTGCTAGGAACGCCAAAAGTTGGTATCCAATTGGTACTTATGATCTTTCGGTTCGGGAAATTCGGTACCGGTTCCAAGTACCATTTTCTCATTTCTAACCATGGGGTTTCATACGAATAAAATCCTTACCATTAGGGGTGTTCATGAGCCGAACTGAAGCGAATAGCGGTATGCTCGTGCTCGGTTCGGTTCGGATTTAGGAAATCGAGCGGAAATCTTATGCCCATGCTCGGTTCGGTTTAGAACCGAGCTGCTTTTGTTTAGTTTTATTTAGCATTCCTACACAGCCATTAATTGACCAAAAATCACCAACTTATATGTCTCACACACACTTAACAATTTAACAAAATACAAACATAAAAAAGTCTCACAAAAATAGACACAAAATGTCATCCAAATGTTTAATGTTTAAGAACATCTAAAATGCTACGAGAGAAGGTCAGAAGGATTATACGAGAGAAGGCTGTAAGAGATTCAGTCCGAGAGAGAGAGACTAGGGCTAGTTTTGGTGAAATATTGAAATGAGTCTTGAGAAGAATGAGAGAAATAGAGTATTAGGGATTTATGGAAATTAGAGTTACTTTACTAAAGTCTAAAACAATAGCGAGAATATAAGATTTCAGCTTTTTTAATACTTTTTAATATATTTATTATATATATTATAATAATAATAAAAATAAATTCAATTGAAACCGAACGAGCGGCGAGCGAGCGTACCTATGCTCGTGTTTGGTTTGTTTTTAAACCGAACCGAGCTCATTGGCTCAGTTTTAACCGAGCAAGGAATCGAACGAGCAAATTTCCGAGCTTTTTCGAATGATCGTCGAACGATCTTCGAGCGCCGAGCAGTTTGGACAGCCCTACTTACCATACAACTTTTTTTGTTGATTTTCTTTCGATTATCATTTTGTGTTTTTTCAACATTTTCTGTTTATTCTTGTCAGCGGTTTCGTACACAACGTGCTCGTGATGATTGTCGCAACGCGGTGATGGTGAAAAAACCTAGTTTCATTAGATAACAAATCCAACGACTTGGGCCTAGGCAGGTGTTACTCCAAAAGTCCAAAGTGGAGTTGGGCCAGTTCTCTCAGTACTCCAACGGGCCCACTCACAAAGAGAATTAAAACGATGACATATTATGTAATTTTGAAGATTTCAATAATGAAAGAATGGCCCTTCAACGTTTCTGTTGCTGTAACAAAACTGATGTCCAAAATAAATAAATAAATTAAACCATGTCATTAATGAGTTATATTTACATGTTTTCTTTTTAATCGTGGGTTATGCACAAAGTTCCTTTGAGACAACCGATCTTTAATAAACCATGTCATTAATGAGTTATATTTACATGTTTTCTTTTTAATCGTGGGTTATGCACAAAGTTCCTTTGAGACAACCGATCTTTAATATTTCCTTGAAGTCCATAATTAAATGTCTAATTCAATTTCATTTAATAATATTTTGAAAACACTTTTTATTGGTATATAATATTGAGGGCCCATTATTTTCTTATCAACCAAATCTTCCTCTTCTTATACTAATAAATAAAAAAAAATTTTGTACACGTGTCACTCTCTGGTGCCTCCTCACTTTTAATAATAATATAATATTAATTAATATACCTAGAGGTAAACATATAAATTCAAATTTAATCAATAATTATCTATAACTAATATAAATGTATCAAATAATAACAAAAAATACAAATTATATAAAACAATTACATTTAAATCATAAAAGTTAATGCCAATTTCTGTTCTAGTTTTCAAACTTTGACATAAAAAAAATTATAAAATCAATTAAACACCCACAAAACACGTTTCAGTGGATATGATCAAGATTTAACCAACTTCTACAATATATTATACAATCTAAAAATTAACCTGCCGTATTGCATCAACATTGCAGAAAACAAGTGACGGGGGATTTAAACAACTTTTAACCGTATAAATTACGTCTAAAAGGTGAGTGTAGCAAATATGAAGTATGAATAAGCTGTAGAGATTAAAATGGATTACCTGAGATAGGTGAATTTAATAATAAATTTGTACACCTGTGGTGTTCTCACTTTTAATAATAATAATAATAATATAATATAAATATAATATTAATTAATATAGTTAGAGATAAACGTATAAATTCAAATATAATTGATAATTATCCATAACTAATATAAATGTATCAAATAATATAAGTATAATATCTAACTATTAATAAAAGATTCTAAATAAATATATATTATATAAATTAATAATTTAAACGAATGTGGGGAAATACGTAAGTAAATTTAGATTAGGAAATTTATTTGTGTGATTTTTTATTAGAGTAAATTGCACAAAACGTCCTTTAAGTTTCACCAATCTTGCTGGTTTCAGCCTTAATCTTTAAAAGTTGCCAAAACCAGCCTTTAAGATTAAATTAGTTACGGGTTTCATCCTTTATCACTAACCCAATTATTAAATCATGTTAAATGGCATCACATGCAAGCCATGTGAGGGTAAAAACCGTCTATTTCATACTTAAAGGACGTTTTGTGCAATTTACTTTGTGCAATTTACTTCTGCCGCTGCGAACCTACCTCTACAATCTCCACCAACACCGGAATCCCCCCTTCCTCCACCAACGCCGCCCTAGCCTCCGCCGTACACACCAAAATACTCACCACAAACGCCGCTTTATTCACCATATTCGACTCCAAATCCGCCATAAGCTCCACCAACGGCTTCATAATCCCTGCCTGAACCGCTCGGATCTTATTCTCCTTCACCGAACACAACGACTACAACGCGGTTGACGCGTCCTTTTGCCGCGAATACTTCCGGTTTCCAGAAGGTTCACGAGTAACGGAATCGCTCCTGACCGTCCGATTACCGATTTATTTTCGTCGATTTGAGATAAACGTAAGAGCGCACACGCGGCGTTTTCCTTCGCCGTTGATGTTCCGATCTTCAACGCTTTAACGAGCGGCCGGATTACTCCGGACGAAGCTAATTCCTCTTTGTTTTCATCGCACAGAGACAGATTCAAAATAGCGGTTACTCCGTGCTCTTGAAGCTGTAGATCTGAAGATGAGATTAGCGAAATCAACGGTCGGATTGCTCCGGCTCTGGCGATTTTCAATCTGTTCTCCGGATTGCTCTGGCGATTTTCAATATGTTCTCCGGTTTGTTCAATATGGTAGAGACGAGGATGAGGAGATGAAGAGGATGAAAAAATATGAGTAAATTGCACAAAACGTCCTTTAAGTATGAAATAGACGGTTTTACCCTCACATGGCTTGCATGTGATGCCATTTAACATGATTTAATAACTGGGTTAGTGATAAAGGATGAAACCCGTAACTAATTTAATCTTAAAGGCTGGTTTTGGCAACTTTTAAAGATTAAGGCTGAAACCAGCAAGATTGATGAAACTTAAAGGACGTTTTGTGCAATTTACTCTTTTTTATTATTAATTTAAATGTTTTTAATTTTTTTATATTGAAAAGTTCCAAGATCACATTAATTTATTTTTCCTTAGAACAATTTTTACAAATTCTGAGTACAATATTGCAACGTATTTATTATAATTTATGTTTGATATAAGTTTTAATAAAAATTTTACTGTTAATTACACAGGTTATAAACTTGTGTATTACATGGGTTTGAGGATTAAAATTATATAATTTAATAATGTATTCACAAATTTACATAACTAAATTATTTTCAACCATACAACCTGAGGGGCAATGGAGGTAGCAAATCATGGAACTTTATTTATGGACGTGACTTCATCTAAATCTTAATAAATGATCAATGCAATTTCATAATTAACCACTTTGATGTCATGGTTTTTATATCTGAGAAAAAATAAAAATACTTATAAAAAGTTGCAATAATATATAAAAGTTATATATAACGAAAATACAACCAGAATTAAATCAAATCATAACAAAGCCAAACTATTTAAAAAGGAGTAGTAGTAGCATAAAACAAACGTGTATCTACATTGGCTTAGCAACTCCATAATAGATTGGAGAGTAAGATGATAACATAATTGTTATATCATGGACGACTTATTAAAAATGATTTGATATATTTATAAGAATGTTTGGTGAGCTAAAAAATTAGAAACGTGCAAAATATTTTAGAAAGGCCAATAAAATCACATAATTAAGGAAATGAAATGGTTACCAAAGTAAATATGGTATGGTTACCATATATTTGTGATATTTGATTAAAAAGTAACTACGACACCTATCTCAGTCGTGTATTATTAAGTTATATATTTTTCTAATCTAATTATTAATAATGATCAATCTTTTTTGAGTAAATTGCACAAAACGTCCTTTAAGTTTCATCAATCTTGCTGGTTTCAGCCTTAATCTTTAAAAGTTGCCAAAACCAGCCTTTAAGATTAAATTAGTTACGGGTTTCATCCTTTATCACTAACCCAGTTATTAAATCATGTTAAATGGCATCACATGCAAGCCATGTGAGGGTAAAACCGTCTATTTCATACTTAAAGGACGTTTTGTGCAATTTACTCATATTTTTTCATCCTCTTCATCTCCTCATCCTCGTCTCTACCATATTGAACAAACCGGAGAACATATTGAAAATCGCCAGAGCAATCCGGAGAACAGATTGAAAATCGCCAGATCCGGAGCAATCCGACCGTTGATTTCGCTAATCTCATCTTCAGATCTACAGCTTCAAGAGCACGGAGTAACCGCTATTTTGAATCTGTCTCTGTGCGATGAAAACAAAGAGGAATTAGCTTCGTCCGGAGTAATCCGGCCGCTCGTTAAAGCGTTGAAGATCGGAACATCAACGGCGAAGGAAAACGCCGCGTGTGCGCTCTTACGTTTATCTCAAATCGACGAAAACAAATCGGTAATCGGACGGTCAGGAGCGATTCCGTTACTCGTGAACCTTCTGGAAACCGGAAGTATTCGCGGCAAAAGGACGCGTCAACCGCGTTGTAGTCGTTGTGTTCGGTGAAGGAGAATAAGATCCGAGCGGTTCAGGCAGGGATTATGAAGCCGTTGGTGGAGCTTATGGCGGATTTGGAGTCGAATATGGTGAATAAAGCGGCGTTTGTGGTGAGTATTTTGGTGTGTACGGCGGAGGCTAGGGCGGCGTTGGTGGAGGAAGGGGGGATTCCGGTGTTGGTGGAGATTGTAGAGGTAGGTTCGCAGCGGCAGAAGTAAATTGCACAAAGTAAATTGCACAAAACGTCCTTTAAGTATGAAATAGACGGTTTTACCCTCACATGGCTTGCATGTGATGCCATTTAACATGATTTAATAACTGGGTTAGTGATAAAGGATGAAACCCGTAACTAATTTAATCTTAAAGGCAGGTTTTAGCAACTTTTAAAGATTAAGGCTGAAACCAGCAAGATTGGTGAAACTTAAAGGACGTTTTGTGCAATTTACTTACCTTATTCGATAATATAACAATTTGCCTAGGGTCTTAAGAACAGTTCCTGTTTCCCGGTTTTTCTGACCTACATCTGTCGGTCATTCTCTTTATGTTCTTGACAGTGCGGCGGTGAGAAATGAGACGCTAGAGATGGAGCAGAAAGTCAACGTCGCCGGTAAACTATTGGCAGTGTTCGTTTCGTCTTCCTATGGCGTTCGTTGAAATCCCCGATTGTGGCATAACATCTGGATTTTGGGGCACGACGTTCGTCGGAACCCTAGATTGTCGCATGCCCTCTGGTCTTGGGGGTTTTCACTGTGGCCACTCAATAATGGTTAAGGTTTCTTAACCTGAGACGTTGGTCGTTGCCGGCGTCCGTTCAAGGGCGCCTGTGGTAGCGGCTGTGTTTTCGTCTCACTGGTCATCTTCTTTGTTTTCTTTTGTTAACTATCGTTATTTTTGAGTTTCCATTGTCAGGTGTCGATGATGGCTAGGGTTTCCTATAACAAAATTTGATGGGTTGTGGTTGCTTTTATCCATGGTTTATCTATGGCGATAGGTGTCTTCATCTTAGATGTTCCTAATCTGAATTTTGAAACTCTAAGTCGCTTATGTGTTATCTTTTGCTGGTTTGGGTTTCTGCCTAACCACGTATATTGTATGTATATAAATCTGCGATTTGTAGAATTCCTTTGATGATGAACCTACATGTATTTGGTGTGTGATTTTGTTTTTGGCATCGATGTTGTGCAAACATTATTTGGCGTTTTGGATAATGAGCTAGGCGATGATGATCGTGTGGGTGTAAATCGAGAGACGATGGTTTAACCGTGGCCTGGTGTGTTTGAGAGATGGTAGATGTTCACCTGCAGCCTCCATTGCAGCCACGGTTATCTATTTCATTTACACCCTCTGAGCCTCTGATTTTATTCAACTTGATGTTCTGTAATTTTCTTTTCATAATGGAACTGGTCGCCTTACATATATATATATATATTCTACTTTAGGTATTTACTTACGTAGACAGCTGTTGACACGAGAGAAAGGCAGCAGAAGAATGAGCAGTCGCGAAATAGAGAGAGGAAGAGAGCCTCCATCAAGGCTCCGGTAACGTATCCGGGTCGTGCTACGCATCAATAGACGGTACAGAGGATGGCGATCCTCGTGGTGATGTTCGTTTCCATGATTGTAAAGCGGTGTTGGTTCAATCGACATCACACGGTCGGCTAGGGTTCATAACTCGAGGGGGATAATAACGTTGGTAACAGTGGTCTTTGTTCAACCGATTATGGCTCGATTGACACCACGCACCATCAGCTAGGGTTCATAGGTTGACGTCTGAGGTCCCAGTGATGGTTGCTCCGATGTAGGGTGAGCCTATTTGAGGCAATCCTCGATTGTTAAGGTTAGGTTCGTGTACACTTACACTATTATTCTGATTAGATGTTTAGATCAAATTATTGATACTCAGTTTTTCATATATTTGATCTTCATAAGGGATTGTGGTGGTGGTTCTCGGTGACCGGACGAATCGAACCACCAGAGGCTTAGGAACCGTTTATGTCAGTTTCTCCCGGCCTGTGTTGGATACAATATTAAATAAGTGTGTGGAAAAATGATTATTGCATTCTTGCTGCTCGGTACGGGTTGTTTCGGTAGCTGCGCTGGTGAGTTTTACAATTACTTTATTCGTTTTTATTTAACTTGATCTGAATTGGTCTTAATTTTTTTCTAAGGTTTCTGTTTGAAAGTAACAAATTATGTTTGTTGTTTGATGAAATTTGATTTGGTATTTTGGTCATGTGTTTTTGTATGATTAGTGATTCGTATGCAGCAGGATTTTGTTTATAAGTAAACAAATTGTGTTTAGATTGGTATTTAGATGTGGGTTTAAGTTTAAAATGTGTTAAATTTTCATACGATTTGAATTTAACATGATTGTGAATAAAATTAGAAGCATGGAAGATTAAAAAAGGGGTATCTCCAAATCTATAAAGTAATAAAATATTTTCCTCTAAATTTCCAACAATACCATCGCAGCTGGATACAACTACTTCTTCGTATTCTTACTGAAAACCGTAGGGGCACAAATGTCTTGTAGCAGCTTTGCTTGACCTGGAGTTAGACCAAGTGTATAAGCCGGGTTATGTGGTTGCATGGATGTTGGGGACTAGAAGTGGAATCGTGCTTAGTTTGTGCTTCTCTTTTACAAGTTGGGTATGTGGAAAAACAAGAAGTAGTTGTATCCATGTGGGCCGGGTCAAATCTTGCAAGGTTTGATCCACTTCCTCAAGGTGCCCTTCTTACTCCTCTCTACGTGTTTATCAAGCTTACAGGCTGATCTGAAGTTTTAAACTAAACTTGCATCATAGTTACTTGTATTGTTTTTTGTCCATATTTTTTTTTCATAAAAAAACTCTTTGTAAATATGTCATGGATAAACTGTAGTTGAAATTAATTCATTTATAAGTAAACGGGTCCAAATACGAATAGCAGTTCTTGTCAAATCCCGTGTATATAGCAACATTAATGGTCACTGCATATATACAGCTACAAGTTGTTGCACTCTTGCATCCTACATTTTTCACTTCAGATGATATTAATGATACGTTGCTGTTCAAGAATGTTAATCATAATTCCTTTGTTCTTGAAAAAGTTTCATGCTTTATTTTTTGATAGGGAAAACTTTACAAAAAGTCAAACTTTTTGGATCATAAATTTCTTAGCAATTTTGTGTTTTTTTGTTTGATTGATAACAGGGGCTGAATTTGACAAAATATCACCTCCGGAAGTAGTTAAACAGTTTGAAGCTGCATTGCAAGCCAAACCTGAGGTAACAATGACGTGGTATATGTTTGTGGCAGAATTCTCCTTTATATATTGTGCATTACATATGTTAACCATATGTTGTTTTAAATTGCTGATAAACCTACTTTATAGAAGTAGTTGTATCGCAAACAAATCTAAGTTTCATTTGATCTTGAACTTATTTTCATTTTGTCCATGTTGAGTTATTAGGAAACTTAAGTAGACAAATACACCGCCGCACCGCGGCCGTCATCCCCTAGTTACTATACAATCTTATCAACCAAATTATTAACAATGTCAATTTTTTATATCATTCTAGCTTACTACTTTACAAAACTCTTAAAATTCAAATATTAATTAAGAACGGTAGAATTTAAAAAAAAACCCAAAAAGCGTAGGAAATATTTATATTAAAATAGGTATATTTTAGAGCATATCATTCAAGTTAAATATATACAAAGAAATAGGGGGAGTATTGAACCGGTTCTTTGCAATGATGAAAGCTATGTGCATTTGGTTTGACATTTTGTCTAAAACTCTATTTTTGCAACATGAGTTTCAAGAATTTTGGCCTTTGGAATACTTCATTTTGGCTACGAATATGTGGGATGGATACTTAATAAAAAGTTTCGAGTTCTCAAAGTATTGATTCATGTGACGAATCAAACTTTTTGCTATTTTTTCGCTTCATAAAAGCTAGAGGGAGAAATATCTAAGATATGTATTTCACAGTAGGGGGAGAAATATTTGAAGACATTTGATTCATAATAACAAGAGTTTTGTCATGTGGTGATGATCGGTTACACGGGGTTCATTAGTGGAGGATTAAACCTATATCAGATGCCAAAAATAGTAGACATGATTAATCAGGTATAAAATTTCAGTAGAGGGAAGGAAAGTTGAGGATTTAGTTGGAATCTCAAATTAATTAGGAGATACTACAATTGAGGGGGAAAACCAAAATGAAGGGATCCGGGTTATTGGTGTATTTATAAAGTTGTGTTACAAAGTAAACTTCCTTAATATCATTAGTCAATGGAGGTTTGAAATCACAAGTCAAGGGAGAGATTGTAAGAAACGTGACTTGTGATTGTCAAACAGAAAGTGCACGCACGGACTAATTGTGTTCGCATGTGGTGCGAACATTATGATCTCTTACTATGAATAGGGCTTACCTTGTAGTACTCAGATGTATCTGTGAGTTTATGGTGAGATCCAACCCCAGAGGTGCTAACCTAGGGTTGGACATGAACTTAACAGATTAGATGAGTACTATAATTTTTTTATTCAAAGAGCGATTCGTGACGAGTCGAGTACTACAGACAAACAGGCCGACTTCAAGTCCAAGTTTGTCGTGTTTTAATTCCAAGAGAACCAATTCCAGGTATGGTTTATGTAACATTTCCATATTTTTATAGATTAAAATAAAGTATATAAAACTTATGTTATTATACTGGTAGATTACGAGTAAGTTGACTGTTAGAAATATAAGGTATCTAGACGAACATAGGAATCATTTAATAATTAATAATAAAATATATTATAATTTACCTTACTCCGTTTTTTAATGAAACTTAGGTCAAAATGTAGATAAAAATATTATAAGCACAAGTAAACCGTGCCAAGATATTGTCCGCTTTGCCCGATGGGTTGCCCGTCTAGAACTCACGGATTTGTTTCCACCCGACGAGTTGCTTGCCTAGGCAAAACGCGTCTTGGTAGAAAGGTTTCCACCACGTTATAAGGAAGGTTTCATTCTCTTTCTCAACTGATATGGGACTTGCATCTCCACCCCCTTAGGGAGCCCGGCGTCCTCGCTGGCACACCGGCCCGGCCCCTGGCTCTGATATCATCTGTAACAGCCCAAGTAAACCGTGCCAAGATATTGTCCGCTTTGCCCCCGATGGGTTGCCTATCCAGAAACTCATGGATTTGTTTCCACCCGACGAGTTGCTCGCCCAGGCAAAACGCGTCGAAGGTTTCCACCCCATTATAAGGAAGGTTTCGTTCTCCTTCTCAATCGATGTGGTGATTGTAACGATACCAATACCGATTACCAAAAGATTAACATGGACCACTGTAACACTCTAGGCAAATCCCACATCGGTTGTGGCCAGAGAGATCACTGGTTCATAAGACATTCCCGCCTCTTAAATCACCAACGCATTTTGGGCTTAACGCTAGTGGATGAGAGGAGAACTCCATAGTTAAATGTGCTCAGGTGGGTTAAGTACTAGGATGGGTGACCTCCTGGGAAGTCTCCACCGGAGCAACCAAATACAAATCCGTGAGCTCCTGATGGGCAACCTTCAGGGGCAAGCGGACAATATTGGTGGTGCGAGGGGCCGAATGTTACAAATATGCTCGTCTAATGACATATTCATCGTCTTATAAAACGTTATATTTTAGAAGTTATAAACGATAAATAAGTGAAACAGCTAAATTAATAATAAATATATAAAATAATAATAAAAACTTAACACATATATAAGAATTGTGTATATGTGTGTATGTTTCAATAGATAGGAAGGAAGATTTTGGACATCCTTATCATAAAGATTCATAGGCAGCAAGTATTCGAAGACGTTATATATAGTCAAGTGTTGATCATTCATTTCACTTTCAAACAATTAAGCTTAGTTTTTATACGCGTTACAATAATCATAGTAAATGTTTTAACCCTGATCACTGGTATGATACTCTGTCCGATCGACCCGAAACCCACCAACAAATATCAAGGTGCTGTCTGTATAAGGCTATACTTTGTTAACTACGTTGGGGTTTTGATCTCGTGATTTATCGTTAAAGTTTGAATTGGGTTGATACACTAATTCGTGTGGCATTGTGTTTTTATTAGGAACCCAGGCTTAACACCAGGAGACTATAGAAATAAACCCTAAATCTACAATGTGAGTCATTCTCTTTTTTCACTACATTCTGAGTCACTCTATTTTATTAAATACTTTAAAAATCTTAAATGTTTTCCAGTGATTAAGTTTTTGTATTCTAAAATTACTGCCGATATGTGGGGGTTTGTATACATTACTTGATAATCTTCACTATTGGACGAAATTTAGCCAATGAGTGATATGACCACCGTCACATCGAAACTGCCACCGAGTGACAAAACTGAGTTGAGTAAGTGATAGATATTAACAAATGTAAAAACTCTTAATGTTGTAAATTATAACAATATGTCTTTTTAATTGAATGAACTCACCAGTATTTTTTACTGACAAAATGTTTTTGAACATGTTTGAGGTAACTTGCTATGAAAGTAAAAAAAGTATGCTTTGAGGCACTGAAGGCTTAAATAAAGTGGCTATGATTACCAGAATAAAGAAAAGAGATTATGTTTTATTAATTAGGGTCTATCCTTATAAAAACCGTTTGTTTGTAGTTTGGTGTTATCCTAGTTTTTAAAATTAAACTTTGGTGTTTTACAAACTTTGAAATTTTCGTAACTAAGACCTGATAAAATTTCCGCTGCAAATTTAATAATTAAAGGTACCACTTGTAATTGCCCACGGCTCCCGTCCAGGGTGTGGTCGGGGTTTGTGACACTTTATAAAAGGTTTGGTTCCCATTGAGGTAATATAAGAATATTATTTATTAACGATAATACCGACAAATTTCCTAGGGACACTTCATCAGTAATGGGCCCTAACCCAATAAGTGTATGCAAAAGCCTAGGTGAGAATCTTATCTAAAATTTAGAACTCGATTACCGATGAAAGCCTGGGTCTACACAGACAATGAACTACCAAGGGAGCGACCATTAGTAATATATTCGCCCACCAAACTAACAAAATTTTGAAATAAGGCGCCGTCTTTTAAATTTTAATATCTTTTTGGGGTGTTTACTAATGTTACAACTAGTTGACCATGAAAAAACCCTAATAGCAAGAAGTTATGACACTTTAGCCTTTCGTCACATGATAAATCTAGTTTAGTATTTTGAATTCATCATTATCATTTTTTAGAATTTTCCTTCATTAAGGTAAATCAAGCTCAATATGTATTTTCTTTTTCTTATAAAGATATTATAATACATAGGATATTGAACCTTGTTAGTTTTATTAATAAGAATAAATAAACCCACATTAGAAATATAACCATGAAACATATTCAACAATATATGTTGATAAATATGATCATAACAAATAATGTCACATGTAAGTTGCTACATCCTTGACACCACAATGTGGCTGGGGGTTCGGTCTCTCAAACAGTCGTAATGGTTGCCAATCTTCATCATCTATTGCTGAGAAACATTTGCTCACCATTTCTTCATCAACTAGCTCTAGTTTCGAAGGTGTATGTCAGTTACTAATTACACTAAGAACAAATAGCTTTTAAAATAACTATATTATTAATATAGATATTTTGTATCCATTTTAACCATTATATAAGAAAAGATGTGAACAATTACCCTTGGTTTCCTATCTTTGTCAATTAGCATTGCTCTTGGACCCTGCAAGTGAAATTCTCATTACTTTGCTTTTAAACAATAATAATATTTATATGAAAAACAGTAAAACAAACATTTAAATAATGTAATTAGTATAAACAAACCTCGCAAAAATCAGCATTAACAGTTCTTCGAAGAAGATGTCTAACAACAAGATGTTCACGAGCAAGGCAATGTTCAAGTTTCTGTGATCGTCCTTCTCGAATCTATGAAAACATAAATAACTTCAGCAAAATTCAACTCATTTTATTTGTATTTCATGTGGATTAACTTTATTCCGGTTTACCAATTTTAATGCAAGTTTAATGCATAGAGGAGAAGCCGATTTGATCGATTTTATGGCATCAAAGATCCATTTTTCATTACTTTCGACAAAGAAAGTTTCCTACAAGAAAGCAAATATAAATTATAGTCAATTTGTATTTAGACGTTTCTTTTGTGAATTGGAAAATAATTATGTAGCAATTTACTGAACTTACCAATGCTAATAATATATCTTCTACAGTTTCCTTTGAGAAACATTTGTTGATTATTTCAAGCCTAGAATCACACATTGGCATTCATGAAAGAATGTGAATTTATTTTTCCATATGAAGAAAATATATTAAAAGTATGAAGAACAAAAAATTAATTACCTTGAATTTGCATTTTCTGTTTTAATGTCTTTCTCATTTGCATATTTATCAATAATTTCAGAGATTTTTGTTGTGTTCTTTGCATTAGCCATCATGCTAAGTTCATTCTCCAGGGAAATTAGATCCTATAATTATTTAAAGAAATCAAACCACGAGTTAATAGCACGACAAAATGACCACTTTTTAATGCTTCTATTGACGACGAATTACCTTCGAATGTACAAAGTGGGTCGCAAGACCACATTAAACCAGTTCGATTCCATTTAGTCTTACCCCGGTGAGCGCCACATATTCACCTACAAATTCAAGAAAAAAAAGTATTAATAATGAACAAACAAGAAGAGAACTTTAGTTATAAGATTGGTGGAAAAGATGGTTGCAATTGAGCCGAGTCAGGTTCGGACTTAAATTAGCAGTTCGGCTCGGCTCATTTCTTTTATCAATCAGAAAAGTCGTGCTCAAGTTTAGTTCGTAAAATGTTCGTGTAATACCCGTACTTAACATACATAAAATATTTTTAAAAAGTTTGCATTATATATATATAGATCGGTTCAAGAGAGAACCTAGCCGAGTTGCGAGAACCGCGAGAACCACTACCCACCAATAAGATAATGACAACCAAAAGGGTATTATAGTCATTTAATCAAAACCATCAAATCATCTCTCTCTCCTCATTAAAGTCACTTTTAAAGTCTTTTCAATTTCTCTATCTTCAATTTCTCTCTCATCTTTTTATTATTTTATAAAAAAAAATTATAAAAAACTTTTTGTAAAAAAAAGTTCAAAAACGGGGCGAAAAAACGGGTGAAAAAAACGGACGTAAAAACGAGACGTAAAAACCGGCGTAAAAAAAGTTCAAAATGCACGCGTAAAAACCGGCGTAAAAAGGTTTTAAAATGCACGCGTAAAAACTGGCGTAAAAAAGTTTTAAAACCGACGCGTAAAAAAAGTTTATAACCGTTACGTAAAAAAAGGTTTTAAACCGACGTGTAAAAAAATTTTAAACCGGCGTAAAAAGGTTTTAAAATGCACGCGTAAAAACTGGCGTAAAAAAGTTTTAAAACCGACGCGTAAAAAAAGTTTATAACCATTACGTAAAAAAAGTTTTAAACCCGCGTGTAAAAAAATTTTAAACCGACGCGTAAAAAAAGTTTTAAACCGCGCGTAAAAAAAGGTTTAAACCGGCGCGTAAAAAAGTGTAAACCGGCTCGTAAAAAAAGTTTAAACCGGCGCGTAAAAAAAGTTTTAAACCGGCGCATAAAAAAAGTTTAAAACCGCGCGTAAAAAAATTTCTATATCGGCGTGTAAAAAAAGTTTAACCCCGCGCGTAAAAAAAGTTTTAAACCGGGGCGTAAAAAAAGCTTATAGCCGGCGCGTAAAGAAGTGTAAACCAGCGCGTAAAAAAAGTTTTTTGAACCGGCTCGTAAAAAAAGTTTTTAAACCGCGCGTAGAAAAAGTTTATACACCGGCGTGTAAAAAAAGTTTAAACCCGCGCGTAAAAAAAGGGTGCGTAAAAAACGGGGCAAAAAAACGAGTCGTAAAAAACGGGGCGTAAAAAACGGCGCCTAAAAAACGACGCGAAAAAAGGGGCGTAAAAAAATCGGGCGTAAAAACGGACGCGTAATAAACGGTGCGTAAAAAAAACTGAACGTAAAAAAAGGCTCGTAAAAATGTTTTTTGTAAAAAAAATCTTGAAAAACATCGTTTTTTGTTAAAAAAATCGATTTCAAAATGTTTTTTAATAAAAATATTCTGATATTAATAAAAAACAATAAATATAATAAAACAAAAAAGTAATAAAAACAATAAATACAATAAGACAAAAAAACAAATTTACCAAACTAACCTTTTGGCATTAAAATATAAAAAACATAATAAGACAAAAGGATTTAATATTACTTTTAATTACTTTTAGTCTCATCCATCCATAATCTAAGATCCAATGGTTAGAAAGTGGTTCTCGCAACTGGAGCTGGTTCTCATTTTACCCATCTCATATATATATATATATAATGCTATTACAAAACCTTAAACATGATTCGAAGTTATTTAAAACAAACATTACTTCTTGTTTAAAATGTATAGTTAAGCAAAACAATTGAACAAACCCGAAAGCTTAATCTTAAATGGTGTTCGGTTCTTCACTAAGCTTCATCTTCATCCGTAACCTCATAACAAACACCTAAACAACAAAATTTATCATAAACGATAGTTATAGGAATCATAAAGCTTATTTATAATAGCCAGAACGCCCCAAAAAAATTACTAGTAAACCCGCCGTAAGCTACGGTAGTCTGTCATAGCTTACGGCACTCACCATCATAAACGAAAGAAGCCGCTTGCCGTAGCCTACGACAGATGGCCACAGGTTATGGCTCATCGCTGCTGTGTTTTTTTTCTTGTTTTGCCCTTTTAAACGAAAACTCCATTTCTTCTTGTTTACTCTTCCGTTCTACTTGAAAATTGTCTCCAAATGATCGTAAAACAATTACTTGTGTATTTACTCAAAATCCCTACTCTGGTAAGGGTGTTTATCTGTTTGGTTTATGGTTTATTTGGTTTATTCGGTTCGGCTTATTCGGTTTTCAAAAAAAATTACCCAAACCAAAAACCAAACTAAACCAAATAAGGAATATGCAAACCGATCCAAACCAAACCAAATTCAATTCAATTTGGTTTCGGTTAGAAACCAAATAAACCAAATAGTACTACGTACTTTTTTTCCTAATTTATATTTATGTATGTGTTCCAACTTTCGAACATCGCAACTAATTTACACCTAACAATATATGAATACAAGAAAGTTTCCTTGCGAAGACGGCAGCAAAGCCTTGGGTGCATGCATGCCCGAGTGAATTTTTTTTGTAATCATTGAATATTTCAGTCAATGCATCTTCACACATTTTACAACCTTGTCCCTCGTATCAATTCCATTATCACGAAGATTGATTTTAAGATACTCAAGTTTTATCATTGGATCAAAAGAGAAGCAATAAACACCAACAAATTAAATTTCTTGACACCCCACTACTTAAATTATTGGGCTAATAAATTGTATATGATTTATAAAATATTATTAATTTTATTTAATAATTAATTAAGTTAAACGGTTTGTTGGGTTATCCAAATAAACCGAATAAACCAAATAAAATAAAATGTGGATCCATAAAGCTAACCAAAAATCATATTCACAATTCGGTTTCGGTTAGAAACCAAACCAAAAACCTAATTCATTATTCGGATCGGTTTATTTGGTTACGGTTACAAGTCGGTTTACGGTTTTTATTTGGTTATGGTTTTCCTGAACACCCATATACCCGGGTCCTTAACTTTTATTACATTCGACACTCTTACCTCATACGCAATAATTGTAACATCCGTCAATGAACCGTACTTGAAACCCGACCCTATCCATATTTTTTTCCTTCTTTGCAATATTCTACAAAATATATATAATTTCGAGTGTTAAATTTCTATGGAAGTTAGTCTCTACAACTCTTATTTTAATATATACATTAAAAATTAGTATTAATATATAACATCTCTTAATTTTATTTATTTATTCTAAATGGCTTAATGATATAATATATTTTGGCTTTTAATCATCGATAATTATACAATACATTAGATAATTTAACATAGTGTGATATAATTTTTGTAGTTTTCAAATTTTTATCAATTACCCTATATATTAAAAAGCCAATAGTTAAATAATATCTTATCCACTCAAAGCTTGCCATGTGGCAAGCTTTTTTTTTTTTCATTTATCCATCTTTTATGAAAAATATCAGTATGGTCATGTTTGGTCTCGATACATGAAGATAAAAAACTGGCACTAGCCTGGTACAAAAAACATCAAAAGTCGGTACCGAATTGATATTGAAATTTTTAGATATATTAAAAAGCCAAGTTTATGAATAGTAAAGTAATATCTTATCCACTCAAAGCTTGCCATGTGGCAAGTTTTTTTTTTCATTTATCCATCTTTTATGAAAAATATCGGTACGGTCATGTTCGGTCTCGATACATGAAGGTAAAAACTGGCACCAGCCTGGTACAGAAAACATCAAAAGTCGGTATCGAATTGATACTGAAATTTTTAGTTCGGGAAATTCAGCACTCCTAACCAATACCATTTGCTCATCCCTGATCACGGGTACCGTACAAACACCAATAGTATCGTACAACTTTTTTTATTGATTTTCTTCAACTTTTAATGTTTTCTTTCTTTTTTAGTTTCAGGGCTAGGGATGAGCTCAGTGCCAACCGATGGTCAGATACTAAATCGGTACTGATACCGAAAATACCGGTTGCGGTACAAGTATATGAAGGTAAAAACTGGTAGCAAACCGGTACCAGGAACGCCAAAAGTTGGTACTGAATTGACTTAAAATCTTTCGGGTCGGGAAATTCGGTACCGGTACCCAATACCATTTGCCCATCTCTGACCATGGGTTTCATTCGAACAACATCATTACAATAAAACTCTTTTTGTTGATTTCTTTCGGTTATCTTATACTGTTTTTTTCAAACATTTTCTGTTTATTCTTGTCAGTGGTTTTGTGCGTATCGCGCTCGTAATGATTTCAAAACACATGTAAATACAGACTAAATGACAAAAAAATTCGCCCCAACGCAGCTAGAGTGATAAACATAGCTATATTAATATTAACCCCGGATATCTTATATCGATGACAATTTTTAATATGTTAGTGATACATGGTTTAAGTAATATTAGATCAATATAGTTTATTAATAATATATTACAGCAAGTTTTTGAACTAATAATAATTAAAAACTAAACTAAATGTTATAATAAGTAATTAGCACATTAAATTAGGGCTGTTCAAACTGCTCGACGATTGAGGATCGTTTGAAAAATGCCCGAAAAATACTCGTTCGATTCCCGCTCAGTTTGTAAACAAGCTGCTCGGCTTGGTTCGATTTGAAACGAGCCAAGCATGAGCAAAGGTCCGCTCGCTTGTCAATCGCTCGGTTTCGCTCGAATTATTTTTATTAAATAATTAATATATATATATATATATAGTTATATAGATAAGTAGCCCAAGAAACATACTAGCCCAACTCAATATCAAAACCTAACCCTAATTCCTAAAAATTCAAATCAGCACCTAATCTCCTGCTACATACCTCCTGCCACATACCTCGCTACTGCTCAAGTTCAACTCATACGGATACGGTACAATCTCCTACCTCGCGGGCTACTTCAAACCGGCAGAGGTACAATCTCCTACCTTCTGCCACATACCTGGTACAATCTCCTACCTCGCCGACTAGTTCAACTCATATGTATTGCTTTTGTTAGTAAGGTGTTTGACATGTTTTAATTAAGTTATGATTTGTTTTTGTTGAATGCAGCCTTGTAATAGTCTTGATTTCAGTTTTTTTTGTTGCTATACATGTTTTAATTTCGGTGCTAAGCAAAACCGAGCGAAAACGATCCGCTCGATTCAAATTCAATCTGAGCATGAGCATCACTTTTGTGCTCGGTTTTGCAAATTCGATCGGATCGAATCGGTTGTAATTCAATCCGAGCACGAGCAGACTCTCGCTCGGATCGGCTTATGAATACCCCTACATCAAATATCATTTTATTTATTTATTTTTTTGAAACATACTTGATGACTTTGTATTTTAACTGATTACCAACTCGTGTAATATATGGGGTTTTAAACCAGTTCAATAATATATTAAATGATTACCAACTCGTGTAATACATGAGGTTTTAAACCAGTCCAATAATATATATATATATATATATATATAAAGTATATTGTACAAAATGGCTTAACGTACATTACGTACGACATGTGATTTCGCACCCATTAGTGATGAATTCGCATGGAGTAGAGTGAATTTGCACACTAATTTCGCACGAGAGGAGATGAATTCGCATGGAATAGAGTGATTTCGCATGGGATCGGGCGGCTGAGATTATTGCGTACATTTCGTAGGATAAGGCATTTTGTACAATAACCACCCCCTATATATATATATATATAGAGGATGAGTAAAATGAGAAACACCTTGAGTTGCGAGAACCATAGAAACCAATAAGCCATTGATCAAAATTGTTTTAATGGATGAGATTAAAAGACAATAAAGTAGTTGTAATCATTGTGCTTTAATTAATGAGTTTTTTGTTTTTAGTTAGATAAGGGTAAATTGATATTTTTACTAATCTGTTTAATGATTGGTAATTAAAGTTGTAATCATTGTGCTTTAATTAATGTTATTTTTGAATCATGCAGTAAGAAAATTGTTTTACGTAGGGGTTCAAACTTTTTTACGCGCCGGTTTTAAACATTTTTACGTCCAGGTTTAGACTTTTTTTACGCGCGGGTTCAAACTTTTTTTACGCCCGATTTTAAACTATTTTTACGCGCCGGTTTTAATTTTTTTACGCGCGTTTTTTAAACTTTTTTACGTGCCGGCTTTAAACTTTCTTTTCGCGCCGGTTTAAAATTTTTTTACACGCGGTTTTAAACATTTTTAACGTGTCGGTTTAAAATTTTCTTTGCGAGCCGGTTTTAAATTTTTTTACGCGCGGTTTCAAATTTTTTTACGCGCAGTTTTAAACTTTTTTATGCGCGGGTTGAAACTTTTTTTATGTCACACCCTCAATTTTCACTTGCGGAGTTTTACCGCGAGGCGTGTGAACAAACCAGAATCTGAAACACTAGTACGTCGAACGACTCTACATGATTTGATAATACGTTTTCCAAAATCGTTCATTGTAGATTTTATATCAATTACCAATATTTAGCAGAGCATTAGTTTTAAAGTTTGAGCGGAAGCATAAATAAGTAGTGATGCGGGCGCCAACACTAACGCCAAAACAAATGAAAAATCCCAAAACGATATTAATAAATAAGACTCGATAAAGATGTCTTGTTCAATGCATGTGCGTGCACCTAGAGCTCCTAGCGTCCTGAGAAACATGTAAAGAAACAAGTGTCAACATTAAAGATGAGTGAGTTCACAGGTTTTCATAAATTCGTTTGTTCGGTTATAGTTTGTTTACTCCGTTATCCCAACCCGGGGTAACGTATCTGTTCCATTATTCCAATCCCGGAATAATAAGTTGTTGCTTCCAATATTCCCATCCCGGAATATTAAGTTGTTATTTCCATTATCCCCAACCCGGGATAATAAGTTGATGTTTCCAATATTCCAAACCCGGAATATTAAGTTGTTATTTACATTATCCCCAACCCGGGATAATAAGTTGATGTTTCCAATATTCCAAACCCGGAATATTAAGTTGATTCGTAATTAAGTTCAATGTTAATATATATAGGTAGCTAGCCTAAAGTCATGTCACTAAGTGTTCGCGATCGAAGCTGACTGTTGTGCCTCCGTTTTGCCAGGCCTATCACATGACCATGGCGGTGTTAGGCCAATTATTCACCCGTTGACCATACCAGGTCGGCTAGCGCGACTAGCTCGGATGGGGCTTGTCGGGCCCAGTAGTACTACTTATAATTCCCCCGCTATTTAACCCAAATACTAACGATCCGAGGAGATTGTCGAGGACTTAAGTGATAAAGCTGCTTAGTGACCATAACATTACATTAACATTAACTTAGTTACCGTATAGTTATGTGACGTTAAATTCGTATAACGTAAAGAGATTGAGTTTGAGAGTGTATACATGTTTCTCCCCCTGTTGTTTAAAAACCGGATAAAGTTAGGGGCCGTGAACTCACCTTTATTTGCTCGGTTAGTGTAGCAAAGATGTTATAAGAGATGGGACCGCTAGTTGCGTCCTATCAAACCAATTAATTACACGTCAGTGTGAAATCACACCAATACAAATTCCACATGCAATTTACTCACAAAGTGATACACACAAACAACATATCTAACACTCAAACATGCATGCAAGTATTCTCATGTGATCATAGTAATCAAACAACTTATCATGAACATATTCCAAATCCATGCAACACTTTAATGCATAAAATCACAAGTTATCAACTTTCTGCTTAACACTCAATTATTCAGCTGTTTTCTAGGATTTTTATAAAATAGTTCTAACATTCCAAAAATTCCAATATTTTTACAGTAGGTGACATTTATACCATAGAAATTTATATAATTTTCCCAAGTCCTAAATCTTTACCAATTAACCATAAATATTAATTCACTAAGCTGCAGTCAGATTTACCGCTTTCTGACTGCAGTCCACGGAAGAATTTATTTAAAAATCACTGATCGTCCGATTAACAAAATTCCAGTTGGAGTTGCCGGAAATTTCCATACCTAGTTGATGTACAAAAATCATGACTCAACTCCCTACTGATTTTAAAATCCAACTTGATAAACAACCAACAAAATTCCAGAATTTTCACAGCTTTAGCTACTGAAATTGTTTAGCCCTTTAAAAATATCAAACGACTTCAGAAAATTATGAATCTAGCGCCATTAGATTCCTCATTCAAATCTCTACGTTCTAGACATCAGAAAATCCGTTTTTTCGACAACTATCGACCGAGTTACAGCCAGATGAAGTCGGCTGTAACTATTACTCAGCAACTGATTCAGCATATCTTTATCATAAACTCGTGTAATCCCGTTCATGCGATTAATCTAGGCGATCTAAAACCGATTTCTAATACTAGATTAATACCAATATCTCATCCATGCAAACCCTAGTTCTTACTTCTAGTTATTACAAACAAAACACACTTGCAACCTTATGAGATCCGCAAACAATTATACATGCATATCAACAATGATCAATTCAGCCGATTACATATAATACATCTAATATCCGAAAACAACACAATCAAAACACATGTATTCCGAATATAATATGAAAATTCAAATCTTTTATCGGTAGGGTAAACGAACCGTGAGTATGTTAAGGAAACGGTGATCAATAATGCTTGCGGCCGAGAGGAAAGAGAGGCAGATCTCGCGACCGAGAGATGTGGCTAAGCTGTTTGTGATCGTGATGGAGTGTATCAAAACTGATCTGGCAATCAAGGGAACAAGTAAAGGGCTGTTTTGCGACTGAGATGATGAAGAAAAGCTGATCCCGATCGGTTAGAAGGAGGAAGCTGCCGACGGCAGTTTTCTTGTTAGGGTTTTGTGAATTCTGAATGGAGCATGTATGTAAGTTGTATATATAGGCAAAGAGGGAGATGAGGGTTACGGTTTGGACTAGTTCTCGCGGCCAAGGGCTTTGGTGGGTTCGGTTTGGGTTTGAACTCAATAAATCCGCGGTTATGGGCTGATCTTGGCCGAAAGTGTTTTGGTTTAGGGTTTAGGTTCGCTATCGGTTTGGGTTTGATCTTGGCCAAAGACTTGAGTTAAAGTTTAAAACTTTGTTACTCCTAGAGTCACAATGAATCGAAGTTGGTTCGTGTCGTGGTTCGGTTCAGTTCGTGTACATATCTATCATACTTACTTTATAACTAAAAATTCACACAACACACAACACGTATTCATTTAATTCGTGCACGCTTAATACTTAGCGTATATATTATTCGACAAGTGTCACGTGTAAGTTATCCGAAAAACCCGGGATATCACATTATCCCCATGTTGAAAGAATTTTCGTCCCGAAAATTGAGTAAACGCGGTTTAGCATGTAGCGTACATGTTCAGAGTGCCACGCACAAAGAGTTAGTTCGTTAATGATGGTACGCAACGTTACAAGAAGTTCCCAAGTGTCATACACAAAGATTTCCAAGTGCCATGCACAAGAATTTAGTCAACAATAGTACACGAAAGTATGAGAAATTTCCAGGTTGTCACATCATCCCATGTTGAAAGAATTTTCGTCCCGAAAATTTAGTTACTGGTATCGTTAGTTTGCTGCTCAGTTGCGAAGAGGTGTGGGTATTTGCTTTTCATTTGGTCCTCTCTTTCCCACGTGAACTCCGGTCCACGCTTAGAGTCCCAACAAACTTTAACGATTGGGATCTTGCTGTGCCTTCGAGTCTTGATCTCACGATCCATGATCTCAATAGGCTTTTCCACGAAGTGTAGTTGTTCATCCACTTGGATCTCATCCAATGGAATAACTAAAGTTTCATCTGATAGACACTTCTTCACATTTGACACGTGAAATACGTTGTGAACTCCACTGAGTTCGGCAGGAAGGTCTAATTGATATGCTATGGGTCCAATACGTTTCAAGATTACAAACGGGCCTACATACCGTGGGTTAAGTTTGCCCCGTTTTCCAAAGCGGATTACACCCTTCCAGGGTGACACCTTTAGTAGGACGCGGTCGCCTACTTGAAATTCTAGCGGTTTGCGTCGTTGATCAGCGTAGCTTTTCTGTCGATCTCGTGCCGCCGCCATGCGGTTTCTGATTTGTACAATCTTTTCAGTGGCCTCAAGTATTAACTCAGGGCCTGTGAGTTGACTGTCACCGACTTCTGCCCAGCAGACCGGTGATCTACATTTACGACCGTATAATGCTTCAAACGGTGCTGCCGAAATACTCGTATGATAGCTGTTGTTATATGAGAATTCTACTAGAGGCAGGTGAATCTCCCAATTATTCCGAAGTCCACCACGCATGCCCTAAGCATGTCTTCCAAGGTCTGTACGGTCCTTTCGCTTTGACCATCAGTCTGAGGGTGATAAGCTGTGCTCATATCCAAGCGTGTTCCCAACGCTTTCTGGAGTGATTGCCAGAAGTTTGACGTGAAGCGAGCATCTCTATCTGAGATGATGGACGTTGGCACTCCGTGCCGAGAAACTACTTCCTTAATGTAGATGTGAGTCAACTTCTCCATCTTATCTGTTTCTTTGATAGCTAGGAAGTGTGCGGACTTAGTTAAACGATCCACAATCACCCAGATGGTATCGCAACCACCCAAGGTTCGCGGGAGTTTAGTGATGAAATCCATTGAGATCTGATCCCACTTCCACACTGGGATCTCAGGTTGTTGGAGTAGCCCCGATGGCTTTTGGTACTCCACCTTGACTTTCGCACAAGTCAAACATTTACTCACGTAGGTGGCTATATCGGCTTTCATGTTGGGCCACCAATACGCAGCTTTAAGGTCTTGATACATCTTATCCGAACCCGGATGGACAGAGTATCGAGATTTGTGAGCTTCGTCCATGACTAGCTCTCTGAGGTTTCCGTAAGAGGTACCCATATGCGATTCATGAAATACCGGGCTCCATTGGGCTTTACTTCCCAATCGCGTTCCATTTTTCCCACTGATTCGGCTTTGATGTGTTCCTCCTTAACTGCTTCTAATTGGGCGTCGCGTATTTGATCGGGTAGCCCCGAATGAATAGTGAGTTGTAGTGCTCGTACGCGACGAGGTTTCAAGTGTTCCTTCCTACTGAGGGCATCAGCTACCACGTTGGCTTTACCCGGGTGATACCGAATGGCACACTCATAATCGTTCAAGAGTTCGACCCAGCGACGCTGTCGCATGTTCAACTCCTTCTGATCAAAGATGTGTTGGAGGCTTTTGTGGTCAGTAAAGATTGTGCACTTTGTTCCATAGAGGTAGTGTCTCCAAATCTTAAGTGCAAACACCACTGCTCCCAATTCCAGGTCATGCGTCGTGTAGTTTTTCTCGTGAACCTTCAGCTGTCGCGACGCATACGCGATGACTTTATCGCGTTGCATGAGTACGCATCCCAATCCCTGAATGGAAGCATCACAATACACTACGAAGTCATCTGTCCCCTCCGGCAAGGACATAATAGGTGCACTGCAAAGTTTCTGCTTCAGCAATTGAAATGCTGCTTCTTGCTTGTCACCCCAAGTATACTTGATACCTATCTGGGTGAGGGTAGTGAGCGGTTGTGCGATCTTTGAAAATCCCTCGATGAAGCGTCTGTAGTAACCAGCCAATCCCAAAAATTGGCGGATCTCCGTCGGTGTCTTAGGTGCTTCCCAGTTTTTGATGGCTTCAATCTTGGCAGGGTCTACGTGGATACCCTTTTCATTCATGACATGCCCAAGAAACTGAACTTCCCGAATCCAGAAATCACACTTCGAAAGCTTGGCATATAGTTTTTCCTGTTGAAGCAGCCCTAGCAGTAATCGCAGGTGTTCCGCATGTTCTTCTTCACTTTTGGAGTAGATGAGTATGTCATCGATGAACACAATGAAAAATTTGTCGAGGTATGGTTTACACACGCGGTTCATGAGGTCCATGAATACCGCAGGTGCGTTAGTGAGACCGAATGGCATGACCAAGAACTCGTAATGGCCATACCGAGTGCGAAATGCTGTCTTAGCGATATCCTCCTCCCTGACGCGTAGCTGATGGTAACCGGACCGTAAATCAATCTTAGAGTAGTCGCTGGACCCTTGAAGTTGGTCGAAGAGATCGTCGATGCGAGGTAACGGGTATCGGTTCTTGACAGTAACCTTGTTGAGTTCCCTATAGTCGATGCACATGCGGAAAGTCCCGTCCTTTTTCTTGACAAAGAGGACTGGAGCTCCCCATGGCGAAACGCTTGGCCGGATAAATCCTTTTTCTAATAGTTCCTGAAGTTGGGTAGATAGCTCCTGCAGCTCGGCTGGAGCTAGGCGGTATGGAGCCTTGGCGATAGGAGTTGCATTGCTTGCCAATTCGATTTCAAACTCCAATTGTCGATGTGGTGGAAGACCAGGTAGTTCTTCTGGGAATACATCGGAAAAATCACGGACGACAGGGATGTCTTCTATACGTTTCTCGTCCTTAGGCTGTTCGGTAATTAGTGCGAGTAAAGCGAAGGAATTCTTTTTCCGAAGATACTTCTGCGCTTGCATGTATGAGATGATGTTGGTGACGGCGCTTGCCTTATCGCCTTGTACTGTCAGGATTTCGTCGTTCGAGAGTGGAATACGGATAGACTTTTCGAAGCAGAGAACTTCAGCCCGGACGTCGGATAGCCAGTCCATTCCGACTACCACGTCAAAACTACCCAGGGTAGTTTTCATCAGATCAATGGTAAAAGTGTGGCCCGCGAGTTTGAGTTGACAGCCGGATACGATTTGGGTCACATCTACCGATTTACCATTGTCTAATTCTATCACATAAGGGGTCTCTAATGGTTTAAGCGTGAGATTTAGGTTCTTCCTAAAAGACTCAGATATAAAATTCCTATCCGCACCCGTATCAAAAAGCACAGTAGCAAAATGTTCATTAAGGGGAAACTTACCGGTGACTACGTTCGTGTCGTTTCTGGCCTCTCCGCGGCCCAACGTAAATGCGCGACCTTTGGCACCTCCTGTGCCACCGTTCCCATTATTGTTGTTGTGGTTATTGTGGTTGTGGTTGTTTCCACCATTGTTGTTGTTGTTACGCAACTGTGGGCAGTCTCTTCTGAAATGAGCAGTGCTACCACACTGATAGCATCCCCGGTTTATACCCTGCTGCTGACCCTGAGGCTGGTTTTGATTTTGTCGGGGCATGGTTTCCCCACGACAATCCTTTGCCGCATGTCCCATCTTGCCACATCTTTGGCAGCGAATTCCGGCACAAGGGCCGTGATGATGAAGATTGCAGCGATTGCACTGCGGCTTTCGACCTACATAGCCGCCTGCATTCTGGTTGTTGTTGTTGTTGTAGTTGTTGGCGGGCTGATTTTGATGACCCCGATGGCTGTGGTAGTGATTGAACCGTTTCTGGTTCCCTTGCTGCGGATGTGATGACGAAGACTGTCGAACAATGGAGTCTTCAAATTTTCTTTTGTTGTCCGGGGTAACTTCAGTTGTACCCCGTGGTGGCAGTTTCTTCTGCTCCACCGCCTTATCGGTGAGTTTGTGAGCCAATCGGATTGCTTGATGTTCAGTTACAGGGTTACTAGACATTACCATACCCTGAATTTCCGGAACCAGACCCCCGAGGTAGAACTCGAGTCTTTTCTCCACCGTGTTGGCCAAATCGGGACACAGAAATACTAAGTCATGATGTTTTGCAGTGTAAGCTTCAATTTCCGATCCCACCATCTTGTGGTTCCATAGAGCTTGCTCTAACTGTTGCACTCTGTCTCGTGGACAGTACTCCTCTTTAATTAGGGCCTTGAACTCAGCCCATGCCATTGCATTCGCAACTAACAGTCCACGTGTTTGGACTTGGGCATTCCACCATGTCAATGCCCCATCTTCCAGTGTTGAGGCTGCGTATTTGACCTTGTTGGCCTCTAGGCAGTTGCACATTTCAAAAACGGATTCCGATTTTTCGATCCAGCGGACCAGTCCAATGGGTCCTTCCGCCCCCGAGAATTTGCTAGGCTTTGCGTCAAGGAACATCTTGTAGGGGTTAAAGCCCCCTCCTGCTGACAGAGAACAGGAAGTCAGCAAGGAACTTTACTAACCTCACTATTAGATTTTCACGCGAAAATTTAATAATGGTTACCTGCCGGCTGGTTCTGAACACCCGCTAAAGCTGCGTTCACATGCTCCTGAATCATGGCAGCTAGCTCTTCGGGCGTCAAGTTAAGGTTTCCACGTCTTCCAGTCGCCATTTAGATCTTCGAAACACAACACAAACACACCCTGATAAGTCTATATATCCAATATAGTTATCCTACTTCATACTTTAATAATTATTAAGTTATGTCAATTCAATATGTTAAATAGTCAAAAGAAATACTTGATTAACTGAAATTTCAACGTCTTACAAAAGTGCAAATCAAACATACGAATTCACTATAAGGTCTCAGGTTTAAATACAAGTGGGAAAATAACAAACTGAAGGAAAACAAATAATATAAACGAGACGTGTCAGTCGTCTACGTCTCCATTCCCCAAGTCACTGTCATTGCCGTCATCCTGTGCGGCATTTCCAGCTTCCTCAGCTGGGTCCTCCTCCGGATCCTCTTCAGGATCCTCCTCTGGATCCTCTACCGGCACTGGAGGGGCCTGTGCTGGTGCAAGTGCTTGATTTTGCAGTTCCTGAATGTTCCAACTATTTTCCAGGACTCTGTCCTCCAGCCAGTCGGCTCTTATCTGCTCAGCACGCAGATCTCTGGCTATGGTGTTACGAGCTATCTTGCTCGTACGATGCTCTTCTTCGAGCGAGTCGGTCTTCCCGGTAAGGTGTCGGATCATCCGTCCTTGTGCTAGGATGGTTTCCTGCATTCTTTCTAACTGTTTTTGTTGTGTATGCACCAGGATTCTAAGCATGTCAATTCCTATCTCTACAGGATTAATCGGTTCAACCGGTACAGCAATAGTTGGGCGTAACGACGACTCCTCCCCCAGAGCGAGCCTTTTCCTCGCTGCTGAGCGTGTCTCCACGCCATAAGGTGGTATGGGTTCCACCATTGGTGCCTTTCCTGGTGCCCTTGGTGGTTTAAGTCTGTCGGATGATGATGACGATGAGGATGATGACATTGCCTGTTAGGTCGTGTAGTTAGTCACGAGTTGTTTTCATTTCTTATTATGAAGGTATAATCTACCAAACACGATTGTAGCATATTGCATAACAAGATATAATAATTCGGTGCCAAACTAAGTCTAGTGTCGTGATATCAGCTATAGTTTAGGTCTACTTCTAATGCAAACCTGGTTCTCTATAGCTAGTGGCTCTGATACCAATCTGTCACACCCTCAATTTCCACTTGCGGAGTTTTACCGCGAGGCGTGTGAACAAACCAGAATCTGAAACACTAGTACGTCGAACGACTCTACATGATTTGATAATACGTTTTCCAAAATCGTTCATTGTAGATTTTATATCAATTACCAATATTTAGCAGAGCATTAGTTTTAAAGTTTGAGCGGAAGCATAAATAAGTAGTGATGCGGGCGCCAACACTAACGCCAAAACAATGAAAAATCCCAAAACGATATTAATAAATAAGACTCGATAAAGATGTCTTGTTCAATGCATGTGCGTGCACCTAGAGCTCCTAGCGTCCTGAGAAACATGTAAAGAAACAAGTGTCAACATTAAAGATGAGTGAGTTCACAGGTTTTCATAAATTCGTTTGTTCGGTTATAGTTTGTTTACTCCGTTATCCCCAACCCGGGGTAACGTATCTGTTCCATTATTCCAATCCCGGAATAATAAGTTGTTGCTTCCAATATTCCCATCCCGGAATATTAAGTTGTTATTTCCATTATCCCCAACCCGGGATAATAAGTTGATGTTTCCAATATTCCAAACCCGGAATATTAAGTTGTTATTTACATTATCCCCAACCCGGGATAATAAGTTGATGTTTCCAATATTCCAAACCCGGAATATTAAGTTGATTCGTAATTAAGTTCAATGTTAATATATATAGGTAGCTAGCCTAAAGTCATGTCACTAAGTGTTCGCGATCGAAGCTGACTGTTGTGCCTCCGTTTTGCCAGGCCTATCACATGACCATGGCGGTGTTAGGCCAATTATTCACCCGTTGACCATACCAGGTCGGCTAGCGCGACTAGCTCGGATGGGGCTTGTCGGGCCCAGTAGTACTACTTATAATTCCCCCGCTATTTAACCCAAATACTAACGATCCGAGGAGATTGTCGAGGACTTAAGTGATAAAGCTGCTTAGTGACCATAACATTACATTAACATTAACTTAGTTACCGTATAGTTATGTGACGTTAAATTCGTATAACGTAAAGAGATTGAGTTTGAGAGTGTATACATGTTTCTCCCCCTGTTGTTTAAAAACCGGATAAAGTTAGGGGCCGTGAACTCACCTTTATTTGCTCGGTTAGTGTAGCAAAGATGTTATAAGAGATGGGACCGCTAGTTGCGTCCTATCAAACCAATTAATTACACGTCAGTGTGAAATCACACCAATACAAATTCCACATGCAATTTACTCACAAAGTGATACACACAAACAACATATCTAACACTCAAACATGCATGCAAGTATTCTCATGTGATCATAGTAATCAAACAACTTATCATGAACATATTCCAAATCCATGCAACACTTTAATGCATAAAATCACAAGTTATCAACTTTCTGCTTAACACTCAATTATTCAGCTGTTTTCTAGGATTTTTATAAAATAGTTCTAACATTCCAAAAATTCCAATATTTTTACAGTAGTGACATTTATACCATAGAAATTTATATAATTTTCCCAAGTCCTAAATCTTTACCAATTAACCATAAATATTAATTCACTAAGCTGCAGTCAGATTTACCGCTTTCTGACTGCAGTCCACGGAAGAATTTATTTAAAAATCACTGATCGTCCGATTAACAAAATTCCAGTTGGAGTTGCCCGGAAATTTCCATACCTAGTTGATGTACAAAAATCATGACTCAACTCCCTACTGATTTTAAAATCCAACTTGATAAACAACCAACAAAATTCCAGAATTTTCACAGCTTTAGCTACTGAAATTGTTTAGCCCTTTAAAAATATCAAACGACTTCAGAAAATTATGAATCCCAGCGCCATTAGATTCCTCATTCAAATCTCTACGTTCTAGACATCAGAAAATCCGTTTTTCGACAACTATCGACCGAGTTACAGCCAGATGAAGTCGGCTGTAACTATTACTCAGCAACTGATTCAGCATATCTTTATCATAAACTCGTGTAATCCCGTTCATGCGATTAATCTAGGCGATCTAAAACCGATTTCTAATACTAGATTAATACCAATATCTCATCCATGCAAACCCTAGTTCTTACTTCTAGTTATTACAAACAAAACACACTTGCAACCTTATGAGATCCGCAAACAATTATACATGCATATCAACAATGATCAATTCAGCCGATTACATATAATACATCTAATATCCGAAAACAACACAATCAAAACACATGTATTCCGAATATAATATGAAAAATTCAAATCTTTTATCGGTAGGGTAAACGAACCGTGAGTATGTTAAGGAAACGGTGATCAATAATGCTTGCGGCCGAGAGGAAAGAGAGGCAGATCTCGCGACCGAGAGATGTGGCTAAGCTGTTTGTGATCGTGATGGAGTGTATCAAAACTGATCTGGCAATCAAGGGAACAAGTAAAGGGCTGTTTTGCGACTGAGATGATGAAGAAAAGCTGATCCCGATCGGTTAGAAGGAGGAAGCTGCCGACGGCAGTTTTCTTGTTAGGGTTTTGTGAATTCTGAATGGAGCATGTATGTAAGTTGTATATATAGGCAAAGAGGGAGATGAGGGTTACGGTTTGGACTAGTTCTCGCGGCCAAGGGCTTTGGTGGGTTCGGTTTGGGTTTGAACTCAATAAATCCGCGGTTATGGGCTGATCTTGGCCGAAAGTGTTTTGGTTTAGGGTTTAGGTTCGCTATCGGTTTGGGTTTGATCTTGGCCAAAGACTTGAGTTAAAGTTTAAAACTTTGTTACTCCTAGAGTCACAATGAATCGAAGTTGGTTCGTGTCGTGGTTCGGTTCAGTTCGTGTACATATCTATCATACTTACTTTATAACTAAAAATTCACACAACACACAACACGTATTCATTTAATTCGTGCACGCTTAATACTTAGCGTATATATTATTCGACAAGTGTCACGTGTAAGTTATCCGAAAAACCCGGGATATCACATTTTACGCGCGGTTTTAGACTTTTTTTACGCATCGGTTTTAATCTTTTTTTACGCGCCGGTTTTAAACTTTTCTACGCGATGGTTTACAACTTTTTTACGCGCTGGTTTATAACTTTTTTACGCGCTTGTTTTAAACTTTTATACGCGCGGTTTAAATTTTTTTACGCGCTGATATAAAAGTTTTTTTACGCGCGGTTTTAAACTTTTTTTACTCGCCGGTTTTAAACTTTTTTTACGCACGGGTTTAAGCTTTTTTTACGCGTGGTTTTAAACTTTAAAACAATTTATTTTTACAAAAAAACAATTTTTTATGGGTTTAAACTTTTTTACAAAAAACAACACATATTTTACACCAAACAAAAATATTTTATTTTTACAAAAACAATTTTTACAATTTTTTTTCAAAAACTTTTTTACAGAATTTTTTTTTGCCAGACATCTTTTTAAGCCCCCGACACCCTGATTTCGGGTTTACGAAATTTGAGAATCTTACCAAACGAACTCACCCAAAAATCACGACTCAATAGATGTCTAATGTTGAAATTTAAATAGATGAGAGAAAAAAGTTGGGACATGTTGAGTTTTAAATAGAAGAGAGAGAAAAGATGTGACATGTTGACTTTTTAATAGAAGAGATAGATGAAAGATGTGACATGAAAAGTAAAAGACTAAAATACCCTTTTAATTTAATTTGGTTATGGGTGATGTGTAAATATGCTATTGGATGATAGGAGTTCTCATGGTTCTCGCAACTGGGATTGGTTCTCTCTTGAATCAAATCCTATATATATATATATATATGTATATATAGGATAATGATCCGTTAGGAACCACCCTTTATTGTGAGAACTGCGAGAATCAGTGTGAACACAAACATTAATACCCAAAAAATAAAAATAAAACCAATTTTTTTTTTGTTTTTTTTTATATTTTTTTTTTGAAAAAGTCGCTATATTTACTCAACAATAAAAAAATTTCAAAAAAAAAAAAAATAGTACCAACTATCCATGCACATGTGCATTTTCGTTATTTCTTTGACAAATTCCGTAATACATTACAAACATTAGACAATTGTACTTTCATTTACACTACCATGTGTAACACACTACTTTTTACGTTACCAATATTAGCAATGCACATGTGCATCTATATATATATAACATGAAATAAGGTGTTTTGGTACACTAATTTGAATACATTTTCTCTTTCATCTATCATACCATCCATAATACACTACCATGCATATGTGCATTTTCATCATTTCTTTGACGAATTCCGTAATACATTACAAACATTAGACAATTGTACTTTCATTTACACTACCATGTGTAATACACTACTTTTTACGTTACAAATATAAGAAATGCACATGTGCATCTATATGTATCAACATGAAATAAGGTGTTTTGGTACACTACTTTGAATACCCTTTCTCTTTCATCTATCATACTATCCATAATACATTTCCATTACCTCCTACCATCCATAATACAATACCATTACCTTCTACCATTTATAATACAATACAAATATTTTCACTTTATTACATGTATATAAACGCCGTTTATATCATCCAATCAACATATTACATCATAAAGTGACAACTATAATGAACTCATCAACCACTAGATATAACTAACCAAAAAACATATATATGAGCCTACTTCATCATTCAGAATCACAAACTTTTTGTACCAAAACACCGTATATAATTGTTATACATAATGATGCACATGTGCATTTAATGTAAAATTGAGTGTATTATGGATGATATTGTAAATGAAAGTGCAATTATCTACTAGTGATAACGTATTATTGAATTTGTCGAATCTATGATACATATGCACATGTGCATGGATAACTGTTACTAAAAAATGTTTTTTTTTGTAACGAATTATAACGATTTTTATTAAAAAATTATAAATTTTTTTTTGAGTGCTTTTTTGATTTTTTTTGCAATAAAGGTAGTTCTCGCGGTTCTCACAATAAAGGGTGGTTCTTGCATGAACCTTACCCTATATATATATATATATATATATATATATATAAAATATATATTTGAATACTCCTCATATTAATACCCTCCTATAGAAACAGTGATGCAAAAATCCAAATAAAATAAAATGATTGTTTGCTTATTTGGTAGTAAAAAAAGGGCTACGTGAATTGGTTGAAATATTAATGTATGGAGTAAATAAATAAAACTAATAATATAGGAATGACAATGAATAGTTGCCTTAAAGCGATGAAACCGTTGGAAATTCATACGCATTAACCCGACACATGTAACTGAGGAAATAATTGTTGATGAACCCTTGTTTACCCCTTCATATCTCTCTTCACGTTCTCAACATGAAGTGAGGGAAAGCCAAAACATCCAACCAGCCGAACTATTGTCGAAGTGTATCCATCTCTAGATCTCGACCCCATAACCATTCCCCTGTTAACCGAACCAGAGATCCGGTCGTCACTTGTCAGAAACGGGTCGTCGCGCGCCACGGCTCTAGTTCCTCCGATTTATCTTCTCCTGCTCTTTGAGTTTTTGCCATTGTTCCGAGTTACGACCATAGAAGCTAATCGTCACGGCCACAGTAGAAGAATATGCGGCTGTCTTTTGGGTCATTGCGTCACCGAAATAGAATTCAGTCCATAACTTTTTTCGTCGTCATTCAAGGTAACGATTTCAGCCTTTAACCTTTGGTTATTTGAACACGAGATGGTTTCGCCAAACATAAGGTTGGGAATGTAAACTGGTCCGGTGAAATTGTTGGGTTAAAATTAGAAGATGACCACCAACGTCTCAATTATATAAATTAAATTAGCGTCTCAATTATTTCACAACTTGTTTTATTTTCACTTCTGGCAGTCTTTATCCGTTCATTAAAAAGACCATATAAATATGTTTTTGTAGAATACTTGTTCTCCACAATAGGACACCAAGTAATATAAACTGTTTCCTTTATAAAAGGTCAATTAATTAAATTATAACTATATTATTTGTACTTAATGTATGAATATGAGTTATATTATATATAATCTATAAAATAGTGTTCATGTTTAAATGCATCCTAGAATATGCACCCCCAATAGCCATTTTTCCTCATTTTTAGAAGCATATGTGGAACATTTTTTTTATTATTGTGGGTGATGTTATAGGTACCTATTTTTCTTTCATGTTTTTATACAAAAACTAGAAAAAATGAAAGAAAGTGGGGTAGTGTGCAGGTGGTGGGGCCGGGTTAGGGGTTGGGCAATGAATTAAAAAGAAAATCTTAGTCTCTCTTTAAATAAAAGAATAGTTTTATAAGAAATTAAATATTCTAAACTTATGTATGTTAAAAATCATTTTTAAATTATTATATTATAACAGTAAAGTGTTAATAAACTTTATATTTTAAGTTTTATAATTTATATTTTCAACTTTAAAATAGTTAATTAAAACAATAAGATTGATAATTAAAAAAAAGTATATGTAAAAGGTGTTGATGATGTGACATTTTTTAGGTGTTTTCATGATTTTTTATTGGGTGAGTTTTTTGTGTTTCTAAAGTATGTGTGTTTTTCTGATGTGTCAGTTGACCAGGCATGTTTTCAGGTGTTTTTAATGGTCCTTTTGTGGATGCTGTAAGATGTTATGGAACCTCAATAAAATCTAGACGTGTTGTGGAATTTTGAATGAAGGTGACGATACGGCTGAAATATAAATCATAAGTCACCAATAACAGATTCTAAGGGTGTCACCGGAACTGTATTAACAGATGACGAAGAAAAAGATAATTTTATCTTATATTTTTTTTATTTATTTCGAATCACGATGTTGATGGATTTCCAGTCATGAAAATCAAGCTTAAAGATTTATTTTAAGCAGTTGAACTATTTTTAGGATAATTCGTTCAACGTTTACTCCTGTTTCGTGTGGTATTTCTTGTGGATTAACTCTTTGTAACATGTGAGTAATTTCTCTCAAATTCCTCTTTTTAATTTTACATTTTTGAGGGTAGATCATGTTATTTAAATCTATGATTTATTTCATTTTTTTTCTCTTTTAACATGCTAAAATCAAACTGTTGATATCTAGATGTTCATGTGTCTTATCTTTTAACTTATATGCTATGTCAAGTCTATTGCATGCTATTGTATCTAGTGGATCCACGACTGACTAGGTTCCCCACGACCATGGGTTGTAGCCTAGTATCGCCAATAATATTAGACTCGTTCTTCGGGGCTTGAGCCTAATGCACGCTATTGTCGTTGTGTGCTATCTTGGTCATGGTGTTTTGCTATTTTGTTATGTGTCTTTGCTGGTATATGTGTATTGTTGGTTATATTAGTGACATGTGACAATCTATATATTAACCTTGTGAGCATGTTGAAATATATTTTTTTAAATAAATACTAAACCTTTTTCTACAAAACATGAAATTGCTCACCAATATAATTGTTGACCCAAAAATATATTTTCCTAACGTGGTGTGGTGTAGGAGCAAGGTTGATAATCATGTGAAGAGGACACGTAGCATGGGCCTTAGGAAATAAATTAGAAATTTAGTTATGTTTAGTTTCAAACATTGTATGTACAACTTTTGATTGATATATGTTATCTGACAATTTAATTCAATGGCTTTAAATATTAAACTTAATAGTGTCATGAGCTATGGGCAATCATCATGTCCTGTACCATTCCACTGCGGGTCGGGGTGTGACAATAATTATTTGACCCATTTAACTTATGCAAGCCTTTAAGGCTATAACTCTCATATCCTATGATGAGGATAAATTTCTTAAGTCTTTACCCATTATCCTGACTTACACAACTTGCGTTTTACGCTCCGGTTTACATGGTTTGCATACGCACTATTATGACTCGTTTGGTTAACTTTAACCCAACATAATCCTTACTATTGTTTAATTTGAGGAATTCACATCCTCTATATACTAACCCATTTTCAACCCGCATTCCCGTTACTCGGTTTACACCTTTGACCCGATTGGTTTGTTCGTGTGAAATCCATCACTTATGAACAAACCAACTACTCATTATTCTTCATTTTGACTCGTTGGTTATTCGTGTGAAATCCATCACTTGTGAGATAACCAAACTTAACGTTATTCTTTATTTTGAACGTTTGCTTTGTTTGTGTGAAATCTATCAGTTATGAATTAACCAAACTTATCATCATTCTTATTTGACCTGTTTGGTTATTCGTGTGAAATCCATCACTTATGAACTAACTAAACCCGTCAATATTCTTTATCTTCTCATCCATCATACATCAAAACAAAATTTATATATGAAAATACTACGAAGCGCAAAGCCACGTACCTTAAAGTTTTCCTTTCAAGCGCGCATCCACTCCGGCTTGACCACTTGATGCTTCACCCAAATTGCCTACAGAGTTCAATCACATTTTATCATTTAGAACTCATAGTACAATTTATGGCACGTAACTAGCCAAGGTCTCAGTTAGAAGACCCATAACATGATTCTTTCATACTTTTCAACAATTCATATTCACTTAGGCATTATATCAAATACCTTGAAGGCATGAATCTTATACTACTTTTATCAAGTCTAGTAGTCCAACTATTAGCCATGTATTCACATTCTTATTAAGCCTCTATGTCTAGTATGTCCAATTTACATCCAGAATTTAACACATTAACATCTAATACTACAATTTCATTATTACCATTCATGTGTTCATCATATTTAACAAAACCCATTTAACACAAGCAAGGTTAATCATTCAAAAACTTATAATATAACATTTGATAGCTAATTTTTCATCAAGGATTTGTTCCTAGACTCATATACATCTCGATTCTTGCTATAGCACCCACAATTCATACTTAAATTGGACTTGTGGTGTCCATCAAATTTCATAATATTACCAAACATCAAAATTAACATACCTTATGATTAGCTGATGTAGGGCATTCAAAATCTCTAATCATACATTAAGATCACTTCGAATTTTAGTTGAATTTTGGGAATTCTTAGTGATTTTTTATGAACACTAATTCATCCCTATTTCTTTATCTATGTACACGCATACATACACACTTATGTGTGTGTTTGTGTGTGAATTATTATTTTTACATATTAGTTTCATTTTAATCCTATTTGTCCCCCAAGTTTGTTCCTTTTATAATAAATGACTTACCACTCATTATTTTAACTAGTTTATTTATCCCTAGTTATCCTACTTTAATTTCATAATTAAAATATATACTTACCCGTATATTTTTAATATTTTTGGGGTGTTACAAGTCCACCCCCCTTAAAAAGGGTTTCATCCTCGAAACATGATTACGTACGGAATAGAGAAGGGTATAGCCTCTTCATTTCTTCTTCAGACTCCCAAGTGATGTCCGATCCTTTCTGGTGTTCCCACTTTACCTTCACTTGATCGATTTCCTTGTTTCTTAAGTTTTTGACCTTTTGGTCAAGAATCACTATTGGCTTAGCCACATAATTGAGTTTATCGTCCACTTCTAAGTCATCATAGGGAACGTAGGCTGTTTCATCGGCCAAACATTTTCAGAGATGAGATACGTGGAACGTGTTATGTATTCCGCTCAATTCTTCCGATAGTTCCAACCGGTAAGCCACTCTGCCCACCCGATCGATAATCTTAAAAGGCCCAATAAACCGCGAACTCAACTTTCCTCTTTTTCTAAATCGAATGATCCCCTTCCACGGAGATACTTTAAACATTACCTTATCACCAATTTGAAACTTGATAGGTCTTCACCTTTTATCCGAATATGACTTTCGCCAATCTATAGTTCTTTCAAGTTGGCTCGCACCAACTCAAGGTTTTCATTTGTAACTTTAATCACATCCTTGTGAGCGAGTTCTCAAGGGCCCACTTCACCCCAATATACTGGGGTTCGGCATTTCTTACCATATAACATTTCATACGGGGCCATACCAATGGTTGAATGGTAACTGTTGTTGTATGAAAATTCAACTAATGGTAGGTAAGCGTCCCCACTACTGCTAAATTGATGCATGCCCGAAGCATATCTTCAAAAGTTTGAATTGTTCGTTCGCTTTGCCCATCAGTTTGAGGGTGATAAGTCGTACTAATAAACAACTTGGTACCCATTTGTTCTTGGAAGTCGCGCCAAAAATTTGAAGTGAACCGGGTATCTCTATCAGACACGATTGACACCGGCACTCCTTGACTCGCTTCGATTTCGTTCATATACACCTCTGACATCTTTTCAGAAGTATACGTTTCACGAATAGGAATAAAGTGAGCGCTCTTTGTTAGTGTATCTACGACTACCCATATAGCGTCAAACCCTTGTGCCGTTTTTGGCAATTTGGTTAACAGGTCTAACGTAACATGTTTCCATTTCCAAACTGGTATGTCCAGCGGTTGGAGCTTGCCATAAGGCTTATGATGTTCCGCTTTTACTTGTAAATAAGTTAAGCATTTTTCAACATACTTTACTACGTCTCTTTTTATCCCGGGCCACCAATAGTATCGTTTCAAATCTTGGTATATCTTGGTCGCCCCCGGGTGAATCGAGTAACGCGATTTGCGAGCTTCGTCAAGTAAAAGATCCTTAACACCACATGTATTTGGAACCCATATTCTATCGAACCGGGTTTTTAACCCGTTATTGTTATATAGAGTTTGTTTTAATACGCAACTTATATATTTTTGCTTTATATATATATATATATATATATATATATATATATAGTGGGGAGTTCAAATGAGAAGAAAAAAATCTGAGAAGAATAAGAAGAAAATTTAACAATAAGAGTGCTTTTATTCATAAGGGTAATAAGGTAATTTTAACATTATAGTTAATGTAATAATTTCCTATAATCTAGCTATTTAAATTAGTTCATTTATGGTTTTCACTTTATAACTTAAAAATAAAATAAGATATACAAATTAATTAGTTTATTAATTTATTTGACCACACTACGTTCATATGAAACACCTACTAAACAAACATATAATTCAACTTTCTCTAACTCTTTGCGTAGGAACATAACCCTTAAAAAAGGTTGTACGGATATTATATGTTTGTGTAGGAACTTCCAGAGGGTGTGTAGGAACATCTAGGGATGTGTAGGATATAATACACATTAATCGCATATAATTCAACTTCTCTAACTGTCTGTGTAGTAACATAAGCCTTACAAATGTGTGTAGTAACACAAGCCTTACAAATGTGTTTATGAACATTATATGTTTGTGTAGGGACATCTAGGGGTGTGTAGGATTATCCTATTTGATGTACGAGGTGTGTAGTAACATTTTTTTTGGTTACGTAGAAACATGATGCAGTTCTACACAAACATTAACATATTGTAACTATCAAATTAACATAAATGTTCTTACACTAGTTAAAATATTGTAATCACCAAAAAAACATAATGTAACAACCAAATTAACATAAATGCTATCCTATACTAACATTACCATAATACCCTTTTCAATTAAGAAAACACATAAAAAGATTGTTTTATTTACATCTTTACCACATTCATTTATAACCATTGATCATATTAATCTATGACTATGATATTCTTCTTATTCTTCTCATTTATATAATTATATTATTATATATAAACTCGCTAGACCCGCACGATGCGACGATGGCAACAATTTAAAATGTGGTTTTCGTTTTTTAGTTAGTCCAACGTTATTCTCCATGAGTGGTTAGCGCATGTTGGTCTCATGAAAATTGTGAATTCAACATTATAAGAAATAATCTAGCATCATAAGAAATAATCTAGTGTCCTACGCGTCAAGTGTGGCTCTCCCCTTCTTGGAGCAAGTTTAAGCTAAAATTTATGGTTATAATTAGTTGAAGCACAACAAAAATATGTATAGAATTCAGAATTTGAGTTGACAAAAGTTAGCAGATTGCCACAGGTTTTAAACTACAATACTCTTGTAACATAAGCTAGATATGTTTACCTAGGCGTAAAGCTATTAACAAGAACATGCATATAATATCTAAGTTGTATCAAGGATGTAAACTTGACGTTGCTTGTAAGTGCGATGTGTGTGCATACTTATAAGGTTGAAGTGGAAGCCAAACTCAATTATTTGACTTATAATAATTACTGTGAAGGGTGTAGACACGATATTTACTATATGTGTATTTTTATTCATTAGTGTATCTAATATGTGATGGGAAAGATATCCAAACTCACAAGTCACAGTTCTCTAATATGTATATAATACTGTAATTTCTTGGTTGTCATTTTAACTGAAGATCGTGTTGGTCCTTCTAGTTTAAAGAATTTCTTTCAAATCAATGAGTAGGTACTTTCATAGCATTATCCAACATATGTGGTTATATGTTTTAAAATGCCCAATTCCAATAACTATTATACTTTATTTTATTATCATAAATCAAATCAGATGCGGGGAATATATTAGAAAAAGTTTATCCTCTCAAATACAAACATTAACCGAAATCAAAGAGTAACTAAAGTCAAGTATCTCAGGTTCACAACCAATGCTAATTAAGTCGTGTATAAGAAAAAAAAAATACTAAAATGCAAAGATGGTAGCTCCTATAGCTCTTGCCATTAGCTGAGCTCTTACCATCGGACTCACCTATTAACCGAAATAAATAGGCGGTCACCACCATTATAGCAATACGCTCGCAGCTGTAGTCATGAGACACTGAAACAAACCCCAAACTCCCTTCACCTTACCAATCAAAACAAAAATAAAATCATTCAACTGAAAAAGCCTTACCAAAGTACTCGTCGGAACCCTAGCCTTGACCCGAATTAGATTGGTCGCCGAACTGATACATCATCACTGCAATATGGGTTCAACCCATAAAATCTGGTAACTGTACCCCAATCAGAGCGGGAATTAAAAATAATATTGTATGAATTTATAAATTGATCCCAAATTTGTTTAAAAGAAATGTCTTCTACTTTTTTGCTAATTATTTTCTATTTTTAAAGTTTTTAAGATACAATCCAGATTTTGTAGCTTCACATGTTTGCCTAAAAAAATATTATGTCTTGTTATTAATTTGATGGTAAAATATAGACCAATTCACACAAATGCACACAAGAATAGACATTTTGGTGGTGTAAGCCACATAAAATGTCAGCATGATTTGTGGCCATATATGAGATTATAAAATTCAAATATAACAAAACAGTCCAAAAGAACTTTGTATAAATGAAATTTCAGGTCTATTATAGTTTTGAAAAGCAACAAATCTTTACATATAGGAAAACCATGAAAATTCTTATGAAAATCGCTTTTTCTAGCATGAATCAATGGAAAAATCACTAATCTAATTTCTTGAACCATAAATAAAAAAATCATCACATTAACTATTTCTTTTGTAAAATATCAGAAATTCCCCAACCTCTTTACAACACCTCAATCCATTTGACCCGTTTAGATAAAGTATATATATGACTCATGTCCCCCTATCCCAACAACCTAACACAAGGCAAATAGGCTAAAAGATTAGATTCATACGGTGAGCAAAACAATTGGATAAAACTTACATCTTCAGAATTGTGGAAAGAATTATCCCATGAACTAACATCTGGACCACCACCATTAACACTTGTTTCATAGCTGCATGACCAACCTATAAAACCATTAATCCAGCACAAAAAAGGTAAATATAACAACACTAATCATACATTACACATACAACTTATACCTATAGTTGTAATGCATGAAAAGTCCAAAGTACTGCATCTCGCAATGATAAAAGATGGTTCAATAGCTGCCAATGGAGCGTTTGAAGCCAACGCCCATTACCGTACGACACCGGATCCCAAAAAATGGACCGCAATCTACAACATCTATGATAAAACAAACAAAAAAAATATATAAAGCATAAGCGGCTGCACCTATTTGTTTCCTCATATCCTCCTATTAAACATTAGAGAAAATACTAATAAACAAAAAAATCTAGTTTTGATCAAATTACTACTAAAACGCTGGTGACTTCAATACATATACATATATGATAGCATTAGAACCTATATGATCAAGTTCAACTTGGTATCCCGAGTGTCCACAAAGATGTAAAAGCAAAAATAAAAACGAAAAAAGGCTTTAATGCTTGTTTTTAAAAACAAATCTAATGGTCACCTCTACAACAGGAGTTAACTCCCTCAAAAGCTGCAAGTCACCAGTTTCACTTCCCTAAACCCATTCCTAGTAAATGACAGTTGAACTAATTCATTTATAATCTAATATAGTGATAAAAATGGTTTGAATATTCAAAGATATGAGACATATTATGAAAAGAACGCATAATAAAACGAACCAATACAGCTGCAAGACGATGCTTGTGGTCTGGTGGTGTGCGTAAAGCGTGATACGAATTTATTAATATTTTGAGCCTATTTTACGCATTAATCGAGTTTTAATTTATAAAACACGATATTATACTAACACTAGACACACACGTGGACAAGTGCACCCATCACGAGCATAGTATAGTGTTGGTAAGATACCGAGGTCGTCCAAGGACATAAGAGCTTTTAATACCGGTTTATCGTCGACGTCTAATCAATCTAAACTTTTGATAAAAGTTTTTAAACATAAAAGTAAATCTTAAAATTGAAAAGATAAATAAAATAAAATACAAATAGACAAGATATAATCACTTGGATCCAACTCATCTTAAATGTACCCTTTGATGATTTTCGCACTTTCGGACTTTTAAAGAGATTATCTTAGTTATAGTAGTAGTGCCCCTCTTTTGAAGGTGACGTTACCCTCAACCCAGTGGTTTGAGTCAGTAGGGATACAATCCCAAAGGGTCAGAACATTGGAAGATTATTAAATAAGTGATTAATGCGAAAAGTGGTAGGCCCCTCTTTTGAAGGTGACGTTACCCTCGGCTAAGTGGTTTGAGTCAACAAGGATACAATCCCAAGAAGCCGGTTTAATGTTTTAATAGTAATTTACATATGAGGGGTTCAAGCTATTCGCACCCCCGCCGTCCAATACCTTTAGGGCATTGAAAGAGGTCCTAGTAAGCTTGAACCAAGTCCTCGCATGATCTATACACTGAACGAGACAAGAACTTTACCAAACCACCATTCTAACCCCATTCCAAGTAATTAACGTGCTTTATATAGACCGTAAAGACACGAATAAGCAAATCAATGACGTCATGAAGAAATGGTTAGGAAAATTCACTTTCAACATAAGAAATTAATTAAAGTCATTAATACATATCCAATTAAAAAGTACCGAAAGATTAAAAATTAAAAATAATACATTAAAGATTTGTCTTCACCAAGTGATGTAAGAGATTAGCCAAGCATGACCTTTGTTTGACAAAAATCCTTACAATCAATCTTGGATCCGAGACTACTACACACTCTAAAGATGATAGATGGATGATGGTTGTGGGTGTTGGTGTTGTAGTGGTGATGGAGTGGTGGCAAAGTGAGAGAGAAGTGGTTTGCCAAGTGATGCCTTTGAAAGGAACCATGCACCCCTATTTATAGTCCAAATAGAGCCCTGACCACGTCCCCGTGCCCGCTGGGCACGACCTCGTGGTGACCAATTTCTCTTCCTTCATTAACTGCAGATGTCAGGTCTTGTACGAACACGCCCCATGGTGACCGAGCACGGCCCCATGGTCAGTGTACTTGCTGTACTATCAAGATTTTGCGAATCTTAGAGTTGACCACGCCCCGTGTTGGCTGGACACGGCCCCGTGGTGGCTTGAATTCTTCATTTTGCCTTTTCTGTAGGAGCTGTTAGCTGACCACGACCCATGGTGGCTGACCACACCCCGAACCCCCATGGTGAGCTGACCACGGCCCCGTGGTCAGCTTCTACTTCTCTTGTTTTTTTGTTCTTTGGATGCTTCCGAGGGGCCAGGCATGTCACGTTATTCCTTCTTCTTGTATTTTGTGTTGGTTTTAGCATGCCAATTTGCTTATTTTGTTTTTTAAGCCCTTTTAATCCTGTAAATTAAAAATGAACAAAGAAACGTGCTTTTTTCAACATTAGTACTGAAAAGGGGTTAGTTTTATGCTTGTTTGATGTAATTTATATGTTGCATTTTACGCACATCAAATACCCCCACACTTGAATCTTTGCTTGTCCTCAAGCAAAACCCATAAATGTGGCTTACACAACCAAATGGAATAGATAGAGAAGAAGTTTTTGGGCTTATCTTCAGAGTGTCGGGATTCTAAGTTCTAAATTTATTTTCTTTTTATTTTATTTACAATCTTATTCGTCATGATATATTTAAAACACATTTTAATAAAAAATATTCATTTCGGGCATAACATGCCTTTATAAAATTCTATTTAGTTATATACATATTTACACACCTCATAAGTGTTCACTCAACTCTCGACCGAAAATATTTAAGTAGAAACGCTCGGACCCGATGTGAGTCTTACTCCTACCATAGGCTTGACAAACAATTAAACCTCCTCCTTTTTGACGTTTTAATCCTCGTTAATATCAAGAGGACTTTAAAAATGGTAGGTTTTGGCTCGGGTAGGTGTTTTTGGTGGAAAATGGTGAAAAAAATGTAAAAGGTGTCGGTTTATATAATTCTATTGTGGCTTAGAAAAAAAACTTTAATCAATCTCCTTTTTTTCTTTTTCTTTTTTATTAAAGTTGAAACTAAGCCATTCTTCGTATTTTTATAACTGAACCTTTTACGAAAATAAAGGTTGTGAAAGTAAAAGGTTTGGTTGGATGTGGGTGGTTGTTTTTGCAAAAGTTTGTATTTTGCGGGTTTTTAGAAATGAAAGGGTTTAGGCTCAAAAGGGTTTACTATGGGGATATTTTTGGTAAGGGATGAAAAAAAGGAAAATAATGGTTTAGAATGAATAATGGGTTATAGTCCTAATGCCTCCATCATTTACTTACTTGAATATTTTTTGTAAGGACTGAGAACGTATTGCTTTGCCAAGTTCTAGATTTGTAAGAACCAAACGGGCTATTCACACAAGAAACGAAAAATTGAGCAATTAGTATAGATATGTATTTGTATGCTCGGTAAAGGCTCCAAACTCACTTTTTTGTGGAAAGAAGGATATAGTGTAAAAATGTACATATAATCAAATTTTACAAAGATTTGTCATGCCCGTTTTATATAATTTTCTTAATCGGTTCTTTTATCACGACGTTGTCAGTTGTAAAATAGCAAAAACATAATTTTTGAGAACTTATTTTTCCCAAAATAAACCAAGACAAGTAAAAAAAATAAAAATTTTGAAAACGTTTGGGGTGATTAGCGGTTCCAAGGTGAGTTTTGTGTAAGGCTTGTTTTTAGGACTCACACAATTCAGGGTTTTAGCATCCCCCCACACTTAAATTACACGTTGTCCTCAATGTGACCAAAAATAAGTTTTTTGGTTGATTAGAATGTGTAAAAGTGGGTTAAAAACAAGTTTTAGTGTTACTGGGAAGCTGACCACATGCCATGGTGGGCTGACCACAGCCCAGTGGTCAGATTGCCAGTAACAGATTACAGAAGGTTGACCCCGGGGCGTGCCCAGTGGACACGGTCCGTGGTCAAGTACCTGTCAGAAAAATTTTTCTGCAGAACCCGAGGCACGGGGGCGTGTTGGGTGGCCACGGTCCCGTGATGCAAATGCTGTAGTGATGGAAATTTGTCAGGAGGCTCCTGTTTATGTGCATGGGGTCCCTTTTTCAACTTCCCTTTGCCATCTCCAATTATCCTTTGAGTGTTTATTATCCTTACTAATTTATAAACTTAAAAAAAATAAAAGTATTAACTAAGAATTAAACTAAATTTTAAACGTGATTGTCCTTTCAAAACAAAAGAAGCCATACTTTTGAAAGTTGAACAAGTATGTTTAAGTAAACTACCCTTATTAATTTATAATCCATGGAATGCCTCCATGGTGCGTCACATTTATAAGGGTCTTTAGCTTGACCCAACGTATCGGGTGGCTCTGGCTCATCTTCAATTAGGGGATCATCATTGCCGATTGGATATTTCATTGATTGGTCAAGATTGACGTACCTTTTGTTGGCCCCCAATTGAATTGGTAGGTTATTTTGCTTCCGGTTGGTCAAGGCTTGATGGGTTTTCACAAAAGGTTGTCCCAACACAAGTGGAGCATCACCAAGAAGAATGAAGTCGGTTGGGACTACCGTTTGATGTGTTTGTACATCCTCAACTGCTCCCGTCGACCTTATTACTTTCCGATTAGATAGAAAAATGGGGATTTGAAGTGGAGAAAAATCACTAATATTTAATTTTTCAAAAATGTAGTTAGGCATTATATTAACACAAAGATCTTGGTCGATTGTGATATTACTAATAAAGTTGTTTTGAAAGAAAAATGGAACCGGTGTTATGTTAATTTCAAATTGCTCATATTTTATTAGCGTAGTTTGATCTTTTGTTAATTTAATGCTACCCATTTCGTCAATTTTTGTGTTAGTGTTTAACTCTTTTAAAAGCTTAGCATGAGTGGGTACCAAACAATGATTTTCAAAAGAATGTGACAAGAGATTAATTTCTTGAAAGTTTGACTCTTTTTCGAAATTATCGTTTTCGGACTTACCTTCTTTGCCGTTTGGTTAATGTGTTGGTTTTTCACTTAGTTGTTCTTCCATTTTTACTTCTTCGATTATTACTTCCTTAGTACAAACAACCTCTTCCTTTACGTGGGAAAAAATATTAAGCGTTCAAGATCTTTGAGACTTTGTATAATTCTTTCGGCTTCGGGAAGGATAGTCAGTGGTGTATCGAAATGAGAAGGGTAAGTGTCCCAATCAAAGCTTGAATTTGGAAGTTCAAACCTTGGTTCCTCATAATAGGTATATGAGGGGGATGGTTGGAAAATGTCACAATATTGTACCGAGTGGGAGTTACCGCAAATGGTACAATATTCTTCCTCGTACTCATCCTCAAAGTTGTAGTGAGTGTAATCTCCTGGGTATTGATCCATGAGGGAATACCCAACAGATTGCAGAGTATAGGGACCAGAAAATAAAATTTAAAAATTGAAACAGAAGCTCACCATGGCCCGTGTTGAGTGGACACGGCCCGTGGCCAAATCCTGTATCTGGGCGTTTGAAAACTGTTACGGGTCACTTGCAGCACGGGGGTGTGTCCAGTGGGCATGGCCCCGTGTTCAGCTACAAGACGATGCTTCTGGTCTGGTGGTGTGCGTAAAGTGTGATATGAATTTATTAATATTTTGAGCCTATTTTACGCATTAGTCAAGTTTTAAATTTATAAAACACGATATTGTACTAACACTAAACACACACGTGGGCAAGTGCACCCATCACGAGCATAGTATAGTGTTGGTAAGATACCGAGGTCGTCCAAGGACATAAGAGCTTTTAATACCTGTTTATCGTCAACGTCTAATCAATCTATATTTTTGATAAAAGTTTTTAAACATAAAAGTAAATCCAAAAATTGAAAAGATAAATAAAATAAAATATAAATAGACAAGATAGAATCACTTGGATCCAACTCATCTTAAATTTACCCTTTGATGATTTTCGCACTTTCGGACTTTTCAAGAGATTATCTTAGTTATAGTAGTAGGCCCCTCTTTTAAAGGTGACGTTACCCTCAACCCAGTGGTTTGAGTCAGCAGGGATACAATCCCAAATGGTCGGAATATTGGAAGATTATTAAATAAGTGATTAATGCGAAAAGTGGTAGGCCCCTCTTTTGAAGGTGACGTTAGCCACGGCTAAGTGTTTTGAGTCAGCAAGGATACAATCCCAAGAAGCCGGTTTAATGTTTTAATAGTAATTTACATATGAGGGGTTCAAGCTATTCGTACCCCCGCCGTCCAATACCTTTGGGGCATTGAAGGAGGTCCTAGTAAGCTTGAACCAAGTCCTCGCAGGATCTATACAATGAACGAGACAAGAACTATACTAAACCATCCTTCTAACCCCCTTCCAAGTAGTTAACGTGCTTTATATAGACCGTAAAGACACGAATGAGCAAATCAATGACATCATGAAGAAATGGTTAGGAAAATTCACTTTCAACATAAGAAATAAGTTATTAAAGTCATTAATACATATCCAATTAAAAAGTACCGAAAGATTAAAAATCAAAAGTAATACATTAAAGACTTGTCTTCACCAAGTGATGTAAGAGATTAGCCAAGCATGACCTTTGTTTGACAAAAACCCTTACAATCAATCTTGGATCCCAAGACTACTACACACTCTAAAGATGATAGATGGATGATGGTTGTGGGTGTTGGTATTGTAGTGGTGGCAAAGTGAGAGAGAAGTAGTTTGCCAAGGGATGCCTTTGAAAAGAACCACACACCCCTATTTATAGTCCAAATAGAGCCCTGACCACGTCCCCGTACCTGCTGGGCACTTCCCCGTGGTGACCAATTTCTCTTCCTTTATTAACTGTAGATGTCAGGTCTTGTACGAACACGCCCCGTGGTGACCGAGCACGGCCCCGTGGTCAGTGTACTTGCTGTACTATCAAGATTTTGCGAATCTTAGAGTCGACCACGCCCCGTGTTGGCTGCACACGGCCCCATGGTGGCTTGAATTCTTCATTTTTCCTTTTCCGCAGGAGTTGTTAGCTGACCACGGCCCATGGTGGTTGACCACACCCCATGGTGAGCTGACCACGGCCCATGGTGAGCTGACGACGGCCCCGCGGTCAGCTTCTGTTTCTCTTGTTTTTTGTTCTTTGGATGCTTCCGAGGGCAGGGCATGTCACGTTATTCCTTCTTCTTATATTTTGTGTTGGTTTTAGCTGCTAATTCGCTTATTTTGTTCTTTTAAGCCCTTTTAGTCCTGTAAATTAAAAAGGAACAAAGAAACGTGCTTTTTCCAACATTGGTACTAAAAAGGGTTAGTTTTATGCTTTGTTTGATGTAATTTATATGTTGCATTTTGTGCACATCATTTGGTCTCAACAACCACAAAGCAGTTGCCTACGCTGCTTGTGGCGACACCCTAGATGCCATCATCACCAGATGATGCATCTTACCACCAGATCCTCTTAATGAACAGAATCAATTTTTTAATCAACAAATGGGTTAGAGTCCTAAAAGATAGACACCAAAGACAATAAAAAATCAAATCAAAAGTTACCTCAAAATGATGTCACTGGTTAGGAAATCTTACAGCAAATGGTAGAACCCTAAAAGACAAAAGGGGGAAAAGAATCAAAACCACAAACACACACCCCTCTACCAAACAACATCTAAAACCCTTAAAAAAGCACGCACTCAAACAATAAAAGGAAACTACCTTTGCATCATTGCCATGCTACAGATCAAGCGCCAGCAAACAAAGGGTAAAACCGCGAAAGGAAAACATGCAAGTAAAAAAGTTTTGCCACGAACCCTAGACGCCATCGCTGGAGCCGGGGCTATGGTTCAGCTGTAACATAAATAATCCATCAAATTAACAATTAACTCCAAATCCAAATCGAAAACTAAAAATCATAACTAGTAAACAAACCTATCAAATCTTAGCTTGTCATCTTCCCTAGTTTTGCTTGTTTCTTTCAATGTCTTTAAAAAAGGAAAAAAAACTCAGATCTGAATGTACAACTTTTGAACGTAGCTAAAAACTCGGATCTGCAAAGTTTTGTTTGTCTCCCTGGCTCATGTATCTCCACCACTCCATCTTAATCTACAACAAAACAACAAAAAGCCTCAAAAAATCGACTGTATATGGAGAAAATATTCAACATAAAATAAAAAAAAGTAAACTTACCTGGATCTTTTTCCCACTGTTTGCAACCACAACGAAGGGGGAAGCGGCTGAAAACATTTGTTTACAGAAAACACTTACCAGGAAGATGTGCGACGATGGAGATGCGATTATGGTTTAGGTTTTCAGAATCTTCATCGATCTGGAGAAAGATCTAGTGAAATCTTCATGGAATGCCTTGAATCGCCAGAGAGAGAGGGAGAAAAGGCAGATGGGGGCGGGATAAAAATTTTGAAATGTATGAGGAGATAGATCCAGAGACCCTAATCTATGTGCCCGTGTTTTTTAGTTTATTGTACCAAAAAGGTTTTAAGATTTTGTGCATTGAATTGTTGTACAAAGTGCTTTCAAAGCTTGTACATGTTGAAAAAGTGGCAAATGACCGTTTCTGCCCTTTGGATATGCTTATTAATATAGTATATATATATATATAAAATTGATTTTTTATATTGTGACGAATCGAACTGATACCAACGAACAACATAGGCCTCAATATTCGCTTTTATGTTTTTTCTCGATGTTCCTACAGGTTTTGTGATAAACCAATCCGATTCTGACTGAACAGAACATCGGTACCGGTAAAACCTAGCTGGTTGCTATTGTTCATAACCGGTATAGGTTTAGTCAAAGACGGGGTTGTATTCGGCCTTAAACTTAACTAATTTTATTATAGTTTTTTAATCTTTTAACATTTTGTTACTATAATGTCATACTATGTATAACGCCCCGCTTGCGGGGTGCACATATAATGTATATATGTGGCGGCCCTCTGGGGGAAAAAGTGAAATTGCACTAATTTTAACGTTATTTTACTAATTTCGTGAAAATAACGTTAAAAGCAGCGGACGGTTAATCATGCTTCATGTGGTGGCGTTGATAGCCGAAAGACAAAAGGGTGCATGCACTAATCGGCCTTGTCCCGATTGTCGAGTGTTATGTGCCTTATGTCCAAGGCTTGATGCAATACTACTATAGAGCCGGGGTCTAATTGGAAGCAGTCTCTCTATTCCTACGAGGTAGAGATAAGGCTGTCTACATCTTACCCTCATCGGACCCTACCTTAGCTTTTCTATTGATGGGATTTACTGAGTACGATGATGATGATGAATGTCATACTATGCATACCAGCTTTATAACATTATATTATATGTTAACTTGATGGGACATAAGGGGTAAGATATAGTTTTTTTATATTATTATTATTATTATTATTATTATTATTATTATTATTATTATTATTGTTATTAAGTTTAAACATATTTTGTTTTCTCTTATAATTTTTAAGATACAATGTTTTATAAGTAAATGTCGTTTACCATTTTACATTACTCTAATAATTTAGTGTAATACTTTATAAAACTCTGAATATACCGTTACGAAATGCTTATTTTATTTGTGTTTTGATAAAAGCTTCATTTAAAATTGAACAAGTTAATTATAATTGATTTTATTTGTTTCATTTACAATAAACTGAATTGATACTTTTTGAAAACTTCGATAGCGGTATAGAGTACATTTTTAATCAGAAGCTATAGCGAGTGTCAGTGACAAACAAAACTGAAACCATCAAACAACATCAATACCAACTCGATTTCAATTATCGGTATTTGTCCTTTTAAAACCTTTATCAAAATTTATTTTTATAGTTTTAATCGAGGTAAAACATACGTCGATATCCATTGGAGTATATCATGACTTTACATTGTTTATATTTCAATTGCCATACAATGTGCCGATTACAATACGATAACTTATTGAATTGAACCGATACCGACCAACTTCCTGCCGCAATGCGCGTGAGAAGTACACTAGTTAAGATTAAAGGAAACTGATGGCGGTGTTTTGTTTATTAGTGAATATTTTTATTTAACTAAGTTATACTAATTTAAAATCAAAGTGCACTAGGTAACCTAAAAACACTTGAGAAGACTTAGAAAAACAAATAATACTAGGCAATTTAGACATATCTCCTCTTGGGCTTACTGCACCTAAATACCTACTACCAAAGAAAATCCTAACTATTTATCTCCTTTCGGTCTCAAGTATAGGTAGAACACTAAACTCCTCTAAATTATCAAAGAATATTCCTATGGGATAGTGCACCATAAACCAGTTACGAACACGAAGTAGGTTACCTAAGATGCATCTATACATGAAAGCCATTCACAAAGACACACGAGGAACAATTATAAGATAACAGATTAGAATAAAGTATGCACACACATATAGTAAAAAATAATTAAGTCTCTTACTTTAATATTTATTCCATCAATAAATTACTAAATACTTAGAAATTACTTATTATCAATAAATATCCATCACAAACCTGGGTAGATAAATGACCTAGCCAATAATCATAGTTAAAAACGAAAATAACAAGCAAGTCATAAACAATACGTGAATCAGTCTAAAAAAACATAAAGTTTAATGAAACTGAAAACTATCAAATTGCGAACTCGACTTGAATCCGAATATTGAACCGTATAACTTCCTTCTAAAAATCGTCCATTCCTAACAGCAGCCTCCTATTTTTCTTCTGTATATGTCTCCTATTTGCGTCTGCCTTGAATTTGTAATCTGATTAAAAAACAAATCCAACGACTTGGGCCTAGGCAGGTAGAGGTGCATAAAAATCGTACCGGGAACCGGAACCGGTTTTTTTAAACCGGGTACTCAAAACTGAAACTGGCCCTACCCGTAGGGTATAGATATGGTACGTATTTTGATCTCAATACCTGGAATAAGAACCAACCATACGTGATTAATACCCAAAACCGGACATGAACCAGAATCGATTATACCCGACTATACACGATACATGATTCTAATATGTTTCTTTTAAATTAATGTTAGTGCATTTATTTTAATTTTCTTACATTATACACTGCATATTTAATTATAATAAATAAAAATACGAGAAAATAGGGTAATAAAAACACAATAGAGTATTGAAATATGAAAATATAGAACTAAAAAACTCGAAAATAGGGTATAAAAAACTCGAAAATTGTGTATTTAATACTCGATTTCTTAAGAACTGGAACCGAATCTTACCCGGAACCGAGCACATAGGGTATGCATTTTGATATCAATACCTAGAACCGGAACCGATCATATCCGATTAATACCCAAAACCGGACACGAACCGGAACCGATTATACCCGATGCATGATTCTAATATCTTTCTTTTAAATTTATATAAGTGCATTTATTTTAATTTTCTTACATTATACAATGCATATTTAATTATAATAAACAAAAAATACGAGAAAATTAGGTAATAAAAACGAAATAGAGTATTAAAAAAATATGAAAATATAGAACTAAAAAACTCTAAAATAGGGTATAAAAAACTCGAAAATAGGGTATTTTAATACTCAGTTTCTTAAGAACTGGAACCTAATCTTACCCGGAATCGGGCACATTGGGTATGGGTTTTTTTGGTCAAATAACAAGAACCAAACCGGTTATTCAATAATCGGTTCCAACCCTTAAAGCGAGAAACCGAAGCCCGTTCCATAACCAGAACCGGTTATTAAAATTACCCGTGTTCGGGTTTACACCCGGGTACGGGTAAGATCGGGTTTTGACTTTTCGGGTGTTGGTCAAACCCGGGTCAGGTTCTGGTCTGGGTATTGGCCAGAAAATCTATACCCTGTGCACCCGGTTTCGGGTTCGGATTTTTAATACCCGGGTATTGGAATACCCTATTTTCAGGTCCTGGTAGGGTTCAGGTATGGTTCGTGGTTGGGTATAGATTGGGTTTTTCGATTCTTTTTTTTGCGTAAAACATAGAAATATGATGAAAACCTTTTTTTAATAGGAATAATGCCTATATACTAATTTAGGAGGAAATCCAATAAACCTGGATAAAACCCCCCTTATGAGAATCGAATTCATGACCAAATGATCCATAAGCTTTATCCTACCCTCAAGATACCACTAGACAATAATTTCATAAGCTTACATGTTTTCTTTAATATTTCCTTGAAGTCCATAATTTAAAAAACTAATTCAATTTCATTTAATAACATTTTGAAAACACTTTTTTATTCAAATGTAATATTGAGTGCCCATTATTTTCTTATCAACCAAGTTATTAATAATGATCAACTTTTTTATATCATTCGAGCATATTACTTTACAAAACCCTTAATTTACAAAACCCTTAAAATTCAAATATGAACCAAGAACAAATAGAACTTAAAAAACCCCCCAAAAACTACTCTAAGTGTAGAGAATGTGTATATAAAAAATATTTATTTGAGAGCATATAATTCAAGTTAAATATATATAAAGAAAAGGGAGAGTATTGAACCAGTTCTTTTGCAATAATGAAAGCTACGTGCATTTGGTTTGACATGTTGTCTAAAACTCTATTTTTACAACATGAGTTTCAAGAATTTTGGCCTTTGGAATACTTCATCTAGGCTACGAATATGTGAGATGGATACTTCATAAAAGCTAGAAGTACTTGAGATGGGTGATTATAGCTAAGAGTATCTGAGATAGGTACTTCACAGTAGGTGTCACACTCAACCGATGATGGAATCATCGGGATGTGGCCCTACCGAATCAGATTGTTCAAGGGAATCCATAACGACTATTTTGGTGACAATATTTATAAAGTTCAATTTCTCATACAGTAAAACAAATATTTCAACATTAGTCAAAACAAATTACAAGTTTCTTAAAAAAATACTTAATCCGACAACTAGATTTTTAGTGAGTTTCTAGAGATCCTATTCATTGCAACATACGATAATTTATCAACCTGTCACATATGTAAAATAAAGGTCATTACAATAATATAAATGTGAGTACACATGTTTAGCATAATAATAATAGAACGTTTAACGAAACCAGCATGCGTTAACGTTGTCATGTGAACATATATGTTATCTATACCGAAATAGACTAACCAACACAACCGCGAGTAAGACAAGTAAAGTAAAGCAAGGGCGAGCCTTAACAACCCCTGAACTAATGGGTGGCGGGTCAACCTATAGCAACTATCATGTTAAGGGTGGTCAGCAATCTCAAGGCATACAATTAACACATAGCAGTTCAGCGTTTCAACTATAGTCATGCGAGAGTGGTTTGCGTTTGAAAGCGTTTTGGCGTTGTGTGTAGTGATCGTTTGATAGGGAACGTATGTAACACCCAAAAGTACATTAAAGCGAAAAAGGGTCAAGTATACTCACAGTGCGTGTTTAAGCAGTAAACACGAGCGAGATGGAGCGAGGAGAGTGCTGGATCAGCCTGCAAGCGGGAACAGAAGTGCATCAGTCTTCCACAGAGCTAAATCAGTCGAAACTAAATGTCGGTGCGAGATACAGGTCAATTCGTACGAGTTGTACCAGTTCGTACGAATTAGCCAATTCGTGCAAATTGGTCAATTCGTACGAATTGAGTTTCGTATGAATTGAGTTGTTTAGTATCCAAAATCGATTGTTCATCATTCCAAACTTAAGCTACTAAGCAAACCAAAAGCTGGGGAGGTCTTTAGAGCGAGCTTAGTCACTTATGGGAGTTAGGGCCGGTTCGTACGAATTGGTCAATTCGTACGAGCCAGTCCGATTCGCACGAGTTGTCTGCTTAGCGTATTCGTACGTCCGGAACTGAGTTTTCGCTTGGAACATACATGATTTCGAGTCCTTTGCAGACTGGTTTCGACATCGCTTCGTCCCACTATCTAGTAAACGAAACATATGTCAGTTTTAGTCCATTTTTGTGTAAAAAATCGAGTATAAAACAGTTTTCTTTGAAGCATCACTTCGTGAGCTGGAAACATTAAGTTTTCTAACTTGAGAGCCAAGGCCAACTCAATTACGCTCGCTTAAGTGTGATTCCGAGGGAAAAATAGAAGGTTTTATGAAAAAGATGAAGATTTTCGTAAACATAGAAGTTTAGATGAAATCGAAAATAAACTCGTGTGAAATCGTTGTGGTTTGTATGAAAATAGTTGTTTCTTACTTGGAAACTAGAGAAAACGAGTGGAGAGTAATCCGGTGTGAGTTGGCAACAAGAGGTGTGCATGTAGGAGGAGCGAAGTATTTATAGGAGAGGAGGTGAAATGGTTTGGGAGGCAATTCATTCGTACGAATTATTTCCAATTCACGTGTTGGCTGTTCATTTGGTAATTTCGTTCGTATTAGTTAGTTGCGTTTAGTGTTTTAGCGAGGTATTAAGCATTGGGTTAAGAGTTAGTGTGAGATAGCGAGTTTAGCGAGCGAGAGCGAGTATAAAGCATATAAAACAAGTAAAACACGTATACACATATAAACAAACATCATTACATAACCAACATAAACAACTGCATTTGCGATTTAGTGCGATAAGCGAGGGCGAAGGCGAGAGCAAGTACCGAACAAACAAACACACTCGACACATAAAGTATCAAAATTAACTGCGATTCGTGTTTACATTAGCGTTGCGAGTATTAAGTGTGCAGTGATGCAGTTTGATGAAAATGTATTTAGGATAACATAAACCACTTTATGTAGAATCTCGGATTACAACGATAATAACAGAACAACCGAAAAAGTCGGGTTGTTAAAGTCACCCATACTTTAGGAAATTCCGTCCCGGAATTTAAGTAGTAGAAGTAACGAAGAGATGTGGATATTTAGCTTTCATATCACTTTCTAGTTCCCAAGTGAACTCGGCGCTGCGTTTGCCTTCCCATTTGACTTTCACAATAGGAATGCGACTGCGTCGCAGCTTCTTGGTCTCTCGGTCCATGATTTCTACTGGCTTTTCCACGAAGTGTATAGTCTCGATTATTTGTAAATCTTCGAGAGGTATGTGAAGATTTTCTTCAGCTAAACACTTTGCCAATTCTTTGAGACGTGGAAAGTCGGATGTACATTGCTGAGTTCCACCGGTAATCTCCAGCACTTTGCCACTGAAGATTTTCTTCGGCTAAACACTTTGCCAATTATTTCTAGAATCTTAAAGGGACCTATGTATCGTGGCGCTAGTTTCCCTTTCTTGCCGAATCGGATCACTCCCTTCCAAGGTGAAACTTTAAGAGAACGTGATCTCCAACTTCGAACTATTAGGATTTGCGTCGTTTATCGACATAACTCTTTTGACGACTGCGAGCTTTCAGGAGATTGTCTCTAATCTGGAGAATCTTCTCTGTCATTTCTTGTATTAACTCGGGACCGGTGATCTGTGCGTCTCCGATCTCGTGCCATACAATAGGCGATCGACATTTTCTACCGTATAATGCCTCAAATGGTGCCATTTGAATACTAGTATGATAACTGTTATTGTACGAAAATTCTACTAAAGTTAAATGCAAATCCCATTTACTACCAAACTCTATGACACACGATCGAAGTATGTCTTCGAGGGTGCGAATCGTGCGTTCAATCTGACCGTCGGTCTGAGGATGGAAAGCGGTACTGAGATTAAGAGTAGTACCGAGTGTGGATTGGAATGTCTTCTAGATTTGTTAGGTTAAACGACCGTCGCGATCAGAGATGATGTCACGAGGCGTCCCGTGTCGAAAAATAACTTCGTCAGTATAGATTTGCGCTAATCTTCAACCTTAAAGTCTTCTCGTATCGGAATAAAATGAGCCGATTTCGTAAGACGATTAATGATAACCCAAATGCTATAGTGACCAGAGGTTGTGCAAGGAAGTTTTGTAACGAAATCCATAGCTATACTTTCCTATTTCCACATTGGAATATCGGGTTGTTCGAGTAAACCGGAGGGTCGTTGACTTTTAGCTTTAACTTTCAGACAAGTTAAACATTTCAAAACATACAGAGCGATTTCCTTTTTCATGCCCGGCCACCAATAACTAGAACGGAGGTCCTGGTACATCTTCTTGGATCCGGCGTGAATGGAATATCGAGATTTATGAGCTTCTGTCATCAATAACTCTTGGAGGTTATTACGACTGGGAATCCAAATACGATTGAGATAATAATAAATTCCTTAGATTTATTCACTAATTGAGTTTTGGCACCATATTTCATTTCCTCATACAAGGTATTCTCAATGAAACATGTGTGCTGAGCTTCGTGAATCAGGGTTTCGAGTTCGTTCTAGGCTTGAAAATCGCGGATGCTAAACACATAGCTTCTTTGACTGAGAGCATCGGCTATGATGTTTGCTTTGCCGGGATGGTAGTGTATCTCACAATTATAGTCGTTGAGAAGTTCAACCCATCTGCATTGGCGCATGTTCAGTTCTTTCTGGTTGAAGATATGTTGTAAGCTCTTACGGTCGGTGAAGACCGTACACTTGGTACCGTAAAGGTAGTGTCACCATATCTTTAACGCAAAAACAACTGCACCGGGTTTGAGATCGTGGGTAGTGTAGTTCTTCTCGTGGATCTTGAGTTGTCGAGACGCATACGCGATAACCTTGTCTCGTTGCATAAGAACACAACCGAGACCTAGGTTAGAAGCATCACAATAAACAACGAAATCATCATTTCCGTCGGGAAGTGCAAGAACAGGAGCATTGCAAAGCATACGTTTGAGTGTTTGAAAGGCTTCCTCTTTCTTGGAACCCCAAACAAAAGGTTTATCCTTGTGCGTCAAGGCGGTAAGAGGTACAATGATCGTTGAAAATTCGGCGATGAATCAACGGTAATAAGCCACCAATCCGAGAAAAGAACGGATTTTGGATGGCGTATTTGGAGTATTCCAAATTTTACAGCTTCTATCTTCGCAAGATCGACGTGAATTCCTTGGTCGTTGACAATGTGACCGAGGAATTGAACTTCTTTAAGCCAAAATTCACACTTGGAGAACTTGCCGTAAAAGCTATTTCCTTGAAGGAGTTCGAGAACTAAACAAAGATGTCGCGCGTGTTCGGCTCTCGACTTCGTGTAGATAAGTGTATCATCGATAAACACAATGACGAAACGATCCAAGAAGACTTTTCACACATGCTTCATCAAGTCCATGAAAACCGCGGGTGCGTTTGTGAGACCAAAAGGCATGACCAAGAATTCATAGTGGCCATAGCGAGTACGAAAGGCGGTTTTTGGAACGTCTTGCTCATGCACATATAGCTGGTGATATCCGGAACGTAAATCAATCTTCGAAAAAACAAGTGGCCCCTTGAAGTTGGTCAAATAAATCATCGATTCGAGGAAGAGGGTAGGCGGTTCTTAACCGTATGCTTGTTAAGTTCCCTATAATCGATGCACATTCGGAACGATTGCTAGGATCTAAGTTTGAATTAATTGTGATTTTTGTTTCAAAAATGAAAAGTGAAAATAGAAATCAAAGTTAAATGCAACGGAAATAGATGGAAAACTTTTATCACAACTGATGGTCGTTTGTTTTGATCCACACGCTCTCAAACTTGTAGTTTTTGCATGTGAATCACAAACACTCCCTTAGCCCAATAAGAACGTTTGAACAGTATAGAAATGCAGAGAAGATGATAGGTGAATGATCTTTTAGATAGATAGATAAAACAGTACAAACGATCGACTATATATACTAATACTTCTAAACTCTGAGCATCTTTGATGACGTCAGGGTTGATAGTGGCAGGTAACAAATAAAACTAACTCTAAGTACTGTTATGCCTAAAATCTAATCAGTGCCAAGCACTGTTGCATTGAATATAGAACAATTATAACTAAACACTGATCACTATCCACTGCTTTGTCTTTTGACACACCTTTGAACTTTGCCGTTTAGTACTAGCAGACGATAGAAGACAGAGCTTTAGGCAAGGCAAAGTTTATTTAACAGAGCTTGTAAACTCTGTCATCAGGACTAAACATCTCATGTGATTTTGGCTTTTTATCATCTGTTCCTTTTTACAGGGTTCAATCCCAACAACGATCCATCCTTCTTTTTCACAAAAAGAACGAGTGCGCCCCATGGTGACGTGCTCGGTCTTATAAAGCCTTTATCAAGCAACTCTTGAAGTTGGCTAGATAGCTGGCGCATTTCGGATGGTGCAAGGCGGTAGGGAGCTTTAGTGACAGGTGTGGCACCGGGGACTAAATCGATACGAAACTCGACATCACGAGTAGGGGGTAAACCAGGTATATCATCGGGAAATACTTTAGAAAAATCACAAACGACGGGTACGTCTTTTAAGGTTTTCTTCTCATTCTCTGGTTTCACCATATGGGCTAGGAAAGTGATGTACTCTTTGCGTAAGTACTTGTTCGCTTGAATACACGACACAAGTTTCAATCCTGTCGAGGGTACTTCGCCGTAGACTTGTAGCTGATCACCGTTTGGAAGCGGGAAGTGAATCATCTTATCGTAGCAGACAACTTCGGCACGATTCTTACGAAGAAAATCCATGCCTATTATGACATCGAAACTACTTAATTGCATAGGTATGAGATTGATGGAGAAGGAGTGATTGTTGAGTTCGAGAGTTCAGTCATGTAGAACGGGGTTAATGGTAACGGTTCTTCCGGTGGCGACTTCGACATCGAAGGTCTTGGGGAGGTTAGCGCATTCACATTTTAAAAGCTTTTTGAATTCAAAGGATACAAAACAGTTATCGGCTCTATTATCAAATAAGAAAGAAGCATAAATACCATTAACGAGGAACGTACCATTGACAACATTGTTGTCATTCTGAGCCTCGTGGTGGTTGATGTTGAAAGCTCTTCCACGCACAGCCTGTGGTTGTTGTTGCTGCTGTGGTGGCTGTGGCTACTGCTGTTGCGGCTCTTGTTTCACGACACGGTGCAGGCATACATTGCTGAAGTGGCTGGGATCGCCACAAGTGTAACAAGCACGTATAGGAGCGGCTGATGCTTGCGGTGTCGGGATGAGCTGAGGAACGTGGGGTGGAGCTGGCAGTGCTGCGATAGGTTGAGGAGCTTGCTGACGAGGGCCTGAGCGACAACTGACCGTGTAGTGACCATAGATGTTGCAGTTGACGCAGAAACGACATTTACCTCCAACTGCATGATGATAAATGCACTTTTTGCACAGAGGATGAGGACCAGTATACGCACGCTTGGCAAGAGGTGCGATGGGATTACCAACTTGATGAGACTGGGAGTTCGGTGCTGGGACTACTGCACAATTCTTGTTGGAATTCCTTCTCTTGCGATTCTGACGGTTTGACTTGGCGGCTTGGGATGGATTAGTATCGGTGCTTGGCTCAACAGTAGCCTAACTGAGGTTCTTAGTCGGGACCTTGAAAGTTCCAACCAATACTCTCTTATCATTGATTTTTGTAGCGAGTTGATAAGCTTTGTCGATGGTAGTCAGTTTTGATGCATGAACAAAATCAGCAACACAATCAGGTAGAGCACGGAGATACTTCTTGATAGCTTTCTATGTGGTGTCCACTTGACTTAGACAGATGATACTCATCTGTTTGAATCGAGCGGTGAGGATTGCGTTATCACCACCAATTTGTTTGATGTTCCAGAATTCGTTTTCCAACTTCTGCACTTCGTGAGGAGGGTAGAATTCACTTATCGTGAGCTCTTTCAGTTCCTCCCATGTGAGCCCATAAGCTTAGTCATTTCCGTGCCTGTTGCGCTCGGCGGTCCACCAGTCAAGTGTCCTTGAGTGAAAAACATCGGTAACATTGACGGTGCGGAGATTTTCTGGACATCCGCTTTGGCGGAAAGTAACCTCAATTGCCTCGAACCATTGAAACATCTTACTTAGACCTTCTTTGCATGTGAAGGTCATCGGAGCGCAAGCTTTGAATTGCTTGAAGCTGAACAGAGCTTTCGGCGCATCGTTCTTGGAATCAATGGATGAGTTGCTGCCGACAGCTTGGATCTCACCGAAAATCTGAGGAATCACCTTGACCATTTCCTCGGCCAGGAGAGAGGCGATTCGTTTGTTGGCGTTGTTTCGCTGGATGGCCTTGCAGGTGTGAGATCCCATGGATTCCATCTACAGAAAGACGTTCGGATGAGATTCGATTATAATGGGTTTTGTTAGTTTTGCGTTTTACACCACATAACTTATTATTATTATTATTATTACTATTATTATTATTATTATTATTATTATTATTATTATTATATTATTATTATTATTATTATTATTATTATTATTATTATTATTATTATTTTTATACGCAAGGCACAAAATCATGTAATCACATAAGCACATAAGCACATGATCACATAAGCACATAATCACATAAGTCACGTAAGCATATATTTTGCACGTACTCACAGAATTCACATAGACTCCTCAGTCGACCCCCAATTTTATTCGAACATGAATAGCGCGTACGAGATAAACGTAGTATAAGCATAATATAAGCGAGTAATACGACGTATGAGAACATGCACATAAGAGAGTTGTGCGTTTTGGTTCGTTCGTGATTAGTTAGTGTTTTATATTGCGAGCGTTGTGCAAGTCGTGCGTACGTTCATAGAGAGCGAAAAGCGATAAATCGAGAAATCAATAAAGTATAAAGGCTCAAACTCATAATTCAAACACATAAACACATAAAATTTTGATGATGCGTAAAATCGACGATTGCATGTTTAAAATCAATAGCGCGTCCTGGGTTTTGAGACAGCGATTACACAAAGTGATTCGACAATTCCTTCGAGTTTAGGCACACGCTTTGGCCTAATAGGTAAATGCTCTCACCGCCTCGCGGCTGACGGCATTAACCTTCCGGTTAATACGCGTCCCAAATCATTGAAACAATCGAGACTTTGGTGAGAGTTGAAATCGATGAGTGGAACTAGCTATTAAGATGCGGGTTTCACCCCTAACTTAACAACTTCGTACCCTAACTGTGGTAAGAACAACCACAAGATAGAAATGTAGATTCCGTTGAGATATGGATATTACTCCTAACTCAACGAAAGAATTCTCGTGCAGAGAGTAATATGCGGGATGAGCGATCTTATCGAGAGTTCTCGGTTTTCACACCTGGCAATCTCAACACAATCACCCGTTTGTGTTACACGAGTACCTTCAAGCGTGTATTGGGTAGCTTTAGGAAAAGCATATGTGGTTTAGTTAACAGGGCTAGATCAGAAGCAGAATAGATAAAAACTCGGTTATTTCGTTCGACAAACTAGCCTCTTCGTACGAGGTGGCCCACTTTGTGCGAGTTGTACAATTCATATGAGGTGACCCTCCTCGTGCGATGAGACTCACTTCGTACAAGTTGAACAATTCGCAGGAACTGTGAAGTTTGTACGAGTTTAGATAGTTCGCGCGGAAAGGTCTATTTTGGTACTTAGACAATGGACTAGGCCGAATCATGCAGTTCTACCTGATTCCCTATAGTTATGGCTCTGATACCATTCTTTCACACTCCAACCGATGGTGGAATCATCGGGATGTGACACTAGTGAATCAGATTGTTCAAGAGAATCCATAACGACTATTTTGGTGATAATATTTATTAAGTTCAATTTCCCATACAATCAAACAAATATTTCAACAATAGTCAAAACAAATTACAAGTTTCTTAAACAATACTTAATCCGGCAACTAGATTTTTAGTGCGTTTCTAGAGATCCTATCCATTGTGGTGTACGATAATCCATCAACCTGTCACATACGTTAAAATAAAGGTCAATAAAAGGATGTAAAGGTGAGTACACATGTTTAGCATAATAATAGTACTAGGGCGTTTAACGAAACCAGCATGCGCTAACGTAGTTGTATGAACATATATGTTATCATACCGAAATAGACTAATCAACACAACCACGAGTAAGACGAGTAAAGTAAAGTGAGAGCGAGCCTTAACAACCCCCGAACTAACAGGTGATGGGTCAACCTATAACAACTATTATGTTAAGGGTGGTCAGCAATCTCAAGGCATACAATTAACACATAGCAGTTCAGCGTTTCACGTATAGTCAGGCGAGAGTGGTTTACGTTTGAAAGCGTTTTGGCGTTGTGTGTAGTGATCGTTTGATAGGGAACGTATGTAACACCCAAAAGTGCATTAAAGCGAAAAAGGGTCAAGTATACTCACAGTGCGTATTTAAGCAGTAAACACGAGCGAGATGGAGCGAGCAGAGTGCCGGATGAGCCTGCAAGCGGGAACAAAAGTGCATCAGTCTTCCACAGTGCTAAATCGGTCGAAACGAAATGTCGGTGCGAGAAATAGGTCAATTCATACGAGTTGTACTAGTTCGTACGAATTAGCGAATTCGTGCGAATTAGCCAATTCGTACGAATTGAGTTGTTTAGTGTCCAAAATTGAGTGTTTTCGCGTCGTTTCTTCGGGAAATTGAGTGTCCATCCTTCCAACCTTAAGCTACTGAGCAAACAAAAAGCTGGGGAGGTCTTTAGAGCAAGCTTAGTCACTTATGGGAATTAAGGCTGGTTTGTACGAATTGGTCAATTCGTACGAGTCATTCCGATTCGCATGCGTTGACTGTTTAGCGTCTTCGTGCGTCCGGAACTGATTTTTCACTTGGAACAGACGTGATTTCGAGTCTATTTCAGGCTTGTTTCGACACCACTTCGTCCCACTATCTAGTGAACGAAACATATGTCGTTTTTAGTCCTTAATTGTGTAAATATCGAGTATAAAATGGTTTTCTTTGAATCAACACTTGGTGAGCTGGAAACATTAAGTTTTCTAACTTGAGAGCCAAGGCTAACTCAATTACGCTCGTTTAAGTTTGATTCCGAGGGAAACACAGAAGGTTTTATGAAAAAGATAAAGATTTTCGTAAACAGAGAAGTTTAGATGAAATCGGAGATAAACTCGTGTAAAATCATTGTGGTTTGTATGAACATAGTTGTTTCTTACTTGGAAATTAGAGAAAACGAGTGGACAGTAATCTGGTGCGACTTGGCAGCAAGAGGTGTGCATGTGGGAGGAGCGAGGTATTTATAGAAGAGGAGGTGAAATGGTTTGGGAGGCAATTCGAACGAATTGATGAATTGTGCCAATTCGTTCGAATTGTGGCAATTCGTTCGAATTGTGGCAATTCGTTCGAATTGTGCCAATTCATATGAATTGAGCAATTCGTACGAAGTGGCCAGTTTCGTGCGAATTGTTTCCAATTCACGCGTTGGCTATTCGTTTGGTGATTTCGTTCGTATTAGTTAGTTGCTTTTAGTTTTTTAGCGAGGTATTAAGCGTTGCGTTGCGAGTTAGTGCGTGATAGCGAGTTTAGCGAGCTAGTGAGAGCGAGAGCGAGTATAAAACATTTAAAACAAGTAAAACATGTATACACATATAAACACACAAGATTACATAACCAACATAAACAACTGCGTTTGCGATTTAGTGCGATAAGCGAGGGCGAAGGCGAGAGCGAGTACCGAACAAACAAACACACTCAACACATAAAGTAACATAATTAACTGCGATTCTTGTTTGTGTTAGTGTTGCGAGTAGTAAGCGTTTTAAGTGTGTAGTGATGCAATGTGATGAAAATGTATTTCGGATAACATAAACCACTTTTTATATCGAATCTCGGATTACAACGCTTACAACAGAATAAACGTTAATAACAGAACAACCGAAAAAGTCGGGTTGTTACAGTAGGATAGAAAGATTTGAAGACATTTGATTCATAATAACAAGAGTTTTGTCTTGTGTCGTTACACGGGGTTCATTAGCGGAGGATTAAACCTATATCAAATGCCAAATATAGCAGAGATGACTAATCAGGCATAAAATTTAAGTAGAGGGAAAGTTGCGGATTTAGTTGGAATCTCGATTAATTAGGAGATACAACAATTGAGGGGAAAAACCAAAATAAAAGGGTCTAGGTTATTGGTATATTTATAAAGATGTGTTACAAAGTGAAACTTCCATGATCTCATTAGGCTATGGAGGTTTGAAATCACAAGTCAAGGGAGAGATTGTAAGAAATGTGACTTGTGATTGTCAAACAGAAAGTGCACGCACGGACTAATTGTGTTCGCATAGGGTGCGAACATTATGATCTCTTACTATGAATATGGCTTACCTTGTAGTATTTAAATGTATGTGTGAGTATATGATGAGATCGGGGAGCTCACCTAGGGTTGGAGATGAGTTTAATAGATTAGATGTGTACTCATATATTTTTTTTATTCAAAGAGCGGTTCGTGACGACTCGAGGACTAACAGACAAATAGGCCGACTTCAAGTCCAAGTTTGTCGTGTTTTATTCCCGAGAGAACCAATTCCAGGTATGGTCTAGAAAAAGGTTTAGTTCCCATTGAGGGTAATATAAGAATATTATTTATTAAGGACAATACCGGCAAATTCCCTAGCGATACTTTGTCAGTATTGGGCCCCAACCCGATAAATGTGTGCAAAGCCTAGGTGAGAATCTTATCTAAAATTTCGACCTCGATTACCAATGAAAGCCTAGGCCCACACAAATATTGGACTACCGAGGGAGTGACCATCAGTAATATGCCCGTGCACCAAACTAACACACTCTTGAAATAAGGCATCGTTTTCTAAAATGTTTTATATATTTTTGGAGTGTTTTCTAATGTTACAACTAGCTGACCATGGAAAACCCCGATAGCAAGAAGTTCTGATACTTTAGCCTTTCGTCACATCAAAATCTAGTTTAGTATTTTGAATTCATCATTATCATTTTTCAGGATTTTCCTTCATTAAGGTAAATTAAGCGCAATATGTATTTTCTTTTTCTTGTAAAGATATTATAACACACTGGATATTGAACATGTTAGTTTTATTAATAAGAATAAACAAACCAACATTAGCAATATAACCATGAAACATGCTCAACAATTTATGTTGATAAAGATGATCATTAGAAATAATGTCAAATATAAGTTACTACATCCTTGACACTGCAATGTGGCTGGGGTTTGGTCTCTCAAACAGTCTTAATGGCTGCCAATCTTCATCATCGATCGCAGAGAAACATTTGCTCACCATTTCCTCATCAACTAGCTCTAGTTTCGAAGGTGACCACTATCAAAATCAGAGAGGGTCGCAAAATTATGTTAGTTACTAATTACACTAAGAACAAGTAACTTCCAAAATAACTATATTATTAATATAGATATTTTTTTTTATCCATTTTAACCATTGTATAAGAAAAGATGTGAACAATTACCTTTGGTTTCCTATCTTTGTCAATTAGCATTGCTCTTGGACCCTGCAAGTGAAATTCTCATTACTTTGCTTTTAAACAACAATACTATTTATATGAAAAACAGGAAAACAAACATTTAATAATGTATCTTGTATAAACAAACCTCGTAAAAATCAGCATCAACAGTTCTTCGAAGAAGATGACTAACAACAAGATGTTCACGAGCAAGGCAATGTTCAAGTTTCTGCGATCGCCCTTCTCGAATCTATGAAAAGATACAAATAACTTCAGCAAAGTTCAACTAATTTTATTTGTAGTTCATGTGTATTAACTTTATTCAAGTTTACCAATTTTAATGCAAGTTTAATGCATAGAGGAGAAGCCGATTTGATCGATTTTATGGCATCAAAGATCCATTTTTCATTACTGTCGACAGCGAAAGTTTCCTACAAGAAAGCAAATATAAATTATAGTCATTTGTGTTCAGAAGTTTCTTCTATGAAGTGAAAAATAATTATGTAGTAATTTACTGAACTTACCAATGCTAATAATATATCTTCTACAGTTTCCTTTGAGAAACATTTGTTGATTATTTCAAGCCTAGAATCACACATTGGTAATAGCTCAGTTACACAATAAAGAGATTATTAAAAAAAATATTTTAAAGTTAGTATCCATGAAAAAAATGTGATTTTATTTTTCCATATGAAGAAAATATATTAAAAGTATGAAGGACAAAAAAATAACTACCTTAAATTTGCATTTTCTGTTTTAATGTCTGTCACGTTGGCATATTTATCAACAATTTCAGGGATTTTTGTTGCGTTCTTTGCATCCGATGAAGCCATCATGCTAAGTTCATTCTCCAGTGAAGCTAGATCCTATAATTATTTAAAGAAATCCAACCACGAGTTAATAGCGTGACAAAATGACTACTTTTTTTAATGTTCTCCATCGTCGACGAATTACCTTCGAATGTACAAAGTGGGTCGCAAGACCACATTGAACCAGTTCGATTCCATTTAGTCTTACCCCGGTGAGCGCCACATATTCACCTACAGATTCAAGAAAAAAAAGTAATAATAATGAACAAACGGAAACTTGAATATAAAGCAATAGATTAATGTTTTGGGAAGAAAATTAATTACCAAAAAACCCTGGAAGTCGTGACAAAAAATGAGAGGAACCAACATCTGGAACAGATCCTATTGATGCTTCCGGCATTGCAAATAACGTATTTTCTGTCACAATTCTAAATGCTGCATGCATTGATAATCCAGCTCCTCCTCCCATTACTATTCCATTTATAATAGCGATCTATGGTTTATCATAAATCCATACCTTTAATCAGGGGTCATACATACATACATACATGAGATGAAATAAGAATTCGTTTTATGGAGAGCACTATACTACGTATTTGATGCCACTATTACTTTTTAAAGAAAATAACTTTTATATATATATATATATATATATATATTTAGTTATAGCATAGAATCGAACATATCTATTATTTTTAGTTAAAGTATAGCATTATTGTATTTAACAAAAAGACTCGTTTTATAGAGTTTTTATTTTGCGAATGCGTATAATGTTCATAATAATTCAATACAGTATATAATATTTATTTTGAACAAACCCATGAAACTTTTGTAAGATTTTTGGTTACACACCCGAAGGAAAAACTCTTTTAGAAAAATAATTAGGCAAGTAATATACATGTATTTAATAAGATCTTTGAACTAAAAAATATATAAAAAAGCGTCAATTAATTTTTTTAAATAATTAAAAGTTTGCTGTTACCTATGTAAAATACTTGATACTTATTTAAAAGATGTTGTTACCTATGTAAACATAGGAATTTTGTTTATTATAAAAATCCACTCGGTGTTTTTGTTTTTTGCTCAAAATTATTAAAAACATGTAAATTACTTGCACGATTTTTGTTCATAAGAATTTTTTTTTTATTTTCATGGGTTTCCTCAAACAAAGTGGGTTTTCAGTTTACCGAATATATATTGCAAGTTTGTATGGAAAATGTGGTAAAAGTGTGATCAACTTACAAGTGGCTTCTTATAGGTTCCAAGTAAGTAGTCTAGACTGTATTGTTTCCGAAAAAAGTTTGCACCGAAGCTCCAATTTCCTTAATGATATCAAACACAAAAAAGGACAATAGAAATTTAGTGCTAACTTTGAACACAAAAACAGACAAAAAGTGCTAACTCTTAATAATTCAATATATGATATACAACGCGATAGATATACACTAACTATAAAATTAAACCACATGGGTCCGTCAATATATCTAAGATATTACTATACGTGTTAGTTAATGCTATTTAAAGCAACTTTATGGCTGCTCTACATAACGGCAAGAAACCATGAAACTGTTAGCTTGAGATGTTGACATTAATAAGAAAAGAACTTTAATTATAGGATTAGTGGAAAAGATGGTTGCAATTGAGCTGAGTTGGGTTCAGATTTAAATTAGCCCGTTCGGCTTGGCTTATTTCTTTTATTAATAGTCGTGCTCGAGTTTAGTTCGTAAAATGTTCGCGCTAACTCGAGCTCAATCGAGCCGGCTTGTTACTTTTTTTTATTTTTAGAATTTTCAACTTTTTATAAATATTGATAACATAAAATACAAAGACTAATAAAAAATTAACACAAACTTATGTATTATTTTTATTTTTCTAATATTTCAAAGATAAAAAGAAATATAAAAAATATTATATGAATTATTGTTTTTGGATATCTAAATTTAAAATGTCGAACACTTTAACCCCACCCATATATTTTTTTAATTTTAATACATTTAAAAATAATCTATATATATAAAATAAAATAATTCGGGCCGGCTCACGAGCTCACAAGCCAAGTCAGGCTTAGCTTAAGCTCGGCTCGTTTACAAATCTAACCAAGCCAAGCCGACTTCATGTCTACTGCTGAACATTTTTTGAGCTAAACATGAGTTTTTTTAAATCCCATAATTAACACCAAATTTTATCGTCAAATTTTATTAACTATAAAGTTTCAACTTTGCAATCTATAATATTAATTTTATATTCAATTTCTAGTTTATTTTTAATATTTATTTTATTTATGCAACATTAAAACTATTTATCATTTATGTGTATCAACCAACTTACATTTATCATTTATGTGCATCAACCAACTTACACCAAATTTTTCCCTCGAAATATCGAAGTTAAGTATAAAATGCACAAAATATCAAAGATAACATATATACCTGCGTTCGTAAGCGTCATTACAGATGTAACATCCCCACCTGCACAAAATGCTTTTCCATTTCCCTGTTATTTACGAAATTTAACCGTAGGAAATATCAATTAGTCAGCTTGAAACTATAAAAATGAAAAATCATAAATAATATAATAGCTATAGTAATAACCAAAATAATAAAACAAAAAACCATTCTTCGAAAAGCTACGCATGTTAAAAGAATAAGATGACAGAGATTAATATTTGGTTATTTTAAAGTTAGATGTATTTTAGACGATGTGCTTGTAGTTGCACCTTCAATATGATAAATTTGATCGTTGGATCGTACTCATGCGATTCAAGCATCCTTAACATTTGAACAATCTGCGAAAACGATCATCGGTAAATCGAAGTTGTATACGTAAAAGATAAGCAAGAAAACAAGAAAAGTAACCATACAAGTTGGTAATTTAAGGCATTAAGCTTTCTTGGTCTGTTTAATATCACTTTCATCCCGCTAGATATTCCTTCCGTTTTTACCTAAGAAACAAAAACCAGCAATCAGATGATATTCCTTCAAACGGTCATGCATAGTAATGTTATGACCCCGAGATCTATGGACGTAGTTTTTAAAAGACAGTTTTGCTATTTAAAAAGGGGTAGCGGCACAACTTGTTGCCCGTTTACTATCTATCTCGATGTAAATTCGAATGTTTAATAAAGCTATTGATGTAAAAAAAAGGCCTGAACCAGAACCCGTCTAGTCAAGATAACGAAGACACACGATGATCAATCTAACACTTTTGTAAACAAGATGTTGCAAACGAAAGAAGTAGAAAGTTAGAAAGATATGAAACCTACCATGCTTTCCTCTTTGTTAGAAACAGATAGAGCCATTTTAGAGAATTAAAAAGATGGTATGAAATAAGTGAGCTTGAGTTTAAAACGAATTTAAGGGATGCATTTATAGGAAGAAGTGAGGATATCAGACTTGAAATTGTTGTCTTGGTTGTTTTTTGAAAAAAGATACCAAATATGTTTTCTATTTTACATATTCCACGTTTTTGAATTATAAATATATAATAAAATAAAATTTGGTCTATTATCAGTGACTTATTATAGCATGTTTTGTTAGAATTTTTTTTGCAGAAAAAATACTGATCAATTTATGTTGGGATTTTGAAGTTTTTTGTTTATTAGTGAATATTTTATTTAACTAGGTTATAATAATTTAAAATTCAAGAGTGAATATTTTATTTAACTAGGTTCTAATAATTTAAAATTCAAGGCAACTGACGGCTTTAAGGAAAGTCGGTGGAATGATCAAAGTCGTATCAAGATTCGCTTTTAGCGGTCAAGTGCAAACACAAAACTATTTATTATCATTATTTGCGACTAACGGTTTGAATTTCCATCTAAAAGTTACTAACTGGATTTACAACTGTTTTTCTAGGTATATTTTTTTGTTGTTAAGTTGTTTTATATTACAAAAAGTTACAATAGGTTACAGTTATAAATAAATTACACTTGTGGATATTACTTTGAAACTGTATTGCACAATCAGGCTTAACGTACGCTGCGTACGTTGGAAATTTATAACAAGCGTGATTATTTATATAACAGGCGTGATTAAGTTTTGTACCCCATGCGTGATTTTTGATTTTGTACATGCGTGATTATGGTTTTCAATAATATGGTTTTCAACATGCGTGATTAGGGTTTTGAGTTTTATAACATGCGTGATTTCCCAATGTACGTTAAGGAACATTGTATATTAACTAACCCCTACTTATTTATACAAATATTACATTAAATTACACTGAAGCCGCTTGACATACGAGGTATTTCGTGTTCGGTTTTTCAAGGGAAACTTGTTAGATGGTGCAACGTATTCAGTCCACCAATTCCATCATTTTTACCTAAATTTGTTTCATGGCACCAAAGTGTAATCTTGAAGATGTGCAAAACGAAGTAATTTATTTGGCCAGAGGCCTAACTTGTTTTACTACAAGTATTTATCAGTGAAGGATCATAGTTAGAGCTAGATTAAAACGTGTCAATCGACCACTAGTGCCCGAAGATGTGAAACAGTATATGCTAAAACCAACATACATACACGGTTTTATTCTAGACCACAAATTCCAATAGTAATTATGGTTGGATTCTAAGTAAATCTTTTTTTACCTAATACATAAATACAAAGTTGGACGCGTATCATCATCGTACTTCATCTCAACAATTTTGTCTCGTCCAAATCAATGCATTAACTTAAATGAAGAAACGTTTTATAAAGTGGGAAAGAGTAATCCTATTTTAGTAACTAGTATTACTAATTTCTTTTAATACACATTTATGACATAGTATATTAACCATTATTTATAAAAATATTTTGTTCATATATATAAACCTACCTGAGATCATAATTTTATAATAACTAATTACTAAATAAATATGCATAATAATTATTAGAAAGAATAGCAAATCAAAATTTTGACATACCAATAAAATTAGTTTCATTTACCTTAATTAAGTATTATATTTAAAAGATGCATAATAATAATAAAAGTTAGTTAGTTATATATATATATATATAATATATATATATATATATATATATATATAATGTAATGTAATACGTAGTTCCAGTAATATAAAAATATATTTATATGTGTGTACTACATAATTTTCAGTATTCAAGTAATGTAATACACAGGTTGTAATAGTATTTTAGTGTTACTAATTAATATAGAGCGGTTTCTTTCATAAGTTCAATTTATTTGCGTGAACTATTATATGATAATAAAAATACGTTAGTTATATGAAGTTTTTTTTAATAAATTATTTAATTATATCGTTTCTAGTTTAAAACATAGGTATAGTATCTATCAAAGGATAAGTAAAGAAATTTAAAATGAAAAAAATAAAAATTAGACTCTCAAAAGTGTTACTTTGTTACTTTCAACAAGTCAGAAATAATATTATTTTAGAATACCAAACTCAATCACACATAAGCTAATTTTACTCTTAATAAATTTACACCTTTATCTATCTATACATCTATCTATCAATTAGGTCTCCTCAACCATTTTATTAGAAACCCCATTATGTAGAGGTCTCAAGTGATGGTTAAGGCACAATGATGGGGTGTGATGGTTAAGGGTTTCCTCCTTGATGGTATTTCTTGATAAGTCAGGCCTGTAACATCAAAATCATTATTAATGGTTGATATCTCGTCTCAGTTTGTGTATTGGGGTTAGAGCATTTACATTGAAATTCTTATTTTTATCCATATAATTACGTTAAAAATTATTATATTTTCTCTCTCTTTTTTAATTAAATAATACTTTTTTATACCTTTACTCTCTCCATCACTCACATTCACTTTCAGAAAATATTAAAAAAAATTATTAGGGATGAATGTTGTACCCCCAAATATACAAATAAACAGTAACATTTTCCCTCTTCTCCACTTACAACCATTTATTATAATATAAGAAACTCACTCACAGGTATAAAGAAAACCAATGTAAATGTTGTTAGTTCCAAACTTGACAGTCCTCTTATATTAAACGAGGTTTTATCTTGGTTAAAAAATAAAAAGTAAAACGTTTCTTCTAAAAGTCATTTTGAAAGGCGTATGATAACGTGAATTGGCTTTTCCTAATTGACATCATGGGCCAGATGGGGTTTCCTTCCCTTTGGTGTAAATGGATTAAAGGGATTCTGGAGTCAGCGAGATCCTATGTTGTTGTTAATGGGGCGCCTACTTTTGAATTCCAATGTTCTAAAGGAATTCGTCAAAGGGACCCTTTATCACATTTCCTTTTCCTCGTTGTCATAGAAGCGATGTAGTGAATTTTCTATAAAGCCGGGGAAGCAGGGATCTTTAAAGGTATTCAAACTGCTAATGATGGGCCGATTCTCTCTCATCTGTTATACGCCGATGATGCCCTGATCCTCGAAGAACGGAGTAAAGACAATGGGTATGTGTTTCTCGTTTACATAGAGTCTTTTAAGATATATTTGAAAAAAATTGAAGACATATGGATCGAGGTGGGGAAGGGGGGGTTGGGTTGCAAAAGGGCGGAGGTTCCTTTAACTCACTTGGGGATTACGATTGGAGCAAATATGAACCGTATTAATAATTGGAAACCTATCATGGATACTTTTGAGAAGAGATTATCATCGTGGAAAGCTGAAACTCTTTCGATAGGGGGTAGACTTACCTTAATCAAAGCGGTTTTGGAAAGTCTCCCTATTTATTTTTCTCTCTGTATAAGGCGCCTAAGGGGGTTATTGAGGCCTTGGAAGCTAAAATGAAATTTTTTTTTGGGGGGGGATCTAATTCTATTAATAAGACTCATTGGGTAGTGCGGGATCGAGTGGCGTTCCCAAAAAATCTAGGGGGTTTGGTATAAACAAACTATTAGATATAAATGAAGCTCTGTTGTCTAAATGGATATGGATATTTAAGGTCGAGGATCAAAGCCTATAGAGGAGAATGGTGGAAGCATGTCACTTTAAAACAAGAGGTTGGTCAGTTTTGCCTCACAATCCGTCAATCGCAGGGTGTTGGAACAATATCATTAAATTGGACAATAATTTGGGGAGAATCGTTAAAAATTGTCAAAATATCATTAAAGGTAAGGTCGGGAATGGGAGGGCTATTCGATTTTGGATGGATTTATGGGTGGGTAATATGACGCTTAGAGATAAGTGGCCGAGACTGTTTGACATAGAAACACAAAAAACTCTGCAAAGTGGCAGACAAGGTGGGGCAGGACGGGGACGTTTGGCAATGGTCTAGAAATCCGAATACGACAGAGGAGCTGTTAGAGTGGCAGGATTGTCTGGACCTTGCAGCTAGGACTGTGCTATCCGGATCGAAGGACTTATGAATTTGGTTGGGAGACGAATCAAGAAGTTTTTCTATAAGTTCGGTAAAAAAATTGCGGGTTAAAGATAGGGGGATATGGGGCTTTTTTTAAAGTGGTGCAAGTGAGTGCTGCTCAAGTGCAAAATCATGGCTTGGAGGGCTAACATGGACAAATTGGCTACGCGTGAAAAACATGAGGAAAAGGAATATCCAAATTCCATCGACTCAATGTCTTTTTGATCAATAGAGAAGTACTAGAAGTAATCACATGCTTGCCAAGTTGGCCTTGGTCAAGGATGTCATTCAATATTATATTATTATTTCTATACAGTTAGTACTTTTCAAACTCTCGTGTGAAAGTCATTCGGGGTATTCGGCAGTGTGACAAATATTATACAAATAGTGGCGAAGCTTGAAAACTTTTACAGAGGGGTCGGAAGTTATCGGATCGAAAAAAAATCTATAAAACCGAGGGTTCGAAAACGTATTACCTAAAAAATTATATACGAAACGTACATGGTAACGCTACTGAGCGAAAAGTTCGGGGATCGGGTGCCCCGGCCCCTTGAAAGCTACACCCCTTCTACAAATCAAACTTTTACACGTAAAAACATCCAACCTTGTTGTATGACACTTTCAAAAATTTATAGATATGTACATTACTTTTTTTGTAGGATACAAATTAATTTTTGAACCCTAAATGCAAATGAGTATTCTACAAATTAACTTTTTAAAATCGAAAATGTTACTCTACATCCTTCTAAACTAAACTAATATATGTTTTTAAGTTTATTCTATCTTAGGAATTAAACTCGAATTAAAACTTTTTTATTTTTCCTGAAAGAAAAAGAAACCTCTTTAACCAGTCAAAATTAGAATGACAAAATTCTATAAATCAGTTAACTTATTCTTTAGTCATAATTTTTTTTCTTATTTAGTCATAATTGACAACCTACCATCATTATATTAGAGACACCTCATATCCATGATTCGTTAAGTGGAAAATTTTCATGGACCTTTTGACAAGAAAACCATGATTATTGGCACCAGCCAGCTCTTAGAAACTTTTTATTGTCTAGATCCAAGGTACGGATGACTAAATAAATAAAATTAAATAACTTTGAGATTTGAAGCTTAACATTATACGGTATTAAATTATTACGTAGAGAAAACTATTTTTAATCACTTTAAGATTTGAAGCTTAAGATTATACAGTAATAAATTATTACGTAGAGAAAACTATTTTAAATCACACTAATGAAACCAGGAAATCATATATTTTACATCTGAAAAACTTTAAGATTATATAGCATCAAATTATTACGTAAAGAAAACTGTTTTTAATCACACAAATAATGAAATTGGGAAATCATGTACTTTACATGTAAAAAACTTAATTTAGATATTTTTGGAGCCTTTGCACATATAAGGCCGTAAAACTCATATCTGAAAAAAAAATTTACGTATTTTTTATTAGAACGGCTTTCGCCCATAAATATATGCAAAAGTTTCGAAAAATAGTATGTAAACATGTAAAAATAAGTTTTTGTGACTTTTTTATGGTGGTGGTGCTAGTGCGATGTGGTGTTGGTGCGACATTTGACAAAGGTGATGACTACGGTGGTGCGATATACGATATTGGTGGTTCGTGGTGTTTTTGATGTGCGGGAGTGGCTGGTCTAAGGGGTTCTATGGTGGTGCACATTGTGATCCATAGAAATTGGGGAAGATGTTGATCGCAATTGAGAGAAAATGGAATTGAAACTGAGAAAGAAATATTATTATTAGGTTGGCATGTATAAACTAATGCAATATGAGTTAAAATTCACTGATATAATGAGGTTGATTTGGTCAATCATGTGTAAATGTCGTCATAAGTGAAGTTACGGAAATGTTGATCAAATGGCAAGAAATGTGGGGGAGGATCCATTTCAGAAACAACCCTACAAAGGTATGTAGAAATGGTTTTCATTACCCATCTGGATGTTATCCAATAACACTTAAATGTGGAGGTGTCTTGCATTTGTACCATAATATTTTGGCAATAAGAATTTTGTAATCCAATCTAACATTGCAAACAGATGGCTAAGTGGAGGACACAAATGTCGTAGTGCATTATGGAGATGTGTTTGCCTTAAATGATAAATGTATCATTCTAAGACAAATATTATAACTAGATTCATATGGCCACTAAGATTATAGTCTTAGAAGTTGACAATAGGCAATTGTAACTTTTGAGTTAAGAACGTCATGACAATTGATCTCAACTGCAAAGTTATCTTTAGTGACTTGTCAAATACAAAGATAATGTTATGGATCCAACAACCTAAAGGTTTATAGAGATCAAGTTGTGGAATTAGACTAAAGCCAATGAAAAGGGCTGTGTGAAGGAAACCTAATTTAGTTGACTGAGATCCCACGATATAAGTTCAATAGGACAACACATTCATATGCCTAAGGGTGGTCATTGTGGGGGCATAGCCGATATGCATAAGTTAGTATATATGGTTATATATACCCTCTAAATGATAAAAGGGTGTTTAAATACGTTCTAGTTCATTCCTATGAAATTCAGTGACAATTTGTGAGGCTAAGCATATTATGTGGTAAATGATTTTGCGTAATCATGGTAACCACGATGCTTTTAATGATTTAGGAGAATCACTTATGTTAGAGAGAAGTGGGGTCGCTTCTAATCGAATTGGGAGCACAATTCCTAGAGTTCTCGCAGAATCAGGAAAGTGTTCCACGACCATTATTGGACACGACTATGAGGGATGACCCGGCTAAGGAGAGTATTGTGTGAAGTGTATTGTCGTCTACACAAATGGGGGTTTGTTCAAGGACATTGCGTCTACAGCCCGCTAGGAGGCTAAGTATGCTTAACAACAGAAAGTTCAAAGGGAACACCTACTTATCCGACAATACTCAACTGTCAAGGTTGCATTGGAAATTTTGTGTATTTTGATAAATCTTCGTTCATGTGGGGGATTGTTGGAAAATTAGAATGTGGTGAATTGAATTAATTCATTGAAATTAATAATATTAAACTCTTCATATGGTAAAACTCTTGAGTAGAGTTTTATTGATGACATTTGATTAGTTTCTATTAGAGTGTAACGTCTCTAATTAATTGAGATTTTTAACTCTTCCTCAAGTCTTGTATAATTAGTAGGCTATGTGCTTTATTTTTTACTAGAAGAAATGTACATGATGTATACATGAAGAATACTTGAAAATAATGGATACTTGAAGACTAACTATAGAGAGGAGTACTCTCTACTCGTTTCCACCACCAACGCCTGCTTATCGTTCCACAAGTTTAAATACTACAATTTTACCCGTTGTAACCTCGGCGCGTGAGCCATCTTTGGCAGTACATATTGCTTTGGCTGTTGTACCCTGGGAGACAGACGCGTCGTCTTTAGTAGTGGTGCGGAATCTGTTTTAAGGGAAGCGTGTTGAACACGTGCCTCAGCCACAAACGTCAACATCAGTTTGTTCATTTTTGCAGCCAAGAAAGATCGCACAAGGAGACGTGGTTCAAGTTCTCGTAGTGGAAATTGTACAAGAAGACGGTTCTCAAGCTCTTGTCAAAGACAACGATTTGAATCGATATATTTTTATATGTTGTATTTCATATTTAATTTTGTTTGGATTTATACACGGTACGGGTACTACAATTTCCCAAAATTATGTAAAGAGAGTATCTTTACAACTTTTATATGTAGTTATATAATTTTTATTACATTTGTGACCTATGTCCTACAGAGCATGCGCATGCCTTCGTATTGTTACGAAAACTTGTGATGAGTTATAAGATGAGCCTCTATTAGGAATTGGGTTCATGACATTACCAAATTGATCAGCCAAAACCTTCAACGCTTGACAGTAATAGTAACATTAGGGAACATGTCTAAACGTGTTTCGTTGAATTTGTGCTATAGATATACCACCCAGATGTTGTGTTATTTTGAAAGATATTAGCGAGAGCTTTCCAAGCATCTGCAACAATAGTATTTGGTGTAAGAGTCGTGTGAAGCATATCGATCGAGATAGTTATGTATATCCATTACAAGAGAATGATTGCATCTACGCGAGTCCAGCACTCACTCGTTAATTTACCTTTGTCTTTTGTCTGTCTTCAAAAGAATAAGAGGAGAAAGGTGACTTACTTGTTTCTAGCGATAGGATATGATCAAGAATGTCGAGCTTTGCAATAGATTTTTAATGATTCTGCCCTAGACGTGTATTGGCTTTATTCAATCTCCAAGTTCATAGGAATCCAATTGTTTAGAGATGATATTAGAAATCATAACTAAACAATATTATATAATACATATCCCTACAATACCAAATTTGATCGTTATAATCTATTAAGTATACTGATAATGATATCATTTCCAAGATATTGATGACTAATTATATCTAATACTAATAAAAAAGTATACTTAATGCCACATGGCATTCTCATACTAAAACAAAAACCTATCTAATTCCATATGACATTCTCTCCTGCAATTCACTATTAATTAATAAACTAATTAATTGATACAAACAATAAAAATTTCTTAACAACGTAATACTAATAAATATTTTTTGTTTACTTAGATATTAATTATTTACATTTAACTTATCTAAAATATATGGTTAGTTATTAGTAACAATTCTACTTGTAATAAACAATTACAAATAATATCAATGTGACAGCACCTTCTTATTATTTAAAAAGATTTTTTTACTATATGTTTAAAGCATCTATTAAATAAATTATTATTTCATATTATAATAATAAAATTGGTAAAGAATTGGTTAATCTGATATTTGAAAACTGCTTTACTTCCATGTTTTAAAAACACTTTTAATGTTATTAGACCCGTATAATAAACAGGTGTAAGGATAAAATATCTTCAGAATAATTAGTTAACAGGGCTAGATCAGAAGCAGAATAGATAAAAACTCGGTTATTTCGTTCGACAAACTAGCCTCTTCGTACGAGGTGGCCCACTTTGTGCGAGTTGTACAATTCATATGAGGTGACCCTCCTCGTGCGAGGAGACTCACTTCGTACAAGTTGAACAATTCGCAGGAATTGTGAAGTTTGTACGAGTTTAAATAGTTCGCGCGGAAAGGTCTATTTTGGTACTTAGACAATGGACTAGGCCGAATCATGCAGTTCTACCTGATTCCCTATAGTTATGGCTCTGATACCATTCTTTCACACTCCAACCGATGGCGGAATCATCGGGATGTGACACTAGTGAATCAGATTGTTCAAGAGAATCCATAACGACTATTTTGGTGACAATATTTATTAAGTTCAATTTCCCATACAATCAAACAAATATTTCAACAATAGTCAAAACAAATTACAAGTTTCTTAAACAATACTTAATCCGACAACTAGATTTTTAGTGCGTTTCTAGAGATCCTATCCATTGTGGCGTACGATAATCCATCAACCTGTCACATACGTTAAAATAAAGGTCAATAAAAGAATGTAAAGGTGAGTACACATGTTTAGCATAATAATAGTAGTAGGGCGTTTAACGAAACCAGCATGCGCTAACGTAGTTGTGTGAACATATATGTGATCATACCGAAATAGACTAATCAACACAACCACGAGTAAGACGAGTAAAGTAAAGTGAGAGGGAGCCTTAACAACCCCCGAACTAACAGGTGATGGGTCAACCTATAACAACTATTATGTTAAGGGTGGTCAGCAATCTCAAGGCATACAATTAACACATAGCAGTTCAGCGTTTCACGTATAGTCAGGCGAGAGTGGTTTGCGTTTGAAAGCGTTTTGGCGTTGGTGTAGTGATCGTTTGATAGGGAACGTATGTAACACCCAAAAGTGCATTAAAGCGAAAAAGGGTCAAGTATACTCACAGTGCGTATTTAAGCAGCAAACACGAGCGAGATGGAGCGAGTAGAGTGCCGGATGAGCCTGCAAGCGGGAACAAAAGTGCATCAGTCTTCCACAGTGCTAAATCGGTCGAAACGAAATGTCGGTGCGAGAAACAGGTCAATTCGTACGAGTTGTACTAGTTCGTACGAATTAGCCAATTCGTGTGAATTAGCCAATTCGTGCGAATTAGCCAATTCGTACGAATTGAGTTGTTTAGTGTCCAAAATTGAGTGTTTTCGCGTCGTTTCTTCGGGAAATCGAGTGTCCATCCTTCCAACCTTAAGCTACTGAGCAAACAAAAAGCTGGGGAGGTCTTTAGAGCAAGCTTAGTCACTTGTGGGAATTAAGGCTGGTTTGTACGAATTGGTCAATTCGTACGAGCCATTCCGATTCGCATGAGTTGACTGTTTAGCGTCTTCGTGCGTCCGGAACTGAGTTTTCACTTGGAACAGACGTGATTTCGAGTCTATTTCAGGCTTGTTTCGACACCACTTCGTCCCACTATCTAGTGAACGAAACATATGTCGTTTTTAGTCCTTTTTTGTGTAAATATCGAGTATAAAATGGTTTTCTTTGAATCAACACTTGGTGAGCTGGAAACATTAAGTTTTCTAACTTGAGAGCCAAGGCTAACTTAATTACGCTCGTTTAAGTTTGATTCCGAGGGAAACACAGAAGGTTTTATGAAAAATATAAAGATTTTCGTAAACAGAGAAGTTTAGATGAAATCGGAGATAAACTCATGTAAAATCATTGTGGTTTGTATGAACATAGTTGTTTCTTACTTGGAAATTAGAGAAAACGAGTGGAGAGTAATCTGGTGCGACTTGGCAGCAAGAGGTGTGCATGTGGGAGGAGCGAGGTATTTATAGAAGAGGAGGTGAAATGGTTTGGGAGGCAATTCATACGAATTGTGCCAATTCGTTCGAATTGTGGCAATTCGTCTGAATTGTGCCAATTCGTTCGAATTGAGCAATTCGTACGAAGTGGCCAGTTCCGTGCGAATTGTTTCCAATTCACGCGTTGGCTATTCGTTTGGTGATTTCGTTCGTATTAGTTAGTTGCTCTTAGTGTTGTAGCGAGGTATTAAGCGTTGCGTTGCGAGTTAGTGCGTGATAGCGAGTTTAGCGAGCTAGTGAGAGCGAGAGCGAGTATAAAACATATAAAACAAGTAAAACATGTATACACATATAAACACACAAGATTACATAACCAACATAAACAACTGCGTTTGCGATTTAGTGCGATAAGCGAGGGCGAAGGCGAGAGCGAGTACCGAACAAAGAAACACACTCAACACATAAAGTAACATAATTAACTGCGATTCTTGTTTGTGTTAGTGTTGCGAGTAGTAAGCGTTTTAAGTGTGTAGTGATGCAATGTGATGAAAATGTATTTAGGATAACATAAACCACTTTTTATATCGAATCTCGGATTACAACGGTTACAACAAAATAAACGTTAATAACAGAACAACCGAAAAAGTCGGGTTGTTACAGTAGGGTAGAAAGATTTGAAGACATTTGATTCATAATAACAAGAGTTTTGTCTTGTGTTGTTACACGGGGTTCATTAGCGGAGGATTAAACCTATATCAAATGCCAAATATAGTAGAGATGACTAATCAGGCATAAAATTTAAGTAGAGGGAAAGTTGCGGATTTAGTTGGAATCTCGATTAATTAGGAGATACTACAATTGAGGGGAAAAACCAAAATAAAAGGGTCTAGGTTATTGGTGTATTTATAAAGATGTGTTACAAAGTGAACTTCCATGATCTCATTAGGCTATGGAGGTTTGAAATCACAAGTCAAGGGAGAGATTGTAAGAAATGTGACTTGTGATTGTCAAACAGAAAGTGCACGCACGGACTAATTGTGTTCGCATGGGGTGCGAACATTATGATCTCTTACTATGAATATGGCTTACCTTGTAGTATTTAAATGTATGTGTGAGTTTATGATGAGATCGGGGAGCTCACCTAGGGTTGGAGATGAGTTTAATAGATTAGATGTGTACTCATATATTTTTTTTATTCAAAGAGCGGTTCGTGACGACTCGAGGACTAACAGACAAATAGGCCGACTTCAAGTCCAAGTTTGTCGTGTTTTATTCCCGAGAGAACCAATTCCAGGTATGGTCTAGAAAAAGGTTTAGTTCCCATTGAGGGTAATATAAGAATATTATTTATTAAGGACAATACCGGCAAATTCCCTAGGGATACTTTGTCAGTATTGGGCCCCAACCCGATAAATGTGTGCAAAGCCTAGGTGAGAATCTTATCTAAAATTTCGACCTCGATTACCAATGAAAGCCTAGGCCCACACAAATATTGGACTACCGAGGGAGTGACCATCAGTAATATGCCCGCGCACCAAACTAACACACTCTTGAAATAAGGCGTCGTTTTCTAAAATGTTTAATATATTTTTGGGGTGTTTTCTAATGTTACAACTAGCTGACCATGGAAAACCCCGATAGCAAGAAGTTCTGATACTTTAGCCTTTCGTCACATCAAAATCTAGTTTAGTATTTTGAATTCATCATTATCATTTTTCAGGATTTTCCTTCATTAAGGTAAATTAAGCGCAATATGTATTTTCTTTTTCTTGTAAAGATATTATAACACACTGGATATTGAACATGTTAGTTTTATTAATAAGAATAAACAAACCAACATTAGCAATATAACCATGAAACATGCTCAACAATTTATGTTGATAAAGATGATCATTAGAAATAATGTCAAATATAAGTTACTACATCCTTGACACTGCAATGTGGCTGGGGTTTGGTCTCTCAAACAGTCTTAATGGCTGCCAATCTTCATCATCGATCGCAGAGAAACATTTGCTCACCATTTCCTCATCAACTAGCTCTAGTTTCGAAGGTGACCACTATCAAAATCAGAGAGGGTCGCAAAATTATGTTAGTTACTAATTACACTAAGAACAAGTAACTTCCAAAATAACTATATTATTAATATAGATATTTTTTTTTATCCATTTTAACCATTGTATAAGAAAAGATGTGAACAATTACCTTTGGTTTCCTATCTTTGTCAATTAGCATTGCTCTTGGACCCTGCAAGTGAAATTCTCATTACTTTGCTTTTAAACAACAATACTATTTATATGAAAAACAGGAAAACAAACATTTAATAATGTATCTTGTATAAACAAACCTCGTAAAAATCAGCATCAACAGTTCTTCGAAGAAGATGACTAACAACAAGATGTTCACGAGCAAGGCAATGTTCAAGTTTCTGCGATCGCCCTTCTCGAATCTATGAAAAGATACAAATAACTTCAGCAAAGTTCAACTAATTTTATTTGTAGTTCATGTGTATTAACTTTATTCAAGTTTACCAATTTTAATGCAAGTTTAATGCATAGAGGAGAAGCCGATTTGATCGATTTTATGGCATCAAAGATCCATTTTTCATTACTGTCGACAGCGAAAGTTTCCTACAAGAAAGCAAATATAAATTATAGTCATTTGTGTTCAGAAGTTTCTTCTATGAAGTGAAAAATAATTATGTAGTAATTTACTGAACTTACCAATGCTAATAATATATCTTCTACAGTTTCCTTTGAGAAGCATTTGTTGATTATTTCAAGCCTAGAATCACACATTGGTAATAGCTCAGTTACACAATAAAGAGATTATTAAAAAAAATATTTTAAAGTTAGTATCCATGAAAAAAATGTGATTTTATTTTTCCATATGAAGAAAATATATTAAAAGTATGAAGGACAAAAAAATAACTACCTTAAATTTGCATTTTCTGTTTTAATGTCTGTCACGTTGGCATATTTATCAACAATTTCAGGGATTTTTGTTGCGTTCTTTGCATCCGATGAAGCCATCATGCTAAGTTCATTCTCCAGTGAAGCTAGATCCTATAATTATTTAAAGAAATCCAACCACGAGTTAATAGCGTGACAAAATGACTACTTTTTTTAATGTTCTCCATCGTCGACGAATTACCTTCGAATGTACAAAGTGGGTCGCAAGACCACATTGAACCAGTTCGATTCCATTTAGTCTTACCCCGGTGAGCGCCACATATTCACCTACAGATTCAAGAAAAAAAAGTAATAATAATGAACAAACGGAAACTTGAATATAAAGCAATAGATTAATGATTTGGGAAGAAAATTAATTACCAAAAAACCCTGGAAGTCGTGACAAAAAATGAGAGGAACCAACATCTGGAACAGATCCTATTGATGCTTCCGGCATTGCAAATAACGTATTTTCTGTCACAATTCTAAATGCTGCATGCATTGATAATCCAGCTCCTCCTCCCATTACTATTCCATTTATAATAGCGATCTATCGTTTTATGGAGAGCACTATACTAAGTATTTGATGCCACTATTACTTTTTAAAGAAAATAACTTTTATATATATATATATATATATATATATATATATATATATATATATATATATATATATATATATATATATATATATATTTAGTTATAGCATAGAATCGAACATATCTATTATTTTTAGTTAAAGTATAGCATTATTGTATTTAACAAAAAGACTCGTTTTATAGAGTTTTTATTTTGCGAATGCGTATAATGTTCATAATAATTCAATACAGTATATAATATTTATTTTGAACAAACCCATGAAACTTTTGTAAGATTTTTGGTTACACACCCGAAGGAAAACTCTTTTAGAAAAATAATTAGGCAAGTAATATACATGTATTTAATAAGATCTTTGAACTAAAAAATATATAAAAAAGCGTCAATTAATTTTTTTAAATAATTAAAAGTTTGCTGTTACCTATGTAAAATACTTGATACTTATTTAAAAGATGTTGTTACCTATGTAAACATAGGAATTTTGTTTATTATAAAAATCCACTCGGTGTTTTTGTTTTTTGCTCAAAATTATTAAAAACATGTAAATTACTTGCACGATTTTTGTTCATAAGAATTTTTTTTTATTTTCATGGGTTTCCTCAAACAAAGTGGGTTTTCAGTTTACCGAATATATATTGCAAGTTTGTATGGAAAATGTGGTAAAAGTGTGATCAACTTACAAGTGGCTTCTTATAGGTTCCAAGTAAGTAGTCTAGACTGTATTGTTTCCGAAAAAAGTTTGCACCGAAGCTCCAATTTCCTTAATGATATCAAACACAAAAAAGGACAATAGAAATTTAGTGCTAACTTTGAACACAAAAACAGACAATAAGTGCTAATCTCTTAATAATTCAATATATGATATACAACGCGATAGATATACACTAACTATAAAATTAAACCACATGGGTCCGTCAATACTAAGATATTACTATACGTGTTAGTTAATGCTATTTAAAGCAACTTTATGGCTGCTCTACATAACGGCAAGAAACCATGAAACTGTTAGCTTGAGATGTTGACATTAATAAGAAAAGAACTTTAATTATAGGATTAGTGGAAAAGATGGTTGCAATTGAGCTGAGTTGGGTTCAGATTTAAATTAGCTCGTTCGGCTTGGCTTATTTCTTTTATTAATAGTCGTGCTCGAGTTTAGTTCGTAAAATGTTCGCGCTAACTCGAGCTCAATCGAGCCGGCTTGTTACTTTTTTTTTATTTTTAGAATTTTCAACTTTTTATAAATATTGATAACATAAAATACAAAGACTAATAAAAAATTAACACAAACTTATGTATTATTTTTATTTTTCTAATATTTCAAAGATAAAAAGAAATATAAAAAATATTATATGAATTATTGTTTTTGGATATCTAAATTTAAAATGTCGAACACTTTAACCCCACCCATATATTTTTTTAATTTTAATACATTTAAAAATAATCTATATATATAAAATAAAATAATTCGGGCCGGCTCACGAGCTCACAAGCCAAGTCAGGCTTAGCTTAAGCTCGGCTCGTTTACAAATCTAACCAAGCCAAGCCGACTTCATGTTTACTGCTGAACTTTTTTTGAGCGAAACATGAGTTTTTTTAAATCCCATAATTAACACCAAATTTTATTGTCAAATTTTATTAACTATAAAGTTTCAACTTTGCAATCTATAATATTAATTTTATATTCAATTTCTAGTTTATTTTTAATATTTATTTTATTTATGCAACATTAAAACTATTTATCATTTATGTGTATCAACCAAGTTACATTTATCATTTATGTGCATCAACCAACTTACACCAAATTTTTCCCTCGAAATATCGAAGTTAAGTATAAAATGCACAAAATATCAAAGATAACATATATACCTGCGTTCGTAAGCGTCATTACAGATGTAACATCCCCACCTGCACAAAATGCTTTTCCATTTCCCTGTTATTTACGAAATTTAACCGTAGGAAATATCAATTAGTCAGCTTGAAACTATAAAAATGAAAAATCATAAATAATATAATAGCTATAGTAATAACCAAAATAATAAAACAAAAAACCATTCTTCGAAAAGCTACGCATGTTAAAAGAATAAGATGACAGAGATTAATATTTGGTTATTTTAAAGTTAATGCATTTTAGACGATGTGCTTGTAGTTGCACCTTCAATATGATAAATTTGATCGTTGGATCGTACTCATGCGATTCAAGCATCCTTAACATTTGAACAATCTGCGAAAACGATCATCGGTAAATCGAAGTTGTATACGTAAAAGATAGGCAAGAAAACAAGAAAAGTAACCATACAAGTTGGTAATTTAAGGCATTAAGCTTTCTTGGTCTGTTTAATATCACTTTCATCCCGCTAGATATTCCTTCCGTTTTTACCTAAGAAACAAAAACCAGCAATCAGATGATATTCCTTCAAACGGTCATGCATAGTAATGTTATGACCCCGAGATCTATGGACGTAGTTTTTAAAAGACAGTTTTGCTATTTAAAAAGGGGTAGCGGCACAACTTGTTGCCCGTTTACCATCTATCTCGATGTAAATTCGAATGTTTAATAAAGCTATTGATGTAAAAAAAAGGCCCGAACCAGAACCCGTCTAGTCAAGATAACGAAGACACACGATGATCAATCTAACACTTTTGTAAACAAGATGTTGCAAACGAAATAAGTAGAAAGTTAGAAAGATATGAAACCTACCATGCTTTCCTCTTTGTTAGAAACAGATAGAGCCATTTTAGAGAATTAAAAAGATGGTATGAAATAAGTGAGCTTGAGTTTAAAACGAATTTAAGGGATGCATTTATAGGAAGAAGTGAGGATATCAGACTTGAAATTGTTGTCTTGGTTGTTTTTTGAAAAAAGATACCAAATATGTTTTCTATTTTACATATTCCACGTTTTTGAATTATAAATATATAATAAAATAAAATTTGGTCTATTATCAGTGACTTATTATAGCATGTTTTGTTAGAATTTTTTTGCAGAAAAATACTGATCAATTTATGTTGGGATTTTGAATTTTTTGTTTATTAGTGAATATTTTATTTAACTAGGTTATAATAATTTAAAATTCAAGAGTGAATATTTTATTTAACTAGGTTTAAAATTCAAGGCAACTGACGGCTTTAAGGAAAGTCGGTGGAATGATCAAAGTCGTATCAAGATTCGCTTTTAGCGGTCAAGTGCAAACACAAAACTATTTATTATCATTATTTGCGACTAACGGTTTGAATTTCCATCTAAAAGTTACTAACTGGATTTACAACTGTTTTTCTAGGTATATTTTTTTGTTGTTAAGTTGTTTTATATTACAAAAAGTTACAATAGGTTACAGTTATAAATAAATTACACTTGTGGATATTACTTTGAAACTGTATCGCACAATCAGGCTTAACGTACGCTGCGTACGTTGGAAATTTATAACAAGCGTGATTATTTATATAACAGGCGTGATTAAGTTTTGTACCGCATGCGTGATTTTTGATTTTGTACATGCGTGATTATGGTTTTCAATAATATGGTTTTCAACATGCGTGATTAGGGTTTTGAGTTTTATAATATGCGTGATTTCCCAATGTACGTTAAGGAACATTGTATATTAACTAACCCCTACTTATTTATACAAATATTACATTAAATTACACTGAAGCCGCTTGACATACGAGGTATTTCGTGTTCGGTTTTTCAAGGGAAACTTGTTAGATGGTGCAACGTATTCAGTCCACCAATTCCATCATTTTTACCTAAATTTGTTTCATAGCACCAAAGTGTAATCCTGAAGATGTGCAAAACGAAGTAATTTATTTGGCCAGAGGCCTAACTTTGTTTTACTACAAGTATTTATCAGTGAAGGATCATAGTTAGAGCTAGATTAAAACGTGTCAATCGACCACTAGTGCCCGAAGATGTGAAACAGTATATGCTAAAACCAACATACATACACGGTTTTATTCTAGACCACAAATTCCAATAGTAATTATGGTTGGATTCTAAGTAAATCTTTTTTTACCTAATACATAAATACAAAGTTGGACGCGTATCATCATCGTACTTCATCTCAACAATTTTGTCTCGTCCAAATCAATGCATTAACTTAAATGAAGAAACGTTTTATAAAGTGGGAAAGAGTAATCCTATTTTAGTAACTAGTATTACTAATTTCTTTTAATACACATTTATGACATAGTATATTAACCATTATTTATAAAATATTTTGTTCATATATATAAACCTACCTGAGATCATAATTTTATAATAACTAATTACTAAATAAATATGCATAATAATTATTAGAAAGAATAGCAAATCAAAATTTTGACATACCAATAAAATTAGTTTCATTTACCTTAATTAAGTGTTATATTTAAAAGATGCATAATAATAATAAAAGTTATATATATATATATATATATATATATATATATATATATATAATGTAATGTAATACGTAGTTCCAGTAATATAAAAATATATTTATATGTGTGTACTACATAATTTTCAGTATTCAAGTAATGTAATACACAGGTTGTAATAGTATTTTAGTGTTACTAATTAATATAGAGCGGTTTCTTTCATAAGTTCAATTTATTTGCGTGAACTATTATATGGTAATAAAAATACGTTAGTTATATGAAGTTTTTTTTAATAAATTATTTAATTATATCGTTTCTAGTTTAAAACATAGGTATAGTATCTATCAAAGGATAAGTAAAGAAATTTAAAATGAAAAAAATAAAAATTAGACTCTCAAAAGTGTTACTTTGTTACTTTCAACAAGTCAGAAATAATATTATTTTAGAGTACCAAACTCAATCACACATAAGCTAATTTTACTCTTAATAAATTTACACCTTTATCTATCTATACATCTATCTATCAATTAGGTCTCCTCAACCATTTTATTAGAAACCCCATTATGTAGAGGTCTCAAGTGATGGTTAAGGCACAATGATGGGGTGTGATGGTTAAGGGTTTCCTCCTTGATGGTATTTCTTGATAAGTCAGGCCTGTAACATCAAAATCATTATTAATGGTTGATATCTTGTCTCAGTTTGTGTATTGGGGTTAGAGCATTTACATTGAAATTCTTATTTTTATCCATATAATTACGTTAAAAATTATTATATTTTCTTTCTCTTTTTTAATTAAATAATACTTTTTTATACCTTTACTCTCTCCATCACTCACATTCACTTTCAGAAAATATTAAAAAATTTATTAGGGATGAATGTTGTACCCCCAAATATACAAATAAACAGTAACATTTTCCCTCTTCTCCACTTACAACCATTTATTATAATATAAGAAACTCACTCACAGGTATAAAGAAAACCAATGTAAATGTTGTTAGTTCCAAACTTGACAGTCCTCTTATATTAAACGAGGTTTTATCTTGGTTAAAAAACAAAAAGTAAAATGTTTCTTCTAAAAATCATTTTGAAAGGCGTATGATAACGTGAATTGGCTTTTCCTAATTGACATCATGGGCCAGATGGGGTTTCCTTCCCTTTGGTGTAAATGGATTAAAGGGATTCTGGAGTCAGCGAGATCCTATGTTGTTGTTAATGGGGCGCCTACTTTTGAATTCCAATGTTCTAAAGGAATTCGTCAAAGGGACCCTTTATCACATTTCCTTTTCCTCGTTGTCATAGAAGCGATGTAGTGAATTTTCTATAAAGCCGGGGAAGCAGGGATCTTTAAAGGTATTCAAACTGCTAATGATGGGCCGATTCTCTCTCATCTGTTATACGCCGATGATGCCCTGATCCTCGAAGAACGGAGTAAAGACAATGGGTATGTGTTTCTCGTTTACTTAGAGTCTTTTAAGATATATTTGAAAAAAATTGAAGACATATGGATCGAGGTGGGGAAGGGGGGGTTGGGTTCGCTCTTAAGATATGGAGACATTACCTCTACGGTACCAAGTGTGAAATATACACTGACCACAAGAGCCTCCAACATATCTTTAACCAAAAGGAGTTGAATATGAGCCAACGAAGATGGGTCGAACTTCTTAACGACTACGACTGTGAAATTCGGTATCATCCTGGCAAGGCAAACGTGGTAGCCGATGCACTCAGCCGAAAGGGTTATACGAACTCCATTCATCTTCTATGTTCGCAAATCATAACCGACATCAAAGATCGAATCCGAGAAGCTCAACATGTTTCTGTAACCGAAAACGACGTACGCGATGAGCTCTCTTGTGGAGCGGAACTTAAAATCGAAACCAAATCCGACGGTATTCTGTACTATCTAAATCGCATATGGATTCCTGATCGCAATAACCTTCGCGATTTCCTTATGAATGAGGCGCACAAAACACGGTACTCTGTACACCCGGGAGCCGACAAGATGTATCAGGACCTTCGATACACCTACTGGTGGCCTGGCATGAAAAAGGATATTGTTGTCTTTGTTTCCAAGTGCCTCACCTGTTCCAAAGTAAAAGCTGAACATCAAAGACCTTCAGGACTTCTAACCCAACCTGAAATACCTGTATGGAAGTGGGAAAACATAACCATGGACTTCATTACCGGGTTACCTCGTACCTCCAGTGGGTATGACACCATATGGGTAATCATTGATCGTCTTACAAAATCAGCTCACTTCATTCCGATTCGCGAGGACTTCAAGAACGAGAAGTTAGCTCGTATCTACATCAGCGAGATCGTAAGCCGTCATGGTGTACCTTTAAGCATCATTTCAGACCGTGATGGTCGTTTCACTTCACGAACATGGCGAGCCGTACAAGCCGCTTTGGGTACACGATTAGACCTTAGTACCGCTTTTCATCCTCAAACTGATGGACAATCTGAACGCACCATCCAAACTCTTGAAGACATGATTCGAGCATGTGTCATAGACTTCAAGGGAAATTGGGACTCTCATCTACCATTAGTTGAATTTTTGTACAACAATAGTTATCACTCAAGTATCGGCATGGCTCCTTTCGAAGCTTTATATGGTCGTAAGTGCCGATCTCCAGTATGTTGGCACGAAATTGGAGAAGCACAAATCACCGGTCCAGAATTAATTCAAGAAACAACAGACAAGATCCATCAAATTCGAAACAATCTTCTAGCGGCACAAAGTCGTCAAAAGAGTTATGCAGACAAACGACGAAAGCCCTTGGAGTTTAACATTGGTGATCAAGAACTTTTAAAAGTATCACCGTGGAAGGGAGTGGTTCGTTTTGGCCAGAAAGGCAAGTTAGCACCACGCTACGTAGGACCTTTCAAGATACTCGAAAGAGTAGGACCTGTAGCATACAAGCTTGACCTACCAGAAGAGCTCAACAGAATTCATCCCACATTCCATGTATCAAACTTGAAGAAGTGCCTCGCCGATGAAAACCTCCATATTCCTCTAGAAGACATTCAAGTCGATGAATCTATGCATTTCATTGAAAGACCAGTAGAAATTATGGACTTCGGAGAGAAGCGTTTAAGACGAAGTCGTATTCCAATTGTCAAGGTACGCTGGGAGTCGAAACGAGGACCTGAGTTTACTTGGGAACGTGAAGACTCAATGCGCGAGAAATACCCACATCTTTTTCCTGTTACCACTACTACTTAAATTTCGGGACGAAATTTCTAAAAGTAGGGGATACTGTAACATCCGTCGAAAAACGGGTTATTAATCAAATAGTCAGTGATAATTTTCGTTGCGTATATATTGTTTATTTTAATTTTAAACAATACATAATTAATAAACAATGTTAGAATTTTAAACCATAATTAATAAATAATAAAAATAAGAGAATAAAAACATAAATGAAGCTGCCGGGTTTCAAACCCGGGTCAGCCGTTTCAACAAACACCCAGCTGACCACTCCGCCACTTGACTTCTTTGTTATAATACTGAAACAAATAATATTTAAATTAAAACTCGAAATCAAACTCCGGACTTCAACGCGGCAGAACTCGCAATCACCGGAAAATCCGGCAATCCGCGAGTTCAGCCATTATTCCTTTTGACTATAACGTTATAACCGACTTCAACATCGGTTATAACCGACGTCCAACAGTAAATTGCGGTCGTAACCGCCGGAGAAACCTTGACCACGAATCAAGACCAAATTCAGATTAAATTCATCCTGATTCTTCCTTATAAATACCCACCCAAACCTCTGGTAATCTTTTCGCTCAAAATCGCACAAACTCTCGAAGCTTTAACACTCGCCGGAGATATTTTACAGTCGCCGGATTTTCGCCGGAAAACCGAGACTCACTTCAAATCGGTAAAATTCTCGACTCTTTTGTTTTCAATCCATTATTATAAAAGTATTAACTTCACTCCTTCAACCAGAATCTGTCCCAGACTACGCTGCCGGAAAATCTCACACTCGCCGGAATTCCACTGAAACATCAAAGTCTCACTGTCGAACGGTATAATCATCTAAAAACTCTTGCAATCTCTTACTAGTAACTTAATTTCATAACACAAGAAACTAAACTGTCAAACATTTCACTCAGCCGAGAGTCACAAATCAGAGCCGACGATTCCTGCCGGTCATCTGAAGTAAACGCACTGGTTGGTACAATTATGTTCTTTAATCTCATTATCTAATACATTCCAACCAATTATAAGTTTCGATAATCGAATTAAACAAAAACAGTCGGGCATCTTTGTTCTGTGTCTTTATAAATGAAGAAGACGAAGTCGAAATGTGTATAAGTTTAATTAAAACAGAATATTATACCGGGTTAGACACACAGTCCAGTGGTGGACTGTGTGCAAATTTAAAATCATGGTCCCGAGTTCGAGTCCTAACACGCTGCCCGATTCTTACAAATTTCCAACCATTTTTAATACTGATATATATTAAGACGCAGATAGTATATAAATGTAATTAAAATCGCATATCATTCGGGTTAGTCACACAGCCCAGTTGGTCGGGTTGTGTGCAATACAAGGCTATGGACGCGGGTTCGAGTCCAGGCTCTCACACCGGTTCAATGATTTAAAAACCTTTTTAAATTAAATAGAATTCTGAATAATCTAAATAGTATATAAATATAATTAAAATCAGAAATATTTCGGGTTAGACACGTAGCTCAGTTGGTAGAGCTGCGTGCACGCGTACGAGAGGTCTCGGGTTCGAACCTCACTCAGCGCACACTTAACCACAGGCCGACCGGTCAACGGTCAACGGTCAACGGTCTGGTCAACAGTCAAAAAAAGTCAAAATTTTTATTTCTTTTTATTTATTTATTTAATTTAAAAATCAATTAAAAATACTTAAAAATAATATTTTTAAAGTTAGAAAACGTCCTTAAACTCACAAAAATAAATCTAAAAATCCTATTAAGATTATGAACTAAAACCTATTTATTTACCGAACCACTTCGTTATTATTTAGGTTAGTTTTGCTCGTCGATCAAATCCAAAAACTCGTGCGCATCCAGCGTCATCAAAAGAACGCTCCCAAGGTGAGTGAATCTCTACAATTCCCCGTTTTAATCACGTTTTGGGGTGTATCATGTGTCGTACAATTCTGTATTTATATAAATATAAACACTTGTGCATTCATCATATCTGTGATCTAATGTGTATCCAATGTGTACAAATTGTTGTGTGAATTATGTTTAGTTTGGATTTATCATTTTCAGTGCAAGCATTTCATTAGGCCCATCAGCTCCCCGTGGGATACGGGTTGAGTACAGGTGCCTCATTCGATCGGCTCCGTTTGATTGAGCCTTGATCTCACATACATCATCATTCATGTCATACGATCGGCTCCGTTTGATTGAGCCTTGATCTCACAGTCATCATCATTCATATCATATACTCATCCAATGTGGTTTGTGTTTTGTTATATACATGCGCTTGCTCACATGTGATTATTGCACAACTTTTCAATATTAAATACAACAAGAACTTAACAACAATGTTTTATCAAGGTTCACTCGCCAACTTTTGTTGACCCAAAATATCCCCCGTTTTACACATGATACAGGTGATCCAGTTGAGGCAAGAAACACATAGGAGGGCTTAGAAGAATAAATCAGTTTAAGCTTTGGATTGTATTACTTAGTTTCATTTTCCTTGTAATTGTAAGGATTTGATTTGACTATTTAAGTTGTAATTTGAATTTAATAAATATAAAACATTTTAGTAAACATCATGAGCTTTAGTGATAACCCAATTATGCCCCGACTCTTATTCCGCTGCGGGTTGGGGTGTGACAGAAGGACTTATGGATTTGGTTGGGAGACGAATCAAGAAGTTTTTCTGTAAGTTCGGTAAAAAAATTGCGGGTTAAAGATAGGGGGATATGGGGCTTTTTTTAAAGTGGTGCAAGTGAGTGCCGCTCAAGTGCAAAATCATGGCTAGGAGGGCTAACATGGACAAATTGGCTACACGTGAAAAATTTGAGGAAAAGGAATATCCAAATTCCATCGACTCAATGTCTTTTTTGTTGAGAGGAAGAAGAGTCGAACGAACACTTGTTTACGACGTGAATTTTTGCGAACATAATTTGGATGTTTTTTAGTTCTTGGTGCAACATCCCCCTGCTTTATGTTTTTGCTTTTAGAGATCTTATTGAAGCCCATATTTTTTTAAACATTAGGTTAAAAGGTAAAAAGATAATTCATGGTCTCATCATGATAAAGTGTTAGTGCATTCCGAAAGGAAGGAATGAAAGGGCTTTCGAGAATAAGACAATTTCTACTCAGGACATTATGGGGGAAGTCAAGTCGAGAAGTTTTGTTTGATTGAAAAATAGGTCGTCCTATAAAAACAAAAGGTGGGGGGATTGGTGTAAATATCATTTGTACATGTTGTAATTGTTTTGCTCTTTGTCCGTTTGGGTCGGGGGTTTTGTTTTGTATTGGCCTTTTGCCCTCTGGGTCGAAGGTGTTTGTTAACGAAGTTTAATTTAAAAATAAAAGTTCCAAACGTTGTAATAAAAAAACTTGGAAAAGCGTTAAGAAACAGACACAGCGTGAGGTCAATGGTCAACACTGCCGGCCTCACTTGGATTGCATTGCAACTCCACTCCTCCAGTCAAAGCCCACCTTTTACCCGCTACATTTGATCAGTAGAGAAGTACTAGAAGTAATCACATGCTTGCCAAGTTGGCCTTGGTCAAGGATGTCATTCAATATTATATTATTATTTCTATACAGTTAGTACTTTTCAAACTCTCGTGTGAAAGTCATTCGGGGTATTCGGCAGTGTGACAAATATTATACAAATAGTGGCGAAGCTTGAAAATTTTTACTGAGTGGTCGGAAATTATCGGATCAAAAAAAATTCTATAAAACCGAGGGTTCGAAAACGTATTACCTAAAAAATTATATACGAAACGTACATGGTAACGCTACTGAACGAAAAGTTCGGGGATCGGGTGCCCCCGGCCCCTTGAAAGCTACACCCCTTCTACAAATCAAACTTTTACACGTAAAAACATCCAACCTTGTTGTATGACACTTTCAAAAATTTATAGATATGTATATTACTTTTTTTGTAGGATACAAATTAATTTTTGAACCCTAAATGTAAATGAGTATTCTACAAATTAACTTTTTTAAAATCGAAAATGTTACTCTACATCCTTCTAAACTAAACTAATATATGTTTTTAAGTTTATTCTATGTTAGGAATTAAACTCGAATTAAAACTTTTTTATTTTTCCTGAAAGAAAAAGAAACCTCTTTAACCAGTCAAAATTAGAATGACAAAATTCTATAAATCAGTTAACTTATTCTTTAGTCATAATTTTTTTTTCTTATTTAGTCATAATTGACAACCTACCATCATTATATAGAGACACCTCATATCCATGATTCGTTAAGTGGAAAATTTTCATGGACCTTTTGACAAGAAAACCATGATTATTGGCACCAGCCAGCTCTTAGAAACTTTTTATTGTCTAGATCCAAGGTACGGATGACTAAATAAATAAAATTAAATAACTTTGAGATTTGAAGCTTAACATTATACGGTATTAAATTATTACGTAGAGAAAACTATTTTTAATCACTTTAAGATTTGAAGCTTAAGATTATACAGTAATAAATTATTACGTAGAGAAAACTATTTTAAATCACACTAATGAAACCAGGAAATCATATATTTTACATCTGAAAAACTTTAAGATTATATAGCATCAAATTATTACGTAAAGAAAACTGTTTTTAATCACACAAATAATGAAATTGGGAAATCATGTACTTTACATGTAAAAAACTTAATTTAGATATTTTTGGAGCCTTTGCACATATAAGGCCGTAAAACTCATATCTGAAAAAAAAAATTACGTATTTTTTATTAGAACGGATTTCGCCCATAAATATATGCAAAAGTTTCGAAAAATAGTACGTAAAACATGTAAAAATAAGTTTTTGTGACTTTTTTATGGTGGTGGTGCTAATGCGATGTGGTGTTGGTGCGACATTTGACAAAGGTGGTGACTACGGTGGTGCGATATACGATATTGGTGGTTCGTGGTGTTTTTGATGTGCGGGAGTGGCTGGTCTAAGGGGTTCTATGGTGGTGCACATTGTGATCCATAGAAATTGGGGAAGATGTTGATCGCAATTGAGAGAAAATGGAATTGAAACTGAGAAAGAAATATTATTATTAGGTTGGCATGTATAAGCTAATGCAATATGAGTTGAATTCACTGATATAATGAGGTTGATTTGGTCAATCATGTGTGTAAATGTCGTCATAAGTGAAGTTACGGAAATGTTGATCAAATGGCAAGAAATGTAGGGGAGGATCCATTTCATAAACAACCCTACAAAGGTATGTAGAAATGGTTTTCATTACCCCATCTGAATGTTATCCAATAACACTTAAATGTGGAGGTGTCTTGCATTTGTACCATAATATTTTGGCAATAAGAATTTTGTAATCCAATCTAACATTGCAAACAGATGGCTAAGTGGAGGACACAAATGTCGTAGTGCATTATGGAGATGTGTTTGCCTTAAATGATAAATGTATCATTCTAAGACAAATATTATAACTAGATTCATATGGCCACTAAGATTATAGTCTTAGAAGTTGACAATAGTCAATTGTAACTTTTGAGTTACGAACACGTCATGACAATTGATCTCAACTGCAAAGTTATCTTTAGTGACTTGTCAAATACAAAGATAATGTTATGGATCCAACAACTTAAAGGTTTATTAGAGATAAAGTTGTGGAATTAGACTAAAGCCAATGAAAAGGGTTGTGTGAAGGAAACCTAATTTAGTTGACTGAGATCCCACGATCTAAGTTCAATAGGACAACACATTCATATGCCTAAGGGTGGTCATTGTGGGGGCATAGCCGATATGCATAAGTTAGTATATATGGTTATATATACCCTCTAAATGATAAAAAGGGTGTTTAAATACGTTCTAGTTCATTCCTATGAAATTCAGTGACAATTTGTGAGGCTAAGCATATTATGTGGTAAATGATTTTGCGTAATCATGGTAACCACGATGCTTTTAATGATTTAAGGAGAATCACCTATGTTAGAGAGAAGTGGGGTCGCTTCGAATGGAATTGGGAGCACAATTCCTAGAGTTCTCGCAGAATCAGGAAAGTGTTCCACGACCATTATTGGACACGACTATGAGGGATGACCCGGCTAAGAAGAGTATTGTGTGAAGTGTATTGTCGTCTACACAAATGGGGGTTTGTTCAAGGACATTGCGTCTACAGCCCGCTAGGAGGCTAAGTATGCTTAACAACAGAAAGTTCAAAGGGAACACCTACTTATCCGACAATACTCAACTGTCAAGGTTGCATTGGAAATTTTGTGTATTTTGATAAATCTTCGTTCATGTGAGGGATTGTTGGAAAATTAGAATGTGGTGAATGAAATTAATTCATTGAAATTAATAATATTAAACTCTTCATATGGTAAAACTCTTGAGTAGAGTTTTATTGATGACATTTGATTAGTTTCTATTAGAGTGTAACGTCTCTAATTAATTGAGATTTTTAACTCTTCCTCAAGTCTTGTATAATTAGTAGGCTATGTGCTTTATTTTTTACTAGAAGAAATGTACATGATGTATACATGAAGAATACTTGAAAATAATGGATACTTGAAGACTAACTTTAGAGAGGAGTACTCTCTACTCGTTTCCACCACCATCGCCTGCTTATCGTTCCACAAGTTTAAATACTACAATTTTACCCGTTGTAACCTCGGGCGCGTGAGCCATCTTTGGCAGTACATATTGCTTCGGCTGTTGTACCCTGTGAGACAGACGCGTCGTCTTTAGTAGTGGTGCGGAATCTGTTTTAAGGGAAGCGTATTGAACACGTGCCTAAGCCACAAACGTCAACATCAGTTTGTTCATTTTTACAGCCAAGAAAGATCGCACAAGGAGACGTGGTTCAAGTTCTCGTAGTGGAAATTGTACAAGAAGACGGTTCTCAAGCTCTTGTCAAAGACAACGATTTGAATCGATATATTTTTATATGTTGTATTTCATATTTAATTTTGTTTGGATTTATACACGGTACGGGTACTACAATTTCCCAAAATTATGTAAAGAGAGTATCTTTACAATTTTTATATGTAATTATATAATTTTTATTACATTTGTGACCTATGTCCTACAGAGCATGCGCATGCCTTCGTATTGTTATGAAAACTTGTGATGAGTTGTAAGATGAGCCTCTATTAGGAATTGGGTTCATGACATTACCAAGTTGATCAGCCAAAACCTTCAACGCTTGACAGTAATAGTAACATTAGGGAACATGTCTAAACGTGTTTCTTTGAATTTGTGTTATAGATATACCACCCAGATGTTGTGTTATTTTGAAAGATATTAGCGAGAGCTTTCCAAGCATCTGCAACAATAGTATTTGGTGTAAGAGTCGTGTGAAGCATATCGATCGAGATAGTTCTGTATATCCATTACTAGAGAATGATTGCATCTACGCGAGTCCAGCACTCACTCGTTAATTTACCTTTGTCTTTTGTCTGTCTTCAAAAGAATAAGAGGAGAAAGGTGACTTACTTGTTTCTAGCGATAGGATATGATCAAGAATGTCGAGCTTTGCAATAGATTTTTAATGATTCTGCCCTAGCCGTGTATTGGCTTTATTCAATCTCCAAGTTCATAGGAATCCAATTGTTTAGAGATGATATTAGAAATCATAACTAAACAATATTATATAATACATATCCCTAAAATACCAAATTTGATCGTTATAATCTATTAAGTATACTGAATAATGATATCATTTCCAAGATATTGATGACTAATTATATCTAATACTAATAAAAAAGTATACTTAATGCCACATGGCATTCTCATACTAAAACAAAAACCTACCTAATTCCATATGACATTCTCTCCTGCAATTCACTATTAATTAATAAACTAATTAATTGATACAAACAATAAAAAATTTCTTAACAACGTAATACTAATAAATATTTTTTGTTTACTTAGATATTGATTATTTACATTTAACTTATCTAAAATATATGGTTAGTTATTAGTAACAATTCTACTTGTAAGAAACAATTTCAAATAATATCAATGTGACATCACCTTCTTATTCTTTAAAATGATTTTTTTACTATATGTTTAAAGCATCTATTAAATAAATTATTATTTCATATTATAATAATAAAATTGGTAAAGAATAGGTTAATCTGATATTTGAAAACTGCTTTACTTCCATGTTTTAAAAACACTTTTAATGTTATTAGACCCGTATAATAAACGAGTGTAAGGATAAAATATCTTCAGAATAATTTTTTATGCAAGTCTATACTCACTGGATGTCCTAAATGCAGTTATATTTTTAGGCTTACCAAACCATTGATAATTACCAAGGTGTCCCGTGACGTTATCAGGAAATATTGATCGAAAGAATGGTTTATGTAATGGAACTTAACTACATGTGTCACTGGTTATTGAGGCACTCATATTATCAAAAAAAATACTGTCACTTGAACGTTTATCCCTAGATTTCGTTTAATACCGCCAGGTAGAAGGATTCCGTTTAAATTGAAAAGAAGACAGTTTCCTCTCGCCCTATGTTTTGTCATGACGAAGATAAAAGTATAGGACAATTTCTGTAAAGTTGGTTTGTTTCTAAAAGAATCAATTTTTACACACGACCAACTGTTGTGTCATCTATGGTAAAAAAAATCACTTATGTAAATTTATGAAGAGAATACAAAATTAAATAATTTAAAAATTTATATCCATAAACCTGTGTAGTACACGGATCTAATAATCTAGTAATATAACAATTGCAAGTTACATTAAAAGTAACTTGCTTTTCTCTTTTCTTTCTTTCTTTTTTGCTTTTTAACTTTTTTTCTTTTGTCTTTATTATTTTTCTTTACCCTTTTACCTTTTAACTTTCAGTGTTAACAATTACAAACCTCGTAACTCTCTAAAATTTTTTGGGGATTTTACGTGTTTATTTTTATGCACGCTGTTGATATGTATTCAAATTGATTTACGTTTAGACGTAAATTTTTTCAGGTAATAAGGTGGGTCAAATATAATATATTCTGCCACACCCCAACTTATGGCGGAAACATCAAGACGAAACGAAAGAGAGATTGCTCATAATGCTAATTGCGACAATATTTAATTAAACCGGATTTTATTTCATAAGTAATTATCGAGTACAATACATGGAAATCTCAAATACAACAATAATCATGGCAAAATTTGATACAACATTTATAAACATAAACGTCTACGTGTGTATCTAGTCATCAACGCTACTCCAGTTTCATAGCATCATCTTCATCAACCTGTAACATGTTTTAAAATAGAGTTCAATGCAAAAGAAAGGGCGAGTACACAAGTTTGGTGATACATAGCATAAGTATAAAAAGTACAACTCGAATCCACATGTTAATCGTTATGTAAGGTAAATGCTAATCATGCAACACTAGATCAAACCCCGAGTTTCCACAAGTATAAATGAGCTTCCATCGTTGCAAAAGCAACGAGACTAAAATGAGTATGAGAATCTTAACATAACCCCGACGGGTGGTGTGCTACTCCTATAGCGCTATATATGTCAAGGTGGACTAGCTAAGTTAATGATCAAGCATGTATAATTCTAGTAGGTATCTAAGCATAACAAGTATTCATGTATTAACGAATTGAGCACATAAAGCATAAGTTGTGATTTGTGTATTTTGATAGGTAAACATGTTACAAACCAAGAAGTGAGAAAGCGGTAAATGGGTCCAGTGTACTCACGGTTTTGCAAGTGATCCGACTTGGTAATCCGTGAAAAGTTGTTTAAGTTGCGGGATGAACACCGAGTTATCCTACAAGAGGAAAACGTAGGTGTGAGTATTCGGATGATTTATGGAAGATTCGGGATTTTGGAATGATGCATACAAAGTAAAGTATACGAAAATACCCGCTAAGGTCTAGCACTCATTTTGAACACTATGGGAACCCATTAGGGTTTATGTGATTTCATAGGTTGTATTACCTATTAGAATCCAAACGAGGAACCATACTCTTTAGTGATTAAACTTACTAACTTGACACATGATTATGTAGTCATTATCAAGGTTTCGGTTTTTAAGTATGTAGCATATAGATTGATATAGTTGTATGTATAAGTCCATTCATGGATATCATAGAAGTCATGTAGGAGGTAGGTGGCATAGCCATCCATTTAGGAACCTCGTAAGAGTTCACCACTACACAAGTTGTCATAGACAACAAGGAGGGTCAAGAACAACAGGAATAACGAGAATGTAAATGGTGTCACTATATCAAGTAGCCAAGTAATTCTCAACCCGGTGAGCACGCGTCGACACACGTCCAAGGCTTGACGGGGTTGTGTTACTTTTCAACTAGCAACCAAGCTTGGGATAATGATGAGAAATCATCAAGTGATGTGTGGACTTAAAGTTAGGATAGCCCAAGCTAACCAAGGTAGTCACACAAGAACAAGTTCAAGACTTGCATCACTTGTGAGCTTAAAGCTCTTTGAAAACATGAAGTATGGAGTGTTTAAACACTCTATTTACATGTATAACAACCTAGGTTAGTCTCCTTAATCACATAGTGGATTTGAAGCTCAAGAACACTAGGATGAATGAAGAAAATATGAGATTAAACAAGTTTTGAAAATGTTTGAACAAAACAGAAAATTTTGGAGTCCTTTAGGTGCATTTCCAGGTCTGGATTCTCAATTGGAGAACCCGTGGATTCAAACCTAAGGATTATCCAAGCATTTAGGAAGAAGAATCAAGTGATTTTGTTGAGTTTTGAGCAAGTTATGCTCACTTTAGTATGGAGGTATGAATCTGCCTGGATTTGTGTTTTGCAAGAGATTTTAGAGTGAATTAAGAGAGATTAGAGAGTTGTAAAAGTGTAAAATGGCTTGGAGGATGTTTGGTATTTATAAGGGATGAATTAGGGTTGATAGGAGGTGATTAAATGAAGGTTTAAGGCCATTGGGGGAGAAAAGGAAATGGGATTTCGTGCAAACCCACGAGGTTTCAAAACCTGCTGCCCGCCAGACCCCTTACGGACCGTAAGGGTTTCGCCTTGCGGTTTGTAAGGACCTGGTCTGGGCAAAGGTTTTGATTTTTGTTGTTTTGTTGCATTGTGACGGGTTTATATGCCACTTTATGATATTTTATGAACATGCAAGGTATTATAAGTATATGTATCATGCTATAATGTGTATGCATGTATGTATAATTTGAATGAGATCGAGTATAAACATTAAGTATAATGTATGTGTGAAGTATAAGTCTCACGTATTTGCAAGTGTGTCACGTTTTCGAGTATGATCAACATGTGGATGTATGTATGATTAAGTATAACAAGTATTGAGATAAAAAGTATGTTCCATTATGATTCAAGTCTTGATTACAAAGGTTACAACGAAAATACGAATACGAGATACAAAGGTTTCCGAAAATAGAAATACAAGACTAGCTTTCTAAACATGGAAAGTATGAAAAAGCGAGGCGTTACATATTCTGTATGCTTATTATTATATATGTTTTCAGTTAGTCTACGTTTTGATGAAAAATTATTTTATTTTTAAAACTTGAGTCGGGTATAATATAATACGTTTTCGTGCTTATTTTTATGTACGTGTTGAAATGGTCTACATTTTGACATAAATTTTGTTCGGAATCACGTCGAGTCAAATATAATACGTTTGCATTAAACGCTATAAATTCGAGTCACTTTACGTTTCGACACCGTCGCAGTTGCCGTAACTATTTTCTTACGTGCTTATTTTTATACACGTGTAAGTAGAAATTTAAGTTGGTTTACGATCCGACGTAAATTTTCATTAGAAATATGTGTCAAATATAATTTGTTGCTTATTTTTATGTACGTTTTCAGTTAGTCTACGTTTTAACGTAAATTACAATTAGCAAGTTATGTGGATAATGCTTTTATCCTATTGGCTTTTTGTTTCTTTCTTGATTTTTTTCAGACTTTATTATCTTTATTTTTTAGTTTTCTTTTGTTTAGTGTTTTAGTTCTAGGTTTCTTTTCATTAAAGTTATATTTAAGATAACATTTACGTTTCCATTTACAAATAATTTGAAGTCATTCCGTCCCACTATCCAATTTTAATTTATTTTTATGGTTTTCGGTCAATGTAAAACATGTATCGATATTCTTTTGAGCATATTTCTTTCGGTTGGGATACTGAACCAAAATAGATATCGACCAAAACCCGCAACGTAGCGCGGATATTTTTACTAAATTTTACTTTTTGGTAAATTCTGTATACTAACTATGAGAGGTTGTTTCACATGTCTACCATTTTATTTCAATTATGCTTATTTTTGTTGCCCAATATACTATTGCGAGTTAACAAACTGCAATGCACGCGTATGGTTTAAAGATTTGCGTCTATTTTTATGGTTTAACGATCTCGTTGTAACATACGGGTCTTAAATCGACTTAGTTATATTTTTCAATGTTTTACGTTTTACTATATTTATTACGAGTTAACACGCCGAAACGTGTGTGGTTCAACATTTTTATATCTACTTTTTGTTTGGTATTACAGACCTTTTGCAAAACGTGGGTCCTAAATACCATTTTTTCACATAACATAAAATATAAAATATCTTAATAAATAGAATACCACAAAAAAAAAACCTTAAACAAATGATATAATAAAAAACTATTATGTACAGTATGCATATTGTTTGTCCGCAAAATATTTAATATCATTGGCCGCCCGATTGGTTTTCCAAAGTACGCCACTTTTGAATACGTTATAATGGAACACCTTTTTAAAAAAAATAATAATAAAAAAGAGTGTCGAATTTGAGATTTTCTTCTGTACTTCCACAAGAATATAAGGAAGCTATGCTCACTCAATTTACAAAACCAGAAACGTTTACTAACAAATACATAAACTTTCAGAATCTGCATCCATTCAAATTCCATGGCAAGCATGAATGTAGTTCCTACTTCTGAATCTGCAACTGCCCCAAGGTACAAAACTTTATACTCAATTATGCATAGAGTAGCGGATAGGATTAATGATGTTCTAAGCATGCATATGTTTTGGTTGCTAGATTGGGATATAAACTAGCATGTTTCGGGAGTGGGACCGAACGCATTAGATCGCGTTCGGTCAGATTTCATATCAAAAGCGGGGACCAAGATGTTCTAAGTAGTAGGAAGTCATATATAAGAAATCATGTGAATAGCCATGGACCAATTTCAAATTCAACCGGAAAAGATCTAGATTTAGAATCTGGGACTACACCAAGGTAAAAAAGGAATTCTTGTAGTTCCCAATTTTTTGTTTGTTTTAAGCAAATTGTTTTCATGGTCAAATTTTTGTTAAAAATATACAAATCTAAAATTCAGAGACATGCAAACATTCATGATTTGCAAGAAGTATCCCTGAACATACCAATATCTTGGTAAGAGTGGGATCTTACTAGGTACATTTATTTGCTTGGTTGTTTTGTTATGATGATGTTGAAAGCAATCTTATGGTTGTGTTAAAAGATTGGCAGGTAAGGTAGCAATTATAACAGGCGCGGCTCAAGGAATAGGAGCGTCGACTGCAAAACTATTGGCTAAACATGGAGCGAAAGTTATTATTGCCGATATCCAAGATGATTTGGGTCAATCTGTTTGTGAAGAAATAGGTCTTGAAAATGCATCTTATGTCCACTGTGATGTAACTCTAGAAGCTGATGTAGAAAATGTTGTAAACTTTGCCACAACAAAGTATGGTAAACTAGATATTATGATCAACAATGCTGCTATTCTTGGTCAAGCGAAACTCAGCATTCTTGACAACGACAAAGCTGATTTTGATCGTGTTGTAAACGTGAACCTAGCAGGCGTGTTCCTAGGAATGAAGCACGCTGCTCGTGCCATGATTCCAGCCGCTTGTGGTAGCATTATCTCGATTGGGAGTGTGTCTTCTGCTATCGGCGGTGTTTCCCCACACGCGTATACGAGTACCAAACATGCAATTTTTGGACTCACCAAGAATGTTGCCGCGGAGCTTGGGAAACATGGAATTCGTGTCAATTGTGTGTCACCATATCTTATCCCACCATCGGTCCCGGAAGAGATAACTGGCTTGTATCCGGATATATTTGCAAACATATATTCTAACATCAAGGGAGTAGCTCTCAAGGAAGAAGATGTAGCTCAAGCTATTCTATTCTTTGGAAGTGATGAGTCCAAGTATATAAGTGGCCATAACTTAGCAGTTGATGGGGGTTTACCACAATAAATCCTGGGTTTGGCTTGTTTGCACCAGCTAAATCATCTTAATAATTTGCTTATGATAACTCCCTTTGGATTTCCTTTAATGTATTAATGGCACCAAGAAAAATTTTTATGAATAAATTCAAATTTTTGAGCGTTTTTTTTCTAGAGTCTTGAATAAATATATTGGTATGCATTTCAAGTTCCATGTAGAGTTTGATATTGGTGTTTTGTAAGTTATTTCTTTCTGTAATTATCACTCTCTTCATCGAAAAATATATGCTAAAGGTGCCCATAAAAGAAAAAATAGAGAGATGATGACTAATTTAGCAGACGGATATACCAAATTTCATAAAAATCACTCAGAGGCAGGTGTGTTTATCCCAACTTACGCTTACTTTGACGGAAATAATGTCATAAATAATGTTGTCTGTTTGAAGCAATGTCAACATTATACTATTCTCAACTAACAATGCAGTTTTTTCCATGCTAACACTGATTTAGACGTGTACTTGAATCTATTAGTGACATACCGGCAATAACGTCACTAAAGTCAAATTCAAACATCAAAAGTCTCTTAGAAAGAGTAGGTAAACCCAAAAGAGTACACACAACTTAAAAAAAATACTCTTTGGCAGTCAAATGAGAAGCAAATTCCCTTTTGCGACTGGTTTGAGGTATTTTTTGCAATTGAAATATTTTTGTGTCCAATTTTGCGAGTTGCGACTGGAATTTCCGTCTCAAATTTAGCAACTGAGTTTGCGACTGTCCCTTTTTAACATGTGGCCGATTGAGGCGAACAAATTCTTTGTGACAGGATGTTTAGCGACGATGCTTACTACGACCAAACTCTTTGCCACTGCTTTTATAGATATAAAGAAAATGTATTTTAAAAAGTTTCACACACATACTCAAACGACGCTAGAAAAACCGATATACCAGATCTTTCTCAACATATTTGTTAAGCGACCATCATAACCAAGTCTTTCTCAACATATATCGCCATTTGATTATAATTTGATGGTTCAAAATTCATGCATTAAAATCATGTGCAAAGGTACTTTATTTTATTTTATTTTACTATAATTTATAGGTTGAATTGGCCATTCATGGTTTCGAATTAATTATACAATCAATAGTTGCCTAACATTCCAGGAAATCTATGTTTGGATGCATGTGTGGCGTACAAAAATTGGAAGTCGCCCTTAGTGGATATATGCAAATATTCTTGATAATATATTCGAATAATATTGTCATAAAAGACGTCTAGACTTTCACGTGAAGTTCTTGTAGACATCTTCAAGTACTCATCACACGCGTCAAGAACTGACATTTTACATCTACCCTCCCATCTTATACTGAAATATACGGGTGTTGTTTTTACATATCATCCACAATCTTCAAAAATATACCATCCACAATCTTCAAAAATAATTTTCTATGCATCCGGAACCTTGTATATAGAACATTTTAGCGTCATATAGAGGATATTCAGTGAAGTAATCTCTTCGACAAGACGGTCATGAGAAGCATCAGAACCTTTATCAATACATGTTTTTTTTTATTTGTACCACTTGAAGTTATCCTATCATCAAAAAGGTGAAACGCAGTTTGCGCCATCTTTGCTAAAATGTGGTTGTTTTATTTAAACATACTAGCTAAAGATTCTTCTGAGCTCTATGAAGAAAGTTGAAAATTTCTGACAAATCCATTGGTTATATTGTATGAGAGGGGTGTGAAATTGTATGAGATTTGTTTGAAAAATAACAAGGTTAAATAGCTTATAGATTATATTTATTTTAATAAACTAGACGTTGTAGCTAAAGGCTCTATTTTGTTTCATGCCGTTCAAAAAATCAATCATCGTGAGAAACCATCTTTCACCGCACGATTAGGGTAGGGATTTAGTGATACCCGCCCGATACTCGGCCCGTTTACCCGAATTATACCAGAAAAGCATATTACTTTATATTTAGTTTTCCATTTATATACACTTTGTACATACACTTATTCATTATTTATAGATTTTGTTTGTCTTCAAGACATTAAAATACACATACAAGATTTTATGTTTAGTTACAGGGCCGGCCCTGAGAATTCGTGTACCATGTTTGAGCTTGAAAAAACATGCCTTTAGGCCTTAACGAAATTAGGTATTAGCCTCACTAAAGGTCTTAACCTATTGTCAAACCGGTTAATAACTTATCTAAAATAACCATAATAATAGTTTTGTCAGTGGGTCTATGTTGGTTGTGCATCATATTAAAAAAATATTTTACATATACATATCCGGTTTTTTTTCATAAAAAATGTGCCCCTCGAAATATCGGGCCCTGGCCGGTGGTCCTCCCCGCCCACCCTCAGGGCGCCATGTTTAGTTATATTGTTTCTATGTAGACTAAAGATGTGTGTTATGTGTTTCAAAGTAACAGTATCTTAATTAGTTAATTATGTAGGTATATGTTTCAAATACTCATTTGAATATGATATGTATGTATGTTGTTGGTCATATTTTCCTTTATTGTAGTTATTAAAGCAGTCAATTATATAAATATTAGAGTAAAAACACACATGGGAGTCTTAATTGTATTTTTAACAAATTAACGGGTATACTCGATACTCGATACGTGATGGGTAATCACCCGATAAATACCCGACAAGTAACGGGCCGGGTATAGGCCAAAGATTCACAACCGGGTACGGGCTTGGAATTACCAATACCCAGCCCGAACCCAGCCTATTGCCACTCCTAGATTAGGGGTGGATCGCGTTCCGGAGTGGGGCCGAATGGCCACATCAGTTATCTTAAACGAAACAAATTAGTAGAAGAGACAAACTAAGTCATACATTATTAATATTATACTTTAAATTCATTTAAAACTGTTTTCAGTACTCATGAATATAATTTATGACTTAGTTTTTCTCTTCTACTAATTTGTTTCGTTTAAGATAATATTTCATTGTGTTAAGCAATTTTAAATGAAATTGTTAATTAGTGCGGGGTATGGTTGTAGGCAAATGAAACTTGTATTGGTGATGTGTAAATTGCATCAGAAGCTGCTACTCATGATAGAAGTGTATATATCCTAGTAAAGTAGTAAGCTAAAAATAATATTGTTGGAGCAATGTTATCTGTAAACAATTTCATCGATTACTAGATTGCCGCTTCACATGACAAGTGCCTCCAATCTATGTTGGTGTTACATATTGGTTGTATCAGCCAAGGGTTTACGTTTGAATGACAAGTTTTAGGATATAAAGCCATTTTTCTCTTTTCTGAAAAATGCCCTAACCTTATTATCCGCTTTAGTCCCCCGAAAAGCGTACACTACTAGAAAACTCGGGACTTCCTACCAAAATTTCCGACCAAAAAATTTAGTCGGAAATTCCGACCACTTACCGACAAACTTCCGACTATAATAAAAGTCAATCTTAGCAACTAATTTTTGACCGTTGTAGTGAATATGCCGTGTCTACTTTATATGTAGTCGAATGTGTCATTCCTTCCGACCGTTGTAGTGAATATGCCGTGTCTACTTTGTATGTGGTCGAATGTGTCATTCCTATTTGCCATCCAAGTAAACTAAGGGCTAAACAATTAAGATGTTGATGTTTATTTTTGTATAGATATTATATTGAATTGATACATATATGGTAGGTTTTGTTAGCTACATTCTTGGGATGCAAGTGGTGCATCTTTGGAATGGGAATGGTGGTAGATAGTTGCTTTTAATTGGTCAACAGAAGCAGCTTGATATAACAAGTTGGGGTTTTCTATCGTTTGACTAACAATCATAGAACCTTTAAATAGACCATACTCTCGTCTGGTGTTATTCATTTTCGTTGTGATTATCCGTTCCTGGCCCCAAATGAAATCTAGCAGCTTGTTAAAGCAGTATTTAAACTTATACTACATGTAATTCAATCATAGGATCTCAAAATATAAAATCTAGAAATTAAATCGTTTGTACCTAAAAATTATAAAAATGAGACCGTCATTGGTTAGTCAAGTTGTCTTTGTCTTTAAATCGTTGCATATTTTTTTATTTAATTCTTTTTCCAATAACTGTAATTTTCAAGAAAAAAAAAACTAAAATTATATTAATTTAAACAAATTAAAATATTAGTTTAAATATATATGGGGAAGGTTCATTGGGGAACACTAAAAAAGTGGGTAAAAGTGAGTAACTGACTCAAACGAACTCCGATTGGACTCATTCCGGCGGCGTTGGAACCGGCTCGTCGAACCCTAACTAGGATCTCTTAACCCTAAACCCTATATCCTAAATCATAACCCCTAAACCCTAAAGCTAAAAAATAAGGCTAAAACCTAAGCTAAATCATAAAATCTAAGCTATAAACCCTAAAAGCTAAACCCTAAAGGCTAAACCGTAAAGCTAAACCCTAAAGCTAAATCCTAAATACTAATGATTAACCCTAAAACTAAACCCTAAAGATAAACCCTAAGGCTAAACTCTAATATAAGACCCTAAATCCAAACCATAATATATTTCGGGTTTAGGGGTTATGATTTCGAGTTTAGGGTTAAGAGATCCTAGTTAGAGTTCGACGAGCCGGTTCCAACGCCACTGGAATGAGTCCAATCAGAGTTCGTTTGAGTCGGTTCCCCACTGTTTCCCACTTTTTTAGTGTTTCCCAATGAACCTCACACAATATATATATATATATATATATATATATATATATATATAATATATTATATATATATCTTAATATAAAAATTCATTTATTAACTCCTTTTATTTTGATTCCCTTTCAGTATTAGTTAATTCTTTTGTTTTAACCTTTTCATAAACCATTTCTCGAACTCTAATAATCTCAAAACTCTTATAAGTTATCAAGTTTTATTATGAGTAGTATTTAGGTTAGAATTCTTCAAATTTTGCACGGTTATACTATTATTTTAACGTTTAAAATTTTCGATTGTTTGAAATTTAAATATGAAATAAGTTGTGAGATTTAATTAAGACAAGATTTGTATATGATTTGGGATAAGACATAACATGAAGGGTATCTTTTTCAAAAGTAGCTGATAGTTGGTGGCTGGAGACTAGAAGCTGGTAGCTGAAGGCTGTAGCTCAATACAAGAATGTTATACCGTTACCGGCGACTGTAATAGCGGCGACAACGAGCAATAGCGACGACCTAGACACGGGTCGCCACTATTGTCGTCGCTATTTCCGTCGCCGCTAAAGGGCTCGATCTGTGTGCTTCTTCCAGATTTGCTAGTGGCCATTGATTCAAAACTGATCCAATGGCCACCGTCACCTCCCGCTCAAACACAAACATACACCCTATATCTTATCCTCCTAAAACACAAACCCATCTCAACACCCCTTTCAACCTTCATGTTCATCAAACTCCACCATTCACCACCAAGCTACAACCACCACCTTCAGCCACAAACCGCCATCATCAACCTCCGGCTCTCCACCATTCACCACCCAACATAGTTGCTGTCATCTACCACCATCAATCGCCGCCGTATCAACAACCGTTGTGACATTTGAAGCTCCACCAATCATCACCGAGCATCTTCTTCGTCGCCGGTGCTCCGGCCAGTTTTTTAGTTTTATGTGGAAAATATGTAGTGTAACGTTATGTAAAATGTTTTGATTTAGTTTAAGGATGTAAGAGAGTTGAATGAAAATAGTCTGGCGAGCTTTCCGACAAATTGTAGTTTCAGAGTTTTTTTTTGTTTGAGTTTATGAATGTTTCGGTTTTTTTTTGTTTGAGTCTATGGATGTTCAGTTTTTCTTTGTTTGAGTTTATGAAATATTGTAGTTTATGTTTTGTCTCCGACGAACTTTTTGGCAATCCTCCGGCACAGGTAATAGCGGCGACAGTATCATTAGCGACGTTTAAAAGGGCAATAGCGGCCATCAATACCTGCGACACTTTAGCGGCACGTGTCGCCGCTAAAGGTCAATACCGGCGACAAATTGTATCAATACCGGCGACACCTGTCGCCACTAATGGTATCAGATTCTTGTAGTGGTTGTTAGCTAGTAGCTGTAGCTTTTTAGATATATTTAGGTGTTTGGTAGAGTAGCTATGGTTTTTAATAAAATGTATAAAATGACCAAAATGGACATTAAAAAGTTCATTATCTTTAAAGGTTAAAATAGTCATCTTTTCCCTAAAAGCTTGTAGCTCCTTCTAAACACTACTAGTATGAGCGTTCAACCAAAAGCTTCAAGCTCCTAACCTAAAAGCTTAAAGCTCCTTCAACCAAACAAAGCTTTTTATTGAGTATGAGCGTTAAAAGCTTAAAGCTAGAAGCTCCTAAAAACTCCATGCCAAACATACTCGAAGTATTATTTGTGTAGGAAGTCTAGGAAGTTATTTTAACAACTAGATTGTGTAATATATGATTTAGATTAGATTTTTTTCTGAAAGGTAAACTTCATTAAAACAAGCCTCCGACCCTAAAGGGCAAAAGACCAAACAGACAACCGGCCACCGACCCAAACGGCCAAAAGGCAACAAATTACATGTACAACGAATATTTACACCAATCTAATGGGTTGAATGATTCAAAAGAAAATTCAATACAATACGATAGTTTCTCTTTCATACACTCACCCCCCTTCCCACTTTTAAACGTTAATAACTTTTCATACGACAATATTTTTAAAAAATACACCATAAAAACGAGCTTTTTTATCTTTAAAACGAGTATACTATTACTAACTTTGAAAAAAAATCCAGAACTCGAATGCGTAAAACATAATGGAAAACACAACACACTATAACACAATAAACATCAAATTAATAACATATATGCGTAGACTAAAATCCAAATGACCATTGTTTAACAACATTTAAAAAAACACACAATTGTGGAATAAAAATCCAATCAAAACTAACCAGCTCACTCTGCCCCCCTCCCCCCACGCCAGAGGGGCAACGCCCAGCCCAACGCCAAGCCGAAATGAAAAAGCTGGCGTTGCCCCCAACCCACCCAAAGTGCCACCCACACCCACTAGTTTAATGTTGAAAAAAGTCAAAGCTTTTTCACTCCCATGATTTCCACAAGTGGCCTTATGTAAAACAAAATTCAAAAAACACACAATTCTAAATAAAACACAATTAATCCAAAAACTAAGCTACTGTAAAACGCAATTCATCCAAAAAACTAACCAACTGTAAAAGTGCTGAAAAGACCAAAACTTTTGCAGTCTCATAACTTCCACAATTCAGATAAACATAATTCACCCCGAAACTAAGCTATTGTAAAACACAATTCAAAAAAACTAACCTACTGTAAAACGTAATGCTGAAAAATCCAAAGTTTTTATACTCCCACAGTTTCCATAATTGGCCTAGTGTAAAACCCAATTCAAAAAACACACAATTCTAAAATTAAAAAATAATATAATTCGCAAAAAACTAAGGTAGTGTGAAACGCAATTCACTTAACTGTAAAACATAATGCTATTAAAACAAAGCTTTTGTACTCTTATAAGTTCCACAATTGACCTATTGTAAAACCTAATTCAAAGAACACACAACAAATTGTGTTTTATCATTGTGTTATAAAACACAATTAGAAAAACACAAACATTCATGTTTTACTGTTGTGTTAAACACACTAAACTTAGGTATACCCACTCATTGTGTTTTAAAAACATGATTCAATATAGAATTTAAAACACAATGAGTTGTGTGTTACAAAACAAATTAAAAAATAACGTAATTAAATTAGACCGCGGGGTGTGTGCAGCAGTTTGGGGCGTGGCTAGCCAAGCAACACCGCTGCATCCACACCGAACCAGCGTGGCCAGTGGCGTTGCCCCACTAGCGTGGGTTCTTGACCTGGCGTGGGGCGGTCTTCGCTGATGATGGGGCTGGCTAGCACTGGCTGGCTTGATATAACATTTGGGGGTAGCCGTTACCCCAACGGCTAGTTTAAAAAAAATCACCCTGTAAAATTTCTCGTCACGAACGTCGATCACATTTCTAGCGAGGCATTGACAACGACGTTGGCGATGAAAAACGAGATCTTGCGAAATTATAACATGAATAATTGTTGTAGGTTTTTTTATATTCTATTGTAGACAATTATCAAATGAAATTTTATTTAGTTAAAAAAAATTACAATGGCTGGCCACGTCAGCCCAAACCACGCCAACCCACACCCCAAATAACCCATACCAGCCATTCTCTCAAAAGTGAAACCCACTTAAACCACATGTCAACCCAAATCATCAACCCAAGCTCCACACACCCCGTAATCATAGTCAACCAAAACCTTCATCGAAATACTGCACAAATTAAACTCACATTTTTCAAAATTCCCTTTTTATCCTTTCCTTAATTCACGGTTATCTATCTTCCAAGAAAGAGATTTGAAAGAACCAATGACTTTCGAGGTATTAATTTACGGGAACAACTATATGTCACTAAACATTTTGAGGGAAAACCAACAAAAATTGCTAGAATGAGGTATCTAACCCAACAGGGGTTTCGTGTCTCCATTCATTTTCTTATTCATAATGCAAATAACATCATGAACATTGTACACTAACCCATGAAACAAAATTCAAATCAATAGGTGAAACAAAGACCTTCTGGCTTAGCCCAGTTGGTCATGGCAATGAAAAGGTGGAGGGCCGGTCACCGGTTCAAATCCTTGGAGCCACCCCGAGTTTTATACTACAGTGCATTTACTTCAGAGAGTCCCCGACTCTTGTGGAGGATGCAACTACACGCTCCCGGTTGTCGGGAGGGCAGTAGGCTAGAAATTTTTTCGGGGAATGCCTTAGCCAAACTCCGATGCACCAAGCGTGGGCCCGGTTAAGACAACATAGTCTTGGATGCCGGAGTGGGGCGGAGGGGCCTACCCGAGTTATAGGGTAGGTGCGATCTCTATCGTCTGTTGTAGAAATATCGCCGTTAAAAAAATAGGTGAAACAAAATTCAAATCAATAGGTGAAGATTGTGGTTGTGGTGGAGAGTGGTGATGGTGCTGTTGTGGAGGTGAGGTGAATGGAAAAAGACAAACCTACTAGGTTGTTTTAGATCGAGGGTTTAATGAGAGTATTTTGTGGTTGACTAAAATACCCTTGTTTATGTCTTTGTTCTTTGTCATATGTCATAACATTATTCCTTCCTACATTCCTCACTAAAAAACTGACCTCCTATTTGATCATTGCTCTATGATTATCGACCAATCACTAATAAACAAGACAATTTGTAAAAAAAAAACTTATATAAACTGTATTGCTATGTAGGCGGAACTCGACGAGGATTTAATAAAGAAAATGTAAAATAAAAGAAAACTCATATCTTTTTTTTAATGGAAAATTTACATTTTTACTTTTTGTGACATGACCTTCCAAATTTAGCTGCTCCAAGAAATATTGTAATCTGGCATTTTAGGGATTATATTTTAAATATCTCTGCGTCCACGTATCAGTCGGCAAGGAAATATTCTAACAGCTTATCACTCAATAATCGATTGTAAAACTAAAAAGGGACTATGGTGTATAAACCATAGAAGATTAATCTTTTAGTGATTAACTTGGTTAACAACTTCTAGTTTGTTTTGCTCGAGATTTACTTAATAAATCATTGTGTGTATAGCTTTTAAAGAAAAAGTTGTCATTACTTATATATCAAATTATCAATTATCTATGATATTTGTTTCTTGACCTTTTTTTCATTAATTAAAGTGTTTGTATCAATAAAAATGCTCATATTTAACTGATTAAGAATTATAGTACTATGATAAATATTGTTATGGATTTTGACTGAGAGAGTATTTGAATTTGTTATTTTAAAATGCTATACTTTTTTGAGTTGTGTTAAACTAACCTAATTATGATTTTTACTTATAAGCATATCACCTCTCCCTACTACATCATATAATTACTAGAAGGGTGGACGAAAAACATAGATATTGTCAGGGTGTGCATGGTTTGGTCGGTTTGGCTATTACCTTCAACTAAAGCCAAAATCGATGTCATCAGTTAGTCGATTTTATTTGGTTAGATTGATGATTTTGGTTCGGTTTGTTTAATTTCGTTTAATATCTAAAACCAAACTTAGGCTAAACCTTTGCTTATAAATACATGAAATTGAGGTATAAATACATCAAATGGATGTATGAATACTTGAAATAAAATATAAAGACATGAAACGAATGTATGAAATATATGAACTAGAGGTATCAAAGATAGATATATATGAAAATATGAATAGTTCGGTTCGTTTAATTTGGTTAAACAATGGTTAAAAATTGATAATCGTTTTTTGGTTAATTCGTTTTTAGTTAATCGTTTATCAGTTAATGCTGTTTTTAGTTGATTTTGGTTTGATTTCGTCTGTTTTTCAGTTTCGGTTAACGATTCACTAAATGTTTACCCATAGACACTGTAAATCACGTAACTTTCCTCTTATATATTCTTTTTAATATATTATAAATTTGACTGGGTTTGAGTGGTGTCAAATTTACTTTTTTTCCAAAACGAGTTTGATATAATTTATTAACTAGATCTATAATTAATAAAAACACATCGGAAAAATATAATTAAAATCAACGCAAAAAACGAACCCAAACAGGTACTTATAAACATGCAAATACAATACACTTATTAGACTATCAATGAGATAGATATACCTTAGTGGTTAAGATTAACTGCCAGAGACACCAAGTTACAATGAATAGACGCTAGAACACGGACGGAAAGCGGTGGCAACCAGAACGGTATAGCAAAAGTGGGTGATGACGGGGGTAGCTCAAACCTCAATAAAATGGTTTAAGCACATAACGCTTAAAAGGTCAAAAGGTTAAAGGGTTTGAAACCCGCGAGTCATGTGAACAGTAAAAGGCATATGAACAGTAAACCATCACCTCACTGATTGCTTGTCAAACTCTCTCACAGCCGTAAAAGAGAACATGTGCACAGAGAACACCCTTTTATCCGCAGGTCCAAAGTCTTCAACCCTTAAACGGGTAATTCCTCAACTGTAGCCTTGGATCCTTGGTCACGAGCTTCCTCTTATAGAATGTATCTTGTCTATAAGAACCAGCTCCAACAGCCATATCATACACACCATATCTGCTGAGTTTACACCTACTCACTGATCTTCTCTCCTTTCTTGAGAAGAAGCTCCTTGCTTGATTCTCTTCTTCACTTTGAAAAACATTGCTTCGCTAACAACTTCATTCTAGCTTGAATTCCCTTCAAGATGGAATCAAAAGCGATCCATAAACAAGTGATCCAACCCAACGTGCTGCAAACATGGGAGGACCCCACAACCTGTGTTAGGCTAATCGAAACCCTTGAAGCCTTTTAGCCTCACCAGCATGTCCACTATCCTTGGTCTTGTATTTGTTGTAGCAACAAGTTGGCGCCCAACGTGGGACTACGCCACCTACTTTATCTTAAAGACTAGTAGTGTAGCTCCATTTTCTTCAAAATCATCATGTCGGAAAGTGAATCTCCCGGTGAAGTCAATCAAGTTTCGAGAACTCCGACACCAAATGCTAGCCAAATGTCTCCGGCTACATCCACGCCTTTTTCCACCCCGGGAGGTACTCCAACGGGACCTTTGTTCTCAGAGTTTACATCTTTCCAAACTCCTACTCCTTCACGATCTGGAGTTCCTTCTCCTCAAGTAGGAGTCACGAGCACCCCGGAGCGTGTCGACTTGACACCTAAAGGGGTAGCACGACACTTCTTGCAACTAAGATCTCTTCTTAACCAACACATGAGACAAGAAAGAGAAAAAGGGTGTGAGAATAAGACTAGATTATGACGATCTGGAACCCTCACTATCACCTGGTCCTCCACCTTTTCCTTTCACCAGCTCACGGCCAGTTGCTTCTCACTTTGAAGCTGGTCCAAGCGTGACATGCCAACCCTTCAACCCAACACCTAATGCCTACGCGAGACCAAGTCCAACCGCTTTTCCTTTATTTACCTCACAACCCGTTGTAACTAGTGCACCCCTTGGGTATGAAACCACCCTTGAACAACTATGGCAGTCACCAGCTTCAAACGTTCCCCCTCCTGTTGCGACCACGTGGGAACAAGCCTAAACGGTCCTACCTTTAGCTCGGAGTGCAGCTATGAGCACTCCCATGGGAACGAACCAAGTAGCAGTAACTGAAAGCCTTCAAGGATTTAACCTGATGCCCTAAATGATGGCTCAAATGATGGCACATTTCCCTTGGTCCCAGGTCATCATTCAAGTGTTGAGTACTCACCAAGGAACAACAAGTCATAATCTTGCTACAAGGGTAGAGGAAGACCTTGCAAAACCTTACAAGCCCAGCAACCTATCGTGTTTTCCCAACAAATCGCCGACTATGACTTCCAAACCAAAATCAAGATGCCATCTCACATAAAAACATACGATGGAACCGAGGATCCAGAAGATCACCTCCAGATCTTTACCGGTGATGCTAGAATCTAAAAATGGTCCAACGTTGAGTGCTGCCTCATGTTCATGCAAACTCTCGTTGGATCAGCCAGAATATGGTTCAATGACCTACCCGCCAAAAGTGTTCAAAGCTTCGATGACCTGAGCTAAGGGTTTCAGGCCAATTTTTCACAGCAAAGGAGGTACGTCAAGGACGCCACGGTGATTTTCCAAATCAAGCAAAGAGACGATGAAAGCTTTTGAGATTTCATCGAAAGGTACAGAAAAGAAGGGTTAACATATGTGGGTGCTGATGAAAAAATGAGGGTGGCAGGCTTCATAAACGCTATCACCTCCAAGTTCCTCACAAGGGACTTTAACAAGTGCCTACCCAAAACCCTCGAAGAAGCTCTTGAACGAGCTGAAGCTCACATTCGAGGAGAAGAGGCCGTTGATATCAAAGAGCAAAGGAAAAGAACACCCAGCTGGCGAAGCAACAGTCCCAGCTGGAAGAAAGGGAACTTTAATTCCTATGATAGGCGACCAAGAAGCTCGGATCAACAAAGGCCTAAAGGTCAGAACCCTCCAAGCAGGGAAAAGACTGTGAATTTCACAACTCTAACTAAAACCCCTCAGGAGATCCTTGCCACTGAAGAAGTGAAACAAAGCTTCCGACCTCCTCGACCCTTGCCCGAAAGCAAGAGAAACGAGAACTCCACTCAGTTTTGTGAGTTCCACGAAGAAAAAGGCCACCATACCAACGATTGCTTTCAACTCAAGAAAAGAATTGAGGAGGCTGTTAAGTCCGGAGATCGAATTGGCCCATTTAGTAAAGGGGTCAAGGACAAAATGGCTGAAGGAAAAAGCAAAGAAGTGAACGTAGTGAACATTGATCAAGAGGCTTCCCACAAACGACAACGCTTGGAGGCTTGGAAGCTTCAATGTATCTGCTTCCCACCACCTCAAGGGGACCTACTCTCGGATCCCCTGGTGGTCGAAGCAACAGTGGGAACAAGTAGAACAGGCATAGCCTCCATTGACACAGGGCGGCCACCGAGATCATGTTTCAAAAGTTCTTCAACCGTCTCACTGATGAGGAACGTTCAAGGCTTCAACCCTCGGGGTCCTCTATAAAAGGTATCGCTGACGTACCTATCAAGCATTTAGGCCAACGAACCCTTGATGTATGTTTTAGTGAAAGCAAGATAGAAAGAACCAAACCACTCACCTTTGTGGTTATCAACATCCCCTCAAACTATGATGTTATCATAGGGAGACCAGGACAATGTGCATTCAGTATAGCTGTGTCGGTTGGCCAAGACACTGTCAAGTTTCCCACCGACAGATGAATTGAAACCCTTCAACCGACCCAGGAAGCCTACATGGTTGACACCGGAAGGGGTAGCACGATACTTCTTGCAACTAAGATCTCTTCTTTACCAACACGTGAGCCAAGAAAGAGAAAAAGGGGTGAGAATAAGACTAGATTATGACGATCTGGAACCCTCACTATCACCCGGTCCTCCATCTTTTCCTTTACCAGCTCACGCCAGTTGCTTCGCACTTTGAAGCTGGTCCAAGCGTGACATGCCAACCCTTCAACCCAACTCCTAATGCCTACGCGAGACCAAGTCCAACCGTTTTTCCTTTATTTACCTCACAACCTGTTGTAACTAGGGCACCCCCTTGGGTATGAAACCACCCTTGAACAACTATGGCAGTCACCAGCTTCAAACGTTCCCCCTCCTGTTGACACCACGCGGGAACAAGCCTTAACGGTCCTACCTTTGGCTCGGAGTGCAACTATGAGCACTCCCATGGGAACGAACCAAGTAGCAGTATCCTTCAAGGCTATAACCTGATGCCCCAAATGATGGCTCAAATGATGGCACATTTCCCTTGGTCCCAGCTCATCAATCAAGTGTTGAGTACTCACCAAGGAACAACAAGTCATATCTTGCTACAAGGGTAGAGGAAGACCTTGCAAAACCTTACAAGCCCAGCAACCTATCGTGTTTTTCCTAACAAATCGCCGACTATGACTTCCAAACCAAAATCAAGATGCAATCTCACATAAAAACATACGATGGAACCGAGGATCCAGAAGATCACCTCCAGATCTTTACTGGTACTGCTAGAATCGAAAAATGGTCCAACGATGAGTGCTGCCTCATGTTCATGCAAACTCTCGTTGGATCAGCCAGAATATGGTTCAATGACCTACCCGCCAAAAGCGTTCAAAGCTTTGATGACCTGAGCAAAGGGTTTCTTGCCAATTTTTCACAGCAAATGAGGTACGTAAAGGATGCCACGGTGATTTTCCAAATCAAGCAAAGAGACGATGAAAGCCTTCGAGATTTCATCGAAAGGTACAACAAAGAAGGGTTAACATATGTGGGTGCTGATGAAAAAATGAGGGTGGCAGACTTCATAAACACCATCACCTCCAAGTACCTCACAAGGGACTTTAACAAATGCCTACCCAAAACCCTCGAAGAAGCTCTTGAACGAGCTGAAGCTCACATTCGAGGAGAAGAGGCCGTTGATATCAAAGAGCAAAGGAAAAGAACACCCAGCTGGCGAAGCAACAGCCCCAGCCGGAAGAAAGGGAACTTTAATTCCTATGATAGGCGACCAAGAAGCTCGGATCAACGAAAGCCTGAAGGTGACAACCCTTCAAGCAGGGAAAAGACTGTGAATTTCACAGCTCTAACTAAAACCCCTCAGGAGATCCTTGCCACTGAAGAAGTGAAACAAAGCTTCCGACCTCCTCGACCCTTGCCCAAAAGCAAAAGAAACGAGAACTCTACTCAGTTTTGTGAGTTCCACGAAGAAAAAGGCCACCATACCAACGATTGCTTTCAACTCAAGAAGAGAATTAAGGAGGCTGTCAAGTCCGGAGATCGAATTAGCCCATCTAGTAAAGGGGTCAAGGACAAAATGGCTGAAGGAAAAAGCAAAGAAGTGAACATGGTGAACATTGATCAAGAGGCTTCCCACAAACGACAATGCTTGGTGGCTTGGGAGCTTCAATGTATCTGCTTCCCACCACCTCAAGGGGACCTACTCTCGGATCCCCTGGTGGTCGAAGCAACTGTGGGAACAAGTAGAACAAGCAAAGCCTACATTGACACAGGGGAGGTCATCGAGATCATGTTTCAAAAGTTCTTCAACCGTCTCACTGATGAGGAACGTTCAACGCTTCAACCCTCGGGGTCCTCTATAAAAGGTATCGCTGACGTACCTCTCAAGCATTTAGGCCAACTAACCCTTGATGTCTGTTTTAGTAAAGGCAAGATAGAAAGAACCAAACCACTCACCTTTGTGGTTATCATCATCCCCTCAAACTATGATGTTATCATAGGGAGACCAGGACAATGTGCATTCAGTATAGCTATGTCGTGGCCAAGAAACTGTCAAGTTTCCCACCGAGAGAGGAATTGCAACCCTTCAACCTACCCAGGAAGACTACATGGTTGAAGGGGAAAGTTCAAAAAATGAAGACAATGAAGGGCTGATCATAAACCCCAAATATCCTGAGCAAAGGATAAGGGTTAACACAAGCCTATCCAAAGAAACTCTCTCATACCTCGAGAAGCTGCTCATACACTATAGTGATGTCTTTGCTTGGTGCCCGGAAGACATGACAGGTATCCCTCGAAGCATTGCTGAACATAATCTAAAAATACCACCCGATGTCAAGCCGGTTGTCCAAAAGAAGCGGAGTCTAGCTCCCGAACGAAGCTTGGCAGCATGCCAAGAGGTTGAAAAGCTTGTCCTTGCTGGTATTCTCCGAGAAGTTAAATATCAATCCTGGGTTGCTAAGTTATGGTTCAAAAACCGAAAAATTGTCTTGGAGGATGTGCATCGACTTCTAAGACTTGAACAAAGCATGCCCAAAAGATTGCTATCCCTTGCCCGAAATAGATCTCAAAGTTGATTCTCTTACCAGCTATCCTTTTAAGTGTTTCCTTGATGCTTACAAAGGATACCACCAAACCCTCATGAAAGAAGAAGACGAAGAAAAAACCGCATTTCACACGGACAAAGGTATCTTTTGCTATCAAAAGATTCCTTTTGGATTAAGGAATGCAGGTGCAACCTATCAACGTCTGATCGATAAAGCCTTTGCTAGTCAACTTGGCAAATACATGGAAGCTTATGTCGACGACTTAGTCATCAAAAGCAAAACTGAATATCAAATGCTTGACGACATATAAGAAACCTTCCAAAACCTAAGAAAGATCAACATGAAACTCAACCCTGTAAAGTGTTCGTTCAGATTTGAAGAAGGCAAGTTCCTGGGACATATTTCGGGAAAACAAAGTATAAAAACCAATCTCAACAAGGTCAAAGTTTTTCTTGAAACCAAATCTCCACAAAGCAAAAAGGAGGTGGAGAGCCTGAACGGAAGGCTTGCAGCCTTGAAGCGTTTTACCTCAAAACTGGCAGAAAAGTCCTTGTCCTTCTTCAAAACACTCAAAGGGTGCACCAACAAGAAAGATTTCGGGTGGACGGAAGAAGCGGAAGAAGCCTTCAAACAAATGAAGCAACACTTAGCTTCACTTCCAGCTATTGCAGCCCCTGAAACAGGAGAAACGATCTCTGAAGGGTCAGGAGTTGGGCTCATTTTAATCAACCCTGAAGGGTTAGAATTTACATACGCTCTTCGACTTGAATTTCAGACCACCAACAACGAAGCTGAATATGAGGCACTGATAGTTGGTCTGAAAATAGCACAAGAGATGAAGGTTCAAAAGCTTCAAGTCTTCTTAGACTGCTCCTTGTTTCAAGTCAAGTCAATGATAGCTATGTAGCAAAAGAGCCTAACATGAAGAAGTACCAAGAAAAGGCAAAAGAGTTGATGAACACATTTCAAGAATGTACCATCAAGCAAGTCCCAAGGTCTCAGAACAAACGAGCTGATGCTTTAAGCAAACTTGCATCTCTCACATTCGCTTATCTTACCAAAAAAGTAGTGGTTGAAGTATTGAAAACTCCCTCAATTCAAGAGCTAGAAGTTCAAGACGTAACCACTGAAGAGGCCCTAATTGGATGACTCCTATTGAAAAGTTCCTCAAAAATGGTGAGTTACCCATTGACCAGATAGAGGCTGAAAGGGTCCGAATCAAATCTAGGCAGTATGTGTTGCAAGGAGAAACCCCAAGAAAGGTTACCTTGCACCATTACTCAGATGTGTTGGCCCGGAACAAAGTCAGTACCTGATTAAAGAGGTTCACGAGGGGATATGTGGAGCTCATTTCAGACCAAGATCAGTGGTTACAAAACTGATGAACCTCGGATACTTCTTGCCCACTATGCATCGAGATGCCACCGAGCAGCTAAAAATGTTTGAAGCTTGTCAATACATGCACCCGTTCCCAAAAGCCCTAAGCATGATCTTGTCCATATCTCCTCGGCTTGGCCATTTCACAAATGGGGGATGGACATTGTTGGTCCTTTCCCACCGGCCAAAGGAGGGGTAAAATTCTTATTGGTAGCCGTGCACTACTTCACCAGGTGGCCCGAAGTCAAGCCACTTGCAAAGATAACGGGCAAACAAGTCATTGACTTTGGATGGGAAAGCATAATTTGTCGCTTTGGGCTGCCAGGAGTATTGGTCACGGATAATGGGAAACAATTTGCTGAGAAGCCTTTTAGCACATGGTGCAAGGAATTCAGGATAACCCAAGTGTTTAGCTCAGTTGCATACCCACAATCCAACGGCCAAGTTGAAAGAACAAACAAAAGTATCATAGAAGGAATCAAAACTCGATTGGGGAGGCATGAAAACAATTGGCTTGAAGAACTTCCAAATGTTCTATGGGTAATACGAACAACAGAAAAAAAAGCCACAAAAGAACACCTTACAGTTTGGTGTTTAGATCGGAAGTTGTAATCCCAGCGGAGATTGGAGTTGTGACTCAAAGAACACTCAACACGGATCTCGAATCAAATAACACCATGTTGAACTTGCAACTCCTTGAAGAAATTCGCGATCAAGCTGCCATACAAGAAGCTAAGTACAAGCAAAAAATGGAAGCCTATTACAATGCAAGGGTGAAACATGAACGTTTCAGGCCAGAAGATCTTGTACTCCGAAACAATGAGGCCAGCAAAAAAGAAAACCAAGGAAAGCTTGGTCCAAAATGGGAAGGGCCATACACAATCCTTGAAGCTCACAAAGGCGGATCATACAAACTGGCCGATGCGGATGGTAAAAAGCTTCCCAGACACTGGAACGGCAAAACCCTTAAAAGGTTCCATGTCTAGTCAAAAAATGTAGAATACATTTCAAGAGTTGTTAAATTTCCCCTTTTGTAAACAAAAACCTCTTGAATGAATGATAAAGCTTTTATCATAACTTATCTTTCTTATCCTATAATCAGGTTGAGAACCTAGCAAAAAACTCCATGGCAAGGGCCATGTAAGGGGATGAGCTCTCAGGCCACACCGCTCAATAGGTTCAAGGGTTGAATGAACCTATATAAGGGGTGAGTTCCTATATCAATACAACTCCATGAGACTTAGAAAATTTTTTCAACAAACTAGTCTCATAGACGGGTCTGGACAACCTACATCAACTGTCCCTTAAACTTTAGAAAAAAGTTTACGAAATACACACACACACTAAGTGAGGATATAAAGGATAGACAACATGTGCCCTTTACCTAATGAAGCCTTGAAGCTAAAGTGACTGCAGCACTAAAACTTCTTAAGGAAAATTAGATAAATAGACACATCAAACAAACAAGACAAGCATCATCAACACACGAACAACAAAGATACGAAACATCAAAACATAAACGATGCATAGTCATAAAAAGGCCTTAAGGGCCATAAAACCTACAAATTGTCCATACAGCCACCAAGGCTAATAAGGAAACCACAAGGGTTCCCATCAAATTGTTCCAACAGCCACTAAGGCTAACCAACATAAGAAACCTTAAGGGTTTCAAAACCTAGAAATTGTTCAAATAAGCCATAAAGGCTAACCACAACCACCAACAGAAACCTTAAGGGTTTCTGCAAAACCTAAGATGTTCAAAGACATACATAACATTGTTCAACAAGGTGCTAAGAAAGCTACGAATAAAAGTTTTCATTTTGCATCATCAACCACAGACTTTGATGCAACATCTTCACAACTCTTGGCTTTCTTCGCCTTCTTTTTCTTCTTCTTGCCCTCAACAGCGGCCTTAGAGGCTTCAAGGCTTGGATCCTTCGAGCCTTCACCATCACCTGAAAGAGTCTCATCACTATTCCCGGAACAAGAGCGTTTCTTGGACAGAGATTTCAGCATTTTTCCACAAGTAACCTCGTCAAGACCACGAGGTTTTAAGCCCTGCAAAACAGATAAGGGTTTGCCAAAACACTCCGAAACCTGACCCACATAAGGATAGGTCAAACGCTTCATTTCCCGGACTGAGTTTTGTAAAACTTGAAAAGCTTCAGGTTGGTAAAGGGAAGACTTTTCTTGAGGATGACCAGCCTCACAGGCTTTATAACCATAAACATAGCCTTGATGCCTCCCGTGCACTAAGAGCTTACCATACACACCACCCAAAACACTATTAACTTCAGCCGAATGAAGGAGGTAAGTAACGACCTGTTGAAAGTCGTGTTTAATCAACCATTTGTTTTCATTAGTAAGTTGAACCTTCGAAGCTTCCAAGGCTTCCACCTGCTTTTTCAGCTCACTAACCTCCATCTCATATTTATGGGTAAGCTCCTCAACCTGTTTAGCCATAGCTTTCTCCTTTTTCACCAAACCCTCATTCTCCTTCTTCAAGACATCCATAGCAGCCCTCATCTTGTCTCTCTTGTTGGAAAACTTTTCATACTCATGCATCCTCTTACGAAAACGAGCAACTCCTTGAGGAAGCATAGCAGCAAGGTTACAAGTACTCAAGATCAAACAACACAACATCATATCATCGTCCATCTCGGCAATTTTACCATGAACCAAGGGAGGAGTAATATGGCTCAACACATCCTCACAAACAGCGGCATCCTTAAAGCTATCACCTACCTTCACACACTAATTAGGCATATAAACTTGATGAACGTTCAGACCTTCGGAACCACTAACACTTTTTCCAGATGAACCTGCTGCAACAACACTTTTTCCAACCAACTTCTTCCCAGCAACAATCACTCCTTATCAACATCACTTGGACCTTGATCCACACCAACATCATCACCCAAGTCAATATGCTCAGGGGTAGATGATGGACCGGAAGCCTTCGACAAACGTCGATTAGAACGACGAGGGGAGACTTTTGGAACATAGCCTTCTTAAAAACATTCACATCGGGCACATTGACATAACTTGAACCTTCGAACCTCTGCTCAGAACCTTTAGCCACAGCATCCTCACTGGGTGTAGCTTCGGCATCCCCAAACATAACATCTGACGTATCGTCACTCTGGGTAAACTCCAAAGCAGACATTACTACAAACAATTAACAAACGTACATAAGAGTCTTAAAATACAAGCACAGGGAAAAAACAAGTGTACAAAAACATACCATGTCCATCCCTCATAAGAACCGGGTCTCGATTAGGTTTTTCCCACAATTTACTAATACCGAGTAACACTAGCAAGTGCTCGGGAAAGGGACGAACCCTTGAGGGACATTCCCGGATAGTTTCAAGAAAACGAGTGTTTATCTCAGAAGCAGAAGGTTCAGGTTCGTTGAGAACGACATCAGGTTGCCTCCAAACCATTTTGAACGGAATAATCTCATCCGAAACCCAGAAAAACCGATCTTTCCAGGCACCAAGAGTGGTGACCATAGACGAAACCAAACAAGTATCGGCTTTAGACGTCTCAAACGTAAACCAATCACCGTTCTTCGCCAACCGAAAGAAACGGCGGAACGACAACAATGTTGGATCATAACCACACACTCGACACAAAACCTCGAAATGTAAAACCCTAGCCAAAACCTACGGATGTATTTGACCGAAAGACACGCGATAATACTCTAACACATTCAAAACAAAGAGTGAAAACGGATGACGAAGATTATAGAATTCAAAGTGTCGACAATAAAGAGCAATCGAACCGGCCGGACACCGATCGATTGAAACATCCATCGTAGGAGCAACCGGTTTAAACATTAACCCAATACCCCATTCAATACAAACGATTCAACCTCCTCTTGGGTTAAACGAGAATAACTTACGGCTAGATCTTAAGCGCACCCATACGGTACGATTGAAAGAAAGAAAAAACGAAAATAAGAACTAACCTGGACAAAGAGAAAGAAGATATGGAAGGAAACTCAAGAGAAAATGTTGGAAGTTTGTGTTTATCTTGATAAAAAAGGAAAAATAAAAGAGTAGGGGGCGGTATGATTACACAGCAGTTAATTAAAAAACTGCTCTCTGCAAAAGCTGCCTACTAGTCACATTAACCGTCTTATGAAAATTCAAATTTCAAAATCTCAACTGTAACGAACCCTTCAAGCCTTTGAAGCCTTTAAGCAATAAAAATAATGTGTGAAAGTCAGAAGTATTTGAGCTTACTTCCCAAAAACCTCTGACTTGGGGGCTGATAACGGGGGTAGCTCAAACCTAAATAAAATGGTTTAAGCACATTAACTCTTAAAAGGTCAAAAGGTTAAAGGGTTCGAAACCCGCGAACTCAGGTGAACAGTAAAAAGCATGTGGGACAGTAAACCATCACTTCACTGATTGCTTGTCAAACTTTCTCACAGCCGTAAAAGAGAACATGTGCACAGAGAACGCCCTTTTATCCGCAGGTCCAAAGCCTTCAACCATTAAACTGGTAATTCCTCCACTGTAGCCTTGGATCCTTGGTCACGAGCTTCCTCTTATAGAATATATCTTGTCTATAAGAACCAGCTCCAACAGCCATATCATACACACCAGATCTGCTGAGTTTACACATACTCACTGATCTTCTCTCCTTTCTTGAGAACAAGCTCCTTGCTTAATTCTCTTCTTCACTTTGAAAAACATTGCTTCGCTAACAACTGCATTCTAGCTTGATTCCCTTCAAGCTGGAATCAAAAGCGATCAATAAACAAGTGATCCAACCCCACGTGCTATAAACGTGGGAGGACCCCACGACCTGCGTTAGGCTAATCGAAACCCTTGAAGACTTTTAATCAAATCAGTCTGTCCACCATCCTTGGTCTTGTATTTGTTATAGCAACAGTGGGGCAACACCTTGACTTGTGCTAAACCATATTATTTAACATGCCGTTTTTATTATGAAAAAGATTCGGTCAAATACACCGTAGTAGAGAATAGTCACTTGGATTCCATCTTACGTAATATTATTAGAAGAAAAAAAAGTGCCTAAAGCTGCAATCGGTAAATTCCAGTCGCCGTCAACCACGAATACGAGAATAGGTTTGCTGACTTTTTTTCTTTCAAACAATTTTCTATTTGTCCGGTATATATATAATATATATATATATATATATATGGTACTTTCCTCGAAGAATCGAAGTTTTGTCACTAACAGGTCTGTCACTATCTCCAATTTTCTATTTTGTCACCTTTTTGGAATTTGCTAATTTGGTTTGCCACAACTTTCCATCCGTTCCTTTAGAGGACCACTTTTTCAGCAGACAAATTATCCGAAAAGCCTCTATCAACAAACTTGTACACACCACTCAGCAGTCAGCATTCATGACTCTAGTTTACTAAAAAGGGTTTAGTAATATCATTGCAAACATTTTTCTTTTATCAACAAAAACTATCTTTACCTACCACTCATCGGGTAAAACATGCACCAAAAAATAATTGTAATTTAATAAGGATTTACAACACGGGGCGACGAACAAAGTGTAAGATATATACCGTATTTTCATTGGTATATACCATCGTGGGGACATGCAGCCGAGTATTTGTTGATTTTTCAATGCTTAACTGTATAAAAGTTGATGTCTCTTACATTGGATATATTTTTCTACACTGATTTGGGATGTTAATATTTGGCATTACAGTTTTAGTTTTAGGGTAAAGTTATTATACAAATGAGTTTAACATACAAATGGATCTTAACGTTTAATTTTATTCTTTTGAAAATTTTTCTCATCGTTTAAACACGTAATTTAGTCCCAGAATCTAAAAAATCATGTATTTATACTAGTAGAATAATTATGTAATTACTCTATACCAATCATAATTACTCTACACAATTTTATTTTATTTTTACATTTGTATCTAAACATCATAAAGAAGAAGAAGAGTTTCATTCACTTTTCTTTTCATGTTAAAATCATTTGCATTTGATTTTTAGAGTAAGTTTTTATCAATAAAATGTCGATATAACAAATAAAATTTTTATAATGCTCCTATTATTAAAAATCTTATGAAAAAAGGAAACACTATATTTTTTTCTTTCATTAATGTTTATTCCTACCTTTCAAATAAAAATATTAAAACCTAGTTATTATATATATTACACCACATCAAATTAGCTCTTGTAGTTTTAGGTTTTAGAATTTTAACACAAGACTATCAACAAACTTGTACACACCACTCAGCAGTCAGCATTCATGAATCTAGTTTACTAAAAAGGGTTTACGTAATATCATTGCAAACATTTTTCTTTTATCAACAAAAACTATCTTTACCTACCACTCATCGGGTCAAACATGCACCACAAAAATAATTGTAATTTAATAAGGATTTACAACACGGACGACGAACAAAGTGTAAGATAGATACCGTATTTTCATTGTTATATACCATCGTGGGGACTGCAGCCGAGTATTTGTTGATTTTTCAATGTTTAACTGTATAAAAGTTGATATCTGTTACATTGGATATATTTTTCTACACTGATTTGGGATGTTAATATTTGGCATTACAGTTTTAGTTTTAGGGTAAAGTTATTATACAAATGAGTTTAACATACAAATGGATCTTAACGTTTAATTTTATTTTTTTGAAAATTTTTCTCATCGTTCAAACACGTAATTTAGTCCCAGAATCTAAAAAATCATGTATTTATACTAGTAGAATAATTATGTAATTACTCTATACCAATCATAATTACTCTACACAATTTTATTTTATTTTTTACATTTGTATCTAAACATCATAAAGAAGAAGAAGAGTTTCATTCACTTTTCTTTTCATGTTAAAATCATTTGCATTTGATTTTTAGAGTAAGTTTTTATCAATAAAATGTCGATATAACAAATAAAATTTTTATAATGCTCCTATTATTAAAAATCTTATGAAAAAAGGAAACTCTATATTTTTTTCTTTCATTAATGTTTATTCCTACCTTTCAAATAAAAATATTAAAACCTAGTTATTATATATATTACACCACATCAAATTAGCTCTTGTAGTTTTAGGTTTTAGAATTTTAACACAAGACTATCAACAAACTTGTACACACCACTCAGCAGTCAGCATTCATGAATCTAGTTTACTAAAAAGGGTTTACGTAATATCATTGCAAACATTTTTCTTTTATCAACAAAAACTATCTTTACCTACCACTCATTGGGTCAAACATGCACCACAAAAATAATTGTAATTTAATAAGGATTTACAACACGGGCGACGAACAAAGTGTAAGATAGATACCGTATTTTCATTGTTATATACCATCGTGGGGACTGCAGCCGAGTATTTGTTGATTTTTCAATGCTTAACTGTATAAAAGTTGATATCTGTTACATTGGATATATTTTTCTACACTGATTTGGGATGTTAATATTTGGCATTACAGTTTTAGTTTTAGGGTAAAGTTATTATACAAATGAGTTTAACATACAAATGGATCTTAACGTTTAATTTTAATTTTTTGAAAATTTTTCTCATCGTTCAAACACGTAATTTAGTCACAGAATCTAAAAAATCATATATTTATACTAGTAGAATAATTATGTAATTACTCTATACCAATCATAATTACTCTACACAATTTTATTTTATTTTTACATTTGTATCTAAACATCATAAAGAAGAAGAGTTTCATTCACTTTTCTTTTCATGTTAAAATCATTTGCATTTGATTTTTAGAGTAAGTTTTTATCAATAAAATGTCGATATAACAAATAAAATTTTTATAATGCTCCTATTATTAAAAATCTTATGAAAAAAGGAAACACTATTTTTTTTTCTTTCATTAATGTTTATTCCTACCTTTCAAATAAAAATATTAAAACCTAGTTATTATATATATTACACCACATCAAATTAGCTCTTGTAGTTTTAGGTTTTAGAATTTTAACACAAGACTATCAACAAACTTGTACACACCACTCAGCAGTCAGCATTCATGAATCTAGTTTACTAAAAAGGGTTTACGTAATATCATTGCAAACATTTTTCTTTTATCAACAAAAACTATCTTTACCTACCACTCATCGGGTCAAACATGCACCACAAAAATAATTGTAATTTAATAAGGATTTACAACACGGGCGACGAACAAAGTGTAAGATAGATACCGCATTTTCATTGTTATATACCATCGTGGGACTGCAGCCGAGTATTTGTTGATTTTTCAATGCTTAACTGTATAAAAGTTGATATCTGTTACATTGGATATATTTTTCTACACTGATTTGGGATGTTAATATTTGGCATTACAGTTTTAGTTTTAGGGTAAAGTTATTATACAAATGAGTTTAACATACAAATGGATCTTAACGTTTAATTTTATTTTTTTGAAAATTTTTCTCATCGTTCAAACACGTAATTTAGTCCCAGAATCTAAAAAATCATGTATTTATACTAGTAGAATAATTATGTAATTACTCTATACCAATCATAATTACTCTACACAATTTTATTTTATTTTTACATTTGTATCTAAACATCATAAAGAAGAAGAGTTTCATTCACTTTTCTTTTCATGTTAAAATCATTTGCATTTGATTTTTAGAGTAAGTTTTTATCAATAAAATGTCGATATAACAAATAAAATTTTTATAATGCTCCTATTATTAAAAATCTTATGAAAAAAGGAAACACTATATTTTTTTCTTTCATTAATGTTTATTCCTACCTTTCAAATAAAAATATTAAAACCTAGTTATTATATATATTACACCACATCAAATTAGCTCTTGTAGTTTTAGGTTTTAGAATTTTAACACAAGACTATCAACAAACTTGTACACACCACTCAGCAGTCAGCATTCATGAATCTAGTTTACTAAAAAGGGTTTACGTAATATCATTGCAAACATTTTTCTTTTATCAACAAAAACTATCTTTACCTACCACTCATCGGGTCAAACATGCACCACAAAAATAATTGTAATTTTATAAGGATTTACAACACGGGCGACGAACAAAGTGTAAGATAGATACCGCATTTTCATTGTTATATACCATCGTGGGACTGCAGCCGAGTATTTGTTGATTTTTCAATGCTTAACTGTATAAAAGTTGATATCTGTTACATTGGATATATTTTTCTACACTGATTTGGGATGTTAATATTTGGCATTACAGTTTTAGTTTTAGGGTAAAGTTATTATACAAATGAGTTTAACATACAAATGGATCTTAACGTTTAATTTTATTTTTTTGAAAATTTTTCTCATCGTTCAAACACGTAATTTAGTCCCAGAATCTAAAAAATCATGTATTTATACTAGTAGAATAATTATGTAATTACTCTATACCAATCATAATTACTCTACACAATTTTATTTTATTTTTACATTTGTATCTAAACATCATAAAGAAGAAGAGTTTCATTCACTTTTCTTTTCATGTTAAAATCATTTGCATTTGATTTTTAGAGTAAGTTTTTATCAATAAAATGTCGATATAACAAATAAAATTTTTATAATGCTCCTATTATTAAAAATCTTATGAAAAAAGGAAACACTATATTTTTTTCTTTCATTAATGTTTATTCCTACCTTTCAAATAAAAATATTAAAACCTAGTTATTATATATATTACACCACATCAAATTAGCTCTTGTAGTTTTAGGTTTTAGAATTTTAACACAAGACTATCAACAAACTTGTACACACCACTCAGCAGTCAGCATTCATGAATCTAGTTTACTAAAAAGGGTTTACGTAATATCATTGCAAACATTTTTCTTTTATCAACAAAAACTATCTTTACCTACCACTCATCGGGTCAAACATGCACCACAAAAATAATTGTAATTTTATAAGGATTTACAACACGGGCGACGAACAAAGTGTAAGATAGATACCGCATTTTCATTGTTATATACCATCGTGGGACTGCAGCCGAGTATTTGTTGATTTTTCAATGCTTAACTGTATAAAAGTTGATATCTGTTACATTGGATATATTTTTCTACACTGATTTGGGATGTTAATATTTGGCATTACAGTTTTAGTTTTAGGGTAAAGTTATTATACAAATGAGTTTAACATACAAATGGATCTTAACGTTTAATTTTATTTTTTTGAAAATTTTTCTCATCGTTCAAACACGTAATTTAGTCCCAGAATCTAAAAAATCATGTATTTATACTAGTAGAATAATTATGTAATTACTCTATACCAATCATAATTACTCTACACAATTTTATTTTATTTTTACATTTGTATCTAAACATCATAAAGAAGAAGAGTTTCATTCACTTTTCTTTTCATGTTAAAATCATTTGCATTTGATTTTTAGAGTAAGTTTTTATCAATAAAATGTCGATATAACAAATAAAATTTTTATAATGCTCCTATTATTAAAAATCTTATGAAAAAAGGAAACACTATATTTTTTTCTTTCATTAATGTTTATTCCTACCTTTCAAATAAAAATATTAAAACCTAGTTATTATATATATTACACCACATCAAATTAGCTCTTGTAGTTTTAGGTTTTAGAATTTTAACACAAGACTATCAACAAACTTGTACACACCACTCAGCAGTCAGCATTCATGAATCTAGTTTACTAAAAAGGGTTTACGTAATATCATTGCAAACATTTTTCTTTTATCAACAAAAACTATCTTTACCTACCACTCATCGGGTCAAACATGCACCACAAAAATAATTGTAATTTTATAAGGATTTACAACACGGGCGACGAACAAAGTGTAAGATAGATACCGCATTTTCATTGTTATATACCATCGTGGGACTGCAGCCGAGTATTTGTTGATTTTTCAATGCTTAACTGTATAAAAGTTGATATCTGTTACATTGGATATATTTTTCTACACTGATTTGGGATGTTAATATTTGGCATTACAGTTTTAGTTTTAGGGTAAAGTTATTATACAAATGAGTTTAACATACAAATGGATCTTAACGTTTAATTTTATTTTTTTGAAAATTTTTCTCATCGTTCAAACACGTAATTTAGTCCCAGAATCTAAAAAATCATGTATTTATACTAGTAGAATAATTATGTAATTACTCTATACCAATCATAATTACTCTACACAATTTTATTTTATTTTTACATTTGTATCTAAACATCATAAAGAAGAAGAAGAGTTTCATTCACTTTTCTTTTCATGTTAAAATCATTTGCATTTGATTTTTAGAGTAAGTTTTTATCAATAAAATGTCGATATAACAAATAAAATTTTTATAATGCTCCTATTATTAAAAATCTTATGAAAAAAGTAAACACTATATTTTTTTCTTTCATTAATGTTTATTCCTACCTTTCAAATAAAAATATTAAAACCTAGTTATTATATATATTACACCACATCAAATTAGCTCTTGTAGTTTTAGGTTTTAGAATTTTAACACAAGACTTCAATAATTTATATTTGAAAAATGTACCTTTTCTTTTCTTTCTTTTTTAACACTAATATTTTTTTTTTACTATTTACATAACCCATGTTTATGTTTGTATAAGTAAATCTCATATTTATAATTATCTATATTAAACCACATCATAATTAGCTACAAAAATGTTTTAGGTTTTTAACATAAGACTTCAATAATTAATATTTGAAAATATACTTTTTCTTTTCTTTCTTTTTTAACATTAATGTTTTCTTACTATTTACTTAACCCATGTTTATGTTTATATAATTAAATCCTACGTTTACTATGATATCTATTTCCAGTTTACTTATGATATTTGAAATTTTCATTATCTTAGTATTAATTTAAAATTAAATAAAAATTACATAATTAAAAAATTATAATATTTTTATCGATACTCGGTACCAATATTATCGGATCCAGTGCCGGTATTTGTAATATACGTCTTAATCTATTTAAATTTTATTTAATTTAGTTTTCTTAATAGTTTGTGTTCGTTAACTTTTGAAAAAAATATGAACACACGACCGTGTGTAATTTTTTGCTAGGCAACCTGGTAACATAATAGAATTTTTTTGTATCTTAATTTAAGCGAGTGCTGCTACCAAGACGAATGAATTGATTTCGACTGAGCAACAACGGTACCGGTACTAGTATTACTAGAACTGGGATTAATATATGTAATTATGGTTTTAAATCAATGTAAAATATGTGCTAATATCTTTTTAGAAATATCAAGATTTTATTTTGAGATTTTTTTTCTTTTAGTTGCTATAACGAGTGCTGATAACGTAAAGAACTAAACTGACATAGATCAAGTTCCAGCTACGTAGCACGGGGTATCCCACTATTTTATTATATTTATTTACAGTTTGAGGTTCAATGAAAATACCAAAAAAGTGAGAGAAGAGGGGAACCATAAATTTAATATGTTACATATATTATGAAAAATTCAACCTAATATGTTTCAAAAAAATTTGAAGCTTTAAAAAATGCTCAAAACACTAAAAAATGTAAAAAAAAATTACATAAATGATTTATTTATTAAAATATCAACTACACATCTTTATATAATCTTCGAAAATAATTGAAAAGAATATTGTTTAACATTTTAAATTGAAATCTTATACATATTTAACAGGTTAAATGTATGGTTTACGGTTCTCCACTTTTCTGGTGTTTCTTATTAAATCTCACACTACATATATATATATATATATATATATATATATATTATATATATATATATATATATATATTATATATATATATATATATATATATTTAGGAGAAAGATCTGTTAGGAACCACCCTTTATTGCGAGAACCGCAAGAACCAATGTAAACACAACCAAAAATACCTAAAAAAAATCTAAAAAACATACAAATTTTTTTTAAATTTTATAAAAAAATCGCTACTTTTCTTCATAAAAATAATAAAAATTATTATTTTTTTATGATGAAAAGTAGCGATTTTTATATAAAAAGTATGAAAAAGACATTGTGTGTTTTTTATATTTTTTTTTCGGTTTTTTTTTTTGGGGGGGGGGGGAGGTTTAGCTTTATGGTTTAGTTTTTAGCATTTAGCTTTGGGAGGGGGTGGGGGGTTAGGTTTTTCTTAGGTTTTTTTTAGCTTTTGGGTGGTGGTGTAATGGGTTTATTTGTTGTGTTCACATTGGTTCTCCCAATAAAGGTGGTTCTCGCAATAAAGATGGAGGATCCGTTAGGAACCACCATTTATTGCGAGAATCAGTGTGAACACAACCAAAAATACCTTAAAAAATAAAAAAAACACACAAATTTTTTAAATATTTATTTAAAAAAATGCTATATTTTGTAATTAAAAAAACAAAAAAATAGAGTAACCACTATCAGTGCATATGTATTATTTCTTTCACAAATTCAGTAATACATTACCAATATGGAACAATTGCACTTTGATTTACACTACCATCCATAATACACTACTTTTTACATTAACAATATTAGAAATGCACATGTGCATCTATATGTATGAACATGATATAATGTGTTTTGGTACACTACTTTGAATACACTTTTCCTTTCCTCTATCATACCTTCTATAATACACAACCATTACATCCTACCATCCATAATACAATATCATTACCTCCTACTATCCATAATACAACACCATTACCAATATTTTCACTTTATTACATGTACATCAACACCCTTTATACCATGTAAACAACATATTAAATCATAAAGTGACAAATATAACTAAACCATCAACTACTAGATATAACTAACAAAAAAACATGTATATGTGCCTACTTCATCATTCAAAATCACAATTTTTTTGTACCAAAACACGTCATATCAAGGTTATACATAATAATCCACATGTGCATTTTTAATATTGGTAATGTAAAAAGTAGTGTATTTCGGATGGTATGTGCATTTTCATCATTTCTTTGACAAAGTAGTGGAGTAACAGTTATCCATGCACATGTGCATTTTCATCATTTCTTTGACAAATTCCGTAATACGGTATAGACATTGGACAATTGTACTTTCATTTACACTATCACATGTAATACACTAATGTTTACGTTACCAAAATTAGAAATGCCCATGTGCATCTATATGTATCAACATGAAATAAGGTGTTTTGGTACACTACTTTGAATACACTTTCTCTTTCATCTATCATTTCATCCATAATACACTACCATGCACATGTGCATATGTATCATTTCTTCGACAAATTCCGTGATACGTTACAAAAATTAGACAATTGTATCATTTGTAATACACTACTTTTTACGTTGCCAATATTACAAATGCACGTGTGCATCTATATGTATCAACATGAAATAAGGTGTTTTGATACACTACTTTGAATACACTTTTTCTTTCATCTATCATACCATCTATAATACACTTCCATTACCTCCTACAATCCATAATACAATACCATTACCTCCTACTATCTATAATAGAATACCAATACCAATATTTTCACTTTATTACATGTATATCATCACCATTTATACTATCCATCAACATATTACATCATAAAGTGACAACTCTAACAAAACCCATCAACCACTAGATATAACTAACCAAAAAACTTTTATACCAAAATACGCTATATAATGGTTATATAAAATGATGCACATGTGCATTTTGAATATTGGTAATGTAAAAAGTAGTGTATTACGAATGATATTGTAAATTAAAGTGCAATTGTCTACTAATGATAATGTATTACGGAATTTGTCGAAGTTATGATACATATGCACATGTGCATGGATAACTGTTACTCGAAAAAAAAAAATTTTTTAGGGGTAAGAAATATAGCGATTTAAAAAAAATAGTAAAAAAAAATAAAAAATTTTGAGTGTTTTATGATTTTTTTCATATTTTATTTTGCAATAAAGGTGGTTCTCGCAATAAAGGGGGTTCTCGCATGAACCTTACCCTATATATATATATATATATATATATTTCAATATGTGTGTGCATATGTATGATATGAAAAGTAAATGTAAAAAAGATACGATGGAACAGAAAAGATAAGAATTAGTAAAGGATGGATGGTTGCATGAAAAATATTTTTTAGCGAATGCTGAATGATGAAGGTGTTGGTATGTGTAATATCCGTTCAGCAAATTCAGATATTTATACATACATAATCATAATTAAGCCATAAAAATTTATTATATGTTAAATATTTTCAATAAAAAAAGGTTAAGTAATCAATGGATTCATCGCATTTTGGTTAGGAAGGAGGGGCGCCTACGAGTAAGGGCTAGTAGGTTGCATTCCCGATTCTATAACACCATCGCTACCCCATCATGTTAGATAGGCGGGTAACGTTCATTGGATTGTTACCAGAATGTGAGTATTTATGTATATATGCAAGGACTTCGCATGAATGCTACATTTTTTTCTGTAATGACGTGATTAACTTATACGTCGATGTGTTCTTGCTTAGACTGACAAGCCACGATGTTGCGCTTTTGTACCAAGCACACAAAAAAAAACATCACATTACCAAGCACACAAAGAAAAACATCACATTCCTGGGTGATAGGTAGCATCGACTGTACACATCTTGTTGGGAAAATGTGACCCAGTGCATTGTGAGGCCAATATATGAAAGGTGATCATAAATACCCACGATCATGCTTGAAGCGGCTGTCTCATAGGATTTTGATTTTGGTATGCGTATTATGGTACACCTGGGTCAAACAACGACATCAATGTTCTCCAACAATCTCTATATTTCTCAGCCAACAGAATGGAAACGCGCCTAAGTGTCCATTATATGTTAATGGACAGTTATACAAACGTGGGTACTATATAAATCACATGATCTACCTTACTTAGACAATGTTTGTAAAAGCGTTTCCATATCCTACGATATGAATGAATAGAAGTTCAAGAAGTTGCAAGAGTCGGCAAAAAAAGATGTGGAGCGCCCTTTCGCCATTCTAAAAGGAAAATGAGGCATACTTGGTGACCTATGTGGACTATGACTGTAGACAAGATTAGGAGCGTGGCGTATGCACGCATTTTATTGCACAAGATGATCCTAAAGGACGACAAATATGTGATATCACGAGTCTACATAAAGGATCCTCCAGTCATGCCCGTATAAGATAATGTACTTGTCGAGTTGATAGACGAAAATACACATTTCCGACTTAGATTTCATCTTGTGGAACATCTTAAAACTAAAGATCTACCTACCTATTGAGTCAGATGATGAACAGTTTATTTTATACCCATGTATTATTTTTCTGATTTTGATGTTTTTAATTTGAATTATGTATTTTAATTTAGAATTAAAGTTTAATTAGTTTTTTTGTTTAATTGTTTATTTTATTTTAATTTAAAAAGTTGTATGGTAGTTGAGAAAATTGTTGTCTTTAATTAGTGTCAATAGGGTAGTTCATGGTAAAAATGATTTGACAATGCACGATTGATGGGTTTTTAAAATACATAGAATAAATGTCATTTCTCCCAAGGGCGAAACTACAAGAGCATGAGGAGGGTTTGTTGACCCTCCGGCCGCCAAACGGACATTTAAGTTATGGTGGGTTTTTTTTATTTTGACCCTCAAGATTGTTAGTTGAAGAATACTTGCAACAAAAAAGAAGAAAGACTAAGAAGGTGCTTAGTTATCACCCCAAATATTCTTTTTCTTATGTAGTCGATGGTTATAGAGTCAAGGAGCAAGAAATTAGGAGTAGTGTGAAGAAAATGAAGGGTATATTTGTCATTATACCATAAAAAAAGAAGTCTTAAGTCAAAGAGCATTAAATGTCAGTACACGCTTTCTTTTCCGACGTAGTCGATGTTTTTCTAGATATGAATTGTAAGAGCATTAACATTTTGGTCCCTGAGGTTTGGCCAGTTTTGCCACTTTATTCCAAATTTCAAACCTTTTGCTATTTTGGTCCTTGTAGTTTCGTTTTTTTTGCCATTTTGGTCCAAATTTCAAATTCAGCTCAGATTTTCAAAAAAAAAACCTGGTTTTTGTCCTTTTCTTCAGGGGCATTTTGGTCATTTTAGGCTTTATTTTAACTGAATATCAATTAAAATATTTCATCTTCCCCAATCATCTGAAACTCAGTCTCTCTCTCCTCTCTCTCTCTCTAAACTCACCAGCCTTAACACCCAAAAATGAACTCCATCATTCTCTCCGGTGATCTTTCTCTCCACAAACCCTAACAATCGCACAAAATATCCACCAAATCTCTACAATTACCCCTACAAATCCACTATAATCCTGTTCAATTCACTCAAATGGATCGGAACCGGACGGAGAGTCCGGTGTACACCCGACAGTGGAGCAGCACCGGTTCATCTTCTCCGACGATGTCACCGGTGAGATCAAATCTAAGGTGGTGGTATAGTGGTGGTGCGGTGGTGTTAATAGAGGTGGTAGGTGGTTCCATAGAGAGAGAGATTGCAGGTGTGTGTGTGATAGAGAGAGAAGAGAGAGAGACAGATATATATATAGTTTGATTAGTTATATATTATTTTTAATTAATAATTAATAATAAGTTTTAATAAAAGTATAATGATCAAAATGCCCCTGAAGAAAATAACAAAAATCAGGGTTTTTTTTGAAAATCTGAGTTGACTTTGAAATTTGGACCAAAATGGCAAAAAAAACAAAACCACAGGGACCAAAATGGCAAAAGGTTTGAAATTTGGACTAAAGTGGTAAAATTGCCAAACCTCAAGGACCAAAATGGCAGTTTACTCCATTGGGTTTCTTATATTTCTATGAGTATGTTCCATATAATATGTTATATGAATTGGTTGACAATGGTTCTAACCGGAAGAGAAGATTTTACTCTTTACTTTAAATGTATGGGAAATACTACATCCTTATAAATTTGTTTAATCTTTTTAAAAGTAGTTGTGAGTGAAGAAGAGATAAAAGTTAATGATAAAGATATAAAAAAAAATGAAAATATTGATTTTTAATTTAATTATAAAGATAAGGATAAAAAGATGCTCTAATAACAACAATGGCCGTGGCGGCAGAACAAGAAAAACAATAATATCCATATTGGCTGCATTAAAAGAAATTAAGAGTCAATTAGTATTTGTTGAACAGAAAAAGTTATATGCTTTAAGATTCGATGGTCAAAAAACAATTAATTGATGTAACATAGACCTTCTATAGTACGTATAAAAAGATCTAATGCAATTAATTGATGTAACATAGACCTTCTATAGTAGGTATAATTTTTTTTTTGAGTTTTTCCTAAATTAGTGTAGGTAGAAAAAGTATTTACCAAAATGGGTGATTTGGAAAATATTTATTAAAATATGTGTTTTCTTTATTTTTAACTAATCTATTATAAATCTTTTTTTTTAACTCAATCAACCTGCTATTGCTTTTATACTTTTTTTTTCATTCAACTCATTGTTTTTTTACACACACACACACATATATATATATATATATATGGTAAGGTTCATGCGAGAACCACCTTTATGGTGAGAACCGCGAAAACAACCTATATTGCAAAATAAAATCTAAAAAAATAAAAAAAACACTCAAAAAAAGTTTTTTTTTAATATTTTTTAATAAAAATCGTTATATTTCGTTACCAAAAAAATTCGAGTAACAGTTATCCATGCATATGTGCATATGTATCATAACTTCGACAAATTCAGTAATACGTTATCACTAATAGACAATTGCACTTTAATTTACAATACATCCATAATACACTCAGTTTTACATTAAATGCACATGTGCATTATTATATATAACAATTATATACCGTATTTTGGTACAAAAAGTTTCTGATTTTGAATGATGAAGTAGGCTTATATATATGTTTTATGGTTAGTTATATCTAGTGGTTGATGGGTTCATTATAGTTGTCACTTTATGATGTAATATGTTGATTGGATGCTATAAACGGTGTTGATATACATGTAATAAAGTGAAAATATTAGTATTTGTATTGTATTATAAATGGTAGGAGGTAATGGTATTGTATTATGGATGATAGGAGGTAATGGAAGTGTATTATGGATGGTATGATAGAAGAAACAGAAAGTGTATTTAAAGTAGTGTACCAAAACACCTTATTTCATGTTGATACATATAGATGCACATGTGCATTTCTTATATTGGTAACGTAAAAAGTAGTGTATTACACATGGTAAGTGTAAATGAAAGTACAATTGTCTAATGTTTGTAATGTATTACGGAATTTGTCAAAGAAATGATGAAAATACACATGTGCATGGTAGTGTATTATGGATGGTATGATAGAAGAAAGAGAAAATGTATTCAAATTAGTGTACCAAAACACCTTATTTCATGTTGATGTATATAGATACACATGTGCATTGCTAATATTGGTAACATAAAAAGTAAAGTGTTACACATGGTAGTCTAAATGAAAGTACAATTGTCTAATATTTGTAATGTATTATGGAATTTGTCAAAGAAATGACGAAAATGCACATGTGCATGGATAGTTGGTACTCAAATTTTTTTTTGAAATTTTTTTATTGTTAAGTAAATATAGCGACTTTTTCAAAAAAAATATTAAAAAAAAACAAAATAAAAATTTTGGTATTTTTTTAGATTTTTTAGGTATTACTGTTTGTGTTCACACCGGTTCTCGCAATAAAGGGTGGTTCCTAACGGATCATTGTCCTATATATATATATATATATATATATATATATATATATATATATATATATATATATATATCTAGGGGATGGGTAAAATGAGAACCACCTCCAGTTGAGAGAACCGTGAGAACCACTTTCTAACCATTGGATCTTTGGAGATGGATAGATGAGATTAAAAGTAATTAAAACTATTATAAAATTCTTTTTGTCTTATTATGTTTTTATATTTTAATGTTAAGAGGGTAGTTTAGTAAATTTGTTTTTTTGCCTTTTTGTATTTATTTTTTTTATTACTTTTTGTCTTATTATATTAATTGTTTTTATTAAAATCAGAATTTTTTATTAAAAACATTTTAAAATCAGATTTTTAACAAAAAAAAAATTTCAAGATTTTTTTTACAAAAAAACATTTTTACATGCCGTTTTTTTACGTCAAGTTTTTTACGCGCCGTTTTTTACGCCTCCGTTTTATTTACGACCGTTTTTTACTACGTTTTTATTTTACGCGCCGTTTTTATATGCCCCGTTTTTACACGTCGTTTTTACGCCTTTTTTTAAACGCCGTTTTTATACGCCCCGTTTTTACGCGTCGTTTTTTAAGCCCCGCTTTTTTTACGCGTTGTTTTTTACGGCCCGTTTTTACGCTCCGTTTTTGTGCGTCGTTTTTTACGCGCTCCGTCTTTTACGCCCTCGTTTTATTTACGCGCCTTTTTTACATCTAGTTTTTTACGCCCGGCTTTTTTACGCGCCGTTTTTACGCCTCGTTTTTACGCCCCGTTTATGCCTGTTTTTCCTCCGGTTTTTTTACACGCCGTTTTTATACGCCCCGTTTTTACGTGCCGATTTTTACGCCCCGCTTTTTTACACGTTGTTTTTGCGGCTCGTTTTTTACGCTTCGTATTTACGCGCCTTTTTTTACACCCCACCAAAGTTTTTTTTTTACGAGCAAGTTATTTTTTTCGAATTTTTTTTACGAAAAACTTTTTTTATATATTGAGTACAATGAATTAAATATATATATTTTTTTAATCTCTGTTTTTTTTAAATGTAAAATAAGAAAAAGAAAAATATGAGAAAAAAAAGAAAAGAATATTCTATTTAAAGAAAGGGAAGAGAGAAAGAAAGAAAGAAAATTGATGTGTCTTTTATAAAAGAAGAGAGAGAAATGATATGACATTAAGAGTAAAAAACTATATTGCCCTTTTGATTTAATTTGAATATAAGTAATGTGTTAAAATTCTATTGGATGGGAGGAGTTCTCATGGTTCTCGCAACTGGGGGTGGTTTTATCTTGAACCGGATCCTATATATATATATATATATATATATATATATATATAATATACATATATACATATATATAACTTATTATAATTTTTTTTAACTTTTATGATCAAACCATGTTATACAAATTGAAATTTTTGAGAAATACGTCTCATATTGGTTTTTAGATAATATTTCATTTACTATTTTGTATGTGTACATGATTATCACGTCAATACTCTTGCATTTTAAATTATCAACTTATTTTTTAAAAAGTCACGAACAACAATTTTTTTCATTTTGTTAATGAACTAACATGAACACATGTTTCGTGAACGTTTGTTTACGTTCGTTCATTTGAGTTTGTTTAAGTTGGTTCATTTACCTTTATTATCGCTTGTTACATAACTTATTTTCATTGGTTTGCTTGTATTTAAATTCTTTCGTTTACGTTTCTCTATGTAAACAATTATTTTTTAGTTACACTACAATTTCGTCTGTTTTATAAGTTTGAAATATTACCCATTATTGACTAATCTACTTTTATTATTTTTTCCTAATAGATTGATGTTCATGCTTGATATTACCATTATCTTCGTGCTTATTTATAATCCTAAAATTACTGGAAAAAAATTTATATTTAAATTACATATCTTACATAAATATAAAGGGAATAAAAAAAGAAAAGCATTTAAGAAAAGAAAAAAAATTAAAAAAAAAGAACTAAAATAAGTTAGTTAATAAATAAAATAAAAAGTATAATGAGTTGTTTGGTTAAAAACGTGATATTGAATTAAAAAATAAAAGTAAAAAAAATACAATATATTAGTTTAAATAAAAAAAACAACTCAAACACTCATTTTGGTAAATAATTTCTTAAATAACCTATTTTGGTAAATATTTCTTTCCACTATCACCCTTTTAGGAAAAAAAAAACCTTTAAAAAAAACACTCATTTTGGTAATTATTTTTCAAATCACCAATTTGGTAAATATTTTTTCTACCACCACTATTTTGGAGAAAAAACTCAATTTTTTGGTAGTTAGACACCTAAGATTTTCAATTTATTGTCATTTTCAACAAATTCACTAACTCCTTTTTTTAAAGGAAAATTTCATTCAAGCACAACGCCACAAACGGACCACAAAACGGGGACCTCCAGGCCAAACGACATTACATCAAGTTTAGAGGGTAATTACACCAACCATTCCAATCAATACCTTTCAATCTAGATCTATGCCGAAGCTAAAAGAACGACACGGTCTTAATAGTATACATAGCTTCAATAGCTCTCCGGGACTTGCCATTAAAAACTCTAGTGTTCCGTTCGTTCCAAATAACCCACATGGAAGTAAATATGATGCCTCTTAATATGTGTTTCTCCTGGCTCGTCTTTGTTTGAGTCTCCGCCAACGTCAACAGGTCTTTCACTTCAAAAGCATAAATCAGACTCAGCTTACACCATGCTCCGACCCTAGCCCAAATTTCCGATGAGAACAAGCATCCGGTGAACAAATAAGTAGCCGTTTCCGAGTCCGTATCACAGAGAACGCATGAGACATTTTCTAAAACTACCCCACGCTTGGTTAGCTCCACTCTAGTTGGAAGTCGGTTAAGATCCGCGCGCCAAACCATTATTTTACACTTCAAAGGCGTCCAACCCTTCCACTTCATGTTTGAATCGTTCGTAACCACTGATCTAGAGGAAAAACATTTCTTCGTCTTATTAACCGCATAGAACCCGGTCTTGTCACCTTTCCAAATCCATCGGTCGACACCACTGTTCCATTGATAGTCATGGATATCCGAAAGCAACTGAAACAACTCGTTGACCTCCTCGTATGAAAGAAGAGGTGTGCGCCAATCCCAAGATAAAGTCTTTATGCTGTTGACAACCTGCACACGAGAAGAAACTGAAACCCATTTTTGCCTTTCCAACCGGAACAAATGCAGATAGACAAGGCGTAAAGGCTCATCCTGAAGCCATATATCTGCCCAAAAGCTAATCGAAGACCCATCTCCAACAAAGTTACTGTTTAGATCTTGGCCATTAGGAAGTTTTTTATGACCAATTCTCACTACTATGACCCTTTTCCATAACAATTCCTTTCTTTTTTGAATCGCCAAGTCTATTTTATAAGAAGTGCCTCGTTAATGTCTTGCAAACTGTTAACGCCCAAACCACCCTTAACTTTCGGTCTAGCTATAGCATCCCAAGCTACCCATGGGATCTTTTTTTCTTCACTTGAGCCCGCCCATAAAAATCGCCTCATAATCGCTTCAATACTTTGAATCACCGCTGTAGGAGCTTGGTATAAAGATAGATAATAGATCGGTAAGTTTTCGAGAATGGATTTAATAAGGATCAATCTACCACCTATGGACAAAGTCTTAGATTTCCAAGACACAAGGCGACCCTTTATAACTTCAATGACCGAATTCCAGTTACTAATCCGGGACATATTCGCGCCAACTTTGATCCCCAAATACACAAACGAAACGGCCCCTCTTTTACATCCCAACACCTCCATCATATTATCGACTTCTGTATCGTCGATCCTGACTCCAAATAGATTCGACTTGTGAATATTAATACGCAAACCCGAACAAATGTAAAAGACCCGAAGGATCCGAGCCATGTTCTGGAGGTTCTCGCTGGACCATTCTCCCATAATGAGAGCATCGTCCGTGTAGAATAAGTGAGTAATGTCGGTTTCATGATCCGAGAAATTCAACTTTTTAGATCACCAATCTGTTTAGCTTTCTTCACCATCCACGACAAAGCTTCCATAACAATCAAGAAAAGAAAGGGAGAAAGGGGGTCGCCATGACGAAGCCCCTTTTCACAATTGAACTCGAAAGCTGGCGAGCCGTTAACTAGAACTGCGGCCCTAAAAGACAGTAAAATCCCCTTAATCCAATTACACCACATCGAGGGAAAACCCATTTGAGCCAATGATAGAGAGCAAAAAATTCCAATTGACATTATCATACACTTTCTCGAAATCTATCTTTAATAAAAACGCCTTTCGTTTTCTCTTTTTCAATCCTTCCATTAATTCACTAACTCCTTTTAGATGTACGTTAATTGAGAGGCAATTTTGACTTTTATCTATGTAACCAAGGGGTATTTTAGACATTTTACCACCACATCTGTCACACCCCTAATTTCCACGTGTAACCCGGTAGGCTCGGTTGGGGAATATTGTGACGCAAGTTGATATCATCATTACCAAACAATACAATAAAACACAGCGGAAGTCTGGATAATTATTATTACAAACGTTTGAATGTTCAAAGTTCAAAATAAATACAACGCTTGTAATTAGGTCCACATGCGGATCGAAATGTGATTAAAAGGAAATTTAACAGACTAAGGCCTTCTAAGCAAAGGATTGCAATTCCTCTTAAGCTTCACCGAGCACTTCCAGCCTAATTACGTATACTTGTCACCTGCGCTTAGTCTTTTGAAAATACGTCAGTTATCACTGGTAATACATTTAATTGACTCATTTTGAAAACATTTAGTGTACACAATGGTACTTTGTTTAATAAATAACTTGGGATAAATTATTTTTATGTTATCAGTTTTACATGCCAATAATACATTTAGAGCCCGATAACTATGTCGGGAACATGATTAATCGACACACCACTTTAATACCTTTAACAGGTGCACCCTTAATGGGTTATAATTTATTTTAGCATATGTCGGGTGTATGCCTACACCCCGTGCTTAGGTCGTGGCCATTTACAATTAAATGAGTCGTGGATATCCAGGACATGGTCGTTTTAACCCCCCAATGTTTAATATTAAGCAATACGAATTAAAATGGATTATTTGAATTCCCGACTCATTGATCATTGATCCCATATCCAACCATGCGGTATTATTATACCGTATGCCAGGCCCGTATAAGGGAAAATAGGTTAAAGTATTTACCTGGTTTGCCAATCTTTAATTAATAAGAAAATAAGCAAAGCACAGCCGTAATCAATTAACTAGCTTGGCGACAATCTACCGAAAGCATCTAGTCTGGAATGGATGGTAATATTAACCGATTAGTTAGCTAGCGGGTCTTTATTAAGTCATTGACTTAGGTCGGCTAACTTAAAATAAAGATAATGGTACGAAATGCTAGATTGAATGATGACCGGAAAAGAATGTATTTTGGACCCAACAAGTACTAGGACTTGTATAATATGGGTCACCATTTTACATTCTAGAATTTGAGAATATTTTGATATGGTTAAATCCGTTTCGGTTAGATTACGTAAACTAGTTTCGTGGGCCGAACCGTATACATATAAGCGAAATCGGGTAACCGGGTGAGTCCTATACAAGTCTCATATGCCATTACGTTTAAAATATGTTAAAATATCAGTATGTTGTCAACATGTTGGCCCGTTATGGTTTTAAAATCAAACTATGCCTTAAAAGGGCAATTTGGTCATTTTATGACTAATAAAAGAGGTTTCCGATTAAACTGATGTCAAGACCATAAACATTTTGAAAAGACATGTATTTTATTATGTTCTATCAGTAAGGTATCAAATATATGTGTGGGTGATAGTTTTGAATTAAACTATGTCCCGTAAGGGCATTTTAGTCATTCCACACATAGCTTTGATATCATATTTGGGATTCTGAGTTTGGGACATGTACCTACTGTTAATATTTTGAAAACATGTTTTGAACTTAGTAGGTATCAAGCATTGATTCTCTAATATGGTTTTAAACCATATTATGCGCCGAAACGGCGATTAAGTCGCTAAATGACGATTTAAATGGTATTTAAGTGAAACTGTTATTGTGACCAGGTTTGTATGACCAACATATGTTAATATAAAGTATAAGGTTTTGGTTCATTAAAATGTTTAAAACCCATTTAAAGTACCGAAATGGCAATATCGTCATTTAAGGACATATTATGCAAACTAGAGCTTAAATTCAGTTTGCAACTTGAATGACTATCCCAAATAATCCTAATAATGATATTATATCAGTAGGTATTGAGTTTTGATGTCAAGTTTATGTTTAAACCATTTTATACGCCAAAAGAGCGATTTGGTCGATTTAAATGCGTTAATTACGTTGAATAATCAAAACGTAGTTTATGACCAGGTTACTAATATCAAAATAAGTTTATTAGTTTAATAATTTAGTTTACAACTCATTTATATGCTTGTTAATGATCAAAACCTTAGTTTATGACAAAAAGGCATTTTAGGCATATTTAACGAATATTTGCATAATGACTCGGATTACTATATGACCATCTCCTATAACTCCAGAGGGTTATAGTGTACTATAACATGGTCATAATGCAACTTAGGAACTTTAGCTAAGGTTGCTAAATCGGGTCAGAATTGAAAGTCAAAGCAAAAGTCAACTTTTGCGACTTTCGGTTGCGAATTGACCTTAGACCTGGAATTGATGAGCCAAACATGTTCCCACATGTTCTTATAACTATTACCATGTTACTAGAGTGTCAAAACAGATTTTATAACACCTACATTACTAATTATGATTTTATTTCAAAACTGACCTGTTTGACTTTTTATTAACATAACTTTGACCCGTCAATTGACCAAGCAAACGTGGTAATCAGGAGATGCCCTTATGAGGGATTAACACCTACCTTATTATGATCACGTAGCCATGTTCGTTACGAACATTGGCTGGACCATAATGGTCTTAGCTGAAAGTCAAAGCGTTTTTACATCAACGCTTTGACTTAGGCTTAATGCCTAATAAAACTGAAAAAGGAAGGCTAAGAATACTTACACAAGTCTCTTAGCACGGAATATGACTAGATTGGAAGCTCCCTTAGATCAGAAACCTCCAGAGAGTGAGATAGAGATGAAATGGAAGCGAGCAAGTCAATGTGATGCAATGCACCACCTATTTATACTTGAGGGCCTAGCATGGGATCATGACAGGTGTTGGGGCTTGCTCTTAGATGCAAACAAGTGTTTTGGGACGTGTATCAAGCAGGAGGAGAGTGGCAATGGCGTAAAAGGTGGCAGGGCAGCAGGCTGCCAAGCAATCTGCTTCTGGTAGTCCCTTACGGACCGTAAGGGTTTAGCCTTGCGGTCCGTAAGGACCATAGGCGCCCACAGATTTGAATTGGTTACGGACCGTAACCATAAGGGCCTGCGGTCCGTAACCGCCTTACTGAAGCTCAAATTCTGATTGCCTTACGGTCCGTAACCAGTAATGGTTACGGTCCGTAAGGAGCTTTCAAAACATGAAATTTTTGGCATTTTTGTAGCTTGGTCCTCTGACTTTTCCGATGCTCTTTTAGAGGTTATTAAAATAACATGACGGCGTCTTTAGCCCCTTTCGGCTACAGGTGGCAATCAAAAAAATTTTCGGGACATGTGTAGGATTTTTATTAGACGAAATTTTCGAGGTGTTACAACGTCAACCTAAACTAAACTACCACCACATCCACCTTTACTAAACAACTAGTACCACCATATTCCCCCTCCACGACCATCCTCTTCAACCAAACACCACCGCCGCCCAACACCTAGAACAGCCACCACCGTATTCAAAACACCATCGCATCGTTGCCTGAATAAAAGCAAAACCAAATACCAAATCAGTCATCACCCCCAAATCTGTAAATCCCACCACCGTCTACAAACCAATATCGCACAACCGACTGACCACCACACCACCGATTGTCTTTAAACCAAAAGCTAAAGGATCCATTTTCAAACCACCACACCACCGTCTTCAAACCACCACTGCACCGCCACACGTTCAAAGCAAAACAAACTATACACCAAATCGGTCTTCACCCACCAAATCTATAAATCCCACCACCGCCTTCAAGCCACTGCACCACCATCGTGAATACCTTCCTTCTCTAAAGTGCACCACCCCTGACAACCATCATCACTAGCAACGTTAAACACCTAGTTTTCATTTTTCATTTGTAATTTGTAGAGTGGTGCAATGGTTTGAAATCTGATGGCGATGGCCACATAGTGGTGGTGATGATTAGAGGTGTACAAAAATACGTATCCAAAATCGACCCGAAATTTGTTTGGAACCGGTCCGCGAGGAAATTAGATTTTTGAAATCGGATGCAATTTGGTAGGATCCGCCAGATCCAATATGAATTTCAAAATTTCAACCCACCATATATTAATTCAATCCGAATATGTATTTTTATAGGGCATTTTTTAAATCTGATTTCTTATTTTTTTATAAGAATTTATTTTGTTTATCTTATATATGTACTAGATTATAGCCCCGTGTATTACACGGGTTGAATAAATGAAGTTTATATACTAAATACTAAAACAATATATCCATAAAAACCTTCTTTATTGCATGGTTAAATAAATGTAATTTTATATATTAAATATCAAAAAGTTATATATATATATATATATAAGAAACATATTGTATGAGTTGAATAAATGTAATTTATATACCAAATAATAAAAATGTTATATCTTTAAAACCACGTGTATTACACGGGTTGAATAAATGTAATATTGTTTACCAAATAATAAAATAATACATCTTTAAAACCTCATCTATTACACGGGTTGAATAAATGTAATTTTATATACCAAATATTAAAAAAGTTACATCTTTAAAAATATGTGTATTACACGGGTTGAATAAATGTAATTTTCTATACTAAATAATAAAAAATATATATATCCTTAAAAAACCTCGTGTATTGTACGAATTAAATAAATCTAATTTTATATATCAAATAATAAGTTATATCTTAAAAACCTCATGTATTACACGGGACGAATAAATGTAATTTTATATAATAAATAATAAAAGGTATATCTTAAAAAAATCACTTGTATTACATGGGTTTAATAAATCTAATTTTATACACCAAATAATAAAAAAATACATCTTTCAATATACTAATGGATAATACTCGATACGCGATGGATATGGTGATTGTGGAGATAGTTCTTGAAAAGAATATACTTATTCAAGAAACAATTTGTTAACCAAGTCCCAATAAATTTAACCTTTTGTTTAAAACTCTATAAATGTATAAATGAGAAATAATATTAGTTGATTTTATTTTAAGTTTCGTAAAATCTATTTGATACGAAACTAAACAAAACGTTCAAATATATAGTTAACATCAAATTAGATAACTAAGTTTAAATTTGAAGTAAATAGATAAATATAAAAGTAATAATTAATTCAAATAAATAATTATAAATTAGAAGTATACACTAAATTTAAACTAAATAATAATTATCCATCGTTAACTAGAAGAGATTAAATAAAACAAAATAGTATTTAGTAGGAGAGTTATCTATAATTAATTAGAAGAGATCAAACTAAATATTAGTTATCCATAAGAGATTGAACTAAATAATATTTAATAGGAGAGTTATCTACAATTAGTTAAAAGAGATTAAACTAAAATAAAAATTATTCATAAGATATGGCCTAATATGATGACAAGTGTCCCTCAAATAGTTTCTTTTATTATATAGTATAGATAAAATGTTATATCTATAAGAACTATATGTATTGTACAGGTTGAATAAATATAATTTTATATGCCAAATTATAAAAAAAGTTATATCTTTAAAACCATGTGTATTACACGGTTTGAATTAATGTAATATTGTTTACAAAATAAATAAAAAATTATATATTTAAAAACCCTCGTGTATTACACGGGTTGAATAAATATGATTTTATATACCAAATAATAAGAAAATTATATTTAAAAAAACTAACGGATACACTCGGTACACGAGGTGATTGCGGAGATGATTATTGAAAAGAAGATACAATGGTCAAACATGTTATTCAAGAAGCAAATAAGCAGCCATTTGAATGATAAACATTCTGTAATAAAAACAATGAATATAATATGATATAGAAAATCAAATAAATAATTATATAAATGAGCAATATACATTTATTTAAACTAAGTAATAATTATCTATAATTAAGCAGAAGATATTAAACTAAATAACATTTAGTATGAGAGTTATCTCTAATTAATTAGAAGAGATTGAATTAAATAATAACTATCCATAAGAGATAAATCTAAATAATATTTAGTAGAAGAGTTATCTATAAATAATAATTATTCATAAGAGATTGGTGGCTTAATATGATGACAAGTTACCCATAAATGGTTTCTTTTATTATATAGTATAGATAGATTTTAGATATGGTATATTTTTTAATCCAGTTATATTATATTACTTGTAAGAACATATAAATGAACTCTGGTGAGTTTATTTTATTTATTTATTAAGGTTTCTATGTTTTTAAATGAATTTATGTTATATAACAAAATAAAATTTATGAAATAAATATATAACATATGATTTTTTAGATTAATGTATATATTTATTTGTTTCTAGAAAACTCCTTTTTTTTCAAAAATCTGGTTTAGATAATCTGATCCATGCATATAGGATCGGGTTTTATGGACCTTCGAATCGGATAAAATCCGATCCGGATTTTTATAATCTAGGATTGACCATCGTTTAACTTTATTCAGATCAGATGAAATTCGATCCGTTTTTTTATAAAAATCTGATTTGTTCACCTCTTAGTGATGCTGTAGAGAAAGAGAGATAGATAGATCGGTGGTTTGTAAATAGTTTTATTTTTATTTAAATATAAAAAGAGATAAAAAAGTATAAAAAAACACTAAATGATCAAACTGTCAGTCAATTAATGTTACATTTTAACAGAGTTAGATGATGATAATATGCAAACCTCATGTGTCCATTTTCCAAAAAAAAAACATGTTTTTTAATGGATGTAGCAAATTTGTTCAAACCTTAGGACGATTTTAACATTTTACTCCAACACAATGTTACTATATATACAATTTTCATTGCTAACTAGAAATGAATAGTGACAAATTAGTTTGTTATTAATCTTTATTATTTTATTAGTAGTTAATATATTGGGTTTTTTATAATATAATTTTATTATTATATAATAATTAATTTTGAGAATATTTTGTTTTTTCTCGTAACAAGTAATGTGTGATATTATATAAGACTAGGTTATTTCTATCCGCGCGTTGCAGCGGGGAACTAACATGTTTAAAAAAAAGCAAAAATAACTAAAGTAACTAAGAACCTGATTATTGGTAACGATTTATTTTTTAGTTAAATATTCCCCGTACAATAACATCAACAATTTATAAAACCCATAACTAAATAAGTACATATCCGAGTAATGTCATTCATGAGCGCCAGACATTTTAAAAACATTTAAAGCAACTCGTCAATTTAAAAAGTAATGTTACAAAAATTAATGTCAATACGTAGATAAAAATAACTAACGTGCACCGTTAATTTTTTTTGAAACTATGTATAAAAAGATAAAATATATAAAAAATCATGACATCATGATGGAAAATTTGTTAAAATTTAAAGTAGTAACTTTATTAAAATTCCGGAGTTGTAGTGTAAGGCGATTTGAAAAGGGTAAAAAAAAACTTTATCAGAGTTTAGGGGACGTTTGTTAAATTTATTAAAAATCAAAGGATAATAATTTAAATTGGTTAAAATAAAACTAACAAAATTAAGGGGTTAAAAGTGTAGAAGTCAAAACCTTTGTGATCAAAACATAAAAAGAAAAATTGTCTTATGTGATTTTTACAAATGACAATAAAAAGAAAGTAAATTAGCTAGATGCCATTAAAAAGAAAAACTAGGTATTTAAGTATGAATGGCATATTTATAATTAAAAACAAAATAAAGATCATTGTAATATATAGTATAATGTGGCAGCATGATGTAGTATAATATATAGTATAATATAATTCCAAGTATACACTGTGATGTTTCTATTGTAATCTATGTTTCAATATAATTTTTTTTTAAACTATGCGAGCTCATATATACAATTTTCATTGCTAACTAGAAATGAATAGTGACAAATTAGTTTGTTATTAATCTTTATTATTTTATTAGTAGTTAATATATTAGGTTTTCTATAATATAATTTTATTATTATATAATAATTAATTTTGAGGAAATTTTGTTTTTTTTCCGTAACAAGTGATGTGTGATATTATATAAGATTCCAATTATACACTGTGATGTTTCTATTGTAATCTATGTTTTAATATATATTTTTTTAAACTATGCGAGCTCTTATGTCAAGCAGTGTTTACGTAAGGTTGTAGATGGTCATTTTACCGCTGCAGTTAAGGTCCTTTGTTCTTCTAGGGTCGCACCCACTTGATAAGAAAACTATGATGGCTCTCGTGGATAAACACCCGTGCATGCCACCCCTACCATGCCCGCTTTCTTACCGTCAGAGCCTCACCTTGTAGCGGAGGCCGATGGTGCTAGGATGTATCAAATCCTTCCCTAAAGGGACGTCATGTGGGAGAGATGGTTTAAGGGCTCAACACCTTTTGGATGCCCTCCGTGGGGAAGGGTCCGTGATTGCTGTTAGTCTGCTTAGGGCGATTTCAGCTGTGGTTAACTTATGTTTGGGGGGGGGATGTTCGAGAAGTTTGGCGGAGTTTGTTGCATCTGCTCCCCTTACGCCCCTTCTCAAGCCTAATAATGGGATTAGGCCTATTGCAAGGGATTCGATCTGGAGGAGAGTGATCTCCAAGGTAGCGATGAAGGGAGTGGGGAAGGATATGGCCAAATATCTTGGCGACTTTCAGTTTGGGGTCGGGGTTCCAAATGCGGCTGAGGCGGTTCTTCATAGTGCGAGCAGGTTCTTAAATGCGTACCATCAAGACGGGTCGTTGTCTATGCTTACCGTCGATTTCTCAAATGCCTTTAACCTTGTGGATAGAACTGCTCTTTTAAATGAAGTAAGGAAAATGTGTCCATCTATCTCTGCTTGGGTTGATTTTTTACACGGGCAACCAACTAGGCTTTATGTGGGTAATGATAATATTTGGTCTTCCACGGGGGTTCAGCAGGGGGATCCCTTAGGGCCTTTCCTTTTTGCCCTTGTTTTACACCCCCTTGTCCTCCGAATCAGAGATCGTTGCAAGCTTCTTTTTCACGCGTGGTACCTGGATGATGGGACCCTTATTGGAGCTGCTACTCAGGTTGCTAAGGCTTTAGACATTATCAGAGTGGAGGGCCCCTCCTTGGGCCTCTTTCTCGACATAAAAAAAACTAAAGTTTTTTGGCCTACATGTGACGAGGTGAAGACTCAAGAGGGTTTATTTCCGCGGGAGATTGGTAGGCCGGTGCATGGTGTGAAACTCTTAGGTGGTGCTGTCAGTAGAGATGGGGAGTTTATTAGTGGTTTGGCCCTCAAAAGAGCTAAATGTGCGGTTAAGTTAATTGGATGCCTTAAACGTCTTCGGGACCCTCAGAGCGAACTCCTACTGCTTCGTTCGTGTATGGGGGTTGCTAAACTATTGTTTGGGCTCAGGACGTGTCAGCCTTCTTATTTCGGGGGAGCCGTCTCTGTTTTTGATAAGGGACTTCAGAATGCGATTGAGGACATTGTTGTTTGTGGGGGTGCCTTTTTCGGAAACCTCCAATGGAGGTTAGCTTCCTTCCCGACCCGTTTTGGGGGTCTTGGGAATTGCTCAGCTGAGGATGCCTCTTCCTACGCTTTTGTGGCTTCAAGAGCCCACTCGTGGGTTCTTCAGGACCACATCCTTCGTGAATGTGGTGGTGGGTTGTTAGACTCTGATTACAGGGGAGCGTTGGACACTCAGCATAGTTCTCTTCCCGATCTTGATCTTGGCGGTTTCTATATTAAAGACACCCCCCCTTATATGGTGAAATCGTCAAGACAGTTGAAGAGAAGTTTGCATTGTCACTGCGGCAGCGAAGCGTGTTTGAGTGTTTGCGAGCCCCGCATGCTCAGGATTTCCTGTCTGTTGTTCCTATTGAAGGTTTAGGGCAATGTATGTCGGCTGTGGAATACCGGGCTATCCTCAAGTACCGACTGATGGTACCCCTTTTCCCGGTTGATGACCCGTGTCCCGTATGTCGGAAGGCTTGCTTGGATTCTTTTGGGGAGTATGTAGTACATTGCAAAGAATTACCGGGCTTTAAATATCGACATGATTTAGTTTGAGATGTGCTTCATGATGTCCTTAAGCGGGCAGGAGTCTCGACAAAATAGGAAGCCCCGGTGAACTTCTTGACTGATCCATTAGAAGGGAGATCTACCATACGACCCGCCGACATTCTTGTTTTTGGATGGGAAGGAGGGAAACACGCGTGCGTCGATTTGACAGGTGTGTCTCCCCTCGTTGGACTAAGGGACCACGGGTTTGTGGCGGGCCAGGCGATAACCAAGGCGGAGGCGGACAAAGTAGCTAAGCACGAAAAAGCTTGCATCGAGAATCGGCACGTGTTTGTCCCGTTCGGTTTTGATACCTTTGGCGCTCTCGCCCCTGACGCGGTGCAGTTCCTCAAGCAGGTTCAGCAGGTGGTAAGTATTAATACCGCGTATGTGAAGGGGCAGAATTTTGTTTTTAGCAGGGTAGGGTTTGCTATTCAGAAGGAGGTAGCAGCGCAGCTTGTTGCCTGTCTACCTGCCATTAGTCTGTAAACTTCTCTGTTTTTTATTTTTGGTATCCTATCATATAAACAACATTTACTAAATAAAAGTTGTAAGTATTAATGTCCCAGTAATTTAATTTAAGTACATATGTAAAACAAAGATAAATAGTAACTTATATTTTTCAAGAATTATAACAAAAAAAATATTCCAAGTATACGTTATGACGTGTCTATCTTTAAGTCGGGCTGTGAATACCAATGTATTAAAACACAAATATACAACAATGATAAACATTATCTTTATTGCTTAAGAGTTATATATAGTAAAAAATTCGAGTATACGTTGTGACATGTCTATTTTTATCCACGTCTCAATATATCCTTTTTTAACTGAGTTTTGACTTGTGAGTACCAATTAATATATGAGCTTTTTCTTTTTTCTTTTTTTTTGGTAATTTTGTTATTATATTAATTATATTTGGTACATTTTGTTTTTCTCTTTTAACTTTTGAGATACCATGAATTATAAAATTTGAGTATACAAATCGACGTTTATATTTTTATTTACGTCGCTATATATATTTTTTCTTCTAAAATCGAGTTGTGAATAATATTTACAAGAAATCGATGTACAACAATCATGAACACTAATAATTTTATCCATGTATCAATATTAATTGTTTTTAAAATCAAGGTGTGAGTAGTAATGTTGAAACACAAATGCACACCAACAGTAAACAATAACTTAATTTTTTAAGGATTTTAATTAATAAAATTTCAAGTATACACTACGACATGTCTATTTTTATCCAAGTCTATATATATATATATATATATTGTCACACCCCGACCCGCAGCGGAAAAGGTGATCGAGGTATGATTGGGTTATCATCAAAGCTCATGACATTTATTATAGCGTTTCATATTTATTATTACAATTTAAAAGGAAACATACAATCATAATTACATCATGTCCTACACATCATTCTAGATTTTATTATTTTCTTCTAAGGCATTTCCTATGTTTTCCTTGCTTCATCCTGTTCACCTGTATCATGTGTAAAAATGGTTTTTGAATCAATAAAAAGTTGGCGAGTGAATCCTATGAAAAACATTTAAACAAGTTTATTGAATTGATTATAAATAAAGTGCATAACCACATATGAGTAAATATAGATGTAAACTTATTCACAAAGCACATAATATTAAATAATGCACACACATACAGTAATAGATTGTTTTGAGGCACGCGTTGTTCAACTCATCTCCCACGAGGAACTGATGGGCCTAATGAATGAGCTTTGAGGCACGCGTTGTTCTACGAACTGATGGGCCTAATGAATGAGTTTTAAGGCACGCGTTGTTCAACTCGTCTCCCACGAGGAACTGATGGGCCTAACAAATAATTTGCATACAACTTGACAATATGTAATACATAACTACAAACAATATTTACATTCTAAGTTTAAATCATAATATGGTATGGCACGAGTTCGAATAAACGAATTAGTTTTAGTGACACATGATACACCCCAAAACGTGTAATTAAAAAGGGGAGTTGTAAGATTCACTCACAGTGGGTGCGTTCGGTTGATGATGTTGAATGCGCACGAAGTTGGATTTAACCACGAGTGAAACTAACCTAGATAATAACATAATGGTTCGGTAAATAAGCGGATTTTATTAATCAATTTTAGTAGGATTATTGGATATATTTTTGTGAGTTTAAGGCTATTTTCTAACTTTAAAAATGTTATTTTTAAATATTTTTAATTTAAATAAATAAATAAAAGTAATAAAAAAAATGTTGATTTTTGACTGTTGACCATTGACTTGTTTGACCGTTGACTTGTTGACCGGTTTTATTGTGTGTATGTATGCGCCGGGCAGGACTCGAACCCGAGACCTCCCGTACGCGTGCACGCAGCTCTACCAACTGAGCTACGTGTCTAACCCGAAATATTTCTGTTTTTAATTACATTTATATACTAATTAGATCAATCCGAAAATCACTTATTTTAAAAACGATTTAATTGCATCACTCGGTACTCGCCACAGGTCTCGAACCCGGGACCTGTGGTTTAGTTTGGCACACAGTCCACCGCTGGACTGTGTGTCTTACTTGGTAATTATTATAGTTTTTATTATACTTAACATCTTACGGAGTTAACCCGGTTCAGTTTTAAAAAAATGACATTTTATTACTGCGAAGGTGCGTGTGTCAAGAATCGAACTCGGGACGTATGCGTATTGTTTGCACACAGTCCACCGCTGGACTGTGTGTCTAACCCATTCATTATACTAATTTTAATTAATCTTATAATATATCTGAACTTCGTCTTATTCGCTTAAGATTTCTGATAATGATAATTCAACTGATTTATGTCTAATTCGATTAACAAACATTATAAGTAGTTGAAAGGAAATGAACGGAGAGAGTTTGGGGATAGGAGGTACCGATCAGCGTCTTTCACAGAACTCCGGCGAAGACTCGTCGGCTCTGTTTGTGAACTTCGACTGTTAGAATCAATTAACAGTTCTGTTCGATTAGATATGATATTGAGGTACATAAACAAGGTTTTACAGAAGTTTGGATGATTATACCGATTCCCAGCGTAAGATCAGAAGTTTCAGAGGTTTTCCGGCGAGAGCTGAATATTCCGGCTACGTCGTCTGGGATAGATTCTGATGGTTGGATTGAAGTTAGTAACAGTCTAACATCGGATTGAAACGGAAAGAGTCGAGGTATTTACCGTGTAGATGAAATCTCGGTTTTCCGGCAACTTGCAGAGATTTTCCGGCGAGTGAAATTACGTCGAGAATTTGTGTGATTGTGAGCGAAAAGGTTAACAGAGGCTTGTGGGTGAATTTATAGGGAAGAATCGAGATGCATGGGGTCTGATTTCAGTCTCGATTCATGGTCAGCCGTTCTCCGGCGGTTACGACTGATGTCGCGGGTTCAGACATCGGTTATAACCGACGTTGAGGTTAATGCTTCGGTTAAATCAGAAGAAACCGTCAATTATCAGCGAAATAGTCCGGATTTCCGACGACTGCGAATTGGGCACGTCGATTTGAAATCGAGATTGTGATATTTGAATTAACTGTTTTGATATGTTACTAAGGAACACAAGTGGCGGAGTGGTTTGATGGATGAGAGTTAAGGCGTTGCTGACCCGGTTGACCCGGCTGACCCGGGTTCGAAACCCAGCATCAGTATTATATTTTTAAATCACTATTTTTAATACCTTTTCAAATATAACTTTTATATTCTAATATACTTATTAATTATGTATCGTTTAAAATTAATTTGAGCATTAAATACGCAACGAAATTTTTAACTGGTTGTTCGGTTAATAAACGAAGCGGGTTTGGTAAATCCGGTTTTTGACGGATGTTACATATATAATATATATATATATATATATATATATATATATATATAGGGGATGGTTTAAATGAGAACGCTAAATATCGCGAGAACCGTGAGAACGAATGAAAAAACCACGAAAACTTGGTCAAAATCAATTCAAATTTAAAATTTCTTTTTACACTTATCATTATTATTCGAATACAATATTAGAAATTTAATTTCCTCGTTTAAATTTATGTGAATTCATAAATAATTTTTTACACATGTGTAAGTTTGTCATTTACACATGTGTAAATTTGTTATATTTACAAATGTGTAAAAAATCTAATAAGAGTGATTTTGAGGAAAGCAATGAATTATTTGATGTTGTAAATTCTTATTTTGATTATGCATTACAAGAAATCGATATACAACAATCATAAACACTAATAATTTTATCCATGTATCAATATTAATTATTTTTAAAACCGAGGTGTGAGTAGTAATGTTGAAACACAAATGCACACCAACACTAAACAATAACTTAATTTTTTAAGGATTTTAATTAATAAAATTTCGAGTATACACTACGACATGTCTATTTTTATCCAAGTCTATATATATATATATAGGGGAGGGTTTAAATGAGAACGCTAAATATCGTGAGAACCGTGAGAACGAATGAAAAAACCACGAAAACTTGGTCAAAATCAATTCAAATTTAAAATTTCTTTTTACACTTATCATTATTATTCGAATACAATATTAGAAATTTAATTTCCTCGTTTAAATTTACGTGAATTCATAATAATTTTTTTACACATGTGTAAGTTTGTCATTTACACATGTGTAAATTTGTTATATTTACACATGTGTAAAAAATCTAATAAGAGTGATTTTGAGGAAAACAATGAATTATTTGATGTTGTAAATTCTTATTTTGATTATGCATTTTAATTACAATGATGTTTGTATTTAAAAAATGGTTTTAATTGGTTTTCTTATTCGTTCTCATGGTTCTCGCAATATTTAGCGTTCTCAAGATAACCCTCCTCTATATATATATATATATATATTACAAAATCGAGTTGTGAGTACTAATTTATTAGATATTGAAGCACAAACGTACAACAGATAAACAATAACTTTAGTTTTTTAAGAATATTAATTAATAATATTTAATTTTATTTTTCTATAATGATTTGCATTAGTTAATATCTTTTTAATAAAAACTTATTACACAACTTTGTTTAATTTTTTTCTTGACATCTCGACATTAACTTGGTTAAAAACAGAATTGACATTCATTTCAATCGATGTAAAATACATGTTCATATTTTTTTGGGCATATCACGACTAATCTTTTATTGTTACTCTTTCAGTTTATATAGTAAATGTCGATATTCTAACAAAACACATGGATCATGACCAAATTCTGGCCGCATAACACGAAAAAATCACACATATTTCCACTTAATTTCTAGATATATGAACAACAAATATGATGGAATATTAAAATATTGAGGGCCGCCAACTTCAAAGAAGTCAAGAATCACCGCATAATATGGAAATCATTACACCAAAGGGTGTGGGTGAGAGTTTTGGCGTGCCTGATGAAGCTCGTCTCCATCATATGTTGTGCAAAGCTCCTAATTCAAGCCCCCACACCCAGTAGTCTTATTCGTTCCATTTTAATTTATCTTTTTCTTATTTCATTTGATGAGTTTTTCTTTATAAAAATGCAATTATCATGTGTCATATGATGTAATACTTATCAATAAGCGGTATATTCATTGATTAAGTAAAGGTAATTCAAAATTTCAAAAACAGTACACAAACATTCTAGAAATGAATCATGATGATTTTTTTTAACAGACCAAGCAAACTATATTTCACCAACATCACACCCAAAGTACAACTAATCCTCACCAGCTAGACGTTAGCCGAGGACACAAATACAAGCCGTACACCGCTAATTTCAGTTAAACAAGATTACATCAAATTTTAGCCACTCGTCTACGGACATAGCCTTCCACCTCGCACGGTTTTTTAACCAAAGGAATGTAGTTTCTTTGATTTCTTCTGGTAGCTTTACCACCGGGACGTTTCAATATCACACTTCGCTATGCTGTAGACATACATATACACATTCACATCCATACAAATACACATACATATACATATACACATCCACATCCACATCCACATAGAACCAAAACTAGCGTTTGTATGTCTGTAAAGGATGCTGATTTCTTCCGTGTGAAGGTTGGATTCCACCAAAGATCCGCGTTGGGCGCATTTGTTTTTGCGATTGTCATGCATGGATTGCCCAAATTGATTCAGGAGACAATGATGTGGTGCATACGTTTTACAGATGATATTATTTTAGTTGCAGAGACTAAACACGGGTCAAATGAGAGGTTAGAGGAATGACGAGTAGTTTTGAGGACAAGGGTTTAAGGATCAATTATTCTAAGACTTAGTACATTTACTATGTTTTCAGTGATGCAGAGACATTCAAATCACCATTGAAGGCCAGGTGGTTCTGCATTAAACAAATATTAAGTATTTACGATTGTATGTACAAAGAGATGGGGAGATAAATAGTGGTGTAGCTCACCACATCCAAGCTGGCTGGTGTAGGTGGAAAGCGGCCACCAGGATATTGAGCAACTCGAGGTTCCCAACCAAATTAAAGGGGAGTTTTTTTAGGGTTAGAGTAAGACCTGCTATGTTATATGGGACAAACTACTGGGCCATTATGAAAATATAAGCACACAAGATGGAGGTAGTAGAGATGAGGATGCTGAGGCGAATGTGTGGACACACAATGTTAAATCGAATAAGAAATAAGGTTTTAGGGAAATGTTAGGGGTGACTAGAATATTAGATAAGATTAAAGAGATGATATTGAGATGGTTTGGTCATGTGAAGAGAAGATAAGCAACGACGTCGGTTAGAGTAATGAAAACCATCACTATGGATGGAAGTGGGGGATGGAGGTTGTAACATCCGTCAAAAAACGGGTTTTAAAAACCCGCTTCGTTTATTAATCGAATATTTCAGTTATATTTTTCGTTGCGTATTTAATGTTCATATTAATTTTAAACGATACATAACTAATAAACATTGTTAGAATTTTAAACATAATTAATAAAAATAAAGAAATAGTGAATAAAAAAATAAATACCGCTGCCGGGTTTTGAACCCGGGTCAGCCGGTTCAACAAAAAAGCATTTCACCACTCCACCACTTGACTCGTTTGTGTAATCAATGAATCAAATAAAACTAAACTTCCACCCGTGAATCATCTGTTTGCGACAAGGACTGAATCCGCCCAACGGTTTTCAAATAATCAGAGACTTTTGGTGTGGTCGCGAGGTTTCTGAGTGTAACCGATGGTGTAATGTCAGTTACAACCCACGTTCTTAATCAATTCAATCTTCAATGACTCGATTCATATGATTGTCAAGATTGAAACCGAAATGAAATTACTTCCAATTTACACTAATAATACCATCGCCTCACATCTCGGAAACACTCGCAAAACCCTCAATTCTTTTCACTCTATCTTCTGTTCGTCGGAATCGTCGTCTTCAATCGCCGGAGTTGGTCACCAGAACAGCGAACTTCGATTTCCGTTTGGTATGCGTCTTAATTTTATTCTGTGTAATATGTTCAATTTATGCTAAGTATTTAAAACATCAGGGTAGTTAAAAATCATTTGTTAATCGAGTTCTGGTTCAGTGTTGAAGCCAGTCAAGAAGATGGGTTCTCGATTAGTAATTTAAAAGAAATAATAAACGGATCTTAACTGAGTTAGACACACAGTCCAATGGTGGAATGTGTGCCTAAATATCATGCACAACCCGAGTTCGAATCTCTACTCATCGCCGGTTTTCTAATCAGAATGTTTTTTTTTTAAAACCAAACTAAATCAGTTCTCAAAAAGTATATAAATATAAAGTAATTTCATTATATAATGAGTTAGACACCCAGCCCAGTTGGTTGGGCTGGGTGCAGAGTAGCATAGCGGTTGCGGGTTCGAACCTCAGTAGGCGCGGCGGGTTGTTTGGTCTAAAAACTTTATTTTAATTTATTAATTTCTGAATAAAGCTAACAAGAGTATAAGTATAATTGAAATCAGGAATTCTAACGGGTTAGACACGCAGCCCAGTTGGCCGGGCTGCGTGCACACAAACGAAAGGTCCCGAGTTCGATTCCGCTCAGCGCCTGAAAAATCACTGTCTGACCGGTCAGACCTGACAAGTCAACCCACTTTTTATATTATTATTACTTATTTCTTTTAATTGAAAAATTATTTAAAAACACTTAAAAATAATATTTTTAAAGTTAGAAAATGTCCTTAAACTCACAAAAATAAATCTAAAAATCCATTTATTTACCGAACTATTTCGTTATTATTTTTAGGTTAATTTTCCTCGTCGATCCCAAAAAAACTCGTGCGCATCCAACATCATCAACAGAACGCACCCAATGTGAGTGAATCTCTACCAATTCCCTGTTTTAATCACATTTTTGGGGTGTATCATGTGTCGCTTAATTATTTATTATATTTAAACACTTGTGCATCCATCATATCCGTGATCAAATGTGTATTCAATATGTATCAATTGTTGTGTGGATTATGTTTAGATTAAAGTTATCATTTTCAGTACATGCACTTCATTAGGCCCATCAGCTCCCCGTGGGAGACGGGTTGAGTACAGGTGCCTCATTCGATCGGCTCCGTTTGATTGAGCCTTGATCTCACATACATCATCATACATTTCATACGATCGGCTCCGTTTGATTGAGCCTTGATCTCACAATACATTATCATTTATGTCATATACTCATTCAAGGTGGTTTGTGATTGTTTGTTTATATATGTCTGCTCACATATGAATATTGCACAAATTTTCAATATTAAATACAACAAGAAATCAATAACAATGTTTTTAAACAAGGTTCACTTGCCAACTTTTGTTGACCCAAAATTTCCCCCATTTTACACATAATACAGTTGATCCAGTTGAGGCAAGAAACACATAGGAGGGCCTAGAAGATTAAATCAGTTTAAGCTTTGGATTGTTTTACTTAGTTTCATTTCCTTGTATTTGTATGAATTTGATTTGAACATTTAAGTTGTAATTTGAATTTAATAAATATGAAACATTTTAGTAAACATCATGAGCTTTGGTGATAACCCAATTATGCCCCGACTCTTATTCCGATGCGGGTCGGGGTGTGACAGATTGGTATCAGAGCCATGACTATAGGGATATAGGATAGGTTATTAGAACCTTAGAGCCTATACTATAGTTGATTAGAATTTTTAAATTGTTTATGTGTTTACATACAAAATTCATGATGTTTATATGCTTTATGTTTATTGTTACATTCATTGTTATGCAAGCATGTTCATAAGTACATATTATTATACAATGCTTATCATGAATCATATCCTCATAACATATCATATCCATGAGAGCACACACCTCACAATTCCCATGATTTTTGCAACGATTTTTGTATTTTTCCAATCATATCAAAGTGAGTTCCCATGACGGGCATGTAGTAACTGGAAGGGTATGAGTACCGGTAGTCGGAACGTCCTGTCTAGGCTTGGCATTCGTATAAATCCAAAATAAAGGACCAGTTTGCCTACCTGGGGACTAACGATGAGAGTACGAAGGACCTATTAGGCCAAAGCATGCTATACCAAACGTCGTGTGAGCTAACCCCACTTTGAGTTGTCATTGTGTCTATACCTGGACACCCTCCTACCATACATCTCGCAATCATATTTCATGGTTTTCATTCGGGTGATGCGAGTGTTAAACCGCCAACACCAATGTGAAGCCTACTAAGCCAATAGTCATGGGGGCCCACATGACTGTACATGTGATGGTATGGGGGACATTGGAGGCCCAAACATGAGCAAACCCAAGACATCCTATGGATGTAGTTGCATTATTGATGATTATGTTTTTTTTTATTTTTAACGACACATGGCACCTAAAAAGACTCCTTAAACTCACAATCTTCCTATGTATGTTCCTGTAGATGTCGGCTAGGCAGCAACGTGGGGGTAGAAAGTCAGGAAGGTCAAACGAACGATTGGCCACCCAAATTGCAAAACAAATGGCCGCGGTGCTTCCTGACATCGTAATTCAAGTCCAACAAGCTCTCACTGCGAATCCCATCAACCCTCCCAATCAAGAAGACCAGAACGTCGACAACCCTCCCTCCAAAAAGTGCTCCTACAAACACTTCAAGTCTTGCGATCCGCCAAAATATGAAGGGACCGAAGGTGTCACTGCTCTCCTCCACTGGTTTGAAGAAATGGAGAACACCTTCCTAAATTGTGATTGTCCCGAGGATCGCAAGGTACGTTACGCAACTGGGAGACTGTTTGGGGTAGCCCTTACCTGGGGGAACACAGAAAAGGGTAAGAGAGGAATCGAAGATGCTATGGCCTTAACATGGGAAGAGTTAAGGGAAATTATGACTAGACGCTTCTGTCCAAGAAGCGAGATCAAAAAGTTAGAAGATGAATTCCACTCGTTCAAACAAAAGGAAGGAGATCATACTTCCTACAACAAAAGGTTTCTCGAGTTGAACCAAATGATCCCCAACTTGTTCACCCCAGTGTACCGTTTAGTTGAACACTATATTCGAGGCCTCCCCTCGAAAATTCAAGACTCAGTTCTAAGCACTTCGCCTGCAACACTTGAAGCCGCTATGGAACTAGGTACCGAGCTTACCGAGAATCGCATCCGAAATGGCAAATTCAAGGATGAGTAAAAGAAAGCCTCCATTGAGGCCCAAACCCCAAACCATACCGTTTCCTCTTCGAAATTTGCTGGTAAGAGGAAACGAAACAACAGAAATTTTGCTGTCACCCAAACAAACCCTCCAATCACTGCCGCACCAATCACCCAAGTTGCTCTCGCAGCTGCACCATACAAAAAGCCATATTCCGGCCCATACCCAAAATGCAACCGTTGTCATTACCATCACCTTCCCGAGCATCCTTGCCAACATTGCACCAGCTGTGGCTGTGCGTGCCACACCATCCAAACCTGTCGCACACTTCAGCGAATGAACCGTAATCAACCCTCAACCCAAACCCACCATCAGATAGTAGGTCAAGCCCAACAACCTTTACTCCTACCACCTGCCCAACATATAGCCCAATCCTACTACCAACCCAACTACCCCGTGATACAACCTATGCGAGCTTGTTACAACTGTGGAGACCCAAACCACTTCAGGAACACATGTCCCCGCTTGGTGAACATCATTCATGCCCAAGCTCAAGCAAATCCGGTAAACCAAGCTAACCAAGCTCCTCCACCTGCTAGAGGAAGAGCTTTCAACATCAACGCCAATCAAGCTAGGGTCGACAACAACGTGGTTAACGGTACGTTTCTCGTAAATGGTAGTTATGCATCCATGTTATTCGATACTGGCGCGGATAAGAGTTTTGTGTCTTTAGAATTTGAACCCATCCTCAACCAAACTCGTGATAACCTCATGGAACCTCTAACGGTGGAAGTTGCTGACGGAAAACCAGTCTTATTAAACTCTGTTATACGAAATTGTACCCTCACTCTAAACGATCACGATTTTCCAGTTGACCTCATTCCTATGAAGTTGGGAAGTTTCGATATTATAATCGGTATGGACTGGCTCAGCCAACATCACGCGGAAGTAGTATGCCGCGAAAAGTTCATTTGCATTCCTCTTGCAGACGGTTAGACCCTACGAATCTTTGGAGAAACCCCGTCGAAAGGACTCAAATTAATGTCCTGCCTACAAGCCTGAAAATATCTCCGCAAAAACTATGTCGCATTCCTAACTCATGTCGTCAAGAAGGGAAACAAGGAGAAGAAACTCGAAGATATACCGGTAGTGAGAGAATTCCCACAAGTCTTTCCCGACGACATCTCAGGACTTCCTCCCGTGAGAGAAGTCGAATTCCGCATTGATCTTATACCTGGCGCTACACCAGTCGCAAAATCTCCTTATAGGTTAGCCCCATCCGAAATGCAAGAGCTGGCCAGTCAACTGCAAGAGTTGACTGACAAAGGATTCATACGTCCTAGCTCCTCGCCTTGGGGTGCACCTGTCCTTTTTGTGAAGAAGAAAGACGGAACGTTTCGCATGTGTATAGACTATAGAGAGCTCAACAAGTTAACGGTTAAGAATCGCTACCCATTACCTCGCATCGATGACCTTCTAGTCCAACTTCAAGGCGCCACTTGTTTTTCAAAAATCGACCTTCGTTCTGGTTATCATCAACTCAGAGTACATGAAGAAGACGTCCCAAAGACCGCTTTCCGAACTCGTTATGGTCATTACGAATTCATGGTTATGCCATTTGGTTTAACCAACGCCCCAGCTGTCTTCATGGATCTAATGAATAGAGTCTGCAACCTTGACCGCTTTGTTATAGTCTTCATCGACGATATTCTTATCTACTCAAAGTCTAAATCCGATCATGAACGACACCTTCGACTCATCCTTACACTCTTAAGGACTGAAAAGCTCTACTCTAAGTTCTCAAAATGTGAATTCTGGTTAGGAGAAGTGCAATTCCTTGGACACGTCGTCAATGACAAGGGAATTCATGTTGACCCCTCAAAAATCAAGGCAGTACAGGAATGGCAAGCGCCACGTACCCCTACCGAAGTAAGATCATTTCTTGGTTTGGCTGATTACTATCGCCTCTTCATTGCAAATTTCTCCCGTATTGCTGTACCACTCACGGCTTTGACTCATAAAGGAAAACCCTTCATATGGGGACCTAAACAAGAAGAAGCCTTCCAAACTCTAAAGCAAAAACTTTGTGACGCACCTATCCTCACACTTCCTGAAGGTTGCGATGACTTTGTAGTATATTGCGACGTGTCAGGGCAAGGACTAGGCTGTGTACTGATGCAAAGAGGAAAAGTGATAGCCTATGCTTCTAGACAACTCAAAGTTCATGAAAAGAACTACACTACCCACGACCTGGAACTTGGAGCCGTTGTGTTCGCTCTCAAGATATGGAGACATTACCTCTATGGTACCAAGTGCGAAATATACACTGACCACAAGAGTCTCCAACATATCTTCAACCAAAAGGAGTTGAATATGAGGCAGCGAAGATGGGTCAAACTTCTTAACGACTACGACTGTGAAATTCGGTATCATCCTGGCAAGGCAAACGTGGTGGCCGATGCGCTCAGTCGAAAAGGTTATGCGAACTCCATTCGTTTTCTATGTTCACAAATCATAACCGACATCAAAGATCGAATCCGAGAAGCTCAACATGTTTCTGTAACAGAAAACGACGTACGAGATGAGCTGTCATGTGGAGCAGAACTCAAAATCGAAACCAAATCCGACGGCATTCTATACTATCTAAATCGCATATGGATTCCCGATCGCGATAGCCTTCGTGATTTCCTTATGAATGAGGCGCACCAAACACGGTACTCTGTACACCCAGGAGCCGACAAGATGTATCAAGACCTTCGATACACCTACTGGTGGCCTGGCATGAAAAAGGATATTGCTGTTTTTGTTTCCAAGTGCCTTACCTGTTCCAAAGTAAAAGCTGAACATCAAAGACCTTCAGGACTTCTAACCCAACCTGAAATACCTGTATGGAAGTGGGAAAACATAACCATGGACTTCATTACCGGGTTACCTCGCACCTCCAGTGGGTATGACACTATATGGGTAATCATTGATCGTCTTACAAAATCAGCTCACTTCATTCCGATTCGCGAGGACTTCAAGAACGAGAAGTTAGCTCGTATCTACATCAGCGAGATCGTAAGCCGTCATGGTGTACCTTTAAGCATCATTTCAGACCGTGATGGTCGTTTCACTTCACGAACATGGCGAGCAGTACAAGCCGCCTTGGGTACACGATTAGACCTCAGTACCGCTTTTCATCCTCAAACTGATGGACAATCTGAATGCACCATCCAAACACTTGAAGACATGCTTCGAGCATGTGTCATAGACTTCAAGGGAAATTGGGACTCTCATCTACCATTAGTTGAATTTTCGTACAACAATAGTTACCACTCAAGTATCGGCATGGCTCCTTTCGAAGCTTTATATGGTCGTAAGTGCCGATCTCTAGTATGTTGGCACGAAATTGGGGAAGCTCAAATCACCGGCCCAGAATTAATTCAAGAAACAACAGACAAGATCCATCAAATTCGAAACAATCTTCTAGCGGCACAAAGTCGTCAAAAGAGTTATGCAGATGAACGACGAAAGCCCTTGGAGTTTAACATTGGTGATCAAGTACTTTTAAAAGTATCACCGTGGAAGGGAGTAGTTCGTTTTGGCCAGAAGGGCAAGCTAGCACCACGCTACGTAGGACCTTTCAAGATACTCGAAAGAGTAGGACCTGTAGCATACAAGCTTGACTACCAGAAGAACTCAACAGAATTCATCCCACATTCCACGTATCAAACTTAAAGAAGTGCCTCGCCGATGAAAACCTCCATATTCCTCTAGAAGATATTCAGATCGATGAATCTATGCACTTTATTGAAAGAACAGTAGAGATCATGGACTTCGGAGAAAAATGTTTAAGACGGAGTCGTATACCAATTGTTAGGGTACGCTGGGAGTCGAAACGAGGACCTGAGTTTACTTGGGAACGGGAAGACTCAATGCGCGAAAAATACCCGCATCTTTTTCCTGTTACCACTACTACTTAAATTTCGGGACGAAATTTCTAAAAGTAGGGGATACTGTAACATCCGTCGAAAAACGGGTTTTCAAAACCCGCTTCGTTTATTAATCGAATATTTCAGTTATATTTTTCGTTGCGTATTTAATGTTCATATTAATTTTAAACGATACATAACTAATAAACATTGTTAGAATTTTAAAACATAATTAATAAAAATAAAGGAATAGTGAAAAAAAAAATAAATACCGCTGCCGGGCTTCGAACCCGGGTCAGCCGGTTCAACAAACAAGCATTTCACCACTCCGCCACTTGACTCGTTTGTGTAATCAATGAATCAAATAAAACTTAACTTCCACCCGTGAATCATCTGTTTGCGACAAGGACTGAATCCGCCCAACGGTTTTCTAATAATCAGAGACTTTTGGTGTGGTCGCGAGGTTTCTGAGTGTAACCGATGGTGCAATGTCAGTTACAACCCACGTTCTTAATCAATTCAATATTCAATGACTCGATTCATATGATTGTCAAGATTGAAACCGAAATGAAATTACTTCCAATTTACAATAATAATACCATCGCCTCACATCTCGAAACACTCGCAAAACCCTCAATTCTTTTCACTCTATCTTCTGTTCGTCGGAATCGTCGTCTTCAATCGCCGGAGTTGGTCACCAGAACAGCGAACTTCGATTTCCGTTTGGTATGCGTCTTAATTTTATTCTGTGTAATATGTTCAATTTATGCTAAGTATTTAAAACATCAGGGTAGTTAAAAATCATTTGTTAATCGAGTTCTGGTTCAGTGTTGAAACCAGTCAAGAAGATGGGTTCTCGATTAGTAATTTAAAAGAAATAATAAACGGATCTTAACTGAGTTAGACACACAGTCCAATGGTGGAATGTGTGCGTAAATATCAGCACAACCCGAGTTCGAATCTCTACTCATCGCCGGTTTTCTAATCAGAATGTTTTTTTTTTTTAAAACCAAACTAAATCAGTTCTCAAAAAGTATATAAATATAAAGTAATTTCATTATATAATGGGTTAGACACCCAGCCCAGTTGGTTGGGCTGGGTGCAGAGTAGCATAGCGGTTGCGGGTTCGAACCTCAGTAGGCGCGGCGGGTTGTTTGGTCTAAAAACTTTATTTTAATTTATTAATTTCTGAATAAAGCTAACAAGAGTATAAGTATAATTGAAATCAGGAATTCTAACGGGTTAGACACGCAGCCCAGTTGGCCGGGCTGCGTGCACACAAACGAAAGGTCCCGAGTTCGATTCCGCTCAGCGCCTGAAAAATCACTGTCTGACCGGTCAGACCCGGTCAGACCTGACAAGTCAACCCACTTTTTATATTATTATTACTTATTTCTTTTAATTGAAAAATTATTTAAAAACACTTAAAAATAATATTTTTAAAGTTAGAAAATGTCCTTAAACTCACAAAAATAAATCAAAAAATCCATTTATTTACCGAACTATTTCGTTATTATTTTTAGGTTAGTTTTCCTCGTCGATCCAATCCCAAAAAAACTCGTGTGCATCCAACATCATCAAAAGAACGCACCCATTGAGTGAATCTCTACCAATTATCCGTTTTAATCACATTTTTTGGGTGTATTATGTGTCGCTTAATTATTTATTATATTTAAACATTTGTGCATCTATCATATCCGTGATCAAATGTGTATTCAATATGTATCAATTGTTGTGTGGATTATGTTTAAATTAAAGTTATCATTTTCAGTACATGCACTTCATTAGGCCCATCAGCTCCCCGTGGGAGACGGGTTGAGTACAGGTGCCTCATTCGATCGGCTCCGTTTGATTGAGCCTTGATCTCCCAATACATTATCATTTATGTCATATACTCATTCAAGGTGGTTTGTGATTGTTTGTTTATATATGTCTGCTCACATATGAATATTGCACAACTTTTTAATATTAAATACAACAAGAAATCAATAACAATGTTTTTAAACTAGGTTCACTCGCCAACTTTTGTTGACCCAAAATTTCCCCCATTTTACACATGATACAGGTGATCCAGTTGAGGCAAGAAACACATAGGAGGGCCTAGAAGATTAAATCAGTTTAAGCTTTGGATTGTTTTACTTAGTTTCATTTCCTTGTATTTGTATGAATTTGATTTGAACATTTAAGTTGTAATTTGAATTTAATAAATATGAAACATTTTATTAAACATCACCAACTTCAACCAAACCAAACCAAACAGCAGCACATCAATCGCCACTACCCTGAGCTTCAGCCAAACCGTCGTGGTTCGAAGATGACGGTGTGGCTTGAAGATGATGGTGGTAGTGGTGGGTCGAAGATGACGGCGGAGGTGGTGTGTTGAAGGTAATGGTGGTAGTGGTGGGTTTACGGTGGAGGTGGAGGACTGGGTTTTTGAAAGAAGTAGGGGGGAGTGATGAAGAAGATGAGTAGTGAGTCCCTATTCTTTATGTTTTTTTATCTTTTTAATTATTTAAGGATAATATAGTAATTTCACATATACTTAATTAAGAAATCTAACAAATGTTAGTAGTAAGGACAACCCAAGTGCAAAAATTAAAACTATTGGGACCAAGTGCGTAATTACTGAACCATAGGACCAAGTCTGTAATTTTCGCAAACCACAGGAACCAACCAAGCATTTAACTCATTGTTTTAACCAGCTATTATAAAACACAGTTGTATAAGTATACTTAAAAACATTTTTAAAATAATAAAAAGTAAAATACTTTGGAAAAACTATTTTAAACCAGTGATTATAGAACACCGCTACATAAGTATATTAACAATTTTTAAACTTAAATAAAAGGTAAAAATAGATAATAATATTTAGTTATTTACCGTTGTAAGTGGTGCCAATGCAAGTGGAGGGTCTTCTAGAGACATGCACCCGTCAAATCAATATGGTTGGGTTATGATAATGGGCAAATTACGAAAATGTCCGTGGACGGACTCTTTTACATGGGAGGCGTCCGTTTGTCAGTTATGGCGTCCGGGCTGCCTGGTGCTGACACGTGTCCGACATAACGGTTGCGTCGACGGCCGACGCATCTAAACGAATTATTTTCTTTACGCGTCCGGCTTTGCGGTTGGCTGACGCGTCCGTGTAGCTTGATTACGTGGCTTGGCCGACTCTTCCGAACGTCGTGGCTGACTCGTCCGAACGGCTTGGCCGACTCCTCCGAACGGAAGTCTGACTCTTCACAACGGCTTGGCTGAATGATTTTGGGTAGCCTGACTCTTCACAACGGCTCGGCTGAGTTCTCCAATCTTATTTTTATTTTATGTTTCTATGCAAAATAGATATTTATATTAATATAATAATAACAGAAAATTTTACAACATAAATTATCAAGAAATATAACATAAAAACATTACTAGCTAAATTTAAACATTACATTACAAATTTAACTTACACGTTACAAAATAAGTTAAATATTACAACCTAAACACGCGAGTCAAATATAAATTTTCAAAGTTTCAAACACGGATAGGTGTTGAAAGTCCTCCTCGTAAAGCATAGCGTAGTCGAGCAGGGGCCTCTTGAATGACATCTTCTTCATCCATGTTGTTATCCCGGGTTTTAACGTTTTGGTACCTTCCAATAAAATGTGAGCATTTGAACCGAAGAAAAGCACAAACGAGTCCTGACGACATCTACTCTACGGGTCATCTCCTGTAGGTGAATGCAAAAAAAAGTTAAATACCTGCCCCCAGAACGCAGGATCGGTAGTTGAATAGGTGCCTAGATCAAAAGTTGCTGCGTATGAGACGGCAACAACGATATTTTCTTCATCGGGGCCAAGAATCCATTTTTTTTGCAAGTTGGAACTTTGAAATGAAATTGATCCGGTCAAATGGGAACAACAATGTGTATTTATAGTGTTAATCAACATTCCCCAAGGTTAAGTGATGATCAATATTGCCAAATTTAGTGAGTGGGGTTCAATTCCAACCTACTATTATTCTACTGACATACCATGTCTCTTTTCAGTGAGGGTTCAATTCCAACAATACTATTTAAAAATTTATTGTTAATCATTTATTCTACTGGCATACCATTTTTTTTTCAGCCTATATATATAGGCCCACGGTTGGCCATCAGTTACCTTGAGCATAATGGCAACCTAGAGGCGTTTGAGTAACATACCAGAATCAGTAAAAAACACTATTTTGTCCAATGATACCCAACATTATCAAAATTGGTCTTCAAATGTTTTGGAGTTCTATTATGCCGGTGACTGTCCTTCTTGCTATTCCAGTTATATGAGAAGTATACCTCTAGATAAACACTAGTGGGGTGGCCTATTAGGATTATGTGGAAACGGTTTTATTCAGCAATCGGTAATTTGTAATAAATTTAAAATTTTATTCAAAAGTTAAATTATATATATTTTAATTTTATATACAGCATGTAGGAGCATGGTGTAACTGGCTCGTGCAGACCAAGAAAAATGAAAATCCCGGAATTGCCACTTCATCACTTAGTAATCGTTGGACGTTGCTCCCACCTCAATTACTCAATCTCCTTGTAGAACAACACGATGATGCTTATGGATATGTAAATGGCTCTAGCGGATTATATCCTGCGTAGTGGGACGTCGATACAGTAATAAAAAATTAATTTTTTTCCCTATAATATAATATTAAATTTAAGTTAACGTTTGCCGACGTCAAGAGACGAAGAATATTGGAGCATTAATTATGATTGGAATGCCGACACTAATTGTTACTGTATATTTTACAAACAATTGCGATGCAATTAATTGCGGTAATTCGTTTTGCATCCACCGGAGAATATATCAAATTCTGAATTCGAGTCGGCATTCCTATGTTGTTTAGAACGTACAGGTTACTGGAAAAAAAATACTGGAATGAGCGATTCTTGCGCATTAAAATATGATGGGGATGTTGTATGGCCTACCAGTGTTTGTCATGTACGCCGAAATTCAGGGGTGATCATATGTACGTGACTACAAAATCTAGTTCAAAACCGTTCACTCGAATGGGAAGAAGGAAACATTCTAGATGCTTGCATGAGATACAGGAGATTTATGGCTGATCAACTGTATGCTGGCCGTTATGTTTTATAAAATAAAAAAAAAGGAAATAAACTTTGTATAGTATGCAAGATGTCCACGTGTCTGATTCTTTCGGAAGCGTCCGCATCTGATACTCGGTGCGTCTGGCTGACGCTTGGGAACTCGTCAGACGGACGCCTGACAAGGTGTCATACCTCGTAGAATGTTGCGTCAGGGAGATGCTTTGGAAGCGTCCGGAAGCATGGCTTTTTGGGTCAGATGGAATATTGCGAACATGTATCAGATTTTTTTATTTCTTAAATTTTTTTGTAAGTTTTTTCCAATTATATTTTTATTTTAATTTCTTATAATTTTCACCCTATAAATATCACCGAAAATCAGATGTTTTCTATTCAACCTGTTCAAAGCCTGTCTCAAGTCCTTTCGATAGTCTACAAATAGAAACGAAGGTGTTTACAAGTATCGAAAATGACGTTTTCCTTAGCTTTAGATTTGCTAGTGCTTATGGGTGACGGTTGCTGGCAGATAACACGGATGTGATCGATGTACCCCTTTAAGGGTGATGGTACTCCTTAGAAATGTGAGGAACTCACCTACAAAGGGCACCTGGAACCTCACCTCGGGAACTCACTTACAGAGGAAACTTGAAGACTGAAGTGTTGATTGTCGCACAATAATATCTTGTTTTATTAATTTTTAGTTGGTTAATGATGTTAGTTATTTTACTTATATAATTAAATTAAGTGGTAGGAGGTGTATATATATATATATATATATATAACATATATCTATATTTATTTCGACTCCTCCATCTATATAATTATTTGGAGATATTTAATTGTAAAGATTGTTATTATAATTTAATTAAAGATTGTTATTATAATTTAATATTAATTTAAGACCCACTATATATACCACACATTAACATTTAAAGTTAATTTCTAAAAACATTAACCCTTCAAAATAGGTGTTGACACCACCCTCTTGTTTTCTACACAAATTACAAACGCCAACCGTTTACTTTTTTCGACACCCTAAACATCCACCAATGACAAATAACTCGTGGACATCCGAAGAAGATCGTGCTCTCTGCTCATCACGGGTGGAGGCGGTCCGCACTCCACCGCGGCGTAGACAAGGCGGGTTGTGGAGGAGAGTCATGCAAGATTTTGTAACATTTGTCAAAACGGGTTTCCAAAACCCGCTCCGTTTTGTAATCGAATATCAAGTTATAAATGTCATGTTGTATATTTATGGTTATTTTGATTTTTAATGATACATAATTAATAAACAAACTAAACTATAAAAATTATATTTGATAAAAAGTGAAAACAAAATAAATAAAAATAAAATGTTGCTGCCGGGGCTCGAACCCGGGTCAGCCGGAAGTGAAATCCAAAGACTTAACACACACACACATCACCACTCCGCCACTTGTTTGTTTTCTGTCAACTCTAGGAAACAAATGATTCTTATATACAAACCTAGATAAACCGGTTACGCCAACTGAGAAACTGAAATCGGCTATTCAACCGTCTAAACGTTTGAATAATCGCGATTTCAGGTTTATACCGATGCACCGACGATTTTAATCAATTCAGACTTGAATTGACTTCAATTCTGAGAATGATGAGTGTTATAACCGAAACAATTCAACAGTCTGAATTACTTCAATCAAGACCCCTCTCGTGACTCAGAAACATCAAACAAACTTTCCATTTCACTTTCATCACACATTCGGTCCATCAGAAAGCTTAAATCAACTCGCCGGAAAATTCTGCAAGTTCGCCGGAAAACCGTATTTGTCCTCAAATCGGTAAGTTCTTCAATACCATCATAGACTAACAGTTGTTAAGCTATTTCTAACTCAAACCTTCCACTTGAGATCGAATTCAGGCACTGTTATCAGATAATTCCAGTTCGCCGGAAAATTTCTGAAAATCTTGATCTTCGTCTGTGAATCGGTAAGGACCTTCAAACACATTGATAACGTTTGTTTAGCACTTCAATTTCATGATTAGCTAATCAAAACGATTAATTGATTTGCTCAGTTGAAGTCCTTAAAAACAGAGACCGACGCCTTGCCGGAACTCTGTAATCAATCGTTCACCGGTATGTTTTTCCTCTAATTATCATCTCTGTTATCTCATATTAGTCCGTGCAATGTTTAACAATCGAATTAATAAGATTTAATGGTGTAATCTACTGTCGGTAAAATTCAACGAAGAAGATGAACTTGATAACACTATAAGTATAATTAAAATTGTATTTTAAACGGGTTAGACACACAGTCCAGCGGTGGACTGTGTGCAAATAATACGAACACGTCACGAGTTCGATCCCTGATACACGCACCCTCTAAGTAATAAAATACCTTTTTGATTAAAGCTGAACCGGGTTAACCCCGTTAGTTGTTAAGTATAATAAAAACCGAGATATTAACCAGGTTAGACACACAGTCCAGCGGTGGACTGTGTGCAACACTAAGTCGCACGTCACGCGTTCGAGTCTGGTTAACGGCACCGGTTCGATGATTTAAAATCTTTTTCTAAAAACAAATGAATTTTGAATAAATTGAATTAGTATATAAATATAATTAAAAACAAGATTATTTCGGGTTAGACACGTAGCTCAGTTGGTAGAGCTGCGTGCACGCGTACGGGAGGTCTCGGGTTCGAGTCTCACCCAGCGCATACATGCACACTGACCGAACCGGTCAACAGGTCAACAAGTCAACGGTCAACGGTCAACGAAAAAATAAACAATTTTTTTATATTTTATTTATTTAATTTAATTTAAAAATCAATTAAAAATACTTAAAAATAATATTTTTAAAGATAGAAAATAGCCTTAAACTCACAAAAATATATCTAAAAATTCCATTAAAATCCTTAATAAAATCCACTCATTTATTATATTTTTCCGTTATTATTTAGGTTAGTAATTCTCGTTGTTCAACTCTCCCGACTCGTGCGCATCTCATCATCTCCATTCAAACGCACCCAATGTGAGTGAATCTTTACAAATTCCCCGTTTTAATCACGTTTTGGGGTGTATCATGTGTCTTGCTATATATTATATTTAAATCATTGTGCATACCTCATATCATGAACATGTGTATTCAGTTTGTTTCAACTGTTGTGTGGTTATCGTTAGATGCAATTTACTATTTTCAGTACATGCAATTTCATAGGCCGCCGCTCCCCATTACATTATGAGCATTGAGCATGTTCCCCATTACATTATGAGCGTGAACCTGGCGTGCCCACATACGATCGGCTCCATTTGATTGAGCCTTGATCGCACAGACATTTTTCATTTTCAGTACATGCAATACGATCGGCTCCGTTTGATTGAGCCTTGATCGCACAGTTTCATTCATGTTATTTATCGTATGATGTTGGTATGTTAATGTATGCTATCATGTGTTATTGTATGTTATAGTTGTGACTGCTATTGCTACTGCTTGGTTATTTACATTTGCTCATTTATGATTATGCACAATTTTTCATTGATAAACTAACAAGAAAATCAATAACAAATGTTTATCTAACAAGGTTCACTCGCCAACTTATGTTGACCCAAAAACCCCCATTTTTACACATGATACAGGTGAACCAGCTGCAGCAAGAAACACTTAGGATTGGACTAGAAGAATAAAATGATTTAGAGTTGGGATTGTTTTGTTTGGTTTATTTTCTTTGTATTGTATGAACATGTTTGGATATTTGGGAATGTAATTTTGACTTTAATAAATATGAAACATATTAGTAAACATCATGAGCTTTGGTGATAACCCAATTATGCCCCGACTCTTATTCCGTTGCGGGTCGGGGTGTGACAGATTTCACAGCCCATAGGGGACCCAACAACCGAACCGTGGACGCTTTGTCTTCACGGTTTAGGATGATACGACTTGACTGTGAGTGGTTTGAGTAGGTTTACAATGAGGTTGAGAACCTGGATGGTGACATTGGCGATGGCCCACCTAGGTAAACAACAAATCTAACACCCATAATAATTGAGAATAAACACGTGAGAATGTTGGTCAAATGAAAGATCATGGTTTATGGACATGCTTTTATTGGGTCCCTGTCACACCCCTAATTTCCACGTTAACCCGGTGGCCCGGTTGGGGAATATCGTGACGTAAGTTGATATCATCATTACTAAACAATACAATAATACACAGCGGAAGTCTGGGTAGTTACTATTACAAACGTTTGAATGTTCAAAGTTCAAAAATAATAAATACAACGCTTGTAACTAGATCCACAGGGGATCGAAAAGTGAATACAAAATGAAACTTGACAGACTATGGCCTTCTAAGCAAAGGGTTGCAATTCCTCTTAAGCTTCGCCGAGTACTTCCAGCCTATTTACGTAGACTTGTCACCTGCGCTTAGTCTTTTGAATATACGTCAGTTTTTCACTGGTAAATACATTTAACCGACTCATTTTGAAAACATTTCGAAAACATTTAGTATACACAATGGTACTTTGTTTTATAGATAACTTGGGATAAATAATTTCATGTTATCAGTTTTACATTCTAATAATACATTTAGAGCACGAAAACTATGCCGGTATCATGATTAATCAACACACCACTTTAACACCTTTAATAGGTGCACCCCTATTGGGTAATATTTTATTTTAGCATATGATGGGTGTATGCCTACACCCCTGCTTAGGTCGTGGCCATTTGCAATTAAATGAGCCGTGGATATCTAGGACACGGTCGTTTTAACCCCCCAAATGTTTAATATTAAGCAATACGAATTAAAATGGATTATTTGAATTCCCGACTCATTGGTCTTCGATCCCATATCCAACCATGCGGTATTAGTATACCGCATCCCAAACCCGTATAAGGGAAAATAAGTTAAAGTATTTACCTGGCTTGCAAAAGTCTCTAGTAATAAGAAAATAAGCAAAGCACAGCCGTAATCAAAATAAACTAGCTCGGCGACAATCTACCGGAAGTCTCTAGTCTGGATTGGATGATATTATTAACCGATTAGTTAGTTAGCGGGTCTTTATTTAGTCATTGACTTAGACCGGCTAACTTAAAATAAAGATAACGGTATGAAAACGCTAGATTAGGCGATGACCGAAAAAGAATGTATTTTGGACCCGACAAGTACTAGGACTTGTATAATATGGGTTATCTATTTTACATTCTGGAGTTTGAGAATATTTTGATATGGTTAAACCCGTTTTCGGTTAAGTTGCGTAAACTAGTCACGTAGGCTTAACCGTACACATATAAGCGAAACTGGGTAACCGGGTGAGTCCTATACAAGTTCCATATGCCATTAAGTTTAAAATATGTTATTATAACAGTAGGTTATTGATATGACGGCCCGTTATGGTTTTAAAAGCAAACTATGCCTTAAAGGGCGTTTTCATCATTTCTAAAATGTAATAAACGGGCTTATATGTAAACTGATGTTATTAATATAAACATTCTGTAAAAATACCTATTTTATGGTGTTATATCAATAGGACATCAATTATATGCGTGGTTTATAGTTTAAGACCAAACTATGTCCCGAAAGAGTAATTTGGTCATTTCACATATAATTGATAACTTATTTGGGAATATGAGTTTGGGACATGTACCCACTTTAGTAATTTGAAAATATGTTTTGAAATCAGTAGGTACCAAGTCTCAATGCTCCAATATGGTTTTAAACCACATTATGCGCCGAAACGGCGATTAAGTCGCTAAAATGACGATTTAAATGATATTTAAGTAAAACTGTTGTTGTGACCAGGTTTGAATGATCAAAAATTAATATTATAATATATATATTACACCAGTAAGTATGATGTTTTGATTCATAAAAATGTTTATAACCCATTTAAAGTAGCCGAAAGGGCAATATCGTCATTTAAATGCTTAGTGGGCAAACTATAGCTTAAACTCAGTTTGCAACCAGAATGAATATCCCAAATAGTCCTAATAATGATATTACATCAGTAGGTATTGAGTTTTGATGTCAAAATTATGTTTATCCATTTTATGTGTTAAAACGGCGTTTTAGGCATATTTAACGGATACTTGTGTAAAAACTCGGATTACTACACGGCCATGTCCTATAACTCCGAGGGTTATAGTATACGTATATCATGGTCATAATGCAACTTAGGGACAGAAGCTAATGTGACTAAATCGGGTCAGAACTGAAAGCCAAAGCAAAAGTCAACTTTTGCGACTTTCGGTTGCGAACCGACCTTAGACCTGGACTTGATGGGCCGAACATGTTTATACATGTTCTAATACTTATTACCAAGTTATTAAAGTGTCAAAATGTATTTTATAACACCTACATTATCATATATGAATTTATTTTAAAAACTGACCCAGTTTGACTTTTTATTAATAGCTTTGACCCGTCAATTGACCAAGCAAACGTGGTAATCAGGAGGTGCCCTCTTGAGGGATTAACACCTACCTAATTACAATCACGTAGCCACATTCCTACCGAACAATGGCTGGACCGTAATGGTCTTAGCCGAAGTCAAAGCGTTTTTACGTCAACGCTTTAACTTTGGCTTAGAGCCTAATAAAAAGGAAAAGAAAGGATTGGAACACTTACAAGTGAACCAAGAATGACTAAGAAACTCAGGGGATTGCTCCTTGAAGATCAGGAGCCTTCCAAGTGAGTGATAGAGAGAAAGAGACATGAGAGGTGCAAGGAATGAGGTTGATGAACACCTCTATTTATACTTGGAGATCATGAACAAGATCAATCTAAGTGTTTAGAGCTCACCTAGGATCACTCCAGGTGTTACATGAGGTGTCCAAAACTAGAATTGAGGCCATGGTTTCGGAATTCAGGGGCTGAAGTGGGTTAGGAGGTGGCAAGCATGCAGGTTCTGCAGCTGGCTGCCAATTCTGCGAACGGGCATCTCCCGCGCGTCGCGCGGGGACACCAGGTCCCTGGCGCGTGGCGCCTGGGGTGCCAAATCACAAAATTTCCATTTTGGCCCCTGAACTTCTCCAAACTCCCATATTTCGACATAAAAGCATGTTTTATTCAATATAGCCCTTGGTTAGCACTCTCGGGAGTATAACCGAACATCATTAAGCTCCAGGTTCGTTAAAAGGTCACTCAGAGGCATAGATTTAGCATGTTGACATGTTTAACCCCTCGACTTTAATATTCACCACTCAGAGGTTACAAAATAACATGTTGGCGAATTTTTGTTCCTCTCGTTTAGCACGTGGCAACCAAAGATTTCGGGACACGTGTCGGAATTTTATTAGATGAAATTTTCGAGGTGTCACATCTTCACCCCCTTAATAAAAATCTCGACCTCGAGATTTATTCGAATAGATAAGGGTACTTTTGTCGCATATTGGACTCGACCTCCCAAGTATATTCGGGGCCTCAACGGGCGTCCCATTTGACCTTCACAATAGGTACGTGCTTCCTACGAAGCTTCTTAACTTGCCGATCCTCGATCGCAATTGGTTTGTCTATGAAACGCAAGTTTTCATCAATCTGTATATCCTCATGAGGCATTGCTAGCGACTTATCCACGAGGCATTTCTTCAAATTGCTGACGTGGAAAACATCATGGATTCCACTGAGCTTTTCCGGTAGCTTAACCCTATAAGCTACGGTTCCGACACATTCGATTATTTCAAATGGTCCAATATACCTCGGGCTTAGCTTGCCCTTCTTCCCAAAACGCATTACACCATTCCAAGGTGATACCTTTAACATAACCTTGTCCCCAATTTGGAACTGTAAAGGTTTACGCCTTCTGTTGGCATAGCTCTTTTGTCTATCACGAGCTGCCTTAAGTCGATCATGGATTTGCACAATATTTTCCGTGGTTTTGAGGACGATTTCGGGTCCAGATAGTTGGGCTTCTCCGACTTCGGCCCAACACACAGGAGTCCTACATTTTCTTCCGTATAAGGCTTCAAAGGAGCGGCCTTAATACTTGTGTGGTAACTATTATTATAAGAGAACTCGATTAGGGGTAAGTGATCATCCCAACTTGCACCTAAATCGATCACACAAGCTCGGAGCATGTCCTCCAAGGTTTGAATGGTACGTTCACTTTGTCCATCCTTCTGCGGATGGTAAGCCATACTGAAGTTTAATCTCGTGCCTAGAGATTGTTGGAAGCTTTTCCAAAAGTGAAATGTGTATCTTGTATCTCTATCAGATACAATTGATACCGGTACACCGTGTAAGGACACAATCTCATCGACATAAAGCTTTGCCAACTTATCGAAATCATATGTTTCTTTAATTGGCAAGAAGTGAGCGGATTTGGTTAATCTATCCACAATAACCCATATTGTGTCATTACCACGCTTGGTTTTAGGTAACTTAGTGATAAAGTCCATTGTTATCATTTCCTATTTCCACACTGGGATCTCAAGCTGTTGTAGAAGTCCTGACGGTTTCTGGTGTTCTGCCTTAATTGGAAAACACGTCAAGCACTTTGCTACATGATTAGTTATATCTTTATTCATACCCATCCACCAATAATTGGGTTTAAGATCTTGATACATCTTGTCGCTACCCGGGTGAACCGAGTATTTAGAATTATGTGCTTCCTAGAGGATTACATCTATAAGTCCTCCGTAGATCGGAACCTAGATCCGATCATTCATCCTAAAATTTCGTCCTTTCCAGATGCTAACAGATCGATGGTTGCACCTAATCCTTCCTTGGCAATGTTTTCCTTAGACATGGCTTGTTTTTGTGCATTTAGCAGTTTTTCATTCAAGTTGTTCTTCAGTTCAATGCTCTTGGCATTGATCCTTAATTGTTTGATTCTTTCCTTGCGACTAAGCGCATCAGCGACTACATTCGCTTTTCCTGGATGATATCGAATCTCGCAATCATAGTCGTTAAGTGTTTCCATCCAACGACGTTGCCTCATGTTCAAATCCTTTTGATTGAACAAGTGTGGCAGACTATTATGGTCAGTGTAGATGATACACTTTGTTCCATATAAATAGTGCCTCCAAAGTTTAAGTGCAAATACTACCGCACCCAATTCCAAATCATGGGTGGTGTAGTTTCTCTCGTGCACTTTTAGTTGTCGTGACACATCCCATGCCAGTGTGCGATGCATCACAATAAACTACAAATTCTTCAATTCCTTCTAGCAGAGTTAACACCGGGGCATTGATCAACTAATGCTTTAACGTCTCAAAGGATTCTTGTTGTTTTGGGACCCAGTTAAATTTAGCATCCTTACGAGTTAGGATTGTCAAAGGAGCAGCTATTCGAGAGAAGTTCTCAATGAACCTTCGATAATAACCAGCCAGTCCTAAGAAACTACGTATCTCGGAAGGTGTCTTTGGGGCTTCCCAATTCATTATTGCTTCTATCTTTGCTGGATCTACTTGTATACCATGTTCAGTTACTATGTGACCAAGGAACTGAACCTTACGTAACCAAAATTCACATTTGGAAAATTTTGCGTACAACTTTTCTTGACGCAGAATTTCAAGAATACACCTCAAATGTTTCTCGTGATCAGATTGATTACGAGAGTAGATGAGTATGTCGTCTATGAAGACAATGACAAACTTATCTAAGTATGGCTTGCAGACTCTATTCATGAGATCCATGAATGCTGCAGGTGCATTAGTGAGTCCGAAAGGCATCACTAGGAACTCGTAATGTCCATATCTTGTTCTGAAAGCAGTTTTTGGAACATCTTCGTTTCTAACCTTAAGCTGGTTATATCACGATCTTAAATCTATTTTCGAGAAGTGGCTTGCACCTTGCAATTGGTCAAACAAATCATCAATCATGGGCAAAGGATAACGATTCTTGATTGTTATCTTATTAAGCTCACGGTAATCAATGCACATCCGCATTGATCCGTCTTTGTTTTTGACAAAAAGGATAGGAGCTGCCCAAGGCGAAGAGCTAGGTTGAATAAAACCTTTCTCTAATTTTTCGTCCAGTTGGGTTCTCAGTTCCTTCATCTCGGTTGGCGCTAACCGATACGGAGCGTTAGCTATGGGAGCTGCTCCAGGTATAATGTCAATTCGAAACTCTACCTGCCTATCAGGAGGTAGGCCAGGTAATTCTTCTGGGAACACGTCCGGGTATTCAGAGATGATAGGGATATCCTCAATCCTTAGTTTGGGTTCATCAACGGTGACTTGTGCCATTTAGATGACACATCCCTTCGTTATACATCTAGATGCCTTAAGTAAAACTGCCTTATCTGGCAATCCAAAATGTTTGTCTCCATGAATGGTAAGGATTTTACCAGGCGGGGATTTGATCTCGATGAGTTTCTTATTGCAGGCAATGCGTGCTTGGTTATGTGATAACCAATCCATGCCTAAGACTACATCGAATCCTGCTAGTTTCATGGGTAAAAGAGAGGCAGGGAAAGAATTTGATGGATATGAAGCATCCGTCAAGAATGGAAGAAGCGGTTTCTATAGTTCCATCAGCGAGCTCTACTTCATAGGTTATGTCTAGAGTTCTTACGGGCAAGTTTAATAGTTCACAAAATTTATGATCTACAAACGATTTATCAGCGCTGAATCGAAAAGAACTCTAGCAAAAGCGTCGTTGATAAGGAACGTACCCGTTATGACATTGTCACCCTTTATTGCTTCCTTAGCATTCATTTGAAAGGCTCTAGCAGCGGCCTACGTTGTTTCCGAGGTTTTGAGTTTACCCTCGGTATTTGCCTTTGGGCAACTTGTTTTGATGTGGCCCTTCTCACCACATCCAAAGCAAGTAGCATCCTTTATGTTGACCGATGCCCAGTTTTTTTGCAGATGTTGCATTGCTTCGGTTTTTGTTCTAGGCGACACTGCCCATAATGTTGCTTCCCAGTCGTTTTGCACGTGGGTTTGTCGCCCGATTTCTGACTGTCCTTGTTGAACCCATGTTTACCCTTCTTGTTAAACTTCTGGGAGTTATTATCCTCCCTTTTCCTCTTTCCATCAGTGTCAGTCTTAGCTGACAATTGCCTCACATAATCCTGTGTGAGGGAGAGGGATAACTCCACAGCAGACTTGTAGGTGCCAGGCTACACCGCTTTAACCATACTCCTGATTTCAGGAGCTAGCCCATTGATGAAACGCGCAATGCGTTTGGGCTCCGGAGTAACTAAATACGGGACTAGTCTTGAAAGAGAGTTGTAGTCGGTGACGAACTTCCGACAGTCCATGTTCTTCATGGTCAGATTTAGAAAATCTGACTCAATTTTCTCCACCTCATGAGGTGGGCAGTAAGTATCCTTCACAAGATCTACAAACTTGGACCAACTCAAGTTGTAGAGATAAACCCTGCCGTAGACTGGACTAAGGCTTTCCACCAGATAAGGGCATCGCCCTTGAACGACTGAGATACATACTTAACAACATTCTTATCAGCGCATCCGCTGATATCCACCACCGTTTCCATTTCATCTAACCATCTCAAACACTCAACAGCTCCTTTTTCCCCATTGAAATCAAAGGGGGTACAAGACACGAAGTACTTGTAGGAACAACCGTCTCCATGGACATTCGGTTTCTTAGGATGTTCATCGCTCTTTGCTATAATTTTCACATTCGAAGAGTGTGCCTCACTCTTTCTCGGTTCAGAGGGGTTAGGATGAGACTTAGGTTTGGAAACATGCTTGGAGCGAGAAGCGCTCGACTCCGGTTGACGATCAGATCTGTCTTTTAAGGCCTTGCCAATTTCTGCGGCAATAAGTTCTCTTAAATCATTCTTACTAATAAGGATGTTCTCGTTGGCATCATCGTCATTGCGCTTGCTCTTTACTTCATTTGAATCAGCCATTGCTGTAGCTTACTTCGATAGATCAAGATGAATTCGGTTAGTCGCTATGGTGTACCCTTATTCATGACATGGTTCTAATACCATAAAGGATTTAAATATAAAATGTGGTATATTCATGTATAACCTAGGTCTTGAAGGACCATCATAGGCATTTATAGATTGGACATAGTCCAGAATTTATCAGTTAGTGCATCATGTGACACTACTGTATTTTGCACATTGGCTTTACACTACCATTGAGTGTTTGAATAATTTGACCAGGATCTCACTGGATCACTTAGGCGATAGGGTACGAACATCGTCATTACCCATTTGATTAGTGTGGCAATGATTGTCATAGGGAATTAAAGGGTAACTCCTCATTGAGAGTTAAATATAGAGAAATGATAAATTAGGAAGTTGAACATTGTTCACCTTTGCTAGACAGAAGGTTACTTCCGAAATTTTCATTTGCCAATTCCTAGTTGATCATAGTCATTGGCTAATAGATCTTGGGATAATATAGCGGATCAATAAAATTTGATTGAATCATGATGATTGAAAAACATAACATGGAGAAATTCCATTAAAGAAAACATTACATAATTGCCTAATATATATATAGGACTTGAAATAACAAAATGGTTCACGCAGGAACCTAACAGAAATAATAATGTCCTCGCAGGGACTGAAAAGGAAATAATATTGTCCAGCAGGGACTTTTGGAATTTAAATTACATATATGAAAATACAATACTAGTCATCCTTCCTTCCTTTTACGGCTTTGTAAAGCTTCTTGATAAATCTCATTGTTTTCTTCTCTGATTTCTTGACCTGTTGTCGCATTTCCCTCACTTGATCCAAGGCTTCGTTAATAGCCTCAAGTGGTGCTTGTGGTTGAGGCTGAGGTGGAGGTGGTTGCGGCTGAGGCGCAACTGGATACGGATACCCGTAAGGCGGATATCCGGTAGTGGCATAATGAGGTGGGTAACTAGGATAAGAAGAATGGTAGAGGTTATTATGAATAACTGCATCATAATAAGGATCCTGTTCCATTCCATGATGGATGTAATTATACAAGCCAGGAAGGTCAACAGTGTGAAACCCTGATGGTCCTGTATATGCAGGTATTGGGTTGGCAAAATCCGGCGGTGGTAGAGGTGGTTGAGGCAGAGGCTCAACAGCTGGTTGTGGTGGAGGTTCCACCACTGGTGATGTGTTCGAGGGTCCACCCATTTGTGGGTCCTCAGGGATGATGGGGTAAGAGGGTGGCAAAGGTGGTAGCGAATCCGACCTTTGACCAGCACGTACTGACATACGTGCTCCACGCCTGCGGCGTGGTTGTGATGATGATTCAGGTAATGGCTGAGGTTGATCCACCTGTTGCATTTCAACATCCTCTTGGTGAGGATGGGGTGATGGGTTTTGGTGATGGGGAGTGCTATGGTATGAGGGCGTGTTGACGAACACATATTGTGCCCATCGTTGCTCATAATCATCAGGACCTCGGAACGGAGATCCTGCCAAGGAGTTCGAGCCGCTAGACAGCTCAATAGGATGACCATACGATCCGGTTTGCGGGAATTCCTCCGGGTCGGAATCTTCCTCCATATGTGTCGGTGAGTCAACTGGAGGGGGTTCGGTTGAGGGTTGGTTAACAGGGTTATCAAAGTTAAAATTGAAGTATTCTTGGTGGGAATGGGAGTGTGAATGGTGCAATTGGTGCGAATGGTGAGAATGGTGAGAGTGTGATTGAGGCGGGGAGTATTCGTGTGAGATCGAATGTCGGTAAGGTTCAAAAGGGTGATGAAGAATCTCCAGATCCTTCATAAGGGTTGTATTAAGGTAAGATGGCTGCTCCAGCGAAGGAGGGTCGGTGTGGAGGTCTAAAGGATGGTCCAGTCATTGAGGGTCCACCCCTCATGGGTCCTTTGCCTTTTCCTCCACGTCTAAACTTAGGCGGCATTGTTCCTGTTTCAAAAACAAGTTAAACAAAATACAAAGCTAGAATAATAAGATGGAAACGATTAAACCTAGGTCAAAGTCTAGACTGGAAAGTCTAAGAGATGTGTGTTATTATGTATCCCGAGATTAAACACAAAAGGCTAGTGTTTAATACACTCAAGAGTTGGCTCTGATACCAACCTGTCACACCCCTAATTTCCACGTGTAACCCAGTGGGCCCGGTTGGGGAATATCGTGACGTAAGTTGATATCATCATTACCAACTAATACAATAATACACAGCGGAAGTCTGGATAGTTACTATTACAAACGTTTGAATGTTCAAAGTTCAAAAATAATAAATACAACACTGGTAACTAGATCCACAGGCGGATCGAAAAGTGAATACAAAATGAAACTTGACAAACTAAGGCCTTCTAAGCAAAGGGTTGCAATTCCTCTTAAGCTTCTCCGAGTAATTCCAGCCTATTTACGTATACTTGTCACCTGCGCTTAGTCTTTTGAAAATACGTCAGTTTTCACTGGTAAATACATTTAACCGACTCATTTTGAAAACATTTCGAAAACATTTAGTGTACACAATGGTACTTTGTTTTATAGATAACTTGGGATAAATAATTTCATGTTATCAGTTTTACATGCTAATAATACATTTAGAGCACGAAAACTATGTCGGGATCATGATTAATCGACACACCACTTTAACACCTTTAATAGGTGCACCCCTATTGGGTAATACTTTATTTTAGCATCTGACGGGTGTATACCTACACCCCGTGCTTAGGTCGTGGCCATTTGCAATTAAATGAGCCGTGGATATCCAGGACACGGTCGTTTTAACCCCTAAATGTTTAATATTAAGCAATACGAATTAAAATGGATTATTTGAATTCCCGACTCATTGGTCTTCGATCCCATATCCAACCATGCAGTTTTAGTATACCGCATCCTAAGCCCGTATAAGGGAAAATAAGTTAAAGTATTTACCTGGCTTGCAAAAGTCTCTAGTAATAAGAAAATAAGCAAAGCACAACCGTAATCAAAATAAACTAGCTCGGCGACAATCTACGGGAAATCTCTAGTCTAGATTGGATGATATTATTAACCGATTAGTAGTTAGCGGGTCTTTATTTAGTCATTGACCTAGACCGGCTAACTTAAAATAAAGATAACGGTATGAAAACAATAGATTAAGCGATGACCGAAAAAGAATGTATTTTGGACCCGACAAGTACTAGGACTTGTATAATGTGGGTTATCATTTTACATTCTGGAGTTTGAGTGTATTTTGATATGGTTAAACCCGTTTCCGGTTAAGTTGCGTAAACTAGTCATGTAGGCTTAACCGTACACATATAAGCGAAACTGGGCAACCGGGTGAGTCCTATTCAAGTTGCATATGCCATTAAGTTTAAAACATGTTATTATAACAGTAGGTTATTGATATGACGGCCCTTTATGGTTTTGAAAGCAAACTATGCCTTAAAGGGCGTTTTCGTCATTTCTAAAATGTAATAAACAGGCTTATATGTAAACTGATGTTATTAATATAAACATTCTGTAAAAATACCTATTTTATGGTGTTATATGAATATGACATCAATTATATGCGTGGTTTATAGTTTAAGACCAAATATGTCCCGAAAGGGTAATTTGTTCATTTCACATATACTTGATAAATTATTTGGGAATCGGAGTTTGGAACATGTACCCACTGTTAATAATTTGAAAATATGTTTTGAAATCAGTAGGTACCAAGTGTCAATACTCCAATATGGTTTTAAACCACATTATGCGCCGAAACGGCGATTAAGTCGCTAAATTACGATTTAAACGATATTTAAGTAAAACTGTTGTTGTGACCAGGTTTGAATGACCAAAATATGTTAATATGTATATTACATCAGTAAGTATGATGTTTTGATTCATAAAAATGTTTATAACCCATTTAAAGTGCCGAAAGGGCAATATCGTCATTTAAAGGCTTAGTGGGCAAACTATAGCTTAAACTCAGTTTGCAACCTGACTGAAAATCTCAAATAGTTCTAATAATGATATTACATCAGTAGGTATTGAGTTTTGATGCCAAAATTATGTTTAAACCATTTTATGTGTTAAAAGGGCTTTTTAGGCATATTTAACGGATACTTGTGTAAAAACCTCGGATTACTACACGGCCATGTCCTATAACTCCAGAGAGTTATAGTATACTATATCATGGTCATAATGCAACTTAGGGACAGAAGCTAATGTGGCTAAATCGGGTCAGAACTGAAAGCCAAAGCAAAAGTCAACTTTTGTGACTTTCGGTTGCGAACCGACCTTAGACCTGGACTTGACGGGCCGAACATGTTTATACATGTTCTAATACTTATTACCAAGTTATTAAAGTGTCACAATGTATTTTATAACACCTACATTAGCATATATGAATTTATTTTAAAAACTGACCCAGTTTGACTTTTTATTAATAGCTTTGACCCGTCAATTGACCAAGCAAACGTGGTAATCAGGAGGTGCCCTCTTGAGGGATTAACACCTACCTAATTACGATCATGTAGCCACGTTCGTACCGAATAATGGCTAGACCGTAATGGTCTTAGCTCAAAGTCAAAGCGTTTTTACGTCACCGTTTTGACTTTGGCTTAGAGCTTAATAAAAATGAAAAGAAAGGATTGGAACACTTACAAGTGAACCAAGAATGACTAAGAAACTCAGGGGATTGCTCCTTGAAGATCAGGAGCCTTCCAAGTGAGTGATAGAGAGAAAGAGAATGAGAGGTGCAAGGAATGAGGTTGATGAACACCTCTATTTATACTTGGACATCATGAACAAGATCAATCCAAGTGTTTAGAGCTCACCTAGGATCACTCCAGGTGTTACATGAGGTGTCCAAAACCAGAATTGAGGCCATGGTTTTGAATTCAGGAGCTGAAGTGGGTTAGGAGGTGGCAAGCATGCAGGTTCTGCAGCTTGCTGCCAATTCTACGAACGGGCTTCTTCCGCACGTCGCACGGGGACACCAGGTCCCTGGCGCGTGGCGCCTGGGGTGCCAAATCACAAAATTTCCATTTTGGCCCCTGAACTTCTCCAAACTCCCATATTTCGACATAAAAGCATGTTTTATTCAATATGGCCCCTGGTTAGCACTCTCAGGAGTATAACCGAACATCATTAATCTCCGGGTTCGTTAAAAGGTCACTAAGAGGCATAGATTTAGCATGTTGACACGTTTAACCCCTCGACTTTAATATTCACCACTCAGAGGTTATAAAATAACATGTTGGCGAATTTTTGTTCCTCTCGTTTAGCACGTGGCAACCAAAGATTTCGGGACACGTTTCGGAATTTTATAAGATGAAATTTTCGAGGTGTCACATCTTCACCCCCTTAATAAAAATCTCGACCTCGAGATTTATTCGAATAGATAAGGGTCCTTTTGTCGCATATTGGACTCGACCTCCCAAGTATATTCGGGGCCTCGACGGGCGTCACATTTGACCTTCACAATAGGTACGTGCTTCCTACGAAGCTTCTTAACTTGCCGATCCTCGAACGCAATTGGTTTCTCTATGAAATGCAAGTTTTCATCAATCTGTATATCCTCATGAGGCGTTGCTAGCGACTCATCCACGAGGCATTTCTTCAAATTGCTGACGTGGAAAACATCATGGATTCCACTGAGCTTTTCCGGTAGCTTAACCCTATAAGCTACGGTTCCGACACATTCGATTATTTCGAATGGTCCAATATACCTCGGGCTTAGCTTGCCCTTCTTCCCAAAACGCATTACACCATTCCAAGGTGATACCTTTAACATAACCTTGTCCCCAATTTGGAACTGTAAAGGTTTACGCCTTGTGTTGGCATAGCTCTTTTTTCTATCACGAGCTGCCTTAAGTCGATCACGGATTTGCACAATATTTTCCGTGGTTTGAGGACGATTTCAGGTCCAGATAGTTGGGCTTCTCCGATTTCGGCCCAACACACAGGCGTCCTACATTTTCTTTTGTATAAGGCTTCAAAAGGAGTGGCCTTAATACTTGTGTGGTAACTATTATTATAAGAGAACTCGATTAGGGGTAAGTGATCATCCCAACTTCCACCTAAATCGATCACACAAGCGCGAAGCATGTCCTCCAAGGTTTGAATGGTACGTTCACTTTGTCCGTCCGTCTGCGGATGGTAAGTCGTACTGAAGTTTAATCTTGTGCCTAGAGATTGTTGGAAGCTTTTCCAAAAGTGAGATGTGTATCTTGTATCTCTATCAGACACAACTGATACCAGTACACCGTGTAAGGACACAATCTCATCGACATAAAGCTTTGCCAACTTATCGGAATCATATGTTTCTTTAATTGGCAAGAAGTGAGCGGATTTGGTTAATCTATCCACAATAACCCATATTGTGTCATTACCACGCTTGGTTTTAGGCAACTTAGTGATAAAGTCCATTGTTATCATTTCCCATTTCCACACTGGGATCTCAAGCTGTTGTAGAAGTCCTGACGGTTTCTGGTGTTCTGCCTTAATTGGAAAACAAGTCAAGCACTTTGCTACATGATTAGTTATATCTTTATTCATACTCATCCACCAATAATTGGGTTTAAGATCTTGATACATCCTGTCGCTACCCGGGTGAACCGAGTATTTAGAATTATGTGCTTCCTGGAGGATTACATCTCTAAGTCCTCTGTAGATCGGAACCTAGATCCGATCATTCATCCTAAAATTTCGTCCTTTCCAGATGCTAACAGATCGATGGTTGCACCTAATCCTTCCTTGGCAATGTTGTCCTTAGACATGGCTTGTTTTTGTGCATTTAGCAGTTTTTCATTCAGGATGTTCTTCAGTTCAATGCTCTTGGCATTGATCTTTAATGGTTTGATTCTTTCCTTGCGACTAAGCGCATCAGCGACTACATTCGCCTTTCCTGGATGATATCGAATCTCGCAATCATAGCCGTTGAGTGTTTCCATCCAACGATGTGTCCTCATGTTCAAATCCTTTTGATTGAACAAGTGTTGCAGACTTTTATGGTCAGTGTAGATGATACACTTTCATGGGTAAAAGAGAGACATGGAAAGAATGATTCTTGATGGATATGAAGCATCCGTCAAAATGGAAGAAGCGGTTTCTATAGTTCCATCAGCGAGCTCTACTTCATAGGTTATGTCTAGAGTTCTTACGGGCAAGTTTAATAGTTCACTAAATTTATGATCTACAAACGATTTATCGGCGCCGAATCGAAAAGAACTCTAGCAAAAGCGTCGTTGATAAGGAACGTACCCGTTATGACATTGTTACCCTTTATTGCTTCCTTAGCATTCATTTGAAAGGCTCTAGCAGCGGCCTACGTTGTTTCCGAGGTTTTGAGTTTACCCTCGGTATTTGCCTTTGGGAAACTTGTTTTGATGTGGCCCTTCTCACCACATCCAAAGCAAGTAGCATCCTTTATATTGACCGATGCCTAGTTTTCTTGCAGATGTTGCATTGCTTCGGTTTTTGTTCTAGGCGACACTGCCCATAATGTTGCTTCCCACTCGTTTTGCACGTGGGTTGTCGCCCGATTTCTGACTGTCCTTGTTGAACCCATGTTTACCCTTCTTGTTAAACCTCTAGGAGTTATTATCCTCCCTTTTCCTCTTTCCATCAGTGTCAGTCTTAGCTGACAATTGCCTCACATAATCCTGTGTGAGGGAGAGGGATAACTCCACAGCAGACTTGTAGGTGCCAGGCTGCACCGCTTTAACCATACTCCTGATTTCAGGAGCTAGCCCATTGATGAAACGCGCAATGCGTTTGGGCTCCGGAGTAACTAAATATGGGACTAGCCTTGAAAGAGGTTGTAGTCGGTGACGAACTTCCGACAGTCAATGTTCTTCATGGTCAGATTTAGAAAATCTGACTCAATTTTCTCCACCTCATGAGGTGGGCATTAAGTATCCTTCACAAGATCTACAAACTTGGACCAACTCAAGTTGTAGAGATAAACCTTGCCCGTAGGCTGGACTAAGGCTTTCCACCAGATAAGGGCATCGCCCTTGAACGACTGAGATACATACTTAACAACATTCTTATCAGCGTAGCCGCTAATATCCACCACCGTTTCCATTTCATCTAACCATCTCAAACACTCAACAGCTCCTTTTTCCCCATTGAAATCAAAGGGTCTACAAGACACGAAGTACTTGTAGGAACAACCGTCTCCATGGACATTCGGTTTCTTAGGATGTTCATCGCTCTTTGCTATAATTTTCACATTCGAAGAGTGTGCCTCACTCTTTTTCAGTTCAAAGGGGTTAGGCTGAGACTTAGGTTTGGAAACAGGCTTGGAGCAAGAAGCGCTCGACTCTGGTTGACAATCAGATTTGTCTTTTAAGGCCTTGCCAATTTCTGCGGCAATAAGTTCTCTTAAATCGTTCTTACTAATAAGGATGTTCTCGTTGGCATCATCATCATTGCGCTTGCTGTTTACTTCATTTGAATCAGCCATTGCTGTAGCTTACTTCGATAGATCAAGATGAATTCGGCTAGTCGCTATGGTGTACCCTTATTCATGACATGGTTCTAAGACCATATAGGATTTAAATATAAAATGTGGTATATTCATGTATAACCTAGGTCTTGAAGGACCATCATAGGCATTTATAGATTGGACATAGTCCAGAATTTATCAGTTAGTGCATCATGTGACACTACTGTATTTTGCACATTGGCTTTACACTACCATTGAGTGTTTGAATAATTTGACCAGGATCTCACTGGATCACTTAGGCGATAGGGTACGAACATCGTCATTTACCCATTTGATTAGTGTGGCAATGATTGTCACAGGGAATTAAAGGGTAACTCCACATTGAGAGTTAAATATAGGAAAATGATAAATTGGAAGTTGAACATTGTTCACCTTTGCTAGACAGAAGGTTACTTCTGAAATTTTCATTTGCCAACTCCTAGTTGATCATAGTCATTGGCTAATTGATCTTGGGATAATATAGCGGATCAATAAAATTTGATTGAATCTTGATGATTGAAAAACATAACGTGGAGAAATTCCATTAAAGAAACCATTACATAATTGCTTAATATATATATAGGACTTGAAATAACAAAATAGTTCACGCAGGAACCTAACAGAAATAATAATGTCCTCGCAGGGACTGAAAAGGAAATAGCATTGTCCACGCAGGGACTTTTGGAATTTAAATTACATATATGAAAATACAATACTAGTCATCCTTCCTTCCTTTTACGGCTTTGTAAAGCTTCTTGATAAATCTCGTTGTTTTCTTCTCTGATTTCTTGACCTGTTATCGCATTTCCCTCACTTGATCCAAGGCTTCGTTAATAGCCTCAAGTGGTGCTTGTGGTTGAGGCTGAGGTGGAGGTGGTTGCGGCTGAGGTGCAACTGGATACGGATACCCTTAAGGCGGATATCCAGTAGTGGCATGATGAGGTGGGTAACTAGGATAAGAAGAATGGTAGAGGTTATTATGAATAACTGCATCATAATAAGGATCCTGCTCCATTTCATGATGGATGTAATTATACAAGCAGGAAGGTCAACAGTGTGAAACCATGATGGTCCTGTATATGCAGGTATTGGGTTGACAAAATCCGGCGGTGGTAGAGGTGGTTGAGGCAGAGGCTCAACAGCTGGTTGTGGTGGAGGTTCCACCACTGGTGATGTGTTCGAGGGTCCACCCATTTGTGGGTCCTCAGGGATGATGGGGTAAGAGGGTGGCAAAGGTGGTAGCGAATCCGACCTTTGACCAGCACGTACTGACATACGTGCTCCACGCCTGCGGCGTGGTTGTGATGATGATTCAGGTGGTGGCTGAGGTTGATCCACCTGTTGCTAAAAATACATTTAGAGCCCGAAAACTATGTCGCGATCATGATTAATCGACACACCACTTTAACACCTTTAATAGGTGCACCCCTGTTGGGTAATACTTTATTTTAGCATCTGACGGGTGTATGCCTACACCCCGTGCTTAGGTCGTGGCCATTTGCAATTAAATGAGCCGTGGATATCCAGGACACGGTCGTTTTAACCCCCAAATGTTTAATATTAAGCAATACGAATTAAAATGGATTATTTGAATTCCCGACTCATTGGTCTTCGATCCCATATCCAACCATGCGGTATTAGTATACCGCATCCCAAGCCCGTATGAGGGAAAATAAGTTAAAGTATTTACCTGGCTTGCAAAAGTCTCTAGTAATAAGAAAATAAGCAAAGCACAACCGTAATCAAAATAAACTAGCTCGGCGACAATCTACCGGAAGTCTCTAGTCTAGATTGGATGATATTATTAACCGATTAGTTAGTTAGCGGGTCTTTATTTAGTCATTGACCTAGACTGGCTAACTTAAAATAAAGATAACGGTATGAAAACGCTAGATTAAGCGATGACCGAAAAAGAATGTATTTTGGACCTGACAAGTACTAGGACTTGTATAATGTGGGTTATCATTTTACATTCTGGAGTTTGAGAATATTTTGATATGGTTAAACCCGTTTTCGGTTAAGTTGCGTAAACTAGTCACGTAGGCTTAACCATATACATATAAGCGAAACTGGGTAACCGGGTGAGTCCTATACAAGTTGCATATGCCATTAAGTTTAAAATATGTTATTATAACAGTGGGTTATTGATATGACGGCCCGTTATGGTTTTGAAAGCAAACTATGCCTTAAGGGTGTTTTCGTCATTTCTAAAATGTAATAAACGGGCTTATATGTAAATGATGTTATTAATATAAACATTCTGTAAAAATACCTATTTTATGGTGTTATATCAATAGGAAATCAATTATATGTGTGGTTTATAGTTTAAGACCAAACTATGTCCCGAAAGGGTAATTTGTTCATTTCACATATAATTGATAACTTATTTGGGAATCTTAGTTTGGGACATGTACCCACTGTTAATAATTTGAAAACATGTTTTGAAATCAGTAGGTACCATGTCTCAATGCTCCAATATGGTTCTAAATGACGATTTAGCGATATTTAAGTAAAACTGTTGTTGTGACCAGGTTTGAATGACCAAAATATGTTAATATATATATATATATATTACATCAGTAAGTATGATGTTTTGATTCATAAAAATGTTTCTAACCCATTTAAAGTGGCGAAAGGGCAATATCGTCATTTAAAGGCTTAGTGGGAAAACTATAGCTTAAACTCAGTTTGCAACCTAAATGAATATCCCAAATAGTCCTAATAATGATATTAATCAGTAGGTATTGAGTTTTGATGTCAAAATTATGTTTAAACCATTTTATGTGTTAAAAGGGCGTTTTAGGTATATTTAACGGATACTTGTGTAAAAACTCGGATTACTACACGGCCATGCCCTATAACTCCAGAGGGTTATAGTATACTATATCATGGTCATAATACAACCTAGGGACAGAAGATAATGTGGCTAAATCAGGTCAGAACTGAAAGCCAAAGCAAAAGTCAACTTTTGCGACTTTCGGTTGCGAACCGACCTTAGACCTGGACTTGACAGGCCGAACATGTTTATACATGTTCTAATACTTATTACCAAGTTATTAAAGTGTCAAAATGTATTTTACAACACCTACATTATCATATATGAATTTATTTTAAAAATTGATCCAGTTTGACTTTTTATTAATAGCTTTGACCCGTCAATTGACCAAGCAAACATGGTACTCAGGAGGTGCCCTCTTGATGGATTAACACCTACCTAATTACGATCACGTAGCCACGTTCGTACCGAACAATGGCTAGACCGTAATGGTCTTAGCTCAAAGTCAAAGGGCTTTTACGTCAACGCTTTGACTTTGGCTTAGAGCCTAATAAAAATGAAAAGAAAGGATTGGAACACTTACAAGTGAACCAAGAATGACTAAGAAACTCAGGGGATTGCTCCTTGAAGATCAGGAGCCTTCCAAGTGAGTGATAGAAAGAAAGAGAATGAGAGGTGCAAGGAATGAGGTTGATGAACACCTCTATTTATACTTGGAGATCATGAACAAGATCAATCCAAGTGTTTAGAGCTCACCTAGGATCACTCCAGGTGTTACATGAGGTGTCCAAAACTAGAATTGAGGCCATGGTTTCGGAATTCAGGAGCTGAAGTGGGTTAGGAGGTGGCAAGCATGCAGGTCCCTGGCGCGTGGCGCCTGGGGTGCCAAATCACAAAATTTCCATTTTGGCCCCTGAACTTCTCCAAACTCCCATATTTCGATATAAAAGCATGTTTTATTCAATATGGCCCCTGGTTAGCACTCTCGGGAGTATAACCGAACATCATTAAGCTCCGGGTTCGTTAAAAGGTCACTCAGAGGCATAGATTTAGCATGTTGACACGTTTAACCCCTCGACTTTAATATTCACCACTCAGAGGTTATAAAATAAGGTGAGATATAAGGTTCAACGTGGCGCCTAACTTCTCTCCTTGTACCATAATTACATCCGTGGGGGATAATGGAATCTTTATAACCTTTTCTTCACATAACACCTCTGCACGATGGTTGGACAACCAGTCCATTCCTATAACATTATCAAAACTACCCAATTCTACTGGTAAAAGGTCAATAGTAAATTGGTAACCGTTAAAGGGTATAGGGCAATTAACAATAAGTTGGTGACTGGTAATTGGTTTCCCGCTGGCAAGTTTAACGTATAGGGTTGTTTCAGGTCAACAGCAGGCATATTCAAGAGTGGAAAAATGCAATCGACACATAACTTCTATCGGCTCCCATATCAAATAACACTGAAGCAAATTGATTGGAAACGAGGAACGTACCTGAAACCATGTTGGGATCCTGGCGTGCGTCACCAGGTCCCATGACAAAGGCACGACCTCGAGCTGCATTCGAGGTAGATGCTTAGTTCTGTGTGCTCCTTCCCGCCATCTGCTGGGATAACTTTGGACAACTAATACGAAAATGCTCCGTGCAGCCACATTCAAAGCATGCATGGGGGTAGGTAACCTGTGGTGCTGGTTGTTGAGGTCACTGCTAAAGAGGTTGAGGCCTAGCAGGTTGAACCGAGTTGGTTTGGGATTTGATTCCATAGTCATCTTACAGTCTTTGGCAAAATGCCATTGTTATGACAATTCGAGCATATCACTGCTCGACATGTACCAGAGTGGTGGAAAGCGCATTTGTTGCACTTTGGGGCCTTTCCTTTGTAGCCACCAGAGTTACCCGCGAGGATCGTCATGCATAGTTCTGGCTAGTATTTCTACCCCTCTTCGGTGCTGCTGCCCTTGCGTGACTACTCTCCGGGGCTTCCCGCTTGTTCCCAGCCGGCTCTCCCGGCATTGTCAGAATCTTACGCCTTACCATGTCATATGTAACGGTACCTGACCTGGCTACCACCTCGTGAATGGTTCGGTATTCCACCGAATTAATGATACTCCTCACTTCTGGGGCCAGTCCCCAGATATACCTTTCAATCCTCTTGGACTCCGGTCGGACCATGTCTGGCAAAATACGCGCCAGTTCATTGAAACGGTTGGTATAACCTGCATGATCAGCACCTTGCATCTGCAGGTTCCAGAACTCATGCTCAAGCTTCTGAATTTCATGAGTTGGGCAAAACCTTTCCCTCATCAGTATCTTGAGATCATCCCAAGTCATCGCATTAATCGCGTCCTGTCTGCGAGTTTGAATGATAGTGTTCCACCAGTTAAAGCATGGTCGAATAAAGGTACAAGTTGTATACTTAACTGCGCAATTACCAGGACAATTATTTATGTTAAGTACCGATTCAGATTTCTCGACCCATTTCACAAACCCATTAGGTCCTTCAGTCCCATTAAATTCCATCGGTTTGCATTCCATGAAATGCTTATATGTGCAAACCGGCCTACTATTATTCTGGTTATCGTTCTGACCTACCGGTCCGGGTTGCGGATTTGGTTGCGGGTTAGCATTAGTACCGGCGCTAACCTGCGCCACAATCGTGGGAATAACATCTTGGAGTTGTTGCGCTATCATTTGCGCAATATCTGCCTCAATCATCTGTGGTGCGCGTTTCGGGGCCATTCTATTATAAACAATAGATGTCTAGGTATCAATGTCACGTATCCAGTTAACACATGTCACATATTCGGCTAAAACATAACATACACTTCATCACACATGAATCAATGGCACATATAGTTATAAGCATCGCATATATATATGTAATGTCATCATCATACAAGTATTAAAATTTGCACATAGACTTAACCCATAAGGGCCAGTGCTTAGATGTGCTGCCAAAATAGGTCACCAAAGTGACGTACAGACTCGATGCAACGAGACTACCAACTAGGAACACGTGAAAATACTATGACTGCATCACCACCTCGACATGGGTATAACCTAGTGCTTGGTAGGATGTACAAAAGATACATCATCTCTAACTATACTAAAGAAAAACCATACTAAGAACGCCACATCCACCAGGCCAATCCTCCAAAACCTGCGACCAACCCTACAATAGCACCAATGCATCCGTATACCAACGCACGGAAATGATCTGCTCATGATGGACATACCCCATACCCCGCTGTAAAGCGATGATCGCCTGCTGTAAGATGATCAGGTAGTCTCCCATCGACCTCCTATGTTGCTCATCCTCATCCCGCGCCATCCGTAGTAATGAAATCTGCTCGAACAGAAATCCCATCAAGCTGCTCTCGGTAATGGGAGCATGCACCTCCTGAGGAGGAACATGTATACCCCAGACGGGTGGAGAAGACTCTCTAAACGGCTGGGAAGGGCCACCTCACTCGTAAGTGTAAAACAGGGAAGGGTCCTCCCGAGGTGGGGTCAGAAAACGGGCAGTAAAATGCTGCTGGGTCCCTATACGTACGGTGTCAGACGAATAGGGGACCCGGTGGTTGACACAGGTACAGCGTAAGTCCCTCGATGCATCTGTCGGAGGCCAACGGTGGGTATCTCAAGAGGGCTAGATGAGGAGGGTTAATAAGTACTCGGAGTGGAATGGGTATAAGGGTCAGGCGGTGTCTCTGGTGATGGTAAGCGGAGTGCAACCGGCTCCCACTCCCAATGCCCCGTGGCGGGAGTAGGGCTCCTAGGAATAGGTTCTACTGGTATGGCAACATCCGGGGTACGACTATGCTCCGAGGAGCTATTCGGGTGGTGTGATGGTGAACGGTAGGCCTCGAGGCCTCCCCCTCGCGCCTAGTACGAGGTCTGGGTGGGTACGGACCACAACAATAACCAGAAGGATCTGGCGAGTAGCTCGATGTCAAAATGGGTGTCAGCGGATCCTCCTCAGGATCGGTCTCCATATGCGAAGTACTCGGGTGACTCGAACTATTCGACATGCTACCTGAAAACAAGGAAAACCACACACAACGCTGATTTGACTGATAGAAATACTGAACTCAACATTCCACAAATATACACATGGGCACGTATCGCACGCAGTTTCGATTTTTAAGATTTAAAAAAAACATTTGCGGTTGGTGACGTTAGTAGACGGATGTCTGTCCTATCTCAATGACGTTCCCAGAACCCCCAAGTATGAGAGATAAATTATGGTGTTCCGGACACAATAATTTATTTGCCCCACCAGGGTTTCCTGGTAATAGCCATACTACTCAGTTTCTAAAGATTCTCAGCGTGTGGAGACTAACTTAGGATTATAGTCTAGGTTCTTTGGAGATACCTAGTTCGCTATAACCGAATGCTCTGATACCATCTTCTGTCACACCCTGACTCGCAGCGGAAGACAAATGCAGGGTGCGGCAGACACGTGGTAATTCTCCATAGTTTAAAAACATGATATCATAAACAGAGAGAACCTCGGTTACAACATACTATCGGTGTCATATTACACACCATAAGTTTAAGTACAGTACTATGAGCTATCACAACTCTTATTCTACTACAGATCACTACTAAAGGCATCCACACGCAGTTCATTCTCTTTAGTTTTAACTGAAATACATGTTAGTTTTAAAAGGGTCAGCTAAACGCTGCGTGAGTCCCACTGGTTTAGTTGTTGTGAAACGATATATGTTAACAAGTTTAATTGCACTAGTCACAATCACAGTTACTGTCACGGTCATAGTCACAGTCACGGTCATAGTCACTCCGTGTCATACAGACACATCATCGCACCGGGTCGTGTCACCACAGACACTTCCCACTGGGCCGTGTCAAGACAGGCACTTCACCGCAGCACTGAGTTCAATGTTCCCCTGTAGTTATGCCTCATCAACATAACCGAATTTCTGACGCGTGCAGTTGCCTAGTCACCGACACACAGTGTCACCTAGACACTGCCTGGAGCAACTGGGTTCGTCAAACCAATAGTACTATTCACTGCCAAAGGCTTACGTTAATCACCTGTCTTGCAGAGGGGAGGTAGTTCGTGTGTTAGATAATTCACATCTCACAAGTTGGTGCAATTAACACGGTTTCATAACATGCAAGTCATTTCAGAAAACAGTGAAATATTTACAAGTGGGAGAGTAAAACTCACTGCTAAATTGGTGTATTCAACACGGTTTTTAACATGCAAGTCCCCCGAAAAAAGTAAAACCATTCAAAAGTGGGGAAGTGAAACTCCAGTGCAAATAGTGGTCTCAACACAGGAGTAGGTCGAATAGTTGGATCAACTTTAATGACACACATGCAAGCATGGACTCAAATCAGTATCTAAGTTGGTAATGGTTATAACTTGGATCTGGTCAGGAGTTTTTACTCCGGATTGAGTCTATAGGACACTGGTATGGTGATGGACGTCAGGGTAGTATTAGTTTTCAGTTTGGTTTCCGGGCACCGATTCGCGTGCCACAAAGTCAGTAGTTTAACGTGTTTGGGTAATGGTACGGGAATACTAATAGTATCGACACGTGGTTATTTAAGAATGATTAACTTTCTATCAAGGGAGTTTGAGTGTTCGGGGGTCTAATTTGCCCAAATTTGAGTTTCCATTTTCACCGTCGGGATTTCTCCCGGATTGTCTTAGAGCACACCCATAGTGCCCAATTTGCCCGGGAAAATCCCGGAATACTCTCAGTTTTCCAATTATAGAAATCGTCGGGTTGGGCCAGTTTCCCATTCCGGCAGGTTCGTTATACGGTAAACTGGCGAAATTGCTTCAAAATAACCTATTTTTAATTCCATAAATTCCCATTTAATCTATATTTTATATAAAAATCTGTAAATTTTTTTTAAATCCGTAAAAATCTGTAGATTATGGGAAAAATTCTGGGAATTTATTTTGTTAATTTACTTATTTAAATAAATTATTTATAAAACTATTTTTAACTACATAATTAACATTAAATATCATCAGTAGTTTAAAAATTTCAAAACAATTCCAGAACACCTTATACATCACCAAGAACTTCTCAAAAGATTTTGGGATTTTTCCGATTTTGTTTCGGTGCGTTCCCGGCTACCGAAAACTCGCAAAAACACGGATTTGTAAACCAAATCAAAACTCAACCAATGGACTCCACATTTTTCCATAACATTCCCCATATATTCCTTAGTGTCTTTGGTATATTTAGTGATTTATTGAATTCGTTCGATAATTTTTCCGAAATTCTTTCGTAAGACAGTTAAAATTTCACCAAAAATCGTAGAAAAATCTAAAAATTCTAAACTTTTACGTGGACATTCCTGACAATACCCTTCACCACCATACCAAATGTCATCTCAATCCAAGTCTCACGGACCAAGTTATAGCCAAAACAATTTTCTGCCTATCACAAATTCGGTTCTCGGATGTTTTACCTAGCGATTCTTCCGATTCCAAGCGTTTATTTTGATCCCAGAAGTATGTGAAGGCTATATTCAGTACCTACACATCAAGTACAACCCAAATATGCTAGAACTTAGATCAATCAAGCTTTAACTCATTGTTTTTCGGTTAATCGAATAGTTAAGCGATTTCTGTCGAATAGGTGTTGATTAGGGTATCAAACCCCAAAGATTTGTAACCATGGCTGCCATACAACACCAGGAATTTCATGCGGTGTTCATAATTCAGCCCCTAAACTTGTTTAAAACTCTAAAATTCATGGATTAAAAAGGGTTTTTAGGTTATAAAACATGTTTAATCAAGAAACCATGTTTAAAACCTTATGGATTTGAGTTAATACCTTTGATTTGAGTTGGTCTATGAAGAGATCAACTGAAGTTCTTGAGAGAAACCAGATTTTGAAGGATTTTTATGTGAAATTTAAAAATAAAAAAGAAAAGAAAATGTTTAAATATGGGGTGGGGAGTTGGCGGTTTGGGGTGGGCCCCATAGGGCCACCTCGTGCTTCTAACGCGCTAAAAGATGATTTTTATCTTCCGGATAAGTATAGGTTCGTTTTCGGGTCCTGCGCGCGTTCTCGATTTGCGTAACGGACTCTGTTTTGCGCGTACTTAGTGTCAAAAGACTCGGTTTTAAAAATTATGCATAACCGTCTTAAAATCCGAACCCAGATACGTTTTAATCATAAAATACTTGTATTAGGGTGGTTTAAGTGTTTTTAAGCTTGATCGATCGTTCCTTGCACATTCGGTTGCCTTATCTTATGCCCGGAATGAATGCGTTTCCCCAACCGGGAGCTGCTTCGTTTTGCGTGCCTGGGCTTTGCACAGAAAATTAAAACGAACCCAAACGACAAAAACTCAAACACTTGGACGTTACTTACTCAAAACACCTTATATTTATATTGTACAAGTCTTTATGGACTTAACGGATGATAAAACTCATGTTTGGATTGTATAGTGCGCTTTAAAATTAAAGATGTTCCGCTAACCGGAAGCTTCTTTGTTTAACGCGATTTCTACCCAATAAACATTAATGATCCTATGTTATAGTTTACGGATCATGTTTGAGCCTTTCTGAACTCCTAGGTTCGCTTACGGCAGTTTTAAACTGTTAAAACCCGGTTATCCGGAATTTTTTCGGTTTTAAACAGTTTTTAGAATTCAATGGCCCCGACGTAGCTGTTTTTAGTCTTGTTTCTCATATGTTATGGATAGTGCCCTCAGACTCATCCGTGGCATAATCAATATCAATTTGTTAGTCATGTAAGCTGGATATTGCAATTAGAGTTTACCTGGTTTTGTGATGAATGTCACATGTTCACCTTATGACCAAACAAGATAAAATAAATTGAACAATAATTTAGTGAGGGAAAAAATTAATATATGGAAAATAATGTTGTATCTCTATTACTAAAACTTTTTAATTAATTTAAGATTTAATTAAAATATATATACTACAATTTATTTTAGTTTTTTATTTATTTTTATAGAGTTAATTACACGAATAGTCCTTGTGGTTTTCTCAAAATTAACATATTTGGGTATTATGATTTTCTAATGACAAGCTAATATACTAAGTTTTGTTTTATAGAAATGTTGAATGCTAAGGCTAACAAGCGAATAAAACTAACTAGATTGCCCCTCACGTGCCCCAATTGTGAGGGCATTATCATAAATTTAAAAAAAATCGAACTACAGGGACTATTTATGTATATGCAAAAAATGATAAACTGAAAAATAATATGCCCCCTTCAACTACTCCCACTGTTCACAATCCTCTTCTTTGCTACGCTCACCCGCACCGATCAACCCACCTTGGGTAATTGGTGAAGGTGAGTTTAGCGAGGAAAATGATCGTTCACGACGAGTGTAGATTAAGGGACATATTTGTCTTATTTCGTGTAATTGCATTTATAGTCCTTTTAGTTTAAATATATCGAAAGTGATGATAATGCCTCACGCTTGGGGCACATGAGGGGCCATACATTTAGTTTTTAATGTTTGTTGGCCTTAGTACTAAATATTGTTATAAATAAAACAATGTTATGTTAATACTTCTATTTGTTACTCCAACCCTTTGCACCTAAGGTGCTACTTTTGAGAAACCACATGGACTAGCGGTATAATGCTCTGATTGTTAGGTCGTGTGTAGTGGGGCGCTTTGTGGTGGGGTAGGAGGCCGATGACGCCCCATAGCGCCGCTCACACCAATACAAGGGGCGCTATGGGGGTTGATTGTTGAATCCCCGTTATGTATATCGCGGCGCGAGAAGAGTAAATTTCAAAATTCTGAACGTTGTAAACGGTCAGAAATAAAAAAAAAGGTTTTTATTTTTAAAATTCGATTAATACTTATAAATACTCCCCCATCTCTCCCTTTTTTATAAAAATTCAACACACTCGACACACTTTCAGTCTCTCTTTTCTCTCCCATTTTTTATAAAAATTCAACACACTCAAGACATACACGAACTAGGGAGTAAACGTATGGAGGAGAACCGGGAAGTGACCGAGATTATGCGGGATAGATAATGGGCTTATGAATTTGAATTCTACTCAAAACCACATGACCACCTAGCCGGTAAACGTTGAAGATGCGTTGGCACAAAAGGAGCGAATTGAAAAAAAATATAATCTTTGAGTTTTATGTTTTTTAGTGTGATGTTTTTTTTTAATTTTTAGTGTAATGTTTTTATTTTAGTGTAATGTATTTATTTTAATTAAATTGTTTTTTAATTTTATAAAGTTAGAAATTAAATATAAAATGTTAGAAATTAATAATTTAGTAATGATGATGTAGGGACCTTATGACTACGGCATCTAGTGCTATAACGTCCCATAACGCCTCCTGCTGACGTGGCACACTACATGTATACACATGCCCTTATAAGGAAATCTCTCTGGATTTAAACCCCAAAAAACCTCTCTTTATTTAAAACCCAAGAGTTCTAAAAAATCCATATATCTCTCTAAACCATGGAACAAGTTCCCATACCCTGATCTTCCTTTAAGCTAATAAACCAGGAACAAGTTACCATACCCTAACCTTCCTTTATGTTAAAGTTTAGCCTATGTACTCATCCCATGGGTGAAGGTTGTGAAAGTCAAGTGCGTGAAGGTTGGAGGGTCTCGGCTCCAGCTCCACCTAAGTCGGGTTTTAAGGTTCGTGTGGGGATTCTCTTGGGGCACTCTGTGACACCCCAAGCCGATGGGGGAAACATCGGGATGAGACGAAAACAAGACTGCAAGAGACTTCATAACGCTATCTGCGACAAGTATTTATTTATTGATTTTACATTGCTTGAAATAATATAAAACAAGTTTAAATCAATTACAACAAATGATCAAATGACAAACTTTCATTTCATTTAGGTTAATCTAGTACCTGATTGGAAACGAAATACGATAAATTGAAAGTAGGTTACAATATAACAAGCATTAAAGTTTAGGTGTGTTTCTAGGCAATCCTACGAGATTCCCTGCATCTTTACTGAAATCGTCAACCTGCAATACATGTTAAAGCATAGATCAATACAAAAAGCATTGGTGAGCATACAAGTTTGAATATAAGTATAGGAATGAAAACGTTTTAAACAACATCACATAAATAACTAATATACTAAATTAATGTAAACGTGACAAACGATCTACAAGTATAATACATATGATAACAAGCATGATTACAAGTATAACACGTAGGATGCCAAGTATAACACGCAAGTTTGTATAATTGGTTTTAAGTACATGTATTGTCTCCAAAGTAACAAAGCGTAAAAGGGGGATCGAGTATGCTCACAGTTTATAAGTTCCCTTTGGTAATCCCGAAAGGAGTTGACGAGTTGGAGGCTGGGACACCGAGGTAACCTTTTAGTCTTTAGAGAACCAACGTCTTGTTCTCGAAATTGCAAGACATCAAAGTGTTTAGAGACTAAAGAGGTATTGTTAAAATATTTATACTTTAATGTTTATATTGGTAAACTTCGTTTGAGTCTTGATACGTTCATTAATGTAGCGGATATATAGTAGATATATACATATAGTTTGACGAAAACATAATAAACATATATGTATCTTGACGAAGAGCATAATAGATATATATACATATATATATATATACTTATGTTTTGACGAAAAACGGGCAGAGTTACCCCTGTTTTAGGACGATCCCGACAACCCAAGTTGTCGATATATTGTCTTCAAAACTCATTAATTAACCACAATATACGCCATGTATATATTTAAGAATTTTCGTTAACGCAAAATGTAAATAATTACTAATTATATCGGTTCGACGTTTAAAGCTGCATATATATTACATATATAAAACAATAATAAAATTAGCGTCGTTTAAATTGTACCAAGTCTCGAATGAGTCATGGACCCGTTCGTGGACCGGGTTTGACCAGTTGACTACTGTTGACCGACATCTGAACCCACTGAACCGTGGAAGGACCCGAATCAAACCGAGACCCGATTGTCAAAGCTGAATCGAAGACTCGCATCGAGACTATCCGATTGAAACCGGCACCACCGCAACCAACTGCTACATCGGCCAGCCGGTATGGTGATGTCGGGGACCACCGTCTAGCCGGAGCCTTCACTACTGCCGTCGGAGCTCCAAAGCTGGACCACCACGAGAAGCTGGAGATTTTAAGCGGCCGGAAACTCGACCACCATCATTTCCGCCGCTGATGCGGCGACCACGTTGTCGTCGGAGAGATATCGCCGGAAAAACAGCGTTTCCGGCCTGCTTCCTTTCCTTTCGTGCGTTTTCTCTCTCTCTCCCACCTGCGCCTCTCTCTCTCACTCTCTTACCTGCCGTACGCCGCCACTACCCGTGGTGGTTGGCCGTTTGTTCGTCGGTGGAGTAGGGGTGCGGTGGTTTAAGGTCGAGTGTGGAGGTGGTGGGTGTTTGTGGTGGTTTAAGGCGGAGAAGGAGGGAAGAGGGGGTGGCCGGCGGTTGTTGGAGGGCCCATCGCCGGAGCGCCTGGTCGGAACGTCTCCGGCTGCCGGAAGTTTTGAGAGGGAAAGTGGGGCTGTCGGCTAGGGTTTTCAAATGAAGGTGGGGGATTAGTGTGTTTAAATAGGTAAGGTTAGTAAGTGGGTTGGGCCCCAAGGCTCGTTAGTTCGTATACAGTCCTTTAAACCGCCCAAATATGTTTCCACTACCCGTTTTCGTTCCCGAAATCTATGAAATGCTGTATAACATTATTTTTAGTTTGAAATTATGTCGAAATAGGTCGGTAGTTGACGTTGATCACGAAATTGCAAAACGAAACGTACCAATTTGCGTATAATACATTTTTGAATGTTTGATTGTACGAATAAAGATTAATAATATATATGTATATACATATATTTTTATTATGTTTTAATGTCTCGAATTATGATATAAATATTTATTTTCTAAAATGAGGATGCAAAAAAAACAAGGCGTTACAGTTTCCCCTACTTTAGGAAATTTCGTCCTGAAATTTATTCAAGAGGACGACTTGAGAAAGATGACATTTCGTAGTACGCGTGTGTATAACCGAGAATAGATTGCAGGTGATAAAAGTTTGTATCCGATAAGGTCTAAGGAACACCGAATTTCTCATGACACATTTTACAAAACCTTGGTAATATGGTAGTAACACCTATATATATGAAGTACTAGTGGTGTATCCACCATGTTCATACCATATTACGTCCGTTTCGATAATTGATGCCTTGTTATGTTCTGTGTCATGATCTGGGTTATTAACGTATTACAAGTGAGAATGGTAGCGTATAGAATCTTAAGTATATGAGTATGATTGTATTTAAGTATGAGGGAGTATAGAGTATAAGTATGAGTATAAGTATGAGTGTGTTATGAGTAAAATCTTTGAACACGTGATATATCTAGTTAACAAGATTAACGCATTATTGGCATGTGAATAAACATGTCAAACCGTCGTGTCCGCTAAATTTCTTAACATGACCTCAAGAATACGGGCGGGCGCTACTCCTATAGCACTACACCTAGTGCTATACATGTTAAGTTGTGGCTTGATCAAAGTTAATGACAGGTTTACCTCGCATAAGAATGTTCCAATAATCCCGAATCAAGTATAACTAGCATTTAGCATATGTAAAAGAAAATCTTCGAACAATCCACGTGACATACTTTAGTTAATCAAGATTAACGCATTACTGGCATGTGAACAAACAGGTCAACCCATCGTATCCGCTAAACGTCTTAACATGACCCCAAGAATACGGGCGAGCGATGCTCCTATTGCACTACACCTAGTGCTATACATGTTAAGTTGTGGCTTGGCCAAAGTCAATGACCAGTTTATCACATAAGAATGTTCTAGTAATCCCGAATCAAGTATAACTTAATGGTATGCACACATTGAATTGTTGCGTAATAAATTTTGAATTTTGGAAAAAGGTGAAGTATGTTGTGCATAAAATCGATTCTAGCAAAACGTTGACTTTGAAATTAATGAGGGAATAAGTATCATATTGCATAAAGCTAAGATAACATAAAAGAGAGGTTTGATAAGTATTGGAGTGCTTCGGTTAAGAAACTTCGACTATTCCAAAGCGAATCGCAAGTCCTTTCGAATTAGGGAGACATGATTTGGCCTAATAGGTATAATACTCTCGTCGTTAGGCGATTAACGGTATTTTACCCTTCCAGTTAATATATGCCTCTAATTTGATCGAAAATACAAAACTTTGGCGAGATTGAAAACCGAAGAGCGGGACCAGTCATCAAGGTGTAGATATCAATCCTAGCTTGACAATTTCGTCCCCAAAATGTGGTTTATTGAACGAAACAAGATAAAATTTCGAGTCGTCAATAAGGATCCACTAGATTATGAAATGGAAATCCCCCTCAAGATATGGATATCACTCTTGACTTGATGGTGAAATTCGCGCAAAATATCATGTAAAGTGGATTGAAGTTCGTCACCAAAGGCGGGAATCACCCTATTTTGATGAGTCATTTCGTTTGTGAGATAAGAGTGTCTTCAAATATGTATAGCGTATAACATCTTAGGAAAACACTTTGTGTAATTATGAAAAAAGAAGAGATAGAAGCAAGGTAGGAAGAATTAACCTTTTAGCAAGGATCAAGAATGGTCAAAGTTTGGTACTTAAACTATAGACTAGCTCGAACCTGGCATTTCTACTTAATTCCCTATAGTTATGGCTCTGATACCAATCTGTGACTCCCCAACCGATGGGCGAAAACATCGGGATAAGACGAAAACGAGATTGCAAGAGACTTCATAACGCTATTTGCGACAAGTATTTATTTATTGATTTTACATTGCTTGAAATAATATACAACAAGTTTAAATCAATTACAACAAATGATCAAATGACAAACTTTCATTTCATTTAGGTTAATCTAGTACCTGATTTGGAAACGAAATACGATGAGTCTCACCCATCATAAGCATAAGAAGCAAAAACTAGAAGAATAAACAAGAGATAACGCGCATACAAAGAGGATTCTTAACCGTTCGCGAAGAGAAGATAGTTGTTTTAGGCAAGGAAAAAAGCCAACCATAGCAGAACGCAATCAAAGCTTTCGTCCTTGGCCGCTCCTTCAACTGATTTCATTCATTCATAAACTTGAAAGTAGGTTACAATATAACAAGCATTAAAGTTTAGGTGTGTTTCTAGGCAATCCTACTAGATTCCCTGCATCTTTACTGAAATCGTCAACCTGCAATACATGTTAAAGCATAGATCAATACAAAAAGCATTGGCGAGCATACAAGTTTGAATATAAGTATAGGAAAAAAAACGTTTTAAACAACATCACATGAATAACTAATATACTAAATTAATGTAAACATGACAAACGATCTACAAGTATAACGCATATGATAACAAGTATGATTACAAGTATAACACGTAGGATGGCAAGTATAACACGTAAGTTTGTATAATTGGTTTTAAGTACATGTATTGTCCCCAAAGTAATAAAGCGTAAAAAGGGGATCGAGTATGCTCACAGTTTATAAGTTCCCTTTGGTAATCCCGAAAGGAGTTGACGAGTTGGAGGTTGAGACACCGAGGTAACTTTTTAGTCTTTAGAGAACCCGCCGCGTCTTGTTCTCGAAATTGCAAGGCATAAAAGTGTTTAGATACTATAGGGGTATTGTTAAAATATTTATACTTTAATGTTTATATTGGTAAACTTCGTTTGAGTCTTGATACGTTCATTAATGTAGCGGATATATACATATAGTTTGACGAAAACATAATAAACATATATGTATCTTGACGAAGAGCATAATAGATATATATACATATATATATATACTTATGTTTTGACGAAAAACGGGTAGAGTTTCCCCTGTTTTAGGACGATCCCGACAACATAAGTTGTCGATATATTGTCTTCAAAACTCATTAATTAACCACAATATACACCATGTATATATATATATGAATTTTCGTTAACGCAAAATGTAAATAATTACTAATTATATCGATTCGACATTTAAAGCTACATATATACACATATATAAAACAATAATAAAATTAGTGTGTTTAAATTGTACCAAGTCTCGAATGAGTCGTGGACCCGTTAGTGGACCGGGTTTCACCAGTTGACTATTGTTGACCGAAACCCGAACCGACTGAACCGTGGAAGGACCCAAATTATACTGAGACCCGATTGTCAAAGCTGAACCGAAGACTCACATCGAGATTGTCCGATTGAAACCGGAGCCACTCCAGCTAACCGCTACATCGGCCAGCCGGTATGGTGCCGTCGGGGACCACCGTCTAGCCGGAGCCTTCACTACTGCCGTCAGAGCTCCAAAGCTGGACCACCACGAGAATCGGGAGATTTTGAGCTGCCGAAAACTCGACCATCATCATTGTCGCTGCTGATGCGACGATCACCGTTGTCATCGGAGAGATGTCGCTGGAAAAACAACGTTTTCGGCCCGCTTCCTTTCCTCTCGTGCGTCTCTCTCTCTCCCACTTGCGCTTCTCTCTCTGACTCTCTTACCAGCCGTGCGCCGCCACTACCCATGGTGGTTGGCCGTTTGTTCGTCGGTGGAGGAGGGGTGCGGTGGTTTAAGGCCGAGTGTGGAGGTGGTGGGTGTTTGTGGTGGTTTAAGGCGGAGAAGGAGGAGAAGAGGGGGTGGTCAGCGGTTGTCGGAGGGCCCATCGCCGAAGCGCCTGTCGGAACGTCTCCGGCCGCCGGATGTTTTGAGAGGGAAAGGGGGGGCTGTCGGCTAGAGTTTTCAAATGAAGGTGGAGGATTAGTGTTTTTAAATAGGTAGGGTTAGTAAGTGGGTTGGGCCCCAAGGCCCGTTAGTTCATATACAATCCTTTAAACGGCCCAAATATGTTTCCACTACCCGTTTTTAATTCCCGAAATCTGTGAAATGCCATATAACATTATTTTAAGTTTGTAATTATGTCGAAATATGGTCGGTAGTTGACGTTGATCGCGAAATTGCAAAACGAAACGCACCGATTTGTGTATAAATACATTTTTGAATGTTTGATTGTACGAATAACGATGAATAATATATATGTATATACATATATTTTTATTAAGTTTTAACGCCTCGAATTATGATATAAATATTTATTTTCTAAAATGAAGATGCGAAAAAAAAACGAGGCTTTACAAAGTCTTTCGGGGATTGTTGGCGTTGCGTTGTTTTGTTTGGATTTGAGATGGCTTAGTGTTTGCTTGGTGGTTTTGCGTTGTCTTTTTTTTTGTTTTTTTGTTCTTTTCTTTTGTTTCGTGTCCTTGGTGGCAGTTGCAATATTTCTTGCTTCTTGCTAGTTTATGGTGGTAATATAGTTTGTTTTGTCGTTCAAAAAAAATATCCAATGGTTTCAAGTAATAATCTCAAGTTAAGACAAACGAACAAGAACACTAAAGTAACCATCAATACTACAATAATAAGTAAAACAAAATGGTCGCAACATCAGCTGTGGAAACAATATTCGTTGCAAAATTTGTGATTTAAAAAATGGGCCGCAAAATCAGTCCCTAATCTAAAAGATAAACTGCTTACACACATAGTGAACTATGTGAACTATTATTAGTGACTGAACTAAATGGTTGAAGTTGCAGATCTAGCTAAATTGAACCTGTAACAAATTACACCAATACAATAATATAACAAATCTCGATCACAATTATTTATTTACTAAACCAAGACATAAGTCTGGATTAGCGACCAAACAAAAATAATCTTAAAAGAACTACCAAAAATGGATTAGGTAGTCTGCAAATCCGGTTTCAATCTCTATTAAAACTTAAAGTTTAAAAATTAATTTCGGTAGCAAAATTGGTTTGCATTGGTACGTTACAAAGATTTATGAATGGTATTACTTGAAAACAAATATTTTTTTTTTGTTGAATAGTTCTCATTATTCCATTCTATTTTACAATGTCCACTAAAGTGGCTGGGTATCCTGGTAGATCTTTTGAGAGATGGGCACAAAACTTGTGAGGGTTGATGATGCCAACATTAAAGAAAGAGTTTAGAAAAACTTAAAACATTTATGTACTTGAAACAACTTGGTGAATTTTGCTTGTATTGTATGTATATTTTAGTTTTTTAGCTTATGTGTAGTCATAAAGGTCTCATGGGGGCGTTATGAGACAAGTGACGAGTGCTCATACAAAGGCTTTATGGGACTTCATATCACAAGAGGGTGTAGTCATAAAACCCTATCTCATCATTAGTCAATTATTAATTTTCATTTTTTTATAATTGATTTCTAAGTTTATAAAATAAAAAAACCATTTCATTTTAAATTAAAAAACATTACATTAAAATTAAAAAAACATTACAATAAAATTAAAAAACATTACGATAAAAAACACAAAGATTATATTTTTTTCGATTCGCTCCTTTTATGGGGGCCTTTTGTTTTTTCTTTTTGCGTCTCCTCTACTTCCGGTTGTGTATCCGGAACGACGCCGGGCTCACGTAGTGTCGAGCCGTATGCTTGTGCCGAGTCGAAGGCTTGAGACAACCCCATTCCGACTATGTTTTGATTCGGGATTCCAACCGTATAGATTTGGGTCCCATGAGAGTGGTTGGTTCAATAAGTTCATGAACCCGGTTTGATGTTGATTGTAATCGAAAAAAACCGGATCTGTATGGGGTGGGTCGAGTGGGAACCGGAGAAACGGGATGGCTTGGATTGCTCGTTTGTTCGTGTCCGCACTAGAACGCGGATGAATATAAACGCGGATGAAGGGATGCATTGTATAAAAATTCTAGATTTTTATAAAAAAAAGAAGAAAGAAGATGGTCTGAGAGTGTGTTGAGGTGTTGGATTTAAAAAAAAATAGGAGAGATGAGAATATTTATAAAAAATTAATTGAAATATTTTTTTTAATTTATGACCGTTCCCAATGTTCGGATTTTTGAAACAAACAACCATCACACCGCTATCTTCATCGCGTGTACCCATAATTGAACCCTATAGCGTCGGTCGTAGTGATGTTCGGCGACGCTATGAGGCGCTATGCCTCCTCCTATTTGATCGTTCCCCACTACAGTGGGTCTTATAAAGTTGTAATATTTTGTGAATTTGTTTACTTATTGATTTATGCAAACTGTTTGATTTGTATATGTATAAGTTTTCTATCCATTTCACTAAATTTATTTTATCATTCTAAAGTCATTGAAGTTTAATATGTTATTTGATTCACAATAACTAATTATTTGGTTAACATGTATAAGTGATAATACTTTTTTTTTTTCAAATTTCGATGATTAAAAACAACTATTTTTAGGCTTACATAAACAAAAATAATTATTTTTCTGTTTTTCAAACATGTCATTTTTATTTGGTTTTTAACTAAAAAAGCTATGCTGCCATTTATATTATCCACATTAGCATTTTATCATAAACAAAAATGTTACGTGATGCGTTATCGCGTTATCAGTGGTATCCTCTTAAAATGTTAATTTTATATAATTGAAACAACAAATGAAATTTTAGTGATTTAAAAAAAAACAAAATAAAAAGTTTAAGTAATTTATTGGAAGATATGAAAAAACCTTGTTACTCTTTGAAGAAGTTACCTCAAACTAAAAATCTTTATAATAATGAGAAGTAAGATCAAATACAAATCATCAATTATTTGATACAAAAGCCATTTTACATATAAAAGCCATTTTTAACAATTCTTTACACTTTTTAGCCACATAGTCATTAAGCACAGAAAGAACTAAATTTTACATATAAAAGTCATTTTTAACAATTCTTTACACTTTTTAAGGATTTATGATAAAATTAAATGTTCCGATGACAATTCCAACTGCCAAAAAAACTTTTGCCAAAAACCTCCGGTCATACATTTTGATAGTGAAATATTGATATGGATACATACTAAGCAAGAGAACTCAACCTAAAAGAGTAGTATTATAAATTAGAGAGCCCATTTGGTATATAAACCCCACATTGGTTGTCCATACAACCGATGTGGGACAAGTCCCATACCTTGCAATGGTATTAGTCCATAACAAATATTTGGGTCCTTGATAGGTTCCATCTGAATTTCAAGTCACTAATATTTTGCAGGCACAATTTCAGTCTCAAAAGTCACTATCGCAAAACATTTTACTGGAGTTTGTCATAAAAAAAGGTTCATTCACAAATGCAGTAGCTAATTTTGAGACAGAACTTTTAGTTAAAAAATCAGTAGCAAAATATTCCGGTAGCAAAACTCATTTACCACTATGGTTTAAGGGACCAGCAAATAGTCTAAAAAAGGCATTTCCTTTTGTTGTTTTGTACACGTTTTTTATATTTATAGTAAACAATTATAATCCACATCTTGCCGTAACTAATTTGCTTTTGTTCATGTCACATTGGTGCAGATTTTGGTTATACCTAGGTTTTCTTTAAAGTTATTATATTGCTTACTCTTCTTGTAAGCTATATACAAATTGTCAATAAAAGTGTGATTCTTGATAAAAAAAACCCAAAAGAAACTTAATCTTTTTGTGTATTTATTGAAAATATTTTGTGTTGGTCAACATCAGAAGATATAAATTCATTGAATTTGTTGTAGGTTGTTAGACATCAACATTATAACTAAGTTAGAATGTATTTCAAATTAAAGTTATAATAAATTTAGGTTGCTATGAGTACCCACCCGTCACACCATTTAACCGATTCATCTTCTATCGCAAATAACTCCAAATTCAACTCTCTCAAATCTGAATTTAGCTTTTTTTCATTTTAAAAATCTTCTTCAGATCATCCCAGAAACCACTAAATCATAGCTTTAAGAAATATAACTCAAGTTATAAACACTTTTAAGTACACTCTAGGTTGTAAAAATATCAATATTTATATAAAATGGCAAAAGTTTTCTTAGAATCCCATTTTTGAAACTTGGTAGGAGTATATATACCCTTCAACCATGCGATTAACTCATAGCCCCATACACAGTTAAGTGGAACAAAGTATGAAAATATTGTTAGTTGATATGATGTAAAGTTAACATAAGTGATGAAAAGGATGAATTAAAATCTTTTTGAGCAATCTATATATAATATTAACCAGTTGTATTTCCCCCGCACTACGCAGCGGGAACTTGGTTAGTGTCGGTTTGGTTCGTTCCGTATTTTACATCAATCGAAAACCACAAAAATGAATACCGGTTTCAATACTACTGATACAAGTACCAATGTTGTTTAGTTGAAATTGTCATGGTACCAATATGGTGTCGATATATGTATAGTTTGATATGTAAAAGAATATGTTTTTAATACAACTCCTTTTTAACATAAATGTTACAGGCACTCGTACAGTTTACGATACAAAATAATACGTTATTTTGAATCAAACTCCGTTTTCAACAAAATTTATACCAAGATGTCGAGAGAAATATTAAGCACAACTATATATTTAGTTTTTTAACAACTTAACAAACAGAAGTTATTAACAAAAAAATGAAATCAAATTATAAAACAATTAATATTAAAAATTTAAAATAAAATATTCAAAGTCTCTTCATTCATATTTAGCATTAACATATACTTATAACTAATTATTAAAGTTGTCATGATCATCCTAACAATTAATCATCTTCTTCTTATAAAATACTTTAATAATTATAAAATTAATAAAAGAAAAAATTAGATGCAACTCTTCATAAAGACTCTAAATTCATATGTATAATACAAAGATGCGTCAAAAGTACTAATTTTTTTATTAATTTTTTAACCTCAAACTTTATTATTAAAATTAATATAAAACATATTTTTTTCTCTTGTATATTTTATAACACATAAAACATCAAGTACATTCACCGTTACGACGTACAATATTTATCTATCTTTAGATATATATTGTTTTCTGAAACTGAATTGTGAGTGGTAATGAGTCGAAGCACAAACATACATATTATCACAACTACCTCACATTTACTATTTCTAATAAACGGATGTCGTTTACCTTTCTATTATATATATATATATATTATATTGATCTAACATTCTTATTTTTATCTACGTTTCCATAAAAGTTTTGTTTAAAATTGATTGCGTCAAATAAAATAGATTTTTTATCGTGAAAAAATGAAACGATAACCGTCCAAACAACTTTGGTAGCGGTATAGAGAATCTTTTAGCATCGCTATCGTGATTAACCGAATTAATACCTTCCCAATAATTTTGGTACCTGATGTGGGGTGTGAAATGTGGATGTTTAAGTGCCTATTTTACATGTTTCATGCGGTTTTATATGATTATACGGTGAATAGGTTTATTGCGAGTGTTTGTATGTTTGTAGGTAAGAACGGGTAATTTGGTGAAGTTATGTGGTGTAAAGATAAAGCGGAACATGTGATGTTGATAAAGGCAGCTAACGGAAGCATACGAGAGTGTTTCGGATCAAATGACAAGTGGGATATGCAAGAACTACGAAGAATGGAAGTTAAGGGACCTCTTGGTCATTATTGGAAAGTAAAAAATAGCTTTGAAGCTCAAGTGTTATGAAATACCAAAGTCGACGGGCTGAATTGTCATTGATTGAAAGTTATAATGCTGAATAAAGGAGGTTTGTGATCTGCGACGGGGCTTACGGTTTGGAGAACGTGGCTTACGGTTTACATCAGATGTCCATAAAAGTTAACAGCAACACTGACATGTGGCTTACGGTTTCGGAAATGGGTTTTACGGTTTGGGGATTACGGAAATTAGGTCTAAAGTGTGAAAATTAGGTTTTTGCAAGTATCTTCTATTCTACTCAACCTGGGACGATTCTGGGAGACGATTAGGAGATTTTTGGGCATTCTTTCACCATTCCACACCTTCCAATCATCTTCTAATCATCAATCATGCAATTCCTAATGAAGATTGAAGATCAAATCAAGATCATGAGCGGCTAGTCATCCCGTGACCATCTCCGGGGCTAGGGTTGATGTGTGAAACATTGGTTTGCTTATTGTTACGATCTTTTTGGATTAGGATTCGATTAAACTTTCGGTTAGTCGTTCTTATTATTTCTTATTTTGATTAAACATTACTTGATTATCGTAATCATTCTTGTTCATCAATTATTTGGTTTGTTTCATCAACAACTGGGATTAATTTCTAAGTTGTCATTGATTGTTAACCTTTAATTATTGATTTGTTAATGTTTATGAAATCTAAGATTGGTAATTAATTGGATTGCTATTCATTTGCATCAATCTTTCGGTTTCGATCGTGGATCATTGCATTTAAATATATTGTTCGTTAATTATCTATCAAAGCAAGTTCTCAAATCATGTCTATGTGATTTCCAATTGGTCATAACTAAGTGAACCGATTTTCTGCATAACCTGAAAACCCGGAGATTGGTCCTTTCTCTCATCATTGTTTATAATTCTAATTTATATTTGTTTTCACAATCAATCTCAAAACTACAAAAAGCAATTAGTTAGACGTAGATGATAATTAAAACAACAAGCTTTCATACTTTCCACTGATTCCACGTGGATTCGACACCCTACTTGCTCTTTACTAGTAAAGGTGATTAGGCACTTTTTAATTATATTTTGACCGACCTTACGGCATCGATCAAAATGGCGCCGTTGCCGGGGAATCAGTGCGCTTAGTGTTAGTCAGTTGTTTTTCATAGAAGTTAAAACATAAAACTTAAAAATAGAAAAACCAAAAAACTCCAAAAATATTTCTTTTCGTTTTTAGTTTTCTTCATATGTTAGTTTTCTACACGGGTATTTTAGTTTGTTTGTGCGGGAAGTAAAATCTTTGGATCATGGATATAGCTCATCAGTCATGCCCTTGTTGTGGGAAAATTCACATCCATGAAGATTGCCAAGTGTTTTGGAAAGATGCAGTGTTTTGGAAAGAAAATTGATGTCTGGTTACAAGGCACTTTCATATCATGGACGCTATCAGTCAAATGTCAACTACAACTATGAGCAAAATTGGAATTATGATGATTATGAATCCGAGGTGATGCCCTTCTCAAGCTACCAAGAAGATTATAATGGCCATCACCATGATTACTTTCCGTCGACATACGAGGATATGGGTAATCAAGATGATTACCAAGAGAGTTCAAATCAAGAGCACCAAAGTCAAAATAATTATCATGGTAATCACCAAAATTATAAACTTGATGAAATCTTGAATTTTATGAAGGAAATGGTACAAGAGAGTAGGTTGAGAACTGAGGTTATGTTCCAACAATCGAATCGAATAGACGAACAAATTGAAGCATGTAAGTTCTGAAGGAAAATACCACGCCCATTCCTGTATTTGTTGGAGAAACACAAGAAGTATTGGTTGTAGTTGACGATGAAGAAGATCTAGATCTTTCGGAGCATGAAGTTGGATGTTTAAACCCGAGTGAAGACATGAAATCACTTCTCCCAGTTGTTGAAGAATCAAAGACTGAACTCATCAAGACTAGTGAAACATTCGAAGAAGAGATTAAGAGGTTGCCAACACAAGAAGATAAATGTTTACATTCACTTGATGACACACCTTCCGAAGAACCAATGAACGAGGTAATCCATGTGTATCCTAACCAACCTCCAGTCTTTATTATAAAAATCGACAAAGTTAGGGATGATGACTCGAGTGGGAAGAAGAGGAAGGTGAGTAAAGAAGACCTCAGACAAGGTATACTGAAGTGGCCAAGCAATGATCTAACAGACGTGTTCATGATAGGAAAGAGGGTGAAGACTCAACATGTCAACTACATAATACACATTGGTAATTCGGTAGGCAAATGTGGATTTCACTTATTCCGTATTGATTCAACAAACATGGTTGGCATGAGAGAGCGGATAGGAATGTGGAATCTCAACTACCGAGCATATGCAGGAAACTCGGTGGGTAAATGTTCACTTAGACCCCCATGAATGAACATCAGGTACGGTCTGGCTGAAGACCCATAAACTTAGCGCTCTCGGGAGGCAACCTGATTTTGTGTGTCAGTGTCCGTTTTGTTCTTCACCATGGCAGCAGACAAGTGTGGGGAAGTTTCGTTTCATCAGGTACATGTACTTTTTCCTTTATCTTAGTTTGTTGCTTGGTGGTCATGTTTTCGTATTTGGTGGTGTTTAAACTTTGGTGTTTGGGAATGAGTGTTTGATTTATGTTTGTGTATAGTTGTGTCAGTGAGTCACCCGAAGGAATTATGGGTTGAATTAGGGAACCTCATCCTTACGTGCATAATGTTTAGATAAACCATACATTGGGGACAATGTATCCTAAGTGCGGGGATGGGGGAGTTGAGAAAAATTAAAAAAGAGAATGACAAATCTAAAAATTTTGTCATCATACGATTGAGCACTCACTGATCTGCACCATTGATCAGGTCCACGTGTTCGTTCTGTACTTTATTTGAACTACTTTATTTTGTTTTCTTTTTTTTTTGGGTGTGTTTTGTGTTTTTGGTGGTGTTGAACTATTATGTGTTAGGGAATGTGTTACGTTATTTGTGTTAGGCACGATCGCTCACGGGGTTTGTTAGTCGGTATTCCCAGGTTTTGTTTAAAAAGCACTATACATTGGGGACAATGTCGCCCAAGTGTGGGGATAGGGAAACCCGGGACGGGAAGGTTTGGGACAAGAGTTTGAAAGAGGTTGAAAGTGATTGAAAATGATGGAAAACGGAAAAAATTGAAAATTTTGAAAATTTTGAAATTTGAAGATTTTCATCGCCTTAAGTGAACTAAATTGATATGTTTCAACCACTGATGAGCTCCTTGCTGGTAGCAAACTAACATAGTCCCTTGTCATGGTCGTTCTTTTAAGTTTCATGAGTAGGTCCGACAGGTGTTTTAGGATAAAGGAATTGAAAAGAGATGTTTATCTAGGGGTAACATGCTTTAGAATGCATATGCTACGTGTCGGAAGCCTTTTTACCCTTTCTTGGTGAGAGTTTTGAGCCTGTAGAATGATAGAATGATTTACATTACGACTTCATTTGTAGAGTGCAGGCCGCATGTTGATCTGTGTTAGAACTTGTATGATTTGATGCATGCTGAGGCTGTGATGTGATACATGCACATAGATGATAAAGGCATTAGGATATCCCGTACACCCGTTTGTTTGTTTTGTCTTTACCTAACCATCACCCTTAGTAGCCCCGTTGAGCCTATTTACCGTTCATTTTTCCACCCGATGTGAAGTGTTTTGGTACCGACCATGAATGGCAAATTATTATAATATGACAAAAAAGCGAAAAAGGAAAAAAAGAGAGAGAGAAAAGAACAAAAATAGAAGTTTTGTGAATATTGTTTGTGTTCTTGGGTGGAAACCAACCCAAAAGTATGTTAAGTTGCGAATAAAGTTGTTACGGGTTGGTCGTTTGTTTAGTCACCACATTAAAACCTGTGAATATAAGCCGAAAATCTTCCTACCCTTAACCTAAGCCCAAAACCGGAAGTCCTTTTGATATGTGTCGTGTTATATGATATAGTGGAGGTGTGATTGTTATACAAGCTTATGATTACAGCATTTCATGTGTGGTTTTGAGTGATATAAATACTAGTACATTACACGCTAGTTCAGTTGTTAAACCGAGAGGAGAGTTTATTGTGAGGGGCGCGTAGCATTTGTTATATTCCTAAGCATGTTAGTTCTGAATGAACAAGTCTTAAGTTTTATAAAGTGCACCAGCTGCTTGTTGGACTGTCAATCTTGATTGTGTCAGTCTATGGAACGGGTATGTCTTGGGACTTAAATTGTTGCATTGGTTTAGGGGTTTAGAGGTGTTGTTACTATGGTGATTCGTTCCGTATCGGTTTGCTTGAGGAATCAAAGGTAAGTGTGGGGATGTGATGTGGGGTGTGAAATGTGGATGTTTAAGTGCCTATTTACATGTTTCGTGCGGTTTTATATGATTATATACGGTGAATAGGTTTACTGCGGTGTTTTGTAGGTAAGAACGGGTAATTTGGTGAAGTTATGTGGTGTAAAGATGAAGCGGAACATGTGATGTTGATAAAGGCAGCTAACGGAAGCATACGGGAGTGTTTCGGATCAAATGACAAATGAGATATGCAAGAACTACGAAGAATGGAAGTTAAGGGACCCCTTGGTCATTATTGGAAAGTAAAAAATAGCTTTGAAGCTCAAGTGTTATTAAATACCAAAGTCGAGGGGCTGAATTGTCATTGATTGAAAGTTATACATGCTGAATAAAGGAGGTTTGTGATCTGCGACGGGGCTTACGGTTTGGAGAACGTGGCTTACGGTTTACATTAGATGTCCATAAAAGTTAACAGCAACACTGACATGTGGCTTACGGTTTCGGAAATGGAGTTTACGGTTTGGGGATTACGGAAATTAGGTTTAAAGTGCGAAAATTAGGTTTTTGCAAGTATCTTCTATTCTACTCAACCTGGGACGATTCTGGGAGACGATTAGGAGATTTTTGGGCATTCTTTCACCATTCCACACCTTCCAATCATCTTCTAATCATCAATCATGCAATTCCTAATGAAGATTGAAGATCAAATCAAGATCATGTGCGGCTAGTCATCCCGTGACCATCTCCGGGGCTAGGGTTGATATGTGAAACATTGGTTTGCTTATTGTTACGATCTTTTTGGATTAGGATTCGATTAAACTTTCGGTTAGTCGTTCTTATTATTTCTTGTTTTGATTAAACATTACTTGATTATCGTAATCATTCTTGTTCATCAATTATTTGGTTTGTTTCATCAACAACTGGGATTAATTTCTAAGTTGTCATTGATTTTTAACCTTTAATCATTGAATATGTTAATGTTTAGGAAATCTAAGATTGGTAATTAATTGGATTGCTATTCATTTGCATCAATCTTTCGGTTTCGATCGTGGATCATTGCATTCAAATATATTGTTCGTTAATTATCTATCAAAGCAAGTTCTCAAATCATGTCTATGTGATTTCCAATTGGTCATAACTAAGTGAACCAATTTTCTGCATAACCTGAAAACCCGGAGATTGGTCCTTTCTCTCATCATTGTTTATAATTCTAATTTATATTTGTTTTCACAATCAATCTCAAAACTGCAAAAAGCAATTAGTTAGACGTAGATGATAATTAAAACAACAAGCTTTCATACTTTCCACTGATTCCCCGTGGATTCGACACCCTACTTGCTCTTTACTAGTAAAGGTGATTAGGACACTTTTTAATTATATTTTTTGACCGACCTTACGATATCGATCAGTAACAAATTGATTCTGACCGAACATCACCATTCTTGGTATCAATACTATCATAACCTTTAGCGATATTCGTTTTATGGTTTTCTAATGCAAGAGGTGTGTCGATATTATGATGACTTTACTCTTTGGTGTGTATTTTTCGGTTTCTATACCGAATGAAGTAACACACCGAACCGATACCTATCTAACTCCCATCGCAATATATGCGGAATTCTTCTAGTTAGATCAAAATTCGTTAGTACGAGTATTAATAAAACTATATATTTAAAAAATATAGTAGCTAAAAAGATCATTAGGCCTAAAAAGACTAAGAAAGAATCTAGACCAATGAAATTTTTGTAACATGTGTTGTATATTACATAGAAAGTTATATTAATTAGGGTGAAACTAGAGTAACCTAAAATTGGAATTTGTTCTATTATATTAACTGGGTTCTAGTAACTGTGTGTTGTGTCGGAACGTGGTTAGAATTTGCTATGTATCACCCACCATAACAACCCATGAATAATTCGTAAAATTAAACAAAATGATATTTAAATGACTTAATGTTATTTATGTCGTAGCTTGGCTTTTAATATCAAAATAATAAGAAAAAATAAAACAATAAGGTAAATAACAAAAACGATATGAACTCAGTTGATTTCGGTGCACTCATTATAGCAAACGGAAAAAATGTTAAAAAAATTATGTTCAAAAGGATATCTCTTCTGTTCAATTCGTTTAAAATATTTCGAAAGTTAATAACGGTTTTTCGTATTGGTATCGATTTTGTTCCTTATAAAAACTAAACTCAAAAAACCTAAAAAAAGCTCATGTTAACATACTAAAAAACTAATGTTATATATTGACACAATTCAACTTATTTTTTCCTGTACAGATAAAATAGGGGTAAAACTGAAATATTCTAAAACTGGATTCTCGTTTATTAATTTCTTGTATTTAAAAATGGTTTTTAAATTTGTTGAAATTGGTTTGTTTTTTCAAATAGTGTGCAATATTTCAAGATTGTGTTTTATCTCTAAGCATGTGATGTGTTTAACATGTCTGTTCCAAAGATTCTCATACTATAATGTTATATATATAGGGGTGAGTTAACGTATGATACGTGTGAGATGAAAGTACACATGTTATAAAACTCTACTACAAGTTGAAAAATCATAAATCACGCATGTTGAAAATCATAATCACGTATGAGGCAAAAACCTAATCACGCATGTTATAAACCTAATTACGCATATTATAATTTCACCTTGTACGTTAAGTGATATTGTATTTTACACTTTTCTCTATATATACTGGGTTATGGTCGTTTGAGAAACACTAAGCTAATTGAGAAACATAAGAAACATTTTTGACCACACATTTCCCCTAAGTTTTTCATAATACACACGTTTGTATAGTTTAAAATTGACTACATATAGTCAATTTTAAACTATATATGTATATAGTCAATTTTAAATTATACATATGTCTAGTATGAGAAGCTTAGGAAAATGTGTGGTTAAGAATGCTTTCCAAGTTCTCAAATATGATGGATTTCTCTTATGATCCCTACCCTATATATATATATATATACAAACTCTGATATAAACTGAGACGGAACAAATGTCATGCTCCTATTTCTTCTTCGTCCTTTTAAGAAAAGTGATTATTAGGCAGGTCCTAGCATATATATATATATATATATATATATATATAGGGAGAGGATCATGAGAAACGTATATATAAATAGGAAAACTAGAAAACTAACTAAAAAACAAAAAAAAGCATAAAAAGCATACAATTTTTTTTTTACAATTTTTTATAAAATATAGCTGCTTTTTATGTATAAAAAACTTTTTTTCAAAAAAAAAACCTGTACTGCACATGTCACTATATGTGTACTACACATGTGCATTATATGTATATGTTGCACATGTGCATTATATGCTTTTTTTATTTTTTTTAAGTTTTTTATATAATATATAGCGATTTTTATAAAAAAATCAAAAAAATTGATATGTTTTTTTTGTCTTTTTTAGTTAGTTTTTTGGTTTTCTCATTTAAACTAGTTTTCTCATGATCTATCCCGTATATTATTATATATATATATATATATATATATATATATACGACAAGGATCTGTTAGGAACCACCCTTTATTGCGGAACCGCGAGAACCAGTGTGAACACAAACAGTAATACCTAAAAAAATCCAAAAAAATACCAATTTTTTTTTGTTTTTTAATATTTTTTTGAAAAAGTCGCTATATTTACTCAACAATAAAAAAAATTCAAAAAAAATTGAGTACCAACTATCCATGCACATGTGCATTTTCATTATTTCTTTGACAAATTCCATAATACATTACAAACATTAGACAATTGTACTTTCATTTACACTACCATGTGTAACACACTACTTTTTACGTTACCAATATTAGCAATGCACATGTGTATCTATATATATCAACATGAAATAAGGTGTTTTGGTACACTAATTTGAATACATTTTCTCTTTCAACTATCATACCATCCATAATACACTACCATGTACATGTGCATTTTCATCATTTCTTTGACAAATTCTGTAATACATTACAAACATTAGACAATTGTACTTTCATTTACACTACCATGTGTAATACACTACTTTTTACGTTTCAATATAAGAAATGCACATGTGCATTTATAAGTATCAACATGAAATAAGGTGTTTTGTTACATTACTTTGAATACACTTTCTCTTTCATCAATATACCATCCATAATACACTTCTATTACCTCCTACCATCCATAATACAATACAATTACCTCCTACTATTTATAATACAATACCAATACCAATATTTTCACTTTATTACATGTATATCAACACCGTTTATACCATCCAATCAACATATTAATCATAAAGTGACAACTATAATTAAACTATCAACCACTAGATATAATTAACCAGAAAACATATATATGAGCCTACTTCATTGTTCAAAATCACAAACTTTTTGTACCAAAACACGGTATATAATTGTTATACATAATAATGCACATGTGCATTTAATGTAACATTGAGTGTATTATGGATGGTATTGTAAATTAAAGTGCAATTGTCTACTAGTGATAACGTATTACTGAATTTGTCGAAGTTACGATACATATGCACATGTGCATGGATAACTGTTACTCGAAAAAAAAGTTTTTTTGGGTGACAAAATATAACGATTTTATTAAAAAAATAAAAAAAATTTTGAGTACTTTTTTGATTTTTTAGATTTTATTTTGCAATAAAGGTGGTTCTCGCGGTTCTCACAATAAAGGTGGTTCTCGCATGAACCTTACCCTATATATATATAGTGTGAGGTTCATTGAGGAATACTAAAAAAGTGGGGAACCGACTCAAACGAACTCCGATTGGACTCATTCCAGCGGCGTTGGAACCGGCTCGTCGAACCCTAACTAGGATCTCTTAACCCTAAACCCTAAATCCTAACCCCTAAACGCTAAATATATTAGTGTTTGGATTTAGGGTCTTATATTAGGGTTTAGCCTTAGGGTTACTTGTTAGTTTTAGGGTTAATCATTAGTATTTAGGGTTTAGCTTTAGGGTTTAGGGTTTTAGGGCTTATCTTTAGGGTTTAGCTTTCAAGGTTTATAACTTAGATTTTACGATTTAGCTTATGTTTTAGCCTTATTTTTTAGCTTTAGAGTTTAGGGTTTAGGGGTTAGGACTTAGGGTTTATGGTTAAGAGATCCTAGTTAGGGTTCGACGAGCCGGTTCCAACATCGCTGGAATGAGTCCAAAGTGGAGTTCGTTTGAGTTGGTTCCCCTCTTTTTTAGTGTTCCCCAATGAACCTTCCCATATATATATATATATATGAGAACCACCCAAGTTGTGAGAACTAGGCCATCCAAAAAGTTTTACCGATTTTTTTTCTCAAAAGTCATAAGAAATCACTTGTTTCGGAATAAAAAGAAAAGTAGATAAAAATGACGCATACCCACATTTACATGAGGAGTAAAAAAATATTTATTTCGTGCAAAATTTACGCCAAGACATAAAAAAAAAACTTGAATCAGTCAAAACTACCGCCTCGACAATATTTGTTTTACTTTTTTTAGAGATGTGTTTATAATGTTTTCATATACGTTTGTTCGAAAAAAAATTTGGCCCAACTATCCTCGGATCAAAAATTTCTCGTGGTTCTCGCGACTCATGGTGGTTCTCATTTGAATGAAGCCCTATATATATATATATATATATATATATATATATATATATATATATATATATGGGGTAGGGATTCTAAGAGAAGTCCACCCTATTTGAGAAACTTGAGAAGAATTCTGGACCACATATTTTTCTAAGTTTTTCGTAATATACACATACGTATAGTTTAAAATTCACTATGTACATATATGTATATCAAATTATACACATATGTATATAGTCAATTCTAAACTATATATATGTGTAGATTACGAAAAGCTTAGAGAAAATGTGTGGTCCAGAATGCTTCTCAAGTTTCTCAATTAGCCTAGTGTTTCTCACATGATCCTAACCATATATATATATATATATTATATGTATGTATAGTATGATTGTTAATGTGTAAAGCGTATCAAGGATTAATATAAGTTGCGTAATTATTGACATTTAAAAGTTGGTCATTGTTTACTCATATATGTTGTGTAAATATTTAACTTCATGCGTAATTTTCTTTCACGCTAATTCCCTGCGTACGTTATCTCGTCTCCCCCTCTCTATTTGTATGTGTGTGTGTGTATATATATATAGGTGAAGTATAGAGAGAAAACCCAATTGAGTTGAAAAAACTCAAGAAAACCCTATGTAACATTTTTATTTTTTTTGTAAAAAAATAGGGAATGTAAGTTACATGTTAATGTGTTTTGTAACAAAAATACAAAAAGCACCGAATGGTTTTTTTTTTATAAATTTTTTTAAAAATTTCATGTTTACAAAAAATGCTAAAAAACAGAATTTTTGTAATTTTTTATAAAAAAATCCACTCGGCGCTTTTTATTTTTTTTGTTACAAAACGTTCATTAACATGTAACTTACATTACCTATTTTTTTTAGAAAAAAATTAAATGTTACATAGGGTTTTCTTGAGTTTTCTCAACTCAAGTGGGTTTTCATTTTATCATTCATATATATATATATATATATATATATAGAGAGAGAGAGAGAGAGAGAGAGAGAGAAAAGTGAGTGTAAGAGAGAGTGGAGAACACATGAAACTACATAGGTACTTAAGAAACACGAGAACCGCTAACTGCTAATATTTTTTTTTCTTTGCATTTTTCTCGTTAAAAGATTACTGTTGTAAATTTTTATACACGTAACTTCAACGACTATATATATTTACTCATGAGACTAATTCTCTTAGTTTTTCGTAACATAATGGTTTTCTCTTGAACCGCACCGTATATGTATACATATTAGTTTAAAATATCATGTATTACACAGGTTAAACGAGTAAAACTTGATTTCATTTTTGTGATTTTGAATTTGTGGGATCGTATATTATTATGTATATTATTATACTTATTTTCACACATTAAGCTTAAAATTGATTAGGTTAGGCCTTTAAGGTTGATAGTTTTCTATTTTATCAATTAAATCTTTTTTCTTTTCTTAAACATTGATTAGGTTAGGCCTTCAAGGTTAATAGTTTTCTGTTTTATCAATTTAATCTTTTGTTTTTTCTTATGGAAGAGAAGTTTTTCAATGTAAGATACTTGAATCATATCTAAAGACAACAAAAGAAGGAATAAATTCAAATATTTAAACACACCCAATCCGTCCCATTTTGACCTATTGTTCTTTCATCCAAATCGAGAGACCCAGTGGTAGATTTGTAATTGAAATTAGACAATGTTTGCCTGAATTGATCCCACGACTTCCTTGCTCATTTGATTGAAGATAAGCATGATTATCTGTTACATTTTACAAATAATACTTCAAGATTGTAAATTATCAATGTGGTGGTTGTGCTGGTGGTGGTGAACAATGATTTTTCAGACCATTTTTCGATTGCTATCTTTATTTTATTTTTTTACTTCTAAAATAAATGTTTTATTTTGGATGAAAATTTGTTGGTTTACTGTCGGAAAATGATCGCTAAAATAAATGTTTTATTTTGGTTGAAATTTGTTCGAAATTGGTTGGTATTTCTGACCCTTTTTTTTTTAATTTCCAGTTTTGTAGTAGCGAAATAAGAATCTTGAAAAAAAGTCAATCCATGTACATTTAGTTTCATCAGTCTGTTAGTTTCATGGTTAGTTTTTTATATCAGAACGGTTAAATAAAAAACATTCAATCTAGACTTTGAATAACAAAACCTTAAAACTAGGCACGTTATTAGTGATGCAAACTAGAGGCAAAGTTACGCTTGACAACCTTAGCTAGGTTCTTCATGAGAGATAGTAACTTACCCATTTTTTCATCATATGATTTTTTATTTTACACTAAACTTTTCAACCATACTGCTTAAGAAAGCCATCAGGCTGTAATATTTTTTCACATATGTAAAAAAAACATCTTTTTCAAAAATGTTGTCCTACATAAATTCTCTAGCAGACTTCTATACCGCATAATCATGATATCGGACTGTTGATTAATTAGCAATTCAATGTCTATAGTTTATAAAATTTTCAAACCGAATATATCATCTATCTATTATATTAAAAGAATTCAGTTTGGCCATATGGTCTATTTTTGCCAATCATTTTGAAAATGTGAACATCCCTTTTCATATCTGTATCATTCAAAAACCCTAATTATCGATATATACGGAGATGCAAAATTTAAAGAGAGAAAGGATTCAACAAATTAGAGATCATGGTAGAAAGATACCGACGACTTTCTGGCAGACCACCGGCGGCCTATCCGATGAAAGGGCAGGTAAGGTAGCACCTCCTATTGTCTCAGATATCTCTTGACATTTTTAAACCCTAAATAAATACCCATGTCATAGAAGTTGAGCCCTAAATCTATCTTCTTAAATCGATAAACCAGGAATTAATAATAGGCTTTAATTGGTTTGATCTTCATAGATTTCAAAGTTTTCGCTTTCCAGCATCTTTTGAAATTTCCAACTAAAAGATTGAATCTTGAATGTTATTGGTTGAAGAATATAAATGAAATACGGTGTTTGATTCTTCAAGTTTATTCGGATGATCATAGTTTATTGATTTCTTAATTTTGATCGGATGGTTTATTTCCATCCCACCATGTTATTCATCAGTGATTTTGGGTGTTCATTCTCAAATGTTTGGTTGTTATGTCTGATTATAATCTGGGTGTTCTGTTTCATGAGGAATTTGTAGAGCTATTTGATTATGATGATATGTGTGACTAAATATTTTTAGAGATGTCTGGATTGACGTGTAAAGCTATGTGATCATGAATGTGATTACCACAGGAACTGGTGGCGTGTGGCGGATTGCTGCCGTTAATGAAGCCTGAGGATAGAAGGACTTGACCACCATGGAGGACATGAATCTGGTTGTTCGCGCAGGTCTAAAGGGATGGAAATTCCTATATCTTGGTGACCTTCATGTTAGTCATTTATATTTATCTACTCATAATCAAATTCAAAATACATCTGTGAGGCATTGAGTAAGATAAGGCAGATTTATTTTACATAGATCTTCAATGTAATTAATAAAGATTGCTCCTTTTTGCATGATCAGGATCTGACTCAGAATTACTCAAATGGTTTGCCCAAGCTGAGTTGATTCACATCAGATGGGCAATGCTTGCAGTTGCTAGAATTCTGATCCCCTGCTAGGTTTAAATGTTCTTAGGTTTCTTATTCGCAATTGGCTACTGTTGTAGATGAAACACCCTAATGCCAATCCATTCCGATGACTACAATAGGTGAGTTTTCACTTATTTAGGGTTTTTTCTTTTAATCTTGAAATTTGGAGTGAACTACCCGTGTAGATGTTTGCTTTGAATCTGTTTGTCATTGTTTTCGTTGAGATGATAGGATTTTAAATGTTAATGATGGCTTATTTATAAAGACCACTTTCATTTGCTACTGAATGTTGTGAAATGGCAGGTATAATTTGTAATCTATTTTTTACAGGGACTATAGGGATTTTCTCCGGCATCTTTAGAGGAAGTCTGTAGTTGAAGAACTGAGTCGTGGAGGTTGTTGAAGGAACTTTCAACAGCAGGTGATTTATTATGTACTTGTTTAAAAAACGGTATTTTAATATATTTGTTACAATATGACATGACCTAATATAATAATTCTTAATAATCCATAAAGGGTAAGTTTAGTTAAACAATTTACTTAGAATTATATACATAACTGATGTGATTCAATGTTATGATATTTATTTGTGGAAAAATACTGATAGGTTGCTGTAATTCAGTTCCTTAATACATCTTAAGCTTTAATTAGAGAAAAAAATGTGATCATAATTTGTTGGTTTTCATGTTTAGGGTCAAACCGACTTAAAGGATAGCGAACCAAGTGTTTTCCGTTCCGCTATAGAGGAAATAATTCTAGCAGAACACGGGTTTACTTAACACAGGTTTACCTGGTAGACTTTGAAAGAAAAGCTAAAACCTGCCCCTTTCATGAGAATTTTTTGGTAAGTCAGTCTAAGTTATGGTTAGCATTGGACTTACCAATCTGATGCACCCCTTAAAATGGTAGAAATGTAGCCTCCAACAATAAGGAAGCTCTTCGGTTGCCCTTGATATACATAGCTTGCAATTACAAATTTACAATCATTAATTTGTTTAGTTGAAATCTCAAAAGTTATGATTAATAACTTCTTACAATGGCTCTCTGTTCTTGAATTCCTTTTTTCCTTCAATTGATTAATAAGTTCTTTGTTCTTGACATTTCGGCGCTGGTGAAATTTATGCAACAATAGTGAAGCTCGACTTTTAATATTGATAATGTGATATTATAAAAATCAAATTCGGATATCATAAAAGTTGAGATGTCAATGAGGGTGTTTAACATCCATCATATTAAGCTGGTAAATGATGAGTTAATAGATTTATTACCCTTCAAACTTCAATAATTTTCATATTTTTGTTTGCAAATGTAGGGTCCCATTAAGCATTGTAGAGCTTTAAGTGCGAGCACCACTCTATGATTTGGTTGGGTCCATAAGCTGGTGTATATCATTTTTGTTAGAAGTATGATGATAGCCGGTAAGTGTGATGATCCAGTTGTTGTGAAACAGTCCCACAAAAAGTAATTAAGTGTTGTTGTTCGAAGGTATGTTGTAGCGGTTTGATTCTTTGTTTCTTTTTTTCAATGTTTCGGGTTAATTTGGCGATTTGGTTCCTTTTATTGTGGGTATTATGGGTCGTCTTTTGTTAGACTTTAGTGAAGGAGAATTTATGGGTCTAAAAATTCCAGAAATTTGTGGGTCTGAGAAATCTATATTGTGGAAATTTAGTGGTGAATATGGGGAAAAAGCACAAGTTTTTTAGTTGTTACATGTAGCCCTATTTGGTGTCCATTTTGTCCAGGTTGTTATGCCTCATGTGCGCCAGTTTTATCTTTTATAAATTGGCCAATCTTCTATCAGTTTAGACCATCTCCAATCCGTGAAAAGAGTTGGGTATGTTTGATGGTGTTTATGGGTTTTGATGGCCCACCACCTGATTTTATTAGTTGGGTGGAAGTGGTTTGATAGAGCCCATTTTATCGATTTTTTGTTGGGTAAGGGCTGCGTTTCTTAAACCACCAGATGGCGGCTTTTCACCGTGTAAAGGGGACCAGAAAAGTCAAAACCTTTCGTGAAAGGTTATGCCTTTATTCCAATAAATTACAAGTAAGTTGAAAAACTTCTAAATTTCCTTTCCTTTAAGAAACTCATTTTCTAAAAGAAAACTGAGTTTTTGATGGGTATCATTAGTCTTATTGTAATGTATCTTCTTGGGGAAGTGGTCACATATATGCAAAGGTTAGTTTTGTTATCTGTTTTGGATTTTTTTAATGTATATTGTTTATTGATCCTTCTTTATAGTCTTGAAAAGAAGCAGAAAGCAAGACACATCGTATGTGTCATTGGTAAGGTGAGTTACGATTTTGTGAGCCCAGGTTTCTAATTGCACATTTTTATGTTGCCCATTCTTATTTCACAACACACACATATCTATACCTATTTAATATGTAATCCAATTATATTTATCTCAAAAAATCATATTAAAATACCGAATCTTAAAAGAATGGGATATGATGCGTAAGATAAACTCAATAAAGGTGATATTTATTAACTAACTTCACATTAATTTAATGTTCAGCTTGGTCTTCTAATTGTAGGTTTTCGGACAAGTGGGGTTTGGATCAGTTAGTAACACGGAGTACCCTCTTGGCTGCAATAGACTTGAAAGCTTAATTGACTGTAGCAGACCTGATTATTATGTTCTTATTTCCAGGTAATTGGATTAATTATAAATCTTTCATTAGATGGCACATGTTAGAAACTCAAAAATTGGTTAGGAGATGATTGTAAGGCAATGTCATTTTTTTTACTAAACAGGTCAAGGTTACTACTAAACGGGTCAAGGTTACTGTTATGAGTAGTTGGGTAAATTAAATTACAATTTTGTAAATGGGTCAATTTTACCACTTTTTATGACATGGCAATGTAATATTGCATTAATGGATTTTGAGTGGCAATTCAAGAATGGATTTCCTCACACGCTCTTCTTTCACAATCGTTATTTCCGTAGTTTTATATCGTATACTTAAACTATTTATTGCTTATATTAAAATGCATTCTTCTTTTAGCAATTGTAAGCTTTGTATTACACACCTCTACACGATGGTAAAGAAGTCTGTAACTGGGTCACATAAGTTTTTTGTAAAATGGTCAACTTTCCATTGTTTAAATGGAACAAGATTACCAATAAAAGATTCACTCATTTTATATCTTAACGGGTCAAGTTCATAATTGTTAGTAACACATGCAAAAAAATAGCATTTTAGTTAATGGGATGAAACTATATTTTAGTAAAAGAGTCAAAATTGTCGTTCTTAGTTAGTAATGGCCAGATGTATTTTAGGAATGGCTAGATGTAACTAGTTTTCCATCTTAGTACCTTTGGTGTAGGATTAGTGACATGATAATGACCATCTAAAATGCATAGTGAGAAGCAACTACTCAGTTATTTTTTATAACAGGCTATTATGGTTTGGTTGTCATATTTGTATAAATAAGCAACCATGCTTTGTTTACTAGAAGATTTAGGAGGCCATTGTTAAAGAAGTCTTTCCTACCATGGTAGGGAGCTACATTTTTGGCACATTGTATAATTTTTCCTCTCACTGACATGCGTTTTGTTTTGTTTGCAAGAAGTGTGGTGTGGTTGAAGGCACAAAGAAAAAGAGGAAGCTATGTATGCAGTTTTCTATATGACGATTTGGAGGATATTGTTGTGTAGAAACGAAAAGGTTTTAAGGGTATTAACGGACACCGTGTATTAATTTGATCCCTTCTGATAAAAATATTCCTTTTGCTTTTTAAAGTAGGCAATTTCTACTGGCCATATGTTTCGCAATGAAAATTAACAAAAGTCAAAGGATGTCACTTCGAGTTGGTTTGTACTTGAAACAACCCGTTTTCTCTCATGGTCAATTGTAGGTTGCTTTATCAAGGGTAAAAACATGAGATGAAATACTAATACTTGACAACGGCAAACCTATAGATAAAACAACTAATGTGGTTTATAAAGTGATTTCAACGAATTGTGATTGCTGCATATTCATGTATTTCAATTTGTCGTTGTACTCTAATATATTCGTTTGTGTTTTAACGTGTATAAAATCATAATATTTACGTTAACGGTTGTAATGAAGATATTTTCTTTTAGCAACCCGTAAAATTCACGGGTTCTTAATTAGTTTTCTTTATAAAGAAATAGGTACATCACTCGCATCACTTGCTTCCACGAGGACCCTTAGTATATTTATGACATAACTTTATAAAATCACTAACTTCAAACGGAAAACATAATAGTTACAATAATTTATTTCAGTACTCTAAGTTACAGACATGTAAATGAGAAAAGTCAAGCCCAAGCTCTACTAAGCTCAAACTCAGATCATTAATTTAACTTAAAAGAGCTCGAACTCAACTTCTGAGTAGCTTCTCAAACTCGACTCGGCTCGATTTCAACTAGTTTATTTGTTATGAACTGGACCCGAGCCCAACAAACCAGTAAAGGAGGCCCAACAAATTGAAAGTATGAGCTACGTCACATGATATAACGAGCAAATCCGTGCGGATAGGGCATGACGAAATTTGATGAATGTGGTGATCTTCTCTTCCTAACCCTAGTCTATATGCTCTGATCTTTCCATCCCCTCTTCTATGTTAATTGTTTGAATTCTCAATGTAATTGTTCTATTGAATTATTCGAATCACTATTACTTATTTCCTAATCGATTATATCTTCGTTGTGTAAATTTGAGTACACAACATTATTATTTGTTAATTAATTTAAATACATTTCCAGTTTTCTATAATTTAATAAATAACATTATTACTATATACATATACTTCTAATGTATTAAAGAATACTAGTAGGGTGCTCACGCGATGCGGCGGGGACGACATTTTGCATTGCGGCGCTCGTTTCCGATAGTTTTCTTATTTGTATAAGATTTATGATAACATTATTGTGTGGATATATGTCATAAGTGTTACACATGTTTGGTAATTATTAAATTTAGAATTTAAATTATCAAGTACCTCAAGAAACAATTGGTGTAATAAAGTAACACATAAACAAGAATTAATAAGTCTTAAACATAATTAAAAGTTATATAAAGTACAACACAAATAAGGAAAGATAAGTCTTAAACATAAAGTGTCAAGTACTTTGCATTATAAGGTTGAAAATTTATTAATCATACGGTTTAGACATCTCAAGGATCTCATCTATATTGTCAGACCACCATTTCCCATCATCGAGATCAACGTCCTCCGGAATTTCTTGTATCTCTTCATGTTCGATTGTTACATCTTTTTGAGGCTGATTTTCTTCTTTGAAAATACGCAAGAACTATTATATAAAATAATAAGATGTAAAGAGTTATATCTTTATTAACTTTATCATATCATACTAACTTCATCTTTTTAGTTCGTAACTAATCTTATCTATATGACTTAGATTTTAACTTACAATCCCTAAAAATATGCAACATAATTTACTATGTATCTAGTCAAGTTAGTAGAGAATTCTTTTGAAACTGACTAAATTATCTGTAACAATATATTTGAACCTATAACTCCTAAAAATTTGCAACACAATTTGGTATTTATCTAATAAAGATTGTAAATTTCTAAAGTACTACTTATATTACTTGCTAAAAAATGTTTATAAAAATTATTATTTTTATAAAACAAAATGTTTTGTTTATAAATAAAGTAAAAAAAATTGTTTTACACATGTAAACTTTCGTTCTTTAATAAAAAAAAAACTAATCAAATGACAAAAAATAAAAGAAAGGTTGTTATGGTTATAAAGTAAGTTTATTTTGTTGGTGAAATGATAAAGTTTATAATTTTATTATTTAAAGTTCATAACTTTTTTTAAATATCCACATGGTACTCATCAAATAAACTTTAATTTTAAAATTTTCGTTTTTGAAAAAGTAAAAAATAAAAAATAGTAGTTGACTGTAGGTACGTTTTACACCTTTAACTTTATTGTTAAATTTCATTTTTATAAATATTTAAAAAACCATATTTTTATAAAACAGTTTTTATAAAAAAATAGGATGTTAAAAGTTTATATCTTTATTAACTTTATATTTTTGATTAAGAAATACAAATAATTCGAATAAACTACAATATTATATAATTTCAGTTTTTGACTATATCTAGCTGCAATATTTATTTATAACTTTAGGATATTATAGTGTATATAATTTGTTTTTGACTTGTAAATTATAAGTGCAATAAAATAACACAAAGCATGAACTTCAAATATAAAATAAACTCTATTATTCAAAGGATAGTCTGGATCAAACAAAACAACTGAAAATGAAAAAAAAAACATAAAACACTTGATAGATTTTATATTAGACTGTATGAAATCTGTTTCGCTTCTGAATTGACACTCGAGGTATTTTTGATCTGTTTTTCTAGTTTGTGCCTGAATCAGCAGTATCATCTAATTCATCTTCTTTGTCATTGTCCTTGGAATCATCTAAATTTATAACCTCGTTTCCATTCAGATAGTCTCTTGGATCTTTTCCTTTGAGTCTCATACTTCCGATCCTTAAAAATAACAAAAAATGAATACAAAAGTTAAAGAAAGGTTAAATAGATGTTAAAAAAAGAACAAATATTGATAAAAAAAATTAAAAAAAGACTAAATAAATTTTAAAATTACCTTTTCACTAAATTGACGTTGAAGATTAGACTTGTATGGACTCAACATTCAACTATAAGAAATAATATCAACACTATTATCACCATCATCCTACAATAAAACACCATATAATAACATAACAAACTTGTTAATATGAAAGATTTATAAGCAAAAATATTACTTAAAAACCAACAAAATCAATACTTTAGAAGCTTGTTCAACAACTGGGGTGTTTAAATTGGTGTGTTCATCGTTCAATTGAATCTGAAAAATCAAATAAGTTAGTATCTAAATAAAAGAAAACAATTATTCATTATTGCGATATAACAAAACTTATAATAGAACCCACCTTAGATTTCTTAATATCGCATGTTTGTTTTTCGCAACAAGTGAATTCAGAACTGGTTCCATATTTTAACTCTGTTTAGCAATAGAAATGTAGAAATGTGAGTGTTTGCTATGTATTTATAGTAGTCCATTAGGGTTTAGTTTTAGATTGGCATCCTGTTTATTTAGGAAGTTTGTTGTGAGCTTTAAGTTTTTATAATAAAATATTTATACTCTAGAAAATAGACATATTTATAATAAAATAAAAGGTGACATATGTTTTGGATTACCACATGTTTTATTATATAGTTTGTTGTGGCAGGTTTTTAGGTGTTTTAATAATAAGGTGCACAGTTTGTTCTGGCATGTTTAATAGTAAGTTTGTTGTGAGCTTAATCTTTTTATAATAAGATATCTATATTCTAGAAAATAGGAAGATTTAAAATAAAATAAAAGGTAAAATAAAAGGTGACATATGTTTTGGATTTCCATACGTTTTATTATGTAGTTTAATATGGTGCACATAATATATACATTTTATGTTTTAGATTAACCACACGATTATTTACGAAGTTTGTTGTGGCAAGTTTTTAGCTTTTATAATAAGATATATTATAGTATAAATATTAGACAGATTTAATAAAATAAAATTTGACACATAATATCTTCATTTTATGTTGCGGTACTTATAATTCTTTTTGTTTTTTCCGCATAGGCGGGCACATGTGAACTTGTTGCGGTGTTTAAGAAGTACTCGTGTGAAGATGATGATCGTTCTTTTTGTGAAGATGATGGTCGTTCTTGTTGCTGTGTTTAACTATTCTTTTTAATGCTAATATTCGTAGGTCTGTTTAGGCAAAAATAATTAGCTGTGTAAAAATAATTAGGGCAGTAACTTTATTTGTTTTGAAAAATTTGTTAAAAAAGTATTGTTTATGATGTGGATAGGTTTGTTTAATCACTTGTACATTAAAGCATTATCAACTTATACCTTTTAATCCGTGCGTCGATATTGAACAAGACAACTACCGAAACGTCGACAAAAATGTGAAGGTCGCCATGCTAGCTTTGGATTTTTTTTAAATATTATAGTTTATAAAATACATCAAGAAAACGTAAAAAAATGATAAGTTTGTTGTGGAAGGGTGAGGTGTAACTAATTATCTATAATATGGTTAAAACTCAAAGATTTAAGTGTAATAAATTTAGGGGCTTTAAAATTAATAATGTTAAAAAGACTAAAGTACCCTCATTTTATGGGTCTATCTATAAATAAAAGGGAAAGGAAGAGTTCTTATTTTTTGAATATCTTAAAATACACATCCCTTATGTATTATAATACAATATAGGTTTATATCAATAAAAGGTTCGCTTACTATTGCGAGCCAGCTAAACTTTATTTTTTATTCTCAAATTCATTAGAACTTAATTCCAACTTTCATTAAAAAGTCGGTAAGTGGAGCTTGGACCGTTCAAGAAGCTCACTTGAGGCTTTGCTCAAGTATAATACTCTCAAATAAATGATATATAACTAAAGTCGGCATTCAGTTATATCTTTTCCTAGAAAAGAATAAGAATAAAAAACAAGAGGAACCCGTCAACTGACCCAACTAGTCAGACTTTGTGTACACTTTTACTAGATATACATCTCCCCAACCTTTAATATATTAAAAATATAATATACATATGTTTATTCAAACATGCATCGCATTGATGGACTATATATAACTACCATGGCATCGCTATTAGATCGACCATAACAAAACCTGACAAAATATAAACATTTCTCTTGTGAAACAACAACCATGGCAACACTCTTTAGCCAAAACAAAACAAGCATCCTTTCTTCACAAAAAGCACATATATTCAAAGATTTATTCAAGAAAAACCAGTTCAATGATCTTCCTCACTGGTATTCCATAGAAACAGGAATATACAGTAGCAAACACTCACCAAGAACCCTTCCTTCTGACCCTTTTGTTGATGTTGTATCCCATATATTTTCCCACAAACACAATGGGAAAACATCCTTCATAGATTCTTTAACAGGGTTCTCCCTTTCATACTCAGAACTACAACCATTGGTTAAATCCATGGCCTGTGGGCTTCACCACCAAATGGGTATTTCAAAAGGCGATGTTGTTTTATTGCTTTTACCAAATTCAGTACACTTCCATATTGTTTTCTTGGGTATTTTGTATCTTGGTGCTGTAGTGACCACCATGAATCCTCTTAGCACTGTTTCGGAAATAAAAAAACAAACCAGCCAATGCAATGTGAAACTTGGTTTCACTTTGTCTACTAGACTTCAAGACTTGAGTGCATTAGGGATCACTTCCATTGGGGTACCCGAAAACGCAAATTACGATCCAAACTCGGCTGCTTTCTCATGTTTCCACCAGCTTATTTCGCTTAATAATAATTCCCTGCCCCCTCGAACGATTAGCGTGGATGACCCTGCCGCCATTCTATTTTCTTCTGGCACCACTGGTGCTAGTAAAGGTGTAGTCTTGACTCACAAAAACTTGATTGCGGGGGTTGAGTTGTTTGTTCGATTTGAAGCTTCGCAGTACGGCGATAATAACGAAGGAAACACTTATTTGGCTGTTATACCCATGTTCCATATATATGGTCTTACACTATTCACTTTAGGAATCTTGTCACTAGGGTCATCCATTGTAGTGATGAACAAATTTGACCATAATGAGATGGTACGAGCTATCAGCAAATATGGTGTCACTCATTTCCCAGCAGTACCTCCATTGCTTAAAGCATTGATCAAAGTAGGAAAGAGTGCTCATCGTGGTCATTTGAAGAGCTTAAAACAGGTGTCAAGTGGAGCAGCACCTTTGAGCACACAATGCATAGAGGAATTTGTACAAACATTTCCTCATATCGATTTCATTCAGGTAATTACATCGTTTTCCCAATCGATCATTAAAACTCTTGTACGGCGCATACCTTGGAGCAACGGTAATGTTGTTGTTATATGTCCTCGTGGTCAAGGGGTTGAGTCATGAAAACAACCTCTTGCAATACTAGGTATATAATTAAGGATGTGTACATGAGGTCCAAGTTGGTCTGATAGCCATCGGACCTCATGTGCATGCATGCGGGAGCCTCGTTTGCTGGGTTTGCCCGTATATTAAAACTTATGTAACCATGATTCTTTACTAATTTAATATACGTATAGGGTTACGGCTTGAGCGAATCAACTGCTGTGGGAACACGAGGATTCAACACAAAAGAGATAAGAAATTACACATCCGTTGGGTTATTGGCTCCTAACATGCAAGCCAAAGTTGTAGATCATGTTACTGGTTTGTGTTCACCTCCAAGAAAAACTGGAGAACTTTGGTTACGAGGGCCTGGTATTATGAAAGGTAACGCTTAATAATCACTCAAGTCTATGTATCATTTGGGTTTATAATAATATAAATTTGTAAAGAAATTCAATATAGTTAAATCTTAAAATTTAAAATCTTGATTCCAAACACTATTATGTTCTGATTTAACAGAAGTGGTATATTTTTATTACTTATCTACCGTTAGTAGTTCTATAGAAATACTTTATAAATATGTTTAAAACTTTATAACTTCGAGACGAAAAATTTAGAGTATTTAGATGTCTGATATTCACGTTACAGCTAGTCTGACTGTTTGTTTGATGTGGATTTCTGCTAGAATATCTAAAAAATGTTGAAGCATCTTGTTCAACAATTGATAAAGATGGGTGGCTGCATACTGGAGACATCGTTTATTTTGACCATCATGGGTATTTGTTCATTGTTGACCGACTCAAAGATGTCATAAAATACAAAGGTTTTCAGGTACTTAGAATGGTTTTTATTATTTATTTTTGTTAAGTATACAACTAAAATGCATTACGACTTTTGCTAGATTTAAATTATTATAACTGAGCGGCTAATAATCAGAAAAAGCTAAAAACAACAAAACTTATTTTCAAAAAATACTTCTTTCACAAGTTGTATTTGGACATTTGTGTAGATTGCACCAGCTGATTTGGAGGATGTATTGGTTTCTCATCCAGACATAGATGATGCTGTAGTTATAGGGTAAGAATATCTGGACCACATAATATGTGTGTATATAGTTTTTATGGAATATTTGAATACAAACTATTATTAAATTATAAAATAACAAAATATTTACTTTCTAAAATAACTGTTCAATATCTTGTCTAGAAATATAGTTTAACATACGATTGGACTTTCTTAAGTTTTGGGTTTCATATATATTGTTCAGGAGACAGGATGAAGAAGCAGGAGAAATTCCGATGGCATTCGTCGTGAAAAAACCTAAAGCTAAAATTTCACAATACGATGTCATTGATTTCGTTGCTAAACAGGTTCATATTCTTTAATCTTTTAAGTAAAACATTTTTAAAATTTCTGTTCATTGAACTGTTATGTAATCTATCTTTTCCATTTGATTCTTTCTATATTCAAAGTATTTTGTGTTGCATCTTTATTTGACAGGTTGCCCCTTACAAAAAAGTCCAAAGAGTGGAATTCATTAACGCAATACCAAAATCTGCAGCAGGAAAGATTTTGCGGAGAGAACTGAAGTACACATTTGCTTCAAAACTTTAATCTTTTTGGTGGCCCTTCACTATAGATGTACATGGAGCTTAAAAGAACTACTCCATATTTCGTGGCATTGAATAATCATGTTATTTTGTTTCTTCATTTCTTTAAGCGCTTAAACAAATAGTAAACATGTAACTTTTTTTAATTTTTGCATTGATAATGCCACTTAAATGTAAGTATTGGATTATATGAGAAGGAAACGATTATTGTAATTTACTTGATAACATTGAAATTACAATATAAGAATTATATATCATAGATTAGTACTAGCTATTACTTGAACTAAGCTTACTTCAGTTTACAGTTATGCACTAATAATCATTAAAGATTAGGGTTATGTATAAACATATGTAACGAATCTATGCACTTTTGGTTGTACCCATGTATTAATTCAATAAAAATTTCACTTTGATCCTATTTTCTTTGCATATGATTCTTGATAATTGCTCTTGATATCCAACAAATTTGTATCAGAGGATCAGGAACGATTCTAGTGATGTCGAAAGATCAAAGGCTTCGCAAAGTTGGAAATCAAGAAATATCGTATAGAAGATCCAATTTGATTTCTGAACAATGCTGAGATTTAGAGTCCAATTTAAGGGCATATTTGCAAAACAATTTAACAAAGAATCAGTCGGGAAGTACTACAGAAGATTTTATCAACTAAGAAACCGTCCAAGATTTAGAACGGTAGACAGATTTGTTGTTTGATTAGGAACAATAATCAGAGAGAGAGAACAACCAACACATGGTTGTAAAATCTGATTCAAAGATGCTACCCACAAGAAGATCGAGAGAACAAGAACCGTAATCTTTGTGCAAGCAATTGAATGTGAGTAATTTTTGATTCAAGAGTAACTAATTTTGCAATCTAAGATACAACGATCAAGAAAAGATTATTGTTTGTTTTGTTTTATCGATTTCTTCAATTCAGTTATGGTTTGATACATCAAAGTCACGTTTAATCGTAATCTGCACAACTGAGGTCTAGATTAGACAAATTATATACTGAATATTCTGTTGTAATACATGGGACCATGAGGAAACAACTTATTTACATTCAAAAGTCAAGTTATATTTGATTTACTGCACAGGAGAAAACGATGCATTGATTGTTTATTAAAATTCTTGGATATTATCATTTTTATGGATAATCTTCAGCATTAGGGCAAATCGATCACGAAGATTGGTGATGGCATTTAGAACCATAGCATGAGGATTGGCGGATCACATCCTTTGTGACATTCCAGGTAAACCTTAAAATGAAACATTGTGCTTACACAACTAACTAAACAAAACACTACATGCCGTAAACGATTCCGGGGAGTGCGGATTTATGTACACGTGATACTTAGCCTATAACATATGGACATTAATGCCTTGTTAGGTAGCAAACATGTTAAACAAAGCAGGTTCCAGTTAACGGATGCTCTCAATTTATAATTTAAACGCGGACTATATCATCCAAACGTGCATTTTTAAATTAATCGTGGACTATATCATCCAAACGTGCATTGCATCATCCGGCAAGCATAAAAGACTTATAAAACATTAATTTAAGAGGTTTTAAGCAAAAACGTAAAAGTATTCATTTTTATTAACGTAGGGTCCCTTTTTTAAACATTAAAACCTCGCAAAAAACTATCCTTTTGGCGAACTGGTGGAGCGTTTTAACCTGTTATTATCCACGGTTCATAAAACTGGTTAATCGCATCCTTTGTTGAGAAATGTGTGGTCAAAGGTTCAAAGGGGGACACTTGTCCCTCCTTTGTGTTCCGATCGGCCCATACAAGCCAAACCACACACATACACACCTCACAAATTTTTTAAAAACCAACCTAAACCCTTCCTAAGTTCATTTCACTTCTGATCCCAAGTGTTCTAAGCAAATTCCAGCTAAAAACCAATGGTATAAGGCCTTTTTCTAAATGATTTTAATGTTCTATTTTCATGATTAATTATGGTAAACAAAAAGAAATATGTTCTTGATCCATGACACCTATTTGTTTGGCCATAAGAGTTGTTCAAACTTCTAATTTGATGTGAATTAGCTGAGTAGATACCTATAACCTGTAAAATCCCCATAAACACACGAGTTCTTACTCCTTTGCCTGTGAATATTGTGGATGGTACTATTTGGCCGGACAAGCCTAAACCGTCAAACAATTTTGACATGGCTGAATGCCGAACGCGCGAAACGTGGTTGCACGTATTCATGACTAAATAGGCTACGTTGTGTTAGGCATAGCTACTTGGTGTACTGTTATTTGTTTGTTGTGGTTGGTGTTGGCAACGGTGATTTGGATACTTCTATCGACGCTACTTGTGAACTTAGTATAATTAAATCACATGTGCAAAACTTCTTTTGTGTACTTACTTTAAAAAAAAAACAAAACCTGTGAAAGTCACCAACATTTGTAGCTGACCGTTTTCAAACATGTTTTTCATGTAAATAGGAAAATGAATGATGTTTGTGTTTTGCTGCTACAAGTTTTGCGTGCGGATAATTATGTACATGGATGTATACAAAGGTATAGGTAATATGTGCAGTTTAATGTTTAATAGAGTATCGTTTGTACCAGAGGTGTGTTGCATCCCTTTTTCTTTCCTAGTCGGGGTGTGACATCCTTGTACCATCAGTGAGGCAATCCAAACCAAAGCGAAAGATTGTAACGATACTGATATTGAGAAGGTTAACATGGACAAGTGTGACATCCTAGGAAAATCCAACATCGATCGTTGACAAGAGAGATCGTTGGTTCATGATATGCCCTACTTTTTAAATCACTAACGCGTTTTGTGGAGCACATGAAAACTCCACAGTTAAACATGCTCATGTGAGAGTAGTAGTAGGATGGGTGACCTTTCTAGGAAGTGAGAGTAGTAACAAGATGAGTGACCTTCTAGGAGTCTCTACTAGGGTAACCAAAAACAAATATGTGAGTTCCTGAATGGATAACCTATCCGGGGCAAGCCGTCCAATATTGGTGGTAAAGGGGTCAGATGTTAGAAAGATTATCGAGCAAGTTTACACTTTAACAACCAAGAATGAAAGACTACCATCCAAGGCAGAAATGAAGATCTTGCTCAACTTATGAATATGAGAGCATTAATTAACAATGTAGTTCTATTCTTTTTTTTTTTGAACTGTAAGGAACGACGTGCCAACCACCGTGACACTGGGCGTTGTGGCCAAGGTCGACTACTCGACCTCCGCCAACCCCTTGGCTCTCCCAGATGCGCGGAAACCTGACCTCCACCCGCCCAAAGACACGACAGTGAAATAATCGGTAAAACCTCGCCTCCCATCCAAGACGAACCGACGCCACCCGTATTCGCCCTTCACCTAGATACCGCAGAAAATAATGGAGAGAGTAGAAGTCGAACTTGGGTCACTAGGAACAAGTCTTTCTCCAACCACTCCACCACAACCTCATTAGTTGTAGTCCTATTCTTAACTAGTCCCATACAAGTCTAGCTGAGGGGTGAATTGAAATGTAATCTAGACTTATATTATATTGTTATTATTTGTATTTATATATTTTCTATTATGTGAATTAGTTATGGGTCAAAATTGGTAGACGGGTCAAGTATTGGAATTTAATATAGACTTATATTATTTTTATTATTATTATTGTTATTTTGAAGTCTTATTCTGAACTAGTTTCAACCGTTGCGTTGGTTCAAGATAAGGGTTAAATATATACACATATAATGATTTTATGTAAATTTGGTTGTACCTATGTATTCATTCAAGAAAAATTAATTTCACTTTGATCCTATTTTCTCTGCATACGATTCTTGATAATTGTTCTTGATATCCAATAGAACTTTTCTAGTTTCCCAAACTTGACGTCTATCCACTAACAGGTTCCACGTTTTTCATAATGATTGTAGGTTCCATAGTATTATTATACAGGTTATAAACCATCAAATTGTTAATCATGTGAACATTGCCTATTTTACAGGTATTTTAATGGTACCACGAAATAATTGGAAAGTCCGAAAATAATCAAGGAGAATGTATATTATGTTATGAAAACCAATGCCTAATATATACTAAAAGTTATTGTTTGGGCCTGGTGTTGTTGATTGTTTGTATAATTATTTTGGATAGAAATCTATTTTGGGCCCTGTTCCACACACTTCTCATACTAGATAATCAGCCTACTAATGGGTCATCTTCCTTTGGTTTTGGATATGGGTTGAGTACATATTCTAGTTATGGGCCAGTTATTATGTAAATTGGGCTAAACAGCATGCATCTACACATTATAGGTTGACTACATATTTTTCTGGTACTTGGGAGCGTGTTGATTCTTGGATACTCGACTTGGCGCCATCGCCCATATGACTGTTGAATCTTCTCTTGTTTTTGACTTAGTTCCAAGTACTGGTTCTTAGAGAGTTGTTGTCGGAAATGGTATGTCTCTCACTATTTCTCATATTGGTACAACTTTGCTTCATTTATCTGATTGTAGTCTCGTTCTTAGACACGTACATGTGGTTCTTGGCTTAGGCAAAAATCTTTTATTGATCATGTAGTTAGTGATTAATAATCTAATAGCTATTATTTTCTCCCATCTTGGTCTATTCAGACTCTTACTACAGCTTCTCCACCACACGCGTGGTAGTTCACATTAGTTGTAGTCACTTGCTACTCTCACATCTGCTTCTTGAGAGACTTGGTATTCACGCTTGGGGCTCCTCGTGTGGCTCTATGATGTCTAGCTTTTCTTTTTTGAGTTCACTTGATAAATCTATGATTACACACCGTACTACTTGTACTGTATCGAGATCATCCAAATTACCACTTCTTTTATATCACTGTCAGGGATAGAATTTTATTGCTACTGGATCATGAATCCTTTATTATGCCTGGATCATGGATCCTTAAGATTTGGTGCAGGAAAGATAAGGATCAAGGATCCTCATTAATATTCGATAAACTAATAATTGTTCCCAATATCTTTTGGACTTGTATTGCAGGTACGTTTCAGAGAAGACTCGTTCCAACCGAGAATCACGGAGAATATGCTTCTATTTCCAGCACGTGCATAAGATAGTAACCGACGTGCATAAGATAGTAACCGTTGGTGATGAACGTGCATGCATGGCATGATTTTCGGGAAGTTAGTTAGGATATTTTCGGCTATGTTATTAGGGATATTGAGCTGAGTAGAACACACACTTACACCTTTTTCTTTGATCAGAAGATATACGCAGTCATTCTCTCAAACACACACTAATATTCATTGTAACAAGCTCCATATCATCCAAAGTTGTAATCTTTTAATGCAATATAGTTGGTGATCGGTAGTTTCCATCACCTGAGGTTTTTTTATGTCGGAGATCATTCATTGATCAAGGGTTTTTTCCTCGTATAAATCTCGTTGTCCATCATTGTTTACATTTCATACTCGTTCGTACAATAATTCATTATATCAAGCACTCAACCTCACATTCAAAGTTTGGTTACATTACTTAATCAGATTTTTGACCAAAATAGTTTAGCGCCCACTGTGGGGTAATCGGTGCTTCAATTCTAAAAATTCCGTTCATTTCATTCATTTTCATCCATTCTTTTCAACTACATGGCTTCTCATGGAAAAATTCTGCTTCAAGTGCTATGCCGGCGGTTACCTCATCTCAGACTTGTGCATCGTTGCCTCCTATTCCCCCTGTATCGGCGAGGAGTGCTGATAATGCTTAGAAGAAGCCAACACCAGTTTTCTCGAAGGCTTCTACTGTTTCATCCTCTACACCTACTAAGAATGATCTGTCTACTTTGATTTTGCAGATGAAAGGATACATGGAACAGCAGGACAAAACCAGCCAAAGGATCCTCAGGAGATTGATGAAATCAAGAAGCAGAAGAGATCAGCGGAGGATCACTCTCCACTGATGTCCAGGTCGTTGGATTTCGCCACTCCAGCAACAACCCAGCATTCCAGGGGATCCGGTGTGAAGGTCCGTGATCAGGCGGTTCTAGACGGAAGTTAGTGGATAAACATAAACCGATTCGGTAGAATGTTATTACAGAAAGGAGTAGAAGTAGAATGCAGCGGAAGTCTTCATTCATACCGAAAGAGTATACATCTTCATAAGTCCAGCTGCCGGAGTTCCTGGAGAGAATCCGGCAGCACCTCCCCGTAGGGATGCCAAAAACTTAAATGACAAATGAACACACACATATATATAGGGAGACAAGTTTGCCCGGATATGCTATGGTCAAGTTCGGGCGAAATTGTCCTTCACAGGACAAGTTCGGGCGAACTTGACTAAAGGCACATCGATTTCGAGCGAACTTGACCAATATAGGTCAAGTTTGGGCGAACTTGATCCCTTTTACATTGAAATCTCCGTATTTCAGTCGTGTGTTCGATTCTAACCTATACAATATTCAACGCACGCTCTAGACAAGTGACGAACACCAGGTGCACCAAAAGATTCCCCCTTGTTCGTTACTGTCGAATCTTGGTCTTCAAATTTGAGCCGTGTTTGAATATTCTGCAACTTCAATCAAGGTATTTGCCGATGTCGTCGAAATGCGCCAACAAATTCCCCTTAATTGATGATCCGGGTTTGCATTATCAACGTTAGATTCCCTCTGAAATCTCCAGTTCAGATATTTGTTTGCATAGTTTCCAACCTCCTCTGATTTACTTGACCGACAGATTATCTTGAATAGACACCAACTTGAAATTCATCAATACAGCTTCACCATTTCAACTTTAACCACATCCACGTTCAGTTTTAGCGCCCATGCTCGATCTTCCGATCTTCAAAAACTCAACCGGCAATTGATAGAAACTTCAACCACACTGGTAAATTTCAAATCAATGTTTACCCACAATAATCTGAAATCCCAATTTTCCTAATCACTCCAGATCAGCAAATCAGTAATCTTTTTCAATCAGCAAATCTTCACCGGAACCAAATAATCTGGTAACACTTCGACTCTGAGAAACATTCGTCCGCGATCAAAATCACATTCTTCTTCTTCAGTCACAATGTCAGATATATAGCTATCTCCGGTAGACCAGCGCCACTTAATCACCAAACATCATCATCCAACGGCGGTTAGTCCAAAGAGAAGAATGATTCATCTGCTTGAAGATTAAAAATAATGGCCACCAAAGGTTATCATCAGATTTCCTTGGTAATTTTGAAACCCTCCATCTTTGGAGCTAGTCACTAATTCCTAAGATCATCACCAAACATTTTGAACGTTTTCAGTTCCTCACTGGTACCAATGATTTTAATCCAGCTAACTGTTCCATTAACGGAGATCAGGACTCTAACCCTTAAGCATCAATATGTATCATGATCTGAATAATCTGAACTTCCTGTGATCATAGAATCCCAAATGGATGATCTCTTTCGTCAGCAACTGGTACACTTCTTTGTCTGGAAGATCCGATCCCATAAATCATCTTCCTTAATCACGGTACCGCGTACAACCCAAGGCAACTGAAACTACAAAGCATCCTTATCTCCTGGCGGTTAGTCCAGTCAATAATTCATGTGCAAAGCAGAGTTAAAGATAGGCAGTCGTGGGTGCTTCCAAACCATACGCGCGACTCAGGTGTCAATCCACAACCATGACCGCATAATCTGATAAACAACTCCTCCAAGACTCAGCTATGTAACCACCTGCTTTCAAACTAGACATCAACTTGATCAATTTACAAATGAATCTCAAATCTCTGTATTTCCCTGTTAATCTGTAGTCGGAAACCACCCGAATACTGTTGCAGTGTCACGAATTTAAAAAATGTCGGAATCTTCATAAGATGAAATTTTTTATTCCCCTCATTTTTGCAAATTCTGACCATACCAATTTTTTCAATGAAATTTCCCCTCAAATCCGGAACTTTCAGCATTTAACAAATGCGGAATTTACTTTAAGGCCCATCGGTAGTCTTTAACCCTAATGATCACCAAATTGATTTGGTATCAATGACTACCTTCTCATCTTCAACCATCTCTAACCTCATCATCTCAGCCTATCTCTAAGGCCTCCGACGGTGCCCGAATAGTCAGTATCGGACGTCAAAATTTCAAAAAATATTTTATCACCAAATTTTTTCTGAAACCCGTCTCATCAAACCGAGCAATAATTTTTTTTTATTTTTTAGGCATCCTGACAAGTTCGGGCGAACTTAGTCAGTTTGTGACAAGTTCGGGCGAACTTACATGAAATAGACAAGTTCGGGCGAACTTGTGCTTAATTTCAAGGAAAATCAGTCAAGTTCGGGCAAACTTGAGAGAAATCTTGAAAAACCTTGTCAAGTTCGAGCGAACTTGACGAATTTGGTCTCCCAAATCAGCCTTTTTCATATTTTTTGATCCTAAATCCTTATTTCTTCGAATTTCGAGATGATTCCACCATAGATCTGGTCGAAAATGGTTTTCTAACAATCCTATCCGTTCAATTTTAGATTTTGTCCGTGGATTGTATGTTTATTTGATGATTTATGTCTAAAACCCCTCCTAATGTCCATAAATGTCCAAATTCATGAGCGTAGGTGATAACCGTAGCTTTGATACCAATTGAAGGTCCGTGATCAGGCGGTTCTAGACGAAAGTTAGTGGATAAACGTAAACCGATTTGGTAGAAAGTTATTACAGAAAGGAGTAGAAGTAGAATGCAGCGGAAGTCTTCATTCATACCGAAAGAGTATACATCTTTATAAGTCCAGCTGTCGGAGTTCCTGGAGAGAATCCGACAGCACTTCCCCGTAGGGATGCCAAAAACTTAAATGACAAATGAACACACACATATATATAGGGAGACAAGTTTTCCCGGATGTGCTATGGTCAAGTTCGGGTGACCTTGTCCTTCACAGGACAAGTTCGGGCGAACTTGACTAAAGGCACATTAAGTTCGAGCGAACTTGATCACTTTTACACTGAAATCTCCATATTTCGGTCGTGTGTTCGATTCTAACCTATACAATATTCAACACACGCTCTATCTAGCCTATTCGACAAGTGACGAACACCAGGTGCACCAACACGGTGTTCAAATCCAAGGATCCTCCAATTACCAGCAGGGATCAATGGCGATGACACAGGCTTAAGGATCATTAGGATTGTAGCATGGACCGTTAGCAATGACACAGCCACAAGCATCTCATTACCAGCCTTATGGATACTCTTCCCAATCTCCAGGATCATCGTATCAATATCAGGGAGGCTATCTCAGTCCAGGAGGATATTTGGAAACAGTTGCACCAAAGGAATCCTATTTCCAGCATTAAGGGTCCTCCCCTCAGGTTCAAGGATCCATGCAGTATCCTTCAAGGCTGTCAGCACCCATATATCCAGGACCTAATATCTTTCAGGATCAAGGATCTTCAGGGAGTCAGATATTCAAGGATTCTGAAGTTCACAAAGGGGATTTCATCCCTATGCAGACTATTGCTTCTTCTGGTCCAACTATTACACCTGAAGTGTCCACCTTTGGATATACTTCTGGCATACCACTTCCAAACCAATCAGGAGGTAACAATGTCAATGCATCTTTTAGCACTAACTATGGTTCCATGCAGGATACAGGTATCAATCAGGCTATGGCACGGGAACTCCAGAAGCTTAAGGATATGATATACAACGTCCAAGGAGTGGTTAAACCCATTCCTGTGATCCCGGATGGAAGTCATAGGGTGTCTCGTTTTGCACCTCCTATATGCAATGCTGAGATACCAAAACGCTTTCAAACCCCCAACATGAAGCTGTACGATGGTACAACTGATCCGGAGGAGCATGTGGCACAATACCGGGAAAGAATGGAGATAAATCCCATTCCAGAAAGATTAAAGGTAGCCTGCCTTTGAAAGGGTTTCGGATCTACACTCACTGGATCAGCTTTAAAATGGCTGCTAAGTCTTCCTCCTTACTCAATTACTTCATTTTCTCATCTAGTTAATTTGTTCAATAACTAGTTTTCATCTAGTAGAACCTTTGAACGATTAACTAGTGATCTATATAGAATAACCCAGGGACGTGATGAATCATTAAGAGATTACATCACTAAGTTTAGTCGAGAATCCTTGGAGATCCCTAATTTAGATATTGCCACCGCTGTGGAGGCATTCAAAATGGGATTGCTTAAGGATTCCTCATTCTATGATGACCTTGTTATGATACCTTGCAGGAATTTAGATGAAGTGAGGAATAGAGCCTTACGATTCATCCGTTTAGAGGATGATAAAAGAGTCCAGGAGAGGTTGTCAAGATCCTCTAAACAAGAAAAACAAGGATCCTTCTTCAAGAATAACCGATCCAGACAGTATACTAAGCATGACAACCAGAATGTGCATGCTGTTGAACAAGAATAAGATGATGAGGATTACCCACCTATCTCTGAATATTGTTTTTCTACTGATAATAGTGAACTAATACTTGCTATGCAGAATTTCGGTGACAAGGCTAGATGGCCGAGGAAAACTGACAAACCCGGAGCTACTAAGGATAAATCTAGGTGGTGTGCTTATCAGAAGGATTTGGTGATCTCACCGACGAGTGTATAGCATTGAGGAAAGAAATAGGCTATCTTTTGAGCAAGGGATACCTGAAGGAGTTGCTCGGGAGGAAAAAATCAGGGATCCAGGATTCTGAGAAAATTCCTGAAAAGGCTCCTCCTCCACCAGCAGAAGCTCAAATCATAAATTTCATTTCCGGAGGATCTGATATTTGTGGAACCTCATTTTCCGCAGCAAAGAGACATGCCAAAGAGACGAAGATGGAGAATGGAGAAAGACCCATTCGAACATCAACGTTAACTCAGCAGAAAGTGATATCCTTTGATGAGGATGATCATGTAGATATACATGATCCTAATCATGACGGTCTAGTCATTACTTTGTTTATTTCTAACCATTTTGTTCGTAGCATCCTTATTGATGGAGGGAGTTCAGTGAACATAATTCAGTTGGATGTCCTAAAAAAGATGAACATTCCTGAATCCGAGATCATCCTAATATCATCGGTGCTCGTGGGATTCAGTGGGGAAACAAAGAATACATTGGGGGACATCAACCTCCTAATTTACATAGAGGGAGTGAATTCTATCCAAAAATTTTGTGTAATCGATTGCTTATCTTGCTGTAATGTTATCCTTGGAAGGCCATGGATACACGACATGAAGGCAGTCCCCTCAACATACCATCAATGTGTAAAGCTTCCAAGTCCATGGGGAATAATCAAGATAGAGAGTGATCAGCAGGATGCAAAGAACTGATACACTTCTTCGATGAAACCAGCTTCCAAGTCTAGGGAAGCATAGCAATTAAAGTATCCACCAAGAGACGTCATGGAGGCAAGAGAACAAGACGTCAAGGATATACTCTTAGATCCCGAGGATCCTGAATCCAAGGTGTAAATAGGATCCATGATCCAGGAGAGCATAGAGCAGGATCTAGTATCTTTCCTGAAACATAGAAAATCTACCTTCGCCTGGAAGCACGAAGATATGACATGTATTTCAAAGGATTTCATTACTCATAAGCTTGTATTGACAGGTCTTTCAGGCCAATTCACCAAAAGAGGAGGAAGTTTGCACTTGAAAGAAATGCAATTATCCAAGAAGAGGTAGACAAGTTACTAAAGGCAGGTATGATAAGAGAAGTCAAGTATCCAAGATGGTTAGACAATGTGGTTGTTGTTCAAAAGAAAAATGGAAAGTGGAGGGTATGTGTCGATTTTACTGACTTGAACAAGGCATGTCCCAAAGATCCTTTCCCTTTACCCCACATTGACTCCATGGTGGATGCTACGGCGGGTCATGAGCTATTAACTTTTATGGATGCTTCATCTGGATTTCAGCAAATTCAGATGGAACCATCTGATCAAGAGGATACTGCATTCACGACACCCACCGGCATATATTGTTATATTGATATGCCCTTTGGTTTAAGAAATGCAGGTGCTACCTACCAAAGACTAATGTATATGATGTTCAAGGAGCAACTTGGACACACAATGGAAGTATACATAGATGATATGGTGGTCAAGTCTAAAGGAGCTGAGGATCACCTGAAGGATCTTGAAGAAGCATTCAATATTCTTGACCAGTACAACATGAAATTAAACCCCTCTAAATGCCTTTTCGGGGTCAAAGCTGGAAAGTTTTTAGGATATATGGTGACCAAGAGAGGAATTGAAGCAAGTCCAGAATAGATCAAGGCCTTAGTGAACATCAAGTCTCCTGCTAATGCCAAGGATGTGCAAAGATTGACGGGAAGGATTGCCGCCTTGAATAGATTCATCTCAAAATCCTTAGAAAAATGCAAGGATTTCTATGATATCCTGCGGAAGAATAAGAAGTTCAAGTGGACCGAGAAGCATGAAGCTGCTCTATAAGTCCTCAAGGATTACTTATCCTCAGCATCGGCTTTGATGAAACCAGAGCCCTTATCCTTATACTTAGCTGTTTCAGGGAAAGTGGTAAGTGTGGTCCTAGTTAAGGATCACGAAGGCCAACAACATCCGGTGTACTATGTAAGTAAAAGTCTACTTGATGCTGAGGCCAGGTATTCTCATTTAGAGAAACTCATTCTTGCTTTAATCATGGCTTCTACCAAACTAAAACATTATTTTGAGATTCATACTATTGTGGTTAAGACTAACTTTCCTATTAAGAATGTTCTCAAGAAACCGGAGATGTCAGGAAGAATGGAAAAATGGGCTGTTAAACTTAGTGCATATGACATTAAGTATGAGCCCAAAACTGCTATTAAATCCCAAGCTTTGGCTGACTTTGTGGCTGATTTCAGTAGTGACCTACAAAGGGAAGCTGAACTAGAAGTGCAACAACTGGAGGAGACCAAGGATCCTTGGACACTCTTCATAGATGGAGCCTCGAATGTCAAAGGAACTGGACTAGGCCTGCAACTAAAATCGCCACAGGGGGACATTATACCCCAATCTATAGCGTGTGAGTTTCAGACCACTAATAAAGAGGCTGAATATGAAGCCTTGATAGCAGGTTTGCAACTAGCTAAAAATATGAGGATGAGCTATCTTAAAGTATTTGTAGATTCGTTATTAATTACTAATCACTATAATGGTTCCTATGTTGTTAAAGGTGAAAAACTAATCAAATATTTGGAGATAGTCAGGAAATTGGCAGATTCTTTTGCTTTTTTCAGTTTAACACAGGTACCTAGAGAAGAGAATGCAGAAGCCGATGATCCTCATTGAAGATGCATGAGGATGTGGAGATACCTATTATCCATGTACTAACTCCTGTAATTGAGGAGAATGGAGCAACGGAAATAATGGATGATGCTGCAGTTGTTCCCAGTGATGATATATAGTCGAATTCAGGATCCTGGATCCTTCCAATTCTGAAATACATTCAAAATGGGGAAGTTCCCATTGGGGAAAATCCTAGAGCCTTCAAGATAAAGGTATCCGAATTCATTATAATTAATAACATGTTATATAAGAGATCTCTTACAGGACCCTATCTACGATGCATTGAGAATCCTAAGATCCAAGAAGTCTTGAAGGATTTTCATGAAGGAGATTGTGGAAATCACACTGGGGGCAGAGCATTATTTTCAAGGATCCTCAAAACAGGATATTATTGGCCTACAATGAAGAAGGTTGATGTAGATTACTCAAGGAAATGTGATGCTTGCCAAAGACACAGTAATATCCTTCATCAGCCGACAGAACCTCTGCATCCTATATCCTCCTCTTGGCCATTTATGAGATGGGGAATGGATATAGTAGGCAAGCTTCCCAAGGCTCCAGGAGGAAAGGTGTTCACGCTAGCTATGACAGACTATTTCTCCAAGTGGATAGAAGCTGAAGCCTTCGCTCAAGTCAGGGAAAAGGAAGTTATATCCTTTATTAAGAGAAATCATAACTAGATTTGGAATTCCTTCTGAAATTGTTTGTGATAACGGATCCCAATTTATTGGGAGTCGTACTACCAACTTTTGTGACAGTTGGGGGATTTGGATAATAACATCAACACCAGTCCACCCACAAGCTAATGGCCAGACAGAATCATCCAACAAGATCATTATCAATAACCTGAAGAAAAAGCTTGGATCCAAGAAAGGGAAATGGGCTGAAGAACTGCCATATGTCTTATGGGCAGACATGACAACTCCTAAGAATGCTACGGGTTAGACTCCTTTCTCCTTAGTCTTTGGAGCCGAGGAAGTGATCCTTACAGAAATGGTAGTCTCCACAGCCAGAACAAGCATCCGTGATCCTGAAGTAAATGTCGAGACTTTGACACAAGACCTGGATACCGTGGAAGAACTTAGAGACTTGGCAAGGATAAGGCTGGCTAGCTATCAACAAAGGATGGCTGGAGCTTACAACAAGAATGTCAGGATTAGAAGATTTCAAGTAGGTGACTTGGTGTTGAGGAAAGCATTCCAAAATACCACGAATCCTGCTGATGGCAAGTTAGCGCCAAATTGGGAAGGCCCTTACCTTATTGAAGCTGAAGCAAGAAAAGGGGCATATCGTTTGCTAACTATGGATGGCGATCTCCTACCAAGAGCATGGAATGCTAATTATTTAAAGAAATACTTTATGTAGCAAGGATCGAGGATCCTTTTCGATTTTGGTATCTAGTCCTAGATCCTTAAAGGATACATGATCCTTCTTTCGGTAACTATTTACAATTTCTTTGTTTCATGTCATGTTTATCATTTGTTATAAGCGAGGGATGTTAGATTCTCAACATCCTTCTTTATTAAGTTTTAAGTTTTTGCATAACTAATACAAAGGCTCAAGTGGTTGGCCAACCCTCCAAAGTTTTGGGTTTATCCCTAGTTTTTGGGCTTGTCCCCAGCTAAGGTATCTATTACCTCCTACGAGCCTTTACCATGCACACGAGTTGGGTTTTGACACCCTCGCCAGTTGTGCACGTTATCCAAGTTAGTTCGAGGCAATGGGACCAGTACCCACTTTAGGGGCTGGCAATTTCATTGTTGTTGGCTATATTTTGGATCCTAAGTATAATGGTAGACGTACCATACATCCGTTCCTAAGGTTTCTAAAGTTTTCACGTTAGCTAAGGTTTCGGCATTTTCATGTTGTTTACGTTTAGATAGATGCCAGTTTGGGCTATACTCCAGTTTACACCCGTTTATTTAGGCTTGGCCCCAGTCATTTGGGCTTGTCCCCAGTCGTTTGGGCTTGTCCCCAGTTATTTGTGCTTGTCCCCAATTATTTGTGCTTATCCCTAGTCATTTGGGCTTGTCCCTAGTTATTTGGGCTTGCCCCCAGTTACTAATGATTCTTTCATTTGATGTTTGGCTTAGTCCCAAGTTATATATTGTTACAGGTTTACGAAGTACAATAGCTAAGGATCCTTAATCCTAAAGTTCTATCAATTTTTATGCTTTGATTGATATCAATGTAAGCGTTAAGGACATAGAATCCAAACTTGGATTCCCTGGTATGATTTATCCTTGGTTCATTTATTGTTTTTATCGTTAACCCCAAAAATCATAAATAAATGATCTTTGATTATATACTTCAATTATTTCCATGATACATACTTAGGATATTTTGGAAAAACTAAGGTTTTCTGTATATAACATAATAGAGTTTACAAATGAAAATTTGTAAAGGAAACAATTCAGAAATAAATATGTGACAACAGATGTAGCCAAAAGTCTAATATTAATTACCCCCGATGATATTTATCAAAAGTATCCCGCCCGGACTTCACCAGCAAAATGTGGACCATCCATCAGGCCGGATCGGGTTCATCTAACAATTAAAATTTGTGTAGAAATTAAAGTGCAGGAATTAAAAGGGCAAGATAACAAAGGCTTCATTCCCCAAACAGAGGATCCCTCCACCTTTGTCATCCTATCTATTGTCTAGATGATCAAGGATCCTTAAACCTAAAGCTAATGTTTATTTACAAACCATAAATTGTTCAACACAAACAACCAAAAGACATAAAAAATAGGCTCCGTCCACGTCTAGAAATTTCCATCATTGCCCATTGATGCAGCCTACTCCTTCGCTGCTTCATCACCCGCACCGCTGCCGCTAGCCGCTGCCTCCTCAGGATCCTTAGTGCCACTTGGGTTAGCCTCCAGCGTGAGTGTCTCCTCCAGCTCCTCCTCATCCCCCAGCTCCTTTAGCCTTTGCTTCTAGCTAGCAGTGTCCCACTAAGCCCTGTCGAAGGAAGGATCCGTAGCCTCCTTTGCCATCTTGAGTTTAGCGTTTAGAATCACAATGGCAGCGGATAGCTTAGCCTCTTCTGTGACCTCCAACCGATCCTTGTTAGCCTGGATTTCATCCACCAAGATCTGCTTCTCCAAGTGACCATTCTCTTTCTCCAGCTGGGCGATTTTCTTCTCCATGGCAGCAGTGATGGCATGAAGGTTAGCCACCGTTTCCTCAGCCTCAGCAAGGCGCTTGCTCATGATGGCCTAGATCTCAACAAGTTTCTGTTAAGAGGAAGTTGTTAGAATTTGTGACGGTCAAATATCTTTAAAAGAAGGACCGTGATCCTTACCTCGGAGATGAAGTCATGGATCTGCTGTTCAATCCCCGGGACGTCACTGGATGGCGCGTCTGGCTTCTTCCTTTTGGCTCCAGGTTTAGCTTTGCTGGTGGTGCTTCTGGTACCAACTTGGCTTGGGCCTGCGACCAGCTCTTTTTTGATGGATCGGGGAGACATAATACCTTCGACATCTCCCATGCCGAACCTGGTAGCTGATTTTGATGAAGATTTAACAACACCTACAAACACAGAACTCAGATAAGTATTCATTTTCTATTTCATACTAAATAATTAAACACATATGTACATGTATACTTACTTGACATGGTGTAGGAGGCTGATGTTGCTTCTTCTGAATCTTTGATCTTGTGATGGAATGTTCTAACAGTTGAAGCCAATGCCCAAAAAGCAGCAACTCTATCAGCGGTGGTAGCAAAATCCTTCAAAGTGCTGAGATTGGTCACTACACAAAAAATGAAGGATCAGATATCTTTATATTAAAATATAGAATTTTCTATAGAACGATCTTGTGGATCCTATATCCTACGCTCTACATTCCACTTTTTAGGAAGAATCCCCGTTGGGAATGGAATCCCTCCTGACGAAGAAGAATTTATTTCTCCAATGGGAATCATTCTTGGTGATTTTGAGTATCGGGTGGGGTTGTTGAGGCTTGGCTTTAAAAAGGAATCGGTGAGATCTGTGGCTAACCAGGTTGTGCAGGTGATTGAGTTCACGAGACGAAGCTCTATGCCCTCTTTAGCGATGATCTGCTCAAGGGTATAAAGAACCCTCCAGAGCATGGGCATGCCATGAATGTAGCACAGGCTGGTAAATGTGAAAAAGCTCTGGGTAATGGCTGGAAAAGGGTAAGAGAAACCTATTTGAAAAGGGGTAGCAGGGAAACACACCCATGTGGATGATATGCAATCGCTTTTCAATTGAAGAATCAAAGGGCCTAAATATAGTACTCTTTGGAAAACAGGGGTGCATCTGCTCGATCTCAGGATCAGTGAATCGGAAAAGTTCTTGCGAAGGTTCTTTTAAAAGGTTTTGGCTTTTGGGAGGACTGATTTTCTCTTGATTCTTATGCGGTGAGGATCCGATCATGGTTTTGGTCATGATGAATGAAAAGGACGAGAGGATTAAATCAGAAAATTCGAAAGAGAAGGAAAGAAATATTACCAGATAGATCTTCAAATGAGGATTTAAAGAAAGCAGATTTTGGATTTAAATGAATATTTTCATCCCTATCTCTAACCTATTTATAATCATTGTTTGTTGCAGGCAGTCGCTTCAGCTGACGTCAGCCTTCTAACGGCTATATCTGTTAGCAACGGCTAGTCTGAATTAAATGAAACATGACTTGTTTGGTTCATATCCAACCAGTCATGTTTGGGGGCAATTGTTAGGGATAGAATTTTATTGCTTCTGGATCATGAATCCTTTATTGTGCCTGGATCATGGATCCTTAAGATTTGGTGCAGGAAAGATAAAGATTAAGGATCCTCATTAATATTCTATAAACTAATAATTGTTCCCAATATCTTTTGGACTTGTATTGCAGGTATGTTTCAGAGAAGACTCGTTCGAACCGAGAATCACGGAGAATATGCTTCTATTTCCGGCACGTGCATAAGATAGTAACCGTTGGTGATGAACGTGCATGCATGGCATGATTTTTGGTAAGTTTGTTAGGATATTTTCGGCTATGTTATTAGGGATATTGAGCTGAGTAGAACACACACTTAAACCTTTTTTCTTCGATCAGAAGATATACGCAGTCATTCTCTCAAACACACACTAGTATTCATTGTAACGAGCTCAATATCATCCAAATTTGTAATCTTTTAATGCAATATAGTTGGTGATCGGTAGTTTCCATCACCCTTTTTTCTTTGGGCCCCGTTCCACACACTTCTCATACTAGATATCAGCCTACTAATGGGTTATCTTCCTTGGTTTTGGATATGGGTTGAATACATATTCTAGTTATGGGCCAGTTATTTTGTAAATTGGGCTAAACAACACGCATCTACACATTATGCGTTGACTACATATTTTTCTAGTACTTGGGAGCATGTTGATTCTTGGATTCTCGACTTGGCGCCATTGCTCATATGACTGTTGAATCTTCTCTTGTTTTTGAATTAGTTCCAAGTACTTGTTCTTATAGAGTTGTTGTCGGAAATGGTATCTCTCACTATTTCTCATATTGGTACAACTTTGCTTCATTTATCTGATTGTAGTCTCGTTCTTAGACATGTACATGTGGTTCCTGGCTTAGGCAAAAACCTTTTATTGATCATGTAGTTAGTGATTAATCATCTTATAGCTATTATTTTGTCCCATCTTGGTCTATTCAGACTCTTACTACAGCTTCTCCACCACACGCGTGGTAGTTCATATTAGTTGTAGTCACTTGCTACTCTCACATCTGCTTCTTGAGAGACTTGGTATTCACGCTTGGGGCTCCCCGTGTGGCTTTATGATGTCTAGATTTTCTTTTTTGAGTTCACTTGATAAATCTATGATTACACACCGTACTACTTGTACTGTATCGAGATCATCCAAATTACCACTTCTTTTATATCACTGTTAGGGATAGAATTTTATTGCTTCTGGATCATGAATCCTTTATTGTGCCTGGATCACGGATCCTAAAGATTTGGTGCAGGAAAGATAAGGATCAAGGATCCTCATTAATATTCTCTAAACTAATAATTGTTCCCAATATCTTTTGGACTTGTATTGCAGGTACGTTTCAGAGAAGACTCGTTCCAACCGAGAATCACGGAGAATATGCTTCTATTTCCGGCAAGTGCATAAGCTAGTAACCGTTGGTGATGAGCGTGCATGCATGGCATGATTTTCGGGAAGTTAGTTAGGATATTTTCGGCTATGTTATTACGGATATTGAGCTGAGTAGAACACACACTTACACCTTTTTTCTTTGATCAGAAGATATACGCAGTCATTCTCTCAAACACACACTAGTATTCATTGTAACAAGCTCAAGATCATACAAAGTTGTAATCTTTTAATGCAATATAGTTGGTGATCGGTAGTTTCCACCACCCGAGGTTTTTTATGCCGGAGATCATTCATTGATCAAGGGCTTTTTCCTCGTATAAATCTCCGTGTCCATCATTGTTTACATTTCATACTCGTTCGTACAATAATTCATTATATCAAGCACTCAACCTCACATTCTATGTTTGGTTACATTATCCTTAATAAGATTTTTTACCAAAACAATCACATTCCACTGTTCCTTTGCATATATTACACTGTGATATTTGGGATGCTTCTCCTATTTTGTCTAGACCTGGATATCGATACTTTATCACTTTTATTGATGAATTTAGTCGCTTCACATGGATTTATCCGTTGACTCATCATTCTCAGCGGGTTATCGATTCTCGTCCCCTCAAACCGCTTATTGAGAACATTTTCTCATGCACGATCAAACATCTTTAGTGTGATGGTATTCCCGAGCTTATTCGTAGATAGATTGCTCGATACCTTTATGAGTCTAGTATCGCTTATCGTATCTCATGTTATACACCACAACAAAATCGGGAAGTCGAGCGAACAAATTGTAACCTTTCTGAGGTTGCTCGTGCACTATTGTTTCATGCTCATCTACCAAATAAATTTTGGTATGATGCGTATGTCATTCTTATATTTCTTATGAACCGGTTACCTTCATCGGTTCTTCATTGTTCCTCTTTGTGAGGGCCTGTTCGGTTCTCAACCTGATTACTCCTTGCTTCACACTTTTGGGTGTTTGTGTTATACGTTTCTTGGTGATACCCGAGCGAATTAACTCTTACCCAAATCTACACCTTGTATCTTTGTTGGCTATGCTCCTTCTCATCTTGGATATCTTTGTTATGATCCTCACTGGTCTCATAGTTACACTTCCCGACGTGTTCGGTTTTAAGAGATGATTGAGGGAGTAATCCGCTCCCACTTCTTCCTCTACTCTTATTACATTTTTCATTCCTCCTCCTTCTTCATTTCCTAGTTTTCTTCTTTCGCTTCTCCTTCTACTTCATATCCTCCTCCTCATGTTTCTTCACATCCGATGATCACTCGTAATTATGATCATACTCTCCAGCCCCCGATAGTTTTTCTGGTCATCTTGTTTTTCATGCTTCTATTGTCCCTACAACTGAAGCCTCTACTTTTCTTAAGGCTCTACAATGGTATGTTTGGTGAGATGGGATGAATTTCAAGATGTCTGCATTACACTCGAACAAGACCTAGGCCTTGGTTCCCACACCCACCGATGCCGACATTGTTGGTTGTAATTGGGTCTAAAGATTAAGCATAATCCTGATAATTCTGTTAGTCGATACACAACCCAATTTGTTACCAAGGGGCATTCATCAAACTAAGGGTGTTGACTACACTAAGACTTTTAGTCTCGTGGTCAATCCCACTATCGTTAAGCTTTTTTTATTTGTTGCATTAACTCGAGGTTGGACTATTCGACAAGTTGATGTCAACAATGTCTTTCTTAATGGAGACTTATCTGAGATTGTATACATGTCATAGCCTCCTGGTTTTGTTGACTCATCTAGAGCACATCATATTTTCCTACTGTAGAAGGCACTTTATTTCCTAAAGGAGGCTCCCAAAGCTTGGTTTTCCAAGTTATCTTTTGCTCTTATTAGTGCTGGTTTTTCACAATGTCTATAAGATACTTCCTTATTTGTCTACAGTAGTGACTCGACTTTATGCTACACATTGGTGTATGTGGATGATATTATTCTCACTAGGAGTTATTCAAAGTTTGTTATAGAGTTGATTAGGGATTGCACTCGCATTTTGCACTCAAGGATTCAGCTACGCTTTCATATTTATTAGGTGTTCAGGCTACTTTTTCTGATTCTTAAATTTTTCTCAGCATCGCTATTTGAATGATTTGTTATAGTGCACTTGAATTGCTTATTGCAAACTATCAACTACACATGTGACCTCTAGTAGACAGCTTTCTCTTCAGACAGGTATTTCACTGTCTGATTTGATGACTTATCATAGTATCATGGGAGCTTTCCAATATTTAGTCTTGACTCGACCTAAGATTGCTTATGCGGTCAACAAGGTGTCTTAGTTTCTTCAGACACCTAATAATCATCATTGGGTAATAGTTAAACTCATTTTACGGTATCTTCGAGACACTCTTTCTCATAGGCTGACTATTTGACACTCTAACGGACTTGTCACCCATGCTTATTTAGATACAGATTAACTAGATGCCCTAATGATCATCGTTCCACAACTAGTTATTGTGTGCTTCTTGGACCCAACCTTAAAACAACATATTGTTGCTAGATAGCGTATTGAGGCTTTATACCGTGCTCTTGCTCATACTATTGGATTACTTCTATTTTGAAAAAGTTATCTACTTCATTAGATTGTTCACCGACCATTTGGTGTGACAATATTAGTGCTTCTTATCTTGTTTTCAAACTTGTGTTTCAGTAGTGTACAAAACACCTTGAGGTGGACGTACACTTTATTAATGACAAGGAACTAGCTCACATTTTCTTCGTCCGTTATGTGCCCACTACTCTTCAGCTTGTAGATCTTTTGACCAAAGGAATGTTCTCTATTTGTTTTGACACCCTGTGGTCAAAGCTTCATGTTTTTGCGCCCCGTTCAACTTGAGGGGGCATATTGGAGTATGGGTATGTATACGCACGTCTAATGTTAAAAGAGGTATGTATACGCACATCCAAATCTACATGATACTTGCATAGAATTTTAAATGGATTTTTTCCATATTGTCCTATTTAACTATACGTAACAGGGCAAAGAAAGCATTGAGAGTATAATTCAAGCTCTAAAATAAGATTGATATAATATACAAAAGAATTCGAAAGTTTTAGGCACACTAATGATTACTATATTATATATCTTTATAAAATAACTTTATGGAGACAACAATTTAATTTTCTTAATAGTATGTATAAAAAGTTATAAGCATTTAAATTTAGTGTCTATTACTTTCAAAGTGTCTCATTCTTAACAAAGTTTTATAAGCTGACCCGTTTGACCTGATAGATATAAATACAGCATATGTTAACTCATTCTAAGAAAATTGGCCAAAATGTTGGGGGTGGGCGGATAACAACTTATATCAGGGGAATAAAAAAGCGCTGCTCAAAGTAAAATTTGAGAAACATTGTTTTTGGACTTCAACTTTTAACAAGAATAAAGAATTTGTGGATTAGTATTGCTCTTATCAATTTCGAGAAACAATGTGTCAATTAGTAATAGATATGGTTTAACAAGGGTAAATATTCGCTGCACCTACATTGTAGATCAAAGTTATGTAGTAAAGATCTATGTTTTGATTTATAACTTCTTGCTACTTGAGCAGGGAGATGAGAAAGGAGTTTAGCTTGGAAAACTTCATTATGTGGGCGGCCTTTTCTATGCGCTAATGTATGTGACATTGTGCACAGTGGTTGAAAAAGGCGAAGGATTTATATATTCAAACTTTATAAGCCTATATGGTTTAATAATACCATGGCTAATGCATATTTGTTTTGATGATTAGTACCAAACATACAACATGGCTAATTCTGATGAATCCAACAACAGACGCAATGATGATAATGCGAATGTTAATCACAATAATGAAGGAGTTAATCTCCAGCCTAGGTCGGCAAGGCCATGAATGCGCTCATAGCCAATCAAAGGAGTCGGTCGCTACTCTCTCTAAGCCCTTATTTATTCCACATTCATCTCGTAAGGAGAGCTCGGTTCATTCTTCGAATGCGAGGAGTGAACCCAAGAAGCAAGAGTTTCATGATAGGTCACGTTCTTTTAAGGACGGTTGTACCTACAAGTATTTTTTCTCATGTAAGCCTCGAGACTTCAATGGTAAGAAGGGGGCTATAGAACCCTTGAGATGGCTAAACGAAATGGAGACTATTGTGGATATCAGCGGTTGTGCTGATAAGGATGTTGCGATGTTTGTTTCACAATCGTTCAAGGGCGATGCCATAATTTGGTGGAAGGCAATGGTTAAATCAACAGGGAAGGTACCCTGTATAACTTAGGATGGTCCAAGTTTGTGGACTCATCAGGGAGACATACTGTCCACCACATGAGGTGGACAAGATAGGGTTAGATTTTTTTCTGACTCTCACAATGAAAAATCTAGATTGTCGGAAGTATGTGACCGACTACAACTCCTTGTCCAGGCTAGTACTCTATTTAATCACCTCGGAACCTAAACGCATTGCGTGTTTTATAAATGGTCTAGCGCCCAATATTAAGGGCATGGTTAAGGATGCTCAGCCTACCATCTATAGGTCTGCTGTGGATCTATCCCTATCTCTCACTTTAGATATTATGAGGCAGAAATCAGTCAAGGTTGAGACCGATAGAAAAAGTAAACAGGAGGATGATAACTCCCAAAGGTTTAAAAAGAAGAGAAAGTTTGGGTTCAATAAGAACCAACATCGGTCCGATGAGAGACTAGTTTGTAAGACCTGTAGCAAGAGGCACTAGAGACAATGTCGTTCAGACCAGCAGGCTAAACCATGTGGTATTTGCAAGAAAACGAGACACAAGACCCTAGACTGTAGGGATCTTAAGGATGTTGTTTGCTAAGAGGCACTAGAGACAATGTCGTTCAGACCAGCAGGCTAAACCTGGTATTTGCAAGAAAACGGGACACAAGACCCTAGACTGTAGGGATCTTAAGGATGTTGTTTGCTAAAATTGTGGCGAGAAGGGCCACATTAAAACACTTGCCTAAAGCTACCAAGGGAGGTTCAGCTAAGCCTGGAGAGGCTAAGAAAGGAAATGCCCGAGCCTTTCAAATGAATTCAAGAGAGGCCTTGAATGACAACAACATCATAACGGGTACGTTCCTAATCAATACCATCTTTGCTGGACTTCTTTTTTATTCTGGAGCTGATAAGTCTTTCATAGACCATAAGTTTAGTAAACTATTAAACTTACCTATACGAACTCTAGACATAAGTTATGAAGTAGAACTTGCTGATGGAATCATAGAAACCACATCATCCATTCTTGATGGATGTTTTATATCCGTTAAGAATAATTCAATTCCTATCTGTCTTCTGCCAATGAAATTGGCGGGGTTCGATGTAGTTTTAGGCATGGATTGGTTATCCCATAACCAAGCCCACATTGCCTGCGATAAGAAACTCATCGAAGTCAAAACCCTATCCGGTGAACTACTCACCATTCATTGAGATTTACACTATGGATTGCCTGAGAAAGCGTCACTACATAAGGCATCCAAGTGTTGTGTCATCTACATGGCACAAGTAACGATTGATGAACCAAAGCCAAAGATTGAAGATCTTCCAGTCATCTTTGAGTACCCAGACGTATTTCCCGAAGAATTACCCGGTCTACCTCCAGATAGACAAGTTGAATTTAGGATTAACATTTTACCAGGAGCTACACCTGTTGCAAGAACCCCATACCGATTAGAACCTACTGACATGAAAGAATTAAGGACATAATTAGATGAAATTTTGGAGAAAGGCTTCATTCAACCTATTTCTTCATCTTGGGGAGCTTCTATTTTATTCGTTAAGAAAAATGATAGATCAATGCGAATGTGCATTGACTACCGTGAGTTAAACAAGATAACGATCAAGAATTGTTGTCCTTTGCCCAGGATCGATGACTCGTTCGATCAACTTCAAGGGGCTAGTTATTTTTCTAAGATTAATTTGAGGTTAGGATATCATCAACTGAAGGTAAGGAGTGAAGACGTTCCAAAGACTGCCTTCAGGACCAGATACAGCCACTATGAGTTTCTAGTGATGCCTTTTGGGCTCACTAACACACCTTCAGCATTCATGGATCTCATGAATAGGGTCTACAAATCGTATTTGGATAAATTTGTCATTGTCTTCATAGACGACATACTTATCTATTCTCGTAATAAGGATGATCATGAGAAACATCTTTGGTGTCTCCTAGAACTTTTAAGACAGGAGAAACTTTATGCTAAGTTCTCCAAATGTGAATCCTGGGTTCGAGAAGTCCAATTTCTTAGACATGTGGTTAGTGAGCGTGATATCCAAGTGGACCCCGAAAAGATAGAGGCCATTATGAATTGGGAAGTGCCCAAGACTCCATCCGAGATTCGTAGTTTCTTAGGATTGGCTGGTTATTATAGAAGGTTCATTGAGAACTTCTCTTGTAGCCACTTCTTTGACTACTTTGACCCATAAGTATGTCAAGTATGACTAGGGTTCCAAACAACAAGAATCTTTTCAGATTCTGAAGCATAAGTTGAGCAATGCTCCTGTGCTAACTCTACCTGAGGGTATTGAGGACTTTGTGGTGTACTGTGACGCCTTGTACATTGGCATGGGCTGTGTGCTAATGCAAAGAGGCAACGTGATTGCTTATGCATCACGACAACTAAAGGTGCACGAAAGGAATTACACCACCAATGATTTTGAGTTGGGTGCTGTTGTATTTGCACTTAAGCTGTGGAGACACTATTTATATGGCGCAAAGCGTATTATATACACTGACCATAAAAGTCTCCAACATCTATTCAATCAAAAGGACTTGAACATGCGACAATGTCGCTGATGGAAACTCTTAATGATTATGATTGTGAGATTCGCTACCATCCAGGCAAGGCAAATGTAGTTGCCGATGCGCTGAGTCATAAGGAAAGGGTTAAACCGATTAGGATTGACGCCAAGAGCATTGAGCTCAGGAATAGCTTGAATGAGAAGCTATTAGATGCGCAAAAGCAAGCCCTGTTAGAGGCAAATGTTCATAGTGAGGAATTAGGTGGAACTTTTGATCAGTTGACACCTGGAAAAGATGAGATCCTTAGATTTATGGAAGAATCTGGGTTCCAGTCTTTGGAGGACTTAGAGATCCTTCCTCCAGGATGCGCATAATACCTGATACTCAGTTCACCTAGAGGTGACAAAATGTATCAAGATCTGAAAAAGAATTATTGGTGGAGGGGTATGAAGAAATCCATAGCGACCAATGTAGCTAAGTGTCTGACATGTTCGCAAGTTAAGGCTGAACATCAAAAGCTGCCAGGACTTCTACACCAACTTGAAATTCGCACATGGAAATGGGAAATGATAACTATGGATTTGATTACCAAGTTACCTAAGACCAAGCATGGTAATGACACGATTTGGGTCATTGTGGATAGACTGAGTAAGTTAGCACACTTCTTGCCCATAAAGGAGACTTATAGCTCCGACAAGTTAGCTAAGTTATATGTGGATGAGATTGTGTCCCTACATGGTGTGCCAGTATCTATTGTATCCGATAGAGATACTAGATACACATCCCACTTCTGGAAAAGTTTCCAGCAATCATTAGGCACGAGATTAAATTTTAGTACGGCTTAACATCCTTAGACAGATGGACAGAGTTAGCGTACCATCCAAACTTTGGAAGACATGCTTAGGGCATGCGTTATTGATTTAGGTGGAAGTTGGGATGACCACTTACCCCTAATAGAATTCCTATAACAACAGTAATCACACAAGCATCAAGGCTGCTCCTTTTGAGGCCTTGTACGGGAGAAAATGTAGAACACCCATTTGTTGGGCTGAAGTTGGGGAAGCCCAACTATCTGGACTAGAGATTTTCCTAGAGACCACGGATAACATAATACAAATCCGTGATCGTCTCGGAGCTGCCCATGATACGCAGAAAAGCTATGCTAATAAGAGGCGTAAACCTCTCAAGTTCCAAGTAGGGGACAAGGTTTTGCTGAAGGTATCGCCCTGGAAAGGTGTGATGCGCTTTGAAAAGAAGGGCAAGTTGAGCCCAAGGTATATTGGACCATTCGAGATAATCGAATGTCTCGGATCTGTGGCTTATAAGCTTAAGCTACCTGAGGAGCTTAGTTGAATTCATGATGTATTCCACATCTGTAATTTGAAGAAATGTCTAACCGATGAGTCGCTAGCAATGTCACATCATGATGTGCAAATTGATGAAACCTTGAGGTTCATTGAGAAACCAATTTTGATCGAGGATCGACATATTAAGAAGCTCCAAAAGAAGTTTATACCTATTATAAATATTAAATGGGATGCCCGTCGAGGTTGAGTCCACTATGCGACAAAAGTACCCCTATCTTTTTGAATAAAATCTCGAGGTCGAGATTTCTTTTAAGGGGGTGAGGATGTAATACCTCGTAAAATCATGTCCAATTAAGTGACAACACGTTTCCCTATTCCTACTTATGACTATTATTGACAGGAGGGACTAAAAGGCGTCAACATGCTGAAACTATGCCTCTGTGTGATCCTTTACAAAGTTGTACTCTCAAATGAGCCACGGGTTGGACGAGAGGGACCATTTGTGTATTTGTTTAAAAGTTAGACGTTGGAGGGGTTAAAGGCATCAACATGTTAATTTATACCTCTGAGTGACCCTTTAACGAACCGGGAGCTTAAAGATGTTCGGTTATATTCCCGGGTGTGCCAAATATTGGCTTTGGAGGGTTAAATATGCTTATTATGATGATACATGGGAGTTTAGAAGTCAAGGGGTTGAAAATGTCAATTTTTCAAAGTTTTGATGTCTGTCGCGGCAGTCGACAGACCCTTGCCACCCTCTCGCGTGGCGCGAGAGAAGTTGCCAACGACAAAAAATGCTTGGGGGCCACTCCAAGCTGCCAAGCACCCCCATTTCAAAACCATGGGCTCCCAAACTGCTAAGCCACGTCCATGGACACTTGTAAGCTTCTCATAACCTCTCTTAACACCTGGAAGCTCCTCGTTAATCCTCTTCAACTATAAATAGCAACCTAAGCTTGCTCATTCTTTGCTCATTCCTTCTTGATCTTCTCAACTCTCTAACTTGGAAGTTTCTGGTCATAAAGGAGGATCCTCTGAGTTCTAATATTCCTAAGGATCACTTGTAAGTGTTCCTTTCCTTTACATTGTTGTTTACTGGACTTTTGAAGCCAAAGTCAAGCATTTTTGATAAATGCTTTAACTATTGGTTTAGACCTTAATGGTCAAGCCATTGTTCGAGACGAACATGGCTATGTGATCGTAATTAGGTAGGTGTTGTTCCCTCAAAAGGGCACCTCCTAAAAATCAAGTTTGCTTGGTCAATTGACGAGTCAACATATTACTGTTTTAAAAAGTCAAACGGGTCAGTTTTGAAAATAATCATAATCTGATAATGTTGGTGTTATAAATATGTTTTAACACTTTAATAACTTAGCAATAATTATTAGTACATGTGTAAACATGTTCGGCTCGTCAATTCCAGTTTTAAGGTCGGTTCGCAATCGAAAAGTCGCAAAGTTTGACTTCTGCTTTTGACTTTCGTATCTGACCCAATTTAGATTAGTTTGCTACTAATCTAAGGTTGCATTATGATCGTAATTTAATGTAGCATAACCCTCTGAGGTTATATTATATGATCATAATCATATTCTGAGTTTATGCACAAGTTCCGTTATTATGCCATACTTTGACTAAATTGCCCTTTTTGCAAGAAACGAGGTTTTAATAAATAAAGAACTTGCAAATGACTTATGTACTGATATGTTAATATAATTAACATATGATGATGTTACTAAACTGATCATAAACTGAGTTTTACTAAAATGCCCTTTCGACATCTAAAATGGTTTTAAACATACTTCCATTATAAATATCATTACCTACTGATGCAATATCATAAGTAGGATTATTTGAGTTAGTTTACATTCTGAGTTTAAGTACAAGTTCTTGTATTATATCGATAAATGACGATAATGGCCTTATGGCACCTAAATTGGTTTTAATCATGCTTTTTATACAAAATATTTTTACCTACTGATATGTTATATTAAATAACATATTTTGATCATATAAACCTGATCATAACATCAGTTTACATAACACATCGCATAAATCGTTATTTAACGACTTTAAAGTTGTTTCGGTGCATAGTATGGTTTTTAACCATATTTATCAACCAAGACTTGTTACCTACTGATTTTATAACTCATTTAAAATATTTTTACAGTAGGTACATGCTATACACTCAAAATCCCAAATAAGCTATTAAACTATGTGTGAAATGACCAATATACCCCCACGGTGCATAGTTTGGTCTTAAATTATATAATTCGCATATGTTTGATATCCTACTTGTTGTGGCATGGATTTTTTACTAAGGATCATCCATCCTGAGATTGAGCATGGATCATGGATCCTTAGCGAGTAGCACAGGAAGTCTGAGGATTTAGCATCCTTATCTAAGTCTATGTTTTTTTTAACAATTGTTCCTTGTGTTTTTAGTTTACTTTTGCAGGTATGATGTGTAGTGAGCTGAGTCAACACGTGAATATCAGAAGAATATGCTGATTATGGCACGTGCAAAGAGAGTCATGACCGTTGATGGCGAACGTGGATGCATGGCTGAAATTCAGATAGTTAGTTTGCTAGGATTAGCTAGATATTTAGTGGGGTATTGAGCTTGAAAGTGAGAGACTCTTTTTGACGAATACACACACACACTCGCAGACATTCTCTCGAATACCATACTCACATCTCATTAGTTATCATGGTAACAAGCTCAATAAATCCAAAGTTGTAATCTTTGTCGTGCAATATAGCTGATAGTGATAGTTTTTACCATCCGAGGTTTTTATGTAGGAGATCTACTAGTGATCAAGGGCTTTTCCCCGTATAAGTCCTTGTGTTCATCATTGTTTAAACATTTCATATTTGCTCCCACAATTGTTCATAATTCAAGCACCCTACCTCACAAAATCAGATTTGGTTACATTATCCTTATTGTGATTTTTGACCAAAACAGTTTGGCGCCCACCATGGAGCAATTGGTGCTTCAATTCTAAAAATCTCATTAATTTTATTCATTTCCATACATTTCCATCAACTATATGGATTCTCATGGAAAATCTGCTTCAAGTGTCATGCCGGCGGTTACCTTATCCCAGACTTGTTCATCGTTGCCTCCTCTTCCCCCTGCACCCATGAGGAGTGCTGAGAATCCTCAGAAGAAAACTACACCTATTTACACAGGATCGAAAACCTCCACTGTTTCTTCGTCTACAACTACCAACAATGATGTTTCTACTTTGATTTTGCAGATGAAGAACTACATGGAGCAGCAGGATAAAACTAACCAAAGGATCCTCAGGGAGATTGATGAAATCAAGAAGCAAAAAAGATCAACGGAGGATCACTCTCCACTAATACCAAGGTCATTGGATTTCGCTTCTCAAGCATCCACGATCCAACATTCAAGAGGATTCGGTGTTCTGATTCAAGGATCCTCCAACTATCAACAAGGATCACTAGCGATGACACAAGCCCAAGGATCCTCATCTCAAAGTCAGGGATCCTACTTCAGCCTCAAGGATCATATATCCTTCAGCGAGGGTCACTAGGAATCACGGAGCCTTAGGATTCTTCTATGAACATGGAGGATCGCAAGGGATGTACCAGTCTGGAGGATTCTACGCACCACATCAAGGATCCTCATCTTAAGTTCAAGGATCCTACTTGTTCCAGGATCAAGGATCTTTAGGGAGCCAACCATTCAGGAACTCTGAAGTTCATACAGGAGACTTCATCCCTATGCAGACTATTGCTTCATCTGGTCCATCCATTATACCGAAGCACATAGTCTTGGATATACTTCTGGGATACCGGTCCCAAACCAGTCAGGAGGTAACAATTTCAATACGTCTTTTGGTACTAATTATGGTTCCATGCGGGATACAGGTATCAATCAGGCTATGGCACGAGAGCTCCTGAAGCTTAAGGATATGATATCCAGCGTCCCAAGAGTGGTTAAGCCCATTCCTGAGATCCCAGATGGAAGTCACAGGGTGTCTCGTTTTGCACCTCCTATATGCAATGTTGAGACAACTTTTAAACCCCCAATATGAAGCTGTACGATGGAACAACTAATCCAGAGGAGCATGTAGCACAATACTGGGAAAGAATGGAGATCAATCCCATTCCAGAAAGGTTAAAGGAAGCCTGTCTTAGCAAGGGCTTCGAATCCACACTCACTGGATCAGCACTCAAGTGGTTGCTAAGTCTTCATCCTTACTCAATTACTTCGTTTTCTCATTTAGTTAATTTTTTCAATAATCAATTCTCCTGTAGTAGAACCTTTGAACGATTAACTAGTGATTTGTATAGGATAACCCAAGGCGTGATGAATCATTAAGAGATTAAATCACTAAGTTTAGTAGAGAATCCTTAGATGCAACGCTCCGTATTTTCGCGTTTATTTAATTATTTATTTATTAATTTATTTAACCAATTATACTTTTATTTTTCTTATTCAAATACATTTATTAAATAATAAATCACTTTTAATTATTAATCATTTATTAATTATTTGTCAATTTATTTAAAAGTTAACTTGGTTAATTGATTAATCATATTTAACTAATTAATAACAAAGTTAACTAGCAAGGTTAACTAGTCAAGGGGCTGTTTTTGCAAATTTTAAAACTTAATATAGTGTAAACTAACTTCAGTGACTGTTTGTGTCATTTTGGAAAGTTCAAAATATGAAAAAGATAACTAATTAATAACAAAGTTAACTAGCAAGGTTAACTAGTCAAGGGGATGTTTTTGCAAATTTTAAAACTTAATATAGTGTAAACTAACTTCAGGGACTGTTTGTGTCATTTTGGAAAGTTCAAAATATGAAAAAGATATAATAAAAGGGCGTGCCGGGACTCGAACTCGGGCTCCCCGGAACACGCAAGTACTAACCGGTAGTACTATAAGTCCTCATTCAATCAAAACCAGAATCGCGTGTTATATAACACGACTTCTGATTCAAACCAGATTTCAAAATGCCGCCAAAACGTGATTCTGCGAGAAAACTTAGTTGTCATCATCCGTAACCTGCCATTTTTATCTCGATACTGATTTTTCGAGATTGATTGAGTGTTAACTTTCCATATTCAAACCCAATCATGAACCGAGTCTAGAACTTGACTCGATTCGTTACTCGAACCCTTATAAATACCGATCATACCTCTCATTTCATTTCACCCTCACGTTCACACTCCCTCTCTCCGTTAACAAGTCACCGGGACCGCTGTAGATACTCGCCGGAAAATCGCTACCGGAGCCGCCTCGGGAAATCGTCGGAGGACTTTTCACTCTTTGTTCGATAACCCATGATCCCTATATTCAGTTGTAACGTTTTTTCTTCATAATATATCTATATATACATATATAGCAGTAGCTATGCACATGCACGTGTTATAACCTGCAACTATGATTTTATAAATATGAAGAAGACGATCTGAATAATGTTAAATTGTTTAAAACTGTAATGAATCACCAACTGGGCTATAGCCCAATGGGGTTGCCCGCTGTTTGTTTCACAACAGACTCGGGTTCGATTTCCCTTTCCGTCCGACTTTACTGTTCTTGCCTTCTGTTCGCTGTTGTTGTGTTGTCCAGGTCGTCTTTTGACCGGGTATTTAAAATAAAGCAGAATTTATAACTAATTTGTTATAAAAATCTCATTTTTTTATTATTATTAGTATTCGCTGTTAATATTAAATAATAAATATAATTATTTTAAATACTAATCTTACTAAAATTAATCTAATTGGTAAATTTGTATTCTACCATGAACTAATATCGTTATTTAAGATAGTTAATGATGTTACTATCATCTAACCTTACAAGGCTTAATCGTAAGCAAGAGCAAATAATTAAATCGATTCCTAAGAATCTATACCATCCAATAACGTAATTCAGAATAATAATGAATTCACTATTTTAATTCTAGGTTAATTACGTTTCGTTGATCCTTCAATCTTATTCGGGCGATTCCAAGAAACTTATATGCAACATAAGGTGAGTATACTCGATCCCCTTTTTTTTTATCACTTTTGGGGTGCAACATGTATTTTTACCAAAAACACGCAACGCTTGAGACTTGTTATATGCACACTCTATCCATTTTTGGACATGAACCAATTTGATGCTTGTTGATCATATATGCTATGTGAAATTTTCGTGTCTATATGCTCGTTAACCTTGTTACACTTGTTATACTTGTTAGACTTGTTATACTATTGAAACTCCTATGCTATAGGAGTAACGCACTACCCCCGTTTATTCTTGGGTGTCGTTGAACGTGTTAACCTCCCGTTTATTCTTGGGATAGGTTGCATTGTAAACTAGGGTTTGACATATAGTGACACCTTTCCAGCATATTATTGTTAGCTTGTATCATGTTTTTCATGTTGGATATGAGAACCTAAACTTTTTACTCGTATTATACTATGTATCAAACTTGTATGCTCGCCAACATTGTTGTTGATGTATTTTAATACATGTTGCAGGTTGATAGATATCCTTTGATGAGGATGACCGTGTGGATATACAGGATCCTCATCACGACGATTTAGTTATTACCTTATTTATTTCTAACCACTTTGTTCGTAGGATCCTTATTGATGGGAAGTTCAGTGAACATAATACAGTTGGATGTCCTCAAGAAGATGAACATTCCTGAATCCGAGATCATCCCAAGATCATCGGTGCTCGTGGGATTCAGTGGAGAAACCAAGAATACATTGGGGGACAACAAACTCCTGATTTATATAGAGGGAGTGAATTCTATCCAAAAATTCTGTGTAATAGATTGCTTATCTTGTTGTAATATTATCCTCGACAGGCCATGGATAGATGACATGAAGGCAGTCCCCTCAACATATCACCAATGTGTCAAACTCCCAACTCCATGGGTGTAGTCAAGATAGGGAGTATCCAAAAATTCTGTGTCAATGACATGAAGGCAAAGAATTGCTACACTTCTTCGATGAAACCAGCCTCCAAATCCAGGGAAGAATAGCAATTAAAGTATCCTCCAAGAGACGTCGTGGAGGCTATGGAACAAGATGTCAAGGATATACTGTTAGATCCTGAAGATCCTGAATCCAAGTTGTATGTAGGATCCGGGATCCAGGATAGCATAGAGCAGGATCTAATATCCTTTATAAAACGAAGAAAGTCTACCTTTGCTTGGAAGCATGAAGACATGATAGGTATTTCAAAAGATGTCATTACTCACAAGCTTGGTATTGGCAGGTCTTTCAGGCCAATTCACCAAAAGAGGTGAAAACTTGCACCTGAAAGAAATGCAATCATCCAAGAAGAGATAGACAAGTTACTAAAGTCATGTAAATTAGAGAGGTCAAGTATCCAAGGTGGCTAGCCAATGTGGTTGTTGTTCAAAAGAAAAATGGAAAGTGGAGGGTATGTGTCGATTTTACTGATTTAAACAAGGCATGTCCCAAGGATCCTTTCCCATTACCCCACATTGACTCCATGGTGGATGCTACGGCGGGTCATGAGTTGTTAACTTTTATGGATGCTTCATCTGGATTTCAGCAAATTCAGATGGAACCATCTGATCAAGAGGACATAGCGTTCGTGACACCCACCGGCATATATTGTTATATTGCTATGCCCTTTGGTTTAAGAAATGCAGGTGCTACATACCAAAGGCTGGTATATATGATGTTCAAGGAGCAGCTTGGAAACACAATGGAAGTATAAATAGATGAAATAGTGGTCAAGTCTAAAAGAGCTGAGGATCACTTGAAGGATCTCGAAGAAGCATTCAATATCCTTCACCAGTACAACATGAAGTTGAACCCTTCCAAATGCCATTTCGGGGTTAAATCTGGAAAGAGGTTTGAACAGATTCATCTCAAAATCCTCAGAAAAAGGCAAGGATTTCTATGATATCCTGGGGAAGAATAAGAGGTTTGAATGGACTGAGAAGCATGAAGCTGCTCTACAAGCCCTCAAGGATTACTTATCCTTCGCGCCAGCTTTGATGAAACCAGAAAAAGGGGAACCATTATCCTTATACCTAGCTGTCTCAGGTAAAGCGGTAAGCGCGGTCCTAGTTAAGGATCATGAAGGTCTACAACATCCGGTATACTATGTAAGTAAAAGTCTACTTGATGCTGAGGCAAGGTATTCTCACTTAGAGAAACTTATTCTTGCTTTAATCATGGCTTCAACTAAACTGAGACATTATTTTGAAACTCATACTATAATCGTTAAGACTAACTTTCCCATTAAGAATGTCCTCAGGAAGCCTGAGATGTCTGGAAGGTTGGCAAAGTGGGCAGTTAAACTTAGTGCATATGACATCAAATATGAACCAAAGACTGCCATTAAGTCCCAGGCTTTAGCCGACTTTGTGGTTGATTTCAATAGTGATCTACAAAGGGAAGCTAAGTTAGAAGTGCAACAACTTGAAGAGAATAAGGATCCCTGGACACTCTTCATAGATGGGTCTTCAAATGTCAAGGAAACTGGACTAGGCTTACTACTAAAATCGCCACAGGGGGACATTATACCCCAATCTATTGTGTGTGAATTTCAAACCACTAATAATGAGGCAGAGTATGAGGCCTTGATAGTAGGTTTAAAATTAGCTAAGCATATAAGGATCAGGCATCTTCGTAGATTCCTTATTAATTACTAACCATTATAATGGATCCTATACTGTCAAAGGTGAAAAACTAATCAAATATTTAGAGATAGTTAGGAATTTGGCATATTCTTTTGCTTTTTTCAGCCTTACACAGGTACCCAAGGAGGAAAATGCAGAAGCGGATGCCTTAGCCAATCTAGGATCCTCACTAAAGACGCCAGAGGATGTGAAGATACCCATCATCCATGTTCTGACTCCTGCAATCGAGGAAAATGAAACAATGGAGATAGTGGAAGATGCTGCAATTGTACCTAGTGATGATGCACAATCAATTCAGGATCATAGATCCTTCCAGTCCTGAATTATATTAAAAATGGGGAAGTTCCCTGGTGTGCGTCGAGCGTACTATATTTTTATTGTCATTTTTAGTTCATTTTACGCATAGTCAAGTTTTAAATTTATAAAACACGATAATCTACTAACACTAAACACACACTTGGGCAAGTGCACCCATCGCGAGCGTAGTATAGCGTTGGTAAGATACCGAGATCGTCCAAGGACACAAGAACTTTTAATACCGGTTTGTCGTCAACGTTTAATCAATCTAAATTTTTGATAAAGGTTTTAAAACATAAAGATAAATAAAAAGATAAATAAAATAAAATGAAATACAAATAGAGAAGATAGAATCACTTGGATCCAACTTCTCTTTTACGTATCCTTGGATAGTTTTCGCACTTTCGGTCTTTTTAAGAGATTATCTTAGTTATAGTAGTATGCCCCTCTTTTGAAGGTGACGTTACCCTCAACCCAGTGGTTTGAGTCAGCAGGATACAATCCCAAAAGGTCGGAATATTGGAAGATAATTAAGTAAGTTATTAATGCAAAAAGTGGTAGGCCCCTCTTTTGAAGGTGACGTTACCCTCGGCTAAGTGGTTTGAGTCAGCAGGGATACAATCCCAATTAGCCGGTTTAAAGTATTAATAGTAGTTTACATATGAGGGGTTCAAACCATTCGCGCCCCCGCCATCCAATACCCGTTGAGCATTGAGGAAGGCCCTAATAGGCTTGAACCAAGTCCTCGCAGGATCTATACACTGAACGAGACAAGAACTTTACCAAACCACCCTTCTAACCCCCTTCCAAGTAGTTAACGCGCTTTATATAGACCGTAAAGACACGAATGAGCAAATCAATGACATCATGAAGAAATGGTTAGGAAAATTCACTTTCAACATAAGAAACTAGTTATTAAAGTCATTAATACAAACCCAAATAAAAAGTGCCGAAAGATTAAAAACTAAAAGTAATACATAAAAGATTAGTCTTCACCAAGTGATGTAAGAAATTTAGCCAAGCATGACCTTTGTTTGACAAGAAACCTTACAATCTACCTTGAATCCGGAGACTACTACACACTCTAAAGATGGAAGATGGATGATGGTGGTGGGTGTTGGTGTTGTAGTGGTGGCAAAGTGAGAGAGAAGTGGTTTGCCAAGAGATGCTTTTGTGGGTAACCAAGCACCCCTATTTATAGCCTGAACAGAAGCCCGGACACGGCCCGTGGCCAACATCCTTCTCTTTCTTCATTAATTTCATTTGTAAGCAGAGGGCCCCACACGACCCGTGGCCTCTGGGCACGGCCCCGCGGTCAACTGTTCGCTGTACTATCCAGATTCTGCAAATCTTATAGTTGACCACAGCCCGTGTTACTCTGGACACGGCCCGTGGTGGGCGTGGAAGCTTCTAAATGTTTTCTCTTGTAGTGAAGGACTTTGACCATGCCCCGTGCTTGGTGGACACGGCCCGTGCTCATCTTCTGTGATCTGGTTTTTTTGTCTTTTGGGGTGTTGCTGAGGGGTGGGGCATGGCTTGTTATTCCTTCTTTCTGTATTTAGGTTGGTTTTAGCTGCTTATTTGCTTCTTTTGTTCGTTTGAGCTCTTTTTATCCTGAAAATACAAAAGGAACAAAGAAACGTGTTTTTTCCAACTTTAGTACTAAAAAAGGTTAGTTTCATGTCTCATTTGATGTAATTTATATGTTGCATTTTGTGTACATCAAATATCTCCACACTTGAATCTTTGTTTATTCTCAAGCAAAACTCTTTAAATGTGGCTTACACAACCAAATGGAATAGGTATTGAAGAAGTTTTGTGACTTGTCTTCGAGTGTCAAGAATCCAAGATTCTTTTTCAAATTATGTTTTTATTTTTAATTACAGTTCCTATTGACATGATTTATTGAGAACATTTCTAAGAAAAATTATTTATTTAGGCATAACATGCCTCTTTAAAATTCTATTTGTTTATATACAAGTTCACGTACCTCACAAGGGATCACTCAACACTCGGCCGAAGATGTATTTTTGTGATATAACTCGATTCCGTTTTGGAACTTACTTCTACCATATGCTTGCCAAGTGATCAAATCTCCTCCTTTTTAACTATAAACCTTTGCGAATATCAAGAGGACTTTGAAGGTTTAGGCTTGGGCTAGAGGTAGGTGAATTTTTTTATTATTATTTTTTTGGTTAGTGGTTAGTAGTATGGCAAAAGACGTAAATAACGTCGGGTATCGTAAAACTTTTCGTATTTATTTTATCTAAGTGTTTTTCAAACAAGATTTTTGAAGGAACTTGTTTGGTTATTCGAAGAGCTATATACACATTTTTTTAATTGTTTTTTTTTTCAAAATATCCGAGCTTTTTACTAAAAGAAATGGGATTGAAAGGAAAATGGTTTTTGTGGGTAATAGGTGTTTGTCTTTGTGGGTTTTAAAACGAAAAAGGTTTTAGGCTCAAAAGGGTTGACTAGGGGATTTTTGGTGATGGGCGAAAAGAAATAAAAATAATGGTTTTGAAAAGAAAAAAAATGGTTAAGTCCTAATGCCTACATCATTTATTTACTTGGGTTTTAAGTTGGTAAGGACCGGGAATGCATCGTTAAGTTCTAGAGTTGTAAAGACCAAGCGGTTATTCACACAAGAAACGAAAATGAGCATTTTGTTTCAAGATGTATAAATGTGTGCTCGATAAAGGCTCAAAACTCACTTAATGTGGGAATGGGTTTATAATGTGAACAAGTATATATAATCAAATTTTAAAATAGATTTGTTATGCCCCTTTTTATAATTTTCTTATTTGGTTCTTTTCATCACGACGCTATCGGTTGTAAATTTGTAAAAACATAACTTATTTAGAACTTGTTATTCCCAAACTAAACCAAGACAAGTAAAAAAAAATGAAAATTTTTGAAAAATATTTTGGGTGATTAGCGGTTCCAATAGAGTTTGTGTAAAGCTTGTTACTAGGACTTGCTAAATTCAAAGTGTTAGTTACCCCCCCCCCATACTTAAATTACACATTGTCCTCAATGTGTCCAAAAATAAATTTTTCGGTTGATTCGAATGCTTAAAAGTGCGCTTAAAAACAAATTTTTGTGTTACTGGGCATCTGGGCACGACCCGTGTGGACTGGGCACGGCCCCGTGGTCATATGCCCAGTATGAAAACTTCAGAAACGTCACCATGGGTCGTGCCTGGTGAACACGGCCCGTGTCAGAAAGTAGTAGTCAATCTGCAGGTTTTAATTTATGGGCACGAGGCGTGTTGGCTGAACACGGCCCCGTGCTGGCAGTCTGCATTTCAGGTTTTTGGTTTATGCGTCTGGCTTCCGGGCTTGTTTAGCACTAATTCTTGGTGCATCTAGCCTCCTATACCTGTTTTATCAATTTCACACCATGCAAAGCACACTAAAATACCAAATCCTAATCTTACGCCCGTTTATCATCCATCACATCACAAAGATAAAAGTAAAAATGCTAGAAAAAATAAAAATTGTTTGGAAAAGTAAATTGTTTAAACCACGGCACGCAGGCCGGAAAATAGTTCACAAGGGTAGAGAGATAAACCTGATGCTGCATCCGTCACCCATCACCTCACCGCCATCGTCACCGCTCAGTCCATGTCCTCATCCTCGTCATCCCCCTCATCAAGGTACACCATGTGACCTCGCATGTATGCGATGTCTCCTTGCATACTAGTGATGGAACGTTCCATCACTCCAACTCGGGTGTTGACGTTCGTTAGCCAAGTTGTACGTGTTGCGAGAGCATAGAAGGTTTTCCTGCAAAAGATCAGTGAAACTTTGAAGGTTAGGAAAACCGCCTCCTTGAGAGGAGGAACATGTTTGGTAACCATGGTATTGAGGAGGAGGACGGTTGGGATCATCAGCGAGGGCTAAAACTTCTTCCGGGCCCCATGTATTTCCTTGAGCATTCCAGAATCGGATAGTTCCATCCCCCATATCTTGGATGAGTCCCACGGACCGGCGTAGGTCGATATCAACCTTCTTGGACTTTGCACCATGAGTCAATGACTTTGGAATACGATTGACATAGTTCTTGAATAGCTTATAGATCAATCCCCCAAAGAAGATTGGCGTGGGTGGATTAGCCAGTTGGTTCAGGTGCGTGTTTTTGGGAGCAAGAAGGTGACATCGAGCGGCTTACGGTTGTGGATGCAGTGGAGGCAGGTGAGGTCATGAAGGTTTACAACTCCTATGTTGTCACGCTGTTGATTCAATGAGTTGCTTAAGACCCAGTGGATGTATCGGTAGAGTGGGTCTTGCAACTGCGAGCTCTTGGTGATGCTTGGGTTGTAAGCTCCATCTCCAATCTCGGCCCATGCAATCTGCCTCATATTCACCGGGACTTCACGAAAGCCATCTGTGACATGCTCATCGGTTGATTCACTTTCATTGTATACCCCGATGTTAACCCCAAACTGGGCCATGGAGATTGAGAAAAGCTGCCCGACACATCTGAATTCAACTGCGTCTGAATCGAACGGGTCTGCCTTAGCGTCAAACATGAAAGTGCTATAAAACTCCATGTTAAACTCATATATGGAGTGGAGTTTCTTCTCGAGAGCGACTTAGAGTGGACCCGTGACAAGCATATCGTATCTACCTCTTTGTCCTACAGCATCCAGGGTGTTATAACATGTTTGTCTTGGTGCTTCTTCTCGCCTTGTTTGGAGGATGTCGCATCGGTTTTGGTACTCCCATTCGGATGTTTTGAACTTGAGAAACTTGTTTGCCATTGCTGCATAAAAGACCAATGTACAATTAGTGCATTACGGTTTTTATTTTCGGAAAAAAAAACTTGAAAAAAGACAGTTAAACACGGCCCCGTGATCACTGACCATGGCCACGTGTTGACTGAATAAACTGACCACGCCCCATTGTGGCTGACCACGGCCCCGTGGTCAGGCCACTGTTATAGCAAAAATTCACTTTTCGTCCCGGTTCCAAAAAGCTGAAAATGAGTAGGGGCGGTTTCCCCGAAAATGAAGCCCTAAGTCCCGTTTTTTCAAGAACACTTCGTTTACCCTATAAATTTTTAACTTTTTCGGTTCAAAAACAAGGGTTTGTGATTTGTACTTGAAATCGGGTGTTTTTGTGGTCGATTGTGGTTGATTTACTCTTCATAACATAAATGTATGCTTCTAATACTAGATCTATAAAGAAATAGTGGATTAATAGTGTTCTAGTTCAAGAACCCTAAATTTTTCCCCAAATTTCTTGATGCTATAATACATGTAAATCGTTAATCTAACTAGAAAAAGTGTACAGATCATACCTTGCGGATGTTAACTGATAAGAAGACGTGAAATAGGGCAGAAAATCACCGGAGAACCAGAGAGTTTTCGGGGAAACGGGTCGTGCGAAATGAAGAACAGTTTAAAGAAAAGGGGTTTATACCCATCTGCACACCGAACACGGCCCCGTGGCCACTGGCCACGGCTCTGTGGTCAAGCCAAACAATATATTATTATATATTTTTTTATGCAAGCGACATTTTTCCGAAAAGTGTTCTCCAAACTTTCTTACCTATTTTTGAAGTCCTTCCGAAGTTTTTACCACCTACAAGACATGATGTTATATACACAAATCATACCTTGCTTGCTTGAAGAGAAATTTATTCCTCCTTTTCCTCATGAAGCCTCGATAAAGTTTAAGCCTTTGCCCGTTACCTTTAAATGGAATACCATTTTGAGTTTTAATCTCAACTGCACCGTGTGGAAGATATGGGTGACGGAAAAAGGTCCTGACCACCTAGATTTTAGTTTTCCGGGAAATAATCGAAGTCGTAAATTAAACAATAGCACTTGGTCCCCTTCTCGAAATTCATAAGGTCTAATGTGTTTGTCATGTAAGTTCTCTATTCGCTCCTTATAAATTTCAGAGTTAGAGTATGCTTGAATTCTCAATTCCTCTAATTCGTTTAATTGATAAAATTGATTTTTACCGACTGTTCCTTAGTCTAAGTTTACGTTTTTAATGCCCAGTAGGCTTTATGTGCTATTTCTACTGGCAAGTGGCAACTTTTTCCATACACTAGCTTATATGGAGTGGTTCCTATTGTTGTTTTAAAAGCAGTTCGAAAGGCCCATAAAGCATCGTCTAATTTTTCAGCCCATTCTTTCCTATTTAACCCTACGGTTTTTCAAGTATTCTTTTTAAACCTCTATTGGTTACTTCGGCTTCTCCGTTTGTTTGAGGATGATAAGCAGTCGAAATTCGGTGATGGATCCCATATCGTGTTAAAAATTTTTCGAGTTGTTGATTACAAAAATGGGTGCCTCTATCACTTATTAAAGCTTTTAGGGTGTCGAAACGGACGAATAACCACTTCAAGAATCTTACCACAACCCTTCTATCATTTGTTGGAAGAGCTTCGCTTCGGCCCATTTTGACAAGTAATCTACAGCCACAAGTATGTATTTGTTTCCTTTTGATGGTGGGAAAGGACCCATGAAGTCTAATCCCCATACATAAAAAATTTCACAAACAAGAATACCATTTTGTGGCATTTCGTTTTTGGAAGAAATATTACCTGATCGTTGGCATGCATCACACGTCTTGATAAGATTTTGTGTATCTTTATAAATGGTCGGCCAATAGAATCCTGAATCAAATACCTTTCGAGCAGTACTAGTGGGTCCGTGATGTCGTCCATATGGTCCTTCATGACAATGGCGGAGAATTTTTCTTGCTTCGTCACCACATACGCATCGCCAGATAAGTTGGTCAGCACAGATTTTGAAAAGATAAGGATCTTCCCAAAAATAGTGTTTTACATCGGCAAAGAATTTCTTTCTTTGATGATGCGACCATCCTTTTATAATTATTCCGCTGGCCAGGTAGTTGGCGTAGTTTCTTCTCGATATTCCACCATCACCGAGGATTCTGTTGGGAATTTTTCATTGATGTGCTCGTCCCTAGTTGCCTCCAAAGCTGGATCTTCCAAGCGAGATAAGTGATCTGCTGCGGTGTTTTCAGCTCCTCTTTTGTCTTTTATTTCGATGTTGAATTCTTGGAGGAGTAAAACCCACCGGATTAAACGTGGTTTGGCATCCTGTTTTTTAAACAAATAACGAATAGCTGCATGGTCTGTATAACTGTCATTCTAGAAAGAACTAGGTAAGAACGAAATTTATCAAAAGCAAATACTACAGCTAGTAACTCTTTTTCCGTTGTGGTGTAGTTTTCTTGTGCGTCATTAAGAGTTTTACTAGCATAGTATATTGGATGAATATGCCTTTCTTTTTGTTGTCCCAAAACTGCTCCAACTGCAAAGTCGCTAGCATCACACATGATTTCAAAAGGTAATTTCCAATCGGGTGCTATCATAATTGGTGCATTGACTAGCATTTCTTTTAGTGTTAAAAATGCATGGTTGCAATCCTTGTCAAAGATGAATGGTGCATCTTTTTCAACTAATTTAGTTAGAGGCCTTGAGATTTTTGAAAAGTCTTTGATAAATCGTCTATAAAATCCGGCATGTCCTAAGAAACTTCTTATGGCTCTAACGGAGGATGGGGGTGGTAATCGAGAGATAGTATTGATTTTTGCTCGATCCACCTCCATTCCTTCGCTTGAGATTTTGTGACCGAGTAATATTCCCTCCGTAACCATGAAATGGCATTTTTTCCCAATTAAGGGTGAGGTTAGTTTCCTCACATCGGGATAGCATTCATTCAAGGTTATCGAGGCATTGGTCATATGAATCTCCAAAGATGGAAAAGTCATCCATGAAGACTTCCATGGTTTTTTCTATCATATCATGGAAAATGGCCACCATGCAACGTTGGAATGTTGTGGGGGCATTACATAGACCAAAAGGCATGCGTCAATAAGCAAAAGTTTCGTAGGGGCATGTGAAGGTTGTTTTCTCTTGGTCTTCCGGGGCTATTAGTATTTGAAAATATCCTGAAAAACAATAAAATTTGTGACCGGACAGTCTTTCCAACATTTGATCAATAAAAGGTAAAGGGAAGTGATCTTTCCTTGTTGCCTCATTTAATCTACGATAGTCTATGCAAACTCTCCATCTAGTGACAGTTCTTGTGGGTATTAATTCGTTTTTTCATTGGTTACTACCGTCATTCCTCCTTTTTTGGGAACTACTTGAACGCGACTTACCTATGGGCTATCAGAAATTGGGTAGATGAGCCCAGCATCAAGTAGTTTGATGACTTCATTTTTAACCACTTCTTGAACATTTGGATTAACTCTACGTTGTGGTTGTATTACCGATTTGTAGTCATCTTTCATTAAAATTTTGTGTGTGCACATGGAAGGATTTATCCCTTTTATATTTACAAGCTTCCATGCAATTGCGTTTTTATGTTTTTTTTAAAACTGAGATTAATTTTTTTCTAAACTAGTTAATTTCGAAGAAATAATTATGGGTAATGTACCATGTTTGTCTAGAAAAGCGTATTCCAAACCTTCTGGGAGGTCTTTGAGCTCGAGCGGTGGGTCTTTAGTAGACTCCTTATTTGGTTGATCTTGGTCGAGGACCAGAAAAGTTTGTTCAATGGCGTCTTCTTCTTGGACAAGTTGGTTGAACTCTTCTTCATCAGGTGGCTCATCTTCATCATCAATTAGGGGGTCGTCGTTACCAAACGGGTTTTTATTGTTTGGTCAAGATTGACATACCTTTTGTCGACCCCTAATTGAATTGGTAAATTATTTTGCTTCCGGTTGATCAACGCTTGATGGGTTTTTACGAAAGGTCGCCCTAATACAAGCGGAGCATCATCGAGGATGATGAAGTTGGTGGGTACTACCGCTTGCTTTGTTTGAACTAACACATCCTCAACTACTCCCGTTGTTTTTATTATCTTTCGATTAGGTAGAAAAATGGGGATTTGAAGTGGAGAAAAATCACTAGTATTTAATTTTTCGAAAATGTAGTTAGGCGTTATGTTAACACAAAGATCCTTGTCGATGGTGATATTGCTAATAAAGTTATTTTGAAAAAAACATGGAACCGGTGTTATGTTATCTTCAATTTGTTCATCTCTCATTAGCGTAGCTTGATCATTTGTTAATTTAATGCTGACCATTTCATCAATTTTAGCGTTAGTGTTTAACTCTTTTAAAAACTTAGCATGAGTGGATACCAAGCAATGGTTCTCGAAAGAAGGTGGTAAAATGTTAATTTCTTTATTTGCTTTTCTTTCAAAATTTTTGATTATTGACTTACTTGACTCATTGCTTGACTCATACATAGGTTTTTCACTTACTTGTTCTTCCATTTTTACTTCTTCGATTATTACTTCCTTGGTACAAACAGCTTCTTCCCTTGATCTAGATTCTTTTGGTAACCGCTCTTCGTTCGGCTTCGGGAAGGATAGTTGGTGGTGTGTCAAACTGAGTGGGATAAATGTTCCAATCAACGCTTGATCTTCGTGGCTCAAACAAGGTTCCTCATAAAAATATGAGGCGGATGGTTGAAATAAGTCACAATATCGTACCGAGTGGGGATTACCGCAAATGGTACAATATTCTTCCTCATAATAATCATCCTCTAAGTAGTAGTGAGTGTAATCTCCTAAATATTGATCCATAAGGAAATAACCAGTAGATTACAAAGTCTCGGGACCAGAAAATAAAAAGTTGAAAACAGAAACAGAAGCTCACCACGGCCCCGTGTTCAGTGAGCACGGCCCATGGTCAGACTCTATATATGGGCGTTTGAAAAGTTTGTTTCAGTAATCTGCAGCACGGGGGCGTGTCCAATGGGCACAGCCCGTTTTCAGCTTACTGTAAAAATTAAAATTTCCTAAAAATAAGAAAACAAGCGCGCAGTTTTGAAAACAGTTTTAAAAAAATGAGTAGGCCGTCGATTTTAAGCTTTCTTAAAATCCTTGTGTCCCCGGCAACGGCACCAAAAACTTGGTGTGCGTCGAGCGTACTATATTTTTTATTGTCATGTTTAGTTCATTTTACGCGTAGTCAAGTTTTAAATTTATAAAACACGATAATCTACTAACACTAAACACACAATTGGGCAAGTGCACCCATCGCGAGCGTAGTATAGCGTTGGTAAGATACCGAGATCGTCCAAGGACACAAGAGCTTTTAATACCGGTTTATCGTCAACGTCTAATCAATCAAAATTTTTGATACGTTTTAAAACATAAAGATAAATAAAAAGATAAATAAAATAAAATGAAATACAAATAGACAAGATAGAATCACTTGGATCCAACTTCTCTTTTATGTATCCTTTGATAGTTTTCACACTTTCGGACTTTTAAGAGATTATCTTAGTTATAGTAGTAGGCTCCCCTTTTGAAGGTGACGTTACCCTTAACCCAGTGGTTTGAGTCAGCAGGGATACAATCCCAAATGGTTGGAATATTGGAAGATAATTAAGTAAGTTATTAATGCGAAAAGTGGTAGGCCCCTCTTTTGAAGGTGACGTTACCCTCGGCTAAGTTGTTTGAGTCAGCAGGGATACAATCCCAATTAGTCGGTTTAATGTATTAATAGTAGTTTACATATGAGGGGTTCAAACCTTGCGCCCCCGCCATCCAATACCCGTTGAGCATTGAAGGAGGCTCTAATAGGCTTGAACCAAGTCCTCGCAGGATCTATACACTGAACGAGACAAGAACTTTACCAAACCACCCTTCTAACCATCTTCTAAGTAGTTAACACGCTTTATATAGACCGTAAAGACAAGAATGAGCAAATCAATGACATTATGAAGAAATGGTTAGGAAAATTCACTTTCAACATAAGAAACTAGTTATTAAAGTCATTAATACAAACCCAAATAAAAAGTGCCGAAAGATTAAAAACTAAAATTAATACATAAAAGATTAGTCTTCACCAAGTGATGTAAGGAATTTAGCTAAGCATGGCCTTTGTTTGACAAGAACCCTTACAATCTATCTTAGATTCCGAGACTACTACACACTCTAAAGACGGAAGATGGATGATGGTGGTGGGTGTTGGTGTTATAGTGGTGGTGGTGGAGTGGTGGCAAAGTGAGAGAGAAGTGGTTTTCCAAGGGATGCTTTTGTGGGTAACCAAGCACCCTATTTATAGCCTGAACAGAAGCCCAGCCACGGCCCCGTGTCCAGCGGACACGGCCCTTGGCCAACATCCTTCTCTTTCTTCATTAATTGCATTTGTCAGCAGAGAGCCCCACACGACCCGTGGCCTCTGGGTACGGCCCCGTGGTCAACTGTTCGTTGTACTATCCAGATTCTGCAAATCATATAGTTGACCACGGCCCGTGTTACTCTGGACACGGCCCGTGGTGGGCGTGGAAGCTTCTGAATGTTTTGTCTTGTAGTGTAGGGCTTTGACCACGCCCCGTGCTTGGTGGACACGGCCCGTGCTCATCTTCTGTGAACTGGTTTTTTTGTCTTTTGGGGTGTTGCTGAGGGGTGGGGCATGGCTTGTTATTCCTTCTTTCTGTATTTAGGTTGGTTTTAGCTGCTTATTTTCTTCTTTTGTTTGTTTGAGCTCTTTTTATCCTGAAAATACAAAAGGAACAAAGAAACATGCTTTTTCCAACTTTAGTACTAAAAAAGAGTTAGTTTCATGCCTCATTTGATGTAATTTATATGTTGCATTTTGTGTACATTATTCCTGTTAGGGATAGAATTTTAATGTTGGTGGATCATATCTCCTTCTATATGTCTGGATCACGGATCCTCAAGACACGGTGCAGGAAGGCTAAGGATCATTGATCCTTATTATTGTTCTAATTAGCTAACAATTGTTTCCAATGTATTATGGCATTGTTTTGCAGGAGCTTTACGAAGATGACCTACCCGCCAAGAATCAAGGGGAATATGCCATTATTCCAACACGTGCCACGAGTTTGTGATCGTTATATTGGTGAACGTGGGATATTGCTAGATTTTCGGATAGTTAGTTAAGGATAATTTTTAGCTGAAAAAAAGGGGTATTGAGCTTGAATAAGATAGGAATTCGAACACACACATCTATGACCTACACTACTCTCTAATACGCACATTACCAACATTGTAACAAGTTCAATATTTCCAAATTGTAATCTTTCTTGTTGAATATAGTTGGTGATCGGTAGTTTCCATCACCCGAGGTTTTTTGTGCTGGAGATCATCTCTCGATCAAGGGATTTTTCCTCGTACAAATCATTGTGTTCATTGTCATTTACTTTTGATATTTGGTCAGACACTTGTTCGTTTAACCAAGCATCGAACCTCACAAAAATCAGATTTGGTTACATTATCCTTGTGTGATTTTTGACCAAAACAGTTTGGCGCCCACCGTGGAGCAATCGGTGTTTCAATTCTAAAAACTCATTCATTTCATTCATTTCTATTCATTTCCATCAATCACATGGCTTCTCGAGGAAAATCCAGTTCAAGTGCCATACCGGCGGTTACCACATCTCAGCCTAGTGCATCATTGCCACCCATTCCTCCTGCGTATCAGAAGAATGTTGAGAATCCTCAGAAGAAAACTACACCTGTTTACACAGGATCGAAAACCTCCAATGCTTCTTCATCTACAATAACTAACAATGATCTTTCTACTTTGATTTTGCAGATGAGGGGATACATGGAGCAACAGGACAAAACTAACCAGAGGATCCTCAGGGAGATTGATGAAATCAAGAAACAGAAGAGATCAGTAGAGGATCACTCTCCGCTGATGCCCAGATCATTGGATTTCACTTCTCCGACGTCAGCAATCCAGCACTCAAGGGGATCTGGTGTTCAAATCCAAGGATCCTCCAATTACCAGCAGGGATTAATGGCGATGACACAGGTTCAAGGATCCTTAGGATTACAGCATGGATCGTTGGCAATGACGCAGCCACAAGCATCTCATGACCAGCCTTATGGATCCTCATCCCAATCTCCAGGATCATCGTATCAGTATCAAGGAGGCTATCTCAGCTCGGGAGGATATTTGGAGACAGTTGCACCAAAGGGACCCTATTCCCAGCATCAAGGATCCTTCTCTAAGGATCAAGGATCCTCTGCTTGGGATAAGGTTCAAGGATCCTTGCAGTTTCCTTTAAGGTCGTCAGCACCTATGTATCCTAGACCTAATATCTTTCAGGACAGGATCTTCAGGGAGTCAGATATTCAAGGATTCTGAAGTTCGCAAAGGGATTTTATCCCTATGCAGACTATTGCTTCATCTAGTCCAACTGTTGCACCTGAAGTGTCTACTTTTGGATACACTTCAGCGATACCGGTTCCAAACCAATCAGGAGGTAACCATGTCAATACATCTTTTGGTACTAATTACGGTTCCATGCAGGATACAGGTATCAATCAGGCTATGGCGCGGGAGCTCCAGAAGCTTAAGGGTATGATATCCAGCGTCCCAGGAGTGGTTAAGCCCATTCCTGAGATCCCAGATGGAAGTCACAGGGTGTCTCGCTTTGCACCTCCTATATTCAATGCAGAGATACCAAAATGATTTCAGACCCCCAATATGAAGCTGTACGATGGTACGACTGATCCAGAGGAGCATGTGGCACAATACCGGGAGAGAATGAAGATCAACCCCATTCCAGAGAGACTAAAGGAAGCCTGTCATTGTAAGGGCTTTGAATCCACACTCACTGGATCAGCACTGAAATGGCTGCTAAGTCTTCCTCCTTACTCAATTAGCTTTTCTCACCTAGTTAATTTGTTCAATAACCAATTTTCATGTAGTATAACTTTTGAACGGTTAACTAGTGATTTATATAGGGTAACTCAGGGTCGTGATGAATCACTAAGAGATTACATCACTAAGTTTAGTCAAGAATCCTTAGAAATTCCTAATTTAGATATTGCCACTGCTGTAGAGGCATTCAAAATGGGCTTGCTTAAGGATTCCTCATTCTATGATGACCTTGTTATGACACCTTGTAGGAATTTAGATGAAGTAAGGAACAGGGCATTGGTTTATTCGTTTAGAAGATGACAAAAGGATCCAGGAGAGACTCTCAGGATCCTCAAAACAGGAAAAGCAAGGATCATTCTTTAAGAATAATTGATCCAAGTCTTACTCTAAACATGACAATCACAATGTGAATGCAGTTGAACAAGACGAAGACGATGAGGATTATCCTCCAATATCTGAATATTGTTTTTCTGTGGATAATCATGAACTAATACTTGCTATGTAGAATTTAGCTGACAAGGCTAGATGGCCAAGGAAAACTGATAAACCTGGAGCCACTAAGGATAAATCCAAGTGGTGCGCTTATTATGAAGATTTTGGCTATCTCACCAACGAGTGTATAGCGTTGAGGAAGGAAATTGGCTATCTTCTTAGCAAAGGGTATTTGAAGGAACTGTTAGGAAGGAAATGTTCAAGGACTCAGGATACTGAGAAAGTGCCTGAGAGAGCTCCTCCAACACCAGTAGATGCTCAGATCATTAACTTTATTTCCGATGGCTCTGATATCTGTGGAACTTCGTTTTTGGCAGCAAAAAGGCATGCTAAAGAGACAAAGATGGAGAATGGGAGAGACCAGTTCGAACATCTACCCTAACACAGCAAAAAGTGATATCTTTTGATGAAGAAGATCGCGTAGACATTCAGGATCCTCATCATGATGGTCTTATCATTACGTTATTTATTTCTAATCATTTTGTTCGTAGGATCCTTATCGATGGAGGGAGTTCAGTGAACATAATCCAGTTGGATATCCTCAAAAAGATGAATATCGCTGAATCTGAGATCATACCAAGATCATTGGTGCTCGTGGGATTCAGTGGGGAAACCAAGAATACATTGGGGATATTAAGCTTCCTATTTACATAGAGGGAGTGAATTCTATCCAAAAATTTTGTGTAATAGATAGCTTATCTTGCTGTAATGTTATCCTTGGCAGGCCATGGATACATGAGATGAAGGCGGTCCCAACAACATACCACCAATGCGTCAAGCTTCCAAGCCCATGGGGGTAGTCAAGATAGAAAGTGATCAGCAGGAGGCGAAAAATTGCTACACTTCCTCAATGAGACCTGCTTCCAAATCTAGGGAAGCATAGCAATTAAAGCATCCTCCAAGAGACGTCATGGAGGCAAGAGAACAGGACGTCAAGGATATACTCTTAGATCCTGAGGATCCTGAATCCAAGGTGTATATAGGATCCGGGATCCAGGAGAGCATAGAGCAAGATCTAGTATCCTTCCTTAAACGAAGGAAATCTACCTTCGCCTAGAAGCATGAAGATATGACAGGTATATCTAAGGATGTTATTACTCATAAATTGGTATTGACAAATCTTTCAGGAAAATACACCAAAAGAGGAGAAAGTTTGCTCCTGAAAAAAATGCAATCATCCAAGATGAGGTAGACAAGTTACTAAGGGCAGGTATGATTAGAGAAGTCAAGTATTCAAGATGGTTAGCCAATGTGGTTGTTGTTCAAAAGAAAAATGGAAAGTGGAGGGTATGTGTCGATTTTACTGACTTAAACAAGGTATGTCCCAAGGATCCTTTCCCTTTACCCCACATTGACTCCATGGTGGATGCTACGGCGGATCATGAGTTATTAACTTTTATGGATGCTTCGTCTGGATTTCCGCAAATTCAGATGGAACCATCTGATCAAGAGGATACAGCGTTCATGACACCCACTGACATATATTGCTATATTGCTATGCCCTTTAGTTTAAGAAATGCAGGTGCTACATACCAAAGGCTGGTAAATATGATGTTCAAAGAATAACTTGGACATACGATGGAGGTATATATAGATGATATGGTGGTCAAGTATAAAAGAGCTGAGGATCACCTTAAGGATCTCGAAGAAGCATTCAATATCCTTGACCAATACATTATGAAATTGAATCCTTCCAAATGCCATTTTGGAGTCAAAGCTGGAAAGTTCTTAGGATACATGGTGACCAAGAGAGGGATCGAAGCAAGTCCGGAGCAGATATAGGCTATAATCAACATCAAGTCTCCAGCCAACGCTAAGGATGTGCAAAGATTGACAGGAAGAATCGCCGCCCTGAACAAATTCATTTCAAAATCCTCAGAAAGATGCAAGGATTTCTATGATATTTTGAGGAAGAATAAGAAGTTCGAGTGGATGGAGAAGCATGAAGCTGCTCTACAGGCTCTCAAGGATTACCTATCCTCAGCACCGGCTTTAATGAAACCTGAAAATGGGGAACCATTATCCTTATACCTAGCTGTTCCAGGTAAAGCAGTAAGTGCGGTCCTTGTTAAGGATCATGAAGGCCAACAACATCTGGTATACTATGTAAGTAAAAGTTTACTTGATGCTGAGGTCAGGTATTCTCATTTAGAAAAACTTATTCTTGCTCTAGTCATGGCTTCTACTAAATTAAGACATTATTTCGAAACTAATATTATTGTTGTTAAAATTAACTCTCCTATCAAGAATGTTCTCAGGAAACCGGAGATGTTGGGGAGAATGGCAAAATGGGCTGTTAAACTTAGTGCATATGACATTAAGTATGAGCCTAAAATTGCGATTAAATCCCAGGCTTTGGCTGACTTTGTGGCTGATTTCAATAGTGATCTACAAAGAGAAGCTGAATTGGAAGTGCAACAACTTGAGGAGACCAAGGATCCTTGGACACTCTTCACAGATGGAGCTTCAAATGTTAAAGGAACTGGACTAGGTTTACTACTAAAATCGCCATAGGGGGACATTATCCCCAATCAATAGCATGTGAATTCCAAACCACTAATAACGAGGCAGAGTATGAGGCCTTAATAGCAAGTTTGCAGTTAGCTAAGCATATGAGGATCAAGTATCTTCAAGTGTTTGTGGATTCTCTGTTAATTACTAATCATTACAATGGTTCTTATGCTGTTAAAGGTTAGAAGCTAATTAAATATTTGGAGATAGTCAAGAAATTGGCGGATTCTTTTGTTTTTTTTCAGTCTAACACAGGTACCCAGGGAAGAAAATACAGAAGCAGATGCCTGAGCTAATCTAGGATCCTCATTGAAGATGCCTGATGATGTGAAGATACCCATTATCCATGTTCTAACTCCTACAATTGAGGAAAATGAGACAATGGAAATAGTGGACGATGCTGCAAACGTACCTAGGGATGATGCACAATCAACTCTAGGATCGTGGATCCTTCTAATCCTGAATTATATCCAAAATGGGGAAGTTCCCATTAGGGAAAATCCTAGAGCCTTCAAGATAAAGGTATCCCAATTCACTATCATTAATAACATGTTATATAAGAGATCTCTTGCAGGACCCTATTTACGGTGCATTGAGGATCCTGAAATCCAAGAAGTCTTGAAGGATTTTCATGAAGGAGATTGTGGAAATCATACTGGAGGCAGAGCACTATTTTCCAGGATCCTAAGAACAGGGAATGAAGAAGGATTATGTGGAGTATGCAAGGAAATGTGATGCTTGCCAAAGACACAGTAATATCCTTCATCAGCCCGCAGAACCTCTGCATCCTATATCCTCCTCTTGGCCATTTATGAGATGGGGAATGGATATAGTAGGCAAGCTTCCCAAGGTACCAGGAGGAAAAGTGTTCATGCTAGCTATGACAGACTATTTCTCTAAGTGGATAGAAGCTGAAGCTTTTACCCAAGTCTGGGAAAAGGAAGTTATATCCTTTATTAAAAGAAATATCATTACTAGATTTGGTATTCCTTCTGAGATTGTTTGTGATAACGGATCCCAGTTTATTGGGAACCGTACTACTAACTTTTGTGACAACTGGGGGTTAGGATGATTACATCAACACCAGTCCGCCCACAAGCTAATGGCCAGACAGAATCATCCAACAAAATCATCATCAACAACTTGAAGAAGAAGCTTGGATCCAAAAAGGCAAATGGGCTGATGAATTACCTTATGTCTTATGGGCAGATAGGACAACTCCCAAGAATGCAACGGGTCAGACTCCCTTCTCCTTAGTCTTTAGAGCCGAAGCAGTGATCCCTACAGAAATGATAGTACCAACAGCCAGAACAAGCATCCGTGATCCTGAAGCAAATGTCGAGACTCTGGTTCAAGAGTTGGATACCGTGGAAGAGCTTAGAGATATGGCACGAATAAGGGTGACTAGCCATCAACAAAGAGTGGCTGGTGCTTACAACAAGAATGTTAGGGTCAGAAGGTTTCAAGTTGGTGACATGGTATTAAGGAAGGCGTTCTAGAGTACCACGAATCCTTGCGATGTTAAATTAGCAACAAAATGGGAAGGCCCCTATCTAATGAAGCCGAGGCAGGAAAGGGGGCATATCGATTACTAACTATGGATGGTGACTTTCTACCAAGAGCTTGGAATGCTATCCACCTAAAAAAGTATTTTATGTAAAGGATCAGGGATCCTTAAGTATCCTAGTGATCAATTCAGATCAAAGGATCCTCAAAGGATATGAGATTCTTGATTCGGTAACGTTTAACTAATGCTTTCATTTTATTATACTTCTTATAAAGTAAGGATGTTGAATTTTCAACATTCAACTTTATCAAGCTTTAAGTTTTGCAGAAGTTGTTACAAAGGATCAAGAGGTTGGCCACCTCTCCAAGACTTTGGGCATGTCCCCAGTTTAAGGTATCTAATACCTTCTAAGGTTTAAAGGTTTTCACCTTTCACACGAATTGGGTTTCAACACCCTGCCAGTAGCGCACGTTATCCAAGTATAGTTCGAGGCAATGGGACCAGTACGCGCTTTAGGGGCTGACAATTTCATTATTGTTGGCTATATTTAGGATCCTAAGTATAATGATAGACGTACCTACATCCGTTCCTAAGGTTTCTAACGTTTTCACGTTAGCTAAGGTTTCGACATTTTCATGTCGCTTACGTTTGGATAGACGCCAGTTTGGGCCATACTCCAGTTTACGCAAGTTTATTTGGGTTTGTCCCTAGTTTATTTGGGCTTGTCCCCAGTCTATTTGGGCTTGTCCCCAGTTAATTTGGGCTTGTCCCCAGTTTGTTGGGCTAGCCCCTAGTAACTAATGATTCCTTCATTTGATGTTTAGCTTAGTCCTAAGTTAAATACTGCTACAGGTTTATGAAGTTTAACTGTTAAGGATCCTAAATCCTAAAGTCTTATCGATTGTTATGCTTCGGTTGACACGACTGTAAGATTTGAGGATAAAAAATCCTAACTTGGATTCACTGGTACGATCTTTCTGTTGCATTTGCTTTATTTCTGGCTTATTTATGTTACCCTAATCCTTTGACAACAGGGTGTGTGATCCTTGATCATAAGACGTTCAGTTCTTGAGTAATATGTTTTTATAAATACTTAGTATTCTTTTTAACACCTTATGGATTTCTCAGTTAAATATCCAGAAATTTTTCAACATATATAGCGATAAACATACTAAAAAAGAAAAGGAACAACAGCAAAGATAGTCAAAAGCTTAAAGTTTTATTTATTTATAAAAACCCTTTTTTAAAAGGTTGTCAAAATTGCTAACCCAAGCTTCTACCAGCAAATCGTGGCCCATCCACTTGGGTTGGCAAATGGTGTCCATACTAACGAGTCAAGAAGTGCAGGAAAGTAAAGGCGGGGAGCATCAAGGGCTTCATCCTCCACAAACAGAAGGCCCCATCCACCTTTGCTACCCCCTATCGACAAAAGGATCAGTGATCCTTAACCCTAAAAACTATTGTTCAAATACAGACCAAATTGTTCGCCATAAAACACCAACAACCAAAAAACATAAAAAATGGGCTCCGGCCACGTCTAGAATTATCCATCATCGACCATTCATGCAACCTACTCCACGGCTTCCTCACCACCGTCACCTTCTTCTCCCTTGCCACCAACCGCTGCCTCTGTCAGATCCATCATGCTGCTTGGCTCTACCTCCGGGATGGGTGCCTGCTCAGGACTTTCTTCGTCACCCAGCTCGATCAACCTCTGCTTCCAAGCAGCCACATCCCACTCAGCCCTGTCAAAGAAGGATTCATGGCCTCTTCAACAATCTTTATCCTATCTTTGAGGATAGACCTAATGGCAGAAACCTTCGCTTCGTCAGCAGCCTCCAATCTCTCTTTGTTAGCCCGGATCTGATCCACCAAGATCTCCTTCTCCAAGCGCTTGACCTCCTTATCCAAATTGGAGATCCTTTTGTCCTTGGCAGCAGTAATGTCGCGGAGCTCGTCAATGTGCTCTTCAGCTTCAGTTAGGAGTTTTCCTTGGAGGGCTTCGAGTTGGGCTATTTTCTGCATAAGTCAAAATTTTCAGGATCAGTGATCCTCAAAGTTCAAGTGTAATTCAATAATAGGTGATCCTTACCTCAGCAATGAAGTAGAGATTTGTTGTTTGATCTAGGAAGTGTCCTTGGTTGGCTCGCTCGGTTTCTTCCTTTTGCTCCGGGATTTGGCTCTTGAAGGCATGGACCTTGTTCCTGGCTTACTTTGGCCTGAGGCCAGTTCAGCCTTGATGGAGCGGGGGAGATGATACTTTGAAGTTCCCCGAGATCAAACTTGGTGGCAGATTTGGATGTAGACTTGGCAGCACCTATGCAAATCAAACTCAGATAAGGATTTATAAGCTATCTATTTTGTTGAATATTTTCATATACTTGTATACAAATACTTACTTGACATCGTGACAGAAGTAGAGGTATCTTCTTCTAAATCCTTGATCTTGGGGTAAAAGGTCATCACAGATGAATCAAGTGCCCAAAAGGTAGCAATCCTTATTGGCGTGGTAGGTAAATCTCTCAAGGCGACGTAGCTAGTCACTGCATGCACAAAAAACAGGATCAGTTATCCTCAGTGTAACAAAAAGTAACATGTCCTAAATCCTACCCTTCAAGTTCCACTTTTTGGGAAGATACTCCCCCCTGAGGAATGGAGTCTCTTCTCACAAAGAAGAACTGGTTTTTCCAGTTGGTGTCATTCTTGGTGATTTTGAGCAGTGGGGGTGAGTTTTGGATTTGGATCTGAAAACATATCAATAAGAGCCATGAGTCACAAGGCTATACAGGTTGGGGAGTTCGGTGATACCAATGCTTAGAGCCTCATTCTTGATCAACTGTTCCAGAGTATACAATGCCCTCCACAGCATAGGCATGGCCTGGTTGTAGCACATGCCGGTATGAGAGAAGAAGGTTTGAGTAAACACTGGGAAAGGATATGTATAGCCGATCAAGAATGGAGCGGCAGGAAAACAGATCCAGAAGTCTGATTCGCAATCACTTCTCAGTGATGAATCAAAGGGTCTGAAAACTGTTTCCTCCGGGAAACAGGGGCGTATTTGATCGATTTCGGGATCGGTTAAATGGCAAAGCTCACCTGAAGGATTTTTCAGAAGGTTTTGGCTCTTGGGAGTGTGATCTTGTGGTTGATCTTTGAGAGGAGAAGATAGGGTTACCATCTTTCCCATGGATCAGAATAATGGAAAAACAGAGGATTTAATAGAGAGAGAGAAAGAGGATTCATGTTTGATGCTTTGGATATGCGTATAAAAAGGCAGAGATCAAGTTTAAATAAGAGATTTGATCTCTATCCCTATGCTATAAATAATGATGTTGGTTGCAGGTTATCAAATCAAGTGACGTCATACTGTGCAACGGATATATGCAAGTGGCAACGGCTAGTTTCTTTCTAACGGAAACATGACTAACCGTTAGGGCATTTAATTAGTCATGTTTGGGGGCAATTGTTAGGGATAGAATTTTAATGTTCGTGGATCATATATCCTTCTATATGTCGGGATCATGGATCCTCAAGACACGGTGTAGGAAGGCTAAGGATAATTGATCCTCATTATTGTTCTGATTAGCTAACAATTGTTTCCAATGTATTATGGCATGGTTTTGCAGGAGCTTTACGAAGATGACCTACCCGCCGAGAATCAAGGGGGATATGTCATTATTCCAACACGTGCCAGGAGATCGTGACCGTTATTGGTGAACGTGGGATATTGCCAAGATTTTCGGATAGTAAGTTAAGGATAATTTTTAGCTGAATAAAGGGGTATTGAGCTTGAATAAGATAGAAATTCGAACACACACATCTGCGACCTACACTACTCTCTAATACGCACATTAGCAACATTGTAACATGCTCAATATTCCCAAATTGTAATCTTTCTTGTTGAATATAGTTGGTGATCGGTAGTTTCCATCACCCGAGGTTTTTTGTGCCGGAGATCATCTCTCGATCAAGGGCTTTTTCCTCGTACAAATCATTGTGTTCAATGTCATTTACTTTTGATATTTGTTCAAACACTTGTTCGTTTAACCAAGCATCCAACCTCACAAAAATCAGATTTGGTTACATTATCCTTGTGTGATTTTTGACCAAACCAATCCCCATTGGGGAAAATCCTAGAGCCTTCAAGTTAAAGGTATCCCAATTCACTATAATTAATAACTTGCTGTATAAAAAATCTCTTGCAGATCCCTATCTACGATGTATTGAAGATACTGAGATCCAAGAAGTCTTGAAGGACTTTCACAAAGGAGACTGTGGAATCACACTGGGGGCAGAGCACTATTTTCAAGGATCCTCAGAACAGGGTATTATTGGCCTACAATGAAGAAGGATGCTCTAGAGTATGCAAGGAAATGTGATGCTTGTCAGAGGCATAGTAATATTCTTCATCAACCAGCAGAACCTCCGCATCCTATATCCTCTTCTTGGTCATTCATGAGATAGGGAATGGATATAGTAGGCAAGCTCCCCAAGGCACCAGGAGGAAAAGTGTTCATGTTGGCTATGACAGACTACTTCTCCAAATGGATAGAAGCTGAAGCCTTTGCCCAAGTCAGAGAAAAGGAAGTCATATCCTTTATTAAAAGAAATATCGTAACTAGGTTTGGAATTCCTTCTGAAATTGTTTGTGATAACGGATCCCAGTTTATTGGGAGTCGTACTACTAACTTTTGTGACAGATGGGGGATTAGGATGATCACATCAACACCAGTCCACCTACAAGCTAATGGCCAGGAAGAATCATCCAACAAAATCATTATCAACAACTTGAAGAAGAAGCTAATGGGCGAGGAATTGCCTTATGTCTTATGGCAGATAAAACAACTCCTAAGAATGCTACACGTCAGACTCCCTTCTCCTTAGTCTTTGGAGCTGAAGTAGTGATCCCTACAGTAATGGTATTACCCATAGCCAAAACAAGCATCTGTGATCCTAAAACAAATGCTGAGAACCTAACTCAAGAATTGGATACTGTGGAAGAGCTTAGAGATTTGGCAAGGATAAGGTTGGCTAGCTATCAACAGAAAATGGCTGGTGCTTATAACAAAAATGTCAAGGTCAGAAGATTTCAAGTTGGTGATATGGTATTAAGGAAAGCATTCCAGAATATCACCAATCCTGCTGATGGCAAGTTGGCACCAAAATGGGAAGGCCTTATCTCATTGAAGCTGAAGTAGGAAAAGGGGCATATCGTTTGATGACTATGGATGGTGATCTCCTACCAAGAGCTTGGAATGCTATTCATCTAAAAAAAACTTTATATAATAAGGATCAATGATCCTTGGAGTTTCGGATATTTCAGCTCAGGTTAAATGATCCTCAAAGGATGTGTGTTCCTTAATTTGGTAATGTTTAATTAATTACTTCGTATTATATTTACTATTTATTATGAGAGAAGGATGTTAGATTCTTAACATCTAATTTTATCAAGTTTCATGTTTTTGCAGAATTTATTACATTTTTGACAAAGGATCAAAAGGTTGGCCACCTCTCCAAAGTTTCCCGGGCTTGTCCCCAGTCTAAGGTATCCATTACCTTCTACGGTTTAAAGGTTTTCACATTTCACATGAATTGGGTTTTGACACCCCACCAGTAGTGCACGTTATCCAAGCATAGTTCGAGGCAATGGGACCAGTACCCGCTTTAGAGGCTGACAATTTCATTGTTGTTAGCTATATGTAGGATCCTAAGTATAATGGTAGACGTACCATACATCTCTTCCTAAGGTTTTTAACGTTTTCACATTAGCTAAGGTTTTGGCATTTTCATGTCACTGATGATTGGTTAGAGGCCAGTATGGGCCATACACCAGAATCCTAAGGTTTCTAACGTCTTCACGTTAGCTCAAGTATTATCCTTATTGTTGGGCTTGTCCCAGTTATTTGGGCTTGTCCCTAATTTCTAATGACTCATTCAATTAATGTTGGCTTAGCCCCAACTTGCATGTTGTTACAGGTTCTTGAAGCTTAACAAATAAGGATACTGGATCCTAGATCTCTACTAATTTTTACACCTTGTTGTTAAAACTGTAAGTTTCAGGGATAAAGAATCCTAACTTGGATTCCCTGGTATGATCCTTTACTCAGCCATATTTTGGTTTTGGTTTATAAATATTACCCTCAATCTTGGACGGAAGGATACGTGATCCTTGATCATATAATATTTAACCTTTTGAAAAACTTGTTTTGACAAATACTTGATATTCTTTTTAAGAACTTATGAATCCCTGAACCTGAATTTGCTAACAAGTACAAGCATAATGATATTCAAATTAGAAAGGAACAACACCAAACATAGTCAAAAGCTTAAGTTTTATATATTTATAAGAACCCCTTTGAAAGGTTATCAAAATTGTCAACCCAAACTTCTACCAAAAAACCGCCGTCCGTTTGGGTTGACAAAGGGTGTCCATGATAAAGGGTCATACGTTGCAGAATTCAAAAGTGCAGGAAAGTAAAGACGAGGGGCATCAAAGGGTTCATCCTCCACAAACAGAAGGACCCATCCACCTACCCCATATTGTTCAAAGGATCAGTGATCCTTAACCCTAAAACTATTGTTCAATATAGACCGAATTGTTCAAAATAAAAACACCAATAACCACAAACATAAAAATGGGCTCCGGCCACGTATAGAAATTTCCATCATTGCCCATTTGTGTAGCCTACACCTTTACTGCCTCATCACCCACAGTTTCACCACCTTCACCACTGCCACCAGCCGCTGCCTCCTCAGGATCCTTGGTATCACTTAGGGTAGCCTCCACCATCGATACTTCTTCAGGCTCATCACCACCCAGCTCCTGTAGCCTTTGCTTCCAAGCCTCAACCTCCCATCCAGCCTTGTCAAAAGAAGGATCCATTGCCTCCTGAGCTATTTGGATCCTGGCCTTCAGGATAGCCTTGACAGCAGAGATTTTGGCCTCGTCAGCAGCCTCCAACCGATCCTTGTTAGCCTGAACCTCATCCACTATGGCCTGCTTCTCCAAGCGATTGATCTCCCTTTCCAGCTGGGTGATCTTTCTATCCTTGGCAGTGAAGAAGGCCCGAAGATCAGCAATGGTATCTTCTGCCTCAGCTAACCTTTTTCCTTGCAGGGCCTAAATTTGTGCGACTTTCTGCATATGGAAACATGTAGAGATCAGGATCCTTGATCCTTAATGTTTACATAAATCGAAGAATTAGTGATCCTTACCTCAGTAACGCAGTTGTGGATGTCTTGCTAAAGTAAGAGGGAGTCGCTTGGTGGTGCAGGCTCTGATGGTTTCTTCCTCTTGGATCCAGGCTTGGCACAAAGGGTCATGCCCTTAGCTTCCGGTTGGCTTTGGCCTACAGCCAGCTCCTTCTTGAAGGATCGTGGTGAGATGATCCCCTCGAGTTCCCCAAGGCCAAACTTGGAAGCAGCCTTTGATGAGGACTTGGCAGCACCTGCAATATTAAGATTCAGATAAGTTCATGTTCTTGATAAATTTATTTTCAAATACATATAAATACATGCATGGATACTTACTTGACATGGTGTAGGAGGATGATGTAGCTTCTTCTATATCCTTAACCCTGGGAGAAAATGTTCTGACAGTTGAATCCAACGCCTAGAATGCAGCAATTATTTCGGCTGTGGCAGGAGTCTCCTTCAAAGTATTAATGTTGGTCACTGAAAAAAGAAGAGCTAAGAATCAGCTATCCTAAAGCAAAAGCAAGAAATTTTCTACAGAGCGATATTATGGATCCCATATCCTACCCTCTACGTTCCACTTTTTTGGAAGATGATTCCCGTTAGGAATGGAGTATCTCCTGACGAAAAAGAACTTATTTCTCCAGTTGGAGTCATTCTTAGTGGTTTTGAAGATGGGATGGGGTTGCTATGGCTTGGCTTTGAATAGGAAACGTTGGGATCCATGGCTAACTAGGTTGTACAGATGGCTGAGTTCAGTAAGACTAAGGATTATGCCCTCTTTAGCAATGATTTGTTCCAAGGTATAGAGGACCCTCCATAACATGGGCATACCCAGGCTGTAGCACAAACCAGTGAAGGTAAAAAAGCTTTGGGTAAAGGTTGGAAAAGGATAAGAAAACCCTATTTGGAAAGGGGCAGCAGGAAAACACACCCACTTAGTAGATATGCAATCACTCTTCATTGAAGAGTCAAAAGGTCTGAATATTGTACCCTCCGGGAAATAGGGGTGCATCTGATCAATCTCCGAATTGGTGAATCGGCACAACTCTGATGAAGGATTTGCAAGGAGATCCTGACTCCAGGGTGGGCTGTTGTTCTTAGGATCCTTGATTGGTGAAGATCGGGTGACCATTTTCGCCATGGATTTTGAGAGAAGAATGAAAAGAAAAGATAACTTTAGAGAATAGAGAAGAGAGAGAATACCTTGAAGCTTCCGGATGGTGATTTTGAATTGCCAAGATCATGTTTTAAACGAAGATTTCATCTATATCTATTCCCTATATATAATCATGATTGTTGCAGGAGGGGTCTTGTCGATGACGTCACTGCAGTAACGGCTAGTCCGTGTATAATGGCTAGTGGCTAGGCAACAGATAGTCCGATTTCAGCGAAATTATGACTCATTTAGTTACCATTAATTTCTCATATTTTGGGGGCAATCGCGGATCCTTAGCGAATAGCACAGGAAGTCTGAGGACTTAGGATCCTTATCTAAGTCTATGTTTTTTAACAATTGTTCCTTGTGTATGTAGTTTATGTTTGTAAGTATTATGTGAAGTGAGCTGAGTTAACACGGGAATATTAGAGGAATATGCTGATTATGGCATGTGCAAAGAGAGTCATGACCGTTGATGGAGAACGTGGATGCATGGCTGAAATTTCGGATAGTTATTTTGCTAGGATTAGATAGATATTTAGTGGGGTATTGAGCTTGAAAGTGAGAGACTCTTTTTGACGAATGCACACACACTCGCAGACATTCTTTCGAATACCATACTCACATCTCATTAGTTATCATTGTAACAAGCTCAATAAGTCCAAAGTTGTAATCTTTGTCGTGCAATATAGTTGATAGTGATAGTTTTCACTATCCGAGGTTTTTATGCAGGAGATCTACTAGTGATCAAGTCTTTTCCTCGTATAAATCCTTGTGTTCATTATTGTTTACATTTCATATTTGCTCACACAATTGTTCATAATTCAAGCACTCTACCTCACAAAATCAGATTTGGTTACATTATCCTTATTGTGATTTTTAACCAAAACACTACTGATATTATATCACAAATTAAGTATTTTTCTAGAATGTTTATGATCATAACATCAGAATATATGCAAGTTAAGGACCAAAACGCCCTCACAGGGCATAGTTGATTTTAAAACCTTAACGGACATATAAGTTGATATCCTATTGATATTATAACTTATTTAAAGTATATTGGCATATAGGACTTGTTCATGACTCAAACGGTTACCCGGAATTACTTATATGCGCACGATTAAGCTTATGTCACTAGTTTACGTAAGTTTACCGAAACAGGTCAAACCTATTAATTTTTACTTCAAATTCTAGAATGTTAATTGTTTACCCATATTATACAAGTCTTAATACTTGTTGGGTTTAAATTACATTATATTTCGATCATCGCTTAATCTAGCGTATCGTACCGTTTTCAATAATTTAAGTTAACCGGTCCAAGTCTATGACTTGAATAGGACCCGTTGACCATGTAATTGGTTATTAATACCATTCACTCCAAACTAGGGCCTTCCAGTAAATTGCAAAACAAGCTAGTTAATTGGATACGCCTGTGCATATTGTATTTTCTTATTTATTAAGACTTGCTAAGCCAGGTAAATACTCTGAACCTATTTTCCCTATACGGGCTTGGGATACGGTATATTATTACCGCTTGATCGGGTATGGGATTACATGTCAGATTGTGACTAGAAAATTTGCATAACCCGTTTTAATCTGTATTGTCTAATATCTTAAACATTGGGGGTTAATTCGACCGGGTCCTGGATATCCTCGGCTCATTAAATTGCTAATGGCTACGACTTGTGCACGGGGTGTAGGCGTACACCTGACAGATGCTTATGTTGTATAAAAATGTTTTCTTACCCATACTGGGGATACCTATAGTGGGTTAAAGTGGCGTGTCGGTTACCTCATGTTATTCAGTTTCTGCATCGGACCCCATATGTAATGACAGACTTGTAAAACTGTATACAAGATCATTTTGAATTAGCTCAAGTTATTTATGAAATTATGTGCCTTGTGCACTAAAAACAGTTTTGAAATATTTTCAAAATACGTCGCTTATTTGTATTTACTAGGGAAAACTAACGTATTTTCATAAGACTAAGCACAGGTTGCAAAGTACGTAAGTAGACTGGAAGCTACTCGGTAGATGCTTAATAGGAATTTGCAACTCCTTGCATTGAAGCCTAGAGTCTTATTTAGATTCGCTTTGTACATTTTACAATCGCCTGTGGATCTTATTACAAACGTATGTATTAATATTATTTTGAACTTTAAACATTTACGTTTGTAATAGTAATTTAAATCCAAGACTTTCGTTGTGCTATTTGTTTTGTTTGACTATGACAACACCAATCTTACGCCACATTACTCCCCACCCAGGCCCACCGGGAGTTGCTTGGAAATTAGGGGTGCGACACATGACCAGGTTAGAGGTGGCAAATTACATGATAAATGTCGAAAATTGAACATAGGTGGCCATCCTTGGTGATCAAGCAAATCTGCTGCAACTAGGCACCCCTTACAGACTGTAACCACTGCCTTACGGTCCGTAAGGCCCCCTGGCGGGCATATTTTGCTTTTTGACATTTTTGGCCCCCAGACTTCTATTATCACATTTTTGCCATTTTTAACCCTTCTAACACATTGTTTAGGTCATGTAAAGGGTATTAAGGCGTATGGAACTTGGAGTTTCGGAAATGCCACGGATATCATTTTGTTCGATCATACGATTACGTATTTTGTAAATAGTATAAAATTGGATTGAACCCGGAAACGATCGAAAGTGTATAATCTTTGAAATGTTGCTAATGTTACACTTATTACTTCTTTACACAGGTACAACGTTAGATAAGATCAAATAACAATCATTGGCTAAAGTTAGTTCTAATATCCCCTTTAGGTCTAAGGATTAAAGGATCATAAAAGTTTCCAAAAATCTTATGACTAAGATCCATGAAGATTGTTTTGAAGCGAGTTACATATGGTATCCTTTTCCAATGAATATTTATAAATATTGCATCTTAATACTTTGAGTCTTCATCTTATGAAACAACCAATCATTCACAATAGTCTTAGTATAGATTGATTCCTATGAATCTGATCGACTACAGGCATTTAGAATAACACCTTATTCATAGATTGCTTAAACGTACAAAAAATGGAACATTAAAATATTCATTTATAATGCATTTATCTTTGAAATCAATATATATATATATATATATATATATATATATATATATATATAATATAGGGAAGAGTTTAAGTGAGAACGCTAAATATGGCGAGAACCGTGAGAACAAATGAAAAAATCACGATAACTTGGTCAAAAACAATTCAAATTCAAAATTTCTTTTTACATTTATCATTATTATTCGAATACAATGCTAGAAATTTAATTTACATGTTTAAATTTACGTAAATTTGTAAATAAAAAAATTTACACATGCGTAAGTTTTCCATTTACACATGTGTAAAAAATCTAATAAGAGTGATTTTGAGAGGATAAATGAATTATTTGATGTTGTGAATTCTTTTTTAGATTTTGTATTTTAATTACAATGAGGTTTGTATTAAAAAATGGGTTTGATTGGTTTTTTCATTCGTTCTCACGGTTCTCGCAATATTTAGCGTTCTCAAGATAATATATAGGAGAGGGTTTAAATGGGAACGCTAAATATCGCGAGAACCGTGAGAACAAATGAAAAAACCACGAAAACTTGACCAAAAACAATTCAAATTTAAAATTTATTTTTACCTTTATCATTATTATTCGAATACAATGTTAGAAATTTCATTTACACGTTTAAATTTACGTGAATTCGTAAATAAATTTTTTTACACATGTGTAAGTTTGTCATTTACACATGTGTAAATTTGTTAAATTTACACATGTGTAAAGAATCTAATAAGAGTGATTTTAAGGGGAGAAATGAATTATTTGATGTTGGAATTCTTATTTGATGTTGTCTTTTAATTACAATGAGGTTTTTATTAAAAAAAATTCGTTTTGATTGATTTTTTCATTCGTTCTCACGGTTCTCGGAATATTTAGCGTTCTCAAGATAACCTTCCCCTATATATATAATATATATATATATATATATATATAACTGTTCGAAAGCACGAAATAAAAATTAAGATACAAGTATATTATTTAGAGATTTATGAATTATATCGTGATCAATATTTGACCCGTGTAATACACGTTTTTATTAAAAAATAAAACTAAACTCCGGATTAACAGCCAAATAAATTTGTCGCAGAAAAAAACTTCCTAAAAATATCAGTCGTGGTTGCATATTTTTCTTTATGAAAAAACATAAAGCTAAAATCATTAAATTCCTGCAAAAAAATGTGTTACGAAAATATGCGTTACTTTACTTGAAAAGAAATATTGTTTTCTTGAATGGTTCTATTACTCACTTTTATGTTCGGTTATTTTGGCCACTAAAGTGGCTACTTAAAACGATAGATCCACTAATAGATAATGCAAAACTTGTGACTTGTGAGGGGTTAGCTGCCACCACTAAAGAAAGTGTGGAGAAACAATTGAATACTTGTGTTATTTTGTAAACACTATTATTTGGATGTATATCATTTTAATATACGTTGTAATATTTTGGGAAATTGTATAACTTATTGACTAACGTAGGGGGTGTGAGATTTTGACATAACACGAACTTAAGATGGAATTTATGGGTTTGGGTTTAGTATATACAAATTTAAACTAGTTTCAGACTGAATCCATAAACCTAACACTATGGATTTACAGATTAAAGTGTAACCCATTATTCTTTTATTTTTAATGTGTTTGATGTCACATATTAATATAGTTGTGTATCTTGTGCGAAAATATAAAACTTAAAAGAGAAATTAACATGAAATTTTATAATTATATATACATTTTATAAGTATTTGTATTTATTTATTTGAATAAAATGTACAATTAGAGTTTTCTTGTGCAAAAAGAAGAATAAATAAAAGATAAAAGAATTTGGGTCAAACAAGTCGTGTTCGAGTCAACCTTCGGATATTCATGTCGTCTTCGGATTATATGTCTAACACGATTTTCTGGTTTTACGGGTTGGATCCGCAAACACGACTCGTTTAACACCCCTGAATTCATAGAAATTGTTTGATATGTACTTTATGCAGTCTACATTTCCGTTTCCATAAGAAAATTGATAGCAATCTTGGTTGTAAAACATTTGGTTGCTCAAAAGGTTAGCCACAATGTCAAGTCACAAAAGTTATGTGGTTGCAATCTCAGTAGCTAGTAAAAACTACAATTCAAGCGTCTTGCATTGTGGCTCAAGGTTCCCCCTTTAAGCCTTGAGTGTATCTTGTGCCTTCGACAAATATGACTGTAACTATTTTTGTTTGGACTCAATGTAAAAATTATGTGGTTTTTTGTTATAACTATGGATTTCTTCAAGTTATTGTATCACTTGCTGTTCTTGGAATCTATGTAAAAATTGTCAAAATTGGAATGGTTTTTGAAATACTAAGACCAAAAAATTTTTGAAATACTAAGACCAAAAAAAGGAATCATAATATTTTGAGTAAAATATCAAAATCGTCCCTGAGATCTGAATATTTTTTTTCCTATTACCTCCAAATATTTTTTTTTAATTTGATACCTGAAATTTAAATTTTGTTGTCATTTTCATCCTATTCATAAATCCTATTAAAATGTATTGTTAAATCAGAAGCTTTTTAGATATTAAATTGAGTTTCATTTTAATGCATTAAAAGAATTTTGAAATGTTTTTTTTTTCTTTTGAACCCATGATATCCCTGCTTATTTAACCAAAACCCTTAAAAGACAATTATCAACTTCATATCAAACAAGTTATTAAAACCTAGATTTTTCAAATCAACAGAATGAACACTCTGCATCTCTAATAAACCAAACCACTTATGTAACAACGATTCCGATGATGTGTGGTTTCAGATGATGTGTTGTTTAATCTATTTGAAAAGTCCTAACAACGATCCCGACGTGGTCTCAATGTCATCGACGTCTATAAATGATTCTGATTCTACTCTAATGGGATTTTCGTTATTTGGATTCATGGCATGTTTGAGCTGAACCGGAACAGCTGGAACAAATCCCTTGATTTAATGAAGTCTTTTAACTGGGTTTGTGATTTTAATGGAAATGACAACAAAAAAGGAACGTTAAGATATCTGGATACAAAAAAAAGTTATTTTGGATGTAACATACAAACAGTGGCGAAACTTGAGATTTCCAACCGGGTGGTCGGAAGTCATCGAACCTAAAATTATACATTGAAAATGAAAAAACCGGGGGGTTGAAAACTTATATACCTAAAAAAAATCTATACGAAAACACATATCGGGCACTGCTGAGCAAAAAATTCGGAAGAGTTTATTTTTCATAGACTATTTTGGAATTTTACTATAATGTTTTTAGATAATAATTGAAATATTTTGTTTGGGTCAAAATAAGTAGCTCTAGACTAGGTGGACGTAGTTCCATTAAATATGACGTAAATTGTTGGATTTTGAGTTTGGACTTGACTTAATACACACAGGTATGAGAATATTGTTTAGATTGACATGATGTCAAATCATTTTAAGCAAGCTAGATCTAAATTGTGATATGATTTGTCTTACATAAAACTATTCAACCATGCACACTTTACTAAAACGTGCTAAAAGAAAGCCATCTGGCCATGTAATATTATTCTATTAAAACAAAACTTTCTTTCCAAGAATGTTGTTTTCAATTAATTCTCTTGCTGACTATTTATCCATTACTAAATTTAGTGCATTCGAATTTTTTTCTATAAAACTCAAAGGGAAGTGTGTTTCTCATTACACCCCAACTTTATTTTTCGTTTACACCATACTCAATATCATTAACCATATTTGACTATAATAAACCAATCAGAGTTATATAATAGTTTTGCTGTTAAAAAAAACTTGAAATTTAATCTACATCAATGGCCACAGTATTAACTTGATCTTCTTAATTACACCTTAATCAATTTTTTAATTTATTATTGGGATATTGTATTTAAATAACCCCAACTTTTATCAATTGGCCGATAACACTCCCAAACTAAGTGCACCCTAACTCAGTTAGCTGATGTCAGATGTCACGTCATCAAGAATGCCATGTCAACTACCAAATCAGCTGCCATATCATCAAAAAATGCCACGTCAGCTGCCATATTAGCTGTCACGTCATCAAAAATGTCACATCAACTGCCATGTCATTTGTCACGTTAGCAAAAAATGGCCACATCAGATGCCATGTCAGCAAAACTAACTGGGTTAGGGTTCAGTTAGTTTAAGAGTGTTATCAGCCAATAAAATGAAAGTTGAGAGTGTTGGTGTACAAATCGAAAGTTTGGAGTGTTATCAGCTAATTGGTGAAAGTTAGGTTATTTAAATTCAATATCCCTTTATTATTTATGATAAATTTTAGTACTTAGATTCGTACTAGCTTTTCTAATTTATTTTAATTTACACTTTTTGCAGTTTAGTTATTATACTAAATTAACAAAACATATCATTTTTTGTTCAAATTTAATTGACATTTATTACCAAGATGACATGAGGCCTCCGCTTCAACACATGTGTCTCTCTGTCAAATAGGCTTGCTTCACATTAGCTACAACATAATTTATAATCATTAATTTTAGATGGAAACCATAATCATCTTTACTATCATTAAAAATGTTTTGTTTTAAGTATATAAAATGATATGGCATGTTGGAACTCATACCTTTAAAAGAACAAATGAACACAGTAAGATATTCGAAGAGAGCATTTGATTAATCCAGAAAAGCTTGCAAACTACTTGAAAAAAAAAAAACCCCCTCTCCTTAAGCTATGCAATGAACCCAGTCAATATCGACATAATTCAGATATTGAAATCAGATAATAATAATTAAAAAAAGGCTCCATGCACGTGACATGTAGATATGCCATGCAAACCAAAGTTGTAGATAATGTTACTGGAGACTTTTGATTACGATCGAGGACCTGAAATTATGAAATTACGAAGGTGTATGTCATAACACATAATATTTCTATCAGTTAGTTTTTTTAACGTTAACTTTACATATCGTTAGAATTGAATCACTGATTTTAAACCTTATCTAAAGTTTCTATTACTTTAATTCATAATAATACATTTGATGCGGAGTTCTGCTAAAATATCTGTAAAACGTTGTGTGGATGGGTGCATATACTGTTTTGACCATCATTGGTACGTATTTGTATATTGTTGACCCACACAAAGATGTTACTAAATACAAATTAAGGTTTTAAGGTACAATGCATGTTATTTGTTCTATTTTAAGCAAACTACATTTTAATTGTGATATGATTTTCTTTTACATAAAACTTTTCAATCAGGCACACTTTACTAAAACGCGTTGTGATATGATTTTTCTTCTGCATAAAACTTTTCAACTAGGCACACTTTACTAAAACGTGCTAAAAGAATACTTTCTTTTTCATAAATGTTGTTTTCAGTTAATCCTCTTGTTCACTATTTATCCATTGCTAAATTCAGTGCACTTGAATTTCTTTATAAAACCTCAAATCGGATAAATATCTTTTTGAAAAAGATTTTTTTATGATATCACTTACTTGGCATTATACCTAGTGGATTTACTGGTGGGATAAAATTTAGAGACCAATAGGTTTTGCGTTCGATTCCCACAAGGGGGGTTTTTCCCAAATTTATTGGGTTTTTTCCTGAATTAGTGTATGAGCATTATTGCCTAGTGTAGATGAATATGATCAGATTGTTCCATTGGTGACACAAACTCTTGTAGTCCGTCAGTAATCCAAATTTACCGTTCAAAAAAAAGACATCACTTACTTACACACCCACCCTTTGGGTTTACAGCAACAAAATTTTATTTATTTGTTTTTTTAACTGCAAAACTTGCTTCTACACTATTTACATCATAAATTTAATTTATTAACATGTATTTTCTAGATTTAAACATGAGACCTCTGTTACAAGAAGCATGCAGCTCTATCAAATGAACTAGTCCACATTAGCTACAACATAATTTATAATTACTCATTTTAGTTGGAAACCAGAATCGTGTTGTATCTTTTGTCTATCTTTAAAAGTATATAAAATGATATGGCATGTTGGTACTCATAACTTTAAAATAAAAAAATGAACTAAGTAAGATAGTCGAAGAGAGCATTTGATTAATCAAAGAAACCTTTCAAACCATTTGAATTAAAAAAAAAGCCCTCTCCTAAAGCTACGCGATGAACCGAGTCAATATTTTGACTAAACAACTATTAGCAGATTATAAATTATGAGGATGTATGTGCTTAATGGAATGTAATCAAAGCATAGCACAGAGGGTCTTTAAAAAAATATTGATTTTTCACTTTTATCTCAAAAGTTTTCATTTTTAACATTTTAACGTTTTTGTTTTTTTTTTCATTTTAACCTAAAACTTTTCATATTTCCAATTTAACTCCAACACATTTTTATTTTCAACTTTAATCAACGTATATTTCATCTTTTGCAAATTTTTTGTTTTACATTTCGTTCTAATTTTGCGAGTAAACACGTCATAACGTACGTGTGAGTTTCAAAGTTTTTTCGACTATTTTTCCCATTTGACAGGAACATCACAACGCGTCTATTTTTCTCTGTTTGACAGGTTCGTCGCAACGCGCGTGGTCTTAGATCGACTTAGTTATTCTTTTCTATTTTTACATTTCAGTCTAATTTTCTTCGCATTAACATGTCGCAACTGGCATACATGGTTCAACGATTTTACGTGTGCTTTTCGTTCGGTGTTATTTTTTTATTTTAAATTTATATTGTTTTTACGAGTTTTTTCAGTATTGTTGATCGCTGATAGTTGTGTAACATTAGTGTTACTTGGCACCGTTTATGCCCCCGCCGCAACATCGAACCCTACTAGTTGAAATCAGATAATAATAATAATATAATAATAATAATAATAATAATATAATAATAATAATAATAATAATAATAATAATAATAAATAATAATATAATAATAATAATAATAATAATAATAATAATAATAATAATAATAATAATAATAATAATAATAATAATAATAATAATAATAATAATAATAATAATAATAATAATAATATAATAATAAAAGGCTCCATGCACGTGACATGTAGACGTGCCATGCAAGCCAAACTTGTAGATAATGTTACCGGAGACTTTTGGTTAGGATGAGGACCTGAAATTATGAAAGGTATGTCACTTTTGTATATTTGTTGGATTGGTAGTCGAATATACGTCATGTTTCTATTAGTTAGTTTTTTATTAAATGATTCACTAACCTCTTGTTATTTTAAACCTTATCTAACATTTCTATTATCACTTTAATTCATAATGTATTTAATATGAGTTCTGCTCAAATATCTATAAAATGTGAAGTGGATGGCTGCAGATACTGTTTTGACCATCACGGGTATTTGTATATTGTTGACCGGCACAAAGATGTTATTAAATACAAATTAAGGTTTTAAGGTACAAAGCATGTCATTTGTTCTATTTTTTATTCCTTAAAATTGACAACTATACAACTTAAAGAAGTTGGATTTGGACAAATTGTGCAGATTGCGCCAGCTAGTTTGGAGGATGTCTTGGTTTCTCATATAAAGTATTTCTTTAATGGATTGTTTGAATAATGACTATTAAATTATATAATACTAAATAATTTAATGGTTTCTCATATAAAGTATTTCTTTAATGGATTGGAGATGGTGGAGATTGGAAGCAGGTGGGAGCAGCGGTGGGGGTGGAGAAAAAAGTTGTCGTGGGGTTGATGGTGGTTGGTGGTGGCTATGGGGGTTTGTGTTTGGATGAAATTTTGGTGTGATGGTGCCGTTGCAATCGTGGTGGGTTGGTGCTTATGGTGGAAACATGCGGCGGTGGTGGAAGGAGGTTGTGATGGTAGTGGTTATGGTTGAAACAGGTGGAAGCAAGTTGTGGTGGTGAAGGAGATTCTGGTGGTGGTCTGGTTGAAGTGCAGAGGGAGAAAGATGAAGTGCACATGTAGATAAATGGAATTTTTTTTTATTTAAGTTATTTATTTATATAATTAGTCCCTAAAAGGTGAAATGACAAAGTTACCCTCATGTGGTAGGCACATGATCAAATTTAACTGAAAAAATTAACTGGGTTAGACTTAAAGGACATAACGTGCAAGATTTTAAAACATAAAGTATAAAACTCATCAATGTTAAACATAAAAGACATGGCTTGAAAAGGGTATAACAATAAAGGACAATCTTTGCAATTCAATCTAATAACTAAATAAGTAACAAGTTGTTTGTCAAATTTGGAAATAAGACGTAAATCAATTCCAAATTAACTTGTCTTAAGTAAAATAAAATAAATATTAAACTATCATTATTTAATATATTAAATTTAAAGCGAACATGAGGTGAATAGTATAACAAATCAAATTCCAAATAAAATTGGTCTGAACTAGGGCCAAATAAAATTGGTCTGAACCAGAGATACAAATAAGTGAAGAAAAGAATAACACTACATATGGTTCACGAGACTGGATGAAGCAGGAGAAATTCTGATGGCATTCCTCCTGAAGAAACCTAAAGCTTAAATTTGTTGGATTTGATTTTGTTGCTAAACAGGTTCATGTTTTTTATCTATAAAGTAAAGCAGTATAAATGAGTTTATATACATGCAATTTGATTTATGTTAGTTGGATTTTAGTGTATTCTAATGGCATTGATAAACTTGTTATTTTGTTGTTTAAACACTTGAACAAATTGTAAACTTATGTTATTAAGAAGGGGAAATTACGAAAATAGCCAAACACATAGTTGACTTACGAAAATAGCCACCTGAAGCGTCCATATATAGACTCCTCAAGCACTTGATGCGTCTTTTGCAGAGTCTCACTGAAACCCAATGAAAAATGGACACTTGGCATTTTGATTGTTGCAAGTGGGCCCAGACCCATTGAAATTGGAATGTGTTTGCAGCCTCTTTTTGCGTCTGCAACTTTTTCTCCTTTCTACAATCAAGTTTTACTTTTTCTCTTTATCCCGACTTGTTAAACATCATATCAAAAGCATCAGATTTGAAACTCGCCAGAGGTGCTAAAACTCGCCGGAGGCATGCAACTTGAGGATGACGTAATACTTGAGGGGGGCTCATGAAACTTGAGGAAGTGCTTGAAACTTGAGGAGGACGTATGAAACTTGCCGGAAGTCCAACGGAAATTTGCAACTTATTCACCTCCCACCGCATACAACTCCGGAAGTCTGCAACTTGTTCACCTCCGGAGAGTTCTGCAAATTCCGGAGACATCTGCAAATTCCGGCACCGGAGAGTTCTGGAATTTCCGATCAGCCTGCTTGTTTTCCGGCACCCAGACGCTTCAGATACGACGCCGACGCCTCCACTACGTTTTGCGACGCATCCCATCTTCCAGACGCATCCCATCTTCATCTCAGACGCATCCCATCTTCATCTCAGACGCTTAAGTTCTCAGACGCATGCCGGCATTTGAATCCGTGATGCGCCGCTCCCCCGACGCATGAGTTGGCCAATTTCGTAAGTGAACTATGTTTTTGGCTATTTTTGTAATTTCCCCTATTAAGAATTCAACAAACGTGTCATATTTTGTTTTATTGTTAAAACCTTGTCCAATGAGTTTTTGTGGAGACCGAAGAGATGATATGAAAGTATTAGAACAGTTTAAGTTTTATTCATGAAAAACATTTGCTATATAGCAGGAACCTAGGAGTCACAATCAAAAAATGATGAATTGAAAATTCTAAACAACCTAACTCATTCAAACTTCACCATAAAAATCGTAACTAAATAATAAATACTAACTCAAGCAACTTTTTTTTGAACGGCAAATTATACGATTTTATTCAATCACCTAGACGAAACGTTTCAACACATTACAAATGGTTAGTAAGCTACTAAGCCGACCACCCGAAAAAAACAATTGTCTCACCCTATTACATTATAACCATAAAATGCTATATTAACCTATTACTTCAAATCTCGCCCAGCTTCTCCATTCCAAGTTTGATCTTTTTGCTCTACTCTTAATCCACAGGAAGGTAGTTGCCTGCATATCACCAAAAATCTGATCTATTTTCACGTGTTTCCCATTAAAGATTGCATCGTTTCTTGCTTTCCAATTCCCCAACAAGTAGCAATATAATCATTTGGACATAACTCCTTTTTTGCTCTTCAATTTGAACAGTTTTATAGAAACTCATCAAGTCTTTCATGGAATGAGCATAAACCTCCTGAATTTTACACCAATCACTCACTTTCTGCCACAAGACCGCTGCTACATAACACCCGATGAATAGATGATCGGCATCTATGTCCCTTTCACAACATAACTTGCAGATCGGTGGATTCGAGATCATACCCCTCTTCTTTAGCCCGACCATGGTGGATAGTCGGTCTTGCACCCCACGCCACCCGAATATGTTTACTTTTTTAGGGGCCCATTTAACCCAATCATAAGGATAAAATGGAATTGAAAATGTTGGGATTGAACCTTTGGAAAGGAACAAATGATACAAAGCCAAACAACACCATCCGAGCTTTGGTCCAGCTATCAGAGGTTGCTACCCACTGATAGGTTTCTACTGCTTTCAATAAAGAACATTGCTACCAATCATCTGACAGAAGAAACTCCCAACCGCTGATAGAAGAATACAAGATCAGAGGTTGGCCATCAGTGTTTAGTTTAGTCTTAGTTAAATCAATGTAACAGTGCTATGCACTGATAGCTTTAGTCTAGTAGTTCTTATAGTTAGTTATGTTTGTTAGCTGTCACTATCAACCATGACGTCATTATAAGACGATCAGTGGTTAGATGGTTAGTATAAATAGGCGCTCATTGTAATAGTTTTACTTGTCTTCTTAAAAAGATCAATTTCGCATATCTTCTTCATTTCTTACTATCAAACGATCGTTATTGGGCTAAGGGCGAGTTTGTTAATCACTTGCAATAGTTTAAGTACTTGAACTCAAGATGGTGATGAAAACAAACGACCAATTGATTGTTGTAAAATTTTCCTTTAATCCGCTGCACTTAGTCTCTGTTTTTCAATCATTTTCCAATATTTGAAACAAAAACAACAATCAATTCAAACTTAGATCCTGACAATTGGTATCAGAGCTTGGTCAATTGATTTTGATTTAAATGTCAAATTGATTTGAATAGATCAGCTCTTTGTTGCTAATTTCGTTTGATAAGTTTTGCTTGAATACAGAGTTTTATTACTACAAAAGTTTTTAAAGCACAAATCTGTTGTAAACAAGAGAAATGGCACAAAACACACAAGATTCAAATATTGGATCCATGTTTAAACCACCTGTGTTGAAGCGAAATGAGTATTTTGTCTGGCAACGTAGAATGGGTCATATTCTCGCTCAACAGAATACCGGATGTTGGAGATCCGTTGTGTTTGGACCTCATGTTCCCATGGTTCCAAGCATAGAGGATCCCCACACTCAAGTCCCTAAAAAACCCAAAAATTACTCTGAACATGATTTCCTCAAAATCAAATTGTATGCTAAGGCTTTCAGCATAGTTACTTCAGCGTCGCCCAATGAGATTTATGCGGGATTACTTCATTGTAATAGTGCTAAAGAGTTATGGGATGCTCTTAAAGAGCAATTCGGTGGTACTGAAGAGGTGATCGAGAATGATAGAGAAGTCTTGAATAAGCAGTATGAAACATTTTGCCATGTAAAAGGTGAGTCACTAACCCAACAGTTCGAGAAATTCAGCTGTCTCATAAGTGAATTAAAACTGGTAGATGTGAGCTTTCCTAATTCGACTATCAATAGTCGTTTCTTAAGATCAGTACCAGAAAAATGGGAGACAATAGCTTATGTCACTCGAACATCTGTTGGTTATAAAGAAATGACCCTCACACAGCTTCATGGCCGACTTCTCACTTATGAGAGAGAGTTGAACCAGAAAAAGAAGCTTCAAGAGTCTGGGAAAGTGACTGATGACTATACACTGGGAAACACTACTCTCTATAGTCATGAGAGGGGTCTGGTAGTGGAAAGGATCAGAGTTTTGATTATTACATTGACATAACTTCTAGAAACAATTTCAACTCTGATCCCAGTACACCAAATTTTGCTTTTGCTGCAAATTGTGAAAGCCAAACCTCTAACTCGCCAGAGGTGCTAAAACTCGCCGGAGGCATGCAACTTGAGGATGACGTAATACTTGAGGGGGGCTCATGAAACTTGAGGAAGTGCTTGAAACTTGAGGAGGACGTATGAAACTTGCCGGAAGTCCAACGGAAATTTGCAACTTATTCACCTCCCACCGCATACAACTCCGGAAGTCTGCAACTTGTTCACCTCCGGAGAGTTCTGCAAATTCCGGAGACATCTGCAAATTCCGGCACCGGAGAGTTCTGGAATTTCCGATCAGCCTGCTTGTTTTCCGGCACCCAGACGCTTCAGATACGACGCCGACGCCTCCACTACGTTTTGCGACGCATCCCATCTTCCAGACGCATCCCATCTTCATCTCAGACGCATCCCATCTTCATCTCAGACGCTTAAGTTCTCAGACGCATCCCGGCATTTGAATCCGTGATGCGCCGCTCCCCCGACGCATGAGTTGGCCAATTTCGTAAGTGAACTATGTTTTTGGCTATTTTTGTAATTTCCCCTATTAAGAATTCAACAAACGTGTCATATTTTGTTTTATTGTTAAAACCTTGTCCAATGAGTTTTTGTGGAGACCGAAGAGATGATATGAAAGTATTAGAACAGTTTAAGTTTTATTCATGAAAAACATTTGCTATATAGCAGGAACCTAGGAGTCACAATCAAAAAATGATGAATTGAAAATTCTAAACAACCTAACTCATTCAAACTTCACCATAAAAATCGTAACTAAATAATAAATACTAACTCAAGCAACTTTTTTTTGAACGGCAAATTATACGATTTTATTCAATCACCTAGACGAAACGTTTCAACACATTACAAATGGTTAGTAAGCTACTAAGCCGACCACCCGAAAAAAACAATTGTCTCACCCTATTACATTATAACCATAAAATGCTATATTAACCTATTACTTCAAATCTCGCCCAGCTTCTCCATTCCAAGTTTGATCTTTTTGCTCTACTCTTAATCCACAGGAAGGTAGTTGCCTGCATATCACCAAAAATCTGATCTATTTTCACGTGTTTCCCATTAAAGATTGCATCGTTTCTTGCTTTCCAATTCCCCAACAAGTAGCAATATAATCATTTGGACATAACTCCTTTTTTGCTCTTCAATTTGAACAGTTTTATAGAAACTCATCAAGTCTTTCATGGAATGAGCATAAACCTCCTGAATTTTACACCAATCACTCACTTTCTGCCACAAGACCGCTGCTACATAACACCCGATGAATAGATGATCGGCATCTATGTCCCTTTCACAACATAACTTGCAGATCGGTGGATTCGAGATCATACCCCTCTTCTTTAGCCCGACCATGGTGGATAGTCGGTCTTGCACCCCACGCCACCCGAATATGTTTACTTTTTTAGGGGCCCATTTAACCCAATCATAAGGATAAAATGGAATTGAAAATGTTGGGATTGAACCTTTGGAAAGGAACAAATGATACAAAGCCAAACAACACCATCCGAGCTTTGGTCCAGCTATCAGAGGTTGCTACCCACTGATAGGTTTCTACTGCTTTCAACAAAGAACATTGCTACCAATCATCTGACAGAAGAAACTCCCAACCGCTGATAGAAGAATACAAGATCAGAGGTTGGCCATCAGTGTTTAGTTTAGTCTTAGTTAAATCAATGTAACAGTGCTATGCACTGATAGCTTTAGTCTAGTAGTTCTTATAGTTAGTTATGTTTGTTAGCTGTCACTATCAACCATGACGTCATTATAAGACGATCAGTGGTTAGATGGTTAGTATAAATAGGCGCTCATTGTAATAGTTTTACTTGTCTTCTTAAAAAGATCAATTTCGCATATCTTCTTCATTTCTTACTATCAAACGATCGTTATTGGGCTAAGGGCGAGTTTGTTAATCACTTGCAATAGTTTAAGTACTTGAACTCAAGATGGTGATGAAAACAAACGACCAATTGATTGTTGTAAAATTTTCCTTTAATCCGCTGCACTTAGTCTCTGTTTTTCAATCATTTTCCAATATTTGAAACAAAAACAACAATCAATTCAAACTTAGATCCTGACAATTGGTATCAGAGCTTGGTCAATTGATTTTGATTTAAATGTCAAATTGATTTGAATAGATCAGCTCTTTGTTGCTAATTTCGTTTGATAAGTTTTGCTTGAATACAGAGTTTTATTACTACAAAAGTTTTTAAAGCACAAATCTGTTGTAAACAAGAGAAATGGCACAAAACACACAAGATTCAAATATTGGATCCATGTTTAAACCACCTGTGTTGAAGCGAAATGAGTATTTTGTCTGGCAACGTAGAATGGGTCATATTCTCGCTCAACAGAATACCGGATGTTGGAGATCCGTTGTGTTTGGACCTCATGTTCCCATGGTTCCAAGCATAGAGGATCCCCACACTCAAGTCCCTAAAAAACCCAAAAATTACTCTGAACATGATTTCCTCAAAATCAAATTGTATGCTAAGGCTTTCAGCATAGTTACTTCAGCGTCGCCCAATGAGATTTATGCGGGATTACTTCATTGTAATAGTGCTAAAGAGTTATGGGATGCTCTTAAAGAGCAATTCGGTGGTACTGAAGAGGTGATCGAGAATGATAGAGAAGTCTTGAATAAGCAGTATGAAACATTTTGCCATGTAAAAGGTGAGTCACTAACCCAACAGTTCGAGAAATTCAGCTGTCTCATAAGTGAATTAAAACTGGTAGATGTGAGCTTTCCTAATTCGACTATCAATAGTCGTTTCTTAAGATCAGTACCAGAAAAATGGGAGACAATAGCTTATGTCACTCGAACATCTGTTGGTTATAAAGAAATGACCCTCACACAGCTTCATGGCCGACTTCTCACTTATGAGAGAGAGTTGAACCAGAAAAAGAAGCTTCAAGAGTCTGGGAAAGTGACTGATGACTATACACTGGGAAACACTACTCTCTATAGTCATGAGAGGGGTCTGGTAGTGGAAAGGATCAGAGTTTTGATTATTACATTGACATAACTTCTAGAAACAATTTCAACTCTGATCCCAGTACACCAAATTTTGCTTTTGCTGCAAATTGTGAAAGCCAAACCTCTAACAATCTGAGTTTTGAGATGAATGACTTACAACACTTTGAACCCACGGATTTGGAAGAAATGGACATCCTACACTAATTGGCACTCTTGAGTGTCAGGGCTAGTAAGTTTTACAAAAGAACTGGTAGGAGGTTTCCAGGATTGCATGGGGGCTAAAAGTTGGGTTAGATAAATCAAAGATAAAATGTTACCAGTGCAATAGGATGGGACATTTGGCCAGGGAATGCAGAACTCAAACTGCAGGACCAATTGTAACTCATCCTGGCACCAATCCTCAAAGCACTATCCAATATTCCCAGTTTACTCCTGCACATCAAATGCAAAACACTACCCATTTTGCAAGCCCTGTAACAACTGTCCCTATTCATTATGTCCAAACCCCTGCTCCACAGATTCAATATGTTCAAGCACCACCTCAAGTGCATGTGCAACAAGCTCCACATGTCACTCAAACTACTCAAACCACTGCTACGAGAGGTTACACAACAAAGCTTATTTACCCAAGGTTTTGTTGACTGGAGTAGTTTGCCTGAGGATTTAACTGATGAAAACTTCGCTCTCATAGCCAAAAATGATTTTGAAAATGAAAACTTATGTTTCATGGCTTTAGAGACCATAGTTGAAGGTGATGAGTCTGTGGAACAGTAGTCAAAATCTGATGTGGTTGAATGTTGTGAAGCAGTGGTGTTAGGATCTGAGTTTGAATTACTTGTAGTTTTTGTTTCAAAAATGGAAAATGATTGAATTAAAAGAGATTTGCAGCGGAATAAGATGGAAAACTTTTACTACAAGCAATGGTCGTTTGTTTTCATCATCATCATGCTTTCAAGTTAATTAACTTGCATGTGATTCACAAACTCCCCCTCAGCCTTTGCAATTACAGTTTGGTAATGAGAAAATGCAGAGAAGATGATATGCGAAAATTGATCTTTTAAGAGACAAGTTTAAAGGTTACAAGAGTTGCCTTTTTATATTAACTATCTAACCTCTGAGATCTTTGATGACGTCAGGGTTGATAGTGACAGGAAACAATATGTAACTAACTCTAAACACTGCTTATACTAACTATCAGTGCTTGGCACTGTTACATTGATTAATTGAGCTAATGACTAAACTCTGATTTCTATCCTCTGTCCTTGTTAACTCTGGCAGACCTTGAAGCTTTGTGAAGGCAGATGATAGGATGAGCAGTCTTTATGGAAAGCAGTGTAAGTACATTAGAGGATGTAACCTCTGATAGTTGAACCAAAGCTCGGATAGTGTTGTTTGGCTTTATATCATCTGTTCCTTTCATAGGGTTCAATCCCAACAATCTCCCCCTGGAACAGATGATGCCAAAAACACTTTATTCTTGGTTTTTATTCCTTAGAAGGAATTCTCTTATTTGACCTTTGAATTGAAGTTCAAAGTTAAAAGATTCCATGTCATCAGCATCCTTCACCAGCTCTAAACATAGTAGTTCTTGGAAGTCTTCTACTGTAAGCTTATAAGCATCTTCCATGGATAGTTTAGTGGCTGCACCATCAGACTTGAGCAATGTCAATTCATGGGTGTCTTTGTCGACCTTCCATTTTAGAATTTTTGGGTCTGATGGTTTTCTTGAAGGAGCTTTTATTGCAGAGGTTTGTAAATGAGCCATCTTTGACAAATCTTTGCCTAGCTTGGCACTTGTATCATCTGTGTTATAATCATCATATTCTGAATGCCTTCTTTGATAAATGTATCCTCAAACTCTTTGTCAGTGTTTTCATTCATCTCCCCTTGCTTTTTCCTGTGTTGCAGGGCAAGTGTGGAGTGGGCAGATGTTGAGCTGGACCTTTTGGAGAGTTGAGCTCTGAGGATAGCATCTTCTTTTGAGTAATCAGGCTTGGGAGGCATGGATGGATCCTTTTTCCTTCTTTCTTCCAAACTTTTGTAAGTGTCTAACACCCTCACCTCACCCCATCTCATCACTTGGTTTTTGGAACCATAATGATTTTGAATCAGTTCTTGCTTCATTCTCTTTAACTTCAAGACATTTCAGAGATATCTTTCTTGTATAAATCCCAGTTGGGAGGAGTTGGCTTTTTGAGAGGGTCTTTCAACATTTCTTGTATTCTATTGATTTCTTCTCTCAGCTCATCTATGCTACAATCCCTGAACTGAGGCCTTGTTGCCTTATACATCTTCTTTTCCATGATATACTCAATGAGCTCACTCTTGAGCAACTTATCTTCCCTTACAGACAACTGGTTGCTCAGATCCTTGACAAAGTTTTGCAGAATGGTGACCTTACTCAGTTGAAAGGACATGATAGTCTGTATTTCTCTATCATTTTACCAGCTGATTCTCTTTTGACAATATCCTCTGCTTGCTTCTTTTTCAATTCTAGATAAGCATCAACATTTGCTGGTCTTGGATAGCCATCAAGAGATAGAATTGTTCTTTTGTCAGGGTCATCCTCTGAAAAGAAAATTAGAATCTCTTCCCTGACTGTTGGTAAATCAAGAGGGTACACCTTTGCTGCAGGAATGACTTTAAGAGTTGAAGAAGTTGTAAGCTCTGATAGTGGGGATCATTGGTGTTGATGATAGTGGAAGAGGTGCAGAGATCTCATCATCATTTATCACTTTTGTGATTTTTCTCCTTTTAAACCTTAAGGTGGGTGATGGTGGTTGTGGGATTTTTGGTGGTGTAGATAATGGTTGAGTTGTGGGAAATGTGATTATGGCAGTGGATAGAGATGCATCTGTTGCAACCTCTGCTGTATCAACAGATGTTGACACAACAGTTGCTGTAACATCTGCTTGTGTGGATATGGGTTGTGGTTTTGAAGATGTGATAGGTTTTTGAGAGGCAGAGGTTTTCATGGTTGGATTTGTTTCAGGCTTAGTTTTAGGAGGTGTGGATGTTGGTTGCCTGCTTTTCTAGCAGGAGCTCTTTTTGATGAAGTACCAACCTCTCCTTTTTCTTTTTGCCGATCAATCTTTTTCTCAACCAACACTCTACTCTCCTCAATCACATTCTTCTTGTGACTATCCCTTGCCTTGGCCACTAGTTCTTTAGTTAAATCTATCTTCTTTTGAATCATCAGGCCTTGGAATGTTCAATGTAGGTCTGGCCTTATCATCATCTATTGTTAGCTTCTTTGGACCCAAAGGTTTCTCCCCCTTTTTGGCTTCATCTGTTGTAACAAATATAACCGTTGGAGGTGCATGGCCAGTGGTTGTGAGTAGATGTGCTTTGATGGCTTTAATGTCTGCTGCAGTGTCTTGATATCTTGATTCAAACATGTTTCGAACATTATTCACATGATGCTTGTGTTGTAAATCTAAATAATGTTGTTGATGTTGAAACAGAGGGTTAAGAGCTTCTTTGAGATCAGCAGTGGATGAACAGAGGGTTGACTTTTTGTAGCTATCATCTGCTTTAGTAAATCTTTGATTTCACCAACAGAGTTTTCTATCCTGGTCACTCTCTTCTGTCAAATCCTGGTATTTTAGATCATCACCTAATTTAATAGGATCATCTGAATTCCTACCAGTGGTGGTAGTTATATCTATGTTATCATGAGCAGTGGTTTTAGGACCAGCTTCAAACATAGATGCCCCTTTGTCTTGGTACTGGGGACTCCCACAATAGAGGTAACAGTTGTTTCCTCAGCAGTGGTTGCCTTCAACCAAGTCTTATTAATGAAACCACTGTCCAACTGAGAACTAGGGAGTTCAGCAATTGTATGGCTGCTTGTGTTGAAATATCACCAAGGGTTACATGTAACCCAAGGGATGTAGCCTCTTCATTTACTGATGGGCTAACAATGAATAAAGAATCAGACCCAGCCATTGGATGAAGTATATTCTCAGTAATAGGTTGTTGAGAAGTGCTGGTTTGTGTCTGAACTAATTCAATTGCATTCAGCAATGGTACAATTGTGGGTGGAAGTGAAGGTATCGGTGAAGCTGGTTGAGTAGAAAGCGACATTGCCCTGGGAGAGGGGCTGTGGAAGATAGACCCAAGTGGATCTAGAGCTTCATAAAGTGGTGTCCCTGTGTCTACAACCTTTTCCTTTTGTGAGGAAGAAGGAGGAGTTTCAAAGCCGGTGGGAGATCTTTGAACCATCTGCTGTGAAGAAGTAGCAGCAGTGGTTTGTGACTTTGTGCTGTCACAGGGTTAACCTCTGGGATCTCATCTTCCAGAGGACCCTTTTTGGGTTTGGTGGGCTTTTTGGAGATTGTTTTGGTTTTCTTTTTGGAAATTTTTGGTGTGGGTTTCAGGGCAGCGGTTGTGTTGCCCTTATCACCAAGAGCAGTGGGCTCAGTAGCAAGAGGTTGAGATTGAACATTTTGTTCTGGTAACTTGCTCATCCTCCTCTACTTGTATTTTCTCAACTTTATCTTGGTTTGTGATTCTGGTGAAAGTTTCATGATTAAGGCTGCCTGGAGTAACCACAAGCGCCAATTTTACTTTTAGGACCTTTAATTTGACCTGTAAGTAAACACTCAAGAAACGTGGATGCATAAAAAAGCTTTTCTTTTTTCAATATTTTTAAAGTTATTCACAAGATCATTGAACAGTATCTACGAGTAGTTCAAATCGGTGTCAGTTAAAATTGCATACCCCAGATATTGCATGTTCAATGGGATTTCATTGAAAGCAGTGGATTTTGCTGAGAGACAAGTAAGAATGGTGTGAAAGAAAAATCTCATCTCAGCAGGAAAGTTAGGTTAAAAATGGTCATACCTTTTCATCTGGCCGATATAACCTCTTTCCAGAAACTCTGCTTGGATCTCATTAATTGGAAATGACACAGGGTGTTGTATGTCATTTAACTTGAAAACTTGAGAGATCGATTGGGGGCTAATTTGCATTAACACTCCCCCTACTCTTGAAATTATTGTATAAGGAACACCATCAGCAGATGAGTGAACCTTTGCATTTTTCTCAGAAATCACGAAGAGCATCAATGTAAATGGGGGCTTTGACGGTTAACATGTGCAAGAATTTAGACTTTTGCAAAATTCGAATCATTGGATGATAGCGAGTATTTGCTTCGTTTTCTTCAAGTATGGTAGTGTAGTTGTGTGGGGTTTTGATTATGAGAGTGAAAGGTGGAGGTTCTTCTTGCGATTAGCTTTGGATTTTGAAGATTTTGATTTGGGAGCCATGGTGTTTGAGATAAAAACTGTTTTGAGATTTTGAAATCGACACAGTTTAGGGTAACCACTGGTGAGATAAAACAGGGGTTTTATAAGGGTTTTGAAAAAGTGAACATGACGTGGCATCTGTTGCAAGATCGGATGGCTAACATCTGGCCACGTGTAACCTTTGATGAGAAAAGTAACTGTTGATGTGGCAAAACACTGTTTTAGGACAGTGGTTTGGACAATACTGTTTTTGTTAACACTATCAGAGGATAGCCATCACTGGTTTTGAAGAGTGAAAAATAGAAGTCAGAGGATACACGTATCAGTGGATATGATTTTAAAGCCTATCAGAGGTTTTGAGCAAATAGATGTTGTGATCAGACTTTTAAAGATTTATTGAAAATTTCAATTTTAAACTATTTTTAAGGAATTTGTGAATTTCTGAAAACATTTTGATGCTATGGTACACATGGATTTACAAGAAAACTTGTTTTTAATCCATGTTTAGCATACCAAGCCTTGAGATCAATTTTTCAAAGGTAGATGTTTTCCAATGCCTTGGTTAAAACATCTGCCCATTGATCATGAAGTATGGACATGATGCAGAGAAATCAAACCTTTTTCATAGCAATCTCTCACAAAGTGATGTCTGATGTCAATAGTGCTTTGTAGTTGAATGAGAAACTGGATTTTTGATGATATTTTCAGCAGCTTGACTGTCCAATTTGAGTGGAGTCTTTAGTGCATGATACAAAATCCAACAGCTGGTTTTGAAGCCACAAGAGTTGAGCAGTGCAGCTAGCAGCAGCAATATACCTGCCTCAGCAGTGGATGTTGAAACTGCAACCTGCTTTTTGCTTTGCCAAGACACTAGACAATCACCTAGGAATTGACATCCTCCTGATGTGGACTTCCTTGTAGTTTTACACCCAGCAAAATCACTATCTGAAAAACCTGAAAGCTCAATATTCCCATTAGCTGGATACCAGATACCAAGTTGGGAAGCACCTTTTATGTATCTGAATATCTTTTTACAGCAATAAGGTCAGACTTTCTAGGTAATGCCTGTGATCTGGCACAAATACATGTTGCAAACATGATGTCTGGACCTTGATGCAGTTAGGTACAATAAAGACCCAATCATGCTTCTATAAAGAGTTTGATCAACAAGGTCATCTTTACCATCAATGGTGACTAGCTTGGATGGTTGCCATGGGTGTGCTACATGGTTTACAATCATCCATATAAACTTTTTAAGCAGTTCTTTCACATACTTGTTTTGATGGATAAATGTACCATTGTGCAATTGTTTAACTTGAAGACCAAGAAAACATTGGAGCTCACCCATTTCACTCATCTCAAACTCTGCTGCCATGAGTTTTCGAAACTCTTCACACATAGCAGTGCTTGTGGATCCAAAAATGATGTCATCCACATAAATTTGACAAGCATCAAATCTTTTCCTTTCCATTTTAAAAACAGGTTTTATCTATTTTGCCTCTAGTAAACCCTATTGATAAGATAAAAGTGGATAGAGTTTCATACAGGCTCTTGGTGCTTGTTTCAACCATACAATGCTTTGTTGAGCTTGTAGACATGATCAGGATGGAATGCATCTTCAAAACCTGGAGGTTGACAGACATACACCTCTTCTTTGATTTTTCCATACAAAAATGCACTCTTTATATCCATTTGAAACACCTTTATGTTGTGGTTCGCAGCAAAAGCTAAGAACAGGCGAATAGCTTCCAACCTTGCTACAGGAGCAAAAGTCTCATCATAGTCTATACCTTCTTCCTGTCTGTAGCCTTGAACCATGAGCCTTGCTTTGTTTTTGACAACAATACCTTTCATCAGTTTTGTTCTTGAAGACCCACTTTGTGCCAATTGGACTTACATTTTGGCAGTGGCACAAGCTCCCAAACTTGTTGTCTTTTGAACTGAAGGAGTTCTTCTTGCACGCCTCTACCCAGCTGTTGTCTTTCAGTGCCTCTTGGTACTTGACTGGCTGTATGAGAGATAGAAAACCAGCAAAAAGACAAATTTTTAGGATTGGCTTCGTGTGAGCACCCCAGATTTGATGTTGCCAATAACTTGATCTGCTGGATGGCTTTTGAGATAAATCAAATCACCTTGATATGGAACAATAGCATTTTGAGGTGATGGCTGCAAATGTGTATCATCTGAGCTAACCTCTGCTGGTAAATTGAAGTATCAACCACTGATGAGAATGGTGGTGGTGGTATTGGGGGTATAGAGGTAACATTCTGATGATTTTGGTGCCCAGATGTAGGACCTTTATCACAGATGTTTGATTTTGTGAATTGGCAGAGGTTTGAGGATCAACCACTGTTGACCAGAAGTGGCAGAGTTTACACAAGAGCTTGTAGCACTTGATCCTCTGTTTGAAGAATAGACTTTTGTTTGTCGAAAGCACACAGTCATATCCTTGATCTTGATCTTTTCAGATGATTTGGTGTACTTGCATTGTCTAGCTTGATAGAAACATAAGCAAATGTGAATTTATCTAAATCAAAAAGCTTGCAGGATTTGCTGGGATTTTCAGTGATGATAGTTCATTGAACTTCACATTCAAAGTTTCTTCAACACACTTTGTCCTAGTGTTAAAAACTCTGTAGGCTTTGGCAGTGGTTGAGTATCCCAGAAAATAACCACAATCAATTTTGGCTGCAAACTTAGATATAGAATCTTTTTAAGTTAAAATGAGACATGGACAGCTAAAAATTTAAAATATGAAATCAGAGGTTTGATTTTATACAAAATCTCATAGGCAGTCTTTTGATGCCTGGGGTTAATCAAAACTCTGTTTTGAACATAGCAAGTAGTGTTTACAGCCTTTGCCCAAAAGGACAGGGGTAAACCAGAATCTGCTAGCATAGTTCTTGCTGATTCAATTAAGGTTCTGTTTTTCCTTTCAACCCCCATTTTGTTCTGGAGTTCTTGGAATGCTATATTGTCTAACAATTCCTTTTGACTCATAAAAAGCATCTAACTCTCTATTTTTAAACTCTGTTCCATTGTCACTTCTAAAGATTTTTACTGGAAGATCAAATTGCTTTTCTACTTGTTTGACAAAGTTTTGCAAAATGCCTGCAGTTTCATCCTTTGAGTGGAGAAAAAAGTCCATGTAAACCTAGAGAAATCATCAACTATCACTAGGCAATACCTTTTGGGTTTTAAGCTCATGATTTGTACTGGGCCAAACAAGTCCATGTGCAACAGTTGTAAACACTGGCTTGTTTTGGACTCTTCAATTGATTTGAAAGAACTTTTATGTTGTTTGCCTTTTAAACAGGAAACACAATGTTCATCACAAGGAAAATTGCTTGTGAGGCAAGCCTCTTACAAGACTTTTTTTGAGAGTGTGGTGATATTTTAAGATTTGTGTGTCCAAGTCTTCTATGCCATAACTCAGTCTCTTTGCTAGAAGCAACTGAGAATAGACATGTTCCAGACATAGGATTATCTTTTAACATATCTACCACATACACATTCCCACTTCTGTGTGCAGTGAGTTGTGCTTTGCTCTCAGCAATGATTTGATCAATCTTTTTGACAACCTCTGGTCCCACAATTTGACAAGTTTTCTTAGTGAAGAAGGATCCATATCCTCTGTCACTCATTTGTGAGACACTCAGCAGGTTAAATTTTAGATTGTCAATCAAATTCACATTTTCAAACTTGAGTTTACCAGCCAGAACCGATCCAGACCCTAAAACCTTTCCCTTGAGTTATTATCAAAAGATATATCACCCCCCATGAGCCATGAAGTCCTTGAGAAGGGCTCTACATCCTATCATGTGCCTGGAACCTCCACTATCTACATACCATAAGCTATCAAGGCAAGTAGAGGGTCCTGCATATCAAGTAAATAGATTAGTTAAAGTTGGTCTCCAAAGCCAAAATGGCTTTGGATGGGGTCACAGATGGTCCGGTCTCAAGTCTATGGATAATGGTCAGTGGTTTTGAAATTTTTCTTGTAACATCTGCTCTTGACCATTTCCTATCAGATGATTGTATCCATAAGGGTGCCATTTACTCTTTGCTTTGAAGGCTTTTTGTAACCTTCATAGGTATGAGGAACCTTTTTGTAAGCAGGTTGGCCATACCCTCTTGGAAATGAATTTGAGGTGGAGCATCTGTCACTTGCACCTCTCTTTGAGCAAAGGTTTTGGTTAAGGCTTTTGTAACAGATGTTTCAGTTGGTTCAAAACTCTGCTTGGATTTATTTCCAACAGAACTTGAACTTTCTCTTTCAAGTGCTTTTACCTTGATCTCTTTTACCTTTTGTTCATAGTTTTTGAGATAGGCACACTGTTGAGTTGAGTGATTTGTTTTGCTGCAGATGGTGCATTTTAAAGAGTTTTTGATAACACAAGTTTTGTTAATGTCATAGGCTTTTAAAAGAAAACAATCTGCAGCCACATGATTTCTTTTTTCACAAAATTCACAAAACAAGTTTTTAATCTTTACTCTTCTTTTCCTATCAGACTTTTTCTCAGCAGTGGTTGTAACCTCTGCTGGCACATCTTTGATAGGGATCACCAGTGCTTTTGGGGCTTTAATACCATCAGTGGTTGTGAAGCCATTGGCTTAAAGTTCTCTAAGATATCACATTCATCTGACCAGGTTGGTTCAAAATGATATTTTTCAATTTCTTTATCTTTTGTTGAAACCTCTGGTTTTTTCAAAACAATTTTGTTTCCAGCTTTATCTGTGATTTTTATCTCTTCACCAGCCAAATTTGTAGGGACAACTTCAACCAACTCAGAATCAATTTCAGCAACATTTTTCTCATTTTGGTCATAGGCTCTAAAACCTACACCAAACTTGATGTTGCTCTTGATCTGAGCATCAAGCATAATTTCATAACCTTTGCAGGACTCAACCCATTTTTCACAAGTGATTTGGGTTTCTTCTAACTCCTTTTTACAAACTTGGTATTTTTCTACCATAGTTTGGAGTTGGTCCTTGGTTATGCTTGATTCATGTCTTAGGCTACTCATTTCAGAATCTTTTTCACTTAACTTTGATTTTAACTCTTTAATTAGTTTTTCAAAATTAAGTTCATCTTCTAAAATTTTGTTTCTCAGGTTTTTATTCACCTTTGTGATGTTTGGAAAAGCAATGATGCATTTGTCAGAACATAGATCTTTATGGACCTGAGGTGATACCTTTGTAGCAGCCATAAGAGCACAATCACACTCATCTTCACACACATCAATGTTCCATGGGTCAGTAGGAGAGTTCTTTTCCTTATCAGCAGCATTTTCTCTTTCTTCACTTGAAACCACTGTTTCATCACAAAATTGAACTTCATCAGATTTTGAACTATCTCCACAGATTTAACACCTTCAGCAATTGTCTCTAAGGCCATTAAACAAAATTCTTGTTCAACATCATTTTTGGCCATTAAGCAAAGTTTTCATCAGTCAAATCCTCAGGCAAACTGCTCCAATCAACATAACTTTGTGTGAAAAGCTTTGTTGACCAACCTCTGCTTGACTAGCAGTGGTTTGAGCAGGTTGTGTAACCATGGGTGCTTGTTGTACAAGCACTTGAGGATGTGATGGTGCCTGAACATATTGAATTTGTGGAGAGTGGACTGAACATAATGCACTAGAACAGTGGTAGCAGGGTGTGCAAATGGGCTGTGTTTTGAACATGTTGAGCAGGGGCAATTGGGAATAATGAGCAGTGTTTTGTGTGCTGAGGTCTAGGGCCAGGATGAGTCACTATTGGTCCAGAACTTTGAGACCTGCATTCTCTGGCCAAGTTCCTAGCCTATTATACTTATAACACTTGACTTTTGATTTATCCAGCCCAACCTTCAACCCCCATGCAAACCTTGGGAATTTTCTACAGTTCTCTTGTAAAACTTACTAGCCCTAACACTCAATAAGGTAGTTGGTGCAAAATATCCATTTCTTCAAGATCAGAAGGTTCAATTAGTTGCAAATCATTCAGCTCAAAGGATAGATTGTCAGAGGTTTGGCTTTCCCCACTAGCAGCAAAAGCATAGTTGGGTGCATATGTTTCAGATCCAAAGTTCCCACCAGATGTAATATCTATATAGTGATCATAACTTTGGTCCTTACTGCTGCCAAACCCTCTTCTTGGCCAAAAAGAGTTGTATTACCCAATGAGTAATCATCAGTCATTTTGCCAGAATCTTGCAACTTCTTTTTCTGGTTTAACTCTCTCTCATAAGTGAGGAGTATCCCATGAAGTTGTGTCAACGACATTTCTTTAAACCCAACAGATTTTCGCGTTACATAAGCTACCGTCTCCCACTTATCTGGTAACGATCTAAGGAAACGACTATTGACAGTCGAATTAGGAAAAACCACGTTAACCAGTCTAAGTTCACTGATGAGACAACTGTAACGTTCAAATTGTTGTGTTTGAGACTCTCCTTTCAAGTGAAAACGTTTCATACTGCTGATTTAAACTACCTATTACTTTCTATCACTTCCCCAGTCCCACCAAATTGCTCCTTAAGTGCATCCCATAACTCCTTTGCACTATTGCAATGGAGTAGACCAGCATAAATTTCATTGGGGTAAGGCCGAAGCAACTATGCTAAATGCCTTAGCATCCAATTCAATTTTCTGGAATTCCTGCTCTGAAAAGTTTTCAGGATTTTTTGGCACTTGTTTGGTTGGATCTTCTGTGCTTGGAACCATTGGAACTGAGGTCCATAAGCAACAGATCTCCAGCAACCGGTGTTTTGCTGGGCAAGGATGTGACCCATCCGTCGTTGCCAAATGAAATATTCATTTCTTTTGAGCAATGACAATTTGAACAAGGAACCAGAATTGGCATCCTGTGTGTTTTGAGACATTTTCAATTGATTTTTTCACAGATTTTGTTTTAAAACTTTGAAGTAATAAAACTCTGAATATCAAGCTAAAAACAACCAAAATGATTAGCAAGAGAGCTGATCTGTTCGAACCAAATCGATTGTTAGATTCGAATTTGATGAATCAAGCTCTGATACCAATTGTTAGGTCTGAGTTTGAATTACTTGTAGTTTTTGTTTCAAAAATGGAAAATGATTGAATTAAAAGAGATTTGCAGCGGAATAAGATGGAAAACTTTTACTACAAGCAATGGTCGTTTGTTTTCATCATCATCATGCTTTCAAGTTAATTAACTTGCATGTGATTCACAAACTCCCCCTCAACCTTTGCAATTAGAGTTTGGTAATGAGAAAATGCAGAGAAGATGATATGCGAAAGTTGATCTTTTAAGAGACAAGTTTAAAGGTTACAAGAGTTGCCTATTTATACTAACTATCTAACCTCTGAGCATCTTTGATGACGTCAGGGTTGATAGTGACAGGAAACAATATGTAACTAACTCTAAACACTGCTTATACTAACTATCAGTGCTTGGCACTGTTACATTGATTAACTAAGCTAATGACTAAACTCTGATTCCTATCCTCTGTCCTTGTTAACTCTGGCAGACCTTGAAGCTTTGTGAAGAAGATGATAGATGAGCAGTCTTTATGGAAAGCAGTGTAAGTACATCAGAGGATGTAACCTCTGATAGTTGAACCAAAGCTCGGATAGTGTTGTTTGGCTTTGTATCATCTGTTCCTTTCATAGGGTTCAATCCCAACAAGTGGTTACACCAGAAGTCATATATGTGGTTGAAATGAATGCTGTTGAGGCTGAAAAAGATAATCTATCTGACCTATGGGACATAGAGGTGTGTGAAGAAGAATGTGATTGTGCTCTTATGGCTGCTTCGAAGGTATCACCTCAGATCCTAAAAGATCTATGTTATGAAAAATGCATTATTGATTTTGCAAACATAAAATAGGTGAATGAAAACCTGAGAAACAAAATTTTGGAAGATGAACTTAAATTTGAAAAACTTGTGAAAGAGTTAAAAACAAAATTAAGTGGAAAAGATTATGAAATGAGTAGCCTAAGGCATGAATCAAGCATAACCAAAACCAGCTCCAAACTATGGTAGAAAAATGCCAGGTTTGCAAATGGGAGCTTGAATTACCCAGATCACTTGTGAAAAATGGGTAGAATCTTGCAAAGGTTATGAGCTTATGCTTGATGCTCAAGTCAAGAGCAACATAAAGTTTGGTATAGGCTTTAGGAATATGACCTTACTTGTGAAAATGTTGCAAAAATTGACTCTGAGCTTGTTGAAATAGTCCCAACAAATTTGGCTGGTGAAGAAATTAAAATCACTGATAAAGAAGAAAACAAAATTGTTCTTGAAAAACCAGAGGTCTCACCAAAAGAAAAGGAAATTGAAAAATATCAGTTTAAACCAACTGGTCAGATGAGTGTGATATTTTGGAAAACTTAAGCCAATGGACTTTTCAACTCTTGATGGTATAAAAGCACCAAAGGCATTGGTGATCCTATCAAAGACTTACCAGCAGGGTTACATCATCTGCTCTTAAAAAGTCTGATAGGAGAAGGAAGGAAAAAGGTTAAACACTTGTTTGGTAAATTTTGTGAAAAGAGAAATCATGATACAGCAGATTGTTTTCTTTTGAAAGCTAATGATATAAACAAAACTTGTGTCATACCTAAATCTCCTAGATGCACCATTTGCAACAAAACAAATCATCCAACTCAAGAGTGTGTCTATCTCAAAACTATCACCAAAAGGTAAAAGAGATTAAAGAAAAAGCTCTAGAAAGAGAAAACTCAAATTTTGCAAAACAAAAATTTAAATCATGTAAACATCTGTCACCAAAGCTTTAAATCAAACCTTTGTCTGCAGAGAAATTCAAGTAACAGATGCACATCCATCAAACCAGTTTCCAAGATGCAAAAGCTAGCCTAATTACCAAAAGGTGCCTATGACTTATGAGAGTTACAAAAAGTTTTCTAAGCCAAGGGTAAATAGGCATCCTCATGGTTACCAACAGTTGATAGGAGGTAGCTCACAACAGTGGTTACAAAAGTCTGATCCAACCACTACTCATCAGTCTGAACTTGACTCTGGACCACCTGATACCCCATCCAAAGCCATTTTGGCTTTGGAACTCACCTGAACTAATTATTTCCAAACATGTGCATGGAGCTTCTACTTGCCTTGATAGTCTTTGGTATGTAGATAGTGGAGGCTCCAGGCACATGACAGGATGTAAAGCCTGCTAGAGATTTTAAAGCTCATGGAGGGGGTGACATATCTTTGGGAATAATTCAAAAGGAAAGGTGTTAGGATCAGGATGTGTTTCAGCAGAAGACTCAAGTTTGAAAATGTAAATCTCATTGACAATTTAAAATTCAATCTCTTAAGTGTTTCACAGATGAGTGATAAAGGTTATGGTTCCTTTTTCACAAAGAAAACTTGCCAAATTGTAGGGCCATAGGTTGTCAAAAAGATTGATCAAATCATTGCAGAGAGCAAAGCACAACTGACTGCTCATAGAGTAGAAAATGTGTATGTGGTTGATATGTTAAAGGATAACCCTATGTCAAATGCATGCTGTTCTCAGTTGCCTCCAGCAAAGAGACAGAGCTATGGCATAAAAGACTAGGACACACAAATCTAAAAACTATCTCCACTCTCTCAAAACAAAATCTGGTTAGAGGTTTACCCCACAAACAATTCACTTGTGAAGAACATTGTGTTCCCTTCTTAAAAGGTAAACAACATAAAAGCTCTTACAAGTCAATTGAAGAGTCAAAAACAAGTCAGTGCTTACAGTTGCTTCATATGGACTTGTTTGGACCTGTAAAAATCATGAGCTTAAAACACAAAAGATATGTCTGGTGGTAGTTGATGATTTTTCCAGGTTCACATGGACTTTCTTTTTACACTCTAAGGATGAAACAACAAACATTTTGCAAAACTTTGTTAAACAAGTTGAAAAGTAATTTGACCTTCCTGTAAAAATCTTTAGGAGTGATATGAACAGAGTTTAGAACAGGAGTTGGATGCCTTCTGTGAGTCAAAAGGGATTGTTAGGCAATATAGCATCCCTAGAACTCCAGAAAAAATGGGGTTGTTGAAAGGAAAAACAGAACTTTAATTGAATCTGCAAGGACTATGCTTGCAGACTCAGGTTTACCCTTGTCCTTTTGGGAGAGGTTGTAAACACTGCTTGTTATGTCCAGAACAGAGTTTTGATAAACCCTAGGCATCATAAGACTGCCTATGAACTGCTCTACAAAATCAAACCTCTGATCTCCTATTTCAAAGTCTTTGGCCGCCCATGCTTCATTTTAAACATCAAGGATTCAATATCCAAGTTTACAGCCAAAGTTGATTGTGCTATTTTCTGGGATACTCAACCACTGCCAAAGCCTACAGAGTTTTTAACTTTAGGACCAAGTGTGTTGAAAAAACTCTAAATGTGAAGTTCAATGAACTCTCATCTTTGAAAATCCAGCAAATGGACCTGCTGAATTGTTTGATTTATCTAAATTTACATTTGAAGATGTGTCTTGAGGCTTTTGAGGAATATCAAATCACCTTGATATGGGACAATGTTATTTTGAGGTGAAGCTTGCAAATTTGTATCATCTGAGCTGTTTTGATTTTCGCCCATTTGTAGTGGACTTTCATTAACATATGTTTGAACTTGAGAGCTGGCAGAGGTTTGAGTATTAACCACTGTTGACCTGGCAGACTTTTCACCATTGTTACTAACATCTGCTACTCTGCCTTAGGATTGATTTTGAAACTTGGAAGAATACAATCATATCCTTACTCTTCAACAGATGATTGTGGAGTACCTGCATTTGAAACTTGGATTTCTATCACTTACACAGCCTGTCAAGTATCAAGAGGCACTGAAAGACAACAGCTGGGTAGAAGCCATCCAAGAAGAGCTCCTACAATTCAAGAGACAACAAGTTTGGGAACTTGTACCACTGCTAAAAGATGTGAGTCCCATCGGCACAAAGTGGGTCTTTAAGAACAAAACTGATGAAAGGGGTATTGTTGTCAAAAACAAAGCAAGGCTCATGGTTCAAGGCTACAGACAGGAAGAAGGGATTGACTATGAAGAAACTTTTGCTCCAGTCGCAAGGCTGGAAGCCATTCGCCTGTTCTTAACTTTTGCTGCTAACCACAACATCAAGGTGTATCAAATGGACATCAAAAGTGCATTCCTGTATGGGAAGATCAAGGAAGAAGTATATGTTTGCCAACCTCCTGGCTTTGAGGATCACTTCCATCCTGATCATGTGTACAGGTTAAACAAAGCACTGTATGGTCTAAAACAAGTACCAAAAGCCTGGTATGAAACTCTATCCACTTTTCTCTTATCCATTGGTTTTACCAGAGGTAGGATTGATAAAATACTATTTTTAAAATGGAAAGGAAAAGATTTGATGCTTGTCCAGATTTATGTGGATGACATCATTTTTGGATCCAGATGCACTGCCATGTGTGAAGAGTTCAGAAAACTCATGGCAACAGAGTTTGAGATGAGTGCAATGGGTGAGTTGCAATGTTTTCTTGGTTTACAAGTCAAACAAATGCAAAAAGGCATTTTCATTCATCAAAATAAGTATGTGAAAGAACTACTTAAGAAATTTGATATGAATGACTATAAACCTTGCAGCACACCCATGGCAACATCCAAGCTAGTCACTATAGATGGCAAAGATGACCTTGTTGATCAAACTTTGTATAGAAGCATGATTGAGTCTTTATTATACCTAATTGCATCACGACCAGATATTATGTTTGCCACATGTGTCTGTACCAAATCACAGTCAATGCCAAGAAAATCAGATCTTATTGCTGTAAAAAGGATACTCAGATACATAAAAGGTGCTCCCACACTTGGTATCTGGTATCTAGCTAATGGTAACATTGAGTTTGCAGGATATTCTGATAGTGATTTTGCTGGATATAAAACAACAAGAAAGTCCACATCTGGTGTAACATTTGTCAAAAACGGGTTTTCCAAAACCCGCTCCGTTTTGTAATTGAATATCAAGTTATAAATGTCACGTTGTATATTTATGATTATTTTGATTTTTAATGATACATAATTAATAAACAAACTAAGCTATAAAAATTATATTTGATAAAAAGTGAAAACAAAATAAATAAAAAAAGAAATGTTGCTGCCGGGACTCGAACCCGGGTCAGCCAGAACTGAAATCCAAAGACTTAACACACACACACATCACCACTCCGCCACTTGTTGTTTTCTGTCAACTTAGGGAAACAAATAACTTTTATATACAAACCGAGTTTAAACCGGTTGCGCCAACTGAGTAACCAAAATCGGCAATTCAATCGTCTAATCGTTTGATTAATCGCACATTCAGGTTTATAACCGATGCATCGACGATTTTTAATCAATTCAGATTGAATGAACATCAATTTTCATCATCATCGGTTTTTATAACCGAAAATAATCAAAGTCCAAATTACTTCAATCAAAACCCTTCTCGCGACTCAGAGACATCAGACGAACCTTCCATTTTACTTTCGTCATACTTTCAGTCCATCAGAACGCTTAAATCAACTCGCAGGAAATTTCTGCAAGATTCGCCGGAAAACCGTATTCATCATCAAAACGGTAATTCTTTCAATACCGTTGTAGTCTAACAATTTTTAAGCTATATCTAACTTAAACCTTTCAATTGAAATCGAATTCAGACACCGTTATCAGATAATTCCAGTTCGCCGGAGAATTTCTGGAAATCTTTATTTCCGTCTATGAAACGGTAAGGACCTTCAATCACACTGTTAACGTTTGTTTATCACTTCAATTCCACGATTGGCTAATCAAAATGGTTAATTGTTTGGTTCAGTTGAGGTGCACAAAAACAGAACCGACGCATTGCCGGAAACTCTGTGATAAATCATTCCTACGGTATGTTTACTTCCAACACCGTCTCTGCTATTTCATTTTAGTCTTATGAATGTTTGATAATCGTAAACGCAAGAAACGGATTAGTAATTCTGTCGACTGTAATTTGAATGAAGAAGACGAAGTTAGTTAAGTTATAAGTTTATTTAAAATCAGTAATATGAACGGGTTAGACACACAGTCCAGCGGTGGACTGTGTGCAAAACATACGCGCATGTCACGAGTTCGATCCCTGATACACGCACTCCCTATGTTATAAAATGCCTTTTTGTTTAAGACTAAACCGGGTTAACTCCGTTAGTTGTTAAGTATAATAAAAATTGGTATATTAAACAAGTTAGACACACAGTCCAGCGGTGGACTGTGTGTGTTGTTAAAGCACAAGTCCTGGGTTCGAAACCAGTTACTGGCACCGGGTTGTTGAATTAAAATGTTTTTGAAATTAAAAGAATTTTGGTTAAATCGAATTAGTATATAAATATAATTAAAAACAAGATTATTTCGGGTTAGACACGTAGCTCAGTTGGTAGAGCTGCGTGCACGCGTACGGGAGGTCTCGGGTTCGAGTCTCGCCCAGCGCATTCATGCACTTTGACCGAACCGGTCAACAGGTCAACAAGTCAACGGTCAACGGTCAACGCAAAATAAACAATTTTTTTTATATTTTTTTATTTATTTTATTTAATTTAAAAATCAATTAAAAATACCTAAAAATAACATTTTTAAAGATAGAAAATAGCCTTAAACTCACAAAAATATGTCTAAAAAAATTCCATTAAAATCCTTAATAAAATCCACTCATTTACTATGTTTTTCCGTTATTATTTAGGTTAGTAATTCTCGTTGTTCAATTCTCCCGACTCGTGCGCATCTCATCATCTCCAATCCAACGCACCCAATGTGAGTGAATCTTTACAAATTCCCCGTGTTAATCACGTTTTGTGGTGTATCATGTGTCTTGCAATATATATTGTATTTAAATCATTGTGCATACATCATATCATGAACATGTGTATTCAGTTTGTTTCAACTGTTGTGTAGTTATTGTTAGATGCAATTTATTATTTTCAGTACATGCAATTTCATAGGCCGCCGCTCCCCATTACATTATGAGCGTTGAGCATGTTCCCTATTTCATTATGAGCGTGAACCCGGCGTGCCCACATACGATCGGCTCCGTTTGATTGAGCCTTGATCGCACAGACATTTTTCATTTTCAGTACATGCAATACGATCGGCTCCGTTCGATTGAGCCTTGATCGCATAGTTCATTCATGTTATTTATCTTATGATGTTGGTATGTTAAAGTATGCTATCATATGTTATTGTATGTTATAGTTGTGATTGCTATTGCTTGATTATTTACATTTGCTCATTTATGATTGTGCACAATTTTTCATCGATAAACTAACAAGTAAATCAATAATAAATGTTTATCTAACAAGGTTCACTCGCCAACTTATGTTGACCCAAAACCCCCCATTTTTACACATGATACAGGTGAACCAGCTGCAGCCAGAAACACATAGGATTGGACTAGAAGAATAAAATGATTTAGAGCTTGGAACTATTTTGTTTGGTTATTACTTTGTATTGTATGAACATGTTTGGATTATTTGGAATGTAACTTTGACTTTAATAAATATGAAACATATTAGTAAATGTCATGAGCTTTGGTGATAACCCAATTATGCCCCGACTCTTATTCCGCTGCGGGTCGGGCTGTGACATCTGGAGGGCCCAATTCCTAGGGGATTGCTTAGTGTCTTGTAAAGTAAAAAGAAAGTTGCAGTATCCACATCCACTACTGAAGCAGAGTATATAGCTGCTGCAAGTTGCACTGCACAAATTTTGTGGCTTCAAAACCAACTCTTGGATTTTGGTGTGACTGCCTTGAGGACTCCTCTCAAAATTGATAGTCAAGCAGCAGAAAACATCATTAAAAATCCAGTCTCACGTTCCACCACCAAGCACATTGACATCAGACATCATTTTGTGAGGGATTGTTATGAAAAAGGTCTGATTTCTTTACAACATGTCCATACCAAGGATCAACTAGCAGATGTGTTGACAAAAGCACTTGATGCTTCCACATTTGACAGCTTGATATCTAGGCTTGGAATGCTAAACATGGATTAAAAATAACTTTTCTTGTGATCCATGTGTAAATAGCAATAAACTGTTTTTAAAAAATCAGAAATTCATCCTTAAAATAGTTAAAATTGAATTTAACAATAAGATCTTTAAAGTCTGTTTAAAGCTCTGATAGCACAAAAACACTGTTGGTTAGAAAAATCTATCCACTTATGCAAATCTCTGATAGTGTTTAAAATTGGTCACAACCACTGATAGTTTTTACTCTGACAGTGGTTAGCCAAAACAACTGTTTTCCATTGTCAAACAGAGGTTACACGTGGACAGATGTTACTCGACAGATGTTGCATCAGACGCCACGTCAAGTGCACTTTTTGAAAAACCCTATAAAACCTTGTTTTATCCCCAAACAGTGGTTTCATCTTTCTTGTGCGATTCAAATCTTTCAAAGCCAATCTTTCACAAAACATCCAACAATCATGGCTCCAAAAAACCAAATCGAAGAAGAAATCGACACAAGAAAAACCGCCATTTATCCTCATCATCAAAACACCACACAATTACACTACTATTCTTGAAGAAACCGACGCAAACATTCATTATCATCCAATGATCCGGATTCTCAAAGAATCAAAATTCAAATACATGTTGGAAGTCAAAGCCCCTGTTTATATAGATTCTTTAAAAGAATTTTGGGCAAATGCTAAACTTCACTCATCCGCTGATGATGTGCTCTATTCCATTACTTCCAAAGTAGGGGGCACACAATTACAGATAATCCCACAATCTATATCCCAGGTCTTCATGTTAAATGATATGCAACATCCGGTATCATTTCCTTTGAGGGGGATGTAACATGAGTTCGTTAAAAGAGGATATACAGGACAGTTGAAAGGTATGACCATTGTTAAACCTAATTTTCCTGCAGAGATTAAATTCTTTTTCCACATTTTACTTACTTGTGTCTTTGCAAAAGCAACTACTTTCAACGAGATTCCATTGAACATGCAGTGTCTGGGATTTGCAATTTTAACTGGTTCTGATTTTAACTTCTTCCAGGTGCTGTTCAATGATCTTGTAACAAATTTTAAAAATATTTCAAAACAAAAAGCTTTCTTGCTACATCCACGTTTCACGAGTGTTTACTTGCAAGACCAGATAAAATCAAACGCAAATAAACAAGGCAGCCTAAACCATGAAACGTTCACACGAATTACAAATCAAGATAAAGTTTCCAAAACAGAAGCAGAGGAGGCTGAGCCTATTTTACAAGAACAAAATGTTCAAGCTCAACCTCCGGCTGCTGAGCCCACTGCTTTAGGTGATCAGGGTAACACAACCGCTGCTCTGAAACCAACGCCTAAAGTCTCTAAAAAGAAACCATCCAGAGCATCCCGAAAACCCACCAAACCCAAAAGGGTCCTCTGGAAGATGAGATCCCAGAGGCAAACCCAGTGACACCACCAAAGTCACCAACCACTGCTGCTACTTCTTCACAGCATATGGTAGAAAGATCTCAAACCGGCTTTGAAACTCCTCCTGCATCCTCACAAAAGGATTAGGTTGTAGGCACAAGGACACCTAATATAAAGCACTAGGATCACTTGGTTATGAAGCTCTATCTTCCACAGCCCCTCTCCCAAGGCAATGTCGCTTTCTACACAGCCACTCTCACCAATTCCATCTTTACCACCCACCATGTTACCCTTGCTGAATGTAATAAAAATTGAGCATACATTATCCAGCACTTCTCACCAACCCATTAATGAGAATATACTTCAACCAGAGGCTGGGTCTGACTACATGCTAGCCCATCAGCAAATGAAGAGGCTCATCCCTTGGGTTACATGTAACCCTTTGTGATAGTTCAACAATGGCAGCCACTACAATTGCTGAACTCCCAAGTTCTCAATTGGACAGTGGTTACATAGCTAAGACCTTGTTGAAGGCAACCACTGCTGAAGCTACTAAGGTAACCTCTGCTCCAGTGGGAAGTCCCCAGAACCAAGACAATGGGGCATCTAAGATTGAAACAAGTGATAAACCACTTGTTCATGATATCTTAGATACAACTACCACATCTGGTAGGAGTTCAGATGATTCTATTAAGTTAGGTGATGAGCTAAAATATCAGGAATTGACGAAAAGGGTTACCAAGGTTGAAAGCATTATTGATGAAATAAAAGATCTTTTGAAACAATTGATTACTATACAAGACAAACCCCTGTTCCAACCACTGCTAAGCTAAAATCTATAATATCTCCGATCTTTCAACAAGAGAAACACTTCCTGGAACAAAAACATAAGCATCAGATGATGGAACTCAGAAATATGGTTGATGCATGATATAATGACACTGCTGCAGATATCAAGGCAATCAAAGCCCACTTGCTCACCACCACTGGTACATCTCCTCCTACTGTCATTTTTGTAACTCCAGATGAAGCCAAAAGGGGGGAGAAACCTTTGGGTAACAAAAAGTTGAAGATGGATGATTCAAAGGCAAGGCCTACAGTGAATATCCCTAAGCCAGATGGTTCAAAGAAACCAGACTTAACTGAAGATATCTTGGCAAGGGCAAAGAAGTCCCATAAGAAGTTTGTGCTTGATGAAGGCAAGGTGCTGGTTGAGAAAAAGATTGATCAGCATTATAAAAGGGAGAGACTGGTACCTCAACAAAGAGGAGATCTTCTTCAAAAGCAAGACAACCAGAATCCACACCTCTCAAAACTAAAGATGCTACCAATCCAACCACAAAAACCTTTGCCAATACAAAATCAACCAGATCTTCTCACACAAAACCCATATCCACCTCAACAGATGTTACAGCAACTGTTGTGCCAACATCTGTTGACATAGCAGAGGTTGTAGCAGATGTTACCACAACCACTGCCATTATCACTTTTCCTACTTCCACACAACAACTACCAACACCACCAACAATTCCAAGTCATCCATCATCACCTTCGATCAGTTTTAAGAGGAGAAAAGTTACAAAGGTCATAAATGAAGAAACGATCCCTGCTCCTTTGCCTATTGCATCTGCACCAATGCTAAATCTAACCTCTGCTCCTTCAACTAAAACATCTGCTCCATCAAAAAAACTGATTCCTACAGCTATAAAATTCCTCTTGATTTGCCTGCAGTCAACAAAAAAATCATATCCTTCTATGAAGAAGAAGATCCAGACAAAAGACACTTCCCTTCACTTCATGGTTATCCAAAGCCTGCAAATATTGATCAGTATCTAGCACTCAAAGAAAAACAGGCAGAGGATATTGCTAAGAAGTTGTCTAAAGGCAAAAGTGATAGAGAAGTGCATAATCAACTTCAGTTTCAATTGAGCAAAGTCCAATCCCTTGAAAGATTCTCAAAGAATTTATCAAATAAAATTTCTGAAGCAGAAGATAAACCCCTTGAAAGAAAATTACATCTCACACATCATGGAAACAAAGAAATATGCTGCTACAAGAGCACAGTTCAAGGATTGGTCTGTGAGTGAGTTTCAAGAAGAAAATGCAAGAATAGAAGCACAATCAAAAGATCCTCACAACAAACCCACATGTCCAGACTGAACAAGTACAAGAAAATGTACCTGAAAAGACCCTAAAGCTCAGAAGAATGAAGGAAGATCTAATTCAGAATCACTATGGGACAAAGAATCAGGTGATGAGATGGGGGAGATAAGAGTGTTGGATACATACAAAATGCTTGAAGCTAGAAGGAAAATGGATCCATCAATGCCTCCTAAACCTGATTATTCCAAAGAAGACGCTGCTCTCAAAGCCCGGCTCTCTAAATGCCCAGCTCAACAACTGTCCAATCCACACTTGCTTTGGTAAGAGGAAAAAGGCAAGAGGAGTTGTCTGAGAAGGTTGACAAAGAGTTTGAGGAAGTGTTTATCAAAGAAGGAATCAAGAATATGATGGACTATCCAACAGATGATAGAAGTGCCAAGTTGGCCAAGGAGTTGACAAGAGTAGCTCCCTTTCTATCCTCAGCAATAAAAGCTCCTTCAAGAAATCCTTCAGACCAAAAATTCTAAAGTGGAAGGTCAACAAAGACACCCACGAATTGACTCTGATCAAGCCTGATGGTAAGGTCACTAAACTATCCATGGAAGCTGCTTATGGGCTTATAGTAGAAGACTTTCACGAACTACTAAGTTTAGAACTTGAGAAGGATGCTGATGACTTAGAATCTCTTAACTTTGAGCTACAATTCAAAGGTCAAATAAGATAGTTCTTTCTTAGGAATAAAGATCAAGAATAAGGTGTTTTTGGCATCATCTATTCCAGGGGAGATTATTGGGATTGAACCTTTGGAAAGGAACAGATGATACAAAGTCAAACAACACCATCCGAGCTTTCGTCCAGCTATCAGAGGTTGCTACCCACTGATAGGTTTCTACTGCTTTCAATAAAGAACATTGCTACCAATCCTCTGACAGAAGAAACTCCCAACCGATGATAGAAGAATACAAGATCAGAGGTTGGCCAGCAGTGTTTAGTTTAGTCTTAGTTAAATCAATGTAACATGCTATTCACTGATAGCTTTAGTTTCGCAGTGCTTATAGTTAGTTACGTTTGTTAGCTGGTACTATCAACCATGACGTCATTATAAGACGATAAGTGGTTAGATGGTTAGTATAAATAGGCGCTCATTGTAACAGTTTTACTTGTCTTCTTAAAAAGATCAATTTCACATATCTTTTCATTTCTTACTATCAAACGATCGTTATTGGGCTAAGGGAGAGTTTGTGAATCACTTGCAATAGTTTAAATACTTGAAAGCAAGATGGTGATGAAAACAAACGACCAATTGATTGTTGTAAAAGTTTTCCATTAATCCGCTGCACTTAGTCTCTGTTTTTCAATCATTTTCCATTATTTGAAACAAAAACAACAAACAAATCAAACTTAGATCCTGACAGCAAACCTGTTCAGCATTCCTCTAGTCGATGCCACCAAGAACATACCGTCACCCGAATAAGTCCAAACCCATTTATCCTTACGGTTTTCCAATTGTGTTATACTTCTTAGGTTATCATGTTGCTCTAATTGAATTGATTCGTTTCTGATGCTAGGAGTGTCTCGCCATTCTAGTTCATGCATCCGTTCTTCAAGGGTTGCATGTTTGTGTTTCTCCAATGCGAAAAGATCTGGGAATCTTTCCTTCAGCGGTCCATCACCTGTCCACCAATCCAGCCAGAACCGGATTTCCCTTCCATTTCCCACACTTGCTTTCATCATGTTTTGAACCGGTAGATTATAATTTTGAAACTCTTTCCATGCTCGAACAATATTGTTCCATATTCCGGAAATTCCTTCCTTAACCGGTATATAAGACGTCGAGGATGCATGGAGATGGATAGCTTTGATTGTTCTACCCCAAAGAGATTCGCTTTCGTGTTTCAAACGGCACCACCATTTTGATAATAAACTTAAATTCTTTTCTTTAAGTGAGCCCAACCTGAGACCCCCTTTATCAATTGGCCCAATGACCCTTTCCCAACACACCCACGCAGTTTTACACTTTTCTTCATTTCCGCCCCAAAAAAAACGTCCTTCAAAGACTTTCTAACTTATCGAAGACACCCTGTGGTGCCTTGAAAAGCGAGAAAAATATAGTGGGAGACTATCTAGAGTTGCTTTTAAAAGAGTTAATCTCCCCCCCCCCCCCCCGATGAAAGTGTTTTTGATTTCCAAAGTGATAAACGATTTTTAAAACAATTAATAACACACTTCCAATGTCTGGTTTGATTTATTTGCCCCCACCATGACCCCAAGATATTTACAAGGCAGTTTCCCTGCTTTACAGTTTATTTGCAAAGCCATTTGAGAGATCACATTTTCCCCCACCCCAATTCCAAAAAGATTCGATTTTGAATGAGTAATTTTTAAACCCGAGATGAAATGAAAGTATCTCATTAACTGTATGATATTATAGACAGAATTTTCTTCCCAATCACTCAAACGAACCACATCATCCGTGTACAATAAATGAGTTAAAATTGGGCCCCCGTTTGCTAGTGAAACCCCTTTTACTTTCCCCAACTCCATTGCCTTATTCATAAAACCAGTTAAGGCTTCCATTGCAATGATAAAAATGAAGGGTGATAGCGGATCACCTTGGCGCACCCCTCTATAGCATTGGAATTCTAGAGATGTTGTAATACCCGATCAATGAAACCCCAATTTATGGTGTCATACGCCTTTTCTATATCAATTTTTAAGATAAAAGTATTCTTTTTAGTTTTCTTTGCCCATGAAATGACTTCATTTAAAATTACAGGGCTATCAAGAATATTTCGAGTGGCTAAAAAACCTGATTGATATTCCGACACAACCGATCCGATCACCCCTTTTAACCTACTTGCAAGTATCTTCGATATAATTTTCGAGATACATCCAATTAGGCTAATCGGATGATAGTCATTAAAGGAAATAGTATTCTTACCTTTGGGGATTAGGGCCGGGAAAGATGAACCACACCCTCGACTAATGGTTCCATTTCTGTGAAAAGCTTCCATGATTTTCACCAAATCTTCTTTAAATGTTTCCCAATAATGTTTTAAGAAACCAAAATTAAAACCGTCAGGTCTTGGAGCTTTATCACTATCGCATTCCCACACCGCCTTCATAATCTCATTAAGAGTAAAAGGTAACACCAAACCATTTTCCTCGATGCTTGTTAGTTGTTTAAATTTGGAACAAAAAAATTTGGTCTATTTTGGATCGGTTCCCGAAATTTACAAGCAAAAAATTTCCTGGCCTCCATTTTTATTTTGTCCGGATCCGTTTCCGAAACCCCATTGATAGTCACCCCATTCAATCGTTTGTTAATATTGTTTTTATTTATTAGACCATGAAAAAACGTTGAATTTTCATCACCGCCGACCGCCCATTTGACTCTTTACTTTTGTTTTAGATCACTTACTTCAGACACCAGTAAGTCATGTAATTATTTTTTACTTTCCGACCAAATACAGATTTCATCATCATTAAGGGGTCTATGTTCCATTAAAATATCTAAATCTTTTATGTTATTTTCCAAAATTTTACTTGCCTCTTTTACCCGCTCCCTTTCCGAAGCCACCCAAGCCTTAATCCCTAGTTTAACCAGTTTCAGTTTGTTCGCCAACACAAGATCCGGAGGCCCCACACACACCGAATCTTGCACCGCCGAGATACCACCCCATCCAAACTAGCCTTACCGATCCATAAATTATATAAAACGAAAAGGAATAGATCCAAAATTACGTACCGATGTCGAGAGAGTAATTGGGCAATGAGCTGATTCACATCTCTGTAGAGCCATAACTGAAGCGTCCGGCCACTGTTCCAAAACGACGAAGAGACCAAAAATCTATCTATTTACTTAATTTATTTCCCCCATCTCCCACCCTTGTGAACTTTCTACCACCCATTGAATACTCCATGAGTCCATTATCTTCGATAAAATCATTGAAAGCCTCTGCACACCCCTGAATAAACTTAGTGTTAAATCGTTCTATCGGACTTCGTACTGCATTGAAATCCCCCATTACTACCCCCAGTTCTTCCGATTTATCAATTTGCACCATCAATGCTTCCCAAAAGCTCGCATTTTTACTCGTACTTTGCGGAGCGTATACATTTATGAAATGGATCACCTCACCTCCCATTATTGTTCTAGAAATCTTCAGAAAGTTTTGATTCCGAATAACCCCCGTTTTATTGAAAAACGCAGGGTCCCAAATGCATGCTAATCCACCCGATCGCCCATAAGAATTAACCCACTCATAATCTACCACCCCTTTACCCCAAAGCTTGTTTACTGCCAATTTTGACCCATTTTTTACCAAGGTTTCCTGAATTCGCAACGAAATTTGGTTTTTCAGATCTGATTAATTCACCAAGAGCGAGAATTTATGCACTTCATTCACCCCTCTAATATTCACTGAGAATATCTTCATTGATTGCACATTAAAAACCCCTTCCTCTGTTATTTTTTCCTTCATATATTTTTCCTGTCCTGTCATAGCTATCCCCAACACATTCCCAGCTCAATAGTCTTACTAACCTCATTATTGATGCCAATAAGATTCTCCTGGGCCTAGCCACAGTTCTCGTCTCCTGCACGGTTACATTTAGACTGTAAACAGGAGTTCCGGTTGATTGCGTGTCTCGATTTGCCATCGGCGTTCTTCTCTGATAGTTGCCCTTACTCACCCCATCATGGTATGTCTAGCTTTGACTCTTATCCTGAGAATCTAAAAAAAGAGAAGAGAATTCATGTAGGAACCCTAGGTGGGTCGTTTAAATCAAGGTCAAAAATTATGTTTGACTCCCTCGTGCTTCTTTTCTTAGATACCGAACACCCTTCAGTCATCGAATTTGGGCCACTAATATTCCCCTGGCCCAGAACGTTAAACGAGTTGTAATTTGGCCCAAAAGTATTAAGACTAAGTCCAGTGTCCATATCTTCTTGATTGAAGTCAACGCTTGTATCCACCTCCACTCTTTCTCTCCCCTCATTATATCAACATTGTTAGTGCACTATTCGGGTGGCCATACTAGAAATCTAACTGTACTAGTTAATGTCGAATGTCTTAAGTCTGTATTATACCTGACAGAGGTTTCAATAGGTTTTGTTAGGTTTGGTTAGACCGGGTTAGGATTCGGTACGACATGACGCGATACGTAAAGAGCGGAGATGATCAGCATGATTTCATCATCCAAGATGATGACATCGTTACTCTCACATCATCATGACATCACAAGAAATATATGCATGGAATTCTAATTTGTATTCGTACGAAACTTTACAAAACCATTTTCGTAGAAAATGCATGCACTATATAAACAAGATCCGCACGAAACTGACAATCATTAAAGCCTTCAACTGTCAGATCCAGAATAGGTGTTTTCGATTCGATTAGTGTCGAAACTATGTCTTTGAATCATAATAAACGTTGATTATATACGATTCTCGTGTATCGATTACAACTCGGTTTAACGGATTACGCACGTTAAACCGTTTAAACGCAGATCTTGTGTTCTTTGGTGAACCGATCCGGACCTACAATTAGTATTAGAGCCCCACTACAAGAATTCACCACCATTAGCAGCGACACCATTAGCAGCGACAGCCAAATGTCCCCGCTATTGGTCGATCCGCGTCCCAGGACCAGAGACCAAACCCTAGCCGTTGATCATTATCTAGATCTGACGGTTGGGGATTCCAAAAGCATTAGCGGCGACAGCTTGAAGACCATTAGTGGCAACAACGGTCTCCGCCAAAGGTCTGTGTCCCACATTTAACCCTAGCCACACAAAAGTTATCCGGTTAAGGTCAATAGCGGCGACGGGGGTGTTAGTAGCGGCGCGGGGTGTCAATAGCGGCAACAGGGTGTCGCCGGTAATGGTGTTCACGTCACAGACCCTTATCAGCGCCTTTTCCTCCCTCCCCCTCCATTTTCCCCCCAAAACTCGACTAAGCTTCGTCGGAGACACCCGTTTTTTGCCCAAATCAGTTAGTTTGACTCCCTTTATGTTAAATTTCTTCTCTACATTTGTTATATACATGTTATAGGCTTTAATTTTTGCTATTTTTTGTGTATTTTTGTGTTTGTGGAAGAAAACTCGGATCACCACCATCTCTTCTCCGGTCACCACCATCATTTCTCCGGCACCACCTCTTCTCCGCGGTCTTCGTATCTTTGAAACTTGAAAAAAGGTTAGTTTTATATGTATTTTTTTAAGCTTAGAAATTGTATAATTTTTGGTGTAGGTATGTAAATGTGTATGTAAGGATGAATGTTTGTATGTAAAATGTATAATGTAGGTGTGTTTGGTGAAAATGTGTATATTGAAATCTATGTATTTGTTGATGTGGGTGTATGTAAGCATGTATGTGTGTATGTAAAAATTCCGGCTTAATCAACATGGCACAATGAAACGCCATTTGCGTATTAGCGTTTTTGGAAGGACTACACGAAGTGGACCTATCACGGGGAAACGACTCCAATTGCGGAAGTAGATGATGTTGCGTCACAAGACGGTATGGGAAACATTATTGAAGACGTTAGGGGGGCGTATGGAAGAAAATACATACCTTAACCAACAGAACCTGAATGGAGATAGTAATGGTGTTGGTGATGATTTTGAAGACCTTGTAAAGGAAATTAAAACAGAATTATACCCTGGTTGTACTAAGTATTCTTCTATTGACTTTTTAGCAAAGCTTATGAATATAAAGGATATGCACCATTTGACTAATGAAGCGTTTGATCGAATCCTCTGGTTGTTACGAGATTCAATGCCAGAAGGCAACAAGATTCCGCTTTCATATTATGTAGCTAAGAAGACATTTAAGAAGATTGGTTTGGCATATGAGATGATAGACGTGTGCACAAATGATTTTGCTCTCTTTTAGAAAGAAAACGAGTCCTTGCAAAATTGTCCCATTTGTAAAGAGAGTCGATGGGTCGATAAAGATTCCAAAGGTACGAAGGTGGCTCGTAAGGTGTTACTATACTTTCCTTTGACGCCTAGACTATGACGTTTGTATTGTTCAAGGCACACAGCAAAAGATATGATATAGCATAGTACCGGACGATCGGAAGATGGGACTATGCGTCATCCAGTTGATGGATCTTCATGGCAAGACTTTGATAAAAAGTACCCAAACTTCGCGATGGAGCCACGAAATGTTCCCCTAGGGCTTGTAGCTGACGGTTTTAATCCATTTAACAACAGAAGCGGATCCTCAATTCATAGCACGTGGCCGGTTATACTCACTACATACAATCTGCCTCTATGGCTATGCATGCGAGAGTCCACATTCATGTTGACCTTGTTGATTCCTGGCCCTAAATCACATGGAAAGACATGGACGTTTTCCTTAGACCGTTAGTGGACGAGCTTAAGCAATTGTGGCAGTCAGATGTACGTACTAAAGACGCAACAACAAACACGTACTTCACAATGAAGGCGGTGTTGTTATGGACCATAAATGACTTTCCAGCCTGTAGTAGTCTATCAGGTTGGAGTGGTCAAGGCTACATGGCATGCCCAACTTGCAACCAAGACACTCTCAATACGTGTAACTGGTAAATGTGCTTATGTTGGTCATTGCCGGTTCTTAGATGCCAACCATCATTGGAGAACAAGTCTCGCATTGAACGGGAGACCCGAGACACGAGACCCTCCGAGACAGTTTAGTCCAGCTGACATAGAAACTCAACACAGTCGTTTAATTAAGCGTCTACCTGGCAAGCATCCAGCTTTTGGAGGTGGGAGGATAACACGGTCAGATTGCGAGCTAAACTGGTCTGTGTGTAATCATTTGCGAATCGGACGAGTTTCGAACTGATTCGGTTGAGTTTCAGTCTGTTTTTGTTGATTGTTAATCAGTTTCGGTGTGTTTTGGACATTTTTCTGTTTGATTCGGTGATTTTCGACGTCTTTCGAACAAGTTTCAATCTGATTTGGTTTGTTTTGAATCGATTTTTGAACATTTCAGGCTGTTTATATTGATCACGGATTGTTTTCAAGTATAAAATGAACTGAAATCAGGTTTAATCGCATTAAAAAAAATATCACGTTTTTGTTTCAAATCTAGAAATTGAAGGTGTTTAGTATTCTTGCGTAGATCTGAATCAGTGTTGAAATCTCAGTGACTCATATTCAGATCTGAACGTGCTCATTACTGTTGATGTAAATCGAAAAAAAACTTAATAATTGCTGATTTGATTATTCATGTTGAAAGGTTTAGATCTGAAAATCAAATCTTCATTCATCTATTTTGATTCGTCGAAAAATATTAGTTTTTGTTTGTTCGTACAGAAGTTGAGTTGTTTTTGAACGGAGATTAGCTAATATTGTTTGAAATAGATTCAAGTCTGATATGCAGGTTCTGAAAGTTTTAACGAAGAAGAAGATAGTAGTAACATTCTGATTGGGTTATTTGATAGTTGTGGTTGGGTTTAGTGTCAAAAAATTTAGCGACCGGTGTGGTGTTAGAAAGAAAATTTTATACAGTTGTGGCTGATATAAGAGTTTCGTTAGGGTTTTATGACTTAAAATCATTTGAAATAATTCTTGGGAATCTGTAGATATAAAGTATTTGAGGAATAACTAATAAATTGGAAGTGACGTTTAGTTTTACATTGAAAAGGGGTGATCCATTAAATAAATGTGAATAGAAAGGTGATGTTTTAGTGGATAAAAGGAATATTGAAAATTTGTGTGGATGGTTGATGCTAAAAGTAAAAAAGAGTCTTGTGTTTTAAATGTTTTAATTATTTAAGTCTAAAATCTAAAAGTTCAACGTTTTGAGTTCCTAACCACTCATTTTATAACATTTTGAGTCCAATTTAACATTTGTACTTATGATTTTGGACTCAATTGGTTAAAACCACTAAAACATAAGAACTCAAAACGTTATAACTTGAACGATTAGGGACTCAGGGGGTTAAACTTTTGATTTTGGATTCAAGTGTTAAAACCACTAAAACACAAGGACTAAAAAGGTGATATTTAAAAAAATAAATAATACTGAAATACTAAAATGACATTTCATGGTAGGATTTAAATAAAAAAAGTCAAGTTTTAGGTATTAAACAATTGGACGGAGTTTTTGAGCTTTAAAGTCTTTGGGATTAAAGTTGATCAATTTTGGGTTTATTACGAAACAAATTTTGGGCCGCAAGTTTTGTTAAAAGTTGGGCTGAAATTCTTTGGGCCGAAGGTTATACACGGTTGTTGAAATCAGTTTTGGGCTGAAATTTTTTGGTCTAAATTCTTTTTGGTCTAAAAGTTGTATCGGGTTTAGTTGATATTGGGCTAAGAAATTTTATTGTTTGGGCCAAGATTTTTTAGAGATTTCATTTGAGGCTATATTTGAGTGTTTAGTGGGTTGATCCTTATTCACAAATAGAATTTGGGCTGAACAAGTAAATATTAGACCGTGATTCTAAGTAAATCGGGCTACATTTTGAGTTTGAAGTGTGAACTGGTTTTGGTTAAGAGGACCGAATCATTTGAGTACACTTTGATTCGTGATTTTTGAGTACAAGCTATTTGAACCAAGGTTTTTTAATCTACAAAATTTTCGAGTTTGACTACTTGGGTTCAAGAGGCTAAAACTTTTAAAATGTGGAGTGATTCAAAACATAAGCAGATATTAAAAAATAAATTTGAAAAATTCACGATTCCACAAATGCATCAGTTCAAGGGATGGCGGAACAATATTATGATTTAGTATATGAAATGAAAGATTATGGTGTCGTGATTTCAGATATCAAGAAGATATTAAAATTTGCAGATGCTTTACCCTCGGAGTGTGATGATTTTGTGTTCATATTGAAGAAATATTCTGATTTGTCTGAAATTAGAGTATATGAGTTTCTTGAAAGCGTAAAAACTCATGAACCGATAGCAAAATGAAAGAGAAGGATGGAGGCAGAAAACAGAATGATGGCGAAGAACTGTGAAGTCAAAGTTTCAAGTAAATCTACAAATGAGTATTCAAGTTCTAAACCAAACTGCCCAGTTTATGATGAAGATTTGAATGATTATCTGTAGATAATGCCAAACTCTTGACCAATCTGGAGAATTTGACATTAGAAAATAAAATTTTAAAAGAAAATAAAAAATAATTTCAAAATAAATAAAAAGTTTAGAAAATGAAAAATTAAAAATGGAATTTTTTTTAAAATCTAAAAATGATGTTGAGATTGCTGAAAAGAAATTGAAAGTTTTGTGACCTCGCCATTAATGCTAGATCATATATGTCCAAAACTAATCGATAAAATTCCAATAAGTGACAATGTCTCAAATTATGACGATGTCATAATTGAAGATTGTGATGATGATACCGATGATGAAAATGATAAAAATGAAATATTTTTGAAACTAAAAGAAAAATTTAGAAAAACTGTTCTACAATCTACTAAAAAGGGTGAATGCTCAACGCAAAAACCCTCTAAGCAGCATAGAGAAAAAACAAAACTTTCAAAAAAAAAAAAAGAGTTTATCAGTAAGATCATCTAATCAAAATCAAAACTCACAAAAATTGAAAATAAGTGGTGGAGGTCGGACCCCAGTGCTTCAAAGTCAAATCATAATTACAGAAGAAGCAAGAATGATGATTACTACACGTCAAATCAGTGTTATGATTTAGGAGTGTGGATTGATCGAGAAGAATGGGGCGATAACAGAATGTGTTATAACTGTGGTTTAATCGGACACATTGTCGTTTATTGCATGAAACCAAGAAAAGAACAAAGAAAGGTTAACGATACGAGAAGATGCTATAATTGTCAAATCAAAGGTCATATTTACAGAAATTGTACGATAAATCTGAGGAAAGGATCGTCGGATAAATTTCAGGGGAAGAAAAGAAAAACTGCGAAGAAGACATTAAATACAGAAGAAAAACCCAAAGAATAGAAAGTGAAGCTATCGCAACGGGGAGAAAGACAAATTGAGGAAAAAGAGAAAGAAAGCGAGGGAGTATTTGGAAAAGATTTTGTCCTCGGATACGACAGTTTCAGATACAAGTTCTGGAGAATCGTTTTACTCTACAAAGAGTGATCAGTCAAGCAAAACGAATTCATCAGATACAAATCTGAGGACAAAAGAGAGAACAATGAATAAAAAATTGATTAATTAAAGAAAGTTAATTTTTCAGATAAAGTTTTTATCAAACTGTTTGAATATAAAAGAGAAAGTGAGTGGTTGTTTATTTCAGATGTTAATGAATTTTGTAAACCTAAATCCAAAATGGATTGGGTTACAATTGAAAACTGATTAAATTTGTTTGAATGTGCAGGATAACCAAGCTTTAACCAAAATGTCATTTTCAGAAATAGTGGCTGTTCATGCAAAGAGACAGGAGTAATATATCCACACAAACAAAATGGTAGTCTCGCGTTCACATTCGTAAAAAATCGTTAAATGGTTAAAATGAAAGATTCTTATTTTCGATTTCGAAAAGTGTTTCAATTTTAGGGGGAGAAAAATTTTTAAAAATTGTCAAAATCCAAAATAAAAATTCTTGTAAAATTGAAAAACATCATTTCAAAATCATTTTAGATAGATAAAAATTTTTAAAAAGCCAAAAACAATAGAAAATCTCAAAATATCAAAAACATTGAAAAATGAAAAATGAGATTACTTGTGCATAAAGAGGAAATGATAGCACATTGTGGACTATTAGTGCATGCTAAAGATATGTGTTGTTTAAAATGGTTAACAGTCTCACTAAAGATGTGTCGGTAGGCTCAACTAGACTAGTAGTTTTGCGAAAACGATAAAAACCTAAACAGAAAAGCCTAGTTCTAGTGGGAAACGCGGTTGAGAACATAGTACTTATTTTTGTCTTTCGTGACTGTGTACCTACTCGGTAATCGTTGAATGCTAAATGTAACAACTCGTAAATTTAGTTGTTAATTATTTTATTCCTTTTCCGTGTATTTCTTTCATACTAATCAGTTGTACTCCGAGATTTGATTATAAGAAATTTATGTTAATGGAATTATGTTTTGTCACATCTACATCGTATTTAATCGCTTATTAATCGCTAACATAGTAGTTATACTACTTTACGAGCCGAGTGTGTTATTGTTTAATAAACACTTGTGCCATCGCATCGCTTATCTCATCGCATCACAAAACGCAGTTAATTATGTCTAATTATGTTTTATATGTGTTATGTTTGTTTCTGTTATGGTTTGATATCGCTATAACGCTCATACGCTCGCATAACTCGCTCTCTCTCAATTCACTGGTAATATAATGCTTAACGTTTCGCTAAAACGTTTAACATAACTATCTAATACAAACCGAACCGCCAAACGAACGCTTAACCGAAAAAACAAACAAAACTTGGCCAATAGGTCATGTTCGGCCGAACTTGTGCATCACAAGTTCACCCGAACTTGTCCAGGCTCCATAATTCTTCAGAACATCACAAGTCCGCCCGTACGTGTCTTATAAACCAGAAAAAACAAACAAGTTCCCCGAAACATTGAATGTCTCCCAGCCCACTTTCTCACTTCACCTATAAATACCCAGCTCATATTCTCATTTGAACTTGCTGCAAGTTCGCCCAGAACTCCCCAAAACTGAAACCCTTCGTTTTCTAAGTATCAACCCGTTTACAAGATACAACAATGTTTTACAACGATTTTGCACAAGGCTTTGCCTTCGTTTAATCAAATCTCTTCTGTTTACGAAAATCTTCATCTTTTTATACAGAACTTCTATTTTTCACTTAGATCTATGTTTAGATCTAAGTAAAACCTTTCAAACATTGATTTTTATACAATATTCGGACTAAATGACGTATGTTTCGTTCACTTTGAAGTGGAACGTGGTGTTGTCAAGCAAGATCTCAGATCCGGAATCACAAGGATGAAATCGTCACTTTACACAAGCTGGACTAACCCGTACGAACCATCAAGTTCGCCCGAATTAGCCCGAGTTTCTGTAAAATAGCTAAACTCACTCCAAAAGACCTCTCCAGCCTAAGTTTTACTCAGTGGCTTAAGGTTGGAGGGATGGACACTCGATTTCCTCAACAAACGACGGGAAAACGCACGATTTGGATGCCAAAACAGTCAAGTTCGCTCAGAAAGCATCAAGTTCGCCCGAACTTGTCACCAGATTGGTGACCAATTTCGACCGAACTTGATCAAATATTCACCAAATTTACACCAGTTCGCCCGAACTTGTACTGATTCCAAGGAATAGAACAAGTTTGCCCGAACGTTTATCACCCTTCTTCAAAAAGGGCAAGTTTTCCCGAACTTTCTAGTTTCTCAGGATACAAGACAAGTTCACCCGAACTTGTACCCCAGTAAGTTTAGTTAGTTAAGTTCGCCCGAACTTGTACCCCAAGGTACAAGTTCGCCCGAACTTGTCTACTGTTCTTTCACCGTTCACCGTTTCAGCATTTCGGAAGACTGATATACTTCTGTTCGCTTACAGGCTGATCTGGCGCTCTCCTCAACTCACCTCAAATCTCGTATCTCCCTCAAAACGCACCGACTGTGAGTATACTTGAACCCCTTTACTCTTAAATGCACTTTTGGGTGTCACATATGTTCGTATATCAAAACACATAACACAACTAAACTCTTATTCGCAATCCCACTATTACATGACTATACGTGAAATCTGCTGAATTGTATGTATTACTTGATTGCTTGTACGCCACCCTTAACATGATAGTATACTAGAGGTTGACCCACCACCCGGATGCCCGAGGTTGTTAAGGCTCACATTTTCATTTCTCATTTATTTTATCTTTAGGATGTGGACACTTGCCGCATGCCTCGATCAATCACGGTGTTTTGGTTTACTTGAATCTAGTAGATACATAGTTCACAACTCTTACGTATGTCATGCGGTGTATGCTAAACGCTTTTCTATCTATTATGTACGCAAACCTGTATGCTCACCTTTACTTAATTATATTGACGTTTATTTTAACATATGTGGCAGGTTGAGAATATTTGCTATGGATGCTTAGTCGTAGGTTTTGCCTTTAGAAATCATGTAATAAATCTAGGGAAGATGGGATCGGATGTTATGTTTAAGAGATTGTTTTAATTATGTAATGATTGTTTGAGCATTATATGAGTTTGATAGTATGGGATGTTGGACGTTGAATATTATCTCTTAAATAATTGTTATGGAACCTCTTGATCAATCGGATTCGCCTAGTGCCGCGCCCCGATGTTTCTGCCATCGGTTGGGGTGTGACAGATTGGTATCAGAGCTATAACTATAGGGAAAATTAGGTAGAACAGCTCTGTTTGACCTAGTCTATAGTTAGGATACCAAATCAGACCGTTACCCATCGAGTAAACACCGAAACTGATACAAACAGGCAAGTTTGCCCGAACTTGGGGGCAAGTTCGCTCGATTGATCAAGTTCGCCGACTGACCAGTCGCCGACTTGACCAAGTTCGCCGGACTGACCAAGTTCGCCGACTTGACCAAGTTCCCCGAACTTGTCTGTCCCCTCAACATCAAACAAAGTTCAACTGTGATTGAGCAAGTTCGCTCGAACTTGACATCAGACTGATGCCAAGTTCGCCCCAACTTGACCAAAATCCTTTGAATCAAACTTTTAAACAACGTTTTTCCTAAAGCAACCACAACACACGTGAAGAACGCTCGTATCACACAAAACGATTGATCAAGCCGAGAATAGGTGTGAAAACCAAGAACTCTCTATAAGATTATTCACTTCGTGCATTCTCTCGCACGAGATATCTTTGTTGAGTTAGGAGTGATATCCGAACCTCGACGAGAGTCTCCATTTCTATCTAGTGGAACTCCGATTTGATCGGTGAGCATAACAACAACTAGGAATAAAGTTGTTAAGTTAGGGGTGAAACCCACATCTTAATAACTAGTTCTGCTCCTCGATTTTCAATCTCACCAAAGTCTCAATTATTTTGATGACTCGGAACACGACGCAACTGGAAGGATAAATGCCGTTAACCGTTGTACGGCGAGAGCATTTATCTATTAGGCCAAATCGTGTGTCCGAACTTAGAGAATCTTCGAATCACTTCGGGTAGTCACTGTCTCAAAACCAGGATACTCCCAATTGATTTAAGCCTATAATCGTCGATTTTACGCATCATCGAATTTATTTACTATTTATGTGTTTAAATTTATGGATTTTATGCTTATTCGATTCTCGCTTTATCGATTTCTCAATTTATCGCTTTTACGCTCCACCGAAATATGCACTATTTGCACAGCTCTCGTAACCTAAAACGCTAATTAATCACCAACCAAACTAAATCGCTCAACTCTCCTACGCGTATGTCTTCATACGCAGCTCTACTCGCTATTTACGCTATTATATCGCATCTCGTACGCGCTACTCGTGTTCGAAAAAATTGGAGTCGACGGATGGGTCTATGAGAAATCTGTGAATACGTGCAAAATATATGCTTACATGAATTATGTGATTACGTGCTTATGTGCCTATGTGATTATGTGCTTACGTGATTATGTGTTTATGTGCTTACATGTATACATGCTTATGTGTTTCGTGCCTTAACTGGATAATAATAATAATAATAATAATAATAATAATAATAATAATAATAATAATAATAATAATAATAATAATAATAAACAACTTTTGAACATGAACCTATAATAATCAAATCTCATCTAATCGAATCCTTCAATGTAGATGTCTTCTATGGGATCGCACACCAGGAGGAATCTCCAGCGCAACAACGCTGATAAGCGCATCGCTTCACTGGTTGCCAATCAAATGGCAGAAGTCATCCCTCAGATCATCATTCAGCGAGATCCATGCCGTCAGCAGCAATTCGTCGGTGGATTCTAAGACCGACACGCCAACGACCTACTTCAGCTTTAAGCAGTTCAAGGCATGTGGACCACTCACCTTCACCGGCACGGACGGGCCGAGTGCTAAGTTTCACTAGTCGATTCTATCGAGGTTACCTTTCGTCAGAGTGGATGCCCCAAAGCCCTGCGCACTATCAACGCCACCGGCGTGTTCCAATCGAGGGCTCTTGATTGGTGGACAGCGGAGCGCAACAAGCGCGGAACGACGAAGCTTACGGGCTCACTTGGGAGGAACTCAAAGAAATCATGGTGAAAGAGTTATGTCCTCTGCATGAGGTTCAAAAGCTGGAGAATGAGTTCTGGGTATCAAACAAGACGGTCCAGACAACGCTGGCCTAACAGCTCGTTTCAAGCAGTGAGTATTATCTGTCCGGTCAGGTGGACACTACCGAGAAAGCAATCAAGAAATACCTGCGTGCCTTGCCCGATTGCGTCGCAGATTTTGTTCAAGCCGCACGCCCTGTCACCATTGAGGAAACGTACCAGCTAGCCGCAGAAATCAACGACAAAAGGGTTCAGGCTGGTTAATTTAAGAACAACAAAGTCGCAAACCAGGCCATCACCAAATCAGCAGCTCCCTCTGATCAGTCTCGAGAGTCAAAGTCTAGTCGTCGAGGTCGTAAAAGGGAAAACCCGAGCAAGAACTGTGCACTTACCACACCGCCAAACCCTCAGCAGCTTCAGTCTACCGCACCAAACGCATCTCCAGCAAAGCGTGCGTATACTGGTCCTCATCCATTGTGCTCGAAATGCACTTATCACCATGCGGTTGGAGGTAATTTCCGTTTCTGCACCAACTGTAACATTTACTACCACTTTACTTTCAGTTGCCGTTCAGGCCCTCGATAGCCAGCTCTTCAAGCCCCAGCTGCACCAGCTCTACCAGCTGCACCTCGCACTCCTCAGGCTAATAAGCAACAGTTCCAACACCAAGCGCAAACCCCAAAGGCCCGTGCTTGCTACACTTGTGGTGACCCAAACCACTTCAGTAATGTCTGCCCAAATCGAGCCATTAAACAAGAGCCGCAACAGCAGCAGCCTCAGCAGCAGCCACCACCACCCAGCTTCAGCAGCAGCAACCACAGGCTGCGCGTGGCGAGCCTTTAACCTCAATCATCTCCAGGCTCAGAACGACAACAATGTTGTCAATGGTACGTTCCTTGTTAATGGTATTTATGCTTCATGTTTATTTGATACTGGTGCCGATAATTATTTTGTATCGTTAGAATTCGAAAAGGTTTTAAAATGTAAACATGCTAAAGTCCCAAAGACTTTCGATGTTGAAGTCGCCACCGGAAGAACCGTTACCGTTAACTCCGTCTTAAGTGGTTGTACCCTCGATCTCAACAATCACATCTTCTCAATCAATCTCATACCTATGCAGTTAGGTAGCTTCGATATCATAGTAGGCATGGATTTTCTTCGTGAAAATCACGCTGAAGTTGTTTGCTTCGATAAAATGATTTGCTTCCCCCCCCTAACGGTGATCAGCTACATGTCTATGGCGAGACTTCCTCAAAGAAGCTGATGCTTTTGTCATGTACTCAAGTGAATAAGTGCCTGGGCAAGCAGTGCATCGCTTTTCTCGCCCATATCATGAACCCAGATAAAGAAAAGGAAAGCTTTAAAGACATCCCATTTGTTTGTGAATTTCCTAAGGTCTTTCCCGACGATTTACCTAGTTTACCCCCTACTCGTGATGTCGAATTCCGTATCGATTTAATTCTCGGTGCTACTCCTTTGCTAAAGCTCCCTATCGTCTCGCACCATCCGAAATGCGTGAGCTATCTAGCCAACTTCAAGAGCTTCTTGATAAAGGCTTTATACGCCCAGCACTTCACCTTGGGGCACACCCGTTCTTTTTGTGAAAAAGAAAGATGGGACGTTCCGAATGTGCATCGATTATCGTGAACTTAATAAGCTTACGATAAAGAATCGCTACCCTCTTACTCACATCGACGACTTATTTGATCAGCTTCAAGGTGTTACTTGTTTTTCTAAGATCGATTTACATTCCGGTTATCATCAGTTACGCGTGTTGAAAGAAGAATTCCGAAAACCGCCTTTCGTAGCCGTTAGGGCCATTTCGAATTCGTGGTCATGCCTTTTGGTCTTACCAATGCACCACGTCTTCATGGATTTGATGAACCATGTGTGTAAAGCTTTCTTATATCGGTTCGTCCTTGTATTTATCGATGACATCCTTATCTACTCGAAGTCGAGAGACGAAACGCGCGCCATATCCGTTTGGTCCTCGAACTTCTCCAAGGTAATCGCCTTTATGCTAAGTTCTCTAAATGTGAATTCTGGCTCGAAGAAGTCCAATTTCTCGGCCACATTGTTAATAGTCAAGGAATTCAGTCGACCCTGCAAAGATTGAAGCTGTCAAGAGTTGGATTACGCCGAAGAATGCATCTGAAATCCGTTCCTTTCTTGGATTGGCGGGTTACTACCGTCGATTCATTGCCGACTTTTCGAAAATCGTCGTTCCGCTTACCGTTTTGACTCACAAAGACAAGCCTTTCGTTTGGGATTCCAAACAAGAGGAAGCCTTTCAAACTCTCAAGGGTATGCTATGCAACGCTCCCGTACTCGCTCTTCCCGACGGAAACGACAATTTCGTGTTTATTGCGATGCCTCTAATCTTGGTCTTGGCTGTGTTCTCATGCAACGAGACAAGGTTATCGCGTATGCATCTCGACAACTCAAGATCCACGAGAAAAACTACACAACCCACAATCTCGAACTCGGTGCAGTTGTTTTTGCATTGAAGATTTAGCGACACTACCTTTACGGTACCAAGTTACGGTCTTCACCGACCATAAGAGCTTACAACATATATTTAATAAAAAAGGAACTGAATATGCGCCAACGCAGATGGGTTGAACTTCTCAACGATTACAAATTTTGAGATACGCTACCATCCTGGCAAAGCAAACGTCGTAGCCGTTGCTCTCAGTCAACGAAGCTATGTGTATAGTGTTTGTGACTCTCAAGCTTTGAATGATCTCGAAATCATGATTCGCTCCGCTCTGTTTGCTTGTTTTAACGAGAATACCCTGGAGGAAGAAATGAAATGTGGTGCCGAAACTCAGCTTGTTGTTAAACCTAATGGTATTTACTACTATCTCGATCGCATCTGGATTCCTAGCCGTGATAATCTTCGTGAATTGCTAATGACGAAGCTCATAAATCTCGATACTCCATCCATCCCGGAGCCGAAAAATGTATCAGGACCTTCGTCCTAAGTAATGGTGGCCGAGCATGAAAAAGGATATTACCGTATACATTTCGAAGTGCTTAACTTGTTCGAAAGTTAAAGTCCGAACATCAAAGGCCCTCTGGCTTGCTCGAACAATCCGAAATCCCGACATGGAATTGGGAGAGCATAGCCATGGACTTCATTACGAAACTCCCTCGCACTTCCTCTGGTCACGATAGCATTTGGGTTATCATTGATCGTCTTACCAAATCCGCGCACTTTATTGCCATATGAGAAGACTTTAAGGTAGAACGATTAGCACGAATCTATACCGACGAAGTCATTTGTCGACAAGGGACGCCTCATGACATCATCTCTGACCGCGACGATCGCTTTACCTCACGTCTCTAGAAGACTTTTCAATCCGCTCTCGGTACTACGCTTAATCTTAGTACCGCTTTTCATCCTCAAACCGACGGTCAGACTGAGCGCACTATCCGCACCCTCGAAGACATGCTTCGTGCGTGCACCATAGATTTCGTTGGTAATTGGGATACGCATTTACCTTTAATTGAATTCTCGTACAATAATAGTTATCATACCAGCATTCAAATGGCTCCTTTTGAGGCACTGTATGGAAGAAAATGTCGATCGCTTATTGCATGGCAGAGATCGGAGAAGCACAAATCACCGGTCCTGAGCTGATTCAAGAAACGACAAACAAAATCCTCCAAATCAGAGACAATCTCTTGAAAGCTCGAGTTGCCAAAAGATTTATGTCGATAAACGCCACAGGCCCCTACAGTTCGAAGTGGGAGGTCACGTTCTCTTAAAGGTTGCACCTTGGAAAGGAGTGATCCGCTTCGGGAAGAAAGGGAAACTAGCGCCATGATACGTGGGTCCCTTTAAGATTCTGGAAAGAATTGGCAAACTGGCCTACCAGCTCGAATTACCAGAGGAACTCAACAACGTCCATCCGACTTTCCACGTCTCGAACCTCAAGAAATGCCTAGCCGAAGAAAATCTCCATACGAGAACTCTTCATTTCATGGAAAAACCAGTCGAAATCATGGACCGAGAAACCAAGAAACTACGGCGCTCTCGCATTCCTATTGTGAAGGTTCGATGGGAAGGCAAACGGGGTGCTGAGTTCACTTGGGATTGGAAAGTGACATGAAGACAAAATATCTGCATCTCTTTGTTACGGCACTATTTAAAATTCGGGATGAAATTTCCTAAAGTAGGGGACACTGTAACAACTAGTAAATTTCGTTGTTAATTATTTTATTCCTTTTCCGTGTATTTCGTTCATACTTAATAGTTGTACTCCGAGATTTGATTATGAGAAAGTTATGTTAATGGAATTATGTTTTGTCACATCTATATCGTATTTAAATCGCTAATTCAACGCAATCACAAGTAGTTATACTACTTTACGAGCCAAGTGTGTTATTGTTTAATAAACACTTGTGCCATCGCATCGCTTATCTCATCGTATCGCAAAACACAGTTAACTATGTGTAATTAAGTTTTATATGTGTTATGTTTGTTTATGTTATGGTTTGATATCGCTAAAACACTCATACGCTCGCACAACTCGCTCTCTCTCAATTCACTGGTAATATAAAGCTTAACGTTTCGCTAAAACGCTTAACATAACTATCTAATACGAACCGAACCGACCAAACGAACGCTTAACACGAAATAAACGAACAAAACTTGGGCAATAGGTCAAGTTCGGCAGAACTTGTGCATCACAAGTTCGCCCGAACTTGTCCAGGCTCCACAACTCCATAATTCTTCAGAACACCACAAGTCCGCCGGACTTGTCTTATAAACCAGGAAAAACAAACAAGTTCGCTCGAACTTGTAGCAAGTTCGCCCGAACTTGATGTCTCCAGCCCACTTTCTCACTTCACCTATAAATACCCAGCTCTTCTTCTCATTTGAACTTGCTGCAAGTTCGCCCGGAGCTCCCCAAAACCGAAACCCTTCGTTTTCTAAGTAAGATTCAACCCGTTTTAAGCTACAACAATGTTTTACAAGGATTTTGCATAAGGCTTTGCCTTAGTTTTCATCAAATCTTTTCTGTTTACGAAAATCTTCATCTTTTTACACAAAACTTATGTTTTTAACTTAGATCTATGTTTAGATCTAAGTAAAACCTTTCAAACATTGAGTTTTACACAATATTCAGACTAAATGACGTATGTTTCGTTCACTTTGAAGTGGAACGAGGCGTTGTCAAGCAAGATCTTAGATCCGGAAGCACAAGGACGAAATCGTCACTTTACACAAGCTGGACTAACCCGTACGAACCATCAAGTTCGCCCGGATTAGCACGATTTTCTGTAAAATGGCTAAACTCGCTCCAAAAGACTCTCCAGCCTAAGTTTTACTCAGTGGCTTAAGGTTGGAGGGATGGACACTCGATTTCCTCAGCAAACAACGTGAAAACGCTTGATTTGGATGCCAAAACAGTCAAGTTCGCCCGGAAAGCATCAAGTTCGCCCGAACTTGTCACCAGATTGGTGACCAAGTTCGACCGAACTTGATCAAATCTTCACCAAATCTACACAAGTTCGCCCGAACTTGTACTGATTCCAAGGAATCAGAACAAGTTCGCCCGAACTTGTATCACCCTTCTTCAAAAAGGGCAATTTCGCCCGAACTTGTCTAGTTTCTCAGGAAACAAGACAAGTTCGCCCGAACTTGTACCTCCAGTAAGTTTAGTTAGTCAAGTTCGCCCGAACTTATACCCCAAGGTACAAGTTCCCCGGACTTGTCTACTGTTCTTTCACCCATTCACCGTTTCAGAATTTCGGAAGACTGATGCACTTCTATTCGCTTACAGGCTGATTCGCGCTCTCCTCAACTCACATATGTTCATATTTCAAAAACATCACACAACTCAACTCTTATTCGCAACCCCGCTATTACATGACTATACGTGAAATCTGCTGAATTGTATGTATTACTTGATTGTTTGTACGCCACCCTTAACATGATAGTATACTAGAGGTTGACCCGCCACCCGGAGGCCCGGGGTTGTTAAGGCTCACATTTTCTTTTCTCATTTATTTCTCTTTAGGATGTGGACACTTGTTTGCATGCCTTGATCAAATCGCGGTTTGTTGGTTTACTTGAATCTAGTAGATACATTGTTCACAACTCTTACGTATGTCCCAGGTGTATACTAAACGCTTTTCTATCTATTATGTACGCAAACCTATATGCTCACCTTTACTTAATTGTATTGACGTTTATTTTAACATATGTGGCAGGTTGAGGATATTTGCTATGGATACTTAGTCGTAGGTTTTGCCTTTTGAAATCATGTAATAAATCTAGGGAAGATCGGATCAGATGTTATGTTTAAGAGATTGTTTTAACTATGTAATGATTGTTTGAGGATTATATGAGTTTGATAGTATGGGATGTTGGACGTTGAATATTGTCTCTTAAATTATTGTTATGGAACCTCTTGATCAATCTATTCGCCTAGTGCCGCGCCCCGATGTTTCCGCCATCGGTTGGGGTGTGACACTAAAAAGTATAAAAACCGGCTAGTTTGTGAACTTTCACAACTTACTGAAAAAGTCATTGTGATTGTGTATTTCATTTTGCAAAGAGTTAAACTTGTTTTGTTTCTTTATTTTTTTAAGCATTGGACATCCTCTGCGTATACGAAAGTATTGAACTGGATGTTAGTGCCTAAACGTTTCTGCTTTATTTAACTTGGTGTTTTGTTTAAATCTTGGATCACCTCTGCGTATATGGGAATATCGAACTGGTGGTTAAGAGTTAAACAATTTCAAACTTGTTTTTATTTCTTATTTTGTTTAAACATTGGACTTTCTCTGTGTATCAAAAGATCAACCGGATTGTTAATGTTTAAACATTCTGCATTGTTTTCACACATATCACAATTGATGAAAGTTTAAAGGCATTACTTGAGTCAGTGTTTTACATGATGAGGGAATATGCTGAGATCGTGGGGTCCATAAGAACTTAATCTAAATTAATGTACCTTAACGTGTCGGTAAGCATTATGAAAGATTTAGATTGAGTTTAAGTGGACAACAATAGCGATAATCCACGTGAATTGTTTAAACTGAGTGTTTCATCCAGATCAACGGTGCGGCTGATTTGTCTCAGTAAAACTGATATGATCCTCTAGCACGTTTTCTCACAAAAATATAATCTGTAAATATAAACTTCAGTTTGTTTACATTTCTGCATTCAATATTAAAAATCCAAAAAGATTTTCTTCCAAATCTTCCATGGAAACCTGATAATATTGAATGTGACACGAGACTGTTGAGAAACTGTTTATGTGTTGATACGTGTGCTAGTTCTTAAACGTCAAATATTAGAGATTCGGAGCATCATTCAAGGGAGAGACTGCGCTTTCACTTGAAGATGTTATCCAAGGCAGTTCAAGACTAAACATCACAGATTTCTAGCTATGTCCAAGGGGGAGACTGTTAGTGCACTATTCGGGTGGCCATACTAGAAATCTAACTATACGAGTTAATGTCAAATGTCTTGAGTCTGTATTATACCAGACATAGGTTTCCATAGGTTTTGTTAGGTTTGGTTAGACCGGGTTAGGATTCGGTACAACATGGCACGATACGTAAAGAGCGGAGATGATCAGCATGATGTCATCATCCAAGATGATGACATCATTACTCTCACATCATCATGACATCACAAGAAATATATGCATGGAATTATAATTTGTATTTGTATGAAACTTTACACAACCATTTTCGTACGAAAATGCATGCACTATATAAACAAGATCCGCACGAAACTGACGATCATTCAAGCCTTCAACTGTCAGATCTAGAATAGGTGTTTTTGAGTCGATTAGTGTCGAAACTCTGTCTGGTTTACGTTGAACCATAATAAACGTCGATTATATATGATTCTCGTGTATCAATTACAACTCGGTTTAACGGATTCTGCACGTTAAATCGTTTAAACACAGATCTTGTGTTGGTGCACATATGTCTATTGCCAACGTCTAGGACGAGTCTGATGTATAGATAGGGTTTCGTAGTGTCAAAGTTAGTTTTTGAAGTTTATGTTTTATGATCGGATTTTCGCACGAAAATTCCTTTTGTCCAGTCCCTTGGTGCTATCTTGTCTTGCCTATAACTAGGTGACTTGGGTGTTAGTCTGTAATGCTGTTTTGTTGATCAGAGGTGAAGCCCTGCTCAAGTCTGTGATCTTTTCAAAGTTGATTAATACAAGATTCAGACGTGCTAAACAGTAATCATAATACTTGTCGATTGTTTGTTCACTTGGTTAACAATGAATTCCGCCTTTGTTAGCTGATCAAATCTTACCGGAAGCTCACGAGTTGGGTCCGATCCTACACTTACAAGTGGTATCAGAGGCTTGAGGTCTGATTTGAGAACAAACAACCAAGTTTCAGCTGGATTCAACCTTCAAAGTTCAAGATTCATCCATTGAAGAACTCTTGTTCTACCTTTTCTTGGAATTTCATCTAGATCTAAGGGATTTCATGGACAAATGGACTAGGTTTCTAGCATAATGTGTTAAAATCGATTCTAAACAAATTACTGAAACATACAAACCTAAAATTCATCAAAATCATGCTTGAAACTGCTGAAAACGTGAAATTGTGAACAAGTGCCTGGAGCAGATTAGTATTTTCGCACGAAATTCGACACTTCGTACGAAAATTAAGTTGTTAAAATCTTTAAGAATTTAAAGTATCAGTATCATAAATTTTCACACGAAATTACATTCGTACGAAATCCAAAATTTCGCACAAAAATAAGTCTCACATTTTCGTACGAAAATTTCTTGTCAGTCTTTGATTTTCAGTTTGCGTCGGGCTAACCAGTTCTAATATGTTTTCCTGTTAAAAGTATTTTTAAGATGTCAGGTCAGGAAGAATTTCATAACGCGTTTGCCACACAAGCAATCACAACCTCCGTAGCGGCTCAGAATATGAATCTCGAAAACGAAATGGGAACCACTACAAAGCCTCCGAAACTCATGAATATAGAAGACTACGAAAGTTGGAGTGAGAGGTTTAAGAACTGGGTTCAGGCAACAAATTTTAGTTGCTGGTTTGCAATCGAGAATAAGTACCAAGCACCGCTTAACGATGTTGGTCTCGAAAAGACTTTGGAACGTTTGTCCGATAACGAACGAGATAAGTACATTAATGAGAAGAAGATGATGAATCTTCTACAACAAGCCATAAAGGAAGATATCTTGGCTCCCTTGCAACATGACGATGATGCTCAGTCATTGCGGCTTGCTTTATGTTTAAGGGCACAAGGAAGTACTCAGCTTAGAAAGGGAAAGAAAGCGCTATTGAACAAAGAATTTGAAGTTTTCAATCTAATTCAAGGCGAAACAATGAAACAGCTCATAGAAAGATATTGTCACCTGGTAGTTCAAATGAAGCGAATGGGAATTGTTAAAACCAATGAAGAATTAGTCGATAAATTGGCAGATTCCTACCTGAAGGAGAATGGGCCACATATCTAACCATCCTGAAGAAATGGAGCAGAGTATGATAGTCTTAGTTTGCCAAGATTTATCGAGAAATTGGAAGGGCATGAATTGGGATGCAAAAAATGGCAAAAAGCAAAAGGACGAACTTGCAACAGGATGTAGGTCTGTACTACAAAGGAAATCCTAATACACCCATTCAGATCCCAAAGATTCAAACGGCTTTCAGTGCCAGTTCTAACGTAAGTCCACCTTCAAACCATCAAGTGGATTTCAATCATTTGCTTCCTTCAATCCAAATATTCCACAAGGGAAACAATCGTCTCAAAGCTCCAACCAACCACAAAACAATCAACAGAATCAATCTAATTCCAACCAGCGAATTCTACAATGTAATATTGCAGTAAACCTTCAGAATGCTCAAGACTTCAGTGAACAGACCGGAAGCAACACATGGTGCTACTTGCAACAGTTCTGGAATCTTATGAAAATTTAGTAGCTGGAAGAATCGATAATCCGGAAATGACAAAAGAAGATTTTGACCAGATCGATCGGAAGAAATGGAATTGATTGATATTATGTGGTGTATGGCATCAGTAGTACATAGAGCTCAGTGCTTCATGGAAATCACGGGGAGAGACGATTTGAGAGGTCTTGATGGAAAAATCGGGTTTGATAAATCCAAAGTTACATGCTTTAAATGCGGGGAGAAAGGACACTTCAAGCATGAATGTCCAAATCACGAAGTAAAAGGAAATCATAATCCATTTGGGGATGATTATTACAAGAAGGCAATTTACCATCAACCACAGCCCGAGAAAAGAATGGTGCAAATAGAAGATGGACCTTCAAACTCAAAAGATAAAGCTCTAGTGGTCACACAAGAAGATGAAGGGTCAACTGGAACAACTTCATTACCAAGAAAGAAAGTCTTGCTCTCGTATCCGAAATTATGGAAGAGCCTGAATCATCAGAAGAAGTCTTAGAAGAAGAGATGGAAGAAGTTCTTGCAGACTACTTCAGAACATTAGCAGAAGAAGAAGAATGTCTAAGAGGTACTCCTAAACCTTGTTTGTTTGATACAATTCTTAAAACTTTTGCATGGAGTTTTGATTCAAGTCACCAAGAAGAAAGCAATGATGTAACAAAAGCAGAATGTGTGGAAGTAATTGATGTAACCAAGCCTGTAACACTAGAGAGCTTAACTGACATTGCCAACAAAGCACTCATGACCAATACAAAAGAGGTAGTCAGTGTGGGAGATCAGGTAGAAAGGTTGAAACAGTAAAAGAAACAATCAAAGCTCAAAATGTCGAAATGGTCAGCACATGCCTGAAATGTGACATGGCATGTGAACAATGTGCTGAAAAAGATAAAGCTTTTAAAGAACTTAAAACATACAATGATAAGTTGTCATATGATTATAACACTGTAAAAGAATCATATGATAAACTTAGCAGGACCATTCTACAGTATGAGAAAGCAGTCAAAGAAGATGACAAAACACTTTCAATGCTCAAAGCAACTGTGATGGACAAACAAATGGCCATTAATCTGCACATTAACACAATTGCTGAGCTGAAAAGTGAGCTAGAGAAAACTAAAATTGAAACTGAAAGGGTTAACAAATTGTTAATCAGTTACTCTACCAGCATGTATGTCCTTGATCACATTCTTCCAAAAATAGAACACAACAAAGAAGGTAAGAAGAACGATAAAAACCATCCTGAAGATGTTACGATCAAGTTCCATCACCCATATGGAATAGCTATGCTAAGAAACATCCAGATGGGTGGAAAATGCGTGAAATTTAAATCTGCTCACTGAAAAGAGTAACGAGCTGCCTGAAAATCTTGAAGTAACTTATTCCAAATCTGAGAAGGACTGTGAATCAGATGTGGTAACCAAAGTGGTTGAATTTTTTTGAAAATGAGTCTGACAGCACAGTTTATGAGAGTGCTGAGTCAAACAACGAAAAATCTGAGTCAAGTTCACCTTCTGGAAGTGAGAAGAGTTTTCATGAAAATTTTATCACAGCATCAGATAACGGTTTAAATGATGATCCTAATGTAGTAATCTACAAACTAAAAGGATCAGATAAACTATATACTTATGAAGATTTTCCAATCCAGATTGTTAACTTCGACCGGGTTGATAAATTCTTCAAACTTATTGAAGTTGACACATCTGATCTCGAAAAGAAAGTTGTCGGTTTTTACTCAAAACCAAAAAGGTATAACAAAACTATTCATCCCAGATGTAGAAGTTACCCTGAAAACAAAAGGGATGGGTTAGGGTTTGAAAAGAAAAGAAATAACAAGTCGCGAAAGACAAATTTTACAAAGAAAGTTGAGTTTGTTTTTGGAACAAACAATGTTGATGAAAAATAAATCATTAACAAGCAAACCAACGATGAGTTTAAAAATGAAAAGGAGCTTCGTGAACAAGCTTTGGAACACACTGTTGTAACGACAGTAGATCATGCTACAGATGTAACAAAGTTGGGCATATTGCACAACAATGTTCTCAAAATCGTCTAAAACTTGTTCATGAACACAGAAGGTTCACAATAGATGAAAAGAAAAAGGGCCTAGAGTTTGTGCCCACAAAAATTTTGAAAAGAAATGATGATGCCAATCTTAAAAAAAATCAACATTTAAAATCTTTTCAAACTATGAAGTTGGTGAAACAATAAGAAAAATGAAAAGGAATCAAATGTTTACATTAAAAGGCATTTTTAAAGGCACAAACCTGGGTAGCCAGAGCAAAAACATCTTCTGTGACCACAAAATCAACCAATGTTCCAGCCAAAAGAAATGATAAGATAGAATCAAAGGCTGGACAATGGGTTGAGGCTACAAAAGAAATCAAAGTTACAATGTTCCAAAGGTTGACATTGCCATCCCACCCAAGACCGAAAGGGCTTGGGTCTCTCTCTTTAAGTAATATGTTTTTCATTTGTGTAGGGGCTTCCGAGGTCTATTATTTAAAAGTGGATCATGGACAGTGGAGCTTCTAAGCACATGACAAGGATGTTAGCTTTGTTATACAATGTAAAAGCTATCAGGGGAGGTTATGTTGTGTTTGCCGGAACACAGGGCGGAAGGATCGTGGGTGAAGGTATTCTTACCAACGGAGTGGTATCTTTTGACAAAGTGAACTATATTGCTGAGCTCGAGAACAATTTATTAAGAATTTCACAGATCTATGATAAGAAGTTCACAACTCATTTCAACGACAAAGAGTGTCTTATTCTCAAACCGGGTTTCATAATTCCCGAGGAGTGGATCCTCATGCGCGCTCACGAGAAAATGATTTATATGTCTTAGACATGAGCGTCGCATCCACTACATCAAAGGAAGGGCAGTGTTTTGTATCAAACGCCACTGAAAAGGAATCAATTCTATGGCACAGAAAAATGGGTCACATTCACCAGAGGAAGATGAACTTTTTAGTACACAATGATTTGGTGGAAGGGGTAAATCTCAAAAGTTTTCATCTGTCAAATGATTGTCTTAGCTGCAAAAAAGGGAAGCAGCATAAGAAGTCACACCCGAGAAAGCTTCTTAATTCAATCAAGCTTCCACTGGAAAGGCTACACATGGATCTCTTCGGACCAGTTAATGTGAAAAGTATTACTGTGGATCTTTACTGTCTTGTCGTCACCAATGACTATTCAAGGTTCTCGTGGGTTTTCTTTCAAGAAAGAAAAAATGAAACGTTTGAAAATTTAATGATTTTGTTTCGGAAGATAGAAAATATTTACCATTTGCCTATCAAGAGAATCAGAAGTGACAATGGTTGAGTTTAAGAACAACAAGATGCTCGAATTTTGCAATGCTAAGGGTATTCATCATGAATTCAGTGCCCCCTATACTCCTCAACAGAATGGAGTAGCTGAACAAACAGAGCGTTTATTGAGACTGCACGCACGATGCTTGCTGATTCAAAACTGCCTATTAGCTTCTGGAGTGGAGCGTCGCGTCTGCATGTTACACCCTTAATCGAGTAATGACTGTTAAGCCACACAAAAAGACATGCTTCGAACTTCTTAACCAGCGAAAGCCTAATCTGAAGTTCTTGGAACCTTTTGGATCACCGTGTACTGTATTGGACCCGGAAGGAAAATTTGGAGCCAGATCTTTGGAAGGTTTCTTCGTAGGGTATGCAAGTCCGCAAAAGAGAGTCTATCTTCCAAGCATGAATCAGGTTATTCTTGCTCAACATGTTGAATGCCAGAGATACACATCGCCTATGCAAAAACCAGGAGATCCTTGGCTGTTTAACTACGAAGGGTTGTGGAATTCATTTGATCTGCCGGAAGAACCTTCAGAGGAAGAACTTCTCTTGTTATTTCAACAGCATCAGATATCTACCCAAGAGCAAGTTACACGACCATTGGTGATTTCTCCACCAGTAACAACATCCTCTGAAGTAGGTCCAAGCAACACTCAGCCAGAACCGGTAGTCGCACCAGTTCAGAATGTTGCAGAACCATCTTCCGCTCAACTAGATAATTCATAACCTGAAAGAACTCCTACCTTTGATGATGGGGGATCCAGTTCCGGTGAAGGATCAGAAGAGATTACAAGTTATCTTAAAATGAAGCTGCCGAAACCAGTGCTAGAAATGAGGCTACTTCATTAGAACAAGTTGCTGATCAGAATATCACAAATTTGGAAAACACAGTAAATGTTCCAGGCGAAGTACTGCCGAGATCTGTCTCCTACCATCCGACAGATAACATCATTGGAGAACTACAAGCTGGCGTGAAAACGCGAAATCAGATCAATAAGGATCTAAGTTGTTTTTATTCTAAAGTTGCTCCACTCCAAACTAGATTTTCTCATAGTTGTTTTGTTTCTCAGGTTGAACCAGGTAACTACAGAGATGCTCTTAAATATGAAAGTTGGGTGGAAGCAATGCAGGAAGAATTATTACAGTTCAAGAAACTAGGAGTCTGGAAACTTGTTGATCTACCACCAAAGCAGAAAAAGATAAACAGTCGGTGGGTCTTCAAGTGTAAAAGAGATGATAGAGGAATATTTGTGCGCAACAAAGCTCGGGTCGTGTTCAAGGTTTCAGCAGGAAGGGATAGATTACAATGAAGTCTATGCCCCAGTCGCTCTTCTTGAAGCTATCCGCATTTTCCTGGCATTCGCCTCATGGAAAGGTTTTAAAGTGTACCAGTTAGATGTGAAGTCTGCTTTCCTATACCGTAAGGTAAAGAAGGAGGTGTACGTTGGCCAACCACAGGATTTGTCGATCCAATACACAAGGACAAAGTGTACCTACTGAACAAAGCACTATATGGTTTACACCAGGCACGAGATCCTGGTACGAGACACTTTCCAAACATCTCCTGACTAATCACTTCACCAGAGGAACAGTAGACAGTACCCTCTTTACCAAGGAAGTGGATGGACATCTGATTATTGTGCAAATCTATGTGGACGATATCATCTTTGGATCGACAAATGAACAGTTGTGTAAGGACTTTGAGAAAGTCATGAAAGAAAAATTTGAAATGAGTGCTATGGGAGAGATGAAATACTTTTTGGGGCTTCAGGTTGAACAACTGCCAGACGGTATTTTCATTCACCAGACGAAGTATGTCCATGACGTGTTGGAAAGATTTGGCATGACAGAAACTAAACCCGCATCTACCCCTTTAGCCACAAACCACGCCATTTGCCCGACGATCATACAGTAGGAGTCGATGAAACATTATATCGCTCCATGATCGGATCATTGATGTATCTCACAGCTTCCAGAATAGATATCATGTACCCGACATGCCTTTGCGCCAGATATCAATCAAACCCAAAGGAATTACATCTGTTGATCGTTAAAAGAATCATGCGCTACCTGAAATGATGTCCAAGCACGGCTTGTGGTATCCACGACATGACGACTTCAACCTCGCGGGTTACTCGACTCTGATTTTGGTTGCTGCAAGCTGAATGCTAAATCTACAACGGCTGGTTGCCAATTCTTCGGAACTCGTTTGGTAATGTGGCAATGCAAGAAACAGACCGCAATCGCTCCCTCTACTTGTGAAGCTGAATATGTTTCAGCATCCAGTTGTTGTTCCCAAATATTATGGATATAACAACAGATGAGAGACTTCGGACTGCAATTTCTTGATACGCCCATATACGTAGACAACAAGGCGGCTATTGATATCACAGTCAATCCTTGTCAACACTCACACACTAAAGATATTGAGATTTGATACCACTTTATCCGTGACTGTCACGAGAAAAGGTTGGTACGAATTGAGAAAATCTACACTGATGACTAAAAAGCAGATTTTTATACCAAACTTTTGACAGAAAAAGATTTTGACATCTTTCAAAATTAAATGGTTTAAAATATCTGACATCAGGGGATGTTTATGAGGTTGAATTTGAGAATGACGATGTCGTGATGTGATCCTCATCGGTATGTCACATATTTTTCTGTAAATATTTTTCATGCTTTCTTAAAAACAAAAATCCAAAAATATGTTTTTGATTTTAGGGGGAGATAAAGTTGTAGAAAATACAAGAACATTGCAAAAAAATTCGAAAAATACACAAAAATTGAAAAATCTTGAAAAATACAAAAACATTAAAAAAAGACAAAAAGAGTTTTGTGTATAAGAGGAGATGATAGTACATCAGTGCACTATTACGGTACGCTAAATAAATGTAACGTACAAAATATGTTTAAACAGGTCTTTCTAAGGATGTAGCCAGTAGGCTTCGAACGTTCAGTAAATTGCTTTCGGAATATAAACCTAAAAAGATAAACTGGTAAATCGGTGGCTTAACATCTCTCGGATATATGGACTTGGTATCCGAAATTTCGTTTGAAAGAATGCCAGATTTTGAGATACTAGGTCTTTATATTTAGTTGATATCTGGGGTATTATACGAGTTCTTCTGATTTTACGTCAGTAATGGCCTAGAACTTGTATAATACTTTCGCATTATTCACCCCTAAGTTGCATAAAAAATGAAGAAAAAAATGTCATAAAAAAGATACGACACTCTGCAGTACAAAAATTAAAAGATTCCCAAGAGGAACACCACCTAAAGTCGAGCCTTCATCTCTTTCTCTGTACGGAAGTACTAACCTGAGCTCTCAAGGTTTCGCAACCCCTTTACAGATATCAGTTAGATATATTCACCTGTGAGATGAAATCTAGAGAATCTCGATGCTGAAGTATATTTTGAGGTGGGAAACACAGATTAGCCATGTTGCTAAAGATTACCTAACGTATCTTGAAGCAGTTGAGAAACGTGTAAAGGTTTAAGTGGATTAATATACTGCAAATCTAAAGAAAATTTGTTTAAAAAACTTAAAGTTTTATCTAGAGCAACAGTACTGGTAATGGGTCTCAATAAATTTATATGATCCTCTAACACAAACTCACAAAAATATGTCTGTAAATATGTTTGTATGTTTGTACATATTAAGCTACGCATCTTTGATTTAAGAAATATTCAAAAAAAAAAACTCAAAAAGATTTTCTATTTTTCTACCTTATTTTTTTGACTGCCGTGATGGAAAACAGATCTTCAAAGTCGAAAGCGACAGAATACAGAAGGAAAGCTAAGAAACCATAGGTTGGGAGCTAATCTGGAAACAAATATTCTGAGTTAATACGTTCAAAAGATCATTAATTTGAATTTTAAAATCAACAAAGAATGTCAGTTTTGGTCAAAACGCGGTCAACCAAGGTCATTAATTTGGACTTGGTAGCCAAATCAGTTAAACAGATCATTAACGTGGACTTGATCAATTGAGTGTACGTTTAAATCTGAAATCACAAAGAAAAAGATAGAGAACTGGTGAGATTGGAAAATTTTCGCACGAAAATATTTCTTCAAAACTTACTGAAAATTTCCGCACGAAAATTTTCAGTTATAAATATAGTTTTCATGCGAAAATTTCTCATAAGTCCTTCTCTATCAATACAAGTTCTCTCTGGGCGATTCTCGAGAAATGTTACTCTACTCACATTCTTTCACATTCATCACATTGGGGAGGTTGATTAGCACACCTCTCACAATGGTGAAGGTATACCAACGAAATCAACCCGCAACTTTAACGAATCTGGACCAAAATAGACTTGACACGTAGTTCTAGGATAATCTAGCCGGTAAAATTTAAAATTGAACTCACCAATGTTAAAATCGGCTCCTTTAACCTATGTTTACCTGTTCAATTTCATAAAAATCACAAGTTTAAAATCGGTTCAAGTGTTGAAGACTTACTTGGGACGATGAGATTTTCGCACGAAAATCTCAGGATTTTCGCACGAAAATCTCAGGATTTTCGCACGAAAATTTCAGATGAACAACTGTTCTGTTCTATGTTGAAAGTTTCGCATGAAAATTGACTTAAAGTGAACATTAAGGATTTTCGTACGAAAATTCTGGTAGTTGTTTTTTGTGTGTTCGAGAATTTTTGTGTAACTTTTTCACGTCTCTCTGTTTCACAGGAACTTTCACATGAATTTCATCCCATGCACAATTCATGCTGTCTTATTAATGATAAGGTGCCGGAATTTGCTCTGTTCTCACAGTACTTCAAATTTATGGAACGACTACCTATATTTTATGCCCTCACACATATGCATAATATGTATGTTTCACACGTTGATCGTTTCTGCGCAGAGTTACAATAAGAACCCAGGGCGATCAAATCAGCAGTGAAAATCAGTAAGGATGATATTGAAGTGACCATTACAGAAGATCTTATATGAGAAGTTTTGCAGCTGAAAGACGATAGTAGATATCCTATAGGGTTTACATCAAATATGGTCAAAGGTTGTTTTTATCGAATGGGTTACAACAGATATGTAAATTCAGCACCATACAAGATCAACAGATTGGGTCTACCCTACAAATTTCTGGCTCACTGTGTTACTTGTTCTTTATGTCACAGAAAAGGGGGATGAGATGACTTGGTTGATTATCATATGTGCATGATGGTGGCACTCATCCTGAACAAGCCGTACAACTTCAGCAATTTGATTTTTAAGCAGATGGTATTAAATTTGGGAAAGGGTCGATTTCTGTAGTATCCCAGATTCGTTCAGATGCTTGTTGATCATTTACATCCTAATCTAGAAAAGAAGAAAGATGATTTGCTGGATTTAGAACACATGTCACCGTCAGATCTACATAACATCAGCAATTATCAAAAGGGAGGAAAGGCACCGACTTTCAAGCCAGTTTTCGGTACGTATGTAAAGGAAGATTATTTTGCCCCTCCAAAAGGAAAAGGGAGAAACGAGGGTAGTGGAGACTAAAGTGAAGAAGCACAAATGATTAAAGATTTCATTGAGAAAAGAAGTACATGGTTTGTCATAGAGGGAGAGAATAGTAAGGGACAATATGGTTGAAAGAAAGATGGAACTACCTCTACTACCTCCAAAAAGAAAAAAAACTTTAGAATCATCATCTTCTGCACCTAAACGTCAAAAGAAGTAGCCAAGTGTTGCTACAGGTTTGATTGAGGAACCTGATACTGAAGAGGTACAAGCTGAAGAAACAACTCACGTTGAAGAATCTGTTAAAGATACCACAGCTAAAGTTGAAAGAATGGTTGTTGGTGGTTCTGAAGCTGGTGGTGGTGATGATGAAGGGCCATCATCCAGCACTGATTCTGAGGATAGGAGAGAGGGAGAAAGAAAAGACAGAGAAAAGAAGGAACTCGAAAGAGTATAAAGAAAGAAAAGAATTGAAGAGGAAAAGAAATGAAAGGCTATTGGAGAAGATGATACAACTTATGAGCCATCTGGATCTGAGGAAGATATTACAGTGGTTAAGCCCATCAAGAAGCCAGCGGCTAAACGTGTAAAAAGGGCTGTATCAAAGAAACCAGAGTCTGCGATAGGAAAGTTAAGAATAACCTGAGAACTAAAGCTGCAGATCCTCCTGTTATGACAACTTTTACAAAAGCTTCTGCTCCTCTGTATGACAACTTTTACAAAGCTTCTGTCCTCCTCAGCCATCTCCTCATCCTGCATCTCCACAAAAGCCGCAATCTCCTCCACCACAACACACTACAGCGGATGTTCCTATTCCGTCTCCTCCATGTCCACCTACTATCACTCCATCTATTGGTCAGCCACATACAACATCGTCTGCTCATCCTACATAACATCAACCTTTAACAGACACAACCTTTGATGATTACTTCTTTGATTATGGTGCTATCCAGGGGAAGAAGGTTTCACAGCTGATGATGTGTGTACGTTAGGAGACTAGAAGAATTGGAAACCAAATTAAAGAATGTTGTGGAATGCATCAAAGTCCTTGAGTCAGACATAGATAGTATCAGGGAATTCTAAGGGTTGCTACTGATGATAATGACAAGTTTATGCGTGCATCTCAGAAAGTTACTGCATACAAGGATAGAATCAAAGTGTTGGAGAATGAGAAAGAAGTTTTGAAGGCAACTCTGAAGAGTTATGAAACGGAAATGAAAGGATGATAAAAATATGGATGAATATGAGGCAAAACGAACGTCCAACAACAGGCAGATTGAGCTTATGAAGAAAATACTTGTAAGAACTCTCGGAATTTCTCTAGCAGATGAGATTGAACAGATAGAAAGAGAGGAAGCAAGACAGAGAGTGGCAGAGAAAGAACAAGCAGCTAAGGCAATCTCAGACGCTGAAGGCAAAGGGAAAAAGAAGATAGAGGGATTATTTGTTGAAAAAGAGCCAGAGCTTGAGGTTATCTTGACTGAAGAACCTGTGATCGATCAATCTGCGCCGGAAGCTGAATCCGTGCCAGTATGTCTTGACATGGTTATTTTCAAGCCTTCTCCTCCTCAAAGATTTTTTATGGTTGGGTTGCCTCAAGATGTAGAGATAGATTATTCAGGGCTTCTTGAGAAGCACCGCAAGTTTAAGGAGGTGAAGCGAGAAAAGAAGCGTCAAATGGATCAAGAAATTGAAGATGAAGTTGAGTCTTATTTTGAGGGTACAGAGATTGGTAGTGGTGTTAGTGGTAGAGAGGATGAAAAGGATGTTGGTGGATCTAGGATTCATGTACCTAATGATGTTTTTAATAAGAATCTAGACGTTTCTATGTACTTGATCGACTTTGCTAACCAACATTCTGCATATATATTTCAGGGGGACTCCAGTGATCTTATTCAAGGCTCAGGGCAAGCAGGAATTCTCACAGCGACTTCATCATCGTATGTTCCTGCTATGCCTAAACCAAAAATATTCTATCTTGAGCATGACGTTGAAGAAGGGGGATATGTACATAATCTCTCCAAGGCAAGCTAGCAGAACTCTATGGGATAAACGAAGAATCTTTTGTGTTTGATTTTGAAGATGATCTTAACAACACTAGTGTCGAGCCCAATGACTATGTGTTCCAGCCTGTTCCAGATGCTGAAGATTATGATCATGTGGTTATCGAAGATTGGGATTCAGACGGTTCTGATGACAATGAAGCTACGTATGTCGGAGAGGGTACAAAGTCTTCCCAACCTTTGCTGAAATGTTCGCATCTGAGAATGAAGAGTTATTAAAGAACAAAGTTAAGAGGCTGTTAGGTCAGGAACAGTGCCTCAGCAAATGTCAAAAGAAGAAATTATTGGAATGAAGAAAAGATGGTTTAAAGAAATGCCTTTAGAGGAAAGTATTTACGTCCCATGGCTTTCTTTATCAGAGATCTGATGCTTCGTTAGGAGATATTATTAGCTGGGGATGGATTGAAGAAATGAATGTGTATGCTATCAAAAGGGAATTTGTTGTTCAGTACTTCAAGCATTTAAAAGATATAAAGACATTGCCACATTGGGATGTAAAGGAGCTGACTCAATGCAAATTATTCAACTTCAAGATCAATTTTCATGATTTGGAGTTGTGGGAAGTGATTAAGTACGAAGCAATGCCTGATTTTCCTTTTATGGAAGCCACATTATCCAAGAAAAGTCACAAAGATTGATCCAGCTACTAAAGAGAAGGATGTCACATTGATTGTCAAGCGACCTCGTGCAATGAAGAATATGCCTCTCAAGAAAATGGAACAAGACTTCTACAAGACTTTCAAGTTGTGGCATTATGATTTTAGTACAGGGGAAGCTGTTATTTGTGTTGAACCCGATGAAGACTCTTGGAAGATTACTGAAGATTTATCAGAGTCTATCATTACTCAAAAGTGTATCCATGGGTTATGGAGAGGGATTCGTGTTTTGGATCCTATGTGGTTGGTTAACTGTTCGAAGAAGGATATTGAACGTCTATTCTTTGTAAAGATCAGTTATGAAGATAAGGATGAAGCTCAAGCTCTGCAGTTCCAAAAGATTGTTAATGTGTGTTATGCTCATGATATTCATTCAGGTAAAACATGGAGCACATCCTGGAGAGAGCTTGAAGCAAAAGAGAAGAAAAAAGGAAGATAAGAAGGAGGAAAGGATCAAAGCAAGACGAAAGCTGGCCACTCGTGAAAGCTTCAAGTTTGGCAACATATATAATCGTCCTCCTCCAACAGATCAAACTCCTATTGCTTCTGAGGAGCGTCGAAAGCCTCCTAAACGCTTTTTCGGATAATCAAGTCAAATATGTTTGAAGATTTTTGCAGAAAAGTTTTGAAGACTGTCCAAGACTGCGGCAACATCCAAGGGGAGTCTGTTGGTGCACATATGTCTATTGCCTACGTCTAGGACGAGTCTGATGTATAGATAGGGTTTCGTAGTGTCAGAAGTTAGTTTTTGAAGTTTTTGTTTTATGATCTGAATTTTCGCATGAAAATTCGGTTGCGAAAATTTCACCTTTGTCCCTGTCCCTTGGTGCTATCTTTTCTTGCCTATAAATAGGTGACTTGGGATGTTAGTCTGTAATGCTATTTTGCTGATCAGAGGCGAAGCCCTGCTCGAGTCTGTAATCTTTTCAAAGTTGATTAATACAAGATTCAAACGTGTTAAACAATAATCATAATACTTATCGATTGTTTGTTCACTCGGTTAACAATGAATTCCGCCTCTGTTAGCTGAGCAAATCTCATCGGAAGCTCACGAGTTCGGTCCGATCCTACACTCACAAACATTAACTTTATTAGGGAGATCCGCATTGAGAGTTTCAACCATCGGAGTTTTGGAACTCTCCTCCACCTTTTCATTTTCCATAGCCGACGTTTCAGTTCCTCGGCCGTCACCCCACTCATCGTTTTCCTTAGTCACCGGAATTCTATCGCGGTTAGCTCCGGCGTGCCGTGAGTCTCCTTGGGTGTCTCCTCATCCCCAATAATCTCCCCATCCTCCACTTGTGTATCCATTACCTCTTCGGTGTCCTGCAAATCATTATCCGGTACCTCTGTGTTTTTGTTAGAACAATACTTCTTGTGGTTGTTTTCTGGTTGAGCGTTACTAGTCCCATGATTAGATTCCTCCATTACAAAATCCGGATTCCAATCCGATTCCGATTCAAGAACCCATACTGGGAAATTTTCCCCTCTCCACCGGATTTCGATCTTTTCTTCCACTCTCCATCCCTCCTTCAAAACCACCGCCACCACCTCATACGCCAAATTGCTATCCTTTATCGATGCAACCGATCCATGTGCAATCTTGCCGAACTTTTCCGCAATAAGATCAAACACTTCACGGTCCCAAAGGTGGATCGGAACCCCCACTATCTTTAGCCATGCCAACATCTAAAAACTATATTTTTGCCCCTCCCATTTCTCCATTGAGGAGAACCACATAGACCAGAGTTCCTTATTATCCTTTAAGAAAGAATTTGTTGTTCGGTAACTAGGGAAGGAGATCATCACACACATTCCTCCCACATATTTGATAATGACACCAGCCACATTAATGACCAATGCGAAATCGTTTAGGTGACATAGCCTCGTGGCATCTTTAACCACCCGACAACTGAAAACCCATTCCAAGCACGAAGTGCCTGAAAATCTTTGTTCGAATTGTAATAGATCTGGTGATATCTCCCCACTTCTTCCCAGTGTCTGAACCCCAAAGATTCATTTCAGGGAAAGTCTCTGGTTGCCAAGCGACTTTGGATATTTGAGGGATCTTCCAGGTCTTCTGTTGTTGATTGTGGCCGTAGTTGCTAACATAGTTGTGTTTAAACTTCATTTCCTCTTCCTTCTTAAATTTAGCGACATTTGCGCTTACTTTAGCATCATTAATAACGACTGAACTGAGTGCCTTTACCATTTTCTCCTTGTCTTTCACTCCTTCAAATCTTACAAACGCGAAGTATCTCCCAGCTTTATCCTTTCTCCTGGCTAAATATACATCCGTCATTTTTCCACATGCCCCAAATTCTTTCCACAATCTCCCAACCGAGCAGTTATTTGGCAGATTAGACACGTAAAAGGAAGTAGTGTTTCTTCCCTCCAGACCTTCGGTGCCGATTTCCGGCCGGGAAGGCTACCTTTTCTCTCCTCTCTCTCCTCTCGTCTGTTCATCTGCCTTGAACTCACGAATGACAATAATAATTACTGACTCAAGCAACTAGACCATTATAAATAGTACTTTATTCGAATACAAGATTTTAAACTCTTTGAATTATTGATTTCAGCATCCTCTCTTTAACACCCAAGAGTCGGACTATTGATCTCAACATCCCATCTTTATTCAAAGAGTTGTCACTCCTAGTTTACCATAAAGATAACAAAAATGCCCTGTTCCTAACGACTCCGTGAATATATCGCCAACCTACTCTTAAGTGTAGTATAACTTCCAACTATATTTGCTTGTTGTCAATCAAAGGTCTTAAAAATGAAACTACTTTAAAATTTTGACAAGAAAATTGCAGACATGTTATCACAACAGATTGTTGTTCAACCTTGCTGCTCAAACAATTCTCTTAAGATCTTTTGCAACCATGTAACTTGGCATGCTACTGCACTTGCTGCCACATACTCTCCTCTATAGTTTATAGAACCATCACTTATTGTTTTTTTAACCCCATGAAATTGCTCCTTACATTGTTGAAAAAACATGTGCTGAAATCAGTGCAGCCGCAATATATCAATTCATATCTTCAACTAAACTAGCCCAATCATAATATGTATATATCCAAAAAGAATGGCATGCTCAACTTTGTCTTACATTAATCCATAATCAATGTACACCCAATATATCAAATTAATCTTTGTTGAAAATTTTAGTGAAAATGAGTTTTCACTAAATATTTTGGACATCAATAATTATATTTATATATGTGTTGTATAAATAATAATTTGTGGGTTTGTCTTCTATATTATGAGAGCATCATAATAATGAATAAAAGTATCTCTAAAATGGAGCTAAGATGAAACAGAATATCGATGCTTGAAGTTGAGTGATTGAAGTGAGTATTTCTAAACTTTGGTGACTATAGTATAAATTCATCTTTTTTTATAAATGAGTGGTTCTTTGACTTTTAATCTCTATTCAAGAATCATGATGAAGGTTTTATTATGTATTAATATTTAATATGACATTAAAATGTAAATTAATGTCATGAATGTAAATTAACTCATAATGAATTATTGGACCCATGAAGGTTTTTATTGTTATAATTTCTTTAAACAATAGAAATTAAATATGGAGGTTTAGTTTTGATTATAAAAGAAACCTTATGACTCTTTGCTGGATGCAAGAAAGAAAATAGAGAAAAATAAGATGAAGAGATATATTAAAGAAAATTATTTATGCACAAAGTTTTAAAGAATTTAGAGAGGAGTGCTCTCTAATTCTTCTACCATCACCAACTTATTTTTATTTATTTTCCCACATAAATTAGACCACCATTATACCTGGTGCTATCTCAGGCGCAAGTGCCATATCTGGCAGTACACACACTGTTCCAGTTGTTGTATCCTAGGAGACAGACCGTCTAAAAGGAGACGGAAATCTGTTTTAAGGGCCATGTGTCAAACACGATCCTCAACCAAAACCGTCATCCTTTGAGTATGTTCATTGTTGCAGTCAAGAAGCAAGGTTGAAGACTCAACATGATGAATACTCGAGTCTAGGATGCTACCAAATGCGCGTGAAGGACCCACCAGAGATGTGGCTTGAATCAAGATTGGTATATAAAATATATTTTATAATCTTTTTATTTAGTTATTGTAACCGGTATTATACTATAATATTTCCTAAGAATAAAGAGAGTCTCATTATTATATATTTTATAATATATTTTGTTAAAAGTGAATCTAGTTCTACAATCTTTTGGTTGCTCCAATACGAAACACATATGGTCTTTGCATGAAACTCGTAATACTACAAACATTTAATGTGATGTCGTGTCTCGAACCATGCTTCTGAATTTGAAAGCATCAACTTCATCCCCACCACATTATACTAAAAGCTTCTCATATGTATTCATTGATGTTGAGAAACTTTATAGGTTGTCATTCACTCCTATCTAATAAATTTGTGACATATTACTTTTGTGGTAAAATATACCATTTGATCGCTTATATACTTGTAAAACAAGAAAATAGGTTAACTTCCCAATGTAGTCGTTTATGTGAGCCGATAATATTGCATAATATTATTGGCATGTATTTTCAATGTATACTTTGTGATAAATAGTTTGTTAGGATTTGATTTGATTATGTCAATTAGCATCTGCAAATCTCTCCGTTCATTGTTACTATGTATTGGTTGCACTCCTTTGATTGTAATCAGGGAATATCATTTACTTACATGGTATCTGAAACCGCTAATCTTCACATCCAAGTACAAGGGTTGTTTTGTATATAGTATGAAGGTATATTAGTTTACATTAAAGGAAGTAATGACGTCCAGGGACTAGATGCAGCAAAACAAAAGTTGATAACCAACTCTCCTATGTGAATCGACATGTCCCTGTGGACACATCTGTTCGATCGATCGGCTTTAAGAAACAAAAGGGACACTACTATTGGATCAACAAGACACCCTCTTCATATTCATTCTCAGCCACAAGTTTAAGAGATGCACCTATTCGTGAAGAGACATGTCTTTATAATCGCAACTTTTAGATTCTATAAATAGGCTATAGATTTCATTTGTAAAACACATTCATGTATTCAGATTTCAAGTTATATTCAAGTTCTGTTTAGTTTTATCGTTCGTATTCTAGATATCAAAAGATCATTTTGGGAAAGAATATCACCCTCTCTCTTGCATCAGATTTGGATCTCGCTATTCACATCCTTTCCTTCACAATTTTCCGTTCTTGTTCATTACCATGGGGGACAAATCTAAACCCAAAAATCCTTCACAATCACTCCTACCTATATAAATAGTGACCAATATCCAACATAAAGTACATGTTCTTATGATGTGGAAGTCTCCTACCTTACATGGGTCAAACAATTTATGCCTCACAGCACCGGGTACGATGTTGTAGATCACATCAACGGTTCGTTGGAACCCGATAACACCTCCGAAGTATACCCGTCTTTGAAAAAGATTGACGTTGTTGTTTACAATGGATATACGACACTCTCTCTAACAATCTCCTTGTTCCTGTCTTGGAAGAAAAATCAACAGCTCTTTAAGCTTGGCTTCGAGTCAAGAACCTGTTCCTAAATAACAGGGGCTCTCGAGCAGCGGCTTTACAACATGAACTAACCAACTTGACTCTCTCGGCCTTGTCTAACCTCCATGCCTACTGTTTGCGCATCCGCGAACTTGCGGATTAACTTACTATTGATTGGCTCGTCAGCAACACTCAACGAATCTTGTATCTTGTTCGCGGCCTGCCACGTGACTTTACAGGTTGGTCTTCTCACGTTACTTTTTATCACGGAAAACTAGATACTTTTTTTTCGTATTCACTAATAACATTGATATTTGTTGGCAATGGCAATCATATTCCAATATTCGGTTTGGGATCCTCCACAATCCCCATGTCATCCAAACCGTTACACCTAAATTCGGTCCCTTTTAACCCAAAATTCATTAAAAACCTTATCTCGTTCGTAAATTCAATGTTGACAATTGGACTTCCATTGAGTATGATCCAGTTGGTTTTTATGTGATGGATTTCAAGGATGGTATGATCTAGAGTCGTCACAACAGTACCACTGATCTTTTCTGCTCACACTGAACGTTTCCGACACTGCTTGTTTGCTTCTACTAAAGACATTTGTATTTGGCATGACCGACTTGCGCATCTCAGTCAACAAGTCATGGAGTTTCTTAGTCAAGCATTTTATCTCTTACAATAAAAGAAGACATCTTTTGTTTGTCAATAGTCCAAACATAAATGGTTACCTTTTTCGGATTTTACATCTTATACTTATTTACCTTTTCGTATTTTGCATTGTGACTTGTGGACATCTCCAGTCTTAAGTCATGCTGTTTATAAGTATTATATAGTTCCCCATTAGAATTGAAATCTGAGATTTTCACCAAATTCACACATTTCCATCACATTGTTAAAACAAAATTTAACTTACCCGTTAAATCGTTTCAATGAGATATTGGGGCGAATTTGATAATACGAACTTCTAAAAAGTTTGCAAATGAACATGGTATCTAGTCCCGGTTCTTGTGCCCACACACCTTCCAACAAAAAGGGGAAATCCGAGCGCATGATCCGTCGGTTAACTGATTCTCTAACACAGAGACTGTCAGAACCGTACCAATCAAGAAAGCTATGCATGTTGGTTCTTTAAAAGAGTTTGAGTTATGGGTTTATGATCCTATCAAAGGTGAAGCAATGACCAAGTACAAAGGAAAGAAGGGCATAAGATTGCAAGATCCTATACATGGATGTTATGTTTTGAAAAATAAGACATGAAAAATAAGTCAGTTTTCACTGGTAAATACAATTAACTGACTCTTTTGAAAAACTTTTCAAAATTCATTTGATACCATTTGGTATATCATTTTTAAATAACTTAGGGGAAACTATATCGCTTGTTACCAGTTTTACATGCTTTTCAATACAGTCAGGGACCTGAACACATGACTAATCGACACACGACATTTTCAATATCATATAAATATATAGCATTAGAGTCTGTCAGGTGTATCCCTACACCCCGCACTTAGGTCATGGCCATTTGCAATTAAATGAGTTGGGATATGAAGGACACGGTCGTATTTACCCACAAGTGTTTAAGTTATAAAGCAAAATGGATTAAAACGGGTTATTTTACTTTTTATTACATCATTCGCCCTTTTACAATAACCGACCAAGCAGCTAGTGTCGTATCCCAAGCCTTTATAAAATAAAATAGGCTAAGAGTATTTACCTATGCTAGATATTACAAATAAAATACGTTTAGCACAACCGTAATTCAAAACAACCTAAACTTAGGCGCAATTTACTGGAGGTTCCTAGTCTGGAATGAACAGAAATATGATCTGTTAGCATGTTAACGGGTCATTTAAAAGTCATTGACTTTGACCGATTTACTAAATAGATATGTACGGTTTGCTAGATTAAGCTTTGACCGGATAGAATATGGTTTATACCTTTCCGAGTGCAAGGACTCGTGTAATATTAGTTAAATAACAAAGCATTCTGATTAGAAATGAATTTGAAAGGTTTTGACCCGATTCGGCTAGTGTATATATTTTATGTTATTAAACTAGTCGTACGTGCATATGCGGTATCGGGTGGTCGAATAGGTCTACGACAAGTCCATTATGCAAAAAAATGTATTTCATTATGTTGTTTAATTAGTTTCAAAGTCATATTATAAGTTATTTGCTTTTAAAACCAATTTTTACGCCATAAGGGCATTTTAGGCATTTTAATACATATCATATGGACTTTTTCATAAAACCTATCAAATTATATGACTAGAAGGTATAACCTTAGACGGTTATTTCCTATAATAACATGGTCATATAACAACCCTCAATCATGCTCTAAACATGACCAAACGGGCAGAATCGAAAGTCAAAGTAGAAGTCAAACGGTTTGACTTTCGACTATGAAAGGAGCTCTAAATAGGAAATGATGAGTTGGGCATGATTAAACATGTCCTAATACGTTATATAAGCTGCTATGATGAAGAAATTTTAGGTTTTGATACTTAGAAGCTCATTTAGCGTAATTTTTAAAATTTACGTTTTTACTCATCATTTCGCCAAATTAACGTGATCTTCAGAGGGTGCAATCACAAGGGATTAACACCTTCATTATTTATATTACATTGCAAAGTTCGTTTCGAACTTTGACTTGACCGAAATGGTTAGAACCGAAAGTCAAAGCAATAGCCAATCTACTGGACTCTCGGTTAATAACTAGCCTAATCATGGAAATTTACTGAGGCAGAACACTTACTTGTGTTCAAGATGAAGATTAGACTTCAGGTAGAAGGCCTATATGAAGAGTAGCAGCTCCAAATAAGATGAGAGAAACAAAGAATGAAAGTTGCAAGTGTAAAGGATGAAGAACACCTATATTTATATTTGAACAAGGATCACAAGGAGATGCCAAGTGTCCTTGAAGCTTTGAGGTGCTGATGAGTGTCCTAGCAGGAGTCCAAAGGAGGTTCAAGGTGGTAAATTCACGAGTATGGTGGCAAGAGCTGCAGGCTGCAACTGCCTACTCTAACATACTGCCAGCGACCCCCTTACAGACCGTGAGGGGTTGGTTACGGTCTTAAGGGACCTCTGGCGCCCACTGGATTTTCAAATGCCTTACGGATCGTAAGGCTTAGCTTCCTGTCCGTAAGGAACTCTCAAAAGCCAAATTTTAGCATTTTTTGATATTCGATCCCTCCACTTATATTATCTTCCAATTCCAATAAAACTTGCCGCTCTCGTCCAACATGTCTGGAATATTTGAGAGTTCCCAGACATGTGTTGCCATATCATTCACTAAAAATTTCCGATGTGATACATCCTCACCGCCCTTAAAAGTAATCTCGTCCTCGAGATTTAATCAAATAGATAGGAGTACTTTTGTCTCATATTTTATTCAACCTCCCATGTAAATTGTGGGCCACGACGGGAATCCCTTCTGACTTTCACGAGGGGATTAATTTCTTTCATAGCTTTTTAACATGTCGATCCTCTAGTGATAAAGGTTTTTCAACAAAATTCAGGTTTTCATTGATTTGCACATCATGGTGCGGCATAGCTTGCGACTCATCGGCTAAATATTTCTTCAGATTCAAAACATGGAATACGTCATGGATTCCACTAGTTCCGTAGCTAGGTTAAGTTTATAAGCTATGGAACCTACACATTCGATTATTTCAAATAGTCCAATATATCTTGGGCTCAACTTGCCCTTCTTTCCAAATCTCATAACACCTTTCCAAGGTGATACTTGCAATAATACTTTATCTCTGATTTGGAACTTAAGGGGTTTTCGCCTCTAACAGCATAACTTTTTTTCCTATCTCGGGCAACTTTGAGCCTATCATGGATTTGTATTATCTTATCTGTAGTCTCCAGGACAATCTAAGGCCAATATAGTTGGCTTTGCCCACCTTCAGCCCAACAAACGGGTGTTCTACATTTTCACTCGTATAAGGCTTCAAATAAAGCGGCCTTTATACTTGTTGGTAACTATTTTTATAGGAGAATTCTATCAGTGGTAGGTGATTATCTCAACTACCACCTAAGTCAATAACACATGCTCTCAGCATGTTTTCCATAGTTTGGATTGTACGCTCATTTCGACCATTTGTCTGTGGATAGTAAGCTTTACTAAAATTTAATCGTGTGCCTAGAGCTTTTGGAAACTTTTCCAAAAATGAGATATATATATATATATACATATAATATATATATATACATATATATATTTCAAGTTGTTATAGTGAACCTAATGGTTTTTGATGTTCGGCTTTAACTTGCGAACATGACAGACATTTAGCGACGTAAGTGGCTATGGACTTCTTTAGTCCCATCCACCAATAATTCTTTTTCGAATCCTGGTACATTTTATCTCCCCCAGGAAGTATCGAATATTTGGAATTGTGTGATTCCTGGATAATCAAATCTCCGAGTTCTCCAAAAGTAGGAACCCATATTCTATCATTTAATCTAAAAATTCCGCCATTTCCAGTGTTAAATGGTCAACAGTCCTCCTAATCCTTCATTAGGAGCATTTGTTACTAATAAGGCTTACTTTTGAACTTCAAGCACTTTCTCATTTAATCTGGTTCGTAGTTCAATTCTTTTAGCATGAACCCTCAATGGTTTGATTCTTTCTGTACAGCTCAAAGCGTCAACAACAAAATTTGCTTTGTTGGGATGATAACGAATCTCACATTCGTAATCATTTAATGTTTCCATCCAACGACGTTGCCACACATTTAAATCTTTCTGATTAAATATGTGTTGGAGGTTTTTATGATATGTGTATATAACACACTTTGTACTGTATAAGTAGTGCCTCTACAACTTTAGTGCAAGATGGCCGTCTCCTGCCCCCCGCCCAAAAGCACCCATTTCTGTACCGGTTCCAAAAGTGCCTTATCTAAGAACAACATATGAATTTGCAATTCCAAATCATGGGTGGTGTAGTTCTTTTCATGCACCTTCATGTCACACCCCGACCCGCAGCGGAAAAGGTGATCGGGGCATGATTGGGTTATCATCAAAGCTCATGACATTTATTATGCGTTTCATATTCATTTAATACAATTTAATGGAAATTTACAATAAATATTACAACATGTTCTAACTATCAATCTAAGCTTCTTTGTTCTCTTCTAAGGCATTTCCTATGTTTTCCTTGCTTCAACCTGTTCACCTGTATCATGTGTGAAAAGGTTTTTGGATCAACATAAAGTTGGCGAGTGAATCCTATGGAAAACATTTGAACAAGTTTATTTAATTGATTATGAAATAAGTGCACAACCAAACATGAGTAAACATAGATGTAAACTTATTCAACAATCATTAGATATTAAATAAGGCACACATGAACAATAATGGACATTTAGAGGCACGCGTTGCTCTACTCGTCTCTCACGAGGAACTGATGGGCCTAATGAATGCATTGCATAAATATGATAATATGAATGACACAACTACAAACAATATAAACTCAATGATACACACATGAACAATAATGGATTGGTTTTGAGGCACGCGTTGTTCAACTCGTCTCCCACGAGGAACTGATGGGCTTAATGAATGAACTTCATATAATTTGACAAAATGTAATAAGTAATCACAACAATATAAACAATCTAAGTTTAGATCACGATATGGTATGGCACAAGTTTAAATAAACGAGTTAATTAATTTGTGACACATGACACACCCCAAAACGTGTAATTTAAAAGGGGGAGTTGTAAGATTCACTCACAGTGGGTGCGTTCGGTTGATGATGTTGAATGCACGCGAAGTGGTTTTTAACCACGAGTGAGATTAACCTAGATAAATCGCATTATGGTTTGGTAAGTAAACGGATTTTATTAATCCATTTTAGTAGAATTGTTGGGTGTATTTTTGTGAGTTTAAGGCTATTTTCTAACCTTAAAAATGTTATTTTTTAGTATTTTTTTAATTGAAATAAATAAATAAAAATAATAAAAAAATTTGATTTTTTTGCTACAGTTGACCGTTGACTTTGACCGTTGACCGTTGACTTTGACCGGTTCGAATCGTGTAATTGTGCGCTGAGTGAGGCTCGAACCCGAGACCTCCCGTACGCGTGCACGCAGCTCTACCTACTGAGCTACGTGTCTAACCCGTCATATATCTGTTTTTAATTATATTTATATATTAATTAAGTTAAACAGAAAATCCTTTTATTTTTAAAAACGATTTAATTGATTTGGTCCGGTGCGCTCCACAGGTCTCGAACCCGGGACCTGTGGGTTGCGCTAACACACAGTCCACCGCTGGACTGTGTGTTTAACATGTTATATAATCCGATTTTTATTATACTTGAATACAAACTAATTATTTTTATTTCTGACTTATTTAAAAAGGTAAATAATTGTCCGGGTCGATGGAGAAGACCGGACTCGAACTCGTGCGCTTTGATTAAACATACACACAGTCCACCACTGGACTGTGTGTCTAACTTGGTTATTTTTCCGGTTATTAATATACTTAACATATAACAGTGTGACTCCGGTTCGGTTAACAAAAAAAATCATTTTTATTAAGGCAGCGTGTGTGGAACAAGATTCGAACTCGTGACGTTAGTGTGTTTATTGTGCACACAGTCCACCGCTGGACTGTGTGTCTAACCCGAGTTATTTCTTGATTTAAATTATACTTATGGGTTACCGTAACATCGTCTTCTTCGTTGAGTTATAACCAGAAGTGATGTCTGACCGGTTCGAAGTTTCAATTAGGTTTCTTTAGCGTTTTTAGGTTAATTACAGATGAAATATAAGTAAAAAGAATGAAGAAATTAGGCGTGAGGTATACCGACTAGCTTCCTCTGTTTTCCGGCAGAACTCCGGCGACAGCAATCACTTCCGGCGACGAGTGTCTTGCAGCAGAGAGTCTTCAGAAAGCTTACAAAGTATGTGGGTGACTTCGGTATAAGTTCAGAGGGTTTAGTAAGGCTTAGAAGTGGAAGGTTCGGTTTTCCGGCGACGAACAGAATATTTCCGGCGAGTGAGTTTTCGCCGAGAAAGGGTGCGGTTTTGAGCGAAAAGGTTTGCAGAGGTTCGAGGGGGTATTTATAGTGCAGGTTATCGATGAACTTGGTCTGATTTTCAACTTGATTCGTTGGTTTGAATATCTCCGGCGGTTATAGAAGGTGTCGCGGACTCAGACGTCAGTTATAACCGATATAGGTTTAAAGTTTTACGTTATAACTGAAGATGTCGTTAAAACTCGCGAGATTGCCGGGATTTCCGACGACTGAACTTTTGGGCGCCGGTTTTGAATTCGGAAACTCATGATATGAATTAAATGATCCTAACATTTAACAAGTAGCATCAGTGGCGCAGTGGTTCAAGTGTTGTGTGTTAAGTTGTTTGATGAACCGTGACTGACCCGGGTTCGAAACCCGGCAGAAACAAAGTATTTTTATCTTCTTATTTATGAGAGTTTTTCAAAAACTAATTATATATTCCCGTATAATAATTGATTATCTATCGTTTAAAATTATTTTGGGCATTTAATTCGCAACGAAAATTTTAACTGATTGTTCGGTTGATAAACGGAGCGGGTTTGGTAAATCCGTTTTTGACGGATGTTACAGTATCCCCTGCTTTTTAGAAATTTCGTCCCGAAATTTAAATAGTGATATATTTGACTAAAAGAATGATGGTGTTTAGTTTGTCAGTTACTTGCTTAGAAAAAGTAAGGGTTTAAGTTTTTGTTCGAGGCGGTAACGTTCCTTGTAAGGGTTAAGTACCCTATTACAGGAATCGCTTTTTGTTGCCTACTGTAAGAGAATTGATAAGCAGAATTGATTCGCTAACTAAAATATCATGCATAAGAGTTTTGATATGTTTGGAAGGGTATGGTTATATCCTAAGGCAAAACTCCTAATACTACAACCTACATGGAACATAAATAAACACAACAGATAATATTTGAACATAAATAAACACAACAGCTAATATTTGAACATAAATAAACACAACAGCTAATATTTGAATCCACATTCTGATAGCATATATGTTTGAATGGTGGAAGTTCCTCTCTCGTTTGTTATGATGGAGAGGTTAGTTTATGTAGAAACGGAACACAATCCAATCTCTTTAAATAGCAAGATGATATAAATGTAACACAAATTCCAACCAAGGTAATACTAAATCCTACATGGAACTTCTCATAACCGCCTGATAATGCCTCTGATCCTTTGGCAAGAATACTTATATATAGGAAGTACCAGCGGCGTATCCACCATATTCTTGCCTAATTTTCATTGGTTTTATCCACAAGTTATGATTAGTTACCAAGAAACTAATAAATCCTACATAGAACTTCTCATAACCGTCCGACAATGCCTCTGATCCTTTGACAAGAATACTTATATATAGGAAGTACCAGCGGCGTATCCACCATATTCTTGTCAAATTTTCATTGGTTTTATCAGTGAATTATGATTAGTCCTATATAACTCTACAACCAATACAACAAACATAAAATACTGAAATGAAATGTATCTGTGCGATCAAGGCTCAATCAAACGGAGCCGATCGTATTGCATGTACTGAAAATGAAATTGTCTGTGCGCTCAAGGCTCAATCAAACGGAGCCGAACGTATTGCATGTACTGAAAATGAAATTGTCTGTGCGCTCAAGGCTCAATCAAACGGAGCCGAACGTATTGCATGTACTGAAAATGAATAACTTAATCTAAACATCAATCACACAAACAGCCTATGCATGGAACCTCTCATAACCGCCTGATAATGCCTCCGATCATTTGACAAGAATACTTATATATAGGAAGTACCAGCGGCATATCCACCATATTCTTGTCAAATTCTCATTGATTTTATCCGCAAGTTATGATTAGTTCTATGCGACTCTACAACAAACACAACAACCATAAGATACTGATAATGAAATTGTCTGTGCGCTCAAGGCTCAATCAAACGGAGCCGAACGTATTGCATGTACTGAAAATGAAATTGTATGTGCGCTCAAGGCTCAATCAAACGGAGCCGAGCGTATTGCATGTAATGGAAATGTAAAATGAACTGTGCGATCAAGGCTCAATCAAACGGAGCCGATCGTTGCGGGCACGCCAGGTTCAACCGCATAATAAAATGGGGAACAAGCTCAAACCTCATAATTGGGGAGCAGGCGGCCTCGGCAAATGCCTATACTGAAAATAATAAACAATAATTACTCTAACAGTCTACACATGGAACCTCTCATAACCGCCAGATAATGCTTCTGATCCTTTGACAAGAATACTTATATATAGGAAGTACCAGCGGCGTATCCACCGTATTCTCGTCAAAGTTTCATTGGCTTTATCCTTAAGTTATGTTTGGTTCTATGTGATAAAGAAAAAAACATAAAACTAAACGATAGGAGTTGAATCTGGATCTTCGGTGAAGAGGACTAGTTGGGTATCTTCGTTTGGGCCGTCATTATCTTCGACAGGATTGGCGTTGATATTGAAGACTCTTCCTCTTGCTGGTGGCCTAGTGGTTGGGTTTTCTTGGTTTACTTGGTTAACTGGGTTTGATTGGGCTTGAGTGTTGATGACGTTAACCAATTGAGGGCATGTGTTTCTAAAGTGGGTAGGGTCGCCACAATTGAAACAAGCTCGAGCATATGGGAACATGGGGTATTGGGGTTGTTGATAGGTTTGGTTTATGGTTTGAGTAGGGGAAGAGGTTTGGTTTTGAAAGGTGCGGCAAACCTTGCTCAAATGACCATAGCGTCCACAAGTTGCACATAGACGACAAGGTAAGGTATGGGGATGGTGATAAAAACAGTTGTTGCATCGAGGGTGAGGTCCAAGATATGGTTTCTTATTTGGGTAGATTGAGTTGGGTGCCACTTGAGTGATTGGGATAGCTTGGATGGGTATAGCGTGTAAAACTGGTTGATTTCGTTGGATAGCAGCGAAAAGTTGCCCGTCTCTTTTTCTCTTAGGATTGGGTTGAGAAGGGGATTCGGTTTGGGTGGAGTCGGAGGTTTCAGTCGATTCTTTATCCTTCTTCTTCTCCTCCTTGAAGTCTTTGTTCCGGATTCGGTTCTCGGTGAGCTCTGTTGCTAACTCCATTGCTGCTTCCAAAGTTGCAGGCGCGGTACTTATTACAGGGTCTTGAATCTTTGACGAAAGACTACGAATGTAGTGCTCGATCAAACGGTAGAGGGGAGTGAACATGTTGGGAACCATTTGATGTAATTCGAGGAATCTTTTGTTGTATGTGGTGTGGTCTCCTTCCTTTTGCTTTAACGAATAAAATTCATCTTCTAATTTCTTGATTTCGCTCCTTGGGGAAAATCGTCTGGTCATGATTTCCTTCAATTCGTTCCAAGTTAAGGTCATCGCATCTTCCACACCTCGTTTGGCCTTCTCTGTATTCCACCAAGTAAGTGCTATCCCATATAATCGACTGGTAGCATATCGCACTTTGCGATCGTCAGGGCAATCGCAATTTAGAAAAGTGTTCTCCATTTCTTCAAACCAATGGAGGAGAGTGGTGAAGCCTTCAGTCCCTTTGTATTTCGGAGGGTCGCATGATTTGAAATGCTTGTAGGTGTATTTAGTGGTATTTGGGGAAGAGTTGATAATGTTTTGGTTTGCTTGATTGACAGGATTAGCGGTAAGTGCTTGTTGAACTTGGATTACGATGTTGGGTATTACGGCAGCCATTTGTTGAGCGATTAGGGCAGCCATGCGTTCACGGGCAGCCATGCGTTCACGGGCTTTTCCTGCTCTCATCTTCCTACGGGCGAGGTTAGATGACATCTACAAGGAATACATGTCAAGAGTATGAGTTGGATGCTTTTGGGATCATGGGTCGCATTCAGGAATGAACATTCATAAAATAATTATAGAAAAATAAATCTACTACATCCATAGGATGTCTTGGGCTTTGCTCGCCATTAGGCCCTACATGCCGCCATACTTTACCTGTGTAATCATGTGGGCCCCCATGAATACCGCTTTTTCATATGGTTCGCACGGGTTTGCCAGGTTGCGTACACTAAAACCCGGAGAAAATCGAGAAATATGTATACAACGTGTGATATTCGGAATGTGTCCAGGTGTAGACACGGTGACACCTCAAAGTGGGTTAGTCCGAACGACGTTTGGTGTGGCATGCTTTGGCCTAATAGGTCCTTCGTACTCTCATCGTTAGTCCCCAGGTAGGCAAACTAGTCCGTTATATTGGATTTATACGAATGCCAACCTAGACAGGACGTTCCGACTACCGGTACTTGTACCCTTCCAGTTACTACATGCCCGTCGCAGAACTTACTTTGATGAGATTTGAAAATTGCAACAAAATCTTTGAATAATGAGAGTATGAAAATAAATTGAATACATGAACATCGATATATGTATATGAATATGTATATAAGCATGTATGTTTGACTGTAAATGTAAACAAATATGAAACAAATAAATATCACAAGTTTGTATGTAACCACCTAATCAATTAAAATTTAGGCAGACTATAGTATAGGCTCTAAGGGTCTAATAACCTATCCTATATCCCTATAGTCATGGCTCTGATACCAATCTGTCACACCCCGACCCGCAGCGGAAAAGGTGATCGGGGCATGATTGGGTTATCATCAAAGCTCATGACATTTATTATGCGTTTCATATTCATTTAATACAATTTAATGGAAATTTACAATAAATATTACAACATGTTCTAACTATCAATCTAAGCTTCTTTGTTCTCTTCTAAGGCATTTCCTATGTTTTCCTTGCTTCAACCTGTTCACTTGTATCATGTGTGAAAAGGTTTTTGGATCAACATAAAGTTGGCGAGTGAATCCTATGGAAAACATTTGAACAAGTTTATTTAATTGATTATGAAATAAGTGCACAACCAAACATGAGTAAACATAGATGTAAACTTATTCAACAATCATTAGATATTAAATAAGGCACACATGAACAATAATGGACATTTAGAGGCACGCGTTGCTCTACTCGTCTCTCACGAGGAACTGATGGGCCTAATGAATGAATTGCATAAATATGATAATATGAATGACACAACTACAAACAATATAAACTCAATGATACACACATGAACAATAATGGATTGGTTTTGAGGCACGCGTTGTTCAACTCGTCTCCCACGAGGAACTAATGGGCTTAATGAATGAACTTCATATAATTTGACAAAATGTAATAAGTAATCACAACAATATAAACAATCTAAGTTTAGATCACTATATGGTATGGCACAAGTTTAAATAAACGAGTTAATTAATTTGTGACACATGACACACCCCAAAACGTGTAATTTAAAAGGGGGAGTTGTAAGATTCACTCACAGTGGGTGCGTCGGTTGATGATGTTGAATGCACGCGAAGTGGTTTTTAACCAAGAGTGAGATTAACCTAGATAAATCGCATTATGGTTTGGTAAGTAAACGGATTTTATTAATCCATTTTAGTAGAATTGTTGGGTGTATTTTTGTGAGTTTAAGGCTATTTTCTAACCTTAAAAATGTTATTTTTTAGTATTTTTTTAATTGAAATAAATAAATAAAAATAATAAAAAAATTTGATTTTTTTGCTACAGTTGACCGTTGACTTTGACCGTTGACCGTTGACTTTGACCGGTTCGAATCGTGTAATTGTGCGCTGAGTGAGGCTCGAACCCGAGACCTCCCGTACGCGTGCACGCAGCTCTACCAACTGAGCTACGTGTCTAACCCGTCATATATCTGTTTTTAATTATATTTATATATTAATTAAGTTAAACAGAAAATCCTTTTATTTTTAAAAACGATTTAATTGATTTGGTCCGGTGCGCTCCACAGGTCTCGAACCCGGGACCTGTGGGTTGCGCTAACACACAGTCCACCGCTGGACTGTGTGTTTAACATGTTACATAATCCGATTTTTATTATACTTGAATACAAACTAATTATTTTTATTTCTGACTTATTTAAAAAGGTAAATAATTGTCCGGGTCGATGGAGAAGACCGGACTCGAACTCGTGCGCTTTGATTAAACATACACACAGTCCACCACTGGACTGTGTGTCTAACTTGGTTATTTTTCCGGTTATTAATATACTTAACATATAACAGTGTGACTCCGATTCGGTTAACAAAAAAATCATTTTTATTAAGGCAACGTGTGTGGAACAAGATTCGAACTCGTGACGTTAGTGTGTTTATTGTGCACACAGTCCACCGCTGGACTGTGTGTCTAACCCGAGTTATTTCTTGATTTAAATTATACTTATGGGTTACCGTAACATCGTCTTCTTCGTTGAGTTATAACCAGAAGTGATGTCTGACCGGTTCGAAGTTTCAATTAGGTTTCTTTAGCGTTTTTAGGTTAATTACAGATGAAATATAAGTAAAAAGAATGAAGAAATTAGGCGTGAGGTATACCGACTAGCTTCCTCTGTTTTCCGGCAGAACTCCGGCGACAGCAATCACTTCCAGCGACAAGTGTCTTGCAGCAGAGAGTCTTCAGAAAGCTTACAAAGTATGTGGGTGACTTCGGTATAAGTTCAGAGGGTTTAGTAAGGCTTAGAAGTGGAAGGTTCGGTTTTCCGGCGACGAACAGAATATTTCCGGCGAGTGAGTTTTCGCCGAGAAAGGGTGCGGTTTTGAGCGAAAAGGTTTGCAGAGGTTCGAGGGGGTATTTATAGTGCAGGTTATCGATGAACTTGGTCTGATTTTCAACTTGATTCGTTGGTTTGAATTTCTCCGGCGGTTATAGAAGGTGTCGCGGACTCAGACGTCAGTTATAACCGATATAGGTTTAAAGTTTTACGTTATAACTGAAGATGTCGTTAAAACACGCGAGATTGCCGGGATTTCCGACGACTGAACTTTTGGGCGCCGGTTTTGAATTCGGAAACTCATGATATGAATTAAATGATCCTAACATTTAACAAGTAGCATCAGTGGCGCAGTGGTTCAAGTGTTGTGTGTTAAGTTGTTTGATGAACCGTGACTGACCCGGGTTCGAAACCCGGCATAAACAAAGTATTTTTATTTTCTTATTTTTGACAGTTTTTCAAAAACTAATTATATATTCCCGTATAATAATTGATTATGTATCGTTTAAAATTATTTTGGGCATTTAATCGCAACGAAAATTTTAACTGATTGTTCGGTTGATAAACGGAGCGGGTTTGGTAAATCCGTTTTTGACGGATGTTACACTTAATTTGTTGTGATGCATAGGCAATTACTTTGGCTCTCTACATTAACAAGCAACCTAATCCTATGTGCGAAGCATCACAGTAGACCACGAAGTCTTCAATTACTTCAGGTAAGGATAATACTTGAGCATTACTCAACCTTTCCTTAAGAATCTCAAAAGATTCTTTCTGTTTTGGCCTCCAATTAAATTTTGCCTTTTTAAAAGTCAATGCAGTTAGGGGAGCGACTATTCTCGAGAAGTTCTCAATGAATCTTCTAGTAACCAGCCAATCCTAGAAAACTGCGAATTTCAAAAGGAGTCTTAGGTTCTTCTCAATTTTGATTGCTTCAATCTTTGTTAGATCCACTAAATACACGTTCACTGATCACATGTCCGAAGACTTGGACTTCTCTAAGCCAAAATTCGCACTTACAGAATTTATGCATAAAGCTTCTCTTGCTTTGGCAACTCCATAATACATCTAAGATGTTTCTCGTGATCGTCCTTGTTGCAGAATAAATAAGTGTCATCTATAAAGATAATGACAGACTTATCCAAATAAGGTTTCACATTCTGTTCATGAGATCCATAATAGCTGTTGGAGCATTAGTGAGCCCAAACGGCATAACTAAGAACTCGTAATGACCGTATCTCATCCTGAAAGCAGTCATTGGAACATCTTCATTCCTAACCTTCAGTTGATGATAATCCGATCAAAGAAGGATTTTAGAAAAGAAACTTGCTCCGTGATATTGATCGAACAAGTCGTCAAATCCTGGCAAGGGATAACGATTATTGATTGTTATCTTATTCAGTTCACGGTAATCAATGCATATTCGCATTGAACTCTCCTTTTTCTTGATAAATAAGATAGGCCCAAGGGGATGAACTAAGTTGTATGAAACCTTTCTCTAGCAGTTCTTCGAGTTGCGCCTTCAATTCTTTCATATTGGTCGGTGCCAAGTGGTATGGAGCTCTAGCTATTAGAGCTGAACCGGCAATATGTCGATTCTAAATTCGACTGGCCTTTCTGGGGGTAATTATGGTAAATCTTCTAGAAATACTTTAGGGTATTCGGAGATGACTGGTATATCTTCTATCTTGGAATTTGGTGTATCTACCGTCACTTGTACCATGTAAATGACATATACTCTCTTCAGACACTTAGATGCCTTAAGTAGATGTAGGTCCATTCTAGGATCCAGTAGCTCAGGTCTAACTTGATTAACCTTGTCTGAAATGTGCGGAATCCATTTTAGATTTAAGTGACAATATTAACAAGATTATATTTCCTCAATTTTCTTTTTTCATTAATAGTTTAACTTGTACAAGCTCCGGTAAACACTTGGACAGTGCTCCACCATCCAGTTTACATAACCGTCTATCTAACACTAAGCCTGACTTGTCACTCCGTGCGAACTTAGACCTTACCTTCGTACGAAGTGAGATCATCTTCATACGAAGTGACAAGACTACCTTCGTACGAAGTGACATATTACATAATCAAATCTAACATTCACAATCCTATTACAGACTCGATGTTATTCGATGACGTAGGCAACAAACATATGCATCAACAGTCTCCCCCTTGGATGTTGCCGCAGTCTTCGAATTTGTTTTAAACTTCAGAGGCTTTGATCTTCTTCTAATTTCTTCAAAACTTTAATAAATTTTAACATTCTTGTTCAGCAGATGACATAGACAATCTCTCTCTTTCTTTGATCATGAATTGTAAACATTAAATTCCAGCATACTCCCCCTTTCTTTGAGCATTCTTTAACATCATTCAACTTTTTTTGTCCCGCTCCCCCTTTCTATCAACTTCATGTTCATTCTACTACACATTCAAATAAACAATTCAGTTTCAAACTTTGAAATTATCAAACACAAACATTTATCAGTATTTTCAAAATTTCAAATTTTAAACATTTTATCAAATTTCAACTCTCTCAGTTAATCAAGTCCAAGTTAATGACTTTGATTATCTGATTATCTACCAAGTTCAAATGAATGACCTTGATTGAACATTTTGTGAACAACCCGATGTATTTATCAAAGTTAAGTTCCAAATTAATGAACTTTTGAACATTTTGATCCATTTTTTATACTTCTGATTTCGTTCAGCAGCTTTTAGACTTTGAATATCAACTTTCCATCATTAGTGGTCGAAACTAATATGAATATAAAACCTTTTTGACTTTATGAAATGGAATTACTATGTACAAACCTATTTACAGACATATGTTTGTGAGTTTGCGTAAGAGGATCATATCAGTTTTTAAGACGAATCACTAGTACCATTGATCTTGATAAAACTTTAAGTTCTAAACAGATTCATTAGATTGTTAGTATTTTGGTACACTTAAACCTCTACACATTTCTCAATTATTTAAAGACACTTTAATTTAATGTTTTTTAGAACTTGACTTAACCGTGTTTCTCACCTTAGAATATACTCTCATATCAAGATTCCCTAGATTTTATCTTACATGTGAATATATCTAACTGATATCTATATCTGGGTTGTGCGAGACCTTGAGAGCACAGGTTAGTACCACCGTACATACAAGAGATGAAGGCTCGACTTAAAGTGTTGTTCCAAATTTGGAATCTTTTGTACTGTAATGGTCGTATCTTAAGATAGTTTCAATTTGACACGGTTTTTTATGGTTTTTAAGCAAAAGTATTCTACAAGTTCTAGGCCATTGCTGATGCAAAATCAGAAGAACTTGTATAATACCCTAGATATCAATTATCTATAAAGACCTAGTATCTCGGAATCTAGAAATCTCTCAAACGGAATTTCGGTATACTAAGACCATATATCCAAGAGATGTTAATCCATAGATTAAGAAATTTTTCTTTATGTTTATATCTCGAAAACAATTTATAGAATGTGCGAAGTCTACTAGCACATCATCAGTGAGACCTGTTTATAAACTATTTAACATTGCATTTCTTTAGCATACTGTGATGGTCCACTTATATACTATCATTTCCTCTTTTATACATGAAAACTCTTTTTGTTTTTTTTCTTGTTTTTTGTACTTTTTGCAATTTTATATGTTTTTTTATTTTCTCAAAGAATTCTCCCCCTAAAATCAAAAACATATTTTTGGATTTTTGTTTTTAAAGAAAGAAAAATTGTCTGACCGATAAGAATCACATCAATTCGTCATCCATTAGTGCTTCACTTTTTCTTTATAAACTTTCTCCCCTCATGATGATAAAAACTTTGAGACTTTTGATTTTAACACATTTTTAAATCTATCTATTCAACCAATTTTGTCTGTTCAACAGTGAGGGTTCTGTGATTTTCTTAATCTTTTTCAAAAAAAAAATCTTCAAAATAACCATTATAGCAAACACATTATAGCCTGAAAAATTTTCATTTGAATAACCCGACTACTTTCTTGTTATGTGCCAAGGAACCTCTCCATGATTTACTTTGATCTCGGAAGTTCCTATACACAAATACAAACAATCAGTTGAATAGAGACACCCCAGTCTTTTCAGTCTTGGGTAAACTTTCTTCGACTTTAATTTTCTCCAAACTTTTAGATTTATTTTTCACTTTCTGAAGTTTAGGAAAATCCTCTAAACTTTTAGTTGACACTACTGTTTGGCTTTGTCAGTCAACTCCTTTTCTTTTATCACACATGTTTGTGTTTTCTTCAAAGTTTTTTTTTGAAATACAAAGTAGAATCTTTTTGTTCACTACTTTTTGAAGAGTCACCAGTTTCATAATTTGAAACTTTAGTATTAACTGGTTTCACTTTGTTTGAAGATTCCGTGCATCGTTTTACCTGAGTTAGTACAAATAGCGGTGGTTTTTGTTTCAAATCTTCAGAATTTTTCTTGATATCATGAATAGGTTTAAGATTATTTTGTAGACATTTCCTAGCAATGTGTCAAACTTTATTACATTTAAAGCACGTTGATGTGTTGTAAAACACACACTTTTATCCTATGTAAAGTGTAAAATATTAAATAGTCTTAGAGTTGTTATTAATAGTTTGTAGCAGCTATATGTGTATAGATTGTATAATTGTAGGTCTCAGTGTGAAAAAGAATTAAAAATGAGCTTAAACGGCCAAAGAACTAAAAATCGTGAAATAAATAATAAATAATAAAACTCAAGGGACCAAAACAACAATACATGAAAGTGGAAAATTTATTTTGATATATGTTTAGAGTTGAGGGACGAATAGTGCACATTAGTGTTAAAAGTTGAATTAATTCCATACATGTCACGATAAATGAGATGATCTGCATTATTTGATTTTTGTGAATCATGACTATTGACAAGGGTTTGGGTTGACCGAGTTTTATTTAGTTTGACCGAATGGAAAATATCAAACGTTGACTGCATATAATTTAATTTGGGTAGTGATTAATATGGGCTACATGTAACATGAATTAATTTGTGTTGCAATTTTATATGCAGTTGTGCTGTTGGGCTTCGAGGTCAGCCGTAGAGGACCTGGGCGACAATTTACAAAGGGAAAGTATTAATATATATTGGACGACACCAGAAGGGGAAGAGAGAACAGAACATTAGGGCGGCTGTGCAAGGAAAAAAAGTGGAGTTCGACGGCAGAGGGCATGACGATTCTTGGAGCAGAATTTTGAATTGAAGTTTTTGGGATTAAAGAAAGACTTGGCAGTTTATTATTTTTCTTTGGTTAGACTTTGTTTATTTTTGTTTGGGTTTTATTAACTTGAATATTTAGACATGTTTGCTAAATTTATTCATTTTAAACACGCTTGTGTGTCATTTTTGAACATGAGTAGCTAGACTTTTCATGCTACCTAGATGAACTATGCTTTAATGTTTTGATTATTTGGTTTTGGCTAATGATTGAATTGTGATGATTTAAATATTCTTGCTTTATGATTATTTATGAATTTGTATGGTTGTCTTGGTTGTGATTGGTTGTTTGGTTAGGTGATCTTGTTAGTCTGGTATAGAACTATTTAGATTATTCTTGGTTCGTTAATCTATTATGTTTTCGGTTTAGAGCTTGAGATTAGAGATAATTCAAGTTTAACTAAATTAGTTAAAATCAACTGAGTATAGTGTGCATCCTTTTCTGGCAACTCTAGGGATGAGTCAGGATTGCTAGATTATTAGCTAGGCGTTGTTTGGTAGTTTGGGTGACCGATAGCTCGGATCCGGCTACTTATTCACGTTTAGGGTTTCCTAGGTTTTCAGATATTTAGCAGGTTTAGCTTCATGATCGGAGGATTTTTGCACCATAGTTGCTATTAATCTGATAGTCATGGGATTCGGTGTCGATATATAGGTCGAGTCGTTTCCAGTGTAGCACTTCATCGCTCTTTTCCATCTTCTATTTTGGTTGATCATCCTTAGCGGGAGGTTTTCTGGGTAGATTAGGAGCTTTACCCATTAGTCAGGACTAGAGGTCATAGGTTGGTTGTAGGGATTCGAAGCCTGGGTAGTTCTTTCTCATCATTGTCTACTTCTAGTCAGTTCACTATATTGCTTGTTTGTCCTGTTCTCTTGTTTACTCGCTTTAGTAGAATTAGAAAAATCCCAAAAACACAAGTTAAACCAATTAAGTAATTAGTTGAGTCAGAGTCTAGTTAGCGTCGCTAATGTCTCGTGGGTTCGATACTCGGACTTCATTAGGGTTTACTACGTACGATAGGTACACTTGCCTGTCAGTGGTCTAGCATTTAGAGAGTCTTAGTTTATAAATTTATAACTAGGGTGTCTAGATTAGGTTAGTTTTTATAGACCGTATTTAGCACATCACACGTCCTACTATCAGTTACAACAAAGGATCCTTCAACCTGTTCACGTTGGTTTTGTTGTTTAAAAACTGCTTCATTAGATTGTTTGCAATTTTGACTTTCCTTTGCACTTTCTGAACTTGTATCAGGTACAAAGTTCACTTTCTTAAAAAATTTTGATTTTCCAAACTTGTTATAATTCCTCTTATCATTCCCTAACCCATTCGAACCATAAAATTTTGCTGGTTTGTTTGAATAAAAGGTTTTGGGTTTGGAATAATAAGATGTATTTCTTTTAAAGTTCGCAATTTCTTTGTCTTTTGTTAAACTTTCAATTTCATAAATTTTGATTTCAACAAGTTTGAAAACTTTTTCGACTATGTTCAAGTTCACATTCTAAAACAGATATTCGGAATCAGAATATAGTTGATCAGATCCACACATTTTGTACATTAAAATATTTGGATCATCATTTGAACTATTTTCTGATTTCTTATAAAACATCGTGAGAATTTTCGTCACTTTCAGCTTGTGAACTCAAACTTTCTTTTTCATACTCTGATTAAGTGTTTTCAAAAATTCTATCTTTTTCTTTCCCCAAAACATTCTCAATCACATTTTCACCACATCTGATCCATCATCACTATCAGACTTTGAATAAGTCACATCAATGTTATCAGGCAACTGATATTTCTCTTCAGTTTTTACTGTTTTTAGCTGCACGTTCAGTGGCCTTTCCACCCCATCAGGCTTTTTTTCCTGGAGTAACTGTTCCACAGCGGGGGTGGACATCGATTATAACTAGACCTCTATTCTGATAACCATACACGTCTTCCCCATTCTCATCTTTTCCAGACGGTTTGGGAAGAATGTGATCCAAAACATATGACGTCGTTGAATAATTGATCAACTTTTTATCAACCCTTTCCATTTCTATCCTCATTGCTTCTAGTTCACGCTTCAATTTGGCAATTGTATCAATGTGGGTGTTTATGGCCATCTGTTTGTCCATGACCATTGCCTTTAACATTGAAATTATAGCGCTATCTTCCATATTAGCATCACGGTGTAGGTTGATTGTTTTACTTACTTATCATAAGCCTCTTTCGTCTCTTTAAAATCACTTCACAAATTATCTGTATGACGTTTTAACTCTCTATACTTCTCATCCTTTTCTAGGCAAGATTTGCACGGTTCTAAACATTTTGTGCACTGTCTTTCTATCTCAACTTTCTCAATTTTTCTCTCTTCTCTGACTTCTTTAGCCATGAATTTCTGATCATCTTTAACAATCTCACCTTCCTCATTTAATCGATCCTTATAAATCTCTTAGCAATTATTTCTTCTTCACAATGTGTGTTCTGATGATCTCTTTGTTCACTGAAGAAAACAATATAATCATCAGAAGGCATAAATGCTCGAAAATCATTTTGAATAATGTCTTCCTTAGTATAGTAGCAATGATCAGATTCTTCTGGAACTTCATCATAACAAACTTCTTCTGTCTCTGGTTCTGGTTCTTCAATAATTTCCGCCAACAATGCATGACTTTCGGTTTTTAAAAGATATTTATCTCAATTAAAAACTTCCTCTTCTTGTGTAGAGACTAGAACTTTATCTTTTGATCTTGTCGAACCCTCATCTAGTTGAAACAATCTTGACTAATTCTGAGGTTGAGAAGTTCTGTGATATATTGCCCTTTTATAATAATCATCAAAAGGATTTTGATGACTTCCATGAACTTCTCTGTTCGAACATTCTCTTTTAAAGTGGCCGTTTTCCCTACACTTGAAGCAAGTCACTCTAGATTTATCAAATCCAAGTTTTATGTCAGAATTTATGAGACATTTCCTCCTAGTAGTTTCAAAAAAAAGTGCACTCTACAGATTACACTAGCCAAACACCACTTTATATTGATAAGCTGTAACTCCTCCGGATCAATTTGTTCATAATCCTCTTTTGTCATTTTTGGATTTCCAATTCTTCCTGCAACTAGACTCTTATAAGATTCCAACAATGAAGCAAGTAAGCCCATGTGCTATTTAGCTGTGTTTTCTGTGAAATCTTGAGCATTCTGCCGATTTATGGCAATGTTGCACTGCAGGATATGAAGATTGGAGTTATTCTGGCTGTTGTAGTTTTTCAGCTTTGAAATGACTAGGGGTTTGAGTCGGAGTATTTGGTTCGAAACTCGAATAAGATGAGAAACCAATTCCACTGTTTCCCTAACTGTTGAATAACCGAAAGAACTTTCTACACTGTAAGTTGTTTGAATCTTTGGGCCTTGATCATTGGCTATCATACTTCTTTTGTAATACATATTGACATCTTGTCAAGTATGCACACTTTTTTGTTTTAGCCATTTTTCGCATTTCAAGCTCACGCCCTTTAAGTTTCTCGATAAATTTACTCAAACTTAACGTGCTATATTCTGAACTATTTTTCAATATTGTTAGATAAATCGACCATTCTCACCCTGAGACAATGTGTCGGCCAACTTGTCAACCCATTCTTCATCTTCTTTACGTATACCCACTTGTTTCATTTTCACGACAAGATGACAATATCTCTTTATAACTTGTTTCATCGCTTCTCTTCTAAAATATGTGAAGATGTCAAACTCTTTCTTGAGTAGCACTGTTTTACTCTCCAACATTTGTGCACTTCCTTGAAATTTTATTTTTAACACATTCTAGATTGACTGAGCATCTCCATCATGTTGTAGCAAAGTGGATATATCTTCTTTAATGGCTTGCTGCAAGATATTCATCATTTTCTTTTCCCTCATGAATTTATCTTTCTTTCCATTAGTAAATTGAGTCAACGTTTTTTCAAGCCCATTCTCTCCAGTGGGAGCAACATACTTCTCCTCAATAGCATACCAGCAATCGAAATAATTTGCTTGCACCCAGTTCACAAACCTTTCATTCCAACCTCCAGAATCTTCTAGATTCATCAATTTATGCGGTTTTTGCATCGTCCCCATTATATTATCTAACTTTAGATTTTGAGTAGTTTTCTTTGGAAGTTGATGTAGACAGTATAGCAAAGGAATTGTAAAACTCGTTCTCCATTTCCGTCGAAAGTTTTGTAAACAGATTGCTTGGTGCGAAGGTAAACCTTTTGTGCGAAGAAGTCACTTCGTGCGAACTGAAAATCAATAAAAACAACACTTATATGAACTGGAATCTTACTTTATACGAAATTAGAAAAACAATTTTGACAAAGTTTCTCTTCGTACGAAGTAACATTCACTTCGTGCAAAGTGGGTAGATCGTGCGAAGAGAGGATTCAAAATTTCAATGATTTCATTTAATTTTAGGTCTAATTCTTTCAAGGGTTTGTTAGAACATGGATTTATGTATTCCTTGAGAAAATCAAGCCATTATGACCATTAAATCTTTGAAAATTAGAAAAAATGAGAAGAAGAAAATTGTTTTGTGGCTGAATCTGTTAATTGTTTTCACATTAGGCCTCCAAGCTCTGATACCATTTGTAGGTCCGTTCTAGGATCCAATAACTCAGGTCTAACTTGATTAACCTAGTCTGAAATGTGCGGAATCCATTTTAGATTGGAGACAATATTTACAAGATTATATTTCCTCAATTTTTCTGTTTTCATTAATAGTTCAACTTGTACAACCTCTTGAAAACACTTGGACAGGTCTCCGTCGTCCCGTTTACAGACCTCCAATTTATAGACATTGTCACTCCGTGCGAACTTAGACCTTACCTTCGTACGAAGTGAGATCATCTTCGTATGGAGTGACAAACTACCTTCGTATGAAGTGTCCACTTCGTACGAAGTGACATATTACATAATCAAATCTAACATTCACAATCCTATTACAGACTTGATGTTATTTGATGACGTAGGCAACAGACATATGCATCAACAATAGAGATGCATTCTTAGGCAATCCATAGTGTTTGTCTCCATGGATGGAGAGTGTTTCACCAGATAGGGATTAATCTCGACTATCTTTTTATCCCAGGTAATGCGGGCCTGGTTATGGGATAACCAGTCCATGCCTAAGACTATATCAAATCCCACAAGAGTCATATGTAGGAGGTTTATTGGATTGGATTGATTCTTGATGAATATAGCGCATCCCTCTAGAATCTTAGAAGCTATTTCAATTAAACCATCAGCCATTTCTACTTCATACGAATGTTCTTAAAGGTAGATTTTATAGTTCACTAAACTTATGATCTATGAAACTCCTATCCACCCTAGAATCACATTAGACATATGCGAAAATGTTATTAACAAGCAACGTACCTGTTATAACATTCGTGTCCTTCACCACGCACTTTGCGGTCAACTGGAAAGCTCGAGCATTGGATTTCTTGGCTTATCCGGTCTTATAACTTCCACTGGTTGCAAGAAACGTGCAACCGGTTTCGATCTGGCCTTTCTTGCCACATTCGAAGCAAACAACATTCTTGATTTCATTACACCTTTGGGTTTTGTGGCTAGTCTTCGTGCATATGCCACATGGTCTCTGTTAATGATCTGACAGAAATTGTCCCTAATGTCTCTTCCCATATGATTTTCATTCGGTCCTATCATCATTGGGCCCCGGTTGATTCTTGTTCAAACCGAACCTTCCTTTCTTCTAGTTTTGGAAGCGATTATCATCTCGCTTCCTCTTTCCATCAACCTCAGATTTGATTGCTTTTAATCTCACTTCATCTTCAGTCATTGAGAGAACTAGATCCACTGTTGATCTAAACTGGTGGGTTTGCAGGATTTGACCATCCCCTTGATCTCTGGTGCTAAACCACCAATGAAACGCGCAATGCGTTTAGACTCTAGAGTAATCAGATAGGGTACCAGTCTGGACATTGGATTGTAGTCAGGCACATACTTCCTACAATCCAGATTCTTCATTGTTAGAGTCAAGAAATTTGACTCAACTTTATCAACCTCATCCGGAGGGCAGTAGGTTTATTTGATTAGTTCAACAAATTTATCCCATCCCAAGTGGTACAAAGAAACCTTTCCAGTAGACTGAACCATGGCTTTCCACCATGTTAAAGCATCATCCTTGAAGGATTGAGACACATACTTGATGGTTTCTTTGCCAGCACATCCGCTGATGTCTGCAACAGTCTCCATTTCATCTAGCCATTTCATGGCATCAATAGCTCCTTTTCCCCCGTGAAGTCACGAGGCTTACATGAGACAAAGTAGTTATACGAAAACCCTTCCTTAGAACTCCGGTGTTCTTTCTTGGCAACATGTTTTGACTCCTCCTCTCACTCTTAGTAGAGGAGAAATGTGAGCTTTGACTCTTATGAATAGAAGATTCAGGGATAGACGTAGAATTAGGATTTGTTGGTCCTGGCCCTTTAAATTTAGCAATGAACTCTGTCATAGCCTTGCTGACCTCAACAACAATTAGAGCATGGAGGTTAGCTCCTCCACCATCTCGACCAACGTGCCCCACATTGTCACGACCGTCATTATTGTTGCCAGAATTTTGGCTTATCATGTTATCAATATTTGAGCTACAGACCAACATTAGATTTATCATTCAGACCAGATCAATTAAATATTGAATTAAATATTGAGATGAACACTTGAATATTTGTAATGAAATATTTAAATGGACTTCTTGGAAATAAATAAAATACAACATATGTCCAAAATGGACTTTTTGGAATAAATAAAATACAACATATGTCCAAAATGGACTTTTAGAACTAAAAAAGTTACAATAATTAAAATTTAAAATCTTAGTCGTCTCTCCTTCCTCTCAAAAGCTTGGAATGTTTCTTATAGATCTTGCTTGTTCTTCGTTCGCTTCTTTGGACTTATCGTTGGATCTATTCAGTCTGTTCCAAAGCTTGGTTCATGGCTTTAAGAGGTGCTGGTTGTTGAGGTAGTTGTGTTTGAGGCACAACTGGTTATGGATATTTTGGGTTTGGATGACCCAATTTTGGTAGGTGGGAGGAAAAGGAGGAGGATACAAGGCATTTTGAATGACCGCATGCATATAGGGATCATAGGATTGCGCTGGATATGCATAATCCGTTGCAGCTGTAGCATAAGAACTATCATACCTTGTTAAATTTAGATATGTGGGAATGGGGTTATCAAAACTTGTAAATGCTAGCTCAGTAACAGAAGCAGTATTGGAGGGTCCCCCTATTTGGAGGTCCTCTGGAATTGGAGGGTATGATGGTGGAAAGGGGGTGGAAGAGATCCTGACCATTCTCCGGCACATACTGACATTTGTGCTCCGGTACGGGGCTTCCTTGGTTGTGGTGATGGTTGTTGTTGTTACTCCATCGGTGCATGATATTGTTGAGGTGGTGGAGTTCGAGGAGGTGGATATTGTAGTATTTGTGGTTGATGTTCGGGAGTGTAGTAAAAGGTGAACTAGTTAAAATATTGGTCCCATTCGCCATGACCTTGGTATGGCGAACCTACATAAGATGCAATATCGCTAGAAAGTTCAATTGGATGATGGTTGGTTAAGGAAGGTGGCATTTCTGGGTCTGAATCATTGTCTAATTAGTTTTGGCTTGGGTGTGGAGAGTTTAGATAACTAGATGCATGGAATGAGTCATGGTGAGAGTGACAGCGGGAGTGATGTGAAATGGAGTGGTGTGAGTATGAGTGTTTAGCCGCCTAGGATGAATGGGATTCGCTTGAATGTTATGAATGTTCAGAATGGTGAGAGTGTGATGGTTGTGGTTGAGAAGGTTTCTGGCCTAGCATGGGACCTTTCCCCATTCCTTGTTTCCTCGAAGGCATGTGTACTGTCAAAATGCTACTCAGATCATAAATATAGAATTTCCTAGCTTAAGGAGACTACATAAATTCCTATGGGTAGCAATGTGATATGAGTTTAGAACAAGTAGTGTCAATTGCTCAAGCTTGCTCTGATACCAACTGCAGTCTGTTCGCTTTCCATCCTGTTCTCGAAGGATGTGTACTTCAAATGACTCAATCATAATAACTATAAATTTTCCTAGCTTACAGGAAGTTAGACATAATTCTATGGATACAATTGTGATATTTGAGCTTAGACACAAAAGGCTAGTGTCTAATTCGCTCAAGCCTATGGCTCTGATACCAACTTGTCACAGTCTGATTTCCTGGTGGAACCAGACTTGGGGTTTATGCATGACGATTGATATCAGTTATCACATTTGGCAGCGGAAGATGGAAATAAATTAAAGTAAATAAAATAAAAACTTGAAAATAAATAAATTTATACAAGCTTGTACGTGTAAATATCCACAAACAGATCGATTATAAAAGTAACTTTAGACTAATAAGGTCTTTTTCGAGGAGTTGCAAATTCCAATATGTCTAGACCAAGCCACTCCGCCTATCCGTATTTGCTAATTAACATATGCTTAGTTTTTGAAAATTTGTCAGTTTTCACTGGTAAATAAAATTAACCAACTCTTTTGAAAATCATTTCAATATTCATATGATACCATTTGGTATATCATTTTTAAATAACTTGGGAGAATCTATATCTCTTGTTACAAGTTTTACATGCTTGTCAATACAGTCGGAGACCGGAAAACAAACTCCGGTACATGATTAATCGACACACACATTTTCAGTATTACATAAATAGCATTAGAGTCTATTAGGTGTATGCCTACACCCCGCGCTTATGTCAGTAGCCATTTGCAATTAAATGAGTCGAGATATCGGGACACGTTCGTATTAACCCTCAAGTGTTTAAGTTATCAAGAAAAAACGGATTAAAACTGGTTATTTAATTTCTATTACATCATTCGCCCTTTTTCAATACCCGACCAAGCGGTTACTGCCGTATACCAAGCCTTTATAAAATAAAATAGGCTAAGAGTATTTACCTATGTTAGTCTTTACAAATCAAATATGTTTAGCACAATCGCAATTCAAAACAACCTAAACTTAGGTGCAATTTACTGGAGGCTTCTAGTCTTTAATGAACAGAAATATGATCCGTTAGAATATTAACGGGTCATTTAAAAGTCACTGACTTTGACCGGTTAACTAAATAGATATGTACGGTTCGCAAGATTAAGCGTTGACCGGATAGAACGTGATTTATACCTTTTCGAGTGCAAGGACTCGTGTAATATGGTATAAATAACCAAGCATTCTGATTAGAACTGAATTTGAAAGGTTCTGACCCGATTCAGCTAGTTTATAAATTTTATGCTATTCAAACTAGTCGTACACGCATTTGCAGTATCGGGTGGTTGAATAGATCTACGACAAGTCTATTATGCCAAAAATGTATCCATAATGTTATATAATCAGTTTCAAAGTCAGATTATAAGTTCATTTTTTTTAAAAACCAATTTTAATGCCATAAGGGAATTTTAGGCATTTTAATATATATTATATGGACTTTATCATAAAACCTACCAAATGATATAACTAGAAGGTATAACCTCATTGGTTATTCTCTTCAATAACATGGTCATATAACAACCCTTAATCATGCTCTAAACTTGACCAAACGGGCCATGATCGAAAGTAAAAAACAGAAGTCAAATTGTTTGACCTTCGACAACAAAACGAGCTATAAATAGGAAATGACGAGTTGGGCATGATTAAACAAGTCCTAATATATTATATAAACTGTTGTGATGATAAAATTTTTGGTTTTCATACTCAGAAACTCATTTAGTATAATTTGTAAAATATACTTTTTTATTTTTATTTTTTTTATAACTGTGACTCGTAATTTTGCCTACTTAATGTGATCTTCAGAGGGTGCAATCACAAGGGATTAACACCTTCATTATTACGATCACGTTGAAAAGTTGTTTCAAACTTTTACTTGACCGAAATGGTCAGAATCGAAAGTCAAAGCAAAAGTCAACATGCTTGACTTTCGGCTAATAACAAGCCTAATAATAGAAACAGACTGAGGGAGAACACTTGGGTTCAATATGAATATTAGACTTCAGGTAGGGGGCCTCTATGATGAAAAACAACTCCAAATAAGATGAGAGAAACAAAGAATGAAAGGTGCAAGTGTAAAGGATGAAGAACACCTCTATTTACACTTGAACAAGGATCACAAGGTGATGCCAAGTGTCCTGTAGCTTTGAGGTGCAAATGAGTGTCCTAGTGTCACACCCCAACTGATGGCGGAAACATCGGGATTTGGCACTAAGCGACGAGATTGTTCGAAAGGATCCATAACGACTATTTTCGCGACAATAGTTAATTAACTTCAAATTTCATGTAAGCTAATAGCATTAATACAAGCTAACCAACAAGACCGTGTGTGAGTATGCGTGTCTGTGTTCACCAAAGTGTCCACGTACGTAAACAAGTAAAGTAAAGTATGCCTTAACAACCCCGGAACCAAAGAGTGGCGGGTCAACCTATAGCTGCTATCATATTAAGGGTGGTAGTGCGACTCATCAAGCGTACGCGTAGCACACAGCAATTCAGCGTTTCACGTATAAGTATACGAGAGCGGTTTGTGATTAAAGCGTTTTAAGTGTCGTGTGTAGTGTTTGTTTTAAAGAGAACGTATATAACACCCAAAAAGTGTGTTAAAGCGAAAAGGTGTCAAGTATACTCACAGTGCGTGTTTAAACAGTTAAATACGAGCGAGATGGAGCGGGGGGAGCGCCAGATCATCCTGCAATCCATAGTGTTGAAACGGAGATCGGTGCGAAGAACAGGCTGGTTGTACGAGTGAAGCTTCGTACGAGCTAGGCTTCGTGCACCATGCTTTGTACAGGTGAAGCTTCATACGAGCCACGCTTCGTACGAAACATATTGGTGTGAGCTGACCTGTTTTGTGTCCAAAATCAAGTGTTTTCGTATCGTTCTTCGGGAAATCGAGTGTTCATCCCTTCAGCCTTAAGCTACTGATCAAACCTAGGGCCGGGGAGGTCTTTGGAGCGAGTTTAGCCTCTTGTGGGAACTATGACTAGGTCGTACGAAGCGTGCTTCGTACGAGTCAGTCCGGTTCGCACAAGTGACTGTTCTTGCGTCTTTGTGCGTCGGGACTGAGTTTTCGCCTGAAATGGATGTAATTTCGAGTCCTTTTCATGACGGTTTCGACACCGCTTCGTCCTACTATTTAGTGAACGAAACATATGTCAGTTTTGGTCCATTTTTTTTGAAAATCGAGTTTAAAATAGTTTTCTTAGGATTTAACACTTGGTGAGTTTGAAATAACAAGATTTCTAACTTGGGAAGCCAAAGCTAAGCCCAATATACTCGTTTAAGTGTGCATATAAGGTAAAATCATAAAGTTTTATGAAAAAATGAGGGTTTTCGTAAACAGAATAAGTTTGGATGAAATCAGAGATAAAGTCGTGTAAATTGTTGTGGAAATCGTTGTGGTTTATGTGAAAAGCGTTGTTACTTACTTGGAAAAACAGGGAAAGTGGGTAGAGGGTGTTCTGTGTGTGTGACAGCAAGAGGAGTGTGTGGGGGTGAGGCTTGTATTTATAGGAGAGATGGAAGAAAGGTAAGTGAGTGACTCGTACGAGTGGGGCCTAGTACGAGTGGTCTCTCGTGCGAATGGTCCCTCGTACGAGTTGTGCTGTTTTGTGCGAGTTGTTTCTAGTTCGCGCGTTGGCTGTTCGTTTTTGGTGTTTTTTTTTTCGTATTAGTTAGTTCAAGTACGTTAAGCTTTTTAGCGAGGCATTGAGCTGTGTGTTGTGTATTAGTGCGATAAATCGAGTTAGGTGAGCGAGCGATTTTAGCGTTTAAGCGAGTATAAGATATATATAACACATAAACACACATAATAACATATAACCACGTGAAGTTTTCTTGTGATGAGCGTTCGAGTAGTAAGCGTCTAAATGCGTTAATTAGCAAAATAAAATGCGTTTAAAATATCATTAACCCTTTTTATAATAGAATCTTAGAGTACAAAGCTGTTACAAACGAAATAACGGTAAAACAGAGACAACCAAACAGTCGGGTTGTTACAGTCTCCCCTAGTTTAGAGAATTTCGTCCTGAAATTCAAGTTGCAGATGTAACGAAGAGATGTGGGTATTTAGCTTTTATATCACTTTCAAGTTCCCAAGTGAACTCGGCGCCGCGTTTGCCTTCCCACCTGACTTTCACAATGGGAATGCGACTGCGTCGATGTTTCTTGATCTCTCAATCCATGATTTCTACTGGCTTTTCCACGAACTGCAGTGTCTCATTTATTTGCAAATCCTCGAGAGGTACGTGAAGATTTTCTTCGGCTAGACAATTTTTGAGGTTTGGACATGGAAGGTCGGGTGTATGTTGCAGACTTCCACCGGTAATTCGAGTCGGTGGCCACTTTGCCAATTCTTTCAAGGGACCCACGTATCGTGGCGCTAGTTTCCCTTTCTTGCCGAACCGGATCACCCCTTTCCTAGGTGAAACGTTTCTTGCATCGTTTATCGGCGTAGCTCTTTCGACGACTGCGAGCTTTCAAGAGATTGTCTCTAATCTGGAGAATTTTTTCTATCGTTTCTTGTATTAGCTAGGGACCGGTTATCTGTGCATCTCCGATCTCGTGCCAAACAATAGGCGATCGACATTTTCTACCGTATAGTGTCTCAAAGGGTGCCATTTGTATACTATTATGATAACTGTTATTGTACGGAAATTCTATTAACGGGAAATGTGAATCCCAATTACCACCAAAATCTATAATGCATGATCGAAGCATGTCTTCGAGTGTGCGGATCATGCGCTTAGTCCGACCGTCGGTCTGAGGATGGAATGCGGCACTGAAATTAAGAGTAGTACCGAGTGCGAATTGGAATGTCTCCCAAAGGCATGAGGTAAATCAACTGTCATGGTCAGAGATGATGTCGCGAGGCGTCCCGTGTCGACAAATAACTTTGCCGGTATAGATTCGTGCTAATCGTTCCACCTTAAAGTCTTCTCGTATCGGAATGAAATGAGCAGATTTTGTAGGACGATCAACGATAACCCAAATGCTATCGTGACCTGAGGATGTGCGAGGGAGTTTCGTAACAAAGTCCATAGCTATACTTTCCCATTTCCACATCGGGATTTCGGGTTGTTCGAGTAAACCTGAGGGTCGTTGATGTTCGGCCTTAACTTTCACGCAAGTTAGGCATTTTGAAATATACAGAGCGATAACCTTTTTCATGCTCGACCACCAATACCTCGAACGGAGGTCCTGGTACATCTTGTCGGCACCGGGGTGAATTGAGTATCAAGATTCGTGAGCTTCAATCATCAATATCTCTCGGAGCTTATTGCGTCTGGGAATCTAAATACGATCGAGATAGTGATAGATGTCGTTTGGGTTATTCACTAATTGAGTTTCGGCACCACATTTCATTTCCTCATACAAGGTATTCTCAATGAAACATTCGAGCTGAGCGTTGCGAATTTTGACCTTGAGATCGTTCTGGGCTCAAACATCACGGATGCTATGCACATAGCTTCGTCGACTGAGGGCATCGGCTACTATGTTTACCTTAACAGGGTGGTAGCGTATCTCACAATCATAGTCACTGAGAAGTTCAACCCATCTGCGTTGGCGCATGTTTAGTTCTCTTTGGTTGAAGATATTTTATAAGCTCTTATGGTCGGTGAAGACCGTACACTTTGTATCGTAAAGGTAGTGTCACCATATCTTTAACGCAAAAAACAACTGCACCGAGCTCAAGATCGTGGGTAGTGTAGTTCTTCTCGTGGACCTTGAGTTGTCGAGACGCATACCCGATAACCTTGTCTCATTTCATAAGAACACAACCAAGACCTAGGGTAGAGGCATCGCAATAAACAACGAAGCAGTCGTTTCCGTTGGGGAGTGCGAGAACGGGAGCGTCGCAAAGCATACGCTTGAGAGCTTGAAAGGCTTCCTCCTATTCGAAACCCTAAACAAAAGGTTTATCCTTGTGAGTTAACATGATAAGAGGTACAAAGATCTTTGAAAAGTTGGCGATGAATCGACGATAGTAACCCGCCAATCCGAGAAAGGAACGGATTTTGGATGGAGTCTTCGGCGTAATCCAACTCTTCACAGCTTCTATCTTCGCGGAATCAACGTGAATTCCTTGGCCGTTGACGATGTGACCGAGGATATGAACTTCCTTGAACCAAAATTCACACTTGGAGAACTTGGCGTAAAGATGATTTCCTTGGAGAAGTTCGAGAACTATAAAAAGATGTCGCGCGTGTTCAGCTCTCGACTTTGAGTAGATAAAAATATCATCGATAAACACAATGACGAAACAATCTAAGAAGGCTTTGCACACACGGTTCATCAAGTCCATGAAGATCACGGGTGCGTTCATGAGACCAAAAGGCATGACCACGAATTCATAATGGCCATAGCGAGTACGAAATGCGGTTTTCGGAATGTCTTACTCATGTATACGTAGATGGTGATGTCTGGAACGTAAATCAATATTCGAAAAAAAAGTAGCACCTTGGAGTTGATCAAACAAATCATCGATTCATGGGAGAGGGTAGCAGTTCTTGATCGTAAGCTTGTTAAGTTCCTTATAATCAATGCACATTCGGAACGATCAATCCTTCTTTTTCACAAAAAGAAAGGGTGTGCCCCATGGTGACATGCTTGGGCGTATAAAGCCTTTATCAAGCAACTCTTGAAGTTGGCTAGATTGCTCGCGGGCATTTCGGATGGTGCAACGTATAAAGCCTTTATCAAGCAACTCTTCAAGTGTAGCACCGAGAACGAGATCAATACAAACATCAATATCATGAGTAGGGGGTAAACCAGGTAAATCATCGGGAAAAACTTTAGGAAAATCACATACAACTGGAACGTCCTTCACTGTTTTCTTCTCGTTCTTCGTTTCAACAATATGGGCTAGGAAAGCGAGGTACTTTTTGCGTAAGTACTTATTCGCTTGAATACACGACATAAGCTTCAACTCTTTTGAAGGTCCTTCGCCGTAAACATGTAGTTGATCACCGTTTGAAAGAGGAATGCGAATCATCTTATCGTAGCTAACAACTTCGGCACGATTTCCATGAAAAAAATCCATGCCTACTATGACGTCAAAACTACCCAATTGCATCGGTATGAGATCGATGGTGAAAGTGTGATTGTTGAGTTCGAGAATACAATCACGTAGAACAGATTTAACAGTAACAGTTCTTCCAGTGGCGACTTTGACAGCGAAGGTCTTTGGGAGTTTAGCGCATTCACATTTTAAAAGTTTTTCAAATTCAAACGATACAAAACAGTTATCGGCTCCAGCATCAAATAAGCAAGGAGCATAAATACTATTAACGAGGAACATACCATTGAAAACGTTGTTGTTATTATGGGCCTGCCTGAGGTTGATGTTGAAAGCTCTTCCACGCACAGCTTGTGGTTGTTGCTGCTGCGGCTGTGGTGGTTGTGGCTCAGGCTGCGACTGCTGCGGCTCTTGTTTCATGATGTTGTGCGGGAAAACATTGCTAAAGTGGCTAGGATTGCCACAAGTGTAGCAAGCACGTGCATGAGCAATTGGTGTTTGCGGTGTCTGGTTGACCTGAGGAGCGCGGGGTGGAGCTGGCAGTGCTGCGCTAGCTTGAGGAGCTTGCTGACGAGGGCCTGTGTGGCAGCTGACTGTGAAATGACCATAACAGTTGCAGTTGACACAAAAACGACAGTTGTCTCCAACTGCATGGTGAGAGGTGCACTTAGGGCATAGAGGATGGATTCCAGTATACGCACGCTTAGCAGGTGGTGCTGGTGCGTGTTGAGCGTGATATGATTTTGTTAATATTTTAAGTTCGTTTTACTTAGTCAAGTTTTAAATTTATAAAACACGATATTTAACTAATACTAAACACACACTAGGGCAAGTGCACTGTAACATCTGTGCCTTTTCAACCATCGTACAATTCCGAACAATTTCGAAACCAATGAGATCTTGTGTTTCATTTCCCGAGAATTGTATAATTCATGTGATATTCACATATTTCAGTCCTTGTACAATTTCGATCTTTCGAATCGTTTCTGTAAGTGAAATCACAAGCTGTTACGCAAACATAATCAGTTTAACGCGACATACACTTTGGAACAATGACATAAGCTAAACATACACTCAATACCCTTTACATAACTTAGAAATACGTTTCGAGGGCTTCGGTATGGCAAAAACAAGTTTATTCAAGCTTAGGGGCTATTTTGCAAATTCTGCGAAACTATGCTGATTCGCGTATATGGTTATCCGGGACATGTACGCATATCCAAAAATTTTTGTAATCATTAAAATCTTGTATTTTAGTGATTGGAATGCAAAAATATCATTCGTTGCGCATTTACAGTCATTTGCGCGTTCGTTACGATATCCGTCGTAATTAACCGAAAACCGCAACCATACGACTGAACGAGCCGACATCCAAACATTTTCGGACACCTTTCAAGTTTCATATGCTATATTGTCCTTGTGAAGCTTGAAAATGAGGTTAACGGGCGTTAAAAGTGCCAAAACGCGACAAATACAAGTTCAGAGGCCAAAACTGTAACTTTTTAAACTTCAGCCGCTGCACAAGGCTTACGAACCGTAAGCCCTAGACCTTTACGGTCCGTAAGGCATGCCCAGCTCACAGAAACTTGGCACCCAGCTGTTTTCTTGCTTGGTGAGCAAGTTGTGTGATGATCAAGCCTTAAAACCTGGTTCTAACACTTATTGCAATCCTATACAACCTTGGAGAACACTCTTGACACATGGATTGATCCTAGAGCTCCAAGAATACTATAAATAGCCACCAATTTCTTCACTTCCAACTTGCTCATTTCATTCTTTCTTCCTCCCACTCTCTTGGAGCTTGCTTCCATCCTCCTTTTGGAGGCCGTCTACTAAGTTTCTTGAGCTCTTCAAGTGTTCTTTAACACAAGTAAGTGCTCTCTCCTAGTCTTGTTCATTTCTTTTAGATATTTCAATCTAAAAGTCAAACAGTGTTTGACTTTCGGCTTTGACCATGAATTGGTCAAGAAAAAGTTCATTTGAACTTTACAACGTGATCGTAATCACGATGGTTATAGTTCCTTGTGACTATACCTACTAATTACCACGTTGACTAGTTGTAGTGACGAGTCAAAGTTTCGGTCAAAATGCACGATTATGTGCATTTTGCGATGGAACTATTTTTGGGTATTGAAACACTTTTTTTTGATACCAAATTAGTTTTCTAACTTAGTTAAACATGTTTTAACATGTTTAACTCGTCACTTCTAGTTTAGTGCTTGTTTAGGGTCGTAAGTCAAGCGGTCTCGACAACGCTTAGACTTTCGAACCCGACCCGTTTGGTCAATCATTAGGATACGACCAAACATATATTGTGACCATAGTTGTATAGGGAATAACCTCCATGGGTTATACCTTATGGTTACTTCGTTTAGTTAGTTGTATGATAGGTAGTTTATATGCCTTAGGAAAATGATCAAAATGCCCTTTTTGCGCATGAATTCAATCTAAGTATATGTAACCTAAATTTTGACACTTAAACTGATTGTGCAACATTATTAAACATGTTTAGGCATATAAGACTTATCATAGAACTAGTTAGACCATCCGAACGCGCTTTTGCGCAAACGACACGTTAAAGTAGCTTAGTTTAACGAGTCGTAACGGGATAAGCACTTAGGATTGCTTTCAAATCAGAATGTAGGCTTTGTTAAACCATACCATATGAGTTCCAACACTCATTTGGTTTACAACACCTCATTTTATCCGATCTCCCGATTTAGGTTCCGATTTATTAACATAGTGATTCCATACTAGGTGCCACTTGATTCCTTGACTTCCCAAGCTTTGTTAGTTCACTAGATCAAGGATACTTGCAATATCAAGTGAGTACATAGTCCCCTTTTTTATGTTTTTCAAATGTTTTGGTGTGATTCATATGTGCCTATTCACTATTTTCACGTTCTTTAATGCTATATGATTTCTTATACATAGTACTATATCCGATAACGATTAGAAACTGTTATCTATGGCTTAAATAATGATTTTCAAAGTTTGTGAGACTATTGTTGGTGCGTATTTCTTTTATACATTCATTAACAACGATCAAGCCGATTGGTATTACGATATAGCGCTATAAGACTTGACAGCCCGTTCCTGTTGTATGGAATGTCAGAAACCAAAGTTTAAACCAAATAGATTTGGCCTTCGTGGTAAATCTTTAGTCACCAAAGTGTAGTTTGATACACTAGGTTTGAATGTATTGCCAAACGACCACAATGTGTTTTTACAAAGGTTTTCCAATTAAACCATAAAAACTTATCTTTTGTTAAATTCCTAAACCAAAGTATAGTATGATATACTACCAAATCACAATTTTGGTATATTTCGATATACTACCAAAGCATAGTTTGATATGCTCCCAATGTGATATAGTTTACCAAAGTATAGTTTGATATACTACCGATTCTTAGAATTTTTTACCAAAGTATAGTTTAATATACAACCGATTCTCATACTGTTTACCAAAACATATTTAATATGTTACTAAAGAGATATTGTTTACCAAAGTGTATATTTTGATATACTATGAAGACTCTTATTCAAAAACTAAAGTGTATATATATATATATATATATATATATATATATTTATAGACATACTACTTATTCTATTATTTAAAAACCAAAGTATATTTCATGTATACTATAAATCCTTTTTATTAAAAAGCAAAGTATTTTATATACAAAACTTTTTACGAAAATTCATGGCTATTTTTGAAAACATACATTCTTTTTATTGGAACATCCAAAGCCATAAATTTAAATCACAAAACCTATGTTACTCACAAGCATTTTTATGCTGATGTACCTATTTTCACATATGTTTCAGGTTTATTTATGTGATGATTGTTGCTGCTTACTTCACATAGGATGGACGCGGGCCTTGGTGACTTTAAAATTTAACAGACAATATGTTTGTATTCTATTATTCAAAGACAATGTAATTCGCTAATTCAATAAAACAAAACTTTAAGTACCATGTGTTGCGAAACAATTTGTAACGTGACTCCCCAAGTGTTTCCGCCGCGTGTTGTTTTACGCGATATGGGGTGTTACATGCACCCATCGCGAGCGTAATATAGTGTTGGTAAGATACCGAGGTCGTCCAAGGACACAAGAGCTTTTAATACCGGTTTAGCGTCAACGTCTACTCGATACAAATTTTTTTGATAAATGTTTTGAAATATAAAAATAAATATAAATAAATAAATAAAAGAAATACAAATATACTGTCACACCCTAACCGATGGCAGAAACATCGGGATGAGACGAGCAAATCGCTTAAAGAATCATAACACTATTGTGACAATATAATTTAAATCAAATTTCATAATAATATTAAAAGTCATACATTGTTCAAACATGATCAAAACATATATCAATTTTCCAAACATAGTTTATTTTCTAGATGAGTTTCTAGTCCACCCTAACTTGATTTCTTCATCACTTCGTCTATCAACCTGCAACATGTATTAAAATAAAATCAACAAAAACGTTGGCGAGTATACAAGTTTGATGCATAGCATAAATAGAATAAAGTTTAAATACTCATACCCAACATGAATAACATAATGCAAGTTACTAATATGATGAAACGGTGTAAAGTGTGTGTTCAAACCAAAGTTTCCAACGCAAAGTGCATTTCCCAAACTCTAACGTGAGGTTAACGTGTTTTACTTAACAATACCCTAAGTCTCAAGGGAGACGCGTTAATCCTATAGCGCTATAATTGTTAAGGTGGGCTTGTACGAAGTTAATGAGCATATAGACACGAAAAGTTTACATAACATATGAGATTAACAAGCATCAAATTGTTTCATGTTTAAAAAATGTGGATAAAGTGTGAATATAACAAGTTTCAAGTGTTGCGTGTTTTTTTGTATAGAATACACGTTGCACCCAAAAGTGTTAAAACAAAAATGAGATCGAGTATACTCACCGTTTGCAAGTGATTTCCACAAACGCGAGATGATCCTCTTGAGAGGTTGAAGCACCAATTTATCCTAACAAGGATGAACAAGGTGTGTAAGTAGAAGGATTTAGAAGTTAGAATATAAGTGAGATTTGAATAAGAGATAAATAGTAATAGTAATAATAATAATAATAATAATAATAATAATAATAATAACAACAACAATAATAATAATATTTTTATAATAATAAGTAATGAATTGACAATGATAATTAAATTTGCAAGAATAAATAAGTAAATAACAAAAATTCAAGGAGTTAGTACTTTTATATATTTTTAGTATGTAATAATAATTAATGAATTAGTAATAATAATCTAATTAGAAGACTAAATAGGAAAATGATAAAATTAAAAGAGTTAGTTCTATACATTTTTAGTATGTAATAATAACTAATGAATTGGTTATAATGATGTAATTGTAAGACTAAGTAAGTAAATTGCAAAAGTAAAAGAGTTAGTAATTAGTAGCATGATTAAAATGTTAGTGATTGTTAGCATGGTTAAATAAATTACAATTGTTAGTAATGTTAGACATATAATAAATAGTTAGGCATTATAATAATTGATCATGGTTAGTAATGTAAGATGAAAACGACATAATTAAAGGTAAAAAAATGTAAAAGAAAACCTAAGATTGGTCCTTATTTGGTGATGCACCATCCTAGTTTGCCATGACAAACATTGGTGGCATGCCATAAGGATTTCTCCAAAATGGGAAGTATGAAAACACAAAGAAAAAAAACAAAAAGAAGAGAAGGAGGTAAAAAGAGAAGGAACTCACTTTTAAGAGGGGAGAAGAATTCTTTGAGAAATGACAAAGAAAAGTGGTGGAATGATTGTGGTATTTATAGGTGATGGATTAGGGTTTAAGGTGCTAAAAGAAATATGGAAGTTGAAAATTGGCCCATCAATATATTTTTGTGTTTTATTTGGGCCTAATGTCATGGGCTTATTTGTTTTATGCATTTCTCTTTTGTTATTTATATAAATTTGGGTTTCCAACATAATTTATAAACATAGTATGACACAATAGTTGATTCATTGGATCTCGAATATCGAATTTACACAACATAAGTCGGTTTTTGAATGATTTAATCGTGTCTTGATGATTATATAAATAACACCAATTATTGATAAAAAAACAAATAAAAGATACATTCCATTATGATCATAAGTCTCAGATTACAATGATTGAATATGAAAAACATGGAAATGAATACTTCAATAATTGCGGGATGTTACATAGACAAGATAGAATCACTTGGATCCAACTCCTCTTTTATCCTTTGATGATTTTCGCACTTTCGGACTTTTTAAGAGATTCTCTTATATATAGTAGTAGGCCCATCTTTTGAACGTGACGTTACCCTTGGCCAAGTGGTTTGAGTCAGCAGGGATACAATCCAAGAGGCCGGTTTAATGTATTAATAGTAGTTTACATATGAGGGGTTCAAGCTATTCACACTCCCGCCATACAATATCATAGGGCATTGAAGGAGGTCCTAGTAAGCTTGAACCAAGTCCTCGCAGTATCTATACACTCAACGAGACAAGAACTTTACCAAACCACCCTTCTAACCCCTTCCAAGTAGTTAATGCGCTTTATATAGACTGTAAAGACACGGATGAGCAAATCAATGACGTCATGAAGAAACGGTTAGGAAAATTCACTTTCAACATGAGAAACTTGTTATTAAAGTCATTAATACATACCCAATTAAAAAGTGTCGAAAGATTAAAACCAAAAGTAATACATAAAAGATTTGTCTTCACCAAGTGATGTAAGAGATTAGCCAAGCATGGCCTTTGTTTGACAAGAACTCCTACAATCAATCTTGGTTCCCAAGACTATACACACTCTAAAGATGAAAGAGATGATGGTGGTGGGTGTTGGTGTTGTAGTGGTGGTGGAGTGGTGGCAAAGTGAGAGAGAAGTAGTTTCCAAGGAATGCTTTTGAAGTGAACCAAGCACCCCAATTTATAGTCCAAACAGAGCGCCGGCCACGGCCCCGTGAACGACCCGTGGCCAGTCTTTTCTCTTCCTTCATTAATTGCAGCTGTCAGCAGAGGGCCCCACATGCCCCCGTGGCTCCTGGACACGGCCCCGTGGTTAACTCTTTACTGTACTATCCAGATTCTACAAATCTTAGAGTTGACCACACCCCATGTCTGTGTGGGCACGGCCCCGTGGTGGGCGTATAAGCTTCTGTTTGTTTTTGTCTTTATGTGTTAGGTCTGACCATGGCCCATGCCTGGCTGGCACGACCCCGTGGTCAGCTTATATCTTTCTTGTTTTTTCCTTTGTGGTGCTTCGAGGGGTCGGGCATGTCACATTATTTCTTCTTCTTGTATTTATGTTGGTTTTGACTGCTTATTTGCTCCTTTTGTTTGTTTAAGCTCATTTGGTCCTGTAAATTAAAATGAAAAAAGAAACATGCTTTTTGCAACATTAGTACTGAAAAAGGGCTGGTTTTGTGCTTCGTTTGATGTAATTTATATGTTGCATTTCGTACACATCAAATATCCCTACACTTGAATCTTTGCTTGTCCTGAAGCAAAAATCTTTAAATGTGGCTTACAAACCCAAATGGAATAGGTAGAGAAGAAGTTTGGCGGCTTGTCTTAGAGTGTCGGGAATCCAAGATCTTTATTTAATTTTGTTTTTATTTTATTTACAATCCTATTCGTCATGATTTATTTAGAGTGATTTTTAAGAAAAAATACTTATTTAGGTATAGCATGCCCCTTTAAAATTCTATTTAGTTATATATAAGCTCACATACCTCACAAGAGATTACTTAACACTTGGCAGAAGATGCATTTTTGTGATAACACTCGTTTCTGGCATGGAACTTACTCCTACCATATGCTTGCCAAGCGATCAAACCTCTTCCTTTTTAACTATAAAACTTTGTAAATATCAAGAGGACTTTGAACAGGGTTAAGCTTGGGCTAAAGGTAGGTGGTTTTTTTGTTAGAAGTTAGTAAAATGGCGAAATGTGTAAAAAGCATCGGTTGTCGTAAAAACTTTTGTTTTTGTGACATTTATTTGAACTAAACACTTTCAAACAAGATTTTTGAGGAACTTGTTTGGTTATTGCAAGAACTATATAATTTTTTTTTGGGTGTCACAAGTTTGAAGACGACCGATCTTTTTACTAAAAAAATGGGTTTGAATGAAAAGGGTATTTGGTGGATAATAGGCAAATATTTTGCAGGTTTTGAAACGAAAAGGTTTAGGCTCAAAGGGGTTAACTAGGAGGATTCTTTTTTTGGTAGGGGATTAAAAAGATAGAAAATAATGGTTTTGAATAAAAATGAGTTAGTCCTAATGCCTCCATCATTTACTTACTTGGGTTTAAGTTGGTAAGGACTGGGAATGTATCATCTTGGCAAGTTCTAGAGTCGTAAGAACCATGCGAGATATTCACACAAAAAACAAAAAAATGAACATTTAGTTTAAGGATGTATGCATGTATACTCGGTAAAGGCTCAAAACTCACTTGTCATGAGAAACGGGTTTATAGTGTGAACATGTATATATAATCAAATTTTAAAAGAATTTGTTATGCCCTTTTTATAATTTTCTATATGTAGTTCTTTTTATCACGACGCTATCGGTTGTAAATTTGTAAAAACATAATTTTTAGACTTTGTTGTTCCCATATTAAACCAAGACAAGTAAAAAATGAAACATATTGAAAAGATTTGGGGTGATTAGCGGTTTCAAGGCGAGTTTTGTGTAAGGTTTGTTTTTAGGACTTATAAGATTCAAGGTTTTAGCATCCCCCCCCCCCACTTAAATTACACATTGTTCTCAATGTGTCCAAAAATAAGTTTTTCGGTTGATTAGAAGGTGTGAAAGTGGGTTTTAAACAAGTTTTTATGTTACTGGGCACCTAGTCGCGGGCCTGTGTTGTCCGGCCACGGCCCCATGGTCAGGGTGCTAGTAACAAAAAGGTACAGAAAGATGACCACGGGGCGTGTTGGGCTGAGCACGGCCCCGTGCTGCACATACTGGAAAGTTGGAAAAGTTGTTGGGTGGTACTGTTTACGTGCATGGGGTGCTGGTTATACGTTCCTTTGGCAGTTTTCATCTGTTTGAGCGAGATTTATTCATGAAATGTAAGAACTAGACTAGAAACATGAAAGTTAAAGTAAATTAATATTAAGGATAGTTCCGCGGAATGTCTCTGTGGTGTGCCACTTTATAAGGGTCCTTGGCTAGACCCAAAGCCAATTATATGTTACCCGAGCAGGATGTCTCACATCCCGTGTTGCACCGACAGAGAATGTCATCCAAGCTTGAGCCTATGACATTCATGTAGTTGACCGGGTCGCCCTCTACTCTTTTTCCTACCCCGAACTTCATCCCTTTGTCTCCTGCCCTCAACATTATTTTCCGTCGCTCATGTCTACCATGGCTCAGCGGTGGCGAGGAATGGTCTTACTAGAATTAGGAGGACTTCGGTGTCTTTTTCCATGTCTAGTATGACAAAGTCGGCCGGAAATAAAAATCTCTGATTTTACTAAGAGATTTTCGATGACACCTTGGGGGTATTTAACCGATCTATCGGTGAGTTGGATGCTTATTTTTATGGGATTCGGCTTGCCTAGCCCAAGTCCGTTAAACATAGATGCTGGCATTAGATTGATGCTAGCCCCAAGCACGGCTAATGCATTTCGTATGGGTGATACCCCAGATGGAGTAAGGGATTGTGAAGCTTTCGGGGTCGATAATCTGTTGGGGGAGTTTGTTGAGGAGTACTGCTGAGCATTCTTCACTTAAGTTGACTTGCTGCAATGTTTCAATCTTTCTTTTGTGGGTGAGGAAGTCTCTCATGAATTTCGAGTATTTTGGCATTTGAGTAACGACTTCGACAAATGGAAGATTGATATGCAATTATTTTAGTAGGTTTATGAACATGGTAATTGCTCATCGGTCTTTTGGCGAAGTAAACGACCGGGGTAGGGTACCGAGGGGTTTTTGGTAGGTTTGGGTTTTTGTGGGGTGGTTGATTCTTGATGGGTTGGGAGGGGGTATTGGTGTTTCCTCGGGACCTACTTTCCGGTTTCTTAATGTTATGAGGTTTACTTGCGCTTTTGGGTTGGTTTTGGTATTACTAGGTATGCGTCTTCTGGTCTCTCGGAGAAACTTTGGGCTAGTTGGCTTATTTTGTTTTTCAATGTTTTGAAGACTAGCCCGTTGGTTTCTAATGTCGGATTCCGCTTGTAAGAACCGATCCGAGTACCTTTTTGTCGGTTTCGGAGATGAGGCGTGTGATGAGGTCTTCAAGCCTCTCCCGGCTCCCTTGTTGAGCGAAATTTTGTGACTCGTTTCTTGAATTGTTGAAAGTTAGGTCTTTGATTTTGACTTTGTTGGTTACTACTATTTCCTGGTTCCCTCCAACCAAGGTTTGGATGGTTCCGCCATCCCGGGTTGTGGGTACCCGTTGGGGGACCAGACGGTCGAGGTCGATTGTTTTCCATTTCATTCATACAACTCAAATTTTCATGTGGCCCGGCACACCCTTCACAAGCCATAATCGAGGCGGTTTTGATATTTCTTTTTTTTTTTTTTTGAGGATAAGGCCTCGATTTGGGCTTGTAAAGAGGTGTTTTCATCTACCTTGTGGGCACCCGAGGCAATAGACTTTGAACCTCGGGGGGTGTTCCATTGAAAATTGTTTTGAGCAATTTTCTCAATTTGATTATAGATTTCGATTGGCGTCTTTACCTAGAGGACCCCCGGAGCTTGAGTCAAGTGTTTGTCTTGTGTGTGGTAACAACCCATTATAGAAAGTGGATACTTGTTACCACACCTCTAGACCATGATGGGGGCATTTTCTCAATAACTCCTTGAACATTTCCCAAGTTTCATATAAGGATTCCCCGTCCTCTTGCGAATAAGTGTTTATTTCAGTCAGTAATTTAGCGGTTTTAGATGGCGGAAAATATTTATATAGAAATTTTTGGGCAAGTTCATCCCACGTGTTTACCGATCCACTTGGGAGGGTGTTTAGCCAAGCCTTAGCTCGGTCCTTTAGTGAGAATGGGAACATCTGGAGTCGGATGGCGTCGTTTGATGCTTCATTGATCCGAAAAGTTTCACATATTACAAAAAAGTTGGTAATATTTAAATGGGGATCTTTGTCTGGTAAGTCGTGGAACGTGGCGGAATTCTGGAGCATTTTTATTAAATGTGGTCGGAGGTCGAAGTTGTTAGCATCTACATTCGACGGATTGATGGCGGCTTTGAGATTACCGACCGCAGGCTGTAAGTAATCCAATAGCGTACGTTGATCCGCCACTGGGGTTTGCTGCCCCGAAGCTTTCTTTTGATTTTTGGCCTTGAGTCTCTTTCTAAGAAAGCATTCGGGCTCATCTAGAGGTTCTTTTATATCTTTATCAGAACTGGAGCTCATGCACTGCGTAGAGATTTCGGGCCCTGCAGTTGAGATCTGAGTCTTGCGATCAAAACAAAAAAATTGTTGATCAGATAGTTTACCACGGCCCTGTTGTCATTGGCCACGGCCCGTGGTCAAAGTCATAGTTTTATTCTTTCTGGATCTCAGGTACTGGGGAGCTGGACACGGCCCCGTGGTGCACCTCCATGGCCCGTGGTCACTCTTCTGTAACTCAGGAAACTAAACTGCAAGTAATGAAGATGGGCACGACCCCATGTCTGACCGGGCACAGCCCGTGCTGAAGTCTGCAGAAAGTGCATTTCTATAAATGAGAAAAATCCTAAAAATTAAAAGAAAACGGTAAAATAATTAAGCTGTCGTTAAAACTTTCTTAAAATCCTTGTATCCCCGGCAACGGCACCAAAAACTTGGTGCGTGTCGAGTGTGATATGATTTTGTTAATATTTTAAGTTCGTTTCACGCATTAGTCAAGTTTTAAATTTATAAAACACGATATTTAACTAATACTAAACACGCACAAGGGCAAATGTACCCATCGCGAGCGTAGTATAGTGTTGGTAGGATACCGAGGTCGTCCAAGGACACAAGTGCTTTTAATACCGGTTTAGCGTCAACGTCTAATCCATACAAATTTTTTGATAAATGTTTTGAAATATAAAAATAAATGTAAAGAGATAAATAAAAGAAATACAAATAGACAATATAGAATCACTTGGATCCAACTCCTCTTTTATGCACCCTTTGATGATTTCCGCACTTTCGGAATTATTAAGAGATTCTCTTAGTTATAGTAGTAGGCCCGTCTTTTGAGGGTGACGTTACCCTCGGCCAAGTGGTTTGAGGCAGCAGGGATACAATACCAAGAGGCCGGAATATTGGAAGACAATTAAGTAAGTTATTAATGCGAAAAGTGGTAGGCCCCTCTTTTGAAGGTGACGTTACCCTCGGCCAAGTGGTTTGAGTCAGCAGGGATACAATCGCACCCTTCTCACCCCTTCCAAGTAGTTAACGCTCTTTATATAGACCGTAAAGACACGAATGAGCAAATCAATGACATCGTGAAGAAATGGTTAGGAAAATTCACTTTCAACATAAGAAACTAGTTATTAAAGTCATTAATACATACCTAATTAAAATGTGCCGAAAGATTAAAAATCAAAAGTAATACATAAAAGATTTGTCTTCACCAAGTGATGTATGAGATTAGCCAAGCATGGCCTTTGTTTGACAAGAACTCATACGATCAATCTTGGATCCCAAGACTACTACACAATCTAAAGATGAAAGATGGATGATGGTGGTGGGTGTTGGTGTTGTAGTGGTGGAGGAGTGGTGGAAAAGTTAGAGAGAAGTGGTTTGCCAAGGAATGCTTTTGAAGTGAACCAAGCACCCCTATTATAGTCCAAATAGAGCCCCGGCACGACCCCGTGTCCACTGGGCACGGCTGTTAGCAGAGGGCCCAACACGCCCCCGTGGCTCCTGGACATGGCCTCGTGGTCAACTCTTTACTGTACTATTAAGATTCTGCAAATCTTAGAGTTGACCAGGCCCCATGTCTGTGTGGGCACGGCCTCGTGGTGCGCATAGAAGCTTTTATTTGTTTTGTCTTTATGTGGTAGGTCTGACAATGGCCCATGCCTGGCTGGGCACGACCCCGTGGTCAACTTTTGTCTTTCTTGTTTTTGCCTTTGGGGTGCTTCCGAGGGGTCGGGCATGTCACGTTATTCCTTCTTCTTGTATTTATGTTGGTTTTGACTGCTTATTTGCTCCATTTGTTCGTTTAAGCTCGTTTGGTCCTGTAAATTAAAAAGGAACAAAGAAAGGTGTTTTTTCCAACATTAGTAATGAAAAAGGGTTGGTTTGATGCTTCGTTTGATGTAATTTATATGTTGCATTTCGTACACATCAGTGCGTTGGGAGTAGTAATCTGGTGAGATTGGGAGTTCATTGGTGCGACTATCGAGCAGTTCTTGCTTGAGTTCCTTCACATGCGATCTTGACGATTAGACTTGGAGATATGAGACGTTGCGGTATCGGCGCTTGGCTCAACAGTAGCTTGGCTAACAATCTTGGTTGGGACTTTGAAAGTTCCAATAGTAGCTTATCGTTGATTTCTGCGGCGAGCTGATAAGTTTCCTCGATAGTTACCGGTTTCGCTGCATGAACAAAGTCAGTGACACAGTCTGGGAGAACACGGAAGTATTTCTTGATGGCTTTATCCGTCGTATCAACTTGACTTGGACAGATGATACTTAGCTGCTTGAATCGGGCGGTGAGGCCTGCGCTATCACCCCCAATTTGTTTGATGTTCCAGAACTCATCTTCCAACTTTTGAACTTCATGGGGAGGACAAATTTTCTTTTATCATGAGCTCTCTGTTAGGATTGAACCATTTACAAAGGAATAGATGATATAGAGCCAAATACACTATCAAAGGTTTGGTCCAGCTATCAGAGTTTACAATCACTGATCAGCTAAAATCTGTCTTCCAAAGATCTGCTGCCTTTACATCATCTTTTACAATAATTTGTCAAAGGTCTGCCAGAAGATAAGGAGCAGAGGATGGTCACCAGTGTTTTAATTTTATTAGTTTAATAATCAATGTAACAGTGCTTTACACTAACAATGTTTAGTGATCAGATGTTAAGTTAGTTATTTTGTTTGTTAGATGTCACTTTCAACCCTGACGTCATCAAAGATGCTCAGAGGTTAGGAAGTTAGTATAAATAGTTTGATCGATGTAACAGTATTTTCCATCTATTAAAAGATCATTCACCAGTCTATCTTCTCTGCATTTCTATACTTTCAAACGATTATCATTGGGCTAAAAGGGAGTTTGTAATTCACATGCATATACTACAATTAGTTCAAAGCATGATGATGAAAACAAACGACCATCAATTGTGATAAAAGTTTTCCATTCATTCCGCTGCATAGAAACTCAGTTTTACCAATCATATTTTCATACTTGAAACAAAAGTCACAATTGATTCAAACTTAGATCCTAACAATTGGTATCAGAGCTTGGTCAATCAAAATTTGATTAAATTCAATTTGATTTGAAAGATCAGCTCTCCCTGCTAAAGAACAAATCCCCATTTTAACACTTTTTCTTCCCATCATGCCCTCTCCAATAAAGCATTTCATTCCATTTTTATAGAACGAAGTTTAAGAGTTTTGTAACCATGCAGAAATTCAATTGAATTCAATCCCATCATAAATTCGTACTCCTTCATTACATTAGTCTATCAAGAGGCTATCAATGATTGGAACCCATACCAATTTTTGTAACTCTGATTCACTAAATGATTTTAAATGCTAACGTCTTTTTGTTTTCCTTGAAGTGAAGAGTAGAAGGCACTATATCATAGAACAGAAGGTTAAAGAAGGAGCATCTGAAGTGAGAGAGTGATAAGCAGGACAGCGGTCGGTTGTTTCTAAAGGCCATGGGATCTTGTTAGTAATTCTGGAAACCGAAGGTTGCAGAGGCCGTGTATAGGAGTTCAGATTTCTTTCCTACAGCCAACTGATAAGGTTTCTTTCCTCCGACTCGGCTGGTCGGTGTTGATTCAACTGCTACGACGGTGCACAAGTCTGGTGGTTGGCTTGGTCTTATGCTGGATGTTATGGAAGTTGTTTTGAAGGTAGTTGTTCTAATAATTTGATTAATATTTGTGCGATCATTTAGCATGTTGAAATTTGACATTATTTATGTTTATTTTGAAACATGATCAAGTTTGTTGGATCTTAGTTACCACCTGGAAAACAATGTTTTTATGACAGTTGAAACCGAGAACAAAGTGGGTCCCACAAGAAACATGTATCCATATGGCGCGATCATCATTGATGCCTCATTCGCCCAAGCAGCTTGAGACACCTGTGTATAGAACATGGATTTCCAAAGTATGTTATTTACATAATATGATCAAGGCTAATTTGTGATCTTATTTCTTTACCATGCAAACTGCCATATTATCTAGGACTTGGTCTGTATGCCAAGGTCCCTAATAGGGGATATAGTAGACAATATTCTCCATCAGGTTACCACGTGGAGTTCGAATTAGAAGTTAAGAATAGTGTTGCTTGTGATCTATTACACTACTCTTTGGAGGCTTTAGTGATCGAGACAATCAAAGACGATGTTTTTCTCTGGTTTTTGAACAGATCGAAGGTGTCATGAGAGGTATGAAGAAGTTGGGTTTTTTTTCCTTGTGATGGTTTTTAATTTGATGGCCTTTTTTTAATGATTTTTTTGCTTTTGTTTTTTCTTTTGTTTCATGACTTGGTACAAAGTCATTTTTAGGGTCCCTTCTTAGTTCCTTGCTGAGCTAGGACTCTTCCTGTTTTTGTTTGGTTTCAGTGAGTATTGATTGGTATTGCTGGTAAAAAAAACTTGTTAAAATAAATGTTCTTTGAACTTTATAAATCACAAACGCTTCTCCGTGTTGTAAAATTCTACATGTTAATATCTTAACATCATTAGATTTACCATCCCCTTTAGCTCCATAATCGAGCACGTTAAATTTCAAACCTTTGTTTGATTATTATTTATTGATATGGACTTAGTTCTTGCTTGCAATATGCCTCCAATATTTGATTGTTGTTGCAGCATTGTAGGTTGCAGAAGGTGATAACCATATAAGGCATGCCATTAGAACAACAAATGTCTCATTTTTAAAACTAAACTCTCTTATATTTAGATGTGGGAGATGTAGTGGGGTATGCACATGTTCATAGTAAATATGCATTAATTTTCCCACGCTGACTTACATCTCCCTTCTCTTTTTCTTTTAAGAAAAAATACGACGGCTGCGTTTGGTTTTTAATAAAGTTGTGTTAGTGTTTGCCATTCAAAAAAAATGTAATATAGATAATAACAGTAATAAAAGTTTTTATTATTCAGTTAGTTAATGGATTGATTGCGTAAAGATAAACTTAATTACTCAACCGTCATTTCGGTTATTATCGTATTTTCTTACTATTAAAAAGTATAAACACTCAAAAGAGTTTTTATATGTTTTGTGTTAGCCTAAATGTTCTATACTTTCATTAAGTATTATGATAAATATATATTTATTATTAATCTGTATTTAGTGAGATATTTTTATAACATAATTGTACTTTTAAATTTCGGTTGTTGTTAAGTGTGTCTTTTAAGCCAATGTCATCCTCAATTCACTGACCACCTGATTGCCTAATGCGTATTATGTTCCCGTCGCATATTGACTTCGCCGCAACGTGCGGGTTCCCCACTATAACGTTTAAAGTTTTAAAACAAAATCTGTTGAAAATCAATCAGAAATGTCTCAAAACACATCAGATTCCAACATTGGATCTATGTTCAAACCGCCGATGTTGAAACAAAATGAATATTTCATATGGCAACGTCGGATGGGTCACATATTAGCTCAGCAAAACACCGGATGTTGGCAATCCGTTGTGTTTGTACCACATATTCCATTGGTTCCAACCCACATGGTCAGATGAATGTGGTATTCTTGAAAATTTCAAGCCAATGGATTCCTCAACCATTGAAGGTGTCAAGGCACCAAAGGCTAGAATCATTCCCATCAAAGACCTTCCAGCAGAGGTTACACATCTGCTGAGAAGAAATCAGATAAAAAAAGGGAAAAGATCAAACATATGTTTGTGAATTTTGCAACAAAAGAAATCATGTAACTGAAAACTGTTTTCTTTTAAGAGCATATGACATAAATAGAACACATGAGGACCAAAATGATTCAAAATGCTTTGTTTGTGGTAAAACAAATCACTTAACTCACGAGTGTGTCTATCTTCAAACCTATGATCAAAAGGTAAAAGAGATCAAGGCAAAAGCTCTTGAGAGAGAAAGTTCAAGCTCTGCTAGAAATAAATCTAAGCAGACCTTAGAACTTGTTGAAACATCGGTCACAAAATCATTGAACAAAACCTCTGTTCCTAGAGAGGTACAAGTGACAAATGCTCCACCTGCAAACAGGTACCCAAGAGGACATGGTCAACCAGTTTATCAAAAGGTTCCTATGAGCTTTGAAGGTTACAAAAAATTTTCAAAGCCCAAAGTGAATAAATATCCTCACGGTTACAACATCTGACAGGAAATGGTTCACAACAGTGGATACAAAGCAAAAATCAAACCACTGACCATGTTCCTGGATTTGAGAGTGGACAATCTGTGACCCCATCCAAAGCCATTCTGGCTTTGAATCTCATCTAAACTAATTGCTTACTTATGTGCAGGGAGCTTCTACTTTCCTTGATAGTTTATGGTATGTAGATAGTGAAGGCTCTAAGCACATGACAGGATGTAGAGCCCTTCTCAAGGATTTCTGATAATATTCTTTTGGTAACAATTCAAAGGGGAAGGTGTTGGGGTCAGGGTGTGTTCATGCTGGGAATCTCAAATTTGAAAATGTTAACTTAATTGACAATCTAAAATTCAATCTTTTGAGTGTCTCACAAATGAGTAACAAAGGATATGGATCCTTCTTTACAAAGAAAACATGTCACATTGTAGGACCAGAGGTTGTTAAAAAGATTGATCAAATCATTACTGAGAGTAAAGCACAACTTGTTGCTCATAGGAGTGGTAATGTGTATGTGGTTGATATGTTGAAAGATAAACCTATGTCTAATGCATGCCTATTCTCAATTGCTTCTAGCAAAGAGCATAGTTATGGCACAGGAGACTTGGGCACACAAATCTGAAAACTATCACCACTCTCTCTAAACAATGTCTTAACAGAACCGACGATGGTGGTATGGTCATTCTTTTGTTTTACTCTCTGTCTTCTTCACCATAATATGTTGCTCCTGTTTGTCTCCCGGTGACGATACGGTTGTAGAAACTTATTACTTGCTGGTATGATTTCGAAAAGTTGTTATCAGTTTAGTCCGATTTGACTGATTTGAAGTGTTTTTTAGGGCTACAGAAAAATTAGGGTTTATGAGCGTACAAGCTGAAACTTGATAACTTGCGAATGTGTGTACCAAAGTGTTGTATGAGTTGATTTGTGTTCATGATTAGTTGGTTTGATCACTATTTTGGTATGATAATACTTTGCATGCGGGTTACCACAAAAGCAATTTACTTGTGAAGAACATTGTGTTTCTTGTTTAAAAGTAAACAACATAAAAGTTCTTACAAGTCAACTAAAGAGTCCAAAACAACCCAATGTTTACAATTGCTGCACATGGATTTGTTTGGCCCTGTAAAAATCATGAGCTTAATAAAGAAAAGATTTTGTTTAGTCATAGTTGATGATTTTTCAAGGTTTACATGGACATTCTTTTTATAGTCCAAGGATGAAACTGCTGGTATATTGCAAAATTTTGTCAAACAAGTTGAAAAGCAATATGACCATCCAGTAAAAATCTTTAGGAGTGACAATGGGACAGAGTTTAGAAACAAGGAGTCGGATGCTTTTTGTGAGTCAAAAGGGATTGCTAGATAATTTAGTGTCCCAAGAACTCCAGAACAAAATGGGGTGGTTGAAAGGAAAAATAAGACTTTAGTTGAATCTGCAAGAACCATGCTAGCAGACTCTGGATTACCCTTGTCTTTTTGGGCAGAGGCTGCAAACACTGCTTGCTATGTTCAGAACAGAGTTTTGATTAACCCTGGCATCAAAAGACTGCCTATGAATTGCTTTATAAAATCAAACCTCTGATCTCATATTTCAAAATCTTTGGTTGTCCATGCTTCATTTTGAACTTAAAAGATTCTATCTCTAAGTTTGCAGCCAAAGTTGACTGTGGTTATTTTCTGGGATACTCAACCACTACTAAAGCCTACAGAGCTTTTAACTCTAGGACCAAGTGTGTTGAAGAAACTCTGAATGTGAATTCAGTAAACTCTCATCTTTGAAAATCCCAGCAAATCCTGCTGAACTGTTTGATTTAGATAAATTTACGTTTGAAGATGTGTCTGTCAAGACTAATCATGCAGGTTTACCACAATCATCAACACAAGAGCAAGGATATGACTGCATACTTCCAAACTTCAAGATCAGTCCTTCATGCAGAGGAGCAGAGGTTAGTAACAATGGTGAAAGCTCTGCTGGTTCAATAGTGGTTAATACTCAATCCTCTGCCTGCTCTCAAAATCAAAACACTATTGATAAAAATCCATCCAATGTGGAAAAAATCAACAAACATTCACAACCATACCACCACCTCCATTCCAATCAGAGGTTGGACCTTCAAATTCACCATCAGATGATAGGACAGATGATACACATCTATAGTCTTCACCTCAAAATGCAATTTTCCCATATCAAGGTGATTTGATCTTCCTCAAAAGCCATCCATTGGATCAAGTCATTGGCAACATAAATGAGGGAGTGCTCACAAGAAGCCAATCCCAAAACATTTGCCTTTTTGTTGGCTTTCTATCACTCATACAACCTGTCAAGTATCAAGAGGCACTTAAAGACAATAGTTGGGTAGAAGCTATGCAAGATGAGCTCCTTCAGTTTAAAAGACAACAAGTTTAGGAACTTGTACCACTTTCTAAGGATGTCAGTCCAATTGGCACAAAGTGGGTCTTCAAGAACAAAACAGATGAAAGGGGTATTGTGGTCAAGAACAAAGCAAGGCTCATGGTTCAAGGCTACAGACAGGAAGAAGGTATTGACTATGATGAAACCTGTGCTCCTGTAGCAAGGTTAGAAGCCATCAGACTGTTCTTAGCTTTTGCTGCTAACCATAACATCAAAGTGTTTCAAATGGACATCAAAAGTACATTCCTGCATAGAAAGATCAAGGAAGAAGGGTATGTGTGTCAACCTCCTGGATTTGAAGATGCATTTCATCCTGATCATGTTTACAGGTTAAACAAAGTATTGTATGGTCTGAGACAAGCACCAAGAGCCTGGTATGAAACTCTATCCACTTTTCTCTTATCCATAGGTTTTTAAAGAGGTAAAATTGATAAAACCTTATTTTTAAAATTGAAAGGAAAAGATTTGATGCTTGTCCAAATTTATGTGGATGACATCATTTTTGGATCCACATGCACTATGTGTGAAGAGTTCAGAAAACTCATGGCAGCAAAGTTTGAAATGAGTGCAATGGGTGAGTTACAACGTTTTCTTGGTTTACAAGTTAAACAAATGCACAATGGCACTTTCATTCATCAAAATAAGTATGTGAAAGAACTGCTTAACAAATTTGATATGAATGATGTAAACCTTGTAGCATACCCATGGCAACCTCAAAGCTAGTTACTGTTATTGATAAAGATGACCTGGTTGATCAAACACTTTATAGAAGTATGATTGAGTCTTTATTGTACCTAACTGCTTCTAGGCCAGATATCGTGTTTGCAACATGTGTTTATGCCAGATCCCAGTCAGCACCTAGAAAGTCTGATCTTATTGTTGTCAAAAGGATATTCAGGTACATAAAAGTGCTTCCACACTTGGTATCTGATATCCTGCTAATGTAAATATTGGGCTATCAGGTTACTCAGACAGTGATTTTGCTGGTTGCAAAACAACAAGGAAGTCCACATCAGGAGGAGTCCAATTCCTAGGAGATTTCCTAGTATCTTGACAAAGCAAAAAGCAAGTTGCAGTATATAGATCCACTGCTGAGGCTGAATATATTGCTGTTGCAAGTTGCACTGCTCAACTCTTGTGGCTTCAAAACCAACTTTTGGATTTTAGTGTAACTGCTTTAAAGACTCCACTCAAGATTGATAGTCAAGCAGCTGAAAACATCATTAAAAATCATGTGTCTCATTCTACCACACAAAACAGATTGACATCAGACATCACTTTGTGAGGGATTTCTATGAAAAAGGTTTGATTTCGTTACAATATATCCATACTAAGGATCAGCTGGCAGATGTTCTAACAAAAGCATTGGACACATCTACCTATGAAAGCTTGATCTCTAGAATTGGAATGCTAAACATGGATTAAAAATAGTTTTCTGGTGATCCATTTGTAAATAGCATAAAAATGTTTTCAGAAAATCAAAACTCCATCCTTAAAAATAGTTTAAATTGAATTTTTCAATAAATACTCAAAGCCTGTTCAAACCACTGATAGCATTAAAACACTGATCGTTTAGAAAGTCTATCCACTACCAAAACTGTATCCTCTGATAATGTCAAACAATGTTCACAATCCACTGCCCATACTTTCAAACAGTGTTTTCCAAACAACTGTCTTCCATTTTCAAGCAGAGGATACACGTGGTCAGACGTTATTCTTCAGTAAATTGCATCAGATGCCACATCATCATCACTTTTTCAAAACCCCTATAAAACCTTGTTCTATCCATAACAGAGTTTCCACTTTATCGGTCGAATTCAAAATTCTCAAAATGATTTTCTCTTAATCATGGCACCCAAAACCAAATCAAAAGCAAAATCCAAAGCAAAATCCAAACTAAAACGACCCCCATTCACCCTCATCATCAAAAGTCCTCACAAATCTTTGAAGCAACCGATTCAAATACAAGATATCATCCGATGATAAAAATCTTGAAAGAATCAAAGTTTAAGCACATGTTAACTGTCAAAGCCCCAATTTATCAAGAAGCACAACAACAATTTTGGGCAAACGCAGAGGTTCATTCTCAAAAAGATGTTCCTTATGTCATATTATCCAGAGTGGGAAAAACACTGATGAAGATTACCCCTTAATCAATCTCACAAGTGTTTGAATTAAATGACATGACACATCATGTGTCGTTTCCTATCAACGAGATGCATGCAGGATTCTTAGAGAGAGGTTATATTGGGCAACTTAAAGGTATAACAATCTTAAACCCAATTTTCCTACTGAAATGAGATTTTTCTTTCATACTCTTTTAACTTGTCTCTCAGCCAAGACCACAGCTTTTAACGAAATCCCATTGAACATCCAGTATCTGGGTTATGATGTTCTAACTGGTTCAGATTTTAACTTTTCCCAAATATTGTTCAATGATCTTGTGGCAAATGTTAACAACATTGCAAAAGAAAAAGAATTTTTGATACATCCAAGATTTTTGAGTGTTTATCTTCATAATCAATTACCTGATGATGATGTTAAACAAGGCGCGGTTACAAACCCATGCGGCCTAACTCATGAAACTTTTACAAGAATCACAAATCAGGATAAAGTTTCAAAAACACAAGTAGAGGAGGAAGAGCAAGCTTTACAAGAACAAAATGTTCAATCTCAACCTCCTGCTACTGAGCCCACTGCTCCTGGTGATCAGGGCACTATAACCACTGTCCTAAAACCCACACCGGCCATCTCCAAAAAGCAAACCAAGAAAATTACCAAAAAGCCCACCAAACCCAAAAAGGGTCCTCTGGAAGATGAGATCCCAGAGGTTAATCCTATGATAACACAAAAATCACTTGAAAACACTACTGCTACTTCTTCACAATAGATTTTAGAATCTCAACCCGACTTTGAAACTCCTCCTTCTTCCTCACAAAAGGGAAAGATTGTAAACACATGGACACCAAATTATGAAGCTCTAGGATCACTTGGTTCTATCTTCCAAAGCCATCTCCCAAGGCAATGTCTCTTTCTGCACAACACCCTTCACCAACAAAATCACTACCACCTGCTATGTTGCCTTTGCTGAATGCAATTGAATTAGAACAGACATTGACAGTTCTTCTCACAAACCTATTACTAAGAACATACTTCAGAATGTGACTTGGTCTGATTCTTTATTCTTTGCTAGCCCATCAGCAACTGAAGAGGAAACATCCCTTGGGTTACATGTAACCTTTGGTGATAGTTCATCAAGAGCAGCCACTACAATTACTAAACTCCCAAGTTTACCTTTGGACAGTGGTTAAATACCTAAGACTCTGATGATGGCAACCACTGTTGAGGCTACTAAGGTAACCTCTGCTTATGTGGGAAGTCCCCAGTACCAAGACAAAGGGGCATCTATGTTTGAAACAAGGGATGAAAACCCTATTCATGATGATGTAGATATAACTTCCACATATGGTAGGAGTTCAGATGGTCCTATTAAATTAGGTGATGATCTAAAATACCAGGATTTGATGGAGAGAGTCACTAACATTGAATCGTCTGTGCTTGAAATCAAAAGTTTCTTGAAGCAGATGTAAGCTACAAAGAGCCAATCCTCTGTCATATCCACTGCTGAGCTTCAGCAGCGTGTTGATTGAGCAAAATATAGCTCTGCAAAAAGCAAATGAAGAGGTTGGCTCTTCAACAAAGAAGATGCCTATGAGAAAAACAAGGCAACCAGCATCCACACCTTCTATGTCTAAACCAATTGCTAATCCAATCAAAACCACTGCTCCCACAAAGTCTCTTACACCTCCTCCTACAAAATTTAAACCTACACCAACAGAGGTTACAACATCTGTTGCAATAACATCTGTTGGCACAACAGAGGTTGTAGCATATGTTAACCTATCCATTGCCATGATCATTTTTGTAACATCCACCCAATCCTTACCAACACCCACAAGAATTCCTCACCCACAATCACCCAACATCAGTTTCAAGAGAAGGAGAACCACAAATGTAATACATGATGACAAGATCATCCCTTCTCCACTACCATTGTCATCACAACCACTGACCACCACAGCAGTTGTTAAACCTCCTTCTTCTAAAAGTATCATGATACCTCTTGCCAAGAAATATCCTCTAGACTTACTGGTGACTGGTGTCAAAGAAGAGAACAAATATTTCTTCTCAGAAGAAGATCCAGACAAAAGGGAATTTCTATCTCTGGAAGGATATCCTAAGCCAAGAAATTTGGATAAATACTTGAAGATTAAGGCCAGACAAGCAGAGGATATCACAAAAAGGGACACTCAGGGAAAGTCTGATAGAGCAATACAAAATGATCTACAGTATCATTTGAGCAAAGTCAGAAGGTTAGAAGATTTTGCAAGAAACTTGAGCAAACAACTATCAGAAAGAGAGGATAAAAGCTTTAAAGAAGACTACATTGATCACATCAAGAACAATAAGCAATACAAGGTTACAAGGGCACAGTTTAAAGACAGGACTGTGAGTGAGTTGGAAGACGAGGTACAAAGAATGCAAGAAATGTTGAAAGATCCTCTCAAAAAGCGCACTCCTCCAGACTGGAACAAGTACAAGAAGTTGTCTGAAAAAGTTTTGAAATTGAGAGGAAAGAAGGAAGAATTAATTGCTGCAAATTATGGGTCAAAGAGCCAGATCATGAGGTGCCCAGAGGTCGAGGTGATAGAACATACAAAAGGCTTGAACATAGAAGAAAAACCGATCCAATAATGCCAAAGAAGCCTGTATATGCAACAGAGGATACAACTCATTAGACCCAACTTTCTATAAAACAATCTGAAACATCTGCTCTATCCATCCATGCCTTAAACCAAAGAAAAAGGCAGAAAGAGATGTCCGAAGAAGATGAAAGAAAGTAAGAGCATGACCTCATTAAACAAGGTATCATGAATCAGATCCAGTTTCACACTGATGATGCAAGTGATGTGCTAAGAGATACAATATCCAACATTGCTAATCAAATTCATCCACCACCCTCAACAATAAGCCATCCTAGAAAACCATCTGACCCAAAAATTCTAAAATGGAAGTTGATAAAAACTCCCATGAATTGACCCTGCTCAAGTCAGATGGTAAAGCTACCAAGATAAGCATGGAGGATGCATATGGGTTAAATGCAGAAGACCTCCAAGATCTTTTGAATCTGGAGCTTGAAAAGGACGAGGAGGATGTGGAGTCTCTAAACTTTGAACTACAGTTCAAAGGGCAAATTAAAGAACTCCTAATAAGTGTGTTTTGGCATCATCCGTTCCAGGGGGATTGTTGGGATTGAACCATTTAGAAAGGAAAAGATGATATAGAGCCAAATAAACTATCAGAGGTTTGGTCCAACTATCAGAGTTTGCAACCACTGATCAGCTAAACTCTGTCTTCCAAAGATTTGCTGCCTTTACATCATCTGTTACAACAATTTATCAAAGGTCTGCCAGAGATAAGGAGCAGAGGATGGTCACCAGTGTTTTAATTTTATTAGTTTAATAATCAATGTAACAGTGCTTTGCACTAACAGTGTTTAGTGATCAGATGTTAAGTTAGTTATTTTGTCTGTTAGATGTCAATTTCAACCCTGATGTGATCAAAGATGTTCAGAGGTTAGAAAGTTAGTATAAATAGTTTGATCGATGTAACAGTATTTTCCATCTATTAAAAGATCATTCACCAGTCTATCTTCTCTGCATTTCTGAACTTTCAAACGATTATCGTTGGGATAAGAGGGAGTTTGTAATTCACTTGCATATACTACAATTAGTTCAAAGCATGATGATGAAAACAAACGACCATCAATTGTGATTAAAGTTTTCCATTCATTCCGCTGCATAGAAACTCAGTTTTACCAATCATATTTTCATACTTGAAACAAAAATCACAATTGATTCAAACTTAGATCCTAACACTCTCTCAGTTCCTCCCATGCAAGTCCATAGGCTGTATCATTTCCGCGCCTGTTTGCGCTCAGCGGTCCACCAGTCAAGTGCACTTGACTGAAATACACCGGTAGCGTTAACGATGCGGAGGTTCACTAGACATCCGCTCTGGAGGAAAGTGACCTCAATTGAGTCGAACCATTGAAACATTTTGCTAGGACCATCTTCGCCTGTGAAAGTCAAGGACTGTAGGCTTTGAACTGTTTGAAGTTGAATGAAGTTTTCAGCGCATCGCTCTTAGAGTCCACGGATGAGTTGTTGCTGACAGCGTGAATCTCACTAACAATCTGAGGAATCACCTTAGCCATGAGAGAGGCGATTCATTTGTCAACATTGTTTCGCTGGACTATCTTGCGAGTGTGAGATCCCATGGATGCCATCTACACGGGGAATAGAGGAGATTCGATTACAACGGGTTTTGTTTAAAAGTTATGCGCTTTGTACAATGTATTTTATTATTATTATTCACAAAAGGCACGAAATCACGTAGTCACACAAACACATAATCACATAAGCACTTAATCACATATTTTGCACGTATTCACATATACACATATTTTGCACGTATTCACCTTTATTAAATCATTCGTAGCGCGTATGAGATGTGCATAACATAGCGCTAGTAACACAGCATATGAGGACATGCGTGTAAGAGAGTTGTGCGTTTAGTTCGTTCGCGATTAATTAGCGTTTTAGATTCGAGAGTTGTGTGAGTTGTGCATACGTTGCAAGAGTCCGTGATTAATTAGCGCTTTACAAGATGTATGCTTTGTAAAGTGAGAAGCGATAAAACGAAAATCGTTGAAGCGTAAAAGTTTAAAGTTCACAAATAATAAAACACATAAACACAATAAAATTCGATGATGCGTAAAACGGCAATTGTAGGCTTAAAAGTCAACAGAGCGTCCTGGGTTTTGAGACCTTGACTAGCCAAAGTGATTGACTATTCCCTTGAGTTCGGGCAAACGTTTGGGCCTAATAGACAAATGTTCTCGCCGAGATGCGGCTATCAACATTTATCTTTCCAGATATTACTTGTCCGAGTCATCGAAATAATTGAGACTTTGGTGAGATTTAAAATTGAAAAGTGGAACTAGTCATCAAGATGCGGGTTTCACCCCTAGCTTAACAACTTCCTACCTTTTCTGTGGTTGTTCTCACCGAACGAATCGGGAGTTCCACTGGATGGAAATGGAGATTTCCGTCGAGATATGGATATTGCTCCTAACTAAATGAAAGAATCTCGTGCGGTAGATAATACGCGGGGTGAGTTCTTGGTTTTCACACCTACTCTCGACACAATCACTCGTTTGTGTTATACAAGTGTCTTTGCGGCTCCGTGTATTGTGTATAAAGTCTTAGGAAAGACTTTGTATAATATTTAAAGACCAAAATGATAGTTGAGAAAGTGAGATATGAGAATAACATTTTTAGCACATAAATAACGAGTAGTCAAATAGGTTCCTACTATAGACTAGGACAAATCATGCAATTTAATCCTAATTCCCTATAGTTATGACTCTGATACCAATCTGTCACACCCCAACTGATGGCGGAAACATGGGAGTGGCACTAAGCGACGAGATTGTTCGAGAGGATCCATAACGATTATTTTCACGACAATAATTAATTATGTTCAGATTTCATAATACTAAACAATCCATACAACCGCAAAAATGAAATAAAATGTCTCAAATAACATAACAAAAACAAAACTAAATTAGGCGTGTATCTAGAGCCTAATTCATTTCCAGCATACGATCCATCAAGCTGTTACATACGTTAAAATAAAAGTCAATACAAAGACGTAAAGGTGAGGACACAAGTTTTGCATATATAATAGTAATAAAAGCGTTTCGCAAGCATGTATAAATGTACTAAGTGAATCATGTAAGCTAATAGCATTGATACAAGCTAACCAACGAGACCACGTGTGAGTATGCGCGTCACGTGTTCACCGAAGTGTCCACGTACGTATACAAGTAAAGTAAAGTGAGCCTTAACAACCCTCAAACCTACGGGTGGCGGGTCAACCTAGAGCTGCTATCATGTTAAGGGTGGTAGTGCGAGTCATCAAGCATAAGCGTAGCACAAAACAATTCAGCGTTTCACGTATAAGAATGCGAGAGCGGTTTGCATTTAAAGCGTTTTAAGTGTCGTGTGCAGTGTTTGTTTTATAGAGAACGTTATATACCCCCCCAAAAAGTGCGTTAAAGCGAAAAGCGGTCAAGTATACTCATAGTACGTGTTTAAACAGTTAAACACGAGCGAGATGGAGCAGGGAGAGCGCTGGATCAGCCTGCAAGCGGGAACAGAAGTGCATCAGTCTTCCATAGTACTGAAACGGTTGAAACGAAGATCGGTGAGAGGAACAGGTTGTTCGTACGAGCTAGTCTTCGTGCGAACCATGCTTCGTACGGGTGAAGCTTCGTACGAGCCACGCTTGGTGCGAACTGACATGTTTCTTGTCCAAAATCGAGTGTTTTTTGCGTCGTTCTTTGGGAAATCGAGTATTTATCCCTCCAGCCTTAAGCTACTGATCAAACCTAGGGCCGGGGAGGTCTTTGGAGCGATTTTAGCCTCTTGTGGGAACTTGGACTGGTTCGTACGAAGCGTGCTTCGTACGAGTCAGTCTGGTTCGCACAGGTGACTGTTCTTGCATCATTGTGCGTCCGGGACTGAGTTTTTGCCTGAAATGGATGTAATTTTGTGTCCTTTTCATGACGGTTTTGGCATCGCTTTGTCCCACTATTTAATGACCGAAACATATGTCAGTTTTGGTCTGTTTTTTGTGTGAAAATCAAGTTTGAAACAGTTTTCTTAGGATTTTACACTTGGTGAGTTTGAAATAACAAGATTTCTAACTTGGGAAGTCAAAGCTAAGCCCAATATACTCGTTTAAGTGTGAATCCAAGGTAAAATCAGAAACTTTTATGAAAAAGATGAGAGTTTTCGTAAACAGAATAAGTTTGGATGAAATTGAAGATAAACTCGTGTAAATCGTTGGGGTTTACGTGAAAAGTGTTACTAATTACTTTGAAAAACAGAGCAGTGGGTAGAGGGTGTTCTATGCGTGTGACAGCAAGAGGAGTGTGTGGGGGTGAGGGTAGTATTTATAGGAGAGAATGAAGAAAGGTAAGTGAGTGACTCGTGCGAGTGGGGCCTCGTACGAGTGGTCCCTCGAACGAGTTGTGTTGTTTTGTGCAGTTGTTTCCAATTCGCGCGTTGGCTGTTCGTTTTTGGTGTTTTTCGTTCGTATTAGTTAGTTCAAGTACGAGTTGTGTATTAGTGCGATAAATCGAGTTAGATGATCGAGCGAGTGAGCGTTTAAGCGAGTATAAGACATATATAACACATAAACACACATAATAACATATATAACCGCGTTAAGTTTGCGTTGTGATGAGCGTTCGAGTAGTAAGCATCTAAATGTGTTAATAAAGCGAAATAAAATGCGTTTAAAATATCGTTAACCCTTTTTATAATAGAATCTCATAGTACAAAATGGTTACAAACAGAAAAATGGTAAAACGGAGACAACTGGAAAGTCGGGTTGTTACACCTAGCACATGTCCAAAGGAGGTTCAATGTGGCAAATTCGCGAGTATGGTGACAAGAGCTGCAGGCTACAGCTGCCAGCTCAAACATACTGCCAGCGACCCCCTGACAGACTTTAAGGGGTTGGTTACGATCCGTAAGGGACCTCTAGCGCCCACATGATTTCAAATGTCATACGAACCGTAAGGCTTAGCTTGCGGTCCGTAATGGACTCTCAGGAGCCAAATTTTGGTATTTTCTCATATTTGATCCCTCCACTTATTATATCTTCCAATTCCAATAAAATTTGTCCTTCTCGTCCAACATATCTGGAATCTTTGAGAGTTCCTAGTCACGTGTTGCCTTATCATTCACTAAAAATTTCTAAGGTGTTACACATAAGTATTTGGCTTGAAGTGTTTGCTAGTACAGTTGCAAGTTTGGATGTGTTCAATTTAGGTTAGTAGAGATGAAGTGGGTTTGTACAAAAGTTTTGGTAGATTGTAAGGAATTAAAAGGTTAATGTACAAAATTAGCTTTTTTATAAAGTGTATGTGCGCAATCTTGTTTTACAACATGCAAAGTATTACATTGCACGTGCCATAAGACTTTGAGTGTGTGCAAACTTTTGGTGCTTATCTGGTTCATATCTTGGGGTATAAGTAGGAGATTTGTAACTTTTGCTTCCATTGAAACTTAGAAATCCCTGAATTTATACAACCGGGACTTTATTTTCCTGGTGTGTGATTTACTTTGTGTATTGCATTTGGTATTCGTGCCTGTTCAAATTTCGACTATCATTTACAAGTATTGATCAGATTTAATGCATACATCCAGGCTAGGGACTTACAACCAGACATATGGATCTCGATGTTAAAGCTGGTTCTTAAACTATCTCTTGTTTTTCAAGTACAATGGAAATGGTTTTTGGTGATTAACTAGCTGGCTAATTCTATCTCTGATGTTGCATTCGACTTCTCCTCGCTTTCAACCGATGATTCATCGTAATCAAATGGATTCGAAGGTGCATTGATATCCTTTTCACCCTCTAACATCTTTACCACATTACTCATACTTGGTCTTTTGTTTGGATCATGGTGAACACACAAAAAAACCACCATTAACATTCTTTCTGCTTCTTGTATGTTCTCCTCTTCAATACCACATTCCAAAAACAACTTTGAAAGATTACCCTTTTGATATAATTTCCATGTCCAAGTCACAAGAATTTCTTTGTCATCAACACTTTCGTTCGGGTTAAAGTTTCTCCTCCTCCCAATAATCTAGAGTAACAACAACCCAAAACTATAAACATCACACTTCTTGGTCACACGAGTTAACTTGTTATAGCATTCGGGAGCAACATATCCTGGTGTCCCAACACGTGCAGTCATGAATGCTTGACTACTTTCGCCATTGCTTTCTTTATTAAATAGCCTAGCTAGACCAAAATCTGCAACTTTCGGGTTTAACCTAGAATCTAGCAATACATTCCCTGGCTTTATATCATAGTGAATTATTTTTTGTTCGCATTCTTCATGAAGATAAGCCAATCCTTTTGCTATCCCAATAGCAATTTGGGACAGCTTTTTCCACGGAACCAGCTTGTTCCTATCAAACAGTAGTTTATCAAGAGATCCATTTTCCATATACTCGTAAACAAGCGCGCGCATTGTTGGATCAAAACAAAAGCCATATAATCTTACTAGATTTGCATGATGTGTTCTTCCTAAGGTTCCTACCTCGGCCATAAACTGTTCTTGAATTTTCTTGTCCGAGTGTTTATCTTTAAGCACTTTGACTGCAATAGTAACCCCATTCGGAAATGTGCCTTTGTAGACATTACCATAGCCGCCTGCGCCCAAGAAAGACGATAGATTATGGGTGAGTTCATTGATATCTTGACGCGAGAACCTTATGGGCCTTTCTCTCGCTACGTCCTCGAGAAATCTCTCCATGGTCTCCCCCAGGATATGTGAGAATGAAACCACTGGTTGAACTGGTGGCATGTTCACAGCAATATGTTGATCAGAAATAGGCGAAACCGTGTTCGTGTTGGCGGTGAGAAAAGGTGGATAAGTTGTTATAAGTGTTTGTTCTTTCTTCATCATCCATCTGAGTACAACCACTGTGATTGTGATTGAACAAACAATGATTGTCGCTGAAGCTGAAAACATATATATTTAAAGAATCAATATGGTTGTTGTGTAACTAACATTAGAGAACTTAAATAAATAATCATAAACAAACGTTTGTGAACATATTGATTGAACATAACTTGTGTTCATATTCGTTTGTTTGATTGAATAAACCAAAAGAAATATTGTTCATGTTCTTTCATTTATTATATAAACGAACTTCCTGCTGAATTGCGATTCGTTTGCGGATCAATAACAACAATAGAACTTCGATACCTACTCCATTTAGTTGATGAATCACCTATATCAGCCATCTTATCAAACATTTCGCCAAATTTGCTGAAAAATTCATCCTGACTACTTTTCATAGGAACATCATTAACGAACCCATCTGGAAACCTGTACATTTGAGATGTCATTGTGGTAGAACAAAAGATTAATGATCGTTTGAAAGATATGATGTTTTAAAATTTTAATCAACTTTACCTTTGTTATTTCAGTTTCTTAACGCGTTTTGTTTCATTTCAACCTAGATGACAATTTCCACGAAAGTGTGAGTAGTCTTGATCTTAATTAAATAAGTCTTCGATGTTACTTGATGAATTTGATGTCTTAGTTTTATTTGATGAATTTTCATCATGCATGATGCATATATGAATATGACTAATACACGATCAATTTGGTCCCCACAAGTGTCATATCATATCATTCATCACACACCTACTACCAACATGTAATAATCGAATTTTATGGGCTTGTTCAATAAGGTGTGAGGTCTTAAGAGCTGTTAACGTTGATCAGTTCTGTTAATACATAATAAAAAAGCATGTAAATAATAATTGTTACAGCAAATAGTAGTTCAGATACAGATGCAGCCAAGGAGTTCGACATGCTAGGTATTCCGCACGGTGTTAAAACAGAGAGCTACGTGACGCACTTGAACCGGTTTCAGGTACAGACTTTGGGGGTTGAACCAGGGACCGGCAAAGCGGGCAAGTTGAATTATTATAAAACCACATGTCAATACATTCAACATGAAAACAATGTTACAGATGGGTAAAACCCGACACATCTCACCGCTTTCAAACTCGGATAAACACACAGCACATTCGGGCAGATTCGCGTAGTATATAAACAGCAAACTGGAACTGCTGTCGACGATATGGGTGGAGCGGTTCTGGCAGCAGTACTCGAAGAGGAATACGAAGACCAAGAAGATCATAAATATTGAGAAAGCCACGAGGCCCCACATGAGGCGTTGTTGTTCGTCATCTGCCCATTGGCCCATCGTCATCGGAGAATCTGCCGACGACATTGTTAAACTTAAACAGCTGAAACCGGAATTATCAACAACAATCGTAAATCTACTTCAAACTTCGGACAACTCTTATGTTAATTGGAACTACGTACTCACAAACGAGAATTATAAATAACCTAAACGTAACAGGGTTTTATTTACACACCCATGCAATTTGAATATAACTAGGCTTCCTAAAAATTCTGCGAAAAAAGAAGAGTGCCAAAAGATTGTTTAACCCTATTTAATATAGTAGGGTTTAATTATGAGGTAAATATGCCACGATATATAATAATTATAGTTGGTTATATAATTTTTTTAGAACTTATTTGATCCTATATAATGATTACAAAACTAATATATTTAATGGGGAAAGTGAATATGGGACGTTACGCATCTAAGCTTAGATGTGAAACTGTCAAAAACTAACGTCGTTTTCACTACTAGAAAACTGTCTACTTTGTGACAACCAAATTTGTAGCATATCTGTAGGAAATTTGTCTTACCTACAGATTTGTTACAAAAAATCCGTGTGAAATAAACTTGTCGGTAATCAGGTTAGCTAAAAAATTATGACAAAATTTGCCACAAATTTTCAACAAAAATCTCTTATCACAAGCGTTGCCACAAAATACCGACAAACCAGTTTTTTATATTTTCCTACAATTCTTCGACAATTATATTTTTTTTGTATTTTATTTTATGCTATTTTACTTTTATAATTAATAACCTTAAAAAAGTATTCATAAATATGATTAATTATTTTTATTTTGCCACAAAATTCCTACAAAATTATAAAGCTTTCTTTAACAGTTTGCTACAAATTTCCTACAAATAAATAAAATTATGTTGCGACAAATCTCCTACAACTTTAAAAATGTTTTTTTTTTTTTTTTGAGTTTTGCGACAAAATTCTACAAACAAAAAAAATATTTTTTTTAAAGTTTTCGACAAAATTCCTACAAAACCAAAAAATATTTTTTAACGTTACGATAAAATTCCTACAAACCAGAAATAAAAAATTTCTGAAGGTTGCGACAAATTTCCCCCAAAAAAATTTGAAGGTTGTGACAAATTTCCTACAACTCAGAAAAAAATCTTGTAGCTGTTTGCTAGAGATTTGTGACAAACTGTAAAAAACTAAAGAAATTAAAAAACCATTTTTTATGAAAAAAATAAAATGCAACAAAATTACTATTATATTCAAAAAAAATTGCAGAAAAATTCTAAACCATTTCAAAAATATTAAAGCAACATTCTGAGTCATTCCAAACTGATAGGAGTAAAATCTCATATCACCGGTTTAAATCAAACGGTAAAATAAAAGATAGTTCTACAGCTCGTTTGGATACAGATTAATCACCAAACGAAACGGTAGGGCTGTGACGTCTAACCGAAGATACACAGATACACCACTACGGTTAGATAATCGTGTCTAAGAATACCACCCAACGTGCCACGATTGAGATAGCATAGACCATTAATTTTAACCCATAATCCAATGAGATAAAATCAACACCATGTTCATAATCTAAAACACTTTGCCTCTTTTCATTCGATCAGTTGTTTAAATAAAGAAAAAAACATTACAAGAGTTTTCTAGAACTAACCAACCCACTACACCCATGATCTCTAAACATTCAAACTTACATAAGAAATTAACAAAAAGAAAAAACACAAAACAAAACAAATTAAATAAAACTTGCAAATATTAAAACATGGGCAAATTCTAGAAAAAAAATAAGGACCGAACTCTATCATTTTCCGTCATGAAAAAAAAAGTTTCTCCTCAAATCGAATAACGTATGTATGAATTTACTCGAACTATAGTCACACCATTCGAATAACTTCATAGACTCCATAACCAAACCAAGATTCAGATACACCACTTGATTTAGTTCGGGTAGCTTGTAAATCTTTGTCGGATAGATGGTGGGTAATGGGTCAGATTTTTATTTTGTAGCGCGGATAACGAAAATGCTAATGGTTGTTCCACCAAGTGAACATAATTGCATTAAAGAGCGTTAAAGAGAACGAAAATGTTGTTCTAGTGAAAGAACTCAGATCATCAACAATTCACTGAACTACCCGAACTACCTGTTTGGCTACGGTTTACAATCTTGGGTACAGTCACACCACCAAGGTCTTCTTCCGGTCGTTTCTCTGATCACCACTTGACATGCCAAAATCAAGTTAGCCAGGAAACAAGGCGTTGCTCGCAGTTGAGTTCAAGAGTGCCATAAAATGAACTAAAATCTTGTAGTCCTCTAATCACAAAATTCTAAAACAAGGCAGCAATGTGTTCACCAAAATTCCACCAGCGGTGTTTTTTTAGGTGGAAGTCAAAAAGCATCGCTTTGGCTCTTATACCAAATGATAGGAGTAAAACCCTGAATCATCGGTTCAAATCAAATGGTAAAATAAAAATAGTTCTACGGCTCGTTTGGATACAGGTTCACCACCAATCGAAACGGTAGGGCTGCGACGTCTAACTGAAGATACAGATACACCACTACGGTTAGATAATCATGTCTAAGAACACCACCCAACGTGCCACGATTGAGCTATGTAACACCCCAAAAACTGGTTTGGTAATCAAACCACGTTAATAATAAAGAGCGGGTAAAATACCGTTAGTGGTAAAAGTGAACCAGTAAACAAAATAACTAGGAACAAATTAACCTAGTTAGTAACAAGTATATAATCATAAAACAATGAGGAGTAGTAGTAGTCGCTTCACTTAAACAAAGCTAAACTTGAGGGGCCAAAAGGGGAAAAGCCTAAAGTTTAGATATAATAAAGATTAAAACACAAAACACACACATTAAGTGTGTGTGTGTGTGTTTGTGTGTGTGTGTGTCGACTACAGCTGGAGAACAAGGAGCAAACCCTTGTTGATCCTAAATCATCAAAATTGAAGGAGGATAGGGCCCCAAATTCCTGCATGAACGTAGATTATTGATCACCTTGATTAGGGGATCATAAGGTATGTCTTAAAACCAAGATTGGTGAAGGTTGTAATTTGAGACAAGTAGATTTCTTTCAATTAGATTGTTGGATGATGATGCAAAGATGAAATTAAGTGTATATGTATGCTTGATTTCGTTAGATATAAAGAAATTATGAAATATTTGAGGTATGATTACTTGTAGGTGATTAACAAGTAGATTATGAAGTGGGTTTTGATGAAATGATGAAATTGATGTTATGCCAATGTTAACATGTGCTTGAAATCATGTGGTCTACAAGTTTGTATGTAGAACTTGACTATATTATGTATTCGGATGAATGTCTAGTAATATGATGAAATGGGTTTTACATAGAGAAAAAAACTCTTAGTGCTAACATAATAAATGGATGAACTAGTATTCATAATTGAAAGCCAAGTTAACTTGGTGTGAATAATCGCTCGAACTTGTCAAAGTGAAAGAAACGAGATGAACTTGGTTGGGAATTTAGTTAAGTGTAGCTAAAAATAATGTCCACCAAGTATTTGATGAAATCCTAGATGAGTTCATTAACTTGTTAATGCATTGCATATATCAATAAGCAGTTGACTTTTTAAAAGGCAAACGGATTGGGATAGTCTTTTTAAATGGTAATTTTGGTATAAAGCCCGTAAGGTGGGATAGTCTTGATAAATGATGACTAATCTAACCATCTTGCGAATGATAAAAGGTACTTTGAGGCTTGACAAGCTAGGTGGTAGCTTGGGCAGAAGCGGGTCAAACGGATCAAATATGCGGGAAAAGGATAACCGGATGCAAGGTAAGTAAAGCCTACACCCTTCCAGTAGAATACCTACTTATTGTATTGGTTACGAACAAGGTAAATCAGTATTTGAAATATGAGTTTTGACGTGAAAATGATACGGGTCAGAACAAATGAAAATGATAAGAAACCATATTTGATGGTAAAAAGGGAAAAACGGTAATTTGGTCATGTGATGACGAATAAACAAGGAGTTTTGAAAAGTTACCTTATGGTGTAAATCATAATGGGTAAAAAAGGTAAAATAGTAATCTCGTCACGATTTGACAGAAAAATATTGAGTTGTGAAAAAAGACACCCACGGCGTAAGCCATAATGGGTCAAACGAATTAAGAAACGACTTTTAAGTAATATGATTATATGGTGTAAACCGAAACGGGCTAAATAGGTGAGATGGTAAGTAAATACTATCTCAAAATAATAAAATGGTCATTTAGGCCAAACGGGTCAAAATGGTGATGTTATCATCATTTGACAATATAGACTAATGGTTACTAGTCGAGTTTTGTGCTCACAGGAAAAATAGCGTATGGATTGCATTGTTTTTAATTAGCAATTTATAATGTAAGGCATTAAAACGGGTCAACGCTATGACTCGAGCCAGATATGTGTAATGGGTCAAACTCTTAAGGAGGACTTGGGGTCCGATGAGAGTTAAACGAAGCATGGATGAACACTGGATATCCTAAAGAGAGGTATATTTAATAATTTATATTAGAGATATTATGTTCTTAGGAACATAATGATTTTAAATAGAATATAGGTTAAAAGTGCCCACTTGGTCAAAACAAGCTTTAAATGTCATTCGTGATTAAAAGGACAAAAGTTGACTAAAACACCCTTGAATGACAAATTGTGAATTGGGTAATTTCCGGGTTATAGTTACACAAATAATAAATATTAGAACGATAATAAATAATATTATAAGACATTTTACAAAGTTCGGGTTTAAAACAGGCTTCAAAAATATGATCGGGCTACTTAAAAACACAAGAAACGGGACTTAACCCAATCCACCTAAAAGCCCCACCCACCAAAAACCCTACATATAAATACTATAAGTGCACTTTTGGATGATAAATGTTGGTTTCTGCTACTTGAAGAATCTTCAGGGTTCTAATGTGTAAAGTCCATCAAGAATAAGTTCTGACTAGTTAAATTTGATATGTTGTCTGAATTTGTTTAGTGATTTTGTTAGTGAACTTATTCTTGCTTTCTATTGGTTGAACTTATTCTAGGCTTTCTATTGGTTGAACTTATTCTAGGCTTCTTATTGGTTGAACTTAATTGTAAGGACTTACGTGTCCAAACTTATTTGTGTATATATTCTAGGTGAATGAAATGATATAGAGAACTTTTTTGGAGAATTATCTTTGTGTGTGCAAACCCTATTCTACTGTGTGTTTCACTGTGTGTGTATAATCTGTGAAGACTAAGTGGATTCACAGATTGTCGATCATCATCTTTGTTCTCTACTCCTTCTTCGTAGCGTCCTCGCAGCGGTTAGCGTCACGTGATAGATTCCGCACACCGCGTGACTTGGTGTTTTTTCGGTTGTTCGAGATCCGTAGGTGGGCTTACAAGTGGTATCAGAGCAGGCTCTTTATTGAGAGGCTCTTACCGCTGTGAGTTTCGGTTGAATGTTAGATCTTTGTTCGGTTTTTTTATAGATCAAGTGGGTTTTCATACTTCTTCTCATGTTTTTCATGGCTTCCTCATCTATTTCTTGATTTCTCATTATGGATATAGATTAGGTCTCTACTCTTGAGTGATTGTTCTTGATTTGATTGCTTAGATTAGGAGTTAGATCTAAAAATTCTCTGTTGTTTTTCTGAAAAAGGTTTTAAGGCGGTGAGTATCTTTCTATTTTAGGGTTTTGTGTTTGTCAGAACTTATTTCTCTGTCCGTATTTGTTCTTTCAAATTTATTGATGATCAAGTGTGAAGTCACTCTTGGGAAATAAACTTGTGAGAGTGTCAGAACTTAAAATCCAAACTTGTGAGTGTCCAAACTTAATTTCCAAACTTATTTTCCAAACTTAATTTCCAAACTTATTTTCCAAAATCTTATTTTCCAAACATTAATTTTCCAAACTTGTGAGTGTAGAACTTATTTTCCAACATCTGAATTTGTGAGATCATCTATGTCCGAACTTGTTGTTTTTATCCGAATTTAATCCTCAAATCAGAACTTGTTAAGTTCACACTCCCTTGTCCAATTTAAGTCTTTTATATCATCAGAACTTGTGGTTTATCAGTGTCTGGGCTACTGTTAACAGTTTCTGATCTCAAAACCTTATGTTACTAAATTTGTAATCATGGCAAGCAATCTGACCACCGTGGTTTTAAATGAACTTGATTATCCAGAATGGAAAGTACGATTCGAGAGTATATCAAGACCAAAGATTTAAGAATGTGATTTGCATAACAGCGGGTCATGGAGAAAGACCTTTCCAAATGTTAACGGTGCAAGGATATTTGGCTTTAACCGATGATCAAAGGAAGTATTACGAATGTGAAGAAAAGGCAATGTCTTTGATCACAATGTCACTACCACAATCAATACTTCATACTTTCAGTAAAAAAAAGTTCTTCAAAGAGTTGTGGGATAGTTTGAGTGAAAGGTATGTAGGTAAAGAGCTGTTTAAGAAGAGAAGGTTAGATCGACTGAAGACACAGTTCGTCGTGCTTAAGGCAATGAAGACTGAATCTTTAGATGATCTTGTCAACAGATTTTATCATCTTTTGAGTGAATTGGATAGAAGTCAGTTGAGCTTATATACAGAGTTTGAAAAGGTTGAAAAGTTTTTGAACTGTTTGCCTAAGCAGTGGAACATGTTTACGGCTTTAATCAAAGAAAGTCCGATGTATGATGAGATTACACTGGATCAGGCAATTCAAAAGATTAAAGGTTATGCTTGGTCTATGGAAGATCAAGATTCTGAATTTGAGAAGCTTCAAGATCCTACATTGTATCAAGCGAAACAAGTTGAAAAGGGTAATAGTGTAGGTGCAGCTTTTCTTTCTGAAAATACTTCTCAAGGAGAACTCGTGAAACAAAGTGCGTTTGTGTGGAATAGTAGTGGAGGTATCACGGGTGGAACTCATACTTCTCATGGAACATCCTCGTCAAGTGCCAATGCTAAACCTAACGTTCAAAACATAAATGTGCCTCAGCTTGATCCTAAATGTATTAAACTCATTGAAGAAAATATGAGTCTTCTGGCATCATTTATCACTGCTTACGAAAATTTTGCAATGGGAAAGCTTGTTGAACCTTCAAGTCTAGATGAAGATTTTGACCAAATTGACCAGGAAGAAATGGACGAGTTGGATTTGCAATTGAATATGGCATTGCTAGTTCGAAGAGCCAAGAAATTTCTTCAACAAACTGGAAACAGTTTCATTGGGGGTAACACTAAAACTCGTATGGGCGTAGATATGACCAAAGTAAAGTGTTACAACTGTGGTATCTATGGTCATTATGCAAGAGAATGTCGCAAACCGAAACGAGAAAGACAGGATAACAATGGTCAAGGAAGTTCATCAAGATCCAATAATCAAAGTCCAGCTTCATCAAATGCAACTCCTGTTCCTCCTACAACAACAACTTCATCGGATAACCTTACCCCTACTCCACAAAATGCTTTGGTTGTTCAACCACTTCAATCCGTCAGCGAGCCATAATATTGGGGAATCGTTATGGAAGATTTAGCCACTGCAATAGTTTCACGAGCTTTCATTGCAGAGATTGTTGAAGAGGGTTTGGAGATATGTTCGAAGAAGAAAATGTGGAAGAATTAAATGTGGTTGCAGAAGTTCTAAGTGAGAATCTAGAATTGGATAAATTTAATGAAGCTGAAGTTCGAGAAAAGTGAATGAAGAATAGGAATGAAGAAATAAAGAAGATAAGAAAGAAGAGAATGATCGTTTTGAATTCAAGATCATGAATGAAGAAATGGCAAAGCAGGATGCAGGAAATGCAGGTAGCTTAGATCAAGCTTTCATGGCCAACATCGAGGTACAACCTAAACCTGCTGATAAAAGGTGTCCTAGATGCGTTGATTTTGCTGCTAAATGCGACAGATACGCTCTCCATAAAAGTAATATGATTACTGATCTGGAGAAATCTAGAGAGTTAGTTGTTGCACTTTCTAGTGCAGACAAGGAACATAGAAGTAGGGTGATTGCCTTGAAAAAGGACATCTCTGAGTTTGAAAGACGTTTGGCACAAGCAACAGTGAAAAATCAAGAAATAAAATCTGAACTTGAAACTTGTCAAAATTTGATTTTGGATAAAAACAAAACAATTTTAGACAAAGATAACTTAATTCTTGATTTACAACGAAAACTTGAGAAATTTGAGAACTCATCAGAAGTGATGAATTTTTGCATAAACAGTCAACGTCTCAAAAACTCAGAAGATTAGATGTATGGAGTTGGGTATAGACAAGTTCCACCACCTTTTAACAACAACTATACCACAACACCATCAATCGTCCTGAAATTGCAAACTTTGTTCCAGTTGCACCTTTGACTGTAGAACATGTTAGTGAGGAAGAGTCTGAATCTGAAACCGAATCGGATTCAGAACAAACGAGGTCGTGTGATGCTAGAGCTAATGAAGTTAATCTGAACAATCTTGAAGATTTAATTAACTTAAAAATTTTAGAAGCTCTAAGTCAAGTTCAAAATGTTCAACAAAATTCAAAACCCAACAAAAAGGGTAAAAAAATGATAAATTCATCAAGAAAACGAACTTTGTAAAAGGTGAGTCCTTTAACAATGAACTTGAAAAGATCGAAAAGAGTTCAACTTCTGATTTTGTGAAACATAGCGTAAAAGGCTCAAGCAAAGCATCCTCGTCCTCTAACAGTCAAGATGAGCAACAAGAAAAGCTTGAGAAAGTCGATAAGCGTCGATGCTATAAATGTCGATTGAAAGGACATTTAGCTGCAGATTGTCCGAATGACAACGGAAGGAAAAAGGGACGTGTCCATCCTGATCAAGATAAACATTTTGTCACTAAACCACATAATGAAACTAAAAAGAATGAAAAGAAAGTGGTAATACTCAAAAGGTAGAAAAACCTAAGGTTCGAAAACAAGAAAGTAAACCGGTTGTTAAACCTAAGGTTAAAAATCAACAAACAAAGGATCAGGAAAACGACAGTTCGGACAATTGCAGTGATCGTGGTTCAGATCGTGGTTCGGAAAGTTCTTCGCAAAACGTGAGGGTCCTACAAAAACTCCTGCTCGACGACCGACTCAAGTTACTTTCCGAACACAAGAGCAAGATAATCAAACGGGAGGTTCTTACAATCACTATGTTCGATCTCATGCTCAAAATCGTTATGTTGAAGACTGAAATGTGTCACCAACCAGATTCCATGGTCAAAGACAACATTCGGGATTCCAACAACGAAATGTTTTTCATAATAATGAACAACCAAGGTTTGATAGAAGTTTTAGACCACAAAACAGTCAGAACTTCGGATATCAAAACTCTGGTAATCGGTTTGGTGGAAATTCCGGATATAATAACCGTCCTCAAACTCCGTATAATCCTCGATTTTTGGATGGGCATTCTAACAATTTCCAAGCTGAAAATGTTAGAAACACCAACAATGGAAGTGGTTATTTCAAGGAATTTTCATTTATTGATGAATCTGGACGAACCAAGACCATCACGGCTTGGGTCCCCCACTCTAACTAATTTCATGTTTGGCAATGCAGGAACAGCTGAAGAGGGCTATCTATATTTGGTATATTGATAGTGGTTGTTCTAGGCATATGACGGGAAATAAGGAATTGTTGACAAACTAAAAGCTATTTGAGGTGGTTATGTGAATTTCACGGGTGAAAAGGGTGGTTACATCACGTGTGAAGGTTCTGTGACAAACGGCAAGATCACCTTGCACAAGGTGAACTATGTTGAAGAACTGAAGCACAACTTGCTGTCAGTATCTCAGGTCTGTGATAACAAGTATACAATGCATTTCACGGATAAGGCTTGCTTCGTTCTTAAGCCGGGGTTTGTAGTTCCAGAAGATTGGATCATGATGAGGGCACCAAGAGTGAACAACACTTATGTGATGGATATGCGTCCAGTTTGTGAACTCTTCGGGACCAGAGACGTGTCTACTTTCCAGGGCAACAGAAGATCAATCTTTCCTTTGTATCGAAGAATGGGCCACGTGCATCTACGCAAAATGAATCACTTGATAAAGAACAACTTGTTGTTGGATTTTCCTTTACGTAGTTTCAATATGCACAGTAAATGTGAATTCTGTGAGAAAGGGAAAATTAAACGAAAACCTCATAAGCCTAAACACATAAACTCAATCCAACAACCACTAGAGCTGTTCACATGGATTTGTTTGGTTCGATCCATGTAACTAGCATTGGTCGCACGTCTTACTGTTTAGTTGTCACTGATGACTTTTCATGATATTCGTGGGTATTTTTCTTAAAATCTAAAGATCAAACTTTCGGCATTTTGAAAGATTTATTCAAACAATTAGAGAAAAATTACTCACTTCCAATCAAACGAATTCGCAGTGATAACAGAACTGAATTTAAAAATCAACTTATGGATGAGTTATGTCGTGATATGGGTATTATTCATCAGTTCAGCGCTCCTTACGTTCCTCAACAGAACGGAGTTGCTGAAAGGAAGAATAGGACCCTTATCGAGGCTGCACGTACCCTTCTCTCAGAATCTAAATTGCCTATATTCTTTTGTGCCGAAGCTGTGAACACCGCATGCTATGTGCTAAATCGTGTGCTTACAGTTAAACGGGAAGATAAAACATGTTATGAACTTCTTGAGAAAAAGAAACCAAATTTGAAAGGTTTTCCAGCCTTTTGGGATTAAGTGTGTTATTTAACGAACAAGAGATACTCTGAAGTTTGGAGAGGTTGGAGAAATTGGTTTCTTCCTAGGTTACGATCTAGGCTCCTCCGAACAAACGAGTATATAATGTCAAGAAACGGATGGTGGAAGTAGTCTTTGATATAACTCCTTTGAGTTACGATCCACCACCATCTGAGTTCGGTCCCAAAACTGGTTATGATTATGAAAAATTGTTTGATTCCTTTGCTTTACCTGATTTAACAGATGAGGAGACAGAACTAGTGTATACACACTTAATCGACAAAGACGAAGTGGATGCAAGTTGGCGTACTAGCATTCCAACAAATGTCTCTTCAAATGATGATTCAGGAGTTAACGTTGCCAGCACGTCAAATGTCAACAAGGTCGTTGCCACTCAAAACCTCAACAATGCAGATTCAAGCGATTCTGATGCTGCTATTGAAATCGCTTAAGTTACAAATGCCGATAGTTCCTCTGGGAATATTAAAGCATCTGGTAGTACATCTGCTGAGGGGGATATTCAGTCTAATTTGGGTTCTAATCTATAAGTTCTAGCCGTTCCTTCCACTCGGACGTCGAGGAATCATCCTCTCCATAGAGTTATCGGAGATTCGTGTGCAGGAATGTTGCTTCGAAGCAGAAGTCTTGATGATATGCGTTGTTTGTTCACAGAAATCAAGAGCAAGAGATCTACAGCTTAAGCCTGCACGAATGCTTTTTTTCACAAATCGAGCCGAAAAATTACCACATGGCACTGAAAGACAGCTCGTGGTGTGAGGCGATGTAGGAAGAGTTGGCTCAGTTTGACAAACTGAAGGTTTGGAACCTAGTAGATCTTCCGAAGGGCCAGCATGCAATCAATACTAAATGGGTCTTTAAATGCAAAAAGGACGAGAAAGGCGTTGTCGTTAGAAATAAGGCTCGTTTGGTGGTGCTAGGGTTCAATCAGGAAGAAGGGATAGATTACACGGAAGTTTATTCTCCAGTAGCTCGGCTTGAAGCAATTCGTCTGTTTCTAGCCTTTGCAGCTCATATGCGCATCAAAGTCTATCAGTTAGACGTCAAAAGTGCGTTCCTTTATGGAAAGTTGAAAGAAACTGTGTATGTATCCCAGCCACCGGGTTTTGAAGCTCCAGAAGCGTCGAACAAAGTTTACTTGTTGGACAAAGCTTTATATGGTCTCCATCAGGCTCCACGTGCCTGGTACGAGACGCTTTCAAAGCATTTGTCGTCACACAGATTCACTCGTGGTGCAATTGATTCCACTCTATTCATCTTGAAGAAAGGGGAGATTTCCTGATCGTGCAGATATATGTCGATGACATTATTTTTGGTCCTTCAAATAAAGAGCTGTGTCGGGAATTCGAAGAAGTTATGAAATCGAAGTTCAAGATGAGCGCAATGGGTGAGCTTAAGTTTTTCCTCGGGTTGCAAGTGGATCAAGAAAAGAATGGCACGTATATTCATCAGACGAAGTACGTCCACGAGATCCTGAAGCGATTCAATATGGAAGACAGTCTGCCTTACGAAACTCCATTGCCCACCAATCACAAGCTTTTAGAGGATAAGGAGAAAGATCCTGAAGTGGATCCATCGGCTTATCGTGCAATGATTGGTTCGCTAATGTATCTTACAGCATCTCGTCCCAATATAATGTTTTCTGTCTGTTTATGTGCCAGGTACCAAGCTAATCCGAAAGAATCGCATTTGAAAGCCGTTAAGCAGATTTTCCGTTATTTAAGAGGCAAACCAAGGCTTGGATTGTGGTATCCAGTCGAGGGAGGCCTAGACTTGATAGCGTATGCGGATGCGGACTTTGGCAAGTGCCCAATCAACAGGAAATCAACCTCTGGTGGTGCTCAACTACTTGGAAGCCGTCTGACATCCTGGCAATGCAAAAAGCAGCTTGCTGTGTCGTTGTCCACTTGCGAAGCAGAATACATCTGCGCTTCTGTCCAAGATGGGAGGAGTTAAGGGAAATCATGACGAGACGCTTCTGTCCAAGAAGCGAGATCAAAAATTTAGAGGATGAATTCCACTCGTTAAAGCAAAAGGAAGGAGATCATACTTCCTACAACAAAAGGTTTCTAGAGTTGAACCAAATGATCCCCAACTTGTTCACCCCAGTATACCGCTTAGTCGAACACTATATTCGAGGCCTCCCCTCGAAAATTCAAGACTCAGTTCTAAGCACTTCGCCTGCAACACTTGAAGCTGCTATGGAACTAGCTACCGAGCTTACCGAGAATCGCATCCGAAACGGCAAATTTAAGGATGAGAAAAAGAAAGCCCCCATGGAGGGCCAAACTTCAAACCATTCCACCTCCTCCTCAAAGTTTGCTAGTAAGAGGAAACGAAACGGCAGAAACTTTGCTGTCACACAAACAAACTTCCCTATCCCTGCTGCACCCATCACCCAAGTTGCCCCCTCAGCTGCACCATATAAAAAGCCATACTCCGGCCCATACCCAAGATGTAACCGTTGCCAATACCATCACTCCTGATCATCCCTGCCAACATTGCACCGGCTGTGGCCGTGCAAGTCACACCATCCAAACCTGTCGAAACTTCAGCGAACGAACTGCAATCAGCCCTCAACCCAAACCCACCATCAGATAGTGGGTCAAGCCCAACAACCTTTACTCCTACCACCTGCCCAACATGTAGCCCAATCCTACTACCAACCCAACTATCCCATGGTGCAACCTATGCGGGCTTGTTACAACTGTGGAGACCCGAACCACTTCAGGAACACCTGTCCACGCTTGGTGAACATCATCCATGCCCAAGCTCAAGCTAATCCAGTAAACCAGGCTAACCAAGCTCCTCCACCTGCAAGAGGAAGAGCTTTCAACATCAACGCTAATCAAGCTAGGGCTGACAACAATGTGGTTAACGGTACGTTTCTCATCAATGGTAGTTATGCATCCATGTTATTTGATACTGGCGCAGATAAGAGTTTTGTGTCCTTAGAATTTGAACCCATCCTCAACCAAACTCGTGATAAACTCATGGAATCCATAACGGTAGAAGTTGCTGACGGAAAACCGGTCTCATTAAACTCTATTATACGTAATTGTACTCTCACCCTTAACGATCATGATTTTCCAGTTGACCTCATTCCTATGAAGTTGGGAAGTTTCGACATTATAATTGGTATGGACTGGCTCAGCCAACATCATGCTGAAGTTGTATGCCGCGAAAAGTTTATTCGCATTCCTCTTACAAACGGTTAGACTCTACGAATCTTTGGAGAAACCCCTTCGAAAGGACTCAAATTAATGTCCTGTCTTCAAGCCCGAAAATATCCCCGCAAGAATTATGTCGCATTCCTAACTCACGTCTTCAAAAAGGGGATCAAGGAGAAGAAACTCGAAGACATCCCAGTAGTAAAAGATTTTCCGCAAGTTTTTCCTGACGACATTTCAGGACTTCCTCCCGTGAGAGAAGTCGAATTCCGCATTGATCTTATACCTGGAGCTACACCAGTTGCAAAATCTCCTTATAGGTTAGCCCCATCCGAAATGCAAGAGCTGGCCAGTCAACTGCAAGAGCTGACTGACAAAGGATTCATACGTCCTAGCTCATCGCCTTGGGGTGCACCTGTCCTTTTTGTGAAGAAGAAAGATGGAACGTTTCGCATGTGTATCGACTACAGAGAACTCAACAAGTTAACGGTCAAGAACCGCTACCCATTACCTCGCATCGATTATCTTCTAGACCAACTTCAAGGCGCCACATGTTTTTCAAAAATCGACCTTCGTTCTGGATATCATCAACTCAGAGTACATGAAGAAGACGTTCCAAAGACCGCCTTCCGAACTCGATATGGTCATTACGAATTCATGGTCATGCCATTTGGTTTAACCAACGGTCCAGCAGTATTTATGGATTTAATGAATAGGGTATGCAAACCCTACCTCGACCGCTTTGTCATAGTCTTCATCGACGACATCCTCATCTACTCAAAGTCTAAGTCTGATCATGAACGACACCTTCGACTCATCCTTACACTCTTAAAGACAGAAAAGCTGTACGCTAAGTTCTCGAAATGTGAATTCTGGTTAAGGGAAGTACAATTCCTTGGACACGTCGTCAATGACAAGGGAATTCATGTTGATCCCTCAAAAATCAAGGCAGTACAAGAATGGCAAGCGCCACGTACACCTACTGAAGTAAGATCATTTCTTGGTTGGCTGGTTATTATCGCCGTTTCATTGCAAATTTCTCCCGTATTGCTGTACCACTCACGGCTTTGACTCATAAAGGAAAGCCCTTCATATGGGGACCCAAACAGGAAGAAGCCTTCCAAACTCTAAAGCAATAACTCTGTGACGCACCTATCCTCACACTTCCTGAAGGTTGTGATGACTTCGTGGTTTATTGCGACGCGTCAGGGCAGGGACTAGGCTGTGTACTGATGCAAAGAGGAAAGGTGATAGCTTATGCTTCTAGACAACTCAAAACTCATGAGAAGAACTACACCACCCACGACCTAGAACTTGGAGCCGTTGTGTTCGCTCTTAAGATATGGAGACATTACCTCTACTGTACCAAGTGTGAAATATACACTGACCACAAGAGCCTCCAACATATCTTTAACCAAAAGGAGTTGAATATGAGGCAACAAAGATGGGTCGAACTTCTTAATGACTACGACTGTGAAATTCGGTATCATCCTGGCAAGGCAAACGTGGTGGCCGATGCGCTCAGTCGAAAGGGTTATGCGAACTCCATTCGTCTTCTATGTTCGCAAATCATGACCGACATCAAAGATCAAATCCGAGAAGCCCAACATGTTTCAGTAACGGAAAACGACGTACGCAAGGAGCTGTCTTGTGGAGCTGAACTTAAAATCGAAACTAAATCCGACGGTATTCTGTACTATCTAGATCGCATATGGATTCCCGATCACAATAACTTTCGTGATTTCCTTATGAATGAGGCGCACAAAACACGATACTCTATACACCCAGGAGCCGACAAGATGTATCAAGACCTTCGATACACCTACTGGTGGCCTGGAATGAAAAAGGATATTGCTGTTTTTGTTTCCAAGTGCCTTACATGTTCCAAAGTAAAAGCTGAACATCAAAGACCCTCAGGACTTCTAGTCCAACCCGAAATACCTGTATGGAAGTGGGAAAACATAACTATGGATTTCATTACCGGGTTACCTCGCACCTCCAGTGGGTATGACACTATATGGGTAATCATTGATCGTCTTACAAAATCAGCTCATTTCATTCCGATTCGTGAGGACTTCAAGAACGAGAAGTTAGCTCGTATCTACATCAGCGAGATCGTAAGCCGTCATGGTGTACCTTTAAGCATTATTTCAGACCGTGATGGTCGTTTCACTTCACGAACATGGCAAGCCGTACAAGCCGCTTTGGGTACACGATTAGACCTCAGTACCGCTTATCATCCTCAAACTGATGGACAATCTGAACGCACCATCCAAACTCTTGAAGATATGCTTCGAGCATGTGTCATAGACTTCAAAGGGAATTGGGACGCTCATCTACCATTAGTTGAATTTTCGTACAACAATAGTTACCACTCAAGTATCGGCATGGCTCCTTTCGAAGTGTTATATGGCCGTAAGTGCCGATCTCCAGTATGTTGGCACGAAATTGGGGAAGCTCAAATCACCGGTCCAGAATTGATTCAAGAAACAACAGACAAGATCCATCAAATTCGAAACAATCTTCTAGCGGCACAAAGTCGTCAAAAGAGTTATGCAGACAAACGACGAAAGCCCTTGGAGTTTAACATTGTTGATCATGTACTTTTAAAAGTATCACCGTGGAAGGGAGTAGTTCGTTTTGGTCAGAAGGGCAAGCTAGCACCACGCTACGTAGGACCTTTCAAGATACTCGAAAGAGTAGGACCTGTAGCATACAAGCTTGACCTACCAGAAGAACTCAACAGAATTCACCCCACATTCCACGTATCAAACTTGAAGAAGTGCCTCGCCGATGAGAACCTCCATATTCCCCTAGAAGATATTCAGATCGATGAATCTATGCACTTCATTGAAAGACCAGTAGAGATCATGGACTTTGGAGAAAAACGTTGAAGACGGAGTCGTATTCCAATTGTTAGGGTACGCTGAGAGTCGAAACGAGGACCTGAGTTTACTTGGGAACGTGAAGACTCAATGCGCGAAAAATACCCGCATCTTTTTCCTGTTACCACTACTACTTAAATTTTGGGACGAAATTTCTAAAAGTAGGGGATACTGTAACATCCGTCGAAAAACGGGTTTTCAAAACCCGCTTCGTTTATTAATCGAATAGTCAGTTACATTTTTTCATTGCTTATTTAATGCTCCTTTTAATTTTAAACAATACATAATTAATAAATATACTAGAATTTATAAACTATAATTAATAAACAATAAAAACGGTCGAAGAAAAAAATAAAAGTCGCTGCCGGGTTTCGAACCCGGGTCAGCCGGCTCATTTAACACACAAACACTTAACCACTCCACCACTTGGTTCTTATGTGTAATCAATGAAACAAATAAAACTTAACTTCTACCGTGAACTCATCTGTTTGCGCCAAAACTGAAACCGTTCATCAGCTTTCAACTATCCAGACTTTTGAGTGATCGCTAATTACTGATTATAACCGATAAATCAATTGCTGCACGTCCTTAATCAATTCGGTCTTCAATTGCCTCGATTCATATGATTTTTGGGATTTGAAAACCGAAATCATTTACTTCCTGATTTACTCTGGTAATATCATCGTCTCATAACTTGGGAACACTCACAGAACCTTCAATTTCATTTGCGCTCTAATTTCTGTTCGTCGGAAACGTTATCTGCTATCGCCGGACTTTCACCGAAAAACCGGGACATACGTCAAATCGGTAAATTTCTCGATTCTTTCATTCTCAATCCATTGTTAGACTTTCACTAACTTAATCCTTCAACCAGAATCGGTCCCAGACGACGTTACCGGATACTCTACGCTCGCCGGAAAATCTCTGGACATTTCCTGAAAACGCTGTGAATCGGTACAAACATTTAAACCCTTTGATAATCTTTGTTTAGTAACTCAATTTCACAATTAGTTGATCAAAACTGTTAATTGATCCGATCAGACGGAATTCACAAAACAGAGCCGACGATCTTTGCCGGAGTTCTGACAAAAACATCTGTTTCGGTACATTCACTTCCAAAACCCTCTCTATCCGTTACATTTCAATCATTTATAAGTTTGGTTAATCAAATTAAACAAGAACAGTCGAATATCGTTGTTCTGTGCCTTTGAATGAAGAAGACGAAGTCGACGTTGTGTATAAGTGTAATATAAATTGAATATTAAACCGGGTTAGACACACAGTCCAGCGGTGGACTGTGTGCAAACACATAGCGCACGTCACGAGTTCGAATCTTACAAACGCACCGGCTTTCCGAATTAAAACCAATTTTTTTAAACTGAATCAGAGTAGGTCCCAGGATGTTTTTAAGATTATTATAAACTGTAAGTTTAACAGATAAGACACACAGCCCAACTGGTTGGGCTGTGCGCTTACAAACCAAAGAACCCGAGTTCGATCCGGCTTCCTGACACCGGTTCAACCATTTAAATTCTTTTAATATAATACCAAATAAATTAATCATTTAATTAGTATATATATATAATTAAAACATAGAATATTTCGGGTTAGACACGTAGCTCAGTTGGTAGAGCTGCGTGCACGCATACGAGAGGTCTCGGGTTCGAGCCTCACCCAGCGCACACATAAGCCACTGTCCGACCGGTCAACGATCCAGTCAACGGACCGGTCAACGGTCAACGGTCAACCCAAAAAGTCAACATTTTTTTATATTTTTATTTATTTATTTAATTTAAAAATCAATTAAAAATACTTAAAAATAATATTTTTAAAGTTAGAAAATGACCTTAAACTCACAAAAATAAATCTAAAAATCCTATTAAAATTGTTAATAAAATCCAATTATTTACCGTACCTTTTCGTTATTATTTAGGTTAGTTATTCCTCGTCGATCAACTCTCTAAAACTCGTGCGCATTCAACATCATCAAACGAACGCACCCAATGTGAGTGAATCTCTACCAATTCCCCGTTTTAATCACATTTTAGGGTGTATCATGTGTCGTTTATTATTTATTACATTTAAACACTTGTGCATCCATCATATCCATGATCAAATGTATATCCAATATGTATCAATTGTTTGTGTGGTTAATGTTTAGATTAAATTTATCATTTTCAGTACATACATCATCATAGGCTCGTCTGTTCCCCATTACCTATGAGCGGAACCGTTCCCCATTACCTATGAGCGGAACGTGGCGTTGCCAACATACGATCGGCTCCGTTTGATTGAGCCTTGATCGCACGTACATCATCATAGGCTGTCCATTCCCCATTACCTATGAGCGGAACGTGACGTTGCCAACATATACATTATCATTCATGTCATATACTCATGCAAGGTGGTTTGTTATTGTTTGTTTATTTACGTTTGCTCACATATGATTATTGCACAATTTTTCCATATTAAATACAACAAGAAATCAATAACAAATGTTTTCTAACAAGGTTCACTCGCCAACTTTTGTTGACCCAAAATCCCTCATTTTTACACATGATACAGGTGATCCAGTTGCAGCAAGAAACATATAGGACGGCCTAGAAGATTAAATCATATTAGGCTTTGGATTGTTTACTTAGTTATTTTTTCCTTGTAATTGTATGAACTTGTTTGGAATATTGAAGTTGTAATTTGAATTTAATAAATATGAAACATTTTTTAAACATCATGAGCTTTGGTGATAACCCAATTATGCCCCGACTCTTATTCCGCTGCGGGTCGGGGTGTGACATTTACTTAGTTGTAAGATATTTTTACAAAAATACAAAAACATCAGAAAATGGAAAATCGAAAGCGCGTTGGTTGTAAGAGGAAATGATAGTACATCGGTAGTCAAATCATTTTCAGGGTATCTTACATAATTAAAACCTAAACTGCTTGGCAGCTTCATTACATGTTGTAACGATAGGTTTTACGCGTAAATAAGAACCTGTTTTTGGTATATAAAGATAACAAACTGTGTAATTTGCGTGTAACATCTCTCGGATATATGGTCTTGGTACCGTAATTTCATTTGAGAGATTACCAAAATTCTGAGATACTAGGTCTTTATGTTTGGCTATTATCTGGGGTATTATACTTGGTCTTCTAATTTTTTGTCGGCAATGGCCTAGACCTCGTATAATACTTTGCTTAGCGCTTCGTTTGTGCGCAAACCCTTCCAGGTGGATTTCTTTTCTGCCTAACAATCATCACCAGATGATCTGTTCAAAGCTTGTCACCACCGGGTGAACAATTGAATGTATATGTTACCACCGGATACATAATATCAAAAATACGCAAAAAAATGCATAAAAAGATACCAAACCGTTGGTACACCACCTTAAAGTCGAGCCTTCATCTCTTTGTCTGTGCGGTGGCGCTAACCTGAGCTCTCAAGGTTTCACAATTTTAGCCGGATACAGATAATAGTTGGATACACTCACATGTAAGATGTAATTTTTGGTACTCTTGATACGGGAGTATATTCTGAGGTGGGGATATTCCTGTTTCGTTGCCATAAGTCTCAGTTGCTTTATCTGCTTCTAGCTCAACAGTTGCAGTATATGTTGCTAGTATGTCTTCTCATGGGCAGTCTTCAAGTTCCAGCTTTCCGGTTTTCACGTCTGGGGTATCTACAGCTCCACTATTTTCATCTCTCTCGGGTTCAAGTAATCCGTTTACTTCGTCAGTGGGAGTCAGTTCTTCATCAGTGCCTCCGGTTCGTTCCAGTGGGATTCGCCATGCAAGTCCTCGAATGAAGAAACCTCTGCTCCTGCATCTACAGGGACTCGTCCGAGATTTGCTTTTGGTCCTAGACCTCCTCATCCTGTTCCTTCAAAGCTTTTTGTTCCATCTACAGCTTCACGTCCTCGGGTTGAATCAAGTAGTAGTGCAACGCAAAAATTTCCTGAGTTTGTTCGATCCAAGTTTCAGGATGTTGGAACGGTTTTGGAAGATCATGACGCACAGATTCAACACCAAAGGAGAGAGCTCGCGTATTGGAAAAAGGTTGATGCAAGGTGGGAAAAGCAGATGACTTATTTGTTTCGTCGGTCAAAGCGTCAAGGGATTCAATTAGGGGATCTAATTAAAAGAGATGCTTCCTTGACTGTCAGACACGAGGGACTGGTTAAAGCTACCGATCAGATTAGTCAAATCGTCACAGATCTTGTAGAGCTACTTATTGCTCAGGGGGAGAGTTTTGCGCTGCAAGTACAGTTTCAATGCAAGAAGGATGAACTTAAAAAGATTCGTGATGATTTGGATAAAGACAAGGATCCTGAAAACGCTTCGCAGAGGGAGCAGCCAAGTAGCTCACAAGCTATGGAAGCTACAACCGATGCTATAGTTGAGGGGGAGTCTGATTTGGGTGCAAGAGGTAGTAGAAATAAAGGTCCAGTTGATGATGAACTTGCTGCTTTGTATGATGTATCAGATGAAGGAGAGTTGATTGAAGAGCATCTCGCTTCTAACGACGACTTAGAGAAAGATGATGAAGTCGTTGGAACTGTTGAAGTACTTAGACCAGATGAAAACGTTGATCGAGTGGAAATGAGAAAAGGAGCAAATGTGTCATACACGATGAATGTGCCTCATTCTGAAAGCGTGAAAGTGGATTTTGAAGCTTTGTTGGGTATTGCGTATAATGAAACACCTATAGAGCCAAATCCCAACCCTGAGCCAATTAATGAAGAAGTTCGAAGGGTCTTATGGCTAAGAGCACCTCCACCAGATTTAACACAGAAAAAGCGCTTTGGTCGCATTAGTGGAGAATACTCAGGCCAAATTAGAAGCTGGGATTTCGATGGGCAAAACAACTTAGTGTTGATCAAGCAAACAGATGGTGTTCAATACTTTAGGCCTCGTTTCCACACTCTTAGCTCTCTTCTGGCACATGATCTTCATCATATTGCTCAGATTGACTTGAACACTCCAACTTCAAATGGTCTTATTGGAGCATTGCAGAAGGCCTTAGAAGAAGAAAGCAACCGTTTCAAGCCAGCTGTTGGTCGTCGAGTCAAATCATTGAATAAGTTCACGGGAAAAACTGAGTACAAAGTTGTGTACTGACCGGCTTTATGTTTGAGAACTATTCCTTTGAGGCAGTTTGATCTTGACAAAATGGAAGGAATCGGTTCTTGGTACATTGATGGTAAAACAGGAGAAGCTGTAATCACAAAGGAGAAACTGACTGATGTGATTGTTAAAGGAGAAACTTCAAACTCTCTGATTTGAAGAAACTGAGGCGTAATTCTCTTCTCTACTTGAAAGAAGACCGAGAGGTTGCACTTCCGTTCATCCGCGTTGTTCACTTCTGTGTGAAGAACAAGGTTGGAGCCGGAAGTGACTTTTCAAAGGTTTGACGAAGATCTTCTCAAGGCTTGCAGATCCCGCATGTATCAAGGGGGAGTCTGTAAGTGCACTTTTGGATGATAAATGTTAGTTTCTGCTACTTGAAGAATCTTCAGGGTCTAAGGTGTAAAGTCCATCAAGAATAAGTTCTGACTAGTTAAATTTGGATATGTTATCTGAATTTGTTTAGTGATTTTGTTAGTGAACTTATTCTTGCTTTCTATTGGTTGAACTTATTCTAGGCTTTCTATTGGTTGAACTTATTCTAGGCTTTTTATTGGTTGAACTTAATTGTAAGGACTTATGTGTTCAAACTTATTTGTGTATATATTCATGGTGAATGAAATGATACAGAGAACTTTTTTGGAGAATTATCTTTGTGTGTGCAAACCCTATTCTACTGTGCGTTTCACTAGTGTGTATAATCTGTGAAGACTAAGTGGATTCATAGATTGTCGATCATCATATATCATTCTCTACTCCTTCTCCGTACGTCCTCGCAGCGGTTAGCGTCACGTGGTGGATTCCGCACACCGCGTGACTTGGTTTTTTCGGTTGTTCGAGATCCGTAGGTGGGCTTACAAATACTTCTCAACTCACCTCATCCCTCATTTTCACCTCCTTACTCTCTCTCTCTAACCCACAAAACTCTCTCATCTCTCTTTAGAACCTCCGCGGAGCCAGTGACCGGACCGACAATATTCCAGCGACTGTCAGTGAAGTGCCATTGAATCGGGCCAACCTGAGACATGGTAATGACATGAATTATGTTATATTGTTTTATCTAAATATTCTTAACACAAAACTGAGCTCTAAACCAAACCCGACTAATAAAAAGACAAATTTTATACGAGCAAACTACTAACTAGTTAGACTTGTACATTACATATATATACTAGTTAAAAACCGAATGAACACATAATATATATAAAATATATAGTAGAATATACGCGAACAAAAATTATATATTGATTATTACAATACTTGATGCGCTTTGAAAATATATTCGACAACTTGTGTTGTCGGGTTTTGTTACAAAAGCAGAGGAAACTCTGCCCGTTTGTATAAACTAATTATAATATATAATATTATTTTTCGACATCTCTTTATAACTCGCAAAACATGTTTACAACATTTCAAAGAACACGGTATACAAGTTATTTTAAACTCGGAAATTTTATAAATATATTTATTTATATTTATCTAAACGTCTAGAACTCGAAAATTTGTATAAAATAAATATAGTTTGTATATTTATTTCAAACGTCAAAGAATTCCACATTTATATAAAATAAATGTATATCTTTTATAGTCGTAACACCAATGAAAACATATCGGTACAAAACGAATTTTATAAAAATAATTTATAGACGTATATTTATTTAGGACGGTTTACACAACTTACAAAACAAGTTTATGACAAATCGACTAATACGGTTTACAAGTCAACGAAACTCGAAAACTTTTATAAATAAATATAAATATTAATTATTTAATATTTATTATCAAATAGTTCCCGGAACACCGAAATCTCTTATAAGATAAATATAATTATTGTATATTTATTTCAAACGTTTAGATTCCGACAATTATATAAATAAATTTGATTACTTATATTTATTTCAGACGTCCATAACTCGAAGGGTTTATGAAACAAATATAACTATTTATAGTTAACTCGAACGACTATTATTTAAGATTATTAAAATAAATATATTTAGTTAATTTATTTACAACGTCTACAAATCAAAAACTTTATAGAATAAATATAATTATTTATATTTATCTCAAAATGTCTAACCGTAATTCCACGCGTCACTGTACGATAGTCAAATACCGTTTTTTCCGAATCATTTTGATAATCACTAAGCGAGAGTCGATTACAACAAATATACAACTATATAAATTTATTTCGATAAGAAGCGAGATTTCTAATTCCACTACGCAACGTTTATATGCATATATATATTCTTTTACTTATATGGATATATATAGACATTTTATGAAACACTATGACAACTATACGGAAACTTGTTAATACATATTATACGAGTTATAATGACATATTTTCATATAATATTCGTTAGATATATATACGATTATTTGAAAGGACTAACACGATTCCATAAATATATTTTTATTTTTATAAATATACATATATATTTAAAATCACACGAAAACTAAGTTATTTCCACTACTTAGTGTTTATCCCGATCAAATGGAACCAAACAACCATAGATTGTTATTTCAAACTAAGTTATCAACCCTTTCATAAAATCGTATGGTCAATGATTCGGTAGAGATCGGTGACACGTAGATTAGCTACGTTTTTAATAGAACTTATAAGTTATTCCTTGTTAGGGAGGAGATAGTTGTATGCTAGCGAGACACATTTTGCAAACATTATGGAATTCTTATTATGCTAGTTTTGCATTGGACATCAAGGTGAGTTTATAACCCCCACTTTTTACGGTTTTACATTTTTAGAAATGTTTTCGGGTGTGGAAAGACATACAAGTTTTGCTAAAACACACCAAGTTTCGATGAATGAAAACTATATGTTTCTAAAGCATGATACGAAAAGAATTCCCACAAATTCAAATGGTTTACAAAAAGGTTTACGCTAAACATACTTGTTTACAAAACAACCATTTTTCGAAACGAGCATGAGTTTCATGAATGGGGACGGGTATGTCGTAGTTATTAAGGGACTGGGTTGTCCTGCATCTAAATAAGAGGATTGGTTGGTCCTACTTTTAGATTCAAACAGGTTAGGCCATTTTTGCTTGTGCAAGACACAGAGACTCCGTGAGTTCTTGTTTTCCCCTTTTATTTAAATGTTTTTATGGTTTTAAACGCTCGGGATGTATGCATGCTATGAAATGTATAGCTGGGAGAAACTGAAACCAACTAGATCATATGCGGATAGGTGTTTAAAATCAAAGGGGCCATTAATCAATAACAGTAGCCGAGGAACAATGAGATAAATCTATTGGGTGTGGACGCGCCCCACTCTAAATAAAACTATGTCCGTTCAGAGTGCTTTTGTGTCTAAAACTAGTGTCTATGACACAAATAAATCCTCAAGGGTTGGTTGCCTCCTAGTTTGGCAAAACAGATTAGTGTCCTAACTACACACTAATGATCACTCGGATTTCATTTTGAGCTATACAAAACGAATTTATTATGTCTTTGTCGTATGTAGACATTGATGGTTAAATAAATGTTATAAAAGCGTACACGGTTTCATGACATGTCGAGGAAAAATGGTTTCGATGCGTTTCTCAATACTATTTAAACTGGTTATTAAAAGATTTATTTCATATGTTTTTCAAACAAACTATGAACTCGCCAACATTATTTGATTTTTCGCATGTTTCTTTCTCATGATATATTTTATAAACTATGGCACGGTTGGAATAGGAGAACCCATGAGGATTCGAGTACTTAGCGAGTGTTCACTTTTTGAAGTCTTGGTATTATTTACTTCCGTTGTGCAATGAAGATACTAGTCGATCACGCCTAACTCTGATGTAATCGATGTTAAATTTGGGTGTGACAGATTGGTATCAGAGCCATAGATTTCAGCCAATTAGGTTTCTATGGAGAAAGTTTCAGCGAACTAGGTTTCTATGGAGACACCTAGGCTTTAACCTCACTTTTCTCTGGGGACTTAGATTATTAAGATTTTGACTACATACAGAACGCCTAGCATTCGAATATGGATTCCAACCGTGGCCGAAACAATGAGTAAACACTTTGGTCTTAATCATACACTAGTGCTATGCTTGATACACGATGCATGAAACAATTACGTATAGTAAGCAAAACCTTGAGAGTTTTTGTAAAATGCATTTAGGACCTTTGGGAAAATTTTGTCGAAAACTTATGTCGAAATCCATCAAAGGTCACCACGTAGGAACAATGACTATTAACACAGACAAATGTCATTATCTATAGTGTCCATGCTACCTTAGTTAGCCGAGTGGGTAACATACGCTAAACAAAACGCTAGTGCGAAAATATACATGAAACCTAAATTATACATCAACGAATGTCAAGCACATCACATATGACTTTCGAGGCAATGCCTTGGAAAAAACATGATTGAGCACGACATTACAACAACGATGCTAATCCTGTTAGCGGGAGAACTACTGACCAAAATGTGGCAATTTGTCACGTAGTTGTAACACCTCGTGTTTTCACGTCCAATATTTTTTCCGACACGTGTCCTGGTAATCCTGGTGTGCTTTGTGCCAAGTCGGGAAGGACCGACGTTGTCAAATCGCTTATTACATCCTCGTTATGCCATGGAACGTATTTGAGGGGCCAATGTGTAAAAATGCCAATTTTTTTCATCTCTGGGAGGCAGTTACGGACCACAAGCCATATTGGTTACGGTCAGTAACCATTTTTAAAACAGTGGCCGCCTGAGGTCCTTACGGAACGCAAGGCATGACCCATACGGTCCGTAAGGACCTGCCAGCGAACAGAAATGTGGCAGAACCCAGTTATACCACCTCTGGACGCATTTGTTGCTTTCCTTGCATGCTTGATACGTTGTTGGACACATGTATACGTCCCTTAACACCTGGTAACCCTCTGTGATCATTCCTTGGCCATTTAATTGATGAAAATTGAAGTTGCAACACACTTTCATCACCAACATTCATCAAGTTCATCCTAGTGAAGCTCCTAGTCTCTCCCAAGCATTCCTTTCTGATTCTAGCACCCACTTGGACTTATTATAATGTTCAATTCGTGCTAAGTTGATTCCTTATAGTTTATAGCTTAGAACAAAGTCTCGTCGTAAAACCGCCTTGACTTTGTTCTAAATCCTCGATTGTCTAGCCATTGGTCATAACGAAAGTGGCTATGTGATTGTAATAATGTACGTGTTAATCCCTCAAAAGGGCACCTCCTGATTACCACGAATTCTTGATCAATTGATGAGTCAAACGAAAAGTCAACAAAAGTCAAACTGTCCAGTTTTGTAAAAATTCATAAATGATCATGTAAATGTTATAAAATATGGTTTGATGTATAAAAAACTTAAAATAAGTGTTAGAACTTATATAAACTGTTTTGGCTCGTCAAGTCTTGATCTAGCATCTGTTCGCAATCGAAGGTCACAATATTTGACTTTTCATTGACTTTCGGTTCTGACCCGGTTTAGCCATCTTGGCTACTGACTTTTGATCACTTTAAGACCATAATTAAGTATAGGATGACCTCCTAAAGTCTCGTCACTCGATTCATTAGAAATCTGAGTTTCTATATAAGTTCCATAATTATTTATTAAAACTTTGCAAAAAGGTCCTTTTTATACAAATTAAGATTTTAAACATACATGCATATAAAAATATGTTATAAACTGATTCATAATCATAATTTGATTATATTGATTTCAAGAATCTGATTCTAACCTGAGTTTTCACAAAAGATACGTTTAAGGCATTAAAATGACAAAAATGCCCTTTTCGGCATTTTAGAAACTTAACATGATTTTATGACCAAGATGATATATTTACTCATGTAATATGGTAAGTAGGACCATTTGGGATGTTCATTCAGATTGTAACCTGAATGAAGGTTTAAGATTCTCTAATTGCCGATAAATGACTAAATTACCCTTTTTCACAGCAAAATGATTTTAATCAATCTTTTTATGACCAAAACCTAAACTTACTAATGTAATAAGTTAAATGACATATTAACGGTAATATAAAACAAATCATAACTTCTGTTTAACTTAAAAATCGATTTAAAACGGTATTTTAGCGACTTTTACGCCTTTTCGGCGCATAGTATGGTTTAAAACCATAACTAAGAGCTGAGACTTGATACCTACTGATTTATAAACTTATTTCAAAATTTTAGGCTTCAAAGCTATGGTGTGAAATTACTAAAATACGCTTATGGGACATAAATTATTTCAAAGTCGTCAAACACACATATATTTGATATCCTACTGTTATAACATCATAAAATATGTATTTTTACAGAATATTAGTGACCTTGACATCAGATTCATTTAAACATCTTTTATAAACGTTAAAAGGACCAAAATGCCCTTGTAAGGCATAATTCGGTTTTAAATATACCTTGGGCCTATCTTTTGCAAAGCTACTGATTTTATAACATATTTTAAACATATATTCATATGGAACTTGTATATGACTCCCCTATAGATTACCCGGTTCCGCTTATACGCTTACGGATAAGCATACGTGACTTGTTTACGTGATTTAACCGAAACGGGTTTAACTTTGTCATTTCCTTATCAAAATCTAGAACGTTGTTGGTTTACCCATATTAGACAAGTTTATATACTTGTCGGGTCCAACTAACATCCTATTCCGGTCACCGCTTAATCTAGCGCATCGTACCGTATTGTTTTAGCGTAAGACTAATCGGTTCAAGTCTAAGACTTAACTAAGGACCCGTTAGCATTATAATATTGGTTAATAATTACCATCACTCAAGCCTAAATGCCTTCCGCTAAATTGTACCTATGCTTGTCATTGATCTGTGTATGGAAATTATATTTTATACAGTTGTGACAATTAACTAAAATTTGCATAACCGGTTTTGATCTGTTTTGTCTGAAACTCAAACATTGGGGGTGGGCTTGACCGTGTCCAGGATATCCTTGGCTCACTAAAGTGTAAGTGGCCACGACTAAAGCATGGCGTGTAGGCATACACTAGGTAATTGCTAACTGCCTTCTTTGTGAAAGTTCAGAGTGGTGTCAGTCGATCATGTCTCGGTTTCTGTACCGGGCCCCATATGTAAAATCCTGACATGTAAATATGTATACAAGGTCATTTGTACTGTCCCAAGTTATTTTACTAAATGTGCTAATGCACCTAAAATCATTTCGAAAGGGTTTTCAAAATGAGTCGGTTGATAGTATTTACTAGTGTAAACTGACGTAGTTTCATACAGGTACAAGTACGCAATAGGCCGGAAGCTGCGGGGCGTTGACATTAAGGAGATGCGACCTTAGAGTTGAGCCTGTAGAGTCTGTTTTCATTTTGAATGATATCCGATCCCCCTGTGGATCATATTACAAACCTATTTTTGTTTCGAAATCTGGACACTTTATGGTTTGTAATAGTTTATATTTTACTCCAAGCCTTCCGCTGTGTTGCTCTGTGTTGTAATTGGTTATGATGATATCAACTGTACGTCACGATACTCCCCATCGGGCCCACCGGAATACACGTGGAAATCGGGGTGTGACAGGTGGTGTCAAAGCCAACGTTTGAGGGAATTCAATACTAGCCTTTAGTGTTTAATCTCAAACGACACAGTAACACATTCCTTAGACTCTCGAGTCTAGGCTATGACCTAGGATTACTCATTACCTTATTTGATATTATTTTACCTTGTTTTGTGTTTTGACTTATTTTTGAAGCAGGACAATGCCGCCTAAATTTTCAAGAGGAGCAAAAGGAAAGGGATTGATGAGGAGTGGATCCTCAAAACAAGGGCCTTCTAATGCCCCAGTATACAACCCTTATGAAGGATCGGACGATTCTTTGTCACCATGGGAACCTTACCCTAACTTACCTCATGAGTACTCACCACCGCCAAATTCCCACCATTCACATTCCCATTCTTCTCACGGGAATTATAACACCGATATTCAACTTCGTTCACTTTCGGTAACTCCTCCAGAAGATTCTTCGGAACCAATGGAAGAAGATTCAGAACCTGACATGCCAGCAACAGGATCGATGGGTTACCCCATTGACATATCCAGCGGTTCCAATTCATACACTGGAAACCCACATCATTAGACTGATAGCTACAAGAAGAGGTGGGGAAAATACATTTTCTACAATACTTCTTCAGTTCATGATACCCCATCCTACCACAACACACCTTCATACCACACTCCACCACAAGAACCACCAGTAGAGCAGCCACTACCACCTCCACCTCCAAGAAGACGTGGGGCTCGCATGTCAGTGCGCCTAGGACCGAGAGTAGGGCCACTCTCACCTAACCCTTACCCTATTATTCCTGACGACCCACAAATGGGTGGACCCTCACATACTTCACCTTTTATGGGGAACCAACCACAACCAACTGTTGAGCCTGAGCCTCAACCACCATTTCCTATAAGTGAGCCGTCACCACTACCACCATCGGGTTTTGATAACCCTGTCCCTTCTTATTCAAACACATCTGGGTACAACATATTTGAACCTTCTACCTGGCCGGAGCATAGCCACAGTCAAAATGTACCTCTTCATGGCCCGTATCTAGAAATGGCCATAAATGCTAACTATCCTAACCCCTATCCCTATCAACCAGGCGGATATCCTTATTATGGGTATCAACATCCGGTTGCACCTCCTCAACCCCAACTTCAAACGCAACCGCATCAGCCACCGCCAACAATGGAAGTTCTTACTGAAGCAATAGAACAGGTCAAGGAGCTTCAGGAACAAACAGCTAAGGACAAGAAGAAGAATAAAAAGCTGTTGAAAAGGCTAGTAAAGAAACTAAGAGGGAAAAAGGATTAATTTCACAACTATCTTTGTATTTTGTTAACTTAAGTCCCTGCGTGGACAAGTCCTATTTAGTCCCTGCATGGACATTTTAATTATTTCAAATATAGTCCCTGCGAAGACAATTTTTCCTTTATTAAAGTCTTCTTTATGGACACTATTTATCGCATTATTATTATTAATGGAATTTTGGAATATTAATTATGTATTCCTTTCACCAAGTTGTTCAAGCAATCGTCTCGATTTTAATTCGCAATTTATCTGCGAAATATTCCAAAGATCCTCTTGATGAATTACACCCGCCAAGGGATTAGGTCACGTGAATTGGCAAAATGATAGTTATATGGTTTTCTACCATGATAGTTAAGGTCGAGATTTTCCTTCTATCCAGAGGTGGTGAACTACGTTCTAAACCCCCTAGTCTACCTGATCTGGACTAGTTATTTAAATCATTTTAAGAGTTTTATTCTAAATATTCAAGATATTAACATCCTGGTAAGTGTGACTTGAGGGATCACACGAGCTGTCTAGGTAATCGACTACGTCCAAACCTACACGATCTATTTTGATCATGATCAATCATCAGTGCGATGATTATTTTACTTAACACCCATTAGTGGTGTGATACTTCCGAGCTATATTATGTCCATTAGTGACAAATGACAGTTGTAGTCTACGACTCCCTGTCTCGAGGTAGTAAAACTACGTTCGAACCTTGAAACTTCGCGATTCTTTTGTAATCTTGGCATTTTGTAAACCAAGACATTGCGGCAAGCCCTTGACGCTATTCTTTTGTCCTTAGTGACAGGCATTTGTGCCATACTTAAACACCCCCATAAAATTGACAAGTTCCTATGGCTTTATTATGCTATACTATACATTGCAAGTCATCAAGAATGTATGACTAATTTAAATTTATATTATTAATATTAAAGTTTCATCAATCAAGATGGCGGATTCTAACGAAGTGAATAGTCAAAGAAAGGATGATGACGCAAATGAGAACATCGTTATAACCAAATGAGATCTTCAAGCACTCTTTGCCACAGAAGTTGAAAAGGCAATAAAGGATCGTGTTGATAAGCCATTAGAATCAAGTGCTTTACATTCTAAACACTCGTCCAAGCACTCCTCCAAGCATACCACCAAACAACACTCAAAATCTTCTTCAGAAAAGAAGGATATTCGGAACGCTCCTCGAATGTGAGGAGAAAGAGAGAGGAATATCAGAAAAATACTAAGTTTTAAAAGGACGATTACTCATATAAGTATTTTGTGTCTTGCAAGCCGCGAGATTTTACTAGAGAGAAAGGAGCAGTGGAAACTCTGAGATGGTTGGACGAGATTGAGATCGTTGTAGAGATTAGCGGATGTGCGGAAAAGGATGTGGTGAAGTATGTTTCACAATCATTCAAATGTGATGCTTTAATATGGTGGAAGTCAATGATTCAATCATCTGAGAAAGTTCATTTGTATAATTTAAGCTGGGAGAAATTCGTTGAACTAATAAAGGAAACTTAGTGTCCACCTCACGAGGTGGAAATTTTTGAAATAGATTTTCTGGGTTTGCAAATGAAGAATTTAGACTACAGGAAGTATTTGTCTGATTACAACTCCATGTCGAGATTGGTGCCTTACCTGATTACCCCGAACCCAAACGCATCACGCGTTTTATTGGTGGATTGGAACCAGAGATCAAGGGGAATATCAGGCTTTCAAGGCCCGAAACTTTCAGATCCGCAGCAGATCTAGCTTTGACACTCACTTAAGACTTAAAGAGGCAGCGATCCATCAAGTCTGAAGCAGTGGGAAAGAGAAAAAGAGAGGATGACCGAAGTCATCGGTCGAACAAAAATCGAAGGTTTGGGTCAAATCGGTTTCAGCAAAGGTCGGATGAGAGGCCAAAATGCAAGAAGTGCAACCAACGACACTTTGGATCATGTCGGGATGACTCTCAGTCCAAACCCTGTGGTATCTGTAAGAAGATGTGGCACAAGGCCCTAAATTGTAAGGATTTGAAGGAAGCCACCTGTTACAATTGTGGTGAGAAAGGGCATATCAAACCCAACTGCCCTAAGTATAAGAAAGATGACGATGTTAAGGACGATGGGTTGAAGAAGGGAAAGGCTCGTGCTTTCCAGATGAAAGCTAAGGAGGCCGTGAATGACGACAATGTGATAACAGGTACGTTCCTTATAAATGATGTTTATGCATGAGTTCTTTTTTATTCAGGAGCCGATAAATCTTTTGTAGACCATAAGTTTAGTGCCTTATTAAACTTGCCTATAAGAACTCTTGACATAACCTATGATGTAGAACTCGCTGATGGAACGATTGAGACCGCTTCTACGATTCTAGATGGATGCTCTATATTCATCAAGAATCATTCCATTCATGTTTCACTTATGCCAATGAAATTGGCGGGATTCGATGCAATTCTTGGTATGGATTGGTTGTCTAGTAACCAAGCCCATATAGCCTGTAACAAGAAACTTATCGAGATCAAAACTCCAAATGGAGATACACTCGTTATACAAGGAGACCGATATTATGGATTGTCGGAAAAAGCATCAAAGTGTTTGAAGAAAGGTTGTGTCATCTATATGGCACAAGTGACCATTGACGAGCCAAAACCAAAGATTGAAGACCTGCTTGTTATCTCTGAATTTACAGATGTTTCCCCAAAGACTTGCCTAGTCTGCCTCCAGACAGACAGGTAGAGTTCAGAATCGACATCATACCAGGAGCCGCTCCTGTTGCAAGAGCTCCATACCGATTGGCACCTACAGAAATGAAGGAATTATGTACCCAGCTGGATGAATTACTGGAAAAGGGTTTTATTCAACATAATTCTTCACCTTGGGGAGCTCCAGTCTTATTTGTAAAGAAAAAGGATGGATCGATGCAGATGTGCATCGACTACCGTGAACTAAACAAGTTAACCATCAAGAATCGCTACCCATTACCCAGGATCGATGATTTATTTGATCAACTTCAGGGAGCGAGCTACTTTTCAAAGATTGATTTGACATCTGGATATCATCAACTGAAGGTTCGCAAAGAAGATGTTCCGAAGAAGGCATTTAGAACAAGGTATGGACACTACGAGTTTTTAGTAATGCCTTTCGGGCTCACGAATGCACCTGTCGCATTTATGGATTTGATGAATAGGGTTTGCAAACCATACTTGGATAAGTTTGCCATTGTCTTCATAGACGACAGACTTATCTATTCTCGTAGTCAGGCTGACCACGAGAAACATTTGAGGTATATTCTGGAATTGTTAAGACAAGAGAAGCTCTACGCAAAATTTTGAAAGTATAAGTTTGGTTGCGTGAAGTTCAGTTCTTAGGACACGTTGTCAGTGAACATGGAATTCAAGTAGACCCCGCTAAAGTCGAGGTCGTTATGAATTGGCAAGCCCCTAAAACCCGACAGAGATACGTAGCTTTCTGGGTTAGCTGGTTACTACCGAAGATTTATTGAAAACTTCTCAAGAATTGTTACGCCCCTGACTTCCTTGACTCGCAAGGATCTTAAGTTCAATTGGGGTCAAAACAACAGGAAGCTTTTGAAGTTTTGAAGCAGAAGCTAAGTACTGCTCCTATGCTAACCTTACCTGAAGGAATCGAAGACTTTGTGGTCTATTGTGATGCATCACACACCGCCATGGGATGTGTGCTCATGCAAAGAGGAAAGGTAATTGCTTATGCCTCGCGACAACTAAAGGTTCACGAAAGGAACTACACCACGCAAGATCTGGAATTAGGTATCGTAGTGTTTACACTCAAGTTATGGAGACATTATCTATACAGGACGAAGTGTATTATATACACCGATCATAAAAGTCTCCAACATCTATTCAACCATAAGGACTTGAACATGCGACAACGACAATGGATGGAAACGCTTAACGATTATGATTGTGAAATCCGTTATCACCCAGGCAAGGCAAATGTGGTTGCCGATGCCTTAAGTCGCAAGGAAAGGGTTAAACCCATTCGGGTTAACGCCAAAAGAATGGAAATTAGGAACAACTTAAATGAAAAGATTTTGGATGCGCAGAAACAAGCATTATTAGAGGCAAATCTTCCAAATGAAGAATTGGGCAAAGTTGTGGAACAACTCACACCGGGAAGCGACGGAATTCTTAGATTCTGTGGACGAATTTGGAATCCAGTATTTGGAGGACTTAGGAATTTGATCCTCCAAGAAGCGCGTAGTTCTAGATACTCGGTTCACCCAGGGAGTGATAAAATGTATAAGGATTTAAGGCCCAAATATTGGTGGGCAGGACTGAAGAAATCTATAGCTACTTATGTAGCTAAATGCTTGACGTATTCACAAGTTAAGGCCGAACATCAGAAACCATCAGGACTACTGCAGCCGCTAGAAATTCCCATGTAGAAATGGGAATGCGTAACTATGGATTTCATTACCAAGTTACCAAAGATAAATCACGGAAATGACACGATATGGGTTATCGTGGATAGGTTGACCAAGTCGGCCTATTTTCTACCCATTAAAGAAACCTATAGTTCCGATACATTGGCAAAACTTTAGGTGGACGAAATTGTATCTTTACACGGCGTATCGGTATCCATTGTGTCTGATAGAGACACAAGGTATACATCACATTTTTGGAAAAGCTTCCAACAAGCCTTGGGCACGCGACTAAACTTCAGTAAGGCATATCACCCGCTAACGGATGGACAAAGCGAACATACTATACAAACGTTGGAAGACATGTTGCGCGCATGTGTAATCGACCGAGGTGGAAGTTGGGATACACACTTACCTTTGGTCGAGTTCTCCTACAATAATAGCTATCATTCAAGTATTCAAGCTGCCCCATTTGAAGCCCTTTACGGGAGAAAGTGTAGAACCCCCGTTTGTTGGGCAGAAGTTGGGGAAGCCCAATTAACAGGACCGGAGATTGTCCTGGAGACGACGGATAAGATTTTTCAAATTCATGATCGTCTTAAGGCTGCCAGAGATCGGCAGAAGAGCTATGCGGATAAGAGGCGTAAACCTCTTCAGTTTCAGGTAGGGGACAAGGTGTTATTAAAGGTGTCGCCTTGGAAAGGCATTATGCGCTTTGAAAAGAAGGGCAAGTTAAGCCCAAGATACATCGGACCGTTCGAGATTATCGAACGTATTGGATTTGTGGCGTATAAGTTGAAATTGCTAGAAAAGATCAGTGGAATCCATGATGTATTCCACATCTCCAATTTGAAGAAGTGTCTGGCTGATGAATCGTTGGCCATGCCACACGAAGACGTACATATCAATAAAAACATGCGGTTCACTGAGAAACCCGTGGCGATTGAAGATCGACAGGTCAAGAATCTTCGTAAGAAGCATGTGCCGATTGTTAAGGTCAAATGGGATGCTCGTCGACGTCCCGAGTATACGTGGGAAGTTGAATCCGTTATGCGAAAGAAATACCCATACTTGTTCGATTAAAATCTCGAGGTCGAGATTTATTTTAAGGGGGTAAGGATGTAACACCTCGTGTTTTCACGTACAATATTTTTTCCGACACGTGTCCTGGTAATCCTGGTGTGCTTTGTGCCAAATCGGGAAGGACCGAGGTTGGCAAATCGCTTATTATATCCTCGTTATGCCATGGAACGTATTTGAGGGGCCAATGTGTAAAAATGACAAATTTTTCATCTCTGGGAGGCGGTTACAGACCGCAAGCCAAATTGGTTACGGTCCGTAACCATTTTTAATCGATTGTTAAAGTTAAATGGGATGCTCGTCGAGGTCCTGAGTATACGTGGGAAGTTGAATCCGTTATGTGAAAGAAATACCCATACTTGTTCGATTAAAATCTCGAGGTCGAGATTTATTTTAAGGGGGTGAGTATGTAACACCTCGTGTTTTCACGTCCAATATTTTTTCCGACACGTGTCCTGGTAATCTTGGTGTGCTTTGTGCCAAATCGGGAAGGGCCGAGGTTGTCAAATCGCTTATTATATCCTCGTTATGCCATGGAACGTATTTGAGGGGCCAATGTGTAAAACTGCCAAATTTTTCATCTCTAGGATGCGGTTACGGACCGCAAGCCATATTTACGGTCCGTAACCATTTTTAAAACAGTGGGCGCCTGAGGTCCTTACGGACCGCAAGGCATGACCCATACAGTCTGTAAGGACCTGCCAGCGAATAGAAATGTGGCAGAACCCAGTTATGCCACCTCCGGACGCATTTGTTGCTTTCCTTGCATGCTTGACACGTTGTTTGTCACACCCCGACCCGCAACGGAATAAGAGTCGGGGCATAATTGGGTTATCACCAAAGCTCATGATATTTACTAATATGTTTCATATTTATTAAAGTCAAAATTACATTCCCAATAATCCAAACATGTTCATACAAGTACAAAGAAAAATAACCAACTAAACAATTCCAAGCTCTAAATCATTTTATTCTTCTAGGCCAATCCTATGTGTTTCTTGCTGCAGCTGGTTCACCTGTATCATGTGTAAAAATGGAGGTTTTGGGTCAACATAAGTTGGCGAGTGAACCTTGTTAGATAAACATTTATTATTGATTTTCTTGTTATTTTATCAAGGAAAAATTGTGCATAATCATAAGTGAGCAAATGTAAAGAATCAAGCAGTAGCAATGACAATCACAAACTATAACATACAATAACATATAATAACATACAATAACATACCAACATCATACAATAAATAACATGAATGAAACTGTGCGATCAAGGCTCAATCAAACGGAGCCGATCGTATTGCATGTACTGAAAATGATAAATGTCTGTGCGATCAAGGCTCAATCAAACGGAGCCGATCGTATGTTGGCACGCCAGGTTCACGCTCATAATGTAATGGGGAACATGCTCAACGCTCATAATGTAATGGGGAGCGGCGGCCTATGAAATTGCATGTACTGAAAATAATAAATTAAATCTAACAATAACCACACAAACAGTTGAAACAGGCTGAATACACATTTGTTCATGATATGATGTATGCACAATGATTTAAATATAATAAATGGCAAGACACATGATACACCCCAAAAACGTGATTAAAACGGGGAATTTGTAAAGATTCACTCACATTGGGTGCGTTTAGTTGGAGATGGTGAGATGCGCACGAGTTGGAAGAGTTGAACAACGAGAATTAACTAACCTAAATAATAACGGAAAATATAGTAAATGAGTGGATTTTATTAATAATTTAACAGGATTTTTAGATATATTTTTGTGAGTTTAAGGCCATTTCCTATCTTTAAAAACATTATTTTTAAGTATTTTTAATTGATTTTTAAATTAAATTAAATAATTAAAAATATAAAAATATGTTGACTTTTTCATTGACCGTTGACCGTTGACCGTTTGACTTGTTGACCGGTTTTATTGTGTAATTGTATGCGCCGGGTGAGGCTCGAACCCGAGACCTCCCGTACGCGTGCACGCAGCTCTACCAACTGAGCTACGTGTCTAACCCGAAATAATTATGTTTTTAATTATACTTATATATTAACTCAGCTTATTCAAAATTCTTTTATTTCAAAAACATTTTAAATCATCGAACCGGTGACACTAACAGGTCTCGAACCCGGGACCTGCGCTTTAACGCTACACATAGTCCACCGCTGGACTGTGTGTCTAACTTGTTTAATATACAGATTTTTATTATACTTAACATCTAACGTAAGTTCATCCGGTTCAGTTAAAAAAATAACATTTTAATTACAGAGGGTGTGTGTATGTATCAAGGATCGAACTCGCGGCGTGTGATATGTATATGCACACTGTCCACCGCTAGACTGTGTGTCTAACCCGAGATAATATCCAGATTTTATTAAACTTATAATCAAACTATCATCGTCTTCTACATTACAAAATTACAGTCTGCGATTACGCTACTTTATCTTGTTTAATTCGATTGACAAACATTGAACAGACTAATATGAAATGGCAGAGATGATATTTAGAGGTAAACATACCGGAGAACGATTTATCTCAGAATTCCGGCGAGTCGTCGGCTCTGTGTTTACGGATTTCTACTGAATGAATAAATTGACAGTTTTGATTAGCTACGAGAGGAATTTAAGTATTAAACAAGAGTTATCAGAAGGTTTGAAAGTCTATACCGTTTCACAGCTGAAGATAAGGATTTCCAGAAGTTTTCCGGCGAACTGGAATTATCTGATATTGACGTCTGAAATTGATTTCAATTGAAGGGTCTGAGTTAGCAATAGCTTAACAATTGATAGACCACGAAGGTATTGAAAGACTTACTGTTTTGATGAAGAATACGGTTTTCCGGCGACTTGCAGAAATTTTCCGGCGAGTAAAGAAAACCTTTTCTGATGAACTGAATGTATAGCGAAAGTGAAATGGCAGGTTTGCAGAATGTTTCTGAGTCGCGAGAGAGGGCAAAGATTGAAGTAATTCTGATATTGAAAGTTTTCGGTTATAAAAACCGATTCACTTCTAGAATTCAAGTTCATTCAAGGCAAACTTGATTAGAATCGTCGGTGCATCGGTTATAAACCAGAATTCGCGATAACTCAAACGTTTTGGACGGTTGAATAGACGATTACGGTTTTCAGTTGCGCAACCGGTTGATCTATGATTGACTATAAAATTCATTTGTTTCCTAGAGTTGACAGAAAACAACAAGTGGCGGAGTGGTTATGTGTGTGTGTGTTAAGTCTTTGGAGTTCTCTTCCGGCTGATCCGGGTTCGAGTCCCGGCAGCCTTATTTTATTTTTACTTTTTATCAATTATAACTTTTATAGTTTAGTTTGTTTATTAATTATGTATCATTAAAAATCAAAATAGCCATAAATACGCAACGTGACATTTATAACTTGATATTCGATTACAAAATGGAGCGGGTTTGGAAACCCCGTTTTTGACAAATGTTACATTGTTGGACACATGTATACGTCCCTTAACACCCGGTAACCCTCTGTGATCATTCCTTGGCCATTTAATTGATGAAAATTGAAGTTACAACACACTTTCATCACCAACTTTCATCAAGTTCATCCTAGTGAAGCTCCTGGTCTCTCCCAAGCATTCCTTTCTTATTCTAGCACCCATTTGGACTTATTGAAATTGTTCAATTCGTGCTAAGTTGATTCCTTATAGTTTATAGCTTAGAACAAAGTCTCGTCGTAAAAACGCCTTGACTTTGATCTAAATGCTCGATCGTCTGGCCATTGGTCATAACGAAAGTGGCTACGTGATTGTAATAATGTAGGTGTTAATCCCTCAAAAGGGCACCTCCTGATTACCACGAATTCTTGATCAATTGACGAGTCAAACGAAAAGTCAACAAAAGTCAAACTGTCCAGTTTTGTAAAAATTCATAAATAATCATGTAAATGTTACAAAATGTGTTTTGATGTATAAAAACTTAAAAATAAGTGTTAGAACTTATATAAACTGTTTTGGCTTCAATGAGTAAAATTCATCTTCTAGCTTCTTGATTTCGCTCCTTGGGCAAAATCGTCTGGTCATGATTTCCTTCAATTCGTTCCAAGTTAAGGACATAGCATCTTCCACACCTCGTTTGGCCTTCTCTGTGTTCCACCAAGTAAGTGCTATCCCATATAGTCGACCGGTAGCATAACGCACTTTGCGATCATCAGGGCAATCGCAATTTAGAAAAGTATTCTCCATTTCTTCAAACCAATGGAGGAGTGCGGTGACACCTTCAGTCCCTTTATATTTCGGAGGGTCGCATGATTTGAAATGCTTGTAGGTGCATTTAGTGGTGTTTGGGGAAGAGTTGAAAATGTTTTGGTTTGCTTGATTGACAGGATTATTGGTAAGTGCTTGTTGAACTTGGATTACAATGTTGGGTATTACGGCAGCCATTTGTTGAGCGATTAAGGCAGCCATGCGATCGCGGGCTTTTCTTGCTCTCGTCTTCCTACGGGCGAGGTTAGAAGACATCTACAATGAATACATGACAAGAGTATGAGTTGGATGCTTTTGGGATCATGGGTCGCATTCAAGAATGATCATTTATAAAATAATTATACAAAAATACTACATCCATAGGATGTCTTGGGCTTTGCTCGCTGTTAGGCCCGTCATGCCGCCATACTTTACCTTATGTAATCATGTGGGCCCCCATGAATACCGGTTTTTCATATGGTTCGCACGGTTTCTGCCTGGTTGCGTACACAAAAACCCGGGAAAATCGAGAAATATGTATACAACGTGTGATGTTCGGAATGTGTCCAGGTGTAGACACGATGACACCTCAAAGTAGGGTTAGTTCGAACGACGTTTGGTGTGGCATGCTTTGGCCTAATAGGTCCTTCGTACTCTCATCGTTGGTCCCCAGGTAGGCAAACTGGTCCGTTATATTGGATTTATACGAATGCCAGCCTAGACAGGACGTTCCGACTACCGGTACTTGTACCCTTCCAGTTACTACATGCCCGTCGCAGAACTTACTTTGATGAGAATTGAAAATTGCATAAAATCTTTGGATAATGAGAATATGAAAATAAATTGAATACATGAACATCGATATATGTATAATGAATATGTATATATGTATAATGAACATGTATATGAGCATGTATGTTTGACTGAAATGTAAACAAATATGAAACAAATAAATATCACAAGTTTGTATGTAACCACCTAATCAATTTAAAATTTAGGCAGACTATAGTATAGGCTCTAAGGGTCTAATAACCTATCCTATATCCCTATAGTCATGGCTCTGATACCAATCTGTCACACCCCGACCCGCAGCGGATAAGGTGATCGGGGCATGATTGGGTTATCATCAAAGCTCATGACATTTATTAAACGTTTCATATTCATTAATACAAATTAAATGGAAATTTACAATGATTGCTACAACATGATCTAACTACAATCTAAACTTCTTTGTTCTCTTCTAAGGCATATCCTATGTTATCCTTGCTTCAACCTGTTCACCTGTATCATGTGTAAAAAGGTTTTTGGATCAACATAATGTTGGCGAGTGAATCCTATGGAAAACATTTGAACAATTCATTTAAATTGATTATGAAATATGTGCACAACCAAACATGAGTAAAATTAGATGTAACTTGATCAACAATCATAATATGTTAAATGAAAACACTCATGAATAATAATGGAACAATTAAAGGCACGCGTTGCTCAACTCGTCTCTCACGAGGAACTGAGGGGCCTGATGAATGAATTGCATAAACATGATAATATGAATAACACAACTACAACAATATAAACTCAATGAAAACACACATGAACAATAATGAATTGAATTGAAGCACGCGATGTTCTACTCGTTTCCCACGAGGAACTGATGGGCTTAATGTACGAGTTTCATGTAATTTGACAAACGGAATATAAGTAAATCACAACAATAAATCAATCTAAGTTTAAGTCATGATGTGGTATGGCACAAGTTTAAATAAACAACTTAATTATTTCATAACACATGACACACCCCAAAACGTGTAATTTAAAAGGGGGAATTGTAAGATTCACTCACAGTGGGTGCGTTCGGTTGATGACGTTGAATGCACGCGAAGTGGTTTTAACCACGAGTGAGATTTAACCTAGATAAATCGCATTATGGTTTGGTAAGTAAACGGATTTTATTAAACTATTTTAGTAGGATTGTTGGGTGTATTTTTGTGAGTTTGAGGCTATTTTCTAATCTAAAAAAAATGTTATTTTTAAGCATTTATAATTGATTTTTAATTAAAATAATTAAATAAAAATAATAAAAATATTTTATTTTTTTTTTTTCTGCTACAGTGACATTGACTTGTTGACTTTGACTGGTCGTTGACCGGTTTTGAGGCATATTGTTGTGCGCTTGGTGAGGCTCGAACCCGAGACCTCCCGTACGCGTGCACGCAGCTCTACCAACTGAGCTACGTGTCTAACCCGTTATATATCCAATTTTTAATTTCATATATACATTAATTAGAATTAACAGAAAATCATTTTATTTTAAAAAAAGTTTAAGCGGACCGGTTTTGCACTCCACAGGTCTCGAACTCGGGACCTGTGGTTTAATCTAACACACAGTCCACCGCTGGACTGTGTGTTCAACATGTTATAACATTCGATTTTTATTATACTTAAATACTAATTATTTATTTCCTTTTCTGCCTTAATTAAAAAGAGAAGATAATTGTCCGAGTCGGTGCTGAAGACCGGACTCGAACTCGTGACCAGCGATATAATCAAACACACAGTCCACCGCTGGACTGTGTGTCTAACTTGGTTATTATTCCGGTTAACAATATATTTAACATATATCTGTGGCGATCCGGTTCAGTTAAATAAAAACTTGATTTTTATTAAGGCAGCGTGTACGAGCCGGGATTCGAACTTGAGACGTTAGCGTTTTATGTGCACACAGTCCACCGCTGGACTGTGTGTCTAACCCGATTAATTTCTTGAATTATATTATACTTATATGTTAACGAAAGTGCGTCGTCTTCTTCGTCAATGTTGAACCAGAAATCGGGTCTGACTGGTTCGAGTTTTTATTCAAGTTTCATTAGTGTTTTAGGTTAATTACTGGTAAGATAGAAGTAAAAAGAAAGGAAAATAAGCGTGAGGTATACCGACTCGTTTTCCTCTGTTTTCTGGCAGAACTCCGGCGACAGAAAACAACTCCGGCGTCTGGTGCCTTGCAGCAGCAAGTCTCCGAAAAACTTGGAAAGAGTATGGGTATCTCCGGTATAAGCTTCAGAGGTTCAGAAAAGCTCGGCAATGGGGAAAACGGTTTTCCGGCGACGAACAGGGTTATTCCGGCGAGTGGAATTACGCCGAGAAAAGGTGTGATTTTTGAGCGAAAGTGTTTGTCGTCGGTTGTGGGTCAATTTATAAGGGAAAATCGAAATGTATTTGGTCTGATTTTGGACTGTATTCATCGGTTTAAGTTTTCCGGCGGTTTTGAAAAGTGTCGCGGACTTCAAACATCGGTTATAACCGATATGTGGTTAATGGTTTACGTTATAACGTAAATTGGTGTTAAAACTCGCGAGAATTCCGGGATTCCGACGACTGAATCGTTTGGGCGCCGGTTTTTGAATTTGTAAAGTCACTATATCAATTAAATGATTCTATTATTCATCAAACATAACAAGCGGCGTAGTGGTTTGTGTGTGTGAAGATAAGTTGCATCTGATTCGGTACAGACCCGGGTTCGAAACCCGGCAGATGTATTTCATTTTTATTATGTGATTTTTGATAGTTTTTCAAAAACTAAATATATATTCGCGTATAATAATTGATTACGGATCGTTTAAAAATGTTTTGGACATTTAATTCGCAACGAAAATTTTGACTGACTGTTCGGTTGATAAACGGAGCGGGTTTGGTAAATCCGTTTTTGACGGATGTTACAGTATCCCCTGCTTTTTAGAAATTTCGTCCCGAAATTTAAATAATGATACATTTTGACTAAAAGGGATGATGACGTTTTGTTTGACAGTTGTATACTTAGAAAAATGAAGGTTTAAGTTTTTGTTCGAGGCGGTAACGTTCCTTGTAAGGGTTATGTACCCTATTCAGGAATCGCTTTTTGTTGCCTACTGTATGAATATTGATAAGCAGAAATGATTTGCTAAAATGATATCATGCATATGTGTTAAGATACGTTTGGGAAAATATGGTTATATCCTAAGGCAAAACTTCTAACACTACAATCTTCATGGAACATAAATAAAAACACAACAGCTGATATTTGAACATAAGTAAGTACAACAGCTAATATTCAAACATGAATAGAATGACATGAATCAGCAAATATTTGAACATGAATAAACACAACAGCAAATATTTGAACATGAATAAACACATCAGCAAATATTTGAATCCACATTCTGATAACATATATGTTTGAATGATGGAAGCTCCTCTCTCGTTTGTTATGATGGAGAGGTTAATTTATGTAGAAATGGAACACAATCCAATCCCTTTAAATAACGTGATGATATAAATGTAACACAAATTCCAACCAAGGCAATACTAAATCCTACATGGAACTTCTCATAACCGCCTGATAATGCCTCTGATCCTTTGGCAAGAATACTTATATATAGGAAGTACCAGCGGCGTATCCACCATATTCTTGCCAAATTTTCATTAGTTTTATCCACAAGTTATGATTGGTTACCAAGAAACTAATAAATCCTACATAGAACTTCTCATAACCATCCGTTAATGCCTCTGATCCTTTGACAAGAATACTTATATATAGGAAGTACCAGCGGCGTATCCACCATATTCTTGTCAAATTTTCATTGGTTTTAACAGTGAATTATGATTAGTCCTATAACTCTACAATCAATACAACAAACATAAATTACTGAAATGAAATATATTTGTGCGATCAAGGCTCAATCGAACGGAGCCGATCGTTTTGCATGTACTGAAAATGAAATTGTGTGCTCAAGGCTCAATCAAACGGAGCCGAACATATTGAATGTACTGAAATTGAAATTGTGTGCTCAAGGCTCAATCAAACGGAGCCGAACATATTGAATGTACTGAATATGAATAACTTAACCACACAAACAGCCTATGCATGGAACCTCTCATAACCGCCTGATAATGCCTCCGATTATTTGACAAGAATACTTATATATAGGAAGTACCATCGGCGTATCCACCATATCCTTGTCAAATTTTCATTGACTTTATCCGCAAGTTATGGTTAGTTCGATGCGACTCTACTACAAACACCACAACCACATGATACTGATAATGAAATTGTCTGTGCGCTCAAGGCTCAATCAAACGGAGCCGAACGTATTGAATGAAATTGTATGTGCGCTCAAGGCTCAATCAAACGGAGCCGAACGTATTGAATGTACTGAAATTGAACAACTTAATTTAAACAACCATCACACAATCAGCCTATGCATGGAACCTCTCATAACCGCCTGATAATGCCTCCGATCATTTGACAAGAATACTTATATATAGGAAGTACCATCGGCGTATCCACCATACCCTTGTCAAATTTTCGTTGACTTTATCCGAAAGTTATGTTTAGTTCGATGCGACTCTACTACAAACACCACAACCACATGATACTGATAATGAAATTGTATGTGCGCTCAAGGCTCAATCAAACGGAGCCGAACGTATTGCATGAACTGGAAATGTGAATAAATCTTTGCACTCAAGGCTCAATCAAACGGAGCCGAGCGTATTGCATGAACTGGAAATGTGAATAAATCTTTGCACTCAAGGCTCAATCAAACGGAGCCGAGCGTATTGCATGTATTGAAATGTAAAATTACGTAACCGATCAAGGCTCAAACAAACGGAGCCGATCGTGCGGGCACGCCAAGATCAACCACATAATAAAATGGGGATCCAACTCAACCTCGATGGTGGGGAGCCACGGCCTCGGCAAAAGCATATACCGAAAACAATATATAATATATAATATCCAATAATTTCTCTAACAGTCTACACATGTGATAAAGAAAAACATAAGACTAAACAATAGAAGTTGAATCTGGATCTTCGGCGAAGAGGACTAGCTGAGTATCTTCATCAGGGCCGTCATTATCTTCGACAGGGTTGGCGTTGATATTGAAGACTCTTCCTCTTGCTGGTGGCATAGTGGTTGGGTTTTCTTGGTTTACTTGGTTAACTGGGTTTGATTGGGCTTGAGTGTTGATAACGTTTACCAATTGAGGGCATGTGTTTCTAAAGTGGGTAGGGTCGCCACAATTGAAGCAAGCTCGAGCATATGGGAACATGGGGTGTTGGGGTTGGTGATAAGTTTGGGCCATGTTTTGAGTAGGGGAAAAGGTTTGGTCTTGAAAGGTGCGACAAACATTGCTCAAATGACCATAACGTCCACAAGTTGTACATAGCCGGCAAGGTAAAGTAAGGGGATGGTGATAAAAACAGTTGTTGCATCGAGGGTGAGGTCCGAGATATGGTTTCTTATTTGGGTAAGCTGAGTTGGGTGCCACTTGGGTGATTGGGACAGCTCGGAGGGGTATAGCGTGAAAAACGGGTTGATTTCGTTGGGTAGCAGCGAAAAGTCGCCCGACTCTACTTCTCTTAGGGTTGGGTTGAGAAGGGGATTCGGTTTGGGTGGAGTCGGAGGTTTCAGTCGATTCTTTATCCTTCTTCTTCTCCTCCTCGAAGTCTTTGTTTCGGATTCGGTTCTCGGTGAGCTCTATTGCTAGCTCCATTGCTGCTTCCAAAGTTGCAGGCTTGGTACTTATCACAGGGTCTTGAATCTTTGACGGAAGACCACGAATGTAGTGCTCGATCAAACGGTAGAGGGGAGTAAACATGTTGGGAACCATTTGATGTAATTCGAGGAACCTTTTGTTGTAGGTGGTGTGGTCTCCTTCCACTTGCTTCAATGAGTAAAATTCATCTTCTAGCTTCTTGATTTCGCTCCTTGGGCAAAATCGTCTGGTCATGATTTCCTTCAATTCGTTCCAAGTTAAGGACATAGCATCTTCCACACCTCGTTTGGCCTTCTCTGTGTTCCACCAAGTAAGTGCTATCCCATATAGTCGACCGGTAGCATAACGCACTTTGCGATCATCAGGGCAATCGCAATTTAGAAAAGTATTCTCCATTTCTTCAAACCAATGGAGGAGTGCGGTGACACCTTCAGTCCCTTTATATTTCGGAGGGTCGCATGATTTGAAATGCTTGTAGGTGCATTTAGTGGTGTTTGGGGAAGAGTTGAAAATGTTTTGGTTTGCTTGATTGACAGGATTATTGGTAAGTGCTTGTTGAACTTGGATTACAATGTTGGGTATTACGGCAGCCATTTGTTGAGCGATTAAGGCAGCCATGCGATCGCGGGCTTTTCTTGCTCTCGTCTTCCTACGGGCGAGGTTAGAAGACATCTACAATGAATACATGACAAGAGTATGAGTTGGATGCTTTTGGGATCATGGGTCGCATTCAAGAATGATCATTTATAAAATAATTATACAAAAATACTACATCCATAGGATGTCTTGGGCTTTGCTCGCTGTTAGGCCCGTCATGCCGCCATACTTTACCTTATGTAATCATGTGGGCCCCCATGAATACCGGTTTTTCATATGGTTCGCACGGTTTCTGCCTGGTTGCGTACACAAAAACCCGGGAAAATCGAGAAATATGTATACAACGTGTGATGTTCGGAATGTGTCCAGGTGTAGACACGATGACACCTCAAAGTAGGGTTAGTTCGAACGACGTTTGGTGTGGCATGCTTTGGCCTAATAGGTCCTTCGTACTCTCATCGTTGGTCCCCAGGTAGGCAAACTGGTCCGTTATATTGGATTTATACGAATGCCAGCCTAGACAGGACGTTCCGACTACCGGTACTTGTACCCTTCCAGTTACTACATGCCCGTCGCAGAACTTACTTTGATGAGAATTGAAAATTGCATAAAATCTTTGGATAATGAGAATATGAAAATAAATTGAATACATGAACATCGATATATGTATAATGAATATGTATATATGTATAATGAACATGTATATGAGCATGTATGTTTGACTGAAATGTAAACAAATATGAAACAAATAAATATCACAAGTTTGTATGTAACCACCTAATCAATTTAAAATTTAGGCAGACTATAGTATAGGCTCTAAGGGTCTAATAACCTATCCTATATCCCTATAGTCATGGCTCTGATACCAATCTGTCACACCCCGACCCGCAGCGGATAAGGTGATCGGGGCATGATTGGGTTATCATCAAAGCTCATGACATTTATTAAACGTTTCATATTCATTAATACAAATTAAATGGAAATTTACAATGATTGCTACAACATGATCTAACTACAATCTAAACTTCTTTGTTCTCTTCTAAGGCATATCCTATGTTATCCTTGCTTCAACCTGTTCACCTGTATCATGTGTAAAAAGGTTTTTGGATCAACATAATGTTGGCGAGTGAATCCTATGGAAAACATTTGAACAATTCATTTAAATTGATTATGAAATATGTGCACAACCAAACATGAGTAAAATTAGATGTAACTTGATCAACAATCATAATATGTTAAATGAAAACACTCATGAATAATAATGGAACAATTAAAGGCACGCGTTGCTCAACTCGTCTCTCACGAGGAACTGAGGGGCCTGATGAATGAATTGCATAAACATGATAATATGAATAACACAACTACAACAATATAAACTCAATGAAAACACACATGAACAATAATGAATTGAATTGAAGCACGCGATGTTCTACTCGTTTCCCACGAGGAACTGATGGGCTTAATGTACGAGTTTCATGTAATTTGACAAACGGAATATAAGTAAATCACAACAATAAATCAATCTAAGTTTAAGTCATGATGTGGTATGGCACAAGTTTAAATAAACAACTTAATTATTTCATAACACATGACACACCCCAAAACGTGTAATTTAAAAGGGGGAATTGTAAGATTCACTCACAGTGGGTGCGTTCGGTTGATGACGTTGAATGCACGCGAAGTGGTTTTAACCACGAGTGAGATTTAACCTAGATAAATCGCATTATGGTTTGGTAAGTAAACGGATTTTATTAAACTATTTTAGTAGGATTGTTGGGTGTATTTTTGTGAGTTTGAGGCTATTTTCTAATCTAAAAAAAATGTTATTTTTAAGCATTTATAATTGATTTTTAATTAAAATAATTAAATAAAAATAATAAAAATATTTTATTTTTTTTTTTTTCTGCTACAGTGACATTGACTTGTTGACTTTGACTGGTCGTTGACCGGTTTTGAGGCATATTGTTGTGCGCTTGGTGAGGCTCGAACCCGAGACCTCCCGTACGCGTGCACGCAGCTCTACCAACTGAGCTACGTGTCTAACCCGTTATATATCCAATTTTTAATTTCATATATACATTAATTAGAATTAACAGAAAATCATTTTATTTTAAAAAAAGTTTAAGCGGACCGGTTTTGCACTCCACAGGTCTCGAACTCGGGACCTGTGGTTTAATCTAACACACAGTCCACCGCTGGACTGTGTGTTCAACATGTTATAACATTCGATTTTTATTATACTTAAATACTAATTATTTATTTCCTTTTCTGCCTTAATTAAAAAGAGAAGATAATTGTCCGAGTCGGTGCTGAAGACCGGACTCGAACTCGTGACCAGCGATATAATCAAACACACAGTCCACCGCTGGACTGTGTGTCTAACTTGGTTATTATTCCGGTTAACAATATATTTAACATATATCTGTGGCGATCCGGTTCAGTTAAATAAAAACTTGATTTTTATTAAGGCAGCGTGTACGAGCCGGGATTCGAACTTGAGACGTTAGCGTTTTATGTGCACACAGTCCACCGCTGGACTGTGTGTCTAACCCGATTAATTTCTTGAATTATATTATACTTATATGTTAACGAAAGTGCGTCGTCTTCTTCGTCAATGTTGAACCAGAAATCGGGTCTGACTGGTTCGAGTTTTTATTCAAGTTTCATTAGTGTTTTAGGTTAATTACTGGTAAGATAGAAGTAAAAAGAAAGGAAAATAAGCGTGAGGTATACCGACTCGTTTTCCTCTGTTTTCCGGCAGAACTCCGGCGACAGAAAACAACTCCGGCGTCTGGTGCCTTGCAGCAGCAAGTCTCCGAAAAACTTGGAAAGAGTATGGGTATCTCCGGTATAAGCTTCAGAGGTTCAGAAAAGCTCGGCAATGGGGAAAACGGTTTTCCGGCGACGAACAGGGTTATTCCGGCGAGTGGAATTACGCCGAGAAAAGGTGTGATTTTTGAGCGAAAGTGTTTGTCGTCGGTTGTGGGTCAATTTATAAGGGAAAATCGAAATGTATTTGGTCTGATTTTGGACTGTATTCATCGGTTTAAGTTTTCCGGCGGTTTTGAAAAGTGTCGCGGACTTCAAACATCGGTTATAACCGATATGTGGTTAATGGTTTACGTTATAACGTAAATTGGTGTTAAAACTCGCGAGAATTCCGGGATTCCGACGACTGAATCGTTTGGGCGCCGGTTTTGAATTTGTAAAGTCACTATATCAATTAAATGATTCTATTATTCATCAAACATAACAAGCGGCGCAGTGGTTTGTGTGTGTGAAGATAAGTTGCATCTGATTCGGTACAGACCCGGGTTCGAAACCCGGCAGATGTATTTCATTTTTATTATGTGATTTTTGATAGTTTTTCAAAAACTAAATATATATTCGCGTATAATAATTGATTACGGATCGTTTAAAAATGTTTTGGACATTTAATTCGCAACGAAAATTTTGACTGACTGTTCGGTTGATAAACGGAGCGGGTTTGGTAAATCTGTTTTTGACGGATGTTACATGTCAGTCGATCATGTCTCGGTTTCTGTACCGGGCCCATATGTAAAAGCCTGACATGTAAATCTGTATACAAGGTCATTTGTATTGTCCCAAGTTATTTTACTAAATGTGCTAATGCACCTAAAATCATTTTCAAAAGGGTTTTCAAAATGAGTCGTGTAACATCCGTCAAAAAAACGGATTTTACCAAACCCGCTCCGTTTATTAACCGAACAATCAATTTAAAATTTCGTGGCGTATTTAATGCCCAAACTAATTTTAAACGATACATAATTAATTATTATATTGGAATATATAATTTGTTTTTGAAAAATTGTTAAAAATAATGAAATAAAAATATAAGGTTGCTGCCGGGTTTCGAACCCGGGTCAATCAACCGGTTCAGCAGACTTAACACACACACACTCAACCACTGCGCCACTAGTGTTTCTTGTTAATTATTAGAATCAATTAATTCATATCATGATTCCCAAATTCAAAAACCGGCGCCCAAATTTCAGTCGTCGGAAATCCCGACTAACTCGCCAAGAATTTACGATATCTTCAGTTATAACGTAAAACTTAATCACTATATCGGTTATAACCGACGCCTGAGTCCGCGACACAACCTATAACCGCCGAAGAATTTCTAACCGACGAATCAGGTCAGAAATAGGACCAAATTCATCGATGACCTGTCCTATAAATACCTCCTCGAACCTCTGCAAGCTTTTTCGCTCAAAACCACACCTTTACCCGACGTAATTCCATTCGCCGGAAAACTTCTGCACATCGCCGGAAAACCGAACCCTTCACTTCTGAGCCTTACTGAACCCCCTGAGCTTATACCGAAGTCACCCACATCCTTTTCAAGCTTGCTGAAGACTCTCTGCTGCAAGACACACGACGCCGGAATCTTTTGCTGTCGCCGGAGTTCTGCCGGAGAAACAGAGGAGTCCAGTCGGTATACCTTACGCTTAAATCTTTCATTCTTTTTACATATCTCATCTGTAATTAACCTCAAAACACTAAAGAACACGATTAAAACATCGAACCAGTCGGACTTCCGATTCTGGTTAAATTCAACGAAGAAGACGAATTTCCAGTTGTGTATAAGTATAATTAAAATCAAGTTATAACTCGGGTTAGACACACAGTCCAGCGGTGGACTGTGTGCACATTAAACACGTAAACGTCTCGAGTTCGAATCTTGTCCCACGCATGCTTGCCTTAATAAAAATGTCTTTTTTGTTAACCGAACCGGAGTCACCGCTGTACATGTTAAGTTTAATAATAACCGGAATAATAACCAAGATAGACACACAGTCCAGCAGTGGACTGTGTGAATGTTTAAACACACGTACGAGTTCGAGTCCGGTCTACTGCACCGATTCGGACAATTATCTAACTTTTTAAAATAAGGCAGAAATGAAATAATGAAGTTTGTTCATAAGTATAATAAAAATCAGTTTATTTAACAAGTTGGACACACAGTCCAGCGGTGGACTGTGTGTTAACATAAACCACAGGTCCCGGGTTCGAGACCTGTGGAGCGCACCGAGTCACTGATTAAAAATCTTTTTAGAAATAAAGTGATTTCGGATTAATCTAATTAATATATAAATATAATTAAAAAAAGAAATATTTCGGGTTAGACACGTAGCTCAGTTGGTTGAGCTGCGTGCACGCGTACGGGAGGTCTCGGGTTCGAGCCTCACTCAGCGCACACTTACACGCATACGAACCGGTCAAACAGTCAAGGTCAAAGGTCAACGGTCAACGGTCAAAAAAGTCAACATTTTTTATTATTTTTTATTTATTTATTTTAATTAAAAATCAATTAAAAATACTTAAAAATAACATTTTTAAGGTTAGAAAATAGCCTTAAACTCACAAAAATACACCCAACAATCCTACTAAAATGGATTAATAAAATCCGTTTACTTACCGAACCATAAAGCTATTTATCTAGGTTAATTTCACTCGTGGTTAAAACCACTTCGAGTGCATTCAACATCATCAACCGAACGCACCCACTGTGAGTGAATCTTACAACTCCCCTTTTTAATTACACGTTTTGGGGTGTGTCATGTGTCACAAAATAATTAACTCGTTTATTTAAACTTGTGCCATACCATATTCTGATCTAAACTTAGATTGTTTATATTGTTGTGGTTATGTATTTCATTTTGTCAACTTATATGAAATTCATTCATTAAGCCCATTAGTTCCTCGTGAGAGACGAGTTGAGCAACGCGTGCCTCAAAACCAATCCATTATTGTTCATGTGTGTATTATTGAGTTTATATTGTTTGTAGTTATGTCTTTCATATTATCATGTTTATGCAATTCATTCATTAGGCCCATCAGTTCCTCGTGAGAGACGAGTTGAGCAACGCGTGCCTCTAAACGATCCATTTTTGTTCATGTGTGTATTGTTTAATATTAAATTGATTGGTGAATAAGTTTACATCTATTTTTACTCATGTGTGGTTGTGCACTTTATTTCATAATCAATTAAATAAACTTGTTCAAATGTTTTCCATAGGATTCACTCACCATCTTTTTGTTGATCCAAAAACCCTTTTTACACATGATACAGGTGAACAGGATGAAGCAAGGAAAACATAGGAAATGCCTTAGAAGAAAACAAAGAAGCTTAGATTGATGTTTAGGTCATGATGTAATTATGATTGTAAATTTCCATTAAATTGTATTAATGAATATGAAACGTTAAAATAAATGTCATGAGCTTTGATGATAACCCAATCATGCCCCGATCACCTTTTCCGCTGCGGGTCGGGGTGTGACAAGTCGGTTGATATTATTTACCGGTGTAAACTGACGTATTTTCAAAGATTAAATACAGGTACAAGTACGCAATAGGCCGGAAGCTGCGGGGCGTTGACATTAAGGAGTTACGACCTTAGAGTTGAGCCTTTAGAGTTTGTTTTCATTTTATATGATATCCGATCCGCCTGTGGATCATATTACAAACCTTGTCTGTATATATTATGTTTCGAACTCTGGACACTTTATGGTTTGTAATAGTTTATATTTTACTCCAAGCCTTCCGCTGTGTTGCTCTGTGTTGTAATTGGTTATGATGATATCAACTGTACGTCACGATACTCCCCACCGGGCCCACCGGAATACACGTGGAAATAGGGGTGTGACAGTAGTCCTGTCAGAATTTCTTTGCCGATACATGTATTTATTATTGGATTGTACCTAAACCAAGTTTAATTGTTCGAACTTGCCCCCTGTATATATATTGAATTCAAAGTTTCCATATGATGTATTGGGGTCATCATATTCAAAATAATCTCAACAAACACTTCATCTGTCTCGAACCAAAGTAGACTTGTTTAGTCTTCACTTTCATTAAATCGTTTGTCGGTTATGACACTTTGTGGTGGCGTTTTCACTAATTTGGAGCTTGGACAAATCTCGTTTGCACATTTCATGTCGGATTAAATCATTTATTTGATTATTTATTTTAAGTCCACCTCGTTGGCTTGTTATTTTAAAATGGTCTTAATATAAATGTGTGTTAAGATAACGATCCTTACATCATCGGTCAAAAAATCTACGATATTAATTTGCTCCTTCATCATTAATCAAAAATTTTACAATACTCACTTGTTGTTTTGCAACAATTGAAAATTCAATAAGATTCAGTTGAAACATGTATTTAAAACCCACTTCGTTGAACCTTTTATCTGATGGTAAACGTGGTGAACTTGTTCGGTCACTGCTATTAGACTAATTACGATATTATTAGATGCTATATAATGAATTATTTTGTTTCATGAACATTGTAATGCATTGCGTATACAACCACACTGCTCGATACGCCTCATGTTTCCTGTATGGATAATTTTTGTTACAAAATTTTTTTCCTCACTCTCTACCCGAACAATCTATTCTCAATGTTGCGATCAACCATCGGCCTCCGATCGTCGCATCTCCACAGTTTGTGATATACTAGTCTTTGCATCCATGCCAGTCATTCTCACCAATAAGTAGGGAACGTCTATTAGAGTAGTGCCTTGCCATACCTAAATAAAGTGATTGGAGGACTACTCTTCCGATGTCCTAAGTGACTTCCTACAAGTAAGGACATACCTAAATGAAGTTATCTCAGTGATTCCATGTCGAGTCATTCTTTTTCTATTGATCAAAAGCTAAGAACAAGAGGATGCTCAGAGAATCATGCAAGGTAATTTATCATTACGGGCGCACACGTAATCATAAATTGCAGTGCATGAGAATCTTAGTGGACTCTGTGGGTCAAGCTTATGGTCACGACCTATTCTAAGGTCTTAAATTGTTCATCGAGACTTGATCCCCTAAGCGATAGAACGCTAACCAGAGCAATTGCGACAACGCCCCACAACAAGGTAATATGCCCTCACTGTCGCAATGAACTTCTTTCAGATGATTGACTGCCTTTTTGTAGTCTTACCATTTTCTTAATAGCTACATCTTTCAGTTGGATGTTCTCAATTTCTATCTATAACTAGAGCAGTGACTATAATTCTTGTGGGAAAGGAACCATTTCGAATCATAGCAATAGTCGCTAAATAATCCCTCATTCACACCAATTGGAACTAAATGCCTTTCCTTGGTATTTCCCCATTATTCATGAATCAGATTCTTGAGTCTCATTCGTTTTGTTTGATGATTTGTTTTAACTTTGGTACAATTTTTCCATGATTATGAGTTACTTAAAAGTTTTCTTTTGATTTATTTTGGACCATAAGTACTGTCCAACACTGTAGTTAATATTATAGAAGACATGGAAGTTGGATAATACAAGAAATTTACTTAAACAAATTTATCACATTCAAAAAGTATGTTTTCGCAATAACCATTCAAAGGTTCAGAAGTTTTACAAAGGATCACAAGCTACTTGAACAAAATGATTGAAAAGTACAGGGCAGGGTATTACAAATCATTATGACCAAAACATATTGTTTTGCAAAAAATTTAAACTATAACCGTATTTTACACTAAAGGAGGATTTTGAAATCCTCTTATTATAACGAATCTTGTTGGAATTCCTAACGGAAAATTTTGTTACAATTTTCATAACACTTATCATTCTCGAGTTTTCTTAATGACAATGATACATTTTGTAAACACATCTTAGTAGGCGTGTGTCTCAAGTGATCCTAAATGATACAATTATTCTGAAAAACAAACATGAAAGTATTGGGTAAACTAAGGATTTGTATAAATTACCTTTCGTACCTTTAAACTTCGCAAACACTAGTTCTCATTCAAATCCACACACTTCGATTGGTTCCTTATGATCAATTATACCTCGCATCCATTGCACGTCGGTGTTCGTTGTATACCCGTCTCAATTCCTTGTGCCTTTAGACATTGGTAAAGTCATCTTTAGTCAGTCTCGTAATATTTTCATACCAGACATCGTATTGCTCAGTTTTCGACAACTGATACAATGACATAATTTCACTACTCGCTGCCAATAGCGAGACGTGTATTTTACTCGCGAATCTAACTGACCCCTTTCAAATTTAATACGTGCGATTTGGTATTTCTTGATCTAGTAATGAGCATAGTGTTTAATGCAAACCAGCATGGATGTAAATCTCATTTCTATAACCAAATACATACATAGAGCATTTCTGCAAATGTATTTTGTTAAACACTATGATTTTCAAAAGTCAACATTGGCATCGCACATCAAAATTAACCCATAGTAAACACTTGTTTTTCATATAAAAGTTATATGACATTTTACAAAGAACTATATATCTTGGAAAAATATATATGTATTTTGGTATGAGAAATTTTTCTTCACAAAAATAGTCCTTTGAGGACAAGAGTAAACACTTTGGGGTTTTCGTTTCAAGAAAATGTAAATATACACTTTTGATCAATACAAGATAAATGGATATATGTTTTGCTAAGATATATACAAAATAAGATTTGGAATCTTGAAATTCAAGAAATTATGGTCGATCTTTCGAAAATTGTTTTGAATAATGACAAAGCTAATTTAACTTAAAACCCCAAGATAAACTAGTGTATTCATATGGGTACTCACCCGAGTTCCCACTCATTAAATGAATATATTGTAATAGTTTTTTTAAGGGAATAAAACTTTATTTTACACACGATTTATCTTTCTAGAAAAGAATTAATGGTAATTCTAACCAAGGATGCTTGAATATTTTGTTTATGAGGTACCCTATACTCAAATATATACCTCTCTGATTCAAATAAATACATAGAGTTAATGGATAACCCAACTCGCGTTGATATGTACTTTTCATTGACCAGTTAACATTCTTAGGCTAGGCGAGTCTTAAATCCAATCTTGGTAATCCTTAGATATGCATCCTTTGCCATTCGGATTTCAAACAATATTCATAAGTATCGGTTTGGTGCTTGTAAACTACTGCATATGTCTTTCCCAACTTTTTGTGGTAAGTCATGCCCTAATGATAAGACCACGTGTATTTTCTACCATACCTTTTAAGAAGTAGATTGATTCCCCTGAGGCTAGATTTCTATGTGTTATTAGAAGTCATCATTTGCCTTGATGATCGTCACACTTGGAACAATTCGAATCTTAGGCTTAACGATTATTGGTATCAATGACATGTAGTATTACCCTCTCCATTTCTCATTATTGAAGCATTAAAAGATACACCAAGCTCTTTCGATGTTCGGCATAAATTTCCATCATATGCTCGAATTGGTATAGTAATGTGCTACCTAATTCTCTAACCGACTTGGTAGTTGAATCCTTAGTTCTACTACTCAATAGTATTCATTCGTGTATTTAAACCGTTTCATTGGCCTGGTAGGGCCATGTGTTGGGAGTACATCTGTTTTGTCACATTTTGAACATACCTTAACAGTTTCAAAATGTTGACTTCTCTGACACATTTTACTAAGCTAATTCAGACGCTAACTAATAATTAACGAACTTTTACTTAGCCACGTTATTCCTACCCCTAGAAGGGAAAGTAAAAATGGAAAGTCGGCAAAGTCTTTCATCAGAAGGGTCATGGCGACATATTGTGTATCAATATTGTCATCCCTCATAGAGACAATCGCCAAACCCTAATTAGACCTTGATTTATGACTAGTCATACTCGAATAAAAGTGAGTACTAAAATTCTATATAAACAGTATGGTCAGATACTATACCTTATCCTTTTTTCGACAAGACTCCTTTGTAGACGACTTGAACTAAATTTCGAGGATGAAATTCCTGTAACAGGGGGAGAATGTGACAACCGGTAATTTCCGGGTTATCGTTACACAAATAATAAATATTAGAATGATAATAAATAATATTATAAGACATTCTACAAAGTTCGGGTTTAAAAAAGGGCATAAAAATGTGATCGGGCTACATAAAAACACAAGAAACGGGCCTTGAACCCAATCCACCTAAAAGCCCAACCCACCAAAAACCCTACATATAAATACTTCTAAACTCACCTCCTCCCACATTTTCACCTCCTTACTCTCTCTCTAACCCACAAAACTCTCTCATCTCCCCTCTCTAGAACTTCCGGCGGAGCCAGTGACCAAACCGACGACATTCCGGCGACTGCTGGAGAACTCCGGCGAAGTGCTGGCGGCGCCGCCACTAGCGGTGGCGGTGGTGGTGGCTCCCACATGGGATCTTTCAGGCCAAACACCCTTACCCCGCTAATTTGGACCTCCCCGACGCGTTGGTGGTAGCGGTTTTACGTAAATCAAAGCCGTTTGGGCTCGGGAGCAACTCCAGTGAAGCTCCGGCGAGTTTTCTGGCAAGTTAGTCTTGAAAGATCTTTCTGTGCATGTATAGATCGGGTAATTAGAAGCCTTCCTGCAAATTTTCATTAGTTTTTATACTCCGGCAACATTCTGGTGAGCTTCTGACTTGGATCTATGTTTCCATTCTTTTCTTTTTTCGGGTGTTCGACTCTTCTAACAGTAAGTGTTCGTGTTTTAGGCGATTTTGGGGGAGGTGGGAGTGCTGGAGTGGCCGGCAGTGGTCGTGGGCTGGAGGGAGAGTGACTGTGGTGTTATGGAGGGGCGGAACAAGAGCCACAGCCGGTGGCGCTAGGCCAGTCGGCGGTAGAGGAGTGGTGTAGTTTGGCTCGGGTTGATTCGGGTCAAATTCGAACGTACGGGTTTTGGTTTCGAGCAGAAGCGGGTCAAACAGATCAAATATGCGGGAAAAGCATAACCGGATGCAAGGTAAGTAAAGCTTACACCTTCTAGTAGAATACCTACTTATTGTATTGGTTACGAACAAGTAAATCAGTATTTGAAATATGATGTTTTGACGCGAAAATGATACGGGTCGGAACAAATGAAAATGATAAGAAACCATATTTGATGGTAAAAAGGGAAAACGGTAATTTGGTCATGTGATGACCAATAAACAAGGAGTTTTGAAAAGTAACCTTATGGTGTTAATCATAATGGGTAAAAAGGGTAAAATATTAATCTCGTCACGAGTTGACGGAAAAATAATGAGTTTTGAAAAATACATCCATGGCGTAAGCCATAATGGGTCAAACGAATTAAGAAACGACTTTTAAGAAATATGATTATATGGTGTAAACTGAAACGGGCTAAATAGGTGAGATGGTAAGTAAATACTATCTCACAATAATAAAATGGTCATTTAGGCCAAACGGGTCAAAATGGTGATGTTATCATCATTTGACAATATCGACTAATGGTTGCTTGTCGAGTTTTGTGCTCACAGGAAAAATAGCGTATGGATTGCATTGTTTTTAATTAGCAATTTATAATGTAAGGCATTAAAACGGGTCAATGCTATGACACGAGCCAGATAAGTGTAATGGGTCAAACTCTTAAGTAGGACTTGGGGTCCGATGAGAGTTAAACGAAGCATGGATGAACACTCGATATCCTAAAGAGATGTATATTTAATAATTATATTAGAGATATTATGTTCTTAGGAACATAAAGATTTTAAATAGAATATAGGTTAAAAGTGCCCACTTGGTCAAAACAAGCTTTAAATGTCCTTCGTGATTAAAAGGACAAAAGTTGACTAAAACACCCTTGAATGAAAAATTGTGACAACCGCTAATTTACGGGTTATAGTTACACAAATAATAAATATTAGAACGATAATAAATAATATTACAAGACATTTTACAGAGTTCGGGTTTAAAAACGGGCTTCAAAAATATGATCGGGCTACTTAAAAACACAAGAAACGGACTTGAACCCAATCCACCTAAAAGCCCCACCCACCAAAAACCCTACATATAAATACTTCTCAACTCACCTAATCCCTCATTTTCACCTCCTTACTCTTTTCTCTCTCTAACCCACAAAACTCTCTTATCTCTCTTTAGAACTTCGGTGGAGCCAGTGACCGGACCGACAACATTCCGGCGACTGCCGGCGAAGTGCCATTGAACCGGGCCAACCCGAGACTTGGTAAAACTTTACCGAAATGAATTATGTTATATTGTTTTATCTAAATATTACTTAACACAAAACCGAGCTCTAAACCGACCCGACTAATAAAAACGACAAATTTTATACGAGCAAACTACTAACTAGTTGGACTTGTACATTACATATATATACTAGTTAAAACCGAATGGACACATAATATATATAAAATATATAGTAGACATATACGCGACAAAAATTATATATTGTTATTACAATACTTGATGCGCTTTGAAAATATATCGACAACTTGTGTTGTTGGGTTTTGTTACAAAACAGAGGAAACTCTGCCCGTTTGTATCAAATAAATATAAATATATATTTATTTTCGACATCTATTTATAACTCGCAAAACATGTTTACAACATTTCAAAGAACACGGTATACAAGTTATTTTAAACTCGGAAATTTTGATAAATATATTTATTTATATTTATCTAAACGTCTAGAACTCGAAAATTTGTATAAAATAAATATAGTTTGTATATTTATTTCAAACGTCTAAGAATTCCACATTTATATAAAATAAATGTATATCTTTTATAGTCGTAACACCAACGGAAACATATCGGTACCCAAACGAATTTTATAAAAATAATTATAGACGTATATTTATTTAGGACGGTTTACACAACTTACAAAAACAAGTTTATGACAAATCGACTAATACGGTTTACAAGTCAACGAAACTCGAAAACTTTTATAAAATAAATATAATGATTTATATTTATTTCAAATGCATAAACTCGGGGAAACTATTATAAAATAGATATAATTATTTATATTTATTTCAAATGTCCGGAACACCGAAATCTCTTATAAGATAAATATAATTATGTATATTTATTTCAAACGTTTAGAATCCGACAATTATATAAAATAAATTTGATTACTTATATTTATTTCAGACGTCCATAACTCGAAGGGTTTATGAAACAAATATAACTATTTATAGTTAACTCGAACGACTATTATTTAACGATTATTAAAATAAATATATTTAGTTATATTTATTTACAACGTCTACAAATCAAAATCTTTATAGAATAAATATATTATTTATATTTATCTCAAATTGTCTAACCGTAATTCTATGCGTCACTGTACGATCGTCAAATACCGTATTTTCCGAATCATTTTGATAATCACTAAGCGAGAGTCGATTACAACAAATATACAACTATATAAATTTATTTCGATAAGACGCGAGATTTCTAATTCAATACGCAACGTTTATATAGATATATAATTATGTTTACTTATATGTATATATATATAGACATTTTATGAAACACTATGACAACTATACGGGAAACTTATTAATACATATTATACGAGTTATAATGACATATTTTCATATACATATTCGTTAGATATATGTCCGATCATTTGAAAGGACTAACACGATTCCATAAATATATTTATATATTATATAAATATATATATATTTTTTTAAATCACACGAAAACTAAGTTATTTCCACTACTTAGTGTTTATCCCGATCAAATGGAACCAAACAACCATAGATTGGTTATTTCATCTAAGTTATCAATCCTTTCATAGAATCAAATGGTAAACGATTCGGTAGAGCTCGTGACACGTAAATTAGCTGCGATTTTAGTATAACTTATAAGTTATTCTTTGTTAGGAAGGAGATAGTTGTATGCTAGCGAGACCACATTTTGGAAACGACATTATGGAATTCTTATTATGCTAGTTTTGCATTGGACATCAAGGTGAGTTCATAACCCTCACTTTTTACGGTTTTACATTTTCAGAAATATTTTCGGGGGTGGAAAGAAATACAAGTTTTGCTAAAACAGACCAAGTTTCGATGAACGAAAACTATATGTTTCTAAACCATGATACGGACGAATTCCCACAAATTCAAATGGTTTACAGAAAGTTTTACACTAAAACATACCGGTTTACAAAACACACACGTATTTTCGAAACGAGCATGAGTTTCATGAATGGGGACGGGTATGTCCTAGTTATTAAGGGACTGGGTTGTCCTGCATATAAATAAGAGGACTAGTTGGTCCGACTTTTAGATTCAAACGGGTTAGGCCTATTTTTCGCTTGTGCAAGGCACAGAGACTCCGTAAGTTCATGTTTTCCCCTTTTATTTAAATTTTTTATGGTTTTAAACGCTCGGGATGTATACATGCTATGAAATGTATAGCTGGGAGAAAATGAAACCAACTAGATCATATGCGGATATGTGTTTAAAATCAAAGGGGCATTAATCAATAACAGTAGCCGAGGAACAATAGGATAGATCTATTAGGTGTGGACGAGCCCCCACTCTGAATAAAACTATGTCCGTTCAGAGTGCTTTTGTGTCTAAAACTAGTGTCTATGTCACAGATAAATCCTCAAGGGTTAGTTGCCTCCTAGTTCGGCATACAGATTAGTGTCCTAGCTACACACTAATGATCACACGGATTTTATTTTGAGCTATACAAAATGAAGTTATGATGTCTTTGTCGTATGTGGACATTGACGGTTAAATAAATGTTATAAGAGTTTACACGATTTTCATATGACATGTCGAGGAAAAATGGTTTCGATGCATTCTCAATACTATTTAAACCGGTTATTAAAAGATTTATTTCAAATCTTTTTCAATCAGACTATGAACTCGCCAACATTATGTTGATTTTTCGCATGTTTCTTACTCAGGGTATATTTTACAAACTATGGCACGGTTGGAATAGGAGAACCCATGAGGATTCGACTACTTAGCGGGTGTTCACTTTTTGAGGTCTTAGTATTATTTACTTCCGTTGTGGAATGATGATACTAGTCGATCACGCCCAACTTGATGTAATCGATGTTTAATTTGTTGTATGGCACAAATCGGGCAAATGACCCTTATGAGTAGTTTAAATATAAGTTTTATAATTTGGACAATTCTTCTGGTAGTATAAAGTGGAAGGATTAAACCATTTTGGCTTAATGCTACATAATGGGTCATTTTCGTAAAAGTGTCAAACTCGAGGTTAGAATGCGAATATGATGATTTTTCCTATCATAATCCATGACAATTGAAGTTGTGAGGAGGAATGAATAAAGATCATAAAGTGGGATTAAGAGATATAAAGGAATGCAGATAATTTAAGCTTAAGTACTTAAATCTATAACGGGTCAGAATAAATTTGCGCATAAACCGAGTAATGGTTGTGAAATTCTTAAAATTTGTGAATCCGGGTTGAGGATTTTGGGTTAATTACGTAGACAAATGTTTTACGATCAATTAAGAACAAGTTTCAACATAATGTTCATAATCTACAACTCTTTACCTCTTCTCATTCGATCAGTTGTTTAAATAAACAAAAAAAACATTACAAGAGTTTTTTAGAACTAACCAACCCACTATACCATGATCTCTAAACATGGTCAAACTTACATAAGAAAGTAATAAAAAAATACAAAACAAAACAAATAAAATAAAACTTGCAAATATTAAAACATGGGGAAATTCTAGAAAAATAAAGACCGAATCTCTATCACAAACATTCCAAAACCACACAAAATCTTAACTAAAAGCATTCAAAACTAATCCGACCTTTAACAATCCAATACTTAACAAGAGAGAGTTTTTACTTATTTCCGATGTTTTTCAGCTTTTCTTCCATAGTTAGTTAAATTGTTACTGTGAAAAAAACATGGATCAGATCATTCAGAAACTTTATCAAAGAAAAAAATTACAATGGCTTTAAACAAACAAACAATACAAAGCAACTCTACTCTCAATCACACATATAGATCATCAACACGATCATTTGTATACGTAAACTTCATCAAATGTCGAAATTACACTTTTTGTATACAGAAACTTCATCAATGCTGAATTATACTTTGTGTATAAAGAAACTTTGTTGAATGCCGAAACTACACTTTTTGTATACATAAGCTTCTTTAAATGCAGAAATTACACTTTCTGTATAAAGAAAGTTATTCAAATGCAGAAATTACACTTTTATATACAAAAACTTCTTCAAATGCAAAAAATATACTATCTTCAGTTTTCCGCCATTGTTGTTCATCCAATAACTCTAAAAAACTCGAAAATCAAGCAAGATATCACACAATCTATACCAAAACAACTTGTGGAAGCTAACCAAAATCAACCAATACTCGATCCAAGCAGATCAAACACCCCGAAAATGATCCAGAAACGCCCAAATCGTACAAAGACTTAAGAACCCATAATCTTTTCTTCAAGAACACGAAAAATGCACAAAATAACACGAAAAACCCACAAATAAATGCAAAATCACTCCCAAATGAGCACATGGCTCTAATACCACATGTAAGTCTACTGAATCACGAATCTAACACAAGATAACAGATCAATAATGTCCAAGTGAGCACAAATCACTTGAACACCTATCGTGGGTACAAGAAACGATATGAAACAGAAGATAGACAATCACTAAACACCTCCATCGGATGTGTATTAACAGTCAAACCCAAAACTACAATCTTGATGGTTTCTCTCTCTCTAAACTTCTCTCACTAAAACCTTTGATAAACTATTGACCTACATTCTTCATACGAAATCCTTTATATAGGTTTGCGCCTATAGGCTTAGGCTCTCTACTGGGTTTAATCATCATTAGGGCCTTAATTACAATCTAGAGCTAAAACCTTTTAATACAATTAATAAACCAAAAGTAACCTATCAAGCTAACTGTCAAAAGTGTATCAACAAAATAGTTAACATTATTCCCACCTTGTTTATACAGTGTTCCCTTTCCTTCCTCAATATTAACATCAATGAACACTATCGAACTTTGTTCCACAATTATGGCTTCAAGTTCCAGCGCTGCTCCCTCTCCCATCCACCTCTAGCCTCCGTCGCTTTTCGTCGATTTTTATTTGTGTTCGTGAACACGTTCATTTCCTTATTGAACAAACACGAACATAAAATCTGGTTGGGTAAATGTTAATTAACCGTTTGTGAACACAATTGTTTCCTTAACGAAGAAACACGAATAAGGCATTGTTCGTGTTTGTTCTGTTCATTTACAACCCTGTGTATGGTTACTCCCTTAATCAACAAGTTAATTTAATAGGCCGACTAATCAATCTACGGTCGGCTGCACAAATCATTACCTTCTGACCTCTTGCGAATCTAGACCAAATTACGAACCCAACTATTGCTTTCAATCTTTTAATTCTAGAAAGATGCAACATTTGATCAAAACAATTATAGTGTTGATAATATTTTTGTAAAGCACAACTTAAAAATATTAAAAAAACTATACTAGCATGAAATAGTTTGAAATGATAATAAATGACAAAGGCGTACATATCAATGAGAAAGGTGATCACTGGTGATGGTCATTCTCTTATGTACTGACTACAAGCTCAAACTCATGTTTTTTTTTTGTTATAAATGTGAGGTTAATCCTAATTCATACGTAACTTGGAGTAGAAGACAAGTTTGTCATTTATTTATTTATTAGTTTAAAGTTCAAATATGTAATTTGAGTCGGCAGAGGAGTTGTAGTCTAATTAAAATAGATGGCTTACAAGCCAAGTTAAGAGTAGTATAAATATAGAAGATAGGTTCAATTGTACGCAAGTTTTCCATTCAATTTATTAAAAGTGTCAGGGAGTCCACCCAAGAACTTTGTGTTCGTAATAGTTTTTCTGTAACACCGATTGTTTGAGTTCCAACAATAAATAACTTTGGATTCTTTAAAACTAAAAAAAAACCATCAGATTGTGACCGCTTGACCCCCTCTTGGTTCCATCCTTTGCTATAAGAGGGTACAAAAGAGGACAACATATCTTTGAATGATAAGTCATGAAAAGAACTTGTATGTACAAAGCTTTGCTATTTAGTATTTAAGAAATAAAACAAATATCAAGTACAACGGAAATGGTTTTTGGTGATTAACTAGCTGGCTAATTCTATCTCTGATGTTGCATTCAACTTCTCCTCACTTTCAACTGATGATTCGTCGTAATCAAATGGATTCGAAGGTGCATTGATATCCTTTTCACCCTCTAACATCTTTACCACATTACTCATACTTGGTCTTTTGTTTGGATCATGGTGAACACACAAAAAAACCACCATTAACATTCTTTCTGCTTCTTGTATGTTCTCCTCTTCAATACCACATTCCGAAAACAACTTTGAAAGATTACCCTTTTGATATAATTTCCATGTCCAAGTCACAAGAATTTCTTTGTCATCAACACTTTCGTTCGGGTTAAAGTTTCTCCTCCTCCCAATAATCTCGAGTAACAACAACCCAAAACTATAAACATCACACTTGTTGGTCACACGAGTTAACTTGTCATAGCACTCGGGAGCAACATATCCTGGTGTCCCAACACGTGCAGTCATGAATGCTTGACTACTTTCGCCATTGCTTTCTTTATTAAATAGCCTAGCTAGACCAAAATCTGCAACTTTCGGGTTTAACTTAGAATCTAGCAATACATTCCCTGGCTTTATATCATAGTGAATTATTTTTTGTTCGCATTCTTCATGAAGATAAGCCAATCCTTTTGCTATCCCAATAGCAATTTGGGACAGCTTTTTCCACGGAACCAGCTTGTTCCTATCAAACAGTAGTTTATCAAGAGATCCATTCTCCATATACTCGTAAACAAGCGCGCGCATTGTTGGATCAAAACAAAAGCCATATAATCTTACTAGATTTGCATGATGTGTTCTTCCTAAGGTTCCTACCTCGGCCATAAACTGTTCTTGAATTTTCTTGTCCGAGTGTTTATCTTTAAGCACTTTGACTGCAATAGTAACTCCATTTGGAAACGCGCCTTTGTAGACATTACCATAGCCGCCTGCGCCCAAGAAAGACGATAGATTATGGGTGAGTCCGTTGATATCTTGATGCGAGAACCTTATGGGCCTTTCCCTCGCTACGTCCTCTAGAAATCTCTCCATGGTCTCCCCCAGGATCTGTGAGAATGAAACCACTGGTTGAACTGGTGGCATGTTCACAGCAATATGTTGATCAGAAATAGGGGAAACCGTGTTCGTGTTGGTGGTGAGAAAAGGTGGATAAGTTGTTATAACTGTTTGTTCTTTCTTCATCATCCATCTGAGTACAACCACTGTGATGGTGATTGCACAAACAATGATTGTCGCTGAATCTGAAAATATATATATTTCAAGAATCAATATAGTTGTTTTGTAGCTGAACAAATGAAGGCTTGTTCTTGTTCATTCGACTGATGAAAAGAAAGAATTTGAGACGAACACTTAGATGAACGGATTCTGATGTTCATGTTCGTTCCTTAAAAAAATTAATGTATCCGTGTTCATTTATGTTCATTCCTTTAAACGAACATAAATGGTATGTAAACGAAATGTGAATGCTCTTCTAATAAATAAGCTTATATGGGTATGTAAACGAACAAACATAAACTAACGTTAGAGAACTTAAATAAATAAACATAAAAAAACGTTTGTGAACATATTGATTGAACAAAACATGTGCTCATATTCGTTTGTTTGATTAAATAAACGAAAAAAAAATTGTTTATGTTCTTTCGTTTATTATATAAACGAACTTCCTGCTGAATTGCGACTCGTTTGTAGATCAATAACATCAATAGAACTTTGATACTTACTCCATTTAGCTGATGAACCACCTATATCAGCCATCTTATCAAACATATCGCCAAATTTACCGAAAAATTCATCCTGACTACTTTTCATAGGAACATCATTAACGAACCCATCTGGAAAACTGTACATTCGAGATGTCATTATGTTAGAACAAAAGATTAATAATCGTTTGAAAGATATGATGTTGTAAAATTTTAATGAATTTCCCTTTGAAATTTTTAACGCGTTTTGTTTCATTTCAACCTAGATGGCAATTTCCTCGAAAGTGTGAGTAGTCTTCGTTTTTATTAAAATAATGAGCATGAAGTCTTCAATGTTACTAGATGAATTTGATGTCTTAGTTCTATTTGATGAATTTTCATCATGCATGATGCATATATGAATATGACTATATACACGATCAATTTGGTCAGCATAAATGTCATATCATCATTCATTGTAGGTCTGTACGCTTGTATACATGTAACCACATACGCTACGTATAGATCTATACGCATTGTAGGTAAACCCGAAGTGTGCAAATAGGCAGCCTTGGTGTGCCAATAGTTTGAGCCAATAAAAAATACTTGCTCAGCCGCTACTCACCTGGACCACAACAGGGTGATGAAGCTTTAGCAGTGATTTTATCTAGTGACCAGTCAGCGTCAAATGGAGCAATATTACAGGATAAATTATGGTGCTCACTTTGGGTAACTTTAGCCACAACGAGTAGTCTAAGTGTTATTGTGAGTCCATAAGAGGTGGTAAATTGATAAACATTACGTATTCTTATTATGCATTTCAAATTTTATTTGGTTTTATCATTTAATTTTATCACCTGACCCGGCCTAACCCGACTCAAACTGATCCGGACCAAGAAAAATTAATTATCCAACGATAGCTGGAGAAATATTCAACCCCCCCCCCCCCCACCCCGGAAATTTTTTCTGGGCGCCAATGAATGTTATCGTGGTTGATCCGTATTGTTTAGGCGTTAAATCTTCGCATCCTTATAGTTACATAAACACATAATTAGCCTTTGTAAACCGTTCTAGCTAACCCACTCAAAAGCAAGTACGCACATGAATCAAAAGACCAGATTTTATTTTTATTTTTAACAGCCAAACTTTATTAAAAAGCCAAGGTGAGGTCAGCAAGTAGCAAAAATCTCAAAACAGAAAAACCAGATGGTAGTGTGATTATTGATCATACCACCCACGAAAGCGTATGGATACTTGAGTGCGCTTAGGATAAATGTTTGAGGGCGACCCTTTGACCACCTAGGATTTTGAACACGGAGCGATGCAGCCGCTAGTGAAGTTTTGCAAAAAGCCTAAAAATAAGGCGAAATCATCACCTAGTGATCTTTTTATGAAAATGATAGATGTTTATTGTCTTCAGTGATGCTTTGGTGGTTCCGGGTCGGGTCCGGTTCCTTTTTCTACACCCGGGTCTGGAACTGGTATGTACCCGTAGGTCAGGTAGGGTAGGAACCGCTCCAGGTCAGGTCCAGAACTGGGTTTTTTTGTGCGTCTTTAGTTCTATAATAGGACTAGTGGTGAAGGTTATATCAAACCATTTGCTTAAAACGCAACTCGTTCTGACCCAACCCAATTTTGGTCACACCACGTTCTGACCCAACCCAAAATTATTTTTTTATAAAACAGCCCATTATGACCCCAACCACCAAGTATACCATGCCCATTTTGCCAAATATTAATTGAAAAAAGTCCCAAAGGTATCAAGTCATATGGTCAAACCTCAGTCCAAGCATCCAAATCATTATAAAAATATCCAAACAGTAGATGTCATACCCAAAAATGCACACAAACTAAACACACACACGCGCACAAAAACATATAATAAATACTTAAAGTACGGCACCATGTCTTGTCAAAAACTTACCCATAAGGTCCATCCACAGCCAAATAACGTTATGGCTTCCTGGTAACATAGTAGAGCCGAATACAGCTTTCAGTACACAAGGTTAAGAACAAATTTGTCGTTTCGTACATACAAGCAACACAGAACCTTAAACCACAACATTACATGGTCATACATTATGAAAAACAAGACCTAAGTATATCATACCCTAACCCAATCTGTCAATTACTGCTTACCGAAAAAACCTGAGAGACTCAACCAAAGTCGGTACACACCAACCGTTTTTTTTTTCACAAATCGGACAAAAATCGCACCTCTTGGAGATCTCCACACACACGTCATGCTTCTCCTGCAAGAAATGTGTTGACCGGAGCAGCAACCAGTATCACACGTGTTGACTGTTTTACAAATGTTTAGATAACAGAACTCGTTAAAGATAGCTCGTGAAGCTCACTTAGCATCCATTCCTCGCCAGTTTGACCGCCAAGAACGATGGCTCGTGTACCGCCAACGACACATGTACTATGACCCCAGGCGAACCGCGGGGGCCGCCCGGGTACGTTTAATATCCGCCAGGTGGGTTTCTCCTCCGTGGGGTCAAGAATATAGAGCTGCGAAGCGGAATGAAGACCCGCTACCGACCCACCGAAGACTAGTATCCTGCCGCCAGGGAGGCTCACGGCGACATGGTCAAGCCGTGGTGGCGGACCTATGCCGCCAGGGTTACCAGCACCGGGCATCCCACTTCCAGTCACCGATCTCCAACATGGTTCGTCTTCGCTCAAATCCATAGTGAAAACATCACTAGACCGGAACCTGAGAGGCCCACTTTTAGCAAGACCACCAAACATTAATATTTTCCGACCGCCATACACCGATAAAGTGTGTCCGAGACGAGAAGGTGGGGTCCATGTGGCGGGTATTTCTCTCCATATCGGTTTCTCCATTGATAAATCGAGTAAAAACGTGTCGCTTAAAAGCACACCCGAATCCGCACACCCACCCGAGACGATTAATTTTGTTCCGTCGAGAGTGCACGAACTATGCCATGATCGTGGAAGCGGAGGGGCTAAACCGGAAATTTCACGCCACGTAGGATGCTTAGCGTCTAAATCCAACAGAAAGACATCGTTAAGCAACCCTTGGGTCCCGCAGCCACCAAACACTACCAAATTAGAACCGTTCACACACGAAAGTGTGTGACCCCAACGGCCAGGTGGCGGTGAGCCGACTTTCACGTGCTGCCACTCGGGTTTACTCGAATTTAAATCGAGTACAAAAGTATCGTTCATCGGCTGCATATTAACACCCTCACCACCAAACAGAACCACGCGGTTCCCAACCGCACACGCACTGAAATTACACCGTGACGGCTCCACCGCGCCACCGACTGTAACCTTCCGCCACGCAGCGGCTTCGAGCGTAGTAAGCTCACGAGCTAACCGACCCCACCCTAACCGTTTCGCACCGGGAACCGTTTCCAAAACGCGAGTGGTTTCACTACCCCACGCGTTCTGACACACCATTCTCCACAAGTCCTCGTTTTTCACCACCTCGTAAAACCGCCTGCAAACCGAACCGACAGACGCAATATCTCTCGGCGTCAACCGTGAAAGAATCTTTAAGCAAATCACTTCGTCACTTAACTGTAGAATCCTGCAGAGTCCGCGAGAAGGGTTGCAGGTCCCGTCTGGAGTTAGCCGGAAAGAGAGAAGACTGGACCGAAATGGGTCAGATGACTTGACGGTTCCTTTGATTGTGGACCCTGGAAGTGGGCCCAGATCAAGATCGACTTCGGTGAAGAACTGGATACCGATGATATGGGTTATTACGTCGTCATCACCGTATATAGGGGTCATACGCAGTCTGTTCATTAATGGAGTTCCGTCTTTTGTGAAGTTTAGTAATTCTCCTTTGAATTCGATACCGTCTTCGAGACATCTTCTGATTTCGGAGACTACGGTTGAGTCTACGAGGGGGTGTCGTCTTTTTGCATATGGACCTCTGCATTGCAAGAACCGGCTGAAAACAAATACAAATACATAAATTAGAACATATACAATAAAGAGACAAAATGTATAAATATGCTTATATGTTTTGCATATATGCCCATGTTACATACTGAACTGATTAAAAAAAATTATCCCAATTGCCAGTAAATGTATAACTGTATTTCTGGTCCTTAACTTCCATCAATTCCATCTCAGTTGCAATTTGTAAACATGTCATTCAATTAAAGTTATTTTTGTATCGCCTTTGTTCAGTTTCCTTCAAGTATACCTCCTAATCTCTCAAATATGCCTATACTACACACACACACACACACATATGCAAGTATTTACACCTTGATTTTAAAAAGCGAGAAGCGCACAAAAGAGACGGGGTCTAAAACCTATGTTTCTATCATCACGTACTCAAAAGTTATATATAAATAAGCTTTAAATATGATTTAATATATGAAATATGAATATATGAATAACCCATATGTACAACATAAAGAAGCACAAAAACTCTATAATACACTCGATGAACAACTAACCAAACTATATGTACGACAAATGAAACTCAGGAAACATAAAAATAAACAAAAAAGAAAAAAGTTTTGGGTTAAATTCGACCAAAATTGTATTATAGTTAAAAAATAGAATAATGGATTTTAATAATCCGAACTATTAGTCGTTGGCCGGCAACGCTCCCAACTTCAAAAATAACCAGTGGTGGTCCCACCTTTTCACATATTGTAAACCAATGGACCTTTGCTAACAGAAAAGGAAAAGGGGACAAAAAGAATTAAGGTTCTATTAGTAAAGGTCCATTGGTTTACAATATGTGAAAACCATCACTGGTTATTTTTGAAGTTGAGACCATTGCCGCCAACGGCTAATAGTTGGGATTATTAAAATCCGTTATTCCTTAAAAAATAAGTAGGTATATATTAACTGAAACCCTAAAAAAACCGTCGTCACCCTCGCTTTATAAAAAGGAATAATGGATTTTAATAATCCAAACTTTTAGTCGTTGGCCGGCAACGGTCCCAACTTCAAAAATAACTGGTGGTGGTCCCAACTTTTCACATATTGTAAACAAATGGACTTTTACTAAAAAAAAAACCTTAATTTCTTTTTGTCTCTTTATCCTTTTCGGTTTAGTAAAGGTCCATTAGTTTACATTATACGAAAAAGTTGCCGAAAAGGATAAAGAGACAAAAAGAAATTAAGGTTTTTTTTAGTAAAAGTCCATTGGTTTACAATATACGAAAAGTTGGGACCACCACCGGTTATTTTTGAAGTTGGGACCGTTTCCGGCCAATGACTAAAAGTTTGGATTATTAAAATCCATTATTCCTTATAAAAAAACACTCACCTAGTGTTACACAAGATTTACACACACGAGCACATATGTACCCTATTTACACTGTTTTCTTCATAACCAAATTCTAAAGATGCGAACTTATAAAAAGACATTGAAAAGCAGCCTTCGCAAGTAAACAATATTGTCATCGCAAAGAAGATGAAACGAGTACAAATAATCCTTAAGTAAGACTGTAACTTTTGTAAGGTTCCAGGTTGATTATTGTGAGGCTGTGCACATTCAATTCAGTGCAGCTATTCTATATGACACTGCATAGCACTTCACATCTACTTAACTATCACAACTTTGCATGAATGGCAGCCATAAAGTGTACCTATTTGTGTGCACAAACTATAAAATTCTGGCAGAGATACAATGGCACATTATTAAGTTGTGTGAATAAATTGAAGAATTAGCAGGAAACTATGTGTACCAAGGGTTCAAAAGTATGGATGCAAGAGTAAAGCAACTTCATAGCTATTGTAGACACAAAGGACAAATAAAATAGAACTTGAATCAAGGCTAAAATCTATAAATCCATATTAAAGGCTAAGAAATCAGTCTTGTAACTTTTAAATATCACACATATACAACACAACATTATTTTCAAACAGATAAATAAGAAAATAAAATACAATATAACAAAACTAGAATTTCCTTAGAACATTATGACACCTTTTCATTTGTCAAGTACTCCAAGGCTCCAAGCGTTGTTATGTAAACGTTAGATAAACTGTTGCAACAACCATATCCGGTATCATCCCACCCATAGCCAGGTTACTGGCAGAGTCTGGAGACCTTAACTCTACCCCAAAGGATACCCAGCTCGAAAGCAATACCCAAACCATAAAGACAAATAAAACATACATAACTATCCAAAAGCCACACATCCAGAAAACATAAGAGTCTAAGAACGCATATTAGGGACAGATAACAGTAACACACAATGTGGACATGTAAAGCAACAGTAACAACCTAAGGCCACATAAAAAGGAACTGCAGAGCTAAGCTCCTGAGACAAAGCCACAACATCCCTCTACAACAACAAAAACCATACACTATTGATAGGGTCTGGGGAGGGTAGGATGCTGGCAAGCCTTACCTCTATCCCAGGGGATAGAGAGGCCACTTCCAGTGAGACCCCCAGCCCCAAAACCATAACCAAGACATAAGCTTCTGGAAAATAACATACATAAGCACACAACCACCAAAAAAGGTAGAAATAAAAATAATAAAAATAAACACATAAATAAATAAGTAGTTCTTTGTACTACTACGACACCGAGAATTGGTGAAAAGTGAAAACCTATAAAAAACTATATCGCACCTCATAGAATCTGACAAATTAAAGACAAGAACCTAAACCAGGCCATACTCCTAAAAGTCCTTAACCTTTATCCTACGTCTCCACGAGGTTCTGTCCTCGACCATGTCCTCAAAGAGGTGCAAATCTTGCCTAAGAATCTTTAACCTTAATCCTAGGGCTGGCGATCACAACCCAAACTGTCGTTTACGGGTAGATTTGGGAAAAAAAATTCTGCCTTTGGGTATGTAAAAGTAAAAAGGAAGGGTCAAAGTGGATAGCTAACAGATTTTTTCCCTGGAAGAGCAGGTCAGAATGGATTGCAGCAGGTGACCAAACGGGTCAGAATGGGCCAAGGAAGAAGGGGTACAGTAGCCTCTTCATCTACCGCCTTGGCTGTCGCTGTCCACTGCCTTTAACTCTAGAGAGAGACGCAAAAATTTCACAAAATCGATTCTGAAAATAGGCGATTCTAGCGGGTACGTTAGCCTCTTCATCTTGTTTAGTTTTTGGTTCTTCACAATATTAAACATACAATTTGCTTTTATTAAATTTAATTTTCTCTAATTTATCATATATACGGATTATATTTTTAATGACCCGTTCTGACCTGACACATTGCTTGACCGGACCGTTTTGCCAAATCTACCCCTAATTGTTACGATCTTTATTTTCAAAATAAAGTTCTTTTAAACCAACCCAGCCCGAAACCTGTTCCAACCTGGACCCGTTTCAATCCGAACCGTTCCCACTCGAACCAAAACAATTTTTTTAATCGACCCGTTCTGACCCGAACCCATTTGATCCGCCACCCGACGCGACCCGACTCGCCTGTTTTGCCAGGTGTACTTAATCCTATCTCCATGATACTTTTGAAACCAATGGTCAAATTGTATTAAAAAGGCACGTCAGAGTTTAGACCCTAAGCACCTCAAGCATATAACTCCTATCCTCACACTTCCAAGTTTCTAATGTCAAGATTGCACATAACGGACATTTTTTCTCTTAAAAATCTAGGCAAGTGTAGAGATGAAAACAGAAGTTCAAGTCATTTTTTATTCTTAAATAAATATATAAATATAGAGGTAATGCTGAGAACAAACAACCAATGTGGATACTGCATCATTTCCTACATACACAATTTTTAGTTTAGTAAACCATACCAATCTATCATGGGTAAGGTTAGTAGCAATGCCAATCTTTTCATAGTATAAAATTTTCTAATTCTAATTCACTATCAAATAGATCTTCGAACGCTAAAGAGCAAAGTGGACGTCAGACCTCAATGAATACTATCAGAACAATCCGTAAGGCATCCAATCTGTTCATCATAATTCGCGTAAGCCATAAGCCCATACGCACTAAATTCAAGCATCAACCCACTATTTTCCATAAAACTATAGCCTAAAATAACAAGTTGTATATCCTATTTATTCCTAGGCTGCTGTTAGCATATGGTGTATGGAAGGCTTAAAATAAGTAATCACAGGTTGCTGCTTCACAATGTTATGAACATGTGACATAGGATGGGTTACAAAAGCTAACTTTTACACAGTGCAGTAAAAAAATCACCATACAACATATAGAAGAGTAAAAAAACATTCGCTAGACTTGGTGCATTCAGAACTTAATACAACACCGCACAAACCACCATATGGTAAAAAAAGAATCGAATAACCGTTTTGACCTGTTCTAATCTAAAAATAGGATAAAGGGATATACCCATTCATTTCTTAATTCCCTTAAAAACATTCTTTGGCTATGGCAATAAATAATAAGCAATAAGGAAGCTCAGTTTCAAAGTTGCATCTATGCCCTTACAAACTACAAATATATTGTTCCGTTTGAAGCACCAAACTGCAATTCTAGCCATCCATAAAAAAAGCTATAACTAATCATAATTACCCCAAAATCCCAAATGTTGGCAATGAAACCGAACCAATATAACCGACCTATAAGGCAGGGGTGTGCAGAAACCGAATTAACTGATCCATAACTGAATTAACCAATGAAACCGAACCAATATAACCGACCTGTACCAAAAACCGGTGGCTTTTTTGGTTCGGTTGGGTTAACGGGTTTCCATACCCACCAATACTAAACAGAACCGATTGTATGTATTTTTTTTAATATTATAGAATATATGTAAATTTTTAATGCTATATAATATTAATATATACTGATATATACAAATTTGTAATAATATATTCCATGGTCAAAACATTTCAAGCCCAAAGTTTCGAGATCAAGTAATGCCTAAATAAATTGTTTTGAGTTACTTTTAGCTAGGCCCAACTTCACTGTTAACCAACCCATAACCTACTCGCTATAAAACCTTCAAAACCGCTTAACCGACCGAGGTACACCCCTACTTTCAGGCACTCTGGCGCATTTTTCATGCCAAGTTCCCACAAAAATCCAGCCGAAAACCATCTGAACAGGACTTAAACAATTATATCAACCCTAAACAAGACTGAAATCAACCTGATACAACCTAAACTAGCCCTTAAAAAAGCCTAAAAACATGTCTAAACCCCTAAAAATCTCAACACAACCATTCCAACTAACACCTAAACTGAACAACAACAACTGCAACAACATATTATTATTATGATCCAAATAAAACACAAACTCACCAATTACGACCAAGCACTTCTTCAGCACGATATCCAGTAATAATCTCGAACACCGAATTAACATAAATAATGGGATGATCAGGCTCTAAAGCATCCGAAACAACAAACCCACAAGGCGCCGGTTGCAGCAGACTATCAACGGGGAACGGCAGCGGGCCTCCATCGTTCAACAAGAACCCTTCCTCGTCTCCGCTCAGATCAGAATTGCTACTATCCCACTCCATATAACAGCTGCACAAACACCGATTAACTATCGGTTCACCCCATCGAAAATGGTCAAATTGGACGGTGAAAAGCGGCGGAGAGTGTTGGATTGATGAGGAGATTGACTATTGGATGAAATTGCGACGGAAAGTTGGTGAATTTGGTCGGAATTGAGAGGGTGTGAGGAGAATTAGGGTTTTGGTTTTGGGGGATTTGGGATATGAGTGGTGTGGACGGAATTTGGGGCTGTCGAGCTATAGGTGTTAAGAACCAATGCAGTTGAAGTTGCACCCACCTTCACATGTTTCTTTGTTTGAGAAAATAAGATTTATTTTGATTTTAATAAATATGTGAAGACATTGCGATTACTCGCGCTTTGTACCGACAATAATTAGCTTATATACGTCACATTATAGCTCTATACATAGCGTTTATAGCATGTGAAACAAAATTTGTTATATGTGTCTATAAAATTATATGACACATATAACAATTTATTCTTTATTTATTTTCCAAACGTTTATATATATTTTATATATATATATATATATATATATATATATTTAAACAACTTTTGTAAATACTTTGATCAAAATTTTGTTTTTAAGTGAAACCATTGTTATGTAATTTATTTGAAACATATTTATATAATGTTGTTTTTTTGTTAACAAATTTTATAAATACCTATATAAAACAACCAAACAAACCAACTAAACATGTAATACATAACGAACCATTTAAACAAACGTCGACCATGCTGAATAAACAGATGAGTCTGCTACTCCTGACCCTGTACAAGCCTCTCGAGGAGGGCCATGGGGCCAGCAGGCAGCTGTACAACTCTAAAAACGTGTGGATAATGATGTGGCGGCTCTTGCGGATCCTACGGGTCAGCCTGAGCTGTTGCCCACTTTGCTACGCCCCTTATTGCGGCAGTGGCTCCCAAAAATCGGCGATGTCCATTGTGTCACACCCCAACCGATGGCGGAAACATCGAGGCGGGACGAAAACGAGATTGCTCGAGACTTCATAACACCAAATGTGACAAGTATTTAATAAATAATATTTCATTTCATTGCTAATGGTTCAAGTACATGAATTGGAAAACAAAAAATACAACAAGTTTTGCATGACTAATCTATAAACATGAATTTAAAGTTTGGTGCGTTTCTAGTCCTTCCTATCAAGTTCCATCGTCATCATCATCATTGAATCCCTGCAATACGTATTAAGTATAGTTCAACACAAAAGTATTGGCGAGCATACAAGTTTTAAGTGCTAGCATAAGTATAAAAGTTTAAACGTATCATACAATACTAGAATGCAACCATATGTGTCAACCCAAAGTTTACCGCTAGTTTAATCTTATCGTCGCAACGATAAGACCGTTATGAATGACTTAACATGACCTCAAGAATATGGGCAGTGCGTTACTCCTATAGCACTATACATGTTAAGGGAGGCTTGAAAGAAGTTAATGACAAAGCATAGCACATGTAACGATTCTAGCATGTATGAATTCTAGCATAACGTATTAAGCATGTATGACGGATTGTTTGTCTATAAACATGTTTGTAAGTGTATATGTGCATTTTTAATAAGGAATAAGTATTGCACCCAAAAAGTGTCGAAAAGTAAAAGGGTCATGTATACTCACATTTTGCAAAGCGTCCCGATTATCCGTGTTTTGACGAGTTGATGTGAATAGGAGAGTGAAGGTGTGTGAGTATTCGGAATGTTAACGGAGGATTCGGATTGGAATTTAAAGTATAAAAGTATGTATACAAAAAGTAATTATCTAGTATTAAACACTCGTTTTTGACACTATAGGGTTGTTGTGAATTCATGGGTTAAGTGCCCATTAGAATCGTAACGAGAGGTTCAAATCTTAGATAATATAACTTATTATCATGACAAGTAACCATGTCGATTATCATCAAGGATTCGGTTATGTGTATATATATATTATATATATATAGTTTATATAATAATTCTAAGCTAAGTACATCAAAAATATCATAGATTGTCATATAAGTCAAGCATGGAGGATTTACCTCATTGTATGATTCACCAATACACAAATCACCACAAGGATGATTCGGATGGTCATGAATGAAAGGAGATTTACAACTAATTACTATATCAAGTAGTCAAGTAAACATTAAGCCGGTGAGCCACTTCCGACATGGAAAGAGTTAACTAAGTGTCAGAGGCTATAGGGGGTTAGGTTACTTTTAAATCTAGAAAACTACTTGAGATAGCAATGGTAAAACATCAAGTGAGGTGGTGGAATGAAGTTAGGATAGCCAAGGCTTCCAACTATTAACACCTATACCAAAACACAAGTCTTGCCATAAACTTCAGTAAAGATTATATATATATATATATATATATATATATATATTTAATCTAGTAGCCATCATATCATTTATATAATATATATCAAAATATATTAATACCTATAGTATAATTAGCTGGTAATTGTTGATGGACCGATTTACCCTAATTAATTAATTGGATTTCCCCTTGGTGTATATAAGGAGATTACTAGAGAGGGATTAAGGTTAGACAATCATAACATCACATCAAATTTTCCCCTCCTCTCTCTTCATGACTACGAGTTCTTCAACCCTAAAGAACTCGACACTACCATCAAGAACATACATCCTAAAGGAGAACCCGACAAATCTGACAAACGTGACGTCTACTTCATTCTTTGATGCGGTTACTGGCTTATCAGGTACACAATTATTATTTGTTTTCCTTTACATGTTTATTGAATTGATCAACATGTGGTATCAGAGCAGATATTAATTATATCATTTCAATCAAGGAATTCAATGAAATGAATTACATGAATCAAAAAATAAAGATTGTTTTTTCTTGTCTTGCGCTTTATGATCTGCTAATTTATTTGATATTCAAAATCAATCAAATTTATTTTCATCCATGATGGTCACTAAATCGTTTTATGAAAATAATTGAAATCGGCCAAACCCTTTATGGTACTCGTTCCCACTCTTTAGTAGATGTTGGTTTTGAAAATTGAACCCATAATTAATTTACTGAATCGTTTTCTGTGATGCACTTCATGAATTTAGTTTAAGTCAATTACTTTATGTGTCTGATGGTTTTTTATACATTTATATTTTAATAATATCTATTTATATTATATAATAAAAGGAACCAATAAATGAACACTTGTTATTATTCTAGACCATTCTTAATTGTAGATAATTATTATTTTATTTAAATTATTAAATTTAATATACGTTTTAAACATTTAAAAAATTACGGATAAGATTCCATAATTTATTAAAATTATAAAATTATATCCCACTTTAAATATTTTGGGATAATGTTTGATAATTACGGTTTTGTTTGAAGTTTGATTTTTAGGAATTATACCCACAATTTTTATTATTCTTTTTTAGGTATTAATCTTAATAAGTACAAAAAGAACTTGAAAATTATATTAATAATATTAAATAACGATTATAGTATTATACTATTAATGGTATACTACATGATATAATAATATGTATAATATGCACTTTTTAATAAAATAATACCAAATAAAATTACAAATATAAAATAATTGATTTTACTAATAATAACAAAACCTTAATTTTTTTAGAAACAAAAATATAAAACTAAAAGCATATCACATTATAATATAGTTAACCCATTTATCATCATACAACCTCCCAACTATTCAATCATATTTTTTTCTCTTATATTACTAAATAAATAAAAATGAATTTTAATCTTATGATCCTATTATAAATGTCGAATAGAATGCTTCTATTTTTCTAATAAAATATTATTCCTAAATTTAAATTGTCAATTTAAGATATTTTTAAATAACCAAATTATTTATCCCCAAAACAAACTTTGTATTAATATATTATTTATTTTTATTTTTATTTTCATTATTAAAAAAATTATTATATGGATTTTATTACATAATTTTTAAACAATTTGTATATAACTTTCATATTACTTTATATATAAAATTAAATTTATTATGGGTTTTTTTTAAATATATTTTGTCACTCAAATGGCCGCTTATTTTCTTCTTGAATAACATGTTTGACCAGTGTATTTTCTTTATAATAATCATCTCCGCAATCACTATATCTATCGCGCGTACCGAGTATATCCATTTGTTTTTTAAATATAATTTTCTTAGTATTTGGTATATAAAATCATATTTATGCAACCCGTGTAATACAAGAGGGTTTTAAGATATAACTTTTTTATTATTTGGTATATAAAATGTACATTTATTCAACCCGTAAATATGGTTCTTATAGATATAACTTTTATTATTTAATATATAAAATTATATTTATTCAACCCATGCAATAAACAAGGTTTCTAAAGATATATTATTTTATTATTTAGTATACAAAATTTATTTATTTAACCCGTGTAATACACGGGGTTATAACCTAGTGTACATATAAATTGAAGTCAGTGGAATGGATCATATTTATCGTCATCGAATGATTCATTCAAAAAAATTTAAATTATTATTATATTAAATTGCTTAATCTATAATATCATATATTCTTTTGTGATAGATTAGACTTTGATCATATTTCCTAAAGTGTGTAACTTCATCTTCAAGTTTTGAATAAACATTATTTTTATGTATAATCGAATAAAAACTTGAATAAATACACATTAGATATTTCGAAATTATAATCAAAATCGTTTAAAATTCGAATTTCAACCTTATCATAACTAACTGTTATAATCAGAGATTCTAATCTTGGAGAAAAAGTTTTCGAAAAAAAACCATAAGAGATTTAGAGATTTCATTAAAATTTGAAATCTCATTAAAATCCGAAATCCAATTCGAACTCACAAATTTCGGATAAATCCGAAATCTAATTCGAACTCATAAATTTCGGATAAATCCAAAATATTATTCGAAATCATTAATTTCGGATAAATCCGAAAATTCATTCGAAATCACCACATTTTGGATAAATTCGAAATCACAAATTTTTGAATTCTAACTTATCCGAAATCTAACTTATTCGAAATCACAAATGTTCTCGAAATGCAAGATTTATCTGAAATCTCATTATTTTGATTAGACTGTTATTGTGAATTAAAATTCAGCTAACAGGTGGTTTGCTGTTGAATAATGGTTTTGTAAAGTACTTAAACAAAATTAGATAATTTTTCATAAAACCAAATAGCTTAACTTGAATGAGCTTCTGATGTATCACTTTTACCCAAAGGTGATTTGATACATCTATTTATTATTCAAGTGTAATAAGAAGCTATGTCAATTATGCATTACAAACGTGAATGTCTTATTTCTGGCCAAAGCTGATTTAATTCATTCATGTCTAGCATACTTAACACGTGCATAACTAAGAGAATTGTCTCATTTCTGGCCACAGCTGATTTGTCACAATTACTTTGCACACATACTTAAATGATTTCACTTTGCCCAAATGTGATTTGTCTTCTTTTAGTAGAATTTTAAATTAGTCTATTATTTGATGTTAGTAATAGACATATCACAATTTCTTCAAATAATGATCCTCACATTAACGATTCTTCGTTAATCCTATGATCATTTTTTTTGTCTGCCTTACTTTAATACCCCATAACACTACTCACTATAACTTTCTTCTATATATTAAGATTTCATCCACTCTAATTCCTAAACCTAATATATTTTGCTTTACTTAAAGTTTCTATAAGATTAGCTCTTAAATCAAATCTTTGATTATCTCTTAAGACACAATAATCCTATTGCTCTCTTCTGATAAAAGTACTGCAGAAGAAAAGTAGAGCATGATGAATAGGATAAGTCGAATATGATGTCTCTTATGGTAATCAAGAACTCATTCAACACAAATGCTATCACTAAAGTTATTCCGTATTAAGTTTTTGAAAGCTAATCTAATCTTATGGAATAATCAAAAGAACTCCTAAGATGCATGTCTTCATTTCAAATTCTAAGCTATATGGTTAAATGGCAGCTGTGAATACATCATAATGTATAATACCATGACCCATAAAATAAAGGGCTTACGCATGGAAATAAGTACAATTTTTCAGTACATTACATAGTGATTTTTTCCTCACTTGTACAATTTGATGCCTTAATAATCAACTAATAACACTCAGGAGTATCAAAGGAAAATGAGTGGGTTGATCAGCAACACACGTACATGAAAAGAAATGCCTAAAACTAGAAAATAAGATGTAATTCACTTTATTACCACTAAAACCTTCAAAGAGGATACTTCTAAGGTCCATAGACAAAATACAAATACATAATTCCAACTCTAATGTGCTTCAAGGGAGAATTTCACCGCATAATTATGTCATTAGGTATAAGCATAAAGATTATTGATCGGAGTGTCGCGCTCCGGTCAAAGATAATATTTATAATCCCGAATTACCCTTAACAATGTGTTAGTGGTAGTAAGGAGTCGAACCACGAAGAGTTTGTGGTTTGCGATCGGATATGATTGATTCTTTATGTTGTCACACTTTATGAAGCTTGCTATGATTTGATTTCAATAATTGTTTGTTTAAAAAGGGTGTTGGAAAGAACCGACAAGTTTGGTTTGATTGGTTTGATTGTTTAACTACTAAATTTGAACGATTGCGTAAAAACTTAATTAACGGTTGTGAACAATGATGAGAAAACAAGGTTCACACCCGGTTCGATAATTGCAACGCCTAGGGTTTCTAACAATTTTAGATTGATTAAATTTAATTAGTTATTAATGGTTTTGATATCACAAAGCTTAGATGCCAATTACTATCAACGTCACAGACAACCGACTGCAATGCACTTTGTTACTTTGGACAAATAAATCCTTTTGATTGATAAAGCATAAATACACAAACTTATTTTGCAAAGTCAAATTCTAAAATCATTTGACAATTCAAAATGTAGTTCAAATGCAAGACAATTATCAATCAATTCAAAATACAATTCCATGTCATAGAATCAACTAGAAATCACAAATAAACCTTAAACATTACAAAAATCTACACCGGGATGAAACCTTCGGGAATTAGCCGCTCATGGTGAATGAAACACGATCAACAATGGTAGGAAGCTCGAACTTGGACATCCTGAAGCCTTGAATGATGATGGTGATGATAGCTAGGGTTTATGATGAAGGATCGTGATGGAAGGCTTGATGATGTGATAATTAGGGTTATGATCAAATGGATGAATTGGAATGGTCGAAGGTGATGTTGGGGATGATCTTGGCTCCAAGAAGGGTATTCAAACTCTCCAAACTCGTAAATCCACAAGAAAGGGTAAAAAACAAGTGATATACCCGTCCCCCAACTCAAAAATCAAGTTTTTCGCGAAGTGGAAATGCAGGTGGCGTCGCCGACGGCCATTTAGGGCGTCCCTTGGAAGTCTCAGTTTCACCCGATGGTTTAATCTACTATTTATGAAAGTTTCTGGCCAATGGAACAATCCAGAGTGCGTCACCGACGGTGCCTCTAAATCCCATTTTTTGTTTTCTTCATAACTTCTTTGTTTTAGCTCCGTTTTATTCACCGTTTTCGCCTACGTCTTCATAATTCAGCCCTCTATCATGTCGTCTTCCAATATATACATTTTCAATCCATTAACATCCCCTATAACACATCCAATCTTCATGTTTAATACCAACTTGTTTTCTGTTTTTCCATTTTCGCATTCCTGGTTGATCTGTTTTCCGTTCCGATGCTCCGTAAAGCTCCTAAATAGCTTCTTAAACTTCGTTAGACCTGCAAAACACAATTCCAATCAAAAGCAGGCTATCCGAAACTAAAAGCTATGTAAAAAATTGATCTTAAACATGATAAAGCACCAGTTTTCGACCACACATCAATTATCCATAGTTCAAAAGAATAGTTAGATAAATAGGTAGTCATTTTTTAATGATCTTTAAGTCTGATAATCTTAATATTCCAATTAACACAAGATAAGTTGACTCTAGTTCTAAATGTCTCCTTACCAGAAGTCAACAAATAACTAACATGAGAGTTACTGACAAATTAAATATTAAGGCTATAAGAACCATAATAAGCAGCTTTCTAACAATGTTTTCCATACCTTATATATTTTGAATATAGTATCAATACTTAAGCTATGTTATGAAGGTTTTGAGGATTGCATAACCAACATATAGTCACACTTACCTTAAACTCTCATATTAGTTGTTCTCAATATCTAGATAGAAATATTAATAAGATGAAACGAGATGATACTATACATTTCACAACTTTTGTTAACATGCAAATGAGAATTTGACAAAATGAAAATGAGACCTATAAAGTACAAATTTCATCAATTGTAACCGAAAATCATGAGAAATCATGACATGGTTAATGAGGATGATTTTTCATCTAATCTCATTCTAAGTGATTTTAAATCATGGTGTTGAAAGCTCTAAATCATCACTTGGCTTAAGAAATAAGTAGGGTTTCACCATAAGTTATATTTCATTGACATTTGTGGAACTTATTCAAAATGGAATATTTAGACATAATTCATTTATCATATAAAGATTATCCACTTGTATCTAAATTTGTCTCATATGGCCCACAGTCTTAGAGAAATCTATTCATATATATATTTAATATGATTTCTATCAAATATGTCCCTAAGCTTCTTATGACATCTGGACATTAAGGAAATTAAATAAAGTCTAACATATGTGTGATACGTTCCCATGTCACGTACATCTTTGAAACTTCTCTTGTAGTATTTCTAGAGATATCAAAGATTAGTAGAAGCATTAAGTCTCTTGATTATAACTTGCAAAAGTTGCAAGAGGTGGGGGTGAAAAATTCACACTATTTCAGTTTACACCTCTTGTACAAGACACTGTTCCATTTCGGCACTGTTTCATCAAAACTTGTCTCCTTAAATCTAATGCTACTCTTACAAAAGTTTCTTTGTTGCTTAGTTGTGGGCACACTTAGATTTCTTACCTGAACTTACATAATCCTCAACAAGAGAAACTACAACGACTAACGTCATTAATTTGTATTCTTTATTAGACTTTGTTGGTCGTTAATTATTGACCTTAAGCATGCTGATTCCTAAAGACTTCTAAGGTCAGTGGGAGCAGTAAAAGTCTTTATCATGACTTGCAAGTAATAAAAGAGGCAGGGAAGAGTGTCATTAAATTTTACTCCGAATTTAACTATGATTACACCTCTTGTACACTATATTGAACCAACTCTTACACACTTAGAATCCTGAAAAATGATAGCAACCTAACCAAGAGCTAATCCATAAAAGTGAAACTTCTAATAAACTCAATAATCAACTCAGGAGGTCATCTAAGTGTAAAAACCTACTAACTTTGATGATTACATAACCTCTCTAACTAAAGTTGAAATGGATTTTGGAAATGTTTACTGATCCAGTCTCTTCTAATTAAGCCATTAACGTTAATCACTCTTCCAAATGGAATAAAATTGTTTTCTAGTAAAAAGGATTTTATGTGTTCGAATAACGTTTGGGGGATTTGATTGAATTACCTAAGAGAGTTCATAACTAAACCAAACCCTAATATAAATGTTAAGACACGAAGAAGTATGATTGATTGTCAAATGTTATACTCACGAAGAGATAAATTATCAAAGAATCTTCTTACCTATATTACAAAAGATTTCTTTGAGGATTATCATTGTTCTAGTAGCTTATAACAATTTAGAGCTACATTAGATGAACATTAAAACAAGTTTCCCTAAAACTGGCTGACATATTTACATATTCATAAAACAACCTGAAAGTTCTAAACTTAAGGTTAAAGAACTGTTGTCTATAAGCCGATAAAATCCATGTATGGGTTAATGCAAACATTATAATGCGATGAAATCTTAACGCAATTATTTTCATCAAGAACCAAGTGGATTAATGTACCTACCTCAAGATGAGTGGGAGCAACTAAAATAAACTTGTCTCTATAGATGACATTCTTTTGACAAGTATATGTTACATAAGTCAAAGCATTGTTAATGCAAACTTTGATATAATAGATCTTAGAGATATCACTTACGTGATAGATATCATAACAACATACTGAGATAGACCCAGTGGGACATTAGTTTCGTTCCATAAGTTTAACCTTAAATGGGTCCTTACATATGTAACAAACAATATTGCTCTCCTTTAGAGGATAATAGGATAAATGAGATTATTTTCTTACGCTTCATTAATTAGAAGCCTTATGGAAGTTCAAGTCTATACTCGTTTAGATATTACTCACATTGCAACACACTAGATTTGTCTAGATTAATGTGAAGCATCAAATAGAGTATTACAATATCTTTAAAAGAAATGAGAGACTATAATTTAAAGAGGAAGTGAGAACTCAAACCGGTTAATTACTCCAACTTTGTAACATTCAAAGATGACAAAATGTAATTTCGAGTATATCCTTATGTCAGCAGACAAAACCCATCTCATGGAGGAGTCATAATGAACTGATAACAACAACCTAAGTTATAATGACATTGAAGGGGTATGGTCCCAAAAACCTTGCGCCAATCAAGGAAACCATACCCATTAATAACTATTAAGGAAACTTTGCGCATACTTCTTTTCCAAAATGAGATCTATTAGAACTCTGCGCCAAATATCCAAGAGAGGAAAGGATCATATAACTACCTTGCGCGGGCTCGCGCATGGTTCAAAGTTAAAAGCCTAAACATTCTCTTTGGATAAATGCTTCATATAACTACCTTGCGCGGGCTCGCGCAAGGTTCAAAGTTAACCTTGAATAATCTCGTTTGATAATGCTTCATGCACAAACCTTGCACGGATATTTATTTCAAAGCAAGTATCCACCAAACGTCGCGCTAAGCAGCAAGGAGAAGAAAGAAGATCAGTTAACTAACTTGCTCTTCTCGCGCAAGGAAACAAATAACCCTGAGAAACTTTCCCTTAGCAAAATCCTTGACTTGGTGCAGAAGCAAAGAGAATCTTTTCTGTTGTAACAGAATGTACACGTGGCAAACAACAGATGAGTAACAACTGTGAAATCTTCTAGAAGCCATTAACACCCAATCGTGCAAGCATCTTTTCGGTTATAACCAATTGCCACATGGCAGCATCTGGACGGCTGAGAAAGATCACGGTGATGGCATGCTCACATTTATAAAATGTAGTGATCTCATGTTGACACGTGGCACCTCCCTAACCGCTGATGAGCTCACGATCCGTGTGCACTAACGGATTGCCAACAAACATTAACGGAATAGCAGAAGATTCCGTTAAAGTTAACAATCTCTCTTTTGGCGCCAAACACCGGCTATAAATAAGTGATTTGGAGTTCAAGGAAAGGTATTCACTCTCAACTACTCTCTCTCTTACAATACTTTACTTCCGACTACCTGTACTTATTCTCACGTTGGAGGGTGGTCATGGAGAGAACCCCCTTCTCCCCGTGGCGAGCTAACGGTGTTCTGTTTTGCAGGATCAGCCAGAGTATTGTTTCATTCATCCTCATCGTGAAACTAAACGAAGGGTTAACCCTTTTATGCAGAGCCCATTCCATAGATCTACTTAGATTCGGTCTAGTTGATCTAGGGTTTCTTCAGACATAATATGTTGATGATCACAATACAATTGTCAATAAATGTTGTTGAAAATTTATCAGTGGACTCATAAGTTTATTAACTCCATATAAATTATATATTGAAGACTTATTGTGATAAAGTCAGCTACCATTTCTCCTTGAACAGTAACAGTTCGAGAGATGTTGAATAAAATTTCGATTCGAAATTAATTATTCATTTATAAACGAATTGAGGAAACTAAATCTTTGTATTGAATGCATTCATGATATGCTTAAAGATCCTATAACTAAAAGTCTATCACCCATAACTATTATGTAAACGTATATAATAATGACGGATTTATTGATGACTATGTACAACTACATATCATACTATAAATGATTAATTATTAATTTTTCCTCATCAGTTTGATTTTGTATGTCTCTAACATATGTTCTGCCGGTATAATGAAAATATAGACAAATATAAATACAAATCAAGTGTTAAAGGGCTTACTTATTTTGATCATAACTGATAGGTTTTAAATTGAGGTTGTAGTATGACTAATGGGGGTGTTGAGTCGAATGATGATTCAACGGCTGTATTTATCTACTACGGTTCTTGGTTTAAAGCTAAAATGGGTATTAACTTCTGATCAAACTTATCTAATACTTATAATAAATTATTATTCGGCTAAATGGGAGAATGTAAGATTAAATATCTTTTTATATATATTTAATCTAGCCATCATATCATTTATATAATATAGATCGAAATATATTAAAACCTATAATAAATTAGTTGGATTTACCCTAATTAACTAATTGGGTTCCACTTGGGTGTATATAAGGAGATTACTAGAGAGGGATTAGGGTTAGACAATCATAACATCCCATCAAATTCGCCCCTCCTCTCTCTTCATTGCTACGAGTTCTTCAACCCTAAAGAACTCGACACTACCATCAAGAACATACATCCTAAAGGGAAACCCGACCAATCTGACGAACATGACGTCTACTTCATTCTTTGATGCGGTTACTGGCTTATCAGGTACACAATCATTATTTGTTTTCCTTTACATGTTTATTGAATTGATCAACACTTCATGGCAAGCTAGGATGGTTCACTTGTGGGTTGCATAAACTCTTGCAAAAACAGAAAGTTTAGATGGTATTTGCACCTCTTAAACTAATATGAATCAACTCCTAACATATCTCATAACCTTAGATATGTTTAAGAACAAGTAGGCACAAGATTCAACCAAGTTTTAATCAAGAAAAGAAAGATAGAAAAGTATAAATGAAAGAAGAATTTTAATCCTACTTTGGACCTCAAATGTGGTGAGGTTTCACCTTAGTTTGTCAAGGCAAGCTTGTGAAAACCTTCCTAGAAGTTGCCCAAGTAGTTTGAAAGAAGAGATGATGAAGAAAAGTTAGTAAAAACTCACTTAGAACACTTAGAGTTTTCTTCATTGCTTGGAAGACTGAGAGAATTTGGGAGTTTGAGAGAAATTTGATGTGTATAAATGTTTAGGAGGTGGTGGTGCTTGTATATATAAGTGGGGATTAGGGTTTGGGAGTTAATGAAGGTGGAAGATGATTGGAGGAGAAAGTAGGTGGAGAAGGGTAAAATATGATTGGCTTAAAAAAGGTGGAAAGTGATTGGAGGAGAAAGGATGTGGAAAATCTTTTGGTTTAGTTCACTTTAAGTCCATGCACTTTGTAACTAGGTTATTTTATGCCGTTTTCTTGTATTCTAGCTTGTTTATAGGTATCCAAACTGTTTATTAAGTCTTGGTTTCGCGTATAAACACGTATCTAACGATTGATTGCGTAAATAATACAAATATGAAAGGTAACACGTATATGTATAAAATGAATTTCCATTATGATCAAAGCCTAGGATTACAAGATGAAATGAACCACGAATACGACTTATTACAAGTATGTAAAAATAGAAATACTATTATACTTTCTAAATAGGGAAAGTACAAAATGCGAAGCGTTACACATTGGCTATGACTGCAACGGTGGCTCTTGTACCAGTGGCTGAGGTATAAAAAATCCTACCGCCCTGGCTGATAAATCGTAGTAGTCTGATGTCGTAAACGCTCCCCAAGACCTTCATCCCCTGCACCGTCCTCTAATTCATAATATGTGCCTTCATCGGCGATGGTAAATCTAAAACATGGGGATGATATAGGCCGATAGACCGAGCGATGATATTGATGTAAGACCCCTCCCCTGGAAAAGACAGCCACGTCGCTACATGTGATAGCATGTGGTGAAATACTCCGCCAAACAGGCAGCGAATGTGCACGACCTGCTAGTGAATAGACAATACATGCAGAATAGGTCAGGCAACGTGCACCACTTATTGCTCTTATCGCACACAACGATGGACGTGGCAATGTAGCGATTGATATTGTTTGGTATGAGATGTCTGATTATCGATAAATTAACGTTGCTAATGAGGTACGATCCAAAAAGTTACACATTAGACAACAAAACAGATATATAATATTTATGAAATGTTAGAGTTCAAGATTTGTGGTTTAAGCGAAATGCGGATATTAAATATTTTGGTGAAATATCTGATGGAAGTAATTGTTTGTGAAATAATTATTTATTAATAACTAGTAGATAATGGTGGATATTATTTAAATGTTAATAATATTATTATATTTATAGAGATAACTATAATGGGTTAGTATTTGTGTTAAACTACAATTAGTAGTGTTAGTATAAATACAAGGCTTATCAACCAAAGGCGGTTACTAGAGTTTTGTGAAACAAAATAAAAAACCTACAAACCACCACCACACTTCCGTTCGCCTACCACCTCCGACCAGATTTCCACCGCTGGCTGCCGATCTCCGACCACCGCATGACTGCCGAGCCGCCATCAACAGTCCCGATACTGCTTCGATAATCGCACTACTCGGTCGGTTTTAGTAACCGGACTCTGGTATTGGGCCAGTTTTGGTAACCGAACTCTGGTGGAACCGAAGTCGCACCAAGTCAGTCCGACACGGCCGACAAATTATTTCTTATGAGCCCGTTTAATGTTGCCTCTTTTTGCGTACCGTGTTTTTGTGGTGATCTTATTGATTTAGGAGTTAATTCAAGGTTCAGGGAATCGTGAACGCGTCAAATTGCGTGATGTTTGTCTGCTCACCGTGTGTGTTCTTCGTTTTTTCGTTAAAAGGTATACTTTACTAGAACACCCTATGGTTATCATAATTTTTTAAACGAATTTCAATTAGATCACTGATGAGATATTTTAATCGAATTTAAATTGTGTTCACGCTTCCACCGCGGAATGCTTCCACCGCGGAATTAATATTGGATATTAATTAATAATAAAATATGTTATTTAAAATTAAAAATGTACACCTTGATTCCCAACATTGGTATCACAACCGCTTTTTCATTAGTTTAAATGTTACATTTTAAATCCATCTATATTGTATTTGTCAAAACTTTCGTTTGACAAAGATCGAGCATTTTTTGTTTGTTGTGACTTTAATGAATATATAAATCGAGCTATAGGACCTTTGAGTTATTTATAAAATTGTTTCGTTGTTTTTCAGTTCTTAATCAATATGTTGTATTTTTATGTATTATTTGGAACCCAGTGTAATAGAGGTTTTAATTTTTATATAAAGGGTTTATTGTAAAATTCTAAAATCAAACGAAGACAAATATTGAAGATCGAAGATGGAGAAACCAAGGATAAAGATGGAGAGATCTTGGACTAAGTGGGAGCTACATGATAAAGAGTTGTTTTGTGTCTGTTTTAGACCGGTTTGGTTATCGTTCAAGGCTCTAATGAAACCGAATAAATTACTAGAAGCTTGGTGTATTATTATATTTTACGCATGGTTGGATATGTTATTTAGAAAATAATTAGACCACCAAATATTTTTTCACAATCATTAAAATTAAAAATGACAATATAATTAAAAAATTGTTTTTAAGTTAACTAAGTAAGGTAAATTTAATAAAAGGTGTTTTATTAAAAAGATAAAACAGATTGGTTTTAAAATTAAATAGTTTATTTTTAATATGTACTTAATAAAAGAATTTATTAATTTAAAACAAGTTTGCAATAATCGACCAACGTAGTTTTAAATACTTGATGAATACATGCGAACTATGTGAATCATACGTGAACATACACATGCTTATACATGCAAAACTTATTTTTACATTATGATCAAGTCGCATCCTCTTTCTTTTGTTTCCAATCCCTTAGATGCCTCCTTTCCGTAACTCGTTGAACCGCAACAAGAAGTCCAAGGGATCGAATTTCAAGAAAGGGTCCAACAACGATGGGGACTCAATATCGAAGCAGGATCTCGTAGATCTAATCTTCGAGCAAATGGCCAAGATTATACCCGACATTGTTAGCCAGATTCAAACCCTCCATGATACCCCCAAATCCTCTATTGGCTCTAAGGTGGAACCACCTAAAGCAATGTTCCAATTCAAACAATTCATGGCCTGTAAGCCTATGGAGTTTACTGGCAATGATGGCGCCACCGCCATGATGAACTGGTTCGACGCAATCGAACTCACCTTTTTGCAAAGTGGATGCCCCGACGATCTATGAACCTTGAATGCGACAGGGGTTTTTCGTTCGAGAGCACTCAAATGGTGGACCTCTGAAAGAAACAAGAGGAGAAACGATGTAGCCCACGCCTTTCCCTCGGCGGAACTGAAGGAGCTAATGAAGGACGAGTTTTGTCCTCCTCACGAACTTCAGAAACTCGATAACGAGTTCTGGAATAAGAAGCAAGTTGGGAGCGACACCACTGGTCTGGTTGCGCGTTTCAAGCAACTCATTATCCTCTGCCCTGGCCAGGTCGATACCACCCCCAAAGCCATCGCCAAATTCATCCGTTGCCTATCTTCTGTATTGATTAACCATGTTGCATCCGCCTGTCCCAGAACCGTTGAAGAAGCCTACAGTATCGCCATCGAGCTGAACAACAACTGTATTCTTCATGGGGCCTACGATAAGGTCTCTACGAAGAATGCTCACCAAGCCACCACCGATATTACCACTGCTGAACCTTCACCACCCAAACCCCCAGAAAACAACAACAACAACAACAAGAAGTGGAAGTGGAAGGCTTCTAGTCAAAACTGTGCGATTGTTACTCCGCCAAACCCTCAACCCTTGCAATCCCTGCCTACTGCACCAAATATTGAGCCTCCACGAAAGGGTTACACTGGGACACAACCTAAGTGTGGCCAGTGCCATTACCATCATCCCGCCACTGTCCCATGCCACAAATGCGCTAATTGCCATCGGTATGGACACTTCTCTCAGCACTGCCACAAACCACCTATGACCAACCAAGCCAATGAAGCCCAAAACCCTGCCCAGAACAAAGCTCAAATTTCTCCTGTGCGAGCATGTTTCAAATGTGGCGACCCTAATCACCTCGCTAATGTCTTCCCTCAGCACAACAACCAGTAGCAACAACAGCAGCAGTAACCTCAACCAGCTCAAGGCGAAGCTTTCGCCCTCACTGCCGCTCAGGCGCAGAACGCGAACGATGTTATATCTGGTACGTTCCTTGTGAACAATGTCTATGCTTCTTGTCTTTTTGATACTGGCGCAGATAGAAGTTTTATGTCTATTGAATTTGAACCCTTACTTAAGTGCGTACGTTCTAAATTTCCCAATCCATTCGCAGTCAAAGTCGCTAACGGAAAATCCGTCACTGTTGATTCAGTCCTCTCTAAATCTTAACGATCATACATTCTCAATTGACCTCATACTCAAGCAATTGGAAAGCTTCGATATCATAGTAGGCATGGATTGGCTTAGGCGAGTTCGTGCTGAAGTTGTTTGTTCCGAAAAGTTCATACGTCTTCCTCTTCCAAATGGTGATTCTCTACAAGTCTATGGCGAGAAACCTTCTAAAGGTCTTAAGCTGATGTCGTGTATCCAAGCGAACAAATACTTACGTAAGGAATACTTTACTTTTCTTGCCCATATTGTGGAGAAGAAAGACAAAGGTCCAAGCATGGGTGATGTTCCTGTTGTTTGCGAATTTCCTGACGTCTTTTCAGAGGATCTTCCTGGTCCTCCTCCTCCTTGTTTCGTTGACTTTCGTATTGATCTCATTCCTGGCGCAACTCCGGTTGCAAAAGCTCCTTATCGTTTAGCTCCCTCGGAAATGCAAGAGCTATCAAGCCAGCTTCAAGAACTTCTTGATAAAGGCTTTATACGCCCTAGCACTTCCCCTTGGGGAGCTCCCGTTGTGTTTGTCAAGAAGAAAGATGACCTTCGAGCATCTTATTGGTGGCGGGGATGAAGAAGGGTATCGCTCTTTACGTCTGAATTGTCTCACTTATTCCAAAGTTAAAGTTGAACATCAACGTCCCTCTGGCTTACTCGAACAACCAGAAATTCCTGTCTGGAAATGGGAAAGTATTGCTATGGATTTCATTACTAAGCTTCCTCGCACTTCGTCTGGTCACGATAGCATCTGGGTCATCATCGATCGATTGACCAAATCCGCTCATTTTCTCGCTATTCGTGAAGATTACAAAGTCGCGAAATTGGCTCGTATCTACAGGGATGAAATCATTTGTCATCATGGTATCCCCAATGACATCATTTCCGATCGCGATGCTCGTTTTACCTCCCGTCTTTGGCAAACACTTCAAACAGCTCTTGGTACTCAGCTCAATCTTAGAACCGCTTTTCACCCTCAGTCCGACGGTCAAACCGAGCGTACTATCCAAACCTTGGAGGATATGCTTCGCTCATGCGTAATCGATTTTGGTGGCATCTGGGATTCGCACTTACCCTTGGTAGAATTCTCATACAACAAAGTTATCACGCTAGTATTCAAATGGCTCCATTTGAAGCAGTGTATGGGCATAAATGTCGTTCGCCTATTTGTTGGCACGAGATCGGAGACGCTCAAATCACCGGTCCCAAACTGAAACAAGAGATAACGGACAAGATTTTACAAATTCGTGATAATCTCCTAAAAGCTCGAAGTCGTCCAAAGAGTTACGTTGACAGGAGACGCAAACCATTAGAATTCAATGTTGGTGAACAAGTACTTCTCAAGGTATCCCCTTGGAAGGGTGTTGTTCGATTTGGAAGGAAAGGCAAGCTCGCTCCTCGGTATGTAGGTACTTTCAAGATTCTCGAAAGGATAGGCAAGGTAGCGTATCGACTAAATCTACCTCAAGCGCTCAACAATGTTCACCCAATCTTCCATGTTTCAAATCTCAAGAAATATCTAGCTGAAGAAGGACTTCAAGTTCCACTCGAAGATCTTCAAATCAACGAGACATTGCATTTTGTGGAAAAACCAGTTGAAATCATGGACCGAGGAATCAAGCAATTAAGGCGCAGTAGGATTCCTATCGTTAAGGTTCGATGGGAAGGAAAACGTGGCGCCGAGTTTACTTGGAAACTTGAAAGTGATATGAAGACTAAGTATCCACATCTCTTCGTTGCATCTTCCTAAATTTCGGGACAAAATTTCCTTAAGAAGGGGAGACGGTAACGCCCTGTTTTTTCATACTTTCTATATTTGGAAAGCCCGCTTTGAAATTCTATTTTTGAAAACTTTGTAATCTTGTATTCGTTCTTTCATTGTAATCGTTGTAATCCGAGACTTGAATCATAATGAAACTCGTATTTTATTTTAGTCCATGTTATATACATTATACATTCATACATATGATACATGATTCGTGATACTTGCAAACGTTGATAAACTTACCAATATGTGGCATATGCTTCGTACGATACTTATACATGCAACTTATACTTAATCTTACTCGTTTTATACTTGTATAATCTTTAGTACATGCTACTTATGCTTAAAAACCTTAAAATAGTTCAAAAACAATTAATATATAACATTTGGACAAGACCCTAATCAACAAAAATAAAAAAAATAAAAAAGGGATTTCTGCCTAGGCCTTGCGGACCGCATGAACATCCCCATACGGTCCGTATGGGGTACTCGCGGGCAGACTCCTTTGGCAGCTGCGATTATACATGATTCCCCACCTCCTTTTCTCACCCAATGGCCTCCAAACCCCATTAAAACACCTTCCAACCAACCCTAACTCATCCCCTATAAATACCAAGCCTCTTCCAAGCATTTTCCACTTTCCTAACACTCTCTAATATCTCTCAAACACTCCTTAATCTGCTAGAAATCAAGAACATGGCAGATTCGTCATACTTTGCAAAAGTGAGCATAACTTGCTCATTTCTTAGTCTTTTACCTTGATTCTTCTTTCAAAACACTTGGATGAACCTTAGGTTTGATCCCACAGGTTTGCCATGGCAAATCCAGACCTGGGAATTCACCAAAAAGGCTCCAAAGTGGACTGAACTTTCAGATATGTACTTTGAACTTGAGTTTTCTCATACACATTCCTATGTTCTAATGCTCATAATCACTTGTATGGTTAGTTTGGCTTAAAAACAAGGGTGTGACATTCAAATCCAGAGGTTCTAAGCCTCTAAACTTTCTGTTTTAACAAGGGTTTTAACCCACAAGTGTTGAACAAGTCTTGAGCTTGTGTAAGTGTGATTACTTAGAAAGCTTGGGCTATCCTACTATCAATCCACTCCTCACTTGATGATTTCACCTTGCTATCCTACGTGGCTTTCTAGACTTAAAGATGGATTAGCCCCGTTTAACGCCGACACTTAGTTAACTCTTTCCATGTCGGAAGTGGAAACCTGGGTTGATGATTCTTGGTCACTTGGTATAGTGAGAGATTGTAAGTTCCTTGTTCACTTATTCATGACCATCTTTGTTGTTCTTGTGACAACTTGTGCATTGGTGAACTTCCCATTCATGACCCTCCTTGTTGTCTATGACAACATGTGTAGTGGTAAATACTAAAGAGGTTCATAAATGGGAGATTTATCTTCCTACCTCTTACATAACTTCTATGATATCATTGTTAAACCTATATTAATATATGTATATGGACTATATAATATACTTAAACTGAACCCTTGATGATGACTAACTAATAATTTGTCAAGTTACTAAGTTTAATCACCGAAGTGTTTAGTTCCTCGTTGCGATTCTAATAGGTGTTAACCTATGAAATCATATAAACCCTAATGGGTTCTCATAGTATCAAAACGAGTGATAGACCTTAGTGATTATTTTCGTGTACATTATTTTGTTATGCTTTATTCCAAATTCTGAATCTTCCATCAACATCCAATACTCACACCTACGTTTCCTCTTGTAGGATAACTCGGTGTTCCTCCAACAATCAACAAACTTTCACGGACTTGTCAAACGGAAAGCTTGCAAAACCGTGAGTATACTTGAACCCCTTTTCGTTTACCACTTTTGGGGTGTAAAATGTTAAACTATGAAAACTTACACTTAAACCTTATTCTCAATGCACAAACATTCCTTATATATGCTTGCATACTTGACTACTTGATACATTAAACTTGGGGTTATACGTTTTGTGCTAGACTTGCCATTAACTTCGTACAAGCCTATCCTTGACATATATAGCGCTATAGGATTACCGCACCACCCATATGCTTGAGGCTATGTTAAGAGCTTATTGCGTTTCATCATTGGTTTGATTAGTAAAACATATGCCAACTTTATGTTTATCTTGTTTCAATAGCTCGCCATGTGGAATTGTTTAAACTCATTTTATGCTATGTACGTATGAAAACTAGAATACTCGCTTTTGCTTTTGCATTGAACTTTATTTTAAACATGTTAAAGGTTGAGAAGGATCATGCTATGATATTGAAGTAGCGTGATGCTAGATACACATATAGACGCCTTAGGTTTACTTATGTAGTATCAATTTTGTCCTTTTTGTTATTGTTATTTGAAATTCCATGTATTGTAATGACAATATTATTATGAAATGAAATCCGGTTTTGAATTAACTATTGTCACCATTAGTGTTGTGAGCAATGAGCAATCTATTTCGTCCCGCCTTGATGTTTCCACCATCGGTTGGGGTGTGACACCAGGGGCCGTAGGGGATTCACCACTTTACAAAAATGTATGTCGGGCATTCACCAACTGGCATACGGGACGACACCCGATTCGCTGGACGAGTATTTAAGGATGTCCGAAAGAACTGCGCGTGAATGTTTACACAGGTTTTGCAAATGGATCGTGAAGTTATATAGCAAGAAATATCTGCGGAAACCAAACCAAACGACGTCCAAAAATTATATCAAGCACATGAAGAAAGACATGGTTTTCCCGGCATGCTTGGAAGCATTGATTGCATGCACTGGCCATGGCAGAACTGCTACTGCCTAGCAAAGTCAATATACTCGGGGCGATCATGGTCATCCAACTATAATACTATAGGCTGTTGCGTCACAGGATCTCTGTATTTGGCATGCCTTTTTTGGTCTGCCTGTTCACTCAACGATCTTAACATTATCTACCAGTCATAAGTATTTGAGGATGTAATACATGGAACAGGTTCAGACACCAGTTTTACGGTTTCAAGGGTGGAATACAGACGCAGTTACTACCCTGCAGATGGAATATACCCAAAGTACTCCACGATCGTTAAAACTGCTCCGCACCCGACAGACGATAAAAGAAATAAATTCGCCAAGTTTCAAGAGGGGGCGAGAAAAGATATTGAACGGTGTTTTGAGGTTCTAAACAAAAAATGGCATATCGTTAAACACCTAGCACGTTCTTTTACACCACATAGGTTGCGATACATTATGTATACTTGTATCTTGCTGCATAACATGATCATCGAAGACGAAGGTAGAGCGATTTGTTAGTACGACGAAAACGAGCTTAACATGAATTCTGTTCCAGTGAGTGCGGAACACAAGATTTAAACGGATTCTCTCTACGTAACGAGTACACGCATCATAACCTACAAGCGGACTTGGCGGAGTACATTTGAAACAACGCACAAAACGAACCCAATGACGACATGCCGGATGAAGACTAGTAGTTTTTAATTTTTTTAAAGATTAGGTTGGTTTTTTAATGTAATATTAGAATTAATATTTATTTTAGACTTTTTTATTTTTTTAATATTAGGTTGGTTTTTTAATATAATAAAACGAAAAACTTGCGAAAGATAAAAAGTATGGGACCAAAGTTGTAAATAATTTTTTTTTGGTTAAATTACAAAAGATGAAACGTTTTGGGTAAAAAGTAAACAAATTAAAAGTGTTAGATTACAAAAGATGAAAACCTTAGGGTTAAAAGTGAAAAATCACAATTTTTTTTTAAAAACCCACAAAACTTATGGTACAACTACATAATGCAATAATGTGTTGCTAATTTATATTATGAAAATGTTTGAATTAATATTTAATTTAGAGTTTAATTTTTCTATATATATATATATATATATATTGCATATTTAATTTGCAAAAGCAAAAAAAAAATAATTAAATAAACTAGGTGGGGTTCCTTTGTTCCATCCTTGGAGAGGCATCCTTCATAGGACTATGATGTGGCGTCTATGTGGAGGGTCGTCCTTCAAAGAGGCCCATCCCCCATACCTAGTAGCCTAACATACGCTTAAAATTCATTGATTTCATCTAAACTCATATGCATCCACTGTGCAAACCTTACGACTCGGTCCATTTTGCAAACTAATAGATGTGTAAAGTGCTCTTTCAGTCTTCCTATAAGATCGAGGGTTTGAATCTCACAATGTACAAATAGTATAGCTTTAAAAGTTTAAAAGTTACTTTGTTAATAAAAACAGAACGTAAAACAGCTAGGTTAGGATTTTGGTTCCTGAAACCCATAATTCTCTTATATATTATTTTTCTAGTTAAAAAAGAAAAAAACACATAACCAGAATACCAAAAGGAATAAACTTTAAAATTATAAAAACAAAAAATCTTTTTCGTTTCCTTCCCAACTAAACAAAAAAAATAAAAAAAAATTACCAAGGTCTTTGGCCTAGCGATATTCAAATGGATAATAAAGTGTGGTTCCCTGTAAATCAAGAACTCAAAGGTTCAAGTTGGGATGTCAATCATGTCAGGTTGGCGGATTGCGAGTTGATGGGTTGAAATGTGCAACCCGAATCCAACCCATATTATTATTCGTGTCAAAGATTTCAATCCTAACCTACACACATAGAAATTCGAGTCAACCCGACACGACCTGTTCAACCCGGTTTTTTAAATTAGTCATACATGGTGACGACTTACAAGCAAGTTATCAATAACGTGTTTCATGATGAGACTGAGTCTGACAAGTAAATAAAATGGTGTGTCAAAACTAATATTATTATAGCTAACCATATAAATGGGAAACGTAAAAAACAAAAACAAATATATAAAAGTTTTATTTTCAAAATACTTAAACGGGTTAACGGGTCAACCTGTTTTTACACGGGCCAACCCGAACGCATGCATTTTTAAACAGGTCGTGTTAACCGATCCAAACATATTTTCTTTAATCGGGATTTGGGGGTGTAGATTGTAAATTTAGTATTTAGTTCCTATTTTGAAAAAGAAAAAACCCAAAATGAAACAAAAATATTTATACTTGGGACCAAAACTTTACCACTCACCAACACTTGCTCACACACAAACACTGAATTCCAGCATCTCATCCAAATTAGAACACATATGGTCACAATCCAAAGAAACATCCATCATCATAATCATCATCCATGCCCCCCCCCCCCCCCCCCCCCCCCCTCCCTTCAACATCTCATCCACCCAATTCACAAAACCCTTCAATCTCCCCCAAATCTTGAACCTATTCACCCAACAATGGAGGGCACCTTCCTCCCAAACAGACCAGCTCTCCCTCTGCAACTAACCAAACCCACACAATCAAACCCACAACAAAGACATGGGTTCAACCCCACAACTCTCCCGCCACAACCACCATCACCACAATCTTTCGCCATTGACCCACTGCTGCAACACCTCATCCACCTCTCATCTCCGCCGCCTGCCGCCACTACCCACAAGCAGAAGCCTATCCAATCTGTGAAAACGAGCAATACACATGTGCTAAAAACAAGTAATTTGTCAAGAAAATATGGATTCAAGAATACCCATTTCAAGAAAAGTTGTACAGGCTCTGTTCTTACACTTGAAGATCCAAAGATTGAATCTTTGGATGTTGATGGTGATGGGGATGCTGAAAATGTTGAAAAGTCTCTTGCTTTTCTCTCAAAAGAGGGTAAGTTTGTGTTGGATTGTATTTTGGAACAGTCTTTATCTGGTTTGAATGTGTTTTTGTATTCTGTTAAGTTTAAGTTGGTTTGGGTTGATTTGGGTAGTGTTATTAAGGGTTTGGATCTTTTGGGTAATTGGGAAAAAGCCCTTTGTTTGTTTGAGTGGATGGTTGAGAATTCAAAGTGTGGTCAAAGTAGTCAAAGTGGTCAAAGTTTCAATCTTGATAATCAAGTTGTTGAATTGATGGTGAAGATATTGGGTAGGGAGTCACAACATAGAACAATTTCGAACTTGTTTGATGAGTTTGATGTCTTTGATGTTGTGGATTGTTCGCTTGATGTTCGGGCCCTCACTACGATACTCCATTCGCATTCGTGTAGCCGGAAGTACCAAAAGGCGATTCATATGTTTAAGCGGATGAAGGAAAACGGGCTTTCGCCGAATTTGGTTACGTACAATGTGATGTTGGATGTTTACGGGAAAATGGGTCGTTCGTGGGATAAAATATTGGATCTTTTAGCGGAAATGAAAGCCGAAGGGCATGAATTCGATGAGTTCACGTGTAGTACGGTGATATCCGCGTGTGGTAGAGAAGGATTGTTAGAAGAAGCGAAGACCTTTTTCGCAAGTTTAAAAGCGCAAAACTATAAACCTGGAACCGTTACTTACAATTCTTTACTCCAAGTGTTTGGGAAAGCGGGTATGTACTTAGAAGCGTTAAATATCGTACAAGAAATGGAGGAAAACAACTGCCCGTTGGATTTAGTTACTTATAACGAGCTTGTAGCCGCTTATGTGCGAGCGGGATTCCATGAAGAAGGGGCTAATGTGATAGACACAATGATCCAAAAGGGCGTGAAACCAAATGCAATAACGTACACGACGGTTATAGATGCGTATGGGAAATGTGGAAAGGAAGAAAAGGCGTTGAAATTGTTTAATCTAATGAAGAAATCTGGTTGTGTGCCTAATGTTTGTACGTATAACTCGATTCTTGGAATGTTAGGTAGAAAATCAAGGTCCGATGAGATGATGGAGATTCTTCTCGATATGAAAACGAATCGTGTTTCACCTAACCGTGTCACGTGGAATACGATGCTTGCTATGTGCGGTAATAAGGGTATGCATCTTCACGTAAATTGGGTTTTACGAGAGATGAAAAGCTGCGGTTTTGAGCCGGATAGAGACACTTTCAATACGCTAATAAGCGCGTACGGGAGATGTGGGTTGGAAGTCGATGCTAACGAAGTTTATCAAGAAATGATAAAAGTCGGTTTTAATCCGTGTGTTACAACCTATAACGCGCTTTTGAATGCTTTGGCTCGTAAAGGAGATTGGAAAGCAGCCGAATCGTTATTCTAGACATGAAAAGTAAAGGGTTTAAGCCGAGTGAAACATCATATTCATTGATGCTTAACTGTTACTCAAAGGGGCAAAATCTAAAAGGGTTAGATTTAATGGCAAAAGAAATATACGAAGGTCAAATCTTTCCGAGCTGGATGCTTCTTAGAACTCTTATTCTCGCAAATTTCAAGTGTCGATCGCTTACGGGGATGGAAAAAGCGTTTCACGAACTATCAAAACACGGGTATAAACCGGATCTCGTTATATTCAACTCGATGCTCTCGATATACGCAAGAAACAGGATTTACGACGAGGCCCGCAAGATGCTAAATTTAATCTACAACAGCGGGTTGCAACCGGATCTTGTCACGTTCAACACGTTAATGGATATGTATGCAAGAACGGGCGAGTGTTGGGAAGCTGAAGAAATCCTTAAAAACATACAGAAGTTAGGTAGACAACCGGATCTTGTGTCGTATAATACCGTTATCAAAGGGTTTTGTAGACAGGGTTTGATGGAGGAAGCTAGAAGGGTACTTTCGGAAATGACAAATAACGGGATTCGGCCATGTATTGTTACTTACAACACGTTTGTTGCGGGATTTGCGGCTCAGGGGTTGTTTTCAGAAGTTAATGATGTGATTAGTTACATGATTGAGCATAACTGCAAGCCGAATATGTTGACTTATAAGACGATTGTGGACGGTTATTGTAGAGCTAAAAAGTATCAGGAAGCGTTAGAGTTTGTGGGGAATATTAGAAAAACCGATAGTTCTTTTGATGAGCAGAATTTGCGAACGCTTGCTTCTCATGCTCGCTCAAGCGTTGTTTTGTGACCAACGTAAAACAAACCGATAGATCTTTTGTTGTTCGTGCGCCCGTTGCTGATATCACCCTTGAAATGAAGGGCTTATGTTGTGTTTATTCAACCAAATGCAGATGCTGAAGTTCTGAACCTCATTGAAGGTACTTTTGTTTTGGGTCAAACGGGTAACTTTTTTGGTTTGGGTTGGGTTGACTCGAAGCACTTTATTTATGTACGCATGAAAAAAGTACACTTTTGCGACTTTTGACGTGTTTTAACATTTTAAATTTTTTTTAAGTTTTACCCATTTGACCTGTTAAAATAAAGCACACCCATTTGCAATAAAAGTTCTCTAATTTTATTAGTTAGTTATGTTGACTAATGATTTAAGTTGGATAGTATTTTCTTTGACCTCAAAGGTCAAACTTCTCATTTATCTCTCTGTTAATTTTTCATAAATGTATCTATTGGTGTTTTTTACAGGAAGAAAGGTTTCAAGTGATATCAGAGGATGAAGGGTTATATGTTTCCAATTCTAAATTTTCAAATCGGCTTTTTTGTATAGTTATCGGTCGATAGGCAATGTCCATTTTTAGATTAAAATTTTATTGTAATTTTTGTAATTTATGTGTTTCTTGATAAGAACCACCAAAGTTTATGTATACTTTGAATACGGGAGATTTGTTGTTGGGATGGATCACTTGTGATTCAAGAACAATAATGTCATATATACTTCTAAGTTATGCAATGAAGCTATATGTTACATAAACATTTTATGATGGAAGACAGAAAACTTAAATTTGAGGCAAATTGTACAAAGAGGGATATTATTTGTGGTTTATGAAACATTCTAAGAGAGGTCAGGGCGTCCCGTGGTGGGAATGTTACCACGCGTTATATACGTTATACTTATACACCGCCGCCGTTACGGCCACAACGCGTGGCCGTGATCACGCGTTAAAGTTCAAAAGTTCGACCGTTGAAAGATGACCGTTGATGATGATGAGTGTTTATATATATATATATATACAAATCACTTTTTTATAAAATATCAAATTTAATCTCTCCACACAAACTACTCGCTTCTAAAATATTTAAAATGGATTCTCCTATGGATTTGTTTCCGACGGACACCGAAAGCGATACGTCTTCCGACAATAACACACTTGAATTTTTCGAGAAGGTGTGTAACGTACTTGAAGGTTCGAGCCGTCCAAAGAAGAAAATGGTTGCTCGTGATCGTATACATGCCAACGAAGTGTTAATAAAGGATTATTTTGTGGAGAATCCGGTCTACAATGCCGAAACTTTTAGGGATCGGTTTCGTTTACCAAAAGATTTATTTTTAAAGATTGTAGGAGACATCGAAGCAAGCGAGAATGGTTTCAAGAATGTTACGACGGGAGGGGGCAAACGAGGTTTCACGCCGATACAAAAATGCACGTCCGCCATTCGCCAACTAGCGACATATAACCCTCCTAATCAATTTGATGAATATTTAGCAATGTTGGACATAACTTCCCGTGAATGTTTGCAATTCTTTTGTAACCGATCGTTAAATTGTATGCCAACGAGTTTCTACGTAAACCGACGAGACACGACATTGCACGTATTTACGCCGCGCATGAGCTAGATGGCATTTTCCAGGGATGCTCGGTAGCATTGATTGTACACATATCAAATGGAGAATTGTCCAAGAGAGTTGCTAGGGGCGTATGTTTGGGTGAAGTCAAAAGACCGACCATCATACTTGAAGCGGTGGCGTCGAATGATTTATAAATTTGGCATTCGTATTTTGGTGTTCCTGGTTCAAACAACACATCAATGTTTTGTACACATCGTCGTTGTTTCAAAGCGTAACAGATGGTATCGCACCTTTCTGTCCGTTTATGGTTAACGGAAGATATTATAGACGAGGTTTTCTTCTTGTGGATGGTATCTACCCATTATGATATATTTTTTGTGAAACTCTTTCATTTCCTGTCGAGTCTAAAGAAAAGGCGTTCAAGAGGTTGCAAGAATCGGAAAGAAAAGATGTTGAGAGGCTTTGGTGTTTTAAAGGGTAGATGGGGGATACTAGGCGACGGTTCGGACGATGAATAAAAAAACAATCCGTAGCATAGTATATGCATGTATCATATTGCACAATATGCTAATTAAAGAAGATGGGCGTGCAATATCTCCAATTGGGTGCCAGATCCTCCCATAGAAGCTCCCGTTCCAGAAAATGTCCAACAAGACTTGCGCAATGAAGAACTTCACTTTCGGTTGAGATATGATTTAATTGAACTTATAGGTTCTTTAGGTTTGGAATTTTTGGATTTGGACGAAGAGTAGGCTTTGTTTATGTATCTTTTTATTTTTTATGTTTATTTTTAAGAAGTATGTCTAGAAATATTGTTTTTTATTTAAATGAAATTATAATTTAAATTTTATTGTTTTATTATTAATTTACAATTTAAAAATAAAAAAACCATCACTAGTGATAGCCGTTTCCACTAAAATCCATCACTAGTGATTGAATAATGCTCGATGACGTGACGTATGGTGATTGGATGTTGTGATGATGAGTGAGTGGTGTGTGATGGGCGCCCTACCCCCTAATAATGAAGACTCTCTCTCTCTCTCTAATTATTATATATAAATATATATAGAAGGAAGGTTCATTTGAGAAGAAAATTTTATTGAGAAGAAAAAAAACAAAAGGTATAATTGTAAAACATTAAATAGTTTTTTCTTATCTCATTTATGATTATGTTTGACTAATTAATTAGTCATAAAGACTATCATCCTCTACACTAAATTTTTTGTCTACACACATCAAAATTTATCCTACACATTTCGAAATTTATTTAAACCTACCACAACTCGTAATTTATCCTACACTATAAATGAATTCTATTTTGAGAAAATATATATTTTAAAAATAAGTTTCTCATTTAATATAGTTAGTTATTAATGATGAAACTAATAATTAATGATATATGTAAGTTTACCAATATACCCTTATAATTACATTAAGTACAAATATTAAATGAAGTCTAATTAAGCATTCTTATTGGTTGAAATTTCTTCTTTTTTCTTCTTACAAAGAATTTCTTCTCATTTGAACCCTCCACTATATATATATATGGTGAAGATCATATAGGAACCACGTTTTATGGCGAGAATCAGTGTGAATACAACCAAAATTACTTAAAAAGCTTGAAAAATACATAATTTTTATTTTTTCCATTAAAATCACAACTTTTTATTAATAGTTTTTTAAAAGTTGTGATTCAACTCGCACTTTCCTTCTTCATCCATCTTCGGTGATTTCTTTCCTTTCTTTCTCCTGCTCCTCCTTAGTTTCTTCTTCTTGTTCTTCACTGCTACCAACCTGTCAATCATAAAGCAATTTTTCTCTTCCGCAAGACTCTTCTTTTCAGAAGGTCCACACTTATTAGCAAAAGATTTGGTTGAGTTTGAAAATACTTTTAAAGTCAACTTTTGATCCCCAAACCTAAACTTGATTGTTCCCTCAACACAATTAATGATTGCATGAACAGTAGTTAGGAACGATCTGCCCAATATAACAAACAGTTGGTTGGTTATTTTTAACACAGTCAAGTACCAAGAAGTCGACAGGATAATAAAATTCCCAACTTTCACAATTACGTCCCTTACAATACCCCTAGATTACGTAGGAGTTTGATTAGCTAGCACCGCTATGGTTTTAACTTGTTTTATAGTGGTCCAAAATCATACTGATCATATAAAGTCCCCGGTAAAATACTCATAGAGGCTTCAAGATCCAACAAAGCCATGTCCAATTTGAAATCACGTATTTGTATTGAAATAATAGGTGCTCTTTGATTTTGGAGTTTCGGAGGAAAGGGTACCCATCAAAACTGCGTTCACATGAACAGTCAAATCAGGTTGTTTAGGAAACTTGTGACGTTGTTTCCGGGTACTTAACTCTTCTAAAAATTCAACATGATCAGAGACTTTCTTTAATTTTTTCAAGCAACGTTTATTTATTTTTGCCGTTTCAAATATTTCCCAACTTTCACCCTTAGGTGATTCCCGATTACTTAAATTTTGGTGTGCAAGTAAAGCCCTTGGGAATGGAACTTTTACATTCCCATTATCTTTATCAGAAAAAGTTTTAGTTGAACCATGTTGAGACTTTATAAAACTTCCAATTTCTTGATCACGTTCACTCTCACCCTCAGACTCAGTCACACCCTCTACCATACCCTAACATATTGTGGTGACTGAGATTCAATAGTATAAATTTTAGAAAGAGAACGGGTACTTACATCATCAATGTGGACACTCGTTGTGTTAGAAGATTTGTGAGCTGGATTTTCCTGAAAATCACTAAGAAACTTTTCTTGATTTCTTCTAATGATAGCCACTTCTTTAGCTAATTGTCCAACCTGCTGTGACAATGCCTTAACCTCCATATCTTTGACCTCATTGCTTTTCTGAATATCCTTGAGGAACTCCATACTTGTTGTCAAATATTTCATTAATAGAGTTTTCATCCAACGCATGCTGACAAGTTTGCCTATTCTTATGAGTCTGCCAGCTGCTTTCATAGTTATCTTGATCTCCTTGATAGCTCCAATGGTTGTAAAATCCCTGTTGATAATTCTGTTGATTTCCTTGCTGGTGATTTTGATTTGATACCTCGAAAGAGTTAGACTGAATAAGTGCGGTTCCAATCACTCATAGCCATGGTAGATGGTTAACCATTGGATCCATAATTATGCTTGACTAATTTAACTACCACATAAACTCTCAACAACAAGTAAACATATAACACACAATTTATACAATGAAATTTGCATACTTGATTTAGTGAATAAAATGAATACGAGTTTTAAGGCACGATGTTTCATCCTAAAATAGTTTAAAGTAAAAAAAAGGGAAGGATTTACTCACTGTTTGCAAAGATAATCCACGCATGATACCGCGAAGAAAATGAATGATCCGAATAAAATCACCCTAAAATATATAATAACAAAATTCTAAACAAACGGAACGACATAAACAAGACTATGACTTGGGTTCTTTTATTTGGGTGCTTTTGTTACGAGCCCTGGCTTGATATTGACTTGAATTCACGAGTCATAATGGATGTGAACTGGAATTGAGAGTGGAGAATTATGTAAAAAGGTGTAAGGAATCGGGTGGTATGAATTTTATAAGCTAGATTTGACGAATTGACCTAGAATCGACTGTGTTCTTGAGTGCTTTAATAGTGATTTATTTGAGATTTAATTAGGTTAATTATAGGCAATAATGGAACGATTTAAAGGTTGGGTATTAATCTCGCCATTATTCCGAATCATTTGAGACCGAGTTGAAGTCGAACCATCGCGAAATGAGTCGTTTTGTGTCGGGTCGGGTCTAGGCGGGCGGCGAGTCGCGACCGGGTGAAGAAGAAAGGGTGGATGGCGCGTGGGGTTTGGCTAGGGTGAGTGGTGGTGGTCGGCTGGGCGCGTGGCAACACGTGGGGGCGGGGTGGGTTTGGCTTTTTGTTCACTTTTGACCCCTCAACTTTCTAACCACACTTAACCAATAAACCTAACTTCGTTTATTTATTTCTATATAAATACTAAAAAGACTAACTTACTTTTATTTATAAAAATTAATACTTTTAACCCGAACTTTATTAAATTAATGTGTATTAATATTATAGACATAAAATAATAAAATTCTCATTTTTCATTTATTTTGCTTTGGATCCGGTTTACATAACGAGTCGGGTTCTAGGATTCATTTTTGACAGATGTTACACGGGATTCCTGAACCCGTCCCAAGCCCGACTCATTGCTATCCATACTTTAATTATTATCTAATAATAACAAATCCTCCTTTATATCGAATAACTATTATTCATCGCTAAATTAAAACCAACCAGTCAAACGCTTTGACTTTTTTTTACTCTTAATAAAATAACCTCTTAATTTATTATCTAATAATAAATTATTGCTTGTTTACTCTTTAAACGTCGCCAATTATTTCTTCCACTAAATTAATTTTTTCGCAAAAAAATTAACGTTTCTATAGTATTTCACCAAATAGTCGTTCTCCTTGATCAATCATCCGCCATTGTGATTATAATTTTTAGCAATTAAATACTATTCTTTGTTCGTCACCTAAATTCCTACGATACGACACACTAAGACTAAAGCTAAGCTAAATCACCTCTTGGTCTCATCAACTTCTTCTAAGGATCTTAAATGGGCAAGTAAAGCTCACTGGTATATGAGTTGGATCTCCCTTGGTCTCACTAATCACAATACACCCTAAAGTGCACGGGGTAACCTAAGAATATTTATAAGACTTAGGAAAGCAAATAATAACAAGGAACCTAGACAGATCTCTTTCCGATCTTACTGCACCTAAATACCAAACACCAAAGACAATCCCAACTATCTATCTCCTTTCGGTCTTCAGAATAGTTAGAGTGCTAAACTCCTTACGCTAAACTCCTATAAATCCGCAAACACTGTTCCTATGGGATTCGAGCTCAGAAAACCATAAATTAGCTACAAAAACAACGTAGGGTACCTAACATGCATCGACACATGAAAGACATTCACAAAGACACACGAGGAACAACTGAATGAGAATAAATCAGAGTAAAGCATGCACACATATAACAGGTATAGTTAAGTTGATTACCATCGTATTAAACTATCAACAAGTTACAAATAATTGAGAGATTACCAATTATCAATGAATATTTATCACAAACCCAGGTAGTAAACGAAGTTAGCCAAGAATCATAGTTAAAAATAGTAAACAAGTCTTAGCAATTGAGCAATTCATGTTTATAGTTTGAAAAAGACAAAGTAAATCAAAACCGTAAAACTAACTAATTGCAATCGACTTGATTCTCGATAAAAGATTGAATCTTTAGCTTCCTGAATGTTCTCCTCCTCATAACTCGTCCCTTGTATGTTCTTCTCGTTCAGATGGTCGTGTTATGGGACAAGGGTTTGAGTTCGATTTAATAGTCGAAAGCTTCATTAATCTCGTCAAACAACTCCCTTGCGAGTCGCGAGGGAGACATACAAATGGCTCGCGATACATGGTCAGACCAAACAACATTAAACAAGACACGGTGACAAGTGGGGGTGGGGGGGGGGTAAATAATTGGATCTTTGCGGGCACTATGGTCATTACGATGCTTTGATCCACCCTAGGGTGTCGTGAGGCAAGAACATGCCTCCAACGCAACATGCTTAAGCTCTATTCCACAAGCATTTTCAGTTTTGGTCCTGTATTTCTTTCTTTGCTCCCGGCTGTTCGTATATTCACCGTTTTCACTCGTTTAAGCTCCCCTTATGCATTAGGACCTGCCAAGAGACAAACTAACAAAATACATACCTAAAAAGACCAAAAACAACGAAAAACCTATCAAATTAATATACAAAATAGATAGGAAAAATGGTTTGTTTTACAACACCTTAGTAGTTACGTATGTAACCAACATAGGTACTAACATTTCGATAGATACACATGTAACTTCCATTTTTGTTTCCTTGTCAACATCATTTGAGTTTTCGAATACATTTTGACTGGTGATATGTAACATTTTTTCAAGCAACATATTTGTATATAGTATAGTTTGCAGCATGTTTATGCAATATGGTGTTGTACTCTTTGCTGACTTGCTTATATGTGCTCTTTTTGTTTTGTTGTACCTTATGTTTGGTGTTTTGTACACATGTCCTCTTCCTTTTCTTAAAACCCCATTCTCTCTTTTCTCTCATGTCCTTATCCATTCTTCTGGGGTTCTCCCCTTCTCCGACGAAGGAGCCAACGGCGGTAGAGATGGCCGACGGTAGTGATGGCCGGCTATGATAAAGACGATTGTGTTTCTTTGTTGACAAGTGACATTGGAGACAAAGATTAGGGTTCCGTGATGTCTTCTAGTACAGTTCCGGCCAAACTCAGGTAAGGTCCGATTCTATTGCATGTTGTCGTATTGGTTAGATCAGCTCTTGGTGTGATTAATGAGACTAAATTTTGGTGTTTTAGTGTTCCGTCAAGGTTCCGCGATCGAGTTTTATGGATGTATGTTCAAGGTATCGGTCCTCTAAAAGGTATGCAGAACCAATTTGGGAATTTTTAATTACTCTGGTGAACTCCGGCAGAATTCCGCAAGTCTAAACTTGCCTGCGTGTTCGGATTTTTGCTAGATCGGAGAGTCTCTGGTGAGCTTAATTGCCCTGACTCGATGATGACGGTGTTCATGGTTGTGGGAATCAGAGATGGGAACACATCGTAAATTTTTTTATGTTTTTACAGAAGTTATGAAAATCATATAAAAGTAATTGGTAATTTGTTGTTAATTTTTTTTGGCTAAGTTTATAGGGTTTTTGCAGGATTTGTTGGAGGTAAGAGTGTTCTTATTTTGTTTCTCAATTTATAGTTTGTTTTATGAATTGTACCATTTGTTGGTTTTATTTAAAAAAAATTATATGAGTATATGTTTTTTTTCATCTGTTAACGTCTGATGATATTTTTATTTCTTACTTTCAGGTTTCTGTGTTGTTTTTGTTATTGGGTTTGCCGTCAGTGTTGATTTGCTAACTTGATGGTCTACATTGCTTTATGCTTTGTGTAAGGTATGGATTTTGTGGTCGTTAATATGTAACGGGTTGTTATGTTTGTTTTTTGTGTTCTACAAAGTTGATTTTGGTGAATTTAGAGTTTGTGTGTAGTGTAGTTGTCGTGTCGGTATGAATTGAGTTTGTCCTTTTCAAAGATTAAGAAAAATAAAAATTACCCCATAAGTGCAAGTATTTGAATTGGAATTGTTCGAGGACTGGAATCAAGTGTAACCTTTTGGTTGATCGTATGTGATAAATAAAACTTGATTTTGATTGTAAACCATGGCCGCATATTTCAAGTGAAATATTTGATAAAAAAGATGCTTGAGAGGAGACCAGACAAAGAATTAATGCCCATCAAGTCCGGTGTGAGTTGTAATGTTGCCATAGATTTTGTTAACTCTTGTAGACGATAGAGTTGCTCCATACAAGCCTCTAGACTCCGCAGTTATCACGCCTCTAGCACTTCTCAACCATGATGAAACATGAGAAGATGGCTTTACGTATACCATTTAATATAATATATTTTTCCTTTACCTTTCATGCACCATTTGTTTTATCAAACACATTTTCTACAATTGCACCTAATTACTTGATCAAACTGTTATCCATGTTATTGTAGAAAGGATATCATAAGAGGAGATTGGTGGGTTAAAGCAATTATAAAAAGTGATTGACACGGACAACAGTGGCACCAGGGAGAATTTCTTGGTGCTCCTTGGTCTAGAATTAACTGTTTGATATTTTCTGTTAACAATCTTGGAATGTAGCATTTTTTTTTCATTTGTGCATTCAGACACGGGGGTGAGAACTGTGGCTATAGGTCTCAACACTGACCAAATGGGTGACGTTAGATGATGGACAGGCGTATCTGACATTCAAAGAAGCTATTCATGGCAAATTGGGTTGGATGGTCCCACATCCAGTGGCGGTGACGATGTTAGGTAAGGTCAACGCAGCCATATTATTGATCAATAATGTTTTATTGTTGTTGATTCTGTTTCGAGGATGTGTAGGAAAAATTGAATGAGGTTTTGGAGGGATTGATGTATAAAGAACTTGGAATCACAAAAGAAGTTCAAGAGTAAGTAAATATTTGATGAAGTAGCGGAGATTAAATGCTCAAATGTCAAATTTAGGGCCACCATTTTTTATATGTGATTTGTAGTATAACTGTCAAATTTAGGGCTACCATTTTGTATATATGATTTGTAGTTGTGACTGTAGGAAAAAAAAAGAACTTATGTAAAAAATACTGTGTACCCGGCCGCAACTCGGCGGGTGCTTTTTCTAGTTCTTTTTCTATTTTCCATAAATCCTTTTCTTAATTTGTTTATTTTAATGTTTTTGTAATATAAATGGAGCCAAATACTTGCGTAACAAGTCACACATCGTAACATACGAAACAATTGATTACACATGGTGGGTTGGTTACGGTATAAACCATATTTATGTTACAAACCGTGAGAAGAGATACATTAGGGTTGGTTACGGTACAAACCATATTTATGCTACAAACCGTGAGAAGAGATCCTAGCACTTAAATAAAGTTAAATTAGCACATATTAAAACAATACATATATAAAAGTAGTACTTTTGAATTATATTTGCACATGAAAATTAATCAAGATAATTGATTTTAGCAGATATATAAATGATATCAATATTTTTCTTTATCAGCACATTGAAAATAAAAGGAGGATCCAAATAAATAATTAATTGCTTGTTATCATAATTATATGAAATTCAATATAATTAATATTATTTAGGTTATCATTTTATCATTTCTTATAATTGGTTGAATGCCATATAATTGGTTGATTGCCATATGACATTTTTAAATAGTTTTACAGTTTGTATACAAAATATGGTTTGTATTTGATCCTACTCCTACACATGGTAACATGTTGTTCGAAACATAGAAAAATGATTTTTATACCCAGTTACATATATAATATTACTGGCAATATTAATAGTCATAAAAATGTTGTTTAATTGAAGAGGCAACACCATGGAAATTGAATTTAATTAAAATAATCTAACAGTTTACATGATTATATAATAACTTAAATTTTGATAATGCTAAGAAAATTAAAAAGGCGACACCATGGAAATAAAAGGACCGACCATATTCATCAAAAGTTTTTATTTAAAAAAAATCAGAGTTAAATGCCATTTTAGTCCCTGTTTTGCTTCATTTTGATAGTTTAGTCCAAATGTTCATTTTTCGCATGTGGGTCTAAAAATGTTTCATTATTGCCATTTTAGTCCACTGGGTTAACTTCATCCACTATTTCTGTTAACGAAAAGGGCAATTCGATCATTTTATAAACTGACAAAATGACCCAAACCAAAGGGAGTGAATAACATTTAACTCAAAAAATTAATATAGGAAAACTATAATTTTTCGATTTGATAAAAAAACAAAACCTTACCTAAGCTTCATATCTAGTTCAAACCTTAAGAGAAATATCAAATAAAAAGGACTTTAATTGTAAGAATGGTAAGAAGGAATATTCTTCAATGTAACACAACAAAAAATACTTAAAACAAACATAGTTTTTTTCAATATTCTATTAAAATAAGCTACGTTATCGTCACTAAAAAAATTTAGTGGCGATAAAGTAGCGTTTTTTATAAACAATATTAATTTTTTTGTGCTTTGTGCTTTTTTTTTTTTAGTTTTTTGGGGTTTAGTTTTTAATTTTTAGCATTTAGCTTGGGACGGGGGAATAGGGGTTAGGTTTTGTTTTGGAGGGGAGGGGGTGGGGTTAGGTTTTTTTAGGTTTTGGGGGGTTTTTTTAGGTTTTGGGGAATCGTATTTTTTTGTGGAGGTTTAGCTTTTTAGGTTTTTGCATGTGTATGTTCTTTTTCTCTTATGAATAAAATTATGGAAGAAACAACAAACTACATTTATTTATTAAGGAACAACACCTTAACTTGACCAAGCTGATTCCAATGAGTACTTCCAACGGTTAGTACCTTTTCAATTATTCTTCAACACAACTGGTTGCAATGCTTTAGCGAATTTCCCCTTGCCCCAATTAGTTTTACAACCATCAATGTAACTTTGCTTACCAAATATGGGAAAATAAGTTGATTGGAACAAGTCAACCAGCAGGGGACTTTTATGGTAACAATAACCGAAATCGGGAAGCAAGCAAATCCAATTAGTGGTGCCAGCATCCATGGTCTTTGATTACAAAAGACAAGGAACAAGATTGCCCCAAAGGCTACAATCATGGAAGTTGTAGAGAGGAATAATGCGAAAGGCCAAAAATTAACTTTCTTGGTAAACTAAGCAAAAAATTTGTTTCCGAGAAAAACGTGTAGTGAGGATTGCTGCTGTAAATACGACTGTGACAATTAGTGCAGTAGTTATACTGCCGATTCTGCTGTTGATTTTTGTCCAATTTTCTCCTTGCTATCATCAAGCCAGTGTTCGCTATTAACAACATTGCGGGTGTCTCCATATAGATATTCACTTCTATAGTTCTAAGGGAAACATGAACTTTTGCACTTCCATAGAATTCATACATATGCTGGAACAAAATTTAGTCAACATGATGATTGATTTTCAAATTTGTGACATACCTCACGTCACTGAGCTCTCGTGTAGTGTAGTGTTCCCCCCGTAGTAAGACAAGTCTTACAGATGAAGGTGCCAATCTTCCAACCAAGTGCAACAAATTATTCCTAGAAAATCCTTCCTTGTTCGATAAGATCCGTACGCTCAATTATGTGACATATAAGGTTGTATACTTTTTTTCAATGATTTATTATTGCCAACTGGATAACATTATGCCCTTCTTCATCCTCATAGTTGATTGTATCAGGTGACAAAAATAGAATCGCATCAACAACCTGGTAAGCATCTTGGCGTACAGCCTCAATAATTGGTCTATGGTAACAAGGGTTTGATGTCCCCATCTGGTCATATATCATGCTCAAAATTTTTTTTGCTTCTTTGTAATCATTTTCCATCTTCTCTATATTTTTTTATTGGACTCACTACAATTTAAAAAAATTAAGGTACAATACCATAATTGAACAGTTAGTCGAAATTATTTTAAGTTTCCATTATAAAACATACATGATTTGGAGATTAACAACTAACTTACCTATAACAGCTGAAACCTTCCACACAAGGAAATACAACAATGAGAAGGGGAAACAAAGCACTAAAATGAGGAGACACATCAACTCATATATTGGATAAAGTGTGGCTATTGGGACTGCAAAAGAAATAGAAAACTTATTAGTACTATTTGCACTCGATTCAATTGTGAGTGTGGGACTGTGGCTGATCGCTCACCAAGTAATATCATACAAAAATTCCCCCACCAGCCGCAATTACACGTTGTTTCACAGCTTTTAATAAACAATAAGATGTCTTCGAGACACTTATGCAAAACATCATAATGAAATAGCAAAGAACCTCTCACGACTATTTTCTGGCAGACATTCTTAAAAGCTGCAAGATAGACATGGTAATATCATCATCAGTGTAATAAATGTCTCTAAATAAATGAAAATAAAAATTTTAGAGAAATACATGGATAGATCAAAGATCTTGCAAAGCTAAGATCAGTTGGGAAGGTTTTAGCTATTGCCATCAATATCTGATCATTTTGAAAAGCAAAGTTAGGATATCCATGTTGAAAACAATTTAATCAAAAAGAAAATTAATTATTTTATTATTAATTACCGAGTTATTGGCCAAACCAGGTTATTCCAACTTGAACAAACTGATTGAAGAAAGGTAGAAGGAGACTGTCTCGTTATCGGACAAATTTAAATAACACGCAAAAACTAAAACCAACCTGGCGATTTAAGAAACTGAGATTCTTGAACTGCACGGATGATTCCTGTCCTTAAAGGATTTTACGCGCTCGTATTGCTGTGAGCTGCAGCGTAAACTCCCATGATTTAATGCAGAACTGATATGATATTCCAACAACAATGGAAACCAGAAAACGCAGAAGCTGGAGAAAAAACAGAAGCATAGAGATGACAGGCTGCGAAAATTAGGTGTAAAGAATGGGTAGCAGGAGGCCTTTATTTATACGTTGGGATTTCAACAGAGAATGAGAAAAACGGGGAATGGGATAAACATTATCAACCAATTCGAATATAAACTCCTAGAGATATCCATCTCAAATTCGAATTCCTAGACTAATCCCTCGAACTGGTGGAGATAACCCCCACTGTTTCGAATTCATCTCTATCCCAATCTTAACTCAGCTCTATCTCGATCCACATATCTAACACACCTGAACCGGACCCTAGCTAAAAATAAAAGCTCCTCAGCTCCTAGCGACGATGCGTACGTGCAAAGTGCGCCCATTCGCGCCTCAAACGCGCATTCGCAGCTCGCAGCTCGGCTCGGCGCGCGTTGGGCTTGACCCACTTCTCAACCCATTTAACACTTTGGAGGCCCATAAGGGGTAATCCCTTATAAGGCACTCAACTTTCACCTCCCCCACCAATGTGGGATGGAGGAAACATACCAACTTGTATGTTCCTCATTAATATTTCCAACAATCCCCCACCAAGTTGGAATGTTTCCTCTCACTTAGACAGATGATGTCACTAGGTGTCACAAAGATTAAACCCAGTTTATGTTGATAAACAAGAAGAGACAGATTCGATGGTGTCCTATGGAATTAAACCATTAACCTGATAGCCCCCTTCGGTTTACCCCCACACATCACCGGCCGACTTTGCGTTCTCACTGAGCGCGAATATGGCCGTGCGCTATAAACCCTTTTCATGATCCTTTAGAAGACAAACCACTTATCTTCACTCGAGGCGGCACCACCCCTAGATCATATAGGCAAAGTTTTACATCATCCACGTTGCTTGGATGCCTCCAAAACTTTGTTAAGAGCATTAGCTCACCTTTTCTCGGCAACGACGTACTATCATACCTCACATGGATCTATCAAAAAATTGATAGTGCCTTCTATCGTTAAGTGACTTCATTTTTACCCATTAAACTTGAGAAATAGGAGTACTAAGTTCAAGTTGGGTTTCCATCACTAACGATTCTATTGTGGTTTTAGACCCATGTCTCTCGCGGTATTCACTACCAAATCTCTCGTCAGAGGTTTAGTAAACGATCAGCCAAGTTCTTACTCGTCTTGACATAGACAACCTTGATGGTACCACTTTCAAGAAGTTGTCTCACATAATTGTGCCGTAGACCTATGTGTTTTGACCTCCCATTATACACTGCGTTGTATACTTTAGATAGTGTGGCCTCACTATCACAATACATGGGAATATACGGCATTGGAACATCCCACAAACGGATGTCCATAAGTAGATCTCGAATCCACTCTGCTTCCTTACCAGCCGCAGCTAGTGCTATGAACTCAGCTTCCATAGTTGGTGGGCAATACACGTCTGTTTCTTGCTCGCCCAAGAAATTGCTCCTCCTGCTAGAGTGTAAGTTCACCCACTTGTAGATTTTGAATCACTGGTGTGATCAATCCAGCTCGCATCAGAATAACCTTCGATTATTCTGGAATTAGACGTGTATGTCAGTTCTAAGTTACTGGTCCTTTTCAGGTATCCAAGTACTCTACCCACTGCTTTCCAGTGTTCTGTCCCTGGATTGACAGTATACTGACTCAGTTTGCTTACAGCAAAAGCAATATCAGGACGAGTGCAATGTGTTGCATACATCATACTTCCAATAGCACTCGCATACTCCAGTTGAGCCACTGCTCTCCCTGAGTTCACATTAAGTTTCACACTTGGATCAAATGGGGTATTAAACTCTTTAATGTTCAAGTGTTGAAACTTAGTCAGAATTTTCTCTATGTAATGAGATTGACTTAGAGAAATCTGACTTTCAGTTCTTCTCACCTTGATCCTAAGAATGGTATCAACTTCTCCTAGATATTTCATCTTAAAGTTCGAGGACAGATATTTCTTAGTTTCAGAAATACCTTCAAGGTGAGTGCTAATGATCAACAGATCATCAACATAGAGACAAATCACGATTGTATAACCGGGTTCGCATTTAGTATAGATACACCTATCAGCACTATTGTGTCGAAACCCGAAAGCAGTCACAGTGGTGTCAAACCTCTCATGCCACTGTTTAGGAGCTTGCTTCAAACCATAAAGAGATTTAATAAGTCTACACACTTTGTTCTCTTGTCCAGGCATCACAAACCCTTCTGGTTGCTCCAAATAAATCTCTTCATTTAGATACCCATTTAGAAACGCAGTCTTTACAACCATTTGATGGATGTACAAGCCCTTTCAAAGCAGACACCGCTATTAGAGTTCTAATAGAGCTAATTCTAGCCACAAGTGCATAGGTATCAAAATAGTCGATCCCTTCTCTCTGCCTATACCCTTTAGCAACTAATCTCTTTATAGGCAGAGATGGATCCATCTGGATGATACTTCCTTTTGAAAATCCATTTGGATCCAATGGGTTTCTTTCCCTTGGGTAGATCAGCTAACTCCCAAGTTCCATTTCCCATAATGGAATCCATTTCATCATTGACTGCTTCCTTCCACAAAGGAGCATCTCTTGATGACATAGCTTCGCTGAAAGTTTTAGGATCATCATCCAAATTAACAACGAAAATGACCTCTCTCGTCACTTTCTTTGGATTTCCCTCAACCAGGTAAGAAAAGAAATCATCTCCATAACTTTTCTCTTTTCTAACTCTAGTACTTTTCCTCGATTCTTCAACGATTGGTGAAGGTTGAACTCGTTTTTCAGAAGTACTAGAAGATGGGGTGTAATTTGAGTTTTCATCATCTCTAGAAAACTTGTTCTCAAAGAATTCCACATCTCTGGATTCTACAACTGTACCTGATTCGTCATCCAACAACCGGTAAGACTTACTTTGCGGAGCATATCCAATGAATACACTCTTGTAAGCTCGTTCTCCCAGTTTGAGTGTCTTTGGATCAGGTACGCGATAATAGGCAAGACACCCCCAAACCCTCAAATACTCTAGGATTGGTTTTCTTCCTTTCCACAACTCATATGGACTCGTAGGTATCACACGACTAGTGATCCTATTGTGAACATAACATGCGGTTAACACAGCTTCCCCCCACATATTACGAGGTAGACCCGATTGATTTAACATACAGTTAGCCATCTCTACCAAGGTTCGGTTCTTTCTCTCAGCCAAACCATTTTGTTGGGGAGTATATGGTGCAGTTCTCTCATGTATGATGCCTCTTCTTCGCAGAATGCATCAAATCTTCGATTAAAGTATTCTCCGCCTCTGTCCGAGCGAAGAATTTTAATGCGTTTCTCCTTTTGTTTTTCAACCTCAGCCTTATATATTTTAAATGCCTCAAAAGCTTCGTCTTTTGAATGCATTAAATAAACATATAAGTATCGGCTGAAGTCATCGCAAAAAGTGATAAAGTATCTCTTACCCCCACGAGTAAGGACTCCATTTAGTTCACAAATACCTGAATGAATTAGTTCTAGTAGTGATGTATTACGTTTACGGACACTTGGAAAAAGTTTCTTTGTGAATTTTGATTTCACACAAGTTTCGCATTTTTCAAAGTCTTTATCTTTTAATTTCAATAAACCTTTAGTTTGCATTTTCTCAATGTTTTTAATATTCGTATGAGCTAAACGTTTATGCCATAAAGAAATTGAACAAACGATATAATCAGAAGACATAATTTCATTCAAATCAAAACCAATTGCATTACATTGATAAAAACTATCACTACCACTATCACCACTATCACTATCACTTTTATTCCCAAACCCATCAATCACTGAAACGCCACCTTCATCCGAGTCTTCTTCTTCATCAATTCCATCTTCAGCTAGGTCAAGGCGATACATTCCACCCGTGTTCTTTGCTTGACCCACATAGATGTCATTTAGAGAAAACTTCACACGGAGATTCTTGAGAACCACTTGTACCCATTTCAAAAACTTATCAACAGAAACAAGACCCTTGGTGATACCAGGAACATGCAACACGTCCTGAAGGGTAACCCTTTGACCATCTTTAAAGTTTAGTCGCACTGTGCCTTTACCACGAACTTCCACTCGATGTCCATCAGCACATACCACCACTGTTCCTTGAGGAACAGGACCATAAGTAAGAAATGAGCCACGATTCCCACAAAGATGAACAGTTGCTCCATAATCCAAAAACCATCCTCTACATGCCACAACGCGTGTATTTTGAGAAAGTATGTTAACATCTCCAAGACCCACATTAGCCACTAGATTGGTGACTTCCTCAATATCAACAGCACTTGTAGAACCAACCATAGATCCAGATTTCCTTTGAGAGCACTCTCGTGCATAATGCCTGGTTTCTCCACAAACATGACATTTACCCGATCTCTTTGGTTGATGGTTGGTCGTTTGATGTGACTTTTTGAATTCCTTTTTCTTTGGTGCTGTAAACTTTCTATTCTTTGATGCCGCTTTTCCCTTTTGACCAGATCCTCCAACAATATGATTCACACTCGATCCGACTTTACCTCTTTTATCCCTGTTGCGTGTTTCCTCCTCAATTCGAACGTGCTTCAACAGTTCATCCAAAGAGTAGTCCTCAGACTTGTGCATCATTCTCTTTGAGAAATCTTTCCAAGTAGGAGGAAGTTTTGCTATAATAACCCCTACTTGAAAAATTTCTGGCAGCGGAATAGAAAGCGCGGTCAGTTTGTTAACAAGAACTTGGAGTTCATGCACTTGCTCCAAGATTGACTTGTCATCAACCATTTGAAAGTCTAAGTACTTGGAAATAAGGTATTTGTTTGTACCTTCTTCATGAGCCTTGTACTTATCTTCCAAAGCTTTCCACAATTCTCTAGCACTTGTTACCGCGCGCGTATAAGTCATCGAGATGATCCGAAAGAGAATTCTTGATGTAGCCAAGGCAAAGATCTTCAGCTTCCTTACGGACAAGTCTTTGCTTAGCCAAATCTTGATTCGGGACATCTCCAGCCTCAAGAGGAGGGTCATCAGGGATTGCGGGCAAGCTTGGATCAAGGATATAGTAGAGTTTCAGCACAACGAGCATGAACTTAGCCTTGTCCGCCCAACGGTATAGTTCTGGTCATCGAATCTGTCCAACTTGACAAACTCTTGATTCATGAATCTCAGATTAGCTGTTGGTAGTTCACCGTCCATTATTTCTGTTGATTAAACACAAAAGATAAAATCCTTTAAGATTGTTGAAAACAATTTAATCAAACAGAAAATTAATTATTTTATTATTAATTACCGAGTTATTGGCCAAACCAGTTTATTCCAACTTGAACAAACTGATTGAAGAAAGGTAGAAGGAGACTGTCCCGTTATCGGACGAATTTAAATAACACGCAAAAACTAAAACCAACCTGGCGATTTAAGAAACCGAGATTCTTGAACCGCACGGATGATTCCTGTCCTTAAAGGATTTTACGCGCTCGTATTGCTGTGAGCTGCAGCGTAAACTCCCAGAATTTAATGCAGAACTGATCTGGTATTCCAACAGCAATGGAAACAAGAAAACGCAGAAGCTGGAGAAGAAACAGAAGCACAGAGATGACAGGCTGCGAAAATTAGGTGTAAAGAATGGGTAGCAGGAGCCCTTTATTTATAGGTTGGGATTTCAATAGAGAATGAGAAAAAACGGGGAATGGGATAAACATTATCAACTAATTCGAATATAAACTCCTAGAGATATCAATCTCAAATTCGAATTCCTAGACTAATCCCTCGAACTGGTGGAGATAACCCCCACTGTTTCGAATTCATCTCTATCCCAATCTTACTCAGCTCTATCTCGATCCACAGATCTAACACACCTGAACCGGAGCCTAGCTAAAAATAAAAGCTCCTCAACTCCTAGCGACGATGCGTACGTGTGAAGTGCACCCCATTCGCGAGCTCGCGGCTCAGCTCGGCTCAGCGCGCGTGTGGGCTTGACCCACTTCTCAACCCATTTAACACTTTGGAGGCCCATAAGGGGTAATCCTTATAAGACACTCAACTTTCACCTCCCCCACCAATGTGGGATGGAGGAAACATACCAACTTGTATGTTCTTCATTAATATTTCCAAAAATCTATTCAGCAGTGCCGACGCCAAATCTGCATGAAGAATATATGAAAGTGTGAGAATACTTTAAATTATTATAAAGTTTAATTAATCATACGATGTACTAACTAATTATATTGTTTCGTCAAAATAGCACTAACGATAAGTTTCACCCCATTTCCTTGATAGGCATTTGGATAACGGCTTAAATCAGAAGATGGTGAGAATTCTAACAAATATACATATGTATTGAGCTTTATATTGCTATAAGCACTATCCAACGGTGACTATGCTTTATAGTCTAGTACATGCAATAGTGTCTCCTCTTCTGAACTAAGAGCTGGGCTGCATGTTTGTTACCAACCATTGCGGCTACGTGCAGTGCTATTCGACCCGTGTTATTTTGCTTTTCGATATCTTTTGGATCCTTTAGGAACTTCAGCAGTTGTTCAACGAAATAGTTGTGGCCCATTTCAAATGCGAAGTGAAGCACTGTGTGGCCATTTTCGCTGATCTCCTTTGTGGCGGCATCTTTATAATTTTTCAATATGGATTTTGCTTTCCACCAACACCCTTCAATAGTAGCTTCGTACAACTTTTTCTTCATTTTGATGTTGTATGGGTCTTCTATTTCTGGAACTCTTACATATTCTTTTCTGTATATAAATCCCGGTGAAGCAATCACACCTGCATTTCATTCAGTTCAAGTATCTCTTCATCAGCCAACAAGAACTCCCTTCTAACATGACTTATCATGGTTTTTATTTACTGTTAGGTTATATATAATCCAGATTTATCCTAAGCTACTGTTATTAGTATTATTGCAGGTTATATTCTAAGTATACTATATCCTATATATTATTATTAGTTAAATTAATAATGGGTCACATATCCAAGCATCATTTTTAAGATGCAATGATTGGTGGTATGTATGTAAACAAAGATAGTGTCTTGATTGTTATGTGTTAAATAATAAAATGTGTCATTATCTTAACACATTTCATCATGTTCTTCAGCTGCAAATCAATCCAAAGTTCTACTGATCCAACATAAAGAACGTACAAAACCGAAGAAGGAGATGTATTGAAAAGACAACTAGAATCAGTAAAGTAAAGCAAAATACTCAACACTGCCAAAAGGAGTTAGCTACCTCAGTTCTACTTTGGAAAATCAAATAGTATTTAATGGAAGCGTACCTGTTTCAGAGCTTGTTAGTGCATCATAGAAGGATTCTAGTTCCTTCCAAACTTCGCGTGCCGATTTAAACTGAACGAATTTCTTCAGCACTTTTTCATCCATAGAACCGAAAATCCAACCTTTTACAAGGGTGTCATATTGTCTAATCTTGTCAGCACTCTTAAACCCCGATGTACGAAATTCCGGATTGATGATTCCTTGCAACATCTGACTCTCTATAAGGCAAAGCCTCTGAGCCTTCCAGATATGATAGTTTCTGTGGCTGGAAAGCTTCACTGACAAAGTTGGAAACGCTAATATTTGATGCCTGAAAATATTTCAAGTCTTCTGTTCCAGTAGAAACATCAACTGCATTAGATGAAGCAGCCATTTTCTTTGGCTTGTTTCAACTATGCGAAACAATTTGTTTTGAATCCCTGGACAAAAAATGTACTTCGGGGTTATTCACTTTTTCGCCTTGACAAATGATTTATATATATATAGGTAGAGGATCCTATAAATAAGGCCCAAAGTGTGAGAAATATGAGAGATATTGTGGAGATGACATGTGTCCTCAATCTAAATTAATTCAAAAGGGTAAACAAGCAAGGAAATCTTGCTGATGCCTCTCTTAGTCATGGAGAATCTTGGCGTGTTATATAGTGTTAAAGTGTGATCGGAATAGGAATGTTATATAGTGTTATAGTGTGATCGGAGTGTCGCGCTCCGTCAAAGATAATACTTATAAGCCCAAATTACCCTTAATAACTGTGTTAGTGGTAGTAAGGGGTTGATCCACGAAGAGTTTATGGTCTACGAATGGAACAGTTTGATTTTGAAGATGTCACGTTTTTATGAAGCTTGCTATGTTTGATTTAATTGTTTGATTGAAAGAAGTGTTGGAACTAACCAACAATGATTGTAAGTTTAATTAACTATTATGATTTGATTGATTACAATTAACGAAAGCATAATTAATGTTTCAAACGATATTTTATAAACAGGGTTCACACCCGGTTTTGGTAATTGCCAACCTAGGATTTCTACAAGTTTTAGATTCAACTCAATTGTATAGTGGTTAACGGATTTAGTGTACCATGACGTAGATGCCAATAACTATCAACGCTCCGAAGAACGGACAAGAATGCACTTTTTAATCACAACAAGTAAAACCTAATCATAACAATGCATAAATACCCATAACCATTTCGCAAAGTCATAACTTTATCATCGTTCGACAATTTACGAGTACGAAACAAATGTAAGCTATTGTTAATGATTTCAAAAACCAATACAAGTTGTCACAAAGTAGAATCACATAACAACTCAAAACCCTAGATTAAACAACTACCTACACCGAGGTAAAACCGAGGTGATTAGCCGCTCATGGTTGTAGGAACTTGATCACCGGATGATTGAGACTTGTATCTTGACATCTCGAAGCTTTGAATGAGGTATTAGGGTTTGTAGTGAAGATGGAGGATATGGATGGTAGTGATAATGATGAGGATGATGGGATTGGATGGAAAGATAATCGATTTGGTGATTCGGGAGGGATTGGGTGGATTGGAATTGATCTAGGTTGAAAGGAATGGTGTTCTTGGCTCCAAGGTAAAGCTCTCCAGTTCAAAATTGCGTAAGTATGAGAGAGTGGTCAAAAATCCCATTAAAACTCGTCAAAACGCAACAAACAACACAAGCCAGCGTCGGTGAGCAGGAGGCTGCGTCGCCGACGCCCCCTCCGTAGCCGACGCAGCTTGGAAATGTCAGTTTTCTGCTGACGCGATTTATGCTGTCTACGCGGATTCATCGACGCAACGCATCGCTGACCCCCTTCTGTCTCACCCCGTATTTCCAACACATTCACGGTGGGCCCGGTTGGGGAGTATCGTGACGTAAGATTGGCATCAACATGGTCAAGCATATATACAACACAACGGAGGACTTGAATATTAAATATTATTACAAACCATAGAGTTTAAAAGTAAATACACGGTTTGCAATATTAGATCCACAGGCAGATCGAAAGTACGAAAATGATATTCTCTGACAGACTTTAGGCTTGACTAAGAACTTGCAAAATTCTCTACGTCGTTACCAAACAGCTCCTAGCCTATTCCGTGCCGAAACCTGTCACTTAACCTTTTTGGAAAATACGTCAGCTTTCACTGGTAAATACATTTAACCAACTCATTTTGAAAACATTTAAAATTTGTTTAGATGCTTTGAGCACGAAAATCTTTTATAACCTGGGACAATTCAAAATGATCTTGTTTACAGTTTTACAGGTATGTCAATACATATGGGGTCCGATGCAGAAACCGAATAACCTGATTAACCGACACACCACTTAATAAAAACCCACGGAGGGGTATAATAAAAATAAATTGTTTAGCATTAGCGTCTGTCAGGTGCATGCCTACACCCCGCGCTTAGGTCGTGGCCATTAGTAATTTAAATGAGCCAAGGATATCCAGGACACGGTCGAGTTAACCCCCATTGTTTAAGTATCAGACAATACAGAATAAAACAGGGTTATAGATTTAGTAAATCACAATCGATAAACATGATCCCATACCCGACCAAGCTAGTAATATAATACCGTATCCCAAGCCCGTATAGGGAAAATAAGTTAAAGTATTTACCTGAGCTAGTTCTTCTAACGAATAGTAACTCAGCCGTTAATCAAGAAGACAAATGCAAGTATCGATCTACTGGGAGGCTTCTAGTCTAGATTGTTGGTATTAATAACCAATTAGGATGCTAACGGGTTTAGGTTGAGTCGTTGAACTCGAACCAGTTAGCTTAAAGGATACGAAACGGAACGATACGCTAGATTAAGCGATGACCGGAAAGAATGTTGTTTAAACCCGAAAGTACTAGGACTTGTATATTTTAGGCAAACATATAACATTCTGGATTTTGACATAAAAATGATAAGATTAGACCCTTTCGGTGAATTTACGTAAACTAGTCACATAAACTTAACCGTACGCGTATTAGCGATACCGGGTAACCGGATGAGTCATATACAAGTTTCATGTGCTAATATGCTTACAACATGTTTTAATATCAGTAAGATACCAACATGCATGCCCGTTATAGTTTTAAAATCGATTTCACCTTCAAATGGGTAATTTGGTCATTTTACGATTCATAAAAATGAGTTGGTGATACATCTGATGTCACGGTCATATATTATTTATAAAAATATTTATTTTATGATGTTACATCAGTAAGATAGCAAATATATGTGTGGTTTATATTTAAAGACCAAACTATGCCCCGAAAGGGTATTTTGGTCATTTCACACATAGATTTGAAGACCTATTTGGGAATCTGAGTTTATAACTTGTATCTACTGTTCTTGATGCTTAGATATTGGTTTTAACCCATACTATGCATCGAAAAGGCGATAAAGTCGCTAAATGACGATTTAACCGATGTTTAAGGAAAATTATAGTTTTGATCAAGTCTATATAACCAAAATACTTTATTTATTATATAAAGTCATTTTGTAAAAGGCTTGGTTATGAAAACCTCTTTAAAACTCATTTTATGCGCCATAAGGGTATTATCATCATTTATCATATCATGCAAGAGCCTTTGCATAAACTCAGTTTATAAACCGATTTAATACCCCAAATAATTCTAAATACATCATAACATCAGTAAGTAAAGTATTTTATTATAGGAGTTGTGTTTAAAACATTTTATTTTTTCCGAAAAAGGCATTTTGGTCCTTCAAAAGCTTGATTTGCAATATTTAGGAAAAACTCAGTTTGTGACCAAATTATTGACATGCATGCAAGCCAAACAAGTTAACATATCAGTAGGTAACTTGTTGCATGTTCATTTTTAATTTAAATCTCAATTTAAGCAAAAGGGCAAAGTAGTCAAACTTGACACATTAATGAAACTTGCGCATAAACTCGGATTATGATTATGACCATGTAGTATGACCTCAGAGGGTTATACTACATTTATAAGGATCATAATGCAACTTAGAATCAGTCTTGAAGGATACTAAATCGGGTCAGAACTGAAAGTCAAGCAGAAGTCAAACCTTGCGACTTTCGGTTGCGAACCGACCTTTAGACCTGGATTTGACGAGCCGAACATGTTCTCACATGTTCTTATGATTATTACCGAGTATTTATAGTGTCAAAACTGATTTTATAGCATGCATGTTATTAGTTACACGTTTAACACCAAATCTGACCCAGTTTGACTTTTTTATGAATAAGTTTGACTCGTCAATTGGGCATGCAAACGTGGTAATCAGGCGGTGCCCTTATGGGGTGTTGTTACCTACCTCATTACGATCATGTAACCATGTTTAGATCAGATCATGACTGGACCGATAAGGAATTTAACCGCAAGTCAAACCTTTTTATGACAAGCTTGACTTTTGGCTAGAATGAGTAATAAACTGAAGGAGGGAGGTCAAGAACACTTACACAAGGTCCTTGCACGAAAATGAGATGAACTTGAAGGCCCTTGTAGCTCCAGAACGTGCATTGTGTGATGGGAGAGAATTCTAAGACATGCAAGTTCTTTCAATGGATGCACAAGACCCCATTTTATGGAGTTGGAGGTTGAAGGAGGGGGCTACAGGTGTTAAGAGGGTTTGACAAAGGAAACAAGTGTCTAGGGTCATGTAAAATGCAGAGGCAAGGTGGGAATTCTGAGAGCATGCAAACTGCCACGTTTTTACACAATTCTGCCATCTGCAGATCCCCTTACCGATCGTATGGGATTACGGTTACGGTCCGTAAGGACCTCCAGCGCCCAAAACTAAACAACCCGGTTACAGACCGTAAACACATTGGCTTGTGGTCCGTAACCAACCTCCAGAGAAGAAAAAATTTAAATTTCTTGGGATTTATTCATGATTCGATTATGCCTTGACGTTCAGAGGTTACTAATTAACATGACGTTGCACTTGGTCCCTCTTGGTCAGCAGCCGGCACGAGGATCAACAGAACACGTGTCGGGGTTTAACTGGTTGGGATTTACGAGGTGTTACATCCTCACCCCCTTAAAAGAAATCTCGACCTCAAGATTTTATTTTAAAAGATAAGGGTACTTTTGACGCATGTGGGATTCGACTTCCCATGTATACTCGGGGCTTCGACGGGCATCCCATTTCACCTTCACAATAGGTATTTTTTTCTTCGGAGCTTCTTGACCTGCCGATCTTCGATTGCGATTGGCTTCTCAGTGAACCTCAGGTTTTCATCGATCTGAACGTCTTCATGAGATATTGGCAGTGACTTATCGGCTAGGCATATCTTTAAATTTCAAATGTGGAATACATCATGAATTCCACTTAACTCCTTTGGTAACTTTAGCTTGTAAGCTACCGACCCAACACGTTCGACGATCTCGAACGGTCCTATGTACCTAGGGCTTAGTTTGCCCTTTTTCCCGAAGCGTATCACACCTTTCCAAGGTGATACCTTCAACAACACCTTGTCCCCTACTTGGACCATGCAGAGGTTTGCGCCTCTTGTCTGCGTAGCTCTTCTGCCTATCTCGGGCAGCTTTGAGACGATCCAGAATCTGACCAATCTTTTCTGTCGTCTCTAGGACTATCTCAGGTTCTGATAGTTGGGCCTCCACAACTTCCGCCCAACAAATAGGCGTTCGACATTTTCTCTCATACAAAGCCTTGAAAGGAGCGACCTTGATACTTGTATGATAACTGTTATTATAGGAGAACTCGATTAGGGGTAAATGGTTATCCCAACTTCCACTTAAATCAATCACACAAGCGCGAAGCATGTCTTCTAGTGTTTGAATGGTACGCTCGCTTTGACCATCGGTCTGAGGATGGTAAGCCGTACTGAAGTTTAATCGGGTGCCTAAGGATTGCTGGAAAATCTTCCAGAAGTAAGAAGGGTATCTTGTATCTCTATCGGATACAATAGATACCGGCACACCATGCAGTGACATGATTTTATCCACGTAAAGCTTGGCTAACTTGTCAGAGCTATGCTTCTCTTTTATGGGCAAGAAATGTGCTGACTTAGTCAATCTATCGACAATTACCCATATTGTGTCATTTCCATTTTTCGTCTTGGGTAACTTGGTAATGAAATCCATAGTTACCATCTCCCATTTCCATGTGGGGATTTCCAGTTGTTGTAGAAGTCCTGCGGTTTCTGATGTTCTGCCTTGACTTGCGAACACGTCAAGCACTTCGCTACATGATTGGCGATGGATTTCTTCATACCCATCCACCAATAACTCGGTTTTAGATCCTGATACAGCTTGTCACTTCCAGGATGCATCGAATATTTGGAGCTATGAGCTTCCTGAAGGATTCTCTCTAAGTCCTCCAAGAATCGGAACCCAGATTCTCCCACTGAATCTAAGAATTTCATCTCTACCAGGAGTCAATTGATCAATAGTTTTACCTAGCCCTTCCTTAGGGAGGTTCAATTCCAACATAGCTTGCTTTTGCGCATCAAGTAGTTTCTCATTCAAATTATTTTTGAGCTCGATACTTTTGGCGTTGATCCTGATTGGCTTAACCCTCTCCTTACGACTAAGCGCATCGGCAACTACGTTTTCCTTGCAAGGGTGATATCGTATTTCTCAATCATAATCATTTAATGTCTCCATCCAACGGCGTTGTCTCATGTTTAAATCCTTTTGATTGAACAGGTGTTGAAGGCTTTTGTGATCGGTGTATATAATACACTTAGTGCCATATAAGTAATGTCTCCACAATTTTAGTGCAAATACCACGGCACCCAGTTCCAAGTCATGGGTAGTGTAATTCCTTTCATGCACTTTTAATTGTCGCGATGGATAGGCAATTACCTTGCCCCTTTGCATAAGCACACAACCCATGCCAGTGTGCGAAGCATCGCAGTAGACAACCAACTCTTCAGTACCTTTAGGTAGAGTAAGCACAGGAGCATTGCTCAACTTATGCTTAAGAATCTCGAAGGATTCTTGTTGTTTGGGACCCCAATTAAACTTGACATTCTTACGGGTCAGGGTAGTTAAAGGAGTGGCTATTCTTGAAAATTTCTCGATGAACCTCCTATAATAACCGGCCAGTCCTAGAAAACTACGGATTTCAGAAGGAGTCTTGGGTGCTTCCCAATTCATGATAGCTTCAATCTTAGCTGGGTCAACTTGAATACCATGTTCGCTCACCATATGTCCTAAAAACTGGACCTCTCTAAGCCAAAACTCGCACTTAGAGAACTTTGCATACAGCTTTTCCTGTCTTAGAAGTTCTAGAATGCACCTTAGATGTTTCTCGTGATCGGCTTGACTACGAGAATAGATAAGGATGTCGTCTATGAAGACAATGACAAACTTATCTAAGTATGGTTTGCAGACTCTATTCATAAGATCCATGAATGCTGCTGGTGCATTAGTGAGTCCAAAAGGCATCACTAAGAACTCATAATGACCGTACCTGGTCCTAAAAGCAGTTTTCGGGACGTCTTCACTCCTGACTTTCAGCTGGTGGTATCCAGACCTTAAATTGATCTTTGAAAAGTAACTAGCTCCATGCAACTGGTCGAATAAGTCGTCGATCCTGGGTAAAGGATAACGGTTCTTAATTGTTACCTTGTGTAGCTCACGATAATCAATGCACAGACGCATAGAGCCGTCTTTCTTCTTTACGAACAATATAGGAGCTCCCCAAGGCGATGAGCTAGGCTGTATGAAGCCTTTTTCCAAAAGCTCATCCAGTTGGGTTCTTAGTTCCTTCATCTATGAAGATGCTAATAAGTAAGGAGCCTTCGCAATTGGTGCTGCTCCAGGCAGAATATGAATCCTAAACTCTACTTGCCTATCAGGGGGTAAACCAGGCAATTCTTCAGTAAATACGTCCACATATTCCAAAATAACCTTCAAGTCTTTTATCTTTGGTTTGGGTTCGTCAATGGTTACTTGTGCCATGTAGATGATACAACCTTTCTTCAGACATCTTGAGGCTTTCAAAAGAGACATCTTTTCGGGTAATCCATGATGACGATCTCCTAATATGGTAAGGGTTTCACCGGATGGGGATACGATTTCAATGAGTTTCTTATTGCATGCGATGCGAGCTTGGTTATGGGATAATCAATCCATGCCTAAGACTACATCGAATCCTGCCAACTTCATTGGCAAAAGAGAGACTGGAATAGTTTGATTCTTTATGGATATGGAACATCCATCAAGAATGGTAGAAGCAGATTCTAAGGTTCCATCGGCAAGTTCTACTTCATAGGTTACGTCTAAGGCTCTTATGGGAAAATTCAGTAATTCACAAAACTTATGACTTACGAAAGACTTATCAGCTCCGGAATCAAACAAGATTCTAGCAAAAATGTCATTAATGAGAAAAGTACCTGTTATGACATTGTTGTCATTGACGACCTCCTTAGCAGTCATCTGAAAAGCTCGGGCATTTCCCTTGTTTGCCCCTCCATTCTTGGCACCATCCTTGGTGGCCTTAGGGCAACTGGTCTTTATGTGGCCCTTTTCGCCACATCCATAGCAAGATGCGTCCTTCAGATCCTTGCACTCCAAGGTCTTATGCCCCATCCTCTTACAGATTCCACAAGGCTTAGCCTGTGGATCAAATCGACACTGACCCCCATGCTTCTTCTTGCAAATCTTACATGCGGGTCTATCGTCGGATCGACCTTGTTTCCCTTTGAACCCAGGCCTTTGCTTCTTCCTGTCAAACTTGTGGGAGTTGTCATCTGTGACACCCGGCTATTTAGGCTGTCTCGTACAAATGTAACACATGTCATGAATGAATAAAATGCCGTATTTGATTATTTATGATTTTTATGTATGGTATTTGATGTGTTGGTAAATCCAAAGTTTGATAAAAATTACGTTGGCAATATTAAGGTAAACGCTTATCGCGTAACGGTTAAAATGCGAAACGAACGTTGGTGACCGCCGGATAATGTTAAAATCCCAAAATAGTCCATTATAAGTTAAATAATATATTTGATCATAATCGTGAGGAAAAATAATTTAAAACGCTAAGAAACTCTATTTTTCGAGTTTAAGCGCGTACTGCGCGATACTGCGCGTATCTGATAAAATACTGTGAACACAGCCAGTTCAGGGCAACCAATAATTATTATAGTAAGAATTTGACAAGTTTATTTTTATAGAATGATAAAAATAATTAAAACTCTTAAAATCCCTATTCTGCGAATTTAAGCGCGTACTGCGCAACACAGCGCGCATACTGCCAAATACCGACAACGTAACTGGTCCTGGCAAATAAAATATTGGTTAGTAATATTTTGGTGTGTTTATTTTTATAGAGCGCTGAAAATAATTTAAAACGCGTCAAAACGCAGTTAAAACGCTAGATAAAATACCCGGTATCTAGTTAAATACCCGTATATAGCATATATATGTGTATGTATATGAAATATATGTGAGAGAGGGTATAGGTGGCGGCAATAGGACAGCCCACCTCTTTCCAAAATCTTTCAAATGCCAAGTGGGGATTATGGGAACTTGCAATAATCATGAAATCCATATAAACACACAAGTAATCTTCAAAACAAGATCAAACAAACTTCTCTCTCTCTCTCTCTCTCTCTCTCTCTCTCTCTCTCTCTCTCTCTCGGCCGTGAGCTCCCACACACACCTCCATTTTCAAATTTTGAACCTCCATTGAAGAATCCATGTTCATGCAATCCCATTTCAAGTATTTTTGAAGGATCAAAGGTGTTTTTAAAGTGTTTCAAGCAACATCCAAGCTCCATATCAACATCTTTATCAAAACCCACTAGAACTTAAAGGTATAAAATCATGTTTTTAAAATATGTTTTTGATTCTTGTTGATGGAAATGATAGTAAATGAAGTTTCTCATGTTCTTGGGTTTAAACACTAACTTGAAAACAACATCAAATGGGTTTTAAAAAGAATGAAAATGGACATGAATGTGTGTATATATATGGCCGTGAGTGTGTGTGTGTGTGTGTATGTTAGAGTTCGAGTTTTGATGTTTGAAATGATCTTGCTTGATAAGATGTTAAAAGGTGAATGCATGTAATCTTGGAAGGTTCTAAAAAGAGTTTGTGAAAAGGTTTCATGTGATTAAGGAATATATGAAAAGTGAACTTTTGGAAATGTGTATGTATATATGCATGGCCGTATATATATATGTATGTATATATACACATGAGTTTTGTAGCTAGTTCTTAAATATGCAAGAACATGATACATGCATTTATGTCCAATGATTTGATGATGATGATGATGATGATGGTTATATGAAGATGATGTCCTTGAATGTATGAACATGAAAAATATATGTTGGATGCATGTTAGTTCATACAAAATGATGAAAACATGATGTTTGTGCATTAAGTGCTTGTACCTAGTCATGCATGTGAATGTATGTACATAAAATGGGGATTTAATCATGTTATAATAAAATGGTTTTAGATCAGTAAATAAACCTTAAAAATAAGGTTATCTCATGTATAAAATGGTATGGAACTTTGATATAAAGTGTACTAGCTTTGCATGTAGTACTATGTGATTAAAAAGTTGAAAAATGTGTGAAATCGCATGATTTATGTGCCTTACACAAAAACTGCACTAATCTGATTATAACCATAATTTTATTCAGTATATTACATGTATTTGTTAAAATATGAAGTCATTTCGAGTTCGGATGGTTAGGGTAACGTTTGACGCAAAACTATGCGGTAAAATCGGTAAAAATCGCCTTTTTAAGAGGGTTTTTATGAAACTTGTTTTAAATCAGTAAATAAACTGATATTTTTAGTATAAATATAAGTATATTAACTTATATTTATTTTATTTGGTTTGTTGATAGTCATACGTGACTTTCGGCACCCGAAAACGTTACCGAATCACTAAAATACGCATTTTTCAACATACACTAGAATGGGTTGTTCATGGGTGAACCTTTTGTTTAAATGTGTTATGTGATTTAAATATGTGAATATGATAATATGTTAAGTGTTGACATGATAGCGGGAATTAAGACTATGCATGTACGCTTGTATGTTTAAAACGGTAGAATCGGTGAAATCGCGTCAAAATGTGTAACTTATTTGTCGAGCATGAAAATTGATAAATAGGTTAACTTAGTGAGTTATTTCATGTATACATGCTTTAAAAATGATAAAGTGAATAAGTTAATGAGTTTTCGCGTGTTATGATATTGTGAATATGTGCACGTTTATGTATATATATTACGACGCGCAAATCGTAGATATATAGTATTTATAAACGGGAGTGTAGCGGATAAAACATTAAGGTCACCAATAAAATCGTTCAAGTTGCAAAAATCTTAAAAATATATATATATGAACTCATATATATATTAATATGCCAACATAATAAAAATAATAACTTTTCGAGAAAATCTCAAAGTTATGTGAAAATTCTAAGTATTGGAGAAACTTAGGAAATTTTGTAATATATTGATTACTAAATCAGCCTACGTATGTTTGGATGTGTAGAATCAAACTGTGGGATCGTGTTATTTTAAGTACGCACCCAAAGATGAGTGTCACCAAACCCTCTTTTTACTGTTTTAGTGATATGTTTTGGAGGAAGAACACGCCTTAAAAGGATAAGTATACGTTTTCGTATAAAAATATGCTTTGATTAAACTATAAATATATTTTCATGGAAAATATGATTTGGAACTTATATGATATGTTTTTGGAGAAAAACATGGTTTTGGATATAAATACGTTTCGGGGCTGAAACGGGGATTTTTACGGTGTTATGGGATAGAACGACCGTGTGGATTTAAAATGTTTAAATCTAAAGTTGTAATGAATTGGCCCGGTCTCAAGAGAGTAAGTATCGGGATTAGGCTTACGTTTCGGTGGGGAAGTCGGGGATTCGTACAACGTGTTATATTAAATTTTAACATCTTAGTAGGATATATATATTGTTCATAAGGTTGGCACCTTGGGTGACCCATTGCGGGCACTTTGCGCAAACTTAGCCATTTAATCATTAATAAGGACTGCGTGGAATTGTTGATAGATCTATGCGGGTTGACAACCCCGTCCGACCGGTACCTCCGTGTCATGTCAAGCGACGAATTTATATTATGTTACTGTCTAGCGTTGGTTATACCCTTAATGTTAATATATAGCTTGTAATGTCTTGCAAACTTACGAATCTGAACAAATGGATGTGAAATAAATTTAATATTGAAACTTGGGAAGATGCTTAGTTCGGAGGTTTCGGGGAAACGCTTGCGACGGCTGACTCATGGATTTTTATTAAGGAAATAAAAATTGACTTTCAAAAATATTATTTGGATGTTTTGATAATAAACACATAATTAGAAAGTTTTTCCTTGGATCAAATTATTTTAAATTTGAATATGTGAGCTCACCCTCCTTTGTGTTGACACTTGATTTTAACGTGTTCTTCAGGTACTTGAGCATGGCTTCGGGAATCTTTGGCGTATCTTGTGGTTGTGATGCATGTTTAGTTTAATAATAAACTTTGGACACTTTTAAAAACTTATTTGGGACCGATGTATTAAGATCCATAAGGATCAAGACAACTTAACTGGTTATGTTGTGGTTGTGTTTTAATTTGGAAACAATGTTTTAATTAAAGTACGATGCATCGTCCACCAAATATTTATGGGCACCAACTTTCGTCACCATACATTTGTATTTCTGCTGCGACATTTTTGGGGTGTTACATCATCCTCCCTTTTCCTTTTCCCCTCAGCATCGTTCTTAACTGATCTTTGCCTCACTATGTCTTGATTAAGGGACAGTGCCAGGTCCACAGCAGACCGGTAAGTGCTAGGCTTAGAAGCCTTGACCATCCCCTTAATTTCTAGAGCAAGACCATTAATGAAACGCGCAATGCGCTTTGGCTCTGGGGTGATCAGATAGGGAACTAACCTTGACAAGGAGTTGTAATCAGTGATAAACTTGCGGCAATCTAGGTTCTTCATAGAGAGAGTCAAGAAATCAGACTCTATCTTCTCTACCTCGTGGGGAGGGCAGTACGTCTCCTTGATCAAATCAACAAACTTTTTCCACCCCAATTTACAGGGCTACCTTTCCTGTGGACTGTACCATTGCCTTCCACCATATTAGGGCGTCGCCCTTGAAAGATTGAGACACGAACTTCACCACATCATTCCTAGCACAACCGCTAATATCTACAATGGTTTCCATCTCATCCAACCACCTAAGGCATTCCACTGCGCCTTTTCACCATTGAAGTCTCGTGGCTTGCAGGAGACAAAGTATTTGTAAGTGCAACCATCTCTGACAGGGACGGTCCCTTTCTCTATGCTTGTGTGACCCTTGGTCATGTGTCCTTCTAGATTCACTCCTCTTATTTTAAGAATGAACAGAGCTACTCCCCTTTGCTGAGGATCGTGGAGTAGATGCGGTTTTGGAGTTAGTAGCGTTGGTATCCTTTAGCTTCTCCAAGGCTTTGTTCATGGCTTTGCTCACAGCCTCATCAATGCGAGCTTGGAAGGCATCGTCATTTACGTTAACATTAGCATGATCATCATTCTTGGGGTGACTATTGGCTCCTCTAGAGTCAGCCATCTCGTAGATCTTGGTACTACACAATTTTAAAGTCCATTAGTTGGTCATTGTAGTTGATGATCCGCAGTGTATCATGGTACGCTTAACCATTTAAGTACATTAAAGTACATGTTTCTTAATAAATTGGCACAAAAGGCTTAGACTCTTAATGAATCACGAATGGGGTTGGACATGGGATTTATGGCTTAAAGGCATTTCATCACTAATGGATGTTGAATTTTGTCATTACATATCTGACAAGATAATATAAGATTGATCACTTATGATCGATAGGTTTGGGCGTAGCCCAACTACCTCGATGCTAGTGTGGTTCCTCAACTCACACTGCCAGGAGAGTCAACATCACTTAGATGTTAACTAGGATTAATTGTCTTAAAATGGTTTTTATAGTAAAGCCTAGGTTATATTTATGATCATTTTAATAAGGTTTGGAGCGCAGCTCACTACCTTGGATCAGGGAGCCTTAAAGGTTACGATGTCCTTGACTCTATTGGATGATTAGGTATGGTTTATAAGCATTCATCCTTGAGTGATAATGGAAAGTGTTTATCATTCTTGATGTACACTTTGATCTTATTAACCATTAGGCTTTGAGGTGGAACATAGTTCACTGCCTCTGGATAGAAGGGATACTCTTCCTTAGCCATCATGATAGAAGGTTATCAGTCCTTACTATCATAGTTTGCCAATGTATTATGGTCTATTACCATTTTGGCTGGGAAAACCATTAAGAAGATCTTTGATTTAAAATCAATAAAAATTTCGAGTAAAGTCGAGACGATCGCTTGAACAAAGGATAATTCTAATACTTATATATATACACACATATAAAATTTTGAATCCTTTCTCATTAAAATAAATAAGGGATTACATTAGGGCCTTAAACAGGTCTTTAATCAAAATTAAGATTAATTGGTCCTCACAGGGACCTAACAAAGATAACTAGTCCACATAGGGACTGAAACGAAATACTTGTCTACGCAGGGACTAAAATAGAAATACTTGTCCATGCAGGACTAAAATAGAAATACTTGTCCACGCAGGGACTAAAATATAAATACTAATAGCTCAATCTCTACTTATCTTTCTTTCCCTTCCATATTTTTTCAGCTTCTTGAAGGCCTTGAAGGTTTTCTTCTCCTTTTTCTCAGTTTGGCTCTGTAGTTGTTCTACCCTTTCTAAGGCCTGATTAATGGCCTCTAGTTTGGTGTTGATTGTGGTGTTTGCTGCAGCGGGGGTTGCGATGGCGGCTGATACTGGGATGCAGAAGGGTATTGGTATCCATAGCCAGGATACGATGTAGCTGAGTATGGAGAAAAGGGGTTGGGTTATAAGCATTATATGCGGCTGCTTCCAAATATGATCAACAGACGGTGTCGAATAGTTGTAGTGTAAAGGTGTAGGTGTATGGCTGGTACCCAGATGAATCTGGATAGGAAGGAATCGGGTTTCCCGGTTCTGGCAGCGACAGCTTTAACAGTAGGTTCAATGGCTGGCGGTAGAGGTGGCAACTCTGCTACGGGTGATGTGTTTGAGGGTCCACCCATTTGTGGATCCTCAGGGATGACAGGGTAAGTATGGGAGTAGGTGGTTGCGAACCCGTCCATTGCCCTGCACGCACCAACATACGGGCTCCACGCTTCTTTCTTGGAGGTGTTTGTTGTTGTTGTTGTTCCTCTACTTCCATTTGTTCAGCTTCTTGGGGAGGTGATGGTGGCTTGGAAAAATGAGGAGAAGGGGTATAGTAAAACTGGTATTGGCTCCATCTTAAATCCCAACTATCGGGGCCTTCAAAGGGTGATCCTGTGATGAAGGGGGACCACTTGACAGTTCAATGGGATAGACATATGATCCCAAGGGTGGCATCTCTAGATCTTCCTCCATGTGGGTGGGTGAGTCAATCGGTGGCGTTATAGATGGTGAACGCGCATAGCTATTTGGGTTGGAGGCTTCTTGGTGAGGGTTGGAGTGTTGGGAGTGATGCGAATGGTACGAATGGAAAGAGTAGTGTGAGTCTTGGGAGTCTGAATGTGGGGGAGAGTACTCGCGTGGAAGTGGGTACCCAAACGGTCGCCATGATGACGAAGAATCTCCTGATCCTTTGTATGGGTTTGGGCTCGGTACTCGGGATGGTCCTTGCCCGGATGCTCCTCCTTTCGTTGAGCCTCCGCCTTTCCTAATGTTACCACGGCATCTTGGTGGCATTTTTCATGCTCCAAAACAAATTACAAAAAACAAGCAAAAACGAAATAATAAACCATTAAAGATTTTTAATAAGGGTTGGAGAATCCTATATTGATGTCTAGACTCGGAGCCTATGGAATGTGCTATTGTGTATACTCGAGATTAAACACAAAAGGCTAGTGTTTAATTCACTCGAACGTTGGCTCTAATACCAACCTGTCACACCCCGTATTTCCAAACATTCCCAGTGGGCCCGGGTGGGGAGTATCGTGGACGTAAGATTGGCATCATCATGGTCAAGCATATATACTGCACAGCGGAAGACTTGAATATTAAATATTATTACAAACCATAGAGTTTAAAAGTAACTACACGGTTTGCAATATTAGATCCACAGGCGGATCGAAAGTACGAAAATGATATTCTCTAACAGACTTTAGGCTTGACTAAGAACTTGCAAAATTCTCTACGTCGTTACCAAGCAACTCCTAGCCTATTCCGTGCCGAAACCTATCACTTAACCTTTTTGGAAAATACGTCAACTTTCACTGGTAAATACATTTAACCGACTCATTTTGAAAACAGTTAAAATTTGTTTAGATGCTTTGAGCACGAAAATCTTTTATAACCTGGGACAATTCAAAATGATCTTGTTTACAGTTACAGGTATGTCAATACATATGGAGTCCGGTGCAGAAACCGAATAACCTGATTAACCGACACACCACTTAATAAAAACCCACGGAGGGGTATAATAAAAATAAATTGTTTAGCATTAGCGTTTGTCAGGTGCATGCCTACACCCCGCGCTTAGGTCGTGGCCATTAGTAATTTAAATGAGCCAAGGATATCCAGGACACGGTCGAGTTAACCCCCATTGTTTAAGTATCAGACAATACATAATAAAATGGGTTATAAGATTTAGTAAATCACAATCCGATAAACATGATCCCATACCCGACCAAGCAGTAATATAATACCGTATCCCAAGCCCGTATAGGGAAAATAAGTTAAAGTATTTACCTGAGCTAGTTCTTCTAACGAATAGTAACTCAGCCGTTAATCAAGAAGAGAAATGCAAGTATCAATCTACTGGGAGGCTTCTAGTCTAGATTGATGGTATTAATAACCAATTAGGATGCTAACGGGTTTAAGTTGAGTCGTTGGCTCGAACCAGTTAGCTTAAAGGATACGAAACGGAACGATACGCTAGATTAAGCGATGACCGGAAAGAATGTTGTTTAAACCTGAAAAGTACTAGGACTTGTATATTTTGGGTAAACATATAACATTTTGGATTTTGATATAAAAATGATAAGATTAGACCCATTTCGGTGAATTTACGTAAACTAGTCACGTAAACTTAACCGTACGCGTATAAGCGATACCGGGTAACCGGATGAGTCATATACAAGTTTCATGTGCTAATATGCTTACAACATGTTTTAATATCAGTAAGATACTAACATGCATGCCCGTTATAGTTTTAAAATCGATTTCACCTTCAAAGGGGTAATTTGGTCATTTTACGATTCATAAAAATGAGTTGGTGATACATCTGATGTCACGGTCATATATTATTTATAAAAATATTTATTTTATGATGTTACATCAGTAAGATAGCAAATATATGTGTGGTTTATATTTAAAGACCAAACTACGCCCCGAAAGGGTATTTTGGTCATTTCACACATAGATTTGAAGACCTATTTGGGAATCTGAGTTTATAACTTGTATCTACTGTAAAAATATTTAAAAAAAATATGTTTTATAATCAGTAGGTGACAAGTCTTGATGCTTAGATATGGTTTTAACCCATACTATGCGTCGAAAAGGCGATAAAGTCGCTAAATGACGATTTAACCGATGTTTAAGGAAAATTATAGTTTTGATCAGGTCTATATAACCAAAATACTTTATTTATTATATAAAGTCATTTTGTAAAAGGCTTGGTTATGAAAACCTCTTTAAACTCATTTTATGCGCCATAAGGGTATTATCATCATTTATCATATCATGCAAGAGCCTTTGCATAAACTCAGTTTATAAACCGATTTAATACCCCAAATAATTCTAAATATATCACAACATCAGTAAGTAAAGTATTTTATTATAGGAGTTGTGTTTAAAACATTTTATTTTTTCCGAAAAAGGCATTTTGGTCCTTCAAAAGCTTGATTTGCAATATTTAGGAAAAACTCAGTTTGTGACCAAATTATTGACATGCATGCAACCCAAACAAGTTAACATATCAGTAGGTAACTTGTTGCATGTTCATTTTTAATTTAAATCTCAATTTAAGCAAAAGGGCAAAGTAGTCAAACTTGACACATTAATGAAACTTGCGCATAAACTCGTATTATGATTATGACCATGTAGTATGACCTCAAAGGGTTATACTACATTTATAAGGATCATAATGCAACTTAGAATCGGCCTTGAAGGATACTAAATCGGGTCAGAACTGAAAGTCAAAGCAGAAGTCAAACCTTGCGACTTTCGGTTGCGAACCGAACTTTAGACCTGGATTTGACGAGCCGAACATGTTCTCACATGTTCTTATGATTATTACCGAGTATTTAGAGTGTCAAAACTGATTTTATAGCATGCATGTTATTAGTTACACGTTTAACACCAAATCTGACCCAGTTTGACTTTTTTATGAATAAGTTTGACTCGTCAATTGGGCATGCAAACGTGGTAATCAGGAGGTGCCCTTATGGGGTGTTGTTACCTACCTCATTACGATCACGTAACCATGTTTAGATCAGATCATGACTGGACCGATAAGGAATTAACCGCAAGTCAAACCATTTTTACGACAAGCTTGACTTTTGGCTAGAATGAGTAATAAACTAAAGGAGGGAGGTCAAGAACACTTACACAAGGTCCTTGCACGAAAATGAGATGAACTTGAAGGCCCTTGTAGCTCCAGAACGTGCACAGGTTGATGGGAGAGAATTCTAAGACATGCAAGTTCTTTCAATGGATACACAATTCTGCCATCTGCAGATCCCCTTACGGACCGCATGGGGTTACGGTTACGGTCCGTAAGGACCTCCAGCACCCAAAAGCTGATTCTCATTGGTTCTTCATTTCACGTGTTTCCAGTTGATCCCGTTTGCTCTCGGTACTCCGAATAGCTCCCAAATAGCTCCTTAAACTCCATTAGACTTGCCAAACACAATTCTAATCAAAAGTAGACTATTAGAAACTAAAAGTTATGTAAATACACAAACTCAAGCACTGGTTTTCGACCACGTATCATAATGTTATATATTTCTGTAACAAGTCTACGATGGATGTATAATTTATATAGTGTTGTGTATTCTGTAACAGGTCCATGATGGATGTATAGTGTTTATAGTGTTATGCAGAATGCATTCTTAGTATAGTGTTTTAAACCTGCATTTTCACAAGGTTTTTTAGACATTCATTTCCAGAATGTGTTCTTAGTATAATGTTCATAGTATGGTTATTGTACATGGTGTTTTAAACCTGCATGCATGGTGTTTTACTTCTGCATGCTAGTAGATGTTCTAGATTCCATATGTTAAAACACCATGGTGATTTAAACCTACATTCCAGTAGATGTTCATCGCATGTTCATCGTATAGTGTTTTACACCTGCATTCCAGTATGTGTTTAAAACACCACGCTTTGAATCACAATACAATTAAAACACCACCGTATGAACATAGACAAAACATCATGGACTAAACATCTGATCGAAACATATTTTTTCTCTCTATATAAGTATAACAATATGGTACTCATATTAAAGATAAAAACGCTCGTTATTATGATGTAATTTTTTTAAAAAAGTTACTTATAAAAAGTTATTGACGTTTAAAAAGGACGGGGGGAAGTTCCATGTGCATTAATGTTAGTTTCTTAATTTAAAAATGTTAAATTTACCTTTATATCCTTAATCAAGAAAATTAATATGTTTAATAGTAAACATTATTTACAATTTTGCCATTATGATCTCAACCATTAGATTCTAGATCCAAATGTATAGATTCTTTCTTACACTTCTCACAAAACACACCATTTTTACAATAACTCCACCCTATATATATATATATATATATATATATATATATATATTGGGGTTGGTTAACGTACAATATTCCTTAACGTACGATGTGTACGAGATGAAATTACGCACGTTATAAAACTCAAAAACCATAATCACGCATGAACATAATCACGCATGTACAAAATTAGAAATCACGCATGGGTAAAAAACCTAATCACGCATTTTATAAAAATAATCACGCATGTAATAATTTCATCAGCGTACGTAGGCAAAATTGTACAATACACTTTCAATATATATAGTGAAAGTGTATTGTACAATTATGCTTAACGTACGCTGGGAATTTATAACATGCGTGATTATTTTTATAACAGGCGTGATAAGGTTTTGTAACCCCATGTGTGATTTCTGATTTTGTACATGCGTGATTATGGTTTTCAACATGGATGATTAAGGTTTTTGAGTTTTATAACATGCGTGATTTCCCAGCGTACACATCGTACGTTAAAAGTGGCTAAGGTGATGAAAATTTGATCTTTATTTCAAGACAACTATTCCAAACAAAGCAAACTATAACTAACAACTACGAGGCAATGACTTTTCGCCTTTTATTCAACAACTAATAACTCATATTTTTGTATTTTTTCAATGATTTTCCATTCTTTTTTCACAACGTTTTCTGATGATTTTTTTTTTCATCACAAAAAAATAAAATGTACAAACACATAATCCTATACTCGAATCTTCATCACACGGGTTTAAAAGAAAAGTTTTTTTTGGCTAAATGGGTTGTCAAACGAAAGGTTTAGGCTCAAATTGGGTTACTAAGGGAGATGTTTGGGTAAGGATGAATAATTGGTTTTAAAGGAAAAAGCTTTACCTAATGCCTTAATCATTCTTGTGCTTTTATTCGGTCTATGGCCTCAAACGTATCAAAAGATGCAAGTTCTACAATACATGACTAATGGTCCACTCAAACAAAAAAATATATGTATATATTTGATGTAGGAAAGTGGCTCAAGATCTCACGTATAAAGGGTATGAAATGTGATATGCACAAATTACAAGTTTCTTAGGCGGATTATTCCCAAATAACCACCTGCTAAATACCCGTCATGCTATTTACTCGAACTCGACCATGACAAAAGACCACATGGGTTGTGTCATCCCTCATTAACTTAGTTACTTGCTTTTTAGATCGCTTGAAACAAATACATTTTTGAATTTTTTTTTTTGAAATTTTCCCCCAACCCCACACTTGAGGTTAACACTGTCCTCAATGTGTAGTGTTTAAATGAACGGGTCAAAATCGAAAATTTTTTCTCCCCCATCCCCTCACTTTTGGTTAACATTGTCCCTCAATGTGTAGTAATAGAGCTTTTAAATTGCACAAGGGATGTGACACGGCTAACTTCCCAAAAATTTCACCCCGGTAAAATATAGTACAGTTTACAATCCACTTATTAACTAACTACAAATCAAAGATAAATGGAAACGTATGCACCTGATTTTTGAGCTTGTTTCTCGTGTGCTCTTCATCCATCAACAACATGGTCGTCTCAAGAACATGTATACCTACAAATTTTCATCCTTGTGTAGAAGCATGTTTCTCACAACCATTAAAGTTTGTTACTTACCTAGTTCTACCATTTTTGTGAAAATATTACCAAGCAATACATTATTTCTCTTTGATTTATGTGGAAAATAATGTACAACAACGACATGCCTAACTCACTTTCGTAGGAATCACGGTTTCGTTTAGCTTATGCAACAAGCCCTTTTAAACCTTCCGATATATCGGGAGGACGAGTAGGTCTCGTGAGGGTTATATAGAGAACACATCCACAACGTTCATTTATCTAGGAAAGCAGTAATCTATCTACTAAAACAGGAAAAGAATACAACAACAACACAAAACATACCTCGCCTATCTCTGATAGTGCTCATTCGGGTCAACTGGTGGGTATGGGTTATAGGGATACCCGGTGAGGGATGACATCACCTCCCTCCTGTGACAACCGGTACTTTTCGGCTATTAAATTACACAAATAACGAGCATTATGACATTAACATATGACGTAATTAGACTCGAATTAACTTAATTAGGCCTTTGGAGTGCCTAGGAACGCCTAACTAACCTTACAGTGCACGTATGGCGATTTGTGGGAAAACTGTTGAACGATAAGCGATAACGAACTAAAACGGGCAAAATACTGACAAGGCCGATAAATACAAAATTTTATACGTATAATTTATGCATACAAACTTGGTTTTGGAAATTACGGTGCTTCGAATGGCACAAAACGCTTACTTATGCGAGAAACAAGACTGCAGAAGCGCACGGCAACAAAACGGAGGCACTTGACGCGTGTACCGCCTTCAAAACGGAAGTGTTATGAAAAATTTAGCTACGTAATTAAAATTTTACATTCGTAGATGAAAACGGATCAAAAAACGGACAAGAAACGACTAACGTGTCAAATTTCACGATTTTAACGTAACCGGCGAACAAACACGTTAAACGAGGATGACCGATGCTATTTTACATAGTTTAGACCCTAAAACTTGATTATACGGCATTGTGAACGTTTGGGTGCGAAAACGGACTTCATAAACGCGATCGGCCGCTCAAAAACGCTAGAAACGGACTCGTGGGCCTTGGGCCCAAACCATCAAGACCCTAGCTATATATAGCTGTTTACACACACTAAACACCGTAAACACACACACCACTCTCTCTCTCTCTAACCCTCACACTCTCTCAGCTGTCTCTCTCTACAGACACCAGAACCGGCAGCGATAATCAACCGGCACGGCGGAGCCGCGGCGGCGGTGCTCCGGCGGCCGTTTCCGCCGCGTCAAGGCGCGTACCCCTAAATCCTACCTCCTGAATTCATTTCTGGTGTTAGTTTTTGAATAGAGCAACGGTGGTGGTGTTTTGAGCAACGGCAGTCGTACGTCACGAGTTTAAACTCGGGTAGTTCATCGTTTTCTTTCCTTTCATCTCTCAAGTTCAGATCCATTTGGATTTCCCTCATCATGGACTCCTACTCTTTCTTTTAGGGATGTTTTTGATGATGATGACGGTCACGTGGTGACAAGGGCGTTGGTGGTGTGACGAAAGAGTGGCAGAAAGCGCCGGAGCCGGCGGCTTTAGGCCGGCCGGTGACGCGACAGTGGAGATGATTCGGGTTAGGGTTTGTTCGGGTTCAAGTTGGTTTCAGGTCTCAGCTTAGTTCGGGTTCGGTTCGGTCCGGTCATATTTGGTGTTCGGTTGCTGTTCAGGTCAACACAAGTCAACATGTTCGAGCTTCGGTTCAACAAAACTCAGTCTCGGTTCAACTCGGTAAAACCGAGCCAACTCGGTCAACTCAGTTTGACTCGGTCAAACCGAGTCAACTCAATCAAGCGCCAGTTAAACGTCGTTTACGTTTCAGTTGTGGTCCTTGTTCAACTCGGTGCAACTTGGTTCAGCTTCTAGCTCGGGTCACGGTTCGGGTTCGAGTCAACCCAGTCAACTCAGTTTCGGGTCGAGTCAACGCGGTCAAAACCGGTCAACGGGTCGATACAAGACGTGGTAAAAATTAACGGCATGAATTACTTTATATCACTTAAATATATAAGTCGTTTTGAATACGGAATCGAGCTCTAAACCGACCGACTAGTATAACGACAAACATATCCGAGTAAATTATAAAGAATTACTTGCGATGGACTTTTGTACATATCAAGTAACGAACCGACATTTGCTCATGTATATATAGATATGTATACTAGTCTTGCATAAAAAAGGGAGATTAAATTATTATGTTTTAAACATTTGACGAAAATTATATAGACATTATTTGTTGATAATTGTTGAGTTTTGAAAATATTTATCGACACCTTAGTTGTCGGGATCGTCCAAAAACAGAGGAAACTCTGACCATTTTTTCCTAAAAACCCGAGATACGAATACATAATTGTACCCTAAAAACGACACTTATAGAATTCGAGTTTTTCCTATAAAATAAATATAAAGACATTCATCTCGACGACGTATAACTTAACGAAATCCGACACTTATTTAAAATAATATAATTATTTATATTTATTTCGAACATCGCGTTTTTTGCAAATAAATATGTTGTCTATATTTATTTCAAACAATGACGTTTCCGAACAGTTTTACCAAATTTAAATATAATGTTTTATATATATTCCAAACGTCAACTATTCAGAAATCACATTTCAAACGTTTAGTATCCGATATCATATAAAATAAATATAATGTTGTATCTTTATTTCAAATGTCGACTATTTAGATACTTGTATTTAAATAAACATAGTGGTTTATGTTTATTTCAAACACCAATGAGTCGGAGACTTTCATAAAATAAATGTAGCTATTATATTCATTTCTAACACCTAAACAAGAACGACATTTTATTACAAAAGAATAACAAGCGTCAAATATATAATTTTTATTAATTATAAACGAGACGCAAGACATCTATTTCGTACACGTACCGTTTACATAATATATATATATATATGTGTGTGTGTGTGTGTGTACACCTAGCAAAATTACGGAGAGTCGTATTACCACTATTCTTCTACGTATTTCTAATGACGACAACTAACACGACTTCGTAGGTATATTTACATTTAAATATATATATATATATAATATATATATATATAATATATATATATACATACAATAATATCTAATTCATTCAAAAGCTAAGTCGCTTTTTCAAGACTTAGTTTTATTCGATTATAAACGGGATCAAATAACCATTGATCGGTTATTCTAAGTTAAGATAAACAACACCCTTTTAGGATCGTTGTTAACGATTCGGTAGAGCTCGGACACTAGTTTAACTATGTTGTCTTATTAGAAACTCATAAGCTCGATTTCTTAATAGGAAAGCTATAGTTGCACGCTAGTGAGTACACGTTCTTGGAACGACACTATGGAATCACATTAAGCTAGCTTTGCACAAGGATAACAAGGTGAGTTCATAACTCCCACTTTTCATAGTTTTTACATTTTCTCAAATGTTTTCGGGGTGGAAAGACATGCAAGTTTTAAAAAACTACACAAAATTTGAGAGACAAAAGGATTCATATTTCTAAACCATGTTACGAAAGGATTTCAATTAACTCAAAGGTTTACGAAAGGTTTATACACAATATACCGGTTTTACAAAACACACGCGTATTTTCAGAACGTGCATGGGTTACATGGCTAGAGACGGGAATGTCCTAGCTACAATGGGACTGGATTGTCCTACATACAAATAAGGGGACTGGTTGGTCCTGCTTATAGACACAAATGGGCTAGGCCCATTCTCATTTGTGTGCGGCACAAAGACTCTAGTGGGCTAGGCTCACACATGCTCGTGCGATGCATGAAAGACACAAGGACTAGATTGTCCTACATACAAATAAGAGGACTAGTTGGTCCCGCTTATAGACACATGGACTGGATTGTCCACTACTCAACACTAAGGGCCGTAGGTTAACACCCCAAAAACGTCGCAGCGGAAATACAAACGTAATGGTGACAGAAGTTGGTGACCATAAATATCTTAGTAGGCGATGCATCGTTAATTTTGGACATACTACTTAATTAAAACATTGTTTCCAAATTAAAACACAACCACAACCATAACACAGTTAAGTTGTCTTGATCCTTATGGATCTTAATACAGTCGGTCCCAAATAAGTTTTTAAAAGTTCCAAAGTTTATTATTAAACTAAACTGCATCACAACCACAAGATACACCAAAGATTCCCGAAGCCATGCTCAAGTACCTGAAGAACACGTTAAAATCAAGTGTCAACACAAAGGAGAGTGAAGCTCACATATTCAAATTTAAAATAATTTGATCCAAGGAAAAACTTCCTAATTATTTGTTTATTATCAAAACATCCAAATAATATTTTCGAAAGTCAATTTTTATTTCCTTAATAAAAATCCATGAGTCAGCCGTCGCAAGCGTTTCCCCGAAACCTCCGAACTAAGCATCTTCCCTCCATTTGTTCAGATTCGTAAGTTTGCAAGACATTACGAGCTATATATTAACATTAAGGGTATAATCAAGGCTAGACAGTAACAGAATATAAATTCGTCGCTTGACATGACACGGAGCTACGGTCCGACGGGTTGTCAACCCGATAGATCTACAACAATTCCACGCAAGTCCTATTAATGATTAAATGGCTAAGTTTGCGCAAAGTGCCCGTCAATGGGTCACCCAAGGTGCCAACCTTATGAACAATATATATATCCTACTAAAGATGATAAAATTTAATATAACACGTTGTACAAATCCCCGACGTCCCCACCGAAACGTAAGCCTAATCCCGATACTTACTCTCTTGAGACCGGGCCAATTCATTACAACTTTAGATTTAAAATTTTAAATCCACACGGTCGTTCTATCCCATAACACCGTAAAATCCCCGTTTCATCCCCGAAACGATTCATCATTATTTCCAAAAATCATTTTCATCCCGAAACATATTTATATACAAAACCATGTTTTTTCTCAAAAACATATCATATAAGTTCCAAATCATATTTTCCATGAAAATATATTTATAGTTTAATCAAAGGCATATTTTATACGAAAACGTATACTTATCCTTTTAAGGCGATGTTCTTCCCCCAAAACATATACTAAAACAGTAAAAAGAGGGGTTTAGTGACACTCACCTTTGGGTGCGTACTTAAAATAACCGATCCCACAGTTTGATTTCTACTAGAGCATGATTTAGTAATCAATATATTACAAAATTTCCTAAGTTTCTCCAATACTTAAAATTTTCACATAACTTTGAGATTTTCTTGAAAAGTTATTATTTTTTATTATGTTGGCATATTAATATATATATATATGAGTTCATATATATAATATATATTTTTAAGATTTTTGCGACTTGAACGATTTTATTGGTGACCTTAATGTTTTATCCGCTACACTCCCGTTTATAAATACTTATATATCTATGATTTGCGCGTCGTAATATATATACATAAACTGCACATATTCACAATATCATAACACGCGAAAACTCATTAACTTATTCATTTATCATTTTTAAAGCATGTATACATGAAATAACTCACTAAGTTAACCTATGTATCAATATTCATGCTCGACAAATAAGTTACACATTTTGACGCGATTTCACCGATTCTACCGTTTAAACATACAAGCGTACATGCATAGTCTTAATTCCCGCTATCATGTCAACACTTAACATATTATCATATTCACATATTTAAATCACATAACACATTTAAACACATAAGGTTCACCCATGAACAACCCAATTCTAGTGTATGTTGAAAAATGCGTATTTTAGTGATTCGGTAATGTTTTCGGGTGCCGAAAGTCAGTATGACTAACCAAACACCAAATAAAATAAATATAAGTTAATATACTTATATTTATACTAAAAATATCAGTTTATATACTGATTTAAAACAATTTCATAAAAACCCTCTTAAAAAGGCGATTTTTACCGATTTTACGCATAGTTTTGCGTCAAACGTTACCCTAACCATCCGAACTCGAAATGACTTCATATTTTAACACAATACATGTTATATACTGAATAAAATTATGGTTATAATAATATTAGTGCAGTTTTTGTGTAAGGCACATAAATCATGCGATTTCACACATTTTACAACTTTTTAAGCACATAGTACTACATGCAAAGCTAGTACACTTTATATCAAAGTTCCATAAGAATTTTATACATGAGATAACCTTATTTTTAAGGTTTATTTACTGATCTAAAACCATTTTTATCATATCATCATTTATTCATCTTTCTATGTACATACACCCACATGCATGTCTATGTACTAGCACTTAATGCACTAACATCATGTCTTCATCATTTTGTATGAACTAATATGCATTCAACATGTATTTATTTCATGTTCATACATTCAAGAACACCTTCATATAAACATCATCATCATCGAATCATTGGACATAAATGCATGTATCATGTTCTTGCTTATTAGAACTAACAACAAAATTTTGTGTGTATGCAATATATATATATATATATATATATATATATACACACACACACGAGATTCCAAAGTTCAACTTTTCATCATATCCTTTTCAAATCACTAAAAACCTTTTAGAACATTCTCTTATGACAACTTTGATGCATGCATGAACTTTAAACTTTACAAACATCATGTTAATCAAGAATCATCAAGAATCAAACTCATTCTCTTATATACATACATACATACTCACGGCCACCCACATATAAATATACATGCCCATTTTTATTTCTTTTAAAAACCCATTTGTGGTTGTTTTCAAGTTAGTGTTTAAACCCAAGAACAAGAGAAACTTCTATCATCATCAACATTCATCAAGAATCAAGAACAAGTTTTTAAAGATGAATGTTATACCTTCAAGATTCTTGTGAGTTTTGAAAAAGAGTTGATGATATGAAGCTTGGATTTTGCTTGAAACACTTGGAAATCACCTCCAAACCTTCAAATGGACTTGAATCTTGTTTTAATGATTATGAATCTCAAGAATGAAGTTTGAAAATGAAAATGTGTGTGTATGTGGGGGTTTTCGGCCGAGCTTTTTGATGAGAGAGAGAGAGTGGAGATTTTGTTTGATCTTTTCAAGTTTAAATGGAGTGTGTACGTATGTGAAATGATTATGTTTTCTTCCAAGGTGAACACTTATCCAATTAGAAGCACAAATCAAAAGGTGGGCAGCCAACATTGCCGCCACCTATGCCCACTCTCACATATATTTCTTATACATACACATTATATAGACTATACAGGTATTTAACTGGATACCGGGTATTTTATCTAGCGTTTTAACTGCGTTTTAACGCATTTTAAATTATTTTCAAGTGTTCTATAAAAATAAACACACCAAAATATTACTAATCAATATTTTATTTGCTAGGACCAGTTACGTTGTCGGTAATTGGCAGTATGTGCGCTATGTTGCGCAGTACGCGCTTAAATTCGCAGAATAAGGATTTTAAGCGTTTTAATTTTTTTATTATTCTATAAAAATAAAGTTGTAAAATTATTACTATAATAATTTTGGTTGCCTTGAACTGGCTGTGTTGATAGTATTTTGTCCGATATGCGCAGTATCGCGTAGTATGCGTTTAAACTCGAAAAATAGAGTTTCTTAGCGTTTTAAATTATTTTTCCTCACAATTATGATTAAATATATTATTTAAATCATAACGGACTATTTTTGGGATTTTAACATTATTTGGCGGTCACCAACGTCCGTTTCGCATTTTAACCGTTATGTGATAAGCGTTTATCTTAATATTGCAACGTAATTTTTATCAAACTTTGGATTTACCAACACATCAAATGCCATATATAACATCATAAATAATCAAATACGGCCTTTTATTCATTCATGACACGTGTTAAATTTGTACGGACAGCCTAAATAGCCGGGTGTCACAGTAGGGTCGCTTAAAACTGTACAGTGAAGTCCTCGCTACATACTAGAACTATAACCGCCTGCTAGTCTATCGTCTTGAGTAAACGGTTTGGCGAGGCACTTACTAGCTGGGGTGGATTATAGGCTCATGCGGGGCATGTTGTCTTTGTCGTACGCGGCATCGACGGTTATTCAAACATTACAAAAACAAGGTTTTCAATTAACATGCCGAGAAAATGGTTTTATTATGTTTTCTCAACAATATTTAAACCGGTTACCAAAAAGATTTATTTAAATCTTTTTCAAACAAACTATGAACTCGCTCAACTTTATGTTGATTTTTCATATGTTTCTTTCACATGTTACATTTTCAAATTATGGCACGGTTGGAATAGGAGAACCCTTTGGAACTCGAGCACTTAACAGGCGTTCATTTTCTAGAAGTCTTAGCAATTATTAACTTCGCTGTGCAATGAAGATACCAGTCAGACCACGCCTGGCTCTGATGTAATCGATTTATCGGGGCGTGACACCTCCAATTGTCAAGGGGACCAGGTTCCCCTTCTGACGGTGTCGGTAGCTGTGGTGGGAGGAAACTAGAGCCCGGTGCTTCGGGCAGTGAGGAGATGGATCTGATGGACCTCGTGGCACCGGGAGGTTCAAGTAATTAGTCCATCCTGAATGCTCACGAAATGGCAAACCAGCAAGGAAATCCCGCTGATGCCTCTCTTGGTCATGGAGAATCTTGGCGTTGTTGATCTCAAGTTGTGGTCGGTACCCATTGCCATCCACTGGCGATTATCCGCATGTTCCTTTCGATATGAAGACGAACCTGCTCATCTTCCCATTCTCTCCTTCGGCATTCTCCTGAGCCCGTTGTTGCTCCATCATCTCCCACTGGGATCGCTGTTGGGCTTGGAAAAGTTGTTGATCTTCCACATACTTTTCCATCCTAGCCGATGGGCTGCTTACTCATCCAATGTGTTTGTTGTTGGGCCTGGAAGCTTTGCTCTCATTGTCTCCTCTCGTCATGATATTCACGGTTCTCCCCCATAACCGCGGACACGTTATCATAAGTATCTTGTGTCCCGAGAGGATAACTGGCATAGGCTGCTCTTCGTCGGTTGTTAATAAACTGTGCCATAGTGTGCAACGATTCGTCATGTCGTTGAGCATACCTTTGCCTAGGAGGCCTTCGCCCCCTATATTCTTCCTCATCTGCCTCTTCTTCTTCATCATCCCATCACCTTCATCCATCGCTTCATCCTCATCCCTCTGCACATACTAGAACTAAAAACCGGTCTTTCGATCCACCACCTTAGCCTTCTTATTCAAAACCTCCACATAAATATTCGCCCCCGATCGCAACTAGGCAAAATCAATCGTATCAATACCCTTGACCATCCGTAGTGAATTGTCGTAAACGGTTTTGTTGGAAGATCATCGCACTGACAAGACGAACATAAGGAATCATCTTCCTTTTATACTAGTTCCTCGTGTCCCAAATATTCATCATGACGATGTGCCTCCATGACAACTTGGGTGTGCCAACAAGCAAGGCGTGCAACATGCGAGATCCCACAGCACAACTTTCCGCGGTCACCTAACCTGACCATAACATTCTCCAGAGAGATGTTTTGCAAAATTTTTCCTTCGCATGACAAGTGGTTTCGATCGTATCTACCGGTTGTGTAATTTGGCAATGTTGTAACAAGAAGATTTACCGGATCTGCCTCAACCAGTTCACTGTGCCAAAATGTGGTAGGGGTATAATAAAAGTAACTATCGTCTCCCAATGAGTCAAAACCCGCAATCTGATTCATCGTATCGAAACCATGGTCATAGTCCCCTTTCCAGTATCCCCTACCAAACGCCACATCCTGGGGTGCTCACCCCCATTCTCCAACCAGAATGTAGCGTACCACTTTGCTACCGCCTTCAGATAAATTCTAGGAGTCACCCCCTCACACCAATCCAAAACTTGTTCCAACCCAGTCGTTCGAACTTTTGTGTAACCCTCTAACTCTTTCGTCAACTTGCAAACACCTTGTCTATTGCACTCACTTTGACATTTTAAATTTCCACAATTAGCTTCGACTTGCTTGTTGTCAAACGGATACAACGGTGTCTTCTGACTTTGCTCCCACTGAGCCCTGACACTAGGATCATCAAATCGGGACCAATCCCAATTTTGCCTGAACAACCTGTCTTCTATATTCGGCAAGTTACATCTTTGTTGCCGTTTAACCGGCATGCTACTTGACGATGAAGCCTCTGCATCCGAAGTCTTTGATCTTTTTCGGCTAGCCATGTCTACATAACAACATCACAAAACAATCAATACCCCTTTAAACCTCTTAGACAATTCAACTCTAAATTAGCCAATTTTAAACTTACCAAGTAGCAAACTTTAGCATCTGAGGAAATCAAACTTTCAATTGAGTCATACATTCATAAGACCTTCAACAATGTTCATCATGATGTTCATACTTAACCATATGAACAAGTGGGTGTAATCACATCCCCACACTTGTTCTATGTCCAATTCCAACCAATTCCATGTTTTACCCACTAATCAAGCTAATGTATCACAAGCATATCATAAACAAACTAAACAATGAAGTTTAAAAGTTAGGAAGAACTCACATACCATACGATAATAAAGCTTAAAAGTTTGTAAATTTCATACCTTTATCAATGTAGAAGCAAGAAAACTCTAAGGAATGTAAAAACAAGTGCTTAGTTCAACATCTTTAGAAAACCCGAACTTGCAGCCCAGGATTTCTACAAATAAGTAAGAATTACTGAAACTAAGAGAGGGGTTTTGTTGCTCTCGAAAATCAACACACTTTAGGCTCAAGCATCAAGTGATTTGGCTGAGAATTGAGGGACTTATGAAAAGATGAAGGTTTAGGGTTCTTGAAGGTTTTGGTGAAGAAGATGAAGTGAAAGAAGTGGGTTGCGGTAAGAAAAGAGGTAATATATCAGATGGATATGAGTTTGGGTCGAATTTGTGGTTAAAACCGTGTTCGGGTATGTTCCAAAACGGGTTCGGGTGATCCGGTTTTTAAAAACAACTTGGATAACAAAATTCAGCGTCTAAGACAACGGAGGGGCGTCGGCGACGCCACCCCCACGTCGTCGACGCTACCCGGATGACCAAAAACATTAGCGACGCACTTCTGATCTGTCTACGCAACATTTGGGCTGGCGCGAACAACGGGGGTGCGTCGGCGACGCCACACCTAATCCTTTTTTTATGAAAATATAGGTGAAAACACACAATTTTTTCAAAAGGGGCCCATGCTAATTAAATTCCTAAACTTATTAAAAATATTTTTGTGAAATTTTTCAGTTTTTTAAACTTACGAACAAACAGTCGTTAAACGACCCCCCCCCCCCCAAATAGAGTGTATTGTCCCTAAAACATAAACAAGTCTAAAAACATACCTTGCACCTTCGTGACTCGTCCATGGTTTCCGGAACTTCACACATCACAAGAGAGTTAATATGAACCATGATAATGACTAACAAACATTTAAAACTCAAACAATTAAAGTATACAAACTCTACTAATATGTTACGGCCCTTTCTGGTCGACCTCATAGGCCGGAATGCTCGCCAAGAAGGTCACCGTTTTCCTTGTCTTCCTCCATCCTTTCGTTGCCATCAAGAAACGGCTTAATCGATGACCATTAACCGTTTGCCACGATCCATCCTTTGGATCCTCAATGGTAACATCACCCAATTATCCGACCCGGGTGATCACATGGGGTCCCATCCACTTGCTTCGGAGCTTTCCGGGAAAGAACTTGAGCTTTGAGTTGTAAAGCCATACCTTTTGCCCTACTACCAACTCTTTCTTCCTTATCTTAGAATCATGCGCCCTCTTCATTCCGTCCTTGTACTTGGACGCGCATTCATATGCCATCTCCCTTAGCTCCTCCAACTCGCAAAGATTGAGTTTCCTCTCCTTACCTGCATCATCATATTTAACATTGACCTCTTTAATAGCTCATAACGATCGATGCACAAGTTCAACCGGTAAATGACAATTTTTTACCATAAATTAATCGGTATGGTATAGTGCCAATGGCTGTCTTATGTGCCGTCCGTAGGCCCATAAGGCATCATTCAATTTAATTGACCAATCTTACGGTTCTCGTCGTCTTTTTCAAAATCTATTTGATTTGCCGATTTGAACTTCCACTTGCCCGCTTGTTTGCGGGTGATAGGGGGTAGCAATTCTATGGTCAACACCATACCGTTTTAAGAGCTTGCCAAACCGAAAGTTTTTAAAATGGGATCTTCCATCACTTATGATGACACGAGGAATCCCAAACCTTGAAAATATGTGGGATTTGACAAAACTACAAACAATGGTATGGTCATTTGTCTTGGTGACTATTGCTTCGACCCATTTTGACACATAATCAACGGCCACCAAGACGTACAAATTACCATAAGATTTGGGGAACGGGCCCATAAATTCAATACCCCAAACATCGAAAACGTCAACGATGAGGATTGGTTGCATGGGCATCTCGTCCCTTTTCGATATGCCCCCTAATCGTTGGCACTCAGCACAATTCTTCGAAAATTCAAATGCGTCTTTAAACATAGTTGGCCAATAAAGGCCACTATTCAACACTTTGTGACCCGTCTTTTGACCACTAAAATGGCCACCACATGCAAATGAGTGCACATGTGTCAACACACTCGGAATCTCTTCATCAGCCACACATCTCTGGATCCTTTGATCCGCACACTCCTCCACAAATCCGGTTCCTCCAACCGGTAATACTTGATTTGAGACACAAAATGTTGTCTCATCCTTCGATCGCAATGAGCCGGTAAGTCACATGTAACAAGATAATTAACTATGTTAGCATACCATGGTAACTTAGATACACTCAAAATATGTTCATCTGGGAACGATTCGTTGATCTCTACAAATTAGGATCCTCCTCAACAACCACCCGGAACAAGTGGTCGGGCACCACATTCTCACTTCCCTTTTTGTCCCGGATTTCCAGGTCAAATTCCTGCAACAACAAAACCCAACGGATTAGTCTAGGCTTGGAATCCTTCTTTTCCATAAGGTATCTTCGGCACTATGGTCCGAGTAGATAATCACTTTACTACCCCAAATATAAGCCCTAAACTTATCCAATGCGTATACCACCACAAGTAGCTTTTTCTCGGTTGTTCTATAATTCAATTGTGCATCCAAAAGAGTCTTACTTGCATAGTACACCGCAACCGGTTTCCTAGCAACCCTTTGACCCAACACGGCCCCAACGCATAGTCGCTTGCATCACACATAATTTCAAATGGAAGCGACCAATTTGGTGATTGCAAAATTGGGGCCTCAACTAACTTTTGCTTCAAAACATTAAAGGCATCTTTACATTTTTCGTTAAAGTCAAATGGCACATCTTTTAATAAAAGGTTACATAACGATTTTGAAATGTCACTAAACCCTTTAATAAACCTTCTATAGAAACCCACGGGTCCCAAAAATGACCTAATGCCCTTAACACTAGTGGGATATGGTAGAGTAGAGATTACTTTGATTTTTGCATGTTCTACCTCTATCCCACGACTTGACACCAGGTGTCCCAGCACTATCCCGTCTTGAACCATGAAATGGCTCTTCTCCCAACTTAAGACCAAGTTCGTTTCAACACATATTTTTAACACTTTTTCAAGTTGGTCTAAACAGGTTTCAAAAGATGACCCAAAGATGGAAAAATCAACCATGAAAATCTCCAATGACTCCCTCACCATATCCGAGAAGATACTCATCATACACCTTTAAGAGGTGGCGGGGGCGTTACATAATCCAACGACATTCGCCTGAATGCGAAAGTGCCATAAGGACACGTAAAAGTGGTCTTTTGTTGATCTTCCGGATGAATAGAGTTTGATTATATCCTGAATATCCATCCAAGAAACAATAAAATTTTTGTCCGGCTAGTTTTCCACAATTTGGTGAAGGGGAAATAATCTTTAGAAGTGGCATGATTTAATTTCCTATAATCAATACAAATCCGCCACCCGGTTACCGGCTGGGTAGCCACCTCCTCACCTGCGTCATTCTTGACGACTTGAATACCTGCCTTCTTCGGGACAGTCTGTGTGGGACTCACCCATTGACTATCAGAGATGGGGTAAATGATACCTGCATCGAGCCACTTTAGCACTTCTTTCTTGACACTTCCTGCATGTTTGGATTTAACCTCCTTTGTGCATCACGGGCGGGTGTTATGGTGTCATCAGTGATGATCTTGTGCATCATTATCGAGGGACTAATACCCTTCAAATCCGCAATGGTCCACCTAATAGCCTCCATATTGGTGACCAAAATCCCCATCAACTTCCTCTCTTGCTCCTCGGTCAAATTCGAAGCAATTATGACCGGAAGCGTGTTGCCCTCACCAACATAAGCATACTTGAGATTTTGGGCAACACCTTCAAATCAACTTTCGAGGCTCCACTAACAACGGCTTCAACTTTATATCAATAGTCTCAGGTAAGCTCTCCACTTGGTGCGTCTATATCGGTTTTCCTTCTTTAACCGCAAGCACCTCCAAGGTTTTCACCTCCACGTCTATGCTCCTATTCGTCTTCACCTGTGACCCGTCAAACATAGAACACTCCTCCATTGTGTTCTCCTCATCTACAACAGTGTCGCAGAGAGGTATACACAGGTCAATGACGTCTTCCATGTAGCATTCGTCATCGACTGAAGGATTCGTCAATCTGGAAAAAAACATGCAACCTCAACATTCGGTTTCCAAATGTCATATCAACCATTCCTGTTTTACAATCAATTTGAGAATTAGCAGTTGCTAGGAACGGTCGACCTAAAATCACCATAGGTTCTTAGTTGAATCCATGACTACATAATCAAGTACTAAAAAGTCCAACGGATAGTAAAAAATCCTCAATTTTCATTATCACATCGGAGACTATCCCACGGGGTAGTTTAGGGGTCAAGTCGGCTAACACCACAGTGGTGTTTGCCGCTTGAAGAGGACCAAAGTCGTATTGGTTATACAAACTACCCGGTAGAATGCTCACACTCGCTCCAGATCTAAAAGCGCCCGACCAATTTTGAAATCACCCACTTGAATTGAAATAATTGGCACTCCCGGATCTTGAAGTTTAGGTGGAAGTGCACCCGACAGAATCGAACTCACATTTTCAGTCAAATCTTTTTTGGAAATTTGTGGGTTCGTTTCTGAGTACACAATTCTTTTAAGTACTTCGCATACGATGGTACATGCTTGATTGCATCCAAAACAGGTAAATTTATTTTAACTTGTTTGAAAACTTCCGACAACTTTTCTTGTTGTGGACCTCTTTTGTTTACAATCTTTTTCACGGGTCCCCTCAAAGCTTCAGGATAAGGGGCGATATTAACCTCCACACCCTTATCCTTAGCAATCGGGACGGATGCGGTCACAACGGGTGTATTTTTGTCATTTTTCATTTTGACCCGTTTGACCGTCATCAACCTCCTCATCACTCACCTCTTCCACCAACCCTTCAACAAACTAGGGTGGTGGTGTTTTGACACCATTATCAATGACTCGACCACTACGTAAAGATATTTTATTAATTGGTACCTCTCGTGTTTCTTTCCGGAAGAGCCTTGATGTTTCGGATTCACCGTGGTGTCGCTTGGAAGCCTTCCACCGCTTCCCTGCATTTGGGCCATTTCCTCCCAAGTTGGCCCACTTGTTTCGCTAATGCTTCATGTGAATTGTCTCGAATCTCATTCTCATTCTTCGACTCTTGCATCATCAAAAGCATTGCGTCCATCTTAGCATTCAAATCACTACCACCCCACTTTGATTACCCGAGCCGCTTCCACCACCGCCCTGGTTGTTGTAATTCCTTTGGTACCCACCTTGGTAATTGTTATACGTCTTTGGTACCCTTGATTGTAATTATATTGGTAACCCCCTTGGTTGCCCCCTTAAAGGTTTTGGTATGACAATCCACCTTGGTTACCCGCTTGAAAATTAGGATTCATTTGGTTAGCGGTGTTCCCATAGCGAAAGTTAGGGTGGTTTCTCAAACTGGGATGATAAGTATTTGAATTCATGTTATTATTCTTGCGATCACCAAACACTTGATTTACCTCCTCGGTGTCTTCGGCCATGCCCATTTGACATTCACCGTTCCGATGGCCAAGCTCCCCACAATCTTCGCAAACCGCAAACTGCACCGCATTCACATCTTTCTTTTTCATGCGTGCCAACTCCGTTCTAAAGTGGAGATCCGATCCTTAGAACTAGAATCAAGATCGGGGAGTGATCGAGAAATAGGATGCTTCTTAGCCCGATAGGCCGACTCCTTAGCCTTTGACCTCTTGGCCAAACCTCTCGAGAAACTCCCAATCGTCGTCCTCATGATTACTCAACAAGGTTCCATTACTAGTCGACTCTATGTGATTCCACGTTTCTCCATCCAAACCTCTCACAAAACACTGAACCAATTCCCACTTCTCAATTTGGTGATGAGGGCATTTCCGGATCAATTCCTTGTATCGGGTAAAAGCTTCATGTAATGGTTCACTCGACAATTGCTTGAATCTCTAATCTCATCACGTGCATCATCAGTCTTAGCCATTGAGTAATATTCATCAAGGAAGGCTTGTTGCATCTCCACCCAAGTGTGAATGCTATTAGTGGGCAACGTCAAGAACCATTGCTTAGCCTTGTCCTTTAATGAGAAATTGGAAGAGACGTAGACGAACATCATCTTGGGTGAAATGACCACCCCCAGTAGTGCTACAAATAGCCGATAATTCTTGTAGATGCATATACGGTTCGTCATTCGATTGCCCATTAAAGTGAGGAAGGATGTTGATGAAGTTCGGCTTGCAATCAAATGCAACTCTCCCTCGTGGTGGTGGCACAATCGGAGAATCGTTCTCCGATATCATTGGTCGAAACCGACCGTCAACTCCTTGTGGTGGGTGACGTTGATAGTTATTGTGGTTGTTCCTTGGTGGACCATTCACCTTTTGATTCACAGGTGGTCTCTGATTCACCCGTCGATTCGGGTTTTGATTTGCCATACCCACAAAGTCGGGAATCTGTGCATTGTTGTTGGCATGGTTGTTATTCGGATTCCTTCGATTGTTTATTCCGAGGTTGGTGATTGTTTCCATAACCATCATTCCGGTTATACTCACCATAATAAGCATGATCATTATAACCATCACCGTTATCCCACTCATCATTGCCATTGTAGATGTTGGCATTTTGATATCCCTCATCTCGGTCGAACCCCTACCATTGTAGGAATTTTCGTGAACTTCATTCTCCCCATATCCATCATTCTCCTCCTCTTCCGAATGATATGTGTGAACACTAACCCGGTCTGGTGAGTGATAACTTGGAACACTATATCTTTCGTCATCTGGAATATTATTCCTTAATTCATCGTAATTCGGTTCGTGATACCCCGCATGATCAGGATTTACTCGTTCAAACTCCAGTTGGTTGAAGTCGATTCCAGCACCCAGGTTTTGATTTCGCTTACGGTTATTAAGGTTGGGAGGTGGATTTTGGTTTTGAGGATCATTTTGACGAAGTGGGTTGGCGGGTGGGCGATTGTTGTTACCCCCCGAACGGTTGTTACGGGTTTGGTTGTTTTTTTGATCCATTGGAACGGTTCCAACGGATAGTGTTGATGGTGAGTTTTGGGTAACTTGGTTAGGGGCAAGTGTCGCCTCTAACCGGCTTGCTAAGTTTCTCCTTGCCACTGGCTCGATTTCCGGTTCGTAGATTAACGGTGATGTTCGCCCAGAACTCCGTGTAGGCATGCACTACCTGTAATCTGCACAAGTAACACACCCCGCATAACACAAAAGCAAATAAAACAAGAGAAACAAACACTTAAACAGTTTATCACAAATTTTCAAACACAATCCAAACGTAAAGCGCACTAACTCCCCGGCAACGGCGCCAAAATTTGATCGGAGTGTCGCGCTCCGGTCAAAGATAATACTTATAAGCCCAAATTACCCTTAACAATTGCGTTAGTGGTAGTAAGGGGTCGATCCATGAAGAGTTTATGGTCTATGAACGGAACAGTTTGATTATGAAGATGTCACGTTTTTATGAAGCTTGCTATGTTTGATTTAATTGTTTGATTGAAAGATGTCACACCCCGACCCGCAGCGGAATAAGAGTCGGGGCATAATTGGGTTATCACCAAAGCTTATGACATTTACTATTATGTTTCATATTTAATAAAGTCAAAGTTACATTTTCAAATATCCAAACATGTTCATTCAATACAAAGGAAATAAACCAAACATAACAATCCCAACTCTAAAACGTTTTATTCTTCTAGTCCAAGTCCTATGTGTTCCTAGCTGCTGCTGGTTCACCTGTATCATGTGTAAAATGGGAGTTTTTGGGTCAACATAAGTTGGCGAGTGAACCTTATTAGATAAACATTTATTAATAAATTAATTGTTAGTTTATCAATGAAAATTTGTGCATAATCATAGATGAGCAAATGTAAATAATCAAGCAATGGGAAATAGCAGTCACAACTATAACATACAATAACACATGACAGCATACATGAACATACCAACATCATACTGTAAATAACATAAATGAAACTGTGCGATCAAGGCTCAATCAAACGGAGCCGATCGTATTGCATGTACTGAAAATGAAAATGTATGTGCGATCCAGGCTCAATCAAACGGAGCCGATCGTATTGCATGTACTGAAAATGAAAATGTCTGTGCGATCAAGGCTCAATCAAACGGAGCCGATCGTATGTGGGCACGCCAGGTTCAACCGCATAATAAAATGGGGAACATGCTCAACGCTCATAATGTAATGGGGAGCGGCGGCCTATGAAATTGCATGTACTGAATAATAAATTGCATCCAATAATAACTACTTAACAGTATCAAACTGAATACACATGTTCATGGTATGATGTATGCACAATGGTTTAGTTATAATATATATATACAAAGACACATGATATACCCCAAAACGTGATTAAAACGGGGAATTTGTAAGATTCACTCACCTTGGGTGCGTTGGATTTGAGATGGTGAGATGCGCACGAATTAGATGAGCGGACAACGAGAAATACTAACCTAAATAATAACGGAAGAATATATTAAACGAGTGGATTTTATTAAGGATTTTAATGAAATTTTTAGATATGTTTTTGTGAGTTCAAGGCCATTTTCTATCTTTAAAAATGTTATTTTTAAGTATTTTTAATTGATTTTTAAATTAAATTAAATAAATAAAAATATAAAAAAAATTGTTTATTTAGCGTTGACCGTTGACCGTTGACCGGTTCGGTCAGCGAATTAATCTGCGCCGGGTGAAGCTCGAACCGGCGACCTCCCGTACGCGTGCACGCAGCTCTACCAACTGAGCTACGTGTCTAACCCGAAATAATCTTGTTTTTATTTATACTTATACACTTATTCAGTTAATCCGAATTTCCTTTATTTACAAAAACATTTTAATTCAATCGGACCGGTGCTCGTGACAGGTTTCGAACGCGCGACGTGTGGTTCATGTTGCACACAGTCCACCGCTGGACTATGTGTCTAACCTGGTTATTATCTCAGTTTTTATTATACTTAACAACTAACTGGGTTATCCCGATTTAGTTTAAACAAAAAGGCCTTTTATTATACAAGGAGTGCGTGGAGCAGGGATCGAACTCGGGACATGTATGGTTTTTGTTTGCACACAGTCCACCGCTGGACTGTGTGTCTAACCCGTTTATAACTCCGATTTTAATTAACCTTATATCATCACTGAACTCGTCTTCTTCATTACAAATGCAGACATCAATCAAACAACCGATACGCGATTAATTTAGTTAATGAACATGATGTCCAGTTTGAATGCATTGAACCGAAAAGTTTGGGGAAAGAAGATACCGAACAGATCGTCTTCTTCAGAGAATCCGGCGAAACTTGTCGGCTCTGTTTTTGGAACCTTCGGCTGAGAGAATCAATTAACAGGTTTAAGGGATTAGATGTGAAATTGAACTAATGAGTATTGATTATCAGTACGTTGGAATGAGCATACCGGTAATCAACGAGTTTCCGACAATTCCAGAAGTTTTCCGGCGAAAACAGAAAGTCCAGCAATGTCGTCTGTGGTTGATTATGAGCGATGGGTTAATGTTAGTAAGGTTCTAACAATTGATTGAAACCGTAAAGTAGAAGTATTTTACCGGTTTGAGTTGAATACGGTTTTCCGGCGACTTTTGCAGAAAATTCCGGCGAGCTGTTTTAGGTGTTCTGGTGGTCCGAAAATGCGACGAAAATGAAATGGAGTATTGGTATGATATCTCTGAGTCGCGAAGAGTGGTCTGAAGCTTGTGTTATTCTGGACTTGATGATTTTCCGGTTTTAAAAACCGACAATGATGAGTCTTTAAGTTTAATCAATTCCAATTTGATTAGAAACCGTCGTGCATCGGTTATAAACTGAATGTGTGAAAAAAACAACGAATTGACGATTGGTCTGCCGATTACCGTTTCTCAGATAGCGCAATCGGTTTTAAATGGGTTTGTGTATAAATTTCATTTGTGTTCCTAGAGTTAGCAGAAAACACAATGTGGCGGAGTGGTCTTGGGAGTGAGTGTTAAGTTGTTGAAGGTGTCTTGGCTGACCCGGGTTCGAGTCCCGGCAGCGTTATAATTTTTTTATTTATTTTATTTTAACTTTTCATCAAAAATAATTTTTATAGTTTAGTTTATTTATTAATTATGTATTGTTTTAAATCAAAATAATCATAAATATTCGACATAACTTTTATAACTTGATATTCGATTACAAAACGGAGCGGGTTTTGAAAACCCGATTTTTACAAATGTTACAAAAGAAGTGTTGGAACTAACCAACAATGATTGTAAGTTTAATTAACTATTATGATTTGATTGATTACAATTAACGAAAGCACAATTAGTGTTTCAAACGATATTTTATAAAAAGGGTTCACACCCGGTGTTTTAGACATTCATTTCCAGAATGTGTTCTTAGTATAGTGTTTTATACCTGCATATTCACAAGGTGTTTTAGACATTCATTTCCAGAATGTGTTCTTAGTATAATGTTTATAGTATAGTTATTGTACATGGTGTTTTAAACTTGCATGCATGGTGTTTTACATCCGCATGCTAGTAGATGTTCTAGATTCTATATGTTAAAACACCATGGTATTTTAAACCTACATTCCAGTAGATGTTCGTCGTATGTTCATCGTATAGTGTTTTACACCTGCATTCCAATATGTGTTTAAAACACCACGCTTTAAATCACAATACAATTAAAACACCACCGTATGAACATAGACAAAACATCATGGACTAAACATCTGATTGAAACATTTTTTTTCTCTATATAAGTATAACAATATGGTACTCGTATTAAAGATAAAAAAACGCTCGATATTATGATGTAATTTTTTTTAAAGTTACATATAAAAAGTTATTGACGTTTAAAAAAGGATGAGGGAAGTTAGATGTGCATTAATGTTAGTTCCTTAATTTAAAAATGTTAAATTTACCTTTATACCCTTAATCTAGAAAATTAATATTTTTAATATTAAACATTATTTATAATTTTGTCATTATAATCTCAACCATTAGATTCTAGATCCAAAGGTATAGATTCTTTCTTACACTTCACACAAAACACACAATTTTTACAATAACTCCACCCTATATATATATATATATATATATATGGGTTAGTTAACGTACAATATTCCTTAACGTACGATGTGTACGAGATGAAATTACGCACGTTATAAAACTCAAAAACCATAGTCATGCATGAACATAATCACGCATATACAAAATCAAAAATCACGCATGGAGTAAAAAAAACCTAATCACGCATGTTATTAAAATAATCACGTGTTATAATTTTATCAGCGTACGTTAAGCAAAATTGTACAATACACTTTCACTATATATATATATATATATATATATATATGGTTAGGATCATGTGAGAAACACTAGGCTAATTGAGAAACTTGAGAAGCATTCTGGACCACACATTTTCTCTAAGCTTTTCGTGATATACACATGTGTATAATTTAAAATTGACTATATACATATGTGTATAATTTAATATACATATATGTATATCGTGAATTTTAAACTATACGTATGTGTATATTACGAAAAACTTACAAAAATGTGTGGCCAGAATGCTTCTCAAGTTTCTCATATAGGGTGGACTTCTCTTAGGATCCCTACCCTATATATATATATATATATATAGTGAAAATGTATCGTACAATTAGGCTTAACGTACGTTAGAAATTTATAACATACGTGATTATTTTTATAACAGGCGTGATTAGGTTTTGTAACCCCATACGTGATTTCTGATTTTGTACATGCGTGATTATGGTTTTCAACATGGGTGATTAGGGTTTTTGAGTTTTATAACATGCGTGATTCCCCAGCGTACACATCGTACATTAAGCCTAATTGTATGTTAACTAGCCTATATATATATATATATATATATATATATATATAGGGATCGGTTCAAATGAAAACCATCCCCAGTTGCGAGAACCGCGAGAACCACTCTCCACCAATCAAATCATGCCACCTATACACTATTATTTTAAATCTTAAAGGTTATTTTGGTAATTTACTCAAAATATCATGTCTTCTCTCTCTATCTCTCTCTTTAAAGTCTTATCCGACTTTTCCATCCATCAAAATGTCATATCTACTATCTCTCTCTCTCTCTTTTAAAATATAAAAACAATTTTTTTTGGTAAAAAAAATCTATTATATATAATATTAATATGCTATGTCGGTGCTTCTTTCTGATTGGTCAATTTGACACTCTTTTTCCAGATGAAAATTTTGTTAAGTTGCAACTTTTAATTAGTTATCATTGTGTATTGTGCAACAAAAAATGTAGGTTTGTTTGATATGGTTGGTTTTGGTGCGAAGAAAATAAATAAATAAATTTTTTCTTTTACCTTTCATTTTTATACCCCGCACTATATATGAGATACAAGTTTTTAATGATTTTACTAATTTGGTTTTTTAATACGTTTGTTAGCTTTCTTAAAAAAACGAATACGTAGTTTGCTTAATTTTTTGGTATTGTAAACATACGAGAGTCGGGCCGATACCGTGACGAACCGAATCGAATTCCTGCCATGGAGCGCGGGTAATCCCACTAGTATTTTGTAAAAAAGTTTAAAACCGTAAAAAAATTTGTCGTAAAAATGTTTTAAATTCGGATCGTAAAAAAAGTTTTTATATCGGCGCGTAAAAAAAGTTTAAACCCGCGCGTAAAAAAACTTTTATACCGGCGCATAAAAAAGTTTAAAAACACGCGTAAAAAGTTTAATACCGGGGCGTAAAAAAAGTTCAAAACCGGGGCGAATTTTTTTGCGCGTAAAAAAAGTTTAAAACCGGGGCGCCAAAAGAGTTTAAAACCGTGGTGTAAAAAATGGTCAAAACCGGCGCGCAAAAAAATTAAAACCGGCGCGTAAAAAAAGTTTAAAACCGGGGCGCAAAAAGAGTGTAAAACCACAACCGGCGCGTGTAAAAAGTTTAAAACCGTGCGTAAAAAAAGTTTAAAACCGCACGTAAAAAAAGTTTTATACCGTTGCGTAAAAAAAGTTCTAAATCGGCGCGTAAAAAAAGTTTAAAGCCGTGCGTAAAAAAAGTTTTAAACCGCGCGCAAAAAAACATAAAATCGGCACGCAAAAAAAATTTAAACCTCGCGTAAAAAAAGTTAAAAAAGAGACATGAAAGAAAGTAAAAAACCGTGCGTAAAAAAATGTAAAAACCGTGCATAAAAGAATTAACTGAGAATTAAAATTCATGTTTAAAACAAAATTAATAATTAATGTTTAAAAAAATTAACTGATAATTAAAATAAAAATATATATGAGAATTAAAAGAAAATTAATAATACATGTTTAAATTTTTTAATAAAACAATCTTATTAATTAAAACAAAATCAATAATCATATCAATCATCAAAGCTATAGTAAAAAGACTAGTATGCCCCTTTGTTACTAAAAAACAATCATATCCATCAAAACCAGCTTGATTAATGGCTAGTATTGGTTTCTACGGTTCTCACAACTCAAGATGATTCTCATTTACTCATCCCATATATATATATAAAGCTTTTCAACTAGTTTCACATAGTTAGTTCTGAATTAAAGGAAAATATAATTAAAAATTGATTAACGAAAACTTCCGAAGCTTTAACGCAAACGAACTAACCAGATTACCAACTTCAAGGTTTTCTTGTTTTTAATTTTTATTTTCTTTTTCCATTTCTTGATTTAATTAAAACATACAATAATAAAACTAAATAACTTATTAACCTCCTTTCTATAAATTAAAAGATACAATCTATCTATCTATCTATCTATCTATCTGCTATACTAAAAGAAATCACTTTGACAAGATGACTTATTCTCGGCCAATCATTTGGGTGAGATGGACACCCATTAAAGCAAAGCCCTTTCCAGTTGTGTTTCTATTTTGAATAAATATTATTGTTGAATTGTTGATTCTATTTTGGGGTTTTTATATAAATCAAAAGCCCTTTCCAGTTGTGTGTTTTCTGTGTTTAATCGGTTTTGTCTCAGCAATGAGGAAATTCGCTGATCTTGAAAGTTGAAACCATCCGTTGATGATTACTGTTAGGGTTTCGATTTCTTGGTTTCCAAATCTAAGCTTGATCTTATCTCATGTAAATACTAATTGTATCAATGATATAATTCACATCGCTCAAAGATGCAAAGTCCAGATGAACGATTCTTACCTTAATGATGAAAACCTTCACGGGTGGATTAGAGTCATCAGACTACATGGTGGATTATTCAACCCTAAATCATAACTAGAGGATTTGGACCAGGTATGTTTAGCGCCTCTCTCAGTTAGGGTTTTTGTATAATGATGTTTATTTGTATTCTAATTTATTCGTGTGATTTTCATGCATTTCGTATTTCCTTATTTTGTTATTTTCGATTTAATAGTAACATAGCAACTGGTGCAAGCATATCCCCTGTTTATGCACTTAAGAATTCACATCATGATATCAATAATCTTCTTCGGAAGGTAATTTCCTAATTCAATTTATGTGCTTAAATGGGCATTAATATTCTTTTTTTCATTTGCTCAAGATAGGTGCTAAGGAATATTCCGATTTAATTCACCTTTAAACTTTTAAAAACCTTATCAACAAACTATGCAACGATCCAACAAACATGGTGTTCATCATTAGTGGACGCAGTAAAGAAAATGTTGCCAGTTGGTTCGGTGCGTGTGAGAAACTCCCCATTGCAGCTCAGCACGGATACTTTATAAGGTATAACTAATAACTACTGTTGTTTTAAATCATATATTAGTACTCATGCAGATCTTACAAAACCACACAAATCTTGAGTAATTACTTTGTGAAATCATATCAGGTGGGTGGGTGATAAAGAATTGAAAATGTGCGCACGTGAGATTAGTGTCAGGTGGATGGAGATGGCTGAGCCGGTTATGAATCTTTATACAAAAACTATTGATGGTTCTTATATTGAAAAGAAAGAAACTACAATGGTCGGACACAATAAAGATGCTGATAAAGATTTTGGGTTGGAGCAAGCTAAGGAACTGTTGGATCTTCTTGAAAACGAGCCAGTTGCTGTGAAATGAGGTCAATACATTGTAGAAGTTAAACCACATGTACCCCTTTAATACATTGTTTTCCATGTTTTGTTGAATATCGTTCACTAGTTTTGTCCCACGCCCTTTAATATGGGCCTCTTTGATTTCGTAAAAGTCAACCATGTTCTTATTAGCTCTGCTAATGGTTTGCATAAGATCCGTGTAATCATTTGGTTAAATTTAAGTTGATATTTTCCCCTATTGCTTTTAAACTCTTTATCGCCCTTTCACTGAAATTATGCAGAATAAAAGACATAAAAGACATATAGGTATAGCGTTATTGATAACTAAAACTGCAGCTGCGCTCTGTGGTTTTAGTTTTAAAATTTTAACTGGTTACAGATTATAATTTTTCATTTTGTTCATAGTTTTCTTACAGAAAATATATTGTAATATGTATATAAATTGGTTTAGCAATGACATACTTGCAGAATTTCTTACGTCACTTTGTGGCAAATTATAATGCATGTATACCAACCATGGTGTTATAATAAGACCCAGATTAAGCATGTTAAAAAAATTTGGTTATTTGCAACCGCACCAGGTACGTTATGTTATATAATTTATATATATTTTGGATAAAACAGTTGGCAAAAAGATCATGGCTTAAACAGGATTTCTGATATATACTTGCATTGTTTTGATTTATGTCGGCATACTTATATACCGTGGCTTATGATAGGAATGAATTTATGAGAGGAGTGAATTGCCATGGCTTTTCATAACATCATGTAATTTCTTCATCAATATATTTTGTAGCTTCTGATAGGAATGAGTTACTGAGAGCAGTTGATTTAAGGCGAAAGTGCAAGATTGTTTCACTAGGTTAAAGATTTATGGTGGTGCCAGCTGCGATATTAGACGATTTGGCCTTAAGGCGGCCGTTTCAAATCAAATCCTAATTCTCTGAGCAATGGCTTCACCTAAAGGCAAGGACATCATTTCCACTAATCATGTTGTCGTCTTCAGGTTTCATTCACATCATTTCTCAACCATACACGTAAAATTACCTCACATTTTCCCTTTTAATTGTGAATCGGATTAAAGATGGGTGTATTTTGTCATTTTTATTTGATTTAGTGAATTTTTGTGGATTTTGATCCATTTTCAGTGAGCATTGATGGAGACAAGCTTCATGGGTTCTGTTTGAATAGAAGACCTTTAGGTTATGATAGTGATTTGTTATTTGAGAATTTTGGAAAGTTGTTCTCGGTGAGAACTCAGCCATAAAACTAATCATCAAGTTGTTGGAAACGACTTTTGACAAAATGTTAATGAAGAGCTGGAATTGCAGCAAGTTCAGGTCACGCTTCAAGCTATCTCGATCTCTTTGGAGACCGATAGGTGTCTTTGGGAGGTGTGTCCTTAGGGGTCTTTTTCAATCAGCAGCATTAAGAAAGCTTTGGTGTCGTTTAATAGAGACGAAGAACGAACGGGAGGTTAGGGTTGTGGTGCTTGCTAATGAATATTTGCAAATTTCTTTATGGTCTAGATGGCAGTTTCTGAGATCCGGGTTGGTTGTTGCACCATTTGAGGTCAATCGTTTTAGTTGTAATGATTATTAGATAGTACATTTGATTGAATTGGTCTTATGTGTCTGGTTCCTGTTGTTATGTGAATTATGACTTGAGTGTTTATAATGTTAGTTTTGTTGACAATATGTTAAAGATGGTAAACCAGGGACAAAGGCGGGAAGCCTAGCGCATACATGGTTATGAATATCAACATTCGTTTAAATGGGCAATGAAAAAGTGAATGAATCCTGTATGCACCGCATCCCCTTGGTTCAATCTGATTCCCCCATGTGATTAATATTATGCCTAGCCTGTCGGCCATGGTTATATCATATATGCATGCAACGTGAGATATTATATCTAACCAACTTTTTTTCTCAAATGCTCAGGGATCATTTTCAACCACCATTATAACAAAAAACGACATTCTCTATTTAATTTTAATCAAATATTAGATAATCTCATTCTCCACACAACAGCTAATGTGGTTTCTAAACATATCGTGATTTTTTTTCCTATTCATGTATTTCAATTATTCGATGTACTCTAATATTTGCGTTAGTAGTTTAACGTTTATATAATAAAATCATTTATGTCAACACTAATAAAGGAGTTTTTTTTTGTAGCCACCCGTGTCTTAAACTAGTAATAAAACTAAATAACTTATTAAACTCCTTTCTATAACGAGATATTAAGTATAATTCTAACTAATAAAAGACGTAAACCATAATAAGATCTTTATTAGCTTATATATACTTATTTAAAACGTTTCACTTGTGGTATTCTATATCTAGGATAATCACTCTTGTACGTTCGGTTTCCCCTATTTTTCCTCGTGCGTAATCCTCAAGGAACCTTCAACGAAAAAATTGTGAGTAAATTTAACTCCCCCTTTTATTACACGTTTCGGGGTGTATCATGTGTTTGTTGATCGATTCACGTTTTCAAACTTTATGTGTAAACTACCATACCATTTGATGTGTTTCTTTTTGTGTTGGGAGTTGTTTGATTATTTACCTTTCATTTATACATTACCATAGCAGTTACTTGGCCACCCGTTTCCCCATTACCTATGAGTGGAAAGGGGGTGATGCCGACACACAAAATCGGCTCCATTTGATTGAGCCTGGATCTTGCACTTCCCGCACACCATAATACTGTGCACTCGTACCTGAGATGCTTGTTGTTGAGTTGTGATGAGGTTTGTAGTTACCGTTTTCAAGAATTACAAGTTAATGCATTTTTGTTATAATTAATATAAGATACATTCTTTTTTTCTAAAACAAATAATATTTATTCACCAACTTTTGTTGACCCAAAAACTATTTTTTTACACATGATACAAGTGAACAAATTTGAAGAATGGATCACGTCTTAGAAGAATAAACAAGTTATTGGGATTTATTTTGAATTATGTATTTGTTTTGATTGGATATTGTGTTATGTGATTTTATTTAAATTGGAATAATAAATATCGGAACTTTTAATAGTACGTCATAAGTTTTGATGAAAACCTAATCATTCCCCGATTACCTTATCCGCTACGGGTCAGGGTGTGACACCGGAAACTGCCACGAGTTCAATGTTTTCCGTTGACTCAAGTTGCCAAAATACTCCATTTTAGATGCATCAGACACATGTATCTGATTCAATCAGAGTATTAAAGAGAAGGAAACCAAGGGTGGTTGAGGTACATGATTCGATAGGGTGGTTGTCGTCGTCTTCGTGTGGTGAATTGTGTAATGGATCACTTCCGGCGACACATATATTATGATTTTAGTTTGAAGTTTAGTAATTTCTAAAGTGGTCCCTGTAATTAATTTTAATTTATATACATATATGGTTCTGTGGTTATTATTAAAGGGTAAAAAAGTCATTTAAATCAAACTTGACAGAAATTTTTACGTGAGTTGGCCTTAATACCTCAAAGTGTTACAAAAATAAAACCATAGACCTTAACATGTTACAAAAAAATAAAAATAAAATTAGTACTCAAAGGAGTTAGTCTCAATAAACCACATGGACTATTTATGTAATTAACTCTTTATGATTCATGAATTTTATCATACATGTCGAGGAAAATATATATATATATATATATATATATATATATATATGTGTGTGTATGTGTGTGTTTTGTGCGCGTAATACGGTTAAAATTTAATAATATTATATTCTTATCAAACGGATATATATCATGTATTGTTGATGAGCATATAAATTGTTTCACAAATTATAATATTATTTAATTGTTCTATTCAATCGTTTTTAGTTTATAGGATTTGTACAGATGTTGTAATTATAAATGGAAGTTGTCATATTGTTTATTTTATTATATAACGTTTTTGTTATAATATTAGGAAGTTCGACTAATTTTTAAGGTAAAAATTAGAAGAAGAGATTTAATATATTATATATATATATATATATATATATATATATATATATAATAAAAACTCATACGAGTTGTGAGAACTTAGAGAACTCGGCCTTACGAAAGGTTTTTTTTCAAAAAAAAAAAAATTTTACCAAAAATCTTAAAAAAAATTCAACTTTTCCAAAAAAAAATCTTGTTTTTTTTTTCATTTACGGCTATCGTAAATGTTGTAAAAGGTTATGTAATGCTTATGTCATCACCTTTTTACAGCTACTATAAGGGTCGAAAAACACCACTTCGAATTTTTTATATATTTTTTTACGGCAGTGTTTTCTAACATTTTAATTTAGGGGTGTGAAAAAAATGGGGTCGAAACTCACGCGAGAAGATCGAGTTCTCTAAGTTCTCACAACTCGGGTAATCCTATATATATTATATATATATAAAATCTGGATTATGAATTTTGTGTTGACGTATAACATTTTTTGGAATCGTTATTTTAAAAATTAAAAAATGTAATTTATTGTACACAACTATAAACACATTTCTATTATACAAACCAATTCAATACACGTGACTATAACCTATTATACAATTATAAGCACATTTCTATTATATAAACTCGTGCAATACGCGGGACTATAACCTAGTACTTTTGATATATATATATACACATATAGTATAGGAAGCATATAACTGTCACACCCCAACCTATGGCGGAATCATCAGGACGGACGTAAATAGATTGCTCGAGACATCATAACACTAGTTTGTGACAATAATTAAGATAACAAAATTTCATTTCATTTCAAATTGTCAAAGTACAACATATGAATTCCAAAATACAACATTTAAATGATCAAAGTACAACATGATTAACAAAAATACAACATAAAAATCTAGCATTCTAGATGTGTTTCTATGTCGTCCCTACTTAGTTTCATCAATGTCTATCATCATCATCATCATCATCATCATCATCTGCAACATGTTAAAAGTATAGTACAACACAAAAACATTGGCGAATACACAAGTTTAATATAACATAAGTATGATATAGTTTAAACGAATCCACATAATAAGCTCGCATACTAGATTAATGTAAACATGGCATACGATCTACAAGTCAATCCTCAAGTGTCACCGCAAAAATAGAATAAAGTTAACATGACCACAAGAATACGGGCGGTGCGTTACTCCTATAGCGCTATACATGTTAAGGGGAGGTTGTACGAAGTTAATGACAAATAGTATCACATAAGAATGTTCCAAGTATACAAATCATGTATCACGTAACTATAGCATGTATGATGGATTGTTTGTGTGATTGCATAAAAGTATAAGTGTGATTATGTATTTTTGATAGGTTAACATATTGCACCAAAAATGTAAAGCGTAAAAAGAGTGTTCGAGTGTACTCACGGTTTTGCAAAGCTTCCTTTGTAAATTCCGTGAAAAGTTGGATGGTTGGAGAATGGAACACCGAGTTATCCTACACGAGGAAACGTAGGTGTGTGAGTAATTGGATGTTAACGGGGGATTCAGAATTCGGGATTAGAAGTGCATAAAGTATGTATACGAAAATAATTATCTAACTTAAATACTCGTTTTTAAAACTATAACAACCCGTATGGGTGAATATGATTTCATGGGTTAAACTACTCATTAGAATCATAACGAGAGATTTAAGTCTTAGATAATATAACTTACTACCATGAAAAGTAACCACGTTGATTAATGTCATGAATTTGGTTATGTATAGTTTAATATATATTATATAATTTATAGTAAGTCTGACATGTTTATCATAGAATTTCATGGAAGTCATGCATGGAGGTAGGAGGATAACCGTCCTTTAACCTCTTTCGTAAGATTCACCAATACACAAGTTGTCACAAGGACAATTCGGATGGTCACGAATAATAAATAAAATAAAAAAAGTATACTTCACTAAAACTATGTATCAACCAAGTAAGCAAGCTAGGTGCGTGCATCCCGAACATGGAAACGTTTGGGGACGTGTCGTAGCCTTGTTACTCAAATGAAGGTTGAACATGTTTTAGTGGTTAAACATAGAAATCATCAAGTGATGGGGTGGAATGAATGTAGGATAGCCAAGGCTTCCAAGTTATTCACACTCATACCAAAACACTAATCTTGTTATAAACAAGCTTGGATGGTTTCAACACTTGTGGGTTAAAAGCAAAACATAAATATTAGAGGCATTTTACACCTCCTAATTTGTATTAAACAATCTTGGCTAAGCTCATGAACCATAAACTTGGTTAGAGGCATAAGTAGCACAAGTTTGGCTTGGAGCTCAAAATGTGGTGAGGTTTCACCTTAGTTTGCCATGGCAAACTTGTGGAAACCTTCCTAGAGGTTATCCAAGATGTTTAGAGAAGAGTAGTAGAGTAGAAAGAGAGAGCAAGAGTGAGTTAGAAACTCACTGTGAATAACCTTGAGTTCACTGTTGTAACTTGAGAGCTTGAGAGGAGGAGAGATTTAGATAGTGTTTAGAGTGTGGGAAAGGATTAGTAGTGTTAAGCGGCTGGTATTTATAAGCTGAGATTAGGGTTTAAGCATTTAATCAATAATGGTTGGCTGATTAAATTTAATTAAAAATGACAGTTTGTTTAACATAAATTACGCGAAACAAAGGAGCAGGGGGCGAAAGACCTGAGAAGTGGCGAAGAATGGTTCTTCGTGAGGAGAATGGGGGACAAAGAACCCTTTTTTGGGTTCTTCATGAGAAATAGGGTAAAGAACCCCTTTTGGCTTTGAGTTCTTTGTAGAACGGAGTGTTGGACGAAGAGACCTTTGGCTTCCTTGGATTTTTCGTGGGGGAGTGTTGGACGAAGAACCCTTTGGGTCTTTGTGTCCAAACTTCTATTACATTAAGTATTATTATATTATTATTATTATTTTATATATTATTATTATTATTATTATTTACTACTACTACTTCGATTAAAACTTAACCATGTATTTAATAGCTATCATGCGCGTATAAGTTATGAACACAAGTATTCGAGTATCGGTTGAGTGTATAAGCTGTCAAGATTGATAACGTATAACCCAAGTATTGTAACGTATATGAGTATATATAAAAGTAATATTTTGTTATGATCAAAGTCTCAGATTACAAGGTTGAGAATACAATGCGAAACACAAAACGATAACAAGTTTCTAAAAATAGAAATACGAGTCACACTTTCTAAATAAGGAAAGTACAAAATGCAAAGCGTTACAGTCTCCCCTATTTTAGGAAATTTCGTCCCAAAATTTATTCAAGAAGAAGGTGTAACGAACAGATGTGGGTAATTAGTCCTCATATCACTTTCGAGTTCCCAAGTAAACTAAGCGCCACGTTTTCCTTCCCATCGTACCTTGACTATGGGAGTGCGACTACGCCTCAATTGCTTGACACCTCGATCCATGATCTTGACAGGTTTCTCCACAAAGTGCAGTGTCTCGTTGATTTGAAGATCTTCAGCGAGACATTTCTTGAGATTTGAAACATGAAACGTTGGATGAACGTTGTTGAGTTCTTAAGGTAAGTCCACTTGATACGCTACCTTGCCAATCCTTTCGAGAATCTTGAAAGGACCTACAAAGCGGGGAGCAAGTTTGCCTTTCTTACAAAAAAGAACTACACCTTTCCAAGGGGATACCTTGAGAAGTACACGATTACCGACGTTGAATTTCATAGGCTTGCGTCTTTTGTCAGCATAGCTCTTTTGTCGGCTTCTTGCTTTGAGTAAGTTATCCTGAATCTGTAGGATCTTATACGCTGTCTCTTGTATAAGCTAGGGACCGGTGATTTGAGCTTCTCCGATCTCGTGCCAACAAATAGGCGAACGACACTTACGACCATACAATGCTTCAAATGGTGTCATTTGAATACTAGCGTGATAACTGTTGTTGTAGGAGAATTCTAACAAAGGTAAGTGCGAATCCCAGTTGACACCAAAATCGATTACGCATGAACGAATCATACCCTCTATAGTTTGAATAGTATGCTCGGTTTGACCGTCGGATTGAGGATGAAAAGCGGTACTAAGATTAAGATGAGTACCAAGAGCTTTTTAGAAGGTTTACCAAAGACGCGAAGTGAAACGACCATCACGGTCCGAGTTTATGTCAATGGGAATACCATGACGACAAATGATTTGATCCGTGTAGATACGAGCCAATTTCTCGACTTTGTAATCTTCATGAATGGGGAGGAAGTGAGCGGATTTGGTCAAACGGTCAATGATCACCCAAATACTATCGTGACCAGAAGAAGTGCGAGGGAGTTTAGTGATGAAATCCATGGCTATACTCTCCTATTTCCAAACAAATTTCTGGTTGTTCGAGTGAGCCAGAGGGTCATTAGTGTTCGGCTTTGACCTTGGAACAAGTGAGACACTTCGAGACGTAGAGAGCGATATCTTTCTTCATGCCAGGCCACCAATAAGACGTACGTATGTCTTGGTACATCTTGTTGGCGCCAGGATGAATGGAATATCGGGACTTATGGGCTTCCTTCATCAAGAAATCACGAAGGTTGTCACAATTAGGAACCCAGACACGATTGAGATAGTACATAATACCGTAGGATTTATATACAAGCTGCTCTTCAGCACCACACTTCATCTCGTTGTACAAGTTGTTTTCAGTAATGGACGAATGTTGTGCTTCACGAATGCTATCACGAAGGTTTCCCAAGGTTTGATAGAAACGAATGCTCTTTACATGAGTCTTACGACTAAGTGCATCGGCTACAACATTCGCCTTACCAGGATGGTAGCGAATCTTGCAGTCGTAGTCGTTTAACAATTCTACCCAACGACGTTGACGCATGTGGAGTTCTGTTTGATCGAAGATGTGTTGAAGGCTCTTATTGCCGGTGAAGACCACACACTGGGTACCATAAAGGTAGTGTCTCATATCTTCAATGAAAAAACAACTGCATCAAGTTCAAGGTCGTGCGTAGTGTAGTTTTTCTCATGAATCTTGAGTTGCCTCGACGCTTAAGCGATAACCTTGTCTCGTTGCATACGGACACAACCAAGACCAAGGTTTGAAGCATCACAATATACGACGAAGTCGTCGTTACCATCGGGAAGAGCAGCGTTTGGAAAGACTCCTCTTGTTCAGGACCCCAAACAAAATGTTTATCTTTTTGAGTCAAGGACGTGAGAGTAACGGCGATTTTAGAGAAGTTCGAAATAAAGTGATGATAGTAACCAGCTAAACCAAGAAACGAACGAATTTCAGACGAGGACTTAGGAGCAATCCAATTCTTCACAACTTTGATTTTTGCAGGGTCAACGTGAATACCGAATTCGTTGATGACGTGACCAAGGAATTGTACTTCCTTTAGCCAAAATTCACACTTGGAGAATTTGGCGTAAAGATGTTCAGTATACAGAAGTTGGAGGATAAGACGCAAGTGTCGCTCGTGTTCTTCTTGTGTCTTAGAGTAAATCAAGATATCATCGATGAAGACGATCATGAAATGATCGAGATAAGATTTGCACACACAGGTTCATCAAATCTATGAAAACCGCAGGTGCGTTGGTCAAACCAAAAGGCATGACCACGAACTCGTAGTGACCATAACGTGTGTGAAAGGCGGTTTTGGTTATATCTTCTTCGAGAACTCGAAGTTAGTGATAATCAGAATGAAGATCAATCTTGGAAAAGCACGTTGCACCTTGTAACTGGTCGAAGAGATCCTCAATACGAGGAAGAGGATATCGGTTTTTGACTGTAAGCTTATTGAGCTCACGATACTCAATACACGTCCGAAAGGATCCATCTTTCTTTTTGATGAATAGACGGGAGCAGCCCCAAGGATATGTACTAGGGCGTATAAAACCTTTATCAAGAAGTTCTTGAAGTTGGCTAGATAGCTCTTGCATTCCGAGGATGCTATGCGATAAGGAGACTTAGCAATAAGTGTAGCGCCAGGGATGAGGTCAATGCAAAAGTCAACAAAACGAGGAGGAGAAGGAGGACCAGGTAGATCATCAGGGAAAACGTCGGGAAATTCACAAACAACGGAAACGTCACTTATGGTTAGACCTTTGTCCTTCTTTTCCACAACGTGGGCTAGAAAGGCAACGTATTCCTTGTGTAAATACTTGTTTGCTTGGGTACACGACATAATCTTGAGACCTTTAGAAGGTTTTTCGCCATAGACGTGTAAGGAGTCACCGTTTGGTAGGGGAAGACGGATGAATTTTTCGGAACAAACGACTTCAGCACGAAATCACCTAAGCCAATCGATCCCTACTATGATATCGAAGCTACCCAATTTGTAACACCTCGAAATTTTCATCCAATAAAATTCTGACACGTGTCCCGAAAATTCTGGGTGGCCACATGTAACCAAAAGGGACTAAAAGACGCCGTCATGTTATTATAATAACCTCTGAACGAGCATCGGAATAAATCGGAGGATCAAAAGTGACAATTTCTAATCTCTGAAGGTCCTTACGGACCGTAACCATACCTGGTTACGGACCGTAAGATTTAAACAAATATTACCTCTGTAAGGCGGTTACGGACCGCAAGCCTCAATGGTTACGGTCCGTAACCATTCAAAATATGTGGGCGCCAGAGGTCCTTACGGACCGCAAGGCTAAACCCTTATGGTCCGTAAGGGACTGCCAGAGGCAGAATGCTTGGCAGCTTGCTGCCCTGCCACCTACTCGTGAATGCCACCCTCTTGGCTGGTTGTGACACGTCCAAAAACACCTGGAGACTCCTTGTAGCACCCCTGGACAGTTGTCATGACCTCATGTACCATCCTTTGCTATAAATAGCACCCTTGAGTGAAGCTCCAACTTGCTCACTTCTATTTCATCTCCTCTCTTCATATCTGGAGGTTCCTGATCCTTGGGGACTTACTAATTAGTCTTATTTCATGCTAAGGACCTTGTGTAAGTGTTCTTAGCCCTCCTTTTCAGTTTTATTAAGTTTTAAGCTAATGTCAAAGCGTTGACGTAAAAACCTTTGACTTTACGCTAAGACCATTATGGTTTAGTCAATGTTCGTAACAAACATGGCTACTTGATTGTAATAAGGTAGGTGTTAATCCCCAAGAGGGCATCTCCTGATTACCACGTTTGCTTGGTCAATTGGCGGTCAAGGTTATGTTAATAAAAAGGTCAAACGGGTCAGTTTTGAAATAAAATCATAACTAGCAATGTAGATGTTATCAAAACTATTTGGACACTCTAATAACTTGGTAATAACTATAAGAACATGTAGGAACATGTTCGGCTCGTCAATTCCAGGTCTAACGTCGGTTCGCAACCGAAAGTCATGAAAGTTGACTTTCGCTTTGACTTTCAGTTCTGACCCGATTTAGCAACCTTAGCTTTTGCTTCTAAGTTGCATTAAGACCATGTTTCAGTATACTATAATCCTCTAGAGTTATAGGACATGGTCATGTAGTAATCAGAGTCATTATGCAAGTATCCGTTAAATATGCCTAAAACGCCCTTTTGACGTATAAAACGGTTTAAACATAAACTTGACATCAAAGCTCTATACCTACTGATTTAATATCATTATTAGGATTATTTGGGATATTCATTCAGGTTGCAAACTAAGTTCAAGCTGTAGTTGCCTATTATGTCTTTAAATGACGATATTGCCCTTTCGGCACTTTAAATGGGTTTTAAACATTTTAATGGACCAAAACCTCATACTTACTAATGTAATATATAAATTAACATATTTTGGTCATACAAACCTGGTCACAACAACAGTTTTACTCAAATACCATTTAAATCGTCATTTAGCGACTTAATCGCCGTTTCGACGCATAATATGGTTTAAAACCATATTAGAGCATTAAGGCTTGATACCTACTGATTTTAAAACATATTTTCAACTTATTTACAATAGGTATATGTCCCAAACTCAGATTACCAAATAAGTTATCAATTATACATGAAATGACCAAAATACCCTTCTCGGGACATAGTTTGGTCTTAAACGATAAACCACACATATAATTGTTATCCTACTGATATAACATCATAAAATAAGAATTTTTAAAAAATGATTATGATAATAACATCAGTTTACTTATAAGCTCGTTTATTACATTTTAAAATGATGAAATTGCCCTTTTAAGGCGTAGTTTGCTTTTAAAACCAGAACGGCCAACATATGGATAACCTACTGTTATAATAGCATATTTTAAACTTAATGGCATATGGAAATTGTATGGGACTCACCCGGTTACCCGGTTTCGCTTATATGCGTACGGTTACGCCCACGTGACTAGTTTACGTAACTTAACCGAAACGGGTTTAACCATATCAAAATATTCTCAAATTCCAGAATGTAAAATGGTAACCCATATTATACAAGTCCTAGTACTTGTCGGGTCCAAAATACATTCTTTTCTGGTCATCGCTTAATCTAGCGTTTTCGTACGTTATCGTTATTTTAAGTTAGCCGGTGAAGACCCGCTAGCTAACTAATCGGTTATTAAAACCCTCCTGTCCAGACTAGAGACTTCCGGTAGATTGTCGCCAAGCTAGTTTTATTGATTACAGTTGTGTTTTGCTTATTTTCTTATTATTTAGAGATTTTCAAACCAGGTAAATAATTTAACTTATTTTCCCTTATACAGGCTTGGGATACGGTATACTAATACCGCATGGTTGGATATGGGATCAAAGACCAATGAGTCGGGAATTCAAATAATCCATTTTAATTCGTATTACTTAATATTAAACATTTGGGGGTTAAAACGACAGTGTCCTGGATATCCACGGCTCATTTAATTGCAAATGCCACGACCTAAGCACGGGGTGTAGGCATACACCCGTCAGATGCTAAATTAAAATATAACCCATTAGGGGTGCACCTATTAAAGGTGTTAAAGTGGTGTGGCGATTAATCATGATCCCGACATAGTTTTCGGGCTCTAAATGTATTATTAGCATGTAAAACTGATAACATGAAAATTATTTATCCCAAGTTATTAATAAAACTAAGTACCTTTGCGTACACTAAATGTTTTCGAAATATTTTCAAAATGAGTCGGTTAAATGTATTTACCAGTGAAAACTGACGTATTTTCAAAAGGCTAAGCGAAGGTGACAAGTATACGTGATTAGGCTGGAAGTGCTCGGCGAAGCTTAAGAGGAATTGCAACCCTTTGCTTAGAAGGTCTTAGTCTGTTAAATTTCCTTTTGTAATCACATTTCGATCCGCCTGTGGACCTAATTACAAGCGTTGTTTTTATTTTTGAACTTTGAACATTCATACTTTGTAATAGTAATTATCCATACTTCCGCTGTGTTATATTGTATTGTTTGGTAATGATGATATCAACTTATGTCACGATATTCCCCAACCGGGCCCACCGGGTTATACGTGGAAATTAGGGGTGTGACACGTTGGTATCAGAGCCAACTCTCGAGTGAATTAAACACTATCCCTTTTGCGTTTAATCTCGGGAATACATATTAATACATATCTCTTAGACTTTCGAGTCTAGACTTTGACCTAGGTGTAATCATTTCCATCTTATTATTCTAGCTTTGTATTTTTTTAAGTTGTTTTTGAAACAGGAATAGTGCCGCCTAAATTTAGACGCGGAGGAAAGGGCAAGAACCCATGAGGGGTGGACCCTCTATGACCGGACCATCTTTTCGGCCACCTTACAGACCAATTCTAGCCGGAGCAGCTGATTTGCGTGATCATCATCCAAACAAAGGATCCAGAGATTCTTCGTCCCCTTTTGAACCTTACAGACACTCCATTTCACACGAATACTCCCTGCCTCAATCACACTCTCGACATTCCTACCATTCTCACCATTCCCACCAATCACACCATTCTCATTCCCATTCGCATCAAGAATTCTTCAACTTTAACTTCGTCAACCCAGTCTACCAACCCTCACCAGAAACCCCTCCAGTCGACTCGCCAACCCATATGGAGGAGGATTCCGATCCGGAAGAATTTCCCCAAACCGGTCCTATGGCCATCCCATCGAGCTGTCTAGTGGCTCGAACTCTTTGGCAGGGTCTTCGTTTCGAGGTCCTGATGAATATGAGCAAAGATGGGCACAGTATGTGTTCGTCAACACGCCCTCATACCACAGCACTCCCAACATCATGCTCCATCACCACATCCTCAAATCGAGGAGGTAAATACGCAATAGGTGGATCAACCTCACCCACCACCTGAATCATCATCACAACCACGCCGAAGGCGTGGGGCACGCATGTCGGTGCGTGCTGGTCAAAGGTCGGGTTCGCTACCACCTTTGCCCCTTCTTACCCCATTATCCCCGAGGACCCATAAATGGGTGGGCCCTCAAACACTTCACCTGTGGCGGTTCCAACCCCACAACCTGCTGCTGATCCGACGCCCCAGCCGGCAGTTCAGCCATCTTCATCGGGTTTTGGTAACCCGATTCCCACCTACCTAGATCTATCTGGATATGGTGTTGATTTCACTGCTCCTTCATACGATCCGTATCTTGAACCAGCCATGCACAATGCCCTTTATCATTCCCCTTATCCTAGTTACCCACCTTCTTACCTTTCCTATGCGGCTACCGGATATCCATCGTATGTATATACGCACCCAGGTATGTCTCAGCCGCAACCACCTCCACCTCAGCCTCAACCCCAACCACAAGTACAACTCGAGGCCATTAATGAGGCCTTAGATCAAGTAAGGGAAATGCGGCAACAAGTCAAGAAGTCAGAGAAGAAAACAACAAAATTTATCAAGAAACTTTATAAAACCGTGAAGGGGAGAAAGGATGAGTAGATTTTGTATTTTTATTTATGTAATTTAAATTTCCAAGAAGTCCCTGCGAGGACATTGTTATTTCTGTAAAGTTCCTGCGTGAACTACTCTTGTTATTTCAAGTCCTATGTATTAGGCAATTTTGTAACGTTCCTTTTAGTAAAATATCCTTATTATTTATTCCACTCAATCAATTATCATGATTTTATTCAAGTTTTATTGATCTGCTATATTATCCCAAAATCCATCAGCCAATGACTATGATCAAATAAATTGGCAAATGAAAATTTGGGAATTAACCTTCTGTCTAGCAAAGGTGAACAATGTTCAACTTCCAAATTTATCATTTCTCTGTGTCAAACACGCAATGGGAGTTAACTCTTAAATCCTCGTGATAATTATTGTCACATTAATCAATTGGGTGACAATGTTCACACCCTATCGCCCAGTGATCAAGTTAGATCCTGGCTAAAATGTTCAAGCACTCAATAATAGTGTAAAGCCAATGTGCGATAATACAGTAGTGACGTTTGATGCACTATCTGATAAAATTTTGGACTATGTCCAATCTATAAATGCCTGCAATGGTCCTTTAAGACCTAGATTATATATAAATATACCACATCTAATATTTAACTCTGTATGGGCATAGAACCATGTCGTGAATAAGGGTACGCCATAGCAACTAACTAAATTCATCTCAGTATTTAGAAGTAAGTTGCAACAATGGCGGATTCAAACGAAGTGAATAGCAAACGCAATGACGACGACGCCAATGAGAACATTATTATTAGTAAGAACGACTTGAGAGAACTTATTGCCGCAGAAATCGGCAAAGCTTTAAAGGATAAGTCCGAACGACAACCGGAGTCGAGTGCTTCTGGCTCCAAGCTTGTTTCTAAATCCAAATCTCAGCCTAGCCACTCAAAATCAAAGAAGAGTGAGGCACACTCTTCGAATGTGAAGAGTGATGCGCATCCTTAGAAACCAAACGTCGATGGTGATGGTTGCTCCTACAAGTACTTCGTATCTTGCAGACCTCGTGACTTTAACGGGGAAAAAGGAGCTGTGGAATGTTTAAGATGGCTCGACGAAATGGAAACAGTAGTGGATATCAGCGGATGCGCTGATAAGAATGTTGTTAAATACGTATCTCAGTCATTCAAGGGTGATGCCCTTATCTGGTGGAAAGCCCTAGTTCAGTCTATGGGCAAGGTTCATCTCTACAACTTGAGTTGGTCCAAAATTTGTAGAATTAGTGAAGGATACCTACTGCCCACCTCATAAGGTGGAGAAAATCGAGTCAGATTTCCTAAATCTGACCATGAAGAACATGGATTGTCGAAAGTTTGTCACCGACTACAATTCTCTTTCAAGGCTAGCGCCTTATCTAGTTACTCCGGAGCCCAAACGCATTGAGCGTTTTATCAATGGGCTAGCTCCTGAAATCAGGAGTATGGTTAAAGCGGTGCAGCCTGGCACCTACAAGTCTGCTGTGGAGTTATCCCTCTCTCTCACACAGGACTATGTGAGGAAAATGTCAGTTAAGACTGACAGTGAGGAAAGAGGAAACGAGAGGATAATAACTCCCAAAGATTCAACAAAAAGGGTAAACATGGGTTTAGCAAAGATAATCAAAAAACGAGCGACAAACCCACGTGCAAGACGTGTGGAAAACAACACTATGGGCAGTGTCGCTTGGAACAAAAACCGAAACAATGCAACATCTTCAAGAAAACAGGACATCGGCCACATGAGTGCCGAAATATAAAAGATGCTATCTGTTATGGACGTGGTGAGAAAGGCCAGATCAAAACGAACTGCCCTAAGGAGAATACTGAGGGTAAGGCCAAAACTTCTGAAGCTAATAAAGCCACTGCTAGGGCCTTTCAAATGAATGCCAAGGAAGCAGTGAAAGATTACAATGTCATACGGGTACGTTCCCTATCAACGATGCTTTTGCTAGAGTTTTTTTCGATTCGGGCGCCGATAAATCGTTTGTAGATCATAAGTTTAGTGAACTATTAAACTTGCCCGTAAGAACTCTAGACATAACCTATGAAGTAGAGCTCGCTGATGGAACGATAGAAACCGCTTCTTCCATTCTTGACGGATGCTTCATATCCATCAAGAATCATTATATCCCTGTCTCTCTTCTACCTATGAAACTAGCGGGATTCCATGTAGTCTTAGGCATGGATTGGTTATCGCATAACCAAGCTCGCATTGCCTGCGATAAGAAACTCATTGAAATCAAATCCCCGTCGGGTCAAGTCCTTAACATTCATGGAGACAAACACTTTGGATTGCCTGATAATGCAGTTTCGCTTAAGGCATCCAGATGTATGCAGAGAGGTTGTGTCATCTACATGGCACAAGTTACCATCGATGAACCCAAACCGAGGATCGAGGATATACCTATCATTTCGGAATACCCAGACGTGTTCCCAGAAGAATTACCTGGCCTACCTCCTAATAGGCAGGTAGAGTTTTGTATTGACATCATACCTGGAGCAGCTCCCATAGCTAAAGCTCCATACCGGTTAGCACCCACCGAGATGAAAGAATTAAGAACCCAATTGGAGGAACTTTTAGAGAAAGGTTTTATTCAACCTAGTTCTTCACCATGGGGAGCTCCTATCCTATTCGTCAAAAAGAAGGATGGATCACTGCGGATGTGCATTGATTACCGTGAACTTAATAAGATAACGATCAAGAACCTTTATCCTTTGCCCAGAATCGACGACTTGTTTGATCAATTGCAAGGTGCAAGCTACTTCTCAAAGGTTGATTTAAGATCGGGATATCACCAACTTAAAGTTAGAAATGAAGATGTTCCAAAAACTGCTTTCAGAACGAGATTTGGAAATTACGAGTTCCTAGTGATGCCTTTTGGGCTCACTAATGCACCCGCAGCACTCATGGATCTCATGAATAGAGTCTGCAAGCCATACTTAGATAAGTTTGTCATTGTCTTCATAGACGACATACTTATCTATTCTCGTAACCAATATGATCACGAGAAACATTTAAGGTGCATTCTTGAAATTTTGCGTCAAGAAAAGCTATACGCAAAATTTTCTAATTGTGAATTCTGGCTACGTGAGGTTCAGTTCCTTGGTCATGTAGTAACTGAACGTGGTATCCAAGTTGATCCAGCAAAGATAGAAGCAATAATGAATTGGGAAGCACCTAAAAAACACCTTCCGAGATACGTAGTTTCTTAGGACTGGCTGGCTATTATCGAAGGTTCATTGAGAACTTCTCACGAATAGCCGCTCCTTTGACAGTTTTAACTCGTAAGGATGCTAAGTTCAACTGGGGTCCAAAGCAATAGGAATCCTTCGAAACTTTAAAGCACAAGTTAAGCAATGCCCCGGTGTTAACTCTGCCAGAAGGTGTTGAAGAGTTTGTGGTTTACTGTGATGCTTCACACACTGGTATGGGATGTGTGCTTATGCAAAGAGGCAAAGTGATTGCCTATGCATCACGACAATTAAAAGTGCATGAGAGAAACTACACCACCCATGATTTGGAACTGGGTGCGGTAGTATTTGCACTTAAACTTTGGAGACATTATTTATATGGAACAAAGTGTAACATCCATCAAAAACCGGATTTACCAAACCCGCTCCGTTTATTAACCGAACAATCAGTTAAAAATTTCGTTGTGTATTTAATGCCCAAATTATTTTTAAACGATACATAATTAATAAGTATATTAGAATATATAATTTACATTTGAAAAAGTATTTAAAATAATGAAATAAAAATAAAAGGCTGCTGCGGGTTTCGAACCCAGGTCAGCCAGCGATTTCAGCAAAGCATTAACACTCATCCATCCAACCACTGCGCCACTTGTGTTTCTTGTTCAGTATTAGAAACAATTAATACATAACATAAGTCTCGAATTCAAAACCGACGCGCCCAATCGCAGTCGTCGGAAATCCCGACGATTTCGCCGAGATTGGACGGTTTCTTCAGTTTTAACCGAAGCCTTAACTACTACATCGGTTATAACCGACGTCTGAACCCGCGACGCAAGTCATAACCGCCGGAAAATCATTAACCGACGAATCAAGACGGAAAACGGACCAATTTCGTCAATGTTCTGCCCTATAAATACACCCTCTAACCTCTGTTAGCTTTTTCGCTCACAATCACACTCTTTCCCGACGAAAATTCACTCGCCGGAGAATTTCTGCAACTCGCCGGAAAACCGAGCCTTTCACCTCTGAGCCTTACTGAACACCCAGAGCCCATACCGAAGCCACCCACACTCATCTCAAGCTCCCTGAAGACCCTCTGCCGCAGGACACACATCGCCGGAATAATCTGCTGTCACCGGAGTTTCGCCGGTGAAACAGAGGAGCCACTGTTCGGTATATCTTACACTTAATCTCCCACTATTTTTATTTATCTCACATGTAATTAAGCGCAACACACTAAAAGAACTTGATTAAAATCGATGAACCAGTCAGACTCCGATTCTGGTTAAGTCTGACGAAGAAGACGAAGTTCAGTATTGTATATGTTTAATTAAAATCAAGATATATCTCGGGTTAGACACACAGTCCAGCGGTGGACTGTGTGCAAATAAAACACGCTTACGTACCGAGTTCGATTCTTGTCCCACGCACACTCGCCTTAAGAAAAATGTTCCTTTTTTTAACCGAACCGGATTCACTGCAATAGATGTTAAGTTTAATAAAAACCGGAATAATAACCAAGATAGACACACAGTCCAGTGGTGGACTGTGTGAACGTTTAAACCACATGTCACGATTTCGAGTCCAGACTACCGCACCGGTCCGGATAATCATCAAACTTTTTATTTAAAGCAGAAACGAAATTATTTGGTTTGTATATCAGTATAATAAAAATCAGATTATTTAACAAGTTAGACACACAGTCCAGCGGTGGACTGTGTGTTAACCTAAACCACAGGTCCCGGGTTCGAGACCTGTGGAGAGCACCGAGCGAGTCATTTAAATTGTTTTTGAAATAAATGATTTTCGGATTAATTCAATTAGTATATAAATATAATTAAAAACAGAAATATTTCGGGTTAGACACGTAGCTCAGTTGGTAGAGCTGCGTGCACGCGAACGGGAGGTCTCGAGTTCGAGTCCTGCCCGGCGCATACTTACACACAATTAAACCGGTCAAACAGTCAATGCTTATGGTCAAACAGTCAACGCTTATGGTCAACTGTCAAAAGTCAACATTTTTTTTATTTATTTATTTAAATTAAAAATACTTAAAATAACATTTTTAAGGTTAGAAAATAGCCTTAAACTCACAAAAATACATCCAACAATCCTACTAAAATTGATTAATAAAATCCGCATACTTACCGAACCATTATGCCATTATCTAGGTTAGTTTCACTCGTGGTTAAAACCAACTTCGTTCGCATTCAACATCATCAACCGAACGCACCCAATGTGAGTGAATCTTACAACTCCCCTTTTTAATTACACGTTTTGGGGTGTGTCATGTGTCACTAAAATTAACTCGTTTATTTAAACTTGTGCCATACCATATTGTGATCTAAACTTAGATTGTATATATTGTTTGTAGTTATGTATTTCATATTGTCAAGTGATATGCATATTCATTCATTAGGCCCATCAGTTCCTCGTGGGAGACGAGTTGAGCAACGCGTGCCTCAAAACAAATCCATTATTGTTCGTGTGTGCATTATTTAATACTAAATGATTGGTGAATAAGTTTACATCTATTTTTACTCATGTGTGGTTGTGCACTTTATTTTATAATCAATTCAATAAACTTGTTCAAATGTTTTTCATAGGATTCACTCGCCAACCTTTTGTTGATCCAAAAACCATTTTTACACATGATACAGGTGAACAGGATGAAGCAAGGAAAACATAGGAAATGCCTTAGAAGAAAACAATGAAGTCTAGAATGATGTTTAGGACATGATGTAATTATGATTGTAAATTTCCCATTAAATTGTATTAATGAATATGAAACGTTATAATAAATGTCATGAGCTTTGATGATAACCCAATCATGCCCCGATCACCTTTTCCGCTGCGGGTCGAGGTGTGACACAAAGTGTATCAGAGCCATGACTATAGGGATATAGGATAGGTTATTAGACCCTTAGAGCCTATACTATAGTTGCCTAAATTTTATTTGTTTAGGTGGTTACATACAAACTTATGATGTTTATTTGTTTCATATTTGTTTATACTTACAGTCAAACATACATACTTACATACACATTCATCATACATATTTCAATGTTCATATAAGCAAATCATCTTCATACTTTTGTTATTCAAAGATTTTGTCGCAATTTTCAAATCCCATCAAAGTGAGTTCTGCGACGGGCATGTAGTAACTGGAAGGGTACAAGTACCGGTAGTCGGAACGTCCTGTCTAGGTTGGCATTCGTATAAATCCAATATAACGGACCAGTTTGCCTACCTGGGGACTAACGATGAGAGTACGAAGGACCTATTAGGCCAAAGCATGCCACACCAAACGTCGTTCGAACTAACCCCACTTTGAGGTGTCACCGTGTCCATACCTGGATACATTCCGAATATCATACGTTACATATTTCTCGATTTTCTCCGGGTTTTAGTGTACGTAACCAGGCTAACACATGCGAACCATATGAAAAACCAGTATTCATGGGGGCCCACATGATTACGAAGGTGAAGTATGGCGGCATGCAAGGCCCAATTACGAGCAAAGCCCAAGACATCCTATGGATGTAGTAGATTTATTTTTCTATATTTATTTTATGAATGTTCATTCCTAAGTACAACCCATGATCCCAAAAACATCCAACTCATACTCATGATACGTATTACTTGTAGATGTCTTCTAGCCTCGCCCGTAGGAAGATGAGAGCAGGAAAAGCCCGCGAGCGCATGGCTGCCCTAATCGCTCAACAAATGGCTGCCGTAATACCCAACATTGTAATCCAAGTCCAACAAGCACTTACTGCTAATCCTGTCAACCAAGAAGATCAAAACGTTATCAACCCTCCCCCAAATACCACTAAATGCACCTACAAGCATTTCAAATCCTGCGACCCTCCAAAATACGAAGGGACTGAAGGTGTCACCGCTCTCCTCCATTGGTTTGAAGAAATGGAGAACACTTTTCTAAATTGCGATTGCCCCGATGATCGCAAAGTGCGATATGCTACCGGTCGTTTATATGGAATAGCACTTACTTGGTGGAATACAGAGAAGGCCAAACGAGGCGTTGACGATGCTATGACTTTGACTTGGGAAGAGTTGAAGGAAATCATGACAAGACGGTTTTGCCCAAGGAGCGAAATCAAGAAATTAGAAGATGAGTTCTATTCGTTGAAGCAAAAGGAAGGCGACCACACCACGTACAACAAAAGATTCCTCGAGTTAAATCAACTGGTTCCCAACTTGTTCACTCCCCTCTACCGTTTGATCGAGCACTACATTCGAGGTCTTCCGTCAAAGATTCAGGACTCTGTAATAAGTACCACGCCTGCAACTTTGGAAGCGGCAATGGAGTTAGCTACAGAGCTCACCGAGAACCGCATCCGGAATAAAGACTTCAAGGAGGAGAAGAAGAAGGATAAAGCATCAACTGAAACTTCAAACTCCACCCAAACCGAATCCCCTTCTCAACCCGTTTCTAAGAGAAAAAGAGATGGGCAACTTTTCGCTACTACCCAACGTAATCAACCAATTTCACAAGCCATACCCATCCAAGCTATCCCAATCACTCAAGTAGCACCCAACTCAACTTACGCAAATAAGAAACCATACCTTGGACCTCACCCTCGATGTAACACCTGTTTTTATCACCATCCATCTACCTTACCTTGTCGACTATGTGCGAATTGTGGACGCTGTTTGCCGCACCCCTCAAAACCAAATCTCTCCCCTACTCAAAACATGATCCAAACCTATCAACAACCCCAATACCCCATGTTCCCATATGTTCGAGCTTGTTTCAATTGTGGCGACCCTACCCACTTTAGAAACACGTGCCCTCGATTGGTTAACATCATAAACGCTCAAGCTCAATCAAACCCAGTTAACCAAGTAAATCAAGAAAACCCAATCACTAGGCCACCAGCAAGAGGAAGAGTTTTCAACATCAACGCCAATCCTGTCGAAGATAATGACGGCCCAAACGAAACCACCCAACTAGTCCCCTTCACCGAAAATCAAGATTCAACTCCAATCGTTTAGTTTTATGTTTTTGTTTAAGAATCACATAGAACCAATCATAACTTAAGGATAAAGCCAATGAAAATTTGACAAGAATATGGTGGATACGCCGCTGGTACTTCCTATATATAAGTATTCTTGCCAAAGGATCAGAGGCATTATCTGGCGGTTATGAGAAGTTCCATGTGGAATATAGCATTGTCTTGATTGAAGTTTGTTTTGTACTTACTGATTTAGCATTTATGGCATCTTATCATTTAAAGAAATTGGATTGTATTCCATTTCCACATAGACTAACCTCTCCATCACAACAAACGAGAGAGGTATTGTCATCATTCCAACACGTATACTATCAGAATTTAGACTCAAGTTTTGGTTGTTGTGTTTGTTTTAGAGTCACATAGAACTAATCATAACTTGCGGATAAAGTCAATGAAAATTTGACAAGAATATGGTGGATACGCCGCTGGTACTTCCTATATATAAGTATTCTTGTCAAAGGATCGGAGGCATTATCAGGCGGTTATGAGAGGTTCCATGTAGGATTTAGTATGTTTTGGTAGAAGTTTGTTCATCATACATTTCAGTGTATTCAATTTCATCATTTAAAGAAGTTGAGCTATGTCTCACTTCAACAATGACTAACCTCTCCATCACAACAAACGAGAGAGGCATTGTCATCATTCAAACATGGATACTATCAGAATTAAGACTCAAGTTGTGGTTGTTGTGTTTGTTGTAGAGTCACATAGAACTAATCATAACTTGTGGATAAAGTCAATGAAAATTTGACAAGAATATGGTGGATACGCCGCTGGTACTTCCTATATATAAGTATTCTTGTCAAAGAATCGGAGGCATTATCAGGCGGTTATGAGAGGTTCCATGTAGGATTTAGTATGTTTTGGTCAAAATTTGTTCATCATACATTTCAGCGTATTTCAATTTCATCATTTAAAGAAGTTGAGCTATGTCTCACTTCCACAATGACTAACCTCTCCATCACAACAAACGAGAGAGGTATTGTCATCATTCAAACATGGATACTATCAGAATTAAGACTCAAGTTTTAGTTGTTGTGTTTGTTGTAGAGTCACATAGAACTAATCATAACTTGCGGATAAAGTCAATGAAAATTTGACAAGAATATGGTGGATACGCCGCTGGTACTTCCTATATATAAGTATTCTTGCCAAAGGATCAGAGGCATTATCAGGCGGTTATGAGAAGTTCCATGTAGGATTTAGTATTGTCTTGGTTGAAATTTGTGTTTCATTCATATCATCTCGCCATTTAAAGAAATTGGATTGTGTTCTATTTCTACATAAACTAATCTCTCCATCATAACAAACGAGAGAGGAACTGTCACCATTCAAATATGTATGCTATCAGAATTTGGACTCAAATATTGGTTGTTGTGTTTATTTATGTTCTAGAGTTACATCATAATACCAATCATAACTTACTGATAAAACCAATGAAAATTTGACAAGAATATGGTGGATACGCCGCTGGTACTACCTATATATAAGTATTCTTGTCAAAGGATCAGAGGCATTGTCAGGCGGTTATGAGAAGTTCTATGTAGGATTTAGTAATTTCTTGGTACATTGGTTGTGGCGTTTATTTATGTTCTAGAGTCACATCATAGAACCAATCATAACTTACTGATAAAACCAATGAAAATTTGACAAGAATATGGTGGATACGCCGCTGGTACTTCCTATATATAAGTATTCTTGTCAAAGGATCAGAGGCATTGTTAGACGGTTATGAGAAGTTCCATGTAGGTTGTAGTATTAGAAGTTTTGCTTTAGGATATAACCATATCTTCCCAAACATATCAAAACTCTTACGCATGATATCATATTTAGTGAATCAACTCTGCAAATCAATATTTTTACCGTAGGCAACAAAAAGCGATTCCTGTAACAGGGTACTCAACCCTTACAAGGAACGTTACCACCTCAAACAAAATTTAAACTCTTACTTTTTTTCTAAGCATGTAGCTGTCAAACTAAACACCATCATTTTTAGACAAATATATCACTACTTAAATTTCGGGACGAAATTTCTAAAAAGCAGGGGATACTGTAACATCCGTCAAAAACCGGATTTACCAAACCCGCTCCGTTTATTAACCGAACAATCAGTTAAAAATTTCGTTGCGTATTTAATGCCCAAATTATTTTTAAACGATACATAATTAATAAGTATATTAGAATATATAATTTATATTTGAAAAAGTATTTAAAATAATGAAATAAAAATAAAAGGCTGCTGCTGGGTTTCGAACCCGGGTCAGCCAGCGATTTCAGCAAAGCATTAACACTCATCCATCCAACCACTGCGCCACTTGTGTTTCTTGTTCAGTATTAGAAACAATTAATACATAACATAAGTCTCGAATTCAAAACCAACGCGCCCAAGTCATAACCCGCGCCCAAGTCATAACCCGCGACGCAAGTCATAACCGCCGGAAAAATCATTAACCGACGAATCAAGACGGAAAACGGACCAATTTCGTCAATGTTCTGCCCTATAAATACACCCTCTAACCTCTGTTAGCTTTTTCGCTCACAATCACACTCTTTCCCGACGAAAATTCACTCGCCGGAGAATTTCTGCAACTCGCCGGAAAACCGAGCCTTTCACCTCTGAGCCTTACTGAACACCCAGAGCCCATACCGAAGCCACCCACACTCATCTCAAGCTCCCTGAAGACCCTCTGCCGCAGGACACACATCGCCGGAATAATCTGCTGTCACCGGAGTTTCGCCGGTGAAACAGAGGAGCCACTGTTCGGTATATCTTACACTTAATCTCCCACTATTTTTATTTATCTCACATGTAATTAAGCGCAACACACTAAAAGAACTTGATTAAAATCGATGAACCAGTCAGACTCCGATTCTGGTTAAGTCTGACGAAGAAGACGAAGTTCAGTATTGTATATGTTTAATTAAAATCAAGATATATCTCGGGTTAGACACACAGTCCAGCGGTGGACTGTGTGCAAATAAAACACGCTTACGTACCGAGTTCGATTCTTGTCCCACGCACACTCGCCTTAAGAAAAATGTTCCTTTTTTTAACCGAACCGGATTCACTGCAATAGATGTTAAGTTTAATAAAAACCGGAATAATAACCAAGATAGACACACAGTCCAGTGGTGGACTGTGTGAACGTTTAAACCACATGTCACGATTTCGAGTCCAGACTACCGCACCGGTCCGGATAATCATCAAACTTTTTATTTAAAGCAGAAACGAAATTATTTGGTTTGTATATCAGTATAATAAAAATCAGATTATTTAACAAGTTAGACACACAGTCCAGCGGTGGACTGTGTGTTAACCTAAACCACAGGTCCCGGGTTCGAGACCTGTGGAGAGCACCGAGCGAGTCATTTAAATTGTTTTTGAAATAAATGATTTTCGGATTAATTCAATTAGTATATAAATATAATTAAAAACAGAAATATTTCGGGTTAGACACGTAGCTCAGTTGGTAGAGCTGCGTGCACGCGAACGGGAGGTCTCGAGTTCGAGTCCTGCCCGGCGCATACTTACACACAATTAAACCGGTCAAACAGTCAATGCTTATGGTCAAACAGTCAACGCTTATGGTCAACTGTCAAAAGTCAACATTTTTTTTATTTATTTATTTAAATTAAAAATACTTAAAATAACATTTTTAAGGTTAGAAAATAGCCTTAAACTCACAAAAATACATCCAACAATCCTACTAAAATTGATTAATAAAATCCGCATACTTACCGAACCATTATGCCATTATCTAGGTTAGTTTCACTCGTGGTTAAAACCAACTTCGTTCGCATTCAACATCATCAACCGAACGCACCCAATGTGAGTGAATCTTACAACTCCCCTTTTTAATTACACGTTTTGGGGTGTGTCATGTGTCACTAAAATTAACTCGTTTATTTAAACTTGTGCCATACCATATTGTGATCTAAACTTAGATTGTATATATTGTTTGTAGTTATGTATTTCATATTGTCAAGTGATATGCAATTCATTCATTAGGCCCATCAGTTCCTCGTGGGAGACGAGTTGAGCAACGCGTGCCTCAAAACAAATCCATTATTGTTCGTGTGTGCATTATTTAATACTAAATGATTGGTGAATAAGTTTACATCTATTTTTACTCATGTGTGGTTGTGCACTTTATTTTATAATCAATTCAATAAACTTGTTCAAATGTTTTTCATAGGATTCACTCGCCAACTTTTTGTTGATCCAAAAACCATTTTTACACATGATACAGGTGAACAGGATGAAGCAAGGAAAACATAGGAAATGCCTTAGAAGAAAACAATGAAGTCTAGAATGATGTTTAGGACATGATGTAATTATGATTGTAAATTTCCCATTAAATTGTATTAATGAATATGAAACGTTATAATAAATGTCATGAGCTTTGATGATAACCCAATCATGCCCCGATCACCTTTTCCGCTGCGGGTCGAGGTGTGACACAAAGTGTATCAGAGCCATGACTATAGGGATATAGGATAGGTTATTAGACCCTTAGAGCCTATACTATAGTTGCCTAAATTTTATTTGTTTAGGTGGTTACATACAAACTTATGATGTTTATTTGTTTCATATTTGTTTATACTTACAGTCAAACATACATACTTACATACACATTCATCATACATATTTCAATGTTCATATAAGCAAATCATCTTCATACTTTTGTTATTCAAAGATTTTGTCGCAATTTTCAAATCCCATCAAAGTGAGTTTTCCGACGGGCATGTAGTAACTGGAAGGGTACAAGTACCGGTAGTCGGAACGTCCTGTCTAGGTTGGCATTCGTATAAATCCAATATAACGGACCAGTTTGCCTACCTGGGGACTAACGATGAGAGTACGAAGGACCTATTAGGCCAAAGCATGCCACACCAAACGTCGTTCGAACTAACCCCACTTTGAGGTGTCACCGTGTCCATACCTGGATACATTCCGAATATCATACGTTACATATTTCTCGATTTTCTCCGGGTTTTAGTGTACGTAACCAGGCTAACACATGCGAACCATATGAAAAACCAGTATTCATGGGGGCCCACATGATTACGAAGGTGAAGTATGGCGGCATGCAAGGCCCAATTACGAGCAAAGCCCAAGACATCCTATGGATGTAGTAGATTTATTTTTCTATATTTATTTTATGAATGTTCATTCCTAAGTACAACCCATGATCCCAAAAACATCCAACTCATACTCATGATACGTATTACTTGTAGATGTCTTCTAGCCTCGCCCGTAGGAAGATGAGAGCAGGAAAAGCCCGCGAGCGCATGGCTGCCCTAATCGCTCAACAAATGGCTGCCGTAATACCCAACATTGTAATCCAAGTCCAACAAGCACTTACTGCTAATCTGTCAACCAAGAAGATCAAAACGTTATCAACCCTCCCCCAAATACCACTAAATGCACCTACAAGCATTTCAAATCCTGCGACCCTCCAAAATACGAAGGGACTGAAGGTGTCACCGCTCTCCTCCATTGGTTTGAAGAAATGGAGAACACTTTTCTAAATTGCGATTGCCCCGATGATCGCAAAGTGCGATATGCTACCGGTCGTTTATATGGAATAGCACTTACTTGGTGGAATACAGAGAAGGCCAAACGAGGCGTTGACGATGCTATGACTTTGACTTGGGAAGAGTTGAAGGAAATCATGACAAGACGGTTTTGCCCAAGGAGCGAAATCAAGAAATTAGAAGATGAGTTCTATTCGTTGAAGCAAAAGGAAGGCGACCACACCACGTACAACAAAAGATTCCTCGAGTTAAATCAACTGGTTCCCAACTTGTTCACTCCCCTCTACCGTTTGATCGAGCACTACATTCGAGGTCTTCCGTCAAAGATTCAGGACTCTGTAATAAGTACCACGCCTGCAACTTTGGAAGCGGCAATGGAGTTAGCTACAGAGCTCACCGAGAACCGCATCCGGAATAAAGACTTCAAGGAGGAGAAGAAGAAGGATAAAGCATCAACTGAAACTTCAAACTCCACCCAAACCGAATCCCCTTCTCAACCCGTTTCTAAGAGAAAAAGAGATGGGCAACTTTTCGCTACTACCCAACGTAATCAACCAATTTCACAAGCCATACCCATCCAAGCTATCCCAATCACTCAAGTAGCACCCAACTCAACTTACCCAAATAAGAAACCATACCTTGGACCTCACCCTCGATGTAACACCTGTTTTTATCACCATCCATCTACCTTACCTTGTCGACTATGTGCGAATTGTGGACGCTGTTTGCCGCACCCCTCAAAACCAAATCTCTCCCCCTACTCAAAACATGATCCAAACCTATCAACAACCCCAATACCCCATGTTCCCATATGTTCGAGCTTGTTTCAATTGTGGCGACCCTACCCACTTTAGAAACACGTGCCCTCGATTGGTTAACATCATAAACGCTCAAGCTCAATCAAACCCAGTTAACCAAGTAAATCAAGAAAACCCAATCACTAGGCCACCAGCAAGAGGAAGAGTTTTCAACATCAACGCCAATCCTGTCGAAGATAATGACGGCCCAAACGAAACCACCCAACTAGTCCCCTTCACCGAAAATCAAGATTCAACTCCAATCGTTTAGTTTTATGTTTTTGTTTAAGAATCACATAGAACCAATCATAACTTAAGGATAAAGCCAATGAAAATTTGACAAGAATATGGTGGATACGCCGCTGGTACTTCCTATATATAAGTATTCTTGCCAAAGGATCAGAGGCATTATCTGGCGGTTATGAGAAGTTCCATGTGGAATATAGCATTGTCTTGATTGAAGTTTGTTTTGTACTTACTGATTTAGCATTTATGGCATCTTATCATTTAAAGAAATTGGATTGTATTCCATTTCCACATAGACTAACCTCTCCATCACAACAAACGAGAGAGGTATTGTCATCATTCCAACATGTATACTATCAGAATTTAGACTCAAGTTTTGGTTGTTGTGTTTGTTTTAGAGTCACATAGAACTAATCATAACTTGCGGATAAAGTCAATGAAAATTTGACAAGAATATGGTGGATACGCCGCTGGTACTTCCTATATATAAGTATTCTTGTCAAAGGATCGGAGGCATTATCAGGCGGTTATGAGAGGTTCCATGTAGGATTTAGTATGTTTTGGTAGAAGTTTGTTCATCATACATTTCAGTGTATTCAATTTCATCATTTAAAGAAGTTGAGCTATGTCTCACTTCAACAATGACTAACCTCTCCATCACAACAAACGAGAGAGGCATTGTCATCATTCAAACATGGATACTATCAGAATTAAGACTCAAGTTGTGGTTGTTGTGTTTGTTGTAGAGTCACATAGAACTAATCATAACTTGTGGATAAAGTCAATGAAAATTTGACAAGAATATGGTGGATACGCCGCTGGTACTTCCTATATATAAGTATTCTTGTCAAAGAATCGGAGGCATTATCAGGCGGTTATGAGAGGTTCCATGTAGGATTTAGTATGTTTTGGTCAAAATTTGTTCATCATACATTTCAGCGTATTTCAATTTCATCATTTAAAGAAGTTGAGCTATGTCTCACTTCCACAATGACTAACCTCTCCATCACAACAAACGAGAGAGGTATTGTCATCATTCAAACATGGATACTATCAGAATTAAGACTCAAGTTTTAGTTGTTGTGTTTGTTGTAGAGTCACATAGAACTAATCATAACTTGCGGATAAAGTCAATGAAAATTTGACAAGAATATGGTGGATACGTCGCTGGTACTTCCTATATATAAGTATTCTTGCCAAAGGATCAGAGGCATTATCAGGCGGTTATGAGAAGTTCCATGTAGGATTTAGTATTGTCTTGGTTGAAATTTGTGTTTCATTCATATCATCTCGCCATTTAAAGAAATTGGATTGTGTTCTATTTCTACATAAACTAATCTCTCCATCATAACAAACGAGAGAGGAACTGTCACCATTCAAATATGTATGCTATCAGAATTTGGACTCAAATATTGGTTGTTGTGTTTATTTATGTTCTAGAGTTACATCATAATACCAATCATAACTTACTGATAAAACCAATGAAAATTTGACAAGAATATGGTGGATACGCCGCTGGTACTACCTATATATAAGTATTCTTGTCAAAGGATCAGAGGCATTGTCAGGCGGTTATGAGAAGTTCTATGTAGGATTTAGTAATTTCTTGGTACATTGGTTGTGGCGTTTATTTATGTTCTAGAGTCACATCATAGAACCAATCATAACTTACTGATAAAACCAATGAAAATTTGACAAGAATATGGTGGATACGCCGCTGGTACTTCCTATATATAAGTATTCTTGTCAAAGGATCAGAGGCATTGTTAGACGGTTATGAGAAGTTCCATGTAGGTTGTAGTATTAGAAGTTTTGCTTTAGGATATAACCATATCTTCCCAAACATATCAAAACTCTTACGCATGATATCATATTTAGTGAATCAACTCTGCAAATCAATATTTTTACCGTAGGCAACAAAAAGCGATTCCTGTAACAGGGTACTCAACCCTTACAAGGAACGTTACCGCCTCAAACAAAATTTAAACTCTTACTTTTTTTCTAAGCATGTAGCTGTCAAACTAAACACCATCATTTTTAGACAAATATATCACTACTTAAATTTCGGGACGAAATTTCTAAAAAGCAGGGGATACTGTAACATCCGTCAAAAACCGGATTTACCAAACCCGCTCCGTTTATTAACCGAACAATCAGTTAAAAATTTCGTTGCGTATTTAATGCCCAAATTATTTTTAAACGATACATAATTAATAAGTATATTAGAATATATAATTTATATTTGAAAAAGTATTTAAAATAATGAAATAAAAATAAAAGGCTGCTGCTGGGTTTCGAACCCGGGTCAGCCAGCGATTTCAGCAAAGCATTAACACTCATCCATCCAACCACTGCGCCACTTGTGTTTCTTGTTCAGTATTAGAAACAATTAATACATAACATAAGTCTCGAATTCAAAACCAACGCGCCCAAGTCATAACCCGCGACGCAAGTCATAACCGCCGGAAAATCATTAACCGACGAATCAAGACGGAAAACGGACCAATTTCGTCAATGTTCTGCCCTATAAATACACCCTCTAACCTCTGTTAGCTTTTTCGCTCACAATCACACTCTTTCCCGACGAAAATTCACTCGCCGGAGAATTTCTGCAACTCGCCGGAAAACCGAGCCTTTCACCTCTGAGCCTTACTGAACACCCAGAGCCCATACCGAAGCCACCCACACTCATCTCAAGCTCCCTGAAGACCCTCTGCCGCAGGACACACATCGCCGGAATAATCTGCTGTCACCGGAGTTTCGCCGGTGAAACAGAGGAGCCACTGTTCGGTATATCTTACACTTAATCTCCCACTATTTTTATTTATCTCACATGTAATTAAGCGCAACACACTAAAAGAACTTGATTAAAATCGATGAACCAGTCAGACTCCGATTCTGGTTAAGTCTGACGAAGAAGACGAAGTTCAGTATTGTATATGTTTAATTAAAATCAAGATATATCTCGGGTTAGACACACAGTCCAGCGGTGGACTGTGTGCAAATAAAACACGCTTACGTACCGAGTTCGATTCTTGTCCCACGCACACTCGCCTTAAGAAAAATGTTCCTTTTTTTAACCGAACCGGATTCACTGCAATAGATGTTAAGTTTAATAAAAACCGGAATAATAACCAAGATAGACACACAGTCCAGTGGTGGACTGTGTGAACGTTTAAACCACATGTCACGATTTCGAGTCCAGACTACCGCACCGGTCCGGATAATTATCAAACTTTTTATTTAAAGCAGAAACGAAATTATTTAGTTTGTATATCAGTATAATAAAAATCAGATTATTTAACAAGTTAGACACACAGTCCGGCGGTGGACTGTGTGTTAACCTAAACCACAGGTCCCGGGTTCGAGACCTGTGGAGAGCACCGAGCGAGTCATTTAAATTGTTTTTGAAATAAATGATTTTCGGATTAATTCAATTAGTATATAAATATAATTAAAAACAGAAATATTTCGGGTTAGACACGTAGCTCAGTTGGTAGAGCTGCGTGCACGCGAACGGGAGGTCTCGAGTTCGAGTCCTGCCCGGCGCATACTTACACACAATTAAACCGGTCAAACAGTCAATGCTTATGGTCAAGCAGTCAACGCTTATGGTCAACTGTCAAAAGTCAACATTTTTTTTATTTCTTTTATTTATTTATTTAAATTAAAAATCAATTAAAAATACTTAAAAATAACATTTTTAAGGTTAGAAAATAGCCTTAAACTCACAAAAATACATCCAACAATCCTACTAAAATTGAATAATAAAATCCGCATACTTACCGAACCACTATGCCATTATCTAGGTTAGTTTCACTCGTGGTTAAAACCAACTTCGTGCGCATTCAACATCATCAACCGAACGCACCCAATGTGAGTGAATCTTACAACTCCCCTTTTTAATTACACGTTTTTGGGTGTGTCATGTGTCACTAAAATTAACTCGTTTATTTAAACTTGTGCCATACCATATTGTGATCTAAACTTAGATTGTATATATTGTTTGTAGTTATGTATTTCATATTGTCAAGTTATATGCAATTCATTCATTAGGCCCATCAGTTCCTCGTGAGAGACGAGTGGAGCAACGCGTGCCTCAAAACAAATCCATTATTGTTCGTGTGTGCATTATTTAATATTAAATGATTGGTAAATAAGTTTACATCTATTTTTACTCATGTGTGGTTGTGCACTTTATTTTATAATCAATTCAATAAACTTGTTCAAATGTTTTTCATAGGATTCACTCGCCAACTTTTTGTTGATCCAAAAACCATTTTTACACATGATACAGGTGAACAGGATGAAGCAAGGAAAACATAGGAAATGCCTTAGAAGAAAACAATGAAGTCTAGAATGATGTTTAGGACATGATGTAATTATGATTGTAAATTTCCCATTAAATTGTATTAATGAATATGAAACGTTATAATAAATGTCATGAGCTTTGATGATAACCCAATCATGCCCCGATCACCTTTTCTGCTGCGAGTCGAGGTGTGACACAAAGTGTATCATCTACACTGACCATAAAAGTCTCCAACATTTGTTCAATCAAAAGGACTTTAACATGAGGCAACGTCGTTGGATGGAAACACTCAACGACTACGATTGTGAGATTCGATATCATCCAAGAAAGGCGAATCTAGTCGCTGATGCGCTTAGTCGCAAGGAAAGAGTCAAACCTCTAAGGATCAATGCCAAAAGCATTGAACTAAAGAATAGCTTGAATGAGAAGCTACTAGTTACACAAAAAGAAGCCATGTCAGAGAATAACGTCGCGAATGAAGGACTAGGTGCAACCATCGATCAGTTAGCATCTGGAAAGGAAGGAATGTTTAGGCTTAATAATCGGATCTGGGTTCCGATCTTTGGAGGACTTAGAGATATAATCCTCCAAGAAGCACATAGTTCTAAATATTCGGTTCACCCAGGAAGCGACAAGATGTATCAAGATCTTAAGCTCAGTTATTGGTGGATGGGTATGAAGAAAGATATAGCTAATCATGTAGCAAAGTGCTTAATGTGTTCTCAAATTAAGGCAGAACACCAGAAACCGTCAGGACTTCTACAACAGCTTAAAATCCCAGTGTGGAAATGGGAAATGGTAACTATGGACTTCATTACTAAGTTACCTAAGAACAAGCGTGGCAATGACGTGATTTGGGTTATCGTGGATAGATTAACCAAATCCGCTCATTTCTTACCAATTAAGGATATATACGATTCTGATAAGCTGGCTAAGCTTTATGTCGATGAGATTGTATCTTTACACGGCGTGCCAATATCCATTGTATCTGATAGAGATACGAGATACACATCTCACTTCTGGAAAAGCTTCCAGCAATCTCTAGGCACGAGATTAAACTTCAGTACGGCTTACCATCTGCAGATGAACGGACAAAGTGAGCGTACCATTCAAACCTTGGAGGACATGCTTCGAGCTTGTGTGATCGACTTAGGCGGAAGTTAGCATGATCACTTACCCCTAATCGAGTTCTCTTATAATAATAGTTATCACATAAGTATTAAGGCCGCTCATTTTGAAGCCTTATACGGAAGAAAATATAGGACGCATGTGTGTTGGGCTGAAGTTGGAGAAGCCCAACTAACTGGACCCGAAATTGTTTTTGAAACCACGGAAAAGATTGTACAGATCCGTGATCGACTTAAGGAAGCTCGTGATAGACAAAAGAGCTATGCTGACAAAAGGCGTAAACCTTTACAGTTCCAAGTTGGGGACAAGGTTATGTTAAAAGTGTCACCTTGGAGAGGTGTAATGCGCTTTGGCAAAAAGGGCAAGTTAAGCCCGAGATACATTGGACCATTCGAAATAATCGAATGTGTCAGATCCGTAGCTTATAGGCTTAAGCTACATGAGAAGCTCAGTGGAATTCATGATGTCTTCCATGTCAGCAACTTGAAGAAATGCCTCGTGGACGAGTCGCTAGCAATGCCACATGAAGATATTCAAATCGATGAAAACTTACGTTTCATAGAGAAACCAATTGCGATCGAAGATCGGCAAGTCAAAAAGCTTCAAAGAAAGCATGTGCCTATTGTGAAGGTTAAATGGGACGCCCGTCGAGGTCCCGAATATACTTGGGAGGTCGAGTCCAATATGCGACAGAAGTACCCTTATCTATTTGAATAAATCTCGAGGTCGAGATTTTTATTAAGGGGGTGAAGATGTAACACCTCGAAAATTTCATCCAATAAATGTTCATAACAAACATGGCTGCGTGATCGTAATAAGGTAGGTGTTAATCCCTCAAGAGAGCATCTCCTGATTACCACGTTTGCTTGGTCAATTGACGGGTCAAGGTTATGTTAATAAAAAGTCAAACGGGTCAGTTTTGAAATAAAATCATAACTACCAATGTAGATGTTATAAAACCTGTTTTGACACTCTAATAACTTGGTAATAATTATAAGAACATGTAGGAACATGTTCGGCTCGTCAATTCCAGGTCTAAGGTCGGTTCGCAACCGAAAGTCGCGAAAGTTGACTTTTGCTTTGACTTTCAGTTCTGACCCGATTTAGCAACCTTAGCATTTGCTTCTAAGTTGCATTAAGACCATGTGTCACACCCCAACCAATGGCGGAAACATCGGGATGAGAAGAACAACTCGTTCAAAAGCATCATACACTACTTTGTGACAATATGTAATTAAGCAAAATTTCATTTCATAATAAAATTGTCAAGTACAACATAATTCAAGGAAATACAACAATACAACAAGTTTGACAAATAAAAACAAAACAAAATTGATACAACAATAATAAACGTAACGTCTATGTGTGTATCTAGCGTCATTGACTACTTTTTTTCATAGCATCATCTCCTCATCCTGTAACATGTTTAAAATACGAGTTCAATGCAAAAGCAAAGGCGAGTATACAAGTTTGAGTATAGCATAAGTATAAGCATAGGTTTAAACAAATCCACATGGCAACTAAGAATACATACGAGCATATACTAGGCATGTGATATTTCTAGTCAACCCTCTGTTTACGCAACTAGTATAAATATTTCAACATGACCAAACGTTCACAGGCAGTGCGTTACTCCTATAGCGCTATACATGTCAAATGTAGGCTAAAAATAAGCTAATGTCTATAGTATCACATACGTTCAATCCCTAGTATAAGCATCACATAAGTATCAAGCGTCATGTATACTGGATTGTTTTGTGCAAGTAATAAAGGTAACATCCGTCGAAAAACGGGTTTTCAAAACCCGCTTCGTTTATTAACCGAACAATCAGTTTTAAACTTTTGTTGTTTATTTATGACTTATTTTAATTTTAAACGATACATAATTAATAAACAAATTAGAATTTATAAATTATAATTTTTAAAAAGTAAAAATAAATTAATTAAAAAGAAAAACCGGCTGCCGGGAGTCGAACCCGGGTCAGCCGGGAATCCACAAAGCCTTAACTCTCACTCACCAAACCACTCCGCCACTTGTGTTCTTTAGGAATATATCAAATCAATTCATTCAAATATCCAAACCTCGATTTCAAATCGGTCAACCGACGCGCCCAATTCGCAGTCGTCGGAAATCCCGACGATTTCGCCGATAATTGACGGTTTCTTCTGATTTAACCGAAGAATTAACCTCAACGTTGGTTATAACCGATGTCTGAACCCGCGACATCAGTCGTAACCGCCGGAGAACGGCTGACCATGTCGAGACAGAAATCAGACCCCATGCGTCTCGATTCTTCCCTATAAATTTATCCACAAATCTCTGGTAGCCTTTTCGCTCAAAATCGCACGTTTTCTCGACGAAATTTCACTCGCCGGAAATATCCTGCCATCACCGGACTTTTGCCGGAAAACCGAGACTCACATCCACACGGTAAATACCTCGACTCTTTCTGTTTCAATCCGTTGTTAGACTGTTACTAACACAAATCCACCATCCAGAATCAATCCCAGACGACGTTGTCGGAATTTCTGCCTTCGCCGGAAAACTTCAGAAACTTCCAGAATCACGCTGAGAGCCGGTATGATCATTCAAACTTCTGTTAATCCTTGTTTAAGTACCTCAATTTCATAACTAATCGAACAGAACTGTTAATGATTCTAACAGCCGAAGTTCACAAACAGAGCCGACGGACCTTTGCCGGAGTTCTGTGAAAGACACGGATCGGTACCTCCTATCCCCAAACTCTCTCTGTTCATTACCTTTCAATTACTTATAATGTTTGATAATCGAATTAGACATAAATCAGTCAAATTATCATTGTCTGTGTCCTTGAGCGAAGAAGACGAAGTCCGGTTATGTTATAAGATTAATTAAAATCAGTTTTATGAACGGGTTAGACACACAGTCCAGCGGTGGACTGTGTGCAAACAAATACATATACGTCGCGAGTTCGATTCCTGTCCCAACCTTACACTCTTGAAATAAAAATGCCTTTTTTTTAACCGAACCGGGTTAACTCACAGAATCATGTTAAGTATAATAAAAACCAGATTATTAACCAGGTTAGACACACAGTCCAGCGGGAGGTCCCGGGTTCGAGACCTGTTGTCAGCACCGGTTCGATACATTTAAAATCTTTTTTTAAATATAAATAATTTCTGGATAAATCTAAATAGTATATAAGTATAATTAAAAACAGAATTATTTCGGGTTAGACACGTAGCTCAGTTGGTAGAGCTGCGTGCACGCGTACGGGAGGTCACGGGTTCGAGTCTCACCCAGCGCACATATATAAGCGACCGGACCGGTCAACGGTCAACGGTCAAAAGTCAACATTTTTTTATTATTTTTATTTATTTATTTAATTTAAAAATCAATTAAAAATACTTAAAAATAACGTTTTTAAAGTTAGAAAATAGCCTTAAACTCACAAAAATATATCCAAAAATCCTATTAAAATAGTTAATAAAATCCATATACTTACCGTACCTTTTCGTTATTAATTAGGTTAGTTATCCCTCGTCGATCAATCCTCTAAACTCGTACGCATTCAACATCTTCAAGCAAACGCACCCAATGTGAGTGAATCTCTACCAATTCCCCGTTTTAATCACATTTTGGGGTGTATCATGTGTCGCTATTTATTTATTATAATTAAACACTTGTGCATCCATCATGTTCATGATCAAATGTGCATTCAATATGTATCAGTTGTATGTGTGGTTGAAGTTTAGATTTAATTTATCATTTTCAGTACATACATTTCATAGGCCGCCGCTCCCCATTACCTATGAGCGTGAGCTGTTCCCCATTACCTATGAGCGTGAACCAGGCGTTGCCAACATAAGATCGGCTCCGTTTGATTGAGCCTTGATCTCACATACATTAGCATAGGCCGTCCGTTCCCCATTACCTATGAGCGTGAACGGGACGTTGCCAACATATACATTGTCATTCTTATTATATACTTAAGCAAGGTGGTTTGTGATCGTTATGTTTATATACATTTGTTCATATATGATTGTTGCACAATTTTCCTATATTAATTACAATAATGAATCAATGACAAATGTTTTTAACAAGGTTCACTCGCCAACTTTTGTTGATCCAAAATTCCCCATTTTTACACATGATACAGGTGATCAAGTTGAAGCAAGAAACATATAGGGCGGCCTAGAAGAATAAACCAATTTAGATTTTGGATTGTTTTAGTTAATTTTTCCTTTTCTTGTATTGTATGAATTTGACTTGGAACTTTGAGATGTAATTTGAATTTAATAAATATGAAACATATTAGTAAACATCATGAGCTTTGGTGATAACCCAATTATGCCCCGACTCTTATTCCGCTGCGGGTCGGGTGTGATAGATTGGTATCAGAGCCATGACTATAGGGATATAGGATAAGTTATTAGACCCTTAGAGCCTATACTATAGTTGCTTAGAATTTTTAAATTTTTGTGTGTTACATGCAAAATTCATGATGTTTATATACTTTATGTTTATTGTTACATTCAATGTTATGCAAGCATGTTCATAAGTACATATTATTATACAATGCCTATCATGAATCATATTCTCATAACGTATCATATCCATGGGAGCACACACCTCACAATTTATACGATTTTTACAACGATTTTTGTGTTTTCAAATCACATCAAAGTGAGTTCTCATGACGGGCATGTAGTAACTGGAAGGGTACGAGTACCGGTAGTCAGAACGTCCTGTCTAGGCTTGGCATTCGTATAAATCCAAAATAAAGGACCAGTTTGCCTACCTGGGGACTAACGATGAGAGTACGAAGGACCTATTAGGCCAAAGCATGCTATACCAAACGTCGTGTGAACTAACCCCACTTTGAGTTGTCATTGTGTCTATACCTGGACACCCTCCGACCATACATCTCGCAAACATATTTCGTGGTTTTCATTCGGGTGATGCGAGTGTTAAACCGCCAATACCAATGTGAATCCTACTAAGCCAATAGTCATGGGGGCCCACATGACTATACCGGCGATGGTATGGGAGACATTGGAGGCCCAAACATGAGCAAACCCAAGACATCCTATGGATGTAGTTGCATTATTGATGATTATGTTATTTTATTACTTTTAACGACACATGACACCTAAACACTTCTTAAACTCACAATCTTCCTATGTATGTTCCTGTAGATGTCGGCTAGGCAGCTACGTGGAGGACGAAAGTCAGGAAGGTCAAACGAACGCTTGGCCACTCAAATTGCAAAACAAATGGCCGCGGTGCTTCCTGATATTGTAATTCAAGTCCAGCAAGCTCTCACCGACGAATCCTGTCAACCCACCCAATCAAGAGGATCAAAACATCGACAACCCTCCCTCCAAGAAGTGCTCCTACAAACACTTCAAGTCTTGCGATCCCCCAAAGTATGAAGGGACGAAGGTGTCACCGCTCTCCTCCACTGGTTTGAGCAAATGGAAAACACCTTCCTAAACTGCGATTGTCCCGAGGATCGCAAGGTACGTTACGCAACCAGGAGACTATTTGGGGTAGCCCTGACCTGGTGGAATACCGAGAAGGGTAAAAGAGGAGTTGAAGACGCGATGGCCTTAACCTGGGAAGAGTTAAGGGAAATGATGACAAAACGCTTCTGCCCAAGAAGCGAACTCAAGAAGTTGGAAGACGAATTCCACTCGCTGAAGCAAAAGGAAGGGGACCATACTTCCTACAACAAAAGATTTCTTGAGCTGAACCAGATGGTTCCTAACTTGTTCACCCCAGTTTACCGCTTGGTTGAACACTATATTCGAGGCCTCCCCTCGAAGATTCAAGACTCAGTCCTCAGCACTTCGCCTGCAACTCTCGAAGCTGCTATGGAATTAGCCACCGAACTTACCGAGAAACCGCATCAGAAACGGTAAATTTAAGGAGGAGAAAAAGAAAGCCCCCGTTGAGGGCCAAACTTCAAACCATTCCACCTCCTCCTCAAAGTTTTCAAACAAGAGGAAACGAAGTACTAGAAATTTTGATGTTACCCAAACCAATTTCCCTATCCCTGCTGCACCCATCACTCAAGTTGCCCCTTCACCCGCACCATACAAAAGGCCATACTCCGGCCCCTACCCAAAATGCACCCGTTGCCAATACCATCACTCCCCCGAACACCCCTGTCAATATTGCACCGGCTGTGGCCGTGCAGGTCACACCATCCAAACCTGCCGCTCACTACATCGAATGAACCGCAACCAACCCACAACCCAAACCCACCATCAAATAATGGGTCAAGCCCAACAACCCCTACTACCACCACCTACACAACATACGGCCCAAACCTACTACCAACCCAACTACCCCATGATGCAACCCATGCGGGCTTGCTACAATTGTGGAGACCCAAACCACTTTAGAAACACTTGTCCACGCTTGGTGAACATCATACATGCTCAAGCTCAAGCAAATCCGGTGAACCAAGTTAACCAAGCTCCTCCACCTGCTAGAGGAAGAGCATTTAACATCAACGCCAACCAAGCTAGGGCCGACAACAACGTGGTTAACGGTACGTTTCTCATCAATGGTAGTTATGCATCCGTGTTATTTGATACTGGCGCGGATAAGAGTTTTGTGTCCTTAGAATTCGAACCCATCCTCAACCAAACTCGTGATAAACTTATGGAATCCATAACGGTAGAAGTTGTTGACGGAAAACCGGTCTCATTAAACTCCATTATCCGAAACTGTACTCTTACTCTAAACGATCACGATTTTCCTGTTGACCTCATTCCTATGAAGTTGGGAAGTTTTGACATTATAATCGGCATGGACTGGCTCAGCCAACATCATGCTGAAGTGGTATGCCGCGAAAAGTTCATTCGCATTCCTCTTGCAGACGGTCCAACCCTACGAATCTTTGGAGAAACCCCTTCGAAAGGACTCAAACTGATGTCCTGTCTTCAAGCCCGAAAATATCTCCGCAAGAATTATGTAGCATTTCTAACCCACGTTGTCAAGAAGGGAAATAAGGAGAAGAAACTCGAAGACATACCTGTAGTGAAAGAATTCCCGCAAGTCTTCCCCACGACATCTCAGGACTTCCTCCCAAGAGAGAAGTCGAATTCCGCATCGATCTTATACCGGGCGCTACGCCCGTCGCGAAATCTCCTTATAGGTTAGCCCCATCCGAAATGCAAGAGCTAGCCAGTCAATTACAAGAATTGACCGACAAAGGATTCATACGTCCTAGCTCATCGCCTTGGGGTGCACCTGTTCTGTTTGTGAAGAAGAAAGATGGAACGTTTCGCATGTGTATCGATTACAGAGAACTCAACAAATTAACGGTCAAGAACCGCTATCCATTACCTCTATCGATGATCTTCTAGACCAACTCCAGGGTGCCACTTGTTTTTCAAAGATCGACCTTCGTTCTGGCTATCATCAACTCAGAGTACATGAAGAAGACGTCCCAAAGACCGCCTTCCGAACTCGCTATGGTCACTATGAATTCATGGCCATGCCCTTTGGTCTAACCAACGCTCCAGCCGTCTTCATGGATCTAATGAACAGAGTTTGCAAACCCTATCTCGATCGCTTTGTTATAGTCTTCATCGACGATATTCTCATTTACTCAAAGTCTAAGACTGATCATGAACGACACCTTCGACTCATCCTCACGCTCTTAAGAACCGAAAAGCTCTACGCTAAGTTCTCCAAATGCGAATTCTGGTTAAAAGAAGTACAATTCCTTGGACATGTCGTCAATGACAAGGGAATACATGTCGACCCCTCAAAGATCAAAGCAGTGCAAGAATGGCAAGCGCCACGTACACCAACCGAAGTAAGATCTTTCCTTGTTTGGCTGGTTACTATCGCCGTTTCATATCAAATTTCTCTCGTATCGCTGTACCACTCACGGCTTTGACACATAAAGGAAAACCCTTCATATGGGGACCTAAACAAGAAGAAGCCTTCCAAACCCTTAAGCAAAAGCTTTGTGACGCACCTATCCTCACACTCCCCGATGGTTGCGATGACTTTGTAGTATATTGCGACGCATCAGGACAAGGACTAGGCTGTGTATTAATGCAAAGGGGAAAAGTGATAGCCTATGCTTTTAGGCAGCTCAAAACTCATGAGAAGAACTACACTACCCACGACCTAGAACTTGGAGCCGTTGTGTTCGCTCTTAAGATATGGAGACATTACCTCTATGGTACCAAGTGTGAAATTTACACTGACCACAAGAGCCTCCAACACATCTTTAATCAAAAGGAGTTGAATATGAGGCAACGAAGATGGGTCGAACTTCTTAATGACTACGACTGTGAAATTCGGTATCATCCCGGAAAAGCAAATGTGGTGGCCGATGCACTCAGTCGAAAGGGTTATGCGAACTCCATTCGTCTTCTATGTTCGCAAATCATAACCGACTATCAAGATCAAATCCGAGAAGCTCAACATGTTTCCATAACAGAATACGACATACGCAATGAGTTATCTTGTGGAGCAGAACTTAAACTCGAAACAAAATCCGATGGTATTCTGTATATCTAGATCGCATATGGATTCCCGATCACAATAACCTTCGCGATCTCCTTATGAAAGAGGCACACAAAACACGATACTCTGTACACCCAGGAGCCGACAAGATGTATCAAGACCTTCGATATACCTACTGGTGGCCTGGCATGAAAAAGGATATTGCGGTTTTTGTTTCCAAGTGCCTTACCTGTTCTAAAGTAAAAGCTGAACATCAAAGACCCTCAGGACTTCTAGTCCAACCTGAAATACCTGTATGGAAGTGGGAAAACATAACCATGGACTTCATTACCGGGTTACCTCGCACTTCCGGTGGGTATGACACTATATGGGTAATCATTGATCGTCTTACAAAATCAGCTCACTTCATTCCGATTCGCGAGGACTTTAAGAATGAGAAACTAGCTCGTATCTACATCAGCGAAATCGTAAGCCGTCATGGTGTACCGTTAAGCATTATTTCAGATCGTGATGGTCGTTTCACTTCACGAACATGGCAAGCCGTACAAGCCGCTTTGGGTACACGATTAGACCTCAGTACCGCTTATCATCCTCAAACTGATGGACAATCTGAACGCACCATTCAAACTCTTGAAGACATGCTTGAGCATGTGTCATAGACTTCAAAGGGAATTGGGACGCTCACCTACCATTAGTTGAATTTTCGTACAACAACAGCTATCATTCAAGTATCGGCATGGCACCTTTCGAAGCGTTATATGGTCGTAAGTGCCGATCACCAATATGTTGGCACGAAATTGGAGAAGCTCAAATCACCGGTCCAGAATTAATACAAGAAACAACAGACAAGATTCATCAAATCCGAAACAACCTTCTAGCGGCACAAAGTCGTCAAAAGAGCTATGCAGACAATGCGACGAAAGCCCTTGGAATTTAACATTGGTGACCAAGTACTTTTAAAAGTATCACCGTGGAAGGGAGTAGTTCGTTTTGGCCAAAAAGGCAAGCTAGCACCACGCTACGTAGGTCCTTTCAAGATACTCGAAAGAGTAGGACCTGTAGCATACAAGCTTGACCTACCAGAGGAACTCAACATAATTCATCCCACGTTCCACGTATCGAACTTGAAGAAGTGCCTCGCCGATGAAAATCTCCATATTCCTCTAGAAGACATTCAAGTCGAATGAATCTATGCATTTCATTGAAAGACCAGTAGAAATTATGGACTTCGGAGAAAAACGTTTAAGACGAAGCCGCATTCCAATTGTCAGGGTACGCTGGGAGTCGAAACGAGGACATGAGTTTACTTGGGAACGTGAAGACTCAATGCGCGAGAAATACCCACATTATTTCCTGTAACTACTACTACTTAAATTTCGGGACGAAAATTTCTAAAAGTAGGGGATACTGTAACATCCGTCGAAAAACGGGTTTTCAAAACCCGCTTCGTTTATTAACCGAACAATCAGTTTTAAACTTTTGTTGTTTATTTATGACTTATTTTAATTTTAAACGATACATAATTAATAAACAAATTAGAAGTTATAAATTATAATTTTTAAAAAGTAAAAATAAATTAATTAAAAAGAAAAAACCGGCTGCCGGGAGTCGAACCCGGGTCAGCCGGGAATCCACAAAGCCTTAACTCTCACTCACCAAACCACTCCGCCACTTGTGTTCTTTAGGAATATATCAAATCAATTAATTCAAATATCCAAACCTCGATTTCAAATCGGTCAACCGACGCGCCAATTCGCAGTCGTCGAAATCCCGACGATTTCGCGATAATTGACGGTTTCTTCTGATTTAACCGAAGAATTAACCTCAACGTCGGTTATAACCGATGTCTGAACCCGCGACATCAGTCGTAACCGCCGGAGAACGGTGACCATGAATCGAGACTGAAATCAGACCCCATGCGTCTCGATTCTTCCCTATAAATTCACCCACAAATCTCTGGTAGCCTTTTCGCTCAAAATCGCACCTTTTCTCGACGAAATTTCACTCGCCGGAAATATCCTGCCATCACCGGACTTTCGCCGGAAAACCGAGACTCACATCCACACGGTAAATACCTCGACTCTTTCTGTTTCAATCCGTTGTTAGACTGTTACTAACACAAATCCACCATCCAGAATCAATCCAGACGACGTTGTCGGAATTTCTGCCTTCGCCGGAAAACTTCTGAAACTTCCAGAATCACGCTGAGAGCCGGTATGATCATTCAAACTTTGTTAATCCTTGTTTAAGTACCTCAATTTCATAACTAATCGAACAGAACTGTTAATTGATTCTAACAGCCGAAGTTCAAAAACAGAGCCGACGGACCTTTGCCGGAGTTCTGTGAAAGACACGGATCGGTACCTCCTATCCCCAAACTCTCTCCGTTCATTACCTTTCAATTACTTATAATGTTTGATAATCGAATTAGACATAAATCAGCCAAATTATCATTGTCTGTGTCCTTGAGCGAAGAAGACGAAGTCCGGTTATGTTATAAGATTAATTAAAATCAGTTTTATGAACGGGTTAGACACACAGTCCAGCGGTGGACTGTGTGCAAACAAATACATATACGTCGCGAGTTCGATTCCTGTCCCAACCTTACACTCTTGAAATAAAAATGCTTTTTTTTAACCGAGCCGGGTTAACTCACAGAATCATGTTAAGTATAATAAAAACCAGATTATTAACCAGGTTAGACACACAGCCCAGCGGTGGACTGTGTGCACGTTAACCCACAGGTCCCGGGTTCGAGACCTGTTGTTAGCACCGGTTCGATACATTTAAAATTCTTTTTAAAAATAAATAATTTCTGGATAAATCTAAATAGTATATAAGTATAATTAAAAACAGAATTATTTCGGGTTAGACACGTAGCTCAGTTGGTAGAGCTGCGTGCACGTGTACGGGAGGTCACGGGTTCGAGTCTCACCCAGCGCACATATATAAGCGACCGGACCGGTCAACGGTCAACGGTCAAAAGTCAACATTTTTTTATTATTTTTATTTATTTATTTAATTTAAAAATCAATTAAAAATACTTAAAAATAACGTTTTTAAAGTTAGAAAATAGCCTTAAACTCACAAAAATATATCCAAAAATCCTATTAAAATAGTTAATAAAATCCATATACTTACCGTACCTTTTCGTTATTAATTAGGTTAGTTATCCCTCGTCGATCAATCCTCTAAACTCGTGCGCATTCAACATCTTCAAGCAAACGCACCCAATGTGAGTGAATCTCTACCAATTCCCCGTTTTAATCACATTTTGGGGTGTATCGTGTGTCGCTATTTATTTATTATAATTAAACACTTGTGCATCCATCATGTTCATGATCAAATGTGCATTCAATATGTATCAGTTGTATGTGTGGTTGAAGTTTAGATTTAACTTATCATTTTCAGTACATACATTTCATAGGCCGCCGCTCCCCATTACCTATGAGCGTGAGCTGTTCCCCATTACCTATGAGCGTGAAACCAGGCGTTGCCAACATAAGATCGGCTCCGTTTGATTGAGCCTTGATCTCACATACATTAGCATAGGCCGTCCGTTCCCCATTACTATGAGCGTGAACGGGACGTTGCCAACATATACATTGTCATTCTTATTATATACTTAAGCAAGGTGGTTTGTGATCGTTATGTTTATATACATTAGTTCATATATGATTGTTGCACAATTTTCCTATATTAATTACAATAATGAATCAATGACAAATGTTTTTAACAAGGTTCACTCGCCAACTTTTGTTGATCCAAAATTCCCCATTTTTACACATGATACAGGTGATCAAGTTGAAGCAAGAAACATATAGGGCGGCCTAGAAGAATAAACCAGTTTAGATTTTGGATTGTTTTAGTTAATTTTTCCTTTTCTTGTATTGTATGAATTTGACGTTGGAACTTTGAGATGTAATTTGAATTTAATAAATATGAAACATATTAGTAAACATCATGAGCTTTGGTGATAACCCAATTATGCCCCGACTCTTATTCCGCTGCGGGTCGGGGTGTGACAACAAAGCATAAGTTTAGTGTTGTTTTGATACATAACATGTTACACCCCAAAGTGTTTAAACGAAAAGGGGGATTCGAGTATAGTCACGGTTTGTTTTTGGGTTTTTCTACACTTGAACAATTCCGTGAAGTGGTTGATTCGTGGGAGGAAACGCCGAGTTATCCTACAAGAGGAAAGGATGCGTATGAGTAACGAGTTAATGGTGGATTTGGAGTATTTGGGTAAATGTAAGAATAAGGTATGGAAAGTATTATAACATGAAAAATAGTCACTAGACATAGCACTTGTCAACGACACTATAGTAAATCCCTAAGGATTGAATATGTTTTCATAGGTTCAAGACCTATTAGAATCGTGACAAGGAACTACATACTATAGTGATGAAACTTATTAGCTTGACAATGATTCACTTAGTCATTTGTCAAGGGTTCGGTTTCTAAGTTTATTATATAGTTTATACATATAATTAGTCATATAGTCATGTAAGAGGTGGGAGGATAAATCATCCACTTTGGTACCTCTTGGTATCAAGTAAGTCAAGTAGGAGGTGGGAGGATTAACTATCCACTTAGGAACCTCTAGGTTTGTTCACCACTACACAAGTCACCATAGGTGACAAGGAGGGTTCAAGAACATAATGTACAAAATGTAAATATGGTGTCATCTAGATACCAAGTAGCCAAGTTTGAGTCAACCCGAAGAGCACACGAGGACAATGGTCAACGGCTATGTAGGGTTGTGACACTTTAGGCCTAGCAAACTAGCTTGGGATCTTGATAAAAAACATCAAGTGATGTGTGGTCTCAAAAGGTTTAGGATAGCCCAAGCTAACCAAGGTGGACACACATGAACAAGGTCTTAACCTTGCATCACTTGTGAGCTAAAAGCTCTATGAAAACCGAAAGTTTGGAGTGTTTAACATTCCTATTTACATGTATAACAACCTAGGTTAGTCTCCTTAATCACAAATTGATTAGAAGCTCAAGAACACTAGGATGGTTTGAAGTAAACATAAGTTTTGGAAAAGTTTGTTTTAGAACAGGGAATTTCTTGCACTTCAACCTCAATATAAAGGAGTTCCATCTAGGTTTTCCATGGAAGAACCTAAGGAAACAATCCTAGAGGTGTCCCAAGTGCTAAGGAAGAAGAAATAATGAGAAAGGTGGAGTAGAAGTGAGCTAGAACTCACTTTGAGAGCCTTGAACTTTCTGCTCAATTTTTGAGTTTACAACTGATTTCAAGTGTTTAGAGAGTGAGATTAGAGTGTTTGTTAAGTAGAGGAAGTGTGGGAATGGGTTGGGTTTTATAGGAGGTGATTAGGGTTAGTTAGGTGAGCATTTTGTGCAAGAAGCACAATCCTTGTGCACTAAAATTGACCAATAATGAGCCAAAATCACTTTTTGCCGAAATGGGTGGCTGGCGGGCCGCGAGAAGGGAAGGGGGACACGCTGGCGGCCCGCGAGAAGCTGGTATAAGTTTCATTTTTGTCAATTTAGCCCCCTGGGGTTTATATTTAGGGGTTTGGGGTGTTTTTTAAGCATAAAAAGTGCATTTTCAGGGGGTTTTAAGTCAGTTTATCGCAAGAATAAGTATGAGCAAGTATCATTGTATATATGTATCATGTATAAGTATCTTATAATGTATGTATGTCACGTATTTGCAAGTTCACCACACGTTTTATGAATATCACAAGTATGTGTTACATGTTTGAATGTATGAGTATAAAATGTTTATGATCAAGTATAACATGAATAAAATATGATTTTCCATTATGATTCAAGTCTCGGATGACAATGGTTTACAACGAAAATAATTACGAGATACAAGGTTTCCCAAAATACAAATACAACGTGAGCTTGCTATAAATAGAAAGTATGGAAATGCAAGGTGTTACACCATGTTGAAGTATACTATAATGCTCTGGAGTTATAGGACATGGTCATGTAGTAATCCAAGTCATTATGCAAGTATCCGTTAAATATGCCTAAAACGCCCTTTTGACATATAAAACGGTTTAAAAATAAACTTGACATCAAAACTCTATACCTACTAATGTAATATCATTATTAGGATTATTTGGGATATTCATTCAGGTTGCAAACTAAGTTTAAGCTATAGTTTGCCTATTATGTCTTTAAATGACGATATCGCCCTTTCGGCACTTTAAATGGGTTTTAAACATTTTAATGGACCAAAACCTCATACTTACTAATGTAATATATAAATTAACATATTTTGGTCATACAAACCTGGTCACAACAACAGTTTTACTCAAATACCATTTAAATCGTCATTTAGCGACTTAATCGTCGTTTCGACGCATAATATGGTTTAAAACCATATTAGAGCATTAAGGCTTGATACCTACTGATTTCAAAACATATTTTCAACTTATTTACAATAGGTATATGTCCCAAATTCAGATTACCAAATAAGTTATCAATTATACATGAAATGACCAAAATACCCTTCTTGGGACATAGTTTGGTCTTAAATGATAAACCACACATATAATTGTTATCCTACTGATAAAACATCATAAAATAAGTATTTTTACAAAATGATTATGATAATAACATCAGTTTACTTATAAGCTCGTTTATTACATTTTAAAATGACGAAATTGCCCTTTTAAGGCGTAGTTTGCTTTTAAACCAGGACGGGATAACCTACTGTTATAATAGCATATTTTAAACTTAATGGCACATGGAACTTGTATGGGACTCACCCGGTTACCCGGTTTCGCTTATATGTGTACGGTTAAGACCACGTGACTAGTTTACGCAACTTAACCGAAACGGGTTTAACCATATCAAAATATTCTCAAATTCCAGTTTGTAAAATGGTAACCCATATTATACAAGTCCTAGTACTTGTTGGGTCCAAAATACATTCTTTTCCGGTCATCGCTTAATCTAGCATTTTCGTACGTTATCGTTATTTTAAGTTAGCCGATCTAAGTTAATGACTAAATGAAGACCCGCTAGCTAACTAATCGGTATTAAAAAGCTCCTTTCCAGACTAGAGAATTCCGGTAGATTGTCGCCAAGTTAGTTTTATTGATTACGGCTGTGCTTTGCTTATTTTCTTATTATTTAGAGATTTTGCAAACCAGGTAAATACTTTAACTTATTTTCCCTTATACAGGCTTGGGATACGGTATACTAATACCGCATGGTTGGATATGAGATCAAATACCAATGAGTCGGGAATTCAAATAATCCATTTTGATTCGTATTGGGAGTTAAAACGACCGTGTCCTGGATTTAACAGCTCATTTAATTGCAAATGGCCACGACCTAAACACGGGGTGTAGGCATACACCCGTCAGATGCTAAATTAAAATATAACCCATTTGGGGTGCACCTATTAAAGGTGTTAAAGTGGCATGTCAATTAATCATGATCCCGGCGTAGTTTTTCGGGCTCTAAATGTATTATTAGCATGTAAAACTGATAACATGAAAATTATTTATCCCAAGTTATTTATAAAACTAAGTACCTTTGCATACACTAAATGTTTTCGAAATATTTTCAAAAAATGAGTCGGTTAAATGTATTTACCAGTGAAAACTGACATATTTTTAAAAGGCTAAGTGAAGGTGACAAGTATACGTAATTAGGCTAGAAGTGCTCGGCGAAGCTTAAGAGGAATTGCAACCCTTTGCTTAGAAGGCCTCAGTCTGTTAAATTTCCTTTTGTAATCACATTTCAATCTGCCTATGGATCTAATTACAAGCGTTGTATTTATTTTTGAACTTTGAACATTTATACGTTTGTAATAGTAATTATCCAGACTTCCGTTGTGTTATATTGTATTGTTTGGTAATGATGATATCAACTTACGTTACGATATTCCCCAACCGGGCCCACCGGGTTATACGTGGAAATTAGGGGTGTGACACAATTGCATGGGTATGAGGTCAATCGAAAACGTATGGTCATTAAGATTCAAGGAGCATTTAGAAAGGACAGAATCGACTGTGACGGGCTTTCCGTTAGCAACTTCGACCGCGAATGATTTAGGCAACTTAGAACGTCTACACTTTAACATAGGTTTGAATTAAACGGATACAAAATTTTTATCCGCACCAGTATCAAATAAGCATGAAGCATAGACATTGTTAATGAGAAACGTACCGTTTATGACGTCGTTTGCATTCTGAGCCTGAGCTGCAGTGATGACGAAGGCTCTACCACGCGCTTGTTGTTGTTGCTGCTGGTTGTTGTTGTTGTGTTGCGGACAGACCTTTGCGAGATTATTTGGATCGCCACATTTGAAGCAGGCCCGAATAGTTACTGCTTGGGGTCGGGTCTGGTTTGGTGTGGGGTTTTGGGTTGTCGCAACGGTTTGGGTCTGGTTGGCAAGTGGTTGGCGACATTGAGGGGCAAAATGTCCAAACCTGTTGCAAGTGGTGCATAGGCGACAGGGTGCATTAACAGGGTATGCCTTTTTAGTAGGCTCGGGATTGGTTGATGCAACTTGCTGAATGGGTTGGGGGTTTGGCGGAGTGACTACCGCGCAGTTTTGGCTTGAAGCCTTCCGCTTCTTTCCCTTGTTGTTGTTCTTTGGGGGTTTGGTTGGGGTAGGTTCAACGATGGCTTGGTGTGCATTATTCGATGGAGCCTTGGTGGAGGCTTAATGAAGAACGTGGTTGTTGTTAAGCTTAGCGGCCAAGTGGTAGGTATCTTCAAGGGTTTTGGGGGAAGCGGTGTCAACAAGGTTCATGAGGTGAGGAGGGAGACAACGTATGCACTTTGCAATAGCCTTCTCGACAGTGTCGACTTGGCTCGTGCAAATCACACCAAGTTGTTTGGAAAGGGCCGTGAGGCCACCGCTATCGTTCCCAACATGTTTTAGGTTCCAGAACTCGTTCTGAGCTTTTGGCGCTCATGTGGAGGACATAATTCTTTCTCCATAAGTTGTTTGAGGTCGCCAAGAGAGGGCGTGTGCGGCTTGTTTCCACGTGCGTTACGTCGGAGGTCCACATCGGAGCCAAGAGAGGGCGTGTGCGGCTTCGTTTCACTTACTACCATGACAAGTAACCATGTTGATTAAGGTCATGAATCGGTTATGTATAGTTTAATATATATTATATAATTTATAGTAAGTCCCACATGTTTAGCATGGAATTTCATAGAAGTCATGCATTGAGGTAGGAGGATAACAGTTCTTTAACCTCTTTCGTAAGATTCACCGTTACACAAATTGCCACAAGGAAAATTCGGATGGTCATGAATAATAAATAAAATAAAAAAAGAATACTTCACTAAAACTATGTATCAACCAAGTAAGCAAGCTAGGTGCGTGTATCCCGAACATGGCAACGTTTGGGGACGTGTCGTAGCCTTGTTACTCAAATGAAGGTTGAACATGTTTTAGTGGTTAAACATAGAAATCATCAAGTGAGGGGGTGGAATGAAGGTAGGATAGCCAAGGATCCCAATTTATTCACACTCATACCAAAACACAAGTCTTGTTATAAACAAGCTTGGATAGTTTCAACACTTATGGGGTTAAAAACCGTTAGCAAAACATAAATTTTAGAGGCATTTTACACCTCCTAATTTGTATTAAACAATCTTGGCTAAGCTCACTAACCATAAATTTGGTTAGAGGCATAAGTAGCACAAGTTTGAATGAGAAAACAAGATTTTAATAATAGTTTGTAAAAGTTTCTTCTAAAACAGTAGGCTTGGACCTCAAAATGTGGTGAGGTTCCACCTTAGTTTGCCATGGAAAACTTGTGGAAACCTTCCTAGAGGTTATCCAAGATGTTTAGAGAAGAGTAGTAGAGTAGAAAGAAAGAGCAAGAGTGAGTTAGAAACTCACTGTGAACAACCTTGAGTTCACTGTTGTAACTTGAGAGCTTGAGAGGAGGAGAGATTTAGAGAGTGTTTAGAGTGTGGGAAAGTATTAAGAGTGTTAGGAGGCTGCTATTTATAAGCTGAGATTAGGGTTTAAGCATTTAATAATAGTGGTTGGCTGATTACAGTTGAATTAAAAATGAACAGTCTTTTTAACATAAACTTCGCTACATAAACTGCGCGAAACAAAGGAGCATGGGGCAAAGACCTGAGAAGTGGCGAAGAATGGTTCTTCGTGAGGAGAATGGGGGGACGAAGAACCCTTTTTTGGGTTCTTCATGAGAAATAGGGTAAAGAACCCCTTTTGGCTTTGAGTTCTTTGTAGAACGGAGTGTTGGACGAAGAGAGCTTTGGCTTCCTTGGATTTTCGTGGGGGAGTGTTGGACGAAGAACCCTTTGGTTCTTTGTGTCCAAACTTCTATTACATTAAGTATTATTATTATTGTTATTATTATTATTATTAAAACGTAACCATGTATTTACTAGCTATCACGCGCATATAAGTTATGAGCATAAGTATTCGAGTATCGGTTGAGTGTAAGTGTAATGTAGTCAAGTATTGAGTAAGTATATATAACAAAATGATCAGATACACAATACACAATATCATGACAGATAGTAAGAAAAGATTGATTCCCAAGGAGTATCTGAAAGTATACAACAGGCGAGTTCGACATTTGATTATAAATTGACGCATCAAACCTATATCAAACTAGAAATTGAAAAAATCATAGTTTAATGCGCCTGTTTAACGTCGGTTTTTGTATTGTTAAGAAGTCCATTTTATGAATACGTCAGTACATGTCAATAATTCCATTTTATGAATGTGAAATATTTAATATCAAAAGAAAAACTATGTCTAAAAAAACACGGAATCTGAACTCATATACCCATTCAAAAAGACAAGTTAAATACTCATGATTCAACTCTAGAGAGGGGAGGTGGGAGCCCCGCCTCATGTTCACCTTGGATGTTGCCTCTTGATTTCTTTGAAAGTTTGATTTTATTTTCAAAGCCCATATGATTCACGATTCAACTCTAAACCCATATGATGTGGCCATCTAGGTGATATTTGTGAGAGTTTTACCATTACCCTCATGACTTCTTGTAACCTAATATTTACTTTTTTTCTTTTTCATAAGAACTATGTTGAAAATGCAGGTTCGTTAGAGGCATTATTATTTATTATTTTTAATTTTTAAAGTACAGTATTATAGTATTATTTAGTTTGATTTGATATCCACACAAATTAAACATTTATTCGAGAAATTTAAGATCTTAAATATACAACAACCACTCAATAGCCAGTCAGAAAATAACAAAATGGCATAAGAGACTCGAGTACAGTAAAACCAAAATACAAAACACCTAACATCTCATTAAACTTACATTCCAATTATCATCATTATTCATCACACAACCATGATAGTAACCATGACAGTGACAATAAAAAAGATAAAAACAGTCAACAATTTCAATATTAATTATTACAAATAATAATAATAATAATAATAATAATAATAATAATAAATAATAATAATAATAATAAACTAAAGTTTAGAAGACCCAATAATATTCGCGTGTTTCACATCCTCAACAGTCTCATCAAACTCCAACGCCGGCAACACATCACCATACAAAATCCTCTGATTCCGGCCGTACACCTCTCCATCCCACTTCCTCTTAACCAACTCCTCCGAAACCCTAACCGCCGCTGCAACCGTCCCCTCCGCGCTATCATGCGCCGAGTATACAATCCCCTTCGCCACCGCCACCTCCGCCGTCACCTTCTCCGCTCTCCACACCACATCCCGCAACGCCGCCGGAGATCCGATCTTATTCTTCAACAACTTAACAAACCAATCCGCCACCACAAGCTTAATATCCATCTCACTCATGTAAATAAATCCTCTATCTTTTCTCATCAGAACGTAATCGTGAGCCTGGCTAGAATAAAGCCGCCGGCGGAGGCGTTGCCGGTTACGGCGGCGATTGTAGGCATCGGGAGCGTGATTAGGTCTCGGATGAGTAACCGGAGTTTGGCGGACATGAGGATGTGGCGGTTTGGATCGGATTGGCCCCACGCGAGGTCGTATCCATTGGAGAAGTATTTGCCGTGTGCGGTGGTGATTAGGGCGGAGGGAGTAGTTGTTTCGGATCGGATGGGGTGGAGTGCGGCGGTTATTGAGTCGAGTAGCGTGGGGTTTAACCGGTGCTCATCATCGCCAGTTAGGGTTAGGATGTAAATGTTACACGTTTTTCTAACGTACACATTTTTTATTGTTTGTACGGGATCTTAACTCTGATAGCGAGTGGTTGTACCTTCACTCACTAACTTCTATTATATATATAGATTCAATTGACTTGTACTTGTTATTGGATACTTGATGTAAATGGATTAAAGTGTTTTTTTTTTTTTTGTAATTTTTGAATGTGTAAGTGTTGAGTTACTAAGAGTTTTAAATTATTAAATATTAAACTTGTAAGAAGTCTGACCAATTTAAATAAGAGGTCTTAACCATTCAGACTCAGTATAATGTTTAACCATTTAGAAAAAATGTCTGAAAAATTCAAACATCTGCTCGCGAAACAAACAGTCTAAACCATTAAGTGCTAAACCAGTAAAAAGTCTAAACCACTAAAACCTAATACAAAAAATGTTTGGTTTGAGAATATTTAAAACTTGTAGCTTTATTATAAATGTCATTAATTTATTTGCTATTCATAGTTGGTGGCTAATCTAGCTATAGTATACTACTAGTTTGACGAAAAAAATTTCTTTGAAATGAACCGAATAAATAAGAGTTAAATGCTTGGTTGGTCCCTGTGGTTTGCGAAAATTGCAGACTTGGTCCCAATGGTTCACTAATTACACACTTGGTCCTAATAGTTGTAATTTTTACACTCGGGTGGTCCTTATCACTAACCCATGTTAAATTTCTCAATTAAATTGATGTTAAATGACTAGATTACCCCTAAATAATTAAAATAAATTAAACTATCTTCTTCCTCCCCTCTTTCCCACCCTCACAAAAACCCTACCAACACACCTGCAAATCTCCACTTCAACAATGTCTGTAGAGCTTCCCACCCTCCTCCGCCGCACGCCCTCTCTCATGCGCCACCACTCTCCACCAACAACAACAATCCGACAGCGTTTCACTCAAACACTGGTGCGTGGCCAAGAACAACGCCAAAGATTCCGCCCTTCAATCCGTCATCGATCGGGCCGTTGAGCCGATGGAGCCGATTGTTCCCCGATCCACCATACACAACATCCGCGATGTTGGATAACGTATCAGAAGGTCTTGTTTTGTAATGGGTTGTTACAGATTTGCGAATACCATCGATGCAAGAACAGGTTGGGAAATGTCGATTGAGTTGGCAGATAAGAGGTCGATTGGGTCGATTTGGAAGGGGGATGCGAGTTGGGAGATTTTGAGCAGGGTTCGATTGTTGATTTGGGGGTTATGAATCTTATGACGGATGACGTATTGGTGGTGGAGGGAGTGCTCAGTGGTGGAGGGAAGATGGTGGTGGTGGTGGGTGTTCTGGCAGTGGAGGTGAGATGATGGTGGTGGTCTAGGGTAGAAGAAGGAGGTAGGAGATATATTGTTTTATTTTCTTTAACACATAAGGGTATTATAGTCATTTCACAAAGACTTAACTGAAAAATTTAACATGGGTTAGTGATAAGGACCACCGAGTGCAAAAATTACAACTATTAGGACCAAGTGTGTAATTAGTAAACCATTGGGACCAAGTCTGCAATTTTCGTAAACCACAGGGACCAACCAAGCATTTAACTCAATAAATAATTGTATGTAAGAATTCAACTTTAAATCAATAACGTATGGTTGAATTGACTTTTAGGATCTGCGAATGCTACAGTCACAAGATATATTAGTTAACGTCATATTCACACATTGTTTGATTATTTTGAAACCCTTTATGCGTTTTTCTTTGGCCGGCCAAAGAGTAGCACATAGGTTTGGTTCATAGACAAAGTCTGACAGGTATTAGTTTTTGTCTTGTTGACATCATATCTATATTTTTTTCTGTGGGCCGAACCTATATGCTACTCTTTGAATAAAGCGTAACGCATGGGCGTATGGAAAACTCTATGCTGCTCTTTGATCACAGAGCAGTGTTTAGGGCTTTGGCCTGTTAAAAACAGAAGTGATAGCTAACAAGTCACAGATGTTGTCGGTTCAGACGCTGATAGAGTTATGGAGGGACGTAGGACTGGGGGAGCTTCCACTGCCACAATTACCATCCCTAGGGGAGGACGAGTAGCCTATGATAATTTAGTTTTTATTTTGTATTAGACATTCAATTGTACTTTTGTTTTGTATGTACAATGTAACACCCCAACCCCGAAGGGCTGGCGTGTCACTATTATAGATATCAGTCCAAAAACCAATCCAACAAAATAATAAAAGAATCCTAATTACATTTTCTTACATTATTGAAACGAAACAAAACTTGATCTTCAAGGCACACCTCACTTATTTCCCCATGTTTCCCATATTACCTGTCAAACAATTACGACAAACACAAAAAAAATACGGCTAAGCCAAAAAGTTGCTCAGTAACAGAGATATCAATAGTACATGTAACAGATGAACAAATGAGAACGAAACCCACATAACGGAAGTTGAACTGAAATTGACATTGAACCCACATTTGAAACTAAAACAATTTTTATTCTCTCAGATAGCTTTATGTCACACCCAACCGATGGCGGAAACATCGGAGTGAGACGAAAACGAGATTGCAAGAGACTTCATAACGTTAATAGTGACAAGCATTCAATAATTTATTTTTTTCGATGCTTGAACTAGGGACGCCACAAGTTTATAACGAACATTGTACAAAACATATTCAAATATGTGAGTTTCATTTCATTGAAACGATTTTTGTACAAATATTGAAATTGAGATACAACATAATAATTGCGATACAACGAATATTAAAATTTAAGTGCGTTTCTAGGCAATCCTACTAAATTCGTCGGTCGCAACCCTGCAACATGTAATAAAAACATGGATCAGTACAAAAGCACTAGCGAGCAGACAAGTTTGAATTTAAATATATATTTATAAAAGTTGTCTCAAAGTCACATGGAAATTTATAATCAAATAAGACGAGCATACGTAAACAACTTGTGCATAACAAATAGAATATAAATAAAATCTTTAACTAGCATGCATAGTAGTCTAGGCATTCCAATATATCGTGAGATAACAAGTCGAATCTAACAAGTACAAATAACCAAAGCATAGCAAAGAAGGAGCTCGATGGTTTGAGAATTAAATTATGATCGAATGCATAGCGTGGATTATACAAGTTGCACCCAAAACGTATTTACGAGTAAAAAGGGATCGAGTATGCTCACTGTTAGCGAAGCTTCTCTTGGAACTTTCGTGATGAGTCGACGGTCGAAGGATGGAATACCGAGGTTACCTCGCATTGTTAAACGAAAGTTATAAAAGTGTTATCAAAATGAATATACACTTGCTTTTATTTTATAATTTTAATCGAGCCTCGTTACGTTTCATTAGTGTTTCAACGATAGAGTAGTTGTATTATATATATTTATTAGAGATCATCGAAGCGTTATTAAAGTAAATATACAACTTCATTTATTTTTATAAAAGATTTACATAATTCCAATACATTTCTCTTTTTATTTAATATGTTTTGGATTTGCGGATTTTACAAAAAAAAAACGGGCAGGGTTTCCTCTGTTTTTGATGATCCCGACAATGTTAATTGTCGTTAAATTTGTCAAAACACAACAATTCATTGTCTATACATTATCTCTTTCGCCAACGACATATAAGTATATACTTTTATCAATAATGTACGAATATATAACTTTTGTCGACAATGTATAAATATATAACATTGAAAGCGCAAAAACATGTAAACTTACCGAAAGCTTTATTTTTGTTCATAAATTCGTCATGATATGTTAGTTCGAGCTCGATTTACGTTAAACATGATATCTATAAATAATATAATAAAATTTACAGCGTTAGAAGTGTACCGCGTCGCGTGTTGACTGAGTTGAGCCGAATCAAGTCTGGTGTTGACCAACTTGACCGAACCGAACACGAAGCAAAGCTGTCCCGCAACTGAACCAAGACTAGGCCGGCTGAACCAACTGTAGTGAGTCTGACCCTAACCCAAAACTGTTGAAACGAACCTGAACTTGAGCTGTGGCCCAAACTGAACCGGATCAAGACCCGACATAACCCGAACAAAACTGAATCAAACCTGAATCGAGATAATCGAGCCGATTCTGAATCGAAACATCCAACTTGAACCTAGGTGAACTGAAGGCTCGTGACCTCACCGCCACTACCACTACCACTGCCATGGTCTCCGGCGACCGTCGCCGCCGTCGGCACCAGCGTTGTCGTCTCTGTTGCCATCCGCCCTGCGCCGTCACCAAATATGGGTGGTCGACCGTTCATTCGACACAGAGAGAGAGGAGAGCGAGGGTAGAGGAGAAGGGTGGAGGTGTGTGGTTTGGTTGGGTTCGCCAAAGCGCCGGCCGGAACCGACGCCAGTCATCGGAGAAGAAAGGGGGCAAGGGGGTGCATAGGTGTCTGCGAGGTGTGTGTGTTAAGTGTGTGTGGGTTGTAATTAGGGTTTGGGTATTGGGCCCAAGGCCCGGTTAACTAGTACCCAAGGTTTTTGAGCGGCCCGTTTATATTTTAGTGTGTTTTCTCACCCGAACTTCATAGCGTGTAGTGTAGCATCGTATTTTATTCTTTTAAGATTAAGGGTGTGCCAAAAGGGGCCGGAAATTGACGCCGGGCACGTACTATGTAAACCGAAGGTATCGATTCGCGTAGAAATGCATACTCGAATACTTGGTTGTGTGAATGGTGAATACGTGATACGATATATATGTATGTATATATATATATACATACAAAAACACACACTATGATTAACGCCTCGAATTACAATATGATTTTATAAAAATAGGGATTTTAAAATACAAGGCATTACACTTTACTTATAATAGAATATTGTTTAAGAATCTCACTTTTTAAAACAAGAAAATTATCGAAATTACTATATTATGAATAAACATATAGATGTAAATCAAATCTGATGATAACTCGAATTTCGTAATAAATCATTATTTAGTCAAAACAACTATATTTCTAATTTGAAAATATATATTTAATTAATAAAATAACTTAGATAACATGAGTTTAACATAGTAATCTAAGACTTGTAAAAATTATATAAACCGATACTAGAGACAAAACAGTTCTAAAAACAAATACTGAGGCGGACACCGGGCAAATGTTGAAAACAAAGACTGGAATTCTGGCACTGAACAGATACTTATGTAACTTGAATCCCAATACTTATACAACATAGATACTACATATCAAACATATCGTAACGGATACAAGACATACATGACTATACTTAACCATAAAATAAGTCACGTAATGTGGAAGCACATCATAACAGAAACAAGACATACGTGACTAAACATAACAATAAAATAAGTCACGTTATATAGAAGCACCCACGAGCCTAAACAGAGGCATACATGGCTATAGTCCATGCGCCGAGATGGTGCGTGTAGGCGTACACACATTAGTCCATCTCAATAGGAGTCGGAGCTAAGATCGATCTATTCGCCTCTAGGGTCCAGGTGCTACACAAGCACAAACTAGAGATGCCGTGAACTTTAGTTACGCACCGTCACGATGAGTGTCATGTCGTTGACACCCCAACGACAAGATTTAACATATAAATGCTCGGGTGACAGAGTACAAAGTCGTATCAGAAATAAACGTATCATTGACATAAGTCTAAAGGGAACATGCAATAACGAGCACAAAATCTAAGGTCTATTGCATGCTACAATAAATACTAATCATATAAAATTACAAACCGAAACATCTAGCGAAAACATTCGTACTACAAAGTAACGGATATGAATAAAATACTATGATGACAAGGACAGAAATCCGTACCAACGAGTAACGGAAAATATACTGCGATGAAAAGAAAACAGAATCCGTACCTTATTAGGAAGCAAATCAAACCAAATAATCAAGTCGTCCACGATAATAAAGAAAAAACCTTAATCGTAAAGCAGAGCTAACCGGAGACCAAATACTAGAGCTTCAGGGAAACGAGTCAAACAGCAGCGATGGTCGCGACCCGCAGAATGTTGCGGTGATGGTCACGGCAGAGTAGCGTGGCAACGGAGCTAGGTGGACGACGGAGTGCAGCTGTGACGGCCTTAATAGCGGTTGCGTATAATGGAATTTAATTAGCACCTTAACAGAAACAAGATAAAGAGATTGATAATAACTTGGTACCTGATTGGGGTCGGAGAACTAAAGTGACAGAACCGGTGGCGGCGAACAGAGGTGTGGCGATTATAAACAACAGTCGGAGAGAAACGGACTCATATGGGGAGTTCAAATGATGATCAAAAGCTTTAATCGAGTTGAGGTCGGTGATAACAACCCCCAAAGATCGGACAGTTCGTTTAAAGGAATTCATAAACTTTATTTTCTTTTGAAAATATAGTATAAACGTTGAACAGAAGAACGAGATGGCACAGTTGATTTGAAGAAACATTATCATGTATAATGTTTATTTAATATATTTTTTTAACTTTTGATCAGATCGTGGGACTAAAGCATGCACATGTCCATGCATGCATTTTTCTTTTTATTTAACCTTATAATTTATTTAACATAAAAAAAAAGATTTATTATTATTATTTTTAGAATATTACAAGTCTACCCTACTAAAAAATTCGTCCTCGAAATTGCTAAGCATGGATGGCACACATATATCAACATAACGGATACATAACAAACATAATAGATTCAGATACAAAATATGCTACTTTATTAATACCGATCTTTTAAGGTGACAAGCAAACGAGGACTAAATCGGATCGAAATTCATCTGAGATAGAAAAAGATCAAACATATGAAACATAAGAGTACTAAGACTTGAGTAGAATTCGGATAGACGTCAATCTACATGACAGGAATCTAAAAGCGCACATATATATTTATAATTCACAATTACGTTCATGACCGTAATTGTCAATTATCTTACAATTGTGCCCTAATTGTCCTCCCGCCATGCATCCCAATGACCTGTTTAAATTGGTGGTGCCGTATTGGTTCGGTTTTGGGTTTGGGTGATTCGGGTCAGATTTGTTAAACACCGGGATATGTCCGGTTCAGTTTTTAGGTTCACCCGGTTAAACAAGTTCAGTTTTGGTTCAACTCAGTTCGGTCCGAGTCAACTCGGTAAGATTGTAACTCGGTTCAACTCGGCTCGATGTCACACCCCGATTTCCAC